>OY740781.1:39342963-44142963 GCA_963514005.1 Raja brachyura
AGAGGGGAGAGAGAGAGAGGGAGAGAGCGAGAGGAGTGGGGCGGGGTGGCAGGTCACGGGTGCCTGAGCGAGCCTGGAGCGATCCGAGAACCAAAGATCCTATAGCAAGCGATAGACTCTTTGCTGAGGATTGCCAAGAGCTTCCGCCAGCGTTACAGAGGATCAGGCCGTGGACACGGACACAGAGAGGAGGTCTGGTAGAGAGGAGAGGGGAGAGAGGGAGGGAGGAGAGGGGGGAGAGGGAGGGATGAGGTGAGAGGAGGAGGGGAGGGAGCTGGGCGAGTGAGTGGGCTGCGAATAGCAGAGAGAGACAGAACCGGAAACCGCCAGCTGAGTGAGTAGGCGGGCGGGTGGGGGATGGGAGGGGCGGGGCTTCACAAGCTGAGCCGACAGTGAGGAGAAGCTTCGTCAGCGCGCATGAACGATCTGCAGAACAAAGATCCTATAGCGGAGCTCAGCTGTAGGATCTTTGCTGCAGAATGTTCTCGTTCTTTCTGCGCCTGAAGAACGGGGGGAGTAGGTGGGCTAATGTTCCTTGTGGAAAACTGAGCATGTGCGTTGACAACAGCTGCATTAATCCAGAGCGGGGGGGGGGGGGGCACGAGGAAAGGCATTGTGAGGTCAGCAGCTGGGCAACCTTAATATTTTTTTTAAATGACAGTTTGGTTATAAATTTTAGTAAATAATTGACAAAATTTATAGATTGACTCTTTGAAATCATAAGTAAAATTTCTACTGGAAGTTGGAAAAATTTCACTGTTATTGTAACGTCAGCAACTGGGCAGCGGACAGATTTAAATAAAAGTTCTGAATGGTCAACAATTTCAAGAAAAATATCGGGAAAATAATGTACCAAATGTACAAAGGGGTGGATTTCTAAAATCACAAGGCATCTGGTTTTCGAGGAGATACGTTTCAAAGGCAAAACGATACACACACACACGCATCACACTAACACACACACACCACCACACACACACACACACACACACACACACGCACGCACACACACACACACACACACACACACACACACACACACACACACACACACACACACACACACACACACACACACACACAGTGGAGGAGATAAAAGCGGCATTGAAATAAGAAAAATGTTGGGGCCCGAGTGCGGGGCGGGGGAGAGCCGGGCGGCAGCAGTGAAAATCGCCAGCGAAAGAAGAAAAATTGCGGCGTTTTTGGAGTAGAGCAGCAGCAGCAGCAGCTGTTATGGTGGGTGGCCAGCAGGAGGCCACAAAATGTCTGTGTGGGGGGCGGGGTGGATGTTATTAAAAAATGTGTACATAAAAATGTCTAAATGTAATGAGGAGTGGATCTTCAAAGTATATAGAAGATATGATATGATGTTCCAAACAGAACAATGAGATTCTTACTTGTAGCAGCATAACAGTGTAAGTAAACATACTACCCTGTAAACAATTCTATATTACTGATATATATGTATACTGATTTTGTGTGTGTGTGTGCGTGAGCATGTGCATATGTGTATATCACACGGGCCAGTTGGGCTGGCAGTTCAGTCACTCAGGCCTGGTGGGCTGGCAGCTCAATCCTGGTGGGATGGCAGCTCAGTCACTCAGGCCTGGTGGGCTAGCAGCTCAGGCCTGGTGGGCTGACAGCTCAGTAATTCAGGCCTGGTGGGCTGGCAGCTCAGTCACTCACGGCTGTTGGGCTGGCAGCTGAGTCACTCACGGCTGGTAGGCTTGCAACCGACTCACTCATGGCTGGTGGGCTGGCAGCTGACTCATGAACGGCTGGTGGGCTGGCAGTCGACTCATTCACGGCTGGTGGGGTGAAGCAGACTCACTCACGGCTGGTGGGCTGGCAGTTGACTCAGTCACAGCTGGTGACTCAGTCACAGCTGGCAGTTGACTCACTCACGGCACACACACCCTCCATCACACACACATCCTCCATCACACACACACACCATCTCACACGCACACAGACACACACACTCCATCTCTCACACACACACACACCCTCCATCTCACACACACACACACTCACAGACACACACCCCATCTCTCACATACACACACCCTCCATCTCACACACGCACACCCTCCATCTCACACACACACACTCACACCATCCATCAGACACTCTCACACACAACATATATATGGCAGTAAAATTCTCTTGAATCTACTCAAGCAGTTGAGCATAGCCTCTTCACGGAGCGGGATTTCCACAGTGAGAGGGACTTCCGGAATGAGTGCAACATTCAGTTCAAGCAGCACAGTGCAGACCAACCCTTCAATTCAGTTCAAGCAGCTCAGTGCAGACGAACCCTTCAATTCAGTTCAAGCAGCACAGTGCAGACCAACCCTTAAATTCAGTTCAAGCAGCACAGTGCAGACCAACCCTTCGATTCAGTTCAAGCAGCACATTGCAGACCAACCCTTCAATTCAGTTCAAGCAGCACAGTGCAGACCAACCCTTCAATTCAGTTCAAGCAGCATAGTGCAGTCTAACCGTTCAATTTATTTCAAGCAGCACAGTGCAGAACAACAATTCACTTCATGCACAGTACAGACTCACAGTTTAGTTCACTCACGGCGTAGACTCAGAGTTTTGGACTCCCACTCATGGTCTTCCGGGGTTAGTGACTCACGTCTGGCCTCCAGGGCTTTATTCTCCTGGCTCCCCGGAAGGGGCGTTACCTTCATCATGGTTACTGACAGGCGGGAAGACCAATCTGCTGAACTCACAATTTTTTTAACATTCATAACTTTTTAATTATTTCACCGATCGGAAAAAAACTTGGGGCAGTTGGAGGAGAGGAGGACGGTGAGTAAGATGCCGGAAAAATCAAAGCGATATAGGGTAGCGATTTTTCTAAAATGTATTTACAACGTAGACAGGAAATGGTCAAGATGAGACTGGGGGTTACACAAAAAGCTGGAGAAACTCAGCGGGTGCAGCAGCATCTAAGGAGCGAAGGAGATAGGCGACGTTTCGGGTCGAGATGAGACTGTTAGTAATAGTATAGATTGCTCTTCTGGGTCTGTTTAAGCAGCTTTGATCTAGTATTTTGTGGGTTCACATGCTTGATCAATGGTGTCTTATCATTAATGTCTTATTATTATTAACGTTTAGTGTTTTCTGAGTCATTCGTAACTGTCACTGTTTGTCATGTTGTTACTTGTGGGCGAAGCACCAAGGCAAATTCCTTGTATGTGAATACTTGGCCAATAAACTTACTTACTTACTTAAACATAATACTAAACATAAACAATTATTACGAAAATAACGTACATTTGGATCTTGTTTCATTTTATGGAGTAATTTACCATAACTACACCCCATTTATTTTTTAGACTCCAAGAGTGATTACTTAAATAAACTAAAGCCCAGCACTCAAGAACATGATTAAAAATAAGGCTTAGGAAATAAATAAATCAGATCAAAATTTATTTACGAAGCACCAAATGTAAAATTATAATTGTGCTATTGTTGCAGATTTGTCATTTTGCTATTTAGTTTAGTTTAGTTTAGTTTAGAGATACAGTGTGGAAACAGGCCCTACGGCCCAGCGAGACAGCACCAACCAGTGATCCCCACTCTTTAACGCTATCCTACACACACTAGGGACAATTTACAATTATACCAAACCAATTAACCTATAACCTTGTACGCTTTAGAGTGCGGGAGGAAACCAAAGGTCTCAGAGAAAACCCACGCAAGTCACAAGAGTCAAGAGAGTCTCTCACTTGACTCTTGACTTGACTCTTAAGTCAAGAGTCAAGAGTGTTTTATTGTCATGTGTCCTAGATAGGACAATGAAATTCTTGCTTGCTGCAGCACAACAGAATGTGTAAACATATTCTGAGATGGTACAGACTCCATATAGACAAGCACCAGTATTCGGGGTCTAACCCAGGTAAGGCGGCAATACCGCTGTGCCATATTGTTAAATTATTTCTGCAACAACATATTTTCTATCCAAGAAGAAAATTGGAGCATGAAACGAGGTAACATAAGCTTGAACAGTTACGAATGCGTTTATGTGATTGAAAGTTAATTTTCGTGTACTGTTAGAATTGCTTACCAGAATTTACTGGTAAGTGAAGTGGTTATTTTTGTCAGTATGTGACTAGAATCATAAAATTGAGTACAGTTAAATTCAAAACAGCCTTGATGCCACTCCATAGGCTAAATCACAATGGTCTTGTTATCAAACCAAAAGTTCCCATATTAAATCAAATTGTATAATTTTAAGAACGTCTGCAATAAATAAAACTTTTCTAGTCTGAAGAAAGTCCTGACCCAAAAGGTCACCTATTCCTTTTCTCGAGAGCTGCTGCCTGTCCCGCTGAGTTACTCCAGCATTTTGTGTCTATCTTTCAATTTTTCCTGAATTATTTCAGTTTAAATGAGTAGATTAAGTACATGCTGAATCATGTTCCCGATGTCAGGGGCCACTGTTTAAGAATAAGAGGTAAGCCATTTAGAACGGAGATAAGGAAACACTTTTCACACAGTGAGTTGTGAGTCTGTGGAATTCTCTGCCTCAGAGAGGTGGAGGGTGGTTCTCTGGATACTTTCAAGAGAGAGTTGGATAGGGCTCTTGAAGATAGAGGAGTCAGGGGATATGGGGAGAAGACAGGAACGGGATACTGATTGTGGATGATCAGCCATGATCACATTGAATGGCGGTGCTGGCTTGAAGGACCGAATGGCCTACTCCTGCACCTATTATCTATTGTTTATTTCAAACATCACTGGCATTTTCCACATCAGTAAAGATTCATATTAATTTTTTAAAACATCACTTAAAAAACATATATTTGCCCAACCCAAACTGAGCAGTCCGTGAAACAACCTTCACAAATGTGAGTCTCTGATGATCATGACCGGTGCTTTTAGTAATGGTACGAGGGTACGATGTACCGGCACCTACAAGAAGTCACACGTCATTGTGGTGTTGCACGGCCACTTGAGACTTATGTTTAATAGTTATCTGTATTGGCACTTTTCTCTGCACTAAAATCGCACTGGTCTCAACTGAGGTATGTAACGGGGACTATCATAAAACTCCTTTCAAGTGGTGAATGACAGTGACAAGCTGACAATCATCTCTACAAAGGTGGAGGAGAGCCATCTTCATGAACTTGGTTTAAAGCAATCTCACACTGTTTTAGATAGAAGCTTTGCTGCAACCGAGTCTGCTCCTTGTAGTCAAGGTTGGGTGCAACTTGGAAGATAATGGGCAGGCGGTGGCAGTCCCATTAACCTTCTTCCCTTGTGCTTCCAGGTAGAATAGGTCATATCTGGTAGATAAGCAGTCAGATATGCCTTGGTGTGTTTCTGCACTGGATCCTGTGGATGTTGTATAGAGCAGTTATGATGCACAGGTTGCGGGAGGACTGAATGATTAAGTAGCAAGTCAAAGTGCCAAATAAATTGACTAATTTGTTCTGGATAACAGTGTGCATCTTGAATGTCATTTAAGCTGAATTTACCCAGGTAGACAAGAGCATTCCTGACATGTACAATGTAAATGGTGTCATGTTTTGGAATGTGTAGGAAGGAACTGCAGATGCTTGCTTACACCACGGATAGACACAAAATGATGGAGTAACTCAGCGGGACAGGCAACATCTCTGGATAGAAGGAACGGATGACATTTCGGGTCGAGACCTTTCTTCAGACTGAAAGTCAGGGGAGAGGTAAAGAATTATCTATTCTTCATTTTCCTTGATCTCATCCCACCGTGATGATGTCTCGTTCTCACACCTTATACTTCCTTGTCTCTGTGTCCCCCTCTCCCCTGACTCTCAGTCTGAGTGAAAGAGACAGGTTCCTTTTCACCTATTCCTTTTCCCCAGAGATGTTGCCTGATCCACTGAGTTGCTCCAACCTTTTGTGTCGATTTAAGGATATAAATATTATTTATATCCAAATAAGTAACAGACAGAAATACACCAATCAATCCCTCAACCCCGCACCACCATTTAATAAGATAAGGGTTGATGTGACTGTAACTCTGCATTTAGCCCTAACCTGTGATTCTCCCCCGACTATCAGTCTGAAGAAGGGTCTCAACCCAAAATGTTACCCATTCACCCATTCGCTTAATTATTAGCTATCTACTTCTAGATTAAAACTATTTAAAAACTCTGCTTCCCCCACCCTTTGCGGAAATGCATGGCCAGGACTCATCATTCTCAAAGTAAAAATAATAATTTAATTTCTGACATAGGTGTGTCTTTATTTTTTTTAAACAGTGACATCTAGTTTTAGACTTTCTATCAAGAGGAACATCCTTCCCACATCCATCATATCAAGACCACTCACAATCTTATTTGTCACTTCTCTCTTTTCTAAGCAACAGCTGAAAGAAGTCTAGCTAGACTAAATGTTCTGCATAAAATGCATTCAGAAAGTATTCAAACCACTTTTTCCACATTTTGTTACGTTACAGCTTTATTCTAAAATGGATTAAATTCTTGTTTTCTATCATCAATCTACGCACAATACCCCATAATAAAAAAGCGAAAACAGGTGTTTAGAAATTTTTGCAAAGTAATTAAAAAAAATTAACTGAAATATCACATTTACATATGTATTCAGACCTTTTATTCATTACTTTGTTGAGGCACCTTTGGCAGTGATCACAGGCTCAAGTCTTCTTGGGTATGACGCTACAAGCTTCGCACACCTGTATTTGGGTAATTTGGGTAATTTCTCCCATTCTTCTTTGCAGATCCTCAAGCTTTGTCAGGTTGGATGGGGAGCGTCGATGCACAGCTATTGTCAGGTCCCTCCAGAGATGTTCGATTCGGTTCAAGTCCGGGCTCTGGCTGGGCCACTCAAGGACATTGGGTTTAAATTAAATAGTGGGGGGGAGGGATTGAAAAATTGGGAGTGTAAAGATGGAGTTGAAGGGGAAGTAAGTACAGGAAACGTTACAAAAGACACTCGAATTAATGGGAAGGAAAGTTCGAGAAGGGATAAGATAGTAAGGTCACGGCTAATAGCGCTGCCCAAGAAGCGCAAGGTGACGTGCCTCAATGACTATCGACCAGTGGCACTAACGTCGGTGGTGATGAAGTGCTTTGAGAGGTTGATCATGGTGCAAATCAACTCCTACCTCGACACAAAACCTGGACCCACTGCAGTTTGGCTACCGCCACAACAGATCAACGGTGGATGCGATCTCACTGGCTCTCCACACAGCTCTGGACCATGGACAACAAAAACTCATATGTCAGGCTGTTATTCATTGATTACAGCTCTGCATTTAATACAATCATCCCCTCCAAGCTGGTTACCAAGCTCTCAGATCTGGGTCTCTGCGCATCCCTCTGCAATTGGATCCTCGCCTCATTCAAAGATCACAGTCTGTTCGTATTGGTGGAAATGTAACAGCCTCGATAACAATCAGCACGGGATCACCTCAAAGCTGCGTGCTGTACTCACTCTATACTCATGACTGCGTAGCTGGTCATAGTGCGAACTCCATCATCAAGTTCGCTGACGACACCACTGTTTGGGACGTATCACTGATGGGAACGAGTCAGAGTATAGAAGTGAGATCGACTGACTGACCAAATGGTGCCAGCACAATAACCTGGCCCTCAACACCAGCAAAACCAAGGAACTGATTGTGGACTTTGGAAGGGGTAGGATGGGGACCCACAGTCCCATTTACATCAACGGGTTGATGGTGGAGAGGGTCAAGAGCTTCAAATTCCTGGGCATGCATATTTCTGAAGATCTCTCCTGATCCGAGAACACGGATGCAATTATAAAGAAAGCACATCAGCGCCTCAACTTCCTGAGAAGATTATGGAGAGTCGGTATGTCAAGGAGGACTCTCTCTAACTTCTACAGGTGCACAGTCGAGAGCATGCTGACCGGTTGCATCGTGGCTTGGTTCGGTAACTTGAGCGCCCAGGAGCGGAAAAGACTACAAAAAGTAGTAAACACTGCCCAGTCCATCATCGGCTCTGACCTCCCTTCCATCGAGGGGATCAATCGCAGTCGCTGCCTCAAAAAGGCTGGTAGCATCATCAAGGACCCACACCATCCTGGCCACTCACTCATCTCCCCGCTGCCTTCAGGTAAAAGGTATTGCAGCCTGAAGACTGCAACGTCCAGGTTCAGAAATAGCTACTTCCCCACAGCCATCAGGCTATTAAACTCATCTCAAACAAAACTCTGAACATTAATAGCCCATTATATGTTTACTTGCACTTTATCTGCTTATTTATTGATGTGTGTGTATATTTATATAATGGTATATGGACACACTGTTCTGTTCTGTATTCATGCAGCAACAAAGAGAAGCAGGAGAAAGCACTGATTGGCTCTAGCCCAAGTGGGAGGAGAGTTCTCAGTGAGTCAGAGGGGGAAAAAAGTTGAAAACTGAGGAATTTGGTTTGTAAATTAGGTAATTGAACAGTCAATATAAGCAAGGCAGCTCTTGGGGAGCGGCAGTGAGTGAGCGGCCTTGTGAGGGAAGTGCCCTGTGAGTAAAGTGTGAGTCTTTGGCTCGAGAGTCCTCGGCGAGGAGGCTGCGCAATACACTGGATAGGGAGAGACCGAGGCAAAAGAAGGAGATGTCAAGCAAGCTGATGCAGTGTGATGCTTGCAGTATGTGGGAGGTCAAGGACACTGCTGGTGCCTCTGGATGCTACAAATGTGAGAAGTGCATCTAGGTACAGCTCCTGAAGGACCGTGTTGGGGAACTGGAGAAACAAGTGGATGACCTCAGGTTCATCCGAGAAACTGAGTCGTTCCTCGACAAGTCCTTCAGTAAGATTGTTACACCCAAGGCACTAGAAGAGAGAAGGTGGGTGACGGTGAGAAAGGGAGGAAAACATGGAATGCAAAGGTCCCCGGGTGTTGTACCTCTTGTGAACAGGTTCACCCACGTGGAAGCTGCCGGGACAGAAGACGATATCTCACTGAGCGGCGGACTGGTTGCCAAACAAAAAGGGCTGATGAGCCAAAACCAAAGAGGCCAAAGTCGGGCAACGCCATTGTAGTTGGAGACTCCATTGTGAGAGGTACGGACAGGGTTTTTTTGCGGCAACAGACGGGATTCCAGGATGGTGTGCTGCCTTCCTGGTGCCAGGATCCAGGATGTTACGGACAGAGTGCAGACAATCCTCAAGGGCGAAGGTGAACAGCCGGAAGTGGTCGTGCATGTTGGCACAAATGATGTTGGAAAGAAGGGGATGAATATTTTGCAGCGGGACTTCAGAGAGCTTGGAAAAATGCTGAAAAGCAGGACTTCCAGGGTTGTTATCTCCGGTTTGCTTCCAGTTCCTCGTGCTGGCGAGAGCAGGGACAGGGAGATACGGGACCTGAATGTGTGGCTGAGGAACTGGTGCAGGGGGCAGGGATTTAGATTCTTAGACCACTGGGATCTGTTTTGGAGTAAGGGGGAACTGTACAAAAGGGACGGATTGCATCTTAACAGGTGGGGGACCAGCATTCTGGCCGGCAGGTTTGCCACTGCTACACGGATGGTTTTAAACTGAATAAGGGGGGTGGGGTGTCAAATGGGATAATCGAGAACGGAGTTAAAGGGAAAGAGAGTAAAGGGATGGTTAATGACCCCAGAATTAACGGGAAAGAAAGCTCACAAAGGGATAGGAGAGTATGGCCAAGTGTAATAGGGATCGATGTGAAAGGGGCCACTTGTCAACATAATTGTATAAGGAGTAAGAGTCCTTGTTGTAAAAACAAGCCTGAAGGCTTTGTGTCTCAATGCGAGGAGCATTCGTAATAAGGTGGATGAGTTGAAGGTGCAGATAGCGATTAATGACTATGCTATAGTTGGGATCACGGAGACATGGCTCCAGGATGACCAAGGCTGGGAGCTGAACATCCAGGGATATTCAATATTCAGGAGGGATAGACGAAAAGGAAAAGGAGGTGGGGTAGCGTTGCTAGTGAGAGAGGAGATTAATGCAATAGAAAGGAAGGACATTAGCGTGGAGGATGTGGAATCGATATGGGTAGAGCTGCGAAACTCTAAGGGGCAGAAAACGCTAGTGGGAGCTGTGTACAGGCCACCTAACAGTAGTATTGGAGTTGGGGATGGCATCAAACAGGAAATTAGAAATGCGTGCAACAAGGGTAACACGGTTATAATGGGTGACTTCAATCTGCATGTAGATTGGGTGAATCAAATTGGCAGGGGTGCTGAGGAAGAGGATTTCCTGGAATGTATGCGGGATAGTTTTCTCAACCAACATGTGGAGGAACCAACGAGAGAGCAGGCTATTCTAGACTGGGTATTGAGTAATGAGGAAGGGTTAGTTAGCAGTCTTGTTGTGCGTGGCCCCTTGGGCAAGAGTGACCATAATATGGTTGAGTTCTTCATTAGGATGGAGAGTGACAAAATTAAGTCAGAAACAAGGGTTCTGAACTTGAACAAAGGTAACTTTGAAGGTATGAGATGTGAATTGGCCAAGATAGACTGGCAGGTGATTCTTAAAGGGTTGACAGTGGATGTGCAATGGAAGGTATTTAAAGACTGCATGGATGAAGTACAAAAGTTGTTCATACCAGTTTGGCAAAAGAATAAATCGGGGAAGGTGGTGCATCCATGGATAACAAGGGAAATCAGGGATAGTATAAAAACAAAAGATGAGGCATACAAATTTGCCAGAAAAAGCAGCCTACCGGAGGACTGGGAGAAATTCAGAATGCAGCAGAGGAGGACAAAGGGCTTAATTAGGAAAGGGAAAATAGATTATGAAAGAAAACTGGCAGGGAACATAAAAACTGACTGCAAAAGTTTTTATAGATATGTGAAGAGAAAGAGACTAGTTAAAACAAATGTTGGTCCCTTGCAGTCAGAAACAGGTGAATTGATCATGGGGAACAAGGACATGGCAGACCAATTGAATAACTACTTTGGTTCTGTCTTCACTAAGGAAGACATAAATAATCTGCCGGAAATAGCAGTGGAACGGGGGTCAAATAAGATGGAGGAACTGAGTGAAATCCAGGTTAGCCGGGAGGTGGTGTTGGGTAAATTGAACGGATTGAAGGCCGATAAATCCCCAGGGCCAGATAGTCTGCATCCCAGAGTACTCAAGGAGGTAGCCACAGAAATAGTGGATGCATTAGTGATAATTTTTTCAAAATTCCTTAGATTCTGGAGTAGTTCCTGAGGATTGGAGGGTAGCTAATGTAACCCCACTTTTTAAAAAAGGAGGGAGAGAGAAAGCGGGGAATTACAGACCAGTCAGTCTAACATCGGTAGTGGGGAAACTGCTAGAGTCAGTTATTAAAGATGGGATAGCAGCGCATTTGGAAAGTGGTGAAATCATTGGACAAAGTCAGCATGGATTTACGAAGCGTAAATCATGTCTGACAAATCTGATAGATTTTTTGAGGATGTAACTAGTAGAGTGGATAAGGGAGAACCAGTGGATGTGTTATATCTAGACTTTCAGAAGGCTTTCGACAAGGTCCCGCATAAGAGATTAGCATACAAACGTAAAGCACACGATATTGGGGGTTCAGTATTGATGTGGATAGAGAACTGGCTAGCAGACAGGAGGCAAAGGGTAGGGGTAAACGGGTCCTTTTCAGAATGGCAGGCAGTGACTAGTGGGGTGCCGCAAGACTCAGTGCTGGGACCCCAGCTATTTACAATATATATTAATGATTTGGACGAGGGAATTCAATGCAACATCTCCAAATTTGCAGATGATACCAAGCTGGGGGGTATAGTTAGGTGTGAGGAGGATGCTTGGAAGCTGCAGGGTGATTTGGATAGGCTGAGTGAATGGGCAGATGCATGGCAGATGCAGTATAATGTGGATAAATGTGAGGTTGTCCACTTTGGTGGCAAAAACATGAGGGTAGACTATTATCTGAATGGTGGCAGATTAGGAAAGGGGGAGATGCAACGAGACCTGGGTGTCATGGTACACCAGTCATTGAAAGTAGGCATGCAGGTGCAGCAGGCAGTGAAGAAAGCAAATGGTATGTTAGCATTCATAGCGAAAGGATTTGAGTATAGGAGCAGGGAGGTTCTACTGCAGTTGTACAGGGTTTCGGTGAGGCCACACCTGGAGTATTGCGTACAGTTTTGGTCTCCAAATCTGAGGAAAGACATCCTTGCCATAGAGGGGGTACAGAGAAGATTCACCAGACTGATTCCTGGGATGTCAGGACTTTCATATGAGGAAAGATTGGATAGACTCGGCTTGTACTCGCTGGAATTTAGAAGATTGAGGGGGGATCTTATAGAAACTTACAAAATTCTTAAGGGGTTGGACAAGCTAGATGCTGGAAGATTGTTCCCGATGCTGGGGCAGTCCAGAACAAGGGGTCACAGTCTAAGGATAAGGGGGAATTCCTTTAGGACCGAAATGAGGAAAACATTCTTTACACAGAGAGTCGTGAGTCTCTGGAATTCTCTGCCACAGAAGGTAGTTGAGGCCAGTTCATTGGCTATATTTAAGAGGGCGTTAGATGTGGCACTTGTGGCTAAAGGGATCAGGGGGTATGGAGAGAAGGCAGGTACGGGATACTGAGTTGGATGATCAGCCATGATCACATTGAATGGCGGTGCAGGCTCGAAGGGCCAAATGGCCTACTCCTGCACCTATTTTCTATGTTTCTATGCCTACTATATTCTGTTGTGCTGAAGTAAAGCAAGAATTTCATTGTCCTATCTGGGACAAATGACAATAAACTATCTTGACTTGAATACCGAGGTCAAAGTGTTGTATATGAATGCGCAAATTATAAGAAATAAAGTGGATGAGCTTGAGGGTCAGTTAGAAATTGGCAAGTATGATGTTGTGGGAATTACAGAGACTTGGCTGCAAGAGGGCCAGGGCTGGGAACTGAATATTCAAAGGTGTACCTCCTATCGAAAAGACAGACAGGTGGGCAGAGGGGGTGGGGTAGCTCTGTTGGTGAGGAATGAAAATCAGTCCCTTGCAAGAGGTGACATTGAAACAGGAGATGTGGAGTCAGTATGGATAGAACTAAGGAATTGTAAGGGTAAAATTACCCAAATGGGACTTATCTACAGGCCCCCAAAGTAGCCTGGATGTAGGGTACAAGATGAATCAGGAGTTAAAATTGGTATGTAGCAAAGGTAATGCTACGGTTGTTTTGGGAGATTTCAACATGCAGGTAGACTGGGAAAATCGGTTTGATAATCGACCCCAAGAAAGGGAGTTTGTGGTGTGCCTCAGTGATAGATTTGTATGCAGCTTGTATTGGAGCCTACCAGGGAGAAGGCAATTCTGGATTTAGTGTTATGTAATGAACTGGATTTGATAAAGGAACTTGAGGTTAATGAGCCATTAGGAGTTGTGACCATAATATGGTCAAGTTTAGTCTACAAGTGGAGAGGGCGAAGGGTAAATCGGAGGTGAATAAAGGGGACTATGGGGCCATGAGGGAGGAGCTGGCCAAGGTTGACTGGAAAGATACCCTAGCAGGGATCACAGTGGAACAACAATGGCAGGTATTTCTGGGAATAATACATAAGGTGCAGGATCAGTTCATTCCAAAGAGGAAGAAAGATTCCAAGGGGAGTAAGGGGCGGCCGTGGCTGACACGGAACATCAGGGACAGTATAAAAATAAAAGTGAAATAGTACAACGTAGCAAAGATGATCAGCCATGATCACATTGAATGGCGGTGCAGGCTCGAAGGGCCGAATGGCCTACTCCTGCACCTATTTTTCTATGTTTCTATGTTTCTATGAGCGGGAAACAAGAGGACCGGGTAATGTTTAAAGAGCAACAGAAGATAACTAAAAAGGCAATACAGGGAGAAAAGATGAGGTATGAAGGTAAGCTAGCCAAGAATATAAAAGAGGATAGTAAAAGCTTCTTTAGGTATGTGAAGAGGAAAAATATAGTTAAGACCAAAGTTGGACCCTTGAAGACTGAAAAAGGTGAATTTATTATGGGGAACAATGAAATGGCAGATGAGTTGAACAGGTACTTTGGATCCGTCTTCACTAAGGAGGACACAAACAATCTTCCTGATATATTAGTGGCCAGTGGGTCTGGGGTGACAGAGGAACTGAAGGAAATCCACATTAGGCAGGAAATGGTGTTGGATAGATTGATGGGACTGAAGGCTGATAAATCCCCAGGGCCTGAGGGTCTGCATCCCAGGGTACTTAGAGAAGTGGCTCTAGAAATCGTGGATGCATTGGTGATAATTTTCGAATATTCTATAAATTCAGGATGCGTTCCTGTGGATTGCAGAGTAGCTAATGTTATCTCACTTTTTAAGAAAGGCGGGAGAGAGAAAACAGGGAATTATAGACCAGTTAGCCTGACATCGGTGGTGGGGAAGATGCTGGAGTCAATTATAAAAGATGAAATAGCGACACATTTGGGTAGCAGTGACAGGATCGGTCCGAGTCAGCATGGATTTACAAAGTTTTGGTCCCCTAATTTGAGGAAGGACATTATTACTATTGAGGGAGTGCAGCGTAGGTTTACAAGGTTAATTTTTAGGATTGCGGGACTGTCATATGCTGAGAGAATGGAGTGGCTGGGCTTGTACACTCTGGAGTTTAGAAGGATGAGAGGGGTTCAGTTTGGCCGGGTGGCCAGCTCTATGAAGAGTCCTGTGTTAAAGAAGGAACTCAGATGCTGGAGAATCAAGGGTTACACAAAAAGCTGGAGAAACTCAGCGGGTGCAGCAGCATCTACGGAGCGAAGGAGATAGGCGACGTTTCGGGTCGAGACCCTTCTTCAGACTGGCCAGGGCCAGTTCCTTGGTTCCAAAGTTCTTCCATTTAAGAATGACAGAAGCCACTGTGCTCTTCAGGACCTGCAATGCTGCAGAAATTGTTTTATGCCCTTCCCCAGATCTGTGTCTCGACGCAATCCTGTCTCAGAGGTCTATGGACAATTCCTTTGTCTTCATGGCTTGGTTTTTGCTCTGACATACACTGTTAACTGTGAGACCTTATATAGACAGGTGTGCGCCTTTCCAAATCATGACTAATCAATTTAATTTACCACTGGTGGACTCCAATCAAGTTGTAGAAACATCTCAAGGATAATGAATGGAAACAGGATGAGTGTCATAGCAAAGGGTCTGGACACTTATGTAAATGTGATATTTCAGTTATTTATTTTTAATTACTTTACAAAAATTTCTGAACACCTGTTTTTGCTTCTTCATTCTGGGGTATTGTGTGTAGATTGATGATAAAAAAATAATAATATAATCCATTTTAAAATAAGGCTGTTATATAACAAAATGTGGAAAAAGTGAAGGAGTCTGAATACTTTGAGTTCACTGTGAAATCTTGCCCATTCCAAATATCAATCGAGCAAATTCACCTTGAATTGATATGAACACATTTACTGTTGTCCTCTGATAAGGATATAATGGAGATTATGCTTCAGTTATGTAGGGCAATTATATGACCACATCTGTACTGCTTTGCACAGATGTGGCCTTACCAATGCCTTATATAACTGAATCATAATCTCCTACTATTATATTTATTTCCTTAAGCAATAAATAGTAAACAATAAATTATCTTAGTCTTCCTAATTACCTGCTAGACTTTCACACCAGCCTTTTGCAAATCATATACAGGGGCATCCAGATCACTCGGGACGGCACTCTCACTATTTAGATAACAGTTTACTTTTCCTATCAAAATGGACAATTTAATATTTTCCAACATTACGCTACATTTGCTGGAATTTTTGCCCACCCACTTAACCAATCTATATCTGTGATTTGGATTTGTAGGGGTTAGAGTAATAATGTGGCTCATCATTCAATTTTAAAGGTCAAGTAGGAGTGACTACCATTCTATCACATGAAAGGGCAGCAAATCTCATTCCCTCAAGGACATGATGGACCAGATGGAGTTTTACAATGGAATGGTAGTTTCATGCTCATCTTCACTGATACTTGCTCTTTATTTTCAGATTAATTTAATTGAATGCATTTAAATTGCCCAGCTGCCAAGGTTGGATTTGAATTTTGTTTTCTGGATAATTGGTCCATACACTTTGGATTACTAATCGAATAGTACATCCACAATATGACCACACTCCTTGACTGGAGTAGGGTTATAATTCATTAACTGTATTCATCCTGCAATTAATAGCAAGACCAAGGAATATCATTTCCCCACTAATATTGGCCATAAAAACCTACCGATTTAATTATTTTTGTATTTTCAAATGAATGTGATAATAAATAGCTCATTAACAAATTTGAATCCCTACCTTCTTGGTCGGACATATACATCCTCCATTGCTTTGATTCCCTTCTCAAAGTAAGCCTGGAATTAATATTATTAAGTCCTGGAGGGCACCTTCAACAAATGCAGCAAGCAGCTATCTCTGGAATTACAGTGGCAATTTGTGACTCTAAATTGTAAGGTGCATCCACTGAGGATTTGAGGAATCCGTGAAAGAGACTAAACCAATGTTGTATGGAGGGAAGCACAAGCAGTTCTTATTCAAGAAAAATTAAACAGCTGGCATTAAAATAGTTAGATTCGTGGAATAGGCAGGGCGGCCAGCAAGCAGTGAACAACTATTCCCACAGAAGGAGTGCTGGATAAAAGTGAGGCTCACATTCCCAATCCTTTGGCAAGCTGCAGATGGCAAAAGGCCACCACATTTCCAACAGTATATGGCTCTGGGAATGTCAGAAATAATTTAACCATCAACTTTCATTTTATGCCTCATCATATCTCAAAAACGAAACCAATGCATTTTAAGTGACTTAGATCTGGACTCTATGGGAAGGTTTCAGGCAAGCCGCAAAAAAAATGATGGTGGCTGTTGGAGGGATTTGTGTGTTTGACCTGCACCCTTAATCTGGCTTTCATGTGGGGCCCTGTTGCCCTCTTAGATATGGCTCAGACCAGGACTGCATGCACAGAAAATCTCGTACTACAGCATCGAGTCTCCAGAACTAGTCAGTTTAGGCCTTATTTACTAGGTAGCATTTCTGAGCTCATAAGTCCTCCACTGTACTGATATATTATCCAGCACTTCATAATATTTGCATTACAAAAGTTACATGCAAATTTGATAGCTTCACAATAATTCATCACAATACTTTTCTTCGTATTTGGGGATTGTGATCATTAGTTATTAATTTACACGTAACTTGCCCCAACAGCAGATCATGGATCATGGATTCATGGAATCATGGAATCATGGAAAACCTTATTGTCATTCAGACCTTGCGGTCTGAACGAAATGTTGTTGCCTGCAGTCATACATATAGTAAATAACAAAACACACAATAAACATATATTTAACATCCACCACAGTGAGTTCACCAGACACCTCTTCACTGTGATGGAAGACAAAAATCTTGTGTTTGTCTCTTCCCTTCTTGTTCTTCCTCTTCCTCTGCGCTGAGGCGATCCAGGCCTCCGATGTTGTGACCGCACCGGGTGATGTAAATAAGTCCCGCGGCTGAACCGCGCTCTGCATACGGGCCGGTTCAGCTCCACGGCCTGGGGTGGTCGAAGCCGCCGAAGCTGCCGCGGGAGCTCCGGAAAAACAGGTCACCAACCTGTGACCTGCGAGCTCCCGACGATGTCGTCCACTGGGCCCGCGGCCGAACCTCCGAAGTCGCTTCCGCCACCGGAAAGTCGCCACAGCTCAGAATCCGGCCACCGGAACGCCGGAATGCTTGAATCCACCACAGCCCCGAAGTCGGCCAGCCCCGCGCTGGTAAGTCCTGGCTGGCTCTGCCTCCGGAGCCCGCAGTTGGAGGCCGTCAGCTCCGCCATTAGGCCTCAGCGCAGACGGAGATGGAGACGGGGGATACGACAAGAAAAGTCACGTCCCCCCCAAAAGGAAGAGACCAAAACGTTTCTCTCACCCCTCCCACACACATACACTACATAATAACTCAAATTAACGCTAAAACAAGACAAGAAAACAACAACAAAAAAAGAAAAACAGACGGACTGCAGGCGAGCCGCTGCTGCCAGGGCAGCGCTGCCACTCCCTCTATCCTTGTTGTAGACAATGATTGCTCCTTTGTGGACCTGCATTCCTGCTTGTCATATGAATAAGCCTACACTCTAACTCCCATACAGAGCCATTTTTGTTGTAATTAACTCTTCCTTGCAGTGTAAGCATACTTCTACACTAATTACTGCATTGACCTTTTCTAATGTGACCCAAGTACTAATACTACAGGGGCTGTCCCACTGCGGCGACCTAATCTGCGAGTTCAGACGAGTTTGCCCTCGACTCATACGCGCAGCATGGTCGACACAAGGTCCTAGGAGGTCGTCGTAACTCTCCTTCATGCTCAAGAGTAACCCCCACGTACTCGAGGCCTCAGCTAGGTCGCGGAGTATTTTCCAACATGTTGAAAAATGCCCACGAGTAAAAAAAGGTCGCCATGGAAAAAATTTAAGCATTTTTTGCTCGTAGGTGTAGTCGAAGTAGGTCGTAGTAGGTCAGCATGTTATTCGTAGGTAATCGAGGGTAGTCGAAGGTAATCGAAGGTACTCAAAGGTAGTCATAGATAGTCATCAACATAGTCGAAGGGAGGTCGAAGGAAATCGAAGGAGGTCATCTTCACTCTCCACTATTCGGTGTCCACTTTTCCCGAAGCTAGTCAAAACTAGTCTTCAACATAGTCGAAGGAGGTTGAAGGAAGTCTTCTATATAGCTGAAGGAGGTCTTCAACATTACATTTTTTCAAACTCTCCTAAATTCTTCTAAATTCGCCAATAAGGTCGCTGCAGTGGGACAGCCCCTTATATTAGCCTAATTTTCCATTATCTTTTTCCACTTTCTTTTTTTCTTTTGTGTCCTTATGCTGTATAGTGGCTTGCCACTGCTGTACACATCGTTGCACTATTGGAGTGTTAAGTGTAAGAGCTACAGTAGTACATGGATTACTAGCAACGGGCATTGCAGTAGGCGTTGCATTGTCTGCGTCTGTGTGCCACACTCACAGGTTGTTGTACCCTCGATGTAGCCCCATTTGTGCATTGTCACCCTTGACTGCCCGACCCCGGTTCGCAGTCAGTTGAGAACTTTTACTTTTTCCATTAAGGCCCTTAGATTAAACATATTATAAGCTTTCCCCATTTCCTTTGGATTCCTGGAGGTTCCTTCTTCAGTGACCAAAACCATGCAAGAAGAAGAATCATAGAGTTACAGCTAGAAACAGGCTCTCAACCCAACCTGTCCATGCCGACCAGTTGTCCACCTGTGCTAGTCCCATTTGCTTGTGATTGGCCCATATCCCTCAAAATCTCTGCTATGTTTCTCTATGTCATAAATATTTTAATCATATCCACTTAAACAGCTTCCCCTGTCAGCTCTTTCCACATACCCACCGTTTTCTGAAAATGTTATACCTCATCCATTTTTTTCCTCTCATCATAAACCTAGTTTTCGACTCCAAATCCCTGAGTAAAAAACTGTGGCTCCTCACCTCATCTGTGACCTTCATGATTTCATGTACCTCTACAATCCCTCAGCCTACAAAGTTACAGGGGAAAAAGACTGTCCAACCTTTCTGAAAATTCATGCCCTCCACTCCTGGTGGCATGCTCATTAATCTTTTCTGCACACTTTCCATGCACAATTTTCCAGCTTAATTATTTCCTTTCAATAGCTGGGCATCCAGAACTGCAGGCAATACACCAAGTGTGGTGTCAGCATTGGTTTGTACAGATGCAACATGACGTCCTAACTCCTGAACTCATGGCCTATGAAGGCCAGCACGCCAAACACAATCTTCACCACTCTGTCTAACGGTGTCGCCACTTTCTGGGAGTTATATACCTGTACTCCTGCATCTCTCTATTTTACTTCGGAGTCACGTGAGTGATTCCATGAAGAAGTCCCGCCAGTGCGCATGCGAGTCATTACGTCAGCCGCATTGGCGTGGGAGGCTGGGAGGAACAGAGCGGTAAGTATTTAGACTCCAGATAAGTGGGAAAAACTTAGCTGGAGTTCGGGTCAGGTTTGCTGTGGTGCCGTTTTTGTTTCCTAGTAGCACCATGGACAAGACGGGCAAGGAGAAGAGGCAAGCCGGAGCAAAATCTGTAGACAGCTGTGGGAGTGCGGACTGTGAACGGCTGCCTCATACCCCTGCACAGTTGACGGCTGAGAGTGGGGCAACTGCAGACTTGGTGCTACAAAGCACGGAGCCAGCGCCAGTCGGGCGCAAGGCAATGCACAAGTCTGTTAGGCCCACGGAATCGGGGGAAGATTCCCCTCCGGGGCTAGAAACCGTTTTTGAACGGTTATCCCAAATGGAGCACCTGTTGCACAGGGTGCTACAGCAGGGCACACTCCAGGAGGAGTGGTGTCAGCACCAGGCTGGAGAAGAGGCCGCACCAGCAGCACCTAGTAGAGGGCTGCTCAATAGCACCCTCATTGATGAGGCGCGTGCAATGGGTCAGCTGAGTTCTGACCCCGACTCTGAGCCAAGCGAAGAATGGCAGCTGCCAGATGTCCCATCTCTGGCAGCACGATTAGCTGTCCCGTCAGAGTCAGGAGAGCCACTGGGAGAATTATTACCTCCACAATAAATTACATGATGTCCCATCAGCTCCAGGAACTTACGATGGACGTGAGGAAATATTATAAAATAAAATTGCTCAAATTATAATTTCTGTGTTAGAAACTTATGTTGACTTGCAGGAGAAGGACTGGTAGCAGAGGTTTTCAAAATATATAGGCCATAACGGAATAAAGAGCACACACACATAAGAGGATAGATAGCTTGTTATAACAAGGAGATGTTGATGTAAATGGGAATAGCTTTGATTGCTTTTGAGCGGCTATAATTGTCAGAAGTTGTATTTGGTTTAAGATAGTGTTCAGAGTAATGGTATCTCCTCCAAGGACATGGGCACCATTTATTCTTCATTTGTGACACATCTCTGAGCTCGGCTGTGTCATGAAGGGGATTTATGGCTGTTGATGTTGGGTTGCAGGCACCAAGGCTAGATAATAGAGTCTGTGATTTGGTTTGTGCAGTTTCAAAGTATTTTTGTTGGGATAAGAGATAAGGCATAGGTGATGGTTGTGTGACCTTTGTATAAGGGAGAGTTCTTATGTTTATAGAAGACAGAGAAAGTAATTGTGTTTTGATCTAAGCCTGAACGATTGGGGTTTGCATATAGTAATCTTCAAATTGCTGTGTGGAATGCTATCAGTAAGAAGTTGTAAAGAGGCCTACATTCCTTTTCTTCAGAGATGACCAAGGGGGAGGCTAATTCAGAATGAAATTTGTAAGAATGGGGCAACACTCATATTGAATCTTTGTAATCCATAAGTAACTGTATTTTAACTATGTAATTGAAAGGAAATTATTTGTGTTTAATTAGGGTTGTAAGTATGGTTAAATATGACGTTTTACAAATAACTTTCTTTTCCAAAAGTGAAAATATATGTATTGTGTGTATGTATTGTGTGATTGATTTATGATGTTTATTCTGAGAGATATTCTGAGAATAAGTTTTATATCTGTGGTTTTACTTAATTGAAATAAAATGATTTTGAGCAGAGAGGTTGTAAAGAAAACCACAGGCGGGAAAAGTTGTAGAGGGGCTGGAAAGGGAAAACCATGTGACTATACATGTTGTCAATCAATGGAAAATGGGTTTAGTTGATTGGTTAATGCAAATAAGTTAAATGTATGGTAAACCATAATGATTGGTTAATAGTTTGCCACTCCTTTTGTATTATAATTGTCTATTACCTATATAATGTGTTACGTATATACCAAAGTAGTAGTTCTTTCAACCTGCTCCAGAGTTTTTTAAACTCTGTGTTGGAAGGTTTAAAGAATTATCCAGCGCTGTTAGAATAAAGAGTCGATTTCAACAACAAGAGTTTGAATCAAGTTTTCTTGAATTGGACTGACAAAAAGAACTCAGTTTAACAGACGAGACCGCCAAAAAGCACAAGACCCCGAGGAACTGCGTGTTGTTAAAAGTACCAGCAGTAAGCCAGATAATATGGGGTTAGATGGGCGTGGGCATGCGTGCCCAGGAAATAAAGCTGCAGAGAATCCTGAAGCTGTTGGGTTCAGGAATCACGGCGTTCGCTAGAACGATGGATGGAGGGCATGTGACGGGGACGCATCAAGAGGCACTAGGGTTTCTGTGCAGCTCCCACTTTGAGATCAACTGTCTCAGGAAGAGTGCTATTCGGCCTACCATTAACCAGAGGTTTGCAGCGCTCTACAAGCCCACCAAGGTGCAACCACCCAACTTACTCTTTGGAGAGGACCTCGCGAAACGCGTGAAGGAGTTGGATGATGAAGCAAATACGGTGGGCTTGATTAAGACAATGATGGTCGGCAAACCTGTAAGGAGAAGATATCCCTACAGAAGAGGTGCAGATTCCGGGTCTACACCAGGAACAAGCCGGCCGTCGACGCAGGTGCGCAGTTGGCTCTCTGCAGCGGAAACACAAACAAACGTGGGGCTTCCCGCCAGGAACTGGGGACAGCAGGTCACACCAGTTACCAAGGAGGTAGGTGGGCCTGATTCTCATGGGAACATATTAAGTACAACACAGCCAAAAGTTGGGGGAGGATTACATCTGTTCTATGAGGAATGGAAGCAAATAGCCTCAGATCCATTTATCATGAGTATTATTCAAGGGTTTCAAATTGAGTTCAATTCAAATGGTGATTTGCCCCTCCAGCATGTTCCTTGCAGAACACCCCATTTTTCACAAACCGAAGTAATGGAGGTTCATGCTGAACTTGAAAATTTGTGTAATAAAGGAGTAATTGAGATGACAGTTCACCAAGTCCATCAATTTATGTCAAATATTTTTTTCCTGACCAAAAAAGGAGGATGTAGAATTATTTTGGATCTGACAAATCTTAACCCTTTTGTACAGTATAGACACTTCAAAATGGAAACATTTGTTACTGCCAAGCAACTGATTTCCAGAGGATGCTATATGGCAACCATAGATCTGAAAGATGCGTATTATTCAGTGTCTATTCATTTGGAGGATAGAAAGTATTTGAAATTTACCTGGATGAATCAATTATGGCAATTCAATGCACTGCCTAATGGGTTAACTTCAGCTCCTAGAATATTCACTAAATTGTTAAAGCCAGTATTGGGGCTACTTAGAGCCCAGGGACCTGTGGTTATGGCTTATCTGGATGATATCTTAATTATAGGACAAACAAGTGAATTAGCTGAAGCATCTGTGGCAGTTGTTAAATTCACTCTTGAAAAATTGGGGTTTGTCCAGAGAAATCCAAATTGACACCACTTACAACAATTGACTATTTGGGTTTTGCAATTGATTCAATGGTAGTGACTCTGCCCAGGGAGAAAAGGGTGGAGCTAATTGATGGTTGCATTCAGCTTTTGAAGGAGCAACAACCTTCAATCAGACAGGTGGCCAGCCTGCTCAGAAATTTGTGGCAGCTTTTCCGGCAGTTCAGTATGGGCCTTTGCACTACCAGCAGTTACAGAGGGCAAAGGAACAGGCACTCAGGATACATTCGGGCCATTATAATAGGCCCATGCAGTTATCAGCAGATGCTGTTACTGATCTGCAGTGGTGGATTCAGCATGTCTCCAGTAGTTTCAGCAAAGTAGTGCTTGAACAACCTTCCATGGTCTTACAGACTGATGTCAGTGCACTTGGGTGGGGTGCCACTGATACGAGCTCCAGCTGCAGAGGAAGATGGAATGCGGAAGAGGCATTGCTTCTGCAGACATGGGGAATTAACTACTTAGAGCTATTGGGAGCTTTTTATGGGCTCAAGGCTTATTGTTCTAACACAAGTAACCTGCATGTTCAGCTTCAAATTGACAACACTATGGCAGTGGCGTATGTTAATCACATGGGTGGCATCAAGTCGGTATCTTGTGACAAACTGGCTAATCAAATCCGGACCTGGTGTATTGACCATAATATTTGGCTTTCAGCTATTTATCTACCAGGTAGATTCAATATAGTAGCAGACACCAGGTCACGAAAATTCTATGACAACACACAGTGGATGTTGAATAAGGACGTATTCAATTATATAGTTGTCAAATATGGAAGGCAAGATATCGACTTGTTCGCATCCAGACTCAACCATCAGCTACCTAAATATGTGACGTGGGAACCAGATCCCGGGGCAGTAGCGATTGATGCTTTCTCGCTATATTGGGGTGGTATGTGTTTATATGCATTTCCACCATTCTGTCTCATAAGTCAGTGTCTGCTTAAAATCAAGCAGGATGCCGCTTCAGGGGTGCTGGTGATACCCGACTGGCATACTCAGCCATGGTTCCCTTTGATATTGGAGTTGATGACACAACCCCTGATGACTGTTTCCAAATGAATGGATTTACTGGTGCACCCGGTAACTGGCGTACGGCATCCATTATATGACCGTATTGATTTGTTAATTTGCAGGTTTTAAGAAGGCCATATCTGGGGCGAGGATTGTCTGGATGAACTGTGGACATGCTCACTGCAGCCTGGAGGACGAGTACTCAAAAGCAGTATATTTCTTATGTAAAAAAATAAGAAGTTTTCTGTGTACAAAATAATATTGAATATTGTACAGCAGGTACATTTCATATGTTCTAGAGTTCCTGTCAACACTCTACTACGATGATGGGTTGAGTTATAGTGCGATCAATTCAGCCAGAAGTGCTTTGTCTTCGTACTTATTGATGGGGTCAGCTAAACATCCTATTGGGTCTCATCCTCTCGTTTCTCGATTGATGAAAGGAATTTTTAACTCCAGACCCACTAAACCCAGATATATGGCAATCTGGGATGTAAGCGTGGTCCTCAAGCTACTTCGTCAGTGGACCCCTGTCACATCTCTGTCTTTTGCCAAAATCACCATGAAGGTGGTCATGCTCATGACACTGGTATCAGCACTATGAGTGCAGACATTGGAAAAGCTGCAGCTAGACAGAATGGAAGTGGCTGCAGATAATGTTATGTTCTACATTTATGACCTACTCAAACAAAGCAGGCCAGGTGTGACGGGGTTCAAGATTGTTTTTTCAGCATATCCCACGGATCCATGTCTATGTGTAAAGACACATTTGCTGCAATACATTGAAGCTACGAGGACCTTACAAAACATGGAAACAGGGTTGTTTGTCAGTTACCAGAAGCCACATAAGAGAGTGTCAGTACAGACTATCTCGAGGTGGTTGAAACAAGTATTGGTTGATGCAGGTATTAACACTGATGTTTTCACATCTCATTCCACTAGGGCAGCAGCTACGTCAGCGGCAAGGGCGATGGACGTGCCCATCGGCCATATTTTGGCAGCCGCCTGGTGGTCAAATAAGTTGGTTTTTCAACATTTCTACCATCGGCCGATTGCCGATTCGGGGCTGCTTGCCAATACTGTTTTAAGTTCTGTTTAATTTCCCCCTGGGTTAGAGGGGTTACTGTTGTTTTGTTATTCAAATAAATTTGTTACAGCATTTAAATGCAATGTCAACATTAATGCATTATTGATTATTTCTCATCCGAGTCAATCAAGGCAGTGAGAAGCCGGGATTTGAATCTGCGGCATGAAATCACAAAGCTTTGAACTCGTCACGGAATCATTCACGTGACTCTAAAGAAAAATAGTAAGATTAAACGAGAACTTACCAGTTTGAAGTTTGATCTTTATTTTATGAGGAGTTACATTGGTGATTACGTGCCCTCCATGCTGAACCCTCTCTCACAAAGGTCATCTGGTAGTTCTCAAGTTGCTCATCTTATTATGTTACTTCAATAACTGTTATTTGTGATTTAATACCGTTGCTTTGAAGATTGACGCGCACGCGCACTGGTGGGACTTCTTCACGTAATCACCAGAATCTTACTATTCTACAATACTCTCCTGGGCTCTACCATTTACTGTGTGAGTGCTGCCTGTATTTAACTTCCCCAAAAGCAACACCTGACACTTATCTAATTAAAATTCCATCTGCCATTCTTTAACCCATTTCCCCAGTTGATCAAAATCGCATTGTAGTCTGAGATAACCCTATTCACGGTCTGCTATACCACTAATTTTGATGTCAACAACTAACTTACTAATCACGTGAACAACATGGACATCCTAACCATTAATATAGGTGACAAATAACAGTGAACTTCGCATCGATCCCTGCAGCACACCACAGGCCTCCAATCTGAATGGCAACTCATAACATATAGAACAAGTCTGCAGGAGAACAGGGCCTGTGACCCACCATGTCTATGTTGAACATGACACCATTAAAATTCAATGTTGTTCCCTATTTATCTGTCCACAGTTTATTCCCTGCTAAACTTTCCTTTCTTTTAAGTTCAGGATATTCAACCATCCAGCTTTTCCTCCACCCACACTCCTATGAAATTATATTTTTCATATCCATCTTTTTTGCCACCGACAAAGATTAATAGCCAGGCCTGACACACTGCCCAGAGCTCTCACTCAGTTTCTTTTTTAAAACAAAACCAAAAACTTCACTGTAACAATGTTTTTATGCAGCAATTCAAGCTGAAAGTAGATGAAAATTGGTGGCATGCTTTGAATGACAAAACTCACTCTAATTGATTTAGCTTGTTCTGCTGAATCAAAGTGATTTATCAGTTATTCTGGGAAATTAACGTTAACTAGAGGTAAATTACATAACTACATGTTCCAAAATGTACCAATATTTGTTGAATCAAAAATATATGAATTTCATTATGCAGGGTGTGCATAAGTATGCCTGCGTGTCAATGCAATAATCTCTAATAGAAAGACAATAAACAGCAGTAGCCCTCTCCTGCAATGGCTTAAGAATGAGTCAATTCTGCTAGTCTGCTCTCTGTACAGTAAAGCCCTCTAATTATCTATTTTAAAGCCAGCAACAAGGATTCCTGCATACCTGAACCTAACTAAACAAGCAACTGCTTTACTGATATCCTACGGCTCCAAACGAGAGAATGGAGAGCTCACTGCAGGTGATTATGCAGCTAAAGTCGGTGCTGAAATCTTCCTGCAAAACCCTGTATTGAATACATTCTGTCTCTGGGATAAATACTGTGAGCAAACTTAAGTTTAATGGGAGAGATTTTTCAGCATAATTATAATGGCTGTTGATATCTTAATAACTAAAGCGAAGGTAATTACATCTCAAATATTCAAGCTGTAATAAATTGGCTTCTAGTAGCACAAATATTGGAAATCATGAGCAGCACACGAAACACAGTGTTAGTTAGTCTGCATAAATTTCAACATAATCACACACACATCTGCCCTACATAGGAGCTCTCTCTACTTCACCTGATCAAATGATTCCTTTACGTTGGGAATAGTTCCTGCAAAAACCTGTAATGCTGAGAGTCTCTGGGAAAGCCAACTGCAGGGAAGTATTGGAGTAACTCAGCGGGTAAGGCAGCATCAGCATGAATAGGTGATGTATTGGGTCATGTCAGAGTCTGAAGAAGGGTTTATAAACCTGCACGTCTTTGGAGTGTGGGAGGAAACCGGAGCACCTGGAGAAAACCCATGCGGTCACAGGGAGAACGTACAGACACCAAACAGACAGCACCCGTATTCAGCATCCACCCCGGGTCTCTGACGCTGCAAGGCAGCAACTGTACCGTAGCGTCACTGTGCTGCCCGAATCTCAGCCTCGCTCGCTCCCCAACACTTATTGGTTCAATCGTTTATTGGTTCAATGGTGCATCAATGTCACATGTTTATTATTCAGTCTGAAGGGTCCCGACCCAAAACATCACATATCCATGCTCTGCAGAGAAGCTGCATGTTCCTGCTGAGTTACTCCAGCATTTTGTGTGGGGTTTTTTTCATAGACCAGCATCTGCAGTTACTTCTTTCTGTAAGGATATTGCAGTAGCTTCCTGTCTATTTATGCATTTTGACTGGGTTCTAGGCATTTAAATGAGATTCATTCAATAACACTGTCGATTCACACAATTCACTCTGCTGCATACATTTCTATAAAGAAAACTGGCCCTATGCAATGTGGCGTTTAGATGGCATCAAGAACATTTTAGCGTTATCTGTACAAATAAGCAATTTTAAGTTTAAATGGGTTGATTTCATAAGAAAGTAAATATTTTTTCTATATAATTCTAGGCTATTTAGTTGCAAAACTTTATTAACATCAAATTTCTATTGTAGAAGAGTCACACTATTCAAAAGGCAGCTGATTGTGGCTGCATGTTTTTATTGCCTTATGCAGAACACAAGCCAAAATATTCATATCACATATCCTTGCTGCTATGAACTACAATCTATCTTGATTTTGATCTTCATGATACGATAACACCTTTGCTGAGTCTGCTTCAACCTACCTCATCTCCCGGTTGCTAGACAATTTAACTCCCCCTCCCATTCCCACACTGACATTTCTGTCTTGGGCCTCCTCCATTGTCAGAGTGAGGTCTAGCGTAAATTGGAGGAACAGCAACTCATGTTTCACTTGGATAGCTTATACCGCAGCATTATGAACATTGACTTCTCTAATTTCAAGTAATCCCGCCAGCTTCAAGTCCATCCCTCCAGCTTCCCAGTTCTCTGACCAGTCTTACTGTCTACATCCACATTTTATCTCTGTTTGCTTTGTTGTTAGCTTCTCACATTCTACATTTTTCTTGATCTCCATTCCCTTTGTCATATTTTCACACCTTACATTTCTTTATCTATGTGTCTCCCTCTCCCCTGACATCAGTCTGAAGAAGGGTCGCGACCCGACATGTCATCCATTCCTTCTCTTCAGAGATGCTGCCTGTCCCGCTGAGTTACTCCAGCAGTTTGTGTCTATCTTCATGATATCCTCACTCCCATCAGCCGTCGCATACAACACGTAATCCTCAGAAATATATGCGACTTCCAACGAGATCCCAACACTAGCCACATCTTCCCATCTCAGTCATCTAGTCACATCTTCCCACCCCATTTCAGCCATCCGCAGAGACTGATCCCTCCGTAACTCCCTGGTTAACTCATCCCTTCCCACCCAAACCACCCCCTCCCCAGGTACCATCCCCTGCAACCGCAGAAGATGCAACACCAGTCCCTATTCCTCCTCCATCAACTCTGTCCAGGGACCCCAACAGTCCTTTCATGTTAGGTAGTGGTTCACTTGCACCTCCTCCAACCTCATCTACTGTATCCACTGTCCAAGATGTGGACTCTTATACATCGGCGAAACCAAATGTAGACTGGGCGATCATTTCGCTGAACACCTTCACTCAGTCCACCTGGACCTACCTGAGCTATAGTGGTGGGTGACTCAATTGTCCGTGGTACAGACTGGAGATTCTGTGGCGGCAGCCGAGACTCGAGGATGGTCTGTTGCCTCCCTGGTGTCAGAGTTAAAGATATCACAGACCGACTTCAGAACATCCTCGAGAGGGAAGATGAACAGCCAACAGTGGTTGTGCACGTGGGCATGAACGATATCGGGAATAAAAGGAGGTTCGGCAATGCAAATTTAGAGAGTTAGGAAGAACACTGAAAAGCAAGACTTCTGGAGTGGTTATCTCTGGATTGCTTCCAGTACCTCGTGCTAATGAGGGCAGGAACAGGGATATAGGGGATCTGAATGTGTGGCTGGGGGGCTGGTGCAGGGAGCAAGGATTTACAAAAGGGACGGGTTACACCTTAACTGGAGGGGGACCAACGTTCTGGCAGGCAGCTTTGCTAGGACTACGTGTGTGGGTTTAAACTAAATAGTGGGGGGAGGGATTGACAAATTGGGAGTATAAAGATGGAGTTAAAGGGGAAGTGAGTACAGGAAAAGTTATAAAAGATTCCTGAATTAATGGGAAGGAAAGTTCGAGAAGGGGTAAGAGAGTGAGGTCAGGGCCAATAGTGAGCAGTGTGAGAGGGGAGGTGAATATCAAAGTCAAAGTGTTGTATATGAATGAGCAAAGTATAAGAAATAAAGTGGATGAGCTTGAGGCTCAGTTAGAAATTGGCAAGTATGATGTTGTGGGAATTACAGAGACATGGCTGCAAGAGGGCCAGGGCTGGGAACTGAATATTCAAGGATATACATCCTATCGAAAAGACAGACAGGTGGCCAGAGAGGGTGGGGTAGCTCAGTTGGTGAGGAATGAAATTCAGTCCCTTGCAATGGGTGACATTGAAACAGGGGATGTGGTCAGTATGGATAGAACTAAGGAATTGTAAGGGTAAAAATACCCTAATGGGACTTATCTACAGGCCCCCAAACAGTAGTCTGGTTATAGGGTGCAAGTTTAATCAAGAGTTGGCATGTTGTAAAGGTAATGCTATGGTTGTTATGGGAGATTTCAACATGCAGGTAGACTGGGAAAATCAGGTCGGTACTGGACTCCAAGAAAGGGAGTTTATCGAGTGCCTCCGTGATGGATTCTTAGAGCAGCTTGTACTGGAGAGAAGGCAATTCTGGATTTAGTGTTGTGCAATGAACTGGATTTGATAAGGGGACTTGAGGTTAAGGAGCCATTAGGAGGTAGTGACCATAATATGATAAGTTTTAATCTACAATTTGAGAGGGAGAAGAGTAAACAGTAGCCTGGATATAGGGTGCAAGATGAATCAGGAGTTAAAATTGGTATGTGGCAAAGGTAATGCTACGGTTGTTTTGGGAGATTTCAACATACAGGTAGACTGGGAAAATCGGTTTGATACTCGACCCCAAGAAAGGGAGTTTGTGGTGTGCCTCAGTGATAGATTCGTAAAGCAGCTTGTATTGGAGCCTACCAGGGAGAAGGCAATTCTGGATTTAGTGTTATGTAATGAACTGGATTTGATAAAGGAACTTGAGGTTAATGAGCCATTAGGAGTTGTGACCATAATATGGTCAAGTTTAATCTACAATTTGAGAGGGAGAAGGGTAAATCGAAGGACATCCTTGTTATTGAGGGAGTGCAGCGTAGGTTCACAAGGTTAATTCCCGGGATGGCAGGACTATCATATGCTTAGAGAATGGAGTAGCTGGGCTTGTATACTCTGAATTTTAGAAGGATGAGAGGGGATCTTATTGAAACATAACATTATTAAGTTTGGACACGCTAGAGGCAGGAACAATGTTGGGGGAGTCCAGAACCAGGGGCCACAGTTTAAGAATAAGGGGTAAGCCATTTAGAACGGAGATGAGGAAACTTTTTCACACAGACAGTTGTGAGTCTGTGGAATTCTCTGCCTCAGAGGGCGGTGGAGGCCGGTTCTCTGGATACTTTCAAGAAAGAGCTAGATAGGGCTCTTAAAGATAGCAGAGTCAGGGGATATGGAGAGAAGGCAGGAACGGGGCACTGATTGGGGATGATCAGCCATGATCACAATAGACAATAGACAATAAACAATAGGTGCAGGAGTAGGCCATTCGGCCCTTCGAATCAGCTCTACATTATCTTTCTACATTATCGTTTATATCTCTCGTTTCCATAATCCCTAACCAGTCTGATGAAGGGTCTCGACCCGAAACGTCACCCATTCCTTCTCTCCAGAAATGCTGCCTGTCCCGCTGAGTTACTCCAGCTTCTTGTGTCTATCTTCATGATATCTATGATACTTTTCACTCTTATATCACTTCGAGTGTCTTTTGAAGACAAAATTGATGAATAAAAAATATGGATTTTATTGTAATTATTTAAATTCAATACATCATAGTCACATGTACCTAGGTATAGTGAAATGCTTTAAGGGCCTGTCCCACTTGGCGATTTTTTTGGCGACTACCGGCATCCTTGACGGACGTATGAGGTCACCGAAAAATTTGTGGCATGATGCGGCGTGATGACGTATGACTCGTCGTGTTTTTTCAAGTGTCGCAACATTTTTTTTGTCGCCGCTGGATTTTGAAATGTTCAAAATCTTTTGGCGACACTGATATGATGCCGGCAGACTGAGACTCTCAGTGTGAAGATGGGTCTTGACCCGAAACATCACCCATTCCTTCTATCCAGAGATGCTGCTTGTCCCGCTGAGTTACTCCAGCATTTTGTGTCTATTTTCGGTGTAAAGTAGCATCTGCAGTTCTTTCCTACACAGTGAAATGTTTTGTTTTGCATACAAACTGATAAAATCACACAGCATACCTCACCTAGGCAAAATACAAGTGTCACCATGTTTTGGATACATGGTTAACACAGGTTTGGAAGGATATGGACCAAATGCCTGCAGGTGGAACTAGTGTAGCTGGGACATGTTGGCCAGTGTGGGCAAGTTGTTCCGAAGGCCCTGTTACCACACTGTATCACTCTATGACTCGTTGAAACAAAGCTACAAAAGGAACTTTTTTTTTCAGTATCGAAACAATTATGAACAGACCTGAACAGTGTTCAATAATCTACAGCATTTTGTGTCCTTCTTTAATAATCAGCAAACAGCTTCATGTTTACTTTATGTTGAGAGAAGGTTACTAATAAATCAACTAGAGACGGTTGAGCATGGAGCATTATCTACAGGCTTAGCTGATGACCCTCCAACAGATACATCCACCGGAATTTCTACTTGGACTCCTCTGTGACATATTTTGTCAAGTGGTATCTTGATTTCAAGGTTAATCATTTTCATTCTACCTTGGGGATTCTATTAACTATAATGAGTTCCGGAGCTAAATTTTTCAATAGAGTCCAAAATAAATACCAAATTCCAGATTATATGTGATAGCCTCCAGATGGCATTGTTGACAACAAATTCCATTATTATGCTAATGTCTGGGAGTGGATGGATGGCAGAGAAAATGTCTGGCTTTGGCCCTGTTTCTTGTTGACAAAATGTCCCTGCGTAATCTTCCACGTTGTTGGGTACATTCCATGCTTGCAGCTGAAGTGGAACAGCTTGGTTATATCAGCACCGCTGCCAGGACGTTGAGAGACCCTGCAGTTTGTTCTGTATTGAATGAAGCTACACCCTCCGATGCCTTGTGCAGTGAAACAGATTAAAGACTGATGACAAAGATAGACACAGAGTGCGGGAGTAACTCAGTGGGTCAGACAGCATCTCTGGAGAAAAAGGATGGTTCACGTTTCTGGTCAAGACCTTTCTTCAAACTGAAAGTTGAGGGAAGAGGGGGTGGTGAAGAGACTTAAACCCGTCTCACCGTGCGAGTTGACCCACGAGTGCCCCGAGTTTTCACTCATGGTGATCATGTACAATCAATGTAGCAGGAACGTCGGAACTCGCGCGAGCAACTTATCGACTAGTGGCACTAACGGCAGGTACCCGTGAGACTTGTTAACTCGTGAAAAAAATCAAACATGTTTATAATTTTCCACGAGTCAAATTAAAAATGGAAACATTTAAACTCGTTGTAATAACGTAGTGGCCCGTGCGTTTACCTTAGTGACTCGTGAGTCTACCGTGGGCACTCTTTAAATTATTTCAGTGCCAATCACCCTCGAGTCTTAATCACAAAATTTTATTCACCCTCGACTAAACTTTCTTAGTTTTTTTGGTAATTTTCGTCTTATTTTCCCGTGTGTACAAATTTGTATAACACATACTTGATTTTATATTATATATTATATAATCATGACTTCTATCTATTTTATATAATCAGATTAAATGGATATGGTTTAATGGAATTGGAAATTCGCATCGGATTGAAGTTGGGGTGTAATGTCGGGCTGGAGGAGCCAAGAAGGCTACTCCAAAAAAAGCCACCCTAACAATAAAATGCAAGATATGAATGTAAGGAATGGGGGTGATGGAATCACCTTCTGTAGTTGGAATGTTAAAGGAATCAATGAACCAATTAAAAGGGGAAAGGTATTAGCTCAGCTGAATAGATTGAAATCTGGAGTTACGTTTCTTCAAGAAACACATCTTAAAAAAGATGCTCAATATAGATTAACAGCTAAATGGATTTCAAAAGTATATCATTCTTCGTTTATACACAAATCTAGAGGGGTTGCAATAATTATTCGTAAAGGTATACCTTTTAAACTTAATTCGATAATAGAGGATAAGGAGGGTAGATATTTAATAATTACAGGGGAACTACATTTAAAAAAAGTAATTCTTATGAATATATACGCACCTAATTTTGATAATCCACTATTTTTTAAGAAAATATTTAATAGTATTCCTATATCCACCCAATATAATTTAATAATTGGAGGTGATTTAAACTGTACTTTAGATAATTATTTGGACAGATCTTCTACAAAAAGTAAGGCTCTTTCTAAATCAAGTAAGCTTATAAATTATTTTATTAAGACATCGAATGTTAAAGATATTTGGAGATTGGATAATCCAACCGGACGGGAATATTCATTTTTCTCGCCGGTATTCGGAACCTACTCGAGGATAGATTATTTCTTAGTCAACTCAAAATTACTCCCCTTTACGTATGATGCAAAGTATCATAATATTATTATCTCAGATCATGCTCCATTAACATTTAAGATAAAATTAAAAGATATAGTTAATAAAACTAATATTTGGAGATTCAACACACAGATATTAAAGGATAAAGACTGCTGTAACTATGTGGAGAAACAGATTAAATTATTTTTTGAAACTAACGATAAATCTGAGACTTCCCCATTATTATTATGGGATACATTTAAAGCATTTATGCGCGGTGCAATAATATCAGCACAAGCTCATTTTAACAAAGTAAATCGAAAAATGGAGCAAAAGTTAGAAAAAGAGATAAAACAATTAGATAGTGAAAATATAATACATCCTTCTAAAGAGTTGAGTAATAAAATTGCTATATTAAAATATAGATTAAATAAAATTTACTCTGATCAAGTGATAAAACTATATCAACAAACTAAACAAGTTCATTTTGAATTTGGTGATAAACCTCAAAAATTATTAGCACGACAACTCAGAAGATTAGACGATGAAAAAACTATACATAGTATTAGATCGGTACAGGGAAATACGTTGACTATACCAAAAGACATTAATGACACATTTTTACAATATTATCAAAATCTTTATTCATCTAAATTAACAGGGCAAACAGATGAAATGGAAACATTTCTAGAAAAATGTCATTTTAATAAGCTAGATTTTGAGAGTAGGCAATTATTAAATGCTGAAATATCGGTAATAGATATCGAAGAATCAATTGGATCGTTAAAAAATGGTAAAACAGCGGGCCCCGATGGCCTGAGTGCAGAATTTTATAAAAAATTTCATGATCTACTTTCATCAAGATTACAAACAGTGTATAGACACACCTATGAGTTAGGAAAGTTACCAGAGTCTTTAAATGAATCTACAATTACATTAATTCCTAAATTAGATAAGGATCTGGAAGATCCTGGATCATATCGAGCGATTGCCCTTTTAAATACTGATCAAAAAATATTAACTAAAGTACTGTCTCGGAGGCTAAGCTTAGTGATTTCCAAAATAATACATTATGATCAAACAGGTTTTATTCCAAAACGTTATTCATCACATAATCTTAGACGCTTGTTTAACATTATATACTCGAGAAGAAGGAGAGATATTGAATTAGCAGTTATATCGTTGGATGCTGAAAAAGCATTCGACCAGGTGGAATGGTCATATTTATTTAATATAATGGAAAAGTATCAACTGGGGGATGGATTTTGTAAATGGGTAAGAATATTATATTCTAACCCTACAGCAAGAATTTTAACTAATCAAATACTATCACCTAAATTTAGACTTTTTAGGGGATGCAGACAGGGATGTCCGTTATCCCCTTTATTATTTGCTTTGGTGATAGAACCTCTGGCCGAAAGAATCAGATCAGAACCCGAAATATATGGGTATAATACTGACACAACAAATAATAAGATATCTTTATATGCAGATGATATTCTGATTTATATTACTAAGCCGGAATGTAGTATTCCCAAGTTATTTAATGTTATAAATGAATTTAGCGTATTTTCAGGATATAGGATTAATTGGAATAAAAGTGACATTATGCCTATAACTGGTATAAATGTAAATATATTACAAAAATACCCACTAAAAATAGTTACAGATAAATTTAAATATTTAGGAATCAATGTGTCTAAATCCTATAAATTATTAATTAAAGCTAATTATTATCAATTATTAGAGAAACTTAAAAAAAACATTTCATATTGGAAAACACTCCCTATATCTATGATCGGTAGGATTAATGCTATAAAGATGATTTTTTTACCACAATTGTTATATTTATTTCAGGCAATTCCTTTTTTTCTCCCAAAAAGTTTTTTAAAAAAAATTGATACTATAGTTAATAATTTTGTCTGGGATTACAAAAGTCATAGAATAAGTAAAAAACACTTATGTAAGTCTAAGATAAATGGAGGGCTGGCACTTCCAAATTTTCTATATTACTTTTGGGCAGTCCAGATTAAGAATATGAATTTTTGGTGGGTAAATATGGATGTTGAACCAATGTGGTTAAAAATGGAAAAGGAAGACTGTTTACCTTTCAATATAGAGTCGATTATTTTCGCACCAAAGAAAGTACAAAAAAAGACTTATAGGGACAACCCTATAATTCATAATAATAGGCGTATTTGGAAACAGATAGTTAAGACCCTATATCTGGATAATCTTTCTTTTAGGTTACCAATTAGGAATAACCCACTGTTTAAACCCTCAATTTTAGATGCGGGGTTTAGACTGTGGGAGGATTCAGGAATTAAAAGGATAGGACACCTTTATAGAAATGGAAAATTTTTATTATTTGAAGAGTTACAAGATATTTTTGGATTACCTTCACAACACCATTTTAGGTATTTACAAATTAGAGATTTTATTAAATGTAACACACAAGACTATAAAAAAAAAGAACCAGGCTTATTAGATGAGCTGTTTAATTTACATCCAAATACGGATAAGCTTATAGCTTATATATACAATATTATTTTAGATAAAGAGAACCCAACAACTGAAACATATCGTCAAGCATGGGAAAATGAAATCGGATTACCTATAACAAAAGAAACTTGGGAAGAATGCTTACAAAGAATACATTGGTGTTCTTTGAATGCCAGACATACACTGATACAATTTAAAGTTATATATAGATTACACTACTCGAAAACCAAATTAAAAAGTATTTTTCCTAGTCTCTCCTCTATTTGTGATAAATGTAAGAATCTTGAAGCAAATTTAATACATAGTTTGGTAACGTGTCCACGGTTGAATTATTATTGGATTGAAATTTTTAAAGTTATTTCGGAAGTTCTTAAGGTTGAACTCGACCCAGACCCAAAATTAATAATATTCGGAATCCCGGAGCCAAATTTGGTACTCACGGTTAATCAAAGAAATTTTTTTGATTACTGTTTAATAATAGGGAAAAAAATGATACTTAAATTTTGGAAGGGAACATTATCTCCAACAATTAAAATGTGGAAAGCAGAGATGTTGGAGACGTTGAATTTGGAAAGAATTAGATTTGTCCTTTTGGACAGGTATAATTCTTTTGAATCGATATGGTCTCCATATATACAGTATTTAGAAAAGTAGCTATTCTTGGAATCACGGCTCGACGGACACCCTACGGATCCGATGCGAATAACTTACTTATATTTGATATTATTGTGCATTTATTAGAGATATTTCTGAATGAAATAGTATTTCGTATAATGACTTTAGTTTTTGTTTATATATATGTAATATTTTTGTTTTTCAAATTTTCCCTTTTTATTTTCTTTTTATTTACGATTGAAGTATGTGGGAAGAATTTTTTATTCCTTTTTATTTACTCTTTTTTCTTTTCTCTTTTATATATCTTTTTCTTTATTTCCAAAAAATAGAAGATATTAAGTATTGATATGTTATTTGTAGTAATATTGAATTAAGGTGTTAGTTTATAAAGTAAGCTTTACATTGTAAACGGTTTACTTCAAATAAAAAAATATTACAAAAAAAAAAAAAAAAAAAACAATTTTATATATAATGTATTTTTGTCACATGAGCAAAATACATGAATGAACTCATTTCGTGAGTGCTTATTTTATTCAGCTTTTTTAACATTCTAAAAATATGTTAAAAAAACTAGGAGTGAAAAAAAAGGTTAATTACCACTGGGGTTGGAAAATCATTCTATTAGAATGATAAAAAAAACATTCCAACGTCTAAACACTGGGCTTCAGCCCTATCCTATCCTTTCGGGCTTTGATTACTTCAGTTATTTCTTGGAAAATTAGCTATAAAAACCATGGAGTGTGTGATTTAATATATTTTTCTCCAACTAATATCTTTCTATATCCCTCCCCGAAAGCTCACAAAACCACCAAATATCAACTTTGGTAGCTACATTTCTACACAAAATAAAGTTACAGTTCAACAGTTGCATACGGCCATCCTCCAGTGTTGCCATTTATAAATGTATGATCACACTAGCTCGTCTGGTCTTCCCTAAACGGTTATATTACAGTAAATTTGGGAAATATCCTGTTACTTTGAAATTAGAAAACCATAGGTATAGATAAAAAAACATATCAAAGTTCCAGCTCCACTGCCATTAAAACCAATGAGCTTACTAACCATTTTAATGGCAATGTCTTTTTTTAAGTATAGAAAACAAAATCTGGATAAATTATGTCATTTACTCCATAAAATAATTTCATTCGCGCTTGGGTGAACCATTCACCAGTTTAAGAAGCACTGATACAGCGCATTGCATCCGTAAAGTGAAATCAGACTTCAGGAAGGGTGTCCAAACTTCCGGACAACAACCGGCCGTGCATCGCTGCTTTCTGAGATGAAGCAACGAACGTTGGATTTTCCTGACGCATAGATTTACAACCAATAGCGATTACAAGATCACAAGTTTCCTGATTTACAGCCTGTAGACGATCACAACCATCGCTCGGTCACAGCCCACATTGATCAGTCCGAACTAACATCATCAGCGTGAATAGAGTATTCACAAAGGGATGTTTTTTTCCTCTTCCAAGTACATTCTATAAATCGATTGCTGGGTTTTCTCCGCTTTATCTTTCGCTCGGGCGCCTTTCCTCCCCTTCCATCAGTTTACGATTCACTTCTCTCCACTGTCTTTCCTCTCAGATCACATTCTCGCTCTTTTTTTACTCAGCGGGCAGGCAGCATCACTGGAGAGAAGGAATTGGTGACGGGGTGATATTGTGCTGTTTGATCGCCCTCTGTCAGCTCCAGCTTTTTGTGTCTATCTTCGGGTTAAACCAGCATCTGCAAGCAGTTCCTATCCTACACTTTATTCCTTTCTTGGTGTCTTCTGGGCAAATGTTGCCTTCTACACGAACAGTCTTGGATGATATTGTGTGTGCGTGTGTGAGGGCGAGAGAGAGAGAGAGAATTAATGTGTGTTTGAATAGGCATATTTTAGGAGATGCCGCGGTTTACATTGGCATTGCCCTCTTGAGATTCCTTTGTGGCGGAGAGCGCTGACCGGTAACCCTGGATCTTGCAGTCCGGCCAAGAGGAGGTGATGTGGACACGGTTTCAGTTATGGTTCTAGAGGAACATTGTTTCCGATCGATGTCCCTTATGCTCTCCTCAGAAGAACTGGGTGTGCTCTTCACCATTATGGCTACCAGCCTACAGGTTTCGGATCTGAACAACTAACTTCTTCCCTATTTCTCCTCCACCCACCCCCCCCCCCCACCCCCCCTATTTCCTGCTCCTCCTCGGCGCTCTTGTTCACTCACACATTCCCTCCCTCCCTCCCTCCCTCTCACAGGGCTTGGTTCAAAGGGGGCAATGAGCCAAGCGGGGCGCGGTCTGAACCCTTTCTGAAAACGAGCGCAAAGAGAAAAAAAAAGTATTGTCAAGCGCTCCAAACTTCGTTTAAAATAAGTAAATGCGACCTTGGCTAATAATTTTAAAAGAAATCCTTATACAAAACCAACACCCTACAAACTCTCTGTCTCTCACGCTGCCTGGTGCCTTGTGGGGGGGGTGTGTCGGAGAGAGGGGGTGTGGGTGTGGAGGGGACCCGATGTGAATGTTACCACTATAGGATGGTGAGGTTGGGCTCTGAGCTGCAGTGAGCGAGAGCAGAGAGAGAGAGAGAGGGAGAGAGAGTGCATGTGCACGTCAGCAGCAAAGTTATATACAACGGGCTTGTACGCGGTGGCAAGAGAGGTTTCCTTTGTTCTCGTCCGGGGCTTGAGAGAGATCGGAAAGAATTAACCCTCCCTCGCACACCACTCCTAACCCAAGAGCCTTGTCACCCCAGACAGATTAATGATGCCCCCCCCCCTCCCCAACCTCTCTCTACCTCAACTCACGCCTGGGCACCAAAGCAGCTCAGGAGGCGAACCCTGAGCTCCATCTGATGTGAAAGAACAGTTATTAAAACATACCTTCATTCACCGTTGGCTCAAGAGTAACGGGAGAGGAACTTGGTAACTCGGGAGAGGAACTTGGAACATTGCATAAATGACATACCTGTGGGAACTCAGTTAAACACTTGATCATAAACGTGAAAACTCATACACAACCACGAGTCTGTTTTTTTTCTTTCACTTGGGGTCACTCGTGGGTGGACTCGCACCGTGAGACAGGCCCTTTAGACTTATCAGGGCCAGTCACAAATGACCTCAGGCAGGGCAGTGCCCGGTAAACACATTGTTGTATTGGACAAGATGCAAGATGGAGGCACAGGCAAGTGCTGAGGAACCCACGTGGCTGTTTTAATGAATTGCTGCTTGATCCGCTATGTACTCCGGCACTTTATGTTGATCTTTGGGATGAACCAGCTTCATTGGTTCCTTTTTTCTACCAAGATTGATATCGGTGTCTTTGGGATTAGCAGGGGATTAGGACACCACCTTCTCAGTACCTGTTTGAAGGCCTTGCCATGTAGAAACATAGAAAATAGGTACAGGAGTAGGCCATTTGGCCCTTCAAGCCAGCACTGCCATTCAATGTGATCATGGCTGAGCATCCACAATCCTTATTCCTGTTCCCACCTTATCCCCATATCCATTGATTCCTCAAGAACCTAAGTGCTCTATCTAACTCCCTTTTGAATGCATCCAGTGAATCGGCCCCCACTGCCTTCTGAGGCAGAGAATTCCACAAATTTACAACTCTCTGGGTGAAAACGTTTTTCCTTATCTCACTTCTAAATGGCCAACCCCTTATTCTTAAATTGTGGTGCATGGTTCAGGACTCCCCCAACATCGGGAACATGTTTCCTGCATCTAGCTTCTTCAATCTCTTAAGAATTGCATATGTTTCTATAAGATCCCCTCTCATCCTTCTAAATTTCCAGTGAAGACAAGCCCAGTCAATCCATTCTTTCATCATATAACAGTCCCATCACCCCAGGAATGAACCTCGTGAACCTACGCTGCAAGAATGTATTTCCTCAAATTAGGTCTGAGGTTTGTCATCCCAAGGATGATGATGTTCTAGGATCACACATAACTGGACGGCACAGTGGTGCAGCGGTAGAGTTACTAATTTATAACGCCAGAGACCAGGGTTCAGTCCTGACTATGGGTTCTTGTCTGTATATTCTCCACGTGACCTGTGTGGGTTTTCTCTGGGATCTCTGGTTTCCTCCCACACTCCAAAGACATACAGGTTTGTAGGGTTATTGGCTTGGTATAATTGAAAATTGTTCCTAGTGAGTGTAGGATAGTGTTAGTGTGCGGGGTTCACGGATCAGCACGGATTCGGTGGGCCAAAGGGCCTGTATCTGCGCTGCCCTGTAAACTAAACTAGACAGCCTATTCCGGTATTGGTCCTGACTGTGTTTTGCAGGAATAGAATGGTTAAAAATGGATTTGTTCTGGGATAAAATGGTTGCAGATTTTGGGTGTCACAATTCAGCTTTGCATCACAAGAACATTTCACAGTAAAGATTAGAATGTCATTTTCCACTAGACGATAGCTGATTTACTATAAGCATAATATTTGCCAACTGTATAAAAGTTTTAATTTAATCCATTTATATGCAGTATAATGGATATAAACAGCTATTTTTAACACATTGACAGTTTCAGGATTGCAAAATATTCCCAATATTTATATAGGGAGCTGCATTGTGAAAACTGCCTCTGCTCTTCAACGGGCTTTGTTGTTGTAGCATTTTAGATTAGTACCTTATTATCATGTATACCTGTTGCAGGTATGTTTTTCTATATCACTTAGCATAGATATTCTTAGCCAGATATTCTTCTATATGGTACAACAAGTACCCTCTCTGCAAATCCCATTTTCTGGCACGCAGCTCATACATAGCCTTCTATGACAAGGTTTCAAGTGCTCATCTAAGTACTTCTCCCTAAAGTCAGAGTTCAATTTTTGTGGGGGGGTTTTCCTGAAATCCCTTCTAATTTGCACACATGTGCACTATTTCACAGAAAGTTGACCAGTTTACAATATTTTAATTATCTAGGATTCGGTTCAAACATGGCATATCGTTCTCTGACAACTGGGCAAGAACTGATGAGATAGTGTTTTAAAGTTACCATGTGAGTAGACTGAGAAAGGATTGCCTTCTGAATTATTAAATCTTTGTATCAATCCATAACTCTTTATGATATGCTGAATATTTCCAATAATTTCCACTTTCTCTTTCAAACTTCCAGCATTTGCACAGCAATATTTTTTGTTTTCGATGGATTTTGCACAACCATCCTTGAAAGATTTCAAACAGCAGAATCAGTACGCTAAAGCATGCTGCTCCTGTCCATTTCTGGAATCAGCTAATGTCCCTGCCACAGGCATCTTCTGGTCCATTCCTCTAATTAGGCACTAAAGTAAGTTTCAGGGAAATGAAAAGCATCTGTGGACTCCTCAAGGCTATATCTACATGTGTAGCCATGATGAATAAGAAATCAGCAGCCACACTGTTCCGTTTTGATAACAAGATCCAGTGAGTAAAGGAGTTTGTGTGGGTTTGTAGATGTAAACTTTGAAGTTAAAACATAAATACAATAAAGTCCATTCCAGCTATCAATGGGAATTAGCGGAACAAAATATGATGGGAGATTGCAGGAAGCTGCAACACAAATAGGGTTGGCATTGGAGGAGATTTTAACTTTCCCTTAACTTCCCAGTGTGCCAAGGGTTTAGACAGGATGGAACTTTTCTAGTTGGTTCAGGAAAGTTTTCTCAGGCTGTATGAAGAGGGTCAAAAAGGCAGAGGGCAAAGTTTGACATACTTTTACCAAATTGTGCAGGGTGAGTTCTAAATTGAGGCAAGGCAAATTTTGATGGCATTAGACAAGAACTAGCAGAAGTTGAATGGTGTTGGTTATTTACAGGCAAAGGAATGTCAGGAAAATGGGATGTTTTTAAAAGCGTAACAGTGAGATTTCAAAGCGTACAAGTTCTCATTAGAGTGAGGAGCAAGGCAGATGGGAAATAAGAAACCATGGATGAGAGAAATTGAGACTGGTCAGGAAAAAGGCGGCATGAGTCAGGTATAAGCAGTTGGGATCAAATGTATCTCTGGAAATATAGAGGATTGAAGAGCATACTTCAGAAGGAAATCAGGAGACCAAAAGGGGGCATGAAATAGCTCTGGCAAGTAAGATTAAGCAGAATCCAAAGAGATTGTATACATACAGTGGCTTGCAAAAGTTTTCATACCCCTTGAACTTTTCCACATTATTTGTAAAAAAAATTGAAAACCATGTATCATTTTCCTTCCACTTCACATTTATGCACCACTTTGTGTTGGTCTATCACATAAAATCCCAATAAAATACATTTACGTTTGTGGTTGTAACGTGACAAAATGTGGAAACGTTCAAGGGGTATGAAAACATTTGCAAGCCACTGTATATTTAGAGAATGGGGATAACTAGAGAAAGAACAGAGCCCCTCAGAAATCAAAGCAGTCAATTATGTATGCAGCCACATGAGATGGGGAAGGACCTCAATTAATATTTCTCCTCTGTTTTTACAATAGAAAAAGATGTGAAGCCATGTGAACTTGGTACAGTTGATAGAGATGTGTTGAGGACAGTCTACATTAGAGTTGACATCCTAAGATATATGAAGGTAGATAAACTTACTGGGCTTGATCAGATATATTTAAGGGCATTGTAACAAGCAAGACAAGACATTTCAGGAGTCCTGGCTGGATATGTGAATCATTGTAAGACACGAGTAAGGTGCTGGAAGATTGGAGGAAGGTTAACGTAGTTCCCATAATAAATAGGGGCTGCAAAGACAAATCAGGAACCACAGAAAACTGAACCTAACATCTGTGGTAGGAAAGTTAGGCTATTTTTCTTCCTATAGGACTTAGGCTGCCCCACTTAGGCTATTTTTAGGTGACTGTCATAGTCGTAGCAGATCGCCGAAAAACCTGCGACTGGACCCCCCTTCAACATAAAATTTGAAATAGAAAAATTGTACATTTACCCTATCTGGTCCTCTCATGATCTCATGATCTTGTACACCTTTATAAGATCACCTGCCATCCGCCTGCGCTCCAACGAATAAAGTCCTAGCCTGCTCAACCTCTCCATAAAGATCAGGCCCTCGTTCTGGCAGCATCTTGTCTCTGATTAGGGATAGACAACATGATTTTGTACATGGGAGATTATGTCTCACATATTTGGTCAGGTTTTTGAAGTAACCAAAAAGGTTGATGAAGGCAGGGTCATACTATAACAACATTTAAAAGATCTTGGCCAGGTCCATGGATGGGAAAGGTTCAGAGGGAAATTGATCAAGGTAGGCAAGTTGGACCTGCTTAGATGGGGCATCTTGGTTGGCATGGACAAGTTGGACCGAAGAGCTTATTTCCATACTGTGTAACTTTATGCTTTTGTGACTCTATAACTCTATGTTGCAAGTGATATATCACATTTGTGATAAAGAAGGCGCTTTGCTGATGTTAGTTCCTTGCTTTGGAGAGATCCCAACAACTGTGTTAAACTTCATCAGTCTTTATTCATCCTAATTACATTGCTTATTCATCTAAGACCACTAAGCAGTCCTTTGATATCTACAAACTTTCCCATTACAACATGAACAACATTCACAACATTTCCGTTCTCTGCCAAAATGCTATTGCACAACACAAACTTAATATCTTAGGACTGAAGTGTCCAGGACCATAGGGCACAGTTTGAGAATATGGGGTAGATAGGTTGGGAGAGGAATAAGGAAAGGTTTTTTCACTCAAAGGGTGTTAAACCTCAGTAACTCTCTACCCTGGAGGGCAGTAGAGACTGAGTCATTAAGTTAGCTTGAAACAGAGAATTCGGAGATATAGTGCAAAGTAGCTGAAAACTAGTACTCAGGTTGCTAAATAGAGTAGGCGTTGAGGGCTAGATGGCCTACTCTTGCTTGTATTACATATATTAATGAGCTCCGAGCTTCAATGTTCTTGTTGTGCAGGAAACATATCTTGCCTACCTTATGAGCTCAGAACCTCTGAGCCTTTGTCTACACTTGTCCACACTCAGCAATAGTCAATATAGTCAATAGTCAATTTTATTCGTCACATACACTCGAAGGTGCAGTGAAATGAATTTGCCAGCAGCGGTACAATTAAAAAAGAACACACAATACACAATAAGATTTAACACAAACATCCACCACAGTATTCTTCACAGTGATGGAAGGCACAAAGTTCAGTCAGTCCTCCTCTTTGTTCACCCGTGGTCGGGGCTAGAAAACTTTCCGCCGTCGTAGCTACGGACGGCCGGATGTACAGGCCTTCTCATCGGGATGGTCGAACACACTCTACGGCTTGCAGGTCCCGAATCGGCACTTTCTTACAGGAGACCGTGGCTTCAGGATGTTGTAGGCCGCAGGTCGGCGGTCAGAGCTGATCATTTGAATTGAATCATTTGAGGTTGAAAATCACCAATCAATTCAAGCCTTTGCAATGGAGTTTCCCATTAGAATAGAAAGGAAAGCCAGGCAAATTGAAATGATCAGTTCTGCATGTTTTCACATTAAGTGTAATTGCTTAGTAATTGCAGCAATCCTCTGCCTGTTTCCAGTGTCTCATGCTTCACCTGTCATTTTATCTACCACTTTTTGTTCTCTGTCATTCAGATTGCCATTGCGATCAGCGTTGCCAAGGAAAGGGGGTGGTTCACAATGGTTGGTGGTTCACAATGTTCTTGCACTGTACCTGACGTTATGAGTTCAGTTCAGTTCAGTTTTATTTGACATATGTAGGTTAACACGGGGTCAACGGTACAATGAAATGTGTTTGACAAGACAATGAGTCACCTCAGCAATGATATTACAAGAATAAAAATAAGATTAAAAAAGATTAAAAAATATAAGACAAAAGTGACATTGGTCGGTAAAAGACAATAATAAATAAAATAATCAACATATATGATGTGTTTATGAGTTCAGAACCCTGATGGCCTGATGGTAAAAACTGTTCTTATGTCTGGTGGTACGTGCAGCCATTCTCCTATATCGTCTGCCTGATAGTAACAAGGAGAACAGTCTGCGTGCTGGCTGACTGTGGTCCTTGATGATGCAGTGTGCCTTCCGCAGGCACCTCCTGTGGAAAATGTCCTGAATGGCCAGGCGACAGTTGCCAGTGATGTGCTGTGCCACCTTCACCACTCTCTGTAGTGATTTGTGGCTATGGGCGGAACAGTTCCCGTACCAGGCTGTGATGCAGCCCATCAGCAGACTCTCAATGGTGCAACTGTAGAAGTTTGTGAGGATGCTGGCATTCATGCCAAACTTCCTCAGTCTTCTCAGGAAAAAGAGCCGTTGTGTTTTGGTCCAATTTGCCAATTGCAAGGCTCTAGAAATAAACATGGAGCAGCAATGGCAAAAATCAAGCTTGTGAGCATGAGGGCTTCATCCACTGGGAAAGGTTTTGTTTAGTTTCGAGAGCAGTGTGCAAACAGGGCCCACGGAGTCCGCTCCAACCAGCGATCCCCGTACATTAGAACTATCCTGAAGAAGGATCTCGACCCGAAACCACCTATTCCTTCTCTCCAGAGATGCTGCCGGTCCCACTCAGCTTTCTGTGACTATCCTACACACTAGTACATAAGAAAATAAAAGCATAGGTCAACCAAGGACAATGTGTAATTAAAACAGGGCATTTAACTCCATCATTCAGATATCCCCACAAGATGCCGTGCTGTGGTTATTGCAGAAAAGCCTGGGTAGTTTTATCGAGATAAACTGCTCTGTTGATTGCACTAAACATATTATATTACTGTCAACACCTTGCCTCTGCAAGTGATTTTACAGTAGCCAATGCACCTACCAACAAGAAGAAACAACCATTGTTAGAGAGAGAATCGACAAACCTCAGGATCAGGATCAATCCTGGGTTTCTTGGAGTTATAACAAGCTTGTATGAATAATAAATGCATATATAACAAATTGATTGTATGATGTACATATTTAATTGTTTCTATTTTTGTGGACATCACAAATATGTTAATGAAATGTAATAATTGAATGGAATTTCTTTTTTTTTTCTTTCTTTTTTATTAGAAGAAAATACATAATAAAAAACATTTTGTTTGTTGTAGTCATACATTATTAATATTGTTTATATTGTCAATTGTATAATAATTGTACTTCTATATATTTAATTTTTAATTTTTATATAGATAGAAAATAATAGAGGAAAGAAACCAAAAAAATTAAAAGAGAATGGAATAATCAGCTAATTATACATCATTGGAGATATGTCCGTGAATTATAAAATGTAATTCTTCATCTATTCCTTGATTCGGGTTTCAGTCAGGTTCTCGTGCCGAACCGGTTTGCCCCTTCAAACAGTCAATGAATGGAGACCATATTCTAGTTCTTGTTTGTCCATTAAGACAAAATCGTATCAAAATCAATTTCCAAATGTAGGGTCTCTGACATTTCCATAATCCACATTTTAATTGTGGGGGTTATAGGGCCTTTCCAAAATTTTAATATTAATTTTTTCCCAATTATTAAACTATAGTCGATAAAGAAACTTTATCGACTATTATTAGTTTTGAATCGGGGTCCAATTAGATGTTGACAACTTCCGAAATTATCTTAAAAATATCCGTCCAAAATTTTTTAATTTTTATACAACTTACAAATGTGTGCGTTAAGTTAGCCTCTGAGTGCTGACATTTTTTCACAAATAGGAGATATGCTTGGGAAAATTCTATTTAATTTTGTTTTTGAATAGTGCAATCTATGTAATACTTTAAATTGTATTAAAGAATGTCTAGCATTTAACGAACAGTGATGTATATCTTGTAAGCTTTTGTCCCAAATATCTTGCCGTATTGGTTGGCCTAGTTCATTTTTCCATGATTGCCTATATATTTCCATCATGGGTGCATCATTATCTAATAGGATATTATAAATATAAGATATCAGTTTTTCTATCTAAAGTAGTAATTTGAGTGAAGTCCATAAATTTGTTGTAGTTCCTGAAATGAGGAATGTACCTTTCCTGTAGAGATGACCCATATTTGTAATTCCGTGATTTTTCCATTGAAAACACCTTTATCCATCGTCGAGGGTTTAAATGTAGGGTTGTTTACAATGGGAAGAAGTAGTGGTAAATTATCCAATTTTGGTGTATTTTTTAATTGTTTCCAAATGTGTATTCCACTATATATCATGGGGTTTTCACTATAGGTTTTTTTGCTTAATTTAGTAATAGCAAATAAGATCGACCCAATTTTAAAAGATAAACAGTCTTCCTTTTCCATTTTTAACCAATCTGGTTGTTGGTCCAGTTCTTCCAACCAAAAATTCATATTTCTTTTTTTAAAATATATTTTTATTAGAAGCATATACATATCATAACCAAAAACACAATTTGTTTACCAGTTACATATTAACACAGCATCTGTTTATTTTTTATAGATTTTTATGAAAGATAGAGCTATAGAGAGAAGGGAGGGAGAAAAAAAATAAAAATAAAAGAGATTACCAATAACACAATTTTGGAGATAGGTCCGTAGATTATAAAGTGTAATTATTCATCCAATCCTGGATTCAAGTTTCAGTCAAGCTTCCGTGCTGAACCAATTTACCCTTTCAGAAAATCAATAAAGGGAGACCATATTCCAGCAAATAGTTCTGATTTATCAATTAAGACAAGTCCAAGGTCTCAAACATTCCCATAATCCACATTTTAATTGTGAGGGTTGTTGGGCTTTTCCAACATTTTAATATACAGTTTTTCCCAATTATTATACTATAATCAAGGAATTGTATTTGGTTTATTGTAAGTTTTATGCATTGTTCTGATATTCCTAATATTATTAGTTTTGGATCAGGATCCAATTGTATATTAACAACTTCAGAAATAATTTTACAAAATATCCGTCCATAAATTTTTAATTTTTGTACAGTTTATAAAAGTAGCTTCTAAATATTGACATTTATCACAGATAGGAGAGATATTTGGAAACATTCTGTTTAATTCTGTTTTAGAATAGTGCAGTCTATGTAGTACTTTAAATTGTATTAAAGAGTGTCTAGCATTTAACAAAGTGATGTATATGTTGTGAAATTTCATTCCATATATCTTTCATTCTGGGTTGAGCTAATTCATTTTCCCATGCTTGTCTATACAGTTCCGTCGATGGGACCTCACTATCTAAAAGAATATTATAAATGTGAGATGTTAATTTATCTGTGTTAGGATGTTTATTCAAACATTCGTCAAGGATTTCTGGCTCCCTAGTTCTATATTCTTGTGTATGTGATTTAACATAATCTCTAAGTTTTAAATATCTAAAAAAATTAATTGAGTGTAGTCCATATTTCTGTTGCAACTCCTGAAATGAAAAAAATAAACCTTTTCTGTAAAGGTGTCCCACCTTTTTAATTCCATAGTTTTTCCATTGTACAAAACCTTTATCCAACACAGAAGGTTTAAATGAATGATTGTTTACAATGGGGAGAAGGAGTGATAAATTATCCAATTGTTAATTGTTTCCAAGGTGGTATACCACTATATATTATCGGATTTTCACTATAAGTTTTTTAATTCAATTTTGTGGGGGTTAACAAGATCGAGCCAATTTCAAAAGGTAAACAATCTTCCTTTTCCATCTTCAACCAATCTGGTTGTTGATCCATATCTTCCAACCAGAAGTTCATATCTTTAATATTAACTGCCCAAAAATAAAATAAAAAATTTGATAAGACTAATCCTCCATTCATCTTGGATTTACATAAATGTTTTTTACTTATTCTATGGTTCTTATAATCCCAAATAAAACTTGTAACAATAGAATCAAGTTTTTGGGAGATATATTGGAATTGATTGAATTGTACAGTAATTGTGGAAGGAAAATCATTCTTATGGCATTCATTCTACCGAGCATTGAGATGGGAAGTGTTTTCCAATACTGAATATTCATATGCAGTTTATTAAGTAAAGGAGGAAAATGTAATTTAAATAAAGAAGTATATTTCTTAGTCACATAAATTCCAAGATATTTAAATTTTTCATAGACTATTTTAAAAGGAAATTGTTGCAATGTATGTGGGTTAAGTTCCGTTATTGGCATAATTTCACTTTTATTCCAATTAATTCTATATCCCGAGAATGAGCTAAATTTAGTTATAAGATTTAGTAAGTTTGGAATACTAGTTTCTGGGTTTGTAATGAATAGTAATACATCATCTGCTTATAAAGACATTTTATTAACTGTATCTTTAGTATTATACCCATAAATTTCTGGGTGGCATTCAAAGATTTGTTATTGATTATCATGGTCACCGCAGGATCCATCAGTTTGCCTGGGGAGCACAGGTTTAAGGAGAGTACAGTAGAGTCAGTGTCTGTGTTGTCGGAATCGTTCCCGTGGGAAACATCTTCTTGTTCTTGGGAATCAGAATCAGACGACTCTTTTTGAATCAGGTGCAGATTTGTCCTTGAAACAGTGCTCCCACAGGACCGACAACAATTAGCAAAGTGGTTGAGTTTCTTGCACATATGACAGACTTTCCCATGGGCAATGCAGAATTGGCGCACCCTAGAGTGGAAATAGTTGCAGTATGGGCATCTCGTCACAGGCATATTGGGAGCTTTATGGGACGCAATTAAATATTTCTGCTGAGAATAGTTAGCTTGATTTACATTATGTTGCTGTTGAGGACTTGTGCTGTCAAAATCAGCAAGTGGGGCTACAGTTTCTGCCATTTGACATGCATGAATGGCTTGCTCTAAAGTCAAGAGCAAGCCATTCAGTCACACTTGTCAGTTAAGCGTTCCGCAGCAATTCAGCTCTTACCTTGCGCTCGCTCATTCCTCCCACTATTTTATCTCGCACGAGCTCATTTGTCAACTCACCGAAGCGGAACCGTGTCTTAGGTTGCTGATAAATCATTCCACAGGCTCATCAGCCTGTTGCTGTAGGGCAAAAAATCTTGTTGTCTCAAGTATGCGATTCGATGGCACGTCACACAGTTCTCTAAACTTTCGCAGCAGAACTACTGGGTTGTCAATAGTCTCTGCTGGCACTACTACCAGACCATTTGCGTCGAGGTGTGCTGGTCAACGCAGATCATAGCTTCCAGAACAGCTAGATTCAACAGTACCGATGCCTTTAGGTCATCGGGGTCATTCCGGTGAACGATGCGGATATAGTGAGCATAGTCTCACTCAAACATTCGCCAGCGCTGCGCTATATCAGAATCAAACACGAGTGGGCTTGGCTTTTGAGAAGAGTTAGCCATGTCGTCAAGATCACTCACAAATAAAAACTGATAAACAAAATAAATTGCGGTAAACAGACGCGGGCTAGACCCGAGGTTCTGACACCATGTAAATACCTTTGTCTCACACAGGTTGAAGCATAAGCATCTTTATCATCGAGTTCATCATCACATATGCAGTACATCACACGTTCAGTCTACTGCAGCTACTGCCAGGCAGCAGGCGAGTTCTTACACTATTAATCATATAGTGTGGCGGAGTTATAATTACTAAGCATTCTGATTGACTAACATGCAATAGCCAATCTACAACTTTCATTTCATTTCCTTGCAGTTTCAAGCATAGGATAGGCCAAACAACTCATTGTATTTTCATTTAATTTCCATTGCAGTTTCAAACACAGGGCAAGCCAAACAAATCATTTCATTTTCATTAAGGGCTAAGAAATCATTTATTGCAAGTATATTGCAGACTCACAGTTCAATAGACAATAGACAATAGACAATAGGTGCAGGAGTATGCCTTTCAGCTCTTCGATCCAGCACCGCCATTCAATGTGATCATGGCTGATCATCCCCAATCAGTACCCCGTACCTGCCTTCTCCCCATATCCCCTGACTCCGCTATCTTTAAGAGCCCTATCTAGCTCTCCCTTGAAAGTATCCAGAGAACTGGCCTCCACCACCCTCTGAGGCAGAGAATTCCATGGAATTCACACAACTGTGTGAAAATGTTTTTCCTCATCTCCATTCTAAATGGCTTACTCCTTATTCTTAAACTGTGGCCCCTGGTTCTGGACTCTCCCAACATCGGGAACATGTTTCCTGCCTCTAGCGTGTCCAAACTCCAAGCCCACTCACTCCATTCTTTCTGCATATGACAGTCCCGCCATCCCGGGAATTAACCTTGTAAACCTACGCTGCACTCCCTCAATAGCAAGAATGTGCTTCCTCAAATTAAGGGACCAAAACTGCACACTATAATCCAGGTGTGGTCTCACTAGGGCTCTGTACAACTGCAGAACGACTTCTTTGCTCCTATATTTGATTCCATTCAGTTGAATCGCAACTTAGAATATCACAGTTGCGGCCTCTCCCTCGCAATTTTCCAGAGTGACCGACTCATGTCCAGGCATCCGGGGTTTTATAGTCCTGCCCACCCCGGAATGGGAGTTACTTTCATCATGGTGATTGATAGGCGAGAGGACCAATCAGCTGATCTCAAGATTTTTTAAACACTCATAACTTTTTTATTTTTCATCGATCGGAAAAATCCTCAGGGCTGCCTCAGCAGAGGAGGACTGTGAGTAAGATGGCCAAAAATCATAGCGATATAGGGTAGCGTTTTTTTTCTAAAATCAATATACTGCGCAGACAGGAAGTCGTCTAGATGAGACTTTTAGTTATATAGATGTGGGATGTGGTGAACATTAAGAGGATTAGATACAAAAAGCTGGAGTAGGTCAGCGGGTCAGGCAGCATCTCTAGTGAATTGGAACCTTTCTTCAGACTGGTCTCGACCGGAAACGTCACCAGAGATGCGGCTTGACCCGTTGAGTTACTCCAGCTTTTTGTGTCTATCTTTGGGTAAAATCAGCAACTGCAGTTCCTTCCTACACATTAAAAGCATTAGGTTGTTTAGTTGATTCAGTGCAGTGACAAGAAACGACCTCAAGTTTGTCTGGGTCACATCAGTAACTTCCTAACATTAAAAATAATTTAGAATTGAGAATGTTTCCCTTTGCACCAAAATGTTAGTGTGTAAACTCTAAAGCCGTTGCAAGCTCTATTTCTTTGCCCCCTTAAAGGTTACCCAATTTTGTGAGTACATGTAAAGTCATCTCATGACATTTTTGCTGCTTGTACTGTTTGCTGCTCCTGCCCACGTTAAGGTGATGCCACGATTATTTGACACTTTGGAGAACATTCACAGATTTAGCCTAAGAGCATCATTGTGCCCATGAGACCTTGTTTCTAACCTGAAGTTAATTGCTTCATCCTCTATTAATCCTCCCACCAGTGTAATTGTTAGCATTGAGGCAAACTCGCCACTTAACAGTTTATTTGAAAATGGGCTGGCAGAGGCATATCAGGCAGGTCTGACTGCAGTTTTTTTGTCAAATTTTCTGTACAGTGGAAGGCACTGCCATTGATTCCGGGGGGGGAGGGGGGGAGGTATATCCCCCAACATTTTGAGGTGGGTGATGACCTGTATTATTATCCCACAGTTTTTGGAGGTCAAGCAATAAAAAAAAAAATAATCACCTGCTCCTATCTCTCATGTAGGCCCTACATTATCTTAAAAATACTTCATACAAAAAACATTGAAATCATACTTCTATAATGCACTAAAACATGATTTTAATACATCAAATTTCAAAAATTCCCCCCTCCCCACACCCTCCCCCCGAGGCCTGTGATCAGTGATCACTCAGCCCCCCCCCACTCTCAAAAATGCTCCGCGGACCCTGCGTTGCACTATACACCCTGCCGTCTCTTCTGCACTAAAATCAAGGGGAAAGAAACACAAAACACACACACGGCACAGCAGACCTTCACCTCCGCACACTCTCTGTTCAGCCTCCGGCAGAAGCATCTTAAGCTTGGACAAGAGAGTTTCCATTGGCTTCTGTTCATACTTTGGATATTTGGAACTTGGATTTTGTTTCTTAAATTGATTGATTGATTGATACTTTATTGTCACATGTACTTGGTAAAGTGAAATTGTTTGTTTTGTATCCAATACACAAATTTGCAAAGAGTGGCGCCCTATACGTGGCGAATCTAAGCCTCGCACATACCCCCAGCACAGCCTCTCTCCCTACATCGCCACTCCCTCACACCTTTCCTCCTTTATGTTGGATGCTGTGCCCTTCAATTATTCGATCCAATGCCAACCTTTTGAAGTCGCTTGCTGCTGATCTGAGACTGAATTTCATGGCTTCGTATGAGCTTCACAACGAAGCCTCAGCAGAATGCAACCATACAAACAGAATGTCATGTGATGTGCAATAAAAGAGGGACCTGAGGTGTTTGGGGAGGGAGACCGAGAACAAAAAGGGACTCGGTGGGGGAGGAGGGAGAAGGAAGAGGAACCATCGGGACTATTGTAACTGTTGCCATCCAATACTTTTTGCATTCTTGTGTATTCTATGCAAAGCAAGGAATTTCACTGTACGAAACATATGTGACAATAAAGTATCAATCAATCAATTAAGAAACAAAATACAAGTTCTAGACATCCAAAGGATGAACAGAAGCCAATCTGAGTGGTGGCTGCAGGAGGTTAGAGGACCCCGTGGATTGGGAACCGCATGGACCGGACACCGCTGGAGGCCCCACAGAAGCCACGCAAGTGGATTGGATGCGGCCTGCAGTGGCACGGAGCGGTGGAACGACAGTGGAGGGCATCATCAGCATTGCCAGGCCGATCCTTGCAACACCAACCCAGTGTTGACACCAGGACAACACGCCCTTAAGGTCAAAATCGGATTATATTTTTGGAGGGCACCAGATGATGCAAGGGATGTAGCGCCACTTTGTCAACTGCCACGGTCAATAGACAATAGACAACAGGTGCACGAGTAGGCCATTTGGCCCTTCGAGCCAGCACCGCCATTCAATGTGATCATGGCTGATCATTAGAGGCAGGATGTTTAGGCACTAAAAAACTCTGAAATAGGCAGGCAAAAAGGCAGAATAAAATTACAAAAAAGACATGAAAAAGGCATTTATTGACAAAAAAGGCACAAAAAGGCATTTTTATCTCCGCCACCAAAATATGGTTATAAATGATAATATAAATGTATTCTACATTAAATGACCAAAGTTGCCTGGTTGCACATAATTACTAGCATTTTTTCCAAATTATCTTGTGTTTTTATCTATGCCATCTGTTGGACAGAATATGCTTCAGTTGTGAAAAACGTCTTTCAACCACAGCTGAGGTTACTGGTGCATGCCTGAAACAAGCTACAGACTCTATACTCAAGTCGATATCTTGTGAATCACAACTACCTTTGAGAACTTTAGCTATGTTTTCTTTTTCTTCAAGATCTTTGTTCACTAAAATCGCTCTCTCACATTTTCCTTAGAAAAATAGAAACAAGGAAAATAGGTGCAGGAGTAGGCCATTCGGCCCTTCCAGCCTGCACCGCCATTCAATAAGATCATGGCTGATCATCCAACTCAGTATCCTGTACCTGCCTTCTCTCCATACCCCCTGATCCCTTTAGCCACAAGGGCCACATCTAACTCCCTCTTAAACATAGCCAATTAGCTGGCCTCAACTACCTTCTGTGGCAGAGAATTCCACAGATTCACCACTCTGTGTGAAAAATATTTTTCTCATCTCGGTCCTAAAAGACTTCCCCCTTATCCTTAAACTGTGACCCCTTGTTCTGGACTTCCACAACATCAGGAACAATCTTCCTGCATTTAGCCTGTCCAACCCCTTAAGAATTTTGTAAGTTTCTATAAGATCCTCCCTCAATCTTCTAAATTCTAGCGAGTACAAGCCCTAGTCTATCCAGTCTCCCTTCATATGAAAGTCCCGCCATCCCATGAATCAGTCTGGTGAACCTTCTCTGTCCTCCTGACTGCAGCAGATTATTATTCTTCAAAATAGTTGACAATTTCTTTTATCTTTTAAAAAATTTGCTGCATAATAGAGTACAGCAGAGAGCCATGTACCCCACCTAGTCAAAACAGGCTGAGGAGGTAGCAGAATCTCGGGTGCCATTTCATTGAACAACTGCACATGTGACGGTGCTTTGAGGAAGTTTTCTTGACATTGGAAACTAGGCGATCGACATTTGGAAACAAGCTACGTATGTGCTCGGCAATTCTACGGAGTCCTTGAGCTGAGCATGTCAAATGCAACATTTTTGGGAATAAAACTTTATGTCACAAACAGAAGAACATTCTCATGCTTTGTATCTTCTGGCCAAAGTACAGCAAGTGAAGATGTAAACAACTGAGCAATAGTTGAGCTGTTTGACTTCTCAAATACTTCCGATGTCAACAAATACTACTTTGATGGTTGACCAGCCTCCAGTATACCGATGACCACATTGGCAACATATCTCCCCACAGCATCGGTTGTCTCGTCTAATGAGATCCATATTTTGTTTCATGTAACGCCATCTCTAATTTTCGGCACAACAATGTTGAAGTTGCTGTCAGCATAATTTTTCTGTAATGATGACTCGCTTGTTATATGTTCCTCTGTGTATTTCTCTAAAAAAAACCTCTGAGAGGTTTGTTTTCCTGGAATTCCACTGTGGAAATAGTAAAATAAAGCTCTGAGAGGTTTGTTTTCCTATTTCCACAGTGGAATTCCAGGATCAATGAATGCCTTGCACAGATCACTCTAAAACTCAGATGTGTGACTGGAGCCAGCAGTAAATTAAGTGAGAAGACAAGCTTGGGTATTTCACTTGGGTAGTCTACACCCCAGCAGTATCAACATTGACTTCTCTAATTTTAGATAGCCCTTGTCTTCTCCCTCCTCCCCTTCCCCCTTCCCAGCTCTCCTTCTAGTCCTACTGTCTTTGCCTTTCTTTTTCCCACACCCCCTCACCACATCAGACTGAAGAAGGGTCTCGACCCGCAATGTCGCCTATTCCTTCTCTCCACAGATGCTGCCTCAACCAATGAGTTTCTCCAGCATTTTTTATCTACCTTCGATTTTTCCAATGTCTGCAGTTCTTTCTTAAATAGATCTTGGAGAAAGCTGACCTAGCGGGCAGCGGCACGAACGAGTGAATGACCGACGGTGGTTCCCCTGTTTGCGTCCCGGTCATGGAAGCTTTCTTGTAAGTTATATTATGTTAATACATTAATAATAACATTAATATTAACATGTTAACATAAAAAACATCATTGTAGTCACGGTATAACTTGAGAAAATAGCACGTCTGTTTAGCAAAACGGCAAAATAAAGGCTGATTTAGGCATTCAATCGTGAAAAAGGCAGCATCCTCATGAAATAATCAAAAAAGCGATGAAAAGGCACATGGCACTCATGGCAAAATGCTGGCTCTACTGATGAATCCACAATCAGTACCTCATTCCTGCCTTCAACCCCTGTCTCACGGTGCGAGTCCACCCACAAGTGATCCCGAGTTTAAAACAAATCAAATTCGTGGAGATCACGTAGATTAATGTAGCGGGAACGTCGTAACTTGTGGACATAACTTAGCGACTCGTAACACTAATGGCAGGGACTCGGGAAACTTGTTAACTCGTGAATGATTTCCACGAGTCATATTTACTCTTGAAGTAAAAATGTTTAACTTTTAAACTCATTGTAAGAACGTAGTTGCCCGTGAGTTTACCGTAGTGACTCGTGAGTCTACCGTGGGCACTCTTTAACTCAACGGGACAGGCAGCATCTCTGGAGAAAAGAGATGGGTGACCGGATGACGTTTCCAAAATTCTGCTGCGTCTTTGTGTTACTCCAGCACTGTGTGTTCACTTTTTGTCAACCAGCATCTGCCCTTTCTTGTGCATGATATTATTTGTATCCGTGGCAGTTGATTGTCGCTCCCTTCAGTTTCCCAGGAGGTCGGGGGGGGTGGGGGGGGGGGGGGGGGGGGGGAGATGGGAGGGGAGTGGGGGGAGAGGAGTGGGGTGGGGGATTGGGGTGACTTAGTATGGGAGACAAGTGTAGGAGATGTGTACTGACTGTGTGGGCAGACACTTTGGTAGTCTTTGGTAGACGCGTGGAAAGTGACCATACTGAGGGAATTCCCACGTATTTGAAACAGAGAGAAACGTGAGTTCTACACGGCTCTGCCCGACTTTTGAGAATGGATTTCGTGGTTTGTACCCACTCCACCTCACTGCCCACCCACCCACCCACCAAGCCAGCCAGCCGGACCCCTCCTCGTTACAGCGGCGGAAGCGACATTTCCAAGAGAATGGGGCAGAGAGCTGGGGAAAGTTCGACTGCCTTTTGCACAGAAAACCTGACGAGAAGATTGGACATCACTGGAGAACAGATTAAGATTCGATTACTTGCCATGACTAAAGATAAAGAGAGCATGAGTCATTACATTACGAGTATGGAGATATCCAGTTTGGATGAAGATAATTTTATACCAATATCTGAAGTGTTTACGCATGGAACTATGCCTGTTGGTCGTCAAAATATACCAAGACATGAAAACTTGAAGCAATGGCCTTACCTAAAGGATGTCCAGATATCTGAAATAAATTCTAGTGTTGATCTACTTATCGGAATGAATGTTTTGAAGGCTTTGGAACCTATACAGATTGTTAGGAGCCAAGGTGATGGTCCGTATGCTACGGAAACCCGACTTGGATGGGTTATCTATGGCTCCTTGAAAAGGAACCACGAAATCGGAAATCAGAAGAACTGTCCTGCCATTGCTGTAAATTAAATATCTACTGATGAATTAGAAAAGCTGGTGATCAAGCCATATAAGCATGACTGCAATGAAAGTACCAGCAAGGAATCTGAAGAGATGTCGAAAGAAGAGTTGAAGTTCATGAATGTTATTGACTACTCAGTGAAAACTGACGGACACTATTGTGTGGACGTACCTTTCAAACAAGAAAGTGTTAATCTGCTGAATAGCGCAGAGCAACGTACCCAGTCTTTGAAACACAAGTTTGGCAAGAATAGTAAATTTCATGAAAGAAGAATCTATTTGAAGAATAATTTCTACAAGGATGATGGCTTAAAATCCATGTCTACTGAGAAGGAAGCAATTCTACCAGTAGAACGAATTACTTCTCTTTGCAATAAGGGAGGATTCACTCTTTCTAAGTGGAACAGCGACAATTGTGAAAGTATTCCACTAGATGACAGAGCTAAAGAAACAAGAGAGTTGGATTTGGACAAAGACGATCTGTGAGAGGCAGGAAACATGTTCCAAATGTAGGGGGAGTTCAGAACCAGGGGCCAGAGTTTAAGAATAAGGGGTAAGCCATTTCGAATGGAGACGATGAAACACTTTTTCTCACAGAGAGTGGTGAGTCTGTGGAATTCTTTGCCTCAGAGGCCGGTGGATGCCGGTTCTCTGGATACTTTCAAGAGAGAGCTAGATAGGGCTCGTAAAAATAGCGGAGTCAGGGGATATGAGGAGAAGACAGGAACGGGGTACTGATTGGGGATGATGAGCCATGATCACATTGAATGGCGGTGCTGGCTCGAAGGGCCGAATGGCCAACTCCTGCGCCAATTGTCTATTGTCTATTGTGATGCACTCCAACAAAAAAATATTTTAGTCTTTTGAGCTCTGCAAAATATTTTCTGCTTTCATACTTCGTAATTTAAATCAGGCTTATTCTGCTTTCACTTTGACAATGTAGAGTGCTGTGAGAAAAAATATACTTCCATCCAGAAATATGCCTTAGAAACATCGGACCATTCAAATTGTACCTCCATTATCTTCCCATGAATGCCACCCCACGAGTCAGTACTCTTGATGTGAGTAATAACGTTTTGAGATGTGCTACAAATTTGTTCTGTGTACGTGTCCTCAAGGCAGGATCAAGGTCAACTCAAACTAAAGAATATTGCAAATTTTAAGGTGCTCTGGACAACCAAAATTAAAGGATTAATCGTGCCCACAGTATATTAAACAACCATCATAGGTAAACAATGTCTATTTTTGACCCGTCAATATGGATCTGTGCGCAACTCACATCTATCTCACCAGCAGAACACAGTTCTTGAGGTGTGCGACAGTTAAAATTGAGGAAAACATTCTTCAATATTGAACTTTGGTGTGCTGTTATTTTGCAAATATAAACATTGTTGAAAATAAATCTTCTTAGCTTCTATTCTCCCAGCAAAATTGAATAGATTCAATAAATAATTGAAATATGTGACCTTTGAGATTTCAGCATATTCCAGCAAAAGAAACAAGGTTGCAGACTAGTAATTTGGAATGTCTCTGGGTCATGAGAGATTCAATCTGTTATTGTTATTAATTTTTCTTTAAATATGTATATCAATCCAAAAGGCACATGAAAAAAAGCACATCAAACTGGATGTTAAGAATTTTTCATCCTAAACATTTACAGTATTTTATCATAAAGTTTTGTCTATCTTCAGAATCCCCTGCTTTTAAACCTGCCTGGAATTATTTTAAATATTTAGCATCTGGTGCAATGGCTACATTTGCTCATTCCTTTAAATACTATCAGCAGGAGAACATCTCTGATTAAATACAGTACAACAGATAAACATCCAGAAACCACATTTATATTGCAGCATAAATTAACACAAACCCAAGTTTCCTCACAGGACTCATTAAATAAAACTGTGAAACAGAAGATTTATTTGTGGCTTTCCTCTGTGCCTCGGTACACGTGACAATAATCTAAGTGCCTCGGTACACGTGACAATAATCTAAACAAAATCGAACAAACCTTTACGGTAGACACAAAGTGCTGGAGTAACTCAGCAGGGACGGGCAGTATCTCTGGAGAGAAGGAATGGGTGACTTTTCGAGTCGAGACCCTTCTTCAGACTGATGTCCAAAGAAGGGTCTCAAACCAAAACGTCACCCATTCCTTCTCTCCAGAGATGCTGCCTCTCCACTGAGTTACTCCAGCATTTTGCATCTACCTTCAATTTAAACCAGCATCTGCAGTTCTTTCCTAAACAAAACTTTCTATTTTCAGGGAATAATGCCCTACACATTATACTTTATTTCCTCCATTAAAAATTCTCATCTGGAATGCACAGAATTGAAATCATATATCTCTGCAGAGATTTGCCTATATTCAGACAAATTCTAAATACTATTAACTGCAATAAGCTCAGTTTTATTTCTCTTAATTGAACCACACCATTAAATATCATCTGAAAACATTTAAGAAGGATTAGAAGGTGGTTAAAAATGCTTTTGATACATTAATTAGGTTCTTAGTAAAGCAGTTGGAATGTTATGTAACAAATCCCAAAACAGGTAGGATGTCATTAAGCTGGAAAAAGAGCAGAGAAGTACAGTGAAAAACTGAGGTACAGTGAACATTTTTTGTTGCGTCCTAACCAGTCAGCAGAAAGATATTTTCATCCAGAGGTCGGTAAGTATGTGGAATGAGCTGCCAGAGGGTGTAGTTGAGGCCTTCCTGGAAGCTGCGGCCGGTCCCTGGGTCAGCAGAGCCCCGCAGCCGGTCACTTGGTCAGCAGAGCCCCACAGTCGGTCCATGGGCGTCAGGAGTGGACCTGGATGCAGTCGTCGAGGAGGTCGGGTCAGCGGTCATTGAGGGCACTGATCAAAGTCGGCGGTCGTTGATGGTGCCGGCGGCCTAGAACTGGCCGCATGTGAGCCGGAGGACGTACCGCCAGGAACAAAGGAGTACCCGGCTTGGGGGAACGACCGTGAGGGTTGGGGGAGTGGTAGAACAAAGGGCGGACTGCCATGAGGGGAGGTAGGGGGGAGAATAAAAGTGGACCTGGCGTGGAATACGTTGCCCTTTTTGTGGTACATCTTTGCATTCCTTGGGTATGCAAAACAATGAATTTCACTATGACTTGTCACATGTGACAATAAAGTATTCATTCATTCATACTGTAACAACATTTGAAAGGCACTTGGACACGTACATGGAGAGATTTAGAGAGATATGGCGGCAAATGTGACTAGGTCAGATGGGGCATCTTGGTTGGCATGGACGGGTTGGGCCAAAGGTCCTGTTCTCGTGCTTTATGACTATCTATGACTCCAAGAAAACAAACAAAACCAATGAATTCATGGGCTGATGGATTTGGCAAATGAGGAAAAACAAGCAAAAAGCCAAGTCCTGTACTCTGTTTAGTTTCAATGAGAGGTGATCTCACTTTAGTAAGCTTGAAATGGACGAACTTATGAAAGGTTTAAACATGTTGATACAGGATTGAAGCTTCGCAGGCTAACATGTTGAGAACCTGTGGTCACAGCTTCTAAATAAGGGATCAGCCAGTCAGGACAGTTGGTGGTAAATCTTTAGAAGTCATTATTTAAGAGGCTGTGAAGGCTGGGTTGATGAATATATTTGGGAGAGAAAAATCAATAGATCTTTAGTTATTTGGGTAATCGGGATACACAGGGTTAGTGCAGGAAAGTGACATTGAGGCAGATGGGTCAGAGATGATCTAAATGAATTGCAGAGCAGGCACTGGGTGGAGAATGATTCATCCCTACCTCTGTCACTAATCTGCAAGAACACAGATTAATGCTTTATTAAAATTATTATTTATGGTTATTCCCAGACACAACATATAAGTGCATCATGTGTGAGATTGTCATTTACATTTCCCTTATTTGTGTGAATTTTAAGATGCCCAAGAATATGAAAATAAACATTAATTCTGCATCTACTCTTTCAAACACTTTAAGAATTGTGCACATTTGAATAACCACATTTCTCATTCTTGTAAATTCAAGAGAGTACAGCCCTAGTCGGTTTATTTTTCCTCATTTGGCAAAGCCTGCATCTGAGGAGTCAATTATTTATGTTGGATGAATTCAGTAGATATTTAATTAATTGTGGACAATACTCATGTAATGTAATTTTCAATTTACAATTCCCATGTATGAAACTATAGACTTCAACAAAAAGCCTTTTCATGACTTTCAGAATTTTCCAAAACCAGACTTACTGCCAGTGAAATGCTTTGAAGAGCAATCGGTGCTCTGCTGTAGGACTTCCATGGTCAATTTGGTGATCTTATAGTGGTGTATAAAATCATGAATAGATCAGGCTCTTGCCTAGAATAGGTGATTCGAAAGACCAGAGGACACAGGTTTAAGGTGAACAGGAAAAGATTTAATAGGAATCTAAGGGATACATTTTTCACACAAAGGATGGTGGGTGTATGGAACCAGTTGAGGCTGGGACTATCCCAATGTTTAAGAAACAGTCAGACAGGTACATGGATAGGACAGGTTTGGATGGACATGGACCAAATGCAGGCAGATGGGAAGAGTGTACCTGGGACATGTTGGCCTGTGTGGGCCATTTGGGCCAAAGGGCCTGTTTCCACACCGTATCACTCAATGATTCTAGTTCTGCAGGTGTTCCTAAGTTGATAAGTGATAGGAGCAGAATTAAGCCATTCGGCCCATCAAGTCTACTCCGCCATTCAATCATGGCTAATCTATCTCTCCCTCCTAACCTCATTCTTCTGCCTTCTACCCATAACCCCTGACACCCGTGCTGATCGGTGACCAAAAAGAGCTAAAAATCTCAACTCGAAGAGGAAGATTTCACCCAGAACACTCTGGTAACTCATAATGAGTATTACATGGAATGGCTTAAGAGCTGTTCTCCTGGGCATGTGAGGGATGTGCAAAGAGTTTATTTTCGTTAATTTCCAAGCTTCAGGAAAGGGAAAACTAAAATGATGGTTTAAAATGTATTTCCACCAGAGACAATGGTGTTACGATAAATCCAGCATAAGTCCAGTCCAAACTCTCTTCTGAACTGGATTACATAACCATTTCTGAGGGTTAAGGAATGAATTGGATCCACTTCAATTTGCTTATCGCCACAACAGGTCAATGCTATCAACATCTGCAACATTAGATGCTATCTCGCTGGCTCTCCACTGTGCTCTAGACCATTTGGAAAACAGGAACATGTACATCAGACTGCTGTTTAATGACTACAGCTAGGTGTTAAACACAATCATTCCCTCCAAAGTCATCACCCAGCTCCGAGACCTGGGCCTCTGCACCTCACTTTGCAACTGGATCCTTGACCACCTCATCGGCAGACCTGTCAGAAACAACATCTCCTCCTCACTGACCACCAACACCATTGCACCTCAAAGCTGCGTCCTTACCACCTGCCCTACCGCTTTACACCCCTGATTATGTGGCCAAGCACAACCCTAATGGCATATAGAAATTCATTGATGACAGGACCATTGCTGGCAGTAACATGGATGGTGATGAGTCAGAGCATAGGAGAGAAATAGAGCACCTGGTGGAGTGGTGCCAATAACAACATCTCACTCAATGTCAACAACACCAAGAAAATAATTGTAGATCCAGATAGGGAATGTCGGGAGACTGTATGCGGGTTATTTTTAGAGAGAGAAGAGAAAGTTAGCAAATTCAAATTCCTGGCATTAACATCTCAGATTACGTGTGGCATGCCCAGCATTTTGCTGTAATCATGAAGAAGGCATGCCAGCACTTCTACTTTCCTAGAAGTTTAAAGGCATTTGGCATGTCACCCAACACTTTAACAGAGTTTTATAGATGCACTGCACAAATTATCCTGACTGAATCATGGTCTGGTATGGCAATTCCAACGCACAGGAATGCAAGATGCTGTCGAAAGTGGTCGTTTCAACTCAGTCTATCACGTGCACATCCCTCGTAAGTCTCCACATGAGTTCCTGCTTTAAGTAGGCGGCATCTATATTCAAGGATCCCCATCATCTGTCCATGCCCTCTTCTTGAACTCCCACATCACTTGGTTCAGGAACAGCTACTTTACGACAACCATCATATTCTTGAACTAACCTGCCCAATCCAAATCCTATCTCAGCATCGGAACATTATGGACTACCTCTTACACTACCTTGGATTTGTGTTCGTATTATATTTTGCTCTAATGTCTTGCCTTGTTTTTCACTGGTTTGGTAGAATTAATCTATAATTTATATTTAATTTATGTATAATTTATGTTTTGTGAGCTATGTGTCTGTGTGCCTTTGATGCTACAGCAGGTAAGATTTTCATTGACCTGAACCTCACCACACTTGTACCTATAACAATAAACTCAACTTGATTTGACTTGACTTAAAAAACAATTACAGATGCAGTCAATTGTAAGCCAGACTCAAGGACATTCATGAATCCGGGTGGTGGCACCAACAATGGCTGCCTTGCCAACAGTCTGTATGTCCTTTCTTTTTGTTATTTTTAGTATGTGTTAAAAAAATGTTTTAGTGTTCCTTGGTATGTTTTATGTAGGGGATGGGGGGATGAGTCATGGGAAATTTTTCAATCTCTTACCTCGACGGAGATACAATTTATTTCCATATCGTATCTGCGTCCACACTGCGGCCTAACATGTGGAGTTGATGGCCTTTCCTGGAGACCGACGGGCGCTGCAAGCCCATGGGGGATTGCGGGACTTTAACATTATGGAGCTTGCGATCCCTTTGCCGGGGATCGAAGCTCCAACCATGGGTCCTGTGGATTTTAACATGAAGCCCGCGGTCTCTGGTAAGAAGAGGCTGACTCGGGAGCTCCATGCCGCAGAGAGAGTTTCAACCACCCAGACGTGGAAGTTTAGGGCCTATCCCACTGCGGCGATATAATTCGCGAGTTTAGAAGAGATTGCCCTCAGCTCATACTCGCAGCATGGTCGACTCGAGGTTCTAGGAGGTCTTTGTAACTCTCCTTCATGCTCGAGAATAGTCCCCGTGTACTCGAGGCCTCAGCTAGGTCGCGGCGTTTTTTTCAACATGCTGAAAAATGCCCGCAAGTAAAAAAAGGTCGCCTTGGAAAAAATCTATATTTTTTTACTTGGAGGTTTAGTCGAGGTAGATTATAGTAGGTCGTAATGCCATCAGAGGTAAGCAAAGCTAATCGTAGGTAGTCGAAGATAAAGCTAGTTGAGAAAAAAAAGGTAAGTAAACCAACCGGTAATGTTAAATGCCAACTAAACTTTATTAAAAGTTGTCTAACTTCTTAAAAGTGTCTCCATTCGTTCTCCCCCACCCTTCGCCCCCCTTCTCTCCGCTTCTCTCCTCTTCTCTCCCCACCCCACCATACTCTCTAAAGGGCTTACTGTTACTGTGCAGCAATCTTTTACCTTCCTGTTCATCGCGGGTGTGAATTTCCCCCACTTTCCCTGGCCCCCGCCTTTGCGATGTGTTTGTGTGTGCAGACGGTCGATCCGGCTCGTGGTTTCATCGCTGATGGTCGATCCAGCTCGAGGCTTTTCAGGCAGTTGCCCTCGAGCTTGAAGGTCGAAGACAATCGCTGAAAAGTTGCGTTAGTAGGACAAGCCCTTTTCGATCACACCGACGGGTGCTTCGATGTCGCCTGCGGGGGTTTTAATCGCCCCAACTGCAGATGGTTTGCCTGCCCCGACCACGGCAGAATGAACAGGAAGAAGATTGAACTTTATTTCCTTCCATCATAGCGAGGAATGTGGAATCCACTGTGGTGGATGTTTATGTTAACTTTTGTGTGGTTGTGTGTCTTGTTGTTTTTCACTTGAAGGCCTGTCTCACGGTGCGAGTTGACCCACGAGTGACCCCGAGTTTTCACTCGCGGTAATCACATACAATTAACGTAGCGGGAACATCGGAACTCGCGCGAGCAACTTAGCGACTCGTGGCGCTAACGGCAGGTACCCGTGAAACTTGTTAACTCGTGAAAAAATTCAAACATGTTTGAGGTTTTCCACGAGTCAAATTTACTGTTCAAGTTAAAAATTGAAACATTTAAACTCGTTGTAATAACGTAGTGGCCCGTGCGTTTATCTTAGTGACTCGTGAGTCTACCATGGGCACTCTTTAATTCAGCGGGATAAGCAGTATCTCTGGAGAGAAGGAATGGGTGACGGGATGACGTTTCCAAATTTCTGCTGCGTCTTTGTGCTCCATCTCAGATGGTAAAGCTCCAACTTTAAAGTGGCATATGACAATCTTAACTCTTCACATTTTACAGGATTGAATGCAAATTCAGTGATATTCTCGGCCATTCTCCATCACACATTGAAAGAGGGACGGGGAGCGGGGAACCATGGTGGATGTCTAAAGGATGTAACTCCAGTGCACTGCGCACACACTGACCCTTGACTGAAGCCCAGGCAGCTAAGAACAGGCAGGTCCGCCCTCTTTAACCTGATTCCCTTCCTCGTCCATTCTGCTGGAGCCCTTCCTCAAATCCCACCGGGAACAGTTGGGCATCCCAGTTGAAAGGTGCAGCAATACAGAACGGTGTCCAGGGCATTTGTTGCCATCTCTCTGACACACACAGGTAGACAAGAAAGCGTCAGGGGCACGGTGGTGGTGGTGATGGGCAGACACGGACTGTGGGAAAGTCCCTGTGTGGAGGCTGATCCTGTCTTGATTTAGATTGTGTTGATTGGAATTATTACTGTCACTCTCTGTATTACCCTCCTGATTTCACATTGTTTGTTGCAGCAAGGTTTGGAAAGCTCACAATGTGTTCTGTGCTTCCAGTGATTGTGATTGAACTGTAACATTGCAGTTTCATCAGCTCAATAAACGAGCATCAAAACAAAAATGATCTTTATGTGAATGACTTTGTGTGTATATCTCCCCGTGACCTGCGTGGGTTTTCTCCGAGATCTTCGGCTTTCTCCCACACTCCAAAGATGTTCAGGTTTGCAGGTTAATTGGCTTGTAAAAGTCGTCCCTAGTGTGGGTAGGATGGTGTCAATGTGCAGGGATCGTTGGTCGGCACAGATGAGAGCGGATCTTATTGAAACATATAAGATTATTAAGGGATTGGACAAGCTAGAGGCAGGAAACATGTTACTGATGTTGGGGTAGTCCAGAACCAGGGGCCACAGCTTAAGAATAAGGGGTAGGGCATTTAGAACAGAGATTAGCAAAATCTTTTACTCCCAGAGAGTTGTGAATCTGTGGAATTCTATGCCTGAGAAGGCAGTGGAGGCCAATTCTCTGGATGCTTTCAAGAGAGAGTTAGAACTCTTAAAGATAGAGGAGTCAAGGGATGTTCTGAAGTCGGTCTGAGACATCTTGGACCCTGGCATCTGGAAGACCATCCTCGAGTTTCGCCTGTCGCCACAGAATCTCCTGCCGGCACCTTGGTCGATGGAGTCACCCACCAGTATGGCTCTGCCTGGTGTCGGTCTTGTCAGTCAAGTCTCTGTGCCAGAATTCGAGTCATAGACCTGTCCGCCGTTTGGACCGGAAGTCTTGTATTCCCCGACAGCTCCCAAGAGGGTGTACCTTTTCACAAGAGGTACTTCCACCAAGGTCTACTGCATTCGCTTCATCCCCTTTCTTTCCATCTCTACCCGTTCGTCTCACCTCCTGCACTCCTGGAGTGACTACCTGACTGTAGGTCCTGTCCTGGAAGCTTTCGTCCTCCCGGATGCACCACAGGTCATCCAGCTGCGGCTCCAGTTCCCTAACTCATTTCCTGAGGAGCTGTATCTGGACACAGTTCCCACAGGTGTAGTGGTCAGAGACACCAGCAGTGCCCCTGACTTCCCACATCCTGCAGCAAACGCACTGCAATAACATCCCTGCCATGACAAGTATAAAATATTTAAATTCAATTAAACACACAATTGATTCAAGTGTAGCCTCCATGCCTAAACCTCCTCGTCGAAGACTCCTGAGCCAAAGACTCGCACTTTACCTCACCAAGTCACATCCCTTGACTCCTCAACTTCCCCTCAACGTCGCCGCTCCCTTCGACCTGAACTTAATTTTATCTATTCAAGTCAACTATCCACACAACTAATTAAGATGTATCAGCCAATCCACTCACTCGCTGGTCTGGGTGCTGCTACTCTGCGACCTTCAAGGTATTTGCCCTGGGCTGACTCTTGGCACACTTGTTAAACCTCCCGAAATTTACTCAGCTAGGAGAAAACCTTCCTTCAGCCAGTCCACTCACTCGCTGGTCTGGCTGTTGCTCCTCTGCGACCTTCAAGCTAATTGCGGGGTTCGCTGGTCAACAAAATTAAACTAATGAAGCAGTCCTCTTGTCAAGACTATTGGTACATTTCCTTCCAGCATCATATTAAAAATCCCTACATTCTATTTAATGTTCATATGCTGGCCACAAATCAATCCATGCCGAGGATCTATATTCTGCTTTATTAATCTGAATCTCTTGTGTGGCAACTTATTCAATATAGTACTTTCTAAAGATCTGAATACCATTACATTCATTTGCTCCCTTTCAGTGGTGCTAAGCGCAATCTTTAAAAACCCTATGAAAAGATTTGTCAAATATGATTTTCTTTTCAAAAATGCTGATCCTGTCAAATATTACCAAGATATTTTAATTGCCCCAATAATTGGTCCCGAATGATAGATTGCAGCAGACTCTCCTCAACTGATGTAAGTAGCTTATACTTAGTCCTACTGTTGTATGACAAATAGATATGAATGGTGATGGAAAATAAAAGATTTATCAGAAGGAACAATTTCCCCGTTGTCCACACCATCAGAGCCCAGCATTTAAGAGCTCCAGACAATGCTGAGGCTTTTGCAACCATGTTGAGCCAGAAGAGGCCTGTGAATTTAACTAATTCTGCATGGTCAATGAAGAAAGAGGCTCTGCATGAAGTAAGAGCTCCGGATACAATAAAAACTGTATAATCAGACAACACCACAGTTGCAGCAAGGAAGATTGCAAGACTGAAAAATAGCTGTGCTTTTTGTTAATTTGATACAGCCATAGAGTCACAGTGTGGATCACCAGAGAAACTGGTGTGGATGGGACACATTAGTCAGTGTGGCAAGTTGGGCTGAAGGGCCTGTTTCCACATTGTATGACTATGAAATTCAGCATAACTACAATGACTCTTACTGCTTTCTACAGGGGCAGCATAGAAAGCACCTGATATCAATTCATCACAACTTGGTTTGGCAAATGCTCTGCCCAAGAATGCAAGAAATTGCAGAGATTTGTGGATGTACCCAGTCCATCTCGCACACCTGTGTCCCCACGTTAATTACATCTGCACTTCATGCTGCCTCAGGCAAACAGCCAATACAAATTACCATCCATATTCGTGCTTGTTATAATTGTCTGACATGCTGAGCTTTTTCAGCAGCTCTCCTTTTTTTCCCACTCCAAATTCCAGCATCTGCAGTCTCTTGTGCCATCACCTGTGGATTGTGCTTTATGTCACACACAGTATTCTCATGATTTCATCCACGTCTTTAAAATCATGCCTCAGCCTCTTGGGCTCCAAGAAATAAAGTCCTCGTCCGCCTAACCAGTTCCTATAGCTTTGATCCTTCATAATCAGTGGATATAAATACTGCAATATCTTACAATGGAATGCAAGGTGGCTGCATGCTACCTTCTTATTGAGTGCAGAGAAAATTTACAAGGATATTGCCAGGACCTGAGAAGTTAGGCAGACTAAGACTTTATTACTTGGAACACAGGAAGGTGAGAGGTGATAATAGACAATAGACAATAGGTGTAGGAGTAGACCATTCGGCCCTTCGAGCCAGCTGGCCTATTGTGATCATTCAATGTGATCATGGCTGATCATCCACAATCAGTACCCCGTTCCTGCCTTCTCCCCATATCCTCTGACTGCTATCGTTAAGAACTCTATTTAGCTCTCTCTTGAAAGTATCCAGAGAACCGGCCTCCACCGCCCTCTGAGGCAGAGAATTCCACAGACTCACAACTCTCTGTGTGAAAAAGTGTTCCCTCATCTCTGTTCTACATGGCTTACCCCTTATTCTTAAACTGTGGCGCCTGGTTCTGGACTCCCCCAACATCGGGAACATGTTTCCTGTCTCTAGCATGTCCAAACCCTTAATAATCTTATATATTTCAATAAGATCCCCTCTCATCCTTCTAAATTCCAGAGTATACAAGCCCAGCAACGCCATTCTCTTAGTATGTGACAGTCCCGCCATACCGGGAATTAACCTTGCGAACGTACGCTGCACTCCCTCAATAGTAAGAATGTCCTTCCTCCAATTTGGGGACCAAAACTGCACACAATACTCCAGGTGTAGTCTCATTAGGGCCCTGTACAACTGCCGAAGGACCTATTTGCTCCTATACTCAACTCCCCTTGTTCTGAAGGCCAACATGCCATTCGCTTTCTTCACTGCCTGCTGTTCCTGCATGCTTACTTTCATTGACTGGTGAACAAGGACCCCCAGATCCCATTGTACTTCCCCTTTTCCCAACCTGACACCATTTAGATAATAATCTGCCTTCCTGTTTTTGCTACCAAAGTGGATAACCTCACATTTATCCACATTAAACTGCATCTGCTATGCATCTGCCCACTCACCCAACCTGTCCAAGTCACCCTGCATTCTCATAGCATCCTCCTCACAGTTCACACTGCCACCCAGCTTTGTGTCATCTGCAAATTTGCTAATGTTATTTTGAATCCCTTCATGTAAATCATTGATGTATATTGTAAATAGCTGCGGTCGCAGCACCGAGCCTTGCGGTACCTCACTAGTCACTGCCTGCCATTCTGAAAGGGACCCGTTAATCCCTACTCTTTGTTTCCTGTCTGCCAACCAATTTTCTATCCATGTCAGCACTCTACCCCCAATACCATGTGCCTTAATTTTGCCCACTAATCTCCTATGTGGGACCTTATGAAATGCTTTCTGAAAGTCCAGGTACACTACATTCACTGGCTCTCCCCTGTCCATTTTCCTAATTACATCCGCAAAAAAAAAACAGAACTTTAGTCAAGCATGATTTCCCCTTCGTAAATCCATGCTGACTCAGACCTGTTACTGCCATCCAAATGTGCCGCTATTTCATCTATTATGATTGACCAACATCTTCCCCACCACCGATGTCAGGCTAACTGGTCTATCATTCCCAGTTTTCTCTCATCTTATAGAGATTTATAAAACCTTGAGGGGAATAGATCGGGTGAATATGCAGACTTCTGTTTAACCAAAGGGAGGGGAATCAAGTACTGGAAGGCAGAGGTTTAAGGTGAGAAAGTAAAGGTTTAACAGGAACACGAGGGGCAACTTTATCACAGAGGCTGGTGGCCATTTGGAATAAGCTACCACAAGAAGTAGTGGAAAGGTAGAATAACATAATTTAAAAGACAATTTGGACAGGTGCACGGATAGCAAACATATATGGGTCGGGCGGCGCAGGCAAACTTGCTTGAAATGGTGAATCTTGGTCAGTATCGATGAGTTAGACCAAAGAGCATGTTGACTTACTGTATGACTCTATAAAATAAGGCAATAAATTCTGGACTTGAACAGCAACATCCATGCCTCACAAAAATTAATAACTTAAAAAGTATTGCTTCCAGCACTATTTACATAACTAACAATTTGTGTGCAGTGGAGCAGTGAAATAATTTTCATTCAGAAAATCAAAACAAAATTTTGAATGCAGTCACATTTTCAATTCTTTTTAATGTTCCGAGAACTCATTAAAGTTCTGAAAACATTAATTTAATTTATTATTTTCTTGTGCGTAACATTTACAGCTAAAATTGCTGCAGCTTTTGAAAGGAAAATGGTGACAGACACAAGAAGGCTAAGGACCTTGGAACAATTAAAGAACATGCTTTGTGGACAGTCCATATTACAGTCAAGGACGTCCTAAGGCATATGATGGTAAGTAAATCTCCTGGGCCTGATCTGAGGATACTGTGGGAAAGGAGAAAAAACATTGGCCCTGGCTGAGATATATGAATCATCGTTAGACACGGGCGAAGTGCTGGATAGCTGGAGTGTGGTTAATATTGTGACTTTATTAAAGAAGGGCAGCAAAGAAAAACCTGGGATACCAGTGAGCCTTAAATCTGCAGAAGCCAAATTGCTGGAGATGATTCTGAGGAATGCATTTGGATAGATAGGGGCTGAATAAGGATAGTCAGCATGGTTTTGTACATGAGGAGATTGTAAATCTGATCAGGTTCTTTGAAGAAGTAACCAAAATGATTGACAAGGGCAGTAGATCGCATGGGATCCAACACGAGCAATAAAGTATCATTCATTCATTCAGCTAACTAACGATACTGGAGTGGTTTCATGGAAAGAAGCAGTGGGTGATGGTGGAAGGTTGTTTTTTGGACTAAAGGGCTGTGACTAGTGGTGTGCTTCAGGGATCGGAACTGGGCCCATTGCTGCTTGTTGTTTTTATCAATGATTTAGATGAGAATATGCGAGGTATGGTTAGTAACTTTGCAGATGACACTAAAGTAGGTGGTATCGTAGACTGTGAAGATGGTTATCAAAAATGACAACAGGATCTTGATCAGGTAGGAAATTGTGCTGTGGAAAGGCCAATGGAGTTTAATGCAGATAAGTGCCAGGTTATGCATTTTAGGAAGGCAAACCAGCGCGCGACCTTCACAATGTATAATAGGGCCCTTGGCAGTATTGCAAAACTAAGAGATCTAATAATGCAGGTACATATTTCCCTGAAAGTGCAGGTAGATAGGGTGTTATGAAGGCTTTTAATACATTGTCCTTCATCAGTCAGTGTATTGAATATACAGTAGAATGTGGAATGTTACATTACAGTTGAGCAAGATATTAGTGAGACCACATTTGTTCAGTTTTAGTCACCCTGTTGTAGGATGTCATTAAGCTGGGAAGAGAGTAGAGAGATTGATGAGGATGATGCCAGGACTCGAGCTATTGGGAAAGGTTGGGCAGGCTAGGACTTTATTCCTTGGTGTGCAGAAATCAGAGCAGTGATTTTATGGAGATGTATAGAATCATGAATGGAATAGATAATAGTAGTGGCCAGAGGATCTGGGGTGACGGAGGAACTGAAGGAAATCCACATTAGGCAGGAAATAGTGTTAGACTGATGGGACTGGAGGCTGATAAATCCCCAGGGCCTGATGGTCTGCATCCCTGGGTACTTAAGGAAGTGGCTCTAGAAATCGTGGATGCATTGGTGATAATTTACCAATGTTCTATAGACTCAGGATCAGTCCCTGTGGATTGGAGGCATGCACGTGCCGTCAGGGTAGGCAAGGTAGGCACTGCCTACCCTGACTAAAATTATGAAATGGCAATTTTTAAATATAAATAGTAAAGGCATGGGAGAATTATGCCTGTCTAAGAGATCGATCTCTTAGGTAGGCATAATTCTCCGTGCCTTTCACCCGCAGCGCTTGTAACACGGGAAGCTCTGTGCAGCCCCCGTGCCGTCAGCGCTGCCTGAGCCGTCAGATTCAATGGGAGCTGAAGGCAGCAGAAATTCTGCCTTTGCAGCACTGCGCATGTGCATCATCTTTCTGCGCATGCGCATCGCGAGTTTCTTGGCGGGATGTTCAAATATGGATTGCCATTATTTTAATTGTATCTTAGCAAACAAATGGAGAATGGACTTAATGTACCAATAATGTGGTAAGTGCATTTCTTTGTGCTTTATGTTTTTAAATACTGTAGTTCCCAGGGTGGGGGGAGAGCTCCGTTCACAGTGTTTGGGCAGTCTGGCGTTGTGAAGGAGGGGATCGGGGTCAGTAACCCACTTGCCACGCTCCGGTCTGAGTGCAGGTGAGATGGGACTAGGTGAGAGTAAAAGTGTGTAAGGGGTGAGAAGTCCATGCCGGGTGCCGGCCGGCCGCAGCCGCTGTTCAGATTGTTGGGAGACGGAGCTCAGGGTTCGCCTCTTGAACTGCTTTGGTGCCCAGGCGTAAGTTGAGGTGGAAGGTGGTTGGGGGTGCGGGGCTCGTCTTCTGAAGAAGGATCTCGACCCGCTGAATTACTCCAGCAGTGTTAAAGAAGGAACTGCAGATGCAGCAAAATCGAGCGTACACAAAATTCTGGAGAAATTCAGCGGGTGCAGCAGCATCTATAGAGCGAAGGGATGGGTGACAGGAGGGTCTCGACCTGCTGAAATTCTCCAGCATTTGGATCTAAACATCACCCATCCCTTCCCTCTAGAGATGCGGCCTGTCCCACTGAGTTACTCCAGCTTGTGTGTGTCTATCGTTGAATGGGTGACGTTTCGGGTCGAGACCCTTCTTCGGACTGAAAATAAAACTTGCCTCGCGTGAAGCGGCTTGTAAATTAAAACATAAAAACAAGAAATGCTAGACTCATTTATGTGCTCCTATTCATTTACCTGGCCTGTTGCTGTCCTCCCTCGTCCACCGTGAGCGCTGGACAACTCACTGGGTTCAAAACTCCGCTGCATTCCGGGCGGAGGGCGATGATCACCCGACCGACCGGCAAGTAGAGGCGGCGGGTCGGTCAAGCCCGGCTCCCCGCCACCGGGATAAACACCACTACTGGAGTAAACTCAGCGGGATCTCTGGAGAAGTCTGAAGTAGGGTCTCGACACGAAATCTCACCCATCCCATCTCTCCAGAGATGCTGCCAGTCCCTCGGAGTTACTCCAGCATTGTGTGTGTCTATGGGTTACCCAAAAAGCTGGCGAAACTCAGCGGGTGCAGCAGCATCTAAGGAGCAAAGGAGATAGGCAACGTTTCGGGTCGAGACCCTTCTTGTGTGTGTCTATCTTCGGTGCAAACCAGCATCTGCAGTTCCTTCACAATCCCACACTCTCGGCCCCGGGGGGTGGATGGAGCATCACACGTGGATACAACCCACTCACTGCCCAGACTTGCCCCTCCGGCAGGTCTTTAACCGCGTCCTAAAGCCGTTCGTGTTAAAGAAGGAACTGCAGATGCTGGAGAATCGAGGGTTACACAAAGCTGGAGAAACTCAGCGGGTGCTGCAGCATGAAGAAGGTCAGCAGGTCTGAAGAAGGGTCTCGACCCGAAACGTCGCCTATCTCCTTCGCCCCTTAGATGCTGCTGCACCCGCTGAGTTTCTCCAGCTTTTTGTGTAACCCCCATCTCTCACCTGCCGTTCGCCGGCTTCGCTCATGTCAACCGCGTCCCGCAAATCCTTAAATTCCCACAGCCAAGTAACCTAAACTGGACCCGTGAACGCGCTGTCGGAATTTAAAGATTTGCGGGAAGCCGGCCGGCGAGCGGCAGGTGAGAGATGTTCAGACGGAGAGCACTGCCAGAGGTGAGTGGGGACCAGCAGAAGGGGCTGAAGTGGCAGGGTCCCGGCGGCCACTCGCAGTCACCCGAGCTGCTTCCTTCCGCGGAAGTGGCGGCCAGTTCTGCTGTCCGTGTCCGGCAGGTGAGAGATGGGGGTTACACAAAAAGCTGGAGAAACTCAGCGGGTGCAGCAGCATCTAAGGGGCGAAGGAGATAGGCGACGTTTCGGGTCGAGACCCTTCTTCAGACTCAGTCTCAGTCTGAAGAAGGGTCTCGACCCGAAACGTCGCCTATCTCCTTCGCCCCTTAGATGCTGCTGCACCCGCTGAGTTTCTCCAGCTCTTTGTGTAACCCTCGATTCTCCAGCATCTGCAGTTCCTTCTTTAACACGGAGGGTGAGAGATGTTCAGACGAAGAGCACTGCCAGAGGTGATCAGAAGGCGCTGAAGAGCAGTCGGTTCTGGTGTTGGGTCCCGGTGGCCGCTCGCACCCGAGCTGCTTCTATCCCCGGAAGTGGCGGCCAGTTCTGCTGTCCTTGCCCGGAGCGCTGCGGCAGCGGTGAGTGAGTTTGATATGATCTCTGTCCCCCTCCTTCTCAAAACTTCTCCCTTCTTGCATATTTAACCCCTGCCGCAGGCTCCCCACACGCTGTGAAAGGAACTCCCCCTCCAATTGGACCCTTGAATTAGTATTGTCATTCCATAAGATGACAACTGATTCAACGTCCCGATGTGCTCCCGTTTTTCCCACCATCTCTCCACCTGCCTTCATCCTCCGTCCACCACCCATTCAGTAATTAAAAAATGAAGGAGATTTAGAACCCTTGGGAAATTTGAATTGTTACTTATTTTTATTTTTTTACGAAGAGAACAATCTGCGCATGCGCGGTTTTAAGATTTTTTGAAAGCCGGCTGACTGCCTACCCTGAGTAATTACTCACGGCACGTGCCTGATTGGAGGGTAGCTAATGTTATCCCACTTTTTAAGAAAGGCGGGAGAGAGAAAACAGGGAATTATAGACCAGTAGGCTGACATCAGTGGTGGGGAAGATGCTGGAGTCAATTATAAAAGATGAAATAGCCGCACATTTGGATAGCAGTAACAGGATCGGTCCGAGTCAGCTTGGATTTACGATGGGGAAATCATGCTTGACTAATCTTCAGGAATTCTTTGAGGATGTAACTAGGAAAATGGACAAGGAAGAGCCAGTGGATGTAATGTACCTAGACTTTCAGAAAACATTTCATAAGGTCACACATATGAGATTAGTGGACAAAAGTAGGGCACATGTTATTGGGGGAAGAGTGCTGACATGGATAGAAAATTGGTTGGCAGACAGGAAACAAAGAGTAGGGATTAACGGGTCCCTATCAGAATGGTAGGCAGTGACTAGTGGGGTACCGCAAGGCTCGGTGCTGGGATCGCAGCTATTTACAATATACATCAATGATTTGGATGAAGGGATTCAAAGTAACATGAGCAAATTTGCAGATGACACAAAGCTTTGTGGCAGTGTGAACTGTGAGGAGGATGCTATGAGAATGCAGGGTGACTAGGAGAGGCTGGGGGAGTGGGCAGATGCATGGCAGATGAAGTTTAATGTGGATAAATGTGAGGTTATCCACTTTGGTATCAAAAACGTGAAAGCATATTACTATCTAAATGGCGTCAAGTTGGGAAAAGGGGAGGTACAACGGGATCTGGGGGTCCTTGTTCATCAGTCTATGAAAGTAAGCATGCAGGTACAGCAGGCAGTGAAGAAAGCGAATGGCATGTTTGCCTTTAAAACAAGAGGAGTCGAGTATAGGAGCAAATAGGTCCTTCGGCAGTTGTACAGGGCCCTAATGAGACTACACCTGGAGTATTGTGTGCAGTTTTGGTCCCCTAATTTGAGGAAGGACATTCTTGCTATTGAGGGAGTGCAGCATAGGTTTACAAGGTTAATTACCGGGATGGCGGGACTGTCATATGCTGATATAATGGAATGGCTGGGCTTGTACACTCTGGAGTTTAGAAGGATGAGAACAGATCTTATTGAAACATATAAGATTTTGGAGGGTTTGGACACGATAGAAGCAGGAAACATGTTCCCGATGTTGGGGGAGTCCAGAACCAGGGGCCACAGTTTAAGAATAAGTGGTAAGCCATTTAGAATGGAGACGAGGAAACACTTTTTCTCACAGGGAGTTGTGAGTCTGTGGAATTCTCTCCCTTTGAGGGCGATGGAGGCAGGTTCTCTGGATACTTTCAAGAGAGAGCTAGATAGGGCTCTTAAAGTTAGCGGAGTCAGGGGATATGGGGAGAAGGCAGGAACGGGGTACTGATTGGGGATGATCAGCCATGATCACATTGAATGGCGATGCTGTGCTCAAAGGGCCGAGTGGCCTAATTCTGCACCTATTGTCTATTGTGTATAAGGAGGTGGGTATATGGAACAAGTTGGGCTAAAGGACCTGTTTCTGTGCTGGATGACTATGACTGTTTTTTGCTATAACTCGATAAAACCTTCAATAAAACCTTCAAACGTGAAGAAATAGAATCTTATTTACTTATATTTACTTAGAAATACATATTGGAAAAAGGCCCTTCGGCCCACCGTGTTCATGCTGACCATCAATCTCTTTTCTGAACCTTGTCTCATCACTGTAGTCGTCTCAACTCAAAATGTTCTCCATGTTCTCCAGGGATGTTGCCTGACTTGCGGAATCACTCCAGCACTTTGTGTTCCTTTGTCTCATCACTGTTGTGGATCTGGCCAACAACTGTGGTATCATTTAGGTTTTCAATGCAGGTGTATAAAATAAATATTCCCATTCTGGAAGAGCAATTTCAGTCTATTTCCCATCAGTGAGAAGTGAATTACTTTTCCCTTTCTGTAATTCAACTGTATGTGGCTTGGCATGGTAGGCAGCAGGAAAGTACTTTCCTTGAGCAGTGCTTTGTATAAATAAACTGAAACACAGCTGCCACCAGCATGACATGTCCTCAATACCCCAGCGTTATTTTCCATGCATTGAAATCTAAATAGGACATAAGTTTAAAGTAAAGAGATTTAATAAGAGCCTGAGGGGTAATTGTTGTTTTCCCCACAAAGGGTGGTGGGTGTATGGGACGAGTTCCCAGAGGAGGTATTTGAGAAAGGTACTATTGCATGATTTAAGAAACATTTAGACAGGTAAATGGATAGGATAGGTTTCGAGGGATATGGGCCAAACCAGGCAGGTCGGACTAGTGTCGGTGTGGGCAAGTTGGGCTGAAGCACCTGTTTCCATGCTGTATGACACTAATTAACAACATTTAAGTATCTTATGAACACTATGTTTATATACAGGCATTTAGGAGGTATACATTTGCTGACTGCTTTCTGTATGTCCACAGGCATCTTCTGCCACGTGGAAGAGAGATCAGACGATCAAATAGAGTTCATCTCTGACTGTTTCAAAATGTACAAAGCAGCTCTTTTGCTCTACATCAGGTTACAACAGAATAGTGCTTACAAGCGAAACCGTGAACACCAGGAGCAGCAGAACGTGCTTTTGTAACCAAAATAATATAAAGAAAATACACAATGGCCATTCATCTTGCTCTTGGGAAAATCTTTTGGCAAAGCTTTGGTATTTTGTATTCAACAACAGAAATATTATGTGGACCTTTTATTAATGAAGTATGATTGTTATTTGAGAGTTTTCAGAAACAATGTTCTTCAGCCAAAATCAACCACACAATAATCAGGGCAACAGCTGAACAATGTTTGTCTACACATTAAACTAATTTCATTGAATAGATGACTGTTATTTTTCCTACACTCATGAGGAAGGCCAAATGTCATTTTTAATCAGTTCATTTAAGACAATTTAGGGTAGATGAGATTTTTAACTCTGCTTGTTTTTAAACACCTGCCAAATTATTAACCAGTCAAGAGTCATTAATTAATAAATGTATTGGTTGTTTTAAGAAGATGGAGAGGAGGTGGAGAAAGGTACAGCAAGATATAAACAATACAATTAAGTTAAGGGGTTGTTCAACTTGGGTGACCTAATCCGGGGTTCCAGAAGAGTGTCTTCGACCTTCAAGCTCGAGGGCACTCGCCTGGAAAACCTCGAGCTGGATCGACCGTCCGCGTTGAAACCGCGAGCTGGATCGACCGTCCACACACACACACACACACACACACACAAACACACACACACAAACACATTGCAAAGGTGGGGGCCAAGGAAAGGGGGAGAGCGCTGTCTGAAATTCACACCCGCGATGAAGAAGAAGGTAAAACGGCTGCACAGTAACAGTAAGTCTTTTAGAAGCGCGGAGCGGTGGGGGGTTGAAGAAGGGGAGAGGGGGGGAGGGAAGGAGAGAGAAGGGGAGAGAAGGGGAGAGAAGGGGAGAGAAGGGGGGAGAAGGGGAAAGAAAGGAACAGAAGTGGGGGGCAAAGGGGGGGGGGAGAAGGAGTGGAGGTACTTTTAAGAATAAAGTTTAGCAGGCATTTAAGCTTGTATGCAGGAGCGGCGCCGACGGACAAGAAGCCGAAGCAAAGAAGTCGAAGCCAAAGAATGGAATGCAAACGAGACCGAAAGAGTACGAAGACGAAACGCCTACTAACCGAAAGGATGAGACGCCTAAATGCAAACTAACCGAAAGGGCGGGACGCCTAAAAGCCAACTAACCGAAAAGCTGCGTCGCCTAAAAGCAAACTCACTGAATGGCCGCTCTGTCGAAACGGCACCTACCCGAAAGGCGGCGTCGCCTACAAGCTAACGAACCGACTGCCGCTCAACAGAAAAGTCCAATAACGGACATGACGTTGCCGGGGGCCGGAGCTTGTCAGTGATTGGTCCAGACCCCCACTTCCATCACATCACTGTGGAGGGATGAATATTGTCCCAAACCTCCGCTCCACGCGTCCTGAGAGATGTGCACCTTCGACCGTTTACAACTTGGTGCTTGGGTTCAGATTGCCCAGTCACCTATGGCTATTGTGGGAAAGTGACCCCCACATTTCCGTCTCCCCCTTCTCTCTCCCCCTCCTCTCTCTCCCCCTCTCTAACCCTTCTCTCTTGCCCCCTTCTTTCTCCCCATTTTCTCTCTTCTCCTCTCTCTCCCCCCTCTCTCCCCTTCTCTCTTTCTCTCCCCTCTTGTCTCTCTCCCCCCTCTCTCTGTCCCCCCCTCTCTGTCTCTTCTCTCTCTCCTCCTCTCTCTCCCCCTCCTCTCTTCCCCCCCCCCTCTCCCTCTCCCATTCTCTCTTTCTCTCCCCCTTCTCCCCCTTCCCCTTCTCTCTCTCCTCCGTCTCCACCGGCGGGAGGGTGTGGGGTCATTTTCCCAAACAATCCATTGGTTACTGGGCAATCTGAACCCAAGCACCAAGTTGTAAGCGGCCAAAGGTGCGCATCCCTCAGGACAGCCCCCACTCTCTCTCGGAACGCACACACCAAGGTCCCACGCACAAAACACCAGAATCTGTAAACTGTTTTAACTGAAGATGGACACAAAAAGCTGGAGTAACTCAGCGGAACAGGCAGCATCTCTGGAGAGAAGGAATGGGTGACGTTTCGTATCGCGACCGTTCTTCAGACCTGAAGGTCTAGGTCTGAAGATTCTTGAACCGAAACGCCACCCATTCCTTCTCTCCAGAGATGCTACCTGTTCAGCTGAGTTACTCCAGCATTTTGTGACTATCTTTTTGAGACAGTTGTCTCATTTCATCGGCTTCGTGTATTGCGCGCCTAGAAGAGACGCTTTACATGCCGCTTGCATCTATTCAACCAAGTGCGCTCAAAATGAAATCTCACATCTTTGCAAGGGAGGGATGGAATGGATGTGACCACCGGCTAAAGCAAAGGCAGTTAGGACAGGGAAATAATGCCACCAGTTAATTAACCAGATACACGAATGTAAGAACGATTTATGCATGCAACATTTTTGTTTTTAAATCAATGTAGCTCTGTTTTGATTTTTAATGCTGAGTTAAAACATCATCCTGTGTGAAGGGCTTGCTGCAGCTGGTTTCATAGTGCCTTCATTTTTGGTAGGTGCTGTATTTTCACACGGACTGCTGCCAGTTTTCTCAACTTCCATATCCGCTCTGCATAAGTGGGGGAGAGTGAGAAGGGAGAGAGAGAAGGGAGAGAGAGGGGGAAGAGAGAGAAAAGGGGAGAGAAAGAGAGGGGAGAGAGAGAAGGCAGGGGGAGAGAGAGCAGAGAGAGATGGGGTAGAGAGTAGGGAGAGAGAGTGGGGAGATAGAGAGAGGGGGAGAGAGAGAAGAGGGGAGAGAAGGCCTACGTCCGTGCATGTGTGTCCCTGGAGAGGGAACTCTGGAGTCCTTCCGTGGGCGCTGGTCACCGCGTGGGGTTGAGAGTATTGTAAACAATGATTGCACTGTTGTACTTTTGATTATGTTTTGTTGTGTTGTATCATATGATTGTGTTGAATAAAGTTTTTGAAAAGGAAAAAAAAGGGGGAGAGAAAGAGAGAAGGGGAGAGAGAGAAGAGAGAGGGAGGGTGGAGAGAGGGGAGGGGGAGAGATGAAGAGAGAGAGAAGGGGGAGAGAGAAGGGAGACAGAGGGAGAGAGAGAGAGGGGGAGAAAGAGAGGGGGAGAGAGAGAGAGAGAGAGAAGGGAGAGAGAGAGGGGGAGAGAGAGAGAGGGAGAGAAGAGGGGAGAGAGAAGAGGGGAGAGAGAAGGGGGAGATGGGAGTGTGCGGGTCACTTTCCCATACAAGCCATAGTTGTCTGGGCAGTCTGAACCCAAGCACCAAGTTGTAAGCGGCCGAAGGTGCGCATCCCTCGGGACAGCCCCCACTCACCCACGGCCACCGTCCGTGGGCTGTGGGTCGGGTGGAGCGGCGGTGTGGGACAATGTTAAATACTCCACAGTGATGTGATGGACACGGGGGTCTGGACCAATCGCTGACAAGATCCACCCCCCGGCAACGTCATTTCTGTTATTGGACTTTGTGTTGAGCGGCAGTCGGTTCGTTGGCTTGTAGGCGACGCCGCCTTTTGGGTAGGTGGCGTTTCGTCAGATCGGCCATTTGGTGAGTTTGCTTTTAGGCGACGCAGCTTTTCGGTTAGTTGGCTTTTAGGCGTCCCACCCTTTCGGTTAGTTTGCATTTAGGTGTCCCATCCTTTTGGTTAGTTGGTGTTTCGTCTTCGTACTCTTTCGTTTTTTTGGTGTTTCAGCCTCGTTTCCATTCGGTTCTTTGGCTTCGACTTCTTTGCTTCGGCTTCTTGTCCGTTGGCGCCACATCCGGGTACCATTTAACCTACCGGTTGGTTTTCCTTGGTCCTGAAACCTCCAATGAGCCAATTAAAACTACCTTCTCATTTATGTGGAAAGGAACCACAGATGCTGGTATATACTGAAGATAGACACAATAACAGAATAACAGCCAGTCTGGCAGCATCTCTGGAGAAAAAGGATGGATGACGGTTTGTGTCGGGACCCTCCTTCAGGCTCAGTCTTTCAGATGGTCTATTAAATTTTGTTAACTTTCCACAATGACTAAATCCCAGCAGTAAAGCTACTGCTTACAGCGCCAGAGACCTAGGTTCGATCCCGACTACCGGTGCTTGTCTGTAAGGTGTTTGTGCATTCTTCCTGTGACCTGCATGGGTTTTCTCGAAGATCTTCTGTTTCCTCCCACACTCCAAAGACGTACAGGTTTGCAGGCTAATTGGCTTGGTATAAATGTAAATTATCCCTAGTGTGTGTAGGATAGTGTTAATATGCTGGGATCACTGGTCGGTGCGGACTCGGTGGGCCGAAGGGCCTGTTTCCGCACTGTATCTCTAAACTAAACTAAAAGGTAATTCATGTTGACATCAAAAGTATCAGCTTCAAAAAGATTCCCGGAAAAGGGAAGAGTGACAGGAATCCAATATGTACTACGTATTATCATGGACATATTACAAACCAATTAACTTTCCGTCATAAGCAACAACCACTGTACTTGCTGAACATTTCCAGGAATGATAATAGTAAGATCTGGGTGTCTCCATTGAACGTGCCCCAAATCCCTTGAAGATTATAACTTTAACATTAGAAACATGGAAAATATGTTCAGGAGAAGGTAATTCGGCCATTTCGAGACAGCATCGCCATTAAATATGATCATGGCTGATCATCCAGAATCAGTACCCTGTTCCTGGTTTCTTCCGATATCCCTTGATTCCGTTAGCCTCAAGCGCTATGTCTAACGCTCTCTTGAAAACATCCAGTGAATTGGCCTCCACCGCATTCTGTGGCGGAGAATTCCACAGATTCACAGCTCTCTGGCTGAAGAAGTATTTCCTCATCTCAGTCCTAAATGGCCTACCCCTTATTCTTAGACTGTGGCCCCGGTTCTGGAGTTCCCCAACATTTTCCTGTCCAATCCTTTTAAGCATGTTGTATGTTTCTATAAGATCTCCTCTCATCCTTCTAAATTCCAATGAATACAGGCCCAGTTGACCCATTCTTTCATCATATGTCAGTCCCACCATCCTGGGGATATTGAAGGTATCTCACTTGCCTCTCGTAGCCATTCAGAGATGATCACCCAACTGAGTGGATAGAGCGCAGCAGAGACAAAGCAGTCTGAGATAAGATGAAAATATGTAAATAAAATCAGAAAATGCGACTGCTCAGCAATCCAAGCAGTATCTGCTGAGAGAAAAAGAACAGTCACCATTATGGTAAATGCTCTTTCGTCAAATTTCCTGAAAGAAAGTTGGCACAAACGATGTCGGAAAGAAGGAGTTGAATATCCTGAAGTGTGACTTTAGACAGCTCGGAAAAGTGCTGAAAAGCAGGACCTCCAGGGTGGTTATCTCCGGTTTGCTTCAAGTTCCTCGTGCTGGCGAGAGCAGGAACAGGGAGATACAGGACTTGAATGTGTGGCTGGGGAACTGGTGTAGGAGGCAGTGATTTAGATTCTTAGACCGCTGAGATCTGGGTAACTGTGCAAAAGGGACGGATAACCGTGGGGGACCGACATTCTGGCAGGCAGGTTTGCCACTGCGACATAGGTGGTTTTAAACTAAATAAGGGGGGGGGGGGGGGGGGGGGTGTCAAATGTGATAGTCAAGGATGGAGTTAAAGGGAAAGGGAGTAAAGGGATAGTTAATGACCCCAGAATTAACGGGAAAGAAAGCTCACAAAGGGATAGCCAAGTGTAGTAGGGATCGATGTGAATGGTGACATGCGTAAGGAATTCAAAGTACTGTATTTGAATGCGCGAAGTATAAGAAGTAAAGTAGATGAGATTGAGGCTCAGAGAGAGGTTGGTAGATATGACATTGTGGGGATTACCGAGACGTGGCTGCAGGAGGATCGGGTCTGGGAACTTAATATTCAGTGTTATACATCCTATAGAAAGGACAGGCAGGTGGGCAGAGGAGGGGGGGTAGCTCTTCTGCTGAGGAATAGAATTTAGTCCCTTGTGAGGGAAGACATAGGGACTGAGGAGGTAGAGTGACTGTGGATTGAGTTGAGGAATTGCAAAGGCAAGAAGACACTAATTGGTGTTACTTACAGACCCCTAAATAGTAGCCCGGATGTAGGTTGTAAGTTGCAGGAGGAGTTAAAACTAGCATATAACAAAGGTAATGCCACTGTGGTGATGGGTGATTTCAACATGCAGGTAGACTAGGAAAATCCAAAAAGGAAGAAAGATTCTATGGGTATGGGGAGTAGGAGGCAACCGTGGCTGACAAGAGAAGTTAGGGATAGAATAAAACTAAAAGAAAAGATGTATAACACAGCAAAGTGTAGCCAGAAGCCAGAGGATTGGGAAACTTTCATAGGACAACAGAAGGAAACAAAACTGGCAATACGGGCTGAAAAGATGAAGTACAAAGGGAAGCTGGCCAGGAATATAAAGAACAGTAAAAGCTTCTTTAGATATGTGAAGGGAAAAAGAGTAGCAAAGTCAAATGTGGGTCCCTTGAAGGCAGACACGGGTGAAATTATTATGGGCAACAAGAAAATGGCAGAAGAGTTGAACAGGTACTTCGGATCTGTCCTCACTAAGGAAGACACAATCTCCCAGAAGTACTGGAGGACAGAGGCTCTAAGAGGAACTGAAATAAATTTCCATTAGGCGAGAAATAGTATTGGGTAGGCTAATGGGACTGAAGGATGATAAATCCCCTGGGCCTGATGGTCTGCATCCCAGGGTCCTCATGGAGGTGGCTCTGGAAATAGTGGACACATTGGTGATCATTTTCCAATGTTCAATAGATTCAGGATCAGTTCCTGTGGATTGGAGGATAGCTAATGTTATCCCACTTTTCAATGAAAGGAGCGAGAGAGAAAACGGGGAATTACAGACCAGTTAGCCTGACTTCAGTGGTGGGAAAGATGCTGGAGTCAATTATTAAAGAGGTATTAATGGGGCATTTGGATAGCAGTAAAAGGAAAATCATGCTTGACTAATCTTCTGGAATTTTTTGAGGATGGGACAAGTAAAATGGATGAAGGGGAGCCAGTGGATGTAGTGTATCTAGACTTTCAGAAAGCCTTTGAAAAGTTCCGGCAACGGGAGACTGGTGACTAAAATTAGAGCACATGGTATTGGGGGTAGGGTGTTGACGTGTATAGAAAATTGGTTGGCAGACAGGAAGCAAAGAGTAGGAGTGAACGGGTCCTTTTCAGAATGGCAGGCAGTGGCGAGTGGAGTGCCGCAAGGCTCGGTGTCGGGGCCGCAACTGGTTACTATATATATTAATGATTTGGAAGATGGAATTAGGAGCAACACTAGCAAGTTTGCAGATGACACATAGCTGGGTGGCAGCGTGAACTGTGAAGAGGATTTTAGGAGGTTGCAGGGTGATCTGGACAGATTGAGTGAGTGGGCAGATGCGTGGCATATGCAGTATAATATAGATAAATGTGTGGTTATCCACTTTGGTGGCAAAAACAAGGGGGCAGATTATTATCTCAATGGGATTAGGTTAGGTAAGGGGGAGGTACAGCGAGACCTGGGTGTCCTTGTACACCGGTCACTGAAAGTTGGCGTGCAGGTACAGCAGGCAGTGAAGAAAGCTAATGGAACATTGGCCTTCATAACAAGAGGATTTCAGTATAGGAGTAGAGAGGTTCTTCTTCGGTTGTATAGGGCTCTGGTAAGACCCACATCTGGAATATTGCGTAGAGTTTTGGTCTGCTAATTTGATGAAGGACATCATTGCGATTGAGGCAGTGCAGCGTAGGTTCACGAGATTGATCCCTGGGATGACGGGACTGTCATATGAGGAAAGATTGAAAAGACTAGGCTTGTATTCACTGGAGATTAGAAGGATGAGGGTATATATTACAGAAACTTATAAAATTATAAAAGGACTGGACAAGCAAATGCAGGAAAAATGTTCCCAATGTTGGGCAAGTCCAGAACCAGGGGCCACAGTCTTAGAATAAAGGGGAGGCCATTTAAGACTTAGGTGAGAAAACACTTTTTCACCCAGAGAGTTGTGAATTTGTGGAATTCCCTGCTACAGAGGGCAGTAGAGGCCAAATCACTGGATGGATTTAAGAGAGATTTAGATAGAGCTCTAGAGGCTAGTGGAATCAAGGGATATGGGGAGAAGGCAGGCACGGGTTATTGATTGGGGACGATCAGCCATGATCGCAATGAATGGCGGTGCTGGCTCGAGGGCCGAATGGCCTCCTTCTGCACCTATTTTCTATGTATCTATGTATCTATGCATCGTGGTTGTGATTTCTACACTAATCTGATGTGAGGACAGAGACCTATGATGTTAACTGTGTTTTTCTCCCTCACGGGTGATTTTTGATCTACTCCAGAATTTTCAGTTTTTATTTTGGATTTCCATTATCTGAGTTCTTTGCTTTTTGATAGAGATCAAAAAGCAAAGAGAACGCAGATAATGGAAATCCGAAAATAAATGTTTTCTCAGAAATTCATTGGGAGCAGAGTTAATCTTGAGGGCCAATTTATTGATGGCATTCCTGTTTTTTGCAGATCTTCTTGAAGAACTCAATCATAAGTCATTCTCTTATACCATGGGGTAGCATGTCATACGATAAAAAAATAACACTCCTGTGAAATACTCAGCCGGTCAGGATGACTGAGTTTTGGATATAAGAATTGTCCTGAAACTTTAAATCTCTCTCTCCAGAGGTCTCTATCCCTCTCTCTGATCCTCTGAGTGATGGTTACCACATCTACTACAAACCCACTGACTCTCATGGCTATCTGGACTACACATCTTCCCACCCTGCTTCCTGTAAAGACTCTATCCCCTACTCTCAATTCCTCTGTCTATGCCGCATCTGCACCCAGGATGAGGTGTTCCAAAATGAAGAAGCGAAACGTCACCTATTCCTTCGCTCCATAGATGCTGCCTCACCCGTTGAGTTTCTCCAGCACTTTTGTCTACCTCTGAGTGATGGTGATTTATTTTCTGTTTCCTCCATCAGAGACTTTTATTTCTGTAGAAAGCTCTCAGCTGGTGTAATTTTAACACAGGAAGAACACCAATGATTTGTTAGGCTATAATGGTGTTATGGTAAAAATGGTGTTAGTAATCTGCTAGATGCTAGCAGGGGCTGAACATTGGGTTGCATCAGCGAAGTCCAAAGATGCTAGTCAAAAATAGGCGGGGACAAGTGTTTACACAGTCGCAAGTACTTTAAATGCGCTGCCTTGGGTGGTAGCAGATGTAATAGTGGTGTTTATTGCGTTTTAACAGGCTTTTAGCCAGGCACATAAAAATGCAGGGAATTCAGGAATATGGAGCACATACAAGCAGAAGGATTTAGTTGAAGTAGGCATCATGTTCTGTACGGATATTGTGGGCCAAAGGGCCTATGCCTGTGCTGTGCTACATTCTAAAATACTGTTGAGGCATTGAAACAGTAGACCATGGTAATCATAATGGACAAAGTGCAGTCTTCAAACGAGCATAAGTTTACAGTTCTGCGCACAAATTGTTCCTCCATCTGTTAAAGAAGGAACTGCAGATGCTGGAAAATTGAGGGTACACAAAATGCTGGGGAAACTCAGCGGGTACAGCAGCATCTATGGAGCGAAGGAGATAGGCTACGTTTCGGGCCGAAACCCCGAAATGTTGCCTATCTCCTTTGCTCCACAGATGCTGCTGCACCTGCTGAGTTTCTCCAGCATTTTGTGTACCCTTGTTTCTCCATCTTCTTTTTGAATTAGAACTTCTCTAAATACATCACCTATGAAACATATTTGAATACTTGCAGATTTTGGCCCACGTGGGTTTCATTTTACCTACAATCAAATTTGATCATTTCTAGAACTGGAAGGTACAGTCTCAGGATTAGGCATCACAAGAATGATATCAAAAGCAATTCCTCATCTCAGAATCTGAATCTGTGGAATTCTCTTTTCCTATTGCTTGTGGGTGTTGAAACACTGGACAAGTTCAAGGAGGAGATATATTTATGGACCATTGAAGTCCAATAGGGAATAAAGAACTAAGTGGTTGAGGCTAGAGTTTGGATTAGTCTTGATCTTACTGTGAGGTGAGAGAAAATTCTATGAACACACGATCTCCAACCATACAATGAGGGCCAATGGAGAATCTTTTAGTCAAGATGTGAAGCAACTGCGTATTTCTTTCATATAAACTGATGAAAGGATCCTGAGAGCACTCTCTTCTCCAGCAAAACCTCCCATTTGCTAGATGCCCTGTTGCATGTGAACAGGCTCACCCAATCTACCTCTCCAAGTTCCCGCCTAATGTTTCCAAAATATCCCTGCCCCCAAATTACAACCTTAACTTGTAGACTAGTCCTATTCTCCTCCATTACTACTTTACAGGTAATAGAATTATGGTAACTTGTCCCAAAGTGTTCCCCCACTGACACTTCAATCGTTTGCCTGACCTCCTTCTCCAAGACGAGGTCCAGTGTTGCATACTCTGTAGTAGTGCCCACCATTTATTAATTAAGAAAGCTTTAAGGGATACAATACAATGCAATACAATACAATAATACTTTATTAGCCAAGTATTTTTTGCAATATAGAAGGAATTTCCTTTATTAAAGTCCATCTCATCCAAGCCCTCAACGCTATGGGGGACCCAGCCAATTGTAGGGAAGTTGAAAACTCACGCTGATATTACCTTTCAATACAATACAATGAAACTTTATTAGCCAAGTATTTGCAACATATGAGGAATTTCATTTAATAAAGTCCATCTCATCCAAGCCCTTAACATTATGGGGGACCTTATTATTCTTACATCTATCTGCAATCTCCCTACGCATCTACTCCTCGAATGCCTGCTGACCAATGGGGGAATTAAAATAAAGTCACATCAAAGTGATTATTCCCTTCCTGTTTCTACCCCTATTGGCTGATTGGATGATTCCATTAATAAAATCTTCTCTAAGCACTGTAGTTCTGTCCTCACCCTTCAGGAAGGCAACGCCTCCCATTTAGTTATTGGCTTTCTGTGATTGTCATCAAAGATACTAGAGTCATTGAGAAGCTGGAGGTGAGTCACCACCTTGAGTGCCTGCAGTCCTTCCGGTGAAGATTTTCCCTCAGTAATATTGGAGAGGGAGTTTCAGAATCTTAACCATGGGATGATGAAGGACTGGCAATACCGTTCAGGATAGTAGATCCTGCTATGGATCTACTATCTGCTGCACTCGCCATTGTTTTTATCTTTCAAGGCACTCATCTTAAACCAATCTTTCTCTCATCTGTCATGATTGTGCTGCACAGTAGCGCAGCGGTAGAGCTGTTGCCTTGCGGTGCCAGAGACCTGGCTGTGACCCTGACTGTGGGTGGGTTGTCATGCGCAAGTGAAGAATGCAAACATCCCGCTCATGATTGACTGTTATTATACAGTGCATAGGAAATGCAGGTCCTAACACAGGTGGCCCATGACACTTTCACTATCCAGTTGGATTGGCCTGCACCCAAACTAACAGTAAAATATTGGGCATTTGGTCCCACTGCGGAAAAAAAAAAAAATTCAGCACTTGATCCAAGATGGCGCCCGAGCATGTGACTCTGTGCGTGCCAATCCGAGAAGAGGATCCGCAATCATTCATTACAAACGTTCCACTCATTTTTCAATGTCATTATATATCCTTGCAGTAAATGTTGTGTACTTTCTCCTTTATGTGTGCACTGTCGATGCACATGATAATAATAAACTTAACTAAACTGGAAATCCCAACACATTTCAGGACCACTCCAATATATGCAGCAATGCAAACATAGTAACACGTTCTAACTGCACTCACTCCAATAGCTGAATTTAGATCTTCAGCATGCATTCTTACAATGATTTTGAAGGATTCCAGCTTCCTCTCCAAACACAGTTTTATGCCATCATTCATCACAGGGGAAAAAACCAAGGGAGAGTTAGCAACAGCCAGACACTGATTTATCACGTGAGTAAAAACAGGAACATTAACATGTCAGAACACTACATACTCATTCCTTAAATGTTTCTCCTCCAAAAGGCGCTTGCCAGTTGCTTTTAAAATGAGTAACCTATCCCAGTTAAATTTAGTGGCATGTTTTGAAATGAATAATAATTAAAATATTCCCAGAATTTACTGCTTCACAATTTTCCATTTAAGTAGCTGGCCATGCAATCAAACGATCATCTAATGCAATGTAATACCAAAACTTACATAACCCTTACTGCTGATATTATTGTGAACTGCTCCATTGCACTATGTTGAGCAATGGTTATTATAATGCAATTATGTGTGTGGCAAGAACAAAATATTGTAATTATTCAGCAAATGCTGTGTAGGGCAGAAAATTATATTCAGTTTTAATTACCTAAAGGATGAATAATTTATCGTGTAAAAATGGAAGCAATTTCGAAACAAAATAAACCCTTTCATCATCCTTTTGTAATTAACCTCAGTTATCTATCTAATCGTGATGCACCTTTTGCTACCTCTTCTAATCATCTAATTACTTTATACTTCAGCATCATGTGCCTTCACTTTTAACCTACGCAGGGGAAGCACATTTATTTAATTGTTTTATCAAAATCCCATAGAACATTGCAGCCAATGTATCATTTCTGAAGTGTAATCACAAGTCAAGAGTCAAGTCAAGTGTGTTCAATTTTAATATCTACCAACACAGAACAATGTAATTCTTGCTTGCAGCTGCATAGCTCACCTGTAAATGCTATACTCAAAGATAGCATATAATAAACAAATAATCCAATAAACTAATAGCCCCAATACTAGTGTGGTCCTTAGTGCAACCAAAGTCCCCATTTGAGTCACTGTTTTGTCGTATTCAAGACCCTAATAGTTGCTGGGAAAAAGTTACCAAATATTACCAAATCTCCTCAGTCTTCCAAGGAGGAAGATTGAGGAGATTGAGGGCTTTGGTTATGATTACACCAATGTGCTGGGCCCAGGACAGATCTTCGGAGACATGTATGCCCAGGAACTTGAATCTGTTGATTCTTTCCACTGCCAACCCGTCGATGAAGACAGGTTCATGGATCCTCGGCATCCCTCTTCTAAAGTACTGAAGTGCTGAAGATAATATAACATCAAGCCTCAACAAACCTATCATGACTAGGCAATCTGACTGAGGAATATATATTAGCAGAGAACTGGTAGATTATAACAAAATGTCTTCTGAAATTCCTAATAAGAGGGCAGAAGAAGGTTCATTTTAACAACTGTACCCAATTATGCACTTTTCCCTCAATATGGCACAACAGTTAATCCATGTTCAGTAGTTAGGGGTAAGAAATGAATCCTATGATTCAGAGGTAAAAGTGCTGCCAACAAAACCATCCATAGGTTGAGCTAATACCTCTGCCATACCCAGTGGTACCCAAGTTAGCAATGCATGGTCATCCTATCTTGAAAGTTAGAAGACATATATAAGTGATGCAGGCACATGGAATACAGGCACTATACAAATGCACGAAGATGTTCAATTTCATTTTGCAAGCAATATGACATGATTCAATTCAGCATTTGATAGTGTTTAATTGTTGTTTAGGCTTTTTCTTTGCATCATGAACAGTACAATTATGCAACTCTCAATGACTGAGGTAAAGAGAGATGAGATTGTTGGTGAATGGAAAATTGTATTTGAATTATTTTCCTTGTTCTTTGTTCCTTATTTACAGCCCAGAAACAATAAAAGATCATCGAGGTTGCTGCCTTCTTTCCTTTCTTCCTTAATTGATAGGCAGTATGAATAGCTATTAAGTTTGGGCAGCACCCAACGCATCAAGAGAAAACACGACACTCAATCAGATATGCGCTGCAAGATTGCTACAGAATAATCTATGTAGAATAATCATTCATGTGGACTGATCTATTGTACTTCTGACAGCAAGTCGGTACATAGTGGCTTGCAAACGTATTCATACCCCTTGAACTTTTCAACATTTGTCACGTTACAACCACAAACGTCAATGGATTTTATTGGGATTTTATGAGATCGACCAACACAAAGTGGTGCATAATTGTGAAGTGGAAGGAATACATGGTTTCCAAATTTTATTACAAATAAAAAACTGAAAAGTGTGGCGTGCAAAAGTATTCAGTCACCCTGAGTCAATACTTTGTAGAACCACCTTTCGCTGCAATTACAGCTGCAAGTCTTTTGGGGTATGTCTCTACCAGCTTTGCACAACTAGAGACTGAAATTTATGCCCATTCTTCTTTGCAAAATAGCTCAAGCTCAGTCAGATTGGATGGAGAGCATCTGTGAACAGCAATTTTCAAGTCTTGCCAGAGATTCTCAATTGGACTTACGTCTGGACGTGGACTGGGACATTCTAACACATGAATATGCTTTGATCTAAACCATTCCACGTTTGTTTAGGGTCGTTGTCCTGCTGGAAGGTGATCCTCCGCCCCAGTCTCAACTCTTTTGCAGACTCTAACAGGTTTTCTTCCAAGATTGCCCTGTATTTGGCTCCATCCGTCTTCCCATCAACTCTGACCAGCTTACCTATCCCTGCTGAAGAAACGCATCCCCAGAGCATGACGCTGCCACCACCATGTTTCACAGTGGGGATGGTGTGTTCAGGGTGATGTGCAGTGTTAGTTTTCCGCCACACATAGCGTTTTGCATTTAGGCCAAAAACTTCAATTTTGGTCTCATCAGACCAGAGCACCTTCCTCCACGTGATTGCTGTGTCCCCCACATGGCTTGTGGCAAAATACAAACGGGACTTCTTATGGCTTTGTTTCAACAATGGCTTTCTTCTTGCCACTCTTCCATAAAGGCCCGATTTCTGGAGTGCACGACTAATAGTTGTCCTGTGGACAGATTCTCCCACCTGAGCTGTGGATCTCTGCAGCTCCTCCAGAATTACCATGGGCCTCTTGGCTGCTTCTCTGATAAATGCTCTCCTTGCCCGGCCAGTCAGTTTAGGTGGACGGCCATGTCTTGGTAGGTTTGCAGTTGTGCCATACTCTTTCCATTTTCGGATGATCGATTGAACAGTGCTTCGTGAGATGTTCAAAGCTTGGGATATTTTTTTATAACCTAACCTTGCTTTAAACTTCTCCACAAGTTTATTCCTGACCTGTCTGGTGTGTTATTTGGGCTTCATGATGCTGTTTGTTCACTAATGTTCTCTAACAAACCTCTAAGGCCTTCACAGAACAGCTGTATTTATACTGAGATTAGATTACACATAAGTGGACTCTGTTTACTAATTAGGTGACTTCCGAAGGCAATTGGTTGCACTGGATTTTATTTAGGGGTATCAGAGTAAAGGGCGCTGAATACTTTTGCACGCCACACTTTTCAGTTTTTTATTTGTAAAAAAATTTGAAAACCATGTATCATTTTCCTTCCACTTCACAATTATGCGCCACTTTGTGTTGGTCTATAACATAAAATCCCAATAAAATACATTTACGTTTGTGGTTGTAACGTGACAAAATGTGGAAAAGTTCAAGGGGTATGAAAACTTTTGCAAGCCACTGTATCTGTTGCACATGTGTAGGGAGCAAGCAGGAGTCATGAGTCATGGCATCCATGGAAAGCCAATACTACCGAGTTGCTACATTTGGTTCTGATGAGATCGCTGGCAAACAGGACCACCACAGAATAAATGCATCGTGACTGTGTCATAATATTGGGCAATGATCTTCGTAATACACTGCTTGTTGTCAAGCAACTAGAGCAGAATCACTTTTGGATCAAGAATACAAAGCTACCAAGAGGTAAACACAAAGTAAGGTGCATTCAGTCAGTGTCATTCTCAATCTTTGCAAATCTAGAGCATAGAGTATTCGGTAGCCTAATCTCCTCAATCTTCTAAGAAAGTATTGGTGTGGATGTGCTTTCTTTATGATTACATCAACATGCTTGGCCAGGACAGATCTTCAAAGTTATGAATGCCCGGTAACTCTCTCCACTGCCATCCTGGCGATGCAGACAGGCTCGGAGCCTTGGCATTCTCTTCCTGATATTAACAATCAGCTCCTTGGTTTTACTAATGTTGAAAGCAAGATTGGTGTTCTGCTTTCATTCAACCAGATTATCCCTCCTGCAATCTGACTCATCGTTACCCATTTTTCATCCAACAACAGTGTTGAATTTTAAGACAGTGTTGAAACGGTGTCTGACAACACAATTATGGGGATTGAGGGAGTGGATTGAGCACACAGACTTATGAAGGATAGAGTTGACATGCATCTTAACCATCCCCTCACAACCAAACAATATCCACCTTGTCTTTGAGGTTTGTGCTTGTGGCTACAAAGAGCTAATTTTAGTGACCTTCCAATGCACAGGACATCAAAGTTAGGCATTGCCAAATATCACATTAGAGGCTTGCCTGCTGAATACTCTTGGTTGACACCACCCACTGCTGAGAGGTCTTACTCCCCCTTCTCATCATAAGATCATGGTAATAGGAGCAGAATTAGGCCATTCAGCCCATCAAGTCTACTCCGCCCTTTAATCATGGCTGATCTATCTCTCCCTCCTAACCCCATTCTCCTGCCTTCTCCTCATAATCTCTGGCACGCATATCACCTCTGACGTCAAATCATCTTAACAGCGTACGCTGATCTGCATGAACTCTATGAATCTGAATACATTCAACATTAAGGAGGCTGCATTGATTAGTATTCACATTTCTCTGAGCAATTATTTTGCAGAAGGCTTACAGTTACTGAAAGATAATCCGGCATCTGCAACAGTGTTCTCTGAGAACCTCTAAAACATGAAACAACAATGAAAATCATCAAGAACGTGTTGACATGCATCAACTAGTGTCTGAGCTGAATGTAGCTGAGTACAAGTTGGTGGGCCGGGAGAGGTGTTTTTCTTTGTGCTCAATATTATGTTCAGCTGTGTGACGTTAAGAGAGGGCTTCAATTGAAGTAAGTTTCTTTATTGTAGCAGTGATGATGTTTGTTTTGTATGGCAGGTGACTGGTGCCATTAGGTGCCTGCTCCACATGTTTCTGGTGGACGTTAGGTATGTGACCATTAATCTCTTTCTCAATATAATATCTGACCAGGGTGCCCATATGCAAACACAATCATGAACCTGAATTAACCTCAAGAACCCCAAACAAAGGCATAATTGGGCCCATCCTAAATTGTTTCATTATTGGATCAGTTCGAAAATGCTATAATAATATTAATATTACTCGTGGCGATAGTTGTTTTCTGGATGTTCTAATCTATCTTTTAAACATTTACATTTGGAAATCCACTGACACAGATACCTTAAATAGTCGCCTTGACCAAGTGCAATCTTTTTTGGCCAAACATCTTGCTCTCTTAAGGTCATAGTCATAGAGTACGGAAAAAGACCCTTCAGCCCATGCTGACTAGGATGCCTCATCTAGACAAGTCCCATTTGCCAGCATTTGGCCCATTTCCCTTTTTAACATACATGTCCAAGTGTCTTTTAAATGCTGCTACAGTACCTGCCTCAAACTATGTTCTCTGGCAGCTCATATACCCATGACCCTCTGAGCGAACACTTGCCCCTATGGTTCCTATTAAATGTTGACCCTCTCATCTTAAACCCATGCTGTTTGGGTTTTAATTCCGCTACCCTTGGTAAAAAACTATGCATTTACCCTGACAATTCCCCTCATGATTTTATACGCCTGCCACCAAGGAATAAAGTCCTAACCTGCCCAACCTCTCGCAATAGTTCAGCTCCTCATCCTGGCAACATCCTCATATGTCTTCTCTGCATATTTTCCAGCTTAATTACGATACGATAGTCTGCCACCAGTCATGAAACACAACAAGATACATGAAACATGAAATTAAAGTGAAGAGTAGAAAGTCCAGGATTGGGAATGTGCAAAGATTGGGGAGGGGGTGGGGGAAGGGGAGTCTGTCTAACCAACAACAGAAGGTGGACAGTTGTACCGTTTCAGAGCCACAGGGAAAAAGGATCTCCTGTGGCATTAAGTGCTGCATCGCAGTGGAACCAGTCTATTGCTGAAGGTGCTCCTCAGGTTGACCAGTGTGTCATGGAGGGGGTGATCATCCACTCCTCCAAGACCATCTCCACTGAATCCAACTGCACCCCCAGAATGGAGACAGGCTTTTTGATGAGCTTGTTAATTCTGTTGGCGTCCACGGTCTTTGCCTTGCTACCCCAACACACGACAGCGAAGAAGATGGAGCCATGAAGCCAATTCTGTTTCCACTTAGCTAACTCTCCCTAGATCCCATGTGATCTCACCTTATAGTGCGTGTGGGAACATTATTTAGGACCTCCCTAAGTTTAGCTAGAATCTCTTTTTTCAGTGCAATGATCCTCAAAATTATTTTCCTTTTTTCTTATTGCAATTTGCATGTTGTACCTCCTTGTTTTCTCTACTTTTCACCTCTTTACCTCAATTGCGTGGGTGTCAGTAACATTAAATTCCACTTAGAAAATCAACTCTAAGCTGTAAATGTACTGAACACGCCTGATCAATCATTTCCATCTACAGTACAAACAATTTGACATGCTAAAACAACAGTAGTTACGTTTTCTGCTAAGAAGCAGATAAAAATGAAATCAGCCGAGAAAATCAATTGATATGAAGAATAAACTCAGTCGCAAAATCTGATCAGCATCTCCCTCAGTACTTTGCACAAAATCTGAAGCTGTTTTGCTCAACTAGAGTGGTGGGTCTCTGGAACTCTCTGCCACAGAGGGTAGTTGAGGCCAGTTCATTGGCTATATTTAAGAGGGAGTTAGATGTGGCCCTTGTGGCTAAGGGGATCAAAGGGTATGGAGAGAAGGCAGGTACGGGATACCGAGTTGGATGATCAGCCATGATCATATTGAATGGTGGTGCAGGCTCGAAGGGCCGAATGGCCTACTCCTGCACCTAATTTCTATGTTTCTAACTACATGTGTGTGTGCTGCTGCTACCATGCTCAGAGGTCACTAAAAACAGCGGTGAGAGCAACTAGCTTGTAATAAGTGTTTGATATTGTCACTGTGCCAAAATGTTGAAGAAATCCTCCTGCTTTTACCTCTCTCTCTTCGCTGTGCACCCATTTCTCCCACTATCCCAGCCCCCCTTTCTCTTCCATTCTTCCACGACTCCTCTGCCCCTTCCCTTCCATCTATATTTCTTCCACTAGCGCCACATTTTCCTTCTCTTTTCTCCTTGCCTCACAGCCTTTTGTCTCCTTTTCATCTCTGGCCTTTGTCCACCTATATTCCAATCAAATCCCCCTTCACCTGTATCTACTTATCACCTGCCATAGTTTGTCCCACCCGCACCTGTTTTCCAGCTTTCTCCTCATCGAATACAATCAGTCTGGAGACCGGCTTGAAACTTCGCCTATCCATGTCTGCCAGAGATGCTGCCCGAGTCGCCGAGTTACTCTCGCACTTTGTTTCTTTTATTGTGAACCAGCATCTCCACTTCCTATTGTCTATTAGGCTTCTCGAATGAGTAGCAGAAAATAAAGTACCAATCAAATCCAGGTGGGAAAATAAATGGACTGAATCCATCTGAATAATGTTTGAACCTCAATTGAAAACATCGCCTCATCCTCTTTCTTACCATTGGCAAGCAGGACGTTCTAATGCAGTTATAATATTTGAATTCATTTCCTCTAATTATCGCCCACCTCATAAAATTGTGCACATCAGCTGTTACCATACCTTGTATTCCACAAGTCCCCGAGATCCCAGGAGTGAATTCATGGTGCTGTCTGCGAGAACGTTGAGAAACTTGCCTCTTGTAAATAATATGTAGCTGTGGCTTTTCTCTGTCTTGTGGGTGACTATGTATCGGTTCGATAAAATAGTCTTCAATGTGCAGACGGAAAAAACCACGCTGCAGGAAAAAAAAGCAGAATTACATTTCAGTTCAAAATTTAAGAAGAGTGTTCAGCAACAAGATTAATTTAATGATAAAGATAGCTGTTGGTATGGGATGCAGCAATAGCAGACCCTGTGAACAGTCCTGTGGAAAAGGTACTACGAGTATAGCACAGAGCTGTACACACTGGAAGAGCACTGGTTCTGCTGGTTAGTTTAGATTTTTGTCATGTGTACTGAGGTACAGTGAAAAGCTTTTGTTGCATGCTCACCAGTCAGCGGAAAGACAATACATGATTACAATCAAGACATTCACGGTGTACGGATATATGATAAGAGGATTTTTTTTAATGCAAGGTAAAGCCAGTAAAATCTGATCAAGGATAGTCCAAGGGTCTCCAAATTAGGTGGATAGTAGTTCAGGACTGCTCTCTAGTTATGGTAGGGTGGTTTGGTTGCCTGATAACAGCTGGGAACAAACTGTCCCTGAATCTGGAGGTGTGCATTTTCACACTTCTATACCTGAGGAGAGGGGAGAAGAGGGGGTGGCCAGGGTGCGACATCCTTGATTTTGGTGCTGGCCTTGCCGAGGCAGTGTGAGGTATGAATGGAGTCAATGGAAAGGAGGTTGGTTTGTGTGCATGCACAGCTGTCTGATCAATGTTTGGGAACATGATTAATCTGACAGCCTGAAAAAAATCTGATTCCTGATGTAAGTCTCAACATTAGATGGGGAAAACTTCTGGCTTAGCTTTCAGCTCAGCCTTGATGCCCTGTGGCTAAATTGTCAGCAAACATGTTAGAATTTATTCCACACTTCTCTTGCCTGTATTTTGCTGAAAAACAATAATATCAATTTCACTGGAACATTGAAACCGAGCCAATTAAGTCTCTTGAGTGTCAGTCTAAAAGTTGTCAGGATCATAGATAAATAAACAATTGGTGCAGGAGTAGGCCATTCGGCCCTTCGAGCCAGCACCGCCATTCACTGTGATCATGGCTGATCATCCACAATCATTACCCCGTTCCTGCCTTCTCCCCATCTCCCTCAATTCCGCTTGCACTATCTTTTAAATGCATCCAGTGAATCGGCCTCCATTCCCATCTGTGGCAGAGAATTCCACAAATTCACAACTCTGTGTGAAAAAGTTTTTCCTTATCTCAATTTCTAAATGGCCTATCACTTATTTTTAAACTGTGGCCCCTGGTTCTGTACTCCCTCAACATCAGGAATGTGTTTCCTGCATCTAGCGTGTCCAATCCCTTAATAATTATATATATTTCTATAAGATCTCCTATCATCCTTCTAAATTCCAGTGAATCATTTTGTCCCCTGCTCTGTTTACATTGTTTATTTATAAACAAAGCTGGGTGGTAAGGTGAACTGTGAAGAAGATGCAGGGAAGCTTCAGAAATGTATGGAATGTCAATCGGTAGACCTGCTGCCTCACAGCGCAGGAGACCTGGGTTCGATCCTGAGCTGTCAATGTGGAGTTTTCACATTCTCCCTGTGACCGCATGGGTTTCCTTTGGGTGCTCCAGTTTTCTCCCAAATCTCAAAGATGTGCAGGTTTGTAAGTTAATTTGGTTTCTCCAAATGTTGTCTTGAGTGTGTAAGAAGTGGATGAGAAATTGAGATAACATGGAATTAGTGTTAGTGAGTGATCAGCATTGGTGTGGACTCGGTGGGCCGAAGGGCCTGTTTACATGCTGCAACTCTAAAACTAAAAAAAAACTTAAAAATATGAAAGGGATCAGTAAATTTGCAAAGATATGGTAGATGGAATGTAATGTAGAAACATGTGAGGTCATGCACTTTGATTGAAAAATAATACAGGCAGAGTATCTTAACTGGCTAAAGTATGAAAGGAGTATAAAAGGTTTAGTAGAATGCTGCCTACATTAGAGAGTATTACTGATAAGGAGAGTTTGGGCAAACTTGGACCATTTTTTCTGGAGTGTCGGAGGTTGTGGGAAGACCTGATGGACGTACATTAAATTATGAGAGGTATAGATAGGGTAGACATTCAGAATATTTTTCCCAGGGTGGAACTGTCAAGGATTAGTGTAGTTTATTTTATCATTGTCATGTGTATGGAGGTATAGTGAAACACTTTTTGTTGCATGCTATCCAGTCAACAAAACTACAATCAAGCTGTCCACAGAGTATAGATACAGGATAAAGGGAAGAATGTTTAGTGCAGGAGGGCATAGCTTAAAGGTAAGGGAGGCAAAGTTTAAAGGAGATATGTGGGGCAGGTATTATTTTACATGGAGAGTAATGGTTGCCTGGAACACATTGCCAGGGATAGGGGTGGAGGCAGATTTGATAGTGGTATTTGAGAGGCGTTTAGGTAGGTGCACGGATATGCAGGGGTTGGAGGGATATGGATCACGTGCAGACAGAGGAGATTAGTTTAATTTGGACATGTTTGGCATGGACATTGGGGGCCAAAGGGACTGTCCCTGTACTGTACTGTTCTATGTTCTATGTTCAGAAGCTTTTGTGTGTCTTTGCACATTAATCATTGAAAATGATCCAGTAAGTACAAGAAGCTATTAGGAAGCCAAATGGTCTGTTGGTCTGAATTGGAAGAGGATTTGTATACACGACTAATATCACATTGTCCTGATGAGAATATACCTGATATTGGTTTTGTTTCATTATTGTCACGTGTGCCAAGATACAGTAATTACACAAGTGTACAAAATTAGGAGAGGAATAGATCGGGTAGATGCACAGAGTCTCTTGCACAGAATTGGGGAATTGAGGACCATAGGTCCAGGGAGGAAAGATTTAATAGGAATCCAAGGGATAACTTTTTCACAGAAAGGGTGGTGGGTGTATGGAACAAGCTGCCAGGGGAGGTAGTTGAGGCTGGGACTATCCCATTGTTTAAGAAACAGTTAGACAGGTAAATGGATAGGACAGGTTTGGAGGGATATGGACCAAGCGCAAGCAAGTGGGACTGGTGTAGCTGGGTCATTGTAGGCCTGTGTGGGCAAGTTGGACCGAAGGGCCTGTTTCCACACTGTATCACTCTATGACTCACAGAGGAAAAATACCAAAGTTAGAGATCTTGATAGATTTACAAATGTAAAAGAGATTTTAAAGGAGTGGAACAATTGGAGTGGATGACACAATTCTTCCTCAGGAACAAGCTCCACACTCTGGTGCTATCTGGAGTATAATGTACAGGTCTGGCCTTCCTACCAGAGGAAGGACATGGTTGTAATTCAAGACGTTGAGCAAAGATTCACATGATTGATTCCTGGGATGGCAGGATTGTGATACAGGATGTTAAGCACAGTGGGTCAGAGCTCTGTTGAGTTAAGAAGAATAAGAGATGATCTGATTGATTCTTATGTGGCTTGACAGCACAAATGCATCCCTTAGCTGGTAGAATTAGGAAAATGCGCCACAATATCAAGATTAAGCATCAGCCATTTAGGGCCGATATTAAATGAAATTTCTTCAAGCAAGGAGCAGTGAATCTTTGCAATTCGTGGCTCGTGGGCACTGGGGAATCAATCACCAAGCATACTTTTATTAAAAATCAATAGATATGCAGATAATTATGGAATCGAGGGATATGGAATTAGTGGAGGAAAGTAGCGGTGAGTTAAAAGATCAGAAATAAAAGGATACTGTGTGCTGAGTATCAATTTAGCAATTGACGTTGAGATTTCTATGTAAGAATTTACTGCTCTGTAATATACGAGTCAAACTGGGTAGTTTTAATTGGGCCACGATGGGCACTTACTTTACATATCAGGAGGCGAGATTTAAATGACAAGTGCCACGAAAAAAAACTGCGTCAGAATGGCTCTTGAATAATATAAAAGCAAGTTTTATATCTCATCAAATGATTATTTTGCAATCAGAGTCAGGAGCTTCTTAGGAAGCACTGGATATAGTGGAGAATGTAGAATAAGGACATCAAACAGTACAGCACAGGAGCAGTTCCTTCAGCTCACAATGTCTGTGCACAAGATCCACATCTTTCCTTTCTTTCCATATCCATGTGTCTTTTTAAAAAGCCTCTTAAAGGTACAATGGTATCTGCTTCCACCACCACCTTTGGCAGCTCGTTTCAGGCACACACCTTTATGTCTGTGTAAAAAACTTGCCCTGCACATCTCCATTAAACTTTGCCCTGCTCATCTTAAAGCTATGCCCTCTTGCCTTTGACAGTTCCACTCTGGGGAAAAAGGCTCCTCCTCTCTACCCCATCTATGCCTCCCATAATTTTATATACTTCTTCAAATCTCCCCTCAACCTCTCTTCCAAAGAAAGCAATCCAAGTTTGTCCAGACATTCCTTATAGCAAATACACTCTAATCCTGGTAGAATTCTGATAAACCTATTCTGCACACTTTCTAAAGCCTCCCTGCAATGGGATTGGCAGAACTATAAACGATAATCCAAATATGGCTTGAGCAACATCCTATAGAGTGACAACGTGTCTTCCTGACACATATACTCAATACCCTGGCCAATGAAAGCAAACATACCACACACCTTCTTTATCACTCTATCTACTCGTGTCAAAGATAGACATAAAAGGATGGAGTAACTCAGCGGGACAGACAGCATCTCTGGAGAGAAGGAATGGATGATGTTTCAGGTCCGGACTCTTCTTCAGACATCTTCTTCAGATGTCAGGGGAGTGGGCGGGGCAGAGATAGAATGTAGTAGGAGACAGTAAGACTGGTGGGAGAACTAGGGTGGGGGAGGGACAGAGAGAGAGGGAGGGAAAGCAAGGGTTACTTGAAGTTAGAGAAATCAAAAGTCATACTGCTGGGTTGTAAGCGGTCCAAGCGAAATATGAGGTGGTGTTCCTCCAATTTGCGCTGGGTCTCACTGACAGTGGAGGCGACCCAGGACAGAAGGGTCAGTGTGGAAATGGGAGGGGGAGCAACCGGGACATAACCAAGTAGGTCTAACTGGAGGAACAACAATATGAACTGTCTACCGGACAGGTGACAGAGGTTATGGGGAGAAGGCAGGAGAATGGGGTTAGGAGGGAGAGATAGATCAGCCATGATTGAATGGCGGAGTAGACCTGATGGACCGAATGGCCATATTCTACTCCTATTCCTTATGACCTTATGACATATTTCATGCACTGCATTTTGCATGAAACTCCTACATTCTTTTGCCTATGTTTTCATTATCTAATCTCCCATTCACTCGTTGACCAGATGGCCTCTGCGCCATTCTTCTGGAATTTTTTGAGGATGTAACTAGGAAAATGGACAAGGGAGAGCCAGTGGATATAGTATACCTATACACATAGGAGATAAGTGGGCAAAATTAGGGCACATGGTATTGGGGGTAAAGTGCTGACATGGATAGAAAATTGGTTGGCAGACAGGAAACAAAGAGTAGGGATTCATGGGTCCCTTTCAAAATGGCAAGCAGTGGCTAATGGGGTACCGCAAGCCTCGGTGCTGGGACCGCAGCTATTTACAATATACATCAATGATTTAGATGAAGGGATTCAAATTAACATTAGCAAATTTGCAGATGACACAAAGCTGGGTGGCAGTGTGAACTGTGAGGGGGTTGCTTTGAGAATGCAGGGTGACTTGGACAGGTTGGGTGAGTGGGCAGTTGCATGGCAGATGCAGTTTAATGTGGATAAATGTGAGGTAATCCACTTTGGTAGCAAAAACAGGAAGGCAGATTACTATCTAAATGGTGTCAAGTTGGGAAAAAAGGAACTGGGGAGTCGTTGTTCATCAGTCAATGAAAGTAAGCATGCAGGTACAGCAAGCAGTGAAGAAAGCGAATGGCATGTTGGCCTTTATAACAAGAGGAGTTGAGTATAGGAACAAAGAGGTCCTTCTGCAGTTCTATCGGGCCTGGTGAGACCACATCTGGAGTATTGTGTGCAGTTTTGGTCCCCTAATTTGAGGGAGGACTTTCTTTCTATTGAGGAAGTAGGTTTACAAGGTTAATTCCCAGGATGGCGGGTCTGTCATATGCTGAGAGAATGGAGCGGCTGGGCTTGTATACTCTGGAGTTTAGAAAGGTGAGAGGGGATCTTATTGAATCATACAAGATTATTAAGGGTTTGGACACACTAGCGGGAGGAAAAGTTTTCCCGATGTTCGGGGTGTCCAGAACCAGGGACCACAGTTGAAGAATAAGGGTAAGCCATTTAGAATGGAGATGATGAAACACTTTTTCACACAGAGAGTTGTGAGTGTGGAATTCTCTCAGAGAGTGGTGGAGGCCGGTTCTCTGGATACTTTCAAGAGAGAGCTAGATAGGACTCTTAAAGATAGCAGAGTGAGGGGATATATGGGAGAAGACAGAAATGGGGTACTGATTGGGGATGATCAGCCATGATCACATTGAATGGTGGTGCTGGCTCAAAGGTTTGAATGGCCTACTCCTGCACCTATTGTCTATTGTGGCGCCCACAGAGGTGGCCTGAGTATTTCCAGAATTTTCTGATTTAATTTATTTGGCTAATATGGCATTACTGTTGTCAGCACCATTTCTGTTGACAAACTGCAATGATTTAATTAAATACTTCAAGAAAATTTGTCTCACAATTTTCTCCATCCCTAATAATACCAAAGCCCAATGAACGTGTTTATTTTTGATAGTGGAAAGAATATCGCCCACAAAGTCAAGAATCGTGCTTGTGCTTGGAAAATATCATGAGATCTTTGCAATCCACCTAATTAGTCATGGTCTAACCTCATGTACTGCATTCAGTGTTCCCAATGATGCCTCCGAAGACTGGCAAGGCCACGAGTAGTCTCGGTGACCATTTTGCTGCACACTTATGCTCGGTCCGCCAAGGCCTATTAGATCTCCTGGTTCCTAACCATTTTAACACCGCTTCCCATTCCCATAGACATTCCCATTCCCGAACTGACCTTTTGGTGCAGGGCCTCCTCCATTGCCAGAGTAAAACCACCCACATATTCTACTTGGATAGCTTATAAACTAACAATATGAACATTCAAATTCTCATTACCTAAAATTGAAGGTAACACCACTATTCTTCCCACACCCCCCCAATCACTGGATAGATTTAAGAGAGAATTAGATAGAGCTCTAGGGGCTAGTGGAATCAACGGATATGGGGAGAACGCAGGCACAGGTTATTGATTGGGGACGATCAGCCATGATCACAATGAATGGTGGTGTTGGCTCGAATGGCCTCCTCCTGCACCTATTTTCTATGTTTCTATGTTTCATAATGCATTTATGATTGCACTGATGAGATTTTTTTTCAAGATCTTCTCTTATCTAAACACCTCAATCTTTGATAAGATAAGCATTTACACATGCCACTGAGTGTAAAGGAATTTAAATGATGAACTGCTTTTAAAGAACCATCATATTGCAGGTTACAATCGTAATTTAATGTTTAAAATAATAAATAAAAATGTCACCAGCAAATTCTGAGCATGGTAGTGCTTTCATTACACTGATTTCTGCAATGTGCATTGATAAACAAATGAAGATTTCCTCATTTAGCTTATCTTGCTTGTCACAGGGACTAGAACCAGTAAAAAATAATGGGATTAGTGAGGAGCAATTCATTATCACTGTGAGAATGCCTGAAGGACATTACTATGTGAATTTTGATTGTGCACAGGATTTGCTATAAACTGCGATTATCAAATGGGCTCCCAGCACTCATTTGCAAAGTACGGATGCACAGCCTATTGTGCTCCAGCATGAGTCAATGCAACTTCCGACTAAAGTTTCCAGCATTTGGAAAAACAGAATAACAAACAATCCAATAGATTTTAACAACATGAACAAATTAAAATTTTGGCTGTTAAAAATACAAACCAGAATGAGTGTAAACTTTGTGTGTGGGAAAGAACTGCAGATGCTGGTTTATACCGAAGATAGGCACCAAATGCTGGAGTAACTCATCGGATCAGACAGCATCTCTGGAGAAAAAGAATAGGTGATGCTTCAGGTCAGAACCGTCTGAAGAAGGGTTCCGATCCAAAAAGTCACCTATTCCTTTTCTCCAGAGATGCTGCCAGACCCGTTCAGTTACTCCAGCACTTTGTACCTGCCTTGAGTACAAACGATATTTAGCAAATACTGTGGATGCTGGAGATCTGAAATTGGAACAACAATTTTTAGTCAGAGGGTGGTGAATCTGTGGAATTCATTGCCACAGAAGGCTGTGGAGGCCAAATCAACGTATATTTTTAAGGCAGAGATAGATAGATTCTTGATTAGTACAGCTGTCAGGGGTTATAGGGAGAAGGCAAGAGAGATAGAGCAGCCATGATGAGCAGACTGGCCGGATTCTGCTCCTATCACTTATGAACTTATGAACAAATCCTGGAAACATTCAGTGGGCCATGTGGCATGTGAGTGGTAGAAACAGCGATTTTGTAAGCATTACATGTTCACAAATTAATCTTACCCAAAGTACATGGTGACTCACCATGTGATTCGTGCCTTTCTCAAAATTAGATCAGGTATTTCTATGACCAATCTATATTAGTACTCCTGATATTATAACCAGGCATACATTTAAAGACGTCAGCTGTGATACAATGCATCTTTCTGGCCACAGTGACACAAGTGTAGCTCAAAGCTTCCAGCAATAACAGTAATGGAACAGTCTCCAGAGAACTTGGGGCACTTTGCATTATTTTCTTGCTTTCACAATTGACCTCTCACATGGGGGTTTCTCAGGGTAACTTGTCGCCATCCCAGCACTCTGGCTTTCTGAAGTCATTCAGGGGGAATCAGTAGGCACAATCACCGATAGGCAGGTGTTCCCGTTGGTGGACAATTTGCGATGTGGTGCACTCCCTCCATTATTTATACGTCTCAGAGTACAACATGCCTCTAATATATGATGCTCACCCCTCACAGACAAACTGGTGGTGTGTGCATATTTGTCACATTTTGATCCTTATTATCACTATCTCCTGTGACCAAATTGTTGTTCCTTCCCAGCTCCTCCAGCACATTCACCTTTTTTTCCCATGGAGGAAAAATGACAAGACCTCTGTGGTTACCACACAAAGCCAAAATACATTGCTGCTGCAGAAACAAGACTATGCTGATGCCACAACACGGATAGCATTAAGAACAAATAAGAAAAGAGTCCTGTAATCAGTACAAACAATTGTCAGCGAGTATATCTGCTGATGCCATTATAATATCAGATGGTATTTTCTATCCAATTGATTTGGATCTCATTGAACTCTCCATCCATCAACTCTCCTCCAGGGTGGTATATGTGTGTATTTATGTTGAATGGGTGCGCAATGGTAGTGTTACTGCCTTATAGCGCTTGCAGTGCCGGAGACCCGGGTTCGATCCATCCTACGGGTGCTGTCTGTACGGAGTTTGTACGTTCTCCCCGTGACCACATGGGTTTTCTCCGAGATCTTCAGTTTCCTCACATTGCAAAGACGTAATTAGCTTGGGTCTGTATACTTGGTATAAGTATAAATTGTCCCTATTGTGTGTAGGCTTGTGTTAATGTGCAGGGATCGCTGGTCGGAGCGGACTTGATGGGCCAATGGGCTTGTTTCCGCGCAGTGTCTCTGAACTAAACTAAAACTGTCACCATGAATTGTCTGTACAGCTCAGCTTTACATATATTGGTAAGGTCATGAATTTTTTTTTTTTATTCTGCTGCACAGAGTGGGGGTTCTCTCTGTGGGCAGAAAACAGCTAACAAACTGCTTGGGTCTCTTGAGCTCCCTGTACACAGAATCTCCCTCCTGCCATTGATCTAAGCTCTGAGAATGTCATTGTCCCTTTGCATATTCCTGGGAACACTGTCCTCCTCCATTCCAGCCTGTTTATCTAGCAATGGCAAATAGGCTGTTATGTCAGAATAGATCGGGTAGATGCACAGAATCTCTTGCCCAGTGTAGGGGTATCGAGGACCAGAGGACATAGGTTTAAGGTGCAGGGGAAAATATTTAATAGGAATCTGAGAGGTAACTTTCTCAGACAAAGGCTGGTGGGTGTATGGGACCAGATGCCAGAGGAGGTAGCTGAGGCTGGGACTATCACAACATTTAATAAACAGTTAGGCAGGTATATGGATAGGACAGGGATGGAGGGATATAGGCTAAACGCAGCCAGATGGGACTAGTCTAGCTGGAACATGTTGGCCGGTATAGGCTGAAGGGCCTGTTTCCACACGTATGACTATGACTCTCACTGGCAGCTATCATGTGCATTGCAAGTCTACATGTCAAGCTGGAATAGAGACTGTGCCTTCAAGGGCAGAAACCTTTCTGAGACAAATATGGAGATAATTGCCAGCGGGTGTGTCGGATTGAGAAATCCCTTTGATGTCATTATACCAGATGATTGTGAAGCAAACCACCAACATCCTAAAATATGTTTTTGGCCAATTCTACAATTTAATGTCAGTGGCTCATTTGGCATCAGTGTTCCAAATAGGTTGTTGGTGTTATTTAGGGGAAGCAGAAATAACTGGGGATCAGTTTGAAAGAATGACCGAAAACACTGGAAACATTAATTAGGTCAGGCAGCATCTGTAAAACAATGGACACAAAGTGTTGGAGTAACTCAGTGACTCAGGCAGCATCTCTGGAAAACATGAATAGGGTCCTTTTTTTCCCCCAAGATGGCGGCGCGCATGGTCGCAGCGGCTCACGGCTCTCCATCTCGATGCTCTTTTTTGTTGTTCATGTATGTTTCACTGTCCGTGTACGTCTTCACTATCGGTTCTGCAAACATCCGCTACACCCGCCAGAACCTCATGGACGTTGGTTACCAGCATCAGACATCTGTTTCGAGTGTCTTTCATCAAATGCATGACATCCCAGACGACATAGTGAGACCATCGGGCTCACCGTGGATTGTTGTCGGGTCCAGGAGGCGGCGCAGACGGAGGAGGGAGAGGAAGCAGAAGCGAGGCCGCAGGTCCGGTGTTTTGCTAAGGCTAAGAAAACAACCACATAAGCCACCTCTACCGAGTCTGTATCTCTCCAATGCCAGATCCCTGGTTCATAAAATGGATGACCTGGAATTACAACTTGCTGGAAATCGATATGTTCGTGACTGCTGTGTTTTGATTATCACTGAAACCTGGCTTCACCAGGGGATACCTGATGCTAGCATGCAGCTAGCAGGACGCTTTCTGCTCCGCGGGGACAGGACTATGGACTCCAGTAAGAGCAGGGGAGGGGGCCTCTGTATCTAAGTGCATGAGAACTGGTGCAACAACGGGACAATCGTAGACAAACATTGTTCCCCTGACCTCGAGTACATGTCTGTAAGATGCCGGCCTTTTTTTCTACCGAGAGAACTAACAGTAGTGATTGTCACGGCTGTGTATATTCCACCCGACGCCAATGTAAACACGGCGCTCTCTCTCCTGCTGAACACCATTAACGAACAGCAGCGGGCCCACCCCGAAGGTGTTCACATAATTGCAGGGGACTTTAATAAGGCCAACTTGAAGACTGTATTGCCGAAATTTTATCAACATGTCAAGTGTCCTACTAGAGGAGAGAACACGCTGGATCATGTCTCTTCCAATATCAAGCACGCGTATAGAGCCATTCCCCTCCCCCAACTCGGCCAGTCAGATCATCTCACCCTCCTGCTCTCCCCAGCCTACACCCCCCTCAGACGCAGTGCTAGGCCCACCATAAAGACTGTTACAACCTGGCCTGAAAATGCACTCTTCAAACTCCAGGACTGCTTCACATAGACCAACTGGGACATATTCGAACACCAGGATCTGGAAACATTCACAGGAACGGTACTGGACTATATCAAGTTCTGCATCGGAAACGTGACTGTGGACAAAAACATTCGGGTTTTCCCAAACCAGAAACCCTGGATGTCCAGCCAGGTCCGCACACTCCTCAGAGCCCGCGATGATGTCTTCAGGTCAGGTGACAGAGCTCTGTACAGGGCTGCTCGAGCCGATCTGAAAAGGGGAATTAAAAAAGCCAAGGTGGACCATAAGAGGAGCATAGAGGCCCACCTGTCCAGCAATAACACACGGGAGGTATGGCGGGGCATACGAGACATCACAAACTACAGAGGCTGTGCCACAACGACAGAAGACCTGAGTGCGCCGCTGGCAGAGAAGCTAAATTGCTTCTTTTGCTGCTTTGAAACATCACAACAGCAGCACTCATGTGCTACAGCCCTGCTCCCACCCTTACCTGGCTCCTGCACTACTCCACTCACTGTAAGGGAGCACGATGTCAGACGGGTGCTCCTGGCAGTGAACCCCAAGAAGGCTGCCGGCCCAGATGGAGTACCTGGTAAGGTGCTCAAAGCGTGTGCCCACCAGCTCACCGTCATCTTCACCAGAATCTTCAATCTCTCCCTGGACCAGGCAGTTATCCCGTCCTGCCTAAAATCAGCCACAATCGTCCCAGTGCCGAAGAAGTCTCCCATCACCAGCCTAAATGATTACCGTCCCGTGGCCCTTACTCCGGTAATCATGAAGTGCTTCGAGAGATTGGTCCTCCAGCACATCAAGGACTATCTCCCTCCAGACTTCGTCCACCTCCAGTTCGCCTATCGCCCAAACAGGTCCACAGAAGACGCCATCACCGTAGCTCTCCACTCTGTGCTGAGCCACCAGGAGCAGGGGCAGAGCTACGTCCGGATGCTCTTTGTGGATTACAGCTCAGCTTTCAATACTATCATTCCGGACATTCTCATCAACAAACTGGTCACTCTCGGCCTCCCCACTCTCACATGTGCCTGGATAAAGGACTTCCTCACCAACCGGCCCCAGACTGTGAGACTCGGCCCCCACCTCTCCTCCACTCGCATGTTGAGTACCGGCTCCCCGCAGGGCTGTGTGCTAAGCCCCCTCCTATACTGTCTCTACACCCACGACTGTAGTCCGGCCCACAACAACAACCGAATCGTCAAGTTTGCTGACGACACTACAGTAGTCGGACTCATCTCAAGGGGAGATGAGGCAGCCTACAGAGAGGAAGTCCTGAAGTTGACAGCCTGGTGCTCAGAAAACAACCTGGCTCTGAACACCAAGAAAACCAAAGAGCTCATTGTCGACTTCAGGAAACACAGCACCGACTTAGCCCCCTTATACATCAACGGCGAGTGTGTGGAGAGGCCTTCCGGTTTCTCGGCGTCCTCATCTCCGCTGACATCTCTTGGACAGACAACATCACAGCGGTCATCAAAAGGCTCAGCAGCGGCTGCACTTCCTGAGGGTCCTCGGGAAGCACAACCTAGACTCCAACCTGCTGCTGACCTTCTACCGCTCATCCATTGAGAGCCTGTTGACATACTGCATTACAGCATGGTACGGCAGCTGCACCATGGCAGACAGGGAGAGGCTTCAGAGGGTAGTTAGGGCAGCACAGAAGATAATCGGCTGCCCTCTCCCCTCTCTGATGCACATTTACACCTCCCGCTGCCTCAGCAAGGTGAAGAACATTATCAAGGACAGCTCCCATCCTGCATTTGGCCTGTTCAACCTGCTACCCCCAGGGAGGTGCTATAGGTGCATCAGCACAAGGACAAATAGACTCAAGAACAGTTTCTTTCCAAAATCCATTATCTCCCTGAACTCACACATGCATTGACTTCACAGCCTAACCCCCGGACTTTCATCTATCCACCTACTGTAATTTGTACTGTAACTGTAATTTCCAATATGAGCAATAACCCATACTGGATATAGGAATCCTATTATCCATTCTATTTATCCATTGTCTTTTTATAGATATGTATATAGCGCTGCAGAAACTGTGCACCTTATCCCCCCCCCCCCCCCTTTTTGTTTTGCATGAGTAGGAGCAGCTTTTAATCTCATTGTACATGTGTATAGTGACAATAAAAGGCATTCTGATTCTGATTCTGAAACAGGTCCTATCCATGTCCTACAGAAATGTTGCCTGATCTGCTGAGTTACATTCTTCATTTTCTTCATTAAATGTTTTGCCAACCTCGAAAACGTGCTGATTTTTGGATTTGACTTATTTCCTCCCAATGGCCAAAACATCTTCCCAAATGACATTGAACACTGCTGTCAGACCAATAGAATTACTCTTAAAATTATAATCAAATAGACCAAGTGCAGATCCGTTGGGTCTGTTCCCCCAACACTGGTTGCTGGGGGGGGGGGGGGGGCGCGCAACATGCAGCATCACACGCACTAACCCCCGCACACACTCTCACTACCCCCCTTGATATTACATTAATATTATTAATTTACTCCTTTTACCCCCATAACCACCCTATCCACTGACGCATAGCCCCCAACTTGCAGGCGCGTCTAGAGAGGGAGGGGGAGGGGACAACCCTGTTCATGTTCTCCAGACTTGCTGCCTGAGTCACTGAGAGACTCCAGCACTTTATGTCCATCGTTTTACAGCTGCTGCCTGACCGGATTAATATTTCCAGTGTTTTCTGTCATTCTTTCAAACTGATCTACAGTTATTTCTGCTTCCCCTATAGGCTCTTTGCTGCGGACTGCCAAAAGCAGTGGAGGACCAGCCAATCGTGGCTTCCGCCAGCGTTACAGACGATCGGGCCGCGGACATGGAGAGGAGGTCGTCCCCTGTAACGGGTAGAGAGGAGAGGGGAGAGAGGGGGGGAGGAGAGGCAAGGAGGGGAGAAGTGGAGTGGGGGGGGGGGGGGGGGGGGGGAGCCAGGCGAGTGAGTGGGCTGCGTAAAGCGGAGAGAGACAGACCCGGCCTGACTCTCTGGAAACCCACAGCTGGAATGAGCAGGCGGGCAGGGAAGTGGAGGGGCGTGGCTGCACGAGCTGTGCCGACAGCTAGGAGAAGGTACTTCAGCGCGTGAGCGTCGCTTACCTCGGGATCTGCAGAACAAAGATCCTATAGCGGAGCGGAGCTGTAGGATCTTTGCTGCAGAATTTTCTCGTTCTTTCTGCGCCTTTTGGAGAACGGGGGAGTGGGTGGGCTAACATACCTCGTGGAAAACTGCACATGCGCGTTGACAGCAGCTGCACGAGGAAAGGTATTATGAGGTCAGCAGCTGGGAAGCCTTTATATTTAATAAAATGTTAGTTTGGTGATAAATTTTAGTAAATATCTCGGCAAAGAATTGACCAAATTTATTGGGGATTGGATTTTAGAAATCAGAAGGAAAACTTTTACGAGCAGCTGGGCAGCTGTCAGATTTTAAAAAAAGGTCAGATTGGTCAACAGTTTTAATAAAAAAAGCCAGGAAAATAATGTACCAAGTGTACAAAGGAGTGCATTTCTAAAATCACAAGGAAAATCTCTACTGAAATATGTAAAGATTTCCAGGTTTTAGCATCACACACACAGTTTTAAAAGTAGATAGATATCAGTGTCTTAGAATGGCAGCCTGGAATTACTAGGTGCGAACAAGCATTTCCTCTACAGATGATTGAAGTTGATATCTATTTGTGTCTCACCAAGTACCTGAGCTCACAATTAAAAATTTGCTTATTAGCATCCTTTTTCAGAAGTCTGTATCAAAATTGAACAACTTCAAGTTATAGGTTTGAGGGTGGCTGGCAAAGCTTGCAGTGTCTATCTCTACTTCAAATGAATGGCATTTGAGGATATGATTAAGATCAACTCCAATATTATTGATTTTTGTAATGTAAGATCAAGAATGGCACCAACGAACAGTGGTGAATCAGACAGATTATTCATTATCACTGCATTTTTATTTTACTTTTATTTATATTGTACTGGAAATTAAATTCCCCACTCAATCAGAATAGAATGTCATACAGCAGAGGTCTTGAAAGTAGAAACATAGAAATTAGGTGCAGGAGTAGGCCATTCGGCCCTTCGAGCCTACAGCTCCATTCAATATGATCATGGCTGATCATCCAACTCAGTATCCCATACCTGCCTTCTCTTCATACCCTCTGATCCCCTTAGCCACAAGGGTCACATCTAACTCCCTCTTAAATATAGCCAATGAACTGGCCTCAACTACCCTCTATGGCAGAGAATTCCAGAGACTCACCACTCTCTGTGTGAAAAAAGTATTTCTCATCTCGGTCTTAAATGATTTCCCCCTTATCCTTAAGGGCCTGTCCCACCAGCACGCAACTATATGCGATGAACGCGATCAAACCGGCAGCGGGGGCAGCGCGGAGGTCGGGTGATCCCCTGTACAGGGCCGGTCCCAGCATGCGGCAAGCGCAACTAAACCGGCAGTAGGGGCCGCGCTGAGGTTGGGTGAGTGGCGCAACGTGGCGCAAAGCGAGGCGAACTTTAAGCAAGTCCAAGGTAAGTTCGCCAGGACTTAGAGGGGCACACAGAGAGGGGCACCGAGACACACACACATACAGGGCCACGGAGCCACACACATAGAGGGTCACGGAGGCACTTACAAATAGTTTCACGGAGGCACGATGTCCGGGCGGTGTGTAAATGTCGCGGCGACTGCGAGCCGACAAACCGTTGCCGCGCGGGAATTTTGGACATTGTCGGTTTTTCGGAGCCCCGCGCGGCGTCGGGACGAACTCCGCACAATTCCGCACGGCTCCGGCGATCGAAGTGGGACCGGCCCCGCGACGCCGGACGGCTCAAGCGACCACGTTAGGTCGCGCTAATCGCATCGAGTTGCATGCTGGTGGGACAGGCCCTTTAAGCTGTGACCCCTTGTCCTGGACTTCCCCAACATCAGGAACAATCTTCCTGCGTCCAGCCTGTCCAACCCTTTAAGAATGTTGTAAGTTTCTATAACATCCCCTCTCAATCTCCTAAATTCTAGAGAGTATAAACCGAGTCTATCCAGCCTTTCTTCATAAGACAGTCGTGACATCCCAGGAATCACTGGTAATATTAGAAAGGTAAATTTGCAGTATCTCATTACAGTGATGATCTTGTAAACTTTTTTTTACAGGAAAAACCCTATTAAACACTCATACAGCAAAATGCATTCAGCCAAATGTCTGAGAAAAACTATAAAAGTCACGAAACTAGCAGCAAATGTTATGTTAGGATTTTAATAGGAAAGTTGGAAGCAAGAATGCACTGCAGCATGGCAGCGCAGCTGTAGAATTTCTGTCTTCCAGCGCCAGAGACCCAGGTTCAATCCTGACTATGGTGCTGTCTGTACGGAGTTTGTACATTCTCCCTGTGACTTGCGTGGGTTTTCTTTGGTATCTCCAGTTCCCTCCAATTCCAAAGATTCAAGATTCAAGAGAGTTTATTGTCATGTGTCCAGATAGGATAATGAAATTCTTGCTTTGCTTCAGCACAACAGAATATAGAAGGCATGAATACAGAACAGATCAGTGTGTCCATATACCATTATATAAATATATACACACACATGAATAAATAAAACAGATAAAGTGCAAATAAACAGATAATGGGCTATTAATGTTCAGAGTTTTATTTGAGTGAGTTCAATAGCCTGATGGCTGTGGGGAAGAAGCTGTTTCTGAACCTGGACGTTGCAGTCTTCAGGCTCCTGTACTTCCTAACTGAAGGTAGCAGTGAAATGAGTATGTGGCCAGGATGATGTGGGTCCTTGATGATGCTGCCAGCCTTTATGAGACAGCGACTGCGGTAGATCCCCTTGATGGTAGGGAGGTCAGAGCCGATGATGGACTGGGCAGTGTTTACTACTTTTTGTAGTCTTTTTCGCTCCTGGGCACTCAAGTTGCCGAACCAAGCCATGATGCAACCGGTCAACATGCTCTCTACTGTGCACCTGTAGAAGTTAGAGAGAGTCCTCCTTGACATACCGACTCTCCGTAATCTTCTCAGGAAGTAGAGGCACTGATGTGCTTTCTTTATAATAGCATCAGTGTTCTCGGACCAGGAGAGATCTTCAGAAATGTGCACACCCAGGAATTTGAAGCTCTTGACCCTTTTCACCATAGACCCATTGATATAAATGGGACTGTGGGTCCCCATCCTACCCCTTCCAAAGCCCACAATCAGTTCCTTGGTTTTGCTGGCGTTGAGGGCCAGGTTATTGTGCTGGCACCATTTGGTCAGTCGTTCGATCTCACTTCTATACTCTGACTCGTCCCTATCAGTGATACGTCCCACAATTGTGGTGTCGTCAGCAAACTTGATGATGGAGTTTGCACTATGACTGGCTACGCAGTCATGAGTATAGACTGAGTACAGCAGGGGGCTGAGCACACAGCCTTGAGGTGCTCCCGTGCTGATTGTTATCGAGGCTGACACTTTTCCACCAATTCGAACAGTCTGTGGTCTGTGAATGAGGAAGTCGAGGATTCAATTGCAGAGGGATGCGCAGAGACCCAGTTTTGAGAGTTTGATAACCAGCTTGGAGGGGATGATTGTATTAAATGCCGAGCTGTAATCAATGAATAACAGCCTGACATATGAGTTTTTTTGTCCAAATGGTCCAGAGCATAGTGGAGAGCCAGCGAGATCGCATCCACCGTTGATCTGTTGTGGCGGTAAGCGAACTGCCATTTACTGTAAGTCCAAGACATTGCAAAGGGTTTTGATTCTAATTATGCAATAATTAGAATCAAAATGTGAATTATGCAACCTGGATGAAGAGAGAGCATTCATGGCATTCCAGGTACTGTACACAATGGAGTCAACCATCATGCAAGGGCTTGCCCATGCTGCTGGCTTGAAGGATGTTGGATTTGCCATTCCTCCATTTGATGTTGCTCATTTGATGTGAAAATTTAATTTGGTTATATATTTAATCTGTTTTTTAAATCCTTCCTAAATTTTGCATTCGTTATCTTGACTCTGCTAATACTACCAATTTCAGATCACAGACTGAATTAAACTTGCATTTTATTTCGGAGTCACGTGAATGACTATGTGAAGACCCCGTCCCGCATGCATGCGCGACATTAGCGTTCATGCAGTGCACCCGCGATGAACGGGAGTTCAAGGCGCTCCCACTACAAATTGAAAGTCGGCCCGACAGGTAAGTTTTTACTGTGCCGTGTGTATTTTCTCTGCGGTCTACTTTATGTTCCAGGAGAATGAGCAAGACCAGAGGGAAGAAATCTGCAGCTCGCCCCCGTTCGTCTCCCATTGAGGAGCGTTCTTTGGAGGGGGGGGCAAGAGGCGGCAGGACTAACTACCGAGCCGAGCCCAGCACCGCTAGTGCAGCCTGAGCAGCGGGCTGGAGGTACCTGCAGCCAGAACCGGGTGGTAGTATCCGACAATTCGGATGAAGATGCCTCACCGCTCGAGAGCGGCACAGGCAGCCGCCTAAGCCGAATGGAAGGGCTTATGGAGCAATTGCTCCAGCGAGATATGCTGAGAGAGCAGCAGCAGACTCGCCTAGAGAGCTCAGGCACTCCCGAAGCATCCTTAACGGCACTGGCCATTGCTTCACCTTCTATTGAAGGCAGCATTGGCAACCAGGTCTGGGCTGGTCAAGAAGAGGGGTCGTTGGCTGAAGATGTCCGGAGTACGCAGGGTGTACAGGATCAGGAATAGCTGCTGGGTGTGGTCAACCGCTACGTGGCCATTGCATGAGTGAGTCGGCCTTTAGAGCCGAAACTTGCAGCCAGCATTGACCACCTGTCCTCAAATCCCCTACAAGAACGGATGGTCAATGAGGCTCTTGAATTATATACAGCCCCAGAAAATGGTACATCAATGAATGTACCAGCTGTAAACAGCCAAATTTGGGGACATATTGGGCAGAACATCAGGAACCTGCAGTTGAAGCTCCAGAAAACCCTTAAACTCCTGACTGCAGGAATAACATCATATGTTCGGTCCATAGATGGTGTGGACATCTCCACAAATCAGCAAGATACATTAGCTCTGCTGTGCACCACTCAATATGAGATAAACAATTTACAGAAGGAAATCATCAAGCCTGCCCTCAACCCTAAGTTTGCAGGACTTTGCAAAACACCGGGTTCAGAACCTCTAATTCTGCTCTTTGGAAAGGACCTTCCATAAAAGGTGAAAGACCTAGAGGAAGAGTCCAAGACCTTTGGTCTCGTGAGGGCAGGTTTGGGACCAAGCAGACCTAACAAACCCAAGCGGCAGTACCCCACGGCGTCCACCAGTCATCGACTACCATATGGGACTGGTGAAACCTCGGGGTCTGCAACCATTCCCCGTAAGCCTTTTTTAGGCCAGGGCCCAGAGCGGACACCATGGAAAATGCGCCACCCCCAATATCAACATCAACAGCAACATCAACAGCAGCCCTCTGCAGCCCAGCACCTCATCGTCCAGCGAAGAGGCAGAAGAAGCACCTGTAACCATGGAGGTAGGTGGGTCTGGTTCCTCTCAACATATGAGCAGTAGGGGCTCTATACTAACAGGGGGAGATTGCACTTGTTTTTGGATACATGGGAATCCATCACTAATGACGAATATATACTCGGCAGCATTCATGGCTATAAAATTGACTTCGTTCATGAAAACATGCCGCCAGTTCAGCATATACCCCAAAGGGTATTCACCCTCTCAGTAAAAGAGAAACAAGAGGGTCAAGCTGAACTGATGAGGCTACTGGCAAAAGGTGTCAATGAAAGAACAAAACATGAACCTTTGGAATTTGTGTCTAATATTTTCACTAAAACTAAAAAAAGATGGTGCGTGTCGCATCATCGACTTAACTACTTTAAACGACTCTGTTAAGTGTATAAATTTCAAGATGGAAACTTTTGAAACAGCCTGACTATTGATTTCTAGAGGGTACTTTCTAGCAAGCGTTGATTTAAAAGATGCCTACTACTCAGTACCCATACACAAGGAGCATCGTAAATACCTAAAGTTTATCTGGATGAAACAGCTATGGCAATTTAAAGCCTTACCAAATGGGCTAACCTCAGCTCCAAGGTTGTTCACTAAAATCTTAAAACCTGCCTTGGCATTGTTGAGGAAACATAAGCATATAGTCATCGCGTACTTAGACGACATTTTAATAGTAGGGAATACCTTGAAGACAGCTATTTTGGCAGTAGCAGCCACCAAACGTTTGTTTGAAACTTGGGGGTTTGTCATACATCCAGATAAATCCAATTTGACACCGTCCACTACCATGGATTATCTTGGATTTACGATTGACACTGTTCGCATGATTGTAATTCTGCCGAAGGGGAAAGCATCAGAGTTGGCACTATCATGCAACGAACTAATGGTTAATCATCAGCCAACAATACGGCAGGTAGCTAGTGTTATTGGGAAAATGGTAGCAGCCCTTCCAGCTGTACAATTTGGTCCTTTGCACTATCAAAATTTACAAAGAGCAAAAGTGCACGCACTAAAGGAAAACTCAGGTCACTTTGACCGAGCTATGAATTTAACTGCTGAATCTTGGAGATTTGGTCTCAAAATCTGAGGAAAGATATCCTTGCCATAGAGGGGGTACAGAGAAGATTCACCAGACTGATTCCTGGGATGTCAGGACTTTCATATGAGGAAAGATTGGATAGACTGGGCTTGTACTCGCTGGAATTTAGAAGTTTGAGGGGGGATCTTATAGAAACTTACAAAATTCTTAAGGGGTTGGACAAGCTAGATGCTGGAAGATTGCTCCCGATGTTGGGGGAGTCCAGAACAAGGGGTCACAGTCTAAGGATAAGGGGGAATTCCTTTAGGACCGAAATGAGGAAAACATTCTTTACACAGAGAGTGGTGAGTCTCTGGAATTCTCTGCCACAGAAGGTAGTTGAGGCCAGTTCATTGGCTATATTTAAGAGGGCGTTAGATGTGGCACTTGTGGCTAAAGGGATCAGGGGGTATGGAGAGAAGGCAGGTACGGGATACTGAGTTGGATGATCAGCCATGATCACATTGAATGGCGGTGCAGGCTCGAAGGGCCGAATGGCCTACTCCTGCACCTATTTTCTATGTTTCTATGTTTCTAAAAATCCATTCCAGAGTTACAATGGTGGACAAGGAACATTAGGCTCAGTTCCAGTCCCATAATAATCACCAACCCAGTATTAACCATTCAAACGGATGCCAGTGCTTTGGGCTGGCGAGCAACTAACATGCAATCCAGCACAGGGGGCAGATGGACTAATTCTGAATCATCTTGCCTGCAGACACGGGGTATCAACTACTTTAAAATGTTGAGTGCGTTTAATGGTTTAAAAGCATATTCATCTTATATGCATCACGCACATGCCCGGTTGCAATTAGATAATACCACGGTGGTGGCTTATATCAACCACATGGGTGGTGTAAAGTCGATATCATGTGACTATTTGGTCAACCTAATCTGGAAATGGTGTGTCGAAAGACATATTTGATTATCAGCAACTTACCTACCAGGTAAGCAAAATACAGTGGCAGACACCAGGTCACACAAATTTAACGATAACATCGAATGGATGTTAAATCCCAGAGTGTTTGCTGAAATTACAAAGCAATATGGCACACCAAATATCGATCTATTTGCATCTAGGCTGAATCACCAGGTACCAACGTATGTCGCTTGGGAACCAGACCCTGAGGCAGCAGCAGTTGATGCATTCATGCTGCATTGGGGGAAAATGTTATTTTATGCTTTTCCTCCCTTCTGCCTCATCAGTATTACGCAAGATTCAATTGGATTCCGCTACAGGAATCTTGATAATACCCGACTGGCCTACACAGCCATGGTTCCCAGTGGCCCTCAACATGGCTGTCGAAACATCGTTGAAATTCCCCAGCAGTCCAGATTTATTAATCCACCCAGTGTCAGGCATTAGTCACCCGTGCCATGACAGAGTCAATCTCCTGGCTTGCAGATTCTAAAAAGACCTCTACTGGGCCTGGGACTGTCTGAGGATGCCATCAAGATGATGACCGCATCCCACCGGGAGTCCACCAGGAGACAATACCTGACCAACATAAGGAAATGGGAACAGTATTGCTCCAAACCAGGAACTACCTACACTACAGCAACAGCCACCAGTGTTGTGGAGTTCCTGGTTGGATTACATCGGGATAGACTCAATGCAGCCAGGAGTGAGTTGTCAGCTTATTTGGTTCCAGCAGCAGGACAACAGGCTTTGGGGTCCCATCCACTAGTGGTCAAAATTATGAGGTGCATTTTTAACACTAATTCACCCAGACCAAGGTACACTCAGATCTGGGATGTCAGCATTGTGCTGACGTACCTTAGGGGATGGCCACCACCCAGGTCACTCACGCTGGAACAACTTAGCCTGAAATCAGTCATGCTCATGGCACTAGTGTCAGCTCAAAGGGTACAGTCCCTCCACCTTCTGAGGCTGGACAGCATGACAGAATCATTAGACTGTTTTACATTCCATATTCAGGATCTGGTCAAACAAACTAGACCAGGAACCACACCTCCAGCCATGGAGTTCCGGGCATATTCATCTGACCCACGGCTGTGTGCCAAGACCCATCTCGCCAATTACATAGACACAACATACAACTTAAGAGGGAGAGAAAAAGCCTTATGGATAAGCCGCAAGAAGCCTCATGGTCAGGTGACGAGCCAAACCATTTCAAGGTGGCTCAAGCAGGTGCTTAAGTCCGCGGGAGTCAATACTAATGTTTACAAATCTCACTCCACCAGGGCTGCATCCAGGTCGGCGGCTAAGCGAATGGACGTGCCTATGGACCACATTCTGGCCAGAGCAGGATGGTCCTCGGAAAGAACTTTCCAAAGGTTTTATAATAAGCCGCTGGCGGAACCTGCTACATTTGCAGACAGAATTTTAGAGTCTGCAGATAATATTTAATTTAAGCCCGGGGGAGCTCTCTGTTTTTTGCTGTTATTAATAAACCTTTTTTGTTCACAAACAGGTTATTGTTGATTGTGATAACATACTTCCTCCCTCAAAGGTCTTCAGGCAGTGAGTGAAGCACGAGCTGGTACACGGTTCGGAATCACAGAGCTTTGAAGTCTTCACGTAGTCACTCACGTGACTCCGAAATAAAATAGTAAGATTAAATGAGAACTTACCAGTTCGAAGTTTGATCTGTATTTTATGAGGAGTTACGATGATGGATTACGTGCCCTCCGCTCCCACCCTCTGTTATACAGATCAACTGGTAATTAAGTTCTTATTTTTTCATTACTATATTTATTTCAATCGTTGTGTTTTTCTGTGAATCCACACCGCTGCTTTGAAGAATGTCGCGCATGCGTGCTGGACGGGGTCTTCACGTAATCCCTCATCGTAACTCCTCATAAAATACAGATCAAACTTCTGCTCAGCTATAGGATGTTTGTTCTGCAGATCGCTCACGCACGCTTCTCACGAAGAAGCTTCTCCTAACTGTCGACGCAGCTCGTGAAGCCACGCCCCTCCCATCCCTCGCCCGCCCGTTCACTACTGGAATCATTGAATCATAGATCATAGAAAATAGGTGCAGGAGTAGGCCATTCGGCCCTTCGAGCCTACACCGCCATTCAATATGATCATGGCTGATCATCCAAATCAGTATCCCGTACCTGCCTTCTCTCCATACCCCCTGATCCCTTTAGCCACAAGGGCCACATCTAACTCTCTCTTAAATATAGCCAATGAACTGGCCTCAACTACCTTCTGTGGCAGAGAATTCCACAGACTCACCACTCTCTGTGTGAAAAATGATCATCTCGGTCCTAAAAGACTTCCCCCTTATCCTTAAACTGTGACCCCTTGTTCTGGACTTCCCCAACATCGGGAACAATCTTCCTGCATCTAGCCTGTCCAATCCCTTAAGAATTTTGTAAGTCTCTATAAGATCCCCCCTCAATCTCCTAAATTCCAGCGAGTACAAGCCGAGTCTATCCAGTCATTCTTCATATGGAAGTCCTGACATCCCAGGAATCAATCTGGTGAACCTTCTCTATACTCCCTCTATGGCAAGAATGTCTTTCCTCAGATTAGGAGACCAAAACTGTACGCAATACTCCAGGTGTGGCCTCACGAAGACCCTGTACAACTGCAGTAGAATCTCCCTGCTCTTGTACTCAAATCCTTTTGCTACGAATGCCAACATACCATTCACTTTCTTCACACCCTGCTGCACCTGCATGCCTATATTCAATGACTGGTGTACCATGACACCCAGGTCTCGTTGCATCTCCCCCTTTCCTAATCGGCCACCGTTCAGATAATAGTCGCCAAAGTGGATAACCTTACATTTATCCACATTATACTGCATCTGCCGTGCATTTGCCCACTCCCCCAACCTATCCAAGTCACCTTGAAGCCTCCTAGCATCCTCCTCACAGCTAACACTGCCCCCCAGCTTTGTGGCATCCGCAAACTTGGAGATGTTGCATTCAATTCCCTCATCCAGGTCATTAATATATATTGTAAATAGCTGGGGTCCCAGCACTGAGCCTTGCGGTACCCCTCTTTGCTTCCTGTCTGCCAGCCAGTTCTCTATCCACATCAACACTGAACCTCCAATACCATGTGCTTTAAGTCTGAATGCTAATCTCTTATGTGGGACCTTGTCGAAAGCCTTCTGAAAGTCCAGAAACAACACATCAACAGGTTCTCCCTTATCCACTCTACTAGTTACATCCTCGAAAAATTCTATAAGATTCGTCAGAGATGATTTACCTTTCATAAATCCATGCTTACTTTGTCCAATGATTTCCCCACTTTCCAAATGTGCTGCTATCCCATCTTTAATAACTGACTCTAGCAGTTTCCCCACTACTGATGTTTGACTAACTGGTCTATAATTCCCCGTTTTCTCTCTCCCTCCCTTTTTAAAAAGTGGGGTTACATTAGCTACCCTCCAATCCTCAGGAACTACTCCAGAATCTAAAGAGTTTTGAAAAATTATCACTAATACATCCACTATTTCAGGGGCTACTTCCTTAACTACTCTGGGATGCAGCCTATCTGGCCCTGGGGATTTATCGGCCTTTAATCCATTCAATTTACCTAACACCACTTCCCGGCTAACCTGGATTTCACTCAGTTCCTCCATCTCATTTGACCCCCGGTTCCCTGCTATTTCCGGCAGGTTATTTATGTCTTCCTTAGTGACGACAGAACCAAAGTAGTTATTCAATTGGTCTGCCATGTCCTTGTTCCCCATGATCAATTCACCAGTTTCTGACTGCAAGGGACCTACATTTGTTTTAACTAATCTTTTTCTCTTCACATGTCTATAAAAACTTTTGCAGTCCGTTTTTATGTTTCCTGCCAGTTTTCTTTCATAATCTATTTTCCCTTTTCTGATTAAGCACTTTGTCCTCCTCTGCTAGACTCTGAATTTCTCCCAGTCCTCTGGTATGCTGCTTTTTCTGGCTAATTTGTATGCTTCATCGTTAGTTTTGATACTATCCCTGATTTGCCTTGTTATCCACAGATGCACTACCTTCCCTGATTTATTCTTTTGCCAAACTGGGATGGACAATTGTTGTAGTTCATCCATGCAGTCATTAAATGCCTTCCATTGCACATCCACCATCAACCCTTTAAGAATCATTTGCCAGTCTATCTTGGCCAATTCACGTCTCATACCCTCAAAGTTACCTTTCTTTAAGTTCAGAACCCTTGTTTCTGAATTAACAATGTCACTCTCCATCCTAATGAAGAACTCAACCATATTATGGTCACTCTTGCCCAAGGGGCCACGCACAATAAGACTGCTAACTAACCCTTCCTCATTACTCAGTACCCAGTCTAGAATAGCCTGCTCTCTCGTTGGTTCCTCTACATGTTGGTTTAGAAAACTATCCCGCATACATTCCAAGAAATCCTCTTCCTCAGCACCCCAGCCAATTTGATTCACCCAATCTATATGTAGATTGAAGTCACCCATTATAACTGTTTTACCTTTGTTGCACGCATTTCTAATTTCATGTTTGATGCCATCCCCAACTCCACTACTACTGTTAGGTGGCCTGCACACAACTCCCACTAGCGTTTTCTGCCCTTTAGTGTTTCGCAGCTCTACCCATATCAATTCCACATCCTCCAAGCTAATGTCTTTCCTTTCCTTTGCGTTAATCTCCTCTCTAACCAGCAACGCTACTCCACCTCCTTTTCCTTTCTGTCTATCCCTCCTGAATATTGAATATCCCTGGATGTTCAGCTCCCAGCCTTGGTCTCCCTGCAGCCATGTCTCCGTGATCCCAACTATATCATATTCATTAATAACTATTTGCACATTCAACTCATCCACCTTATTATGAATGCTGCCTGTTTCAAGAGAGTCAAGCCGGTTCTGTCTCTCTCCGCTGTTCGGAGTCCACTCACTTGCCTGGCTCCCCCCTTCCCCCTCCTCTTCTCACCTCCTCCCTCCCTCTCTCCATGTCACAGGGGACAACCTCTCCGTGTCCGTGGCCCGATCCTCTGTAACGCTGGCAGAAGCTTTTGGCAGTCATCAGCAAAGAGCCAAAAGCGCTATAGGATCTTTGGTCCTCGGATCACTCCGGGCTCGCTCGGGACCCTGTGACCTGCAACCCCGCCCCACTCCTTTCTCTCCCCCTCTCTCTCTCTCCCCCCTCTCTCGCTCTCTCCCCCCCCTCTCTCCCCATCTCCCTCTCTCTCTCCCCCTCCCTCACCCCCACCCCCCTGCCCTCCCTCAGACCCCCTTCTCCCCCTCCGCTACCCCCTTCCCTTCCCCCCTTTCTGCCCCCTCTCCCTCCTCCCCTCTCTCTCCCATCTCTCTCTCCCCTCCTCCCCCACCCTCCCTCTCCTCCTTCCCTCCACCCCCTCCCCCTCTGTCTCTTGCCCGTCTGTCTCTGCCCCTCTCTCTGTCTCTCCCCATTCTCTCTCTGCCCTCACTCACTCAAACCCCCCACCTTTACATATTCCAGTAGAGATTTATCTCATGATCTCGAAAATCGCCTCATCTGAAAATTTGATTAATTATTTCCCGGGTTTTTAAATAAAATTGTTCACCAATCTGAGATCTTTTTAACATCTAATGAGCTGAAGCTAGCTGGATGACGTCACATTGCCTCTGCTCCTCGCGGCAAGCTGCGCGAAATTTTCAACATGGAGCCTGCTGGGCTCTGTTTTCCACGAGCTGCGAGTTACGTAACTCCCCCACCCCGCGTAACTCACACTCGGCTGGACACAGCGCCCCGCCCTCCCCCAGGGCTCTGGTAACCCCCACCCCCGTCATTTGGTTGGGCTTCCGAGCAAAGATTATAGAGGTCTTTGGTCGAGAGAGGTCCCGAGAGATCCCAAGAGCTGACAAGGCTCGCGCCCGTTCAGTTGGCCCCGTCCCCGCTCGCCAAGTTCAAGTCCCCACTCCCCCCTCCTCTCCCCATCCCCCCCTCCTCTCCCCACTCCCCCCTCCTCTCCCCACTCCTCCCTCCTCTCCCCCCTCCTCTCCCCACCTCCTCCCCCCCTCCTCCCCATTCCACTCCCCCCTCCCTCTCCCTCCCCCCTTGTCTAGTGTCTCAATAAAAACAACGTCTCTACCTGACGGTTACACAAAAAGCTGGAGAAACTCAGCGGGTGCAGCAGCATCTAAGGAGTGAAGGAGATAGGCGACGTTTCGGGTCGAGACCCTTCTTCAGACTGGTCAGGGATCAGGGAAACGAGAGATATAAACAGTGATATGGAGAGATAAAGCAAGAACAATGAGTGAAAGATATGCAAAAAAGTATTGGTGATAAGAAAAACAGGCCATTGTAAGCTGTTTCTGGTGTGAAAATGAGAAGCTAGTGCGACTTGGGGGGGGGGGGGGGGGGAGATGGTGAAGGAATGTCAGGGCCCGAGGGCTGAGGGAGAGGTGGGGGGGTGGGGGGAAAGGAGCAGTCTGGGTTAACAGAATTGAGAAAATTCAATGTTTAAGCCCAGAGGATGCAGACTCCCCAAGCGGAATATGAGATGTTGTTCCTCAAACTTGCGGTGTTGTGGTCTCTACCTGACGTTTGGACTCTACATATTATAAAGACAATTCAGCTGCAATTGGAGCTTTGATTCAGCAACAATGAATTGCAGCAACACTGAGAGAGCCCAAGAGAGACAACAAACGTTGACAGAACAGTAAAGCCAACTTATTCAGAAAAAAACAACTAATTTAAAGAGTGGAAGATGCAAGACTGTTGATTGAAATCAGATATTTCTCTGAATAAATGAAGGATGACACCCTTAGTTTAGTTTAGTTTGTCACGTGTGTCAAGGTACAGTGAAAAGCTTTCGTAGAGTTATAGAGTGATACAGTGTGAAAACAGGCCCTTCGGCCCAATATGTCCCAGCTACACTAGTCCCACTTGCCTGCGTTTGGCCATATCCCTCCAAACTTGTCCTATCCATGTACCTATCAAACTGTTTCTTAAACGTTGGGACAGTCCCAGCCTCAACTACCTCCTCTGGCAGCTTGTTCCATACACCCATCACCGTTTGTGTGAAAAAGTTACCCCTCATATTCCTATTAAACTTTTCCCCTTCAACTTGGACCAATGTCCTCTGGTCCTCGATTCCCCTATTCTAGGCAAGAGATTTGCTGCATGCTAACCAGTCAGCGGAAAGATTATACATGATTACAATCGAATCATATTCAATATTCAGGAGGGATAGACGAAAAGGAAAAGGAGGTGGGGTAACGTTGCTGGTGAGAGAGGAGATTAATGCAATAGAAAGGAAGGACATTAGCGTGGAGGATGTGGAATCGATATGGGTAGAGCTGTGAAACTCTAAGGGGCAGAAAATGCTAGTGGGAGCTGTGTACAGGCCACCTAACAGTAGTAGTATTGGAGTTGGGGATGGCATCAAACAGGAAATTAGAAATGCGTGCAACAAGGGTAACACGGTTATAATGGGTGACTTCAATCTGCATGTAGATTGGGTGAATCAAATTGGCAGGGGTACTGAGGAAGAGGATTTCCTGGAATGTATGCGGGATAGTTTTCTCAACCAACATGTGGAGGAACCAACGAGAGAGCAGGCTATTCTAGACTGGGTATTGAGTAATGAGGAAGGGTTAGTTAGCAGTCTTGTTGTGCGTGGCCCCTTGGGCAAGAGTGACCATAATATGGTTGAGTTCTTCATTAGGATGGAGAGTGACAAAATTAAGTCAGAAACAAGGGTTCTGAACTTGAACAAAGGTAACTTTGAAGGTATGAGATGTGAATTGGCCAAGATAGACTGGCAGGTGATTCTTAAAGGGTTGACAGTGGATGTGCAATGGAAGGTATTTAAAGACTGCATGGATGAAGTACAAAAGTTGTTCATACCAGTTTGGCAAAAGAATAAATCGGGGAAGGTGGTGCATCCATGGATAACAAGGGAAATCAGGGATAGTATAAAAACAAAAGATGAGGCATACAAATTAGCCAGAAAAAGCAGCCTACCGGAGGACTGGGAGAAATTCAGAATGCAGCAGAGGAGGACAAAGGGCTTAATTAGGAAAGGGAAAATAGATTATGAAAGGAAACTGGCAGGAAACATAAAAACGGACTGCAAAAGTTTTTATAGATATGTGAAGAGAAAGAGACTAGTTAAAACAAATGTTGGTCCCTTGCAGTCAGAAACAGGTGAATTGATCATGGGGAACAAGGATATGGCAGACCAATTGAATAACTACTTTGGTTCTGTCGTCACTAAGGAAGACATAAATAATCTGCCGGAAATAGCAGTGGAACGGGGGTCAAATAAGATGGAGGAACTGAGTGAAATCCAGGTTAGCCGGGAGGTGGTGTTGGGTAAATTGAACAGATTCAAGGCCGATAAATCCCCAGGGCCAGATAGTCTGCATCCCAGAGTACTCAAGGAGGTAGCCACAGAAATAGTGGATGCATTAGTGATAATTTTTCAAAATTCCTTAGATTCTGGAGTAGTTCCTGAGGATTGGAGGGTAGCTAATGTAACCCCACTTTTTAAAAAAGGAGGGAGCGAGAAAGCGGGGAATTACAGACCAGTTAGTCTAACATCGGTAGTGGGGAAACTGCTAGAGTCAGTTATTAAAGATGGGATAGCAGCGCATTTGGAAAGTGGTGAAATCATTGGACAAAGTCAGCATGGATTTACGAAAGGTAAATCATGTCTGACAAATCTGATAGAATTTTTTGAGGATGTAACTAGTAGAGTGGATAAGGGAGAACCAGTGGATGTGTTATATCTAGACTTTCAGAAGGCTTTCGACAAGGTCCCGCATAAGAGATTAGCATACAAACTTAAAGCACACGGTATTGGGGGTTCAGTATTGATGTGGATAGAGAACTGGCTAGCAGACAGGAGGCAAAGGGTAGGAGTAAACGGGTCCTTTTCAGAATGGCAGGCAGTGACTAGTGGGGTGCCGCAAGGCTCAGTGCTGGGACCCCAGCTATTTACAATATATATTAATGATTTGGACGAGGGAATTCAATGCAACATCTCCAAATTTGCAGATGATACCAAGCTGGGGGTATAGTTAGGTGTGAGGAGGATGCTTGGAGGCTGCAGGGTGATTTGGATAGGCTGAGTGAATGGGCAGATGCATGGCAGATGCAGTATAATGTGGATAAATGTGAGGTTATCCACTTTGGTGGCAAAAACATGAGGGTAGACTATTATCTGAATGGTGGCAGATTAGGGAAGGGGGAGATGCAACGAGACCTGGGTGTCATGGTACACCAGTCATTGAAAGTAGGCATGCAGGTGCAGCAGGCAGTGAAGAAAGCAAATGGTATGTTAGCATTCATAGCGAAAGGATTTGAGTATAGGAGCAGGGAGGTTCTACTGCAGTTGTACAGGGTTTTGGTGAGGCCACACCTGGAGTATTGCGTACAGTTTTGGTCTCCAAATCTGAGGAAAGACATCCTTGCCATAGAGGGGGTACAGAGAAGATTCACCAGACTGATTCCTGGGATGTCAGGACTTTCATATGAGGAAAGATTGGATAGACTCGGCTTGTCCTCGCTGGAATTTAGAAGATTGAGGGGGGATCTTATAGAAACTAGATGCTGCTGCACCCGCTGAGTTTCTCCAGCTGTTTGTGTAACCCTCGATTCTCCAGCATCTGCAGTTCCTTCTTTAACACTTTGTCTACTCCACTGCGATATCTCCTCAAGGTATGCCTACTTTGAAGAAGTTCTCCTCCTCCCTACGAAGACAGTTTCACAACCTCCTCTCTAACTGCTCCCCCTCTGTGATACCCCCTTCCCTCCAACTCTACGCATTGTTCCTTATCTCTCCACATCACTGTTTATATCTCTTGTTTCCCTGATCCCTGACCAGTCTGAAGAAGGGTCTCGACCCGAAACGTCGCCTATCTCCTTCGCTCCTTAGATGCTGCTGCACCCGCTGAGTTTCTCCAGCTTTTTGTGTAACCCAAAATTCTTAAGGGGTTGGACAAGCTAGATGCTGGAAGATTGCTCCCGATGTTGGGGGAGTCCAGAACAAGGGGTCACAGTCTAAGGATAAGGGGGAATTCCTTTAGGACCGAAATGAGGAAAACATTCTTTACACAGAGAGTGGTGAGTCTCTGGAATTCTCTGCCACAGAAGGTAGTTGAGGCCAGTTCATTGGCTATATTTAAGAGGGCGTTAGATGTGGCACTTGTGGCTGAAGGGATCAGGGGGTATGGAGAGAAGGCAGGTACGGGATACTGAGTTGGATGATCAGCCATGATCACATTGAATGGCGGTGCAGGCTCGAAGGGCCGAATGGCCTACTCCTGCACCTATTTTCTATGTTTCTATGTTTCTATGAACTGTTCATAATGTTTAGTGCAAGGTAACGTTCAATAAAGATAGTCTGAGGGTCTCCATTGAGGTAGATTGTAGGTCTCTAGTTCTTGATAGGATGATTCAATTGCCTGATAATAGCTGGGAAGAAACTATCCCCGAATCTGGTCATGTGCATTTTCACACTTTGGTACCTCTTACCGAATAGAAGAGGGAAGAAGAGAGAGTGACCGGGATGAGACGCCTCCTTGATTATGTTGGTGTCCTTGCCGAGGCAACGTGTAAATGTAGGCTGATCTGTATGATGGTCTGAGGTGTATCCACAATTCTCTGCAATTTCTTGCGGTCTTGGATGGGGCAGTCCCCAAACCATGCTGTGATGCATCCTGATAAAATGCTTTCCGTGGCGCATTTGAAGGTTGGTGAGAGTTTTTGGGAACATGACAAACTTTCTAAAGGGCCTGACCCACTTAGGCAATTTTTTCGGCGAAGGCCGGCGACTGTCACAGTCGTAGCAGGTCGTTGAAAAAGCGACGACTGGACCCCCCCATGACAACGTCTAGAACAAACTACGAAAACCTAGTCGATGTCAAACTACCGACAACCGGTGACCCATTAGGACATCCACCTACGACCACATCTACGACAACCTACGACCACACAGGTGACAACCTACGATAACCAAATGCAACCTACGTCCACCCGCGACAAGCTATGACAAGCAAAGACCCTGTCGGCAACAACTGAAGACAATTCAGTCGCCGGTATCTGTCGCCGGTTGACGTAGGTAGTCGCCAATGGAATTCACCGACGTCAGCACCCGGCGACAACCAACGTAACCTGGTGACAACCTGCGTTATGCTGGCGACAACCTACGACAGCACCTACGACAGGAGAAGAGAAGCTACGTCAAGCCCGCAGTCACCGAAAAGTTTTGAACATTTCAAAATCCATCAGCGACCAGAAAAACGTTATGACTCTTTGGGCGACTTGAGGAGACTACTCACGACCATACAGGCATCACCCAAGCGATCATGTGGCAACAGCCTAATCGCCTGTAGTTGCCAAAAAAATTGCCTAAGTGGGACAGGATCTTACGCCGTCTACAGAAGCCTCCAAAATTGTAGTAATTGGAGGATAGTTACATACAATTTAAGTTCATAAAACTTTCTCGATCACTTACTGCAATGTGATTAACAGAGGAATTATTGAATCATCACCCATCTGAGAACAAACTTGCCACTGTGTGCAGGCTTTGAAGATCATTAATCCTAGAAATTCATCCTTGGTCAGTTGGACGAGCAACAGATTAAATGGCATCATCAGAGCATTGAAGGCTGTCTATGAAATCCATTCCACAGAATGTCAATGAGAGGGGAGGAACTACAGACTTCACCACATCATCACTCACTGTTTTTCTTTGAACTCCATTTAGCCCAGTGCATCACACAGACCAGACATCCCACCATTGACTCGATCTACACTTCATCCTCAGGCTCTCTCGGAAAAACAGTCCACATAAACAAAAACTTATCCCATCCTGGTCATTACTTCTTCTACCTGCTCCTGTAAGGCAGAAGGTACAGAAACTTGAAAGCGAACACTTGATGCAGGAAATAGCGTCTTCTGTTAGCAGGTTTCTGAACAGTCTTTCCATAAGCTAGGGTGCAGTCTGATTCATCTCTACTGCACTGCGAACATTGAACTACAATCCTGGGAACTACATTCTGTAATCTGTACCTTCCACTTTGGTCTACCTATTGTAGTTGAGTTTGGCTTGATTGTATATTATCCAATCCGATTGGATAGCACACAAAACAAAGCTTTCCACTATACATCAGTACATGTGGCAACAATAAACCTAAACTTAAACCTGGACTGCTTAACAACGAACAATGCCCACAGGCATTATTTTTGTGCATAGGAACCTAGTGACCTCCTGCAGTTACAGCTTAGTGTTCCAAATCATAGGTTGTCAGCGAAATCACTGTAAGAGCACAATTGAGTCTGAATATCTATACGTTGAGGAGCCCTGCACAGTCTAGATGCCCTGTGGAAAAGTAGATCAGGTTGAGTCTCATTCACTTCGGAGTTTTCATAATTTTTTTATGAAATGAAATGTGCTGCAAACTGTGAGATGTGGCAGAGATCAGCAGAAGAAGTCGGGAATGGTGCTGGGATTAAAATGATAAGAGTGAACAAGAACCCGCTTTTACAGGGAACACAGTCAAATAAATCTTAAATGTTTGCATTTATGAATATTAGGTCAGTGAGAACTTCCACAAAATAAGTCGACGCTGCACTGATGGGAAGAGGGTGGAATAATGTGGAATAATGTGGAGCGAAATGAGAGTTCATGTTTCATATTGATTAATTCTCATTTGAATTGTTCTATTAAAAGAACGTCAATCTAAAACATCAGCTCTGTTTGTCGGTGCTGCCTGACCTGCTGAGAATTTCTAACATTTACTCTTTTTATATCTGAAGTATTTTGCTTTGTGTAAATTAAGTTTGAGTTTTGAATTTTTCTATAGGTTAAAGGACAACAGGGTTACCAAAAGGTGCTCTGTAAATAATGAGAAATATTGATTTCCCAGGTCGATGATATTGAAAATCTTGCTGCAGGTGAATTTTGTGTTTTGTGTCACTGTGATATGATTTGAAAAAGTTTCAATCAGTATTGAAGAGCAAAGGAGAACAGAGAGCTGGTTGAGAAATTGAGCATTTCTTGTTGAAATTGAGCATTGAAATTGACATTTAGAGTATTGTGTTCAGTTTTGGGGCACCATGTTATAGGAAAGATGTTGTTAAACTGGAGAGGATACAGAGAACATTTACAAGGATTCAAGGGTCAGAGCTATAGGTTGATCAGGCTAAGACACTATTCCTTGGAGCACAGGAGGATGAAGGGCGATCTCATAGAAGTGTACAAAACCAGGAGAGGAAAAGAGTCTCTTGTCCAGAGGAGGGCAAATGGAGAACCAGACGGCATAGGTTTAAGGTGAGTGGGAATTGATTTACTAGAAACCTGATGGATCACTTTTTTTCCCCCACAATTGCCAGAGGGGGTAGTCAGGGGAGATATTATTGCAACTTTTAAGAAACATTTAGACAGGTACATGGACAGGATTGGGTTAGAGGGATATGGGCCAAACACAGGCAGGTGGGACTAGTGTAGATGGGAGATGTTGGGCGGTGTGGGCAAGTTGGGCTTGTTTCCACGCTGCATGACTCTAAACGTAGAGATGAACACACCCAACAAAGAGATATTAAACCTTGACTTGTTTCAATCTACTGGCTTGAAAGCCACCACTGCAATTATTGAATCAAAGAGGCCTTGACCCAGTTTCCTGGCCAATGTTTATCTCCCAACTCACAATGCTCTCTATTGCTATTTGTTGTGCAAATGTTTGCTGTCATGTGTGATGACCGAACAACATTAATAACGCTGCACAAAAGCTGGTTAATTGAATATGATGAGGTTTAAAGACATGATAAATTGAAATTTAAAAAAGCACCTTTCTTTAGAAGATTAAACAAAGGAAAGGGCAGAAAACCAGTGGCTAACATACAATGGGAAGCTTAACAGAATATTAATAGTGAGAAGCTATAATTGGATTTTTTTTCCCCCATTCTTGAACTCATAATGCCCTATAAATGACATATTTCTTCTATTCACTAAATAAGCATTATAATGCCGCAAACGATAACTAACTTTCATATTACACAAGAATTAGATGGCATTGTGTGAAAGGAGATTACCAGTAGGAACAAAACTATATAAAACTGCTAATTACTGAATTTAATATAAAGAGATATTAGAAAACATATCCTTTTATCATTGGAAGACAGCAATTTGTTTTTTTCCAAAAGTTAATGCATCGCACGGTTTATGGTTTTAAGTCAGAAGGTGAATTTCTTTTTTAAACGTTCATTCAGAGTACAGATGGAAAATGTATTTCAATTTGACCTCCAAAGAAAAGTAAGGAAAAAGCTCTTCTCCACTGCTGAACTCATGAAACTTTTAATCTAGATTGGCAGGTGGACAGGATCCAATGCAGCAGTTAGATCTTTTTTCCCCAGGGTGGAAATTGTGAGGTGAGAGGGGAAACATTTAATGGAGATGTGCAGGGCAAAATCAGTGCCTGATTTCACCCCATATCCCTTGATTCCGTTAGCCCTAAGAGCTATATCTAAATCTGTCTTGAAAACATCCAGTGAATTGGCCCCCTTTGCCTTCTGTGGCAAAGAATTTCACAGATTCCCAATTCTCTGGCTGCAATGGTCTTTCCTCATCTTAGTCCCAAATGGCCTACCCCTTATTCTTAAACTATGACCTCTGTTTCTGGATTCCCCCAACATCGGGAACATTATTCCTGCATGTAGCCTGTCCATCCATTAAGAATTTTATATGTTTCTATAAGATCCCCTCTCATCCTAAATTCCAGTGAATTTCCATTGAAGTTTCATTAAATTCATGTAACTTAATTAAAGTTATAAAATGTCTCAAGGGCTACAGGAGATAATTATCAGATACAGCTAACAGAGTGACCAAATATTAGGGCATGATGAAATGTTTCGTTGAAGATTTCAAACCATGTCTTAAAGGAGGATAAATGAAGAATTGAATTAGTTTGGAAAGGAAATTCTAAAGTTTAGAACCTTGACGATTAGACGTACATTGACCCGAGGTCATGTTCGTTTGTACAAGAGGTTATAATTCGAGGAACACGGAATTCTGGACCTTGGGACAACTGAAGGAGCAATGAAATTTTGCAGAAATCTGAATGAGACATTTCACATAGAAGGTTTAACATTACTTCCATTAACATGATTCATGTCCTATGAAGAACATTTTTAAATCCTTCAATTTCAGTGTACTCCCTTTAACTTTTTCTCCACACAATAGATCTTAAGTTTTTCTAATCTTTCCCATTTCAAATATCTTCATCAAAGAAAATTGAAACACAAATATTTGCATGCTCTTGCACAGTTTTTAATCAAACGTGTCCCTTGAGGGAAAAGTTGAAACAGTGTTCTAAATGTTGTTTGACAAATGCCTACGATTTGTAGAACATATTGGTGCATAATTTATTTATCTGTTTGCATTTTCGGTTCTGCACCAATTTGCACCACCAATTTGCACCAAACACCTCATACTCAGAACTAAACATCCCTGTGAATGTTCAGAGGCCAGAAGTAAAGAAGTTCACATGCCTTGGCAACATTCTCTCATCGAAACTGATGAGAGTAAACAACAGGATAGCAATATCCAGCTCTGCTTTTGGAAAACCAAGAAGTAATGTGTGTAATAAGAGGAATCAGCCTAAAAAACAAGCCGAAGGTTAGTGTGCGGCTGCAATATCCACCCAATTCCCTGTTTTTAAGAAAGGGACAGTGTACAGGGGACATGCCAGACAGACAGCTCAATCACTTCCACATAGCCTGTCTGCACAGAATATTTCACATCAAGTGAACAAGACAAGATCATAGACAGCTTGTGTTCCAGACAACTCCCCGTCATTTACACATTGTTGAAAGAATCACAGATCAGGTGGGTAGAACATGACAAAAGAAAGCCTGATGACAGAATGCCAAAGCAGCAACGGTGCCCTCCATAATGTTTGGGACAAAGACCCTTCATATATTTATTTGCCTCTGTACTCCATAATTTGAGATTTGTAATAAAAAAATCACATGTGGTTAAAGTGCATGTTGTCAGATTTTACTAAAGTGTATTTTTATACATTTTGGTTTCACCATGTAGAAATTATAGCTGTGTTTATGTGTTTAGTTCCCCCCATTTCAAGGCACATAATACTTGGGACACATGGCTTCACTGGTGTTTGTAATTGCTCAGGTGTGTTTAGATGCCTCCTTATTGCAGTATAAGAGAGCTCTCAGCACCTAGTCTTTTCTCCAGTCTTTCCATCACCTTTGGAAACCTTTATTGTTGTTTATCAACATGAGGACCAAGGTTGTGCCAATGAAAGTCAGAGAAGCCATTATGAGACTGTGAAACAAGAATAAAATGGCGAGAGATGAACTTTAGGCTTACCAAAATCAACCAAACCTTAGGCTTACCAAAATCAACTGTTTGGAACATAATTAAGAAGAAAGAGGAATTCTCTACCTCAGAAGGCAATGGAGGCAGGTTATCTCAATGCTTTCAAGAGAGAGCTAGATAGGGCTCTTAAAATAGTAAAATAAAGTAACCTTTATTGTCAATCAGACATTTCAGTCTGAACAAAATTGTATACCTTGCAGTCATAACATAGAATAAAATAACAAAACACACACTTAACACAGTTTAACATCCACCACAGTGAGTCTACCAAGCACCTCCTCACTGTGATGGAAGGCAAAAGTCTTAAAGTTAGAAACATAGCAAAATAGGTGCAGGAGTAGGCCATTTGGTCCTTCGAGCCTGCACCGCCATTCAATATGATCATGGCTGATCATCCAACTCAGTATCCTGTACCTGCCTTCTCTCCATACCCCCTGATCCCTTTAGCCACAAGAGCCACATCCAATCACCTCTTGAATATAGCCAATGAACTGGCCTCAGCGAAGTTCTGTGGCAGAGAATTCCAGAGACTCACCACTTTCTGTGGAAAGAATGTTTTCCTCATCTCGGTCCTAAAGGAATTCCCCCTTATCCTTAGACTGTGACCCCTTGTTCTGGACTCCCCCAACATCGGGAACAATCTTCCTGCATCTAGCATGTCCAACCCCTTAAGAATTTTGTAAGTTTCTATAAGATCCCCCCTCAATCTTCTAAATTCCAGCGAGTACAAGCCGAGTCTATCCAGTCTTTCTTCATATGAAAGTCCTGACATCCCAGGAATCAGTCTGGTGAACCTTCTCTGAACCCCCTCCAAAACTGTACGCAATACTCCAGGTGTCGTCTCACCAAAACCCTGTACAACTGCAGTAGAACCTCCCTGCTGCTATACTCAAATCCTTTTGCTATGAATGCTAACATACCATTTGCTTTCTTCACTGCCTGCTGCACCTGCATGCCTACTTTCAATGACTGGTGTACCTTGACACCCAAGTCTCGTTGCATCTCCCCTTTTCCTAATCTGCCACCATTCAGATAATAGTCTAACTTCATGTTTTTGCCACCAAAGTGGATAACCTCACATTTATCCACATTATACTGCATCTGCCCATTCACTCAGCCTATCGAAATCACCCTGCAGCCTCCTAGCATCCTCCTCACACCTAACTATACCCCCCAGCTTGGTGTCATCTGCAAATTTGGAGATGTTGCATTCAATTCCCTCGTTCCAATCATTAATGTATATTGTAAATAGCTGGGGTCCCAGCACTGAGCCTTGTGGTACCCCACTACTCACTGCCTGCCATTCTGAAAAGGACCCGACTACTCCTATCCTCTGCTTCCTGTCTGCCAGCCAGTTCTCTATCCACATCAATATTGAACCACCAATACCCTGTGCTTGGCTCTTCCCTCTCGTCTCCCTCTGCCTTTCGATGTAGGGGACCCCGCCGGGTGATGGTAAGTCCTGCGGCCACATCCGAGCTCTGCAAATGGGCTGGTTCAAACTCCGCGGCCCGGGCGGTCGAAGCTGCCACCCTCCAGTCCAGTGGACGAAGCTGTCGTTGCGTGATCTCCAGAAAACCGGTCACCAACCTGGGACCTGCGAGCTCCTGACGTTGTCGTCCACTGGGCCCGCAGCCGAGTCCACTGGGCCCGCGGCCGAGGCTCCAAAGTCGGGTCACCGCCGCCGCAACGCCACCACAGCCCCGAAGTCGGCCAGCCCCGAAGTTGGTAAGTCCTGGCACCGATTTACCTCGGAGCTTCGAGGTCGATCCCAGCTGGAGGCCGCCAGCCCCGATAGGCCTCAGCGCAGACGGAAATGGCGGATACAACAAGAAAAGGTTGCATCCCCCCCCGAAGGAAGAGACTAAAAACAGTTTCTCCCACCCCCCACACATACACAACTAAAATAAATGAAATAATCTAAACAGGACAAAAGAAAACAAAAAAAAAAGAAATGACAGACGGACTGCAGGTGAGCCGCAGCTGCTTGGGCAGCTGCTAAAAATAGCGGAATCAGGGGATATGGGGAGAAGGCAGGAACGGGGTACTGATTGGGGATGATCAGCCATGATCACATTGAATGGCGGTGATGGCCCGAAGGGCCAAATGGCCTACTCCTGCACCTATGGCTATTGTCTATTGAAAGAGAGCACTGCTAAGCTGACTAATCGCAAAGGGACCGGCAGGCCAAGGAAGACCTCCACAGCTGATAACAGAAGAATTCTCTCTATATTAAAGAAAAAAACCAAACACCTGTCCGACAAATCAGAAACATTCTTCAGGAGGCAGGTGTGGATTTGTCAATGACAACTCTCCGCAGAAGAGTTCATGAACAGAAATACAGAGGCGAAACGGCAAGATGCAAAACACTGGTTAGTCGCAAAAATAGGATGGCCGGGTTACAGTTTGCGAAGAAGTATTTAAAAGAGCAACCAGAGTTCTGGAAAAAGGTCTTGTGGACAGATGAGACAGAGATTAACTTATATCAGAGTGATGGCAAGAGCAAAGTATGGAGGAGAGAAGGAACTGCCCAAGATCCAAAGCATACCACCTCATCTGTGAAACACGGTGGTGGGGGTGGTATGGCCAGGCCATGTATGTCTGCTGAAGGTACTGGCTCACTTATCTTCATTGATGATACAACTGTTGATGGTAGTAGCATAATGAATTTTGAAGTGTATACACATCCTATCTGCTCAAGTTCAAACAAATGCCTCAAAACGCATTAGCCAGCGGTTCAGTCTACAGCAAGACAAATGAGTTTTTCAAAGTTAAAAAATGGTCAATTCTTGAGTGGCCAAGTCAATCACCCGATCTGAACCTAATTGAGCATGTCTTTTATGTGCTGAAGAAAAAACTGAATTGACTACCCCCCAAACAAGCAGAAGCTAAGAAGGCTGTAATACAGGCCTGGCAGAGCATCACCAGAAATGACACCCAGCAACTGGTGATGTCCATGAATCGCAGACTTAAAGCAGTCATTGCATGCCAAGGATATGCAACAAAATACTAAACATGACTACTTTCATTTACATGACAATGCTGTGTCCCAAATACTATGGTGCCATGAAATGGGGGGGGACTGTGTATAAACACTCCTGTAATTTCTACATGGTGAAAACAAAATGTATAAAAATGGCCTTTATAAAAATCTGAAAATGTGCACTTTAACTACATGTGATTTTTTCTATTACAAATCTCAAATTGTGGAGTACAGAGGCAAATAAATAACAATGTGTCTTTGTCCCAAACATGATGGAGGACACTGTACTTTACGGGGAGCTGACTGATGACAAATGATCACGCGGTGGACAGAAAAAGAGATTCAAAGACTCTCTTCCAACCAATGATACTAGTATCATTGTTTCCAACATACCTGGGAAATGGCAACATTGACACATGCCAATGGGAGCAGCAAGCATTGGATCATTCGGTTTGGCATATCCGTATAAACATAGAAACAGTAAAATAGGTGCAGGAGTAGGTCATTCGGCCCTTCGAGCCATTTAATATGATCATGGATGATCATCTAAAATCAGTCCAGGCGAGAATGGAGGAAGCAAAGCAGGCACACAAATCTCAAAAATCAAGAACCATTGATGCTGTATTATCCCTAAACCTCTCTCGCCTGTGTAAAAGGAACTTTAAAGCCCAGATTGGTCATATCAGCCAACTCCATACACATCACAACTGTATAGACTAGTTGCCATGGACTGACAAACAACAATATTGACCTACACTGTATTCATCTGGCTAGGATTTGTGATATTGCATTGGTTTCCATAAATTCTTCTGCAGATTACCATACTGAAGGCAGAGTCAGATATTATTCCTTTTATGCACATGTGACCAGAAGTTACTTTGATCCCGATTTCAGATGCTGAGAGCTTACTTGAATATTCTGAGCAAACTGTCAATGTGGCCCTTCCACTAGCTTCCCCTACAGGTGAAATGATGTTCCAAATGTTTGCCTCCAGCAAAAGAAAAGATCATCGGACAGGAGATTTAAAACAGGCTGGGCATAGAACAGGGTATTGGTTGCCATTGCTGTTGACAGCAATTTTCACAATTTTCAGTGTTGTTGAGCAGGATAAACAGTGCTGCACTCCCCGGATTATTACTAAAACCACTCCGAAAGTAATGTATTTAGACAAATGCCACCATGAACGGGATTAACTGCACCACGTCTGGGAAAAGGTCACTGACACTAACTGGTTTCTCTTTCTGCAAATGATACTTGACCATCTGAGTTCTTCCAGCATTTGATTTTGTTTCAGATTGCAGCAACTGCAGTTTTGTTTGTTTTCAACCTGTGAGATCTCGTCAACCGAGCATGTACTTCAATTAAAATACTGGCTGCTGTAGCACTGTATTTTGTGCTGAAACTAATTACAAGCTGCTCCAAATGCTTTTGTTTTATTGGAAAGGAAATCACAGTATGATCAAAGAAAGAGCCAATCGATGGAAACCATCAGGTGATTTGAACCAGGGGCCACAGTGTAAGAATAAGGGATAAGCCATTTAAGCCCCTGTCCCATTTTCCCGAGTTGCCACAAATTTTCCCAAGTTTTCCCCTTGATTCAAACTCGGAGAATTACGGTAATAGCCAGCATTAGGTACTCGGGGCTATTTTCTTTACTCGTGAACAAATCTCAACATGCTGAAAAACGTCCCGACTTACCTGATGCCCAGAGTACCTACAGCTGGCATTACGAGCCGCTACTAAATATCTACAGACTCCTACAGACTTGCTACAGACTCGCTACGAACATTCCCCGTTTTTGAATCAAGGGGAAAACTCAGGAGAATTTGTGAGTAACTCGGGAAAGTGGGACAGGAGCTTACGAACGGAGATGAGGAAAAGAAAATTCACAGAAGGTTGTGAATCTGTGGAAGTCAGAAGGCAGTGGAGACCAATTCTCTGGATGCTTTCAAGAGAGTTACATAGATCTCTTAAAGTTAGCAGTCAGGAGATATGGGGAGAAGGCAGGAATGGGCTACTGATTGTAGATGATCAGCCATGATCACAATGAATGGCGGTGCTGGCTCAAAGGGTCGAATGGCCTACTCCTATCTATTGTCTATTGTCTTCGACCCGTCCTCGCGGCCTACCAGCGGGCCTGGAGCGGCGTTTCCTGAGGGGACCACCCAGAACCTCGGCTCCGGCAGCAGCTCAGCGCTGGTGCACCATCGTGGAGCGGAGCGGGCGATACCTTGCCTGGGTCGCCGCGCTGGAGCTCCAGAATGCTGAGACCGCAGGTGAACATCGCGGAGCTGCGGGACTGTGGAGCAGCCGGCCGCGGGCGGCGGCGCTGAACTTTAACATCGGGAGCCTGGGATCTCTCGGCGAGATCACCAGTTGTGGAGCTCCATCCAGCGCGGCCTTGTTGGCTTCGGAAACCATGGACTCCGGTAAGGAAGCGGCTGTTCCAGGTGTCCCAAGCCACTGTGAGGACTCTCCCGACGCCGGAGCACCATCACCCGGTGAGAAGGCCTAAAACATTGGGCCGCCATAGCGCCGACTGCAGAGGCCTCAATAGGCCCGACTACGGGTGGACATGGGGATGGGACTGGACTCTGTGCCTTCCCCCACAGTGGGAACCATTGCGCGCTGCATGGCAAGTCAAATTTCACTACACCAATTGGTGTATGTGACAATAAATGTCCTATGTCCTATTGACACAGGTTATTACATTATATTAGAAAATAACTACAGACAGCAGTTGACAAACTTGGGTTGTTTTGTTTAGAGATACAGCACAAAAACAGACCCTTTGACCGGCAGAATCCGCGCTGATCAGCGATCCCCGCACACTAACACTATCCTCCACACTAGGGACAATTTACAATTTTACCAAGCCAATTAATCTACAAACCTGTACTTATTTAGAGTGTGCGAGGAAACCAAAGCACCCAAAGAAAACCCACATAGGTCAAGGGGAGAACGTACAAACTCCATCCAGACAGCACCTGTAATCAGGATCAGACGCAGGTCTCTGGCCCTGTAAGGCAGCAACTCTACTGTCGTGGAAAGGTTTCGAACATTTCAAAATCCAGTGGCGACAAGAAAAACGTTACAACACTTGAGACAACTCAGGACACCACAGGCGTCACCCTGGGTCACTCCATGACCATGTGTCGACAGCCTATTTTCCGGCCGTCGCCGAAAAAAAAATCGCCTGAGTAGGACAGGCCCTTAAGCCTCACCAGCCTTTCAAAAAAGGTGTAGCTGTGCAACTTTGGATATCAATCGGCAACAACTTGCAAATTTCCCGACCATTATATTGGGGTTTTGAGTTTGTAGCAGAGATTTAAAAATTTGAAGCACTAAAATGGGGTGTTTTTTAAGTTTTGATCGTAAAAGTTGTAATTTAGGCCGAAATAATTTCTTCCCAACGATTTTTGTGCACACTGTAAAATAATTTAATCAATGCTATTAGATTGTCGCGCAGTGATGTCGAAAAATGCAACACATGCGAACTAAATGGTAAATCAGAGATTCAACCTGTATCAAGATGGATGACGGTTGCTTCATGCTGCTTAAAGGAAGACAATCTTTTCCAGTCAATGATTACCAAGTTCTACATCTTAATCCTCCAGCAAGGAAGACCCCATCATCACTTTGCTTTGCTACTAATGACATGCATGGTGTCTGCCAGTGGAACCTTGTCCTAAACAAATCCCTCATTTACAACCTCTGCACATTTGTAGATCCCCACCTATCTCATCAGTTCATAAGTTATAGGAGAAGAATAAGGCCATTTGGCCCATCAAATCTACTCTGCATTCACTCAAGGCTGAACTATCTTGCCCTCTCAAACCCTTTCTCCTGCCTTCTTTCCATAACCCCTGACACCCATCGTAATCAAGAATCTGTCAATCTCCACCTAAAAATTATCCATTGAATTGGTCTATACAGCTGTCTGTTGCAATGAATTCCACTGATTCGCAACCCTCTGACTAAAGAAATTCCTTCTCATCTCCTTTTTAACAGTACATCCTTTTATTCTCGTCAGTTGTGTCCCTGACCACTGTCGCCTCAACTTGAAGTTATAAAGTGATGAACTCCCTCCAATACCCAAACTTAATTATTTTAGTCACAACTCGTATCCCACACAACCAAATGGGTTTCTGACATTCTAAATCAGAAGATCAATTTCCCCCATCTACTCCAATCTCTCTTCACTATTCGATAGGTTTCAATGAGTTTCCCCTCATCTCTCTAAACTCCAGCAAGTACAGTCGCAGAGCCATCAAATCCTCCGCAAAATGTTAACCTAATGATCCCGGGATCATTCTCATGAGTCTGCTTTAAAAGGAGTGGTGCAGCACACTATATCACGTATGCATCATGTACAGTCAATTTGAATATGCCTTTGAGAAATCAAATAACTCCCTGGCATTTACAAAGCACATTTTAGGTGTGGAGACGACTTACCATTTATTCAACATAGTTCTCATCCAGAAGTTACCTTATGCATTATTTTGAAGCAGATTCTCTGTTGTTATGTTTTAGCATCCCTCACTCTCATCTGAATTAAATAAATGCCTATAGATCATGCAAATACAGAAAAAATATGAACACAGCAAGACATCATGAAAAATAGCACAGGGAATAGAACTAAATGCACAATTAAGCATGAGGGTAAGTAATTAACAATGATGGGCAATTGTTTCCCTATGAACTGTGATCCAAATTAGCTCATTACCACTGATTGAACAAGGCAGTTCAGAATCTGTTGAACTCCTTAACCACCTATAATAGGACAAAAGCTGTGATTCAACTAAAATCAAAAGAGAAAGCACTTTCAATACTTAATAGCAGGTCAGATAAAAGGCTCAAAAATTGAATTAATTTAAAAGATTCAATACAAAATTCCAAATCATTGGCCATTGATAAAGAGAACCTGCACCAAAAGCAAGCAGGTGAAATGGCAGTCAGAATGGCTCACACGCTGATTCTGCACTCTCTTCCTGCAGTTTACGATTGACCTGTATTGATATTAGTAGAAATGGACATCTGATTCATGACACAGACAAAATAATTGGCTTCCTCAGGCTGTCACATAGTTAGAGCCTTTCTAAGCAGCAAGGTGCTGTATTTAATAATCAGACTAAATATCAAAGGTTCACGATTAACTGTTTACTACTTAGAACACAAAGTGGTGGAGTAACTCAGATGGTCAGGCAACATCTCTGGAGCACATGGTCAGGCAACGTTTTGGGTTAGGTTCCTAAATTGGACTGATGCATAATATCTGATTCTGCCCCAGCCTGAGCTCATCTGCTGCTGAGAAGCTCAATTACGTTTTTGCTACTTCTGGACGAGTTTTCCAGTACATCCCTGATTACCTTCGTGTATTCTGTTCTCCAATAACTTGAGATTATCTAAAGATCTACCAGTAATGTCCTAATTCATAGTGGCTCATTCATCCACAACCTCTTGTACTTACTAATGTACTGTGACCTGCTGTTAAGGCCACTGGCTTTATTATTTTTTAGTTTTTATATATTCCTGGGTTTTCCTTTTATTTTACATCAATCCTTGACATCTTCTCTTCCCCTAATTTTGGCTACGAGCAAACACAATTGTATTTGCTCCAGTTTTGATAGCTGTGCCATCAGTTGCCATGCACCTACGTTTGGGAATTCTCATCCTAAATCTCTCCACCTCTCTACTTTCCATTCCTCTTTAAAAATCCTCCAGAAGATCTACCTAGCTGTTTGTTATCTTCACTAATATACGATTCAACATCAGGTATTATTTGATAACAATCCCATGAAGTACAAGGGCTTTAACTACATTAAAAGCCTCTTCTTAGGCACCAAGGTGTTTCGTTTAATAATCAAAGGTTCCTGATTAACTGCTTTCAACTTAGAACACAAAGTGGTGGAGTAACTCTGCGAGTCAGGCAACATATTTAGAGGACGTGGACAGGCGATGTTTCGGGTCGGGTCCCTTCATCAGACTGTTATTTTTTAATTTTCCTAAAGTGCCCTGAAATGGGGGGATTATGTATAAACACTGGTATAATTTCTACATGGTGAAACCAAAATGTATAGAAATGGCCTTTATTAAAATCTAACAAATGTGCAATTTAACCACGTGATTTTTTCTATTACAAATCTCAAATTGTGGAGTACAGAGGCAAATAAATAAATGATGGGTCTTTGTCCCAGACATTATGGAGGGCACTGTACCTCCTAGAAAGCAGCCTTTGCTTGATACTGAAGTATTGCTGCTGTGTTTGAACCCTAACCCTAAAATTTTAACCTCAAGGTGGGCACTAATACTAAACTTCCCCGACAGTAATAAAAGGAATTGTACACTTGAGACAACATAGGACAGGCATAGCAGTGGTCATGCTAAGTCAGACAGTGAGATGTTTGAAAACTATCAAAAATCACTTTCCACTGTGCACCAGTCAGTAAGACGAAATAGTGGACAAACAGCATCTTGCACTCTGTTAATTATTCACCACCAGACACTGCTTACAGCATTGCAAGGAATTCCTAATTTTCTTTTCTTGCAAATCGATTGTTATAGGAAGTCAACTAGCTCTGTTTTGTGTCATTGATCTGTTGAGAATGTTAGTGTACACATTACAACACAAAACAACACCAACTTCTTATAACTAATGAGTGACGATCAGTTAATTTTTTTATTTTACTGTCTTAGTAAGATATTTTCAGGTTCAGATGCCCCTTAAACGCAAGAGATAACATGAAAATGCAGCTATCATTGTCATCTGCCAAAGGATACATCAGATTACAAACTCGAGTGATATTACAAAGGATATGCAAGCAAATTAGAAGTAATTTAGAAAAAAAACCATTTGGCTAACTTTTTCCCTTTTAATTTAAAAGGTTTAAAATTTTTAATGAAAGAACTGATGCAGAACAGATTAACATTCCTCAGCCTTAAAGTGTTTTGTGAAGGAGAAAGAACTTGCCATCACAAGTTGCATCTTTCAACACTGGGTGTGTCAGTGTCCAAATTCCACAACGTGCCTTTTGGGAATGGATTGAACTGCAGCAGTGCTTCTGTTTGCTTCATAGATGCTGACAATTCTTTCTCGCGGATCAGTATTGCATCTCAAATGAATTATATTATTCTACTTGATATTTCTGAAGACAGATTTTCGGGCAAAACTAATGAAAGCTTTCTTTCATGTGTAAGCCCAAAGGCTGCCTATTTAGCGATTGAATATTTACAAACATCATCTTCTACTTTGACAGTATTCTCACTTACAACACAATTTTACTCAAAGATTACTGCAAAGTGATGGTAAATTAACTTTAGCTGAATTCCTCCTTTTCTCTGGTTACATAGAATGTAAAACAGTAGAGTACAAGAGTACAAGCTGAACAAGATGCCGTTAAACTAATCTCATCTGGCTGAACATGACCATATCCCTTTATTCCCTGTACTACCATGTGCCTATCTAAAAGCCTCTTAAGCACCACTATCAAACCTGCCTCCACACCTTTCCTATAACGAGCAACCAGAACTGCACACAATGCTCCAAATGTGGGCTATCCGAAGTCCTAGGTTGACAAAAAAGCTGGAGAAACTCAGTGGGTGAGGCAGCATCTATGGACATTCCGAGTCCAGACCCTTCTTCAGACTGATGTCGGGGGGGGAGGGCTACCTTATATTGGAGAAGTCACTGTTCATACCGCTGGGGTGTAAACTACCCAAGCAAAATATGGGGTGCTGGTCCTCCAATTTGTGGTGGGACTCACTCTGGCCATGGAGGAGGCCCAGGACAGAAAGGTCGGATTCAGAGTGGGAGGGGGAGTTGAAGTGCTGAGCCACCGAGAGATCAGGTTGGTTATTGCGAACTGAGCGTAGGTGTTGGGCGAAGCGATCGCCAAGCCTGCGCTTGGTCTCACAGATGTAGAGCAGGTGACACCTGGAACAGCGGATGCAATAGATAAGGTTGGAGGAGGTGCAGGTACACCTCTGCCTCACCTGGAAAGACTGCTTGGGTTGTTAGATGGAGTCGAGGGGGGAGGTATGATCTTGATGATAGGTGGCAAATCTGTGGCTTTGCCCAATGAAGGAGAGTGCTTTTGCCTGGGCAAAAGGCTTAAGGCATCCTGCATTGGGCAGCAAACTTCTCTCAATGGATCTCTCTTCATTACAGATTAGGAAGACCTGGATATAAGAGGGTTGGTGAGAGCATTGCAGAGTTAGGGTCTGGTGAAAATCCCCAGAGCGTACCATGCCGCACATATAAAATTCTACATCGCGAGAATGAAATGTAGTCCACCATGCTTCAAGAAGAGTGGTGGAGTACATGCCCCTTTTAGCATCAAGGGTCGAGAAGTGGTAATGGATAAGAGCGTCAAGTTCATGTACGCCAATATTACCAATGATCTCTGATGGGCCAACCATATTGATGCATTAGCCAGGAAGGAACACCTATGCCTCTACCTCCTGAGGAGACTGATTATTCATGTTTGTTTTATTTAAAAAAAACACACGCTAAAACTGAACACAGAAACTTTGTGCAGCAGGGTAAATAAATCTTAGTATTCTACTGAACAAAATCGCCACAAATGAAGATCAAGTGAATCACCTGCAGCTAAATACAGTAGACTGGATTTTATGAGCATGATTGGAGATCACGAGCATGATTTCTGTCAAGAGGCAGATCTAAGGATTTTTTTTGTGAGCAGATCATGGATCTACAAGCACGGGCACTTGATACAGCAGACAGAAAGGTCTATTCTACAGTGGCTTGCAAAAGTATTCATACCCCTTGAACCTTTCCACATTTTGTCACATTACAACCACAAACGTAAATATATTTTATTGGGATTTTATGTGATAGATCAGCACAAAGTGGTGCATAATTGTGAAGTAGAAGGAAAATGATACATGGTTTTCAAATTTTATTACAAATAAAAAACTGAAAAGTGTGGCGTGCAAAAGTATTCAGCCCCCTTGAGTCAATACTTTGTAGAACCACCTTTCGCTGCAATTACAGCTGCAAGTCTTTTGGGGTATGTCTCTACCAGCTTTGCACAACTAGAAACTGAAAATTATGCCCATTCTTCTTTGCAAAATAGATCAAGCTCAGTCAGATTGGATGGAGAGCATCTGTGAACAGTAATTTTCAAGTCCAGCCAAAGATTCTCAATTGCATTTAGGTCTGGACTTTGACTGGGCCATTCTAACACATGAATATGTTTTGATCTAAACCATTCCATTGTAGCTCTGGCTGTATGGTTAGGGTCGTTGTCCTGCTGGAAGGGGAACCTCTGCCCCAGTCTCAAGTGTATTGCAGACTCTAACAGGTTTTCTTCCAAGATTGCTCTGTATTTGGCTCCATCCATCTTCCCATCAACTCTGACCAGCTTCCCTGTCCCTGCTGAAGAAAAGCATCCCCACAGCATGATGCTGCCACCACCATGTTTCACAGTGGGGATGGTGTGTTCAGGGTGATGTGCAGTGTTAGTTTTCCGCCACACATAGCGTTTTGCATTTAGGCCAAAAACTTCAATTTTGGTCTCATCAGACCAGAGCACCTTCCTCCACATGTTTGCTGTGTCCCCCACATGGCTTGTGGCAAACTGCAAACGGGACTTCTTATGGCTTGTTTCAACAATGGCTTTATTCTTGCCACTCTTACATAAAGGCCCGATTTGTGGAGTGCACAACTAATAGTTGGCCTGTGGACAGATTCTCCCAACTGAGCTGTGGATCTCTGCAGCTCCTCCAGAGTTACCATAGGCCTCTTGGCTGTTGCTCTCATCAATGCTCTCCTTGCCCGGCCTGCCAGTTTAGGTGGAAGGCCACATCTTGGTAGGTTTGCAGTTGTGCCTTACTCTTTCCATTGTTGGATGATGGATTGAACAGTGCTCCGTGAGATGTTCAAAGCTTGGGATTTTTTTTATAACCTAACCCTGCTTTAAACTTCTCCACAACTGTATCCCTGACCTGTCTGGTGTGTTCCTTGGTCTTCATGATGCTGTTTGTTCACTAATGTTCTATAACAAACCTCTGAGGCCTTCACAGAACAGCTGTATTTATGCTGAGATTAGATTACACACAAGTGGACACTATTTACTAAATAGGTGACTTCTGAAGATAATTGGTTGCACTGGATTTTATTTAGGGGTACCAGAGTAAAGGGGGCTGAATACTTTTGCACGCCACACTTTTCAGTTTTTTATTTGTAAAATTATAGGAAGGAACTGCAGATGCTGATTTAAACCGAAGATAGACAAATTGCTGGAGTAACTCAGCGGGCCAGGCTGCATCACTGGAGAGAACGAATGGGTGACTATTTAGGTCAAGACTGAAACATCACCCATTCCTTCTCTCCAGAGATACTGCCTGTCCCGCTGAGTTACATCAGCTTTTTGTGTCTATCTAAAAGCCCTGTCCCATGGTACGAGTTCATTTCAAGAGCTTCCCGAGTTTAAAAAAAATCAAACTCAGGGTAAGCACGGAGAATGAAATTAGCGGGTATGTCGGAGCTCGGGGACGTCTCTTAGCGGCTCGTAACGTTAATGGCAGGTACTTGGGAAGACTCGCTAATGGCAGGTAAACACAGGAAGACTCGTGAAGATTTTTCAACATGTTGAAAAAAGTCCACGAGAGCCCCGAGTACCGATGAGTGGCCATTACCGTAAATCTCCGAGTTCGAATCAGGGCAAACTCGGGAGAGCTCTTGGAATGAATTCGTTCCGTGGGACAGGGCTTTAAGTGTTTTACAATGGTGGTTCTTTCCACACAATTGAAATTTCAAATGCAGTGAAGTAAGGCTGCATATCTGACCCAGAACAGTTCAACTTGTTCTCTGTCTGTGTTCATAATCATATAATAATAGCTTTCAGCTAGGAGATGATTCAATGGATTCTTTATTATCAAGTGTACCTAGGTACAGTGAAATACTTTTTTTGCATTCAGGTCAGCAAGACTATTGCCATACATAAGCATAATCCTCTGGTTGGTACAGAATGTACTGAACAGCCCACCGAGTCTATATCTATCGATAAAACCATGAGAGCTTTAGATCAGGTAGAGTTTCTTGCCCAGAGTAGGGGAATTGAGAATCCGAGGACAAACTGTAGGTTTAAGTTGAAGCTGGAAATAATTATTAGGAACCTGAGGGGCAACCTTTTCACATCAAAGGCGGTGGGTGTACAGAATGAGTTGCAAGAGGGGGTAGTTGAGGCTAGGGCTATTGCAATGTTTAAGAAATAATTAGACAGGCACATGGATAAGAAAAGTTTAGAGTGCAAGCAGGTGGGACTAGTGTAGATGGGACAAGTTGGTCGGTGTCGGCAAGTTGGGTCAAAGGGCCTGTTTCCACGCTGTATGACATGATCACTCTATCCATCTATCTTCTCTCTATATTTATCTGTTACTGATTCAATTGCTCCCTTTTTGGGATTTACTGTTTCAACATCAAGACAAAGCTATTGGAGATACTTCTCATTGAGGCCTATTTGAAATATCTCTTTCTATATTGCTAAAACTCTCATCTTGTTTGTTTGTCTGTTTGTTTGCCCGGTTTGTATTTGCACAAAAACAGTGCACGATAGTGCTATAATATTTGGCCCACCTTACTCACCATTGTCCTGTGATGTAAATTAAACAAGTTTTGTTCAGATTGATGGTATATTTTACAAGTTATTGATGTTTAAAACTTTTTAAAAAATAAAACACCGTCCCCACTTGCCATCTTTACTTGACAGGCGTCACAAAGAACACCCCACGGGTCCTCAGCGTGCCTTGACAGGCATCACAAAGGACACCCACAGGTCCTCAGCGCGACCTTTGCACAATTTCAGACTGCCATCTTTCTCTCCTGTCACAACGGCGACCTGACGGCTCCACTGGTAAGCTACCTTCTATTTTAACTTCTGCCCCCCCGGGCCATGGGCTAGGGTTGGAGCCCGTGCAGGGGCCGGAGGCGGGGAGAGGCCATGCCAGGTGCCCTCAGCCTCTCCCTCCCCTCCTCCGGCTCCAAGACGCATTCCCCCTGACAGCCCCCGCATCAAGCCCTCCCCCTCTCCCGGCTCAAGAATGCCTCCCCCCCCCCAACATCCCCCACCTCAAGCCCTCCCCTGGCTCCAGGACACTTGCCCCCCCTCCCAGCCCGACAGCCCCGCCTCAAGCCCTCCCCTTCCCCCGGCTCCAGGATGCTCGTTCGCCCAACAGCCCCCCGCCTCAGGTACAACTTCATCATCGCCCTGCTGGAGAAAATGGGGCCGGCGATGGTTTATATTGTGATCCTGGGGAGGTGAGGAGGGAGACTGGAGGTATTGAGTGCGAGGAGGGGGTAGGGATGGAGAGGGGGGGAAGTGGGGGAGGTGAGGAGGGAGAGTGGGGAGGAGGGGGCAGATAGAAGGAGAGGAAGGGGATAAAGGGAAAGCGGTTATGGAGGGAGGGAGGGACTGAGGGTAGGGGAAAGGAGATGAACGGAGAGGTAAGGGAGGGAGAGTGGGAGGGGGAGGAGAACAATGGAAAGAAGTGGGAGGGTGAAGATGAGGGTGACTTTGTGCTGGGGGATGAGGGGGAATGGAGGGGGAATGGAGGGGGATAGGGGTAGGAAGAGGGATGGCGAGGCGCAGTTGGGGGAGGGTTGCCATGACTCACGTCACAACGAGGATCTCTGGTGTCACAACGAGAACCCCTCAGCCGCGCCTGCGCAGTTGGGGGCTATCGGTGTGTGGTGGAATATTGCACTGGGGGAACAGGACCCAACGGGTCCCACTTGGTCTAGTATATATAACTAAAAACACGCTGACTGTCTGTAATCCTCCCCTGTCTTTCCAAATACATATATATCTTCTCCCTCAGAATCCTCTCCAGATTGATAAAAATATATCTATTGATGCTCCTGAACACATCATCAGTGATGCAACCTGGGGTCATTGGGTTTTTTCGGGTCTTTCAACATCAGACACCCTCACCCAGGCGACTCAGCCGTGATTGATCAGACCACGACTTGTGTTAAGGTGGCATTCGTTCCTCCCCATGGACCTCCTCTCCTGATCCAGAGCCATCTTGAGAACTTCTCTGATGCCTCTGTGGTGTTCTTGCTGGCTCTTATCCTCTCCATTCCGTTGATGTCCAGTGCACTCAAGGCTTTGATGAGCGATTGCCCTGCAAAACCTCTGCAGCCCAACCTCGATGGGCATACATCTTGCCTTTCAGCCCTACTTACGGCAGTCTATGACCAGCTCTTCATACTTGGTCATCTTCCTCTCTTGGTCCTCCTCCAGACGTCCTCCCATGGCACTGTCAGTTCCAACAAGACAATGTTTTTGGTCGCCTCTGAGGCCAGGAGGATATCTGGCCTCAGGGTGGTCGTGGCAATGTGCTGTGGGAACTTCAGCTGTTTCACAAGGTCTACAGAAAGCTGCCAGTCCTGTGCAGTCGCCAGGATTCCTGACTCATTCCTGGCTTCTGTGGTTCTTGGCAGCTGCACTCCAGCCTTCACGAACGTGATCATCTGGGTGGTGGGGCCGTGCTCGTCAGCAGCTGTTGATTTCCATGCTGCTGACTTTTGCAATGGGTTTAATAACTTGGTCATGACACCAGGTGTACCAGCCCTGCCCAAGATCCTTTTGGGCAGCAGCTCAGGATGTGTTCCAACGTCCATTGCAGGCAATCCGGCGATTCCGCGTTGCCCCAGATGAAGTGGTTTGATGGGCTGGGCAGGACATCGTACATCGCCTGGACCAGGAACTTGATGCGCTGTGGTTCAGCCTGCCAGAACTCAGTCCATGTGAATTTTCGGTCCATGGCCTGCTCCCACCTTGTCCAGGCCCCCTGCTGCCTCAAGCCAACCCCTCTGGTAGACCTCACCTCCTTCACCGCTGCCCTCACTTCCTCCTGGACCAGCCTGCACCTCTCCTTCCCCTTGGCCTTGTCAAACTGGGGAGATGGATAGATTCCCAGACCAGCTCTTCCCCGAGTCTCTGCTTCCACCAGGACTCTGTGGCGTATCCGAGATTCCACTTGCAGCACGGCTTCACTAGCTCTCCACTTCCTCACAGTTTTCACCACCCTTGCCTGAGCCAACTTGGGGTCGCTGGAGTTCCTGTACAGCATCACCTGTCTGGCCCGAGTCACCTTAAACTCCTCCTCCAGGGACTTCAGGGGCAGCTGGAGTAACTTACGAGATAAGTGACTTATTTATCACAGATGTTAGGCTTACTGACCTATAGTACCCAGGATTTTTGTTGCAGCTTCTTAAATCAAGGCATAATATTACCCACCCTCCATCCGACCCGGAGATTTATCTACCTTAGGGTATCCTGCACCACCGCGGCTGTAGTATGGAATGTCCTCATGACAGCATGGAGATTAACTTTCCTAAGTTCCCTCATCTTCATCCCTTTCTCTATGGTGAAATATTCATTGAGGACTTTGAGCATCTCCTGTGGCTCCACTCAGATATGAACACCTCGGTTTCTGAGAGGCTTTATCCCTATCTAATTACTCTTTATATACAAAAAATCTCTCTAGATTCTCCTCAATCTTATCTTTCTATGTCATGCCCCTTTTATGCCCTCTGGAATTCCTCCAAAAATATGCCCCTCGATCCCCTGTGTATGTCCAGTGAATAGCTTGATCCCAGCTGCCTATATCATGCACTTGATACCAGCTGCCCATACCAATTCCGATAGCTTAGATTACAAAATTGCTGCTCTGAATGAGAATAAAAAGTAGAATCCGAGTCATAAAATAATTTCAAATTGTGTAATTCTATTCCCACTCCAGAGATTTGAGTGCAAACATCTTGTCTGAGATTCCTTTGCTGCACTGATAGAGTGCTGACCTGTATCTAGCTATAACTTCCCAAGTTTTTTCCCACCCTCACCTCTTTCCCAGCTTTCTCCCCCTGCCCGCGAATATCAGAAGAAATGAAAAAATGTCCGAACACGAAACATTGCCTAACCATGTCCTCTAGTAATGCTGTCTGACCCGCTGAGTTACTGGAGCACACTGTGTTTTTGTTTTGTTAACCAGCATCTCAGGTTGCTTGTCTCCAAATCTTTTGATTAACCTAACTAAATTGGAAGATACATTAAATACTCTTGAACATTCCCTTCAATACACTTTCTCACAGACCAAAGGGATGCAAATGTAGCAGTGAATGACTGATTGAAGGACTCAGACATTTTAACTCACTTATTTTGTGACAGAGCAGCACTCCGTAATGCGCTGATATCTGGTGAAAATCCCCAGAGCGTACCATTATTGAAATGATGAATACTAGATGAATACTAGGTGTGAGAGTCCTTTTGTGTTGCGATTCAATTAGATGGGAAATTAATTATAGAAAATGTGGAAGACCACAATAACAAGTTTCAAAACAAATTCAATTAGAAGAGTGATTGATCAGACAAAATTTGCTTTGTGTAGCTCATCCAATTTTCTCAGCTCCGGATGACTTCACATGTGTAGAATCACCACAATTACTGGAATGAAAACGAACGGAATGATATGCAGCTTTCTTGCTGGTGTTGTTGCCTGATATATTGTTTCTATTGTTGGAATACAAATGAGGAAGACCACAAGCTGCAATTTTCATTCAAATACGTGAACCAGAAATATTTATGATATCATAAATGTAAAAGACTTCTCTCTAAACTGAAAAGCATTCACATTATCTCTTCAGACACTCTCTGAGATTAAACAACACTATTGTGCTCTGCATATTTTTCTGTCCCAAACACTGAGCAGCAACTCGTTTCCTAATTAATTGGACTTATTATGCTGTGGTGCTCCTCGTCCTTTTTGATTCACAGATAACTGCAAGGATAATAGGCTTGTAGTAGTGAGGGAATTATAACTTTCAAAAAATATATAGACTGGGTCTACCATTGTGTTAAAGGCTCTGATGGATATGAATTTTTTAAATGTGCCCAGGAAGGTATTCTCAAGCAAAGATAGACACAAAATGCTGGAGTAACTCAGCGGGACAGGCAGCATCTCTGGGTGACGTTTTGGGTCGAACCCTTCTTCAGACTGATGTATCTGATTCTCAAGCATATTCTCAAGCAATATGCAGAGGACCCTATCAGAAAACATATATTCATACTTATGCTTACTTTATTAGCCAAGTATGTTTTGCAATATACAAGGAATTTAGAAACATAGAAACATAGAAATTAGGTGCAGGAGTAGGCCATTCGGCCCTTCGAGCGTGCACCGCCATTCAATATGATCATGGCTGATCATCCAACTCAGTATCCCGTACCTGCCTTCTCTCCATACCCTCTGATCCCCTTAGCCACAAGGGCCACAACTAACTCCCTCTTAAATATAGCCAATGAACTGGCCTCAACTACCCTCTGTGGCAGAGAGTTCCAGAGACTCGCCACTCTCTGTGTGAAAAAAGTCCTTCTCATCTCGGTCCTAAAGGATTTCCCTCTTATCCTTAAGCTGTGACCCCTTGTCCTGGACGTCCCCAACATCGGGAACAATTTGATATAAAACCTTCTTTTGGAAAATGAGACAGGCCTGTGACTGAAGTATTAGTAAGGGAATACTTTGGGACTAATTACCATAGACCAGTGCCTATTGTATATCACAGGGATTAGTTCTGGGTCCACTTCTGTTCATAATTTATATTGATGACTTGGATGTGCATGTATATGACATTGTTAGTGAATTTGGTTAGTAAATTAATGGTATAGTGGATGGTGAACAAAGTACAAATGCTTGAAAGTACATGCTACCATCCTTAAGTTGTGACCCCTTGTCCTAGACCTCCCCAACATCGGGAACAATTTGATATAAAACCTTCTTTTGGAAAATGAGACAGGCCTGTGACTGAAGTATTAGTAAGGGAATACTTTGGGACTAATTACCATAGACAAGTGCCTATTGTATATCACAGGGATTAGTTCTGGGTCCACTTCTGTTCATAATTTATATTGATGACTTGGATGTACATGTATATGACATTGTTAGTGAATTTGGTTAGTAAATTAATGGTATAGTGGATAGTGAACAAAGTACAAACGCTTGAAAATACATGCTACCAGACTCAGCAACAGCTTCCTCCCCACTGTTATCAGGCTTCTGAATGGCCCTTACATAAACCAGAGTACACACTTTATCTTCTAGCCTACGTTTATTGTGGACATTAGACCATTTGTCTGGAACTGGTGCACTACAATTCTGTGGAATTATATTCCACACCCTGGTATTTTTCTCTTTGTTCCACCTGTTGTACATGTACTTGATTATATTCATATATAGTATTATTTGATTGGATAGCATGTAAACAATGGCTTTTCACGGTATCTCGATACACGTGACAATATATCAATACTTTAGTGCCCTCCATAATGTTTGGGACAAAGACCCATCATTTATTTATTTGCCTCTGTACTCCACAGTTTCACCATGTAGAAATTACAGCTGTGTTTATACATAGTCCCCGACATTTCAGGACACCATAATGTTCGGGACACATTGCTTCACAGGTGTGTGTAATTGCTCAGGTGTGTTTAATTGCCATCTTAATGCAAGTAATAAAAGAGCTCTCAGCACCTAGTCTTTCCATCACCTTCGGAAACTTTTATTACTGTTTATCAACATGAGGACCAAAGTTCCTTCAATGAAAGTCAAAGAAGCCATTATGTGATTGAGAAACATGGATAAAACTGCTAGAGACCTCAGCCAAACCTTAGCTTACCAAAATCAACTGTTTGGAACATCATTAAGAAGAAAGACAGCACTGGTGAGCTTACTAACCGTAATGGGGCTGGCTTGCCAAGGAAGACCTCCACAGCAGATAACAGAAGAATTCTCTCTATAATAAAGAAAAATCCCCAAACTCCATTCCGACACGTCAGAAACACACCAATGATCATTGTCCGCAGAAGACTTCATGAACAGAAATACAGAGGCTACATTACAAGATGCAAACCACAGGTTAGCCACAAAAATAAGATGGCCAAGTTACAGTTTGCCAAGAAGTACTTAAAAGAGCAACCACAGTTCTGTAAAAAGGTATTGTGAACAGATGAGATGAAGATTAACTTATATCAGAGTGGTAGCATGAGCAAAGTATGGAGGAGAGGTGGAACTACCCAAGATCCAAAGCATACCACCTCATCTGTGAAACACGGTGGTGGAGGTGTTATGGCCTAGGGATGTATGACTGCTGAAGGCACTGGGCCCACTTATCTTCATTGATGATACAACTGCTGATGGTAGTAGCATAATGAATTCTGAAGTGTATAGACACATCCTACCTGCTCAAGTTCAAATAAATGCCTCAAAACTCATTGGCCAGCGGTTCATTTTACAGCAAGACAATGATCCCAAACATACTGCTAAAGCAACAAATAAGTATTTCAAAGCTAAAAAATGGTCAATTCTTGAGTGGCCGTCAGTCACCCGATCTGAACCCAATTGAGCATGCCTTTAGTATGCTGATGAGAAAACTGAAGGAGACTAGCCCCGAAAACAAACATAGGCTAAAGATGGCTGCAATACAAGCCTGGCAGAGTGTCACCAGAGAAGACACCCTGCAACTGGTGATGCTCATGAATTGCATACTTCCAGCAGTCATTGCATTCAGAGGATATGCAACAAAATACTAAACATGACCACTTTCATTTACATGGCATTGCTGTGTCCCAAACATTACGGTACCCTGAAATGGGGGGGGGGGGGACTATGTATAAATACTCCTGTATTTTCTACATGGTGAAACCAAAATGCATAAAAATGGCCTTTAATAAAATCTGACAACATGCACTTTAACCACATATGGAGTACAGAGGCAAATAAATAAATGATGGGTCTTTGTCACAAACATTATGGCGGGCACTGTATACCATATCCAGGTTATCTACGATTACTGTGAGATATTGAACAGTGAGCCAAGTATTAGAGATGGAGTTTAATTTAGATAAATGTGAGGTGTTGCATTTCGCTATTGCAGATGCTGAAACCTTGCACAGAGGATTACACAGTAAATGGTAGGGCCCTAAGGAATGCTGTAGAACAGAGAAACCGAGAGGAGCAGGTACATAGTTCTATGAAAGTGGCGACACAGATAGATAGAGTGGTGATAAAGGTGTTTGCCATGATGGCCTTCACTGGTCAGGGTATTGAGCACAGGGGTTGGGACATCATGCTAAGCTGTGCAAGGTATTGGGAAGACCACAATTGGAGCACAGATACTGTTCTGGTCTCCAGGCTACAGGAGAGATGTCATTTAACTGGAAAGGATGCATAAAAAAAATTAAGAGGACATTGCCATGCCTGTAGGTTTGAGTTATAAAGAGAAGCTATATGGGCTAGTATTTTTCTGAAGTGTAGAGGGGCTGATCTTACAGAGATATAAGAAATCATGAGGGGCATAGTTAAGGTGAATAGCCACAATCTTTTACCCGGGGTAATGCAGTGTAAAACAAAGGGTCATAGGTTTAATGTGAGAGGGGAAAGGTTTAAAAGTGACAACTTTTCAACACAGAGATTAATTCTAAAAGAAACAAGAGGCCAGAGGAAGTGGTAGAGGTGGGTACTTGTTACTTGGATAGGAAAGATGGGTAGGAGTGATTTGGAAGGATATGGGCTAGGCGCAGGTAGATAGGACTAACTTCATTAGGCAACTTGGTCAGCACCGGCAAGTTCTGCTGAAGAGCCTGTTTCCGTTTCATATACGTGTAGCTCTATGACTATGTTATACCTAGCATTAGGAATATATTTGTGGTTGGCTGAAATCAATTTCAACACTGGATAACACTGTAGGATGGGTATCCTAATGTCTGGTCTTACATGAAATCTGGTGTCATCAGTCAAACTCCAGTAAAGGAATTTCACCACAGTATGAGGAATTCTCATTATTCTTTGTCATTTACAAGAAATCACTGGTCAGAACATCTGCATAGTCTATGGTCATTACATTTTGGGCCTCTTGTAAACACACAAATAGACATTAGGTTTACAGAGCTGTTAGTACCTCCTTCTTCATCACCTCATTCACTTCACCTTCATCACTTATGCCCAGTATCACTATCAGTGTTTCCTTATTCCTTGGCATTTGAACAGGAAGAAATCATGCATATTCACCAATTCTAAGTTTATATTTAAATTCAAACATCCAGACCCTTTGATTCTGTCTGATCATTTATGACATATTCCTTAAATTAGGTTTGTCCTTTTCACATTAAGGACATTGATCCAGAGTAATCCAAAAAGTGCTTTGTAAATTCCACAAGATCACGTTTTGAATATCCCCGATGCTCTAAATTACACCACATCCTTTAATGTCCTCTATTGTAGCTCTCACCTTATAACTCTTCTCATTCGCATTCATCACATCATTTATATTTTGACGCATCTGTAAAATTTCTCAATTTGTGTCTCTGTGTCTCCTCTAAATCCTACATTTAACTGTCATCCAAAATAATATGCCTCGGTACATTTCACACAGAAGCGCATTTAACTAGAATATTACTATTCATAATCTATTTTAGAGGCTGTGAAAATAATGTCAAAAGAAGTGCTGGATAAAGATGATTGTTTCTATATTTGTCAAATCATGCACATCATAAGGTTAAAGGTTAGAAAAAATATCTTTGAATCTCTCTCGTGATTTCATAGCAACTTCACTCATGTATCTACAAAGAACAAAATCATAAGAGGAATAGATCGGGTAGATGGATAGAGTCTCCTGCCCAGAGTAGGGAATCAAGAACCAGAGGACATAGGTTTAAGGTGAAAGGTGAAAGAGGGGATGTGGGTGGTGGGTATATGGAATAAGCTGCCGAAGGAGGCAGTTGAGGCAGGTACAATTACACCGTTCAAGAAACAATTAGACAGGTACATGGATAGGACAGATTTGGAGGGATCTGGGCCAAATGCAGGTAGGTGGGACTAGTGTAGATGGGACATGTTGGTTGGTGTGGGGACTTTGGGCCGAAGGGTTTGTTTCCACTCTATGACTAGACGAAAATCCAAAACAAAGCAGCTTTCAATACAAAAAATTACTCGGCAAAAAACCCAACTTCATCCCTGTTTTCTAATCATTCATGGCGTCATCCTTTCCTACCTCTGTAATCACAGATCGTGGTGTTTAATATCATATATACAAGTACGATGAGGTACAGGTACAATGAAAATCTCATTAGTCTCCAACAAGCACTAAAAAACCATATGAAATTGTGCAAGACAGTGTAAAAGAAGACGGTACTTTGTGAAAGATAATATGATATTTCTCCAGTTTACATTGGACTTTGCTGGAATGGGATGAGCAAATAGGACAGAGAGAGGTCAAAATGTGCATGGAACGGATAATTAAAGTGACAGAAGACCGTGAGATAAGTTTAACCTTGTGGGCTGAATAGAGGTCTTCTGCAAAGTAGGTACGCAATCTTCCTACACATTCTCTATTGCGGATGAGAGAATATCATGAGGATTCAATACAGTCTCTTTCAAATAAGGTGCAAATGAATTGCTGCCTTACGTGGAAGTAGTGTGGAGATCACTGGATGGGGAGCAGTGAAGTGGGGAAAAGGCAGTTGTAATGTCTGTAAAAACAAGAAACTGCAGATGCTGGAGTTATTCCAACATTTTTTGTCTGTTTGTAGAGTTACTCCAATGCTCTGTGCCTTTTTATGTGCTAACTGACACACTGAGTTACCTCAGAACTTTGTTTCTTTTTGCAGTCTGCAGAAGGGTCCCGACCGAAAACGTCACCTATCCATGTTCTCCAGGTATGCTGTCTGACCCACTGATTTACTTTGTGTCTCAGTTGTTACATCACATGTGTGTTTTATGTGTGTGTGGGGGAGGGAGGGGGAGGAGCAGCATCTTCAACCCATCCTCGCGGCCTATCATCGGGTCTGGAGCGGCTTTTCCTGAGGGGACCAGCCAGAACCACGGCTTTGGCGGCGGCACAGCGCTTGCCCAGGTGGCTGCGCTGGAGCTCCGGTGTGCTGGATCCGCCGATTGAACATCACGGAGCTGCGGGATCTGTGGAGCGGCCAGCTGCAAGATCGCCAGTGGTGGAGCTCCGTCCAGCGCGGCCTGTTGGCTTTGGAAGCCGCTGTCTTCGATAAGGAAGCGGTCGTTCCAGGTATCCCAACCCGCTGAGAGGGTTCTCCCGACGCCGGAGCACCATCACCCGGCGAGAGAGCCTGAAACATCTGGCCGCCCTAGCGGCAACTGCGGAGGCCTCAATAGGCCTGACCATGGGTGGACAAGGGGATGGGGACTGTGCCTTCCCTCACAGTGGGAACCATTGCAGGGGGATATTTTTGTGTTTTAATGTTTCAAGTCAAGTCAAAGTCAAACAAACTTTATTGTCATTTAGAAATACATTGATATATGCAGTTCCAAACGAAATTACGTTGCATTTAATTTCTTCTTTAATGTTATGTTGTATTTTTATTAGTCTGCTGCAAGGACATCTGAATTTCACTGAAAAGGGGATTAATAAAGTATTTATCTATCTGAAGAAGGGTCTCGACCCGAAAAGTCGCCTATCTCCTTCGCTCCTTTGATGCTGCTGCACCCGCTGAGTTTCTCCAGCTTTTTGTGTACTATCTATCTATCTATCTATCTATCTATCTATCTATCTATCTATCTATATATCTACCTATCTATCTATCTATCTATCTATCTGATAACAAAGACAGGAAGGAAAAAAGGGAAGTTGTAGAGATAATGCAATTGTGGCAGAGAAATGCATGTATTCATAAGGAAACCACATCTAGGGAGAATTTATTATTGAATCAAATAATGGCACACAAACCAAAGCGAATAAGCAATGTAAAAGAAAGGGAACATCCAAGCAGTAGAAAATATAATATCAAGAGAATCAAGAGTGTTTCCACAGATGCTGCCTCACCCGCTGAGTTTCTCCAGCATTGTGGTCTACCTTTGATTTTTCCAGCATCTGCAGTTCTTTCTTAAACAAGAGTGTTTTATTGTCATATGCCCGAAACAGATCAATGAAATTCTTACTTGCAGCAACTCAACAGATTTGTAAACATTGTACTCAGTAGATACAGTGATAAATGTCAAAAGCTCAATTAAAAAAACAAAAATATAGTGCAAAAACAATGCCCCAAGTATCAAATGTACACGTGTAGTCAAATCACATGTTTCAAGCGGATAATAAAGGCAGTAGTAAGTATGACAAAAACCAGGCTAATAAATTAGAGAAAAACGGACATCAAGGCACAGAGAATAAAACAGAACAGTAAATAGAGGAAACAATATCAGCCAACAAAATTGCAGAACAATGGAAAACATTTAAATGATCAGAGTGCAGAAAGAAAACAAACAAAACACTCATGAGAGTCCATGAATGAAAACTACACAAAAGGCAAGTAAAGAGGAATACACTAAATACATAAACAGCAAGAGCATACATAAAGGGAATGAATAAAAATGTCAGAGATAGTATATAGCTATAATGTCAAGGTACAGAAAACAGCATGATGGAATATAGGCACATCAATTTATCAAAAGGTCTGGAAATAAACAGGTTTGATAAGGGATTGATCAGATGCTACCACAGGTAACATTAGGAAAATCATTGAAATAAAAAATCATTATTTTTGCTACATTATCTATAAGAAAGAAATGCATTGATTACATTGATTGATGGTATGAGCAACAAAATTAATGCACTTAAAATGTTTAAATGATTCATCATAAATCAAACTCAAGAGAATAAAACCAAGCCCTGGTGTGATGAGTCCACATTACTAAGATAATCTAAGGGTTCAATAGTGAGGTATTGCAATGCAACTGTAATAATTGATTACAAAATTACATTATTTCAGCATTGTAATGATTATTCAGCATAGATTTCAAAAACTAAAACAGCGTTTATTGATTTTGTTTTCTTAAGAAGAGAACTGAGTAGAACGTTTAAATTTTCAAAATGCCCCTGATTTGGTTTCAAGGAGATGTACGAAGCAAGTTTTTTTTATACAGAGGGTGTCTGGAATGCACTGCTGGGGCTGGTGGCAGAGGCAGATAAGACAGGGCATTTAACAGACTTTTAGATGGCCACATGGATATACATGGAATGGAGGGATATAGATCACGTGCAGGTAGTGGAGATTAGCTTAACTTGACATCATGTACAGCACAGGCATTGTGGGCTGAAGGACGGACCTTGTGCTCTGCTCCAAAGCAAAATCAAGGGAAAAATAGCAAAATGGATCACCAGTTAGTCTTGCACCAGAAAACAAAAATGGAGGTAAAGGGTAATCATTCATAGTGTGAAGTGGGTAGTAGTGTTCCAAAGGGATTAGTGCTGGGACCACCAGTTTTCACAATTTATGATCTACACTCTAAAATCAAAAACTCATTAAAGAATTTGCAGGTGAAAAGTTATTGTTGGAGGTTATTCAATAAAGAGGATGACTCCAACAAGTTATAAGAGTTACAAATTAAGTAGATAATATTACTAGAGATAGAACCATAAATATGCCAAGATAAACTAACCTCATCCACCTACATATGATCCATACCCCTCCATTCCCTGTACTTCCCTGTGCTTATTTGGAAGTCTCTTGACTTCCACAATCGTATCTGCCTCCACCAACCCCTGGCAGTACGTTCCAAGTGCTCAATGCCCCCTGGGAAAACCTGCCTTGCACATGTCCTTTAAACTTTGCCCCTCTCGCCTCGAGGCTATGCCCTCTTACCTTTAACATTTCCACATTGTACTTCTCACAATTTTATGTACAACCTCTCCTTGTAGCTGCATCCTGGTAAACCTCTTCTGCGCCCTTTCCAAAGCCTGCACATCATTACTATGGGCTCCAAATGCCAAAGTCTTATCAAGAAACAAAGAACTCCAGATTCTGATTTACAAAAAAAAAGTGCTGGAATAACTCCTGAATCCTATCAGTCACACCTCCTACTATAAAAAAAAACATCACTTGGCCACAGTGTTTTGGCCTCAGTGTTTTTATTAAACAAAAAAGAAAGAGATTAATTTACATTTGCACTGAATCTACAGCCGAACAAGCCTAATTAAGCAAACATTATCTCTTTGATTTTCTTTGCCATTACACGTTAATGGCATTAAGAGAATCATTTCAGGCAGATGTCTGACTTAATATATTTTGACATTTCAGAAGCAAAAGCAGTACAAGTTGTGCAAATGTATTTCATCGCTTCCAATATACTTTACACTTTGGCAAAATCTGAAAGTAATTTAGAAAGCATCATTATTTTAATTAATTAAACCATCTGTTATTTGTTCTGACCCACCACAAGCAAAATACATTTATTTTGTTCAGCGACAACCAGAAATGGCTGGTATTCTTAAAGCAGCACTATCAACCAAGCCAAGCATTCCAAAGTACTTACAGGAATATTACCAACTTAATTTGATGCAATTATGAGGGGAGAAAAGACAGCTGCTTGAAAACTTGGACAAAAAACGTGCTAAAGGCTTATAGAGTGGGTTTAGTTTAGTTTAGTTTAGAGATTTAGCGTGGAAACAGGCTCTTCAGTTCAACAAGTCCACACCGATATGCACATTAACAATATCCTACACACACTAGGGACAATTTACACTTACATATAGCCTATTCACCTACAAACCTGTACGTCTTTGGAGTGTGGGAGGAAATCGAAGATCTCGGAGAAAACCCATGCGGTCACTGGGAGAACCTAAAGACTCCACAAAGACAGCAACTGTACTCGGGACTCTGGCGCTGCAAGCTCTGTTAAAGCAGCAACTTTACCGCCACACCACCGTACCGCCCAGGTTAACGTTCCCAGGATGTGGGAAAGGGAAAACCAGTGGAGGAAATTGCAGAATTGAAGACACATGCAATAGATGGCACAACCACTAATAGAGCAATTAAAGACTGGGCTGATCACATGGCCATAGGTGGAAGGCTGCAAACATCTTGAATGGTTTGTATCACAGAGAAGAGGGGAGGTAGCAGAATTAAAAATGTAAAAATACGAAACTATTCATACAATAGGTAGAGAAGTCAATGACACCAGACAAAGTGAACAGGCAACTGCCAGCCAGATTATAATTAACTGGATTTAAGAATCCCAAGAGGTTGTAATCTTGCGAGAGATACAATCAAACTCAACTGTATTTATATATCGTCAATTATAAAATATGAAATAGCTGCACATTTGGATAGCAGTAACAGGATCGGTCCGAGTCAGCATGAATTTACGAAGGGGAAATTATGCTTGACTAATCTTCTGGAATTTTTGATGATGTAACTAGGAAAATGGACAAGGGAGAGCCAGTGGGGGGTAGGGTACTGATATGGATAGAAAATTGGTTGGCAAATAGGAAACAAAGAGTGGGGGATTAACGGGTCCCTTTCAGAATGGCAGGGAGTGACTATTTGGGTACTGCAAGGCTCGATGCTGGGACCGCAGCTATTTACAAAATACATTAATGATTTAGATGAAGGGATTAAAAGTAACATTCGCAAATTTGCAGATGACACAAAGTTGGGTGACAGTGTGAAGTGTGAGGTGGATGCTATGAGGATGCAGAGTGGCTTGCACAGGTTGGGTAAGAGGGCAGATGCATGGCAGATGCAGTTTAATGCGGATAAATGTGAGGTTATGCACTTTGGTGGCAAAAACAGGAAGGCAGATTATTATCTGAATGGTGTCAAGTTGGGAAAAGGGGAAGTACAACAAGATCTGGGGGTCCTTATTCATCAGTCACTGAAAGTAAGCATGCAGGTACAACAGGCAGTGAAGAAAGCTAATGGTATGTTGGCCTTCATAACATGAGGAGTTGAGTATAGGAGCAAAGAGGTCCTTCTGCAGTTGTACAGGGCCCCAGTGAGACCACACCTGGAATATTGTGTGCAGTTTTGGTCTCCAAATTTGAGGTAGGACACTCTTGCTATTGAGGGAGTGCAGTGAAGGTTCACAAGGTTAATTCCCGGGAGAGCGGGATTATCATATGTTGACGGAATGGAGTGGCTGGGCTTGTATACTCTGTAATTTAGCAGACGAGAGAGGATCTTATTGAAACATATGATTATTAAGGGATTGGACACGCTAGAGGCAGGAAACATGTTCCCAATGTTGGGGGAATCCAGAACCTGGGGCAACAGTTTAAGAATTATGGGTAGGCCATTTAGAATGGAGATGAGGAAACACTTTTTCACCCAGAGAGTTGTGAATCTGTGGAATTCTCCTGCCTCAGAAAGCAGTGGAGGCCAATTGTCTGGATGCTTTCAAGGGAGAGTTAGATAGAGCTCTTAAAGATAGCTGAATCAGGGGAAATGGCGAGAAGGCAGGACGGGGTACTGATTGTGGATGATCAGCCATGATGATATTGAATGGCGGTACAGGCTCAAAAGGCCAAATGGCCTACTCTCGACCCTATTGTCTATCGTCTGTTGTATATCTGATCTGTTTGGATAGCATGCAAACCAAAGCTTTTCGCTGTACCTAGGAAGGCATGATAACAATAAACCTATACCTATATAAAAAACAGCATGCGTCTAAATTGAAATTATGCAACCTTAAAATAAGCACCAAGCTATATGTTTTGAAGAAGAGTGGGGAATTTGCAATTTAGTGTCATGGAAAATATTTATCAGTCACATCACAAAAACAGGTCATCTGGTCAGTATAAAGTTGCTGCATTTCACATGGTCATACAGCCTGGAAACCGATGTCTTTAGCCCAACTCATCAATGCTGACCAAGATGCCCCATCTAAGATAGACCCATTAGCCTGCATATAGCTCATATCCTGCTAAACCTTCCTATCCATGTGTCTTGTGCAAATTGATTACCACATTTCCCATACAGAGATTTTAATTCATTATAACATGCTTCAGAATAATCTGAAAGTCGCTATTTAACTCATTCTTTAGGGATTTTTAAAAATTATATACATCTAAAACACAGAATGCAGGAAAGGAGTTTATAAGAGAAAACTATTTCACATAGTTATACCACATATTACTCCGTCTACCGCTCCAAGCCCTCCTGCACGTCTCATCTGTTCAGCTCGTCATAACTCACTCTCGCAATTGCACAAATTCCTATCGTATCAACATTTTTCATGGATAATACTTGCTGCTTAGCTTAATAATCATTTTATTGGGTGAGAAAACTATTAGCTTGAACTTCAGATCTCAAGACCAAGGTTCAAATCTGACAATGACAGCTGCAGATTTGCATCCCATTAATTAAATACATAATTTTGAACTGTAAAGTTTCAGGAACCATGAAACTACTAATTGGCTGTAAAATCCCATCTGTTTTATCAATGTCCTTTAAAGAAGGAAATTTGTTGTCCTTGTCTACTCACCTCAGGTTTATCTCCAGGACCAAAGCAATGTGGTTGACTGAAATGCCCTCTGAAATGAAGTAGCAAATCATTTTATCAAAATACTTTTATCGCTACTCAATTTAAGTACCAAACTCATCAAAGGCATACTCATGTGAGCTGACCTCATCGCTAACATTTGGGGTCTTGAGGCAAAATTGTCATGATTGTTCTGCAATATTGTTAAGCCGCTGCCTGACACAGTTGTAGCCAGTCAGCTAATGTCCAAGGAACCTCTATTTTAGGGAACGGCTTCTCCCAGCATTAGGACAGACCCATGATTAAAGGTAAAATAATCTAAACAGTGGGCCCAGACCCCATTAAATATCAAGGCTTCAGATCAAGCATTCTCACTTGCCAGGCATTGTCCTACCCCTCACTCTCTTCCAGCTTTCTCCCCCCCCCCCCCCGACCCTCACCAGAACCAGTCCGAAGCTGAAACATCACCTATCCCTGTTCATCATTTCCCGACCTGAAACATCACCTATCCCTGTTCTCCAGAGATGCTGTCTGACCCATTGAGGTACTCCAGCACTCTGCATTTTTTTTTGTAAACCAACAGCTGCAGTTCCTTGTGTCTACATTCCAGTTGCTGGACTCAGCAGATGAATGCTGTACACCACTTGGAAGAAGCTCTGTGGGTAGCAAGGTCAAAGAACGTGCTTTGGATGGGGAACTTCAGTGTTCATCACCAGGCATGGTACGGTAGTAACACTGCCAGCCAAGATCCATGTCCCAGTGAGGGCACAACCTTTGAATTTCAGTGTGATAAAACTCCTGGCAGGGAGGAAATGAACACAAAATGAAAGTATTAAGATACGTTATTAATAAAAGGCAAAAATGACAAAATTACTGCTGCATTGTCAGTGGTGCCATATTTTGGAGGTGACCTGAGGCTAGACTTCTGTCTACCTGTACAAGATGAAAGATCTCTCATTATTTATTTGTTATTCTTTCTGTTGGCTGTTTAATTTATTGCTGCAGGTTTTTTTTGAATGCAAAAGTTTTAATAATGCTAAGGCCAACCATCACTTTTCCAAACCACAAAACGTTGGTAAATTATTATAGATGTTTCTTCTTGGGAAATGCTGTGCACCAACCAGTTGCTGTCCTTGCCAATGTAACAAAAGCAGTTGAAGCCACAAATTCATTTATTAGCTGCAAAGTATTCAGAATGAATGAGAAATGTGCAGGTCAATAAATAAGTCTGAATTTGTTGATCTTTGGAGTGCAATGGAAATAATGATTATCCAAATATAAAGGGAAGGAAACTTGTCCCACCTTTAAACAAGTTAAGACAGATTTAGGCAAATTTGGCAGGTGAAGCATCTGTTCTTAATTTGTTCAAAACAAGCACACAAAATGAGGGGTAGGAAAGGCCAAACCGCAGGTATTCAGTGCTCAAGCCAAGAGCAAGTTAATAATGTGCAAGGATTAAGAAACATAAGTGAAATTGGTCTCGTTATTGCAAAACATAAACCTGTTCAATCTAGTAACTGATTTACTGTGAGTTGCACGCACGGGATAGCATGCAACAAAAAAAGCTTTTCACTGTATCTCGGTACTCGTGGCAATAAACTAAATATCTCCATCTAGGATTATTGGTCACTCTCCTTCCTTCTCAGTTTCCACTATCACCTAACTTCTGATATCTTATGACAGGTCTTGGCATGGTGTGAGACATGGGTAAACAGAGAAATCCCCAACTGTAAAAGGTGATTATCTTCATAATTTTGCTCTTATCAATGGATACCCTTCATTGAATTTCTGTATCTAAAATAAAACACGTCAGAAATCATGGTATGCTATGCCCTCACAAGTGAACTCTACAAACTGAAAATTCCCACCAGTGCATTTGCCTTTTTATGTTCAAGTGGAAAGACGAAACAGTTTATTGCCAAGCATCCATCCATTCTTTACAGGTCAACCAGTACTTTATACTGTGCTGCATAACTAAACAGTTCCTGCCCGCTGATATTAATTCATGAATATCAAATGGAAGTCAGAGACTGTAGCTATTTTCCAAAAGGCAGCAGTGTATAGAATATAGAACAGTACAGCACAGGAACAGGCTCTTCAGCGCAAGATGTCTGAATCTCTTCTGCCTGCATGAGATCCAGATGCCTCCATTACCTGCATATGCCTATCTAAAAACCTTTTAAAGTAAAAATCAAGTTTTTTTTTTAAATCTGTTGATTTTTTTTGCCACAGAAGGCAGTGGTGACCAATTCACTGGATGTATTCAAGAGAGAGTTGGATATAGATCTTAGGGCTAACGGAATCAAGGGATATGGAGAGAAAGCAGGAACAGGGTACTGATTCTAGATGATCAGCCATGATCATATTGAATGGCGGTGCTGGCTCGAAGGACCGAATGGCCTACTACTGCACCTATTTTTCTATGATTTTCTGCCTCTTGTGCAAGCCACTATACCAAACATCTTAAACCTATCCCCTCTTGTTTTTTTGACACACCTACTACCCTTGGAAAAAGATTCTAATTATATACCATATCTATACTTCCTACAATTTTACATTTCTCTATCAGGTCACCGCTCAATCTCCATCACTCCAGGGAATACAAGCCTACCTACCAATCTCTCCTTCAAACAGAAGTTCTGCAATTCTGGCAACATTCTGGTGAATCTCCTCTGCGTTCTCCCCAGTGGAACAAAATCATTCCCCTCATGGGGTAACCAGAACTTCATGCAATACTCCAAGTGCAGTCAAATCACTGTTTTGTAAACCTGCACCATGATGTCCCAAATTATATACAGTTAACCCTCATTTTAATAAACACCTTTACAACAGATTTCGTATTTGACGGAGAGACCTTCCGACGCTCGCACCGCCTCCCCGGCCGCTTAGAGCCCTGGCTTCTGATACAACTCCTGACTCACATGGTGCACGATCAATCACCTCTTTGCCCACTGCATGGTCCGTTAACGCAGCTATTATCATAGAGTCGTAAGAGTGATACAGTGTGGAAACAGGCCCTTCAGCCCAACTTGTCCACACTGGCCAACATGTCCCAGCTACACTAGTCCCACCTAGCTGCGTTTGGTCCATATCCCTCCAAACATGTCTTATCCATGTACTTGTCTAACTGTTTCTTATATGTTGGGATAGTCCATGCCTCAACTTCCGCCTCTGGCAGCTTGTTCCATACACCTACCACCCTTTGTGAGAAAAAGTCACCCCTCAGGTTCCCATTACATCTTTTCCCATTCACCTTAAACCTATGTCCTCTGGTCCTCTCTTCACTTACTCTGGGCAAGAGACTCTGTGCATCTACCTGATCTATTAATCTCATGATTTTATGCACCTCAATAAGATCACCCCTCATCCTCCTTATGCTCCAAGGAATACAGCCTACTCAACCTCTCCCGACAGCTCAGACCTTCTAGCCCTGGCAACATCCTTGTAAATTTTCTCTGTACCAATTCCAGCTTGATAACATCTTTCCTAACTGAACACAATACTCTAAATGCGGCCTCACCAATGTCTCATACAACTGCAACATGACCTCCCAACTTCGATAATACTCTGGCTGATGAAGGCCAATGTCCCAAATGCCTTTTTCACCACCCTATCTATCTACAACTTCACCTTCAAGGAACCATGCAGCTCCTAGATCCCTCTGCTCTACAATTATTTTGTTGTGGCTCAGGTTGTAGCCTCTGGGTACAACACTTTCATAAGTGCAGGTAATAGAATAAAATAAAATAAGCATGGCATCTGCCTTCATCGCCAGCCTACCTACTTGTTTCTCACTTTCAGGGAACTGCCATCTTAAACCCTGAAGTGTTTCTATTCATCAATATTCCTTAGGGATGAATCATATACTGTTTAAGTCCTACCTTCAGTTGATTTTGCAAAATACATTACCTCACACCTTTCTGTATGAAATTCCTTCTGTCAACACTCTGCCCTATTATCCATCGAATCTATATCCTGCTGTGGACTTAGACAATCGTTCTCACTATTCACAACACAAGCATCTTTTTTGTTATCCACAAACTTACTAGCTACTCTGTCTGCATTCACATCCAAGACAACAAAGAGTCCCAGCACTGACACCTGCAGTACACCTTTGGTGAAGGACTTACAAAGAAAAGTATCCTTTCACCTCTACCTTCATTTTCCATTCACCGAGCTAATTTGCACCTTTGATCACACGTAACTTAATTTTATGTATCAACCACCATGCATAAGCCTTGTCAAAAGTATTTGTAAAGTCCTTGTGGATAAGATCTACAAACCTGCCCTCATGAATTACCTGCATTATTTCATCAAAATACTCTATCAAAATTCATATAATTTGAGAAGATTTTCACTTCTCTATGTAAAGGACAATTTTTCGATAATTCATTATGTTTCGTCCTCGATTATCAAAATTTACTTTCATTTTCATCTCATCCTTCAGAATATTGATTATAGTCTAGTTTAGGTCATTATTGTCACATGTACTGAGGTACAGTTTCTGTGCGATCCAGTCAAAGAAAATACTATACATGATTACAGTCGAACGGTCCACAGTGCACGGATAAAGGATAAAAGGTACAACATATTGTACAAGATAAAGTCTGATGAAGTTGAATTAAAGATAGACACAAAATGCTGGAGTAAAGGGCCTGTCCCACTTAGGAGATGTTTTAGATGACTGCCGGCGACTGTCATAGTCATAGCAGGTCGCCGAACAACCGGCGATTGGCTCCCCATGACAATGTCTACGACAATATCTACGACAAGCTACAACAACCTACCACCTAGTCGACGTCAAGCTACAGCAAGCTACCGACAAACGGCGACCCATTAGATGACCACGTATGACCACATCTGCGACAACTTACGATAACCAAAGTCAACCTACGTCCATCACGACAAGCTACGACGAGGTACCACTTGGAAGGGTGAAGATGGGAAGATATGGCCAGTAGTGGGATCCCATTGGAGGTGGCAACAATGTAGGAGGATTATTTGTTAAATGCGATGGCTGACGGGGTGGAAGGTGAGGAAAAGGGGGACTGTCCTTGTTGCGAATGGGGGGGCAGCAATAGCGAGCAGCGTGATATCGAGGAGACCCTAGTGAGAGCCTCATCTATAATAGAAGAGGGAAACCCCTGTTTCCTAAAGAATGAGGACATCTCCAATGCCCTGGTAGGGAAAACCACATCCTAGGCACAGATGCGGCGTCGAGAGGAGTTGGGGATAGTCTTACAGGAAGCTGGGTGGGAAGAACTGTAGCCTAGATAGCTGTGGGAGTCAATAGGTTTGTAGTAGATGTAGGTCTATAGTTTGCCTCCTGTGATGGAAACGGTGAAATCTAGAAATGGTAGAAACATAGAAACATAGAAAATAGGTGCAGGAGTAGGCCATTCGGCCCTTCGAGCCTGCACCGCCATTCAATGTGATCATGGCTGATCATCCAACTCAGTATCCCGTACCTGCCTTCTCTCCATACCCCCTGATCCCTTTAGCCACAAGTGCCACATCTAACGCCCTCTTAAATATAGCCAATGAACTGGCCTCAACTACCTTCTGTGGCAGAGAATTCCAGAGACTCACCACTCTCTGTGTAAAGAATGTTTTCCTCATTTCGGTCCTAAAGGAATTCCCCCTTATCCTTAGACTGTGACCCCTTGTTCTGGACTCCCCCAACATCGGGAACAATCTTCCAGCATCTAGCTTGTCCAACCCCTTAAGAATTTTGTAGGTTTCTATAAGATCCCCCCTCAATCTTCTAAATTCCATCGAGTACAAACCGAGTCTATCCAATCTTTCCTCATATGAAAGTCCTGACATCCCAGGAATCAGTCTGGTGAATCTTCTCTGTACCCCCTCTATGGCAAGGATGTCTTTCCTCAGATTTGGAGACCAAAACTGTACGCAGTACTCCAGGTGTGGCCTCACCAAAACCCTGTACAACTGCAGTAGAACCTCCCTGCTCCTATACTCAAATCCTTTCGCTATGAATGCTAACATACCATTTGCTTTCTTCACTGCCTGCTGCACCTGCATGCCTACTTTCAATGACTGGTGTACCATGACACCCAGGTCTCGTTGCATCTCCCCCTTACCTAATCTGCCACCATTCAGATAATAGTCTACCCTCATGTTTTTGCCACCAAAGTGGATAACCTCACATTTATCCACATTGTACTGCATCTGCCATGCATCTGCCCATTCACTCAGCCTATCCAAATCACCCTGCAGCCTCCAAGCATCCTCCTCACACCTAACTATACCCCCCAGCTTGGTATCATCTGCAAATTTGGAGATGTTGCATTGAATTCCCTCGTCCAAATCATTAATATATATTGTAAATAGCTGGGGTCCCAGCACTGAGCCTTGCGGCACCCCACTAGTCACTGCCTGCCATTCTGAAAAGGACCCGTTTACTCCTACCCTTTGCCTCCTGTCTGCTAGCCAGTTCTCTATCCACATCAATACTGAACCCCCAATACCGTGTGCTTTAAGTTTGTATGCTAATCTCTTATGCGGGACCTTGTCGAAAGCCTTCTGAAAGTCTAGATATAACACATCCACTGGTTCTCCCTTATCCACTCTACTAGTTACTCTACTAGTAGGGCGATGTCGTAAATGATCCAAGTGAATTTGAGCGCAGGATGGAAATTGGTCGTGAAGTTGATGAAGTCAGTGAGTTCTGCATGGGTGCAGGAGGTAGCACCGATGCAGTCGTCAATGTAGCGGAGGTAGAGTTCGGGGATAGGACCAGTGTATGCCTGGAACAGTGATTGTTCGACGTACCCTACAAAGAGGCAGGCATAGCTAGGGCCCATGCGAGTGCCCATAGCTACACTTTGGAGTTGGAGGAAGTGGGAGGGGTTGACGGAGTTGTTGAGGGGAAGGACCTACTCTGCTAGGTGGAGGAGAGTATTGGTAGATGGAAATTGGCTGGTTCTGCGGCCAAGGAAGAAATGGAGGACTTTAAGACTTTGTGGTCGGGGATGGAGATGTAGAGTGACTGGACATCTATGCTAAAGATGAGGGAGTTGGGGCCTGGAAAATGGAAGTCATTGAAGGGACGAAGAGCATGTGAGGTGTCTTGGACATAGGTAGGGAAGGATTGGACCGGGGGGGGGGGATAGGATGGAGTTGAGGTAAGTGGAAATTAATTCAGTGTTTTAAAGGTCAAAGGTCCCCAACGATGTAGATGGGAGATCGGGACCACACACCAGCTAGTGAGAGGACAGTTCATTTGCTTAATAACAGCAGGGAAGAAACTGTCTCTGAATCTGGAGGCGTGCGTTTTCAAACTTTTTGCCTCTTGCCTGATGGGAGAGGGAAGAAGAGGGAGTGACCGAGGTGAGACTGGTCCTTGATTATGCTGGTGGTCTTGCTGAGGCATTGTGAAGTGTAGATGCAATCCTTGGAAGGGAGATTGGTGTGTCTGATGGTCTAGGCTATGTCAACGACTCCCTTCAACTCCCTTCACAGTCTTGGATGGAACCAAACAAGGCTGTGATGCATCCCGATAAAATGCTTTCTATGGTGCATCTGCAGACGTTGGTGAGGGTTGTTGGCAACATGCCGAACTTCCTAAGACTTCTAAGGAAGTAGAGGCTTTGGTGTGCTTTCTTGGCCATAGCTTCTTGGCTAGTCCAGGATGAATCCTTATTCCTGCCCATTTTGTGACAGATTATTCAGTATCTGCGGCAATGGAAAAAAACATACTTGTGCCTTCGCTCCATAGATGCTGCCTCCTGCATTCTCCAGCTTTTTTATCTACCTTTCTCCAGCTTTTTTTATCTACCTTTGTGCATTTGAAAATGTTGGTTCTAGCTCCAACATCTGGGAACAACGCTCATGTAGCATGATTGGAAAACCCTAGGAAATTCAGCTGGTATTAATTTGAAGAAGTGACATATCTTAAAACATATCTTAAAACCACCATCTGTATTGTACGCAACCAACAATCATGTAAACTGTGAATGTGGTGGGTGAGTTGACAGAGAAACACACTTTCTAATCCTTTCCACATGATGTAGTTATGCGGGTAGTCAAAAGAAACCAGAGACCGTAATCTTCCAAGTATCTTTTTCATCGTCTTATCAAAGGTCCATCATAAGAACTGCCAGATTTCTGTTTTAAATAGTTGTACGCTCACTTTCATCTGTTCTAACTGCACATGCTGCTTCACCACGACAGATTCAAGAACTTATTTTAATACAGTGTGTAGTTAACACAATCCATCTTCTTTTCAGGAATTTCATAATTCTCTTTCGGAGGACAACCATGCCGATTTAGCCCTGTACAAACTTGACAGCATGGTTAATACTTTCACCACTCGTAAAAGGCACATTTAAAAAAAAACAAAGGCTTTGCAGAAAGCCTCCAAACTCATCACCATAAATCAAGTTCTGCACCACTATATCTTTCTTTTCAACTACATACTTGCATTGTTCTTCGGAAGATCTCAATCAGTGCGAATCAGTAATAAAATCTCCTCCTCACTGACCATCAACACAGGTGCACCTCACCCTCAAGGCTGCATGTTTAGCCCTCTGCACTACTCCCTTTACATCCACAGCTCTGTCGCTCAGCACAGCTTCAACGCTAACTATTAATTTACCAATGTCACCCCTGTTGTTGGCTAAATCATGGGAGGTGATGAATCTGCCTACAGGAGAGAGAAAGAACACCTGGTGGAGTGATGCTGCAACAACATACTCCCATTTATCATCAACCAAACCAAGGAATTAATCAGTCATGATGGACCTTTGACCAGTCTGAAGAAGGGTCTCGACCCGAAACGTCACCTATCTCCTTCGCTCCTTAGATGCTGCTGCACCCGCTGAGTTTCTCCAGCTTTTTGTGTAACCCAAGGAATTAATCTGTCTGAATCTATGGCAGTCTGAAGAGTGATCTCGACCTGAAATGTCTCCCATTCCTTCTCTTCATCATTTAATCAGTCATTGACTTCAGGAAGTAGAAGTCAGGAAACCACACACTAGCTTTCATTACTGGGTTAGTGGTGCAGAGTTGGCAGTTTCAAATTTGTTTTTGCACATAGATGCAATCACGAAAAAGGTGCCTCTGCTTTCTTAGAAGTTTACAGAGATTAGCCATCTCACTGAATCCTGTAACAAATATCTATCTGCTTGATGGTAGTAGCAGAAGGAGGGCATGGCCCAGATGGTGTGGATCGTTGAAGACAGATGCCACCTTTTTAGACAATAGAAAATAGGTGCAGGAGTAGGCCATTTGGCCCATAGAGCCAGCACCGCCATTCAATGTGATCGTGGCTGATCATCCACAATCAGTACCCCGCTCCTGCCTTCTCACCATATCCCCTGACTCTGCTATCTTTAAGAGCCCTATCTAGCTCTCTCTTGAAAGTATCCAGAGAACTGGCCTCCACCGCCCTCTGAGGCAGAGAATTCCACGGACTCACAGCTCTCTGTGTGAAAAATTCCAGGAGATTAGTCAAGCATGATTTCCACTTCATTAATCCATGCTGACTCGGACCTCATGCCTTGGTCGCTGGGGAGGGCGGCAATCATGATTAACCTGGCTAGTTCACCACTCTCCGCAGCCTCTTGCGTTCCCATGTGTTGGAATTGGTGTGCTAGGCCATGATGCAAGTCAGGATATTTTCTACAATACATTTGTAGAGCTTGAGTATTTCACAAATTCACAAGTTATAGGAGTAGAATTAGGCCATTCGGCCCATCAAGTCGACTCCACCATTCAATCATGGCTGATCTGCTAATCCCATTTTCCTGCCTTCTCTCCATAACCCTTGACACCAGTTCTAATCAAGAATTTATCTATCTCTTCCTTAAAAATATTTGGTGACATGCCGAATTTCTTTAAACTTCTAAGAGAGGCACTAATGGGCCTTCTAAATGATTACAGTTATATGCTGTGCAAATTAGCAAACATCAACAACAGATGTAATCATCAGCAAAATTCAAAATTTTACAGTTGTTTTTTTCATTCAAATGATTGACCAAGGCCAGGAATAGAGAGGCCCAAGCATTGATCATCTGCTGCCCCCTGTTTACTTCCACTCATTGTTTTTGACTCATTAACCAACTCTCAATACCAACTCTGGTTGGTATATTGTCAAATTTCACCTATTCTGACTTTGTTCAGCAACCTCCTGTGTGGGGGATAGAAGGCCTTCTGAAAATCCCAAAATATCACATCGTCTCCTCTACTAACTTCACGTTTCAGAACAATAGATGAGATGAACATGATTTCTCATTCATAAATTCCTGTCTGCACAGCTCAGTTGTACTCTTCATATTATTCGTATTTTGGAAAATAAATAAAACTATAGAACATGGAATCCAAAACAAAGGAAAATAAATACTGTAAGAATTCAGTCTGGGGCCTCTTTCCCAGAATATGTTTTTCTTTCCACAGATGTCTCTTGCCTGGCTGAGTTCTTCCATTAATTTTATGTTTGTGTTGATATTGCATCCTTTGAGGATCCAGCATGGTGGGCCTTTTGATGCATGAACTACATGCAAGCATGTTTATCACTTTACACCCCGATCCATTTGCAGGGTCAAATATAACATGAAGTAATAATCAAACTGAACATTATACAAGAGACACAAAGAACTGCAGAAGCTGGAATCTTGGGTAAAATATAAAGTGCTGGAAGAAATCAGCAGGTCAGGCAACATCTGCTGAGGGAATGGACAGGCAACGTTTCAGGTCAGGACCCTTTCTCAGACTGTTCTGAGTTTGAAGAAGATTCTATCCCAAAATTCTGCCTGTCCATTCCCTCAATAGATGCTGCCTGACCCACTAAGTTCCACCAGCAATTTGTGTTTTGCTGAGCATTATACAAGATTCTTGGAATATCCGGAAACAAATAAAAGTGATGACAGGAGACCTCAAGGAACATGGAAGGGTAAAAAAACAGCCAATAAAATGATTACATGATTCACAACATGTTGCTTGACAACCATATCATGTTCGTCAGTGCCAAAACATACTTTACTGCATCCCGATCATACTTCCACAAAAATAATCCATCTTTCCTCATACATTTATTCAAGTATTGTAGTATTGGAACCTTGTACACTGCAATACTGAGTAATCTCAGTATAGTAAACAATGTCTGTTTCCAATCACTCTATAACTTTAATTTGAGTGAATCACACCTACTCACAGATCTGGTACAACAATATTTATTGAGTAACGTATACAACACACTACAGCATGTTACTCCTTCCATGCAGCAGTACTGACTGGCAGCATATGTCGGGTTGCGATAATATGAATGGTGCGGTAGTAGGCAGAGCTTATCATAATAAAGCACTGCATTGGTTAGTAAGTAAACCAATCTACACTTTAGGAATACATGCCCCAATCAACATCAAATGAAAATGGTTAAGAGCTTCAAATTCCTTGACGTAAATGTTACCAATGATCTATCATTTGCCATCTATAATGAAGCAACTGTCAGGAAGGCACTCAATGCCTCTACTGCCTCATGTGACTAAGGCAATTTGGCATGTCTCCAATGCCTGTTACAAACTTCTACAGATGTACTATAGACGCATACTCTCAGGTTGTTTCACAGTTTCGTTTGGGAACATCTGCCATGGTATTAGGTATAGAAATTGGGATGTTATGTTACAGTCGTACAAGTCATTGGTGAGGCCACATTTATAATATTTACAGCACCTTTACAACATCTTTCCTTGATAATCGGTGCTGGCTTTGAATTGTTCTTTTCATACCTTTCATTTATTTTTTCTTTGTATCTTTTCTCACATCTCTCTTCCCTGACTCTCAATCTGAAGAAGGGTCTCGACCTGAAACATCACCTATTCCTTCTCTTGAAGGATTTTGCCTGACCTACTGAGTTACTCCTGCACTTTGTGTCTATCTTTGGTGCAAAACAGCATCTGCAGTTCCTTTCTATACATCTATAGTACTGTGTTCAGTTTTGATCACCCTGCTCACCCTCAGAAGAATCACACTCAGGAGAATGTTGTTAAGCTGGAAAGAGTGCAATGAAGATTTACAGGAAAGAGTGCAAATAATATTTACAAAGGTGTTGCCAGGACTTGAAGGCCTGAGCTATAGGGAGAGGATGGCCAGGCCAGGATTATTTTGCTTGGAGCACAGAAGGATGAGGGAAGATCTTTTAGAGGTGCATAAGATCACGAGGAGAACAGATAAGGTGAATGCACAGAACAATTTACCCAGAGTAGGGGACTCAAGAACTAGAAGACATAGGCTTAAGGTGAGAGAGGAAAAATGTAATAGGAACGTGAGGGGCAACATTTTCACACAGAGGGTGGGGAATATATGTATCGAGCTGCCAGAGGAGTAGTTGAGACAAGTACTATAACAACATTCACATGCATAGGAAAAGGTTAGAGGGATATAGGTCAAACACAGGCAGCTGGGATTAGTGAAGATGGGGTGACTTGGTCGGCATTTGTAGGCCAAGAAATAACAATGTGTCTTTTGATAAATGCATTTGTTCCTGGACTGATAGTTTACATGTCAAGCTAAAATTTGAATTAACTTTAGATACTCTGGCTTTTATAAGGGAATTTGTCTTTATTTATTTATTTTCAAGATGTTCGCAACACTGGTAAGGCAAGCCTATCTCTGATTGCCCTCAAACCAATGGCAAAGTGTGGTCTTCTTCTTGAACTGCTGATGAAGCTACTCCCAATATCCTGCAGGACAGGAGATTCCAAACATCAATTCATCCAGCAATGATCAAGGGCCAGCAATATACTACCAACCTGTCAAGGAACCTGGATGTGGTGGTATTCTGGGTGCTAGTCTCCCTTCTACTTCCTGGTGGGAGAGGTCACAGGTCTGTGAAGTTATATCGGAGTAGCCTGGATACAAACCATTTAATGGCTAGCACACACTGGAGCACAGTGGGAATGAATGCATTCTGTCGTGGGTGGGTTGCCAATGATGAAGGTTGCTCTGTCCTGAATGATACCAAGCTTCTTGAGATCTGTTAATGCTGTACTCATCCAGGGAAGTGGAGAGCATTTATTCACTGGACTAATTTGGCTACTGTTGACGGTGGAATGGCTGGGCATCAGGAAATGAACCCAGCCTCTGATTTGTTCCTAAGTCATCGAGATAAACAGCTAGGAAACTGCAGTCCAATAAGTCCATGCCAACCCAGTACTCATCTAAAGCAGTCCCACTGCCTACATTTGACCCATGTCCTTTTCAACCTTTCCTACTCATGCACCTGTCCAAATGTATTTTAAGTGTTGTTATTGTACATGCCTCTACCACTTTGTCTCAGTCTTGTAACCACAGTATTTATAGGACTAGTCCAGTTGAGTTTCTCATCACTGGTAACACCCACAATGTTGATGATGTGTGATTGTATGATCACAAGGTCACAGATTCTGTTGAACTACAGGGCAGAAATAAATTGACGCTGCATAAAGTCAAAATACTGCAGATGCTGGATGTCTGAAATAAAAACAGAAAGAATGGAAATCTCAGCAGCTAAGGCAGCATCTGTGGTAAAAGGAGCAAGATAACATTTCAGGTTTATTTGTACACTTGCCATCCAAACATGGGCTCATTGTTTAAATAAGCTCAAATCCACTATGCTGCAGAAAGACACCATAGTCTGTGAGAAAATTAATAGACTTAACCTACTACAGCATAGCATTCTACTGCAATGCTATAGTTATATATCAAGATTGAAAACATGTGCTTTCAAAAATTATTTTATTGTTGTTGGAACAACACTTCCACGTGATGTTTCCCAGTACTTAGGTGAGCAATGGTTACCTTAAGGTTAAGTTACTGGAATAGTTAGGGTACCAGAGGGAGGGAATTAAGATTAGAGAACAGGTGAGGGAGGTGAGAGAGAAAAGATTTAATAGGAATTTGAGGGGCAACTTTTTCACACTCAGAGTGGTGGGTATATACAGTAGAACAAGCTGCCAGAGGGGACAGTTGAAACAGTTACTATAACAACATTTAAAAGCTATATATACAGCTAAATGTATAGAAAATCGTTCAGAGGGATAGGGACCAAACATGGACAGGTAGGGCTAGTGCAGATAGGACAAATTGGTCAACATGGGCAAGTCGGGCCGAAGGGCCTGTTTCCGTGCTCTATTGCTCTATGACCATAATTGGAAATAGGAGATTCTGAAATGTTTGCATTCCACGAATTACTCTGAATTTGCTTCTGCAAATTGAATAAAATAAGAATTAAACAAATAAAAGTATGATCAGAAATCATAAAACTGGAAAGTAGTTATTTGCAGACTCGACTTTATGTAGTTTAGACAAGGTGTTACAGCAACTGTAGTAACGTGACAACTGTAGGCCATTCAATTCAAAGGCAATTAGGTATAGATAATAAATACTAAAATGCTAAGCACACACACGTTGCATTAATGAATTAGAAGAACATTTTATGCTACTGTACTGCGATTCAAAAAACACTTAAAAAGGAAAGATGTTAAATCATTTTAGAATATCAAAATAATTGGAGAAATGGAGGTTCTTGCACGGACTAATAATTATCTGTGAAAATCAGCTGGTTCACAGCTCACTGACAATTTTAGTTTATTTTGATCATGCAGCATAGTGAAATGGGTTTTTTCCTCATTTTCCTGAGTGGTGTGAATATTTTACTTTGGAGTCACGTGAGTGATTCCATGAAGAAGACCCGCCAGGCCGCATCAGCTTCAGTACGTCAGCCGCATTTGACGCACGGAGGCTGCGAGAAACGTAAGCTCCTCCAGCGGTAAGTATGCAGATGTCAGGTAAGTTTAAAACTTTCAACTGGAGCTTGAAATCCGTGCTGGCCGGTACGCTATACCGAGTGCTAGCATGGAAAAAACAGGGAAGGGATAGCAGCGCACTTCAACCGGCCACGGCAGTTCAGGCTTGGAAGCTCTGCCTCATACCCCTGTTCAGTCGCTAAGTACAGAAACAGCGACTGCAGACTTAGTGCTACACAGCACAGAGCCGTCGCCATTAGGGCACAAGGCAACAGATAAGTCTGCTAGGCCCGCGGAGTCGGGGGATTATTCCTCACCGGGGCTGGATAGAGTGTGTACACGCCTATCCCAAGTCGAGGATCTGTTGCATACAGTCCTCCAAAGAACTTCCCTGCAAGAAAAGGAGTGTCAGCGCATAGAAAAAGAAACGCCAGCAGCAACAATGCTGCCCGAGAAGTTCGGGAAGCGGCAGTGACGAGGGACGTAACGCAGTGGTCCGACCAGTCGGAGGCCATGCTACAAGATGCACTGACAGATGTCGACTGGAATATGTTCCAAGCAAGTTCCAGTGACGTCAGTGAGTTTGCGGAAGCAGTCATGGATTTCATCGCAACAATAGTCGATAACATTGTCCCCACGGTAAGGGTTAGCACCTTTCCGAATCAAAAGCCCTGGGTGGACAGGTCCGTTCCTGGTGCCCTGAATGCCCACACCGATGCCTACAACTCTGGCCTGGCATCCGAAAATATGGACGTCTACAAGGTACAGTCCTACCGACTGCAAAGGGCGGTGAATGACGCAAAAAGGAGGTACAGGGACAAGATGCAGTCACAGATGGAGCAGCAGGACACCGGACGCCTGTGGCAGGGACTACAGACTGTAACCGTCTAACGGAGCAGCCTCCCCTCAACTGGAAGTGCCGGCACCTCCCTAGCTGGTGACCGGAACTCTTTCTACGCTGGGTTCAAGATGGGCAACATCACTCCAGGTTTGCCGGCCAACGTCTTCACCGCCAGCGCGCTGGCTAACGAAGCTGAAGGGAGGTCCATCGCTGGGGACGTGCACACATTCCCGTTGTCCGAGCACGTTGTCGACGTGAGGAGGGCTCTGACACGTGTGAGCACGAGGAAAGCAGTCGGCCCAGATGGCATTTCGGGGCGAGTACTTAAGTCTTGTGCTACGCAGCTAGCTCCGGTGCTCATTACAATATTCAACCTCTCCCTGGCCTAGTCCGTGGTCCTTGACTGCTTCAAAAGATCCATCATTGTACCTGTACCAAAAAATGCCTCCCCAGCTTGTCAGAATGATTACCGTCCGGTGGCCCTCACCTCGGTAGTCATGAAATGTTTTGAGAGGCTGGTCAAGAACCACATCTGCGCCTTCCTCCCTCACAACATGGACCCGCTACAATTCACATACTGTCCAAACAGATCCACGGACGATGAGGTCTCCCAGGTTTTGCACACCGCTCTCTCTCACCTTGACAGCCAGAAGGAGGGCTCTGTGAGGATGCTGTTCATAGACTTCAGTTCAGCCTTCAACACGATAGTCCCCACCAGACTTGCTGAGAAGCTGCTGGAATTGGGGCTCAACACCTCCCTGTGTGCCTGGGTCCTGGACTTTCTCACCACCAGGCCCCAAGTAGTCAAGATGGGAAGAAATACATCAGTCCTTCACCCTGAGCACAGGATCCCCTCAGGATTGCATCCTCAGCCCCCTACTGTACTCCCTGTACACACATGACTGTGTGGCTAGGTTCAGCTCCAACTCTATAATCAAGTTTGCTGATGACATTGTGGAGGTGGGCCTGATCTCCGAAAACAAAGAGAAGGCCTACCGGGAGGAGGTGGCTAATCTGGCACTCTGGTGTCAGGACAACAGCCTCCTCTTGAATGTCAAAAAAAGTAGGGAGCTGATCGTGGACTTTAGGAGGACACATCATCCGAGGACGTACACACCATTGAGGATAAATGGGGATATTGTGGATAGGGGGAGCTGTTTTAAATACCTGGGAGTCCACATCTCAGAAGATCTGACATGGACATCACACGCTGCCGCACTGGTGAGTAAAGCAAGGCAGCGCCTTTACCACCTCAGGCAATTGAGGAAATTCAGAGTGTCTCTGAGGATCCTCCAGTGCTTCTACTCAGCGGCTGTGGAAAGCATCTTGTCTGGAAACATCACAATTTGGTTTGGGAACTGCTCTGCCCCGGACAAAAAGGCTCTGCAGAGAGTAGTGCGTTCGGCCGAACATACTATGGGAACTACACTCGCCCCCCTGCAGGAACAATATATCAGAAGATGAAAATCCAGAGCCAACAAGATCATGGGGGGCCCCCACCATCCCAGCAACAGACTGTTCCAGCTGCTACAGTCAGGCAAACGCCTCCGTTGCCATGCTGTGAAAACAGAGAGGATGAGAAGGAGTTTCTTCCCAGTGGCCATTAGGACTGTAAACTCCTATCTCAACAGGGACTAACTTACTGCACCGATTTACTGTTGTGTGGTGTCTTTTTAAATTGCTGTTTCTTCTTCTTTTTTTCCCCCACAAATATGTAATTCTGATTCTGTCCCATTCTGTTTTGTAGTTTTTTTGCACAATCCGCAAGCATTGCCACTTTTCATTTCACTGCACATACAATAGAATAGATAGACAATAGACAATAGGTGCAGGAGTAGGTCATTCGGCCCTTCGAGCCAGCACCACCATTCAATGTGATCATAGCTGATCATCCCCAATCAGTACCCCGTTCCTACCTTCTCCCCATATCCCCTGACTCCGCTATTTTTAAGAGCCCTATCTAGCTTTCTCTTGAAAGCATCCAGAGAACCCGCCTCCACCGCCCTCTGAGGCAGAGAATTCCACAGACTTACCACTCTCTGTGAGAAAAAGTGTTTCCTAATCTCCATTCTAAATGGCTTACTCCTTATTCCTAAACTGTGGCCCCTAGTTCTGGATTCACCCAACATCGGGAACATGTTTCCTGCCTCTAGTGTGTCTAAACCCTTAACAATCTTATATGTTTCAATGAGATCCCCTCTCATCCTTCTAAACTCCAGAGTGTACAAGCCTAGCTGCTCCATTCTCTCAGCATATGACAGCCCCGCCATCCCGGGAATTAACCTTGTAAACCTACGCTGCATTCCCTCAATAGCAAGAATGTCCTTCTTCAAATTAGGGAACCAAAACTGCACACAATACTCCAGATGTGGTCTCACTAGGGCTCTGTACAACTGCAGAAGGACCTCTTTGTTCCTATATTCGATTCCTCGTGTTATAAAGGCCAACATGCCATTTGCTTACTTCACTGCCTGCTGTACCTGTATGCTTACTTTCATAGACTGATGTACAAGGACCCCCAGATCCCGTTGTACTTCCCCTTTTACCAACTTGACGCCATTTAGATAGTAATCTGCCTTCCTGTTTTTGCTACCAAAGTGGATAACCTCACATTTATCCGCATTAAACTTCATCTGCCATGCATCTTCCCACTCCCCCGACCTGTCCAAGTCACCCTGCATTCTCATAGCACCATCCTCACAGTTCACACTGCCACCCAGCATTGTGTCATCTCGTATGCGTATGTGACGAATAAACTCTTCGATACTCTTGACTTGAGATAAGCACATGTATATGCAGGGAATGGAGGAATGTGCAGGCAAAGGAAATAAGTTTAACAGAGTCATATTTGGCATAAACATTGTGGGTGAAAGGCTTGTTCCTCTGCTGCGCCGTTCTATGGTCTGTGCACTGTTGAGTAACAATTTCCAAAGATTATTCGCCCCCTGGTTAAAAAGTAATCTGCTCATTTTCATCCTGAGTTGCCAATTCCTTTCTTTGGGAAAGTACTGGAGGAGTTACAGCCAGGCGAAGTCTGTGCATGTCTCGGCAGCTGTCTGAATCCACCTTCATTTGCACAATGTTTATGGATGCTGATCGTTTCTTTGCAATAGCTTTGTCAAGACGTAAGAAAATCACACAGTATCTGGAATATTAATTATCTAGCTTTGCATAGGAATTTCTCACCAAATTTAAAAACGTCATGGCTGATCTATCTTTCCTCTCAACCCCATTCTCCAGCCTTCTCTCCATAACCCTTGACACCCTTACTAATCAAGAGACTGTCAAACACCACCTTAAAAATAGCCTATGACAGCCGTCTGTGGCAATGAATTCCAGATTCACCACTCTCTGACTAAAGAAATCCCTTCTCATCTCCTTTCTAAAGATACGTCCTTTTATTCTGAGGCTGTGCCCTCTGGTCCTTGGCTCTCCCATGAGTGGAAACATCCTCTCCATATCCATTCTATCCAGGCCTTTCACTATTCAGTATATTTCAATGACCCTCCCTCCACCCTCCCCACCTCCCCACCTCCCCACCTCCCCACCTCCCCACCTCCCCAACAATCAATTGATTGAATTATTCTGGCATTGGTCCTTGGTGTTACATTAACTCTGACTTGCTAAATCCAATTACCCCCTAATTTCAACCTAAAATAATTTGCATACATGCAGTGGAAACATCTGTATTCCCATTCTGGACTTTAGCTAGCAACTGCTCAGTGGCCATCCTCATGCTGTTTCCCAAATAGATCTACAAGGTGACTTTTTTCTGTAACAGTGGAAACTGAACCTACACAGGAAAGATGCACATCCATCTCAAGGCCCTGTCTCACGGTGCGAGTTGACACACGAGTGACCCAGAGTGACAGACTCGTGGTTGTGTACGATATTCCAAGTTGATGTGCAAGTGTTTGAGACGAGTTCCCACGGGTATGGTAATCTGCGATGTTCCGAGATCGTCTCCAGAGTTACCAAGTTCCCCTCCCGTTTGCTCTTGAGTTACCAAGTTCCTCTCCCGCTCAGGGCGTGTGTTGTTGCCGCAGTCCGGGATTCGCATTTAAAGCACTCGGTTATCTTCAGCAGTTCAGGCGAGGACAGGTTTGGGGGGGGGGCGAGGGATGGTGGAATTGGGAGAAGGCAAAGACTAAGGGTGGGGAGGAGTGAGAGGGGGGGCTAGGAACGGCATCTGCGAAACGGGTAGTCAACCTTTAGGGTCCCGGCCCGAAACATCCCTATACATTTTATGATTTCCCTCCAAAGATGCAGTCTCCCATGGTTTGTTTGCACAACTCTCTTCCCTCTCTCTCCCAACATTGGGGGGGGGGGGGGGGGGGGGACGACAAGATAGTTTAAACGGACCTTACCCCCACTTCATGCTTCTGTTGCGCATAATTCAGCAGTAAAACCTCTCTTCCCATTACCCAGCTACGCCCGATTCCTCGCACCCCCACAAGTTCACATCGACGAGGGAAGAATGAGCGGGGAGTCTGAAGAAGGGTCCCGACCCGAAACATCACCCATTCCATCTCTCCAGGTGCGATGCCTGTCCCGCTGAGTTACTCCAGCATGTTTGTGTCTATCGTCGGTGTAAACCAGCATCTGCGGTTCCTTCCTACACACGGACAGTGAAGTGCCTCGGCCAAATTAGGAACATTAGGATTCTCTGATGTGAAGGTAGTCTGGTTTGCGTTTCTTACACTTGATCATATCCGAAACTAAAGTATAGATAGACACAAAATGCTTGAGTAACTTGGCAGGACAGGCCGCATCTCTGGAGAGAAGGAATGGGTGGCGTTTTGGGTAAGTCTGAAGAAGGGTCTCGACTCCATTCCTTCTCTCCAGAGATGCTGCCTGGTCCGCTGAGTTACTCCAGCATTTTGTGTCTATTAAAGAGTTCCCACGGTAGACGCACGAATCACTAAACTTAACGCATGGGCCACTACGATATAACTCTGAGTTTAAATGTTTCAATTTTAAACTTGACCACGAAATTTTACTCGTGGAAAAAGTCAAACATGTTTGACTTTTTTCACGAGTTCACAAGTTTCGCGGGTACCTGCCGTTAGCGCCACGAGTGGACAAGTTGATCGCGCGAGGTCCGACGTTCCCGCTACGTTGGCTGTACGTGATCACCACGAGTGAAAACTCGGGGTCACTCGTGGGCCAACTCGCACCGTGAGACAGGGGTTTAATCCTATGAATAGTGACCCCAAAGGAAATCCTTGCAGATTAACAAACAAAACTCAATGGAAACCTAACGTCCTTTTTAAACAAAGCAGGGAGAAAATTGACTTTGATCCTTGTTGAACCATTGGACTGTGCACAAAAAACACACTCAGTGGTCCATCTCATAAGTATGGATGTATGGAAGTATGGAAGATACAGAGGAAAGAGTCTGTGGAATTCAATGCCACAGATGGCTGTGGAGGTCAAGTCAGTGAGTATTTTTAAAGCAGAGGTTGACAGATACTTGATTGGTAAGGGTGTCAAAAGATGTGGGGAGAAGGCAGGACAATGGGGCCGAGAGGGTAAGATAGATCAGCCACGATTAAATAGTGGAGTAAACTGAATGGACTGAATGGCCTAATTCTACACCTATGACTTATTAATAAATTATCTGGACATTATCACAGTGCTGCTTGTGTGAGCTCACTGTAGGTAGGATAGAGCCAGGTGACCATATCCCTGTAGAAAATCTTGGATGGACATATAAAGGAGCACTGTTACTCTCACTGATTGATGAAGGAGCGTAGAAAAGGTCACTTGCTATAGAAAGGAGAAACTTGTAACTGGGGGGGCTAAAGATTAAGTCCTCAAAGTGCCATTTCCAGAAATGAAGGGCATGGGACTTGACATAAATGTGGTGTGGAAAAGATTGTTAGGTTAGCTGGCAAGCTTCTTCCCAGGCAAACTACGCAAAACATTCCTTCGCTTTCAGAAAATCCCGAGACCATGAAAGGCGAAGTAAGAATACTTCCTTTCTCATTTCATTTGCACTCATGCCCCGGGTTAAAATCAAAACAGTAGTTATATTGAGTGGAATGTGTGGGCAAGAAATTTACGTTCCGGTTTATTATTGTCACATGTACCGAAAACAGTGAAAAGCTTTGTTTTGCCTACTATCCAAATAAATCAGATATACCATACAAAGATACAACCAGTTCAAACTCAAATACAATAGATAAAGCAAAGGGGAAGATACAGAATGAAGAATATAGTTTGCAGCATTGTAGCACATCATACAGGCTTGTTCCATAGACAAAAGTCCAATGTCCTCAATGCAGTAGAGTTGTCAAACAGTACCATAGCTTATAGAAGGACTATTCAGAAGCCTGATAACAGAGGAAAATAAGCTGTTCCTATGTCTGGTGATGTACATTTTCAAGCTTCTGTACCTTCTGCCAGACAGGAGCAGGGAGAAGAATGAACAACTGGGACAACTCTTTGATTATGTTGGTTGCATTTCCAAAGCAAGTGTAGATGGAGTTAATGGTGGGAAGTCTGGTCTGTGTGATTGATTCATTTGCAACTTTCTGTAATTCTGTGTGGTCTTGGGCAGTGCTGTTCACAAACCAAGCTGTGATACAACCTAACAATATGCTTTCCAGGTTACATCTATAGAAATGTGTAACAGTTGTTGAATTTCCACAGACTCCTTAGGAAGAAGAGGTGTTAACATACCTTTTTGGCTGTTGCATCAATGTGGTTGGTCCATAACAGATCATTGGTACTATTAATGTGAGGAACTTGAAGCTCTCAACTATTTCCACATCCGCCTCATTGATGCTGATCGGGGCATGTTCCCAAAGTCAATATCTAACTCCTTCATCTTGCTGATATTGAGGAGGAGGTTACTGTCCTGACACCAGCTCACTAAGTTCTCAATCTCCTTCCTATACTCTGTCTCATCATTATGCATGTGTGAAAAGTCTATGGTCCTCATGATTTTATGAATCACCATAAGCTCACCCGTGAACCACCTCCGCCTTAAAGACAAAAATCTGTCCTATCTCTCTTTTTAAATTCAAACCCTCAGACTCAGTAGCATCCTTGTAAATTGGACAGCTCCCGATGGATACCACATGATCTAACCTTCCATACGAACATATTATGCTTAACCTTCCCTAACCTTAAATTATACTTAAAGGGTTGACAGTGGAGATGCAATGCCAAAGATTTAAAGACCATATGGATGAACTCCAGAAATTGTTCATCCCTGTCTGGCGAAAAAATACAACTTGGAAGGTGGCTCAACCGTGGCTGATGAGGGAAGTCAAGGATACTGTTAAAGCCAAGGAAGAAGCATATAAATTGGCCAGAAGAAGCAGCAAACCAGAGGACTGGGTGAAATTTAGAGGACAAAGGGGTTAATTAAGAGCATGATTAATTAAGAGAAAAAACAGCATGAAAGAAAGCTTGCGGGGAATATAAAAACTGACTGTAAAAGTTTATTTAGGTATGTATAAAGGAAATGATTAGTGAAGACAAATGTAGGTCCCTTACAGTCAGAGACAGGTGAATTTATATTGGGAAACAAGGAAATGGCAGAACAGTTAAAAGAGTACTTTGGTTGTATCTTCACTAACAGACACAAACAATCTCCCAGAAAGATTAGGGGACTGAGGATCAAGTGGGAGAGAAGAACTAAAGGGAATCTACATTAGTCAGGAAATGGTGTTTGGTAAACTGTTGGGACTGAAGGCAGATAAATCCCCAGGGCCTGATGGTCTGCATCCCAGAGTACTCAAGGAGGTAAAAATCGTCATTGGTGAACATTTTTCAATGTTCTCTCGACTCTGGATCAGTTCCTATGGACTGAAGAGTAGCCAATGTAACACCAATTTTTAAGAAAGAAGGGAGAGAGGAAACAGGGAATTATAGTCCAGCTAGCCTTACATCGGTAGTGGAGAAAATGCTGGAGTTGATTATTAAAGTTGTTAGAGCAGCGCATTTGGAAAGCAGTGACAGGATCAGTCAAAGTCACATGGATTTATGAAGGAGAAATCATGCTTGACTAATCTTTTGGAATTTCTTGAGGATGTAACAAGAAGAATGGATAAGGGAGAGCCTGTTGATGTGGTGTATCTGGACTTTCAAAAAGTCTTTGACAAGGTCCCACACAAGAGATTAGTGTGCAAAATTAGAGCACTTGGTAACGGGGGTAGGGTATTTGCATGGATAGAGAACTGGTTGGCAGACAGGAAGCAAAGAGTAGGAATTAACGGGTCCTTTTCAGAATGGTAGGCAGTGACTAGTGGGGTGCCACAAGTCTCAGTGCTGGGACCCCAGTTATTTACAATATATATTAACGATTTAGACAAAGGAATTAAATGTAACATCTCTAAGTTTGCGGATGACACAAAGCTGGGTGGCACTGTGAGCTGTGAGGAGGATGCTATGAGAATGCAGGGTGACTTGTTGGGCGAGTGGGAAGAAGCATGGCAGATGCAGAATAATGTGGATAAATGTGAGGTTATCCACTTTGGTGGCAAGAAAAGGAAGGCAGATTATTATCTGAATGGTTTCGGATGTGGAGAAGAGGAGGTGCAATGAGACCTGGATGTGCTTGTACATCAGTCACTGCAAGTAAGCATGCAGGTACAGCAGGCAGTGAAGAAAGCCAACGGCATGTTGCTGATGTTGGGGAAGTCCAGAACCAGGGCTCACAGTTTAAGAATGAGGGGTAGGCCATTTAAGACTGAGATGAGGGAAAGCCTCTTCACCCAGAGAGTTATGAATCTGTGGAATTCGCTGCCACAGAAGGCAGTAGAGGCCAATTCACTGGATGTTTTCAAGATAGAGTTAGATTTAGCTCTTAGGGCTAAGGGAATCAAGGGATTTGGGGAAAAAGCCAGAATGGGGTACTGATTTTGGATGATCCGCCATGATCATGTTGAATGGCAGTGCTGGCTCGAAGGGCCAAATGGCCTACTCCTGCACCTATTTTTGATGTTTCTATGATGCAGTGCCTTGTTAAAGCCCTTACTAAAGTCCATGCAATCAATGTTTAATGCACTGCCTTCATCAATCATCATGGTCACTTTTTGAAAAGGTTTGATCAAAAATGCATGAAACATATTTTCCCATGCACAAAGCTTTACCCCTAATCAATCCTTGCCTTTCCAAATGCATGTCAGTGTTGTCTCTCAGAATTCTCTTCTCTAACTTTCCCACTACTGATGTTAGGCTCAGCGGTCGGCAATTCCCTGCAGTTTTTCTTAACCAGAGGCACAACACTAGCCATCCTCCAGTCATCCGGTACTTCACACATGGTAATAAATGAATCAAATATCTGTGCCAGTGGCCCCACCATTTAGTTGCTAGTTACCAACCATGCCCAAGGAAACCCTTGATCAGGTCATGGGGATTTGCCTACTATTATGTATCTTAAGGACTCCAGCATCTCTTCTGTATTGTGGACTCACTTCCAAACATCACCGTTAACTTTACCGAGTTCTTGAGAATACTACATCTTTCTCTACAGATAACACGTTAATAAATATTAATTTAACACCTTGCCCATCTCCTATGGACCCACACGTTGAAGACCCGGTCCTTCAAGGTGTCGTATACCCTCCCTCATTTCTCTTTTGCCCTTGATATACGTAGAATCTCTCTAGATTCTCCTTTACCTTTTCTACGAAGCTCTCTCATGTCCCCTTTTTATCCTCCTGCTTGCCCTTTTGTATATTCCTCTACGCCTAGGCTCTCTAAGGGATTTACTCACTCGGCTGCCTACACCAACTATATACCTCTATTTTCATGAACAGATCTCCTTTTCCCTGCACCAGCCTCCCCCAATCAGCTTTGGAAAGTTCCTGTCTAATCCCATTAATATTGACTTTGCCTCATTTTAGGACTTCAACTTGTGGACCAGCCCTTTCCTTTTTCATAACTATTTAAAACTAATAGAATGTTGGTTACTAGTTCCACAGTGCTCCCCCCCCAACTCTTTAGTCACCTATCCCACCCTGTAGGGTTATGTGTCAAATTATGCCAAAGATCATAGTGGTGTGAACATTTAAGGGCCATTCATATTTCTGAGAATAACTTGAAATTCAGAAGAAACTCAGGAGATAAATTAGTAGTAGGTTCTGCATGAAATAATAGGGAAGTACTTTTCCTTATTTTAGCATCCCTCACTCGCATCAGAAGTAAATAAAATGATGCCTATAGATCATGCAAATATAGAAAAATATTAACTCAGCAAGACATAATGAAAAATACCACAGGGTACGGAAATAAATGCACAATTATGAATACTGGTAAGTCATTGACAATGATGGACAATTGTTTCCCAATGAACTGTGATCCCAATTATCTCGTCACCACTGATTGAACAAGGCAATTCAGAATCTGTTGGACTCCTACAAAAGCTGTGATTCAACTATAATCATATGAAAAAGTACTTTCGATACTTAATAACAGGTCAGATGAAATTGTAAAAATTGCTAGGCTCAAAAATTGAAATAATTTAGAAGATTCAATACAAAATTCCAAATCATTGGCCATTGATAAAGAGAACCTGCAACGGAAAGCAAGCAGGTGAAATGGCAGTCAGAATTGCTCACATATTGATTCTGCACTCTATTCCTGCAGTTGGCAATTGACCTGTATTGGTAGTAGTAGAAATGAAAATCTGATTGATGACACAGATAAAATAATTGGCTTCCACAGGCTGTTAGAGCCTTTCTAAGCAGCAAGGTGCTGCGTTAAATAATCAGACTACCGGTAAATATCAAAGGTTCCTGATTAACTGTTTCCTACTTAGAACAAAGTGCTGGGGTAACTCAGCAGGTCAGGTAACATCTCTGGAGCACATGGACAGGCGACGTTTTGGGTTAGGTTCCTTCATTGGACTGATGCACAATATCTGATTCTGCCCCAGCCTGAGCTCATCTGCTGCCGAGAAGCTCAATCACGTTTTTGCTACTTCTAGACTTGAGTTTTCCAGTATATCCCTGGTTACCGTCTTGTGTTCTGTTCTCCAATAACTTGAGCATCTGCCAGTAATGTCCTAATTCAAAGCGGCTCATTCATCCACAACTTACTAAGTTAGATAGAGCTCTGGGGGCTAGTGGAATCAAGGGATATGGGGAGAAGGCAGGCATGGGTTATTGATCGGGGCCATGATCACAATGAATGGCGGTGCTGGCTCGAAGGGCCGAATAGCCTCCTCCTGCACCTATTTTCGATGTTTCTATTTTATTAATGTACTGTGACCTGCTGTTAAGGCCACTGGCTTTATTTTTTATAGTGTTTATATATTCCTGGGTTTTCCTTTTATTTTACATCAATCCTTGACATCTGCTCTTCCCTTAATTTTGGTTAAAACACAAATGTATTTGCTCCAGTATTGATAGCTGTGCCATCAGTTGCCATGCACCAACATTTGGGAATTCTCATCCTAAATCTCTCCAACTCTCTACTTTCCATTCCTCTTTAAAAATCCTCCAGAAAATCAACCAAGCTGTTTGTTATCTTCACTAATATATGACTCCAGGTATTGTTTGATAACAATCCCATGAAGTACAAGGGCTTTAACTACATTAAAAGCCTCTTCTTAGGCACCAAGGTGTTTCATTTAATAATCAGACTTAATATCAAAGGTTCCTGATTAACTGCTTTCAACTTAGAACACAAAGTGGTGGAGTAACTCAGCGAGTCAGGCAACATATCTGGAGGACGTGGACAGGTGATGTTTCGTGTCGGGTCCCTTCTTCAAACTGATGCACAATATTGCTGTTATTTTTACATTTTCCCAATTCAAGTCACCTTGATTTTCATTTTTTACACAGATTATTTTGTAATCATTAATAAAACTACCATGATAGAGTCACGAGAAACTCCATTTCTCTGATGATTTGAAATAGATTATTCAACTTGAGTAATACAGATTGAGGGTACTTTTTAAAACATAGTTGTCCATAGGAATTGAAATATAGTCACCCCTTAAACAGTAAATAAGCCATCAATCAAATATATATTCCAAAAGATTTCTTTAAAGACACTATAAAGTTGCAAGTCTTTGAACTGAACAGGCATAACATGTCAAATGTTGCCAGAAAATAAGGACAAGTTCACAGCACGTGCTGTTATTAATGTACAATTACCATGTCAGTTAGGGATTGATCATATATGAATATGATATCAGCATGATATCTTGTCCTGTGTATTTGATTCTGAAGGGAGTTGCTTATTTTCATAATTTGCTGACTGGGTTCAGACTCCTCATTACTTGTGACATACAAGTGATATTTCATCCTTACTCTTCTGTTATGTTTCAGAACTTAGTAACATTTGTACATTAATTGCTCATTAAGCTCTGTAAATATTAGGAAAGAGAAACAGAATTAATATTTCCAGTCAACGAACTTTTATAATGCTAGGAATAGTTAGAAATATAATGTGGTCTATTTTTGAGATGTTTTCAGTCAGAGGGTGGGTGAATCTGTGAACTTAATTGTGGAATTAGAGTCATACAGCGTGGAAACCACGTCCCACATACACTAGTCTTATCTTCCTGCGTTTGGCACATATCCCTTTAAACTTATGCTATCCATGTACCTGTCTAAATGTTGCTTAAATGTTGCGATCGTACCTGCATCAACTACCTCCTCTGGCAGCTCGTTCCATACCCCCATGACCCTTTGCGTAAGAAAGTTTCCTCTCGTGTTCCTATTAAATATTCCCCCGCCCCCCCCCTGCCCCCAACTCACTTTAAACCAATGTCCTCTGGTTCTTGATTCCCCTCCTCTGGGAAAGAGAATTTGTGGGTTTACCCAATCTATTCCTCTCATGATTTTGTACACCTCCATAAGATTACCTCTCTTCCTCTAACGCTCACCAGTGAAGGCTCGGATTAGTCCTAGCCTTCTCCATCTCTCCCTATAGCTCAGGCCTTCGAGTCCTGGCGACCTCCTCGTAATTCTTCTCTGCACCCTCTGCAGCTTGAAAACATCTTTCCTATAACACAAGAACTGAACACAATACTCCAAATGTGGCCTCACCAATGTCTCATATGACTGCAAAATGACCTCCCAACTTTTATACTCATTGCTGCATTCTTGCAAATGTTGAAGTTCAATAACAAGAGAGGAAGTACCTTTTCAGCAATGTGGCAATTTACAATGTAAAGCTTTTCACCACAGAAGTAACACATATTAAACTAATCTACATGTAGATAATTAGTATTAGAGATTTAAAATATGGAAAATTTTAAATTTAATTCTACAGTATTTTCCTTTCATCCTCTATTTTCACTGGTGAATGGTTTAACTAGTTTTGACTACAAAATATCATTATTTGAGCAGATACTAAACCATTCCCTGAAGTTACAGTTACACCTGACCTCACCCTTGATGTTTTACCGTTCAGGCGATTGCAAATTATATTCATGCTGAATGGAAGGCAATATTCATGTCATTATACTTGTGCCACTCCCAACAAGATTTGGCTCAATACTTATCCTGGAGTCTCTTGTAAATCAAAATGTCGGATAGTTCACGGTAAGTGAACCTATATATTTATTCTGAAAGCAAGTAATAAATCAATTGATAAAGCGTTATAAGCAAAAATGCATCAATTTGCTTGGATGACAAGAAACAGCTGCATTGTTTTTTTATCAACACTAATGAGAGATTTCTCACATTCTCAATCCCAAAACAGACCAAAGGGTAACTCAAGTACGAGAGCCTGTAAAGGAATACTGTTTATGGTCCCATTTTCACTTCATCATCTGTGAGCCTTGGCGGAGTTTCCCTTTTCATCTGTTTCCATTTACACCCTGTAATGCTGTGGCTTTTAGTCAGAAGTGAGATACAGTGCATTTCATGTCATTTTCTGGCTTGCCTGCAGTGGAGTACTTCCCAAATCAGGGCTATCCTAACATCTGCCCAAAAAATGAAGAGGAAGTACTACAACCTGCCACATGTGACATAAACCCCCGAGTCTATGGTCTTATAGCAATGCTGCAATTGTTTATTGATCAAGACCATTGGCAACTGGGCATCAATAATTAGCAATGAGGAACATGATTTGTGTATAAAATCATGAGAGGAATAGATCAGGTAGATGCACAGAGTCTCTTGCCCAGAGTAGGTGAATCAAGGACCAGAGGACATAGGTTTAAGGTGAAGGGGAAAAGATTTAATAATAATCTGAGGAGTAACTTTTCACACAAAGAATGGTGGGTGTATGGAACAGGCTGGAACAAGCTGCCAGAGGAGGTAGATGAGGTTGGGACTATCCCAATGTTTAAGAAACAGTTAGACAGGTACATGGATGGGACAGGTTTGGACCAAACGCAGGCAGGTGGGACTTGTGTAGCTGGGACATGTTGGCCGGTGTGGGCAAGTTGGGCTGAAAAGCCTGTTTCCACACTCTATCACTCTATGATTTCATGACTTTAACAGTATTGTGAAGCATTGGATATCTTGCTAATACACATCTCGATATCTTGATATCTACTTAATACGCTTAAAAAAAAATGGAGATCACACGGTCACGGATGGAGAAATAAGTAAATAATTGAATGACGTAGCCGAGTACGACTTTTCAATTGCTTTCTGCAACAGTAGTATTCTCTTAACTCGTGGCATATCATGAGCACTTCTGAAGGCTTCAATAATTCAAAATCATTGTACTTTACACGTAAACCCGAAACTAATTTGAATTCTCTCTGCACTGAAATGAAAGTACTGCCATGAAATACAGTTTTTACTCTTGTTTAAAAAGAATAGACAACCGAGAAGAAGCAGATACCTTAAATAATGGTATTATCATTAAAAATAGTTATAATTGTAAATCCGAGTAAGAGGAAGATTTTGAACTGAAGATATTTTGCTAGATTCCCTACCAACTCAAATACCCAGAGTAGTTCCCCACTTCATACATTGGCAGATGGTATATTGAGATGCTCAATTCTTCAACAATAATCTCACTAACAAAAAAATTACTTTAATCAGTTTAAGTTTAATGATTTTATTGTTAATTAATAACAGGTTATCCTACAATCATTGGAAAAAAAAAAATCATAATTCCTGTCAGATCTCATCCTTCACAGGGAATCAATTTCCGGACATCCATTGATGGAATGTTCAGCCCAGGATCATCAAAGGCAAAGGTCTTAGTGTCACCTTTTGACAAAGATGTCTTCTACTGGCTACGATATTAATTATAATTCATTGCTATGGATTGATCGATGAGTTTCTGGTTATAGTATCAACTTCCTTGAGGCAGAAAGCACGCATCAAGAAGTGACACCAGGAAGAAGGAGAAATGTTTATTTCGTAAGACAACGGCCGGTTACTTTGCAAATATGTTTTTATATACATGATTATTTCCATCATGTAATAGAGCGAAAAAATGTTTTACACATACAGTTCTTAGCTCCAGCAATTTTCTTTACCAAAAATTATAGTTTTTAATCATTAACCGGGTACTATCAAAGAAGTAGGCAGCACTTAGCATAGTATTGAAAACATGCTTTCAGAACTCTGATTAAAAATTGCTCACCTAAAACAATGTAGTTCAACTGAAGGGCATGCTATGCATTTGTTGTACAGTGGACAAGTGGCAACTTAAGTCAAAGGCTCACCAGTGCTATGCAAACTTCAAGGCCGTTCAAGGCCCGGGCATCAGAATCTGATGAATTAACATTTTTGATGGTGACAGGGACTGAAGTTGACCTGATGTGGGTGTAAGAAGCAACGGTGGAGGCATAAGGAAAGGTGAGCAGTGGAGAAGGTATAGTGACAGTCAAAGATCCAATTAGAGATTCCACGAGAAATTTACAGTGGAGGTCAGAGGAATTGAGCGATCAGACAAGTAGTGGTGTTGTCCATGGTTGATTGCTAACCATGAGTTGAGATCAATGGGAAAGGATGGTACAATCTAAGTATTGGGCAGTTCCTCAACACAGTGGTGTCCTGAATAGCATGGGAGTGACCAACAGTGATTGCTCCCCATTACCTTCCATTACCTCTTCAGCTCAGTTGTATAAAACAATATATCACTAAAGTACAACTAATATGCAATTGCAATTTGCATTCTCACACTGGAAAGTTTCTTATTCAATTTCCAGTGTGATACAAAACTATCTGAAAATGCTAGTTATTGAAATTCATGCTGGTGAAACTTATGTCTTCAATCGCATAGCACTGAAAGGAACCAAACTCAAATCCACCGTGTGGGAAAATGCAGTGGCACAGCTTGTAGTGCCACTGCCTCACAGCTCCACTGGACTGGGTTCAATCCTGATCTCCTGTGCTGCCTCTGTGAAGTCTCCATAATATCCCCACAACTGCATGGGTTTCCCCTTGGTGCTCCAGTTTCTTCCCACATCTCAAATGTGAAGGTTGGTAAGCTAATTATCCACGTAAATTGCTGTTAGTGTGTAGCTGAGAGATAAGAATTGATAGGAATATGAGGAGAATAAAGTTCAATTCGTGTAAGAATGGTGTAGATAGTTGCTTGATGGATGGCACTGACTAAGTGGCATCTGATTTTGGGCAGCACAGTTTTGCAGCAGTAGAGTTGTTGCCTTACACCACCAGGGATCTGGGTTCTATCCTGACTGTGGGTGTTGTATGTATGGTGTTTGTATAATCTCCCTGTGACCGCGTGGGTTTTCTCCGGATGCTCTGGTTTCCTCCCACACTCCAAAGACATACAGTTTTGTAGGCTAATTGGTTTCTGTAAATTGTTCCTAGTGTGCAGGATAGTGCTAGTGTATGGGGTGATCACTGGTCATCATGGACTCAGTGGGCCGGAAAGCCTGTTCCCACCCTGCATCTCCAACATCTAAAGTCTAAAGTAAGCCAATGGGCCTTTTTTATTTGCTGCATGGAGCAATAACTTTATGGCCCTATTTCAACTGTTGGGCTTTTATCCAGTAAAAGAGAGAACCAAGCTGGCAGCTAGAGAATTACTCTTAAGCACAGCAAGATTTTAAATGGTAGATTTCTTCTTTTTGAATCATGATGCAATATTCAATATCAAAGTTGCATAGGATTTGAGTTATTACATGCCCATCTACACCTAGAATTTGTTGTTGCCCTAACGTCTAATTATCAAGCCAAAAAATTCCTTAAGCCACTGTTCAACTTTAAAACACAGCCAATCATTAGGTGGAATCAAAGAACTGTAGTTGCTGGTTTATAAAAAAACACCATGCTGGAGTCAGAGAGGAGAACTTCAGAACAGGCCTACTCTAAGGGAGCGGCAGTGAGGGAAGGACTGCTCTAAGGGAGCGGCAGTGAGGGAAGTGCCTTGTGCGTAAAGTGTGAGTCTTTGGCTCAAGAGCCTTGTGAATAAAGTGTGAGTCTTTGGCTCGAGAGACTTGTGAGTAAAGTGTGAGTCTTTGGCTCGAGAGTCTTCGGCGAGGAAGCTGTGGAGAGGAGGCTACGCATAAAGCTCGAGAGGACGGAACGCGGTGAACAGATGACAGGACAGATGAAACAATGTGAGGCTTGCAGATTGTGGGAGCCCAGGGACACAGATGGAGCCTCTGGCTGCTACAACTGTGGCAAGTGCGTCCAGCTTCAGCTCCTGATGGACTGTGTTGGGGCACTGGAGAAGCAGCTGGATGACCTCAGGGGCATCCAGGAAAACGAGAATTTCGTGGACAGAACCAACAGTGAAGTTGTCGCGCCGCGGATATGGGAAGAAGGAAGGTGTGTGACGGAGAGAAAGGGTGGTAATCGTGAGTGCAGGAGACACAGGCGGCTGTGCCTATTGAAAACAGGTATGCCCTCTTGAGAACGGTGCAGGGAGACGATGTTTCCGGTACGAGCAGCGGACAAGTCAGTGGCTCCAATCCTAGCGATGGGACTCGACAGGCGAGACCGGCATCGGGCAGAGCCCTAGTGGTGGGTGACTCCATTGTCCGAGGTGCAGACAGGAGATTCTGTGGCAACAGACGTGAGGATGGTCTGTTGCCTCCCTGGTGCCAGGGTTCAGGATGTCACGAGCTGAATTCAAAACATCCTCGAGAGAAGGTGAACAGCCGGCAGTATTTGTGCACGTAGGCACAAACAACATCGGGAAGAAGAGGAAGGAGGTTCTCCAACATGAGTTCAGAGAGTTGGGAAGAAGACTGAAAGGCAGGACTTCTAGGGTGGTTATCTCTGGATTGCTTCCAGTACCTCGTGCTAGTGAGGACAGGAAGAGGGAGATAGGGGATCTGAATGTGTGGCTGAGGGGCTAGAGCAGGGAGCAAGGATTTAGATTTATAGACCACTGGAATCTCTTCTGGGGTGGGGGTGACCTGTACAAAAGGGGCAGGTTACACCTTAACTGGAGGGGGACTGACATTCTGGCAGGCAGGTTTGCTTGGGCTACACGCTTGGGTTTAACCTAAATAGTGGGGATATGGGATTGACAAATTGTGAGTATAAAGATGGAGTTGAAGGGGAGGGGAGGAAAAATTACAAAAGATTCTCGAATTAATGGGAAGGAAAGTTCGAGAAGGGGTAAAAGAGTAAGGTCAGGACCAATTGCGAGCGGTGCGAGGGGGGATGTGAATACGGAGGTTAAAGTGTTGTATATGAATGCGCGAAGTATAAGAAATAAAGTGGACGAGCTTGAGGCTCAGTTAGAAATTGGCAAGTATGATGTTGTGGGAATTACAGAGACATGGCTGCAAGAGGGCCAGGGCTGGGAACTGAATATTCAGGGGTATACCTCCTATCGAAAAGACAGACCGGTGAACAGAGGGGGTGGGGTTGCTCTGTTGGTGGAAATCCAGTCCCTTGCAAGGGGTAACATTGAAACAGGAGATGTGGAGTCAGTATGGATAGAACTAAGGAATTGTAAGGTAAAAAGACCCTAATCCACATTAGGCAGGAAATGGTGTTGGGACTTATCTACAGGCCCCCAAACAGTAGCCTGGACATAGGGCGCAAGTTGAATCAGGAATTTAAATTGGCATGCAGCAAAGGTAATGCTGTGGTTGTTATGGGAGATGCAGGTGGACTGGGAAAATCATGTTGGTACTGGACCCCAAGAAAGGGACTTTGTAGAGTGCCTTCGTGATGGATTCTTAGAGCAGCTTGTATTGGAGCCTACCAGGGAGGAGGCAATTCTGGATTTAGTGTTATGTAATTAACCGGATTTGATAAAGGACCTTGAGATTAATGAGCCATTACAAAGTAGTGATCATAATAGGTCAGGTTTAATCTACAATTGAAGAGGGAGAAGGGTAGATTGGTGTCAGTGTTACAGTTGAATAAAGGGGACTATGGGGCCATGAGGGAGGAGCTGGTCAAAGTTGACTGGAAAGATGCACTAGCAGGAATGACATTGGAACAAAAATGGCAGGTATTTCTAGGAATAATACAGAAGCTGTAGGATCAGTTCATTCCTCGGAGGAAGAAAGATTCCAAGAGGAATAAGGGGTGATCGTGGCTGACAAGGGATGTCAGGGACAGTATGAAAATAAAAGAGAAGAAGTGCAATGTAGCAAAGATGAGCGGGAAGCAAGAGGATTGTGTAATGTTTAAAGAACACCAGAAGATAACTAAAAGGCCAATAAGGGGAGAAAAGATGAGGTACAAAGGAAAAGTAGCCAAGAGTATAAAGCAGGATAGTAGAAGCTTCTTTAGCTATATGAAGAGAACAAAATTAGTTAAGACCTAAGTTGGACCCTTGAAGACCGAAAAAGGTGAATTTATTATGGGGAACAAGGAGATGGCAGATGAGTTGAACAGATACTTTGGATCCATTTTCACAACGGAGGACACAAACAATCTTCCTGATATAGTAGTGGCCAGAGGATCTGGGGTGACGGAAGAACTGAAGGATATCCACATTAGGCAGGAAATGGTGTTGGGTAAACTGATGGGAGAAGGGTAGATTGGTGTCAGTGTTACAGTTGAATAAAGGGGACTATGGGGCCATGAGGGAGGATCCCTCTCCAAGGCTAATAAATTCCCAGGGCCTGATGGTCTGCATCCCAGGAAGCTTAAGGAAGTGGCTCTAGAAATCGTGGATGCATTCGTGATAATTTTCCAAATTCTATAGACTCAGGATCAGTTCCTGTGGATTGGAGGGTAGCTAATGTTATCCCACTTTTTAAGAAAGGTGGGAGAGAGAAAACAGGGAATTATAGACCAGTTAGTCTGACATCGGTGGTGGGGAAGATGCTGCAGTCAATTATAAAAGATGAAATAGCCGCACATTTGGATAGCAGTAACAGGATCGGTCTGATCAGCATGGATTTACGAAGGGGAAATCATGCTTGACTAATCTTCTGGAATTTATTGAAGATGTAACTAGGAAAATGGACATGGGAGAGCCAGTGGATGTAGTGTACCTGGACTTTCAGAAAGCATTTGATTAGGTCCCACATAGGAAATTAGTGGGCAAAATTAGGGCACATGGTATTGTGGGTGGAATGCTGACATGGATAGAAAATTGGTTGGCAGACAGGAAACAGAGTGTGGGGATTAACGGGTCCCTTTCAAAATGGCAGGCAGTGACTAGTGGGGTACCGCAAGACTCGGTGCTGGGACCGCAGCTATTTACAATATACATCAATGATTTGGATGAAGGGATTCGAAGTAACATTAGCAAATTTGCAGATGACGCAAAGCTGGGTGGCATTGTGAACTATGAGAAGGATGCTATGAGAATGCAGGGTAACTTGGACAGGTTGGGGGAGTGGGAGGATGCATGGCAGATGACATTTAATGTGGAGACATGTGAGGTTATCCACTTTGGTAGCAAAAACAGGAAGGCAGATCTAAATGGCATCAAGTTGGGAAAAGGGGATGTACAGCGGGATCTGGGGTCCTTGTTCATCACTCTATGAAAGTAAGCATGCAGGTACAGCAGGCAGTGAAGAAAGCGAATGGCATGTTTGCCTTTATAACAAGAGGAGTCGAGTATAGGAGCAAAGAGAATGATGGAGTTTAGAAGGATGAGAGGGGATCTTATTGAAACATATAAGATTGTTAAGGGTTTGGACACGCTGGAGGCAGGAAACATGTTCACGATGTTGGGCGAGTCCAGAACCAGGGGCCACAGTTTAAGAATAAGGGTAAGCCATTTAGAACAGAGACGAGGAAACACTTTTTCTCACAGAGAGTTGTGAGTGTGTGGAATTCTCTGCGGTAGAGGCAGGTTCTCTGGATGCTTTCAAGAGAGAGCTGGATAGGGCTCTTAAAGATAGCGGAGTCAGGGGATATGGGGAAAAGGCAGGAACAGGGTATTGATTGGGGATGATCAGCCATGATCACATTGAATGGCGGTGTTGGCTCGAAGGGCCAAATGGCCTACTCCCTGCACCTATTGTCTATTGTTTATACCTTGAGGAATAATGAACATTATTTGGTTCTTTGGTAACTTGAACATACAGTACATTTAGATTCACTGATCTGAATTCCAATGAGTAAGACTAAGACTAAATAATGATTATTTTCCTCTCCATAAACTAAAGCAGCAAAGAAAATAGATATTGATGTGAACTTGCATGAACAGCAGAAACACTTGTGAATAGCTTTAAATTTATTAAATATTTCACATCAATCTACTTTATGCTGACAATTGTACTGCATCCATCAATATGGCAAAAATACCCCTTTCAAGAGGTCTGCTAATCCTGTGACAAGCATTTGTTTTGATACATTCCAAGACCATACCTGCATATTGTGCGCAGATCTGGCTGCCATACTATAGGAATAATGCAAGAGAGAGTGTAGAAAGATTTCACAAGCATGTTGGTGGGACTGGAAAGTTTGAGATATAATGGTTCAGTGGTACTTTATTGTTACATTTACCTAGACACAGTGAGGAGACACTGATTAAGCTGAATTATCTTCCCTAGAGCAAAGAACGCTGAGGGATGGCCTTTATAGTTTATAAAATCATAAGGATCATAAAAGATAAGGTGCAGAATCAGTGGCTTTTTCCCCAAGACAGAGGAGTCTAAAACTGTAGGTTTAAGTTGAGAGGGGAAAGATGTAAAGGGGGAGGTTTCTCACATTGAGTGTTGGGTATATAGCACAGAAGAAGTGGTAGAGGCAGGTATAATTGCAATGCTTAAAATATATTTGGACATGTTGAGGAACAGGAAAGGTTTAGAGGGATATGGCCATATGTAGGCAAATGGGATGAGCTCAGAAAGGCACCTTGTTCAGCAGGGATGGCGGGCTAAAGGGCCTGCTTCCATGCTGAAGATATAACTCCGTGGTCACATCAGGTTAGATGCCACAATGGCAATCTGTGCAAAAATATTTAAATCGAAACAGAGTCCCACTTAAAGGCTCACGACTGCTGATAGGATTTTTAACGTGGAAGAGATCTCAAGAGACTCTCGGCTTTCAATAAGAATAACATAATTGGTTCAATTTTCTGAAGACAATGGAAATCAACCATATCACGATATGAGAATCAGCTGCCCTTGAGTTACATAAATCAAATGGATATTACTTGACAATAAGTGGTGTATGATAACTGGCTATTTGACTGCATAGGCTTCAGTTATTTTTACAAATGCCTACATATGCATTTGTCCAACTGGTGGTGACACGTTCCTCTCAGGAGTAGCAATTATTGTCAATGTTCTAGTCATAGAGTCTTACAGCGTGGAAACAAGCCCTTTGGCCAACTTGCCCACACCAACCACAATATCCAATCTACAATAATCCCACCTACCTGCATTTGGCCCATATCCCTCTAAACCTGTCCTATCCATGTACCTGTCTAAGTGTTTCTTAAACGTTGTGATAGTAACACTTCCACCTAATCAGACTCTCCTCGCTGTGTCTTGGCACATGTGACAATAAAATACCATTGAACCATTACAACTGAAGCCTTCCAGTCCTGCCAACATGCTTACGAAACATAACTGCACCCTCTCTCTGGCTTAATGACATTCCTGTAGTATGGCAGATGATTCTCTTCAACAAAGGGGAATAGCCACACTACAGGTCTAATCATAATTAAGTGGAGTCTCCTTAACTATGTGATTCCACTCAAGTTAGGCTTCATCAGACAACCCTTTGTAAAAACAATGGAGCAAATTTAGTACAGTTATAAAATGTCAGATAACAGAAAATGCTGGAAATACTCAGCAGGTCAGTCAGCATGTGATAGAAGATGCACAAGACTAAAGTGTATCTTCACAGAGGTTGTCTGACCTGCTGTGTATTTCCAGCATTTTCTGCATTTATTTTAAATGTCCAGCAACTGCGGCTTTTTGCTTTAACTTTCAAAACAGAATGCTGGCGTTGCCTTGCCTTGCATTTCTACGGTACGAAAACTGCAGAGCTGAGATGCAAGCTGTACTGTGGAACAGTGCAAACACAGCTGTGTTGACGTTTAAACCAAAGATACGTGTATCTTCGGTTTAAACAAGGCACAAAACAGAAAACAAAATTGGAAGCAATCAGCAGGCGTGGAGAGAAGCGACCAGTTTAGCCTGATGAAATGCCTGGTATGTACACTGCTCGATTCTCTCTGGAGATATTGAGTGATTCCAGGGTTTGCTCTCAGATCTCCTTCCTTTCCATAGAATCAGTGCGAAGAATTATAATTTCTAAATAAAGTGTTATAGAGTAGATCCAGTGTTGACGGCATGTATATTTTTGGTTATGGTTTTGGGTGGGGACAACTACCCCGCTCTTAATGAGATGAAAGTTATTTCGCGCCTTGCATCTCTCAGCAAAGCTGAACCATCCCCATGTTAACCCCCTCGTTGCCACTTACCAGTCCTTCACAGGTACTGACGGCAGCCGCGCCACTCCCCAGAGTTTGATGCTCTACTCTGCCTAGGAAATGACACGTGTTCTCTGCATGGGCCTGATTCACGTCACCACTTACGTTCCCGTACCTTCTCTCCAGGACGAAGCCCGGAGAAACAAAAGGTCGGTTGACAGTCAAGTTAAAGAGCAATTTTCGCCCCCGGTGAACAATTTGGTAATATACGCGCTCGTCTTGCTTGCTGAGGTCCCGCCTTCCAACGTGACTGACATAGTGAATGACGTCCCGGGAGAGAAAAGTTCCACTTTCGTCCACTTTGACCGGTTGAACAATTTCATAACTCTGCAAAGCCTTCATGAACTTTTCTGAAAGAAAGAAAAAAAAAGTAACACAGATGGTAACTACGCGCATCCAACCACAGGTTCCAGCCACCATGCCTAAAGAGTCGTTTTACTAAGTAAGGACACGGGAGAAAACTGTTGAGCATTGAGATAGTTTTCCAAAATTCACAAACCTTGCTTCTCGTCTGCGAAATGCAAACTGTCCGGCGGCAGACTGCCGTGGCATGTTGCCAGAAAACCAGAGAGTTTAACAGTAAAAAGAATGCCCGTGATAAAGCGCTGTCCCGCGCGGAGCATGTTGCAGTTAAAAGTGGCATCTATTCACAGGAGGTTCTGCACAGAGACTGCGGATGCACCGGGCCCCATCTCAGGGGTCGGCAACGAAAAATGCAGATGGACGAAGGTGATCGGACGCACGATTTGGTAAAAATGCCGGCGGACGCTAGAGGAAGAGAGATAGAGAATATTGGCGTCTTTTTTTTGAGAGAAGAGGGAGGTTCGATAACTGCCCATGGCAGTTTCCAACAAAAAAAACCCCTCTCAGTTAACTCCTGCTTATATGAACTAGTGTGCAGTTCTGTGCAGATATGTGCAAGTTAACGCACGCAGTGTGGTTTCACATGGGCTGGATCACAAACCATAGCAGAGATTCCCCTTCCTCGCCTGCAGTACCTTGTGGGAATTCTGATTCTGAACATTTATTTTTTGAATCTTTGCTGTTTGCTCTTTGAATTAAATGAAATAAACTCAAAGAATGGAGCGACATCTCGCTATCAAGGTGCACATTTTACCTTTGTGTAGGGGAACTGCAGATGCTGGTTTACACCTTAGACACAAAGTGCTGGAGTAACTCAGCGGGTCAGACAGCATCTCTGGAGAAAAAGAACGGTGTATCTTGCCCCCATGCGAATGTCATGGCGGCACCTTTGGAACAGGTTGGTCCTCTGCTCTAGTCCAACCAGGCCACTCTCCCTTAAAACAGTGCATCTCTCAGGAGGAAAGTGGTGACATAACCATGTGACTGAAACGGATTTTGTAATGCAAACAGTATTGGCCCTCTCTCTGACGTGGGCTTGGTGGTCAGACTCCTGCCCACGTCCTAACACAAGGGAAAACACTCCTGAGTTATAACTTGTGCTGGTGTTGAAAACGAATGCAGTCATCATCAATCATGAGGACACAGTTTTAATTTTAAACTAACCAACTAACTGCTGATGTAATAACAAGCCATGTGGCAATAAATATAGTTGAATAAACTTTTTCTTTTACAGAAATAGGGGTTATTTCCCTTCGACGGCAGCAAGTAAAGTTTGAATCCATTGCAATTCCTTCAATCTTCCATTTTTGACATTCCTCCTCTTACAAGACAAAGGTAAAGTGTCTCTTCCTCAGACATCGACCCGAAAATTCTTCGTGGGAGATGTGGAACAGACTTTGCTTCAGGCTTGCTAACTCCCTCTTTCAATTGTTTTTCCCCCAGTTGATGAATAAGTACATTGATGATTTCCTCCTCCATTCATATAGAGCTAGACAATTTCAATCACTTTTGATCCCAATTTCTGTCCTGCTGTCACTTCCACATGGTTCAGCTCTAATTCTTCCTTTTCTGGATCTCTCTGTCCCCATTTCAGTGGATAGGTTGGTGTCAAACATCCATCTCAAGCCTAGACACTCCTGTAACTTCCACAATTATACTTCCATTCCCCTGTCCCCCGTGAGGACTTAATTTCATTTCCCTTTCCATTATGTATATTTTCTCCAATGATGAGACGTTCCACACGGTTCCACAAATGTTTAGGTTTAGGTCGAAGATTGTCAAGTGTGCTGAGATCCAGTTAAAAATCTTTGTTTTGGACGATATCCCATCAGATCAGCTAAATACATAAATACAATATGTAAAGCGATGCAGAGTACATCAGTTGCATAGACATATTCACGAATGTTTAGCTCATCGACATATTCCAATATCCTTTGCAAAGGATAGAATAAACGTTATTCCCTTTATCGTGTATCTGTACACTGTGGATGGTTCAATTCTAATCTTGCATTGTCTTTCTGCTGACTGATTAGCACAAGACAAAAGCTTTTCACTGTATCTTGGCACATGTGGCAATAAACTAAACTAAATATCCACAATAGGGCAATACCCTACCTTCCAGAAGAACTGTTCTCCTTTTCCCTGAATCAAAAGTATGGAGTCTCACTACTATGGAGACACAAGAAACTGCAGATATTAGAATTTTGAGCATTCCATCCACAGATTCTGCCTGGCCCACAGAGTTCCTCCAACACTTTGTGTTTTACCATTTATGTATTTTCCACATCTCGGCTCCATCCGCTTCTCCTGCACATCTTCCATTGTGTAATGAACCTGATTTGATAAGAGAACTCGAGGCCATGAGGTAGTGACCATAATATGATTAGTTTTAATCTACAATTTGAGAGGGAGAAGGGAAAATCAGAGGTGTCAGTTTTACAATTGAACAAAGGAACTAAGGAGAGATGAGGAAGGAGCTGGCCAAAGTTGACTGGAAAGATACCCTAGCAGGGATGACAGTGGAACAACAATGGCAGGTATTTCTGGGAATAATTCAGAAGGTGCAGGATCAGTTCATTCCAAAGAGGATGAAAGATTCCAAGGGGAGTAAGGGGTGACCGTGGCTGACAATGGAAGTCGGGACAGTATAAAAATAAAAGAGGAGTACAATATAGCAAAGATGAGCGGGAAGCCAGAGAATTGGGAAACTTTTAAAGAGCAACAGAAGATAACAAAAAAAGCAATATGGGGGAGAAATGATGAGGTACGAAGGTAAGCTGGCCAAGAATATAAAGGAGGATAGTAAAAGCTTTAGGTATGTGAAGAGGAAAAAAATAGTTAAGACCAAATTTGGACCCTTGAAGACTGAAACAGGTGAATTTATTATGGGGAACAAGGAAATAGCAGATGAGTTGAACAGGTACATTGGAGCCGTCTTCACTGGGGAAGACACAAACAATCTCCCTGATGTTCTAGTGGCCGGAGGATCTAGGGTGACGGAGGAACTCAAGGAAATTCACATTAGGCAGGAAATGGTGTTGATTAGACTGATGGGACTGAAGGCTGATAAATCCCCAGGGCCTGATGGTCCGTATCCCAGGGTACTTAAGGTAGTGGCTCTAGAAATCATGGACGCATTGGTAATCATTTTCCAATGTTCTATAGATTTAAGATCAGTTCCTGTGGATTGGAGAGTAGCTAATGTTATCCTTTTTAAGAAAGACGGGAGAGAGAAAACAGGGAATTATAGACCAGCTAGCCTGACATCGGTGGTGGGGAAGATGCTGGAGTCAATTATAAAAGATGTAATAGTGGCACATTTGGATAGCAGTAGCAGGATCGGTCCGAGTCAGCATGGATATACGAAGGGGAAATCATGCTTGACTAATCTTCTGGAATTTTTTTGAGGATGTAACTAGGAAAATGGACAAGAGAGAGCCAATGGATGTAGTGTACCTAGACTTTCAGAAAGCATTTGTAAAGGTCCCACATAAGAGATTAGTGGGCAAATTAATGGCACATGGTATTGGGGTAGGGTACTAACATGGATAGAAATTGGTTGTTAGACAGGAAACTAAGAGAGGGGATTAATGGGTCACTTTCAGAATGGCAGGCAGCGAGAAGTGGGGTACCGCAAGGCTCGGTGCTGGGACCGCAGCTATTTATAATATACAATAATGATTTAGATGAAGGGTTTAAAAGTAACATTTGCAAATTTGCAGGTGACACAAAGCTGGGTGGCAGTGTGAACTGAAAGGAGGGTGCTATGAGGAAGAAGGGTGACTTGGACAAGTTGGGCGAGTGGGCAGATGCATGGCAGATACCGTTTAATGTGGATAAATGTGAGGTTATCCACTTTGGTGTCAAAATCAGGAAGGCAGATTAATATCTGGTGTCAAGTTTGAAAAAGAGGAAGTACAATGAGATCTGGGGGGTCCTTGTTCATCAGTCACTGAAATGAAGCATGTAGGTATAGTTGGCAGTGAAGAAAGAGAATGGCGTGTTGGCTTTCATAACAAGAGGAGTATAGCAGCAAAGAGGTCCTTCTGCAGTTGTACAGGGTGCTAGTGAGACAACACCTGGAGTATTGTGTGCAGTTTTGGTCTCAAAATTTGAGGAAGGACATTCTTGCTATTGAGGGAGAGCGGCATAGGTTCACAAGGTTAATTCCCGGGATGGCAGGACTGTCATGTTGATAGAATGGTGCGGCTGGGCTTGTATACTCTGGAATTTAGAAGGATGAGATGGGTTCTTATTGAAACACATAAGATTATTAAGGGTTTGGACACACTAGAGATAGGAAACGTTACCGATATTGGTGGAGTCCAGAACCAGGGGTCACAGTTTACGAATAAGAGATAAGCCATTTAGAACAGAGATGAGGAAAAACCTTTTCACACAGAGGGTTGTAAAACTGTGGAATTCTCTGCCCCAGAAGGCAATGGAGGCCAATTCTCTGAATGCTTTCAAGAGAGAATTAGATAGAGCTCTTAAAGATCTGAGTTGGATGATCAGCCATGATCACATTGAATGGCGGTGCAGGCTCGAAGGGCCGAATGGCCTACTCCTGCACCTATTTTCTATGTTTCTATGTTTCTATAGCAGTCAGGGATATGGTGAGAAAGTAGGAACGGGGTACTGATTGTGGATGATTAGCCATGATCACAGTGAATGGCAGTGCTGGCTCAAACGACTGAATGGCCTATGCCTGCACCTATTGTCTATTATCTAACATGTTCTCTTGACTTGTAAGTAATTGTGGATTGTGATCGCAAGAGCTTTAATGTATATTTGCATATGTATGTAGCATCCAGTGGCTCATTCCTGGGAAAGCAAGAGCTTGCTGGGCCAAAATCATGCCTTTTGTGTTATCTGTTTTAATGCTGTCAGAATGACCAATTCAGTGGGCATATACAATCAACTTCCTGGCCATCTTGTCGAGCAGACACAAGTGGTGTAGCATGTGGAGGGGTGGTTGCTTTTTTTAATCACATGTCAATGCTATAAAATGTAAACTGAAATGGAATAAGATATCATTTGTGTGACCATGTTTCATTCCCATGTAATAGAGGATATAGCTTTCAGGTGAGAGGGGCAACGTTTAAAGGAGATGTACCCATAATGTTGGAGTAACTCAGTGGGACAGGCAGCATCTCTGGCGACAAGGAATGGGTGAGGTTTCGGGTCGAGACCCTTCGTCAGACTGAGAGTCAGGCGAGTGGGAGTCTAGAGATGGATATGGATGGGTAAGGTGTGAAAATGACAGATCAAAGCAGGTGGTAATAAGGAGATTTAGAATGCTTCATTGTTAGCTGAGGGGAAGGTGACAAGGAGGCATACAATCAGTAACATTAATCAGAAGGACAGTGAAACTGGTAGGAGATCTAGGGTGGGGGAGGGACAGGAGAGAAGGAAAGCAAAGGTTACTTGGTTAGAAAAATCAATATTCATACCACTGGGCTGTAAGCTGCCCAAGAGATGGAGATGTGCGGGCAAGTTTTTTGACAGAGATAGAAACATAGAAATATAGAAAATAGGTGCAGGAGTAGGCCATTTGGCGCTTCGAGCCTGCATCGCCATTCAATATGATCATGGCTGATTAACCAACTCAGTATCCTGTACCTGCCTTCTCCCCATACCCCCCTGATCCCTTTAGTCACAAGGGCCACACCTAACTCCCTCTTAAATCTAGCCAATGAAGTGGCCTCAACTACCTTCTGTGGCAGATAATTCCAGAGATTCACCACTCTCTGTTTGAAAAATGTTTTTCTCATCTCGGTCCTAAAAGATTTCCCCCTTAAACTGTGATCCCCTTGTTCTGGACTTCCCCAACATCAGGAACAATCTTCCTGCATCTAGCCTGTCCAACCCCTTAAGAATTTTGTAAGTTTCTATAAGATCCCCCCTCAATCTTCTAAAATCTAGCGATTACAAGCCGAGTCTATCCAGTCTTTCTTCATATGAAAGTCCTGACATCCCAGGAATCAGTCTGGTGAACCTTCTCTGTACTCCCTCTATGGCAAGAATGTCTTTCCTCCGATTTGGAGACCAAACCTGTATGCAATATTCCAGGTGTGGTCTCACCAAGACCCTGTACAACTGCAGTAGAACCTCATTGCTCATATACTCAAATCCTTTTGCTATGAATGCTAACATACCATTCGCTTTCTTCACTGCCTGCTGCACCTGCATGCCTACTTTCAATGACTGATGTACCATGACACCCAGGTCTCGTTGCATCTCCCCTTTTCCTAATCGGCCACCATTCAGATAATAGTCTAACTTTCTGTTTTTGGCACCAAAGTGGATAACCTCACATTTATCCACATTATTCTGCATCTGCCATGCATTTGCCCACTCACCCAGCCTATCCAAGTCACCTTGCAGTCTCCTAAGCATCCTCCTCACAGCTAATACTCCCCCCCAGCTTTGTGTCATCAGCATACTTGGAGATGTTGCATTGAATTCCCTTGTCCAAATCATTAATATATATTGTAAATAGCTGGGGTCCTAGCACTGAGCCTTGCGGTACCCCACAGGTCACTGCCTGCCATTATGAAAAGGACCCGTTTACTCCTACTCTTTACTTCCTGTCTGCCAGCCAGTTCTCTATCCACATCGATACTGAACCGCCAATACCGTGTGCTTTAAGTTTGTATACTAAGCTCTTATGTGGCACCTTGTCGAAAGCCTTCTGAAAGTCCAGATATAACACATCCACTGGTTCTCCCTTATCCACTCTACCAGTTACATCCTCGAAATATTCTATAAGACATGATTTCCCTTTCGTAAATCCGTGCTGACTTTGTCCAATGATTTCACCACTTTCCAAATGTGCTGCTATCCCATCTTCAATAACTGACTCCAGCAGTTTCCCCACTACCGATGTTAGACTGGTCTGTAATTCCCCGTTTTCTCTCTCCTGGTGGGGGTGCCTGGAACGCGAGGCCAGGAGTGATAGTGGTGTTTAAAATACTTTTAGATAGACACATGGTTCTACAAAGAATAGAGAGATATGGATCGCAGAATAGGTTAATTAATATTAACATCGTATTCAACACTGACATTGTGGGCTGAAGGGCGAGTTTCCGTGCGGTACTGTTATATGTTCCATGTTCCAATTTATGTTTTAACGCAAACATCACGTTGTCAATAGTCCTTGAATACGTTTTGTAACCAATGTCTGGAAACCACAATCACCGCACAATTAAAATAACTTGTCGGAACAGAGAACACTTGGAGCGGGGGTCGTTCAGATTTTTTTTAATTTCGAGTGGTCAAAGCAAAAACAGACACAATGTGTGTTATTTATCCAAATAACTATTTATGGCCATCTTCCTCCAGAATAGAGCGATGCTACCGTGTAAAATAGTTCTTATGAGCAAATGGAATAAACATAACCATTCGAGTGAACCAGCATCAATAAATAATTCGTTTGTTAATGCATTAAACTCGAAGATCAGATAATTCTTGCGTTTTATTCAAGGCGAGTGAATCTTTCGGGCTGAATTGTTGAAAGATCAGAGATATGCCATCGGGGTCCCCTGGCGGCAGATGTGAGGACGGCGCTTCATTCGTGCGATAAATCACTGTCCGGGCACGTGCAGCAGCATCTAAGGAGTGAAGGAGATAGGCGACGTTTCGGGTCCCTGAAGAAGGGTCTCGACCCGAAACGTCGCCTATCTCCTTCACTCCTTAGATGCTGCTGCACCCGCTGAGTTTCTTCAGCTTTTTGTGTAACCCTTCTTTAACACTGTCCGGGCACGTCGTGGGAAGACGCCACTTGAAATTGAATCTCCTTTTATGGAAACAAATACAAACCTGAAACGCTTCTCATTTATGGTGCGAGTCAACTTACTTCTCCCATTGCCCGGTTTATGTAATAAGAGCCAGTTTCGCTGTTTTTGCGGCGTTTGGTTCGTACGTGCTGCGATTAACCAGAATTGACATAATCCGACATGTGACAATTCGGATCTCCAGAGATGCTGCCTGACCCGCTGAGTTACTCCAGCACGTTGTGTCTATCTACTATAAGGCAACACTCGGGCTATTTCTCCCTCCCCTCGTTCCTCTCACTTGTTTTTACTCTCTATTCCATCTGTCTGGGCCGGATGTCCCCGTCATTCCTCAACCGCTGGTTAGAAAAGGGAATAAGTACAAGGAACAGGGCAAGCTTAACAGGCTGTGCAGAGTAACGGAGCATGTTCCGTGATTTATTACGCCGCCACATAACAGGATACACTTTATGATTTTGTTTTGTTTTTGCCAAAATACTTATTTTCACTAAAAGGGATAGGATTTTAATTTGGGTCCGGATTCAGGCTGGTGGGTGGACTCGGGGCTGAGCATCAAATGTACTTTTGTCTCAACAACGTGAGGCACAAATACTCTTGGCCTATATCAGCGCACAGTGGTTTCCTCAACCCACTGGAGCAAGAAACGGGAGCAAAGCGGCTGCTGGTCGAAGAGTTGGACATTCTGGCTCCTAGCCCACTGTCAAGAAGGTTACATCTCGGAATACGAGCAGAAGGAAACTGCTGACTTCTTAGGCACAGTAAGAAATCCTGGAAAGCTGATTTTCTTGCATACTCGCCCAGAGGATGTCACCCTGTAGTGGGTTAGAAGAATAGAAATTACACAAAGTTACCTGCGCAGATTTCTCGGAGCTATCTTTTCCTACCGTTGGCAGGCACGGGGTACTGATTGTGGATGATCAGTCGTGATCACATTGAATGGCGGTGCTGGCTCGAAGGGCCGAATGGCCTACTCCTGCACCTATTGTCTATTTGCCTCCGGTAAATAGCATCAATAAATTGCTTTGCCCTGGGATTTCCCGCTAGTGTGCGGAGACGCATTTCAATCCGACACTGCCTCCATGCGTAGGTATTATGGGTTATGATAAATGGGAATTGAAGGAAAAATGAAAGGCTTGACAGCTTAATTCACTAGTAAGCTGTGAAGAATGCTCGTACTCCTCACGCAGCACCACTTTTCTCCTCAACGAGATCGCCAGGAAGCCAGTTGTGTATGTCCGCAGAACTGGCCATTCGGGTAGCATAGAACCAGAGAACACAAAAGGAATGCATTCGGCCCGTTGCTTCCTCGCAAAAGAGCTACATAGTCATAGAGTGATACAGCGTGGAAACAGCCCCTTCGGCCCAACTTACCCACAGTTGCACTAGTCCCACCTGCCCGCGTTTGGTCCATATCCCTCCAAACCTGTCCCATCCATGTACATGTTTCTTAAACGTTGGGATAGTCCCTGTTTCTGGCAGCTTGTTCCACACACCCACCACCTTTGTATGAAAGAGTTACTCCTCAGATTCCTATTCAATATTTCCCCTTCTTATTAAGCCTGATATCGCCTACTCCGAGCAAGAGACTCTGTGCATCTACCCGATCTATTCCTCTCATGATTTCATGCACCTGAATAAGATCAACCCGCATCCTCCTGCGCTCCAAAGAATAGAGTCCCAGCCTACTCAATCTCTCCCTATAGCTCAGACCTTCTCGTCCTGGCAACACACATGTAAACATATCCTTTCTCGAAAAATATCCTTCGGTACCATTTACGATACCAGACTTTACAAGAGAAAATTTTGTTATTTTAAACGTGCATAATAAATATATAATTCACCATTGTATTGACTGACAAAATACAACATGTAAACAGGCCCTTCGACCCAAAGATACCAGAGGGGCTCCGCTCTAGTATCTTTGCTTCGACCTACCGATCACCGGTTCACACTAGTTTCACGTTATTGCGCTTTTTTACCCATTCCCTACACACTAATTAATCTATAAACATATGCATTTTTGGAATGCGAGGGGAAGCCGGAGCACCCAGAGGAACGGTCACATGGACAACGTGCAAACTCCACACAGGCAACGCCCGAGGTCAAAATCGAACCGGGGCCTATAGCGCTGTGAGGCAGCAGCTCTACCAGCTGCGCCACTGTGCTGCCCTATTAAATGATCTTTCTTGTATCGTCATTGAGTAGGCAATGACAATACTACATCCTCCTAGCGTCATTAATAGAAACCACAACATTGGCATAGGGAGAAAGCAAACTCGATACCATTTCCCGTTCGCAAGAAACCTCGCGTTGTTTTTTTTTTGACAGATAACTGTATACTTGGTTTAACCGAGAGAAAACCCATTAACCATAATTGCTGACACAATGTAAATGTCCGTCCAACCTACCAATGATATCTAAATGTTTTTCCAATGCACATTTATGAGGAGTTTCAGGAGTGCTATCGGACACAATTTATTGCGTGCACACACGCACACTGATAACTATTAATAAAAGTGACCAAAAGTTTAATTGAATGGTTACTTTTTTAAAGACCTGCTTTCAGCCTGGACGCTGTCGTTATCCTGAAGGGGATCGACGTCGCAACAGGCCAACACTGCCCCCTTACTATCACTCATAGAACTCACTAAATTATCACCCCGTCATCACTCGTTCTCTTGGAGATCTTCCCGCATCTTGTCATTTTCAGGATGTCCTTGTTCCTCCAACATTAATCCCGTATCATTTCTTCCTTTTTCTGAATTGTTGACTTTTTTGTATTTTATTTCATGTCCCGTGTGTCGTTTGCTGCTCCTTGCTAAAGCGTGTCTTCAATTCGGTGTATTTTGGCCCAGCGTTCAATTCAAGTAGCACAGTGATACTGTGGCCATACGTGAAGTTGACCTCGATGTCACCAAAGTCAGGAAAGCGATACGAAATGACCCACTTCCCTGTATGTAGGTTTTGACATGAGAAATTCGTCCACTTTTGAACCAGACTTAAATACATTCTGCAGAAAACAAAGCAACATCGTTAAATAGTGAACAGAACTATAAAAAAAACCACTAAAAACAGAAATGCTGGGGAAAATCTATTTTTCGATTTCCATAACGCAGGCTTTTATTTTAAATTTTCATGAAATAACTTTTTTTTTAGGTTTTAATTTTAGAGACACAACATGGAAACAAGCCCTTCAAGCTTCCACTTCCACGCTGACTTTTCTTGCCAATTTACACTTCTACCATTTGCCCGTATTAGGCTGTAACCTGAGCAAAAGCAAGTGTTGGAGGAACTCAGCGTGTCAGGCACATCTGTGGAGGGAATGGACAGACGAGTCGGATCCTTCGTCAGTCCGAGTTCCTGGAGTCCCACAAGCTCGTCCACAACTTTGACTTTTATAGGATCACTGGACCAAGTGGGACCCGTTGGGTTCCGTCCCCTCAACGCGCGGTTGCGGGGGGAGGGGGCGGCCTGCGGCGTCTACACACACACTAACCATCCCCCATACACACACACACACACACACGCGGGGGGGGGGGGGGGGGAGGGGGGAAGAGATTGAGGGGGGGAGAGGGGGAAAGGCAGGAGGAGGGAGGGGGAGGGGGAAAGGGGAGAGAGTGAGAGTGGAGGGAGTTAGGGGGGAGGGTGGGGGCAAGGGGGGGGGAGAGTGGGGGAGAGAGAGGAGGTGGGAGAGAGGGGAGAGAGGGGAGGTGGGAGGGGGGGAGAGAGAGAGAGGAACGGGGAGAGAGGGAGGAGGGAGGGTAGAGGGGGAGGGAGGGGGAGAGAGTAGAGGGGAGAGGGTGGGAGAGGGGGAAAGGGAGGGGGGAAGCATGTATATTTATATTAGGCAAATCAACCAGTCACCATCTCTCCCCATAACTAAACTCCTCCAATCCAGACAGCATCCTGGTGAAACTCCTCTGTATTCTATCCAAACAAAATAACCCCCTTCCTATGATTTGATGACTAGAGCTACATATAATAAGAGTATTGTAAATTTGCAACATTGCATTCCAACTCTTACAATCTATATGCCAACTTATGAGGGCAAGCAATGCCACGTTTGCAAAACCAGGGTCTTATAGCCCTGGGTTTCTCTGTTCATCAACATCATCCATCGATCACTACCCTCTCCCTACGATAAATATCTTCCCCACAACATTGCCTGACTACCCCCACCTGGTTTTCCTTCAGATTCACAATTTACTTTTCATCTTTTAATATTTTTGACTTTTTTTAAATGGTGCTATTAAATTGATCTTGTTATTCTATGTAAAATAAATGCGCAGGCAGGAGAGCAACTGGAACATATTTACCTTGCACAGCTATTTTCAATCACCATTAAACTTCTGTCTCCATATCTTGTTCCTCCTGCATCTATGTATTAACTATGGTAACACATAGTCAGCATTATTTAGAGTACACTGTTTCCTGGAGTTCGTTTTTAAGGCCACCCTACTCGTACTCTCTGCAGGAACTGACAGACTAAGTGTTTGCTTCTTGTGGTTACAGAATCACAGAATGGTGACAGCGGGGATGGAGGCCATTGGATCATAGGAGTCATTATATTTAATAGGAGCTATATTTAAGAGAGAATTAGATGTGGCCCTTGTGGCTAAAGGGATCAGGGTGTATGGAGAAAAGGCAGGTACGGGATACTGAGTTGGATGATCAGCCATGATCACATTGAATGGCGGTGCAGGCTCGAAGGGCTGAATGGCCTACTCCTTCACCTATTTTCTATGTTTCTATTACAAACTCTGTGTAAGAACAATCCTGCTGGTCACGCTCATGCCCTCTCCCACACATTCTTTAAGACTAAGAAAGCTCTGAGTACTATGAATGGGGTAGACTGCAGGAAACATCACCCCATATCCCAGTGTGGAAATGTCATACTAGAGGGCATAGGTATAAGGTGAGAGGTGGCAGTTTAATGGGGATGTGCAGGGCAAGTTTTATTTATACAGATAGTAGTGGGGGCTTGGACCACATTGCCAGGGATAGTGGTGGTGGCAGATACAATAGTGACGTTTAAGAGGTTTTTAGATAGGCACACGGAAGTGCAGGGATTAGAGGGATATGGATTATGAACAGGCAGATTAGATTAGTTTACTGTAACTTCCCATCAGGCCCATACAAAGCTTTTCAAAAAGGAGGGGTGGCATGACAGGATTACAAAAAATTTAATGTGAAATAATGTGTGCGCTGTGCACACCACGAGCGTGAAGCGTGAAGTCCCTCGATGCCAGGGTCCCGCTTAAGGGCCCTGGAAGCTCAGGGGGTTTAGATGCCCCCTAATGCATTCTGAGCCTTATTTTGGAGCATTTTTTCACCAAATTTATCACCAATATTTCAGAAATTAACAGGAATCTGAGAGGTAGCTTTTTCACACAAAGGGTGTTGGGTGTATGGAACGAGCTGCCAGAGGAGCTAGTTAAGGCTGGGGCTCTCCTAATGTTTAAAAGACATTTGGACACGTACATGGATGGGACAGGTTTAGATGGATATGGGCCAAACGCGTGTGAGTGGGACATGTTAGTCTGTGTGGGCAAGTTGGGCTGAAGGGCCTGTTTCCACACTGCATCATTCTATGACTAAAAAGTTAAGAAGAAAAATGCATGTAGATAAGTAGACCAGATTTGAAAGAGGAGTGAAATGTAAAGGCAGAGAGAGGTTTATGGGTGGAAAGGAACATAGGAAAGGAGGGGGGAGAGTGGGCTTGGGCAGATGGGGGAAAGGAAAATAGACACAAAATGCTGGAGTAACTCAGTGGGTCAGGCAGCATCTGCGGAGAATATGAATAGGCGACGTTTTACAGAGTGCTGGAGTAACTCAGCGGGTCAGGCAGCATTTCTGGAGAAAAGGTATAGATTATATTTGAGGTCAAGACCGTTCTTCAGTAATATTCATGATGTGACATGCATAGACATTCCTGAATGTTACCCAAACCATCGTGAGCTACTTTGTTACGGTGCTTGCCCTCTCCTATAACGTCTCTGCTGCCTTGGGTGATGCAGGACAGGACACAAGCTTTGGGACACGGTGTGAAGCTGTTGCCATCTATCCCAGCCTGGTAAAAACCTGGATGGAGTGGATGTGGAGAGGATGTTTCCACTAGTGGGAGAGTTTAGGACCAGTGGCCACAGCCTCAGAATTAAAAGACATTCCTTTAGGAAGGAGATGAGCAGAAATTTCTTAAGTCAGAGGGTGGTGAACTGTGGAATTCATTGCCACAGACAGCTGTGGAGGTCAAGTCAATGGACATTTTCAGGAGGAGATTGATAGATTCTTGATTGATACGGGTGTCAGAGGTAATGAGGAGAAGGCAGGAGAATGGGTTTGAGAGGGAAAGATAGATAGAGTCATAGAGTGATACAGTGTGGAAACAGGCCCTTCGGCCCAGCATGTCCCATCTGCACTAGTCCCACCTGCCCACGTTTGATCTATATCCCTCCAAACCTGTCCTATCCATGTACCTGTCTAACTGTTTCTTAAATGTTGTCATAGGGTCTGCCTCAACTACCTCCTCTGGCAGCTTGTTCCATACACCTACCACCCTTTGTGTGAAAAACATACCCCTCACATTCCTATTAAATCTTTTGCCCTTCACCTTAAATTTGTGTCCTCTGCTCCTCGATTCAGCTACTCTGGGCAAAAGACTCAACCATATCTATTCAAATCATGATTTTATACACCTCTATTAGAACATCCCTCATCCTCCTGTGCTCCATGAAATAGAGTCCCAGCCTACTCAACCTCTCCCTATAGTTCTGGCCCTTTAGTTCTGGCAACATCCTTGTAAATCTTCACTGTACCCTTTCCAGTTTGATGACATCTTTCCCATAACATGGTGCCCAGAACTGAATACAATTCTCTGAATGCGGCCTCACCAACTTCTTATCCAACTACAACATGACCTCCCAACTTCTATACTCAGCCTGACCCGCTGAGTTACTCCAGCACTCAGTGAAACGTCACAGAACAGGGCAAGATTAGCAAGTTTGCTGATGATACAGAAGTGAGTGGTTTTGCAGATAGTGAAGATGGTTGTGAAAGATTGCAGCAGGATCTGGATCAATTAGCCAGGTGGGCAGAGGAATGGTTGATGGTTCACATGCTGCTTCCTATCTGTCAGAAAGCTGGTGATCCACCTACAGAGGGGTTCAGGCACAGTCAACTCAGAAAGTTTGGAGCGTAGTAGCTGGCACAATGGTGTTGAATGCAGAGCTAAAATCAACAAACAAAATCCTTGCATATTCCCCTGGCGGTCTAGGTGCTGGAGGATGAAGTGCAGGCTCAGATTGATTGCATCATCCAAAGATCTATTGGCCCAAAATGCAAAATGCAGAGGGTCCAGCAGAGGAATTGTGATATTTTTCAGCTTGGCCAGCACAAGCCTTTCAATGGTCTTCATGACTACAGAGGTCAGTACGACAAGCCTGTAGTCATTTAGACCAATAATCCTTACCTTTTTGGGTACCGGGACAATAGTGGAGACTTTGAAGCAGGCAGGGACAGTACATCTTTGCAGGGACTGGTTAAAATGAGTAATTGGGTGTGAAGTGGTGATTGGAGTGGGGTGGGTGTAGAAGGGCCCAGTCTTTGCAGACTGAGGTCAGGCTGTGAGTGGGTGTGACATGTTGGTTGGGGTGGGAAATGGTCCACTCTTTTCATACTGGAGTCTTGCCTTAAGTAGGTGTGACGTGGTGAATGGAAAGGAGAGGGTGCAGGGTCCATTCTTTGCAGACTGGGGTCTGGCTGTGTTTGTTGGGGAGGGGGTACCAGGGTTACATTTCTGATTATCAAACCTGCAGTAAAACTCATTCAGGTCATTCGTTAGCTGATGATTGTCCAAAGAGCGGAGGGCTTTCCTCTTATAGCTGGTGATTTCTTGCATGCCCTTTCAAGCTGAAGAAGAGTCACTAGCTGAGAACTTGCTCCTGAACCTCTCAGAGTACCTTTCCTTAGCAGCTCTGATTCCTCTTCTCAGCTCTTTATCAATTAGGCTATCTTTTAACTCTATCAGCTTGACGCATGTTTGCCCCCACCCCCACGATCTCGAAATGGGAATGTTACTTGTGTTTATAATGATCCCATCAAAATGTATATTTATGTCACAAACAATGGAATTCATATTTTTCAGTATTGTTATCAAGGAAAAGAAAGCAGTTCCAATTGTTTGATATTATTTTATATTGTTTAAAATTATTCATATGGAGGAGAAAATATAATAGCTCTAAAACCTACCTTAATTTTGCAATCTCACTAAAGATAATCCCCCTTTGCCTCTCCCCTCCCTCATCTCTCGCTCCCCTCCCTTCCCCTCTCTCTCTCCCCCTCCCCCCTCTCACAACCCCCCTCTTTCTGGCGGGGGGGGGGGTGAAGGTGGCGTGGTCCCAGCGGGGGTGGTGAGGGTCAACGGGGGTGATGTGTGTCAGCGGGGGGTGGTGTGGTCCCAGCGGGGGTGGCATGGGTCAATGGGGGTGATGTGGGTCAGCGGGGGTGGCGTGGCCCAGCGGGGAAAGATGGCTTGGGCCCCGGCGGCAGGGGGAGGCGGGGGAGCAGCGTCTGGTGTTGGGGTTACAGCCGCTGGGTTCAGATTCAGCCACTCCTGCCCGGCGACGGGAGAATGGTCTCCTGGTCGCCAGGCTGGCCATTGGCGAGGCTCCGCTGGAGGAGACGCTGGACCGATGGAGAGGCTGGACCGGGCGGGCAGACATCGTTTAGTTTATTGTCACGTGTACTGAGGTACAGTGAAAAGATTTTGGTTGCATGCCATCCAGTCAGCAGAAAGGCTATACATGATGACAATCAAGCTGTCACAGATGCAGGATAAAGGAAATAACATATAGTGCAAGATAAAGCACAGAAACGACCAATTAAATATAGTCCAAAGGTCTCCAATGAGGGAGATGGTAACTCAAGACTGCCATAGTCCAAAACATTATGGGCTGAAGGGCCCATACTTGTACTGTACTGTTCCATGTTTTATGTTCTATATCAGATGTTGGTAAAACCACAGGACATAGATTTAAAGTAAGGGGTAAGAATATTATTGGGAATCTGAGGGTGACTTTTTTTCATCCTGAGTGTGGTCTTTTTCTGAAATGCAACACCAGACACACTGGTGGAAGCATATGGGATGAGTCTAGATGACCACTCAAACACCAAGGCATCGAAGACTCTTGGTTAACTGCTGGTCTATAGATTAATAGATTAATTATATAGCTTCCCACTGGTTGGTGTGGATGTGGTGTGATCCATTGCCTTTATCTATGCTGTACAATTATATGACTCTACAGCATAATAACTCCCTTCTGAATGATACATTTAATTCTGCCTCCAGTGTTCACCTGGCAGTGCATCCCATCCTACACATCGTGTAGAGAAAACAATCTTCCCACTTTTGTATTGTTCAAGTTACTTCAAGTCATTCAGTCTCTCTCTCTCTCTCTCTCTCTCTCTCTCTCTCTCTCTCTCTCTCTCTCTCTCTCTCTCTCTCCTCTCTCTCTCTCTCTCTCTCTCTCTCTCTCCCCCTCTCCCCCTCTCCCCCTCTCTCTCTCCCTCTCTCTCCCTCTCCTCCCCCTCCCCCCCTCTGCTTTATTTTAATTACATAAAAAGTATTGAACTGATCCAAGAATGCTCCGGTGAAAAAGGAAAATTAATCATCGATATCAATGTTCAAGAGATAGGTTGGACTAGATTAGTTTTCATAAGGATATTAAAACCTAAGAAATTGAAACAGGAGCAGGTCTTTCAATGATTTATTCATGTTTTGCATTCAACAAGATTATGGCTGATCTCTTATCTCAGTGCTCCTTTCTCGCACTAACCATAGATCCCTGATTTCTTTCAACGTCCTACAACCTATTGATCTTTGCTTAAGTATACTCACTCCCCGAGCCCCAACAACTCTCCTAGATAGTGTATTTCAAAAGTTCAGTACCAGGGGTACGGAGACATTTCAGCGTTCAAGACCTCTTTAAAACTCCAACACGACGTTTTAAATACTCCAGCGGTAGAAGTTCAATCTTGCCTTCACCCAGGCAAGCCTTTCACTTCAATGAGCGGTGTGTGTTCTTATAATCCGGAGATTGATTCACTTGTCCTAACATGGCAACAGTTGCTCGGCCTGGCCTTGGATAAACTGTGAATCTTTGTTGCACTTTCCCTATTACAAACATCATTAGATTGGAAGATGAGAGCTGTGCGTAGGATTTGAGTTCAACTTTCAGTAAGATGTCTTGACTTTTGTAATAAAACTTTCTTGCCTAAATTTAAAAAAAATGCAAATGCTGGAATACATGTGTTAAAGAAGGAACTGCAGATGGTTGAAAATGGAGGGTACACAAAATGCTGGAGAAACTCAGTAGGTGCAGCAGCATCCTATGGAGCGAAGGAGATAGGCAACATTTCGGGCTGAAACCCAGGGTTGCCTATCTCCGTCGCTCCATAGATGCTGCTGTACCCGCTGAGTTTCTTCAGCATTTTGTGTACCCTGCTGGAATACATGGATAGGCAACGTGTCGGGCCGGCACTGATTGTAGTTGGGTGGAGGGGGAGAAAGTTGGAAAAGGCGGGACAAAGCCTAGCAAGTGACAAGGAAACAGGGTGAGGGAGGATAGTTTGGCAGATGGTGGACAAAGGCGACAAAAGGGTGCCAGACAAGGAGAGAAGTGGAGTGAAATGTAAAGCCAGAGGGAGAGGTATAGGTGGAAAGGGACGGGGCAGGATAGTGGGAGAAATGAGGTGCGCACGCATTCTGCTAATTCCAACCTTAAAATACTCGATCAGATCTTTAAACCATACTTCATAAATCCACGCTAAATTTGCTCAATCTGATGTTTAGCATTTCCCTAAAGTGAATTTTTTTAAGAGGTTACTAGGGAAATTGATGAGGGTAAAGCAGTGGGTGTTGTCTATATGGATTTCAGTAAGGCCTCTGACAAGGTTCCCCAAGGAAGGTTGGTTAAGAAGGTTCAATCTTTGGGTGTTAATGGCAGAGTAGCAAGATGGATTCAACAGTGGCTGAATGAGAGATGCCAGAGAGTAATGGTGGATGGCTGTTTGTCAGGTTGGAAGCCAGTGACCAGTGGGGTGCCTCAGGGATCTGTGTTGGGTCCACTGTTGTTTGTCATGTACATCAATGATCTGATGATGGGGTGGAAAATTGGATAAGTAAGTATGCAGATGATACTAAGATAGGTGGTGTTGTGGATAATGAAGTAGATTTTCAAAGTCTACAGAGTGATTTGGGCCATTTGGAAAAGTGGGCTGAAAGATGGCAGATGGAGTTTAATGCTGATAAGTGTGAAGTGCTACATCTTGGCAGGACAAATCAAAATAGGGTGTACATGGTAAATGGTAGGGAATTGAGGAATGCTGTGGAGCAGAGGGAACTAGGAATAACTGTGCATAGTTCCCTGAAGGTGGAATCCCATGTAGCTAGGGTGGTAAAGAAAGCTTTTGGTGTGCTGGCCTTTATAAATCAGAGCATTGAATATAGGCTTAGGGAAGTAATGTTAAAATTGTACAGGGCATTGGTGAGACCAATTCTGGAGTATGGTGTACAATTTGGCTCGCCTAATTATAGGATGGATGTCAACAAAATAGAGAGAGTGCAGAGGAGATTTACAAGAATGTTGCCTGGGTTCCAGCAACTAAGTTACAGAGAAAGGTTGAACAAGTTTTATTCTTTATTCTTTGGAGCGCAGAAGGTTAAGGGGGGGGGGGGGGGGGGGGGACTTGATTGAGGTCTTTAAAATGATGAAAGGGATAGACAGAGTTGACGTGGATAAGCTTTTCCCATTGAGGATAGGGAAGATTCAAACAAGAGGGCATGACATGAGAATTAAGGGACAGAAGTTTAGGGGTAACATGAGGGGGAACTTCCTTACTCAGAGAGTGGTGGCTGTGTGGAATGATCTTCCAGCAGAAGTGGTGGAGGCAGGATCGATTTTAACATTTAAAAATAAAGTGGATAGGTATATGTATGGGAAGGGAATGGAGGGGTATGGTCTGAGTGCAGGTAGATGGGACTAGGGGAAAATAAATGTACGGCACGGACTGGAAGGGCCGAGAAGGGCTGAAATTGTTATATGGTTATTATATGGTTAAAGTCAGGCTAACTGGATTGAACGCTTACTACCTACCCTGCAGAAAACCGCACAGGTTCCATGGAGTTTTTGGAAGATTACTATTATCTGTAAAGCCTCCTCGTTGAAACGCCCAGGTGTAAATCATCAACTCCGGATGATTTATTTATGACTCGGCATCGTTAATTCTTCCTGCTTCCTCTATCCAACTCGGAACTCAGTGTGTCATAATTTACGATAGATAAATGGATACAATGAAATACGAGTCGCCACCTGGAAAATGCCAGAAAACCTAAAGATGGTAAACATTATGGGAGGGCGAAAGTAAATTAAATATAAAAAAATAAGTTTGCAAAGCAATATACGGCCATTGCTAGAAATATAAAATATTAATTTTAAAGAAAGACTAGGTATAATCATTTATCCGGACACACGCACACCTGTCGAGAGTTTAGTTTAGAGAGATTCAGCGCGGAAACAGGCCCCTCGGCCCACCGAGCCGGCCAGCGACCCCCGCACATTAACACTATCCTATACACACTAGGGACAATTTATACATTTACCAAGCCAATTAACCTACAAACCTGTACGTCCTTGGAGTGAGGGAGGAAACCGAAGATCTCGGAGAAAACCGACACGGTCACGGGGAGGGGAGAACGTCCAAACTCCGTAAAGACAGCACCCGTGGTCAGGATCGAACCTGGGTCTCTGGCGCTGCAGTAAAGCTTTACTCTACCGCTGCGCCACCTTGCCGCCGAAACAGAGTTAACTTCGATGGCCCTTGTCAAAACAATGGTAATGCATGAAGTCACCGGGGATCTATGTCCAAGTTAACAACTGCCCATCTTACGGTCAGTGCTGCCTGTTCATAAGTTATCGATGGAGAGTTAGGCCATTTGGCCCATCAAGTCTACTCCACCACTCAATCATGACTGATCCATCTTTCCCTCTCAACCCAATTCTCCTGTCTTCTCCCCAAAATTCCTGACATCCGTACTAATCAAGAATTTGGCCCGCTTTGCCGTTTGTGACAAATTCACCACCCTCTGGCTAATGATCCGAAGAATACGCTCCGAACCTTTCAAATGCACGAGTTAGCGCCATCTCCATTGACGATGTGCTGAAAATATTTTTGGCTTCACGACGTTTTAACACAAGTCACAACTATTTCAAATGCAAGCATGGCAGCGGTGTCTGGATTGATGTTTGCAATTAAATACTTTTAAATATATTAATTAAGAACCCGAGCTTCGTATTGACCATGTTACCATATAACCGCCGGTCTGCAAAGTGAAGTAAATCTCTACAATGTGATGCTTCTATTTGAAAGTCAGGAGAGCACCGCGGCTGCAACAATGACTGGTTTCAACTCCCTGCACTGCACACATTGTATGTTCATTGATTGAGAAGTAAAACCGGCGGCGCGATGTCTTTCGAAAGGTTGTGCGAGTTTTGCGGGGAATTGATCCGTTCTTTTTTTATCCACACAATACAGTGCAACCTTCGAGGAGAGAAGAATCCTACAGTCCCAGAGATGAAAAAGCGGCGGAGGCATGCGCGGAGCCAAGCATCCTACTTGTTGGCGTAATTTGACGGGGCGCTGAGAGCGAGATATAAGGTTGCCTCATGTTAGCACGTTGAGTACTTCCCGATTGGAGACCGTCTCGAGGAAAATCTACCGGTCTTGCAAGCCAGGTGAAGTAGAGATGGGATGGATACCAACTTAATTCCAATAAACCAGTCGGCTTCTCTGGACGAGGTACTGATAGACAGGGATAGAAAGGAGATTCTTCCCAATTACTTCCTTGAGAAACTTTTGGTGCTCGACAAAAACAACCAGTCTCTCCACGAGTTGCTGAAGTATTTTGATGTGGACGAACAAGGCATCATTGGGAGTGGTTCCCCCGCCATGCGGATCACCATCTCCATCGTTTATTCCATGGTGTGCGCTTTGGGGCTGGTGGGCAACATGTTGGTGTTGTACCTGATGAAGAGCAGACAGGAATGGAAGAAGTCCTCCATCAACCTGTTCGTGACCAGCTTGGCAGTGACGGATTTTCAGTTCGTCCTGACCCTTCCATTCTGGGCAGTGGACACTGCCCTGGACTTCAGCTGGCCCTTTGGAAAGATGATGTGCAAGATTGTCACCTCGGTCACCACAATGAACATGTACGCCAGTGTTTTCTTCTTGACAGCCATGAGCATCGCGAGGTACTGGTCGGTGGCGTCGGCGCTGAAGCCCAGGCGGCGATTTAACGGATGCTCCGCAAAATGGGTCAGTATCCTGATCTGGATTTCGGCAATCTTAGCTATCACGCCCCAAGCCGTGTTTTCCACAACCAAGACGCTCTTTAACGAAGAGTTCTGCCTGCTTAAGTTTCCAGATCACAACGGCTCTACACAGTTCTGGCTTGGCGTCTACCACATCCAAAAGATTTTGCTGGGTTTCGTAGTCCCACTTATCATTATCACCGTGTGCTACCTGCTCCTTCTACGTTACGTGACCAAGAGGAATATCGGCAGCTCCAGCACGAAGAGGTCGAAAGTGACCAAGTCGGTCATGATAGTCGTGCTCTCCTTTTTCCTCTGCTGGCTTCCTAATCAAGCCTTGACATTCTGGGGCGTCCTGATCAAGATGAACGTCCTTAATTTCAGCGACGAATACTACAACACGCACTCCTACATCTTCCCCATCACCATCTGCCTGGCTCACACCAACAGCTGCTTGAACCCTGTTCTGTACTGCCTGATGAGGAGGGAGTTTAGGAAGGCGCTGAAGAGCATGTTTTGGAGGGTGACCTCTCCGACCACTATCAATATGCGTCCTTTCGCGGCCAGCGCCAAACCAGAGCAAGATCATAGACATGTCATAATTCCGATAAACTCCGTGCCACCGGAGATTTCGTACTACCCGCCAGGGGTTGTAATGCACAATAGCCAGTATGACATTTTACCAGCTAGCTCTGCGGAACGCCGGTATTAGAAATCTTGCTGACACGGTTACATTGCTCTGTTTTCCAAAATAACATTTTTTTATTTTTTGTTTGCGTTTCGAAACTGATTGTAATTTGATCATTCCACCTGTCTCCGTCTCGTTGACATGATACCGCGCAAACCCGCCAGATGTTATCGTGGTGCCAACGTGAGTCCACATATTACTGAAAAGCAGACCCCGAGCGTGGTCACACCGCAGCTGTTTCCAATGACAACGTAGAAGTTACTTTAGTGAAAAGGCGCCCTTTCGCAAAATGATGTCTGTCCGCTCGTTTCATCCACCCGCGAAGTTAGTTGGACAGCGACCCAACTAGCAGCAAAAGCCAGCATCGAACCGTGACTGAATTCATACTCAAATTATCGTGAAATCCGATCTGAAATTGGTCCCAGCAATAGGTCTTTTACTATGCAACGTAATGTCTTACCGTAATGCCGCTATTGTTTTAGAAGGTGATACAAGCAACTGCAGATGCTGGAATCTTGAGCAAACCATACAGTGCTGGAGGAACTCAGCGCGTCAGGCATAATCCGGGGAGGGAAAGGACCGACGACGTTTCGGGTTGGGAACTGAAAAACTGAAGAAGTATTCCCACCCGAAATGCCCCCTGTCCATTACCTCCACAGATGCTGACTGACCCCCTGAGTTCCTCCAGCAATGTGTTTTGCTTGAGATTCCAACATCTGTAGTTCCTTGTGTTTATGATTGGCGTGCTTTCCCTTTCGCCCTCTCCATTCCCAAACCTTCAAGGAAGAAAGGACCCAACCAGAAACACCACCAATTTTTCTCTCTCCAGGGATGCTGCCTGACTCGCTGAGTTATTCGAGTACTTTGTGTCTCTCCAAGATCCATGTCGACTGCATTTATTGCAAGAACCTTTATTTCCTTTATTGCGAACACGCGTCTAAATCTCCCTAAATCATAACGTTTCTGACGCTGTGATGTAGTTATGATTCGATGTTTCATTTATCCGCGATAATCATGTTTAATGCAATCGATATTTTAAATGACGTTATTATATCATAAAAAACTTTTTTTATGGCTAATATATTAGATAGAATTCGACTTCGCTAACCATGCTTCGATACTGCTTTTTTACCCGTTTAATCTATTTTATTTATTATTTTATTGACTTTGCTATTTCTAATATTCCCGAACATATGAATAGGTTTTGTATTATAATACAAGAGCACACTTTGCATGTCACTGGCGACCTAAAAACTAAAGTTTCAGAGCATTATTACTAACTGTGGCTGTTTTTCTATCACCATTTATTAAAAAAAATCAAGTTATAAGTAAATTATATTGAACACACTATAATGTTCTATATGGAAAACCGATAAGTTAAAAGGCTTGGTTAATTTAACGTGTTATTACTTCTTAAGCATTGATACAAACTAATTTCAGATTTCCATATGTAGTAACAGAAACTGCTCCAGGTTATATTCTGACACAGTTTTGGCTTCATACACCTCATGCAATTGGAGTCATAAATTAGCATTCAACTCAAAGCCATAGAATCAAACAATTTATTGAGAAGCTATTTATTTTCTCTTCTTTTGCAGGATTTAATGCAGGTGGTACCTAAGGTCATAAGGTCATAGGTGATAGGAGAAGAATTAGGCCATTCGGCCAATCAAGTCTCCTCTGCCATTCAATCATGGTTGATCTATCTCTCCCTCCTAACCCAATTATCCTGCCTTCTCTAGTCACCCTTTAATGTCCAATCACTGAATGGCCTTAAGGGGATGTTAAATAAGTAATCTCTTCAGTCACTGCAATCCAAAGTGTACAGTTAGGAAGTTTCAGGAATTGAATTACAACCCCATCCCCACCCCCATCATTCACAACCTGATGATGAAGAAAATGTGTTTTATTTTAAAGACAAATTGGAGATACCTCGAAGATGAACTTGGTGATGCAGTTCCCAGCTGGTTGTCATCTTCGGCCTTCACTTATGCAGGATGTGGCTTGGTGAGCTGCTGACAAAGGAATCCAACCCAGTTGATCAGAGCATCTTGTATATTATGCACACTGTAGTTACAGTGCACTAATGTCAAGGAATTGAACATTATGGTTGTGGATTGTGAGCCAATTAACAATGTTGCTATGTCCTGAATGTGAAGGGTTCCATAGTAGTTGTTGAACAACAGTCATCCAGGCAAGAGAGTGGTACTAACTAGACCTTGTAGATGATGCATAAGACTTGGAGAGGTCAGGAGTCACTCAATGCAAAACCGCTGACTTGTTCTAAAAGAACAGAACGTTATGGGCAACCTAATTGAAGTTGTGGTTAATCTTCATGATGGTAGAGTTTATGAGCATGCTGATTATCAAAGGGAAGTGATAATACTTCCATTCATTGGAAATTACATGCAATATATCACAATGCAGACCATTGATCTTGATCTTGGTTAATTTGATGACACCAAGATTGTTGAGGTCGTGGACTGTGAAGGGAACTGTCAAAGCATTGAGCGGGGTATAAATCTGGGAGAGAAATTGGTGATAAAATGGCAGATTTTAATCCAAGCAAGTTTTGCATTTTGGGAGATCACATGTGAAGGGAACATATATCATTAATGGCATGACCTTTAATAGCATTGATGTACAGAGTGATTTGGGGCTCCAAGAACATACTGTAACACCCTGAAAGTGGCAACACAACTAGATAACGTGGTAAATACGGTATATGGTATGCTTGCTGTCTTTCATAAGTTGGGGTATTGAGTATTTAAGTCAAGAAGTTATGATGCATCATTATAGGATATTAATTCGGTCGAAATTGAAGTATTCTGTGCAGTTCTGCTTACCCAATTACAGGAAGGATGTAGAGGGTTTGGAAAGAGTGCAGAGGAGGTTTACCAAAATGCTGCCTGTTTTGGGGGTATTAACTACAGAGTTGGACATACAGCATTTGGACTGTTTTCTCTGGAATTCCGGGTGGTTGTGGGGAGACCTGATAGAAGTATGTAAAAGTTTGAGATGCATAGATAAGGTAGACAGTCAGAACCTTTGTGCCAGGATGGAAACATCAAATATCAGAGGGCATAGCTTTTTCATAACGTGAGAGGGACAAAGTTTAATGGGAGATGTGTAGGGCAAGATATTTACACAGTGAGTCCCTGTAATGTGCTGCCAGGGGTTGTTGTGGTTGGTGCAGATACATTAGGGACATTTAAGAGTTTTTTACATAGTTATATGGATATGCAGGGAATAGAGTGATATGGGTTGTGTGCAGGTAGATTAGTGATGATCTTGGAGTCATGTTCGGCAGAAACATTGTGCCAAAGCGCCTGTTCTTGTACTATACTGTTCTATGCTCTATGCTGAGGGATATTACGTTTATACATTTGTCCTTCAATATTATGGAGTTGCTTGATTTACCTATTGGTATGGTAAGCAGCAGTTGCTTCAAGAGGTAAGAAAAGACTAATTTTATTGAAAAAGGAAATGCTTTAACATGCATTGTATCATCTTTAATATCTCTATCACGGCACTGATGGGCTCAGATTTCCAGTCCAACCAATTTTATTTTGTTGATGCTGATAGAAAGTAATATAAGGTGAGATATTATAGGATAGTGTGAATGCAAGGTGGCCAGGTGGTTAGCTTGAAATGAACTGCACCAGAAGTGTCTATTACTATCATAAACCAAAGCAAGAAATAATACCTGCAAAACGCAGCATGCACCATTATATATCCTTTGACCATTGGTTATATCATAATTTGACTAACTGATACATCATTTGACTATTTTCCTCCACAGATGCTGCCTGACCCACTATGTTCATGCAGCACTTTTATTCTGTACCATTCTGTGTTCTATCTAGCGAGATCAAAGGACTTCTCTGCCACTGTTGTACTATTCTACTTGCAACTTATATTGCTCTATGTCCTAAGGAGACACTGGGATCATTGAGGTGGCTCAGTGGCACAGCGGTAGAGTTGCTGCCTTACAGCGCCTTACAGTGCTGTTTTGGTCACCTAATTTGAGGAAGGACATCCTTGTTATTGAGGGAGTGCTGCGTACGTTTACAAGGTTAATGCCAGGGATGGCGCGACTGTCATATGCTGAGCGAATGGAGCAGCTGGGCTTGTACACTCTGGGGTTTAGAAGGATGAGAGGAGATCTCATTGAAACATATAAGATTGTTAAGGGCTTGGACACGCTAGAGGCAGGAAACATGTTCCCGATGTTGGGGGAGTCCAGAACCAGGGGCCACAGTTTAAGAATAAGTAGTAAGCCATTTAGAACGGAGATGAGGAAACACTTTTTCTCATAGAGAGTGGTGAGTCTGTGGAATTCTCTGCCTCAGAGGGCAGTGGAGGCAGGTTCTCTGGATGCTTTCAAGAGAGAACTAGATAGGGCTCTTAAAAATAGCAGTCAGGGGATATGGGGAGAAGGCAGGAACGGGGTACTGATTGGGGATGGTCAGCCATGATCATATTGAATGGCTCAAAGGGCCGAATGGCCTACTCCTGCACCTATTATCTATTGTCTATTGTCCTGGATTTGATACTGACTATGAGCCCTGTCTGTGTGGAGTTTGTACATTCTCCCTGTGACCACTTGGGTTTTCTCCGGGTGCTCTGGTTTCCTTGCACACTCCAAAGACATGAAATGAATTTGTTTTAGTAAAATTGTAAATAGTCCTTAGTTTGTACAGTGTACAGGGTGATCATTGGTTGGCGTGGACTAATGGCCCGTTTCCATGGTGTATCATTTAAGTCTAAAGATTCACAGTGTCTCTTTATTTGGTAAATAAAACACTCAGAAAGTTTTTTTTAACATTGTGAGCTGCAGAATCCAGTACACACTGCCAGGCTATTAGCAGTGTTGAAATGAAAGTCGTAACAAAGGTTTCAAAGGTCTTTTAGTGTCACGTGTACCAATTAAGGTACAGTGATATTGCAAATTACCATATAGCCATACCAAGAAAAGCAACAAGACACACAGCTACATAAAAGTTAACATGAACATCCACCACAGAGGACTCCCCACATTCCTCACTGTGATGGAAGGCAATAAAGTCCAATCTTCCACGGTCGGGGCAGTAGAACCATCTGTCGGGGCGTTCAATGCTCCCGCAGCCGGTGGTCGAAGCCCCCGCATCGGGGTAATTGAAACGCCCACATCTGGGCGGTCGAAGCTCCTGTGGCTTGGAGTTCCCAAAGTCAGTGTCTGACCAGAGACTGCGGGCTCCACGGTTAAAGTCCGCGGGAGAGCTCAGAAGTCGATCCCTGGCAAAGGGATCGCGGGCTCCGTGATGTTTAGTCCACAGGCACCTGCGGTGGAGCTCTCGAAGTCGGTCTCCAGCAAAGGCCGCCAGCTCTTCGATGTTAGGCCGCAGTGCGGCCGGAGATACGATACGAAAAAAAATTCCCCCACCCCCCACATAAAACAAACTAAAGTACACCAAAAACATACATTTAACACATACTAAAAAAACAACTAAGAAGAAAGGGACAGACAGACTGTTGGCAAGGCAGCCTTTGCTGGCGCCACACTGTTTCATCAATAGCAATGACCAGGACTATATGGAGTGGGTAGATAAAATGGAACTAGCTGATTTGGGCTTACATTTGGTGGGGTAAATGGCCTCCTTACAATCTGTGGCCATTTTGTAACTCTCCATTTTGCTAATATGGTATTATTTAACTGGTCCGCCAGATTAATTATGAAGAACACATTGGCCTTTTTAAAACAAAAATGAAATCAAAATCTTTGCCCAGCTTGCCACTTGCACATGTGCAACCCATATAATGGATTTGTTCAGATACATGCGGACTTTAATAACTTTACTCCACAAAGTTGCTGGAAATTCAAGCTGATAATAAGACAACAAGAACAATTGGACACATGAAACCATAGCGAGCAACCACCAAGCATCCTATTTAATGAGATTTAAAGATTGAGAAGTAAAAAAAACAAAGCTTTTCACTCAGTCCATGTGATAATAATAAACTAAACTAAACTAAACGAAGGACAGAAGCAGAAGGTACTGAAAGTGATTGCAGTCATTATTAAAGTATGTATAGAAGGAGAGATAAATAAGGGAGGAAAAAAGAAGGCAATTCACTGCCTAAAAGGATGTTAGCAGAGGCAATCAATGATTTCAAGTAGAATTGAATAGACACCTGTCGGAAATCAACATTCAAGGTTATGGCGATAGGGTGGGGAATGTTATTTACTGCATTCTTCTCTATAGAATTAGCATGGGCTTAATTGGAATCCTACTGTGTCATTATTGCTGTGAAAATATTAATTGCCATGTAATATATTTTTGTCCTAAAAAAATTCATAACCTTTGGAATGAATGGTTGAAATCTACTTCTATTTCTCAGAAAAATCACAAAACTAGCATTGAGTGGTGTAAATTGGTAATTTGCAATTCACAGGGATCATTTGATTTGCACCTTATTGGCCTATTTCCATATTTCTAAAGGCAAAGTTTTGTTATTCATCATTATTATTTGACAGCTTAATCTTATACTTCAAAGTGTCTGAGTTTCCTCATTCTAACTGAGATGTAGGTCACGGTGAAGATAAAGCACTATCCTCCAGCACTGAGGTGTAATATTGTAACAGCCTTAAAAATCTTTATTCTCTGGAGTTTTGCTCGAAAGATTTATTGTAACTTGATGTCAGGCTGTCAAATGTGATCAATCATTGTCATACGTAAAAGAAAGGTAGAGTTAACAACTACATGTGATAAATCCTGACTATACAAAATAATACCCAATAATTATACAATATATGAATTTCTGCATTAATTTAATTTCTATATCAAAAAGCATTTATCTGTTTATAAAGAAAAAATAATTTATTTCATAGATCATAGGTTCCGAGTAGAGTTACATGATGGCCTCTGAGTTACAGGGATTGGTCTTGCTCCAGATGTTGACAGCTTACTAAGGAAGCGCGACATAGGTGGTTGTCTGGGGTGGGGTAAATGTATTTTCAATTAATCAATAGGCCTTCTCTGCCCTTTCAAATGGACAGTAAATGCCCCATGTTGTTATTCAAAGAAGAGCAATTGCCTGGACAATTTTAATTCATCAATCAAGATCACAAAAGCAAGTTTAACATGCATTATATGTTGTTTACGTTTATGAAACATTGCTGCATACAAATTAGCTGTTTTATTCACCCAAGCAGTGACAATGACTTACAACATTACTCAATGTACTGTGAAATGCTTTTAAGAATATTAAGGATGTGATATAAGCATACTGTACATATTAATTCTTTCTTCCCCCCCAAATTTCTAAGAAAATTAAAACTAACATTGAGATATAAGGAACAACAGATACTTGTTTACAAAATATTGGAGTAACTCAGCATGTTCAGGCATCATCTCTGGTGAATATGGATAGGTGACTTTTCAGTCTGATGAAGGGTCCCAACCCAAAACGTCACCTATCCATGTTCTCTAGATATACTGACTGGCTAGTGTTTTGTGCTTTTTTTTAGAATAAGCTAGTTTAATTTGAGCAGCCACACAACTTAATAAGAGTAATTCAGTAATGAGAGTAATTGCAAGGAAGAATTAACAGAACAGTGATTGCCAATTGATCCTTTGTAATGTATGTATTTAATAATACTTGGAAGTACATGCCTAAAATATTTGCTTTTGTGTATTCAGAGTAAATAAATTTAAGTAGTTGTTTTAGTCAATTACGTTTGATGTGAAATGTTATTCATCATTCAATAAACTGAAAATATATTAGAAAAGTCTACATAAATTTAATTGAAACTCACCTCTATCAATTAAAACAGGAACTTATACAGTACCTTTCATACTTTTGAAAAGCTGCAGAGGAGTTTTACCAGAATGATATACACAGAATGCTGGCGTAAATCAGCGGGGCAAGCAGCATTTCTGGAATGGGTGATGTTCGGGTCGATACCCTTCTTCAAACTGATGTCAGGGGAGTGGGCAGTACAGAGAAAAAATGTAGTCGGAGACAGTGAGACTGGTTGGAGAACTGGGAGAGGGAAAGCAAGGGCCACTTGAAGTTAGAGAAGTCAATGTTCATACCGCTGGGGTGTAAGCTACCCAAGCAAAATATAAGGTACTGTTCCTCCAATTTGCGCTGGGCCTCACTCTGACAATGGAGGAGGCCTAGGACAGAAAGATCAGTGTGGGAATGGGAGGGAGAGTTAAAGTGTTGAGCAACCGTGATGTGTGGTAGGTTTAGACGCACAATCGCCGAGCTGCGCTTGGTCTCGCCGAAATACAGGAGTCCACACCTGTAACAGCTGATACAGTAGATGAGGTTGGAGGAGGTGCAAGTGAACCACTGCCTCATCTGAAAAGACTGTTGGGGACCGTGGACAGAGTCAAAGGGGGAGGTATAGGGACAGGTGTTGAATCTCCTGCGGTTGCTGGAGACAAACTGGAAATACAAGGATGGAGTTAAATGGAAAGAGAGTATAGGAAACATTAAGAAAGACACCAGAATTAACGGGGCAGAAAGCTCAGGAAGGGATAGGAGAGTATGACCAAGTGAAATAGGAATCGATGTGAAAGGTTAGGTGAGTTATGGCCCTGTCCCACTTAGTCGACTTTTTAGGTGACTGCAGCAGACTATACAGTCGCCACATGGTCACCACATGTTCGCGGGTGGTTGCTGGGAAGTCGCCTTCATGGTCGTGAGGAGTTCCCACATTCTGGGAACTAGTCGCAGACTCATTATGGTCGCCGTGAATTTTTCAACATGTTGAAAAATTAGTGGCGACTAGAATGAAGCCGCCGTGGAGATTAGCGAGAATTCTCGACCCGTAGGTGGGTCGCCAGGAGGTCCTAGTGGTTTGCCAGGAGGTCGAAGGTTCTCCGAGGTTCTCGTTAGTTGTAGTCGGTGCTGACCGGTGAATTTCATTGGGAAAAAAACCCATAATCAGTAGTTTTCAGAACCAAGGATAACCAACCGGTAATATTAAATGTCCGCCGAGCTTCATAGCCATGTATCTCTGGCTTCTTAAAAGTTGTCTCCACTCCTTCTCCCTCCTCTCCCCCACCCCCCCCCCCCCCCCCCAGCCCCCCCCCCCCACCCCCCCCCCCCCCCGCCTCTTTTAAAGGACTTACCGTACACTGTGCTTTAACCATCTTTTTACAGCGCCAACCTTCCTGTTCATCACGCTGTGTGTCTATATCACCTTGGCTTTGCACCGTGTTAATTTTTTAGACAGGGCAAGCGGGGGGAGCGCTGTCTAAAAAATTCACACAGGCTGGTGAAGGAAGTGATGTGTTTGTGTGTGTGTGTTCCACTCTGATAGGTGCCGTTCCAGTTCCTGCTTTTAGAGGCGACTGCCGGCAACTTGACAGTCGCCGGCAGTCCGCTGAAATATCGCCTATGTGGGACAGGCCCATAATGGATTAAAAGTATTATATATGAATGCAAAAAGTATAAGAAATAAAGTGGATGTTAGCATGGTTTTATGAAATTGGCAGTTAGAAATTGGCAGTGCTAACCAGTCTGTGGAGACAATACATGATTACTATCGAGCCATTCACAATGTACAGATAAATAAGTAAGTCAGTAAGTAGGTTTATTGGCCAAGTATTCACATACAAGGAATTTGCCTTGGATCTCCGCCCACAAGTAACAACATGACATACAGTGACAGTTAGGAATGACTCAGAAAACACTAAACAGTAATAATAATAAGACATTAATGATAAAATATTAATTAAGGGAATGATAAGGGAATAATGTTTAGAAACATAGATACATAGAAAAATAGGTGCAGGAGTAGGCTATTCGGCTCTTCGAGCCAGCACAGACTTGGCTGATCATCGAAAAGCAGTACCCCATTCATGCTTCTTTCCCATGTCCCTTGATTCCCTTAGTCCTAAGAGCAAAATTTAACTCTCCCTTGAAAATATCTAGTGAATTGGCCTCCACTGCCTTCTGTGACAGAGAAGTCCACAGATTCACAACTCTCTGGGTAAAACCGTTTTTCCTCATCTCAGTCCTAAATGGCCTTCCCCTTATTCTTAAACTGTGTCCCCTGGTTCTGGACTCCCCTAACATCGGGAACATTTTTCTTGCATCTAGCCTGTCCAATCCTTTAAGAATTTTATATGTTTCTATAAGATCAACTCTCATGCTTCTAAATTCCAGTGAATATAAGCCTAATCGATCCATTCTTTCATCATGTGTCAGTCCTGTCATCCCGGGAATTAATCGGGTGAATTGGCTGCACTCCCTCAATAGCAATAATGACCTTTCTCAAATGAGGAGAACATAATTGCACACAACACTCCAGGTGTGGTCTTACCAGGGCCCTGGTACAACTGCAGTGGGACATCCTTAAGGGCCTGTCCTACAAGCATGCAACTCTATGCAATTAGCGCGACCTAACGTGGTCGCTTGAGCCGTCCGGTGTCACGGGGCCGATCCCACTTCGATCGCCGGAGCCGTGCGGAATTGTGCGGAGTTCGTCCCGAGTTCGTCCCGACACTGCGCGGGGCTCTGAAAAACTGACTATGTCCAAAAATTCCGCAAGGCAACGGCTTGTCGGCTCGCAGTCGCCTCGACGCATTACACACCGCCCCGACATCGTGCCTCCGTGAACCTATCTGTAGGTGCCTCCGTGACCCTCTATGTGTGTGGCTCCGTGGCCCTCTGTGTGTGTGTGCCTCTGTGCCCCTCTCTGTCCTGGCGAACTTACCTTAGACTGCGCTCCAAGTTCGCCTCACTTTGCGCCGCGTTGCGCCACTCACCCGACCTCCGCGCGGCCCCTACTGCCGGCTTGGTTGCGCTTGCCGCATGCAGGCGCATGCTGGTGGGAATGGCCCTGTACAGGGGATCACCCGACCTCCGCGCAGCCCCCGCTTCTAGTTTGATCGCGTTCATCGCATAGAGTTGCATGCTTGTAGGACAGGCCCTTTACACCTAAACTTAATTCCTCGTGCAACGAAGGCCAACATCCCATTAGCTTTCTTCACTGCCTGTTGTACCTGCATGCTTACTTTTAGTGACTGACTAGACTAAGTGGGACCCATTCCCCAATGCAATATTCCATCACTCACCAGTTCCCGCAACGCAATGGCAGGAGCGTTCTGTAGCCAGGGGAGGGGGATGGCATCAGGCGGGGCCTGTCGGGGGCTGGTGAGGGGGTGTGTGGGGGAGGGGGATGGTAGAGGGGGTTGTATGGGGGAGGGTGGGTGTGGGGGAGGGTGGGTGAGTGGGGGGAAGGTGGATGAGTGGGGGGAGGGGGTGTGTGGAGTGAAGGGTGTGTGTGGGAGACGTAGGGTTTGTAGGACAGGGGGGTGTGTGTGGGGAAGGGGGTGTGTGGGGTTGTGGGGGTAGGGAAGAAGGTGTTTGTGGGAAGGGGAGGTGTGTGGGTGGTAGAGGGGAGTGTGGGGGAGAGGGTTGTAGGGGTGTGGAAGGGGGGGTGCGGGTGTGGGGGAGGGGTTGTGTGGGGAGAGGGGGGTGTAGGGGGAGGAGGGGTGTGGGGGAGGGGGGGTGTGGGGGAGGGGTTGTGTGGGCTCACCGGTTCACGGCCCCAGCTCCGACCGCACTCCTGACTCAAGGATCTGGCTCCGGACTCACTCAGCTGCTGTTATAACATCTTTAATAATCAACTCAAGCATTTTCCGTGTTACAGATGCAAAGATAACTGGTCTATAATTTCCTGTTTTCTCTCTCTCTCCTTTCTTTAAAACGATATTTATATTGGCTATCCTCCAGTCCAGGATCGAGAGAATATTGGAAAATGATCACCAATGCATCCACAAATGCTAGGGCCACTTCCTTGAGTACTCTGGGATGCAGACCATCAGGCCCTTGGGGTTTATCTGCCTTCAGTCTCAATGGTTAACAAACACCATTTCCAGACTATTGTGGATTGCCTTCAGTTCCTCCCTCCCACTAGATCCTCGGCTCCCTAGTATTTCTGGGAGATTGTTTGTGTCTTCCTTAGTGAAGGCAGAACCAAATAACTCATTTAACAGTTCTGCCATTTCCTTGTTTTCCATTATAAATTCTCCTGTCTCTCTGACTGTAAGGGACCTACATATGTCTTCACTAATATTTTCCTTTTTACATATCTAAAGAAGCTTTCACAGTCAGTTTTTATATTTCCAGCAAGCTTTCTTTCATGCTCTTCCCCCCCCCCCCCCCGCTTAATGAACCCCTTTGTCCTCCTCTGTTGAGTTCTAAATTTCTCCCAGTCCTCCGGTTTGCTGCTTCTTCTGGCCAATTTATATGCCTCTTTCTTGGATTTAACATCATCCTTGATTTCCCTCGTTAACAATGATTGAGCCGCATTTCCTGTAATATTTTTTCCCCAGACAGGGATGAACAATTTCTGGAGTTCATCCAAGCCGTCTTTAAATCTTTGCCATTGCATCTCCACCGTCAACCCTTTACGTATAATTTGCCAGTCTATCCTAGCCACTTCCCGTCTCATACCTTCAAAGTTTACTTTCTTTAAGTTCAGGACCAAAGTCTCTGAATTAACCTTGTCACTCTCCATCCTATTGCAGAATTCCACCATATTATGGTCACTGGTGCTCAAGGGGCTCTGGACAACAAGATCACTAACTAATCCTTCCTCATTAAGCAATACCCAATCTAGGATAGGCTGCCCTCTAGTCGGTTTTTCTACATATCTATATTACTAAAAGTAAGATCTTGACAACTTCCTGTCTTTCTGTTTCGTGATTTTAGATAAAACGCCACCACTTGCGCTGTGATTTTTGGCCACCTTACTCAGTGTACCCCTCTTCTGCGCAGGACGAGAGTATTTTTCCAATCGATGAAAAAATCAAAGTCTTATTAATGTTTTTAAAAATGTTTACATTCTCTCTGCTACCCCCGCTGGTGGCAGAGGGGATGGACTATAAAACCCGGAAGTCATGCCTCACTCAGTCTCTGCAAGATGGAGGAAGTGAGAGGGTCACGTCACTCTGAGCTGTGAATAACACTGAACACATGTCTACTCAACCGTGAGTCCCCATAATGTGGTTGTAAAAAGTTTGCAAAATTGTTTGTAATGGTTTTAAAAAAATGTTTCCAGAAAATTTATTGGTTGTAAAACGTTTGCAAAATTGTTTGTCTTGGTTTAAAAAAATATGTTTGCAGAACATGTATTGGTTTTAAAACGTTTGCAAAATTGTTTGTCTTGGTTTTTAAAATATGTTTGCAGAAAATGTATTTGGTTGTAAAACATATGCAAAATTGTTTGTCTTGGTTTAAAAAGAATGTTTGCAAAATTGTTTGTCTTGCTTCTAAAATGCTTGCAACAGTTTTCGGATGGAAGAGGTGTGAATAAACATTTTATTAGATCAGGACTGTGTTTAATTGAAAAATTGGCGCTCATTCCGTGACCCGCTTAGTGGCAAGATGGCGCTGATGATGTCATTTCCGTTTAGTGGCAAGATGGCACTGAGTGCGTCATTTCCGGTTTGTGGCAAGATGGCGCTGAGTGTAGAAGATGCCGTTGAATAATTCAAGATTTTACAACTCTGTATATGGTGAGTGCATTTGTTGGATGTTATTTAAAGCATGTTTTTGCTTGAGCAGCAGCCTCTACAGGAGGCTTTAAACGTTTGAATCATTCGGTTTACACACTGTATGTTTAACACGTTCTGAAGTTACTTGGCATTTTAGTGTGTGTGTGTCTGTGTGTCTGTGTGAGGTGGAGGGTGTGTGTGTGATCAACAAATAACAAATAGTACAAATAATATAGTCTTTCGTAGTTCTCCCCCTATTCTGAAGACCAGACACCGGGCACTCATGTCTGATGACACAGTGGTGTACAAGAAGTCCAGATACGACCTTGGTAAGGGCATCAAAAAGGCCAAAAGGGACTTCTGCTTCAAGCTGGAGGATGAGACAGATGTTCGGCAGCTGTGGCGGGGCCTGAGTGCAATCACATCCTACAAGGCGAAACCAGGAGGAAGCTTGAATGTCGTCGATACATCACTCCCTGACGAGCTCAATGTGTTTTACGCGCGCTTTGATAGGGAGAACACCGATGTGCCTTCCCGAGCCCCCATTCGCTGTGATGGTATTTCAGTCTCAGTCACAGAGGCCGACGTCAGGAAATCCTTCAGAGGGGTGAACCCTCGAAAAGCGTCTGGACCCGATGGTATACATGGTCGTGTCCTAAAAACCTGTGTGGACCAACTGGCTCGAGTTTTTAACGGATATTTTCAACCTGTCACTTCTGAGGTTCCCACCTGCTTCAAAAGGGCATCAATAATACCGGTGCCCAAGAAGAGCAAGGTGACATGCCTCAATGACTATCGACCTGTGGCACTAACGCCTGTGGTGATGAAGTGCTTTGAGTGGTTGATCATTGCGAAAATCAACTCCTACCTCGACAAAAACCTGGACCCACTGCAGTTCGCTTAGCGCCACAACAGATCAACGGTGGATGCGATCTCGCTGGCCCTCCACTCCGCTCTGGACCACTTGGACAACAAAAACTCATATGCCAGGCTGTTATTCATCGATTACAGCTCAGCATTTAACACAATCATCCCCTCCAAGCTGGTTACCAAACTCGCAGAACTGGGTCTCTGTGCATCCCTCTGCAATTGGATCCTCGACTTCCTCATTCACAGACCACAGTCTGTTCGTATTGGTGGTAATGTGTCAGACTCGTTAACAATCAGCACGGGAGCACCTCAAGGCTGCGTGCTCAGCCCCCTGCTGTACTCACTCTATACTCATGAATGCGTAGCCGGTCATAGTGCAAACTCCATCATCAAGTTCGCTGACGACACCACTGTTGTGGAACATATCACTGATGGAGATGAGTCAGAGTATAGAAGAGAGATCGAGCAACTGTGCATATGGTGCCAGCACAATAACCTGGCCCTCAACACCAGCAAAACCAAGGAACTGATTGTGGACTTTGGAAGGAGTAGGATGGGGACCCGCAGTCCTGTTTATATCAACGGGTCGATGCTTGAAAGGGTCAAGAGCTTCAAATTCCTGAGCGTGCACATCTCTGAAGATCTTTCCTGCTCCGAGAACACAGATGCAATTATTAAGAAAGCTCATCAGTGCCTCTACTTCCTGAGAAGATTACGAAGAGTCGGTCTGTCAAGGAGGACTCTCTCTAATCTCTACAGGTGCACAGTAGAGAGCATGCTGACCGGTTGCATCGTGGCTTGGTTCACTAACTTGAGTGCCCAGGAACGGAAAAGACTACAAAAAGTAGTAAACACTGCCCAGTCCATCATCGGCTCTGACCTTCCTTCCATCGAGGGGATCTATCACAGTAGCTGCCTCAAAAAGGCTGGCAGCATCATCAAGGACCCACACCATCCTGACCACACATTCATCTCCCTGCTACCTTCAGGTAGAAGGTACAGGAGCCTGAGGACTGGAACGACCTGGTTCAGGAACGGCTACTTCCCCACAGCCATCAGGCTGTTACACTTGGCTCGGGCAAAACTCTGAACATTAATACTCCTTTATCTATTATTTGCACTTTATCAATTTAATTTATTAATTCATGTGTGCATTTACGCATATAATGGTATATGGACACACTGATCTGTTCTGTAGTCAATGCCTACTATGTTCTGTTGTGTTGTGTTGTGTTGTGTTTCATTGTCTTGTCAGGGACACATGACAATAAGCTCTTTGACTTTAACTTTGACTTATGAGGATTGAGAATTACAACAAAACAATGGAATTCTTTCATTTGCCACAACCAAGAAATGGAAGGATGCACCTTGATGGTGACAATCCAGAACTGCTGCAGGAATTGCAATACGATAGAACTGAACAACAGCAATTTGTTGAGGAGAATGGGCCTCTGCTGAAGGCTGAGCAGAGAGCAGTGTATGCACTGAATTTAGCAGAAGGTGAAGACATTTCCTCATTCAATCACGTTTTGCTATGACGATCCATAAAGCACAAGGACAAACAATGCAGAAGGTATTGATCTACTTCGGCAAACCGGTATTTCAGCATGGAAAACTATATGTGGCTCTTAGCCAAGGAAAGGTGAAGGGAAATATGAAAGTTTTCCTGAAGGATGGAACATCGACCAAGAATGTTGTCATTAAAAGCGTGCTTCGTTGAATGATGACATGAGATAATTTCTCAGATTTTCTTTGTTTAAATTGGACCATTCAATCTCTCTATATTATAATTTTTTTTATTATATTATATTATAATATTTTTTTAATCAACAGCAAGTAGAGCAGTGAGCAGCAGAACACACCAAGAGACACAACAATAAATAACTTAATAATTCTGATCTTTAACATTTAAATTGTTCTTATATTTTAAGTCATTCACATTTTAATCTTTTAAAAATCCTTTTTCCATTTTTCATCCTGCGTGTTCTTCATCACAATGGGAACCTAATAGGCAGGAATGGCTGCTCTGTGGGAGAGCCACTAATAGTGCATGGGGGGGAGGTTGTGGGGAGATGGACTGAATGTGTTGGTGGAAAGGGGAATGGCAAGGAGCAGAGTGGGAGGATGAAGGGAGGAGGGGTGACTGAATGAACTGCCACCACACCAGCCGTGAGTAAGTGAACTGCCAGCCAACCAGCCATGACTCGCTGAACTGCCAGCCCAATAATCCATTCAGTCCACCCTCCCTCCCTTCTCTCTCACAGAGTCTGTCACCTGTTTTGGACAGAGGTTCTAGCAGTTTCTCAGCTGAGTCACTGTACTGCCAGGCCACAGTCACTGAGCTGCCAGCCCAAGAATCCATTCGGCCCACAATGTCCATACTAGCCCTCTGGAAACCAGTCCCTTCGGCCCACAACACCCATATTAGCGCAACAGAGAGACCCCCCCCCCCCCCACTGGCCAGCAATATTGGAATTGGTGGAGAGGTGGAATATTGCGTTGGGTGACCAGCCCTCCCGTGTGATGCTGGGACCCAATGGGTCCCCCCACTTAGTCTAGTTGGTTTATAAAACCTCCCCGTATACATTCCAGGAAATCCTCCTCAGTGCTGCTACCAATTTGGTTGGCCCCAATCTACATTATATGTAGATTAAAGTCCCCCATGATAACTGCTGTACCTTTGCTACACGCATCCCTAATTTCCTGCTTGATGCTATCCCCAACCTCCCTACTGCTGTTTGGTGGTCTGTATACAACTCCAACAAGCGTTTTCTGCCCTTGGCTATTTACAGTTCTACCCGTACCGATTCTACAGCATCCAAGCTAATGTCTCTCCTTGCTATTGCATTAATCTCATCTTTAACGAGCAATGCCAGCCCACCTCCTCTTCCTTTAGACAATAGACAATAGACAATAGGAGTAGGCCATTCGGCCCTTCGAGCCAGCACCGCCGTTCAATGTGATCATGGCTGACCATCCCCAATCAGTACCTCGTTCCTGCCTTTTCCCCATATCCCCTGACTCCACTACCTTTAAGAGCCCTATCCAGCTCTCTCTTGAAAGCATCCAGAGAACCTGCCTCCACCACCCTCTGAGGCAGAGAATTCCACACACTCACAACTTGATTCATCCACCTTATTACGAATGCTCCTCGCATTATGGCACAAAGCTTTCAGGTTCGCTTTTCCTATCTCCCTTCTACCTTTTGCTTCTGTCCTCTTTTTATGTCCCTCTGTCTCCTTGCATTGGGTCCCATTCCCCTGCCCTGTTAGTTTAAACCTGACCTTTCCTACACTCCGTTTCCCGTTAGCTGCACAGATACACGTCCACGCGGTCTGGTTTAGTGCAAGATAAAGCCAGTAAAGTCCAATCAAAGATAGTCTGTGTCACCAAAGATCTACGGAGCAGTCCTGAACAACTATTTGCCTCATTGGTGACCCTCGGACAATCTTTGATACATTGAGTTTAAATTCAAGCAAAGGTCTCAGTTTTTATTGGCATAAAGTAATGTATCACGCCAAAGTGTTTGTGTTGGATGGCAGCCCTTAAGTACATCTTATATATGCATTAACATTAATGCAGATGTCCTTAACTTTCTGAATGATTAGGGAAAGTCTTATTATCACTCATTGCACATCAATATCTGGCTTTTATATCAGTTTATTATCAATGAGATAAGAATCAACTGCTCATTGCCACATTTGGTATAATCTTTCATGGGGTCATATTTATAAGGTACATTTTTTTACTCAAGACTGAGTGCCACTTGTTTTCATGGGTTTTGCCACAGCAGCAACAAAATATTCCTGTCAGTCCAGAAGCAAAAATTGAAAAATACAAGGTAACTGGAAATAGAAGGAGATTCCTATTTATGATGAGATCATCTCTAATTCTTCTGCGCCCAAATACTGCTCAGAGATTTTCAGCAAGATGCGTTGCTGATCCTGTGGATAAAGTCAACTTCACTACCTGATCATAGACATAAAATGCTGGAGTAACTCAGTGGGGCAGGTAGCATCTCTGGATGGAAGGAATGGATGACTGTTTGGGTCGAGACCCTTCTTCAGTCTGGGATTCAGGGGAGAGGGAAACGAGAGTTATGGAAGGGGAAAGTTTGAAAACGAGAGATCAAAGGGGATCAAACGAGAGATAGATCAAAGTACAAGGAAAATGTAGAAAAGATAATTCTTAGCTAGGGGAAGATGACAAAGAGGCATACAATGTAAAATTAAATCAGGATAGTCAGACTGGTAGGAGAACTAGGATGGGGGAAGGATGGAGAGGGAAAGCGAGGGTTACCTGAAGAGAGAAGTCAATAATCATACCGTTGGGTTGCAAGCTGCGTGGTCCTCAGTTATACTGCTTCCATTAGTATCTAAAAGTCTTAATCCCAGCTTTGAATATAGTAAATGAGTGAACATTCACAGCCCTCGGTAGTCAATAATTACAAAGGCTTTCTGACCTCTGCAGTAAATTCTCCTCATCTGAAAAGGATAGGCCCATTAAGCCCAGGCTTTCCATCTTGATGAAGAAGCCTTTTGGTATCTATTCTGTCAATAACTCTCAGAATCTTGATGTCTCAAGATTACTTCTAATCCTTCTCAAGACCAATGGGTGTCAGCCAATCTTACTCAAACTCTTCTTTTGATTCAATTCTCTCATCCCAGGACCAATTTAATGAAAAGGCAATGTGTTGCAAGACCCAAAACTATTATACATTCAATAAAATCCCACTAAAGTCCTGCAAAATTCTGGCAAGAGATTTGTCCTCCAGCTGCTGCTATTGCAGTTAGATAGAGCTCTTAGGGATAGTGGAGTTAAGGGATATGGAGAGAAGGCAGGAACGGGATACTGATTGTGGATGATCAACCATTATCACATTGAATGGTGGTGCTGGCTCAAAGGACCGAATGGCTGACTCCTGCACCTATTGTCTATTGTCTTAAAATACTAAACATTGCATGGTAAACTGCGTAAATACCAACAAGTTTGGGATCTTGTCTCTGAACCTGCTAACTGATTTTTAACAAGGTTGTTGGGTTCTACATTTGTTCAGCAGTGGAGCACAAGCTTATTGAGGTATTTATTCTGAGGCTTCAAAGCTAGGCAAGATATCATTCCATGGATCAATTTTCCTTCTTGTCAAAGGCCTTAGTTCTGACTCATTTCAGAACTGATAAATAGTTGCTCCCTTGTATAGCAGGCATTTCATGGCAATGCAGAATGTAGACGGATGAGCAATGGATATACATACTGAGACAAACCATGAGAAGAGTATCAGTTAATTGCTACCCATGTTGTTCAGGAAGAAATTTTCCTAAATAAATATCAGCAAATAGGTTGAATCATCCTCCTGAACCTTCTGGTGAAGCTACCCCCACAATTTTTGAGCATATATACATTTAGAAGTCAGGATGGTGTGCAATTTGAAAGAGAGCCTGCAGGCGGTGGTACCCTCTTGTGTCTACCAACCATATCCTTTTCAGTGTAGAAACAAGGATCTGTCAATGCTGGTTTACAAAGTAAGGACACCAGGTGCTAGGTCAAGCAGCATCTCAGGAGAACACCAATAGGTAATGTATCAGGATGGGAACCTTCTTCAGACTCTGAAGCTTACAGGTTCTCACAGGCTCAATCTAAAGAATGGACCTGATCGAAAACATCACCTATCCAGTTTCTCCAGAGATGCTGCTTGACCCACTGAATTTCTACAGGATTTTGTGTGGTTTTATCCTTTTTAGTGTTAGAATCACAGATTTGTGATGATGTCAAAGTACTTTGGCTAGGTAACTGAAGTGTATTTAGTTAATGGTGGGCACTGCTACCACTATGGGGTGGTGGTGTTGAGAATAAATGCTGAATTTTATTCAGCATTTATTGCTGGTGGATGGGGTGGCAACCAAATGACTGCTTTGTCTTGGATAATGTCAAGCTCATCAGTTGGTGGAGATAGACTCAAGGTGAGTGGAGAAGAATCCATTACATTATTGTAAATGGTTGAAACACTTTGGGGAGGGCATGAAATGAGAAAGACATAGAAACATAGAAATATAGAAATTAGGTGCAGGAGTAGGCCATTCGGCCCTTCGAGCCTGCACTGCCATTCACTATGATCATGGCTGATCATCCAACTCAGTATCCCGTACCTGCCTTCTCTCCATACCCCCTGATCACTTTAGCCACAAGAGCCACATCCAACATCACATCAAATATACCTCCTTGAAAGTCTAATATTGATGTGACTGCACCAGTTGAGCTTCTGGCCAATGGTGACTTTGTACCTTCAAATTGGTGATCATGTTGGACAGAGAGGTTATTCCTGGAGATAATTATTACCTGACACTGTTGTGGCACATTATCATTCATGAAATCTAACATGTCTTGAGGCTCAGGTTAAGGTGAAGTTTGTGACAGTGGCCATGATTCTTGTTGACAGGTAGATCATCGAGGTTCTCTCTCCGTATGGAACCAATTGCAATTTGTTTCCACTGATCAGAGAGTTAATATTGAGTGGACACTTGCCTTCATAAGAATTGCAATTTTTACTATGGTTCACATATGATTTTATAGGATTATATGCAAAAAACAAAGAAAATCACTGTCGCTAGGATAATGTGACAAAAAAATATAATAGAATCATATAATCATTGAAGAGATTGTTTACTACAACAATACAGTCTGTTGAGCTATTTATGGTATTTTCTATTATATGACCATTGCTGGCAACTTCAGCAGTCATTGCCCATCTCTGTCCAGCTGATGTCAGAGCATGGGGAGGTGAGGGAAAGTGGTGATAGAGAGATGAGGTAGGAGGATAAGGTAGGAAGAAGGATAAGATGACACACTAGTCATCACCTTTCCGTTTGACCATTTATGAAGAAATCATTTGACTGTGATACTGATAAATGAACTCCAATTCCCTACTTGCAAGAGTTCCGAGCCTACTTTTCAACCATTGACAACACCGCACAAATAAAAGGCATGACAAAATAAATATTCAGTAGAACACATAGTGCTGGAGTAATTCAGTGTATCAGGCAGCATCTGTGGAAGGAATGGACAAGTGATGTCTCGTTTTGGGACGATTTGTAGTTGGGGGGAAAAAGCTGGAAAAAGAGTTGAGGCTGGACAAAGTCTGGCAAGTCTTCTTATCGCGTCCGTATCACAAGATTAGAAATTGTTCAACCAGAGCTGAACACACTTTTCGGCATGTGCATACAATGGCATCTTGCGCTTCTTTTGCTTCTTGTGCGTGGTGGTAGAAAGATTGGTGGAAACAGGGCCGCAACGTGAGCACTCTTTCCTTGACCGCGTCTGGTAAATGATAGGTGGATACAGGTTCAGCTCAGTTTAGTTTATTGACACATGTACCGAGGTACAGTGAAAAGCTTTTGTTGCGCGCTAACCAGTCAGGGGAAAGACAATACGTGATTAGAATCGATCCATTGACAGTGTATAGATAAGGGAATAATGTTTAGTGCAAAGTAAAGCCAACAAAATCAAAGAGGTGTTTAAGAAGATAATATTTAAAGTTAGAAATGGATGAGTGGATGAGTGGACAAAAGCCACAGATGAAATGGAGACAAAGGGGTGCCACATAAGGAGGGGAGTACAATGTAAAACCAGAGGAAGGTAGGTATAGGTAGAAGGAGACAGGGGAAGGTGGGAGGGGGGAAAATGGGTGTGAAACAGGATGTGGGGGTCACAGGAAAGAGAGAGTGGTAAGGAGGGAGCATTACCAGAAATTGGGGATTTTAAAGTTCATACCGTTGGGTTGTAAACTACCCAAATGGAATATGAACAATGCAGAATAGCGTGAAACCAGAGGATTTGGAAACTTTCAAAGGTCAACAGAAGGTAACATAAATGGCAATACGGGAAGAAAAGATGAAGTACGAGGGTAAGCTGGCCAAGAATATAAAGAAGGACAGTAAAAACTTCCTTAGGTATGTTAAGAGAAAAAGATTAGTGAATCCAAATGTGGGTCCCTTGAAGACAGAAACAGGTGAAATGATTATAGGGAATAAGGAAATTGCAGAAGAGATGAACAGGTACTTTGGTTCTGCCTTCACTAAGGTAAACAAAACTTAGCCTTCGCTTCGTCTCACTACTGTAAAGGAGGCCACATTGGAAGCACCAAATGCTGCAGATGAGGTTAGAAGAGTGCATGTGACCTCTGTCCCATTTGGAAGGGCTGCTGGTGTCCCTTGATGGAGGTGAGGAAGGAGGTGTAAGGAGGCGGTTTGTGTGGGAAGGGATTGGTGAACCATGGAATTGTGGAGGGAGTAGTCTCTGCAGAAAGTGGAAAGGGATGGGAAGATGTGACAGCGAGTGGGATCATGATGAAGGTGGTGGAAAAGTTGGAGAATTATGTGATCTATTAGGAGGATGGTGGGGTGAAAAATGGGGAGCAGAAAAAGTCTATCCTTGCACAGTCTGGAGGGAGGGGGACCTGGAGCAGAATTGTGGGACGCATCCACAACAGTAGGGGGAATCCACATTTAATAAAGAAAAAATGATTTATTGGATGTTCCGGTGTGGAAAGCTTCATCTTGGGAACTGATGTGGAGAAGGAGAAATAAGCGATTGGGTCCTTGCAGGGTGGAAGTATTGTCAAGATAACTGTGGGTGTCAGTGGGTTTGTAGTATATGTCAATCGATAGACTGTTCCCTGTGAGAGAGGCAGAGAAATTGAGAAAGGGAAAGTAGCCAATATGAAGGGTGGAAGATAATGGTAAAGTTAATAAAATCAATGTGCGCTGCATGGATGCTGGAGGCAGCCTCAATGCATTTGCCAATGTAGCAGAGAAAGAGTTTTGGCATGGTGCCATTATATATTTGGAACAAGGACCATTCGACGGAAACCAACAAAAGAGACAGTCATAGCTGGGGTCATGTGAGTCTCTATGGCTATACCTTTGAGATGAAGAAAGTGAGAGGAGTCAAAAGAGAAGTTGTTGAGAGTGAGGCAAGTTCTGCCAGGTGGAGGAGAGTGTTAGTAGAGGGGAACTAATTGGGTATTTTTCTGGGCCATAGCAGTTTATGATTATTAATGAGGTGTTATAACCACAATGTCTATCTATATAGCATCACTTCAAAATACCAGCGTTGGATCCCCCATAACGCAATGTTTAATTCAGTAATACAGCAGATGCAACTATGATGGGTAACTTAGGAATAGTTAATAATCACAAAAATACTTCCTGCAGCAGTTTCTCTTGTTGACATATTAGTCATAAAATACACACAGGACAGAGTGCCATAATGACTCTTTCCACTGTTATGTGACCAGATGTAATACTAGAAAATAATGAATCTTAACTTAAAAAATCCCATTTCAGGCATTTTTTTCTTGACCTATTGATTAATACCAAAGGAAGTTAAGTTTGCTTTATTTTAAGTGAGGCAAATAATGCTTTGGTACAGTATTTATACATAACACAAACAATACAGACTGCTTGCTTTACAAATATGCATTCATATGCATTAAAAAAAGGCTACACATTTAATTGGTTAAAATTATGAGAGGATGATGGTTTGAAGACAAAATAGACTTTCGTGTTTGTGGAGTCAAATATTAAAAAAAACATATAAAAGAATTTGAACGTGGATAACAGGTGGTTCTTCAAAAACAAACCTGTGCGTATTCCAGTATCAGAGACGGATACTACTGTATATCAATGTTAAAGATAAGATTGCATAGTCGTTAAAGAAAAGGGAATTGCAGGACAAACCTGATTTGAGCTACAGGGCCATCCATAATGTTTGAGACAAAGACCCATCATTTATTTATTTGCCTCTGTACTCCACGATTTGAGATTTGTAATAGAACAAATTTACATGTGGTTAAAGTGCACATTGTCAGATTTTATTAAAGGGTATTTTTACACATTTTGGCTTCATCATGTAGAAATTACATAGTGTTTATACATAGTCCCCCCCCCATAATTCAGGGCACCATAATGTTTGGGACACATGGCTTCACAGACATTTGTAATTGCTCAGGTGTGTTTAATTGCCTCTTTAATGCAGGTATAAGAGAGCTCACAGCATCTCTTCTTTCCTCCAGTCTTTCCATTACCGTTGGAAACTTTTATTGCTGTTTATCAACATGAGGACCAAGGTTGTGCCAATGAAAGTTAAAGAAGCCATTATGAGACGGATAAACAAGAATAAAACTGTTAGAGAAATCAGCCAAACCTTAGTCTTACCAAAATCAACTGTTTGGAACACCATTAAGAAGAAAGAGAGCACTGGTGAGCTTACTATTCGCAAAGGGACAGGCAGGCCAAGGAAGACCTCCACAGCTGATGACAGGTGAATTCTCTCCATAATAAAGAAAATAACACAAACACCTGTCCGACAGATCAGAAACACTCTTCAGGTGTGGATTTGTCAATGATCACTGTCCGCAGAACACTTCATGAACAAAAATACAGAGGCTACACTGCAAGATGCAAACCACTGGTTAGCCGCAAAAATAGAATGGCCGGGTTACAGTTTGCCAAGAAGTACTGAAAAGAGCAACCACAGTTCTGGAAAAAGGTCTGTGGACAGATGAGATGAAGATTATCAGAGTGGTAGCCGGAACAAAATATGGAGGAGAGAAGGTACTGCCCAAGATCCAAAGCATACCACCTCATCTGTAAAACACGGTGGTGGGGACGTTATGGCCTCAGCATGTATGGCTGCTGAAGGTACTGGCTCATTTACCTTCATTGATGATACAACTGCTGATGGTAGCAGCATAATGAATTCTGAAGTGTACAGGCCCATCCTATCAGCTCAAGTTCAAACAAATGCCTCAAAACGCATTGGCCGGTGGTTCATTCTACAGCAAGACAATGATCCCAAATATACTGCTAAAGCAGCAAATGAGTTTTTCAAAGCTAAAAATGGTCAATTCTTGAGTGGCCAAATCAATCACCCGATCTGAACCCAATTGAGCCTGCGTTTTATATGCTGAAGAGAAAACTGAAGGGAACTAGCCCCCAAAGCAAGCATACGCTAAAGATGGCTGCACTACAGACCTGGCAGAGCATAACTAGAGATGACGCCCAGCAACTGGTGATGTCCATGAATCGCAGACTTCAAGCAGTCATTGCATGCAAAGGATATGCAACAAAATACTAAACATGATTACTTTAATTTACATTACATTAATGTGTCCCAAACATTATTGCGCCCTGAAATGGGGGGGGACTATGTATAAACACTGCTGTCATTTCTACATGGTGAAACCAAAATGTATAAAAAATGCCTTTATTAAAATCTGACAATGTGCACTTTAACCACGTGATTTTTTTATATTACATATCTCAAATTGTGGAGTACAGAGGCAAATAAATAAATGATGTGTCTTTGTGGCAAACATTATGGAGGGCACTTACTTGAACAGAAAGTAAAAACTGATTGGACAAGCAATCCATTTTGTAACTTCATGTAATAAATTACAGTATGTCAGGCTGAATTTCAAAGGCAATCTTTCAAATGTGCCCAATAAGCTTACCATTGAATGACATTTCATAGACATCAGTGGTTGGAGTTACATCAAGTAACTGTTTACAGCTAGATCAGAGAAGAGGTCACTGATATATGATAGAAGTCACTGCCAGATGAGAGAACATGGTGATTGAACTAGAGCCTCCAGTTAAACATATTCATCTATTAAAAATGAGTGAGAGGACTGGCATGTGATAGTATGGTCTGATGACACATGTCATGGTTAATACTTCAAATCAGTGCTTTCTTTGCAGACAAAAAGATGCTGGTGCATTTATAGACAATTTTTTTCCATCAATGTACCCTCTTTTCTGTTTTGATTTTGTGACCAATCAACTTTGAATTTAATAAGCTCATTGCAATTGCAAAAAAGGCAAGGCAAGGCAAGTTTATTTATATAGCACCATTCATACAAGCTGCAATTCATAGTGCTTTACAAAAGAAACAAGAGAATAACATAGTTTAAAAACATTGCAGAACCACAATACAACACAGGACAACAGAATAGCCAATAAGCCAATTGCATGAATAGTAAAACAAAATCACTAAAATATTAAGCCGATTTTAAAAGCACATAAAAGGGTTAAAACTAGAAGATTAAAATTACCTGCATGTTGGGTCATGAAAAAGCTACATCAAACAACAGTGTCTTTAGGCCTGACTTAAATGTGGTTACAGTCTGTGCACACCTCAGGTGTTCAGGGAACCTGTTCCACAGGTGTGGAGCATAGAAACTGAATGCTGCTTCAGCTCTTTTTGTTCTGACCCTGGGAACATGGAGTAAACCTGTCCCCGAAGACCTGAGGAGTCTAGGTGCCTCATAAACAACAAGTAGGTCAGAGATGTATTTTGGACCCAGACCATTCAGAGCCTTGTATGCCAGTAACAGAATTTTAAAATCTATCCTTTTACACACAGGGAGCCAGTGCAAAGATTTAAGGACAGGTGTAATGTGGTCCATTTTCTTGGTGTTGGTTAAGACTCTGGCAGCGGCATTCTGGATAAGCTGCAGTTGTTTAATTGATTTTTTTACTGAGACCTGTAAAGATACTATTACAATAATCTAACCTACTGAAGATATATGCATGAACAAGTTTTTCAGTGTCTTCTTTGGACAGAAATCCCTTGATTCTTGCAATGTTTTTTAGATGGTAGTAGGCAGATTTGGTAATGGTCTTTATATGGCTGTTAAAATTCAAATCTGAGTCTATAACTACACCAAGGTTTCCGGCTTTGTCTGTGGTTTTCAATGCAATTGAGTCAAGTTGAGCACTTATCTCTAGCCTTATTTTTTTGGGGCCAAGGACAATAATTTCTGTCTTATTTGCATTGAGCTGGAGGAAATTCCGGTTCATCCACTCATTAATTCGTTTGACACACTGACTCAGTGAGTGTAGGGGACTATGGTCATGCGGTGACACTGTGATATAAAGTTGTGTGTCATCGGCATAAGTATGGTAGGATATGTTAAAATATTCTATGATCTGAGCTAGGGGGTGCATGTAAATATTAAACAAGATGGGTCCAAGAATGGAGCCCTGGGGAACCCCGCATGTGAGTTTTGTATGTTCTGATTCATAATTACCAAGGGAAACAAAATAATCCAGATCTTTCAAGTAGGATTTGAACCAGTCCAGCACAGAACCAGAGAGTCCTACCCACTTCTCCAGTCTGTCAAGTAGTATGTTATGGTCCACCGTATCAAAAGCAGCACTGAGATCCAGAAGTACCAAAACTGAAGCTTTTGATGCATCACTGTTTAGATGTATGTCGTTTAGGACCTTAGTAAGTGCAGTCTCGGTGCTGTGATGTGGCTGAAATCCCGACTGGAAAACATTCAAAATATTGTTTTGGATCATAAAGCTGTAAATTTGTTTATAAACTACCCTTTCAATGATCTTTGCCAGAAATGCTAAATTAGATATGGGCCTGTAGCTGCTCATAGCTGAGGCATCCAGATTAGGCTTCTTCAATAGGGGCTTGATCACTGCAGTTTTTAAGGCTTTTAAAAAAGTAAAAACTAAAATAAAAATTCGAAAAGTTTGGAAGTCTAATTTCTAACTTTGAGGTACTGGCACATTGCTTTCCATAAATAGCACAAAAGAAAAATTATAACTAATGACAAGAGAGAGATACTGACATCATACAATAATACTACAAAAGAATTTCAATTTGCAATAGAAGACAGGAAATAGCCAGATTGAGCATTTAAACCTCTTCATGCAACCACCAAATTATATAAATGTGCTGCAATGTTTGTAATTGCAAATATTGAAAACCTGCAATTGTGACATTGTTGTGTTTGCTCACTTGCAGGGACATGGTCATTATTTGTTAAATGGCTTATGTAAAGCTTGACTGCAAGAGAGATCTCTTGTTCACTTAACAAAGGTTAGCAAACTAGTATTTCTGGAAATGGAGGGTAGGAAAATAAATACTCATATGTCACCTTGTGATAATTCATGAGTTTTGACATTTAATGAAAGACAATTGAAAACATACTCGTCAAACTGATCAAGATAGCTCCCGCTAAAATATATTTCTAGTGCAATACATTTTTAAATACAAAACTATAATTTCTAAATCACTTTGCTTCAAACAAAAAAGCTCTCTTCCAATTAAAGGTAAAGCAGGATTGCATAATCTGAAAGGAAATTCATTGACTGGCTCATCACTATTCACGTGAAGGGTACTTAAGAAAAATTGGTTCTGGCCTCGCTTTAAAATCTTCTGCTGAAATTCTGATCATTGATTTTTTAAAGTCGCTATTTCAATGCACTCTAGTCTATTTTGTCCTTCTCACTGTAAACTTACCATACTGAACCCTGCCACACAAGTCTTACCTTGGACCAAGTTCTATTGATCTATCAATGTTGTACTTGCTAGCCTACACTCACTTACAATTAAACAAGAGTTTTATAATATTCACACTTGTTTCTAAGTCCCTTCATTGCTTCTCCTCTCTTTACCTCTGAAAGCTACCCCGGTGCTATGACCCCCCACTCCTGGTCTCATTTATTTCTCCAAATGCAATCATTTCACCTTATATAAAATACGATGGTGATGGTTATCAGAGGTCAATCTTCACTACCCAAGGACGTCAGACAGTAGTTCCTCAGGGCTGTGTCAATATGGTCAAGTTTAATCTACAATTGGAGAGAAGGGTAGTTTGGAGGTGCCAGTGTAACAGTTGAAGAAAGGGGACTATGGAGTCATGAGGGAGGAGCTGGCCAAAGTTGACAGGAAAGATACCCTAGCAGGGATGACAGTGGATCAACAATGGCAGATATTTCTGGGCATAATACAGAATGTGCAGGATCAGTTCATTTCAAAGAGGAAGAAAGATTCCAAGGGGAGTAAGGGGTGACCATGGCTGACAAGGGACGTCAGGGACAGTACAAATATAAAAGAGAAGAAGTACAACGTAGCAAAGATGAGCGGGAAGCAAGAGGATTGGGTAATGTTTAAAGTGCAACAGAAGATAACTACAAAGGCAATACGGGGAGAAAAGATGAGGTACAAAGGTAAGCTGGCCAAGAAAATAAAGATGAGTTGAACAGGAACTTTAGATCCGTCTTCACAGGACGAAAAATCTTCCTGATATAGTAGTGGCCAGAGGATCTGGGGTGACGGAGGAACTGAGGGAAATCCACATTAGGCAGGAAATGGTGTTGGGTAGACTGATGGGGCTGAAGGGTAATGAATCCCCAGGGCCTGATGGTCTGCATCCTAGGCTACTTAAGGAAGTGGCTCCAAAAATCGTGGAAGCATTGGTGATAATTTTCCAATGTTCTATAGACTCAGGATCAGTTCCTGTGGATTGGAGGGTAGCTAATGTTATCCCACTTTTTAAGAAAGGCGGGAGAGGGAAAACATGGAATTATAGACCAGTTAGTCTGACATTGGTGGTAGGGATGATGCTGGAGTCAATTATAAAAGATGACATAGCGGCACAGCAGTAACTGGATCGGTCCGAGTCAGCATGGATTTATGAAGGGGAAATCATGCTTGACTAATCTGGAATTTTTTGAGGATGTAACTAGGAAAATGGACAAGGGAGAGCCAGTGGATGTGGTGTACCTGGACTTTCAGAAAGCATTTGAAAATGCACCACATAGGAGATTAGTAGGCAAGATTACGGCACATGGTATTGGGGGTAGAATGCTGACATGGATAGAAAATTGGTTTACAGACAGGAAACAAAGAGTAGGGATTAATGGATCCCTTTCAGAATGGCAGGTAGTGACTAGTGGGGTACCACAAGGCTCGGTGCTAGGACCGCAACTATTTACAATATACATCAATGATTTAGATGAAGGGATTCAAAGTAATATTAGCAAATTTGCAGATGATACTGGGTGGCAGTGTGAACTGTGAGAAAGATGCTATGAGAATGCAGGGTGACTTGGACAGGTTGGTTGAATGGGCAGATGCCATTAATGCAGTTTAATGTAGATAAATGTGAGGTTATCCACTTTGGGAGCAAAAACAGGCAGGTAGATTACTATCTATATAGTGACAAGTTGGGAAATGGGAAAGTACAACGGGTTCTGGGGGTCCTTGTTCATCAGTCAATGAAAGTAAGCATGCAGGTACAGCAGGCAGTGAAGAAAGCGAATGGCATGTTGGCCTTTACAACAAGAGGAGTTGAGTATAGGAGCAAAGATGTCCTTCTGCAGTTGTACAGTGCCCTAGTGAGACCACACCTGGAGTATTGTGTGCAGTTTTAGTCCGCTAATTTGAGGAAGGACATTCTTGCTATTGAGGGAGTGCAGCGTAGGTTTACAAGGTTAATTCCCAGGACTGTCATATGCTGAGAGAATGGAGTGGCTGGGCTTGTATACTCTGGAGTTTAGAAGGATGAGAGGGGATCTTATTGAAACATATAAGATTATTAAGGGTTTGGACACGCTAGAGGCAGGAAACATGTTCCCGATATTGGGGGAGTCCAGAACCAGGAACCACAGTTTAAGAATAAGGAGTAAGCCATTTAGAACGGAGTCGAGGAAACACTTTTTCTCACAGAGAGTTGTGAGTCTGTGGAATTCTCTACCTCAAAGGGCGGTGGAGGCCGGTTCTCTGGATACTTTCAAGAGAGAGCTAGATAGGGCTCTTAAAAATAGCATAGTCAGGGGATATGGGGAGAAGGCAGGTACGGGGTACTGATTGTGGATGATCAACCATGATCACATTGAATGGCGGTGCTAGCTCGTTTGGCTGAATGGCCTACCCCTGCACCTATTGTCTATTGTCTGTGTCCTCAGCCCAATAATCTTCATTTGCTTCATCAATTACCTTCCCTATACTACAAGGTTGGGGATGTTTGCTGATTATTGAACCATGTACTTTTTCATTCGTAACTTCTGACTTAATGTGAAGAAATGTAGATGTTTGATTTGTAATTCCTCATCTAATGCTGCAAGACATAGACACAATTAAGAGACTGGCTGGTTTAATCATCTATGCGTGACATTTAATGATATTAATGTTACTGTGTTCTCCACCATCAACATCCATGGGGTCAGAAACCTAATGGGTTGGCTGCATAGATACTGTGGCTACAAGATCAGGTCAGAGGCTGACATCCTGTGACAAATTGAAATTTTGGTTTAGATTTATCAAGCCTATCATGCAAAACCTGTCAAAGGCCTTGCTGAGTTCCACGTAGACAACAATGACTGCCTTGCTCTCATCAAAAAACCCTATCAGATTTGTGAGACACTATTTCCAATGCACATATCCTTACTGACCATCCCTTATCAATCCTTGCCTTTCAAAATGCAGGTCATTCCTGCCCTTAAGAACTCCTTCTAATAACGTTCGCACCACTGATGTCAGGCTCACCAGACTGGCTTGTCCTTACTGCCCTTCTTAAATAACGGCACAACATTAGTCGCCCTTTAGTCGTGCAGAAATTCACGTGTGGCTAGTCAAAAGGTAACAAAGCTTGAAAGTGTGCATCACTAGACTCAGTAATAGGCTCTTCCCCTCTGTTATAAGGTTTCTGAACAGTCCTTGTATGAGCTAGGGTACTGTCCAATTCATCTCAACCCCACTGAGGACATTGGACTTTTTCTATGGAACTGATGCGCTACATTGCGCTACAATGCTGAGAACTACATTCTCCACACTGTTATCTTACTTTTTGCTCTATCAATAATACTTGAGTTTGACTTAATTGTATCTATGTATGGTATATATTTGATCTCATGTGATAGCATGCAAAACAAACTGTACCTCTTGCATGTGAGAATAATAAACCTAAACAATAATAAATGGTCTTGCAGTCTATTTATTTCCTTATCGGGTGATTGATTCAGAATTTGCACGTTTAGCGATTGCAAATTGGGATATCCACCATTTTAAAGAGTTTACCAGAAATAAACAGTAAAAAAAATATGTTCTGCGACCATGAAAGGTTCATTTCTTTTTAAGGAGTCACATCATGACTGTAATGGTGTAAAGTATATTGAATGGACATAAAAATCTGTGGAGATGTGTAGTGAACTATCGAACAATTTCTACAGATTTAACATAACATGACCACATGAAGTCAACATTTAATTCCAGGTGCATTATTCTGGAAAGAAAATCTTTCCTCATACAACTACAAGGAAATAAACTTTCAAAAAATGAAATATTATGAGTAGTAGCGATTTCTTATTTTTGCACATGCAAACTGACCTGTTGAATATTACCAGTAAAAATCAAACTGCTGGAGGTACTCAGCGGGTCAAGCAGATCCCTGGGGGCAAGTCTCTTGTATCTGAATATTTCCAGTACCTTGTTTTGTTTTGAAACATTATGAGTGTAATGCCAGATCCGCCATGATTTTGTCAGTCTGAAGAAGGGTCTCGACCCGAAACATCACCCATTACCTCTAGCTAGAGATGCTGCCTGTCCCGCTGAGTTACTCCAGCATTTTGTGTCTATCTTCACTCATAATCTGCATTGATCTCAGTGAACATAATGAACAAATAATGCAACAAAGCAACAGCCCAAAAAGGAGATGGCTGATGAAGCGATCATTACCACCTTCACGGTGCCAATGATGTTAACCAGAGCCCCAATTCCTGCCCCGACTATGATTTGTGCCAACTGGACCATGGAAGTGAGTGCAGCGCAGTCGATACCTTTCCCCCTGTCTTCACCAGAAGCTGTTCTATTCTTTGCTTTTTCAATCTGAAAAAAAAGATCATTGCAATGTACAAAACTGAACAATTTTATGAGCACATTATAATTTGCTTCAGTTTCAACAGCATGATCATTGAGACAACAAATCTATTAGAAACAGGAGAATCGGCTTCCACCAGATGCTCTGTTTCCCCCCACAACCTAAAGACCAGCTGGAAGAGTAATGAGCTAATGTAAATTATCCACAGGCAAGGAAACTAGTAAAATAATCAAATGGAGAGTTTGGTGCGCATGTGAGGAAGAAAATAACAATCTGGGCTACCGGGGAATAATACAAAGTAATAGAATTTCTCTGCTGGAAGCTGACATGGGCTCAATGGGCCGAATGGCCTCCATCTTGTAGGGTAATTTACTGTATTACAGAGCTAAACAACACCGAAACAGGCATCTTGGCCCAATTTGTCTATGCCGACCCCAAGATGTCCCATCTAAGCTTGTCCCATTTGGCCCATATCCCTCCAAACTTTCCTATCCATATCCCCGTCCAGGTGTGTATTTAATGCTGTATGGTAACAGTCTCAATTACCTCCTGGCAGTTTGTTCCATATACCTACCTCTCTCTGAGTGAAAAGGTTGCTCCACAGAATCTCATTAAATCTTTTCCTTCTGACCTTAAACCTCTGGTTCTTGATTCCCCTATCCTGGGCAAAAGACTCTGCGCTTTCAACCTATCAATTTCCTTCAGTGTTTTATATAGCTCTATATGATCATCCCTTATCTTGCTGCACCCTGAGAAATAAAAGCCCAACTTTCCTAATAGCGCCAAAAAGCCAGTGTTAGCCCAGTGCTCGGAGAAGCAGCAAAAAAAGAGAAGCAGGGAGAAGAGCATATTGGCTAACACCCGTGGGAAAGGTGGAAAAACTGTTTTAAACTGAGGAATTTGATGTGTAAATTGGCAAATTAGGCAATTTATCAGCAAATATAAGCAAGGCTGCTCTAGGGGAGTGGCAGTGAGGGAAGTGCCTTGAGAGAAAAGTGTGAGTCTTTGGTGAGGAGACGCCACAAAATGCTAGTGAGGACGGGATGCAGTGAACACATAACGGGTGAGATGAGACAGTGTGATGCTTGTAGGGTGTGTGAGGCCAGGGACACGGATGGAGTCTCTGGCTGTTACAACTGTGGCAAGTGCGTCCAACTTCAGCTCCTGAAGGACTGTGTTGGGGCACTGGAGAAGCAGCTGGATGACCTCAGGGCCATCCTGGAAAAAGAGAGTTTCCTGGACAGGACCTATAGTGAGGTTGTCACGCTGAGGATACGGGAAGAATGAAGGTGTGTGATGGAGAGAAAGGGTGGTAACCGAGGAGTGCAGGAGACCCAGGTGGCTGTGCCTAATGAAAACAGGTATGCCCTTTTTGGAGCTGTTGGGGGAGACTATGCTTCCAGTCTGAGCGGTGGACACGTCAGTGGCTCCAATCCTAGACATGGGACTTGACTGGCGACACTGATGTCGGGCAGAGCCATAGTAGTGGACCACTCCATCGTTTGCGGTGGACAGACGATTCTGTGGCGGCAGACGAGACGCAAGGATGGTCTGTTGTCTCCCTGGTGCCAGGGTGCAAGATGTCACGCACCAAATTCAGAACATACTTGAAAAGGAAGGTGAACAGCTGGCAGTAGTTGTGCACGTGGGCACAAATTACATCGGGAAGAAGAGGAAGGAGGTTCTGCAACGTGAGTTCAGGGAGTTAGGAAGAAGACTGAAAAGCAGGACTTCTAGGGTGGTTATCTCCGGATTGCTTCCAGTACCTCGTGCTGGAACAGGGAGATAGGGGATCTGAATGTGTGGCTGAGGGGCTGGTGCAGGGAGCAAGGATTTAGATTCAGAGACCATTGGGGTCCCTTCTGGGGAAGGAGTGACCTGTACAAAAGGGATGGGTTACACCTTAAATGGAGGGGGACCAACATGCTGGCAGGCAGGTTTGCTAGGGCTACAAGTTTAGGTTTAAACTAAATAGTGGAGGAGAGGAATTGACAAATTGGGAGTATAAAGGTGGAGATGAAGGGGAAGTACAAGAAAAGTAACAAAAGACTCTCAAATTAATGGGAAGGAAAGTTTGATAAGGGAGTAAGGTTAAGGCCAATTGTGAGTGGTGCGAGATGGGAGGTGAATACCGAGGTCAGGTGTTGTATATGAATGCACAAAGTATAAGACATAAAGTGGATGAACTTGAGGCTCAGTTAGAAATTGGCAAGTATGATGTTGTGGGAATTACAGAGATATGGCTGCAAAAGGGCCAGGGCTGGGAACTGAATATTCAAGGGTATACCTCCTATCAAAAAGACAGACAGGTGGGCAGATGGGGTGGGATAGCTCTGTTGGTGAGGAATGATATTCAGTCCCTTGGAAGGGGTGACATTGAAACAGGAGATGTGGAGTCGGTATGGATAAAACTAAGGAATTGTAAGGGTAAAACGACCCTAATGGGACTTATCTACAGGCCCCCAAACAGTAGTCTGGATATAGGGTGCAAGTTGAATCGGGAGTGAAAATTGGAAAGCAGTAAAGGTAATACTACGGTTGTTATAGGGGATTTCAACATGCAGGTAGACTGGGAAAATCAGGTTGATACTGGACCCCAAGTAAGGGAATATATGGAGTGCCTCCGTGATGGATTCTTAGAGCAGGTAAGCTAGCCAATAGTATAATGGAGGATAGTAAAAGCTTATTTTGGTATGAGAAGAGGAAAACATTAGTTAAGACCAAAATTGGACCCTTGAAAACTGAAAAAAGGTGGATTTATTATGGGGAACAAGGAAATAGCAGATGAGTTTAACAGGTACTTTGGATCTGTATTCACTAGGGAGGACACAAACAATCTTCCTGATGTACTAGTGGCCAGAGGATCTGGGTTGATGGAGGAACTGAAGGAAATCAACATTGGGTAGGAAATGGTGTTGGATACACTGATGGGATTGAAGGCTGATAAATCCCCAGGGCCTGACAGTCTATATCCCAGCGTACTTAAGGAGATGGCTCTCGAAATCGTGGACGCATTGGTGATCATTTTCCTATGTTCTATAGATTCAGGATCAGTTCCTGTGGATTGGAGGGTAGCTAATTTTATCCCACTTTTTAAGAAGGGCGGGAGAGAGAAAACAGGGAATTATAGTCCAGTTGGTCTGACATCAGTGATGAGGAAGTTGCTGGAGTCAATTATGAAAGATTACTATCTAAATGGTGTCAAGTTGGGAAAAGGGTAAGTACAACGGAATCTGGGGGTCCATAGAGAAGTCTATGAAAGTAAGCATGCAGGCAGTGAAGAAAGCGAATGGCATGTTGGCCTATATAACAAGAGGAATCGAATATAGGAGCAAAGATGTCCTTCTGCAGTTGTACAGAGCCCTAGTAAGACCACACCAAGAGTATTGTGTGCAGTTTTGGTCCCCTAATTTGAGGAAGGACATTCTTGCTATTGAGGGAGTGCAGCGTAGGTTTACAAGGTTAATTCCCGGGATGGCGGGACTGTCATATGCTGAGAAAATCGAGCAGCTGAGCTAGTACACTCTGGGGTTTAGAAGGATGAGAGGGAATCTCATTGAAACATATAAGATTGTTAAGGGCTTGGACACACTAGAGACAGGAAACATGTTCCCGATGTTGGGGGAGTCCAGAACCAGGGGCCACAGTTTAAGAATAAGGAGTAAGCCATTTAGAACAGAGATGAGGAAACACTTTTTTGCACAGAGAGTGGCGAGTCTGTGGATTTCTCTGCATCAGAGGGTGATGAAGGCAGGTTCTCTGGATGCTTTCAAGAGGGAGCTAGATGGGGCTCTTAAAAATAGCGGAGTCGGGGGATATGGGGAGAAGGCAGGAACGGGGTACCGTTTGTGTATGATCAGCCATATCACATTGAATGGCGGTGCTGGCTCAAAGGGCCAATTGGCCTACTCCTGCACCTATTGTCTATTGTCTATTGAAATAGCGGCACATTTGGATAGCAGTAACAGGATCGGTCCGTGTCAGCATGGATTTACGAAGGGGAAATCATGCTGGACTAATCTTCTGGAATTTTTTGAGGATGTAACTAGGAAAATAGACAGGGGTGAGCCAGTGGATGTGGTGTACCTAGACTTTCAGAAAGTATTTGAACAGGTCCCACATAGGAGATTAGTGGGCAAAATTACGGCACATGGAATTGGGGGTAGAGTACTGACATGGAAAATTGGTTGGCGGATAAGAAGCAAAGAGTAGGGATTAATGGGTCCCTTTCAGAATGGCAGGCAGTGACTAGTGGGGTACCGCAAGGCTTGGTGCTGGGACCGCAGTTATTTAAATATACACCAATGATTTAGATGAAGGAATTAGATGAAGTAACATTAGCAAATTTGCAGATGAGACAAAGCTAGGTGGCAGCGTGAACTATGAGGAGGATGCTATGAAGATGGAGGGTGACTTGGACAGGTTGGGTGAGTGGGCAGATGCATGGCAGACACAATTTAATATGGATAAATGTGAGCTTATCCACTTTAGTAGCAAAAACAGGAATGCAGATAATTATCTAAATGGTGTCAAGTTGGGAAAAGGGGAAGTACAACGGGATCTTGTTCATCAGTCAATGAAAGTAATGATGCAGGTAGTGAAGTAAGTGAGTGGCATGTTGGCCTTTATAACAAGAGGAGGAGTATAGGAGCAAAGAGGTCCGTCTGCAGCTCTATAGGGCCCCAGTGAGACCACACCTGGAGAATTGTGTGCAGTTTTGGTCCCCTAATTTGAGGAAGGACATTCTTGCTATTGAGGGGGTGCAGCGCATGTTTACAAGGCTAATTCCCGGGATGATGGGACTGTCATATGCTGAGAGAATGGAGAGGCCCGGGCTTGTATACTCTGGAGTTTAGAAAGATGAGGGGGGATCTTATTGAAACATATGATTATTAAGGGTTTGTACACGCTAGAGGCAGGAAACATGTTCCCGATGTTGGGGGAGTCCAGAACCAGGGGCCACAGTTTAAGAATAAGGGGTAAACCATTTAGAACGGAGATGAGGAAACACTTTTTCACACCGAGTTGTGAGTCTGTTGAATTCTCAGAGGGTGGTGGAGGCCAGTTCTCTGGATAGTTTCAAGAGAGAGCTAGATAGGGCTCTTAAAGATAGCGGGGATATGGGGAGAAGGCAGGAACGGGGTACTGATTGGGAATGATCAGCCATGATCACTTTGAATGGCGGTGCTGGCACCTATTCTCTGTTTCCTATTGTCTAATTGTGGGCAGTGGGCAGGTGCTATAGACCTGCACGAAAAGATCGTCGCCCCGCCCGCATGAGTCTCGGGTAGATGGGGCTCGTCAGCCTGGGAAGGCGGTCCATCCAGGAGAGGGAAAACTCTGATTTAAAACCTCCACTGCGTTGTGGCCTAATCCAGTCATGGAAAAGGCTCCTGGGGTTAACCACAAGAAAGTCTGGAGTCGGAGCCCCTAAGGAAGTTTGTCGTCGTCTGCAACCTCGCTCTGGCAGCTCCTGCGACGGCGCTGGTGCCAAGCTGTAACAGCCCTGCTGTTTCTTTGGATCGATCAGCGACGTGGAGAGGGGGGACATGCTGCTTGGGCAGCAGCCTGTCTTCCATATGACATCGCCCAGGCTTGCATCCGACCACACATCACCTGCAAACTAGGATTCATCACCCATGGTCAGTCATGACCGAAGGGGGCCTACATCGTCTAATCTCTCCCTTCTGTAATCATAATCACAACCAGTCTGAAGAAGGTTATGTCACCTATTCCTTCGCTCCATAGATGCTGCCTCACCCGCTGAGTTTCTCCAGCATTTTTGTCTATCTTTGATTTTTCCAGCATCTGCCATTCTTTCTTAAATAATCATAATCACTTTATTACCCAAGTATGTTTTGCAACATACGAGGAATTTGATTTGCCGTACAGTCATACCAATAAAAAGCAACAGAACACACATAATACATTTTAACATAAACATCCACCACTGACTCCTCCACATTCCTCGTTGTGATGGAAGGCAAAAATAAGTTCATTCACTTCCTTTCTTTGCTGATAATGTCCTAATATCTATACTCAACACCTTGACTGACGAAGACCAATGTACCAAAAGCCTTCTTTACCACCTTCTCTACCTGTGATGCCTTCTGTATATATTTAAAGAAGACCATTTGGTCTATTGATGATTCATCGATAACATGACTGAACTTCAACCATAGACATTTTCTTGCTCTTCACCCTATCCTTTAGGTACCCGGACGCAGTGCCGACAGACAAGAGGCCGAAGCAAAGAAGCCGAAGCCAAAGAACCGAATAGAAACTAGGCCGAAACGCCAATGAACCGAAAGAGTCCGAAGACGAAACGTGTACTAACCGAAAGGATGGTACACCTAAATGCAAACTAACTGAAAGGGTGGGACACCTAAAAGCCAATGAACTGAAAGGCTGCATCGCCTAAAAGCAAACTTACCGAATGGCCACCTACCCGAAAGGCGGTGGCGCCTACAGGCCATAGAACCGACTGCCACTCAACAGAAACGTCCAATAACGGACTTGACGTTGCCGGGGGGCGGGACTTGTCAGCGATTGCTCCAGACCCCCGCATCCATCACATCACCATGAAGGCATGAACACTGTCCCACCCGCAGCCCGTGGAGGGTGGCCTTGGGAGAGTGGGGGCTGTCTCGAGGAATGCACACCTTCGGCCGCTTTCAACTTGATGCTTGGGTTCAGATTGCCTAGTCACCTATGGCTTGTGTGGGAAAATGAACCCCACGCTCCCGTCTCCCCGTTCTCTTTCCGCTCTTCTCTCTCTCCCCCTCTCCTACTCTCTTCTCTCTCTCCACTTCTCTCCCCCTTCTCTCTCTCTTCCGTCTCCACCCGCGAGAGCGACCCACAGTCACTGACCGCGATGCACCGCCATCGGACCCCAACCTCCACACCAGGGTGACACCCCCCCCCCCCGAACCCCAGACTTTGACACCCACACCAGGTAGATTCACCCCGGCCACGGGGACAGACAGTTTATTTATTACCATCTCGATGTTTGCGGAACACATCCAAGCTCCCACGCACACAACAGACAGCATCTCTGGAGAGAAGGAATGTGTGATGTTTCGTGCCGAGACCATTCTTCAGGGTCAGAATTCTGAAGGGTCTTGACCCGAAACGCCACCCATTCCTTCTCTCCAGAGATGCTGCCTCTTCAGCTGAGTTACTCCAGCATTTTGTGTCTGTCTTTGGTGTGACAGTTGTCCCATTTCATTGGTTTTGTGTATTGTGCGCCCAGGGGAGACGTTGGACATGCCGCTTGCATCGAATCAAACAAGTGCGCTCAAATTAAAATCCCACATCTTTGCGAGGAAAGGATAGAATAGATGTGACTACCGGTTAAAACAATGGCCGTTAGGACAGGGAAATAATGCCACCAGTTAATTAACCATGTCCCCGAAAGTAAGAACGATTTATGCATGTAATAAATGATATACACCAGTTAATTAACCATATATAAATGTATATCATGTATTACATGTATAAATCATTCTTACTTTTGGTGTTTCGGCCTCGTTTCTATTCGGTGCTTTGGCTTCTTTGCTTTGGCTTCTCGTCTGTCGGCGCCACGTCCGCACACAATCCTTTAATCTCTTAAATGTCCAGGAATCCATGGATCTTTGTTTTGAATGAATTGAGTTTTCACAGTGCTCCAGAGTAGAGAATTCCAAAGAATTTCTACCCTCTATATTAATAAGCTTCACATCGTAGAACCATATAGAACAGGAACAGGTCTTTCAGTCAATGTCTGTGCTAAACCTAATGCCAAGTTAAATTAATCCCTGCCTATATGTGATCCATTTCCTTCCATTCTCTGCATATCCATGTGCATATATCTAAAAACCTCTTGAAGATCACAATCTTGTCTGCCTGTATCACCACCATCCAGGGCAAGATTAGCCAGTTTGCTGATGATACAAAAGTGAGTGGTTTTGAGGTAGTGAAGATGGTTGTCAAAGATTGCTGAATCTGGATCGATTGGCCAGGTGGGCTGAGGAATGGTTGATGGAAGTTAATGCAGAGAGGTGCGAGGTGTTGCATTTTGGGACGTCCAACAAGGGCAGGACACACACAGTAAATTGTAGGTCTCTGGGGAGTGTTGTAGAACAGAAGGATGGTTCATGGAAACATAGAAACATAGTAAAATAGGTGCAGGAGTATGCCATTCCGCCCTTCGAGCCTGCACCACCATTCAATATGATCCAACTCAGTATCCCGTACCTGCCTTCTCTCCATACCCCCTGATCCCTTTAGCCCCAAGAGCCACATCCAACTCCCTCTTGAATATAGCCAATGAACTGGCCTCAACGACCTTCTGTGGCAGAGAATTCCAGAAACTCGCCACTCTCTGTGTAAAGAATGTTTTTCTCATCTCGGTCCTAAAGGAATTCCCCTTATCCTTAGACCGTGACCCTTTGTTCTGGACCCCCCCAACATCAGGAACAATCTTCCTGCATCTAGCTTGTCCAACCTCTATTTTGTAAGTTTCTATAAGATCCCCCCTCAATCTTCTAAATTCCAGTGAGTTCTTTAAAGGTCGAGTCGCAGGTAGGTAAGGTGGTCAAAAGGCTTTTGGCACATTGGCCTTAATCAGTCAGAATATTGAGTATAGAAGTTAGGAGGTCTTGATGCAGTTGTATAAGACATTGGTGGGACCGTATTTAGAATATTGTGTTCAGCTCTTGGCACCATGTTATAGGAAATATATTGTCAATCTTGAAATGGTTCAGAAAAGATTTAAGAGGATGTTGCCAGGACTAGAGGGTGTGAGCTATAGGGAGAGGTTAAGTAGGCTGGGTCTCTTTGGAGCACAGGAAGATGAGGGGCAATCTTATAGAGGTGTACAAAATCATGACAGGAATAGATCGGGTAGATGCATAGAGTCTCTTGCCCAGAGTAGGGTAATCAAGGACCAGAGTGCATAGGTGCAAGATGAAGAGGGATAAGATTTAATAGGAATCCGAGGGGTAACTTTTTCACTGTTTGAAACTGTTTGACAGGTACAAGGATAGGACAGGTTTGAAAGGACATGGACTAAGCGCAGGCAGGTTGGACTAGTGTAGCTGGGACAATGTTGGCCGGTATGGGCAAGTTTGGCCGAAGGTCCTGTTTCCACACTGTATCACTCTATGACAATCACCACCTCTGGTGGTGCATTCCAGGCATCCACCACTCTTGGTGTAAACAACTTGCCCAGCGTATCTCCTTTAAATTTTGCCCTAGTTACCTTGGAGCTATGCCCTCTAGTCTTTGGCATTTCCACCCAGGGGAAAAAAAGTTGTGGCTGTGTGCCCTATCTATGCCTGTCATTACTTTATATGCTTCTTTCAGGTCTCTTCTCAAACTCCCTTCATCATCTTAGTCCTTAATGGTCTTCCCTTTATTCTCAGTTTCCATGATCCATACGGTACAAACTGGAGAATCATCTTAACTGCATTCATCCTGTTGAGCTCTAAAAATGTTCCTTGCTTCAACGAGAATGCTCATTCTTCTGAACTCTACAGAATGCCGGCATAGTCTAATCAATCTCTACTCATCACCCCTGGAACCAGTCTAATAAATCTTTGCTGCGTTCCCTCAATTGCAATTTACTCTTTTTCAGATAAGGAAATCAATATAGTCCGCTTCAGGTCCCGATTCATCAACCTTACAGACGTTTTTACTTCTATACTCAAATCCTCTTGCAATAAATGGCAACGTAGCATGTGCCTTCCTAATTGCTTACTATATCAGTACACTGGGTTTAAATGGCGTGTTTAAACAAGCCTAACTTCTATGGTCATTACTCAGTCCCTCACCATTAGAAAATACAGGTAGATCTGCGTTCATGCTTGTTTCCATACCACAAATTAAAAACATTGAAACAGCACTGGAACAGGCTCTTCAGCCCAAAATATCTACCCAATCAATATCCCTTCATTCCCTGCATATGCATGTGCATATCTAAAACCGTCTTAAACATCACTATCATATCTACACCACTGGAAACACATTCCAGGCACCCATCACCCTCTATGTAAAAAACTTGCCCTGCATATCTCTATACCTATATGTCTCATCTTGTGTATTGTATGTGTGTTTGTTTTTTTGTATCTTTCTCAAAACACTACGTGCTAGCGCTTCAATTTTTACATATTCTGACTCACATTTCCCCCTCCACATCTTAATCAGGTTTACTTAAGATTTCATCCTATATTTCAGCAGTTATTCCCGATTAAAGTTTTTTAAAAAAGCCAAAAAACAGCCTCTCATGCTTTTTCCAGCAGGTTCCAATGATGATTTCACAATGCCACTCACAGACATCCAATCACAATGGATCTCATTTACAAATGACATCACAATGGGATGTTGCCAACGGTAACCACAGCTTTTCACAAACAGCCTTTTATCCAGGAGCTTTCAATGATGATGTCACAATGCCACTCTTAGTGCACCAATCACAATGGGCTCTCAAGCTGCCGGGTGCCACACCCACAGCCTCCTCCTCCCTGGGTTATTCACACCCCCCGCCTCTACCCCCCCCCCCCCCCCATCCACCCCGGATCATTCACCCCCCCGCCCCATCCGGAGTGATTCAAACATCCCACCCCCTTGCCTCCCCCCCCCCCCCAACCCCCGCTGGGTTATTCACACCCCCGGCCTTATCTATTCTATTATTCACATCCTCAAAGAACTCCAGTCGATTAGTCAAACCTAATTTTCCTGTCATAATTCCGTACCGACTCTGCTCAAACCTATTGGTATTTCCATTTTCTACAATTAAGGACATTAGCCTAATACGTCAGTAGTTCCATGATTTCTCTCACCCTCCATTCATAAAAACGGTTACATTCGCAATCCTCCAATTCAAAGGAACAATTCCAAAACCTATCCAAAATTTTGCAGATGAAAAATATTTATACTAATTAACCGTTTTTCATAGGTGTATGGAATAAGGTGCCAGAGGAGGTAGTTGGGCCAAAGGGCCTGTTTCCACACTGTTTCACATTATGACTCTATCAGGGAGAGCTAAGCAAAGGTTGGTTGGTATGAAAATGCAAAGGTTGGTTGGTTTGAAAATGTAAAGGTTGGTTGGATGGGAAATGCGAAAGTTGGTTGGTTTGGAAATGCAAACGTTGGTTGGTTTGGAAATGCAAACGGTGGTTGGTTCAGAAATGCAAAAGTTGGTTGTGGTGTGTCTTATTGAAAAGTGTTTTGCCTTATTGAAAAGTGGTGTGCCTTATTGAAAAATGGTGTGCCTTATTTATAATTAAAAGTCTAATCTTGACCACTTCCTGACTGCGCTGGATATTGATTTTAGAAAAAACGCTACCACGTATGGCTGTGAATTTTGACCATCTTACTCAGTCCCCCTCCGCTCATTAGGTGCCGAGGATTTTTCCCATCGATGAAAAATAAAAGATTTATTAGTGTTTAAAAAATGTAGAGATTCTCTCTCCTGTCAATCACGCCATGAAGGCCACTCTGCTTCCGGTGGGAGAGGGGAGGGACTATAAAACCCAGAAGTGTGGGTGTGGCTCAGTCTCAGCAAGATGGGAGAGGGAGAGGTCACGACTCTCTGTGTTTGGTGGCCTTGCACCCTGTATGAAATTGTATGGAACTGCACTTGAGTTTGGTGGCCTTGCACCCTGCTTGTAGTGGTAGGGAACTGTACTTGCATTTGGTGGCTTTGCACCCTGCTTGAAGTAGTAGGAAACTGCACTTGAGTTTGGTGGCCTTGCACCCTGCTTGAAGTGGTAGGAAACAGCACTTGAGTTTGGTGGCCTAGCACCCTGCTTGAAGTGGTAGGAAACTGCACTTGTGTTTGGTGGCCTTGCACCCTGCTTGAAGTGGTATGAAACTGCACTTCAGTTTGGTGGCCTTGCACCCTGTTTGAAGTGGTAGGAAACTGCACTTTAGTTTGGTGGCCTTGCACCCTGCTTGAAGTGGTATGAAACTGCACTTGAGTTTGGTGGCCTTGCACCCTGTTTGAAGTGGCAGGAAACTGCTCTTGCATTTGGTGGTCTTGCACCCTGCTTGAAGTGGCAGGAAACTGCTCTTGAATTTGGTGGCCTTGCACCCTGCTTGAAATGGAATTTCAAGGAATAGTTGTGAGTCAACTGCCAGCCCACCAGCCATGAGTGAGTGAGCTGCCAGCACACCAGGCTGGAGTGACTGAGCTGCCAGCCCAATAATCCATTTGGCCCACAATGTCCATACTATCCATCTGGAAACCAGTCCCTTCAGCCCACAACAATACTAGTGCTCCAGAAAGCCCCTCCCCTCCCACTCCCCACCCCCAACCGGCCACCAATATTGGAATTGGTGGAATATTGCGTTGGAGACCAGCCCTCCCATGTGCACATGGTCCCACTTGGTCCCACTTAGCCTAATGTAGCATAAAGCTTCATTGCAGCCAACAGCAATATTTACTTTGATTTATAGGCACCTCTTGGATGTCGAATCTTGGTATAAACTGACAAAACCAATCAAATGGAGAGATGGCCAAATCCATGATGAATAGTTTAATTTTGGAACAAAATATAAGTGAAATTTCATAAATAATTTATTGCTTTCTCTCTGAAGAATTTAAGTGTTCCCCCGGTGAACAATTCTGGTTAAATACGTTGAAGATATTATTGATTTTAACATGGATGTACCTAAAGGAACAAAGGTCTATTTCAGGTTCGGAAAAACACGTTCCAAAACCAACGTGTACTCCCATTTTGTTGAAGTAGTATGGTACGGCAAGGACAAATTAAGATATACTTTGTTTTTATACCCATTTGCACACATACAGATAACTTGACATTTTCTAAATGTTTATGATTTGTGTCCAAGAGAACAGGCACCTAAATAGATTTAAATGAATTTTCTGGATGAAAACACAATTCTGACTCAATACAATGTCCACTTTTTTTCTTGCATTTCATTTCTTACCTTTTCTTGTCTGTGGTACTCAGCTATCAAGTTATAGGGAACGGTGTAAAGCGTACTTGACATTACTCCAAATATTGAACAAAGGACCAGGATGGAGTGAACATTGGGAAAGAGGCTAATCAATCCTGTTCCAAGACCAAACAGAAAATATCCCAAAAAATACAATCCTTTCAATCCAATGACTGGCAAAATGATCTTCTGTATATCTGGAAGAGCAAAAACCACAATTAACAATTTCATGGACACTGCATGATGAAATACTACAAAGGCTAGAGATCTGAAATTATTACAGAGAGCATTGAAAATATTCATCTGCAAATCAACCAGGGAATAGAAACATGATTAACATCTTATTATCATCCACCATCAGAATTCATCAGAAACTGGGGTCCCAATTATGCTTCATACATAAAATGTTCACCCAATTGAAAAGTCTGCCCTTTCAATGGACTGAATTGACATGGAGCTGCCCTGTTGCCCAGAGTTATAACCCTTGGCCCATTAATTTTCCTGGTCATGGTGCAATAGGCCCAACCTAATTCATGCTCCATACCCTTGAATTAGGCAGAGATGTCTCAATGACCAGTTGGTCTCAGATACAAGAGAGGAAAGTGCAACACCTTGATATTGGAACATCGCTGACTGGCTTCAACAGAAGCTCAGGATGAAGCTTCTGTTGAAACAAAACCGAGGATTTTTACCTATTGTTAAGTCCTTCTGACATTTAAAACACAGAATGTACGTAGAACAAATTAACAGTGATAAGGAAAGATGACCGCTTCCCCTGGGCATTTTAACTTTAAAGCTTAGAAACTTTCTTGAATTCCTGTGCAATGCAATATATTGCTTTGAAGTTACATGGAAGCAAATTCAATTATGGTTGACTAGATTATTGAAGGTGAAAATTTGCAGTACTATAGGGAAGGAATGATGGAGCGGGTATCTGCTGAGAGCTACGCGATTAAATAGTCCACAAGGCTCTTTTTACGTCGTAACAATCTTAAGGGCCTGTCCCACTTCGGTGATTTTTTCAGCGACTACAGGTGACTAGGCTGTCGCCACATGGTTGCGGGATTATGCCTATATCGTCATGAGTTGTCTTCTCAAGTCGCCTAAAGAGTCGTAACTTTTTGTCGCCGCGACTTCGGTTGTCGTAGGTTGTCACTGGTGTGGTCGCAAGTTGTCGTAGGTGTGGTCATAGGTGGACGTCCTAATGGGTCGCCGGTTGTCGATAGATTGCCATAGCTTGACATCGACTAGGTCGTAGGTTGGCGTAGACATTTCATAGGTTTTTCGGCGAACTGCTACGACTGTGACTGTTGACGGCAGTCACTGAAAAAAATCGCCTGTGGAACAGGCCCTTTATGGGTCAGAATATATTGTCTTCCCTCTGCCTGGCAGCTTTTCCACATGTGTACTTGACTGGCCCAGATGGAGAGGGCTGATTACGCCAGCCTGTGCATCAAATAATCCAGTTAGATGGTCTCACATGAAAGCACAATATGAAAGCTGTCTCCAAATGATGAATCTGTAATTATGTCCAGGACTTCTTCACTGGAAAGCGCAACTGCATAAATTCTGGATGCAGAACCATTTAAAGAGCTGAAGGCAGTTTCATTTATTATCCAATAGAATCTGACTTGAAAATTTTATGGAACTGATAAGGCACATAAAAACGTTTGAAGAAGTATTGCATTTTACAGAGGGAAAAACCTAACAAAAGAAAATAGATTCAACACAAGGCCAATATAAACCAAATTAATCAAGTCTGCATATGAAACACTCTTCCAACCTCTTATGAATTTACTAAAAATATATAATCACGGTTTGACAATAGACAATAGACAATAGGTGCCATTCGACCCTTTGCGCCAGCATCGCCATTCAATGTGATCATGGTTGATCATCCCCAATCAGTACCCCGTTCCTGCCTTCTCCACATATCCCTTGACTCCACTATCTTTAAGAGCCCTGCCTAGCTCTCTCTTGATAGTATCCAGAGAACTGGCCTCCACCACCCTCTGAGGCAGAGAATTCCGCAGACTCACAACTCTCTGTGTGGCCACTGCTGTTGACAATTGAGACACATTGCAGCTATTAGACAAAGATTCACCGCAGTAGCTATCAGATACAAAATTTATACTTGCTCCACCAAATATTGATCTTTCTGAGTCAACCTTGGAAATATTTGTGAAAAATCCTTTCTCAGCCCGAGCCCAATTGGCAATAAAATATCCGGGGTTTCTTTCAAATAAATTATCAATGGACTTGCTCCCAAACACGAGTTGCAAAAGTGATGGAAAGGAGGTTGGTTATTGCTGTTCCAGATAATTATTAATTAATATTGTATTGTATGAGACTATTACTGTCATGTGTATGAAGATAGTGATTTAAAAAAAAATTGTGCTATCCAGGTAAATCATGCCATCACTGTGTACATTATGTATTTCAAAGGAGATGGCAGTATATGGTGATAGAGCTGGTGAGCAAAAGCAGATTTAAAAAAAAAGTGCATTTCATATCATTACGGCTCATAGAATCTTAAAGTCGTAGATGGAAACAAGCAATTTGGCCAGCCATATCCATGCTGAGCAATCGGCACCTAATCTGCGTTACTAGTATCTTCCCTTAGTCTTCCGTGCTTGAGCAATTTAAATGTTCATCCAGACACTTAAATGCTGGCAGTGACTCTGCTTCCACCACTTTCTCGGGTTCCAGGTACTTACTACTCTCTGTGTGAAACAATTTCTCCCTAGGTCCCCTCTAATTCTCTTATCCCTTACCCTAAATTTATGTCCTCCAGTTGCATTCACCTCTGATAAGGGGAATAAATTCATTTATTCTACCCTCTCTTTACACCTCAGATTTTATACCTCAATCATAACCCCCTTTTAATCTCCTCTCCTCGTCGGAAAACAGCTATAGCTTTTCCATTCTTTCCCCATTACTCAAATGCTCCCTTAGAGGCAACATCCTGGTGAATTTCCCCTGCAACCTCCTCAGCATTATCACATTTTTCCTGTAATGTGATGGCCAAAACTGCTCACAGTAGGGGTTAACATATGATGAGCGTTTGACGGCACTGGGCAGTACTCGCTGGAGTTTAGAAGAATGAGGGGGGACCTCATTGAAATGTACCAAATAGTGAAAGGCTTGGATAGAGTGGATATGGAGAGGATGTTTCCACTAGTGGGAGAATCTAGGACTAGAGGTCACGGCCTCAGAATTAAAGGACCTTCCATTCGGAAGGAGATGCCGAAGAATATCTTTAGTCAGAGGGTGGTGAATCTGATCTGTGAAATTATTTGCCACAGAAGGCTGTGGAGACCAAGTCAATCGATATTTTTAAGGTAGAGATAGATTCTTGAATAGTATGTGAGTCAGGGGTTATGGGGAGAAGGCAAGAGAATGGGGTTAGGAGGGAGAGATAGATCAGCCATGATTGAATGGCTTAATTCTGCTCCTATCACTTATGACCTTATGATCACTACCTGCAGTGGTCTGGCCAGGTTTATAAAGTTGGAGTATACCCACTTTTCTTTTGCATTCAATGCTTCAACTGATGATGGCCAATATTCCATATGTCTCCTTGACCCAGACAACTACTTGCATTTCCATCTTCAAGGATCTTTGTTCAGCATGCCCATGTTACACTGTTCCTCAACACTTCCTAGGACCTTACTATTGACTGTGAATGTCCTAGCCTCACCAGTACTTCCAACATGCATCACCTCACACTTATCAGGATTAATTTCTATCTGTCATTTCCCAGCACATTTCATCAACTCATTAATGTCACCCTGTAGCCTGAGACTATTCTTCGCGTAGTCAACAACTCCATGAATGTTTGTATCATTGGACAACTTCCTGCACTTACTGAATAGTGAAAGGCCTGGATAGAGTGGACGTGGAGAAGATGTTTCCACTAGTGGGAGAGTGCAGGACCAGAGGCCATAGCCTCGGAATAAAAGGATGTACCTTCAGAAAGAAGATGAGGAGAAATTTATTTAGTCAGAGGGTGGTGAATCTGTGTAATTCATTGCCACACAAGGCTGTGGAGGCCATGTCAATTGATATTTTTAAGGTGGTGATTGATAGATTTCATTTCGGAGTCACGTGAGGACTTCGTGAAGAGCCCGCCGGCGCGCATGCTCGACATATCGTCGTAACGCGTTGCTGCGACGGCTGGCGGTGGAGCGCGCTCCTCGTCAGCCCTTCATAAGGGGCCACGGAGGTAAGTATTCTACCTTTAGTTGGTGGTCCTTGTTGTCTGATTATGTCTTGCAGCAAGGACATGGATGGGAGTTCGAAGGGCCGGAGGACGTCTGGACGAGTTCGCCGGTCAACAGTTCCGGGGCCTTTACCATCGGCAGTACCTGCAGCGCAGGCCGGGACTCAGGCGGAGATGTGGGTAAGCCCTGTGATTACAGGTCCAGATCCGCCAGCACACCACAGCTCGGAGGAGTTCGACGAGGAGGAGTGTGGTGTGCCGCCAGAGCAAGGGGACCCTGCCATGGCAGTCAGGTCGTCAGCGGGCTCGCTGGCGACCTCGAGCAGGGCACGTGCCGTTGCACGGCCTGTTCCACTCAGCCCTCCGAGAAGGGGGAGGGCAGGAGCCCAGAAGCCTAACCCTGTTAGGGCTAAGGCATTGCCTATCGCGGAGGAGCGGTCAGGTTCCAGGGCGAGACCCGGGGCGGCTGTGAGGTCCAGCCGGCACACCCCGACTCTCGACGCCGGGACGGGTCGGTCGAGTCGGGTCTCGTCACGGTCGCCGAGCCCCCCATGGATGGGTGGGCGAGACCATGCGTCGGCAACGTCCACGATGTGGGCAGCCGGCAAGACTGCGCGGGCCCCAGGCAGCCATGCTTCGGCTGGTGCCGACACCTCGCCGCGAGTGCCCTTAGTGGCAGCGGCTTCAGCTCTCGCTAAACGGAGGCGATTGAACACGCCCGCGCAGGAATCGCGCAGTTTCGCCTCGGCGGCTGTTAGCGACAACTACCGGCACCGGCAGGGCCTCGACGAGGTGCGGGCCGATGACAGGAGCCCGGTTTTCTTTTCAGAGCCGGAGGACTCCGACCACCTGAGTGTTCAGGGTGAAGGGCGTATTGACCGTATGGAGCGGCTGCTGGAGCTCCTGCTTCAACGTCAACAACAGCAGGGCAGCAACAGGCACAGGGCGTCTTCACCAACATCTACTATCAGCCTGGAGCAGCAGGAGGAGGAGGTTCTGGTGGATCCCGTACCACCTCCGTTGGAGGTGCCAGCAGAGGAACTCTTGGATGTGGCGACCAAATTCGCGGCCCCACATACGGCTGGTCTTCCTCTAAATACAAAGCTGGCAGCCACAGTGGACTTTCTTAATAATCAGGTGCTGCAGGAAGAAGTCCTCATCCAGGCTATGAGCCGTCACAAGGCTCCATCAAACTGCAACTCCCTCAACGTGCCTGTGGTCAATACGCCAATATGGGGCAACATCAGTGCGGCTATCCGTCAACAGGAGCTAAAATTGCAGCGGATCCTGAAACTCCTCACGGCCGGTATTACCGCCTTTGCGCGGTCGGTGGACGGGGACGAACTGAATTTGGACCAGGAAGATGCTCTGGCCTTATTGTGCGCGACCCAGCACGAAATCAACGGGTTTCGCAAAAACAGCATCCGCCCAGCACTCAACCCGAAGTTTGCAGGATTGTGCAAACCACCGCCGCCGCCGCCGCCCCGTCAGCTCTTTGGTGAGGACCTCTCGAAGAGAGTCAAAGAGCTTGACGAACAAGCCAAAACGGTGGGGATCATGCGCTCTCAGAGTGCCCCCACACCGTCAGGCTCAAAAGCTCCATACATTCGCTCACGAGGGTCGGCCAGTGCCTCGACGAGGTCTCGCCCTCTAGCTCCACAACGACAACAGCACCAGAACCAGCACCAAGGGTCTTTTTTAGGACAGGGTCGGCAGAGACCTTTGTGGAAATCGAAGACGCCGCGCCCTCAAGCCAACCCAGCACCTCCACGGCCACCCACACGTGTCAAGGACCGCCGGTAACCACGGAGGTGAGGGGGTCTGGTTCTCTCTTTTCTCTCTGTTTAACTTCCCATGTTGGTGGTCGTTTACGGTTGTTTTTGGATGCATGGGGTAATTGTACTGGTGATGAGTATGTTGCGGAATATTCAGGGGCATAAAATTGAGTTTATTAATGGCGACATTCCTCCATCCCAGCACATGCCTGGTCGTACGTTCAAATTGTCTGCTGCAGAACAGGCAGCAGGTTATAAGGAAATTTTAAGTCTGGAGCAGAAGGGTGTGATTGAGAAAACGGTGCATGAGCCAATTGAATTTGTTTCGAACATATTTACTAGACCTAAGAAGGATGGAGGCTGTCGTGTCATTATTGATCTAACCCGTTTGAATACGTTTGTAACATATACTCATTTTAAAATGGATACGTTTGAAACAGCCAAATCATTGATTTCTCATGGCTGCTTTATGGCATGCATTGATTTGAGGGATGCATATTATTCAGTATCCATCCAGAAATATGATAGAAGGTTTTTGAAATTTATCTGGATGGGGCAACTTTGGCAGTATAAGGCTTTGCCTAATGGGCTCACTACAGCCCCTAGATTGTTCACTAAATTGGTGAAGCCAATCATGGCTTATTTGAGACAACGACATCATATAGTTATGGCCTATTTAGATGATGTCTTTATTGTGGGCCACACCCTGCAATTGGCTGAACAGGGTGTTGCAGCTGCTGTCAATATATTTCAACAATTAGGATTCATTGTCCATCCAGAGAAATCGAAGTTCTGCCCTGCCCAGGTAATTAATTACCTAGGGTTCACGGTGAACTCAATGAGCATGAGGATAACTATACCAATTAACAAAATTGAGGAAGTCACTAAGGTGTGCAGAGATTTAATTGGCACCAATATACCATCGATTCGGCACACAGCCACAGTAATTGGCAAGCTAGTGGCTTTGTTTCCAGCAGCACGATATGGACCTTTGCATTATCAGAATTTGCAAAGAGCTAAAATTACTGCGTTAAAACGGAACGCTGGTCATTACGATCGATCAATGCAGCTGCCGTCCGAAGCGATAACTGAGTTGCAATGGTGGGTGTGTCACATTAGCAACTCATTTAAGCCTGTCAGGGAGGCTAATCCGGTGGTATATTTACAGACTGATGCAAGCTCCAATGGCTGGGGAGCTACTGATAATTGCTCTAGTTGTGGGGGCAGATGGGACACCCTTGAGGCATCGATGTTGTTGACTCAAGGGATTAACTATTTGGAGTTGCTGGCAGCATTCCACGGACTTCGTGCATATTGTTCCAAGCTTGTTGGAGCACACGTCCGTCTCCAAATAGACAACACCGCAGCTGTGGCATATTTAAACCATATGGGTGGTACCAGGTCAGTTTCGTGTGACAAATTGGCTAACTCAATTTGGCTCTGGTGTGTTCAAAGAGACATTTGGATTTCAGCTACCTATTTGCCAGGTGAGCTTAATACTGTGGCGGACACCAGGTCACGCAAATTTAATGACAACATTGAATGGATGTTGCATCCTGAGATTTTTTCTAAAGTCACAGCCAAATTTGGTAAACCGGACATTGACCTTTTTGCGTCACGGTTGAACCATCAGGTACCAGCCTACGTTTCATGGGAACCAGATCCTGGGGCAATAGCGCTAGATGCATTCTCGCTGGACTGGGGGAATTGGGTTTTCTATGCCTTCCCTCCGTTTTGCCTCATCAGTCGGGTATTGCGAAAGATTCAGGCAGATGCTACCAAGGGCATCCTTATTATACCCAACTGGCCCACACAGCCTTGGTATCCAGTGGTCTTTGACATGCTCAACGAACCTTGGGTCCTTTTGAAGGGTTGCCCACAATTGGTTACTCACCCTGTCTCAGGGGAGCCACATCCCTGCCATGGCTATTTAAATTTGTTGGCTTGCAGGTTTTGAACAGGCCGTTAGTCCAATACGGCCTCTCGGCTCGGACCATGGATACCATCGGGGCGTCGTGTCGAGAGTCCACAAGGCGAAGATACCGCTCGCATATTAAGAAGTGGGAAGCCTACTGCAGCCGCTCTCGCATCACGTACGATGACGTGACAATAACCGACGTCCTGGAATTCCTCGCGGGGTTGCACCATGATGAACACTTAAGTTACAGTGCCATCAACAGCGCCAGAAGTGTGCTATCATTCTACCTCAAGATTGGGGTAGGATCCAACAGGCTAGTGTCCAGACTCATGCGGGGTATATTCAATATGAATCCGCCTACACCACGCTATAATATCACCTGGGATGTCAGGGACGTATTAACCCTGCTCAGGACGTGGTCTCCCATGGAAGGGCTCCAACTGGACCAACTCACCATGAAGCTGGTGATGTTACTAGCGCTGACTTCAGCTCAGAGGGTACAGACACTACACAAACTTCGTGTCGACAGAATGACATCTACCCCTACAGAAGTAGTCTTTTTCATTGACGAGCTACTAAAGCAGCATAGACCTGGGTGCACAGGGCTGCAGCTGAAGTTCCCGGCATACCCCGCAGATGCTAGGCTATGTTTAGCCTCACATATCCGCCACTATGTCAAGGTGACGGCACGCATCAGAGGAATGGAGAGATACCTGCTTGTCACTCATAAGAGACCTCATCATCGAGTGACAGTCCAGACGATATCCAGGTGGCTTCGAGTCGTCTTGGGTAAGTCAGGTATCGACATTAATGTGTTCAAGTCTCATTCCACCAGGGCTGCATCGACGTCAGCGGCGAGGGTCATGGAGGTGCCCATGGACCAAATTCTCGCCACAGCAGGATGGGCGAATGAAGCTGTGTTCCAGCGTTTTTATAACAAGCCTGTTGCTGTTCCTCTACAGTTCGCAGAAGCCGTGCTGAATGCAGGTCAAGAACGTGGAGATGTCCCCGCATGAGGGGTTTTTGATTTGTTATTAATAAATATGCTCTTGTTTTGCAGTATGAACTATTGAGCAAGTTTGTTCCTCCCATCCATCCCTGGTAGTGGTGTGTCAGCATGGACGTGGTCCAGGGCGTGTAATCACAGAAGCTTTGAAGTCTTCACGAAGTCACTCACGTGACTCCGAAATGAAATAGTAAGATTGAACGAGAACTTACCAGTTCGAAGGTTGATCTTTATTTTGTGAGGAGTCGAAGTGAGGGATTTCGTGCCCTCCTTGCCCAACCCTCAATCACCTTCATCTGGTAATCTTAGTCAATTCAATCATACTATGCGAAGTCATTTCTATTGTTGGTTCTGTGATTCCACGCCGCTACTTTGAAGTATGTCGAGCATGCGCGCCGGCGGGCTCTTCACGAAATCCCTCACTTCGACTCCTCATAAAATAAAGATCAACCTTCGAACTGGTAAGTTCTCGTTCAATCTTACTATTCTTGATTAGTATGGGTGTCAGGGGAACACTGTGGAACACCTTGGTCACATGCTCTGTCTCTTACTGCCAGGCCATTTGTTGATGCAATATGCCATCTTGCATTGCATCCCATGGGCATAAACCTTTCCAACAAGTCTCCCATGAAGGATCTTGTTAAATGTCTTACTTATCCATACTGGCCTCAACTCCTCTTTTATGCCAGTTCCCAAGACTCCTTAATTCCCGAATCTTACAAAAACTACATCTACCTCCACCTTAAATATTTCTTACATTGTAGCTAAAACAAACATTCCATCATAGTAGGGATTACATCATGTGATTTCAGCAATAGTAGAATATGACTCCAACTACTAGATATTATTTTATTCCAAAGTCAGGAATTATTTGAATGTTTTAACATCAAACCCAAATCTAGTTTGTCATAGTTGGATGTTTAATTTAATTATGTGAATTTCCTGCTGTAGTGGTAGCTCTATTGCAGTGGTATGCTTGTACATTTGGCTGAATCCAGAACATTATTTTCATCCGAACAAGTGGATATTAAATTTGAAAATCATCAGAATTAAATTATGTTTATTGCTTTCTCAGAATATTGAGATAGAGAGATCATCCTCATTGGCATTCTCGTGCATTTCAGTTGAGTCCTAGCCTACTCAACCTCTCCCTACGGTTCAGACCCTCAAGTCCTGGCAACATCCTCGTAAATCTTTTCTGAACCCTTTCCAGCTTGACAACATCTTTCCCATAACATGGTGCCCAAAACTGAACACAATACTCTAGGTGTGGCCACACCAATGTTTTATATAACTGCAACGTTACCGTCCAAATTCTATACTCATTCTACATATTGTCTACATATATTTGCATGTGTAACAGTACTGATCACACTTCATGAATAGTTCATTGCTTGTGAAGCACTTGAGAACATCCTGAATGCATTTCATGTCTCCTGTCAAAGGCAGCAGCTGGATTGCCCAAAGACATTTGACAAAATTCATCCATGAATAAGAACAAATATGTAAATTTGTAGGTAACTGGTAGACAAAATCAGAGGAGTTTGGAGTGAAATTGACAGATATATTGGAACAAAATAGGTACGTTTTATTTAGGCAGTCCAAGCAGTCGTTCCAGGTGCGGCAGAGGTTCACCTGCACCTCCTCCAACCTCATCTATTGCATCCGCTGCTCTAGATGTCAGCTGATCTACATCGTTGAGACCAAGCGTAGACTTGACGATCGTTTCACCGAACACCTCTGCTCGGTCCGCAATAACCTACCCGATCTCCTGGTGGCTCAGCACTTCACCTCCCCCTCCCATTCCGAATCCGACCTTTCTGTCCTGCGTCTCCTCCATGGCCAAAGTGAGCACCACCGGAAATTGGAGGAGCAGCACTTCATATTTCGCTTGGCAAGTTTATACCCCAGCGGCATGAACATTGACTTCTCCAATTTCCAGTCACCCTTATTGTCTCCTCCACTTGTCAGCTCTCCCTCAGCCCTCTGGCTCCTCCTCTTCCTTTCTTCTTCCCGCCCCGCCCACCCTACATCAGTCTGAAGAAGTGTTTTGGCCCAAAACGTTGCCTATTTCCTTCGTTCCAAAGATGCTGCCGCACCCGCTGAGTTTCTCCAGCACTTTTGTCTACCTGTAAGTTTTAGAATCAATAGGGCGGAACAAGCGCTTTGGCCCACTGAGCCATGGCAAACCAGCAGGCAGCCACTTACACTAATCCCACACGACTCCCATCAACTGCCCCTCTAGCCAGATCCTACCACTCATCTACAGACTGAGAACAAGTTACAACAGGCAGTTACAATTAACTTACTGAACTGCGTTTTAGATCTGGGTGGAAAACATGCAATGTTTCAGTGGCATTTGAATAGAAACATAGAAAATAGGTGCAGGAGTAGGCCATTCGGCCCTTCGAGCCTGCACCGCCATTCAATGTGATCATGGCTGATCATCCAACTCAGTATCCCGTACCTGCCTTCTCTCCATACCCCCTGATCCCTTTAGCCACAAGTGCCACATCTAACGCCCTCTTAAATATAGCCAATGAACTGGCCTCAACTACCTTCTGTGGCAGAGAATTCCAGAGACTCACCACTCTCTGTGTAAAGAATGTTTTCCTCATTTCGGTCCTAAAGGAATTCCCCCTTATCCTTAGACTGTGACCCCTTGTTCTGGATCATGTTCCTCCTTGTGACCATATCTAATAGAGCCTCACAAAATTGAACCCGTCATTGAAATAATAATGCAGCAGCCCTTACCAGCAACACCACTGTGCCACCCCATTATAATGATGGCACATTAGGTACTTGTTATGTACCTAATGTTATGTACCTAATTGTTATTGATTATACATCAATGATTTAGATGAAGGGATTCAAAGTAACATTAGTAAATTTGCAGATGATACAAATCTGGAGGCAGTGTGAACTGTGAGGAGGTTGTATGAGAATACAGGGTGACTTGGACAGGTTGGGGGAGTGGGCAGATGCATGGCAGATGAAGTTTAATGAGGTTATTCACTATGGTAGCACAAACAGGAAGGCAGGTTACTATCTAAATGGCGTCAGGTTGGGAAAAGGAGAAGTACAACGAGATATGGGGGTCCTTGGTCATCAGTTTATGGAAGTAAGCATGCAGGTACAGCAGGCAGTGAAGAAAGCGAATGGCATGTTGGCCTTTATAACAAAAGGAATCAAATATAGGAGCAAAGAGATCCTTCTGCATTTGTACAGAGCCCTAGTGAGACCACACCTGGAGTATTGTGTGCAGTTTTGGTCCCCTAATTTGAGGAAGGACGTTCTTGCTATTGAGGGGGTGCAGCGTTGGTTTACAAGGTTAATTACCGGGGTGGCGGGCTTGTCATATGCTGAGAATGGAGCAGCTGGGCTTGTACACTCTGGAGTTTAGAAGGATGAGAGGGGATCTCATTGATACATATAAGATTGTTAAGGGCTTGGACACACTAGAGGCAGGAAACATGTTCCCGATGTTGGGGGAGTCCAGAACCAGGGGCCACAGTTTAAGAATAAGGAGTAAGCCATTTAGAACAGAGACGAGGAAACACTTTTTCTCACAGAGAGTGATGAGTCTGTGGAATTCTCTGCCTCAGACGGCGGTGGAGGCCGGTTCTCTGGATGCTTTCAAGAGAAAGCTAGATAGGGCTCTTAAAAATCGCAGAGTCAGGGGATATGGGGAGAAGGCAGGAATGGGGTACTGATTGTGGATGATCAGCCATGATCACATTGAATGGCGGTGCTGGCTCAAAGGGCCAAATGGCCTACTCCTGCACCTATTGTCTATTGTCTATTATTACAATTATAGCTCAATGGAAAATAACACGTAGGGGAAGAAAATAAATACAAACATAGAACAGTACAGCACAAGGTCTTTCAACCATGAGGTCTGTGACGAGTATGATGCCAAGACCATATCTTATCTACCTGTGCATAATCCATATCCCTGCATTCCCTGCATATCCATATACCTATCCAAAAAGGCCTCTTAAGTGCCACTATTGTAAATGCCTCAACCACCAACCCTGGCAGTGCATTCCAGGCACTCATCAGACTCTCTATAAAAAACTTGCACATGCCCTCTAGTATTTGATTGTTCCATGCTGGGGAAAAGGCTCTGTCTACCTTAGCTCCGCTTTTCATAATTGTATATACTTCTATCAGATCTCCCTACAACCTCTGGCATTCCAGAGAAAACATTCCAAGTCTGAGCAATCTCTCGCTGGAGGTTGGTGTTAAATACTCCATGAATGTGATTTAAATAGCCATGGGTGAAACCAAGAAAGATCAAAGATCTACTTTGAACATACCCAGCATCAGCAGTGTGGTAATTGGCATTGCCAATTGAACCATGAACTCCTTGTCCAAATTGGTGGAACATATTTCAAAGGAAAGCCAATATTGAAAGCTTGATGAAAAGCCATGGACCTCTCTCCACAGATGCTCCCTGACCTTGTGAGTATTTCCAACATGTTTCTAGTCATTTCACCTTAATTATGAAGGGAACATTGAGAGACTTGCATTCAATGTCACCTTGATAGAAAAGTATTCAACAGATTCTCAATAAGTTTATAGCATTGTAACAGTAACATCAATTGATATCTCAGAACATTAACAATTCTGTTTCAAAAAGACCAGATAAGAAGGTTAAATTAGAATAGCTAAATATTGAAGTAATATCAATAAATTTTAAATACATAAAGCCAACAAATTAACCTAAATTCAGAAATAACATTACTTTAAAAAAAATAGAGAAATGAGTCAAATTAAATAGCTTTTTGTGTAAGAATAATAATGAGATGAAGGTCTTCATCCAGAATTATGTTATGAGCTTGTAAACAGAACATTGGGAATCTTTGGCTCATGCATTTTGCATGTAATATTCTACCTGGGTGAGAGCATTTTGCTGCCAAGGGCTTTAAAAAGGCCATACTGTTAATCATTGTGGCAATAGTGAAAAACCTTGTTTCCATTCCAAGAAACTGTTCTAAACATTGGAGAGGCTGCTGAGGGCTCTGATCAACTATTATTATAAATAGCAACTGTAACCTGGCATTGGTCCATGTCTCTGTAATTTATAGCTCTACCAATTTTATCACTTAATTTGAGAGGCTATTTTAGCTTGATGAATGTGTGATTCGTGTACAGTGTTTCTTTATCCAGAAATACTGAAGCAGCAGGGAATAAACCATAAATTCTTTAAATACATTAAACAATTAAAAAAGCTGCCCATAATTTGAAAACACTTTAAAGTGGCAGTGTAAATGAAAATTGGCCTTTCTTACTACAGATGCATTTTGCAAAGCTCCATTTCTGCCAAGCTACAGTAAACCAAATCAAATACCACGTAATACAATAGACAATAGGTGCAGGAGTAGGCCATTCAGCCCTTCGAGCCAGCACCGCCATTCAATGTGATCATGGCTGATCATCCCCAATCAGTACCACGTTCCTGCCTTCTCCCCATATCCCCTGACTCCGCTATTTTTAAGAGCCCTATCTAGCTCTCTCTTGAAAGCATCCAGAGAACCAGCCTCCATCGCCCTCTGAGGCAGAGAATTCCACAGACTGACCACTCTCTGTGAGAAAAAGTGTTTCCTCGTCTCTGTTCTAAATGGCTTACTCCTTATTCTTAAATACAAATGTCAACATGGGAAATGGATGATAAGATGGGGTGATGGGGCATGGTTCGTAGTTGCCTGATATTGGAGAATTCAATGTTCATGCAGTTGGGATGTAATCTATCCAAGCGGAATGAGATGCGACTCTTCTAGTTTTCATGTTGCCTCACACTGGCAGTGGAGGAATCCAAGAAGAGAATGACTAGTATAAGAATGGCAAAGGAAATTAAAATGGTTAGCAACCGGAAGCCCAAGCAGATCCTGGTGGATAGAGGGCAAGTTTTTGGCTAAATAGTCACCCAGTCTATGCTTAGTCTCGCCGATGTAGAGGAGAGAACCGAATGAAAAAGATGAGGTTGGAGGAGGTGCAAGTAAATCTGTCTCAAGTGGAAAGGCTAATGGGGCCTCTGAATGGAATAAGTACAGTGCATTCACAAAGTATTCAAACCCCTTCACTTTTTTCACTTTTGTTACATTACAGCCTTATTCTAAAATTAAATTATTTTTTTTAAATCATCAATCTACACACAATACCCCATAATAAAAAAGCGAAAACAGGTGTTTAGAAAATTTTGCAAAGTAATTAAAAATAAATTACTGAAATATCATATTTACATAAGTATTCAGACCCTTTACTCAGTACTTTGTTGAGGCACCTTTGACAGCGACAACAGCTTCAAGTCTTCTTGGGTATGATGCTACGAGCTTGACACACCTGTATTTGGGTAATTCCTTCCATTCTTCTCTGCAGATCATCTCAAGTTCTGTCTGGTTGGATGGGGAGCGTTGATGCACAGCTATTTTCAGGACTCTCCAGAGATGTTTGATCGGGTTCAAGTCCGGTCTTTGGCTGGCCACTCAAGGACATTCACAGACTTGTCACAAAGCCACTCAACTGCGTTATCTTGGCTGTGTGTTTAGAGTTGTTGTCCTGTTGGAAGGTGAACCTCTGCCCAGTCTCAGGTCCAGAATGCTTTGGAGCAGGTTTTCATCAAGGATCTCTCCGCACTTTTCTCCATTCATCTTTCCCTTGATCCTGACTAGTCTCCCAGTTCCTGCCTCTGAAAAACATGCCACACAGCATGATGCTGCGACCACTATGCTTCACCGTAGGTACGGTATTGGCCAGGTGATGAGCTGTGCCTGGTTTCCTCCAGCCGTGATGCTTCGCATTCAGGCCAAAGAGTTCTATCTCAGTTTCATCAGACCAGAGAATCGTGTTTCTCATGCCTTTTGGCAAACTCCAAGCTGGCTGTCATGTGCCTTTTATTGACGAGTGACTTCTGTCTGGCCACTCTACCATAAAGGCCTGATTGGTGGAGTGCTTCAGATATAGTTGTCTTTCTGGGAGGTTCTCCCATCTCCACAGAGGTCACCTTCTTGACCAAGACCCTTCTCCTCCAATTGCTCAGTTTGACCGGACAGCCAGCTCCATGAAGAGTCCTGGTGGTTCCAAAGTTCTTCCATTTAAGAATGATGGAGGCCACTGTGCTCTTCGGGGCCTGCAATGCTGAAGAAATTGTTTTATACCCTTCCCAGATCTGTGTCTCGACACAATCCTGTCTCGGAGGTCTTCGGACAATTCCTTAATTTTCATGGCTTGGTTTTTGCTCTGACACGCACTGTCATCTGTGGACCTTATATAGACAGGTGTGCGCCTTTCCAAAGCATGTCCAATCAATTTAGTTTACCATTGGTGGACTCCAATCAAGTTGTAGAAACATCTCAAGTATAATCAATGGAAACAGGATGAACCTAAGCTCAATTTTAAGTGTCATAGCAAAGGGTCTGAATACTTATGTAAATGTGATATTTCAGTTATTTCTTTTTAATTACTTTACAAATATTTTTGAACACCTGTTTTTGCTTCTTCATTTTGGGGTATTGTGTGTAGATTGATGATAAAAAAAATGAATTTAATCAATTTTAAAATAAGGCTGTAACGTAACAAAATGTGGTAAAGGTGAAGGGGTCTGAATACTTTCTGAATGCACTGTATAGAAACAGGTTTTGCACATTTTCCAGTTGCAGGGGAAAGTGCCTGGGGAAGGGAAGCATAAGGGAACTGAGAAGTCGCGGAAAAAGACATCTATGCAGAAAGTGGAAAGAGGTGGCGATGGGAAGATGTGGCATGGTTGATCACATTAAGGGTTGAGGAAATATCAGAGGATTATGTGTTGGATCTAATTGGGTGAAATGTAAGGACCAAGGGAACTCTATTCCTGTCCTGTCTAGATGGGGGGGGGGGGGGGGGGGGAGGACAGAGGAGATTTGGTTGAAGCTCCATCACAACTGCAGGGAGAAGGTCAACCACATTTTATGAAAAAAATGGACATCTCAGATGTTGTAGATTTGAAAGCCTCATTTTGTGAGCAAATGCAGTGAAAACAGAGGAACTACGTGAAAGGGATGGCATCCCTGCAAGAAACAGGGAGGAGATGTACTCAAGGTAGCTGTGGGAGTCAGTGGGTTTCTAGTGGATGTCAGTGGATAGTATGTGCCCTATCATGAAAACAAAGATCAAAAAGTAGAAAGAGGTGTCAGAGATGTTACAAGTGAATCTGATGGCAAGGTGAAAGTTCGTAGTAAAGTTGATGAAATCAACAGGTTTTTGCATGGTTGCAAGAACCAATCCCAATGCACTTCGATGTGGTGGAGAAAGAATTAGAAGTGATGGCAGGGTATGTTTGGAACAAAGACTGCACAACATAGCCAACAAAAGTGTCAGAAAGAACTGCAGATGCTGGTTTACATCAAAGATAGTCACCAGTTGCCCCAAACACCGGCCACCGAATGGTGAACGAGGTTTGATGACACGTTTGGACGATGACACATTGGCCTGGCTCGCCTCAACGGAGCTGCAGGTCTATAAGACATACGACAGAAGAAGAAGATCAAAGATAGACATAAAATGCTGGAGTAACAGTGGGTCAAGCAGCATCTCTGGAGAAAAGGAATAGAGAACAGAGTCTGATGAAGGGAACAAAACGCCACCTATTCCTTTTCTCCCAAAATGCTATCTGACCTGCTGAGTTACTCCAGCATTTTGTGTCTGTCTCTAGCCAACAAAAAGACAGGTATAGCTGGAACCATGCAAGTGCCCTTGCTACACCTTTGATTTGAAGAAAGTGCAAACAAATCAAAAGAAAAGTTGTTGAAGGTGAAGTTTTGTTCCATCAGGTTGAGGCTACTCCTAATAGAGGGGAACTAATTAGGTCTTGTCTAGGGAGCAACAAAGGTGCGTGAGGCTTTCCTGATGAGAATTGGAAGTGAAAGGGACAGGCCTTCCACGATAAAGATGAGTCAGTGAGATTTATGGAATTGATCACATTGATGATATGGCCATGATAGCACACTAATGCCTCTACTTCCTCAGAAAGCAAAGGAAGTTTGGTATGTCTCCAAAGACTCTTACCAATTTCTACAGATGCAGCACACCCCTTAGGAAAGATTGAAACTTGGCTTGGCAACAGCTCTACTCAAGACCGCATGAAATTGTCGAAAATTGTGGATGCAGCCGAGTCCTTCAGATAAACTAGGCTCCCCCTCACTGATACCATCCACACTTGAAGCTGTCATCGGAAAACAGCCAACATAATCAAGGAGCCAAAGGATACTTTGGATATTCCCTCTTCTCCCTTCTCCCATTGGGCATTTAATACAAAGGCTTGAAAGCATGTACCAACACATTGAGTAAGAGATCATTTTTTATTCCTATCAGACTATTGAATAATACTCTCATAAGGTTGTAATCCTGATCTCCCAACTACCTCAACATGGCCCTTGCACTTTTTTAATCTGCATTTTCTTTAAGCTGCCGAAGGGCCTGTTCCTATGATGTACTGTTCTATCTTCTATATTTAAAGCTGAGATAAATCTGTGAGGGAATCAAAGTTATGGGGAAGGGCAGGAAATTGGGCTTGAATAATGTTGCCGTGAACAGGTTGTAGGCAACTCCTCCAGTGTGGCAACTCCTGCCACCATTTCTTAGAGAGAGTGTTATATCGATGTCCTGGCACTAATTTGCAGTATCACCTTCATGGCAGCAATCTGGCTGCTTCTTTTCTATTTGAGTCTGCATCAATATCTCTAGTGACCCATGAGAAGCCCTTGCACATATGAGCTGGCTAAGGTGAACTGAATGAGCAAGCTGGGATGGACAATAAATGCTGGAGTAATTCAGCTGGTCAGGTCAGAAAGGTATCGACCCAAAATAGATGCAGGAGTGGGACATTCAGCCCTTCAAGCCAGCACCGCCATTCAATATGATCATGGCTGATCAGCACCCTGTCTGCACCCATTCTTGCTTTTTCCCCATATCCCTTGATTCATTTAGCCCTAAGAGCTAAATCTAACTCTCTTTTGAAAACATCCAGTGAATTGGCCTCCACTGCCTTCCGTGGCAGAGAATTCCACAGATTTGCAACTCTCTGGGTGAAAACGTTTTTTCTCATTTCAGTCCTAAATGGCCTACCCCTTATTCTTAAACTGTGACCCCTGGTTCTGGACTCCCCAACATCGTGAAACATTTTTCCTGAATCTAGCCTGTCCAATCCTTTAAGTATTTTATATGTTTCTATAAGATCCCCTTTATTCCTTCCAAATTCCAGGGAATACAAGCTCAGTCAGTCCCGCCATCCCAGGAATTAACCTCGTGAAACTACGTTGCACTCCCTCAATAGCAATAATGTCCTTCCTCAAATTAGGAGACCAAAACTGCACACAATACTCCAGGTGGGGTCTCAAAAGGATCCTGTACAACTGCAGTAGGACCTCCTTGCTCCTAAACTCAAATCCGCTCGCAGTGAAGGCCAACATGCCATTAGCTTTCTTCACTGCCTTCTGTACCTGCATGCTTACTTTCAGTGATTGATGTACAAGCACACCCAGGTCTCGTTGTACCTCCCCTTTTTCTAACCTAATCCTAATCTTAAGTGGATATCCCCACATTTATCCACATTATACTACATTTGCCATGCATCTGCCCACACTCCCAACCTATCCAAGTCACCCTGCAGAGCCTCATAGCATCCTCCTCACAGCTCACACTGCCACCCAGCTTGTTGTCATCCATAAACTTGGTGATGTAATCTATTCCTTTTCTCCAGAGATGCAGCCTGACCCACTGAATTGCTCCAGCATTTCATGTCCATCCTGGGGTTAAACCAGCATCTGCAGTTCCTTCCTGCACAATTTATCTGCTCCCCCACAAGCTATCTGGCATAGTTGGCTTTAATATACCCTAAGAAGTCTAAGAGGCTATGGTGAGAGATTACTTGGCGTTCTCTTGAAAGAAGACTCCAATGTCCTGCATACCAGACAATAGCACAGGGCACTGGATAAACAATGGTGTGATTGTTTACTGGAACCCAGATTTCATTACCATTGTGTTGAACTTTAAACACAGAGGTGATTTAGCTGAGAGGCCCCAAATGACAGGCGTCTGGACCATGTTGTCAGCACAATTCACCTTGAAATTAGCTCACGGTGCAGGACTCTATCTCGGATGAAGAGAAATGCAAGGTGTGTGTGTGTATGTATGTGTGTCTGTACGTGTGAGTGAGTGAGTGTGTAAATGAGTGTGTAAAGGAGTGTATGAAGGAGTGTGTAAAGGAATGCTGGATGGGACATCACTGCTTTTGCACAAGAGAACCCACATGCCATAAATCTGCTCCTGCTGTCTGCTCACATTTGATACCTCTCTGCTTATGTAATCCCCTGAATACAACATCTCTGTCTACGCAGAACAAGCTGCTCAGGCACAGCATCAGTTCGCTTCTGTAGGATTGCCAACTGCTGTCTGATGTGAGCAGCATTTTGTTTACACATGGCTTTTTGTTGCTCAGTAAGGACATCAAGCTACTCCATGTTCCTTTACAGTATCAAGTGACCGAGACCCGTCTTTTACCCAGAGTGGGGGAATCAAGGACCAGAGGACATAGGTTCAAGGTGAAGGGGAAAAGATTTAATAGGAATCTGAGTGGTAAGCTTGGGTGTATGGAACATGATGGACCAAAGGGCCTGTTTCCATGCTCTATCTCTGAAGTCAAAAGACTAAATGCCTTGGAATTTTAAGATCTCATACCAATTTCAAGATTAGTTTTGAGGGAGATTCAATATGACATTATTATGAAACCCAATAGGTGTTAGGAGGGAGAGATAGATCAGCCATGATTGAATGGCGGAGTAGACAATGGGCCAATTGGCCTAATTCTACTCCTATTCCTCATGACAATGATGCTTTGAGATGCCAACTCAGGGTGACATCCAACTACCAGTCTTTATTTTGTTCAGCCTGATGACTGATGACATACTCCATTCTCCCACGGCGAATCTTTGTTTTCCATCAATCTTAGATAGTTTTTTTATGTATGAAGTGCTCGGGAAGTCTAAGTTATTGCCTGCTTACAGATATTTTTAATCAGAAATTGAACAAATGTACAATGTTGTAGTATTATCTCTTCAACCACTTATCTGATCAGCGTAGTCTATCAATAGCCACAGAGAAACCAGGAAAAAAAAACTGAGTTCATGGGAGAATTGTGGAAGCAGAGAAAATATGATATAAACAATGCAGTTTAGATATGAAGGATGCAGATTCTATCAGATGAACTAATTAATATGACACCAGTATTTTTTTTTTAATATGGTAGATTTGCCTCCATTAAAAATGGAATGGAGTAACGTATTATTAAGCAGCTGAAAATATGAATTCCCAACTAATGATAATAAAGAAGAATGCAGGAGCCACAATGTTACAAATGTTCATCAGATTTGAAGATGTTTATATTCACAATAATATTGTCTGTAGAACCTTCTCACCTTGGTATTAAATTAGAGTTTACAAATGAGAGAAAATGCTCATGGGAGGAATAGATCGAGTAGAATCTCTTGCCCAGACTAGGGGAATCGAGAACCATAGGACATGGGTTTAATCGAGGACCATAGGACATAGGAAAAGATTTAATAGGAATCTGAGGGGTAATGTTTTTACACAAAGAGTGGTGGGTGTATGGAACAAGCTGCCAGAGGAGGTAGTTGAGGTTGGGACTATCCCAACATTTAAGAAACTATCCCAACGTTTAAGACTGGTACAAGGATAGGACAAGTTTGGAGGGATTATGAACCAAACGCAGGCAGATGGGACTAGTGTTGCAGGAACATGTTGACCAATGTGGGTAAGGTGGACCGAAGGGCCTGTTTCCACACTGTATCACTCCATGACTCTATGACTCTATAAGTTCTTAACATTATTAAAAATAGAGGCACTTAGTAAGCAATATTTATATTGAAGCATTCAATTTCTAAGACTTACATGAATATATTGCTGAGAAAATTGCATTAATGCACAAGCCCCAACATCCCACTTCAACACCTCGCTCATAGATAATGTATGCAGTAGTGTTGTGTTCAGCATATGGATCACCAGCATACACGATCTGAAAGGTTTAAATAAAGAGATCAATGGACATTTTTATTGTAAAAGCATGAACCGACTGTTCAGTTGGACAGAAATATTAGCCATGCAACAGGTAATATGTAAAATAGAAACCTTTTGAAAAACATCAGAGTGTAACTATATTTATTAAATGTTTAAATTATGACAAGATCCCATCAGAATTAATGTTGGAATATCTCAGAGTGCATAAAATTACCATGAGCAGTAAGAGAGAAATTTATATTTAGAAAATTTACTGCAGTGTAACTTATCTTTTCTTATTTCTCTCCCTATTAGTTTTCAAATCAACCTTAAAATTTACAAACATGTAATGCATGTAAATGGCAGTGAAAGACTGAAGTATATTTTCTTTTTTTTGTTGTTTTTAGCATGTGTTAAATGTATGTTTTAACGTTATTTAGCTTGTCTTATGTGGGGTGGGAAGGGGTTGTGTTAAATGTTTTAAAATCTCTTACCTCAACGGAGATGCAATTTTTTTGCCGTATCGTATTTCCTTCCGCACCGCGGCCTAACATTGTGGACCTGGGGATATCTGCTGGAGATCGACTTCGGGAGCTCCAGCCGCAGGTGCCTGCGGGCTTACCGTCATGGAGCTTGTGATCCCTGTTGGGAATTGACCTCAGAGATCCAACAGCGGGAGCCTCCGGACTTTAACATCATGGCGCTCTCGGTCCTTGGTCAGACGAGGGAGCTTTGATCGCCCTGACGCAGGAGTTTTAATCCCCTCGACGCGGGAGCTTTAATTGCCGGCTGCGGGTGCTTGGACCGCCCCGACTGCGGATGGTTCGACTGCCCCGATCACGGGAGATTAAAGAGTGAAGAAGATTAGACTTTATTGTCTTCCATCACAATGATGAATGTTGGTGGATGGTTATGTAAACTTTTAGGTGGTTGTGTGTCTTGTTGCTTTTTTTAGTATGGCTGTATGGTAATTCGACTTTTTTTAGTATGGCTGTATGGTAATTCGAGTTTCACTGTACCTTAATTGGTTCGCATGACAATAAACTGACCTTTGCACCTTTAATTTTAAAACAGAAAATGCTGGAAACACTCAGCAGATCAAACAGCGTCTCTAGGAAGGTGAATAAATCTTTTCACGTAAAATGTAAAAAAATCATAGTTTTAAGTTACAGAGAATGTAGTAGGGGGATGGATACGACTGAGAAAATACCTTTAAATAGATGAGGCCAGATTTGCCCTGACGATTTCTATCTTTGCAAAGCCATTTGTTTAGTGAGGAAAGTCACAGAGTGAAACCATGCAAATAGTCATGTGCAGTTGCTGAAACCTGACACCTATTGGAGACCGCAGGAAGTACAGCACATCTGGCAATGTCTAAAGGAAGACAGACACAAAAAGCTGGAGTAACTCAGCGAGACAGGCCGCATCTCTGGAGAGGAATGGGTGTAGTTTTGGGTCAAGACCCTTCTTCAGTCTAGTTAGGGATAAAGGAAACGAGAGATATAAATGATGATGTGTAAAGATAAAGAACAATTAATAAAAAATATGCAAGAAAGTAACAATGATAAAGGAAACAGGCCCTCATTGTTAGCTGTTCGTTGGGTGAAAACGAGAAGCTGGTGCAACTGTGTGGGGGAGGAATTGAGAGAGAGGGAAAGCTGGGGCTACCTGAAGTGAGAGTAATCAATATTCATACCACTGGGCTGTAAGCTGCCCAAGCAAATTATGAGATGCTGTTCCTCCCATTTGCATTTAGCCTCTCTCTGACAATGAAGGAGACCTAGGACCGAAAGGTCTGTGTGGGAATTGGAAGAATTAAAGTTTTTAGCAACCAGGAGATCAGGTTGGTTCAGGTACAACCAGGAGATCAGGTAGGTTCAGGATCAAAAGACCCATATTGTTACTTTTCCAGATGCTCCTACATAGGATCAATATTGATCAGGTAAGATTTTCTGAGTAATGTAAATCCCATGTCAATCTCATCACAATCTCAGTCTCAATCCCATATCCAAGATGGCGCCCAACCCAGACAACGCTGTGTAACGACCACAGAAGGGGATCTGCAATCATGAACTAGAGTCGTTCCACACTTTTAAATCTCTACTCCAACAGCAGATTCCTTTTATCAAATATCTGAACACTGTGGATGGCTCAATGGGATCCAGCAACTAAGTTACAGAGAAAGGTTGAACAAGTTACGTCTTTATTCTTTGGAGCGCAGAAGGTTAACGGGGGACTTGATTGAGGTCTTTAAAAAGATGAAAGAGATAGACAGAGTTGACGTGGATTAGCTTTTCCCATTGAGGGTAGGAAAGATTCAAACAAGAGGGCATGACATGAGAATTAAGGGACAGAAGTTTAGGGGTAACATGAGGGGGAACTTCTTTACTCAGAGAGTGGTGGCTGTGTGGAATGATCTTCCTGCAGAAGTGGTGGAGGCAAGATCGATTTTAACATTTAAAAGTAAAGTGGATAGGTATATGTACAGGAAGGGAATGGAGGGGTATAGTCTGATTGCAGGTAGATGGGACTAGGGGAAAATAAATGGTCAGCACGGACTGGAAGGGCCGAGAAGGCCTGTTTCCGTGCTGTAATTGTTATATGGTTATATGGTTAATTGCAATCATGTATTATCTTTCTGTTTCTGGTTAGCACGGAACAATAGTTTTTCATTGTACCTTGGTACACATGGCAGTAAACTTAATTAAATTTAATTTGCCTATGTATCTGCTTCCCAGAGGTTGGATAAGGTAAACATCAGATTCAAACTGTCTTAATAATAAATGCTCAATTCGTCCCTTCCCACCCAAACCACCCCTTCTCCTGGCATTCACCCTAGCAACCGCAGGAAATGCTACATTTGTCGCTTTACCTCCCCCCTTGACACCATTCAAGGACCCAAGCAGTCTTTCCAGGTGCAGCAGAGGCTCACATGCACCTCATCTCACCTGCACCTGCTCCTCCAACCTCATCTATTGCATCTGCTGCTCTCGGTGTCAGCTGCTCTACATCGGTGAGACCAAGCGTCGGCATGGCGATCGCTTCGCCCAACACCTCTGCTCAATTCGTATTAACCAACCTGATCTCCCGGTGGCCCAACACTTCAACTCCCCCTCCCATTCCGAATCCGACCTTTCTGTCCTGGGCCTCCTCCATGACCAGAGTGAGGCCCACCGTAAATTGGAGGAGCAGCACTTTATATTTCGCTTGGGTAGTTTACACCCCAGCAGTATGAACATTGACTTCCCCAATTTTAGGTAGTCCCTGCTTTCTCCTTCTTTCCCTTCCCCTTCCCAGCTCTCCCACAGCCCACCGTATCCGCCTATTCCTTTCTTCTTCACCCCCCCCCCCCACCCACACATGAGTGTGAAGAAGGGTCTCGACGTAAAACGTCGCCTATTTCCTTCGCTCCCTAGATGCTGCCCACTGAGTTTCTCCAGCATTTTTGTCTACCTCCTAATAATAGATGCTGTTTTGTTAGCATTCTCATTAGTTTAGAAAAAGTATAGGAGCACTTTATTTAACATGTTCTGAAGCTCCTGTTCATCCTCATTTAATTCCAGAATACCTTCTTGATTTGATCTAGTTTTTTGAGGAGGTAACGGAGGTGATCAATGGATTCAGAACTGGCTTACTGATAGAATTTCATCGGGTTGCGATGGAAGGCCAATATTGAAGCTGGAGGTCTGTGACCAGTGAAGTTTCACAGAGATCTGTGCTGGGACCTTTGCTGTTTGTGAATGATTTGGACATCAGTAAATTTGCAGATGGCACCAGGAATGCTGACGTCGTGAACTGAGAGGAAGTCTGTCAAAGTATACAGAGGGATATTGATCAGCTACAGATATTGGAGAAGAAAAGGCAGCTGGTGATTAATCTGGGGCAAACATGAGCAGTGACACTTTGGAAGGTCGGATGGATGGGAAAAAAGGACAATCCCACCAATTACTACAGATGCACCATAGAAAGCTTCTTATTGGGATGCACCACAGCACGGTTTGGGAACAGCTCCATCCAAGACCGCAAGAAATTGCAGAGAGTTGTGGATGTAGTCCAGAGCATCACACAAACCAACTGCCCTTCCATTGACTCTACACTTTACACTGCTTCGGCAAGGTCACCAGCATAATCAAGGACCAGTCTCACCCCGGTCACTCCCTCTTCTCCCCTCTCCTCTCTCCCAACAGGAAAGAGATACAGAGGTTTGAAAATGAATTCAGGGATTGTTTCTTCCCAGGTGCAACTGAACAGTTATCTCATCAGCTGGATTGCAATCCTGACATCCCATCTCCCGAATTGGAAACCTTTTAGGAACCACATCATCCCGATTGTGGCCTCTCTTCACTGGCTCCCTGTGCGGTTCCGAATAAGTTTCAAGATCCTTCTTTATGTTTACAAAGCCCTTAACGGACTTGCCCCCACCTACATCAAAAGTCTGCTTACCCACCACACCACCTCCAGTTTAAATTCCAGTTGGAATATTCTGGAGGACCAAGTAACCAAGAACCAAGAACCTCCATGTCCCTCAGATCGGCTGACTTGGGGTTACTGAACATCCCGCGGTCTAGGCATAAGCTCAGTGGTGACCGCGCCTTTGCGGTTGCAGCTCCTAGACTGTGGAACAGCATCCCTCTTCCCATCAGAACTGCCCCCTCCATCGAATCTTTTAAGTCGAGACTTAAAACTCATCTTTACTCTCAAGCCTTTCTTGACGTATACTGAGGGAGGGCTATATGTATTTATGTACGTACTTAATCTGTGAACCACTGTTGAATAACATTAGTACCTCCACCAATGTAAAGTACTCTGCTATAGAAATAAAAGTGACCACTTTGAACTATCTTTAATCGTACTTTATCTTACATTACGTGCTGTACCCTTTATCCTTTATTTGTGTATTGTGGATGGCTTGATTGTAATCATGTATAGTCTTTTCTTTGACTGGACAGCATGCAAACAAAAACTGTACCTCGGTACATGTGACAATAATAAACTAAACTAAACAAGCGCATGATCCGTCAGTGCATTGATGTACAGAGGGATCTTGGGGTCCAATCCCATAACTCACTCAAGGTGGCAACACACGTGGATAGAGAGGAAAATAAGGCATATGGTATGCTTGCTTTCATCAGTCAAGGCATTGAGTATAAAAGTCAGGAAGTCAGAAAACGTCTTTACACATCTTTGGTTAGATCGCATCTGGGGTATTGTATGCAGTTCTGGTCGTTCCCTCACAGGAAGAATGTGGAGGGTATGGAAAGGGTGCAGAGGAGGTTTACCAGAATGATGACTGGATGAAGGGTATTAACTACAGGAAGAGGTTGGATGGACATGGATTGTTTTCTTCGGAACACCCAAGGTTGCTGTGAGACCTGAGAGAAGGACATACAATTATGAGGGGCATAGATAGAGTAGATAGTTAGAACCATTCCTGTGATCACTTCCCCACCAAGGCTACCAATGTGATATTGAAATATGTGCAGCACATATCTTTCCATATATCACCATTTTCCAATCTCTCGGTAAGCTTGGTCAGATGGTTCAGTTATTCGGCAACTGAATCATCCTACCAACATCTAGAGCGCAGTCCAGAGCTACTATCTACCATATTGGAGACCCTCAGACTATCTTTGATTGGATTTTACTGGACTTCATCTTGCACTAAACGTTAGTCATATTTATCATGTATTTGTACATTGTGGATGGCTCGATTGTAATCATGTATTGTCTTTCCGCAAAGTGTTTAGCACACAACAAAAGCTGTTCACTCTACCTCGGTAAACGTGATAATGCACTAAATTCATCTCAACTCAAGCTCATTCTGCAAATACTCAATCCAAGCAATGCACACATCCTCTTTAAAAAGTGCCAGTTTGCTTTAACCTGTGCAAGCCACACATGATAACAGTCCACAGTTGAAGCCCCAACAAATATAAAGTGGAGTTTCTAGTGTACAGCCAGCAATATGATTGAACTGAGCAGACAGTACAAACTTGCATATTTGCAGAAGAAATGCATTTCCTGATCACTGAACCTACTTTTAATTGCTATGGCAGACAGATCCTAATTACTTATTTTGCCAAATTTGCATGTACAAAGGATGGAAAATTGTTAACAAATTTGTCTTCCTGCTCCTTCCCAAGAGACCCCTAATTTCATTTTGGAGTCACGTGAGTGACTTCGTGAAGACCCCGCCAGGCACGCATGCGCGACATATCGTCGACACGCGTGCGAGCGACGGGCAGGGAGGAGCGTTGCTCCTCCACTGCTGGGACCTGCAGGTAAGTGGAAAACTAACCCGCCGTCCGTTTTTTCTTTACAGAGACTCTGTTTTCAGAGTGCTCCAGGCCGCTTCGCCACTGACTGCGGACCGCGGAATGCGGGCAGTCAGCGGCAGCTCTAATTCATGGAGTCGGGAAGAGCCTGTTGACCCAGGTGGGTCCGGGTTCACACTCGCCGGCGGAGGACGGCAGAGGCAGCCGACTCTACGCCGCAGCCCGCAGGCCGCGGGCTGGCGGGATTTATAAGTAAGTAGGGGCTTGCAGACTCGACGTGTGCAGTGAGCAACGGCAGAGCAACAGCCCGATTTTACACCGCAGCCCACAGGATACTGCGGGCTGTCGGCATTAACTCAGAGTAAGGGGTTAGCCCCAACTCAACTCTACACAGCCTGCATTATCCCAGTGCTGTAATTAAGAGGGAATGGAGTTGCAGCCATTATTCATGTTGTTCAAAGCCCAACTTATTTTTACAATGGGGCAGCTCGTTGACCCTGTGGGGTCCGGGCTCAACACTCACCATTGCGCAGCAATGGCAGAACGACAGCACACATCTGCACCGCAGCCCGCAAGGTCTGTGGGCTGTCGGTTTACATACCCTGGCTAGCCCGCGGAGCGCGGCTCACCACCAGCCCTTCATAAGGGCCACTCAGGTAAGTACAGACAACCTTGAGCTGGATGTCCCTGCTGTTTTGAATTGTGTTTTCTCCAACAGGGACATGGATAAGAGGAGTACAGGCCGCAGGACTTACGAAAGGAGTCGTCGGCCATTATTCCTGGAGCTCTCTACAATGACAGCACCAGCTAGACGGGCCGGGAAAAAGGCGCAAAAGTCGGGGAGCCCTGTGACTACAGGACCCGACCCACCGACACAGCTGTGTACAAGCGGGGTACCCGCAGAGCAGGAAGGCGGTACGGCACCGGAGCAGGTAGACCCTGACTCCATTTCACTATCGCCAACAGGAAGAGAATCGTTGGCTGATATGAGCAAACGGGTTTCACATGCTGCTGCACGGCCCTTCTCCCCGAGCCCTCGTGAAAGAGCCAGGGATAGAGCTCAACAACAAAGCCCTTTTAGGGCAGGAATTTCACCAGAGACCGCTAGATTGCGGACTGGTGGTTTACCGAGACCCGAGTCCACTGGCAGACCAGGGAGGGCCAGTGTAGACTCACCACCTAGTTGGACCAGGTGCAGTCATACAGGTGGAGTCTCGCCACGGTCACCGCATCCCCCAATAGCGGCAGGACGGGACCGTACGCCGCCTGAGTCCAGGAGAAGGACAGGTGGCAAGCCCGCGCGGATGTCGGGTCACCACGCCGCGGCGTCAGGTGCCGACTTCACACCGCATATGCCCTTTGAGGCAGTCGGGCCTAGCTCATCCAAGGAGGCGAATGAGCAGATCCGCGCGGGAGTCGTACAGCTTCGCTGAGGCGGCTGGCAGCGATTTTTCATCACGGCACCGAGATTACCTCGATGAGGTACGGGCCGATGATAGGAGCCTCAGGAGTTCCTTCGGGCATGAGGGCTCTGACCTCCCGTTCACGCACGATGAAGGGCGCATTGAACGGATGGAGAGGATGATGGAACGGATCCTGCAGCAAAATCAACGGCAGGAAATGTCCAGTTGCAGGGGACTTTTGGATATATCCCCATCGTCAATGGGTAGCATGAGGCAGCTAGGAGAAGAGGATATCTTGGTACACGAACCAGTGGCACCTGAGGTTCCTCAGGAAGAACTTTTGGACGTGGCAGCCAAGTTTGCGTTACCCGAATCATCGGGGCAACCTCTCAAAACTAAACTGGCCGCTACCATTGATTTCCTCACCAACCACCAGCTACAGGATCAGGTCCTTGCGGAGGCCATGAATAGGTACAAGGCACCGAGTAATTGTAACTCACTCAATGTACCTATTGTAAACATGCCTATTTGGGGCAATATAAGCCCGGGCATAAGAGCACAGGAAGTAAAATTACAGAAATCCTAAAACTGCTCACGTCTGGGATTACCGCTTTTGCGAGGTCGGTGGACGGGATGGACTTGAACACCGAACAGGAGGATGCTCTTGCATTATTATGTAACACGCAATATGAAATAAATGCGTTTTGAAAAAGTACCATCAAGCTCACGCTAAATCCCAAATTTGCGGGGCTATGCAGAGCATCTCCAACATCACCACCCAGACAACTATTCGGGGAAGACCTTCTGAAGCAGGTCAAGGATTTAGACGACCATGCCAAGACAGTGGGTCTTATGAGGTCGCACACCTTGACCAGACAAACGGCCAGGAAAACTCCATATTCCAGGCCACGGGGTCAAACTGGAAGGCCAGCAAGGACCTACATACCGGCGCCTCCAGATGTGAGTCAACGCCCACCATTCCTGGAGCTGCCCGCAACGTCGGCAGCACCCGCTCTGTGGGTCGGGATAAAAACGCGGAAATCAGGGGAGCCCTGCGCAGTCAGGACCCGATTCTCCACCACGACTGACCATGGTGCCGTAAGTGGTAGGAGTACCGCGCAGGAGCAGGGTAGGTAAGACCCTGACTCCCTACCTCTGTCACTTAACCTTAGCGACAGTGGAGCAAAGGTGCGTAACGTGTTATATTCTTGGCACGTTCTCTCTCCCCAAATATGCAGGTCACCAGAGGGAGGACCAGGGGAAGTATCGCACAGCAGTCGGTAAACCCGCCATAAGAGCCGGGGTCGACTTTCCACCGGAGCAGGCCACCAGATCGTGGACCGGTGAAGGATTGAGGCCTGGGTCTGTAGGACCACATGTGCGGCAGGCACAGACTCAGCACCGAGGGAGCCTGCCTGGTTGCAGGTCGGTGTAGTCTCATCTCGGTCACCGCACCCCCTTTAGCGGCAAGACGTGACCGAACGACGCTTTGTCCCAAAGGAGGACACCGACTCAGCACCGAGGGAGCCTGCCTGGTTGCAGGTCGGTGTAGTCTCATCTCAGTCACCGCACCCCCTTACAGTGGAGGACGTGACCGAACGTCGCCTTTGGAGGACAGGCGGCAAGCCCGTGCGGACGTCGGGGTACCACGCTTCGGCGGCCGGGACCGACTCATCACCGCTCATGTCTTATCAGACCAGCGGGCCGCCTCCGTCCGGAAGACGGCGGACCAGCGGCAGGTCCGTGCGGGAGTCGCTTAGCCACGCAGAAGCGGCAGGCAGCGACATCCTGTCTTGGCACCCTTGTTATCACCTCGACGAGGTGTGGGGCAATGACAGAAGCCTCAGAGATTCTCCAGAACCTGAGGAAGTCGACTTATTGTCCGCAGATGCGGCAGTGGTCGCATGGCTCGGATGGAGCGCATGATGGAGCGTATCCTAGAGCACAATCTCTGCAGCTGGACCAGATGTCCTCCAGTTCTGGAGGAACCTGTAGTACCTGAGAAAACCCAGGAGAAACTGCAGAATGTGGTCTCCAAGTTCGCCCAATTTGCTAAAATTATAGCATAATATGGAACACCGGTTATCGACCTCCTTGTGTCCAGGTGAACCACTAGATACATATATGTGTCTCTTGAGAACCAGATCCTGCGGGAGTGGCAATGGACGAGTTCTCGCTACATTGGGGGAAATGGATTTCTATGCTTTCCCCATTCTGCCTCATCAGACAGGTGTTGCAGAAAACGTACCCAGGTCTGGAACATACAGGACCATGGACGTCATATAGATCGTGCAGAGAAAGTCCACTGGGAAGCACTACCTCACCTACATAGGATATGGGAGGTTTTCTGTAGTCGGACCCAGACCACCTACATATCTGCTACGATCTCCAATGTGCTGGCATCCTCACGGGTCTTCATTATGATGAGCCCTCAGTTACAGTGCTGCATATAGTGCCAGTAGTGCACTGTCATCCTAGCTCAACATTGGAGTGGGATCTCACCAGCTGGTATCCAAACTACGAGGGATATGTTCCATCCATCCCTCCCCGACCACGATATAATATCTGAGAGATAAGGGTGGTGTTGACCCTACTCAGGAGGTGGTCGCTTATGACGGAGGTACCACTGGACTTACTCACCTTTAGAAGTGGTGATGGCAATAGCACTGAATACAGCACAACGGGTCCAGACTCTACAGGAATTAAACCTGGATAGAATGATCGACCCATAATAAAGTAACTTCTTTATGAAAGAGTTACTTAAACTATACAGACCTGCGACTACAGGTCTGGAAATGGCCATCAGGAATATGGAGGCGGATCTGTTCTCAGCCATGGAAACCCACGTCACAGGGTGACGGTGCAGACTATCTCCAGATGGCTTAAGGTGGTATTCGATGCAGCAGGTAAGACACTAAACATTTTGAAATGTCATTCTACCAAGGCTGCATACACATCAGGAAAGAGGACCATGGAGGTGTTCATGGCGCATGTCCTCACGATAGCGGGCTGGGCCAGTGAAACTACATTTCAGTGGTTTCATAACTAACCTGTGGCCGTTTCCCGCAACGTTACGCACGTTAAGTGCTGTCCCTAAACGTTTGTCCCCGAGTTCAGGGGTTTATTGTTGTACTAACAATAATGTTATTATTTTTCAGCTTGTTCAAGTCTGAAATACATTAACATACTTCCTCCATCAGTATTACGGCAGTGTGTGAGCACGGACGTGGTCCAGGGCGTGTAATCACAGAGCTTTGAAGTCTTCACGAAGTCACTCACGTGACTCCGAAATGAAATAGTAAGATTAAATGAGAACTTACCAGTTTGAAGTTTGATCTTTATTTTATGAGGAGTTACGATGAGGGATTTCGTGCCCTCCGCTCCCAACCCTCTACCATAAGATCAACTGGTATATAGAGTCTCTTCAATCTTACTATAACAAGTCATTTCTGTTGTTGGTTCTGTGATTCCACATCGCTGCTTTGAAGAATGTCGTGCATGCGTGCCTGGCGGGGTCTTCACGAAATCCCTCATCGTAACTCCTCATAAAATAAAGATCAAACTTCAAACTGGTAAGTTCTCGTTTAATCTTACTATTTTCTGACCTTCAAGTGTATTCTAGGCTGGTTTTAATAACAACTTCCACAATTCTTTCAAAATTAATGTGATTTTAAGAACGGTAAATCATGTCTGCAAAATGCATTTGGGTTTGTTGAGGATATGACAAGGAGAGTTTATAAAGAAGAATCTGTAGATGTAAAGCATGTAGATTTCTAGAAGGCATTTGACCAAGTGCCACTTAAGAGCCCAAAATACCAGAGGCAAAGTATTAGCATTGGGATTGAAAACTGGTTATCACATACAGAGTAAAGATTGGAATAAATGGATCTCTTCCAGGCCGGAGCGATGTAATCAAAGGGGGACCCTTTCGGTCGATTCTTGGCCTTCAGTTGTTTACTACTTACATTCTTTACAAAATATAAAGTTTCTAAGCTTGTCGATGATACAAAAATAGATGGATGGTATGTAGGAAAGAACTGCAGATGCTGGTTTAAACCGGATAGACACAAATGGCTAGAGTAACTCAGTGGGACAGGCAGCATCTCTGGAGAGGAATGGGTGATGTTCTGGTTCGAGACTCTTCTTCAGACCCACAAAATGCTGGAGTAACAGTGGGACAGACAGCATCTCTGGAGAGAATGGACGGAATGTTGTGATGAGGGCTTTCTAATTCTGCAACAGGATATATTTAGATTAAATGACTGAGTAAAAATTGGCAAATATAAGTTAACATGAGGAGTAACTGTGAGGTCATGTACTTACTGAAGTCCTACTGTTCCTATTAAAGAAATTGGTGTCAAAAGAAATCTGGCTTTCAAAATTAATATCAGCCAATGTTACATTTTATTTTTACCTGTCCCATGAAGTCAGTGAAGAAGAGCATGGTGGAGAGAAATGCTGTCCACCCAAAGAGATGACCAATACACAGGGAACGGTATTGAGGAGGCAGATTGTACAGGGTTTTAATCAAGCACATAAGGTTCATTCGCCTTGGTACCTGAAAACACAAAATAAAATCATAACATCACAGTTCAATTCACTTTCAGGAAATATTTCTCATATGTTATGAAGATGTGATGTAAATAAAAGATAAATAGTTTCTTAAAAACATATGAACCTTTCCTTAACCTATATATAATGTTACACTGTATCTAAGTACATGTGACAAACAATAAACCAAATAGGTTTTCTGTTACTAAGTTTATTGCCTTAACGGGTTGAAATAATTGTAAAAGTTTAAAACTACTTCAGAGTTAAAAATAAGCATTTAGAATTTATTTTGAAGTTTACCATTATATTAAAAATAATTATTTGTGCATTTACTAACTCTGAAAAATAAATAATATTAAAAAAATTATAATTATGGTCATAATATATTGCTGAAATGGAACTGGGTTGATTTGCCTATAGTTTGGTACAATTTTATTATGAAAATAATGCTGATTCTAACATTATTAACATTTAACATATCCTTTATGAATTTCCTTTATGAATTTCCTCTCATGAATATCCTTTATGAATCTAATAACATATCCTTTAGTAGAAGTAACATTTAATTTTAAAACAAAAGTCACATTAAAGCATCATTACCTTATTATCCTCTGGTTTATTGCAGGGGATAAGTGAACCATTTTCCATTTCTTTCCCCGGTGACAAAGTTGTATCAGCACATGGATCATGAGAATCATTCTTATGATTATCAATAGATCCATATCCAGTGGTATTATTTCCCAGCAAATATGATTCTGCGTAATCTACTTCTTGACCAAAGGGAATTTCTGGTATGCTGCATAGGTGAATTGTTAGAAATATGATGAAAATAATTGCTGCAAAAACATAAATAACTCGATATTCTGATCCTAAAGCACGTCCTAGAGGAGTGGTCATCCAGTCTATAGCACCTACTAGGTAGCCTACAGCACCTCCAATGCCTGAGAAAAGAAAAGATAAAATTATTGAAATCCATAAAAATTGAACAACGTATCCAAAATCAAATGTCCACCACATCAAATCAATTATCAAAATCTGCTTTCAAACAGTGCTGATAAATATACCCTTTTCACTTAAGTTGCAGATGGTGGCAATTATTGGGAAGCTCACCCTTGAACCCTAGAATTGTTCTCCTGTTTCCAGGACCTGCTCTCAACCCAAACCCCCCCAGACAGTACAGAGTTCTCTTTAACTTCACCTTTCATCCCATAAGAAACCGCTTCCTTCAGCATTTCCACCAACTGGAATGGGATCCTCCCACAAGAGCCACATCTTCTCCCCCTCTGCCCTTTCCACCTTCCGCAGGGACCACTCCCTCCATAACTCCCTGCAACCACAAGAGGTGCAACACTTGTCCCTGCTCCTTCTCCCTCAGCATCATGCATGGATCTAAACAGTCCTTTCAGGCGAGGCTTAGATTTACCGGCACCTTCTCCAATCTCATCTATTACTTTCAGTGTTCTCAATGTACATCAGCAAGACCAAGTGCAAAGGAGGTGACCATTTTCAAGAGCAATGTCCTTTGTCCACAATGGCCATCCGAGCTCCTATTTGCAAACGCTTTCCATTTCCCTTGCAATTCCTATATTGACCTGCCCATCCTCTGTCTTCTCCATTGCCTGCATGAGGCTCAATGCAAGGTAAATAAGCAACACCATATGCCTGGGGGATGGATTTACAAATCAATGGTACGGACATTGAATTTTCCAATTCTAACAACCTTCCCCTCCAGTATGTCTCTCCGCTCTCCCTCTTCTCCACCCTCCTGGTCCTCCCATTTTTCTCCTCTTTCCCATAATTCCTCCCTCTGGTACCTGTCGCCCATTCTCAGCCTGGTCCCCCTCCCGTTTCCATCCACTCACTTTGCAATTCCTCCACCATCTAGTTCTGGGTCCATTTCTCATTCATCTCTACCCTAAGGGTTCCCATTATCACTTCCCTTATTTATCAAATTCCAGCCTTTCTATTCCTACTTGTTTTATCTGGCGGGTGGCAGAAACTTTTTTTAATCTCTTACCTCATTGGAAATGAGATTTTTTCCCATATCGTATCTCCATCCGCACTACAGCCTAAAATCAAGGTGCTAACGGCCTCTGCTGGAGACCAACTTCGGGAGCTCCACCCGCGGAAGTCTGCGGACATAACATCATGGAGCTGGCGATCCGTGTCGGGGATCGGCCGTGGAGCTCCAACAGCGGGAGCTTGCAGGCTTTGACATCGTGTAGCTCACAGTCCCTGGTTAGAGACTGACTCTGGGAGCTCCAAGCCGCAGGAGCTTTGACTGCCCCAACGCAGTAGCTTCGATTGCCCTGACAAGGAGGCTTCGATTGCCCTGACAAGGGGGCTTCAATTTTGGATGATCAGCCATGATCATATTGAATGGGGGTGCTGGCTCGAAGGGCCGAATGGCCTACTCCTGCACCTATTTTCCATGTTTCTATGTTTCTATCCACCATTCCTGTGGCTATCCTGTAGTTCCTGTCTCCTCTAGTTCCTGTCTCGCCATTACCCACTCCCCCCTCCCCCTCTCCTCTTTATAACAGCTATCTCACCTCTACCCTCATTGTTGATGCATGGTTTTGTCCCAAAACCAATCATTCCTTTCCGCTTTTAAAGCAAACGTCCTGCATACTTTGCTCATTTACAAACAAGTATCTAATACAACCAGCAGTCCATAAAATGACCACTGCTCTTCTTTCTTCCCTTCTTTGGCATCATAGAATAAAGTAATTCTCGAAATACAAGGAAGTGCAGATGAGAAAATCACAAAGTGCTGGAGGCATCTGTGAAGAGAATAGACAGATGACACCTAAAAACAGGGCACCTTCATCAGACTGTTAAACTGTCTGAAGAAGGGTCTTGACCCGAAACGTCACCTATTTCCTTCGCTCCATAGATGCTGCCTCACCCGCTGAGATTCTCCAGCATTTTTGTCTACCTTCATCAGACTGATCTGAATAAGAGTCTGAAACTTGAAACATCACATGTCCATTCCCTCCAGAGATGCTGCTTGACCCACTGAGTTCCTCCAGCACTTGACACCCATATTAATCAAGAATCTATCTATCTCTGCCTTAAAAATATCCATTGACATGGCCTCCACAGCCTTCCACAGATTTACCTCCCGCGGATGAAAGAAATCCCTCCTCATCTCCTTTCTAAAGGAACGTCCTTTAATACTGGGGCTATGACTATTCCTCAACTCTCCCACTGGTGGAAACATCCTCTCCATATCCACTCCATCCAAACGTTTTGCTATTCAGTACGTTTCAATGAGGCACCCCTCATTCTTCTAAACTCCAGGGAGTATTGGTCTAGTGTCATCAAATGCTCATCATATGTTAATCCACTCATTCCTGGGATCATTCTTGTAAACCTCCTCTGGGCCCTCTCACAGAGTCAGCACATCCTTCCTCAGATATGGTGCCCAAAGTTGCTTGCAATACTCCAAATGCGGCCTGACCAGCGCCTTATAGAGCTTCAGCACTATATCCCTGCTCTGGGTAAAAGATTTTACATTCACTCTATCTATATCCCTCATGATTTTATATGCCTCTATCGCCCAGCCTCCTGCACCCCAAGATATGTCATAGCTTGCCCAACCTCCCCGTATGGCTCAGCCTGTCATATCCAGGCAACATCCATGTCACCCTATACACTTTCCAGCGTAATGAGATCTTTTCTATAGCAGGGTGACTAGAACAGAACACAGTACCCCAAGTCTGGCCTCACCAATCTCTTGTACAAGTGTAACATACTGTCCCAACTTCTAGACACAGTAGCCTTACTGGTGAAGGCCAATGCAGCAAAGGCCTTCTTCACCAACCTTTGATGTGATGCTACCTGTGATGCTACTTTCAGAAAACAATGTACACTCTAAAATCCTTCTGTTCTACAACACTCCCCAAGGCCTTCACTATGAAGGTCCTGGCCAGGCTTGATTTCTCAAAATGCAACACGTTGTACTTATCTGCTTTAAACTCCACTAGCTATTGCTCATCCCAGATGCCCAGCTGATCAAGAGCCTGCTGTAATTTTTGAAGAGCCTGCTGTAATTTTTTAATTGCTACTGTGTTTGTTTGCAATAAGTAGCTTATTTGCCTGGATTCGGATGAGGAAGACAGTAAGGATAGTCTGGACCTCATAGGTGGCTGCAGGTAAGAAGCACAAACCCTCTGCCAACTCCACATCACTCTCAGCAATAGTCAACAAATCTCTCCCCATTGTTCATTAACTCCAACTGGCTTTGTCATGCAGATAGTCATGGTCATTTGCACTAGCATCCCCTTTCCAAGCACATGATCAACAATTGTGTTTTACAAATGTTTACCTCACAGTTATAGTCCTGAAAAAACTCATTCAACATGAGGTCCATGTCAGTGCCTATCCCCACATGCGTCTTCTGCCATTCGCACTAATAAACATGTTCTATGATTTCTTAACCTTCATGAGTTTAGTTTGTTTTTCCTTAATACATCTACTGATTTCCTAAGCTGCTCCCAGTGTTATGAGAGCCCCATTACTCTTTGGGAAAAGCAGCTTCACCCACATTTTATGCAGTATTTTCAAGTGACTATCTAATAATCATCAAAGTACTGCTATGGGACTGCCTGAGATGGAATATTGGACCTCAAGTCAAGAGACTTGAAGTCCGATATCAATAGTGCTTAATTGCCATATTTACCGATAATGGAACCATTTATTTTTTTATTTTTTGCAGCAGCTTAACAAACCGGCAAATGCAATAACATGTAGATGAACAAAAAATTAAATTTGTTAATTGAGCAACCATAGAGACAAACCTTAGGTTAATGTGTCAATTTGAAATGGTCAGCTACCTAAAGAAAGGTCGGCAGGAGAGTGTCTGTTGAAGGGGCGAGTGTGGGCATTTGCTGGAGAAAGACAAACCCTTGGTGAGTTTTGTCACTGTTTTTTTAGTGCGGGACATTTAAAAAACAGTCAGGGTCAGTCTGCAACACTTAACTTCAAGGTCGGGAGAGGAGCGGCAGTTGAAGGAGCGAGTGCGGGGATTGGCTGCTAAATTTAAATTAGTTAATTGGTAAGTTGGTAAATTTAGTAAATTCATCAGCAAATAAAGGTAGGTCTCCATTCCATGTATTGCAGGAGGATGAGGGGTGATCTTATAGAGGTTTGCAAGATCATGGGAGGAATAGATGCACAGAGTCTCTTGCCCAGAGTTGGGGGATCGAGGATCAGAGGACATAGGTCTAAGATGAAGGGGAAAAGATTGAATAGAAATCCAAGGGGTAACATTTTCACAAAAAGAGTGGCGGGTGTATGGGACAAGCTGTCAGAGGAGGTAGTTGAGGCTGGGACTACTCCATCGTTCAAGAAACAGTTAGACAGGTACATGGATAAGACAGGTTTGGAGAGATATGGCCCAAGTGCTGGCAAGTGGGATTAGTAGCTATGACATTTTTTGGCTGGTGTGGTCAAGTTGGGCCTGTTTACCACACTGTATTACTCTATGACTCTACAAGTGACATTTTTCACTCTTATTCCCTTGTGCTGTTTAACTAATTGTAAACAAACACTATGATCAGATCCCCATCTGATAAGTGGTAATATTTCCATGTTTTGCACTGTTCACTCTGTAAGCAGTGATTTTCCAATGTGGTTGGCAAAGTTGGGTTAGGACGCTACACAATTCATCAAGCATCTTCCCAGCCAAAGAGAGAGGGATAAAGTCCCATTGCATCTCAGTTCTTTCAGATATTTCATGGCTGAAAATGAAAGGTTTGCTTATCCAGCTGTTCAACTATTGACGAGTCGTTGAAAATGACGCTGGGATTTATTAAAGTATTTGTATGAACTCAAGATCTGCCAAATGTTTCTCAAAAATCACTCAATTACTTTGCTATTTATCTGACATTTTATTTCTCTGTAGCTGATATAACAGTAGTATAAAAATACCAACAACAAAATAGTTAACATTCCTTTGTTCCTTGAAGTGTTTCATCTATGTTTCCAACTGACTGCTGCACTTTCTTTCAAAAGCTTAGATCAAGGCAGTTAAGCATAGAATGTGGACAAATGTAACAGAGGGGAACAGCAAGATGATGAATTTTGTTAAAGGCAATTTTGTATGCTCAGGAATTTACTGAATTAAATTTACTGTTCAACTGTTATCTACATGGATTGCTTCTTGCTTGTACATTTACAGTTTTCCTTTCAAAGTTAAGTATGGGAAGGTGTGAAGGTGGCAGTAGGGGCACTCTTGGGGGTGATTTAGACTCAAACGAGTAACAGATTACCTAATACAACTAATCTCCTCTGCCAGTTTGTGACCCATATCGCTGCATTCCCTATACTGTATATCCAGGTTCCCATTCAAAGGACTCTTAAATGTCACAATCATATCTGCCTCCACCCCCATCCCTGGCAGCACTTTCCAGTCCCCACCACTCTGTATGTATAAAAACTTGCCCCACACACCTCCTTTAAACTTTTCCCCTCTCATCTGAAAGCTAAGGTGTATGAATAGATCAGTATGACAGTAGAACAGACTCTTCGATCCTCAGTATTAGTGCTGAACATGCTGTCAAGACCAATTCTTATCTACCTGCACATAATCCATATCCCTCCATTCCCTGCATATCCACATGCTTCTCCAAACGTCTATCAATGCCATTATCTTATTTGTCTGAACCTTGGCAGGGTGTTCCCGGCACTCAACATCCTCTGTGTACAAATGTTGTCTCACCCACCTCCTTTAAACTTTGCCCCTTTCACTTTAAGGCTATGCCCTCGAGTATTTGTTTTTTTCCATCCTGGGAAAAGGTTCGGACTGTCTACCTTCTCCATGCCTCTCATGACTTTATATCCTTCTATCAGGTCCATGTGCGCATTCCAGTGTTTCAGAGAAAACAATCCAAGTCTGTCCAACCTCTCATTGTAGCTGATACCCACTAATCCAGGCAACATGTTGGTAAATGGCTAGCAGGTGGGACTAGTGTAGCTGGGATATGTTGGCCGTTGTGGGCAAGATTGGCCGAAGTGCCTGTTTCCACACTGTATCACTCTATGACTCTATGACTCTAAACTTCGTCTGCACACTTTCCAAAGCGACCACATCCTTCCCGCAATGAGGCGACCGGATTGCACGCAATATTCCAAATGCGGACTAACAAAAGTTCTGCAAAGCTGCATCATGATATCCTGATTCTTATGTTCAATGCCCCGACCTGTGAAGGCAAGCATGCCATATGATGTATTTACCACTTTGTAGCAGCACCATACGTGGCGAATAAAGAGGAGACATCAGGTTGGTGCAACTGGTTCTTTATTCTGTTGTCACACATATAGTGGGTGCGCTAACTATATGTAGAGTTGTTGTAGCTGAGCGAGGTTGTGCCCTCGGGCTCAGCTACCGGTAGAAACTCCTGGTGGATCTCGTGGTGAGAGAGCTTATGTACCAGGACACTCCCTCTGCCCATGACGTCGTGTGCCCGCCCTCTCCTGACGAGGGTTCGAGCTTAAGTGGCTGACGCCACAACTTTATCTACCCGTGTTGCCCCTTTCAGTAATTTAATGGACGTGGACCCCAAGATCCTTTTGTACACCAATGCTGTTGAATGTCATGCCATTCATTGTATATTTTCCTCTTATATTTGAAACCCTAAAGTGCAACACTCTGCACTAGCTCAGATAAAACTCCATCTACCACTTCTCCACCCATTTCTATAGCTGATCTATACCCCGTTGAATATTTCGACTCCGTTCCTCACAGTCTATAACCCCAGCAATCCTGTGGTCATCTTCAAACTTACTTTTACGTCCATCTAGTCTTTGACATTTCCACCCTGGGGAAAAGGTTCTGACTGTCTATCCCATTTACACCAAAAGTTAATCAAAAACATTTTGCCCACTAATCCTCAGGAGGTGCAGATGTATTAATTCTCTACCTCCCTCCCCTTTCATCCTGGTGAATGAATTGCTTGTCTGATAGCATTACAGCTTCACATTAAAGATATGGGCATAGGTGTATGAAGGGCAGTAATTTAAAAATAGGCAAATTATTTCTATAAACTCAACCACGTCAGTAACATGCAGTTAATCCAGTTAATCCAGTGAAGGCGATTCGTGAATAATAAACACTGTATATTCTTCTTATGCGCTTAAAAGTGAACCTCGTAGCTTTCTTTTGCATTGGTTGGCAAGATCACGAGTTGGGTTCTGTTGAAGTCCAGGACAAACTCGTGATAATAACACAGGGCCAACTCAGAGGATTAAATCAAATGGACTCACCAATGAACAGTGAATGAAGCTGTAAGCCCCTCTCTTTGTCCCGGTGGGAACAGACATCAAACAGATAGGCTTTGATGGGGCTGTCGATGAAGTCTGCGGAGAAGTCAAAAACGACCACGCCGAAGACAGTAATGACGATTCCCCAAATTTTCCTCTGCCTTCTGTTACTTACGGCAGCTAAAACAACATTTCAATTAGTTGATTAACCTCTGTGTCCTTCGTAGATCTGACTTTTACATTATTTTAACGAATCTGGATTTTCAGTGTAATAATAGCTAAAATCATTACTTTTGCACCATAAACTATTCGTTAATAACTTTCATTTTTTTTCACAAAAAAAAAATTAAATTCTCAATCTTGACGAATATTAAAATGACCGTGAAATGATTACAACTTCTGTACGATTGACTGAGTCGGAGCCAACTGTGCTCCTTATCCAAATCCGCACTAATAACAAAAAAAAGTTTCAATGCCACTCGCCTGCCACCAGCGATTCTCCGTTAAGAAATAAGGTCATTCCTATCACTAGTAGGATTCCTATGGCTAAGATGTAGGGTCTCCTCCTGCCCCATTTGGACCGGCTGTAGTCACTCGCTGAGCCGACGATAGGTTGCAAGATAAAGCCCAGAATGGGGCTGATGAGCCACACCGTGCTGTAAAGGCTACTGGGCAGTCCGACACTTAGCAGCAGTGGGGTCACGAAAGCCGCTTCAGCAGCGTAGCAGAACTCCCTTCCGAACATCGCCGAGCTGTGCATGAGGAGGCGAACCGTGGACCTCCTCGGGGGCTCCGATGGGTCCTCGAAGCCCGCTTTCGACTGGCTGCATTTTCGCACCTGAGACTTACTGGGGTGGAATAACTCGTCCCGGGACGCCGTTGTTGAGCGTGCCATGGTTCATATGAACTCCGGCGTTGACAGCAGAAATATTTATTAATCTGGTGTACTCTAATGACGCAGATCTTCCCAGAAAATTGAATGGCTGGGGGAGGGGGTTAGGAGTGTTGTGATTGGGGAGAGGAGGGTGAGTTCGAGGAAATGTTTCCTGCCCTTTTACATATGTATAAAACTTCTATAAATCCTATTGGATAACCAGTCTCTAAAACGATGTCATTGTTTTTTGCATAATCCCCATTTAACTCCGAAAGTGTGGACAGTTCTCTAAGCGATTACCATCTGGTTCTTCTACAATGATAAATTTGTATTTTAATTTCATTGTTGTGGGATTTGAGCTCACCTATCCCATCAACAACCTCACGGCCGTTTTCAGTCACAGTAACACTAATGTAGAAGTTTGGTGGCTGTGAGTTCTGACACATTTGTCTGTTCCTAAGTCATAGATTCAAACATCATGGAAAGAGGCCCTATGGCCCAACTTGTGCAACTGGTGACCAATACGTCCCATCTATACTAGTCCCATCTGTATGTGTTTGGCCCATATCCTTCTAAACATATCTTGTCCATGTACTTATTCAAATGTTTTTTTCAACAATGTGATGGTCCCTGTTTCAACTACTTCCTTTGGCAGCTCATTCTATATAACTATGACACTTTGTGTAAAAAGGTTGCCCCTCAGGTTTCTATTAAGTTTTGCGTAGGAAATAGACACAGAATGCAGAATATAGTTCTCAGCAATGTTGGGCATGTTCCATAGACAAAGTCCAATGACCGCAATGAAGTAAAGATGAATTGGCTAGTGCCCTAGCTTAAAGAAGGATCATTCAGAAGTCTTATAACAGAGGGATAGACCCGGCTCCTGAGCCTGGTGGTGATCACTTTCAAGCCTCTCTAACTTTGCCTGATGGGAGCAGGGAGTAGGAATGAGCGGGGTGGGACAACTCTTTGATTATGCTGACTGCCTTTCTGAGGTAGCGTGATGTATAGATGGAGTAATACGTGGGGAATCTGGTCTGTGTGATAGACTAGCTACATCTACAATACTTTGCAATTTATTGTGGTTTTGGGCAGAGCTGTTCCCAAACCAAGTTGTGATTCAACCCAACAGCATTCTTTCTATGGTGCATCTCTATGAGTTGATAACAGTCATCTGAGATATGTCAAATTTCCTGCGACTCCCAAGGATGTTTAGGCATTGGTGTGTCTTGGTAGGCAGCGACTAGTGGGGTGCCGCAAGGCTCAGTCCTGGGATCCCAGTTATTTACGAAATATATTAACAATTTAAACAAAGGAATTAAAATAACATCTCCATGTTTGCGGATGACACCAAGCTGGGTGGCAGGGTGAGCTGCGAGGAGGATGCTCTGAGGCTGCAAGGTGACTAAGAAAGGTTGCGTGAATGTGCAGATGCAGTATAATGTGGATAAATGTAAGGTTATCCACTTTGGAGGCAGATTATTATCTGAATGGTAGATAGACACAAATGCTGGAATAACTCAGCGGGACAGGCAGCAGAGAAGGAACATTCCTTCTTTCCAGAGAAGCTGCCTGTCCCACTGAGTTACTCCAGCATTTTGTGTCTATCTTCGATTTAAACCAGCATCTGCAGCTCTTTCCTACACACATTACCTGAATGGTGTCAGATTAAGGGAGGTGCAACGAGACTTGGATGGCCTTGTATGTCAGTCATCTAATGTAAGCATGCAGGTACAGCAGGCGGTGATAAAAGCAAATGGAATGTTGGCCTTGAGGAAGAGGAATTGCGTATAGGAGCAAGAAGGTCCTACTGCAATTGTACCCTGGTGAGACGGCACCTGGAGTATTGTGTTCCGTTTTGGTCTCCTAATTTGAGGAAGAACATTCTTGCTATTGAGGGAGTGCAGCGTAGGTTTACCAGGTTAATTCCCAGGATGGCAGTGTAGACCAGTCACTATATTGCTGGTCTGGTCCATGCCAGCTTTTCATAATATCTTCCATTGGAATGCAGCTATCTGATAAGCTCGGTGCTCAAGGGCGCGACCGGCAGTTGGATATCGAAAGGAGACTGCACAGCAGCTTCTGTTAGGTCTTACACATATATGTTCAATAAAGAACTTAATATGAAGTTAAACAATTTGTTGTTATTCATGAGACTTCATACAGGCGGGACTAACATAGGATCAACTGGGCTTATATTCACTGGAATTTAGAAGCAGGAGAGGGGATCTTATAGAAACATATACAATTCTTAGGGGGTTGGACAGGCTAGAAGCAGGATAAAAATGTTCCCGATGTTGGGGGAGTCCAGAACCAGGGGTCACAGTGTAAGAATAAGGGGTAGGACTGAGATGAGGAAAAACCTTTTCACCCAGAGAGTGGTAAATCTGTGGAATTTTACTTCGGAGTCACGTGAGTGACTACGTAAAGAAGCCCCACCAGGTGCATGTGCGTCATTACGTCCGACGCATGGTGCACCGATAGCGCAGCTCCACCAGTGGTAAGTAGCAACCCACAGGTAAGTCAATGTTAAACCTTCCCTGTGAGTATTTTGAACTCTGTAAGTCTGGCTTAGGAGCCAGCGAGAGTTAGTGGTATGGAGGGTTTGCAAATTTAACTGCCGTAGTAGGAGCAGAACGCGCGGGGCCGCGGTTACTGCTCACAGATCGGGATGGGAGATAACGGCTGTGCCTAATGTCAGCTCCACGGTTACTGCTCACAGATCGGGTCGGGAGATAACGGCTGCGCTAACGCCAGCTTCGATACCGGCTGCTGTTTCTACCGGCAGCTCAACTGCCTCCATCAGTTCCAGTGCTTCAGGGCACTGAGGCCACTCAACGAGGAAGGCCAAAAGAAAGTTTCTCAGGCCCATCTTATCTGATGGGTCTGATGATGTGGAAGACTCCCATCCTTTTACTATAAAGGTATGGGGACGGCTCAACCAAATGGAGAAATGCTCCAAAGTTAATGAGCCATGTAAAAAATTTCAATCGGGGTCGAATGCCCCTAGGATTCCCCACAGAGCCTCTCGCAGAGGCCCATACAGCGAAGAAGAATATACCACTATGGATACCAGTACGAATCACCCTCTCCAGCACCTTGTTTAGGGCTGGAAGAGACCTCCCTAGAGCAAGACTCGGGAGAGCCAAGTTGGTGTCACTGCTTTTGGGCACACACCAAAGCACATGAGCCATGCTCCAGGTGTCCCGGATGTAGCAAGGAATTTTGCTATCCCGGAAGATACTGGTGAGGCCATGTAGGAAAACCTGGCGGCCAACATCAATTACATGGCCTCTCATCAGTTACAAGATACTATAATGGAACAAACAACCACCCGATACATAACACCTGTGAATTGTGCATCGCTCAAAGTGCCCACTGTGAACTCTGCTATCTGGGCACAAATGAGTGCAACGATACGTGGACAAGATCCAGCAGGTCCTCAAATTGGTGGGAGCAGGCATCACGGCTTTTAGCGAAATGGTCGGAGGGGACCGATGTCCGGCACACAACAGGATATGCTGGCCCTGCTGTGTAATGCATTTTCAAAGAGAATTGCATCCGGAAAATAGCCATAAAACCTACACTAAACCCGCGATTTGCAGCTTTATGCAGGTCGACCAATATTCAAGTGGCAAATTATTTATTTGGGGAGGACCTGCTCAAACAAGTCAAGGACCTGGAGGAAGAGGCCAAGACAATAGGCCTCATGAAGACTACGTTCCTTCTGCCAGGATGCCACCTCACAGGTCGGTTTCGATACGAAGGGGGTCAGATCTGGGGGCAGGGCCAAACAGAGTGGGGCCAGTGGGATGGCGTTATTACCCACCTGCATACGCCATTTACAACCCCAGTAGGGCAAATAAGACAAGAACTTCAAGGTCGACTAGAGATGATTCATTCAGTTCAGGATAAATCTTCTGGAGAACAACCTCCGGTTGGGGGTAGGTTGCAGTTATTTATAATGAATGGTGCTGCATAACATCTGATCTGTTTATACTGGACACTGTCTCAGGGTCTCGAATAGAGTTTATGTCAGGAATACATCCACCTGCACAAAACATGCCTAGTCGGGTATTGGGGGTTCTGCACCAGAAACTCAGCAAGTAAATGAAGAAATTGCGGGTTTGTGCCAAAAAACGGGTAATTAAGAGGACGACATATCATCCTAAACAACTTGTGTCCAAAATATTCCCCAGACAGAAAAAAGGATGGTAGATGTCGATTTATTCTGGATCTAACTCAGTTAAATTCCTATGTCCAGTATAGGGCATTTTTAAAATAGACACATTCAATATGGCTAAACAGCTGTTACCAGAAGGTTGTTATATGGCAACCATAGATCTGAAAGATGCATATTATTCAGCACCAGTTCATCATCAGTACCGAAGATACTTGAAATTTAGTTGGATGGGATAACTGTGGCAATTAAAAGCATTACCCAATGGGTTGACCTCAGCTCCTAGGTTGTTCACGAAATTGTTAAAACCAGTGCTGGCGCTACTTCGTGCCCAGAATCACATTGTAATGGCTTATCTAGATGATATCTTAATCATAACCAACACTCAGGAGACAGCTGAGGAGTCGGTTTCAGCAACCAAACACCTGTTTGAAAGGTTAAGTTTTCTGGTCCATCCAACAAAAGTTAGAATCATCCCAAAAAATTGATTATTTGGGGCTTGTCATTGATTCAGTTGATATGTAAGTGACTTCGTCTACAACCAAGGCTGTGGAAATCAGGGAGGTTTGTAATAGTCTCGCTGAAAAACAACACCCCTCCATCCGGGAAGTAGCCAGTGTTATTGGCAAATCGGTGGCAGCTTTCCCTGCAGTGGAGTTTGGAATACTGCACTATCAAAGTCTGCAACAGGCTAGACAACAAGCACTTAAAGAACATGCAGGGCATTTTGATAGACCTATGCAGTTGCCAGCCAGAGCCATCACTGCACTACAATGGTGGATTATCAATCACAAACTAACAAAAATATTTTGGTTCAACAACCTTCAGTGCTTTTTACAAACAGATGTGAGTGCTTGGGATGGCAAGCCATGGACAGCGAGTCTAGCTGTGGTGGTAGATGGAGTGTGTAAGAGGGTTTAATCCTGCACAGGCATGGTATAAATTACTTAGAATTGCTGGGTGCATTCTATAGGTTAAAAGCTTATTGTTCAGCAATGAATATTTACATGTTCAGCTCCAGATTGACAATACCACGGCTGTTGCCTATATCAATCACATGGGAGGAATAAGGTCAGTATCATGTGATAATCTGGCTAACCTCATTCGTGACTGGTGTATTCCAGAAATATCTGGGCCTCAGGTATCTACCTGCCAGGTAGAGATAATGTGGTGGCAGACAACAGGTCATGGAAATTTAATGACAACATAGAATGGATGCTAAATCCTGATGTTTAAAATGATTGTCAGCTGCTTTGGTATGCCAGATATTGATCTGTTGCATCCAAGCTAAACCACAGGTTGCCTAAATACGTTTTGTGGGAACCAGATCCAGGAGCAGTAGCGGTGGATGCATTCTCGCTACGTTGGGGACGTACATTCTTTTACGTTTTCCCCCATTCTGCCTCACTAGGCAATGCCTCGCCGAAATAGAGCAGGACTCCACCTCAGGCGTTTTGGTGGTTCTGGACTGGCCTACACAGCCATGGTTCCCATTGGGGCTGAGAATGATGACTCAGCCATTCATAGCTGTCCCCAACTGCAGTAACTTGTTGGTACATCCAGTAACAGGAGAAAGTCATCTGTTACATGATCATATGAATTTGTTAATCTGCAGGTTTTGACCAGACTGTTCCAAGGGTTGAACTGTCAAGTAGGACCATGGATGTGATAACTGCAGCTTGGAGAGATAGCACTAAAACAATATGTGTCTCATATTAAGAAAGGAGAGATGTTTGCTTGCAGTCAGATATATCTTATCGTACTGCAAGCATTCTGGATGTATTGGAGTTCCTTGCTACATTGCATTTTGATGAACACTTGAGCTATAGTGCCATTAATAGTGCTTGGAGTGCTTTGTCCTCCTATTTAGGGCAGTTTTCAGAACAGCAATCTATCGGGTCATCCGTTAGTATCTCGATTCATGAGCGGAATCTTTAACAAGAACCCTCCTAAGTCTAGATATATAGAAATCTGGGATGTCAGTATAGTTCTCACACTGCTTCAGAAATGGGCTCCAATTATGTCACTGTTTTTCAGAAGTTAACACTTAAAGTGGTTATGCTCATGGCGCTAGTATCAGCACAACGAGTTCAAACATTGCAAAAGCTACAGTTAGATAGGATGTACTTTCTGTAGATAACATTACGTATTATGTGTATGACTTAATCAAACAAAGCAGGCCAGGAATGGCCAGACCCAAAGTAACCTTAAAGCACACCCCGTTGACCAAACGTTATGTGTAGTCAAGCACCTGAGTCAATATATCGTGGTAACTAAGGCGCAGGATGTGCCTCTAGACCAAATCCTCGGGGTTGCAGGATGGTCTAAGGAGGCGACCTTCTCCAAATTTTATGATAAACCTGTTTTGACAGTGCAAGGTTTTGGGCATGTTGTGTTGGGTTTGGTTTGATTTCTTTTCTTTTCTTTCTAAATTTCATTTGTAATTTTCCCCTGGGACAGAGGTTATTACTGTTTTGTTATTTAAAAAATGATTATTGGATAATTCGAAGCAATGTTCAATACATTATTTATTCACTACTGTGTCAACTGAAGCAGTGTGTCGTATGGAATGGATCTACGGCATGATATCTCAGAGCTTTGAAATCTTCACGTAGTAACTCGCGTCAAGTCACAAGTCACATTTATTTATATAACACATTTAAAAAACAACCCTCGTTGACCAAAGTGCTTTACATTTGTTATAAGAGTAGTATACACAGCAGGCTACATACATATATACAAAATAGCCCTCGCTCAGAGGACATCAGGAAAGGCTTGGGAGACCAGATACGTTTTTAGACTAGACTTAAAGGAGTCGATGGAGGGAGAAGTTCTAATGGGGAGGGGGCTGCTGTTCCACAGTCTAGGAGCTGCGACCGCAAAGGCGCGGTCACTCCTGAGCTTATAGCTCACGTGCCTCTGAAGTAAAATAGTAAGATTAAATGAGAATTTACCAGTTTGACTTTATTTTATGAGGAGTTACGATGAGGGATTACGTGGCCTCCGTTCCCGGCCCTCATAATCGCAAAGATCATCTGGTAGTTCTAATCTTCTGAGTTTTACTATATCACTTCGACTATAGTTTCTGTGTTTTCACGCCATTGCTTTGAAGTATGACGCACATGCGCCTGGCAGGGCTTCTTCACGTAATCCCTCATCCTAACATATATATTCGCAGCATGGTCGACACGAGGTCCCAGGAGGTCTTTGTAACTAGTGATGGAAATGAGCGGGTACGCAGGGGGACGACGTTCCCCTAGTTTTCAATTTCCAGCTCGGGTTTAATGAGTACTGCAGAAAGATTAGAGTCATTTATCACTTTATTCAACTCAGACGAAAACGATTTGTGTGCCACTGTGCCTCTCTCCCTCTGCGCCTCTCCCCTCTGTGCCTCTCTCCCTCTGCGCCTCTGTCCCTCTGTGCCTCTCTCCCTCTGTGCCCCCCTCTCCCTCTGTGCCTCTCTCCCTCTGTGCCTCTCTCCCTCTGTGCCCTCCTCTCCCTCTGTGCCTCTCTCCCTCTGTGCCTCTCTCCCTCTGTGCCTCTCTCCCTCTGTGCCCTCCTCTCCCTCTGTGCCTCTCTCCCTCTGTGCCTCTCTCCCTCTGTGCCCTCCTCTTCCTCTGTGCCTCTCTCCCACTGTGCCTCTCTCCCTCTGTGCCCTCCTCTTCCTCTGTGCCTCTCTTCCTCTGTGCCTCTCTCCCTCTGTGCCCCCCTCTTCCTCTGTGCCGCTGTGCCGCTCTGTCCCTCTCTCGCTCTCTGCTGCTCCCTCTGTTTTTATGCAGAGGGGTAATAAAGAAGTGCTCCGGACTACGAGCTCACTGACTGAATGATACAGACATCCTGACTGAAAATCACACCCTTCCGATCAATTATTTTAGGCTAAGCCTTTCTAGAGAACATGCTACTTTTTGCTTTGCCTATTTTCAAACTATAGAATTTTGAATTTGGCATTTGATTGGTACCAATCTGAGGGAGAGGGAGAGAGAGAGATGCAAGGAAGCAGCTATGACATATAATACACAATGAACAAGTTATACTTTCTTGTACTCTTACATGGGTATGACCGCACATTAACCCCCCCCCCCCCCCTTCCTTCCCAACCCCAGCCTCATGGATCTTAGTACCCCTAGTTCCTAAAACCCATTTCCATCACTGTTTGTAACTCTCCTTCATGCTCAAGAGTAGTCCCTGCATACACAAGGCCTCAGCTAGGTCGCGGCGTTTTTTTCAACATGCTGAAAAATGCCTGCGAGTAAAAAAAGGTCGTCATGGAAAAAATCGATATTTTTAGATATTTATAGGTTTAGTCGAGGTAGGTTGTGAGAAAAAAAGGTAAGTAAACTGACCGGTAATGTTAAATGTCTGCTAAACTTTATTAAAAGTTGTCTGACTTCTTAAAAGTGTCTCCACTCCTTCTCTTCCCCTTCTCTCCCCTTCTCTCCCCTTCTCTCCCCTTCTCTCCCTTTCTCTCCCCTTCTCTCCCCAGTCTCCCCCCCCCCCCCCCCCCCCGCTCTCTAAAGGACTTACCGTAACTGTGCCAGCCATCTTTTACCTTCCTGTTCATCACGGGTGTGAATTTCAGAAAGCTCTCCCCCGCTTTCCCTGGCCCCCACCTTTGCGATGTGTTTGTGTGTGTGTGCAGACGGTCGATCCGGCTTAGCAGTTTCATCGCTGACGGTCAATCGAGGTTTTTCAGGCGAGTACCCTCGAGCTTCAAGGTCGAAGACAGTCGCTGAAAAGTCGCGTTAGTGGGACAAGCCCTTTAGATATCGCTCTTTGGGTTAACAGAATAAAGGGATACGGGGAGAAAGCAGGAACAGGCTACTGATTTTGTATGATCAGCCATGATCATATTGAATGGTGGTGCTGGCTCGAAGGGCCATTTGGGCTTACTTCTGCACCTATTTTCTATGTTTTTATCGATGTTTATATGTCTTCTTGGCGGGTACGTTAGTGTGGTTGGTCGTAAACAGATTGTTGGTAATATTAGTTCCAAGGAAAGTGACGCTCTCAACCATTTCCACTTCAGCAGGTCAGAAAACATAAAGAGCTTGGAGCACTCAACAAGTCAAGCTGCATCTACTGAACATAGGACATAGAACAGTACAGCATAGGATTGCTAGTCTTTACTCCACTTTGGATCAATGATAGTTTAAACACACATTTTTGCCTTTTGTTACCTCTAAGCCTCAGTATAAAAAGCTCTGTCACGTTGCCTCTCCATACTTCCCTATCAATTCAAGATCTTCCAAAATTCATCTGCCAATAATCCAAATTGCACTAAACCATTATGCCCCTGTCCCACTTAGGAAACCTGAACAGAAACCTCTGGACACTTTGCACCCCACCTAAGGGTTCCGTGCAGTTCCCGGAGGTTTTTGTCAGTCTCCCTAATGGTCGAAAGTGGTTTCCGCTTCTTCTATGTTCCAGCGAAGATGCGGAAACCACTTTCGACCATTAGGGAGATTGACAAAAACCTCCGGGAACCTCCGAAAACCGCACGGAAACCTTGGGTGGGGCGCAAAGTCTCCAGAGGTTTCCATTCAGGTTTCCTAAGTGGGACAGGGGCATTACTTTGCACTTGCCAATGCTTCAGGAACAGTTCACTTCAAAAAGAATCTCAGTGTTTGTTTCCAAATGATTCCACAGATGCCAACCTCACTATCTCTGTCATTTACCCCAACTAAGTCTGGTTTATGCTGAATGCTTTCTGGTGTACAGTAGTGTAGTGCAGTCCAGTAGCGTAGCAGTAGAGTTGCCGCCGCCTTACAGTGCCAGAGACCTGAAATTGATCTTGACTATGGGTGTTGTCTGTACGTAGTCTGTACGTTCTCCCTGTAACCATGATGGTCTTCTCCGTATGCTCCGGATGCTCCGGTTCCTCCCACACTCCAAATATGTATAGTTTTGTAAATTAATTGGGTTTGGTAAAATTGTAAATTGTTCCTAGTGTGTAGGATAGTGTTAAAGTACGTGGTGATTGCAGGTCAGCACAGACTCGATGGGCCAAAGGGCCTGTTTCCATGCTGTTTCTTTAAGTAAAGTCTCTAAAGTGCACTAATGAGATGATCTTATCTCAATTCCATTCCCCTGATTAGAATATCTGATCACACTTCCATCCTTTTTACGACCAAACTAATTCATTCAGCAGTCTACATACCACTTCAAACCTACGCCAAAGGTGGCACTGGATGAATTATACTCGGTCATCAAGACTCTTGAGATAACAAATCGTGATGCCATACTCATCATCACCGGTAACTTCAATCGATCTAACTTCAGAAATGCCTAAATATACTAGATGTTAACATGCTAGACACTGCGACAGCACCGTCAAGTATGCCTTGCCTAGTGTTCTATCCTTCTCTGTCATTTCAGCTGGTCTGATGATCTGGCGGCTCTGCTCCTGCCAGCTTGCAGCCAGATTGAGGCATGAGGCACCAGCAAAAAGACTAACAAGCAGTTTCCATGCTGTGCGACTCTATGACTCTCAGCAGTGGTCTGAGAAGGCTGAGAGTCTATTTCAAGACTGCCTTAAGTTGATGGAACTTCAAAGAACATTTCACTTTGGGCAGCATGGTAGTGCAGTGGTAAAGTTGCTGCCTTACAGCGCCAGAGACCCCAGTTCAACCTGATGCTGACTACACGTGCTTGGCTGTATGGAGTTTGTACGTTCTCCCTGTGACCGCGTGTGTTTTCTCCGGGATCTCCGGTTTCCTCCCAGTCTCCAAAAACATGCAGGTTTGTAGGTTAATTGGCATGATACATTTGTAAATTGTCCCTAGTGTGTGTAGGATAGTGTTGGTGTACGGGGATTGCTGCTCGGCACGCACACGGTGGGCAGGTGCTTATTTCGGTGCTGTATCTCTAAACTAAACTAAATTAAAATAAACAACCTAACTTCAGTCGTCATCAGTTTCATCAGGAAATGTACTGCTAACTGCGGTGTGAGAAAGACAATTAAGGTTCCTCGTAACTTAACTTGGAAAAACAGAGAGATTCAGTCTCGGCTAAAATGCAGAACTGAGGCTTTCAAGAAAGTTTGCCCTCCACTGAATAAGTACAAGTGTGATCTCTCTAAGGATATCAAGGATACCTAAGGGAGAATTCTAGTGCAAGCTAATGATTCAATTGAGGCCAAGCCGTTATTGCAGGGCAAAAGCAAAAAGTAGGGGTGATTGATGCCAACGACATATCTCTACCAGATAAACATTACCTTTTATGACCATTTTGCACAGGCAAACAGTTTCATTTAGACCCCCCCCCCCATCCTCTGCTGGCCCATATGTCTCAGTGGCAGATGTCACACCTGCTTTCACAAGGGTAAACTCTCGGAAAGTGGCCGGCATGGATGCAGTCTCAGGACAGGTTTTGAAATTTGTTTGAAATCCCCCAACAGGTTCCCAATGTTGGGGGAATCCAGAACTAGGGGCCATAGTTTAAGAATAAGTGGTAAGCCATTTAGAACGAGATGAGAAAAACCTTTTCACACAGAGTTGTGAGTCTGTGGAATTCTCTGCTTCAAAGGGCGGTGGGGGTTGGTTTTCTGGATGCTTGCACGAGAGAGTTAGATAGAGCTCTTAGGGATAGCAGAGCTAAGGGATATTGAAAGAAGGCAGGAACGGGGCACTGATTGTGGATGATCAGCCATGATTACATTGAATGGCGATGCTGGCTCAAAGGGTCGAATGGTCTCCTCCTGCACCTATTGTCTATTACTATTGAAATCGTGCACCAATCAACTAGCCACAGTCTTTGCCAACATCGTCAACTTCTCACTTCAACAATCCACTGCCCCATCTTCTTCAAGAAAACCTTTGTCATTCCAGTCCCCAAGAAAAATAAAGTGATCTGTCTCTAAAAATGTGGTAATGGCTAACATCACTGCAGCCCTCTGGACAGGAAAATAAGTCAGTGGATACCATTACAATCAGCTCTGGATCACCTTGACAATAAGAACACCTACTGTATGTCAGAATACTCTTCATTGACTGCAGCTCAGCCTTCAAACGTAAAATACCAAATGAACTCTTATCTAAACGCCTGGACTTCCATCTGTAACTGGATTCTGAACTCTTTGACTGACAGATCTCAGGCAATTAGAAATGGTCATAGCATTTTATCTACCCTGACCCTCAACACTGAAGCTTCTCAAGGTTGTGTGCTCAGTCCACTGTTCTGCTCCGTGTACACACATCACTGTGTGGCCAAACATAACATCAACGTGATCTTTAGGTATGCCCAGGATACAGCTGTTGTCATTCGGATCAACAGCAATGATGAGATGGAGTACAGGAAAGAGAATGGGAATCTTGTGGCATGGTGTTAGGACAACAACCTAGCCCATAACATCAGCAGGATTAAAGAGTTGGTTGATGATCTAAGAAAGGGAAGAGCAAGGTAAGGGGTGTGTGAATACATCCCTGTCCTCATACAATGAGCTGATGAAGAGATAGTCAACAGTTTAAAGTTTAAAATCATAATTATCACTCGCAATCAAAATCTGGTCTAGGAGTAGAGAGGTTCTTCTGCAGTTGTATAGGGCTCTGGTGAGACCACATCTGGAGTATTGTGTACAGTTTTGGTCTCCTAATATGAGGAAGGACATCCTTGTGATCGAGGCAGTGCAGCGTAGGTTCACGAGATTGATCCCTAGGTTGGCGGGACTGTCACATGAGGAAAGATTGAAATGACTAGGCTTGTATTCACTGGAGTTTAGAAGGATGAGGGGATATCTTATAGAAACATATAAAATTATAAAAGGACTGGACAAGCTAGATGCAGGAAAAATGTTCCCAATGTTGGGCAAGTCCAGAACCAGGGGCCACAGTCTTAGAATAAAGGGGAGGTCATTTAAGACTGAGGTGAGAATTTTCTTTTCACGATGAGGGATTACGTGAAGAAGGCCATCCCCACGCAAGCGCGTCAATCTTCAAAGCAGCGGTGTGAAATCACAGATAACAGTTGTTGCACTAACATAGTAAGATTATAGATGACGAGAACTACCAGATGATTGTTATGTTACGAGGGTAGGGAGCAAAGGGCACGTAATCCCTCATCGTAACTCCTCATAAAATAACGATTAAACTTCAAGCTGGTAAGTTCTCATTTAAACTTACTATTCTTGATTAGTATGGGAGTCAGGGGTTATGAGGAAAATGTAGGAGAATTGGGTTGAGAGTGGAAGATCAGCCATGATTGAATGGGGGAGTAGACTTGATGGGCCAAATGGCCTAATTCTGCTCCAATCACTTATATTTCATGCGTGGAATGATTTGACTGCATAGCAGCAAATAAATTTATCACTGAATCTCAGTACATCTGACAATAATAAGCCAGTGCCAATACCAACTTCTCTGATGTCTAAGAAATTGAATACACCGATGTGCCTTCTTGATCGCACATAACCCTTGTTGCTGGTGTTGTAGCAGCCCTGGTGGAGTGAGATTAGAAATCAGTATCTACTCCTGTATAAGCCAAACCTCGCATAACCACCTGGAGATGGTCTGAACTAGTATCAGAGCCTCTAAGGCTCTAGATGAACTTGACGTAATGATGTAAACGTGTGACGACATGGAACCGAAAGTGCACGGGGTATGTAAACATGAATTATGATGTTGCAGGTGTAATGATCCTGTCCATTTACAATTTATGTAATGACTGGACCCGTGCGCTGAGGGCAGCGCCAGGGATAACCTACCTATGAGAGCCAAACCAAAGATAGAGATATAGCTGGAGCCCCATGGTGAATAAATGTTAACACAATGTCAATATCCCATACTTCCATGTACTTGGGTCTGGAAGAAATTGTATTAATGATATCCTAAATACTGGACACCAGAGGGTGAAACCCGAGAGAGTGGGTCCCACTTGCTGCAGCAACTATGATGAGAAGCACGTTGGGTACAGTTAATGGGACTATAACTTAATTTATTGTCAAAGACCCATAGAAAATGAACTCTGACATCAGTGTCTGTGCCGTATTTAACAGAAACGCTTCCCATCTCCTGAAGAGGCAAAGTACTGCTTTTTGTTGCTATCCCTACACTCTGCAGTGAGACATACATGGATCATTCTGACAGCTCCAGCCGCAGGAGCGGACTTCTCAGGTTCTGTAAAACAATGAATTCATTAATCATGTAGAGGCTGGTTCCCCGAATCCCAGGCTGAACCAGCAAAGTTTAATATTTAGAACCCCATATAAGGTTCTATATTATTCCCAACATTTGTGGGAAACCATGGCTGCGTAGGCCAGTCAGACAGTACGAGAACCCTGAATGCGGGATCTTGCTGAATTATTGCAAGCCCCGACTGATGAGGCAAATGGAGAACCACATAAAAGAACATTCCTCCCCAGTGTAGCGAGAACCAGCCTGCATGCAAACATATCGATATTGGATGCCATCGAGCCATAAATCCTAAAATGCTTTGTGATCCAACATCCATACTGTGTTGTCATTGGCTTTGCACGATGATACACCAGTGCCAAAAAAGGTTGGGTCAATTATGACAGGATATTTTGACTGTATTGCATCCATGTGACTAACATCCATGTGACTAACATATGCCACCATCACAGTGTATCAACAATGAACTAAGCATGCAGGTTTTGCATATTCGCACAATAACCCTTTAACCCATAGTATACACCTAGTATCTATAGGTAGTTGATACCAATAACTGAAGAACTGGTGATTCATGCAAATCCCATCCGCCTTCGTTACTAGAGATGGAATTCATGATTTCCCATCTTTGAGTTCTAGCACATGTAAATAATATAACTGAGGATAATATGACCAAAACTACTGGAGCAATGCTGAATATAGTTCGACCACCATTGTGACTTTGGTAGCTTCAGCTGATAATAGCATAGGTCTGTTAACAATGACCTATAAGGCACTTGAGAGGTTACTACTTGCACGTTGGAGGTTCTAATAATGCAAGATCCAATTGCACAACTGAAACACAGCTGCTATAGCCAATTACACTTGATAAATAGAAGACTGCTTGATAACAAGGTTGTTACAGGCATCAATTCATTCCAATCTGTTGCCCTAGGGCGGAGTCACAGGTAATTAATAGTTAAAGGTATATCCGATAAACAATAACTTCCAGTTGGTATCAACTTAAATTTGACTGGATGGCTGAAAACAGTTAATTTAAGCAAAACACAGCGTAGGAAATATCCTCCAGATTAATTTGAAATGTTTCCAGTGATCTCCTGTGAATGGGTCCTAAATAGTATGCATCTATGAGATCGATGCATGCCATAAAGATCCTAAGGAAATAAGTAGTTAGACAGTAGAGAAATTCCATATACTGTAAAGCTATGTTGCACATGGGAGTAAATGAAATATGAACCAACATTTCTCCATCTTTCGCAAGGAACAGGCCACATCTGCCATAATTCCGTGCCTGCCTTGAATGCAGCTCTGGCCATGCTACTGGCCTGCCTTAAAACTGCTCCGGCCGTGATTCTGAGCCTGCCTCGAAAGACAACTCTGGCCCCAATTCCAAGCCATGCTTGGTACCCTTCTATACTGTGTAATAATTACCCATCACATGTTATCATTTTCATTTGGACAAAACAAGTGTAAATATTACGAACGTGTAAATGGTCCACTTACTCCATGTTTTGAAAGAACCAGACCCACCTACCTCCATGGTTACCGGTGGTCTTATGGTAAGCCCAAAGGCCCCTGATGTGGGTTCCATTCCCATCCTTGATTTCCATATTCCTGAGACCAGCTTGGCCCAGCTTTCATGCGCCCATCAACTTCAGTGAACTGCTTACTGCCGTTGAGGTGTGGGGGTGTCATTGCCGATACGACGGTTTCATTTGATAGCGCTGTTCACTGCCGGCACTTGTAGCATGAGGGAATCTGGCCCCTTCCGGGTTTTCTGCCTCTTCCCTTGCACGTATGTCCTCGCACTCCCCTCCACAGAGAGGGAGACTCGTAGACAGCCCTGAGACAGGTGCTGCCGCAGGCCCTGAGGATACCTGCGCTGACATGGCCCCTCGGACCTATATCAGAATATGACTCTGGGCCAGAGCGAAACTGACCCTGGATGCCCCCCTCCTCAGAGAGGGAGACATTGTGCAGCCCTGACACAGGTGCCACTGCCAGTGGGTTTTTCATAATACCCGGGCTCAGATAGCTCTCTTCTGGAGCATATCTCTCTGGAGCAACCTCTCAATCAAGTGCTCCAGGTGGGTTTTAGGTGTTCACAGATGCTACCCATAGAAGGGGGGGGGGTACCTACTGGCCTGACTCGACCAAGTCCCAAGGCCTGACCGGTTTCCTCGTGGATTAACCATAGCGGTCTGTGAGTTGCTGACCCCATAGTTAGTGACTGGGTCTCGAGACCAGCTTACTACCAGTTTTCCCCTATTTGGGGAGACCTTAGTGGTCTGGGAGCTGCTGCCCCCATAGTTAGTGACTGGGGTAGCGAGACCAGCTTACTGCCAGTCTAACCACTATCTGGGAAGTCCTAAGCGGTCTGGGAGCTGCTGACCCCATAGTCCGCAACAGTGGTAGCGAGACCGGCGTACTGCCAGTATAACCGCTTTATCTCGGAAGACCTAAGCAGTCTGGGGGTTGCTGATCCCATTGTCCGTGACTGGGGTAGCTGGACCGGCTTGCTGCCAGTCTAACCCCTATTTCTGGGGACCATAATGGTGTAGGAGCTGCAGACCCCATAGTGAATGGCTGGGGTTGCAAGACCGGTGACTCCCAGTCTAAGCCCTACTCTGGGGGAACCATAGCGATGTGGAAGATGCTAACCCCATTAACAGACCCTGGGGTAGTAAGACCGGCTAACTGCTAGTCTAACCCCTTTCTCTGGGGGAACCATAACAGTCTGGGAGCCCATACTGGGAGGAACGCCCACTCGCATTCCCTTCCTGGGTGTCGCTGACCTCCTTGTCAGCGACTAGGGTGCGATAGCCGGCTAGCCGCGATACCGCGGTCCGGACCGGGATTTACCCACGGTCCATAACTGGTTTCTTGCGGCCAGTCCAACTTCGCCCCGAATTCAGCAGGCAATCCTGCAAAATAAAACACTTCCCTAGAAATAAGTTAAAAACTTACCTTCCAGGTTTAAAACTTATTGCTGGCAGGAGCCGCGCACCTGTCAGTCAGTCCGTGCGCAACGCGTCAGACGTAATGACGCGCATGCATGGGGATGGCCTTCTTCGTGTAGTTACTCACGTGACTCCGAAGTAAAATCTATCTCTACCTTAAAAATATCAATTGACGGCCTCCACAGCCTTCTGCGACAATGAATTATGCAGATTCACCATCCTCTGACTAAAGAAATTCCTCCACATCTCCTTCCTAAAGGAACATCCTTTTATTCTGAGATTATGAACTCTGGTCCAAGATTGTCCCACTACTGGAAACATTTTCTGCACTTCCACTCTGTTGAGGCCTTTCACTATTCGGTAAGTTTCAATAAGGTCCCCCTCATCCTTCTAAACACCAGTGAGTAGAGGCCCAGTGTCGTCAAATGCTCATCATATTCTTCTCCTTACACTTACTCCTGGGATCAATCTCATAAACTTGGTCTCTGGACCCTCTCCAGCACCAACACATCTTTCTTCTGGGCCCAGAATTGCTCATGATACTCCAAATGCAGTCTGACTATAAAACCTCAGCATTACATCCCTGTTTTTGTATTCTATTTCTCTCAAAATAGCTTCCACAAGGCCTGTTCTTACCAGAATGGGTGTGGGCAGCTTTGGGAGTAGGGGATGGAGGGGGGGGGTGGAGAGAAGACGGGGGTGGGGGTAACGGTGGAGGGAGGAGGGGGAGGGGTAGCTGGGAGGAGGGGAGGGGGAATTGGAGGAGGTGGGGGAGGGAGAGGGGGAGGGGGAGGGAATGGGTGCACATTTTAGGTAAATAGCACCAGAAGATAACTTCTCACACAAAATATTACTCAAGGAGGAAATTGGAGTGGATTTTCAGAAAAGCAGAGGAATCTATTGCAAATAACTGCAATTGTGGTAGGGGTGGTTGAACAGGATGCAGATATACCAATATACAAAACTGGTTCACAGGATGAAAAGGTTGCTAAATCATGAGATGTGTGTTGAGCATAGGGATATTTAAGACTGGTTAGTGGTGTGATCATGTTGAACTAAATGCATTTTGCACTGCAATCTGCTGCTCAGCATGTGACAATACCAGCCACATTTTCTCTGAGAACTTCAATTGCTCTTCATAATCTATGCGTCTCACTCAAACCCTGCCAAGAGAATGCTGCATTGTAAAGAGAGGTCTGCTGGAATGTTGAACTTTAGAACAAGATGATTTTGAATTAAGTTTGTTGTGCAACATCCCAGCCTTTCCCTTGAATATCAGTCAGCTGCAAAATGGGTGTCCAATTCATTTTTACCCACTAAATATTTTTGTTGCCGTCAATATTTCTCACCCAAATTCCTTTGTAGGATATGTTCAAAGTAAGATCCTTTGGGCTTACTACAAAGATACAGATACATTCCCCATGACATCCAAGGCAACAACGTAAGTTGAGTGAAAAAGATGATTGAGTTCCTGTTGAAAGGAGAGATAGTTGCAAACAAGGTTTCAGTGCTGAGTTAGCATGTTTAATTCTGAGTTTAATTCTGTAGTTTAAATAGAAAAAAAGCAAACATGACTAAAGAACCCAGCATCACAAAGAATAAGGAAACATAGAAATGGAACACCAATCTGAAGAAGGTCCTGACCCAAACCACTGCCTGTCCATTCTCTCTTGAAGATTCAAAATACAACACACAAGATACAACATACATTTATTTGTCACACGTACCAATTGGTACAGTGAAATGTGTGGTCGCCATACAGCCATACGAATAATAAAGAGCACAGAACACGAAAGTCTTTAACACAGACATTCCCACAAAGCGGAATCAAAGTTTCCCACTGTGAGGAAAGGCTCCAAAATACTGGAGGACACCCTCAGCGGTTTGGACATCCGAATCGGCCACCTCCTACTGTGTCCGCAGCTCCAGAGGCCCACAGATCGTGCTGGGCAGAGATTCAACGCTGGCGGCCCTCAGCAAAGGGCTCCAGGACTCCGCGATGTTGAAGTCAGTGCCGCCCGCGCTGGAAGCTCTACGAACCACAGCTCCATGATGTTGAAGCAGCAGGCCCAACACTCCGGAGCTTCAACTTTGATCCGGGTAAGCAATCGCCCGCTCCGCAATGTATCCAGCGCTGCACTGCTGCTGAAGCTCTGGTCCGGGTCCACCGGCAGGAAAGGCCGCGCCAATCCAGGTGGTAGGCCGCGAGGAGGGGGGCGAGGACGTGACTCGGAGAATAGTCACGACCTTGCCAGGAAGTGACTGGGAAACGGTTTCCCCCTTGCCCTACCCCCCTCCCCCACATAGAAAAGCTAAAGAAATCTCCAAAACAAACTTTTAAAACTGACTCAAAATATAAAATACAGAAAAACAGACAGACTGTAGGCAGAGGCTGCCATCAATGCCGTGTCCCTAGTGGAACCGCTGATTTCCTCCAGCACTTTGCTCCAGCATCTGCAGTTCCTTGTGCCTTCATAGAAATGGGAAGCTTAACAAAATGGGCTTGAATTCCAGGGTCTAAAGGATTTGGTTATAGATATGGGATTTAAACTGGTGATACTGATAGCCACTGGGGAAGCTACATTTCCATGTTTTGCTACAGAGTGTTAAAGTGCAGATTAGGTTTCAATTCATTAGGTAGGTAGGTTAGGTAGATTAGGTTTCAATTCAAAATATGTTAATTGCTTGATTGAATCTACAGAAACCTAGGATTTCTCCTTTTATTATGAGCTCAAGGCTTTTTAGAGCAATAAATAAAAACATTGTAAGAACCCGAAAGATAACTGAAGCCACGTCTTGCAAAGATGTGGGACGAGTGCAGCAGTTTTAATAACTCTTTTAGAAAGGTTTAATAAAACTTGAGAACAGGTTGAATACTTTGAATATTGAAGTATTGATCGAGTAGATCAGAAAAAAAAGATTGTTTATGTTGCCATGTTGAATCTGGTATGAGAAGAAAGGAAAATCTGGTGGGGAGAAGAAAGGAAAAAGTAGGAGGAGGAGCCCGAGGGCTGAGGGAGAAGTGGGAAGGGGAGGACAGCAAGGGTTAACAGAATTGAGAAAATTCAATGTTCAAGCCCAGAGGGTGCAGACTCCCCAAGCGGAATATGAGGTGCTGTTCCTCCAATTTGCGGTGTTGCTCACTATGGCCATGGAGGAGGCCCAGGACTGAGAGGTCGGATACGGAATGGGAGGGGGAGTTGAAGTGTTGAGCCACCGGGAGGTCGGGTTGGTTATTACGGACCGAGTGGAGGTGTTCGGCGAAATAATCGCCAAGCCTCCGCTTGGTCTCACCGATATAGATCAGCTGGCATCTAGAGCAGCGGTTGCAGTAGATGAGGTTGGAGGAGGTACAGGTGAACTTCTGTCGGACCTGGAAGAACTGGTTGGGCCCCTGAAAGGAGTGGAGGGGGGAGGTGAAGGGACAAGTGTAGCATCTCTTGCGGTTGCAAGGGAAAGTGCCCGGGGAAGGGGTGGAGCGGGAGGGAAGGGAAGAATTGACAAGGGAGTTGCGGAGGGAGTGGTCTTTGCAGAAGGCAGGCAGGGGGGGAGATGGGAAGATGTGGTGAGTGGTGGGGTCACGTTAGAGGTTGCGAAACTGGCGGAGGACTATGTGTTGTATGTACCGGCTGGTGGGGTGAAAGGTGAGGACCAGGGGGACTCTGCCCTTGTTGCGAGTGGGGGAATGGGGAGAGAGGGCAGTTGCGGGGTATAGAGGAGACCCTGGTGCGAGCCTCATCTATAGTGGGGGAAGGGAATCCCCATTCTCTGAAGAAAGAGGACATTTGTGATGACCTGGTGTGGAACACTTCATCCTGGGAGCAGATGCGGCGTAGACGGAGGAATTGGGAATAGCGGATGTTCTTACAGGAAGCAGGGTGGGAGGACGAGTAGTCCAGGTAGCCGTGGGAGTCAGTTAGTTTGTAGTGGATGTCGGTCAGGAGTGTATCCCCTGCAATAGAGATGGTGAGGTCAAGGAATGGTAGGGAAGTGTCGGGAATGGTCCAAGTGTATTTGAGTGCCGGATGGAAGTTGGTGGTGAAATGGATGAAGTCAGTCAGTTGTGTGTGGGTGCAGGAGGTGACACCAAAGCAGTCGTCGACGTAACGGAGGTCGGGGATGGGGCCCTGGTACGCCGAGAACAAGGATTGTTCGACGTACCCGACAAAGAGGCAAGCGTAGCTGGGGCATCATATCTGCCTCCACCACCACCCCAGGCAATGCCTTCCAGGCCCCCACTGCACTGTGTAAAAAACTTGCCCTGCATATCTTCTTATATACTATTGCAAAAGGGCCTGTCGCACTTGGGCGTCATTTGCGCTTCACGCAGGTGGTGCGCGAAGCTTTTGTGAATCCCCAAATCCTGGGGTGCTGCGCGTGACCGCGCGTCACAGCCTACATCACCACACACCATGTGCACATAATGCACGCCATGCGCACGTCACGATGTGCGCGTCGTGCATCTTGATGCGTAAATGGTGTAGCGTAAATGGTGTCGCGTAAATGACGCCCAAGTGGGACAGGCCCTTAAAACTCTTGTCCTCTTCCGGATTGGGTTTTTTGTAAATTTGCGCAAAAACGGTAACCTATATTGCAAGCATTTTTTCGCCACCTTACTCCGGTTCTGCTCCAAGTTTTGTTCTGATTAGAGGAAGATTACAAAAGTTATGAAGGTTTAAAAAATTGTGAGATCAGCAGATTGGTCTTCTCGCCTGTCTGTCACCACGAAGGTAATGCCCCTTCCGGCATCCTCTGTTAATCACCAGGCAGGGTGAGGAGAATAAAACCCCGGAGGCGGGGCTGAGTCCACAAGCTGTGCTGATTGAGTCTGGATCCGTGCAGAGGAGAACGTCCAGCGAAATGGCCAACGCTCGCTGTGGGTTCCCATCAACCACTTCCCCTCTGGTCCCACTCGTTGGCTCCTGCCCCACTCCCCATAATACCGCACCCTCCCCCATGGCTCTTCCCCCGTCTTTTCGCCGAGCTCTCGCTCCCCCCTGCCCATACACCGCAAACCCCCCCCCTATCACATACACATACACACCCCTCCCTCCCACACACTCTTCCCATCCACACACACCCCACCCCTCTGCCAGATGAAGCAGAGACCCCCGGCAGAGGAGAAAAATCAGCAAGCCCCCCTCCCCCGTAATACTGCACTCTCCCCCATGGTTCCTCCCCGTCTTTTCTCCAGGCTCTCTCCCCCCCTGCACCCTCCCCCTCCCCCTCCCCACACCCTAAATCCCTCCACACCCCAATCCCCTCCCTTCCACACACCCCTCACAACCCTCCCCCTGCCCACACACACCCCTCTCCCACACACACCCCCGCCAACATGTCCTTCTCCCCCAAAACCCCCCGTGTGCACACATAACCCCCCACACACACCCGTCACCCCCACAACCCACGGCCGACACACCCCACAAGGCAAACCCCCCCCCCCACAATGCCCTCCCCAACAACACCACACCCCCCACCCACACACCCCTCCCCCCACAATCCCCATCCCCCCTTCTCACTTCCACAACCCCCCTTCCCCCCACAATCCCCATCCCCTACAACCCCCCTCCCCCCACAACGCCCCCGCCCATACATACCCCCCACCCACACACACCCCTGCCAACACACACCCCTTCCACATCCTCCCTCCCCCCCACACCCCATCCACACCACAACCCCCCTCCCCCCCACATCCCTCTACCTCCTCCCCCTCGCAAACCCCTCCAGCCCACATACACACTTCCTCTCCCTATATTAAACTTTCCGCCTATCATCTTTTAGCTATGTCCGCACGTGTTGGATATTTTCACTCGGGGAAAAAACTTCTGACTGTCTACCCTATTTACAGTGGTCATGGGAGATGTCAATATGCAGTTATAGAAAGAGTAAGAAAGAGACAATAGTGGACGTTGGACAGCTGAAAATTGATGCAGGAGAAGTGATAATGGGGAATAAAGAAATGGCAGAGGAATTTAATAACTTTTTTGCATCAGTCTTCACAGTGGAACTCACCAGCAACGTGCCTGAAATTCAAGAGAGTCAGGGGGTGGAAGATAGTGGAGTGCCTATTACTAAGGAGAAGGTGCTTCTAAGCTGAACGTACAGAAGGTCATCTGGACTGGATGGACAGCCTCTTTGGGTTCTGAAAGAGGTGGCTTTGGAGATTGTGGAGGCATTAATAGTAATATTTCAAGAATCACTAGAGTCAGGAGTGGTTCCAGATGACTGGAAAATTGTGAATATTACACCGCCGTACAAGAAGGAGCGAAGCAGAATGGTGGAAACAATAAGCTGAATAGTCTTAATTCAGTGGTTGGTAAGATTAAAATTATCCATTATAAAGGATGAAGTTACAGAGTACTTAGAAGTTCATGATAAAATAGGCCAAAGTCAGCATGGTTTTGTGAAGGGTAGATCTTGCCTGACGAATCTGGTGGAATTCATTGAAAAAGTAAATAGCATGACAGACACGGGACAGTCAGTGGGTGTTGTTTACCTAGGTGTTCAGAAAGCCTTTGATAAATTGCCATGTGTGAGGCTGCTTAGGAAGATGAGAGCCCATGGTTTCAAAGGGCAGATACTAGCATGAATAGCAGGTTGGCTGGATGGCAGAAGGCAAAGAGTGGCAATAAAAGGGGCTTTTACTGGTTGGTTGCAAGTGGCTAGCGGAGTTCCATATGGGTTGGTGCTGGGTCCACTACTCTTCACATTGTATATTGATGATTTGAATGTGGGAATTGAAAGCGTTGTGGCAAAGTCTGTAGATTATACGAAAATTGGTGGAGGGGCAGGTAGTGTAGAGGACTCTGCAGATGGACTTGGACATATTGGCGAGGGTGGGCAGAGAAGTGGCAGATAGAATATAGTGTAGCAAAGTGTGGAGTCATACATTTTGGAAGTCAGAATAAAGGCGTAGATTATTTTCTAAATGGGGAGAGAATCCAGAAATCAGAGGTGCATTGAGACTTGGAAGTGTTGGTGCAGAATTTGCAAAAAATCAGTAGCAAGGAAGGCATTATTTCAAGAGGGCTAGAATACAAAAACTGGGTTTACAAGAATGATCAGTGGGTTAACATATGATGAGCGTTTGACAGCACTGGGCTCGTTGGAGTTTAGAAAGATGAGGGGAGACCTCATTGAAACTTACCGAATAGTGAAAGGCTTGGATAGAGTGGATGTAGAGAGGATGTTTCCACCAGTGGGAGAGTGTTGGACTAGAGGTCATCACCTCTGAATTAAAGGACGTTTCTTTAGGAAGGAGATGAGGAAGTATTTCTTTAGTCAGAGGGTGGTGAACCTGTGGAATTCTTTGCCACAGAAGGCCGTGGAGGCCAAGTCAATAGATATTTTTAAGGCAGAGATGGATACATTCTTGATTAGTATGGGTGTCAGGCGTTATGGGGAGAAAGCAGGAGAATGGGGTGAAGAGAGAGAGATAGATCAGCCACGATTGAATGGTGGAGTAGACTTGATGGGCTGAGTGGCCTAATTCTGCTCCTATCACTTATGATCTTATGACCTATCTATGCCTCTCATGATTTTATATACATCTAAAAAATCTCCCCTCAACCTCTGATGTTCCAGAGAAAACAATCCAAGTCTCTGCAACCTCTCCATGTAGCTGAACCCCCACACCAAGGCAGCATTCTAGTAGACCTTTACTGCACCCTCTCCAAAGCCTCCACATATTTCCTGTAATCGGGCAACCAGAACTGCACACAAAATTCAAATGCAGATTAACCAAAGTCCTATAAAACTCCATCATGACTTCCTCACATCAATTATTCAATGGCATGGCAGTGAAGGAAAGCATATTATCTGAATGGTGGCAGATTAGGAAAGGGGGACATGCAACGAGACCTGGGTGTCATGGTACACCAGTCATTGAAAGTAGGCATGCAGGTGCAGCAGGCAGTGAAGAAAGCAAATGGTATGTTAGCATTCATAGCGAAAGGATTTGAGTATAGGAGCAGGGAGGTTCTACTGCAGTTGTACAGGGTTTTGGTGAGGCCACACCTGGAGTATTGCGTACAGTTTTGGTCTCCAAATCTGAGGAAAGACATCCTTGCCATAGAGGGGGTACAGAGAAGATTCACCAGACTGATTCCTGGGATGTCAGGACTTTCATATGAGGAAAGATTGGATGGATTCGGCTTGTACTCGCTGGAATTTAGAAGATTGAGGGGGGATCTTATAGAAACTTACAAAATTCTTAAGGGGTTGGACAAGCTCGATGCTGGAAGATTGTTCCCGATGTTGGGGGAGTCCAGAACAAGGGGTCACAGTCTAAGGATAAGGGGGAATTCCTTTAGGACCGAAATGAGGAAAACATTCTTTACACAGAAAGTGGTGAGTCTCTGGAATTCTCTGCCACAGAAGGTAGTTGAGGCCAGTTCATTGGCTATATTTAAGAGGGTGTTAGATGTGGCACTTGTGGCTAAAGGGGTATGGAGAGAAGGCAGGTACGGGATACTGAGTTGGATGATCAGCCATGATCACATTGAATGGCGGTGCAGGCTCGAAGGGCCGAATGGCCTACTCCTGCACCTATTTTCTATGTTTCTATGTCTATGTTTCTATACCATACACCTTCTTTACCACCCTATATACGAGCTCTCCCCAGCAGTGACCTATGAACTTGAATTCCAAGTTCCATCTGCATATCAATGCTGCCATTAACTATATATTTTCCCCTTACGTTCAACCTGATAAAGTAAAACATCTCACACTTGATCGGGTTAAACTCCATCTGCTAGTTCTCAGTCCATTTCTACAGTTGATCAATCTCACTCTCTATATTCTGACAGCCATCTTCACAGTATGCAACTCTAATTTTGATGTTGTCAGCAAACTTACTCATTTGGTGGCAAAAATAGGAAAACAGACTATTATCTAAATGGAGGTCGATTAGGAAAAGGGGAGATGCAGCGCGACCTGGGTGTCATGGTACACCAGTCATTGAAAGTAGGCATGCAGGTACAGCAGGCAGTGAAGAAAGCGAATGGTATGTTAGCTTTCATAGCAAAAGGATTTGAGTATAGGAACAGGGAGGTTCTACTTCAGTTGTATAGGGTCTTGGTGAGGCCACTCCTGGAGTATTGCGTGCAGTTCTGGTCTCCAAATCTGAGGAAGGACATTATTGCCATAGAGGGAGTGCAGAGAAGGTTCACCAGACTGATTCCTGGGATGTCAGGACTGTCTTATGAACAAAGACTGCATTGACTCGGTTTATACTCTCTAGAATTTAGGAGATTGAGAGGAGATCTTATAGAAACGTACAAAATTCTTAAGGGGTTGGACAGGCTAGATGCAGGAAGATTGTTCCCGATGTTGGGGAGGTCCAGGACAAGGGGTCACAGCTTAAGGATAAGGGGGAAATCCTTTAGGACCGAGATGAGAAGGAATTTTTTCACACAGAGAGTGGTGGGTCTCTGGAACTCTCTGCCACAGAGGGTAGTTGAGGCCAGTTCATTGGCTATATTTAAGAGGGAGTTAGATGTGGCCCTTGTGGCTAAGGGGATCAGAGGGTATGGAGAGAAGGCAGGTACGGGATACTGAGTTGGATGATCAGCCATGATCATATTGAATGGCGGTGCAGGCTCGAAGGGCCGAATGGCCTACTCCTGCACCTAATTTCTATGTTTCTATGTTTCTATCAATGCATTTCATAACGTCATAAGAAAGACTAGTAGAATTATGCCATTTGGCCCATCAAGCCTACTCCGCCATTCAATCATGGCTAATCTATCTCTCCCTACTAACCCCACTCTCCTGTCTTCTCCCCATAACCTCTGACACCTGTCCTACTCAAGAATCGATCTATCTCTGCCTTAAATATATCCACTGACTTGAGCTCCACAGCCTTCTGTGGCAAAGAATTCCACAGATTCACTACCCTCTGACTAAAGAAATTCCTCCTCCTCTCCTTCCTAAAGGAACACCCTTTAATTTTGAAGCTATGACCTCTGGTCCTAGACTCTCCCACTAGAGGAAACATCCTCTTCACATCCATAGACATTCTGTTCATAAAAATCAATGTACAGCAAAAGTTTTACAGATGGACGATTTGTTTTCTCAGTGTGTTTGAATATCTTACGAGGATAAAGCTAGTGGATCAGTTATGTCTAATTATGCTATGCCAATATCATGCAAGGAAGTGAATGTACCGATAGGTCAGCATTGAGGGCCCATCAGCCACAAGTGCCTCTATTTCATCAACATACAGCTAAAAATCTTCTTTACAATGACATGTTGCCTACACAGATCACCTGTGCTTAGGCCCGCAGCAGTCAACCCCTCCAGATGCCTTTACACTTGTAAACATCAACATTCGCTTGGTTCTTGTACAAAGAGAGGCTCACTCTATTGGATCGATGGATCTTCTCAAATATCCAAAGGATAGGGGCAAAGGATCCGAAACATCCCCCATTCCATCTCTGCCGAGATGCTGCCTGTCTCGCTGTTACTCCAGCATTTCATGTCTATCTTCGGTGCAAACCAGCATATGCAGTTCCTTTCTACACAGATTACAGAGCCCATTTTGAGGATTCAGAAGAGGAGAAAGATGAGACGGTGGAAGTGGATGTGATAATCCATGGATAGCAGTGTGCATTATTGCTAAAGCTGTCCTTATTTGCATATCTGCAGAACCACCTATGCTTGTCCCCAAAGTCATGCAGAAATTTGCAACAATTTGTTGCTTATAGGTCATAAGGTCATAAGTGATAGGAGCAGAATTAGGCTTTTCGGCCCATCAAGTCTACTCTGCCGTTCAATCACTGACCTATCCCTCCCTTCTAACCCCATTCTCAAGCCTTCACCCTGTTGTGTCCTGGAGCCACCACTAGAGGGCTCTGTCTCAAAATGAATGTTTCCTCAGGGAGGGACCCTGGGGGATCTGCAGGGCTTTAGCAGCAGCCATATTTGGCTTGTAATAAATACATTTGGTTTAAGTCGACATCTTCGGAGAGGTGCTAGCTGCGCCATGAAGCCAGTGGTTTCTACTTGTAGTACACGATCTCCACAGCAGGTGGCCTGAGATTGCAACTACTTTCTCAGTCACGACAAGCTTGAATATCGTGATTCTCGAAAAGCTATTCACTAAGTGGGGACTGCTGGAGGTCATAACGACTGACAACGGCCCTCAGTTCATATCTGAATAGTTCTCCACTCTCCTCGCGAGTTATGACATTCAACATCAGCGGACGTCGAGATACAACCCCCAATCGAACGACGGGGTTGAACGATTCAATCGCGTGATCAAGGAAGCATAAAAGCGAGCATGTCGGGGGGGAAAACGTTCGAACAGTCAATCCATATTCTCCTCCGATCCTACACATCCACACCACACACGTTGACTGGGGAAACGCCAGCAGGGCTGATGATAGGCCAAAACCTGCAAACAAAACTGAATGCTCTTCAACCATCATCGCACCCAAATCCAGACACAAAAACAAGGTCGGAAATGATTACACACAGACAAGGAAAAGGGAAAGCGTACTGTGATGCCAAACGCAGAGTATGAGCGCCGCAGTTCAAGGTCGGCAAGTGGGTACGAATCAGCCGCCCAAACAGACAGCATAAGCTCGCAAGCGCACTCTCCACGCTAATACAGATTAAACGGAGATTCGGCGAGAACGCGTACCTCCTCCAAGATGACACCAGATGGAACGCGAGGCATCTAATTGCAAGTAGACAGGGGACAGGAAGAAGATGAATTGGACACTTTTCCTTTCCCAATATCCAGTCAAGACAGTGATTGTGGTCAGCATACAGCAGAGCATACAGCAGAGCAGTCTATTCCCGCTCGACGCTCTCAACGACAGAAGAGGAGACCTCAGTATCTGCACGATTATCAGCTGTGAAGCCATAAACATTATGTTCACCGATCTGTTATTTTGGACTGATTGCATATGGACATGTTTAGGTTGATTAATGGACTTATATGATAACCTTCATTTTCAAGGAGGGAAAGTGTTGTGTCGTGGAGTCACCACTAGAGGACTCTGTCTCAAAATGAATGTTTCCTCAGGGAGGGTCCCTGGGGGATCTGCAGGGCTTTAGCGGCAGCCATGTTTGGCTTTTAATAAATACACTTCGGGTTCTGGACACCAAGTGTAGTTTGTGAATTATTTAGCCCTCGAATACAACACTCCCATAACCCCTGACACCCATGCTAATCAAAAATCTATCTCTCGCTTCCTTAAAAAATATCGATTGACTTTGCCTCCGCAAACTTCTGTGGCAAAGAATTCCACAGATTCACCAACCATTCTTTTATGGTGCTTCAAGCAAAAGCTATTAGATGGGTAGGACCATTAACAGAACACCCTTTATTGTAGGTGACAATTCTCATCTAAACAGCAGTGTCTGGTTACAATGATGTATTAGATTTATATATCGTAATGCGAACTGGCCCTTAACGTGTACTTCACAAAGATATCCTGCAGTTTTCAGCCTTATAAAGGAAATAAACCCATTTGATCAATTAAACTAAACATTCAATTATAACATCTATTATTTGTTAACGTAAGCCTATTGTTATAACTTCATAATGTGTCAATTACACATTAGTAAAACTGCTAATCATCTTGTTCATTTAATTTGTCACTTTAAATTGGACTTGGCATATCCGAGCCGTTCATTGCAAGCACCTGTTATTACAATGTTCTTGTACATGTTTCTTCTTACATTCTGTTCTCAATTGTCTCCAGGACATTGAATATATTGAATAACATCTCGAACACTGTGTTCTTGTTTTTTCTTTAAATGACAAGTCAACTTTATTTATAAAGAAGACATTGGACAAAGTTTGCTTCTCCTTGATAATCATAACTGAATATTACTTAACATGCCAGTGTTCTTTCTGCACAATGTTCGATTGCATTCCTGCAATCATGATTTGCTGGCACGTGTTCAGGCTGTAGATCTGCATCAGATGACGAGAGATCATACAGACTCTACCCTAATTTCCTGGAGTGAGACTGGTACAGCTGCTTGTGACCATATGTCCAAGAGCAGTAGAGGACCACCTGTACTCATTAAACTCTCCACATAAAACATAACTCAGAATCTAATTTCAGTAACTACTAATTATACATTACATCTGGTACATTGGTGGGTACCATGAATTAAGCTCTACTTTAGATGCTCCATATGTTATCCATCTTCGTCTCTGTTTCCACACTGCCTTGTATCCTGTTACATCTTTGACTCATACCAGACTACAGACCTGGGAGTCACAGTGTTTTGACCCAAAACATCGACAATTTATTTCCCTCCACAGATCCTGCTCGTCTACTAAGTTCCTCCAGCAGTTTGGTTTCCACTCCCAACAACTGATCTTTTGTTAAGAAGTCATCTTCTCTGACTTTATTTTTTTTGGATCAACTCTAAATTCCTGGACATACTACATATGTCTGGATTATTTGGGCTATAATGAACTGGGCTGACATTATAGCACGATATCTGGTGCATTATACTTGGAGGAATTTTTGAGCTTTGGAACAGTTTCCACATTACAACATTACCTTCTCTCTTCACATCCAACTCAATCTGCACTTGATTCAGTCTGTTCGGCGATTCTTAAAATAGGAAGAATTCTGTGCACGTTGAGCTCCATAGTCGAGGAATGGCAATCCCTTCTCTGAATTGTAGCAAAGAAGGGGGCTGTACTTGACTTCACTTTTGGAAATGAAACTGGCAGGTGGTGGAAGTGTTAGCTGGGGAACACATTGGAAACAATGGCAATAATTCTGTAAGCTTCAAGGTAGTTATGGAAAGGGAGAGGGTTTGGTCCTTAAAGCCCTAAAACTTTCAAGGGAGAGCTAGATAGAGTTCTTAATGATAGCATTGTCAGGGGATATGGGAAGAAGGCAGGAACAGGGTACTGATTGTGGATGAGCCATGATCACATTGAATGGCGGTGCTGGCTCAAAGGGTCGAATGTCCTACTTGTGCATCTATTGTCTATTGTCTATCGTCTAGGACCAGAGGTCATAGTCTCAGAATTAAAGGATGCTCTTTTGGAACGGAGGTGAGGAGGAACTTCTTTAGTCGGAGGGTAGTTAATCGATAGGACGCATTGCTACAGGGGCTGAGGAGGCCAAGTCAGTGGACATTTTTAAGGCAGAGTTAGAGAAATTCTTGATTAGAATGGGGGAAAGGCCATGGGGGAAAGCAGGAAAATTAGATTAGGTGGCAGAGATCTGCCATGATTGAATGGCGGAGTAGACTCGATGGGCCAAATGGCCAAATTCTACTCCTATAACATGAACTGCTGTATTCCCCTATGACTGTAATTCGCGCTTCAGCAAATTACATTCATAGAGTGATACAGCAGGGTAAACGATCCTTTGGCACAACTTGCCCATACCAACCAAGATACCCCATCTACACAAGACCCAACTGCATGCGTTTGGCCCTGTATCCCTCTAAACTTTTCCTGTCCATGTACCTCTCCAAATGTTTTTTTAATGTTATTATAGTACCTGCCTGGACATTTTCAAATTTTGTTGCTGATGTACTATTTTCTCTACTCACCAAGATGTTTGTAGCCAAGGAAGTACCATTTTCCATAACTATGCTATTTTAGCTGCAATCTATGCCTTCCATAGCCATGTCTGCTAGCTAGATAGTTCTTGGTGCAATATGAGCCTGCCAATCTAATGTCTACTCGTGTGGTGGGGGTTACATGAACTGGAGGTTGGCTTTTGTATCTCCTCCCTACCCTATGTTCATAGTCTGTGACAATGAAAACCAACTGGATTCCACTGAGACCCAAGGGTTGGGCAGAAAAATGGCAAATGGAATGTAAGATCTAATGTACTTGGACATGTGCAACAAGGCAAAAGAATACACCATGATGGGACAAAGTGACCTTGGAGTGTATATCTATTGATCGTTAGACAGCAGGACAGATCATAGAATGGTTCAAAGGGGCTTGCCTTTATTAGTTTAGGCATAGAATACAGAAGCTGGGAGATTAAAGTAGAACTGAATACAACACTAGTCAGATCGCAGTTTGAGCTTTAGACTGTGTGGAAGAAGTTACCTAACAGGGTGACTTTCAATACCCAATTCAAAGACCCTGGATGGTGCAGCTTAACCAGGACAGTGAACTGGACAAAAACCATAACAAATGATTAATCAATTGTAGGGATGACGTATATTCTTCATATTTATTACCATGTGCATTATTATGTTGTGAAGGGGATTTAGGAAGATACATTTTACAAGGCTAGGCTGAGAAAGAATTGATTACTATATTTTGTCACAGTCACATCACCAAAGGCAAGTCAGAGTGATGTGGTATAAACAGAGAAATATAAAAGACGTATGTTGCACATTTTTTTCATAACTGGGGGTAAATGGACTGTTGTATTCAAAATAAAGAACATCCACTCACAATTGTGTGTTTCTATATTCATTCCAATAATTATATATCCATGTCAGGACCATGAAATCTCTGAATGCTTTGTTGTGCTTGCCAAAGAAATGTACTGGGGTGTTAGGGCTTTCTTTGATGCCTGTGCTCTCTCAGAGAAATGCCAACATCTAGAGGAACTTAGCTTTCTTGGGACTTGGATGGAACCCTCCACCGGGTGAAATGTCTTTTCGTCTTTTTTGGTATTTTTAGTATGTGTTAAAAAGTATGTGTTAATGTTCTCTGGTTTGTTTTATGTTGGGGATAGGGTTGGGGAAACTTTTTCAATCTCTTACCTTGCCAGAGATGCGATTGTTTTCCGGATCGTATCTCCGGTCGCTCTGTGGCCTAACATCATGGAGCTGACGGCCTTGCTCGAGACTGACTTTGAGCCCCACCGCGGAGCCGTGAAGTTACCATCAGAGCCTGCGATCCCTTGCCTTGGATCGACGTTCCAACCGGGATAAATGTGATGTTACCCACTTTGGTGGCAAGAACAAGAAGGCAGATTATTATCTGAATGGTGTCAGATTAGGAAAAAGGGGAGGTGCAATGAGACCTGAGTGTGCTTGTACATCAGTCACTGAAAGTAAGCATGCAGGTACAACAGGCAGTGAAGAAAGCCAATGGTATATTGGCTTTCATTGCAAGAGGATTTGAGTTTAGGAGTAAGGAGGTCATAGTGCAATTGTACAGGGCCCTTATAAGACCCCACCTGGAGCATCGTGTGCAGTTTTGGTCTCCTAATTTCAGGAAGGCCATTATTGCTATTGAGGGAGTGCAGCGTAGGTTCACCATGTTAATTCCCGGGATGGTGGGATTGACATATGATAAAAGGATGGGTTGATTGGGCTTGTACTCACTGGAATTTAGGATGAGAGGGGATCTTATAGAAACATATAAAATTCCTAAACGATTGGTCAGGGAGGGACGCTGCGAGACGGCTGCCCTGCCAGCAGCGTGTTAGTCAATTCTACTTTTTTTTTTAGTATGTCCAAATGTGTGTTTTAATGTCTCTCGGTGCGTCTCGGTGAGGGGGCATAAGGGGGGAACCGCTTTCGGTCGCCTCCTTCACGGAGAGGCGACTTTTTACATGTCGCCTCCCTCGCAGCCTAACACCAAGGATTGGTGCAGCCTTTCCCGGAGACGGGCCCGGAGCTTCAGCAGCGGGCGTAGCATGAACTTTTCATCGCAGAGCGGGCGAGCCCTCGCCGGGGATTGCCAGAAGGGAGTGCTCCGATCGCTGGCCCGCGGCAGCCTGAAGCGGAGATTCTGGCAGTCTGCGGAGATTCCAGCTGGCGCGGCGTCCGGAACCTGGGATACCTGTTTGGGGACCCCATAGGAAAAGAGCTCTGACTGCCGGCCCGTAGCCTACATCATCTAGAAGCCGTGGATTGCGGTGCTTCCAATCGCGGGCGCGGCTGGGACTTACCATCCGTAGTGGGATCCTTCGCCGGGCATTCTTGGAGAAGAGCTCTGACCTGCGGCATACAACAGCTTGAAGCCGCGGTCTGCGGTGCTTCTCGCCGTGGACGCAGCTGGGACTTACTTACTTACCATCCGCAGCGGGATCCCTCGTCGGGATTCCCTGGAGAAGAGCTCCGACCGCCGGCCTGAGGCCTAAAACAGCTTGAAGCCACGGTCGCCGGTAGGGAAGCACCGATTTGGGACTTACCTTAACTGTACATCTGGCCGCCCACAGCGCCAACTGCGGAGGTTTATGGTCCCGACCATGGGGGAAAAATGGAGGAGGACTGACTAAACTTTGTGCCTTCAACGACAGTGATGAATGCTGTGGTGGATGTTTTGTGTTAAAAACATTTATTGTGTATTGTGTGTTCTTTTTTATTGTACCACTGTTGGCAAGTTCATTTCACTGCACTTCATTGTGAATGTGACGAATAAATCTGATTATTGACTATTTACTATTGACAGGCTAGATGCAGGGAAAATGTTCCCGATGTTGGGGGAGTCCAGAACTAGGGGTCACAGATTAAGAATAAGGGGTAGTTAATTTAGGACTGAAATGAGGAAAAACCTTTTCATCCAGAGAGTTGTGAATCTGTGGAATTCTCTGCTACAGAAGGCAGTGGAGGCCAAATCACTAGATGTTTTCATGAGAGTTAGATATAGCTCTTAGGGCTTAAGGAATCAAGGGATTTGGGGGGAAAAGCAGGAATGGGGTGCTGATTTTAGATGATCAGCCATGATCATATTGAATGGCATTGTTGGCTCGAAGGGCCAAATAGCCTACTCCTGCAACTATTTTCTATATTCTACTAGACTAAGTGGGACCCGTTGGGTCCCATGTTCACATGGGAGGGCAGGTACCCCGACACAATATTCTACCTCTCCACCAATTCCAATATTGGTGGCCAGTGGGGGGGCTTCTGGAGCACTGGTATGGGTTCTTGGGGTGGAAGCTCAGTCCCTCAAGCCTGATGTGCTGGCAGTTCACTCACAGCTGGTGGGCTGGCAGTTGACTCATGGCTATTCCTTGAAATTCCACTTCAAGCAGGATGCAAGGCCACCAAATTAAAATCAATTTTCCGACCATTTCAAGCAGGGTGCATGGCCACCGAATTCAAGTGCAGTTTCCTACCAATTCAAGCAGGGTGCAAGGTCACCAAATTCAAGTGCAGTTTCATACCACTTGAAGCTGGATCCAAGGCCACAAATTCAAGTGCAGTTTCATACCACTTTCAGCAGGGTGCAAGGCCACCAAATTCAGTGCAGTTTCATGCCACTTCAAGCAGGGTGAAACCACCATAAAACCACACAAAACACCAAACCATCATGTTTAGTAGACATTCAGTGTGTTCGGTTAATTGACAGCTCAGACAGTCGTGACCTCTCCCTCCCCCATCATGCTGAGCCACACCCACACTTCTGGGTTTAATAACCCCTCCCCCTCCTAGCGGAAAAGGTGTGGCCTTCATGGCATGATGGACAGGAGAGAGATTCACAACATTTTTTAAACACTAATAACACCTTTATTTTTCATTGATGTGAAGAATCCTCTGCACCTGCTGAGTGGCGGGGGGACTGAGTAAGATGGCCAAAAATCACAGCCGTAAGTGGTAGCGTTTTATCTAAAATCGATATACAGTGCAAACAGGAAGTTAGCCAAAGCACCCAAGCCACCATTTTCAGTGGTGCCTTTTAACTTCAAGCCAAAGCACCCAAGCCACCATTTGCGGTGGTGCCTTTTAACTTCGAGCCAAAGCACCCGAGCCACCATTTGCAGTGGTGCCTTTTAACTTCAAGCCAAAGCGCCCAAGCCACCATTTGCAGTGGTGCCTTTTAACTTCAAGCCAAAGCGCCCAAAGTGCCTTTTAACTTCAAACCAATTTAAGAACGACAGCATTTCGCTTATGACATCACAACGGCTCGGCTCCATGATGTGTTTCTCGTGCTGCAAGAGACGTCACCCCCCTTCCCCGGTTATTCAAAAGACGCAGAAAGAACGATTAGGTCGGGCCCTGTACTGGAGGTCTCGGCTCAATCCTGTCTCGGCTTAGTCCCGTCTCTGCGAGTTGGGGGATATGCATGAGTGGATAGGGCGGGGGATGGGGTAAAAGGAGTGAATTAACAATATTAATATAATATCAAGGGAGATGGTTAGTGTGTATGTGTGTGGGGGGGGGGGGGGAGGGGGGGGGGGTGGTTAGTGTGTGTGGGTGGGGTGGTTAGTGTGTGGGGGTGGTTAGTGTGTTTGTGATGCCGCAGGCCGCCCGCAACCTCGCGTTGAGGGGGTGGAACCCAACGGATCCCACTTAGTCTAGTAACTATTAAAAGTATGATCTTGTGTGTGTGTGTGTGTGTGTGTGTGTGTGTGTGTGTGTGTGTGTATAATGACATCTTCACGAAAAATCTACGCGATAATGATAAAATATTTACATATTCCTGCAGACATTTTTCCCGTGGAGTCCAAATCGCCTTATCTAAAAATGTCATGCTTTATTTCTCGAGTTATTACTGAAAATGATCAAAAGTATGACAAAACATTGAATTTTAAAACGCATGCCTTTTGCTGATGACATCACAATGGGTCCGCGTGCCATCTTCCTCGCGCGAGTGATCTCTCTCTCTCTCTCTCTCTCACACACACACCCCGTTATTCAAAAGACGCCGCCAGAGATGAAGTTGGGCCATAGACTAAAGACCAAAGATCATAGCTGATGAATCTCTCCAACCCCCTCTTCCACTCCCCCTCCCTTTCGCTGCCTCCGCCCTGCCACCCTCCCTCCTATTATCCCCCCCTCGGCCTCTGTCTCCTCCCCTCCCCCCGTCTGTCCTCTATCTCTCTCTCTGCCCTATCTCTACCATCTCTGTCTCTGCCCTCTCTCCCTACCCCCCCTCCCCTGTCTAGCTGCGCCTGCGAGTTGGGGGCAATGCGTGAGTGTATAAGGTGGTGATGGGGTAAAAGGAGCGATTTAATAATATTAATATCAAGGGCGGTGGTTAGTGTTAGTGTGTGTGTGTGGGGGTTATGATTGTGCGTTAGTGTATGATTGACGCCGGATGTGTGTGTGTGTGCCTGCCTGCTTGTGTGTGTGTGGGGGGGGGGGGGGGGGGGGGGGTTAGTGTGTGTGTGTGTGTAGGGGGGGGTGGTTAGTGTGTGTGTGATGGCCAGAAGGTCATCTGCCCTGAGGTCTCTGCACAACCTCCAATGTTCAGGACAAAACAATCCAAGTCTATTTACCCTCTTGCTGTAGCCAATACCCTCCAATCTGGGCATAATTCATGTAAAGATGTCTCTGAATTGCAAATACAGCAGCTGGCTGTAATGTGTCTTTAAATATTGGAGGCATAGAACATGTTTAATACTGGAAGTGGTTGTGTTTAATAATAAAAGCTTTCTATACAAAAATTAACATGAAACTCAGTCTTCCTGATGTATTTTTGACAGCATGCAAAATAATTAGTTTGCACAGATGTTTACATCAGCTAACATTTTTAACATGGTCATCAGAATTAATTAGTGATCCAAAGTCTTAAATTTTAATATTAATGGAATAATACACATAAATTCATTATAAATTAGATTTGAATCTACTACATCCAATAACCCCAGCTGACTGCAGGATATTTAGCTGTTCTTTGTTAAAACCATATTCAGTTAATACAAGATGTGTGTGTTCTCCCACTTCTGGGTTCCTTTCCAAGCTGAAAGTGGCTGGAGTTCGGGATAGGACAGGAGCTGGCCTGGGACTCACTTGCCCTTCCTCATCTGTGATAAAAGATCCTCTTTCATGGTTATGCGGATAGCTGAGAGCTTCTTGGAAAGATAAAACTGGAGTCACACAAGCATCAGTCCGATCAAAAATCTTAATCCACTCTTCTTGACTTTTTCCAGCAAAAGCTTTTGCAAAAATTCTCTTCAACTCTGGCCAGTCAGATTGGCTCATCTGAGGGGCAAGGTTGGCAGAATCCAAATCAAGGCCTACAATGACAAAGAAAACCACAGTAGTTATAGAATCAGGAGAATAACTGGATAAGCTATAAAATCTACATTAAAAAATAAACAATCCTAGCAACCAATTCATATTTCTCATATTTCCATGACAAAAGATGGGCACAGAGACTGTTCCCTCCGCAACTCCCTGCTTAACATCCCTTCGCACCCAAACCACCTCCTCCCCATGTACCTTCCCCTGCAACCGCAGAAGATGCAACATCTGTCCTTATACCTCCTCCCTTGACTCTGTCCAGGGACCCTGACTGTTCTTCCAGGTACGGCAGAGGTTTACTTGCACCTCCTCCAATCTCATCTACTGTATCCGTTGTTCAAGATGTGGACTCTTATATATCGGCGAGACCAAACATAGACTGTCGAATCGTTTCGCTGAACACCTTCGCTCAGTCCGTCTGGACCTACCTGATCTCCTGGTTGCTGAACACCTAAATTCTCCTTCCCATTTCCACATTGACCTTTCTGTCCTAGGTCTCCTCCATTGTCAGAGACTAAAAGCAAATTGGAGGAACAGCATCTCATATTTCATTTGGGCAGCTTAAAGCCCATTGGTATGAATGTTGATTTCTCCAACCTCAAGTAACCCCGGCATTCCCTCTCATTCTAACCCTCCCCACCCAAGTCGCACCTGCTTCTCGTTTTCACCCAACAAACAGCTAATAATGGCCTGTTTCTTTTATCAGTATTATTTTCTTGCATATCTTTCATTCATTGTTCTTTATCTCTCTACATAATCATCTGTATCTATCGTTTCCCTTATCTCTAACTAGTCTGAAGAAGGGTCTCGACCCGAAACGTCACCCATTCCTTCCTTCCAGAGATGCTGCCTGTCCCGCTGAATTATACCAGCTTTTTGTGTCTTTCTTCGACTGAGAAGGAAGCACTGGCATATATCGAGCTAATGCGGTTTTATTTTCCTGCCACATTTTCTTTGCTGAAGAATTTATGAATGTCTTAATTGATGCAAATCCACGTGATAATTAACTGTTGGAAATTTCTGTATTTTACGATAAAAATTTGTACTCAATTTCTGGATAAGAGTTATATCAATACTTTCATTCATTTGTTTCACAGCGCTTTATTTCATTGTAAAACAAGTGACCTTTCCTGAATAAAAGAATGTTTCAATAATAGTTTAAGAATAAGACCAATATGTATTAATACTTTCCATTTGTTAGACCCTCATTAACCTTTTAACCTAAAATCATAAAATGCACAAACATTTGCAATCTGAGTTAGACCCTCATTAACCTTTTAACCTAAAATCATAAAATGGACAAACATTTGCAATCTGTAAGAATCTCATTTGGCTGCACTTTTATTTTTGTTAAGGGAGAAATAATTAATTAGTTTCAATGAAATGAGCCAGGCTCCAAACATTAGTAGAATAATGAATGATTTACACTGTGAGATATATTGGTGCTACGATAACATGCCAATAACATGCATAAATGTCACTCTTCCTGCACAAGATTAAGGAAATTCAACATATCTTCATTGACTCTTATCAGGGTGGCACAGTTGCGCAGCTGGTCGAGCTGCTGCCTCATGATGCCAGAAACCCAATTTGATCAAATGGATATCCTAAAGATTCTCTGGTTTCCTCCCACATCCCAAACATGTGTTAGCTTGTAGGTTAAATGGGCTCTCTTTATTGCCCCTAGTGTGTAGAAAATGGGTGCGAAAGAGCAGAATGGGTGCTTGATGGCTGTGTTGAATCGATGGGCAGAAGGGCCCGTTACCATGATGTATCTTTAAATAATTTTCAGCAGAAGCACCATAGAAAGCATCCTATCAGGATGTATCACAATTTGTTTTGGCAACCCAAAGACAAGAAATTGCACAGTTGTGGCCGCATGAATCCATGACATTACTGTCAACACAACATTGATTGGGGAGTAGGGCTTCCTCCAGGCCAAACAAGTTAACCACCATGGGTACACAAAAGGCTGGAGAAACTCAGCGGGTGCAGCAGCATCTAAGGAGCGAAGGAGATAGGCAACGTTTCGGGCCGAAACCCTTCTTCAGACCATGTCTTCTGCCATGGTCACCAGCTGTTGAATTCTTCACACAACCAATTCCTAACATTGGCATCACTATTCTACAACCCAAATGTAGATTGAGCGATTGTTTCCTGAAGAACGGTTCAAACCTGAAAGATTGGTTGTCTATTTCCCACCACAGATGCAGTCTGATCTGATGACTTCCACCAGCAATTCATTTTATCCTCAAGATTTCAGCATCTGCGGTTTCTTGTAACTTCTCTCTAAGTACATTCAATACTTTTTAAATGTAAACCAGAATATATTTTTATGGTTATCATTAAAACCATTATTAAAAATACATAAGGGACCAGATCACCCAACTTGCCACTGCCTGCCACAATGAACACCAGTGAAAAGCTTTTGTTTGCTTGCTATTCAGTAAAAAAACTATACGTGATTACAATCAAGCTGTCCACAGAGCACAGATAAAGGATAAAAAGTACAACATTCAGGGCAAGATGAAGTCCAATAAAGTCCGATTAAAGATTGTTCAAAGGTCAATAAGGTATGTGGGAGATATACACAAAATGCTGGAGTAACTCAGCGGGCCAGGCAAGGCCAGAAGAGAAGGAATGGGTGACGTTTTGGATCGAGACCTTTCTTCAAAATGCACTCTAGCTGATGAGAGGACTATTCAGTTGACTAGTAGCAGCTGGGAAGAAATTATCCCTGAATCTGGAGGTATACATTTTCAAACTTTTGTACCTCTTGCCTGATGGGAGGGGAGAGAAGAGGGATTTACCAGAGTGAGACTGATCCCTGTTTATACTGGTGGCCTTGCTGGGGCAGCATATAGTGTAGATGGAGTCAATGGAAGGAAGGTTGGTTTGCGTGATGGTCTGGGCTACGTCCACAATTCTCTGCAATTTCTTGCCATCTTGGATGGAGCTGTTGCCATATCAAGTTTGAAATGCATCCCGATAAAATGCTTTCCATGGTGCATCTGTAGAAGTTGGTGAGGGTTGTTGGGGACATAGTCATAGAGTGATACAGTTTGGAAACAGGCCCTTCAGCCCAACTCGCACACACTGGCCAACAATGTAAGAATTACACTAGTCCCACTTGCCTGCACTTGGTCCATATCCCTCCAAACCTGTCCTATCCATTTACCTGTCTAATTATTTCTTAAACAAAAGACAATATGAGATTACTTTCGAGATATTTACACTATATAGATGCATGATAAGGGAATAACGTGTAGTGCAAGGTAAAGCCAGCAAAGCCTGATCAAGGATAGTCTGAGGGTCACCAAAGAGATAGATAGTAGTTTAGCACTGCACTCTGGTTGTGGTAGGATGGTTCAACTGCCTGATATCAGCTGGGAAGAAACTATTGCTGAATTTGGAGGTGTGTGTTTTCACACTTTGGTGCCTTTTGCCTGAGAGGGGAGACGAGGGAGTAGCCAGGGTCCGACATCCTTGATTATGCTGCTGGCATAAATGGAGTCAATAGAAGGGACATCATAGTTCTGTGCATTGATCCAGGCTCTATGTTTATCTGATGTACCTATAATACTAATAAACGCACCACTGTTGACCAGACTCCCCACGTTCATTAATCTGTCTTGTCTGTCCTTCTTTTGAACATTCCTTCTGTTCCTTCCAACATCACTCTTTCTGCAACTTAAAACCTTTCTAACTTATTCTGTCTGATGTAGTTTCATTAACATAAATGATGGGTGCTCTCTCTAAAGATGCTGTCTGCCCTGCCAAGTGTCCCCAGCATATTGTATCTTCATTTCAGAGTTTCAGTAGTTGCAACATTTTTGGTTTTCAATTATGAGGATCTATACCGCTACCTAGTGGCACAAAGCTTATGCTTACAAAATTACAAAACAGACCATTTAGCTCCTCTCACTATCTTTCTGTTCATTTCTCTCTGCTGTACATCAGTGTAAATGTTATCTGTTAATTTATCTATGAGTAACAAATCACCAGTCACCAGTCTCCTGAATTCCCTTTTCAGTGCTTTGGTGATTCTTTTAGCCGTTATCTATGGGCTCCCACGAGCACAGCAGTAATATTGTCTACTTTGCTAAGAATGGACCAAGGCATCAATATAGTCTTTCCACAATAGGCAGTTGGCTGGTGCAAAAAATAACTGCCAAAACTGAGGGTAATTGTGCACTGCACATAAAGAGGGCATATGTTGAAGGGCATGTTACAAATAGCACATTTATACTCTGAGCAAGTGGAATATGTCAATTTGATTTTGAATTAATTTGGATCGCACAACCTGAACCTTTTCTTTACATTCAAAATTAGACTTTCAAAAATTCACTGGTGCCTGTGAAGATCAAGGAGGTGATGTAGAGAATGGATGTTATGAAATACATGGAGGTATTTCAGGCAGAAAGCTGACCTGCTTCCTGCCAATTAAGAAATCCCTTTATTATTGGCTTCTATTCCAATTAATGGAGGGGAATGAGGATTTGTGTATTTGCCAGATATGGGCAACTTAGAAAAATATGAGCAGTCGCAGTAGACTTTCAAGCATATTTCACCATTCACTTTGATTGTGGCTGAGCCTCTATCAAAATATCACAGTCCCATTCTCTCTTCATTCATCTTCGTGCCTTTTGTATTTAGAAACTTATTTATTAGCAATTTTGCCTCCATAGTCTTTCACAGAGACTTCCATAGACTCACCAGCCGCTGAGTGAAGGAATTTCCCTTTATCTCAGTCCCAAATGTCTTCCCCTTTGTCTTTAAACTGTGGCCATGGCCAAACATATACAACATTTTGTGGATGGCCACAAAAGTGGCAAGTAATGGTCATGCACAAAATTGCTGGTCAATGGCGATCTTCAACCAGGTAGTCTTAACCACTTGTCCTTGACATTCTCGTGCCATCAATATTGAGCATCTCATGGAGACCAGTCACAGTAATGATGGGTTACACAAAAAGCTGGAGAAACTCAGCGGGTGCAGCAGCATCTAAGGAGTGAAGGAGATAGGCGACGTTTCGGGTCGAGACCCTTCTTCAGACAGTAATGATGCAGCTCTTAGCCAGGTGAGAATCTTGTCAAATACCTCACCTCCTGAAAACTCAAGGAATTTCAAACTTCTACATGGCACAGGTTGGAAGTATGGAATCAGTCCCCTTGCCTGGATGAGTACAGCACCAACTAATTTCAAGATGAACATCATTCAGTACCAGCTAGACTGGCACCCAGTCAACCATCCCAGTAGCTGCAGTATGTATCATCCACAAACTGTAGTTACTTGCCCAGGCTGCTCCAATAGCACCTCCTAAATTGATGACAGCGGGGAAAGGCTGCTTTCTGTGTTGCCAGGAAATATAAAGTTATATTAAAGCTGTCAAGGTTTCAGAGACAGATAAACATTTTAACATTAAATAATTTTAGTATTAAAACTATAACAAAATTAACAATTTATATTATTTACTTTGTTTAATAACCTTACCTCATTTCCTTTCCTTTCTTTACTATAATCCACCAACATCCATTCAAATCAGCAAGCTCACATGTCCTGTACCAGTTATCTCACAAAATAAAATTCACCAATAAAACACTGGGGGAACTTATCCAGTAATTTAATAATTTCTACATTAGTACAAGAACCATGGAACTATCAGCACTCACCAACCGATAATTCTTTGCAAAACCGCTCTGCAAAATCTATGCTGCTTTCTCCACTTAATCAGCAATCTCCACCATTATTTTTACTCAAGTTCTTTAGAATATGATTTAATTTCTGTTCAGAGATCTTACATAGTTTGACACACAACCAACCATATTCTCATTCTAAAAAAATGCACATAAATTGTACTCCCATATCCGATCAGGCAAGAGGTACAGAAGTTTGAAAATGCATACTTCCAGATTTAGGGACAGTTTCTTCCCAGCTGTTATCAGGCAACAAAATTGTCTTCTCACCAGCTGGTGTCCGGTCCTACCCTCCCATCTACCTCATTGGAGACCTCAGAACTATCTTTAATATGACTTTATCTTCCACTAAAGGTTGCACCCTTTATCTGTACAATGTGGATGGCTTGATTGTAATCATGTATAATCTTTTCTTTGATTGGATACCGCGTAAATATAAAAGTTTCACTGTACCTCAGAACACTTCGTCAGTGGGGGCGCTGCGAGATGGCTGCCCTGCCAGCAGCGTGTTCGTCATTTCTACTTTTGTTTTTTCTAGTGTGTCCAAATGTGTGTTTTAATGTCTCTTGGTGTGTCTTGTGTGGGGGGTGGTGAGGGGGGAAAAGGGGAGGCGACTTTTTCCATGTCGCCTCCCTCACGGCCCACTACCAAGGATTGGTGTGACCTTTCCCGGAGTCGGGCCCGGAGATTCAGTAGCGGGCGCAGCGCAGACTTTTTTCATCGCGGAGCGGGGCGAACCCATGCTGGGTTCGCCAGAAGGTCGTGCTCCGATCGCTGGCCCGCGGACTATTACAGCCTGAAGCCGCGGTCTGCGGAGCTTCTAGCCGCGGGCACGGCTTCCGGAGCTTGGGACCCCTCGCGAGGGATCGCCGGAAAAGCTCTGACTGCCGGCCCGCGGCCTACAACATCCTGAAGCCGCGGTCTGCGAAGCTTCTAGCCGCGGGCGGCGCGGATTAACCATCTGGAGCGGGATCCTTCGCCGGGGATCCCTGGAGGAGAGCTCCGACCGCCGGCCTACATCATCCTGAAGCCGCTGTCTCCGGTAGGGAAGCACCGATTCGGGACTTACCTTCCAGACAAGAGATGGCCGCCCGCAGTGGCGATTGCGGAGGTTTATGGCCCCGACCACGGGGAACAATGGAGGAGGACTGACTGTACTTTGTGCCTTCCACCACAGTGAAGAATGCTGTTGTGGTGTTTGTGTTACATTTTTATTGTGTATTGTGTGTAATTTTTGATTGTATCGCTGCTGGCAAGTTCATTTCACTGCACTTTAATGTGTATGTGATGAATAAATCTAATTGATTGATTGATTGATTGACTTGACTATAACAGTAATAAAGTAAACGTTTTCAATCTACAGTTATTACAAAACAACTGATCCTCTGATGCACCACAGCAATGTTGCAAGAAATCTAGACCAGAATCAAACATTCTACTTTGAATGCAAAAATAATTAAAAACTGCCTTGCATTTGAACACACTATATCAAACTTGCCTTTAATAAATTGCTCATAGAAATGAGGTTCCAGAGCACCAACAGCCATGTACTTTTCATCAGAAGTCTTGTAGGTCTCATAGAATGGTGCTCCCGTATCCAGTAGATTTTCACCTCTTTGCTGACTCCACATACCCACATTCTGTGACTTCCAAAGCCAGGAACAACAGTAAGCTGCTCCTTCGACCTGTTAAATATTAAGGAGTTTTAATAGCAGAGTTGAAATATGCTAACACAGTATTTTTGGAGACAGCACAATGAGACTGATCAAATTCACATAGGCTGATGTGAGAAGTTTCATTACAATTTTTACATTTATAAAAGTACAACACCAAGTGCAGTTCCCCCAACGCAGGTTTGCGGGGGGAGGGGGGGCATGTGGCGTCACACACACTAACCACCCTCACGCACACACTGATTACCCATTATATTATATAGATATTATATTATTATTAATTTGCTCCTTTTACCCCATAACCGCCCTATCCAGTGACGCATAGCCCCCCAACTCGCAGGCGCGTCTAGAAAGGGGGTGGAGGTAGAGAGTGAGGGCAGAGCGGGAATGGGTAGAGGCAGAGACAGAAGGGGGGGAGGGGGGAGGGGGAGAGGGTGAGAGAGAGAGAGAGAGAGAGAGAGGGGGGGAGGGGGAGGGGGAGGGGGAGAAGGGCGGCAGCCCGAGCGAGGCACGGAGCGATCTGAGGACGGTGAAAAGCAGCGAGGGGGGACCAGCCGATCGTGGCTTCTGCCAGCGTGACAGAACCAGGCCGGGGGTGGGGGGACAGACAATTGTTCCCTGTGACGGGTATAGAGCAAAGATCCTATAACGATATAGGATCTTTGGTACAGAAGAGAGGGGAGAGAGGGAGGAAGGAGAGGGAAGGAGGTGAGAAGAGGAGGGGGGAAGGTGGAGGGGAACCGAGCAAGTGAGTGGGCTGCCAAATGAGGAGAGAGACAGAAGCGGCATCTGACTCTCTGGAAACCCACAGTTGGAATGAGCGGGCGGGCGGGCAGGGGATGGGAGGGGCGGGGCTTCACGAGCTGCACCGGCAATGAGGAGAAGGTTCAGCGTGTGAGGCGCCACTGAACCCGAGATCTGTAGAACAAAGATCCAATAGCTGAGCTGTAGAATCTTCTGCAGAACTTTCTCGATCTTTCTGCACCTTTTGAAGAACTGGGGGATGGGTGGGCGAACGTACCTCGTGGAAAACTGCGCATGCGCGTTGACAGCAGCTGCATTCATCCACAGCGGTGGGGGGCGGGGCCAGGAGGCAGGTAGGCCTGGATTGGTGAGCATGTGGGCATTATGATGTCAGCAGCTGGCAAGCGGCGGTTATTTTTGAAAAAGTGAATTTTATGAACAACTTTATTCAAAATCTGGGGAAATAATCGAGCTAATTTAGAGAGGAGTGGATTTCTGAAATCATTAGTTAAATCCCTAACGAAATTGTCAAAATCTGTTCGTTTGTGCGTCTGGTTTTCGAGGAGATACGTATCAAAGACAAAATGACATACATGCACACCCACAGTTTTAAAAGTAAATAGATAATCCAATCATCCTTCTAAATATATGATTTAAGAATTGTAATGTAAAACCAAACTGGCATTTTTACAAAATATGGATTTTCAATAACCATAACTCAAAATGTATAATTATCCAAATAGTCATGCTAGGGAATAACAAAATCCATATATTTTTTCTGAAGTACTATCTTTTTTCCTCACAGGAACAATGTGTTCCTCCTCTCTTTCAATAGTCTGATTATTTTCTTCATTAACAGAAGATTACTGAAGCAATTTCAACCAATATTTTTAAAATAATTCTATTTAACCCTCAAGAAATCTATAAACTACAGCCCAAGGAAGTAACAATACTGTGGCATAAGCTCAATACGGACCGGGATCCCCCAGCAACAAATCGGCAGAAGGAGTCAACTTCATTTTAAGCTTTACATGGAATTCACCATCTCAAAAATTTGTGATTATTAAAACAGATTTTGGACCATCCATTCCAGTCCCAATTGTGGCCCGAAACTTTAATACTCAAGTATCTTTGTTCGCAGGACTGTGAAGCAAACAGAGCAAGAATCAAGAGCATATAATTGTCATATAGACGAGGGCCGGAATGAAATAATTACTACTTGTTGCAACTTTACAGGCACATTAACAGAACAACTAAATGACAAAATACACAATAAACAATGAATCATTAATCATACTAAGGAACCAGACAATAAAATTTAATGTAGTGCCAATTAACATAGTACAACCTTGTACAAAGTCCAGGTTTAGGTTCAGGCTTACAGTGCTCAGCTCTAGTAACCCTTATTTGATTCTGATCATTGGTGCTGTCTCAATGAAATTTGCTGTAACCCCTGTGACTGCATGAAATTCCTCTGGGTGCCCCTGGTATCCACCCGCATCTCAAAAATGTACAGGTTAATTGGTCATTGTAAATTGCCTCAAGTCTGCTAGAGACACGCTAGAGGCAGGAAACATGTTCCCGATGTTGGGGGAGTCCAGAACCAGGGGCCACAGTTTAAGAATAAGGAGTAAGCCATTTACAATGGAGACGAGGAAACACTTTTTCTCACAGGGAGTGGCGAGTCTGTGGAATTCTCTGCCTCAGAGGGAGGTGGAGGCAGGTTCCCTGGATGCTTTCAAGAGAGAGCTAGATAGGGCTCTTAAAAATAGCGGAGTCAGGGGATATGGGGAGAAGGCAGGAACAGGGTACTGATTGGAGATGATCAGCCATGATCACATTGAATGCCGGTGCTGGCTCGAAGGGCCAAATGGCCTACTCCTGCACCTATTGCCTATTGTCTGGGAACATGTGGTGAATGAATTAGGCAATCATGGACTAGTGGAAAGGTGTGCATGTGGTTGATGGTTAGAACGATCTTGATGGGCCAAAAATCCTGTTTCTGTGATTTTTATAAAGACCTCATTCAAAACTTAATCAACCAATACCCTAGCATTAAGAAAGAGCAAGATCTCAAGGTTCCGAAGTCTTAGCAGAATCTATGTCTGCAACCAGACACTCAGCGTTACAATTTTGGGGAAGAGGTTTTCTGTGCTGAACAAATAGCTCACTATCTGTAACAAGAAATGAATTTAAATGCAACAGCTCACCATGCTTGCATCAATGACTTGTCCTTTTCCAGATCGCACTCTCTCATATAGTGCTAGGATTATACCCATAGCACACATAACCCCACCTCCAGCAAAGTCAGCCACAACATTTAGTGGTGCATAAGGTTTCTCCCATTTTCTGCCAAACTTTGACAGCAGACCTACGTTCCAAATAAATGTAATTAGTAAATAGCTTGACAATAAGATCTCTGTAATAATTTTCCATCAAGAGAATCTGATTAGTTTTGAATTCATTCTCTGGATTATAGGTCTCACCAATAAATCAGCATTTATTGGCGATCTCAGTTATATTTGAACAGGTAATGGTGAAGTTACTTAATTGTTCTATTATAGGGGTACTTTTTAAGTTAATGGGAAAAACATTAAAAGGGGAGTTGTTGGACATGTGTGAGGATGGATGGGTTGTAGGTCTACAGAGAAAGGAGGAATGGGACTAATGAGATTGACTTTGAGCCAGTATAGTTCCATTAGGCTAAATGGCCACCTTCAATGTTATTATGCACAAGATATTTTGACTCAGCAACCACAAAGAAACAGCAAAGAACAACCAAAGTAGGATGTCGCTTAGGGATCTTGCATGCACAGGCATTTCGATGTATCTGCTGCCCTTATCCTCCAGCAGGTGAAATTGTGGGTTTGATGTTGGGTAGAAATCTGTGGGAGATTTTGCTGGATATTGTATGAACACCACATTCTGGCCGAGCTAGTAGGAGAAGTTAAAAAGCCAAATTGAAAGGGTGCTGGAACACTAAAATAAAAATCTTGTGGTGGAAATAGTAGCCATCTGCAGAGAAATAGTTAACGTTTTAAAATGACCTTTATCAGACCACTCTATTTTGCTCTACGCTAATGCTGCCTGTCCTGCTGAGTATTACCAACGTTTTCAGTTTTACATAAGGAACAATTTCTTTAAGCTATGGAGAGTATAGTGAGTAGGGAGTTGCAAAAACACCCTTCCAATCAAGGGGAGAGTATTGCATTGAACTTTTGGTCTTTAAAAGGATAAAAATTAATGTTTCATGTTAGAATTACATGTGAATAGCTGATCACTTTTTAATAAATGTGACTAGCTACTTCATGTTACTCTTTGCTTCATTTGGACAGTTCGCAGCACTTATAAAAGAAAGGACAGGCAGGCCACTATGAGACAGGTATTCTGGTGAGCTGGTATTTGTGGGGCCAGGGAAACACGTGCTTCTCCTTACTCCATGAAGCAATGTATTATGTTTACCGTTTGGAATGATCTGCCCCAATTAATTGAAGAGCCAAGTGCAAGGAACTGCAGATGAAAATAATACACAAGGTGCTGCAGTAACTCAGCGGGTTAGGTAGCATGTCTGGAAGACATGGACAGGTGATATTTTGGGTTGGGGTCCTTCTTCAGACTGATTGTAGTGGTGGGGATGGGGGAGGAGAGAGAAAGCTGGAAGAAAGGTAGAGGAGAGACAAAGCCTGGTTGATACAGGTGACATTTTTGTTGATTGGCAGATGGGTATACAAAGACGCGAGATAAAAAGGAGACAATGGGATGTAAGATAAGGAGATACGTGGAGTGAAATGTGAAGCCAGAGTAAGGGATATGTAGTGAAGAGGACGAGGACGGGAAAGGGGGGGGGGGGGGGAGGTAGTGGGATAGTGGGAGAAATGGGTATGTATCCAGGTGGGGGACAGGGAAGGGGGAGAAGGCGTTACCAAAAATTGGAAATTCAATGTTCATATTGTTGGGTTGAAAGCTATTAAAAAGGAACATGAGGTGCTGACCTTCCAATTTGCGTGTGGCCTCACTGGCAATGGGGGCAGTCCAGGACAGAAAGATTGGTATGGGAATGGTAAGGCGAGTTAAAATGATTAGGAGCCAAGAGACCAAGCAGGCCTAGGCAAACCAAATTGTTTGGTGAAACGGTGGCCTAGTCCAAACTTGATCTAAAGGAGGCCACATCGGGAGCACCAAATGCAGCAGACAAGGTTAGAAGAGGTACATGACACCCAGCACTTTGTATTTTGCTTTTCTGTTGAAGGGCTGTTTGATTGGTTGTTCACCACCAAATAATAATCAGGAACAAATGCACTCTTCTAACTGCTCCCATTACAGCTCCACCAGTTTAATACGCGAGTTTCCTGCTCATTTCCAGCAAACAAATGAAACGCATTACCAAAATGCTCATGTAAATAGGATCATAACTTGTTTGCAGTTATTTCAAGTTTCTACCTACCTAACAGTGCCCGGTGGTAGAAGTGAAAATGGACCTCAATATTTGTTGACTTTGATTCAGAATCAGGGTCCACATTTTAAGAATAAGGAGTAAGCCATTTAGAACGGAGATGAGGAAACACTTTTTCTCACAGAGGGTGATGAGTCTGTGGAATTCTCTGCCTCAGAGGGCGGTGGAGGCAGGTTCTCTGGATGCTTTCAAGAGAGAGCTAGATAGGGCTCTTAAAAATAGCGGAGTCGGGGGATATGGGGAGAAGGCAGGAATGGGGTACTGATTGGGGATGATCAGCCATGATCACATTGAATGGTGGTACCGGCTCCAAGGGCCAAATGGCCTACTCATGCACCTATTGTCTATTGATTCCCAAGATAAACTGTCACATTTTTTTTGTTATTTTTCACAATGAGATAATCAGAGCAAATTATGAAAAAGTATATCTACATTAAGGGACCATGACTGCAAATCATTTTCTGGCAACAAAACAATGAATACAGGTGCTAAGAGTAACATAATTTGTTTTATCGTATTCCATTTCAGGGGCAACTAGTTGCATTAGAAAATCGCTCCCCTCCTTTTTTGATATTCAATCCACAAACCAACTTCCAAAAATTGCTTGAGTAAATATGAGAGTTTTATAATTTGCACTTCATTTAATTGGATTTATCAATTACAATATATTTGTAATAATAAGACGAAGGTCCTAAGGGAAATAATATTTAAAAATTAGAAAAGGTTCAGCAAATGTAACCCAGACCCAGAAAAGCATTTTATTTTAATCTTTGCTTCCTGTTCAAAATCAGCTTGTTTCATAAAAATAGTTTAATAAACCCAGTAGAAATGGATTAATGTTGACTCATTTCTCCTAATTCTAATTATAATAAAAATATTAAAATTAGTTGAAAATTACCTGAGACAGCAATAAAGTTGATATCATGGCCAGCACTTTTGGAATATTGTCCACTTTGTCCAAACCCTGTCAGCCTGGCATAGATAAGCTTTGGATTCTGTTCAAGTAAAACTTCAGGTCCAAGACCCAGCCTCTCCATGATACCTGCAAAATAGATACCAGTTCAGTGCACTTTTGCTATTATGTTATTCAAAGAAAAGCCAGGCAAAATGTTCTAGAAGTGCCAATACATACATGGCTTTTTGGTGCAATACAGATTTAATTCAGCATTCCAAAATACATGTTTGAAAAGAAAAAAAACAAATATGGACCTACTCTAAAGTAAGAGCATCAAGTTTTGCTGAATTCCAAAAGAAAACTGAATGGCCTCTTTCAGTCTTGTTCACATTGCTGGGGTCGCAGACTAAGGAAAGCTGTCAAGGTATACAGCAAGATTTTAATCAGCAACTGAAATGGGCAGATAAATGGCAGATGGAGTTTAATCTGAGCAACTGTGAGGTATGGCAGTTTGTGAAGTGTAAAATATACAATTAAGGATAGGACCCACAACATTGCTGTACAGGAGGATCTTGGGAACCAAGGCCTTATAATGCTTGAAGCACCGGAGACCCAAGCTCCATCCCAACTACGGGTGCTGCCTGTATGGAGTTTGTATGTTATTCCCATGACCTCGTCGGTTTTCTCCAACATCTTTGGTTTCTTCTCACACTCCAAAGACGTACAAGCAAATTGGCTTGATATAAGTGTAAATTGTCCCAAGTGTGTGTAAGGTAGTGTTAATGTGCCATCCTCTAATCATTTACTAATCCTGCTTTCTACATTCCCATCCAAATCGTTGACATATACCACAATCTACAATGGGCCCACACTGATCCATGTGGCAATCCACAAGTCACAGGCCTTCAATCTGAAAAACAACCTTTCACCATCAGTTTCCTTCCATGAGACCAATTATTTAACCAGTCAGCTAGCTCTCCCTGGATCCAGTCCAATCTAAGCTTTTCTTGCATTTCAGACACTTACCAGCTCCCCTATGAATGCTATAATTGAATTGTTTCTATTGCAGATGCTAATAACTCAATGCATAAATAATTTTTCCTCTAAAAAGATTATCCATCTCTCCTGTGAATATTTGAATTGAATTGCTTCTATTGCAGATGCTAATAACGCATTGCATGAAGAATTTTTGCATAAGATTGAGCAGCTGAGAAATTGAGATTTGGGTAATGTTTGTTCTTGTGTAGTCACAATTGCCTGGTCAACATCCTTAGAATTGACGGCATATTTACACTCAGTCCGCTGCACTGGGCAGACCACATTGTTTGTATGCCCAACACAAAACTCACACTCCTTTCCAAGAGATGATCAGGCAGACCAAAGGAAAGATTTCCTCGTCTGTGTCAGACGTTAGCTTTACCAGGATGCTTTGAAACCATACTCGATCACCTACTCCCTTGATGCCAAGCACAGTTACAAGTGACAGACCTCTGAATTTTAGCTCTTTGTTCCATGTTTAGAACAAGGCTGTGAGAATATCTGAAGCAAAGTATTTCTGACAAACACTAATTGGGCATCAGTGGAGAGGTTATTGGTAAGTAAATGCTGCTTGATAGGTTCCAGCGCATTTTAGTGATGATTGAGCGTGGACTGATTGGGTAGCATTAAACTAGATTGGAGTTGACCCATTATATTTTTGTGAACAGGCTATACCGAGGCCAATTATAATTCACGTGATGTAGTTCAGTGTCTGACTAAAAAAAAATGCTGCTCCTACGCAATGCTGCTCCTGGTTTTGAGAAATCCAGCACTGAAAGGAAGGTTGTGCTTCACAGACACCTAAACACCTGCCAATAAAAAGTGGCAATGCGGTTAGATATCTATAATTAGGATTGTGTATCACAAATTTCACAATTTATATAACATAAATAATCTGCCGGAAATAGCAGGGGACCGGGGGTTAAATGAGATGGACGAACTGAGTGAAATTCAGGTTAGCCGGGAAGTGGCGTTAGGTAAATTGAATGGATTAAAGGCCGATAAATCCCCAGGGCCAGATAGGCTGCATCCCAGAGTACTTAAGGAAGTAGCCCCAGAAATAGTGGATGCATTAGTGATAATTTTTCAAAACTCTTTAGATTCTGGAGTAGTTTCTGAGGATTGGAGGGTAGCTAATGTAACCCCACTTTTTAAAAAGGGAGGGAGAGAGAAAACGGGGAATTACAGACCAGTTAGTCTAGTGGATGCATTAGTGATAATTTTTCAAAACTCTTAGATTCTGGAGTAGTTCCTGAGGATTGGAGGGTAGCTAATGTAACTCCACTTTTAAAAAAGGGAGGGAGAGAGAAAATGGGGAATTACAGACCAGTTAGTCTAACATCGGTAGTGGGGAAAATGCTAGAGTAAATTATTAAAGATGGGATAGCAGCACATTTGGAAAGTGGTGAAATCATTGGACAAAGTCAGCATGGATTTATGAAAGGTAAATCATGTATGACGAATCTTTCGAGGATGTAACTAGTAGAGTGGATAAGGGAGAACCTGTGGATGTGTTATATCTGGACTTTCAGAAGGCTTTTGACAAGGTCCCACATAAGAGATTAGTATAAAACTTAAAGCACACGGTATTGGGGGTTAGAGAACTGGCTGGCAGACAGGAAGCAAAGAGTAGGAGTAAACGTGTCATTTTCAGAATGGCAGGCAGTGACTAGTGGGGTACCGCAAGGCTCAGTGCTGGGACCCCAGCTATTTACAATATATATTAATGATCTGGATGAGGGAATTGAATGCAACATCTCCAAGTTTGCGGATGACACGAAGCTGGGGGGCAGTGTTAGCTGTGAGGGGAATGCTAGGAGGCTGCAAGGTGACATGGATAGGTTGGGTGAGTGGGCAAATGCATGGCAGATGCAGTATAATGTGGATAAATGTGACGTTATGCACTTTGGTGGCAAAAACAGGAGGGTAGACTATTATCTGAATGGTGGCCGATTAGGAAAAGGGGAGATGCAACGAGACCTGGGTGTCATGGTACACCAGTCATTGAAAGTAGGCATGCAGGTGCAGCAGGCTGTGAAGAAAGCGAATGGTATGTTGGCATTCCTAGCAAAAGGATTTGAGTACAAGAGCAGGGAGGTTCTACTGCAGTTGTACAGGGTCTTGGTGAGGCCACACCTGGAGTATTGCGTACTGTTTTGGTCCCCTAATCTGAGGAAAGACATTCTTGCCATAGAGGGAGCACAGAGAAGGTTCACCAGACTGATTCCTGAGATGGCAGGACTTCCATATGAAGAAAGACTGGATAGACTCGACTTGTACTTGCTGGATTTTAGAAGATTGAGGGGGGATCTTATAGACACTTAAAAAATTCATAAGGGATTGGACAGGCTAGATGCAGGAAGATTGTTCCCGATGTTGGGGAACTCCAGAACAAGGGGTCACAGTTTAAGGATAAGGGGGACGTATTTTAGGACCGAGATGAGAAAATCATTTTTCACACAGAGAGTGGTGAATCTGTGGAATTCTCTGCCACAGAAGGTAGTTGAGGCCAGTTCATTGGCAATATTTAAGAGGGAGTTAGATGTGGCCCTTGTGGCTAAAGGGATCAGGGGGTATGGAGAGAAGGCAGGTACAGGTTACTGAATTGGATGATCAGCCATGATCATATTGAATGGCGGTGCACGCTCGAAGGGCCGAATGGCCTACTCCTGCACCTATTTTCTATGTTTCAATGTTTCTATATACCTGTCTCGTACCTCCTGTCTTTATAACTGGGATGTACTCAATCAAGTGTTTAGACTTTGATTGTAATCTCTGGGAAATTGAATTGTTGTGAATGAAGGAAAAGTATATGAAATTGCATTTTAATTAGATTGAGAGGATGAATATATTTTTCATTTTCATATGCTCATCTGGATCTTTTGGTATATTTTTACATTCTCTGGCAAAATTGTTTTGTTATGTATTGGACCTCAAGTAATGTCATTTTATTTCCTGTTTCTTTCAGAAAGATTCGAACCGTAATCAGCATCCCTTTCAAGTCAATCTTGAATTCTTTTTTCATGTAAAATAACATTAGAAATCTGCCAATAACGTCCCTTCTAAAATGTCATGTTTGTACAAATATAGGCAAATTTCACTTTCCTCTTCTCCATTCAAACTCAATTATTTTTAACATTTAAGACAGAGGATCATGAAAAGCCACAAGCACAATTATCACATTTCACTACAAATAAATTACCTTTTAAAAAATAATAAATTAGAATACTTCATTATTAATTTCTGCTGAGTTCATATCAATCAAATTGACTCTTCTTCACAGGAGTAAATTGCTGGCGTCAATCAGCGGATTTGGCGAAAACAGATTACAATATTTTACATTTCTCTTGACTGCACTCCTGGATTCATTCACTGTTAAAATTCACTTAGCAGGACAATGATAAATTATTACACTTATGGACTTTAATTCACACACTCTCTGACCTAATATGATGTTAAAAGATAAAGTCTGTAAACTTTGAACATTAACTAAAAGTAAAAATGTACTTATGACTTATTTTCAGCATTGGCTTTTTATTGCCAAAAATAAGGTGTGGGTATTAATAGGAAACATTTTCAACTCAATTTATGATTTCCAAATTTTGTCTGGCAATGTATACATTTAACATTTGTTTGCATTATACCTTGACGGAAGGGTTCAATGAGAACATCAGACTGGTTACAAAGTTCCTTTAGCACTCCGACTCCTTCTGACTTTTTCAGATCCAATGCAACTGAACGCTTGCCTCGAGCCAACACGTCAACATTTGCTGCTGCCGTTGTTCGATCTATGCGTACCACCTTGGCGCCAAAATCGGACAGAATCATTCCACACAATGGAGCAGGCACCAGACCAGCAAGCTCAATTACACGGACTCCTGCTAGAGGCATTCTGTTGTGGCTCTGAGGGAAAGATAGTTCTTTAATTAATGTAAGGAAATCTAGTTTTCAGAATTAATTTTAACAATACATCCACAATATGTATGGCACGGTGGCGCAGCGGCAGAGTTGCTGCTTTACAGCGCCAGAGTTTGTACGTTCTCCCCGTGACCTGTGTGGGTTTTCTCCAGGTGCATCAGTTTCCTCCCACACTCCAAAAGATATACAGGTTTGTTAAAGAAGGAACTGCAGATGCTGGAGAATCGAGGGTTACACAAAAAGCTGGAGAAACTCAGCGGGTGCAGCAGCATCTAAGGAGTGAAGGAGATAGGCGACGTTTCGGGTCGAGACCCTTCTTCACTCCAAAAGATATACAGGTTTGTTGGCTATTTGGTAAAATTGTAAATTGTGCCTAGTGTGTCTAAGATAGTGTTAGTGTGCGGGGATCGTTGGTTGGCGCAGACTCGGTAGGCCGAAGGGCATTTTTCAGCACTGCATCTCTAAAATTAAAATAGGTATGGCGTACTATTTTCTATAATTATGATTCAGTTTAATTCATAATGTTGACAATAGCTTTTCGAACCAGGAGTAGCAGAGGAAAAATAAATGTGTGGACTTAATAGTGGGGCAAAGAAAGAAATAAACTATGTTGAAAGAGTGTAGGAATACTCAATTACTCCAGGTTGGGAGTAATTGAGTTTGGGTTACAATGGCTCAGTGACTCTAACAGGTATGGGGCTAAAGCTTCCTTGAGAGCCAGTGTGCTTCCTTGTGTGACTGTAACAGTGGTGTTTTGCGTGACTGTAACAGTGGTGTTTTGCGTGACTGTAACAGTGGTGTTTTGCGTGACTGTAACAGTGGTGTTTTGTGTGACTGTAACAGTGGTGTTTTGTGTGACTGTAACAGTGGTGTTTTGTGAGTTACACAAAAAGCTGGAGAACCTCAGCGGGTGCAGCAGCATCTAAGGAGCGAAGGAGATAGGCGACGTTTCGGGTCGAGACCCTTCTTCAGACTGGTCAGGGATCAGGGAAACGAGAGATATAAACAGTGATGTGGAGAGATAAGGAACAATGAGTGAAAGATATGCAAAAAAGTATTGGTGATAAAGGAAGCAGGCCATTGTAAGCTGTTTGTGGTGTGAAAATGAGAAGCTAGTGCGACTGGGGGGGGGGGAGATGGAGAAGGAATGTCAGGGCCAGAGGGCAGAGGGAGAGGTGGGGGGGAGGCAGTCTGGGTTAACAGAATTGAGAAAATTCAATGTTTAAGCCCAGAGGATGCAGACTCCCCAAGCGGAATATGAGGTGCTGTTCCTCCAACTTGCGGTGTTGATCACTCTGGCCGTGGAGGAGGCCCAGGACCGAGAGGTCGGATACGGAGTGGGAGGGGGAGTTGAAGTGCTGAGCCACCGGGAGGTCGGGTTGGTTATTGCGGACCGAGCGGAGGTGTTCGGCGAAACGATCGCCCAGCCTCCGCTTGGTCTCACCGATGTAGATCAGCTGGCATCTGGAGCAACGGATGCAGTAGATGAGGTTGGACGAGGTGCAGGTGAACCTCTGTCGGACTTGGAATGACTGCTTGGGTCCCTGAAAGGAGTGGATGGGGGAGGTGAAGGGACAAGTGTAGCATCTCTTGCGGTTGCAAGGGAAAGTGCCCGGGGAAGGAGTGGAGCGGGAGGGAAGGGAAGAATTGACGAGGGAGTTGCGGAGGGAGCGGTCTTTGCGGAAGGCAGACAGGGGGGGAGATGGGAAGATGTGGCGAGTGGAGGGGTCACGTTGGAGGTGACGAAACTGGCGGAGGACTATCTGTTGTATGCGCTGGCTGGTGGGGTGAAAGGTGAGGACCAGGGGGACTCGGCCCTTGTTGTGAGTGGGGGAATGGGGAGAGAGGGCAGTGTTGCGGGGTATGGATGAGACCCTGGTGCGGGCCTCATCTATAGTGGGGGAGGGGAAACCCCGTTCTCTGAAGAACGAGGACATTTGCGATGACCTGGTGTGGAATACGTCATCCTGGGAGCAGATGCGGCGTAGACGGAGGAATTGGGAATAGGGGATGGAGTCCTTACAGGAAGCAGGGTGGGAGGAAGAGTAGTCCAGGTAGCTGTGGGAGTCACCACAGCTTTCGATTCTCCAGCATCTGCAGTTCCTTCTTTAACACGTGGTGTTTTGTGAGTTCGCAACTCTTCCATTTAGCTCTAAGTCAAGAAAGGAACTATTTAATATTTAAGTCAGGTTTCCAACTGCACTGCAATTACCTGGCTGCCCATGAATCTCTCTAGTTTGTCTCATCTTTCTTCTGTAAAGCCCCTGTCCCACTTTCCCAAGTCACTCACAAATTCTCCAGACTTTTCCCGTTGATTCAAACTCGGAGAATGTCCATAGCGAGTCCGTAGATATTTCGTAGCGGTTCGTAATGCCAGCCGTAAGTACTCGGGGCATCAGGTAAGTCGGGGCCGTTTATTCAGCATGTTGAAAAATGTCCAAAAATGTTTACAAAAATAGCCCCGAGTACCTACGGCTGGCTATTACCGTAATTCTCTGAGTTTGAATCAAGGGAAAACTCGGGAGAATTTGTGAGTAACTCGGCAAAGTGGGACAGGCCCTTAACTCTTTCGAGACTAAGTTGATGGCGTGATAACTGATAACATCTGCTGGTATCTGTTAGCTATCACATTGGAGTGGGCATAGAAAATCACTGCAGATCTGTGAGGTGTCTACATCAGAGACACCTCACATGTCCTTCAACTCTGCAATAACGTTACATTTCTAAGCCCCCCATTTCCATCTTCCTGTCGCCCTCTTTTTGCAGTAACTGGAGCTGGTCCAGTCCCTGCACTTCAATTTCTCGCTCACAGTAAAAGGGAACCTGATAGGATCCCTCTGATCCCCCTCCACCTGGTGATTCTTCACGGCTTTGTGAAAGGCAATGCTGCATTGTATTCACATGGGTGAGTGATCAGGACTGCTTACAATAGTTCAAGTGCGACCTTACCGACATTATGTACAATTGTAACATGACATTCCATCTCTTACTGTCAATGACTCAGCCAATGAAGTGGGCGGGCGCGACTCACGTTGCAGCGGCCCCTACAGCCTGTCTGTCTTTTTTTTATTTTTTGTCTAGTTAAATGTAGTTGTTCGTGTTTTTTTTTGTATTGTTTGTAACTGTGTATATGTGGGGGGTGGGGAAGAGGGGGAAACTTTTAAATCTCTTCCCTGCACGGGAGACCCGACTTTTTCCCTGTCGGGTCTCCGTTGTTGTTGGGGCCTAGCACCGTGGAGCGGCCTCCGACCGAGACGACCTGGGTGCTCCATTCACGGAGCTGCGGACTCACCGTCATGGGGCTGGCTGGTCTCGGAGCGTGGGGAGCGGTGGTGGCTCGCCGCTGCGGCCCGACTCTGGAGATTCAGCTCCAGCTGCAGACCGGTGGACTATCGGGAGCTCGCGGGTCCGGGTGGGAGACCGCTCTCCGGAGCTCCCGCAACACAACATCTCCAGCTCGTGTCGCGGGGTTGGAGCGACCTGGAGCGGGGCCGTACATCGCCCGGCGCGGCTTTCATGGCCGCGGGACATTCCAGCGCCCGCCGGGGGCTCCAACTGTGACCTTTGGGCCTAGAGCGGGGCCGTACATCGCCCGGCGCTACCTCAAAGGCCGTGGAACTTAACACCGCCCGCCTGCAGCTTCGACCTCGGGAGTGAGATGGTGCGGGGGAGAGAGAAGACTTTGCCTTCCATCACAGTGAGGATGAGATTCACTGTGATGGATGTTTGTGTGAATTGAATTGTCTGTGTATTTTTTTTTAATTTTTTTTTATGATTTATGTATGGCATGTAGAAACGGAGTTTCGTTCTAGCCTCTCTGAGGGTCGAATGACAAATAATAAAATCAAATCAAATCAAGATAATCACACCATATGCCTCCTTGCCACTATATCACCATCCCTTATTCAAATAACTATGTACCTATACCTAAATAGTTCTCTATTCAACAGCACTTCCCATGACGTTACTGTTTATTGAGTATGTCCTGGCTGGCTTAAATTACCAAATTGCATCAGTTTGCAATTATCTGCAAAAAATAACTTTAGAGATACATTTCAGACTTAATGAGAAAACGTCTTGAAGAAATTAGATAAAAGCTGGTCAACCTTTTTACAGGTTGACAAACCTACATTAATTTATATTCATTTTACTTAAATACTGTAAAGTCACCTTTCCTTTAACCAAATAACAGGACCACTTTCTTAAATAGGCAGGTTGATTATTGTCATGTGTTCCAGCGGACACTGAAAAGCTTGGTTTTGTGTGTTGTCCAAGCAGATCAGATATACCATACATAAATAAAGTACAACAGATGTAGCAAAGGAGAAGATGCAGAGTACAGAATATAATTCTCAGCATTGTAGCACATCAGTTCTATAGATAAAGTCCAGTTCTCAATGGTACAGAATTGAATTAGACAGTAGTCGAGTTTCCAGAAAGAATGTTCAGACGCATAACAGAGGCTGTTCCTGAGTCTGGGGTTCAGAGGCTGTTCCTGAGTCTGGGCTTTCATAAGTGATAGGAGCAGAATTAGGCCATTCGGCCCATCACGTCTACTCGGCCATTCAATCATGGCTGATCGATTTCTCCCTCTCAACCTCATTCTCCTGCCTTCTTCCCCGTAACCTGACACCCTTACTAATCAAGAATCTATCTCTGCATTAAAAATATCCATTGATTTGGCCTCCACAGCCTTCTGTGGCAATGAGTTCCACAAATTCACCACCCTCTGACTAAAGAAATTCCCAAAGGAATGTACTTTTATTCTGAGACTATGACCTCTGGTCTTTGACTCTCCCACTCGTGGAAACATTGAGTTTCTGTACATTCTATATATTCATGCTTCTGTACATTCTGCAAGAAGAAAAAATGACCAGGGTGGGAGAAGTCTTTGATTATGTTGACTATTTTTTCGAAGCAGTGTGAAGTGTAGTTTGGAGCCAATGGTGGGAAGTCTGGTCCTTTTGATATACTGGGTGACAACTCTCTGCAAATTCATTCAGTTTTGGGCTGAGCTGTTTCCAAACTAAGCTGTGATACAACCCAACAGGATGCATTCTATGGTGCATCTGTAGAAGTTTGTAAGTATCATTGGAGACACGCCAAAATTCCTGGGTACTCAGGAAGTAGAGACATTCCTGAGCCTAAGCTCATCAGCATTTGTTACAGCATCCCATCGTACTTGGATAAGGTGACAAATATGCACAATTTTGTTAAGACTTAGTCTAAAGGCTAAAAGGTCCACCTGATATATTGGACTAGGTATCTTTGACTGATGCTAGTGGAGGATGCAGAGATTCATCAGTGCACTGCCTGGAATGGAGCATTTTATTTATAAGGAGAAACCCGATGGACTGTATTTCCTTGGAGCAGAGGAAGCTGGGCGTTGGGAGCATGATTGAGGTACACAAAATTTAAAGGGACATACATAGTTAGTGAAGACAGTAATAAAGATTTGCCCTAAAAAGATGGCAAATGCTTAAAGGAAGGGGTGAGAGGTTTAAGGGGGATCGGAGTTAAAATATTTTTCCCACCACCTAGTGATTGGAAACTCGATCGCATAACGATGTGATGAAGCAGGCATTTTCAGGACATTTATGCATCTACAAAGCATTTTAAACTCGCAAGGCATAGTGTGCTATGAATTAAGTGCTGAAGAATAGGATTTGTATTCAAGGGGCAGTACACATTCTGTGGCCCAATGGACTTTTTTCTGCGTTATGAGAAATCATGTGGTTTTAAAGCATATAATAATAATTGATTAATAATAATGATTGAAATAAAGATAAAAATTCTAGAAACAATAGTAAGTGTGGAGCAGGAATTAAAAATAAAAACTAGACAAACAGGTAGCCTCTTTTTTTGATTTTCAGTTACTGTAGGAAACAATGTCAATACTTCTCCCGATTTCATAATCATTCGCTAGAATTTGCACCGTACAAAAGGTTGTAGTCCTTACAGGTTAATTATTATTCTCTCCCCAGTTTCTGCCTGACCTGAGAGTTTCCAGCAATTTCTGTTTTAATACTTTAACATGAATTACGCATTAACCGGTTTCAACTTTATTATAGGAGCCTTCCAAATACTCAACGGTGCAAGCAGTCTGAAAGTGTTTAATCAGAGGGTAGGCAGGTAAACTTCTGATTCTGAAACGGCAAAATGTAGACAAGTACATTTTAGAAAGTATAAACAATGTGGTGCAACATTTATGTCACTCTCATTACTGTTAGAGCAGTCCAGAGCTACTACTACAGTGCCCTCCATAATGTTTGGGACAAACACGCATCATTTATTTATTTGCCTCTGTACTCCATAATTTGAGATTTGTAATAGGAAAAAAATCCCATGTGGTTAAAATGCACAGTGTCAGATTTAATTAAAGGCCATTTTTATACATATTGGTTTCACCATGTAGAAATTACAGTTGTGTTCATACATAGCCCCCCATTTCAGGACACCATAATGTTTTGGACACATGGCTTCACAGGTGTTTGTAATTGCTCAGGTGTGTTTAAATGCCTCCTTAACGCAGGTAGAAGAGAGCTCACAGCACCTAGTCTTTTCATCACTTTTATTGCTGTTTATCAACATGAGGACCAACATTGTGCCAATGAAAGTCAAAGAATCCATTATGAGACTGAGAAACAAGAATAAAACTGTTGGAGACATCAGCCAAACCTTAGGCTTACCAAAATCAACTGTTTGGAACATCATAAAGGAGAAAGAGAGCACTGGTGAGTTTACTAATTGCAAAGGAACTGGCAGGCCAAGGAAGACCTCCACAGCTGATGACAGAAGAATTCCTTCTATAATAACGGAACATGTTCACAGATCAGAAACACTCTTCAGGTGTGGATTTGTCAATGACCATGTCCGCAGAAGACTTCATGAACACCTGGACTTTCAGAAAGCATTTGAAAAGGTCCCATATAGGAGATTAGTGGGCAATATTAGAGCATGTGGCGGCACCATACGTGGCGAATAAAGAAGAGACGATGGGTTGGTGCAAGCGGTTCTTTATTCAGTAGTCACACGTTAAGTGGGTGCGCTAACTATATTAATGGTTGTTGTAGCTGAGCGAGGTTGTTCCCACGGGCTCAGCTACCGGTTAAACTACTTTTGGGTCTCGTGGTGAGAGAGCTTATGTACCAGGACACTCCCTCTGCCCATGACGTCAAGTGCCCCCCCTCGTATCTCCTAATGAGGGTTCGAGCTTAAGTGGCCCGTGTTTAGGCTGACGCCACAGGACCTACCCCAGAACAGGACGAAAAAATAGCATGGTCAAGGGAGGCTCCTGCATGTAGGTCTGGAACACCCCGGGCGTGGGTCGGGACGGAGGGCCCCACGGGCGCAGTGACGCTCTGCGTGGGCGATCCCGATGTACCTAGGGGTACGAGGAGACCAATGCAGAAGCTGCTGGACAGAAGAGGTCTGGGACACCCCGGGCGTGGGTCGGGATGGTGCTCTACATGGGCGCAGTGACGCTCTGCGTGTGAGAACCCGATGTACCGAGGGGTGCGACAAGACCGAAGAGACACGGTCGCATCTCCTTGACCAGCTAAGGGCGAGTGTCCTGTGACACAAGGCCCCCAAAAACGATGGGGGGAAAAACTAAATACAATACACAAACTAATTGCAGTGAACACAAAAATGAACAGTAAAAAAAACAATCAGTGTCCAGTGACCAAAGTTCAAATTGTCCAGTGTTCATAGTGCAGGCACAGCATCCAGCTGGAAGGTGGCGCTGTGGATGACGATGAGGTTGCAGTGACGGGATCCGGCCATTAGGTGACGCTGTAGTCGGCGGTGAGACTGCAGTGACAGCAGCCGAACTGACGGTGGCGCTGTTGCTGGTAGTCAAGCTGCAGGGACGGCATCCGGTCAGAAGGTGGAGCTGCAGACGGCGGCCAGGTAAGTTCATAGTTCACTTCCGGCCGGCCGCGGCCATTTTTGTAGCCGGTAGGCCGCCTGTTCCAAGATGGTGCGGCGGCCATCTTGCCGGCCAGGTGAAGAGGACTTCACCTGGCGATTGAAGACCGATGAGGAGCTGAATGGCGTCTTCGGCGGTCGCCTCAGGAAAGCCCACTTTATCAAGTGGCTAGGCCCTGGGCAGCGATCGGCGGGGCCAGGCGTGATGCAGGGCAGGACGTGGAGCCGTGGCGAGGCCTGTTGCGGTGCCGGGTCTCGAGCGTTGAGCCCGGTGCGGTACGTGTGAGGTGAGGCCGGTGCAGGGCCTGGAGCCGTGGTCACGGTGAGGCCGGGTCCGGTGCCGTGGGCTGGAGGCTGCTACGCTCGCCGCTCCTGCAGCAGCTGGTGGGGCAGCGGCAGCTGGTAAAACCTCTCCGCTCTGGTGGTCGGCCCCGGACAGGTCATGCGGAGGAGCTCGGCGGCCGTCACACAAGGCCTGGAGCGGTTTGGGGTTTGGAAGTGGGACCTGTCCCGTTGCCGGGAGCGGGAGAGCGGCAGCAGCCACGGTTTCTCAGCTCCGGTGAGCAGCAACAGGTGAGTAAGAGGCGGCATACTGCAGGGCCTGGTTGGCGGCAGCGTAGTTCTGCAGGGCTGGGCAGCCGGCTGCAGACATCAGGTCTCCCGAGGCTGCGTGCTTCAGGTGCGTCCAAATTTAAATTCACCAATGTAGCGGCACCATACGTGGCGAATAAAGAAGAGACGTTGGGTTGGTGCAAGCGGTTCTTTATTTGGTAGTCACACGTTAAGTGGGTGCGCTAACTATATTAATGGTTGTTGTTGCTGAGCGAGGTTGTTCCCTCGGGCTCAGCTACCGGTTAAACTACTTTTGGGTCTCGTGGTGAGAGAGCTTATGTACCAGGACGCTCCCTCTGCCCATGACGTCAAGTGCCCGCCCTCGTATCTCCTTACGAGGGTTTGAGCTTAAGTGGCCCGTGTTTAGGCTTACGCCACAAGCACATGGTATTGGGGGTAGGGTACTGACATGGATAGAAAATTGGCAGGCAGACAGGAAACAAAGAGTAGGGATTAACGGGTCCCTTGCAGAATGGCAGACAGTGCCCTTTGGTCAGTTTTTTTCCTTTCACTTGGGGTCACTCTTGGGTGGACTCGCACCGTGAGACAGGGCCATTAGATAGAGCTCTTAAAGCTAGCAGAGTCAGGGGAGAAGGCAGGAACGGGGTACTGATTGTGGATGATCAGCCATTCTATAGCAAGACAATGATCCCAGACATACTACTAAAGCAACAAAATAGTTTTTCAAAGCTAAAAAATTGTCAATCCTTGAGTGGCCAAGTCTATCACTCGAACTGAACCGAATTGAGCATGCCTTTTATATGCTGACGAAAACTGAAGGGGGCTAGCCCCCAAAACAAGCATAAGCTAAAGATGGCTGCAATACAGGACTGGCAGAGCATCACCAGAGAAGACACCCAGTAACTGGTGATGTCCATGAATCGCAGACTTCAAACAGTTATTGCATGCAAAGGATATGCAACAAAATACTAAACCTGACTACTTTTATTGCTGTGTCCCAAACATTATGGTTTCCTGAAATGGGGAGACTATGTATAAAAGCTGCTGTCATTTCTACATGATGAAACAAAAATGTATAAAAATGGCCTTTATTAAAATCTGACAATGTGCACTTTAACCACATGTGATTTTTTCCATTACAAATCTCAAATTGTGGAATACAGAGTCAGATAAATAAATCTTGGGACTTTGTCCCAAACATTATGGAGGGCACACAAAAAGCTGGAGAAACTCAGCGGGTGCAGCAGCATCTAAGGAGCGAAGGAGATAGGCGACGTTTCGGGTCGAGACCCTTCTTCAGATTATGGAGGGCACAGTAGCGCATCTGAAATCCTTGGATCATCTCCATCTTTGATCGGATTTACTGGCGTGATCTTGCACTAAACGTTATTCATTTTATCCTTTATCTGTACCTTGTGGATGGCTCGATTTTAATCGTATTATCTTTCCACTGACTGGATAGCACACAATGAAAGCTTTTCACTGGTACAGTAAACTAAACTATAGAAGATAAACACAAAAAGCTGGAGTGACTCAGCAGGTACAGGCAGCATCTCTGGAAAGAAGGAATGGGAGATGTTTCAGGTGGAGACCCTTCTTCAGACTGGTTAGGGATTAGGGAAACAAGACCGATCCCGCAGCTCCCCATCGCCAACAACCCTCATACTCGCAACCAAAGATTATAGAGGAGCAAGATGCGCCACTCAGTGGAAAAGGCGTAGTATCACATGTGTGATTGTCGACGCCATATTAGCGGACCAGAGATGGCGTCGACCATGGCGTCTACTGGGAAACTGAGCTTCTCTATGATCTTTGTCTCTCGATCTGCCGCTGTGTAATCCACTCCAAAGCTACAGAGCAGTTGCAAGCAAAGATTATAGAGGAGCAAGATGCATTAGAAAGTTATTAGATTTATTTGTAATAGATCTTTACTTACCTCTCGATCCCCTCTCTTCTCTCGATCACCCTCTCTTCTTTCTATCGCTCTCTTTCTCTCCCCCCTGTCAATCTCTTTCTCTCCCCCCTGTCAATCTCTTTCTCTCCCCCCTGTCAATCTCTTTCTCTCCCCCCTGTCAATCTCTTTCTCTCCCCCCTGTCAATCTCTTTCTCTCCCCCCTGTCGATCTCTTTCTTTCTCCGCTGTCGATCTCTTTCTCTCTCCCCCCTCGAACTCTCTCTCTCCCCTCTCGATCTCTCTCTCCCCTCTCGATCTCTCTCTCCCCTCTCGATCTATCTCTCTCCCCTTTCGATCTATCTCTCTCCCCTCTCTTCCCGATTTCCCTCTCTCCCTCCCCTCTGTGTGAGAGTTGGCAGCCCTGCTATGCATTCGGCCCAAAAGAGGATAGAAATAAATTACATAATGGTCTTTGTAGGAAGATTTTAATAAGCTCTTCTATCCAAAGATTTGCTTCTATCTGTCCCACCATATATTTATATGAATGTGTGTTTGTGTGTGCCTGTAATTTTGTGCACAGTGTGTGTTAAAGCAATACAAGGGAAGCTGTACAATGCAATGCAAGGTAAACTACGCAAAGGAGGGGCTGGCGAGGGAAGATGCGAGGGAAATGGGGGAACAGGGGGAAAAGGGAGGGAGAGAGAAGATAGGGGAGAGAGGGATCGAAGGGAGATAGAGAAGAGAGGGAGATCGAAAGAGAGGGAGAGAAAGATCGAGAGAAAGGGATCGAGAGGGAGAGAAAGATCGAGAGGGGGATAGAGAGGGATCGAGAGGTAAGTAAATATCTATTACAAATAAATCTAATAACTTTCTAATGCATCTTGCTCCTCTATCATCTTTGCTTACAAGTGCTCTGTAGCTTTGGTGCGGATTTACACATGGGGAGGCAATCCGCCAAAATGGCGGCCGTGACGTACATTGGATTTCCACTGAGTGGCGCATCTTGCTCCTCTATAATCTTTGCTCGCAACGAGGCGAATTTACAGCGCTCTTCCCCGCTCACCTGCCCTGGATCGGGAAGCCCCGGCCTACGATGGATCGAGCGAGCGCGCAGGGAACTGGCGGGAAGCCCGAGACGAGGCGGGGCGAGCGGATGGGGGGGGGGGGGAGCAGGCGGGCACACCGTGTTCTTTGCTTGCATCCTTGACGTCACAAGCGGCGCGGAGGGAGGAGAATGGGGGCTGGACACGGGGACGTGTGGGGTAAGATGGAGATATGTGGGGTAAGCGGTGGTGGTATAAGAAGAGGGGGATGTGATAAGAAGGGAGGGGTGGCATGGGAGGTGGGGGTAGGAGATGGAGGGTAGGAATGTTGTGGGATGTGAGCGGGAGGGGAGGAGGTGGAAAGGGGTGAGGGGGATGGTAAGAGATGGCAGGCCAGAGGTGAGGAGGGAGAGAAGAAGTAAGAAGGATGGGAGGGAAGGGGAAGGTGGGAGGACAGAGGAAGGTAGGGGCCGGAGAAAAGGGGGGAAGGCTGGAGAGGAGGGGGGTAGGTGGGTGGGTAGTGGGGGGAAGGTGGTGGGGGAGGAGGAAAGTAGGTGGTGGGGGAGGAGGTAAGAGGGGAAGGTGGAATGGTAGGGGAAGGAGGGATGGTGAGGTGGGAGGTTAGGGAGAGGTAAGTAAGGGCAGGGGAGATAGGGAAGAAGAGGGACAGAGAAGGAAGGGGATAGTGGGAGGAAGGGAGGAGGGAATCCAGCCAACCAAGCAACCTTGACCTACTGCAGTTACTAAGAATGTGAAGCTTTCATACTATCTCTACATCAGCGCCATTAATGTATAGAAACATAGAAAGTAGGTGCAGGAGGAAGCCATTCAGACCTTAGAGCCAGCACCGCCATTCATTGTGATCATGGCTGATGTCCCCTATCAATAACCCATGCCTGCCTTCTCCCCATATCCCTTGATTCCACTAGCCCCTAGAGCTTTATCTAACTCTCTCTTAAATCCATCCAGTGATTTGGCCTCCACTGCCCTCTTGTGTATGCCAGGGTGTATGTGCTTGGGAGGTTCAGCATGTCCCTCTCCACTACTCCCTTCAACCTCTACAGATGTGATGTAGAAAGCATTTTTTTCAAGATGCGTCACAGCATGGTTTAGGAACAGTTCCATCCATGACCATAAGAAATTGAAGAAAGTTGTGAACGTAACCCAGATCATCACACAAACCAACCTCCCTTCCATTGATTCCATCTAAACTTAATGCTTCTTTTGCAAGGCCATCAGCATTAACAAGGACCAGTCTCACCCTGGTCACTCCCTTTTCTCTCCTCTCCCATTGGGCAAGAGGTACAGAAATTTGAAAATGCAAACCTCCAGATTCAGGGACAATTTCTTCCCAGCTGTTATCAGCAACTGAACTATCTTCTCACCAGCTAGAGTACAGTCCTGACCTCCCATCTATTTCATTCGAGACCTTTGAACGATCTTTAATCGACTTCATCTTGCACTAAATGTTGTACCCTTTTTAGTTCATCTGTACACGGTGGACGGCCTGATTGTAATCATGTACAGTCTTTAACTGGATCGCACACAACAAAAAAGGTTTTCACTGTACCTTGGTACACGTGACAATAATAAACTAAGCTAACGGAGGGAGAGGGGAAGGGTGTCAGGAAGTGTGCATTGTTTGGCACCAAAAATTATTTCTGCCACTTCAATGATGCTCAATGATATTTTAAAAGGTAATGAGCTATTTAACAATCCACAGGGTAGTTGCTCCTTATGCTAGCATCAAATCCTGTCCTAAATTGGTGGCTTTTTTAAACATTAGCTGAATTTGTGTTGCTTAAGAACACACATTAACTACTTTGTAGAAACGAACTGCAGATGTTGGTTTACAAAAAAAGGACACAAAGTGCTGGGGTAATGCAACAGGTGAGACAGCATCTCTGGAGAGCATGGATATGTGACATTTTGAGTCGAGTCTCCTTCAGTCTGAAGAAACGTCTCCCATCCATGTTCTCCAGGTGATGCTGCCTGAAATGCTGTTAATCCAGCACTTTGTGACCTTTTTTTTTCCCTTTGCCAAAAACTTTATTCAACACAATCATATAATACAACACATCAAAACATTATCAAAAATAACACTATAACAAACAAATCATTGTAGTACAACAGTACGTTCATTGTTTACAATAGTCTCAACCCCATGCAATGACCAGCGTTGACGGAAGGCCTCCAGAGTCCCCGTGGACACCGCGTGTTCCCTCTCCAGGAACACACGTGCACGGACGTAGGCCCGAAAGAGGGGCAGGCAGCCGACTCTAGCCTGACCATCGACCGTCCGCTGCCTGGACCCGCGAATGGCCATCTTGGCCAGGCCCAGAAGCAAACCAACAGGTAAGTCGTCGTCGTCCCCCCCCCCCCCCACACTCGGCCCTCCGCACTCCCTGCCTTGTGTCTGAACACCAGGATTGTGGGGCTAAAATGCAGCCAAAACTTGAGGAACAACCCCTTCAGATATTGGTACAGGGGCAGTAACCTCTCACACTCCATATACACATGGAACACGGTCTCCTCCTCTCCGCAGAAAATACATGCGGCGGACGAGCCCACTTTGTGACCTTTAACCACTCTGACAGCACACTCTCCCTTGGATGTCATTCTGATTCCTTTAATTGGCCGACAGTGAAAGGCCAGGAAAGGCCAATCCACAGCATCAATAGTAAAAGCTGAGTCCAAATGGCTGATATTGGTTGTCCACTTGATCTTCGTCAGCCTGCACACTATAAAACCCTGGTATTCTAGCTAGAGGGGAGAAGATATGAGAAAGAAGAAAGAGAGGAAATGAGAAAATGTGGGATGCCTCCCTGCCAGCAGTGTTCCCCTGTCGCAGGTTCACTGAGACTGGGACAAACCTGAGATCACCAGTGCCACCATGTGGTCAAGACTAGACTGCCAGGAAAGAATCTGAAATCAATATTCAGTGCAAACAGGAAGTTGTCAAGTTTAGACCACCAACCATTTGCAGTGTTTACTTCAATCCAAACCCCCACCAACCATTTGCAGTGCTTTTAGTTCAGCCTAAATACCCACCAACCATTTCCAGTGCTTTTACTTCAGCCCAAATCCCCACCAAACATTTGCAGTGCTTTTACTTCAGCCCAAACCCCCACCAACCATCTGCAGTGCTTTTCCTTCAGCCCAAACCCCCACCAACCATTTGCAGTGCTTTTACTTCAGCCCAAACTCTTACCTGCCATTTGCAGTGCTTTACAGTGGCTTGCAAAAGTATTCATACCCCTTGAACTTTGTCACATTTTGTCACGTTACAACCACAAACGTAAATATATTTTATTGGGATTTTATGTGATAGACCAACACAAAGTGGCGCATAATTTTGAAGTGGAAGGAAAATGATACATGGTTGTCAAATTTTATTATAAATAAAAAACTGAAAAGTGTGGCGTGCAAAATAATTCAGCCCCCCCGAGTCAATACTTTGTAGAACCACCTTTCGCTGCAATTACAGCTGCAAGTCTTTTGGGGTATGTCTACCAGATTTGCACATCTAGAGACTGACATTTTTGCCCATTCCTCTTAACAAAATAGCTCAAGCTCAGTCAGATTGGATGGCGAGCGTCTGTGAACAGCAATTTTCAAGTCTTGCCAGAGATTCCCAATTGGATTTAGGTCTGGATTTTGACTGGGCCATTCTAACACATGAATATGCTTTGATTTAAACCATTCCATTGTAGCTCAGGCTGTATGTTTAGGGTTGTTATCCTGCTGGAAGATGAACCTCCGCCCCAGTCTCAAGTGTTTTGCAGACTCTTAACAGGTTTTCTTCCAAGATTGCCCTGTATTTGGCTCCATCAATCTTCCCATCAACTCTGACCAGCTTCCCTGTCCCTGCTGAAGAAAAGCATGCCCACAGCATGATGCTGCCACCACCATGTTTCACAGTGGGGATGGTGTGTTCAGGGTGATGTGCAGTGTTAGTTTTCCGCCACACATAGCGTTTTGCATTTAGGCCAAAAACTTCAATTTTGATCTCATCAGACCAGAGCACCTTCCTCCACATGTTTGCTGTGTCCCCCACATGGCTTGTGGCAAACTACAAACAGGACTTCTTATGGCTTTGTTTCAACAATGGTTTTCTTCTTGCCACTCTTCCATAAAGGCCCGATTTGTGGAGTGCATTACTAATAGTTGTCCTGTGGACAGATTCTTCCTCCTGCTCTGAATCTCTGCAGCTCCTCCAGAGTTACCATGGGCTTCTTGGCTGCTTCTCTGATCAATGCTCTCCTTGCCTGGCCTGTCAGTTTAGGTGGACGGCCATGTCTTGGTAGGTTTGCAGTTGTGCCATACTCTTTCCATTTTCGGATGATGGATTGAACAGTGCTCCGTGAGATGTTCAAAGCTTGGGATATTGTTTTATAACCTAACCCTGCATTAAACTTCTCCAGAACGTTATCCCTGACCTGTCTGGTGTGTTCCTTGGGCTTCATGATGCTGTATGTTCACTAATGTTCTCTAACAAACCTCTGAGTCCTTCACAGAACAGCTGTATTTATACTGAGATTAGATTACACACAAGTGGACTCTATTTACTAATTAGGTGACTTCTGAAGGCAATTGGTTGCACTGGATTTTATTTAGGGGTATCAGTAAAGGGGGTTGAATACTTTTGCATGCCACACTTTTCAGTTTTTTATTTGTAATAAAATTTGACAACCATGTATCATTTTCCTTCCACTTCACAATTATGCGCCACTTTGTGTTGGTCTATCACATAAAATCCCAATAATATACATTTACGTTTGTGGTTGTAACGTGACAAAATGTGGAAAAGTTCAAGGGGTATGAAAACTTTTGCAAGCCACTGTACTTCAGCCCAAACCCCCACCAAGTATTTGCAGTGCTTTTACTTCAGCCCAAACCCCCACCAACCATTTGCAGTGCTTTTACTTCAGCCCAAACCCCCACCAACCATTTGCAGTGCGTTTACTTCAGCCCAAACCCCCACCAACCATTTGCAGTGTTTTTACTTCCGCCCAAACCCCCACCACCCATTTGCAGTGCTCTTACTTCAGCACAAACCCCCACCAACCATTTGCAGTATTTTTACTTCCGCCCAAACCCCCAGCACCCATTTGCAGTGCTTTTATTTCAGCCCAAACCCCCACCAACCATTTGCAGTGCTCTTACTTCAGCACAAACCCCCACCAACCATTTGCAGTGCTGTAACTTAAGCCCAAACCTCCACCAACCATTTGCAGTGCTTTTACTTCAAACCAACCACATTTTCATTTTCAAACCACATTAAGGGCAGTCAAGGTCAGTAAAACCACATTCACAGATTAGTAGACATGTGTTCAGTGTTATTCACAGCTCAGACTGAGAGACGTGACCCTCTCACTTCCCCCATATTGCAGAGACTGAGTGAGGCACAACACTTCCGGGTTTTATAGTCCCTCCCCCCTCCCACCAGCAGGGGCAGCAGAGAGAATGTCAACATTTTTTAAACATTAATGAATCTTTTAGTTTTAAACAATGGGAAAAATCCTCTTGTCCTACGCAGCGGAGGGGGACTCTGCGTAAGATGGCCAAAAACCAGCCGTAAGTGGCAGCTTTTTTTCTAAAATCATTAAACAGAAAACCAGGAAGTGGTCAAGATCTTAGTTTTAGTAATATAGATAATATTTTATGACTTTATGACTAAATAAATGAATACCATCTGATAAATATGCATACCATCTAATTAATTGTAGAAACACAAACAAAATGATACATTTCAAATCAAGAAATACAGGTAAGTTTAATTTTTTTAAAAACATTATTTGTCCAGGACTCATCACATGGATGGAATTTTTACATGAGCAAAATGCAAGCTGCTGAAGTAACTCAGCAGGCCAAGCAGCAACAGTGGAGGAAAATGGATCGATGATGATCAAAGAATCCTGACCTAAAACATTAGCTGTCCATTTCCTCATGCTTCCTGGCTTGCTGCGTTTCTCCAGCACTTTTGTTTTTGCTCAAGAATCTGCCAACCAAATTACATAAGACAAGATGATGTGCACATGTGGTTTATCTCAGCAATTTTCATATCGGGTAGTTACATGATATTCTTTATAACTTAAAAATTGGGAGTTTAATGCAATAAAGGATAATATTATTTTGTATCGAAAGCCGGAATGATAATCTTAAGTATTTCTGAGGATGATTCATGGTAATGTGAAAGTTTCAAACTTCCTGTGGGGTACTTGCCACTATCATTTTAAACCTTCTACCATGTTGGAGCCCTCATGGAGTCCAACAGTGGAGGGTTATCTTCCTATGCTAGGAAAAGCAGGAGCGAAGGAGATAGGCGACGTTTCGGGTTGAGACCCTTCTTCAGACTGGTCAGGGATCAGGGAAATGAGAGATATAGACAGTGATGTGGAGAGATAAAGGACAATGAATGAAAGATATGCAAAAAAGTATCGATGATAAAGGAAACAGGCCATTGTAAGCTGTTTGTAGTGTGAAAATGAGAAGCTAGTGCGACTTGGGTGGGGAAGATAGAGAGAGAAGGAATGCCAGGGCCCGAGGGCTGAGGGAGAGGTGGGAAGGGAAGGAGGCAGCCTGGGTTAACAGAATTGAGAAAATTCAATGTTTAAGCCCAGAGGATGCAGACTCCCCAAGCGGAATATGAGGTGCTGTTCCTCCAACTTGCGGTGTTGCTCACTCTGGCCATGGAGGTGGCCCAGGACCGAGAGGTCGGATACGGAATGGGAGGGGGAGTTGAAGTGCTGAGCCACCGGGAGGTCGGGTTGGTTATTGCGGACCGAGTGGAGGTGTTCAGCGAAATGATTGCCCAGCCTCCGCTTGGTCTCACCGATGTAGATCAGCTGGCATCTGGAGCAACGGATGCAGTAGATGAGGTTGGACGAGGTGCAGGTGAACCTCTGTCCGACTTGGAAGGACTGCTTGTGTCCCTGAAAGGAGTGGATGGGGGAGGTGAAGGGACAAGTGTAGCATCTCTTGCGGTTGTAAGGGAAAGTGCCTGGGGAAGGGGTGGAGCGGGAGGGAAGGGAAGAATTGACAAGGGAGTTGTGGAGGGAGCGGTCTTTGTGGAAGGCAGACGGGGGGGAGATGGGAAGATGTGGCGAGTGGAGGGGTCACGTTGGAGGTGGCGAAACTGGCGGAGGACTATCTGTTGTATGCGCCGGCTGGTGGGGTGAAAGGTGAGGACCAGAGCGACTCTGCCCTTGTGAGTGGGGGAAATGGGGAGAGAGGGCAGTGTTGCGGGGTATGGAGGAGACCCTGGTGCGAGCCTCATCTATAGTGGGGGAGGGGAAACCCCGTTCTCTGAAGAACGAGGACATTTGTGATGACCTGGTGTGGAACACCTCATCCTGGGAGCAGATGCAGCGTAGACGGAGGAATTGGGAATAGGGGATGGAGTCCTTACAGGAAGCAGGGTGGGAGGAAGAGTAGTCCAGGTAGCTGTAGGAGTCAGTTGGTTTGTAGTGGCTGTCGGTCAGGAATGTATCACCTGCAATAGAGATGGTGACGTCAAGGAATGGTAGGGAAATGTCGGAAATAGTCCAAGTGTATTTGAGTGCCGGATGGAAGTTGGTGGTGAAATGGATGAAGTCAGTCAGTTGTGTGTGGGTGCAGGAGGTGACACCAAAGCAGTTGTCAATGTAACGGATGTAAAGGTCGGGGGTGGGGCCCTGGTATGCCGAGAACAAAGATTGTTCGACGTGCCCGACAAAGAGGCAGGCTTGCTAGGGCCCATGCGTATGCCCATAGCTACGCCTTGTGTTTGGAGGAAATGGGAGGAGTCAAAAGAGAAGTTATTGAACAGACTGTGGTCTGGATGAGGAAGTCGAGGATCCAATTGTGGAGGGATGCGCAGAGACACAGTTCCGTGAGCTTGGTAACCAGTTTTTTTTCCTTTTTCAATCAAAAAATGTATTCAATTGTTAAAAATAATATCTACAATACAATAAAACAAAACAGAATCCAGTACCATAATACAAGACAAACAAATATACTAAATAATACATAATACAAGACAAACAAATATACAAAATAAACTACTATACAACTATGTTACAATCCTTGTCAAGGATGCATTCAACCCCCCGCAGTGCCCAGTGATCCCGGAAATGGTAACCAGTTTTTTTTTTAATCAAAAATATTTATTCAAATACTAAAATAACATTTACAATGGAATAAAACAAAACTGAATCCATCACCATAATACAAGACAAACACATATACTAAGTAAACTACTAAACAACAATATGGCAATCCTTGTCAAGGATGCATTCAACCCTCTGCGGTGCCCAGTAGTCCCGGAAATGGTAACCAGCTTGTTGGGGATGATGATATTGAACGCCGAGCTGTAGTCTATAAACAACAGCCTGATGTAAATGTTTTAATTGTCCAAGTGGTTGGTACACAAAGGGACACAAAGATTTCCGATCGTTTGTACCATCACTGATAAACTGATAAATCGAGATGAGAAAGACTTTCTTCACACAGAGAGTGGTGAGTCTCTGGAACTCTCTGCCACAGAGGGTAGTTGAGGCCAGTTCATTGGCTATATTTAAGAGGGAGTTAGATGTGGCCCTTGTGGCTAAAGGGATCAAAGGGTATGGAGAGAAGGCAGGTACGGGATACTGAGTTGGATTATCAGCCATGATCATATTGAATGGTGGTGCACGCTTGAAGGGCCGAATGGCCTACCCCTGCACCTAATTTCTATGTTCCTATGTTTTGAAACTCTATGTTATCACTCTATCCTACTAAGTAAATATAAGAACCTGCAGGATATTCGTTGCAATGCATCCTTTTGAAACTTATTTTACTTCGGAGTCACGTGAGTGACTACGTGAAGATCCAGCCAGCACGCATGCACGACATATCAACTACCGCATTGCGCTGCTCCACCATTGGTAAGTTTGAAACCTGAAGGTAAGTTTTTCAATTTAACTCCAGGTCTGCTTTTGCAGGGAGCTCTGACAGACTTCCTGTTGGAGATATCGCGTTTCCCCCTACACCGCGGGGAAATCCCGGCTGCGAGAATCGCGGGGATGCCCGGCTGGGAGCGGGGAACCCCACCACAGACTTCGCGGGGAATCCCGGCTTCAGTGACCACGAGGGAATCCCGGATGTGGCAAACCGCGGACTGGAATCCGCGGGGAACTGGGAACAAAAGGAATCTGGCCGCAGGGTGACCCCGGCTTGGGGAAAACCTGGCTGCAGGGACCGTGGGAAGATTCTGGCCGCGGGGTGAACCCAGCTGGGGGGAAAACCCGGCCGCGGGAAGTTTGTCCATGGGATGAACCCGGCTCGGGGAAACCTGGCCGCGGGGCCCATGGGGAGAAGCCAAACTGCGGGGTGAACCCAGCTCGGGGAAACCCGGCTGCGGGGACCGCGGGAAGGCAAACCGCGGGATGAACCCGGCTAGGGGAAACCCGGCCGCGGGGACCGCGGGAAGGCAAACCGCGGGGTGAACCCGGCTCGGGGAAAGCAAGGAAAAGCACAAGCTGCGGGATGGACCTGGCTCGGGGAAACCCGGCTGCGGCATTTTTTCAGACTCCAGCGGCCCAGAGAGGTTCAATTGCATCTGAAAGGCCTGGGCAGGCCAGGAGGGTCCCTTCCGACATGGGTACAACCTCGGCCGTTTACCCATGTGAAGCATGGATAGCGTCAGAGAGCGCTCATCCCACTAATGATCCCTACTGATATGGTCCATGTATGGCATATCAGTAGCAATATACCGCCGGCGAATAAGCCCGTAGACACAGAGGGTCCGAGCTCTAAGATTCACCGCTTGCGGAGAAATTTTCCCGCCGACGGATAACCCCGGAGACTCAGCAGGGTCTGGACTGGAAAGTCCACCGCCTACGTATCTAGCATGAAGCGGAAGACTCGGAAGTATGTCGAGGGAACATGCTGGAGTACAATCGTGAGGTTCCAGAAAATTCTGGCATGGCATCAAGACCTTCGCTAACGAAGAAACCTGAAGGCCAGAGTTCCCTCGTGAAGGAGCAGCCACCTCACGCCACACCATTACTGGACAGGTGTCGGCAGTGGGATACCATGCACCTGCAAAATTGTTCCTGAAAGGACCACCAGTGAACAACGCAATGTGGGGGTACAATGCACACTTCAAAATGAACTGCTTCCAGAAGAACGCCATCGGACCTGCCTTAAATTCCAAATCTGCAGGTTCAATTGAGGCCAGCAATGTCCAGCCGCCGAATCCTCTCTTCAGGAACCTGCCCAAACGGGTACGACCCGGATGAAGAATTAAAGCTGTCCGGCTTTTCAAGGTACCACAACAACACACCCCACGCCGCTATCGACAGCAAGCGTTTCACTGAAGCTGGTGGCAGCGTCAAAACTGGGCACAGGCCCTTCAGGCCAAGGTAAGCTGGTACGGAATTAGAACCCACACCAGGGGCCTTTGGGCTTACCACAAGACCACCAATAACGATGAAGGTAGGTGGGTCTGGTTCTTTCCGAAATATTAGGTATGTGGACCATTTACAAGTTGGCAAATTTACACTTGTTTTATGCAAGACAGTTGCCTTTCAAGACAGGCCACAGTTGCGGGCCACTCATTGTCACAATGAAAGCTACCGGTTCAACTCGCATATGCAGTATACACTTTTCTGAATAGAAAACTCCATTACGGTCTCACAACAGGGGAACAGTTTCCACTCACTGGGCTCACCAAAGATATTTTAAATTTAGCTGGATGGAACAATGTTACAGTCAAAAGCATTGCAAAATGGGCAATCTTCATCCCCAGGCTATCTACCAAATTACTAAAACCCGTGCTCGGCTGCTCAGAACCAAAGCTATTATTATGGGCTATCTGGATGATGTTCTAAAACGCTATATTTTGCCAAATCAGGGGTATCAGCCACAAACTAACGTGCAGAAATTGGATTCTCATCCATCCAGTTAAATTTAAGTTGGTACCAACTGAAATTATTGAGTATAAGGATTACTTTTAACTCTATTAAATTGTCTGGGATTGGCAATATATTGGGTTTCAGCTGTGCAATTTGCGCCTTTTGCACCATCAGAGCTATGCGGCTTGCAAAGGAGCAAGCTCACAGGTACCATGTAGGTCATTACTACCAGACCTATGCTATTCCCAGCTGAAACTATCAAAGTCACCATGGTGGACAAACAGTATTCAGCATTGCCCCACTAACCTTCATCAGTACACGTCAGTTAATTACTAACTGATGCTATTGCTTAAAGATGGATAATTACTAAATACCAACTTTAGTTATGGAGGCGGATGGGGTTTGCGCGAGTTACCAATTATTCAGTTATATGGTATCAACTACTTATTCACATTAGGTGCATTCTGTGGGTTAAAGGTTTGTGCGAATATGCATAATCTGCATGCTCAAGTCTAATTTGCTACACTCTCGTGCTATTATATGTTAATCACATGGGTGCAATCAATTCAAAGTATCCGGTAATAGTTTACCTAACTTCATTTGGCATTGGCGTATCATCAGTTAAACGCAATGACAACACAGAATGGATGTTGAATCGCAAGTGTTCAAGGACATTGTGGGCTAGATGGAACACCTAAAGATCAAAATGTTGCATCCAGGCTCAATTGCCAGTTGCAAAATATGTGGCGTATCAGTGGCGATGGATGCATTCTCGCTACACTGGGGAAGAATGCCCATTGTGTCCCTCCATTTTACCTTACCAGACGGATCTTGCAAATTGAGCAATTCCCGCTTCAGGCATTTTCGTAGTACCTGACTGGGCTATACAGCCATGATTCCCGCTGATGTTGGGAATGATGATAGAACCTTATATGGTTATTCCAGGCACAAAATTGCTGGTTAGCTGTGACCGGGAAACCATCCTCTGCATACATGAATTAATTAATTGACTTGCAGACTGGAAAGACCGTTTCCTGTGGTTAAGAATTGTCAAACCAAACTATGGACGTGCTCACTGCAATTGCAGGGATAGCACCAAATAAACAGTACTTCCCTCCTAGAGGTGGGAAGTATTTTGTTAACATATGTTGACACGGATGACTGACGTCTTGAAGTTCAGTTCCATATGGGGTTTGGCAATCATTACAAGAGTGCCATTTACTGTGCCGCACGTGCCTTCTCAACATATTGTCTGCGAGGAGCAGAATCCACTCCGTCGGGTCACCTTCTGATATCTAGATTATGAAGGGTATCTTCAACTCGACACCCCCCCCCCCCCCGGGCCAGGTACGCAGAGATTGGGGTGTTAACATTGGGACATCCCCGTCCTTGGCTCACTAACCAAGTGGTTATGCTCATGGTGCTGAGTCAGCACAACGGTCCAGTTTTGCATAGTTGAGACTGGACAAGATGATTATTCTGCAGGGAAATTACATTTATGTTATGACTTAATCAGCAGAATATGCGAGGAACATTAGGTCTCAAACTAGAATTGTTGGCATATCCCATGGACCTTTGGTTATATGTGGCCACATATCTACACCAGTATGTTAAGGCCACTAGAGCCTTAGGGACTCTGAACTAACAATGATTATTAGTCACATGAAACCTCATAAGAAAATATCACTACAGACCATCGCTAGGAGGTTAATATGGGTTCTGGGATACAGGAGTGAACACTGACATACAAGTCTCACTGCACCCAGGCTGCAACTATCGGCAGCAAGGGATGGTCTAACGAACAATTCCAAACATTTTAGAAATACCCTTTGCCAGACCAGGGGTATTTGCCAATTCTTTTTAGGTCTGTGTTATAGTTCCTCCTGGTTGAGGGAGGTTACTATTATCATTATGTGTCCATTAATAGCATCAACATGTCTATACCGATGTCATGTCTGAATCCATTATTAAAATTAGCTCTTAACTAATGTAATGTGTGATGCATGGACTCGTCTTCACGGCATGAAATCTTCACGTAGTCACTCACGTGATTCCAAAGTAAAATAGTAAGATTAAATGAGAACTTACCAGTTTGAAGTTTGATCTTTATTTTATGAGGAGTTACGATGAGGGATTATGTGCCCTCCGCTCCCAACCCTCTATATAAAGGTCAACTGGTATTTTTGTTCTCTTATCTTACTATACATTTAGTCCACTTCTGTTATCTGTGATTTCACACCGCTGCTTTGAAGAATGTCGTGCATGCGTGCTGGCGGGGTCTTCACGTAATTCTCAACGTAACTCCTCATAAAATAAAGATCAAGCTTCAAATTGGTAAGTTCTCGCTTAATCTTACTATTAACAGTACCATTGCACTACCTTCAGTTTCATCTACCTGACTGCATCATGTCTAGTTAACTACATTTGCATTTGCTCAACATCAAACTGTTATTTTGCCAAAGGCAAATGATGCATAAACCATAGGGTTCTTTTATCCCAATTGAATAATGAAATAAGAAAATCAATTGGAAGTATTAATAAGGTGCTTATAAATTCTGCTCATTATTGATAATTATAAAATAAAATAATTACCATCTTCCTAACTAAACACTCATACAGCAAATTAGTGAATTCCTAAAGTTACCTCTTGAAAATAAGACTTGTTTATTTTCACAATATATTGGTGTGTCTCTGAAGGCACACCAATTAGGATACGTCACCTGTGACACTTTGGGGGTCAGACAGTGACTCCAATTGTGTGCAAAATATAGAATTCTCTCAGTATTGTAAGTGACAGCCAGTACAATTCTCCATGGTGAATCTATTTTGTTTTACAGCACAGAAGATCAACCATTATACCTTTGTCACATAATTGAAAGAAGAATTTATTTAATATCAAATCATAATTCCTCCCCGCTCTTCAAATATGTGTTTCACCATATCTAAAAAAAAAAATTTGAAATCTGATTTTACAACTCACTGCTTCAATATATTAATTTCAATGTAAACAGATCCAATGTCAGTTCCCCTCAGTTATTTTGTCATTAATTTACAATTCCACTTGCCAAAGGAAATTCTGATAACCTCTGTTGAGTCATCCTAATACTTAATCCAATCCTATTCTTTAATAGAATAAAACATGGAAACAGGCCCCTTTATCCAATTTGTCCATGTTGACCAAGATGCCCATGTAAGATATTGATCATGGGGAACAAGGACATGGCAGACCAATTGAATAACTACTTTGGTTCTGCCTTCACTAAGGAAGACATAAATAATTTGCCGGAAATAGCAGTGGAACGGGGGTCAAATAAGATGGAGGAACTGAGTGAAATCCAGGTTAGCCGGGAGGTGGTGTTGGGTAAATTGAACGGATTGAAGGCCAATAAATCCCCAGGGCCAGATAGTCTGCATCCTAGAGTACTCAAGGAGGTAGCCACAGAAATAGTGGATGCATTAGTGATAATTTTTAAAAATTCCTTAGATTCTGGAGTAGTTCCTGAGGATTGGTGGGTAGCTAATGTAATCCCACTTTTGAAAAAAGGAGGGAGAGAGAAAGCGGGGAATTACAGACTAGTTACTCTAACATCGGTAGTGGGGAAACTGCGAGAGTCAGTTATTAAAGATGGGATAGCAGCGCATTTGGAAAGTGGTGAAATCATTGGACAAAGTCAGCATGGATTTAGGAAAGGTAAATCATGTCTGACAAATCTGATAGAATTTTTCGAGGATGTAACTAGTAGAATGGATAAGGGAGAACCAGTGGATGTGTTATATCTAGACTTTCAGAAGGCTTTCGACAAGGTCCCACATAAGAGATTAGCATACAAACTTAAAGCACACAGTATTGGGGGTTCAGTATTGATGTGGATAGAGAACTGGCTAGCAGACAGGAAGCAGAGGGTAGGAGTAAACGGGTCCTTTTCAGAATGGCAGGCAGTGACTAGTGGGGTACCGCAAGGCTCAGTGCTGGGACCCCAGCTATTTACAATATATATTAATGATTTGGACGAGGGAATTCAATGCAACATCTCCAAATTTGCAGATGACACCAAGCTGGGGTATAGTTAGGTGTGAGGAGGATGCTTGGAGGCTGTAGGGTGATTTGGATAGGCTGAGTGAATGGGCAGATGCATGGCAGATGCAGTATAATGTGGATAAATGTGAGGTTATCCACGTTGGTGGCAAAAACATGAGGGTAGACTATTATCTGAATGGTGGCAGATTAGGAAAAGGGGAGATGCAATGAGACCTGGGTGTCATGGTACACCAGTCATTGAAAGGAGACATGCAGGTGCAGCAGGCAGTGAAGAAAGCAAATGGTATGTTAGCGTTCATCGAGAAAGGATTTGAGTATAGGAGCAGGGAGGTTCTACTGCAGTTGTACAGGGTTTTGGTGAGGCCACACCTGGAGTATTGCGTACAGTTTTGGTCTCCAAATCTGAGGAAAGACATTCTTGCCATAGAGGGGGTACAGAGAAGATTCACCAGACTGATTCCTGGGATGTCAGGAATATGAGGAAAGACTGGATAGACTCGTCTTGTACTCACTGGAATTTAGGAGATTGAGGGGGGATCTTATAGAAACTTACAAAATTCTTAAAGGGGTTGGACAAGCTAGATGCTGGAAGATTGTTCCTGATGTTGGGGGAGTCCAGAACAAGGGGTCACAGTCTAAGGATAAGGGGGAATTCCTTTAGGACCAAAATGAGGAAAACATTCTTTACACAGAGAGTGGTGAGTCTCTGGAATTCTCTGCCACAGAAGGTAGTTGAGGCCAGTTCATTGGCTATATTTAAGAGGGCGTTAGATGTGGCACTTGTGGCTAAAGGGATCAGGGGGTATGGAGAGAAGGCAGGTACGGGATACTGAGTTGGATGATCAGCCATGATCACATTGAATGGCGGTGCAGGCTCGAAGGGCCGAATGGCCTACTCCTGCACCTATTTTCTATGTTTCTATGTTTCTATGGAATTGATGAGGGAGCTGAAGGTAAAAGAACCCCAAGCAGATAGTGACCATAATATGATCAATTTCAACCCGCAGTTTGAGAGGGAGAAGATGAAATCAGATGTGTCGGTATTATGTCACTGATGTGTCACTGAGTAAAGGTAACTATGCAGACATGAGAGAGAAGCTCGCTGAAGTTGATAGAAAATGGGCCCTAGCAGGAATGACGGCGGAGTAGCAATGGCAACAATTTCAGGAAATATGTAGAAACATAAAAAAAATAGGTACAGGAGTAGGCCATTCAGCCCTTCGAGCCAGCACCTCCATTCATTGTGATCATGGCTGATCATCCCCAATCAGTACCCCGTTCCTGCCTTCTCCTCATATTCCCTGACTCCACTATTTTTAAGAGCCCTATCTAGCTCTCTCTTGAACGCATCCAGAGAACCTGCCTCCACCGCCCTCCAAGGCAGAGAATTCCACAGACTCACCACTCTCTGTGAGAAAAAATGTTTCCTCAGCTCCGTTCTAAATGGCTTACTCCTTATTCTTAAACTGTGGCCCCCGGTTCTGGACTCCCCCAACATCGGGAACATGTTTCCTGCCTCTAGCGTGTCCAAACCCTTAACAATCTTATATGTTTCATTGAGATCCCCTCTCATCCTTTGGAATGGAGCAGCTAGGCTTGTACACTCTGGAGTTTAGGAGTGTACAAGCCCAGCTGCTCCATTCTCTCAGCATATAACAGTCCCGCCATCCCGGGAATTAACCATGTAAACCTACGCTGCACTCCCTCAATATCAAAAATGTCCTTCATACAATTAGGGGACCAAAACTGCACACAATTCTCCAGGTATGGTCTCACTAGGGCCCTGTACAATCTTTAATAAATGACTCCAGCATCTTCCCCACCACTGATGTCAGGCCATCTGGTCTATACTTCCCTGCTTTCTCTCTCCCTCGTTTCTTAAAAAAAATTGATTATATTAGCTACCTCCAATCCACTGGAACTGATCCAGAATCTATGATCACCAATGCGTTCACGATTTCTAGAGCCACCTCCTTGAGTAGCCTGCAATGCAGACCATCAGGACCTGGGGATTTGTCAGCCTTCAGTTCCATCAGTGTACCCAACACCATTTCCTGACTAATGTGAATTTCCTTCAGTTCCTCTGTCACCCTAGATCATCTGTCCCCTAGTACATCTGGGCGATTGCTTGTGTCTTCCTTAGTGAAGTCAGAACCAAAGTACTTGTTCAACTTGTCTACCATTTCCTTGATCCCCATAATAAATTCACCTGTTTCTGTCTTCACGGGACCCACATTTGTCGTACCTAACCTTTTCTTTTTCAAGGTTTCAAGATCAGTTTATTGTCACATATACCAGTTAAAGTACAGTGAAATTTGAGTTTCTTTTCACATACCTAAAGAAGCTTTTACTAGACTCCTTTATATTCTTGGCTAGCTTATTTTCGTATTTCATCTTTTCTCCCCATATTGCCTTTTTAGTTACCTTCTGTTGTTCTTTATAAGTTTCCCAATCCTCTGGCTTCCCACTCATCTTTGCTATGTCTTCCGAATAATTCGGAACATGCAGGATCTTTTCGTCCCAAAGAGGAAGAGATATTCTAAGGGGAGAATGAGGCTACCATGTCTGACAAAGGAAGTCAAAGACACCATGAAACTAAAAGAGAAGACATATAATATTGCAAAGATTGGTGGCAAGCTAGAGGATTTGGAAGCTTTTGAAGCCAACAGAATGCAACAAAAAAGCCAATAAGGAGAGCAAGAAGAAACTGAGAGTAAGATAGCCACTGATATTAAAGAGGATAGCAAAAGTTTCTTCAGATATAGAGTAATAGAGAGGCAAGAGTGGACACTGGACCTCTGAAAAATGATGCTGAAGTAGTAATGGGGAGTTAAGAAATGGGAGATTATTGAATAAGTTTTGGTGTCAGTCTTTACAGCAACATGCCAGAATTTCAAGAGAGTTAGGGAGCAGAGGTTAGTGAAGTTCCTATTGCTTAAGGGTAAGGTGCTTGGGAAGCTGAAAGGTCTAACGATGGTTAAGTTGCTTGGACCAGGTAGGCTACCCCCCAGGGTTCTGAAAGAGGTGGCTTTAGTGGTTGTTAGAGGAGCATTAGTAGTGATCTTTCAAATGTTACTGTTCAAGAAGGGAGCAAGGCAAGAGAGGGAAACTATAGCCTGGTTAACTTGACGTCCATGGTTGGTAAGATTTTAGAGTCCATTATTAAGGATGAGGCTTCCATGTACTTAGAAGCACATGATAAAATAGGCAGAAAAGAGCAAAGGGAAGACAAATCTGTTGGAATTCTTTGCAGATGTAAATAGCAGGTTAGACAATGGAGAGTCAGTGGATGTTGTTTACGTGGATTTTCAGAAGGCCTTTGATAAGGTGCCACACATGAGGCTGCTAAACAAATGGGAACCCATGATATTAGAGGGAAGATACTTGCATGGATAGGTTAGCTGATTGGCAGAAGGCAAAGAGTGGGAATAAAGAGGAATTTTCTGGTTGGCTGCCAGTGACTAGCAGTGTTCCGCAGGGGTCGATGTTGAAACCACTACTCTTCACATTATATAATGATTTGGATGATGGAATTGCCAGGTTTGTGAATGATATGAAGATAGGTGGAGGGGCAGGTAGTGTAGACAATAGGTGCAGGAGTAGGCCATTTGGTCCTTTGAGCCAACACCGCCATTCAATGTGATCATGGCTGATCATCCCCAAACGTCGCCTATTTCCTTCGCTCCATAGATGCTGCCTCACCTGCTGAGTTTCTCCAGCATTTTTGTCCACCTCAAAACTTAGTGTACAGTCTTTTATGAAGAGATTTCTAAAGATATGCAATCCCGAATAAAGAAATGTCTCCTAAATGGCTGACCTAACCTTATGAGACCAACTCCCTCAGGTTTTGCTTCAAAAAGAACTGCAGATGTTGGTTTACACCTAGGATAGACACAAAATGCTACAGCAACTCAACGGGTCAGGCAGCATCTCTGGATGAAAGGAGTAGATGACATTTTTGTTCGAGACCCTCCGACCCAAAACTGCTGAGTTACTCCAGCATTTTGTGTCTTCCCTCAGGTTTTGGTTCTAGAGCCAGCCTGTCTCGTTGAATCTATCTTCATAACTTCTCTTGTTATCTTACATGTTGATTCTACTCATTTTCAACATTAATGAGTATAACTGTTCTACTTGATCTTCTCCTCATTGGAGAAGCCCCTCATACTCAACCTGATGAAGCTATGCTTTAAGACTCCAAAGCAAGTGTATACTTTCATTGGTGCAAAGGCCAAAATTAAGCATGATTCTCCAGTTGTAGTCTTATCAAAGCTCTGCACATTTGTAGCAAGCCTTTCTAACTTTAACTCAACAATCGTCTTGCAACGGAAGATTAAGATTCCATTTACTTTCCTAATTGCCTAAACAAATTTCATGAACCGATGCGCATGCAGAATGACACGTACAAGTTTATCATCATTTAACATTAACTTTGTTCTTTTATAAAGTTAATAATCTTCCATTTACCCATATGATATTCCATCTGTCATTTTCTTTACCCATTGTTTATACGTCCCTTTACAGATTCCTTCTGTTCTCACAGAAATATAATGTCTTTACATTCATCATATGATGATTTAATATGCTAAAATATAATGTTTTAATCCACAATTTGAGAGGGAGAAGGGAAAATTGGAAGTGTCAGTATTACATTTGAGCAAAGGGGACTATGGAGGCATGAGGGAGGCGCTGGTCAAAGTTGACTGGAAAGAAACCTTAGCAGGGATGAAAGTGGAGCCACAATGGCAGGTATTTCTGGGTATAATACAGAAGGTGCAGGATCTGTTCATTCCAAAGAGGGAGAAAGATTCTAAAGGGAGTAAGAGGCGACCGTGGCTGACAAGGGAAGTCAAGGACAGTATAAAAATAAAAGAGGAGAAGTATAACATAGCAAAGATGAGCGGGAAGCCAGAGGATTGGGAAACTTTTAAAGAGTAACAGAAGATAACTAAAAAGGCAATATGGGGAGAAAACATGATCTATGAAGGTAAGCTAGCCAAGAACATAACGGAGGATAGTAAAAGCTTCTTTAGGTATTTGAAGATGAAAAAATGAGTTAAGACAAATGTGGGCTTCTTGAAGACAGAAACAAGGAAATGACAGACGATTTGAACAGGTACTTTGGATCTGTCTTCACTAATCTCCCAAATGTACTTGTGGCCAGACGAACTAGGGTGACAGAGGAACTGAAGGAAATTCACATTAGGCAGGAAATGGTGTTGAGTAGGCTGATGAATCCCCAGGGCCTGATGGTCTGCATCCCAGGGTACTTGAGGAAGTGGCTCTAGAAATTGTGGACGCATTGGTAATCATTTTCCAATGTTCTATATTTACTGGATCAATTCCTGTGGATTGGAGGCTAGCTAATGGTACCCCACTTTTTAAGAAAGGAGGGAGAGAGAAAACAGGAAATTGTAGACCAGTTAGCCTGACATCGGCAGTTGGGAAGATGCTGGAGTCAATTATAAAAGATGCAATAGCGGCACATTTGGAAAGCAGTAACAGGATCGGTCTGAGTCAGCATGGATTTACGAAGGGGAAATAATGCTTGACTAATCTTCTAGAATTTTGAGGATGTACCAAGGAAAATGGACATGGGTGTGCCAGTGGATATAGTGCACCTGGACTTTCAAGTTCAAGTTCACATTTATTGTCACATGCACCATTAAGGTACAATGAAATTTGAGTTACCATGTAGCCATACAATCAAAAAGACCACAACACACCGTAGAATTTAACATAAACATCCACCACAGTGGAATCACCATTCTTCGCTGAGATAGAAGGCAATTCAGTCAATCTTCCTCCTTGTTCAACCTTTGTCGGGGCCATGAACCCTACGTAGTCGCCACTACGGATGGCCTGATGTACAAGCGCTCTCGTCGGAATGCTCGAAACTCCGACGTTGGGACGGACTGAACACACTCTTGGAGTTCCCGAATCGGCCACTTTCTTACCGGAGACCGTGGCTTCACGATGTTGTAGGTCGCAGGCCGGCAGTTGGAGCACTTCTTCTGGTGATCCCCGGCAAGGGATCGCCCTGCACCCCAATGTTAGACTTTCAGAAAGCCTTTAATAAGGTCCCACATAGGAGATTAGTGGGCAAAATTAGAGCACATGGTATTGAGGGTAGGGTACTGACATGGATAGAAAATTGGTTGGCAGACAGGAAACAAAGAGTCTGGATTAACGGGTCCCTTTCAGAATGGCTGGCAGTGACTAGTGGGGTACCGCAAGGCTCGGTGCTGGGACAGCAGTTACCTCTATTTACAATGTACATTAATGATATAGATGAAGGGATTAAAGCTAACATTAGCAAATTTGCAGATGACACAAAGCTGGGTGGCAGTGTGAACTGTGAGGAGGATGCTATGAGGATGCAAGGTGACTTGGACAGGTTGTGTGAGTGGGCAGATGCATGGCAGTTGCAGTTTAATGTGGATAAATGTGAGGTTCCGCTTTGGTGGCAAGAACAGGAAGGCAGATTATTATCTAAATGGTGTCAAGTTAGGAAAAGGGGAAGTACAATGAGATCTGGGTGTTTTTGTTCATCAGTCATTGAGAGTAAGCATGCAGATACAGCAGGCAGTGAAGAAAGTTAATGACACGTTGCCTTCACAACAAGAGGAGTGGAGTATAGGAGCAAAGAGGGTGTTTTATTGTCATATGTCCCAGATAGAACAATGAAATTCTTACTGGGTGCAGCACAACAGAATATGTAAACTTAGTACTCTCTAACCAAAATAATAAATGAGAGAGAAAAAAGTTCAATGTGTATACAATAATGTATATACACATACTGTACACGTACACACATATATATATAAAAACACACGTACACACAAAAAACAATAGTGCAATAATAATAATCTGTTGTAGTTCAGAGCTTATTTTAGGTTGTAGTGTTTAATTTAAGAGGGAGTTAGATGTGGCCCTTGTGGTTAAGGGGATCAGAGGGTATGGAGAGAAGGCAGGTACGGGATACTGATTTGGATGATCAGCCATGATCATATTGAATGGCGGTGCAGGCTCGAAGGGCCGAATGGCCTACTCCTGCACCTAATTTCTATGTTTCTAATAGTAAGATTAAACGAGAACTTACCAGTTTGACGTTTGATCTTTATTTTATGAGGAGTTATGATGAGCGATTACGTGAAACCCCGCCAGTCAGCATGCGCGTCAATCTTCAAAGCACCAGTGTGAAATCACAGATAATAGTTGTTGAACTAACATAGTAAGATTAGAGATGACTAGAACTACCAGATGATCTTTATAATATGAGGGTTTGGAGCGGAGGGCACGTAATCGCTTATTGTAACTCCTCATAAAATGAAGATTAAACTTCAAATTGGTAAGTTCTCATTTAATCTTACTATCTTACTTCGGAGTCACGTGAGCGATTCCGTGAAGATTTCAACGTTCTGTGATATCATGCCGTGAGATCGAGTCCACACAGCCACAACTGCCTTAATTGACAGATGAGGGAAATTTTCATAATAAATAAATAATAATAATAGTAACTCCTCTCATCTGGTAATAAACTTAACCACTGAACCTAAAATAGAGTTGGCAAATACCCCTGGTCTGGCAATAGGTTATTATGAAATTTTCAGGAGTTTGTTCATTCTACCATCCTGCAGCCGCTAGGATGTGGTCCAGTGGAATGTACATAACCTTTGCTGCTGATGTTGTAGCAGCCCTGGTGGAGTGAAATTTGAAAAATATCAGTATCTACTCCTGCATGAGCCAAAACCGGTTTTAATCAACTGGAGATGGTCTGAACCAATACCTTCTGATAACATTTTTGTAATAAACAAACATTGCTAGTTCAGAGCCTCTAAGGCTCTTAGTGACCTTGACGCATTGTTGTATATGTGTGACAATACATAACCGAAAGGTCCATGGGATATGCCATGAAACTAGTTTGATCTCACGTCTGCTCTGCTTAACTAAACATTAAAATATAATATTATTTGCAGATGTAACCATCCTGTCCAGTCACAACATGTAGCGACTGAACCAGTTGCGCTGACCAGTGCCATGAGGATAACTACATTATGAGAGCCGAGCCAAAGTTCAGGATGTAGCTGGAGCCCCCTGGTGAAATATTGTTAATACCATGTCAATATCCCATACTGCCCTGTGCTTGTCCTGGGAGAACTTGTGTGAAAGATATCCTTTATAAAATCAGTATCAGAGGGTGAAACCCAACAGAGTGGGTCCTGTTTGCTGCAGCAAATATGACGGGAAGTTAATGGTCCTATAATTTAATTTATTGTCAAAGACCCATTTGAAACAAACTCCAAGTAAATAAATTGATTTTATCATGCAGAAGCTGGTTTCCCGAGACACAGGCTGAACCAGCAAAGTTTTGCGTTTAGAATAACCATAAAAAGTTGTATTATTATTCCCGACAAAAGCGGGAAGCATGGCCGCATAGGCCAGTCAGACACAACGACAACCTAAAGCGGAATCTTGCTGACTTTAATGCAAGACCCGACTGATGAGGCAAAATGGAGGGAGACAAAAATAACTTCCTTCTCCTTGTAGCGAGAATGTATCTTTCGCCCCTGTTATGCCACATATTTTGCAACCGGTAAATGAGCCTGGAAACAAACTTATCGATATTCGGTGTTCCATTGTGATGATAATCCAACTCAAAATGAGATTAGGTAAATTATTACAGGATATTCTGACTTGATTACATCCATATTACTAACATATGCCACCATCATAGTGTATCAACACAACTTTGAGCATGCAGATTATGCATATTCGCACAAAACCCTTCAACCTATAGAATGCACCTAGTGTCTATAGGTAGTTGATACCAATAACTGAATAATTGGTAACTCATGCAAACCTCCTCCACCTCCGAACTAGAGATGGCATTCATAATTTTCCACCTTAGAGCCCCATCAGTTTATAATATAACTGAAATTTTACTAACCAGATTACTGGGGCAATGCTGAAGACTGTTTTTCCACCATTCTGACTTTGGTAGCTTCAGCTGGTAATAGCATAAGGTCTGTCACAAAGACCTAAATGGCACTTGAGAGTATACTACTTTGCACGATGTAAGCTTCCCCCATTTGCACAGCTGAAAAACAGCTACTATATTGCCAATTACACTTGATGAATAGAAGGCTGCTTATCACAACAAGGTTGTTACAGGCTCCTATTAATTCCAATCTCTTACCCCAGGGCGGAGTCACAGGCTAATTAATAGTTAAAGGCAAATCGCAATGGTCAACAAATCTAGTTGGTATCACCTTAATTTGTCTTAAATATAGTTTGAGGCTGAAACAGTTAATTTTACCAATTTACAGCTTTAGAATATCCTCCAGACAAGCCATAACAAATGTATTTTGAGCTCTGACCAGTTGAAGCATTGGTTTTAGTAACTTGGTAAATAACCTAGGAACTGAAGTTGACCCATTTTACAATGTTTTTTATCATTGCCCTATCCAGATAAATTCAAATGTCTCCGGTGATCCCTGTAAATGGGAACATGCTATGAAAATCAGATGCGAAGTGTGCTATTTGTAGTTATACTGCACATGCGAGTTAAACGACATTCTGCATCTTTCACAATGAGCAGGCCACAATTCCGTACCTGCTCAAGCAACAACTCTGGCCCGATTTCCGAGCCTGTCTGGAAAACCAATTCTGGCCCTAATACTGAGCATGCCTCGAAAGACAACTTTGGCCATAACTCTGAGCCTGCCTCGAAAGACAATTCTGGTCGCAATTCCGTGCTTGGGACCCTAGTATTGTGCAGTTTTACATGGTTAGATGCCACAACCATTTGTGTGTTGTAAGGCCACTAGGGCCCCTTCCATCATTACCAAGAGAATTCTGCTTTCATAAAACACATAAACTAAACACATGTTATCATTATCATTTGTACAAAAAACAAGTGTCAATATTACCAATTTGTAGATGGTCCCATATTTGTCCTGTGACCGACTTGGGCCTCGGCTTGAAGACCTCTGCCCAGCTTTCATGCTGCCACCAACTTCAGTGAACTGCTTACTGCCAATAGAGGCATGGGGTGTGTTGTCGCCGCATCGATGAAGCTTTGCTCATCATTGTACCTTGATTGGTCCGACAGCTTTTGCTTCCTCATCCAGATTTTACCTATTGAATAGGCCTTACCTGAAAAGAAGATTCGGCGGCTGGTCTTTAATGTCACCCCTGATGGCGCTGTTCATCCACAGAGAGGGACATTCGTAGGCAGCCCTGAACAGGTGCTGCCACAGGGCCTCATGTTATACTCATCAGCTATGCCTCCGATCTCGGAGTCAGAACAAAACTGACTCCGTGTGCTCACCTCCAATTTGTAGATGGTCCCATATTTGTCCTGTGACCGACTTGGGCCTCGGCTTGAAGACCTCTGCCCAGCTTTCATGCTGCCACCAACTTCAGTGAACTGCTCACTGCCAATAGAAGCATGGGGTGTGTTGTCGCCGCAACGATGAAGCTTTGCTCGTCGTTGTACCTTGATTGGTCCGACAGCTTTTGCTTCCTCATCCAGATTTTACCTATTGAATAGGCCTTACCTGAAAAGAAGATTCGGCGGCTGGTCTTTAATGTCACCCCTGATGGCGCTGTTCATCCACAGAGAGGGACATTCGTAGGCAGCCCTGAACAGGTGCTGCCACAGGGCCTCATGTTATACTCATCAGCTATGCCTCCGATCTCGGAGTCAGAACAAAACTGACTCCGTGTGCTCACCTCCTCCAAGAGGGAAACATCATGCAGCCCTTCTACAGGTGCTGCTGCCACGGTCCCCCGAGGAGACCTGCGGATATAAAGTTCCCCTTGCTGGAGCATATCGTGAAAGATCATCCTCTCCATCAGGAGCTCTTTCCAGACAGCCCTTCAGTAGGTGCTGCTGCCCGAGGAGACTCGCAGATAAAAAGTTCCTCTTGCTGGAGCATCTTTTCTGAACAGCCCTGAAAGGTGCTGCTGCCACGGACTCCAGAGGAGACCCGGGCTGATAACTCCCTCCTTTAGAGCATATCATTGTGGAGCCACCTCTGCATCAGGTGCTTCATGTGGGCCAAACGTCCAAAGGCGCTACTCATTGAAGGAGGGTAACCCTCCTGGCCTGACTCCCTGAGTCCATAGGCCTGACTGACTTATTGTTGGATTTACCTTTTTTCATGGGCATCGGTCGGTCTGGGACCCACTGACCACACTGGAAGCGACTCTAGTGGTGACACTGCTCCTGGATTTATCTTCTCCACAGAAAACACAGTGGTCTGGAGGCTGCTGATACGCTGTCAGCGACTCTGGTTTTGATACCGCTGCTGGATTCACCCTCCCCATGGGAACCACAGCGATCTGAAGCTGTTGACACACTGCCAGCAACTCTTGTGGCAATACCACTGCTGGATTCACTCCCTCCACGGGAACCACAGCGGTCACTGCGGTAGCGAACCCTGACGGCTGCCGGTTACCTGTGCTTCCGCGGTGCTGACCGGAGTACCAATTCCCCACAGCCCAACCGTTTTTCCACTGTCCGTCCGGACTTCGCCCCGACATCCAACAGGAAACCTCTTATAAAAGAGATTCCTCCAAGAAAAAACGCAACCTGGATAAAAAATAGAAATTTACCTACAGGTTTAAACTTGCCGCTGGCAGGAGCGATGCGTCTGCCAGTCCGGTGTGTCGCCATGCGAACGACGTAATGACGCGCATGCAGACAGTTTTCAGATTCCTGTACCTTCTTCCCGATGACAGGATGGTGTGGGTCTCTGATGATGCTGGTTGCCTTTTTAAGGCCGCGACTCTGATGTGCCAGTGATGCTGCTGCAAGCAATTGTACCTGTACTTGTGCATGTGACAATAACCTCGACCTGACTATATTCTTGTCGACTTGACTTGATATGACTTGACTATCGTTCTATGTCGCTCCTGAAGTGTAAGATATACCCACTCCTCAAGGACTGCAGTAATTCAAGAAGGCAATTAGGAATGGGCAAAGGTCATTAAATGGGCAATTAAATGCTGGCTTAGCTTGTGGAGCCCATGTCCTTTCAATGACTAAAAATAATTGAATTTGCTGCCTTGTGAAAGGGAAATCTAACCAGGAGCATTATGAGGATTATGAAAGGAGAACCTATGTGGGAAGGTTTGGTCTGATGCAGAGTGAACAATTTGCTGCAATTACTATCTTGCCTGGTGGATGGCAACAATGGTAATGAACATGAACGAGTTCATTACTGTAGATGACTTCCAGGCTCAGTATACGATTCAAACACATCTTTAATCAGCACTAAAACTTAACAGCATGAAGGTTGGTTAGTTATCAACACCTCCTGGCCGCCCCAACTGTTGGTGCAGAGCAATAGTATTAGTGTCAGTATTACAGTGGGGTGGAGTTAGAGATGCTGGCTGGTGTGTGATTGGTTAACATGCAACATCAATCTACATCCTTCCCCCCAAAGGTTAAGTATGAAAGAGCACTCATGCCATGGGGTTAAACATACTCGCCATATCTGTCTGGTGGTCTACTAACACGGCCCGAGCGCGTGCGGACCAAACCCTCCCTTCCCTCACTTGAAAGACGAGACGGAGAGCCCGAGGGGAGAATGGCGTGATTGCAACATCAATCTACAATTGCTAACATCACCCAGGAGTTTGCGCAAATCCTGGAGTATCTCACATCCAGACTGGGAGTGGCATTAAGCAGCTAACTCTTATTATATATAAGATTACGGTCATCAGAGAACAGAGATGTGCCAGGTGTGTGCAGATTGCTTTTCTCCAAGAACAGAGAGATTCCACCCAGACGTGGGATGGTACAGTGGCACAGGTAGTAGAGGTGCTGCCTCACAGTGCCAGAGACCTGTGATAGATCCTAACCTAAGGTGCTGTCTGTGTGGAGTTTGCTCAATCTCCCTGTGACCATGTATTGGCCTTTGTAAATTGCCCGTAGTATGTATGAGGTGGATGAGAAAGTGGAACAAATGAAAATGGGTAATTGATGTTTGCCATGGATTCGGTGGGTTGAAGGGTCTGTTTCCATGCAATATCTCTAAACGAAACGAAACTAAAGTTTGGTTCTCTGCTGAAAGCAGACACGTAATTGTACATTGTTGTGGGGAAATATTCAAAGAAGCAATTCAATTTACTCAAGCAGGAAAAAAAACACCTTAGAGACCATCAGCACTTAAGATGTAGTTTGGCATTGGGATTAACAAGGGTTTGAATGCTTCAATAGCAGTTATATAACCTAGTTAAAAGCAAAACCAGAGCCCATTGAGAGTTTGTGTTACATAAGGGAGAGCAAAATTGCTATTCTCAGGAAATGAATTGTCCTTAAGAAATACCTAACCAAAGGTCATCTCCATTGTAGCCACACTTGAAGATATGGCAGTCAGAAGCCATTTCTTCGAGGGCAAGAGCTCATTGAAGACATCCAACTTAACAATTTGCTGGCTGGCTTGTGAAGGAAATAGTCTAATGCCAATTATGGAGGGGATGGCTCTGTACATTGTAGGAAAAGGTTAGTAATGGTTAGCTCTGAGACTCACACAAAGGGAAGCATAAGGCCATTTAATAGGAATATAATATGTTATTTGATGCATTATACTTTTCCATTTATGAATGTAAAAGAGCAGTCAACATTTCAGAATCCAATGGTGGCTTCCAATAAAATGAATTGGCAGTTCTATAGACTATGAAAACTTTCATATGTTTAATATGAATTTAGTATGCCATTTTGATGTATTACTATTGAATCATACGTATCCCTATCCCTGACTTGTAACTCTATCTCATACATTTCATGTACTAAGACGAGTTCCATAGCAACCATGGCGTTCACCCAGCTTCTCAGCAGACTCTAGGGAAAGGTTTCAGAATCAGCATCAGTTCTGCAACAAACTGCAGTATGTTGATCAAATTGGATTAAATTATCTTAACTCGCAATGCTAATGAGCAAACAAGGATAAAGAAAACTCTTTTTTTTCTAACTGAGCTGATATAAATCAAAATGCTGGAGCAATTCAACAGGTCAGGTAATATTTGTGGAGAATATGGATAGATGACATTTCAGCTCGGACCGTCCCAACCCGAAATGTTGCATATCCATGTTCACCTGCAATGCTACCTGACCCTGCTGAGTTACTTCTGAATACTCTGTCTATTTTTTTCTAAACCAGCATTGCAGTTCCTTGTGTCTATATTTTACTTGGGAAGTGGACCATTTTAGCAAGCATAAACATAGCAGGATATATCTTGTCTAACAGGATATATCCTGTCTAATCTCTTGAACAGTGTGATTTTTGTGTAAAACTTAACCTGTCTAGAAAATAGTAATTTTCATCATATGATACCAAAAATGCCAAAGCACCTCTGGGCACGAATGCGAACAAAAATGTAGATAGATTTTGCATTCCCAGTCCCAGGATAAAGGTCTTCGTGGGCTGGTTGAAAATATTGTTGCTAACGTCCAAATGGGAAGTAATGAAGCTACAGTAACTATACTTACTTCTTTTGCAGAAATATGCTTATTTATTTTGCTGGATGTTAAAATGAAACATAAAAATCTTAAGAGTAACTATCTCTACATTCACAAGGAGAGGAAGAGTGGGAGATTCACATCTCTCTGTACACTATTATTTAATACAGGAAATAAATGTTACCTCTGCATAATCAAGCAAATATTTGCTTGCAGTAGATGAAAGAGGAAATTCTGAAAAATTATAAGAATATTGGGCAGTTTGCAATATGTTTAACCCAAGAGTTACATGCTTGAGATGCATGATAGGAAAAGGGGCTAACACAGTGAAGGTAATTTAAATAGCATGTTAAATAGATTTTGGAAATGTTTGGACTCCAAGAATTAGCTAAAGATAAACAAAGGAGGTTGTAAACAATGCTGAGAGTAATAAAACTGATTAAAAAGCACCAGAAGTATTTTATTGTATCAAATGGGAGAATAGTTTTCTAACTAACAAGGAAAAGAAGGTTAAAGGTAACTCTGGAGAAAATATACCCGTGGGATGAAATCTACAAAAAAACACTGATTACTGATGAATTATTTATTTTAATGTAAAATTTGCATGTATCCACTGCGCCACTGGATATTAAAAGCCTGCAGGTGTTGTGAGTCATTGAAGCACTCTGGGTTCTCTCAGAGAGATTTTGCTGTACATGCCCATGCGAAAGCCAGATTCAGCGTACAAGTTAACTGCACAATTCCCTCCAATAATATATTACTGACAAGTTATCCACAGTCAAAAAGGCACAATAGAGGATGTACTTCCTGCGGCGACTGAAGAAGCACAATCTGCCACAGGCAATGATGGTCCAATTCTATACGGCCATCCTCACCTTCTCCATCATGGTCTGGTTTGGCTCAGCCACCAAGCACGACATCTGGAGGCTGCAGCGAATCGTTCGATCAGCTGAGAAGGTTATTGGTTGCAACATTCCCTCCATTGATGAACTGTACACTGCAAGGGCCAGGAAGCGAGCGGGTAAGATCACCTCTGACCCTTCTCACCCTGGCCACAAACTCATTGAATCCTTTCCCTCTGGAAGGCGACTCCGGACTGTCAAAGCTGCCACAGCCAGACATAAAAGCAGCTTTTTTCAAGAGTAGTAGCTCTACTCAATAACCAAAAATCTGTAGCCTCCTTTTGCTCTGGTATTTTATTTAATTAATTGTATAATCGATTAAGTTTTATTATTAATGTTTAATATTTTATGTGTCATTCCTACCTGTCACAGTATTCCTACCCACCACCCTGTAGCACCACCCTGTTACAAAGTTGCCCCTCCGGTTCCTATTAAATCTTCCCCCACTCATCATAAACCTATGACTTCTGGTTCTTGATTCCCCTACTCCGGACAAGAGGCATGGTGCATTTACCTGATCTATTGCTCTCATGATTCTGTACATTATGTATTACCATTGACGACAGGACCATAATTAATAAAATTAATTCTAATTTGATCAGTGGAAGTCTACCTCAGCTGGCCATTCATTTGATCCTTTAGTTGGAGTAATCAAACAACAGTCCACATTTTGCACTCTTCCCTGCATTACATATCAACTGGTGATGTGGAGAGTGAAGCATCAGGTAACAGAAACAACAGGTTGCCCTTTTGACCATGACTGCTTCAATTTATAAAATAATTTAGTGATTCCAAGCTCTGAAATATCCTAAGGACACGAAAAGGAACAACATAGATTTTTTGCTTTGTGCTTGAGCTTTTCACTGTTTCAAGTTTAAATCCTGGCAGAGTACGGAAGACCAACTTAGAAACATAGAAAATAGGTGCAGGAGTAGGCCATTCGGCTCTTTGAGCCAGCACCACCATTCAATATGATCATGGCTGATCATCCAAAATCAGTACCCTGTTCTGGCTTTTTCCCCATATCCCTTGATTCCCTTAGCACTAAGAGCTAAATATAACTCTCTTGAACACATCCAGTGAATTGGCCTCCACTGCCCTCTGAGGCAGAGAATTCCACAGATTCACAACTCTCAGGTGAAAAGATTTTTCCTCATCTCAGTCTTAAATGGCCTACCCCTTATTCTTAAACTGTGACTCCTGGTTCTGGACTCCCCCAACATCAGGACCAGTTTTCCTGCATCTACCCTGTACAATCCTCTAAGAATGTTATATGTTTCTATAAAATATCCTCTCATCCTTCAAAATTCCAGTGAATACTAGCACAGTTGACACATTCTTTCATCATACATCAGTCCCTCCATCCCGGGAATTAACCTGGTGAACCTACGCTGCACTCCTTCAATAGCAATAATGTCCTTCCTCAAATTAGGAGACCAAAATTGCACACAATATTCCAGGTGTAGTCTCACTAGGGCACTGTGTAACTGCAGTAGGACCTCCTTGCTCCTAATCCTCTCGTAATGAAGGCCAGCATGCCATTGACTTTCTTCACTGCCTGCTGTACCTGCATACTTACTTTCAGTGAATGATGTACAAGCACACCCAGGTCTCGTTGCACCTCCCTTTCTCCTAATCTGACACCATTCAGATAATGATAACATCTACTATCTGAAGAAGGGTCTCGACCTGAAACATCACCCATTCCTTCTCTCCAGAGATGCTGCCTGTCCCACTGAGTTACTCCAGCATTTTGTGTCTACCATTCAGATAATAATCTGCCTTCCTGTTCTTGATACCAAAGTGGATAAACTCACATGTATCCATATTATACTGCATCTGCCATCCATCTGCCCAATCACCCAACCTATCCAAGTCACCCTGCAGCCTCATAGCATCCTCCTCGCAACTCACACTGCCACCCAGCTTTGTGTCACCCGCAAACTTAGAGATGTCACATTTAATTCCCTCATCTAAATCATTAAAATATATTGTGAACAACTGGGATCCCAGCACCAAGCCTTGCGGCACCCCACTAGTCACTGCCTGTCATTCTGAAAAGTCATACATGATAACTTGTCCGGAAATAGCTGAAAACTAGCATGAAAACAGGCTAATGGGTACATCAAAGATTGGAAGGACAGATGCACAGATTACTGTATACTGGTCCATTTATAAAATGAAAAAAAATATTTGTTCTACTTGTAAATTCTATGGTAACATAATTGTATGCTAAGCATTAAAATTCACTTTGGTGGTTTGAAGGGTGCAGTATATTCATCTGTTTGATCTATAGGAAGAAAATAACTAAAATCCAATACCAATTTCTTTTCAATAATTCAATAAATTAAATAATTTATATCTTGCGCATTAACCTTATTCTTATTTGCATATGCCAAAAGTAAACCTTTCATCTTTTGTGCAAATTTCATCTTTTGTGCAAAGTTCAATATTAAATTATGACGAATATGGGAATTTAGGAAGTATTATGTTTTATGGAAGGTCAAGAGAAGGTGAATCACCTTCTTTCATAATAGTTTTTTTCCATTCTTTTTTTAAAAAGGCCATTTATTTATTTATTTATTTGTTTATTTTTAATTTATATTATTAGAAGCAGTGTACAAAAGTATAAACTGCGGCATATGACATAATACATTTATTGTACAGCTTCGATTTTAATTTTAACAAAAATGAAATAGAAAAAGAGAGAAAGAAAATGAAAAAGAAAGTGAATGTGCAAGAATAGAACCCCTAAACTACCAAATGAGTGTAATCAAAGAGTAAGTAAGTAAAAACTTATTAAAAAAATAAAAAGACAAAAACAAAAAGGGGAAAAAAACAAAAAGTGTTGATATACCTGCTTCATTCCTCACCACACCCATCACCCAGTCCATAAATCGGTTTAATTCCGAAGTTGTGTTGCACCATACTATTCTTGTAAAGAATCAATGAAAGGAGACCATATCTTTGAAAATTGCTCTGATTTTCCTGCTAAGACAAGTCTCATATCTTCAAGATGGAATGTCTCAGACATGTTTGTAATCCCCATTTTCAGTTGGGGGAGATGTATTTTTCCAAAATTTAAGTATACGTTTTTTTGTCATTATCAGGCCATAATTAAGGAAACGTGTTTGAAATATTGATAGCTCAGAGCAGGCTCCTGTTGTTCTGAAAATAATCAGTTCTATATGGGGGGTCCAGTTTTGTTTTAAATAATTTTGAGAACATTTCAAAGATTCCTTTCCAAAGGTTATGGAGTTTTATGCAAGAGGCAAAGGAGTGTGTTATAGTTGCTTCTTGAGAGAGACATTTGTCAGAAATAGGAGATACATTTGAAAAAATCTTATTCAGTTTAGCTTTTGAGTAGTAGAATCTGTGGAGTATTTTGAATTGGATTAAAATGTGTCTAACATTAATCGAACAATTATGTATGTATAAGAGATATTATTCCCATCTGTCATTGGAGATTTTTAGGCCTAATTCCTCTTCCCATTCTCTTCTAATTAGGTCTGACGATGGAATTTCTATATTTGGAAGGATATTGTACAAGTATGATATTAGATTGTTTGCGTCAGAGTTTCTATTCATACCTTTGTCTAATATATCTGGCAGCAGAGTTTGATAATCGCGGGTATATGTTTTCAAATAATCTCGAATTTGAAGATATCTAAAATATCGATTACCTTTCAGTTTGTATTTCAACTGTAATTTCTGGAATGATAGGAGGTTTCCCATCTCCTACAAATCTTCACCCTAGTCTTTCCCAATAAATAAACCTTTTATCTATAATAGATGGCTTGAACGACGGGTTATTAGCTATTGGTGAAAGAAGAGATAGATTTCTTAGTTTAAAAATAGATTTTACTTGTCTCCAAATTCGTAAAGTGCTGTGAATAATCGGATTTTTCTCATATATTGTGTTCTTCAACTTTTTTGGGGAGAGAAGGATCGCGCCTATATTAAAAGGCAAGCAATCCTCTCTCTCTCCATTACTAACCAGTCTATTTGTTGGCATGCATTATCCAACCAGTAAATTACATTTTTAATATTTGCTGCCCAATATTAGTATAAGAGATTGGGGAGCGCCAATCCACCCATTTCTTTGGGTTTACATAGATGTCGTTTATGAATTCTATGTGATTTATAATCCCAAATAAAGTTTGTAATCCGGGAATCAAGATTATAAAAATAATAATTTAGGTAGATATATTGATATTTTAGATATATTGATTGAAATAAATAGAGAATTTGTGGGAGGAAAATCATTTTATGGCATTTATTCTGCCTGTTGGAGACATCGGAAGTGTTTTCCAGAATTGAATAAGAACGTTTAATTTTGTAACTAAAGGCAGAAAGTTTGCATTGCATAAATAATTATATATTCTGCTTTCTTGGATACCCAGATATTTAAAATTTTCTGTAGCAATTCTAAAATGGAATCTTAAAAGGTGTGTCGGCTCTTGCGGTTTTATTGCCATAATTTCACTTTTGTTCCAGTTTATTCTATATCCTGAGAAGGAATCAAATTCCTCCATAAGATTTAAAATATTTGGAATACTAGCTTGAGAATTGGTGATGTATAATAATATATCATCTGCTTATAATTATGTTTCATTATTGGAATGTTTAGTATTATAGCCGTGAATGTTCGAATGTATTCTTATACTTTCCGCTAAGGTTTCAATCGCAAGTGCAAATAACAGGGGTGATAATGCACAATTCTGTCTATTGCCCCTGCAGAGTTGAAATTTCAGAGAAAGTATGTGGTTGGTCAGCATTCTGGCACATGACCTATCATATAGTAATTTTATCCATGAAATAAAATTCTCTCTCATCAGAAATTTTTGCAGTACTGTGAAAAGGTATTTCCATTCTACGTGGTCAAATGCTTTTTCTGCATCTAATGAAATCATTGATAAGTCTTCTTCTTTAATTTTATGTGAATAATTATGTGAGTCAGTTATTAAAGATGGGATAGCAGCACATTTGGAAGGTGGTGAAATCATTGGACAAAGTCAGCATGGATTGACGAAAGGTAAATCATGTCTGACGAATCTTATTGAATTTTTCGAGGATGTAACCAGTAGAGTGGATAAGGGAGAACCAGTGGATGTATTATATCTGGACTTTCAGAAGGCTTTTGACAAGGTCCCACATAAGAGATTAGTATACAAACTTAAAGCACAGAGTATTGGGGATTCAGTATTGATGTGGATAGAGAACTGGCTGGCAGACAGGAAGCAAAGGGTAGGAGTAAACAGGTCCTTTTCAGAATGGCAGGCAGTGACCTGTGGGGTACCGCAAGGCTCAGTGCTGGGATCCCAGCTATTTACAGTATATATTAATGATCTGGAGGGAATTGAATGCAACATCTCCAAGTTTGCAGATGACCTGAAGCTGGGGGGTAGTGTTAGGTGTGAGGAGGATTCTAGGAAGCTGCAAGGTGACTTGGATAGGCTGGGTGAGTGGGAAAATGCATGGCAGATGCAGTATAATGTGGATAAATGTGAGGTTATCCACTTTGGTGGCAAAAAGTGGAAAGTAGACTATTATCTGAATGGTGGCCGATTAGGAAAAGAGGATATGCAACGAGACCTGGGTGTCATGGTACACCAGTCATTGAAAGTAGGCATGCAGGTGCAGCAGGCAGTGAAGAAAGTGAATGGTATGTTAGCATTCATAGCGAAAGGATTTGAGTATAGGAGCAGGGAGGTTCTAATGCAGTTGTACAGGGTTTTGGTGAGACCACACCTGGAGTATTGCATACAGTTTTGGTCTCCAAATCTGAGGAAAGACATTCTTGCCATAGAGGGAGTACAGAGAAGGTTCACCAGACTGATTCCTGGGATGTCAGGAATTTCATATGAAGAAAGACTGGATAGACTCGGCTTGTACTCGCTAGAATTTAGAAGATTGAGGGGGGATCTTATAGAAACTTACAAAATTCTTAAGGGGTTGGACAGGCTAGATGCAGGAAGATTGTTCCCGATGTTGGGGAAGTCCAGAACAAGGGGTCACAGTTTAAGGATAAGAGGGAATTCCTTTAGGACTGAGATGAAAAAAACATTTTTCACACAGAGAGTGGTGAGTCTCTGGAATTCTCTGCCACAGAAGGTAGTTGAGGCCAGTTCATTGGCTATATTTAAGAGGGATATATATTTAGAAGTGGCCCTTGTGGCTAAAGGGATCAGTGGGTATGGAGAGAAGGCAGGTACAGGATACTGAGTTGAATGATCAGCCATGATCATATTGAATGATGGTGCAGGTTCGAAGGGCCAAATGGCCTACTCCTGCACCTATTTTCTATGTTCCTATGTTTCTATGTGAGTACATTATATTAAAAAGACGCCTCAAATTATTAAATGAATGTCTCTTGGGTATGAACCCCCTTTGATCCGAATGTAATAATTTATTAACTTATTTGCTTGATCTTCTTGCCAAAGTTGTTGCTAATATTTTCTGATCTATATTTAGCAGGCCAATTGCTCCATATGAACCGGGGTCTTCTAGATCTTTATCTTTTTGGGGTATAAGTGTGATAGTCGCATATGTATAAAGCTTGTGTAAACGTGGTGAAATTACATTGTGAAACATTTTGTAAAATTCATTACTGAACCCGTCTGGTCCCGGTGTTTTACCGTTCTTCAGTGAAGTTATTGTCTCTTCTATTTCTTTGATTGAAACCTGTGCTCCTAATTCCTTGTGTTCCAGCGGGTTAAGTGTTGGGAGATAACAGTTGTCCAGAAAGTTTGTAATTTTACTGCTTTCTGTTGATGTTTTGGATGTATATAAATTTTGATAAAATTGGGCAAATTTCTCGTTAATGTCTTTGGGTAGCATTAACAATTCGCCTTTGTCTGATTTGATTTTTAGAATAGTCTTATCCTTTTCAACTTTTTTCAGCTGACGTGCCAAAGGTTTGTGTGGCTTATCGCCAAATTCAAAATTTTCCTGCTTTGTAATTTGAAATAATCTAATAACTCTCGCAGATAAAATTTAGTATAGTTTAAATTTCAATATTGCTATCTTGTTGTGTTTATCTATTGTTGGATCTTTCGCGTTTTCTAAATCAAGTTGTGTAATCTGTTCTTCTAGTTGCAATTGTTCCGTCCTGTTCTTTTTATTTTGAAAAGGTTTGGTATGAAATAATAGAACCTCTAATACACGCCTTAAAAGATTCCCATAATAGGGAGGGTAAGATATCTGGGGTGTTAAAGAAGGAACTGCAGATGCTGGAGAATCGAGGATTACACAAAAAGCTGGAGAAGCTCAGCGGGTGCAGCAGCATCTAAGGAGCGAAGGAGATAGGCGACGTTTCGGGTCGAGACCCGTCTGGGGTATCATTGTTCTCAAAGAAAAGTTCCATCTGTTGTTTTAAATATTTACAACCATCCAGATTGTTTAGTATTTGAGGATTAAACCTCCAAAAGGATTTTTTATTGAACATTCCTTCTAGTTATAAGGAGAAGGTTAGCGGAGAATGATCAGAGATGACACTATTGTGGTATTTAAGGTTAGTTGTAAAGGGGATTGATTTTGTGTCCACTAGGAAATAGTCAATACGTGTATAGGTTTTATGTACTGATGAATAAAAGGAGTATTCTCTTCCGGCAGGGTTTGCAATCCTTCATGCATCTGTTATATTTGTATTTTTTATGTATGTATTTAAAAGTTCACTGGATTTTGATTTTATATTAAGTCTCTTTTGTTGGGCAGATTTATCAAGGTATTGATCCAGAACACAATTGAAATCTCCCCCAATTATCATGTTTGGTGATTACACTCAGAGATTATATTCAGGATTTTATTAAAGAATTGCGGGTTATCAAAATTAGGAGCATAATTATTTACCATGATGAGTGGGGTAGAGTGTATCTCTCCAGAGACTATAACACACCTCCCCTCTTTGTCTGCAATGGTATTTTTATGTTTAAATGGTATGCCTTTACAAATTATAATTGCGGTACCCCAGGATTTAGAAAGATAGGAGTGATATGTTTGACCGATCCAATTTGCCTTCAGCCGGTTTGAGCTTGAACTTTTAGATGTGTTTCCTGTAGAAATATTGTATCGGCATGGTGTGAATCTTACCCCTTTTAATTGGCTCATTAGCACCCCTTATATTCCAGCTACAAAACGTAATTCCTCCAATTTTCTTTTGAGGGTCATCTTGCATTGTAAGTTGCATTGGTTCCTTTATTTCAGATGGTGCAACACAATTCCTCAATGACCTTTCCCACCGTGGTAATATCTTCTTCTCCTCACTCACTTTAGGCAAAGATGCAGAAGGCGGAAAGAGTGCATCACCAGACTCAGGAACAACTTCTTTCCCTCTTTTATCAAGTTTCTCCCATGCCCTCAGAAGAGCTCAAATGTTTGAGTTCGGCTATGAGAAGCACCTTGTCACAAGGAAGTGCAGCATAAGCTGCAGTATGCGAGAAGATGGCGTGGTTGCTGTGGTGGCGAATTGATGTGTCAGCAAAATAGATCGCTGGAGGGGGATTGCATGGGTCAAAAGCCACAAGAGACACCACAGATTAAGTACGTAGATTGGGCATGGCCTGCAGCAATGAATCATGGTGGAAGACACCAACATTATCGCCAAGCTAACCCCTACATCACTACCCAGTGCTGTTGCCATGACATGGACTTTGAGATCAAGGTGCTGTTGGATTGGAAGTGGAATGTCGGACTGGGTCTCAACCATGGTAGTGGCCACCAAGAAAAAGCAATTAGCAAATCTGTATCAACCCCAGAGTTCTGAATACTGCAATCAAGTGCCTGCATTATCCAATGCGCACAGTAGAAGAGGTAGCAGAACACTTGGGCAAAGCGACTGTGTTCTCAGTTTTAGAAGCCAAAAGTTCATTCTGGCTAATCCCATTAGACCACAAATCGTCTGAACTAACTACTTTCGGCACACCTTTTGGCCACTGCAAGTTTCTGCAAATGCCCTTTGGCATCAACTCCGCCAGTGAAGTCTTCCAGCGCACGATGGAACAGCTGTTAGCAGGACACCCTTGTGCCATTGTTGTTGATGACATCCTCGTTGATGGCCACGACATGTCAGAGCACAATACCAATTTAAGGAAAGTACTGGATTGTGCCAAGGAAATTAACCTCAATCACAACCCCAAAAAATGCAAAATTTGTGTCAGGGAAGTGAAGTATGTGGGACATGTTTTTACTAGTGATGGACTCAAACCAGATCCTTCCAAGGCCATTGCCATCAACGAACTGCCAGTTCCCACAGGCGTAACCAGTTTACAAAGAATCCTGGGAATGGTGAATTACCTTGGTAAGTTCATTCCAAACTTCAGCGAACTACCAGACTCACTGCAGCAGCTAATACACAAGGACACAACCTGATCTTGGTACACACAACACCAGAGAGCATTTGATACCCTAAAACAGCAGTTGTCCTGTGCCCTGACTCTGGCTTACTTTGATGTAAAACTGCCTGTAACATTAACCTGTGATGCCTCCCAGTACGGATTGGGTGCTGCCTGTCTTTAGAGCACCAGTGAAGGTGACAACACCCCGTGGCATATGCCTCTCGCACGATGTCTGAGACTGAGCAACACTATGCTCAAATCGAGAAGGAACTACTGGCAGTGGTTTTCGCCTGTGTGAAATTCAAATACTTTATTTTTGGGAAGACCGTGACTGTTGAAACAGACCACCAGCCCCTGTTCAGCATTTTGAACAAGCAGGTTCTTTTAAGTCAATCTAATTCAAGAAAACTTGATTCAAACACTTGTCTCACCTTAACACTTCTTTATTACAGTACTGTGACAATTCTCTGAACTCTCCGGCACAAAGCTAACAGCTCTGGGGCAGGTCCAGGGAACTTGTGACTCCGATACAAAATCAAGGCATTATATAGGTATTAGACAATTATGGTACAGAAGGTGTGGCAAACTAGTAACTAATCACTATTATTTACCATACATTAGCTTATTTGCATTAACTAATCAACTAAGTCTTTCCAGTGATTTACAACAGGTGTAGTCACATGACTCTCCCTTTCCTGGCCTCTTTACAACCCTTGCTTGCCTTGTGGTTTTTTACCCTCTTGTTCAAAATCATTTTATTTCAACAAAGTAAAACCACAGAAAAATAGAATCAATTCTCAGAGACCACCTCTCAAAATATAAAAGACACATCATACAGCAATCACACAATACATAAACACAAAACACATATTCTCACTTTTGGAAAAGAAAATTATTTCTAAAACTACAGATTTAAACAAAGTCTACTATTTACAGTCCTAATTAAAACACAATACTCTTCACAAATAATTTCCCTACAACTACATAGTTAAAATACAGTTACCTATGTATTGCAAACATTAAATATAAGTTTGCCCCATTCTTACAAAGTCAGCAAAGACTTGTAAGCTATTTCTAATCACACAATTCCCAACACCAAGCACACAAGGGCCATATAATTGTCACACTTGATTAATGATGCCAAGCTCAGATCTAGCTTCATGTTTACATTCCCTTTACTCTCCTGTTATCTCCGGCTTCTTTATTGCTCTCTGTGTTCCTCACACAATCCTTACAATAGCAAATGGAGAGTTACAGCTGCAGATCCCAATCCCCACTTATCTCAGAACAAAAGTCGCCTATAAACATAAGAAGTCAACCTTATACAAAGGTCACATAACCCACCCATGTTTTATCTCTTATCTCAACATAAATACATTTAAACATAGCACAAAACTAAATTACAAAATCTATTGCCTGCCTTGCTTTCTCAGACCATATAAAAACAACCATAAACCCTTACTTTTACTTCGGAATCACGTGAGTGCTTCCGTGAAGAAGCCCGCCAGTCCACATGCACATCATTACATCTGACGCATGGTGCAACGACGGGCTGGCAGGCGTGTAGCTCCACCAGCGGTAAGTTTAAACCTGCAGGTAAGTTTAAAACGTATTTCCAGGTTTTGTTTTTTGGCTTGCAGGAAGCACTGTTACAGAGTTTGCCTGCTGGATTCTATTTTCGGGCAAAGTCCGGACAGGCTGTGGTGAAACTAGTTATGGAGCATGGGGAGATTCCGATTCGGACCGCGGAAGCGCGGGTAGCCGGTGGCCGTCGGGTTCGCTTCCCACGTCGCTGACAATGTGTCAGCGACACCCAGGAACGGAGTGCGAGTGGTGGTTCCCCAAGAAAGGGGGTAAGACCAAGAGGACGTTTGTCTCGTTACCCAAGTCGCTGACAATGTGGTCAGCGGCTCCCAGACCGCTATGGTGCCCCAGAAAGGGGGTAAAACCACGAGTAAGTCGGTCAGGCCTTTGGGCTCAGATGAGTCAGGCCAGGGGGGTTCCTGCGGACATCTAAACCCACCTGATGGAGAGGTTGCTCCACAATGATACTCCAACGGAGGGAGTAATCAGCGCGGGTCTCCTCGGGGGCCCATGGCAGTGGCACCTGTTTCAGGGCTGCACAATGTCTCCCTCTCCGAGGAGAGGAGCATTCAGGGTCAGTTTCTGTCTGACTCAGAGCAAAAATCCTGATATAGGTCCGTAGGAGGGGCCATGTCAGCGCAGGTATCCTCAGGGCGCCAACGAATCTCCCTCTCTGTGGAGGGATGTGCGAGTGGTCAGTGTGTAACTGACTTCAAATTCGAAAGTATGTCCGTGGAACATACTGGAGCAGAAGGGGCTAGAGTTCCCTTCACGCTACAAGTGCCAACAGTAAACAGCGCTATCAGGGGTGACATTGGAGGCATGAAATCCAGGAAATGAAACCAGCCACCGAATATTCTCTTCAGGTAAGACTTATCCAACACGTATACCTGGATACTGGTGAGCTGAAGACTGCAGGTGAACATCGCAGGTGCTGCAGGGCGGCTGGCCGCGGGCGGAGGCGCTGAAATTTAAATCGGGAGCCTGGGATCTCTCGGCGAGATCACCAGTTGTGGAGCTCCATTCAGCGCAGCCTGTTGGCATCGGAAGCCGCCGTCTCCAGCAAGGAAGTGGCCATTACAGGCACCCTGAGCCGCTGAGAGGGTTCTCCCACCACCGGAGCACCATCACCCGGCGAAGAAGGGTCTGGAACATCGGCTCCCATAGCGGTGACTGTTGGGGCCTCAATAGGCCCGACTATGGGTGAACTGGGGATGGGGTCTGGACTTTGTGCCTTCCCTCATAATGGGAACCATTGTGGGGGGATGTTTTTTATGTTTATGTTAAATTCTTTAATGTTATGTCTTATCTTTATCGATGTGCTGCATGGCAAGACAAATTTCACTACACCAATTGGTGTATGTGACAATAAATGTCCTTTGTCCTTGTCCTTTGGCCTTTTGGATGAGGAAGCAAAAGCTGTCGGCCTAATCAAGGTAGCAACGACGAACAAAGCTTCATCATTTCGGCGATGACATACCCCACGCCTTATCGACAGTAAGCAGTTCACTGAAGCTGGTGGCAGCTTGAAAGCTGGCCAAAGGTCTTTCAGGCCAAGATCCAAGCCGGTCTCAGGAAATATGGAATCCACACACCCTACCAGTCCTACTCTCCAATCAAGGACGGGAATAGAACCCACATCAGGGGCCTTTGGGTTTACCATAAGCCCACCGGTAACCATGGAGGTACGTGAGTCTAGTTCTTCCGAAACATGGGGTATGTGGACCATTTCCAAGTTGGTGATATTAACACTTGTTTTTGTACAAATGAAAGTTATAACATGTGATTGGTTTATTTTGCACAGTATACAAACGTTCCAAGCATGGCTTGGAATTGGAATTGAAGTTGTCTTTCGAGGCAGGCTCAGTATTATGGCCGGGATTGCCTTCCGAGACAAGCTCGGAAATATGGCCAGAGTTGTCTTTCGAGGCAGGCTCAGAATTATGGCTAGAGTTGTCTTTCGAGGCAGGCTCAGAATTATGGCCGGAGTTGTCTTTCGAGGCAGGCTCACTATTATGGCCAGAATAGGCTCGGGAATCTGGTCAGAGTTGTCGTAAGAGATAGGAAACAATAGAAGCCTGTAACAACCTTGTTGTTATTGAAACAGCATTCTATTCATCAAGTGTAATTGGCAATATAGCAGCTGTGTTTCTGCAACTGCAGGATGGTCTATCGAACAAGCTTTCCAAACATTTTATAATAACCCATAGCCAGACCGGGGGTATTTGCCAATTCTATTTTAGGGTCTATTTTATAGTTCCTCCCGGATGACAGGGTTACTATTGTTATTATTTGTTCATTAAATAGCATCAGCACGTTTTAAATCCATGTCATGTCTGTATGCTTTATCAATGTTTCCCTTATCAGTGGTCAATTGATGCAGTTGTGTTTGTGTGAACTTTTCCACGGCATGAAATCACAGAGCTTTGAAATCTTCACGGAATCACTCACGTGACTCTGAAATAAAATAATAAGATTAAATGAGAACTTACCAATTTGAAGTTTGATCTTTATTTTATGAGGAGTTACGATGAGCGATTACGTGCCCTCCGGTCCCAACCCTTGTATCATAAAGGTTATCTGCTAGTTCTAGTCTTCTCTAATCTTACTATGTCACTTCAACTACTGTTATCTGCAATTTCACACCACTGCTTTGAAGATTGATGCGCATGCGGACTGGTGGGCTTCTTCACGTAATCGCTCATTGTAACTCCTCATAAAATAAAGATCAAACTTCAAACTGGTAAGTTCTCATTTCATCTTACTATTTTAGGACACACTTGAGCTCAGAAATGTGTCACAGAGAAAGAGGAGATAGGCTGTGATCAAATGGCCTACAACTTGCAACTTTGTAACTGTTTCAGAATATAAACAAAATCTCTAACAACAGTGAATTCTGTGCTCGGGCTATGTATGTTTAGATTAACCATCTGTCTCCTGTGAATGTAAAACGTCTTTGTACTTTATTTCTTTGCAGGGACATGTAATTCTGAAAACCCCAAGCCCCTGTCCTGCAACTTAACATAGCTCACACAAAAGTTATTATCCGAGCAATTCTATTATACAATATTTCCTCAAATCCATGCTGCTCCTGCCTGGCTGAAGCGGATGATGATGCAGCTTCAAAGGTACGATATCAAACGTTTACAAACCAGGCAAAGACATGCACCGAGTCGACACTCTAGCCAGAGCCTCACGGAAGACCTGCGAGCAACAACCGTCAGACAATGACACCTACATTGTGATGATGGTGTCTTACCTTCCCACAGAGTGCCTGGATGCCTTGGCTGCCCAGACAGCGGGCAATGACACCCTACGGTCCCTGCCCTCGATCATTCGGCATGGTTGTCCGGATAAACATCATTTGCCCGTACTTCCCGGCAATATAGCAGCTGTGTTTCAGCAATATAGCAGCTGTGTTTCAGCTGTGCAAATTGGACCTTTGCATTATTAGAGCTTACAACATGCAAAGTAGTAACCTCTCAGGTGCCATATAGGTCATTGTTATTAGACCAATGCTATTACCATCTGAAGCTACCAAAGTCACAATGGTGGACGAGCAGTATTCAGGATTGTTCCAGTAGGTTTTGGTCACTAAATCTTCAGTTATATTACAAACTGATGCTCATGTTTAAAGATGGAAAATTACTCATGCCATCTCTAGGCACGGAGGCAGATGGGATTTGCATGTTACCAATTCTCCAGTTATTGGTATCAAATACCTATAGACACTATGTGCATTCTATGGGTTAAAGGGTTATTTGTGCGAATATGCATAATTTGCATGCTCAATTCCAAATTAATACACTGTGGTGGTGGCATATGTTAGTCACGTGGGTGCAATCCAGTCAAAGTATCCTGTCATATTTGCCTAACCTCATTTGGCACTGGTGAATCATCACGTAAAATCAATGACAACACAGAATGCATGTTGGATCACAAAGTATTTTATGATGTTATGGCTCGATGAAACACCGAATATCGATATGTTTGTATCCAGGCTCATTCACCGGTTGCAAAAATATGTGGTTCACAGTGGCGAAAGATACATTCTCGCTACACGGGGGAGGAATGTTCTTTTATGTCTTTTCTCCATTTTGCCTCATCAGTCGGGTATTGCAATAAATTCAGCAAGATCCCGCTTCAGGGTTTTCGTACTGTCTGACTGGCCTATGCAGCCATGGTTCCCATTTATGTTGGGAATATTATAGAACCTTATATGGTTATTCTGAACATAAAACTTTGCTGGTTCAACCTGTGACTCAGGGAAACCAGCCCCTGCAGGATAAAATCAATTAATTGACTTGCGAACTCTGAGAAGACTGCTCCTGTGGCTCGGATTGTCAGACCGACCCATGTATGTGCTTACTGCAGAATGCAGGGATAACACCAAAAAATCTGTAGATTTCCTCTTCAGGAGATGGGAAGCGTTTTGTTTAAATACTCGGATTACTGATGTCTTGGAGTTCACTTCAAATCGGTCATTGACAATAAATCAAGGTATAAAGCCATTAACTGAGCCCAACGTGCCTGTTCATCATATGTGCTGCAGCGAGCGGGACCCACTCTGTCGGGCCTCACCCTCTGATATCCAGTTTATAAAGGATATCTTTAACACAAGTTCTCCCAGGCCCAAGCACACAGAAGTATGGGATATCGATATTGTGTTAGCACTATTTCACTGGGGGCTCCAGCTACATTCTTATGGCCCAGCTCTCATAAGGTAGTTATCCTCAGGGCGCTGGTCTCAGCGCAACGGGTCCAGTCATTACATAAATTGCAACTGGACAGGATGGTTACACCTGTAAATAATATAATATTTAACGTTTATGATTTAGTTAAGTAGAGCAGCCCAGGGGCGTCAGGTCTCAAACTAGCTCTCATGGCACACCCCATGGACCTTCGCTTATGTGTGGTCACACATTTAGAACAATACGTCAAGGTCACCTAAAGCCTTGGAGGCTCTGATACTAGCAATGTTTGTTAGTTACGGAAAACCTCATAAGAAGGTATCAGTTCAGACCATCTCCCGGTGGTTAAAGCAGGTTTTGAGCTTATGCAGGAGTAGATACTAATAGTTTCTAATCTCACTCCAGCAGGGCTGCTACAACATCAGCAGCAAGGTTAATGTATGTTCCGCTGGACCACATCCTAGCGACTGCAGGATGGTCTATCGAACAAGCTTTCCAAACATTTTATAATAACCCATAGCCAGACCGGGGGTATTTGCCAACTCTATTTTAGGGTCTATTTTATAGTTCCTCCCGGATGACAGGGTTACTATTGTTATTATTTGTTCATTAAATAGCATCAGCACGTTTTAAATCCATGTCATGTCTGTATGCTTTATCAATGTTTCCCTTATCAGTGGTCAATTGATGCAGTTGTGTTTGTGTGAACTTTTCCACGGCATGAAATCACAGAGCTTTGAAATCTTCACGGAATCACTCACGTGACTCTGAAATAAAATAATAAGATTAAATGAGAACTTACCAATTTGAAGTTTGATCTTTATTTTATGAGGAGTTACGATGAGCGATTACGTGCCCTCCGGTCCCAACCCTTGTATCATAAAGGTTATCTGCTAGTTCTAGTCTTCTCTAATCTTACTATGTCACTTCAACTACTGTTATCTGCAATTTCACACCACTGCTTTGAAGATTGATGCGCATGCGGACTGGTGGGCTTCTTCACGTAATCGCTCATTGTAACTCCTCATAAAATAAAGATCAAACTTCAAACTGGTAAGTTCTCATTTCATCTTACTATTTTAGGACACACTTGAGCTCAGAAATGTGTCACAGAGAAAGAGGAGATAGGCTGTGATCAAATGGCCTACAACTTGCAACTTTGTAACTGTTTCAGAATATAAACAAAATCTCTATAACAACAGTGAATTCTGTGCTCGGGCTATGTATGTTTAGATTAACCATCTGTCTCCTGTGAATGTAAAACGTCTTTGTACTTTATTTCTTTGCAGGGACATGTAATTCTGAAAACCCCAAGCCCCTGTCCTGCAATTTAACATAGCTCACACAAAAGTTATTATCCGAGCAATTCTATTATACAATATTTCCTCAAATCCATGCTGCTCCTGCCTGGCTGAAGCGGATGATGATGCAGCTTCAAAGGTACGATATCAAACGTTTACAAACCAGGCAAAGACATGCACCGAGTCGACACTCTAGCCAGAGCCTCACGGAAGACCTGCGAGCAACAACCGTCAGACAATGACACCTACATTGTGATGATGGTGTCTTACCTTCCCACAGAGTGCCTGGATGCCTTGGCTGCCCAGACAGCGGGCAATGACACCCTACGGTCCCTGCCCTCGATCATTCGGCATGGTTGTCCGGATAAACATCATTTGCCCGTACTTCCCGGTCTGTGATGAGCTTGTGCCCCAGGGCAGTGTGATTGTCAAGGGACATAAGGCAGTCATTCCAACTGCTTTATGAGACAAATATTTTGACTTTCTCTACAGGGGACATCCGGCACCGAGACAACCATTCTTCGAGCCAAGAGCATGTTTTTCTGGCCCAGAGTGACCGAGTTTATAGGGGAGAAGTTGGAAGCCTGCGCAATCTGCAATAGCCTGGTGCCCCATCAACCCAAGCAGCCGCTTCTCCTTCACCCAGTCCCTGCCCTACCATGGTCCACACTAGCAACAGACATTTTTTAAATGGCGTGGTAAACAATCTAGTTGACTGGTACTCTGGCTGGTTTGAGGTCGATCTTCTTCCCAGCTCCACTTCAGCTGTGGTGGTTCAAAATCTAGCGTGACACTTTTCAATTTACGGGGTGCCCGTGAAACTCCTGTCTGACAACGGAAGCCAGTTCACCAGCCAGTTCTTCAAGAATTTTGCCCAACGATGGGACTTTCGCCACATTACCAGCAGTCCCGAATTCCCTCAAATGAACGGGCGGGCCGAGCAGGCAGTCCGGAGTGCCAAACAGGTGATGGAAAGATCTCATTTGGCAAAATCTGATGTTTACCTGTACTTGCTCAAGTAAAGAAACATTCCCCGCGACCCAGTGCTAGGGTCTCCTGCCCAACGCCTCATGTCAAGGCAGACCCGTACCACACTGCCCGTACCCAAGCAACTACTTCAGCCACAAGTTCACAAGCTATTGGTAATTCAAGCACAACCTCATCATAAGTGCGAGATCCAGAAACACTCATGTGACAAAACGGGTAAGCCACTTGAGCCGTTGGCAAGTGGTTAAGTTGTACGACTTCAAACTAACAAGGGTCATGGTCACCTTGGTTTAATCCGCAATTCTGCACCAGAACCACGTTCCTACATGGTTGATTCAAATTGAGGGATTTACCAGCAAAACCGTCAGCACCTTCTACCAGTGAAGGCACTGCAACTCACGATCCCGTATCCAGATGTTCCTGGACTGTGTCACCGTATGCGGAGTCTGCGCCCAGCATGTATCCTGCCTTCTCATCACCATGGTCGGTGTCCGGGTCTCCAGTCTCACCTCACCTGTCTCACGGATCTCTGATTCACCAACAGCCCGGTCTCACAGTTTTTGCTGGTGAAGGATGTAGATACGAGCTTGTACCATACGCATGCGGGTCACATTTGTAAACCTACCCTTAGATACGGGGACTATGCTTAACCTGCTGAAGCGACTGCCTATTTTTACAGACGCCAGTTAAACATGAGTAGTTGTACTCACATATATATTCGTAGTTACGTTATTTCCTTAAGAGGAAAGATGTAGCTCTACCTATATGTTCACCAATACTAACACACATATGTTACATACCACTCGGATCTATAATCGAGTCCGGGTTTTACAATATAGTTACCATTTAATACGTTTCCAGACACCAGCTGGCAGTCGAGATGCAGCTACAGTGATGTCAACATGTTGTGTGACTATTATATGCCAATAAACTTGTTTGATATTTACTTGGAGTATTTGTTAATAGCTCTACACATACATGGCATGATTAGCAAGTTTGCTGATTATACAAATGTGGGTGGTTTTGCAAATAGTGAAGATGGTTGTGAAAAATTTGCACCAGGATCTTGATCGATTGGCCAGGTGGCCTGATTAATAGTTGACGGAATTTAATACAGAGAAATGTAAGGTGTTGCATTTTAGCAAGTCAAACATTGGCAGGACCTATACTTTGAATAGTATGCCTCTGGGGATTGTTGTAGAGCAGAGGAGTCTAGAGGTCTAGAGGTACAGGTGCATGTTTCCTTGAAGGTCGAGAGACAGGTAGATCACAACTTGCCTACACTGGCCAACATATCCCAGCCAAACTAGTCCCACCTGCCCACATTTGATCCATATCCCTCCAAACCTGTGCTATCCATGTACCTGTCTAACTGTTTCTTAAATGTTTGGATAGTCCCTGCCTCAACTACCTCCTCTGGCAGCTTGTTCCATATACCCACCACCCTTTGTGTGAAAAAGTTACCCCTCAGATTTCTATGAAATCTTTTCCCCTTCACCTTAACCCTATGTCCTCTAGTCCTTCAGTCACCGACTCTGGGCAAGGGACTGTGTATATACCCGATCTATTTGTCTTATACATCTCTATAAGATCACCCCTCATCCTCCTGCGCTCCAAGGAATAGAGCCCCAGCCTACTCAACCTCTCCCTATAGCTCAGACCCTCTGGCCCTGACAACATCCTTGTAAATCTTCTTTGTACGCTTTCCAGCTTGACAACATATTTCCTATAACATGCTGCCCAGAACTGAACACAATACTCTAATTGTGACCTCACCAACATCATATACAACTGCTCCCAACTACTATGCTCAATACTCTGACTGATGAAGGTGAATGTGCTAAAAACCTTTTTGATCACCCAATCTACCCACAACTTCAAGGAACTATGTGGACTTTCCATTTAGTAAGAGAATGAATCTGGCAACAAATTGACACTAGCTGACTTGGAAATTATAGCAAATCATATTTTATTGGAAATACCATGTTCATTCAAGTTTGCGTTTATTGTCCAACTAAGAGTGAAATTTGGGTTACCACACAGCCATACTAAATGAAAGTAACAACACGCACAGCCACATAAAATAAAATTTAACATAAACATCCACCACAATGGAATCCATGTTCCTCAATATGATGGAAGGCAATAAAGTTCAGTCAACCTCCTCCTTTGTTCACCCGTGGTCGGGGTCTTTGAACGTCCGCATTGCAGTTGCCGACGGTCCACTGTTCACGCCCTCTCGTCTGGATGATTGAAACTTCAGCTTCGAGATGGATCCATGGCTTCTTCTTAACGGAGACCGCGGCTTCACGGTGTTAAAATGCACAGGCCCCGCAGTCGGAATTCCGCTGGCGACCCTCGGCAGAGGATCGCAGTTCCCGTTGTTAAAATCCGTGCCACGCCGGCGGCTTGAAGCTCCGGGCCAGTCTCCAGGAAAAGCCGCACCACTCAACATTGTTAGGTCGCAAAGGCGGGGCGGAGATGCGACACGGAGAAACTCGCATCTCCATCGAGGTAAGTGACTGAAAAGGGTTTCCCCCGATTCCTCGTCCCCCCTTCCCCCCACATAAAACAAATCAAGAAACACTTAAAATAATAAAAGCAGAGAGGAGACTGATAAACTGTTAGCGAGGCAGCCACTACAGTGGCGCCACCAGATGGAATATATTGGAAATTAATAGGACATTTTGACTAAATATTATGATTAAGACATTGACCAGATAAGTTTTCATATAAAATATATTGCAACAAGATCTTGAGAAAAGTACAATGGTAAAAAAATAATTTGAAAATAAACATTTGAATAAGGGTATTAAGAGAAAGAAGACCTTATAGGAAAGGTCATAAGGTGAAGGGGAAAAGATTTACTAGGAATCTGAGGGGTAGCTTTTTGATACAAAATATGGTGGGTGTATGGAACAAACTGCCAGAGGAGGTGGTTGAGGCTGGGACTATCGCAACGTTTAAGAAACAGCTGGACAGGTGCGTGGATAGGACAGGGTGGGAGATTGCAACCTTCACGTGGTCCACCCTGTTTCAACAAATGCAATCAACCTGGCGTGCACAAAAAAAATATCAAACAGAACGCCATACGCCAGAAGAAGAATGGATAGGACAGGTTTGGAGCAGTAGCTACAGAGTATAGCTGGAATATGTTGGACAGTTTGGGCAAGTTGGGCTGATGGGGCTGATGGGTCTCTTTCCATGCTGTATCACTCTATGACTATCACTTATAGGAGGATAATTAGGCCATTCAGCCCATCAAGTCCATTCCGCTATTTAACCATGGCTGATCTTTATCTCCCTCCTAACCCCATCCTCCTGCCTTCGCCCCATAACCCTTGACACCTGTACTTATCAAGAATCTATCTATCTCTGCCTTAAAAATATCCATTGACGGCCCCCACAGCCTTTTGTGGCAAAGTATTCCACAGGTTCACCAACCACTCACAAAATAAATTCCTCCAATGGAAACATCCTCTCCACATCCACTTTATCCAAGGCTTTCACTATTCAATAAGTTTCAATGAGGTCCCCCCTCGTCCTTTTAAACTCCAGCGAGTACGGGCCCAGTGCGGTCAAATGCTCATCATATGTCAAACCACTCATTCCTGGAATCATTCTTGTAAACTTTCTCTGGACCATCTCCAGGGCCAGCACATCCTTCCACACATATGGTGTCCACAATTGCTCACAATATTCCAAATGTGACTTTACCAGTGCCTTATAGAGCCTTCGCATCACATCCCTGTTTTTGTACTCTAGCTTTCTTGAAATAAATGCTAGCATTGGGTTTGCCTTCCTTACGCCAATTCGACTTGCAAATTAACTTTTTGAGAATCATGCACCAGAGCTCCCAAGTCCCTTTGCACTAATCATTTCTGGATTATCTCACCTTTTAGAAAATAGTCTAAGCCTTTATTCCTGCCACCAAAATGCGTGACTCCACACTTATATTCCATCTGCCAATTCTCTGCCCACTCTCCTAACATGTCCAAATCCTTCTGCAAAGTCCTTGCTTTCTCTACACTACCTGTCCCTCCACCTATTTTCGTATCATCTGCAAACTTGGCTACAAAGTCTTCAATCCCCTTGTCCAAACCATTAATATATAATAACAAGAAGAGTAGTGGCTCCAGCACTGACACCTGTAGAACTCTGCTTGTCACTGGTCAGCTAAAACTAAGCAAATTTCTAAATGCAAAATAAAAGATTTAAAGCAGATAGAAATGTTTTGAAATCTGCAAAATAAATGTTGTAAAGTACAATATAGTATGTACGTTGAATCTTTCACAAAAAAATGTGGATGTTGGATTGAAAGTGTTCCAATTAAGGTGATTGCAGAAATTGTAAAATAGAGCAGCATCGTGAATATTGATAAAAGTGGTAATGGAAAACACACTGGACCACATGGTCAGTTCACCCGAGAAGGATTGGCACAAAGTTAGGAAGGCCATAAGGAATAGTAGAATTAGGCCATTCGTCGACTCCGCCATTCAATCATGGCTGATCTATCTCTGCTCACCCCATCCTCCTGTCTTCTCCCCATAACCTCTTTCATCTGTAAAAAAAGAAAATAAATAAAAGAAAGAGAATGAAAACCTCTTTGATGTAGATTAGAATTTGACCCAGAAGTCTGACTGAAAATTTATGAAGCAAAATACTTCATGTGTTTCATAGTGCTATAACTTTATATAAGAACTAAAGTGCTGATGATGGCTTTGAACACTTTAATTTGCATTTGAAAGCTTCATTTCCCCCAAATTCTAGACTTTCAAATGAGCTGAATTTTGATTATTCATTTCCAGCATATGCAGTATAGCTAATTTAATTCACCCAGTTCAAACAGCAAAACAGACAGATTACATTCCTTTGATTCCAACAATTTGCAGAATAGATTTTCTTTAAATAACCTTGACAGTTAAAGTTAACTGTTGACTGGAGGCACAAGCAACTGCAAATGCTGGAATCTTGAGAGAAAATAAATAAATTGTGAGAAGAACTCAACAGGTCAGACAGAATCTGTGGAGGGAATGGTCAGACAACATAGAACGTGGAATAGTACAGAAAAGAACAGACCCTTGAACCCAAAACGTCTTGCAGAACATAACACCAAGACCAACTCTTAACTGCCTGCACATAATCGCTTCATTCCCTGTATATCATAGAAACATAGAAAATAGGTGCAGGATTAGGCCATTCGGCCCTTCGAGCCTGCACCGCCATTCAATACGATCATGGATGATCATCCAACTCAGTATCCCGTACCTGCCTTCTCTCCATACCCTCTGATCCCCTTAGCCACAAGGGCCACAGCTAACTCCCTCTTAAATATAGCCAATGAACTGGCCTCAACTACCCTCTGTGGCAGAGAGTTCCAGAGACCCACCACTCTCTGTGTGAAAAAAGTCCTTCTCATCTCGGTCCTAAAGGATTTCCCCCTTATCCTTAAGCTGTGACCCCTTGTCCTGGACCTCCCCAACATCGGGAACAATCTTCCTGCATCTAGCCTGTCCAACCCCTTAAGAATTTTGTAAGTTTCTATAAGATCGCCTCTCAATCTCCTAAATTCTAGAGAGTATAAACCGAGTCTATGCAGCCTTTGTTCATAAGACAGTCCTGACATCCCAGGAATCAGTCTGGTGAACCTTCTTTGCACTCCCTCTATGGCAATAATGTCCTTCCTCAGATTTGGAGACCAGAACTGTACACTATACTTCAGGTGTGGTCTCACCAAGACCCTATACAACTGAAGTAGAACCCCCTTGCTCCTATGCTCAAATCCTTTTGCTATGAAAGCTAACCATTCGCTTTCTTCACTGCCTGCTGCACCTGCATGCCTACTTTCAATGACTGGTGTACCATGACACCCAGGTCGCGCTGCATCTCCCCTTTTCCTAATCGACCTCCATTTAGATAATAGTCTGTTTTCCTATTTTTGCCACCAAAGTGGATAACCTCACATTTATCCACATTATACTGCATCTGCCAAACATTTGCCCACTCACCCAGAAAGTAGTTCATCCATGTCCATGTGCCTATCCAAAAGGCTTTTAAATGCCACAAACGTATCTGCTTCCTGCACCACCCCTGGATTCACATTTCAGATACTTACGGCCCTCTGTGTAAAAAACATGACCTGCATATCTCCTTTAAACTTTGCTCCTCTCACCTTAAGCTATGCCCTCTAGTATTTCATTTTTTAATCCTGGAAAAAAAGGTCCACTCTGTCAACCCTGTCTATGCCTCACTTAATTTTATATACTTTGATCAAGCCTCCCTGCAACCTCCGATCTGTGTAATCTCAGTCTGTACAACCTCTCCATGTAGGAATGCCCCCTAATCCAAGCATCATTCTGGTAAATCTCCTCTGCACCTTTTTGAAAGCCAAACTATCCTTCTTGCAATGGGACAACCAGAACTACATGCAATATTCCAAATAAGGCCTAACCAACATCCTTTAAAGCTGCATCATGACTTCTTGACTTTTACACTCAATGCCCCAACCTATGAAAACGAGCTTACCATGTGCCTTCTTTACCACTCTATCTACCTGTGTTGCCACTTACTATGAGATATGGACTTTGACCCCAAGATCCCTCTGTCATAAGGGTTATGCCATTCTGTGGAATTCTTTGCCACAGAAGGCTGTGGAGGCCAAGTCGGTGGATAGTTTTAAGGCAGAGATAGATTCTTGATTAATACGGGCGTCAGAGATTATGGGGAGAAGGCAGGAGAATAGGGTTAGGAGGGAGAGATAGATCAGCCATGATTGATAGGTGGAGTAGACTTGGGCTAAATAGCTTAATTCTACTCTTATACCTTATGACCTTATTAATTGTATATTTTTCCCTAACATTTGATCTCCCAAAGTGCAATTCCTCACACTTGCTCCAATTACTCCATCTGCCCTGTTTCTGCCATTTCAGTAGCTGATCTATATCTCGCTGACAGGCTTCTTCACAGACTGCAACCCCCTGCAATCTAACCATCCCGTCTACCTTTACTAACTTACTAACCATCCTATCTATATTTACGTCCAAGTCATTTGCCTATCACAAACAGCAGATGTCCCAGCACAGATCCCTGCAGAACAGCACAGGTCACAGATTTCCAGGCTGAATATTGTCCTTCCACCATATAGGCAGCTTTGCCCCACATAGACATCTATCATGGGTGACTTTATCAAATGTCTTACTGAAATCTATGTGCACAACATCCACAGCCTTCAATTACTTTAGTCACTTTAAATAAAGGAACAACATTTTGGGTTGGGTCCCTTCTTATGTCTGATCATGATTAATAGTAAGATTAAATGAGAACTTACCATTTTGAAGTTTGATCTTGATTTTATGAGGAGTTACGCTGAGCGATTACGCGAAGAAGGCCGTCAGTCCGCTAGCGCGCCAATCTTCAAAGCAGCGGTGTGAAATCACAGATGATAATGGTTGAACTGAAAATAGTAAGATTAGAGAAGTGTAGAACTACCAGATGACCTTAATAATATGAGGGTTGGGAGCAGTGGGCACGTAATTGCTCATCGTAACTCGTCATAAAATCAAGATCAAACTTCAAACTAGTAAGTTCTCATTTAATCTTACCATTTTACTTCGGAGTCATGTGAGTGACTATGTGAAGATTTCAAAGCTCTGTGATTTCATGCCAGAAATGAATCTATGCGTTACACACTGCATGGAGTGACCATGGATGAGTGAAAAAGATTAATGCATTCAGACATGACTTAACTTGTTATAATGCTGATGCTTTAATCATCAAAATAAAATAATAGTGACCTCTTTCATCGAGGGGGAAACTATAAAACGGAGTCTAAAATGGAGTTAGCAAATACCCCCAGTTTGGGGATGGGTTATATAAAATGTTGGTAAAGTATGTTCATTTAACCATCCTGCAGCTGCTAGGATGTGGTCCTGTGGAACGTACATAACCTTTGGAGCTGATGTAGTAGCAGCCCTGGTGGAATGAGTGTGGCAAATATTAGTATCGACTCATGCATTGCCAAAACCCCGGTTTTACCACCTGGAGATGGCAGAACTAATACCTCTATGAAGTTTTTTGTAACTAACTAGTTTTTTTTAATTGCTAGTGAGGAGCCTCAGAGGCTCTAGGTGGATCTAGACGTATAGTTGTAAAGGTGTGACCACACATTACCGAAGGTCCATAGAGTATGCCATGAAACTTGTTTGAGACCGAAGCCCCTGGTTAGTACTGGTTAATTTAAATCAGGACAAAAAATGTTACATATTAGCAGATGTTAGCATCCTGTCCAGTTGCAATTTACATTGTGACTGGGCCCGTTGCACTGAGGCCAGTGCCATGAGGATAAGTACCTTAGAGAGCCAGCTAAAGTTGAGGATGTAGCTGGAGCCCCCTAGTGAAGTAATGTTAACATTACATCTATGTCCCATACTTCCGTGTTACCGGGCCTGGGAGAACTTGTATTAAAGATATCCTTATTATTCTGGATATCAGAGCGTGAGACCCGACAGTGTTTGTCCAACTTCTGCAGCAAATATGATGAGAAAGCACGTTGGCACAGTGAATGGCATTTTACTTAATTATTGTCATAGCCCCATTTGAAAATTAACTGTAAGACATCAGTATCCATGCTGTGTAGTATGTAACATGTGTATTTGAACAAAATGCTTCCCATCTGCTGAAGTGGAAATGTACTGCCTTATGGTGCTTCCCCTGCACTCCGCAATGTGCACGACATGGATTGGTCGGACTACCTGAGCCGCAGGCATAGTCGTCTCAGGGTCTGCAAGTCAATTAATTGATTTTCTAGCAGTGGCTGGTTTCCCGTGTCACAGGCAGAACCAGCAAGTTTTATGTTTTGAATGACCATATTAGGTTCTATATTATTCCCAACATTAGTGGGAACCGTGGCTGCGTATGCCAGTCAGGCAGTTGAAACACCTGAAGCGGTGTCTGCTGGATTTATTGCAAGATCCGACTGGCATGTCAGTATGGAGGAAAGACATGCAAGAAACATTCCTCCCCCATATGGCAATAGTGTATCTCTCGCCACTGTATGCCTCATATTTACAACTGGTAAATGAGCCTGGTGTTCTATCGAGCCATGATGACATTAAACACCTTGTGATCCAACATCCGTTCTGTGTTGTCATTGATTTCATATGATGATACAATAGCCCCAAACGAGGTGAGGTAAATGTCATGTGATACTTTAACTTTTTTGCACGCATGTGACTAACATATGCCACCACCATAGTGTATCAACTTGGTTTGAGCATGCAGAGTATGCATATTTGCACAATAACCTTTAACCTGTAGGATGCACCTAGTGTTTATAGGTAGTTGATAACAATAACTGAAAAATTGGTGACTGATGCAAACCACATCCACCTCCATAACTGGAGATGGCAGTCGTAATTCGTCATCTTTGAGGACTAGCATCAGTTTGTAATGCCTGAGGATTACTGACCAAACTTACTGGAGCAATGCTGAATACTGCCACCATAGTGACTTCGGTAGCTTCAGTTGGGATAGGCATGGGTCTATTAACAATGACCTACATGGTACTTGAGGGGTTAATTCTTTGCACGTTGTAAATTCTGATAATGCAAAGGCCCAATTTGCACTCTGGAACACACCTGCTATATTACACTTGGTGAGTAGATGGCTGCTTAATAACAACAAGGTTGTTACAGGCTTCTGTTAATTCCACCTCTTGCCCCAGGGCGGGAGTCCCTGTTAAATTGTTTGTTAAATATAAATCCCAACAGTCAATTGTTCTGATTGGTATCAACTTAAATTTAACTGGATGGATTAAGGGACCCCAATTCCTCAAATATAGTTTAGGCTGCAACAGTTAATTTAGTAAAATACATTGTTTAAAACATCATCCAGATAGGGGATAACAAATGTTCTAGAGCTTTGAGCAGCCCAAGCACCGGTTTAACTAATTCGGTAAATAAACCTGGGAGCTGAAGTTAGCCCATTTTGCAATGGTTTAACTGTTAGCATTGACCCATCCAGATAAATTTCAAATATCTCCAGAGATCCCTGTGAATGGGAATTGAATAGCATGCATCTTTGAGATCGATGCTTGCCATATAGCTCCTATAGAATCAATAATTAGACAATAACGTAGTTTCCCATTTTGAAATTCTATACTGCACATATGAGTTAAATCCGGATGAAGTGACATCTTCCATCTTTCACCCTGTCCTGAAAGGCAATCCTGCCCATAATACTGGGCCTGTCTCGAAAGACAACTCCGGCCCCATTCCAAACCTGCTTGGAACCTATGTATGTTGTGCAGTATAAAGTAATCACATGTTATCATCAGTTTATTAAACCCAGATCTGAATCTCATGCTATCATGGTCACTTGTAGAGAAACACGTGTAAATATTACCAACATGTAAATGGTCTGCAACCCATGTTGTGGAAGAACCAGACCCACCGACCTCCATGGCTACCGGTGGTCTTATGGTAAGCCCAAAGGCCGCTGATGCAGGTTCTTTCTCCCCTCCTTGATCGGAGAGGAGGAATGGTAGGGTGTGTAGATTTCATATTTCCCCAGAAGGCTTGGCCTTGGTCTAAAAAACCTGCATCATATTGAGCCTGCCTCGTAAGACAGCTCTGGCCGTAATGCTGTGCCTGCCTCTAAAGACAATGCTGGCCATATTTCCGCGCCAAGCTTTCAAGCTTAAAAAGGCTTCAGTGAACCGCTGCCCCCGATGGAGGCGTGGGGTGTGTCATCGCCTACCGATGAAGCTTCGCTCGTCGTCGGTACCTTGATTAGTCTGACAGCTTTTTGCTTCCACATCCTGGTCTGATCTGTGGGAAAAATCTTACCTGAAGCAAGGATTCGGCAGCTGGTTTCATTTCCTGGATTCATGAATCCTTTTGGAGTATATCATTGTGGAGCACCTCTTCATCAGGTGCTCCACGTGGGTTTGAACATTTAAAAACGTTACCCATGTAGGAGGGAATCCTCTCCATCAGGAAACCTCCTGGCCTGACTTCCCTAGTCCACAGGCCTGACCGTCTTCCTTTGGTATTACCCCCTTTCTGGGAATCCACAGCGGTCTGGAAGGGGCTGACCACTATATGTTGGTGGGGTCCCTCCTGGCCTGACTTCCACTGGCCTACCCCACTGCTGTTGGTTTACACCCTACCCGGGGAACCACAGCCGGTCTGGAAGCAGATGTCCCCTGTACATTGGGGGGTGGGGGAAGGGGACCTCCTGGCCTGGCTCTCCAGACATTGCCAGCGTGTGGTTTGTTTAACCCCTTCTGGGTTACCACAGCTGGTCTGGAAACCACTGACTGTGTTGTCAGTGACTGAGGGTAGTGAATCCGACGGCCGCCGGCTACCCGCACTTCCGCGGTCTCTGTAGCCGGTTTCCCCGGTATCCGAGGCCGAGACCGGGATTCCCCGCGGTCCATGACCGGTTTCTCAGCATTACCCCAATCTTGTCTAGCAGGTACTTCTCTGAACACAAGAAAACCTGGAAATTAGGTAAGACTTACCGTCAGGTTGAACTTACCGCTGGACAGAGGAACGCTGCCACCAGTCGGCTCGTTCGCACAAAGCGGGTCAACGTAATGACCTGCTAGCGGACTGACGGCCTTCTTTACATAGTCACTCCCGTGACTCCGAAGTAAAATTGTGCAAATTGCATGATTAATTGTTGCAAAGTAACAAAGTACAATTTTTTTTTTAAACGTAGGATGGAAGCCAGATGATGGTTTGACTATTTTGGTGTCTGTCTTTGGGGAAAATGAGCGAGACTTACCAAATTGTGCATTTGCAAGTAACAGTTGGATATATTTTAGCAGAAGGAAGGTAAATTTGCCATCACTTTGAAAAGTCAATTTATTTTATTTTCAGGAATGCAATATTTGTCTTTCAGGAAGCATTTTTTTTTTCAGATTTCCCAGAGAGATGTTCCAAAGCTGCCAATGTACAGCAACAAAACTTTGGAGTATATCAGCAAGGTATACAGTTCTCAAATTCAAATATACTCTCTAATTTTCACTCAGAATTATTCTACATATTATTGGAAAAATCATTTGTCTACATGATAAATGGGTGCCTCTGGAAATAAGGGTACCAACCTGTGACATGGGTGGCCAAATTTGAAAGTTACTAAATTATAATGAAATACCACAGCATTAAAAATGGGCCTACCTTTGATTCTTTTGAGCTAATTTGTGATCAAAATCAACCACTATTTGACCAAAATGTAATACATTCAAAATGTGAAAAAAACAAGATTTTTTAAAAACTGATTTCTAAACTCCCTTACAAAATGTCAGCACGTTTCCCACCACGAGACCCGTAATTCACGGCAGCTTCATTATAATTGCGTTGTTAGATTTTTTTTAAATCGCAACAAACGCATAAACAACAGTTAAAGCATTGACAGGAGGGACCACAGATTGAAACATCGCTAAAATAGGTGAGCAAACTCATTTTCTTTCTCATGATTTTAAGTTTTACTAGACCAAGTGCAGACCCATTTGGTCTACTCCCCCAACGGTGTGCTCTCCCAACCCAATATTCCACCACTCACCCGTTCCCCCAACCCAAATTAACCCCAGTTTCATACCACTTCAAGCAGGGTGCAAGGCCACCAAATTCAAGTGCAGTTTCATACCACTTCAAGCTGGATCCAAGGCCACCAAATTCAAGTGCAGTTTCATACCATTTCATGCAGGGTGCAAGGCCACCACATTTAAATGCAGTTTCATACTATTTCAAGCAGGGTGAAACCACCATAAAAATCACCATAAAACCACACAAAACACAGCACTCACAGTTCAGTAGACATTCAGTTTGTTCAGTTGATTCACAACTCAGACAGACCTCTCCCTCCCCATCATGCAGAGACTGAGCCACACCCACACTTCCGGGTTTTATAATCCCTCCCCCTCCCTGGAAAAGGTGTGGCGGAGTGAGGGGGACTGAGTAAGATGGCCAAAAATCACAGGCGTAAGTGGTAGTGTTTTATCTAAAATCAATATACTGTGCAAACAGGAAGTTCTCAAGTTTAGACCACCAGCCATTGGCAGTGCTTTTTACTTCAACCCAAAACCCCACAGGCATTTGCAGAGCTTTTTACTTCAACCCAACCACATTTTCATTTTCAAAACACATTAAGGGCACTCAAGGTCAGTAAAACCACACTCACAGTTTAGTGGACATGTGTTCAATGTTATTCACAGCTCAGACTGAGTGACATGACTTCCCCCATCTTGCAAAGACTCACTGAGGCACAACACTTCCGGGTTTTATAGACCATCCGCCTCCCACCAGCAGGGGCAGCAGAGAGAATGTCAACATTTTGTAAACATTAATAACTCTTCTATGTTTAATCAATGGGAAAAATCCTCTTGTCCTGCGAAGCAGAGGGGGACTTTGAGTAAGCTTGAGTAAGCAAAAAATCACAGCCGCAAGTGGCAGCATTTTTTGATGGAACAGAAAAACAGGAAGTGGTCAATCTCTTACTTTTAGTAATATACTTGACATAGAAACAGAAACATAGAAAATAGGTGCAGGAGTAGGCCATTCGACCCTTCGAGCCTGCACCGCCATTCAATGTGATCATGGCTGATCATCCAACTCAGTATCCCGTACCTGCCTTCTCTCCATACCCCCTGATCCATTTAGCCACAAGTGCCACATCTAACGCCCTCTTAAATATAGCCAATGAACTGGCCTCAACTACCTTCTGTGGCAGAGAATAGTAAGATTGAACGAGAACTTACCAAGTTTGAAGGTTGATCTTTATTTCATGAGGAGTTGCGGTGAGGGATTTCGTGAAGAGCCCGCCGGCACGCATGCGCGACATTCTTCAAAGCAGCGGTGTGGAATCACAGAAACAACAACAGAAATGACTTGGCATAGTAAGATTTAAAGAGACTCTGATTACCAGCTGAAGATGATCGAGGGTTGGGAGCGGAGGGCACGAAATCCCTCACCGCAACTCCTCATGAAATAAAGATCAACCTTCAAACTTGGTAAGTTCTCGTTCAATCTTACTATTTCATTTCGGAGTCACGTGAGTGACTTCGTGAAGACTTCAAAGCTTCTGTGATTACACGCCCTGGACAACGTCCATGCGGACACACCACTAGCAAGGATGGATTGGAGTAAACAAGTTGACGAAACGAGGTTATACTGAAACAAAAAGAAGATTTGTTAATAACACAACAAATAACACCCTTTTAATCAGGGACATCCCCACGTTCACACCCGGCGTTCAGCACGGCCTCTGCGAACTGAAGGGGAGCAGCAACAGGCTCATTATAGAATCGCTGGAACACAGCTTCATTCGCCCATCCTGCTGTGGCGAGGATATGGTCCATGGGTACCTCCATGACTCTCGCCGCCGACGTAGATGCAGCCCTGGTGGAGTGGGATGTAAACACATTAGTGTCAATACCTGCCTTATTCAGGACGATCCGGAGCCACCTGGATATCGTCTGGACTGTCACTCGATGGTGAGGTCTTTTGTGAGTGACAAGCAGGTACAACTCCATTCCTCTGATGCTCCTCGTCACCTTGATGTAGTAACGGATGTGAGTGGCTAAACATAGCCGAGCATCTGCAGGGTATGCCGGGAACTTCAGCTGCAGCCCTGTGCACCCAGGTCTATGCTGCTTAAGTAGCTCATCGATAAAAAGGACTACTTCTCCCGGGGTCGACGTCATCCTGTCAATACGTAGTTTGTGGAGCGTCTGAACCCGCTGTGCTGAAGTCAGCGCTAGTAACATCACCAATTTCATAGTGGGTTGGTCCAGCTGTAACCCTTCCATGGGTGACCACGACCTGAGCAGGGTAAGTACATCCCTGACATCCCAGGTGATGTTGTAGCGTGGTGTAGGCGGATTCAGATTGAATATTTCCCGCATAAGCCTGGACACTAGCCTGTTCGATCCTACCTCGATGTTGAGGTAGAATGATAGCGCACTCCTGGCGCTGTTGATGGCAGTATAACTCAAGTGCTCATCATGGTGCAACCCCGCGAGGAATTCCAGGACGTCGGCTATGGAGACATCATCACAGGTGATGTGAGAGCGACTGCAGTAGGCTTCACACTTGGTGATGTGGGAGAGATATCTCCGCCTGGTTGACTCTTGACATGATGCTCCAATGGTGTTCATGGTCCGGGTGGTAAGGCCATACTGCATCCATGGCCTGGTCAGAACCTGCAAGCCAGTAATTTTAGATAGGCATGGCAGGGGTGTAACTCCCCTGAGACAGGGTGAGAAAACCAAATGTGGGCAACCCTCTAGAGGGACCCAAGGTTGACTAATCATGTCAGAGACCACCGGATACCAAGGCTGTGTGGGCCAGTCGGGTATGACAAGAATGCCTCTGGCAGAATCCATCCTGATTTTTTGTAATACCCGACTGATGAGGCAAAACGGGGGGAATGCATAGAAAAACCACTTCCCCTAGTCTAGCGAGAATGCATCAATCGCTAATGCCCCAGGGTCTGGTTCCCATGAAACATATGTCGGTACCTGATGGTTCAACCGGGACGCAAAAAGGTCGATATCCGGCTGGCCAAATTTGGCTGTAATTTGGGCAAATATTGGAGGATGCAGTATCCACTCAAACTATCATTGAATTTGCGTGACCTGGTGTCTGCCACAGTATTAAGCCTACCTGGCAAATAGGTAGCTGAAATCCAAATATCTCGATCAATACACCAGCACCAAATAGTATTAGCCAATTTGTCACAAGAGACTGACCTGGTACCGCCCATATGGTTTAAATATTGCACCGCTGTAGTGTTGTCTATTTGGAGACGGACATGAGTACCACTAAGATTAGCACAATATGCCCGCAGTCGGTGAAATGCTGCCAGCAGCTTCAAATAGTTAATCCCTTGTATTAGCAAGATGCTAGCTTCAAGGGGATCCCACCTGCCTCCACAACTAGAAGAGCTGTCCGCAGCTCCCCAAGCTTGCGTCAGTTTTGCAAATATACCACCGGATTGGGCACAACAATGGGTTTGAATGCCTTGCCAATATTGGACACCCACCATTGTAGCTCAACCTTAGCATCGGAAGGCAGCCCCATAGGTCTGTCCAAATGACCAGCGTTCTTTTTTTTTTTTTTTTTTTCTCGAACGCAGCAATCGTGGCCCTTCGCAGATTTTGATAATGCAAAGGTCCAAACCGGGCTGCCGGAAATAAAGCTACGATTTTCCCAATCATCTTAGCTGTAGGCCGAATAGATGGTATACTGGCGGATGCGAGATCCTGACATGCAAGGGAAACATCCTCCACCTTGTGAAATGGAATGTTGGCCCTCATTAGAATAGAGTCCACCGTGAAACCCAAATAATCCATAACCTGGGATGGGTGAAACTTCGATTTTTCTGGATGGACTATAAACCCCAGCTGCTGAAATATAGTAACAGTTGCTGAAACAGCGCTTCCAGAGTGTTGCCAATAAGCAGAATATCATCTAAATAAGCCATTACAATATGATGTTGTATACGTAATTTGGCCATAATAGGTTTGAGTAATTTAGTAAAGCCTAGGGCGGTAGTAAGCCCATTTGGTAAGGCCCGATATTGCCAGAGCTGATCCATCCAGACAAATTTCAAAAATTTCCGGTGATGTTTCCGGATGGACACTGAATAGCATGCATCTTTCAAATCAATACATGCCATAAAGCAACCATGCGAAAGCAGTGATTTGGCTGTCTCAAAAGGTGTCCATTTGAAAATGTGTATATGTTACAAAAGGTATTCAACTGGTCAAGTCAATCACCCGACAACCTCCATCCTTTTTTGGCCTAGTAAAAATATGGGAGACGAATTCAATGGGCTCGTGAATAGTTTTCTCTATCACGCCTTTTGTTCAGACGAAAATTTTCAGCCGTGCCTGCTGCCTGCTCAACGGCAGACAGCGTAAACTTCCGTTGAGGCATATGCTGGGATGGAGGACCCCGAATATCCTTCCCTCTTGGAGAAGTCTTCCCCGAATTTTGTTGATTCTGCTGCAGGAGGGGCTCCAATATCCGCTCCATCCTGGCCAATACGCCCCTTGAGCTAAAACTCGGGCGGCCGAAGTCCTCATGTTCTGCTGAACTGCTGGGGCTTCGTCCATCGGCCCACACCTCATCGAGGTGACCCTGGTGCCGGAAAGTTGTCGCCGGTAGCCGCTGCAGCGAAGCTGAGCGATTCCCGCGCGGGAGGTACTCTCAAACGCCTCCTCGGCGGAGCTTGGTCTCGCTGCCTCGGAGGGCAAATGCGATGGGAAGTCGGCACCTGACTTAGCATGGAGATCCGACGCCCGCGCGGGCTTGCCGGCTGCCCATATCATGGACCTAGCCGACGCATAGTCTCGTCCTCCCATGCATGGGGGACTCGGCGACCGTGGCGTATGGGCTCGTTGAAGGGAGGAGCAGTTCGCTGGGCTTAGTGTCTGCTGACGGTTCTCAACTTCTGCTGACGGCGGTTAACCTCCCTGTGCCTACTGGAGCTGGATGGCTCCTCTCCAGTAGCCGCGTCATGCGGCCATACGCCCTTCACCCTGAACACTGGGGTGGTCGGAGACCTCCGGCTCAGAAAGATTGCCGGGGCTCCTTTCATCGGCCCGCACCTCTGAGAAGTGATCTCGGTGCCGGAAGTTGTCGCTATCGGCCGCCGCAGCGAACCGCGCGATTCCCGCGCGGGAAAGGTGTTCAACCGTCTCCGTTGAACGGGAGCGGAAGCCGTTGCCACAAAGGGCCCTGACGGCTTGGGGTCGACTCCAGCAGAAGCATGGAGCGACGCCCGCGCGGGCTTGCCGGCTGTCCACATCGTGGACCTTGCCGACGCACGGTCTCGTCCCCCCCATCGACAGGGGACTCGGCGACCGAGGCGGGACCGTACCCAAGCCCCCCGTCCCTGCGGCGGGGTTTGGGAGTTGGATAGCAGATCTCACAGACCCAGGTCCCGCCGTTGCACCAGACCGCACCATGGCGGCTGGTGGAGCCTTGGCCCGAACCGGGTTTAGGCTTACGGGCTCCTCCCCTGCCCTTCAACGAAGGGCTAGCGGAGGGGGGTCGGGCCACAGCACGACCCCTTCCCCGTGGTCGCCAATGGCGAACTTGTGGCAGGGTCCCCCCTTTCGAGAGGCACCCCGTTCTCGGCTCCTGGAATCAGCATTGGAGCTGCTGCTCCTCGAATCAGCACAGGAGCTCCTGCTCCTTGAATCAGCACTGGAGCTCCTGCTCCTGGAACCAGCACTGGATCTCCTGCTCCTTGAATCAGCACTGGAGCTCCTGCTCCTTGAATCAGCACTGAAGCTCCTGCTCCTGGAACCAGCACTGGATCTCCTGCTCCTTGAATCAGCACTGGAGCTCCTGCTCCTCGAATCAGCACTGGAGCTCCTGCTCCTTAATCCAGCACTGGAGCTCCTGCTCCTGGACCAGCACTGGAGCTCCTGCTCCTCAAATCAACACTGGAGCACCTGCTCCTTGAATCGGCACTGGAGCTCCTGCATAGCGGCGGGTCGGGCCCGGTAACAACAGGGCTCCCCGACATCCACGCCTATTTCCCCACGTACCTGCAGGGAGAGAACATAACATATACCCGCCACAACAAAACACCAACTCACACTGGAGCTCCGGTGTATCGGCGGGTCGGGCCCTGTGCCAACAGGGCTCCCCGACTACCACGCCTGTTTCCCGGCCCGACTCGCAGGTGAGCCGCTGAGAAAGGCTCCGGGATAAGTGGCGGCGACTCCAAATCCACGTTCCTGTAGGGAGAGAACACACTGCTCCCCCCCCCCCAACAGGAAACCCCTCTGAAGGGCTGGTCAGGAGCCGCGCTCCCGACCAGCCGTCGACAGCAATGCGATGCGACGATATGTCGCGCATGCGTGCCGGCGGGCTCTTCACGAAGTCACTCACGTGACTCCGAAATGAAATTCCAGAGACTCACCACTCTCTGTGTAAAGAATGTTTTCCTCATTTCGGTCCTAAAGGAATTCCCCCTTATCCTTAGACTGTGACCCCTTGTTCTGGACTCCCCCAACATCGGGAACAATCTTCCAGCATCTAGCTTGTCCAACCCCTTAAGAATTTTGTAAGTTTCTATAAGATTCCCCCTCAATCTTCTAAATTCCAGCGAGTACAAGCCGAGTCTATCCAATCTTTCCTCATATGAAAGTCCTGACATCCCAGGAATCAGTCTGGTGAATCTTCTCTGTACCCCCTCTATGGCAAGGATGTCTTTCCTCAGATTTGGAGACCAAAACTGTACGCAATACTCCAGGTGTGGCCTCACCAAAACCCTGTACAACTGCAGTAGAACCTCCCTGCTCCTATACTCAAATCCTTTCGCTATGAATGCTAACATACCATTTGCTTTCTTCACTGCCTGCTGCACCTGCATGCCTACTTTCAATGACTGGTGTACCATGACACCCAGGTCTCGTTGCATCTCCCCCTTTCCTAATCTGCCACCATTCAGATAATAGTCTACCCTCATGTTTTTGCCACCAAAGTGGATAACCTCACATTTATCCACATTATACTGCATCTGCCATGCATCTGCCCATTCACTCAGCCTATCCAAATCACCCTGCAGCCTCCGAGCATCCTCCTCACACCTAACTATACCCCCCAGCTTGGTATCATCTGCAAATTTGGAGATGTTGCATTGAATTCCCTTGTCCAAATCATTAATATATATTGTAAATAGCTGGGGTCCCAGCACTGAGCCTTGCGGCACCCCACTAGTCACTGCCTGCCATTCTGAAAAGGACCCGTTTACTCCTACCCTTTGCCTCCTGTCTGCTAGCCAGTTCTCTATCCACATCAATACTGAACCCCCAATACCGTGTGCTTTAAGTTTGTATGCTAATCTCTTATGCGGGACCTTGTCGAAAGCCTTCTGAAAGTCTAGATATAACACATCCACTGGTTCTCCCTTATCCACTCTACTAGTTACATCCTCAAAAAATTCTATCAGATTTGTCAGACATGATTTACCTTTGTCCAATGATTTCACCACTTTCCAAATGCGCTGCTATCCCATCTTTAATAACTGACTCTAGCAGTTTCCCCACTACCGATGTTAGACTAACTGGTCTGTAATTCCCCGCTTTCTCTCTCCCTCCTTTTTTAAAAAGTGGGGTTACATTAGCTACCCTCCAATCCTCAGGAACTACTCCAGAATCTAAGGAATTTTGAAAAATTATCACTAATGCATCCACTATTTCTGTGGCAACCTCCTTGACTACTCTGGGATGCAGACTATCTGGCCCTGGGGATTTATCGGCTTTCAATCCGTTCAATTTACCCAACACTACCTCCCGGCTAACCTGGATTTCACTCAGTTCCTCCATCTTATTTGACCCCCGTTCCACTGCTATTTCCGGCAGATTATTTATGTCCTCCTTAGTGAAGACAGAACCAAAGTAGTTATTCAATTGGTCTGCCATGTCCTTGTTCCCCATGATCAATTCACCTGTTTCTGACTGCGAGGGACCAACATTTGTTTTAACTAGTCTCTTTCTCTTCACATATCTATAAAAACTTTTGCAGTCAGTTTTTATGTTCCCTGCCAGTTTCCTTTCATAATCTATTTTCCCTTTCCTAATTAAGCCCTTTGTCCTCCTCTGCTGGATTCTGAATTTCTCCCAGTCCTCCGGTAGGCTGCTTTTTCTGGCAAATTTGTATGCCTCATCTTTTGTTTTTATACTATCCCTGATTTCCCTTGTTATCCATGGATGCACCACCTTCCCCGATTTATTCTTTTGCCAAACTGGTATGAACAACTTTTGTACTTCATCCATGCAGTCTTTAAATACCTTCCATTGCACATCCACTGTCAACCCGTTAAGAATCACCTGCCAGTCTATCTTGGCCAATTCACATCTCATACCTTCAAAGTTACCTTTGTTCAAGTTCAGAACCCTTGTTTCTGACTTAATTTTGTCACTCTCCATCCTAATGAAGAACTCAACCATATTATGGTCACTCTTGCCCAAGGGGCCACGCACAACAAGACTGCTAACTAACCCTTCCTCATTACTCAATACCCAGTCTAGAATAGCCTGCTCTCTCGTTGGTTCCTCCACATGTTGGTTGAGAAAACTATCCCGCATACATTCCAGGAAATCCTCTTCCTCAGCACCCCTGCCAATTTGATTCACCCAATCTACATGCAGATTGAAGTCACCCATTATAACCGTGTTACCCTTGTTGCACGCATTTCTACTTTCCTGTTTGATGCCATCCCCAACTCCAATACTACCGTTAGGTGGCCTGTACACAGCTCCCACTAGCGTTTTCTGCCCCTTAGAGTTTCGCAGCTCTACCCATATCGATTCCACATCGTCCACGCTAATGTCCTTCCTTTCTATTGCATTAATCTCCTCTCTCACCAGCAACGCTACCCCACCTCCTTTTCCTTTTCGTCTATCCCTCCTGAATATTGAATATATATAGCAGAGGGGGGCTGACTAAGATGGCCAAAAATCACATCCATAAATGGTAGTGTTTTATCTAAAATCAATATACAGTGCAAACAGGAAGATGTCAAGTTTAGACCACCAGCCATTTGCAGTGCTTTTTACTTCAACCCAAAACCCCACCAGTCATTTGCAATGCTTTTTACTTCAACATAAAACCCCATCAGCCATTTGCAGTGCTTTTTAACCTTATAACCATATAACCATATAACAATAACAGCACGGAAACAGGCCCTCGCGGCCCTTCCAGTCCGTGCCGACCATTTATTTTCCCACAATTTTTACTTAAATTACTATATAATTACTATATAATGTGTATGCGTATTTAGTTATAGCTTTCTAGCACTGATTGTGGATGATCAGCCATGATCATATTGAATCACCCCTCTTGCAACTTTAAAACGAGTATTTAAAGACACTCTTATCATGTAGTGCAAAGGAATTGAGATTTAACAGCAAAGGGAAAAGTCAAGTCAAGGAAGATAAGGATTGATTATTAGATGTGGTTGTGCAGGAAAGAACTACAGATGCTGGTTTAAATAGAAGGTAGACCTAAAATGCTGGAGTAACTCAGCAGGACAGTCAGCATCTCGGAGAGAAGGAATGTGCAACGTTTCGCGTCGGGTCTGAAGAAGGGTCTCGACACAAAAATCCACCCATTCCATCTCTCCAGAGATGCTGCTTGACTCGCTGAGTTACTCCAGCATTTTGTGCCTACCTAATAGATTTGGTTTCTGGATTCCATATTAGATCTTCTGAGTCATAGAATCATAGGGTCATAGAGTGATAATGTGTGGAAACAAGCCCTTTGACCCAACTTGCCCACACTGGCCAACATGTCCTAGCTACACTAGTCCCACCTGCCCGTGTTTGGTCCATATCCCTCCAAACCTCTCATATCCATGTACCTGTCTAGCTGTTTCTTAAATGTTGGGTTAGTCCTAGCCTCAACTACCTCCTCTGGCAGCTTGTTCCATACACTCACTGCCCTTTATGTGAAAAAGTTACTCCTCAGATTCCTATGAAATCTTTTCCCCTTTACATTAAACCTTAAACCTATATCCTCTGGTCCTTGATTCACCTACTCGGGGCAAGAAACTCTGTACATTTACCCAATTAATTCCTCTCATGATTTTATACACCTCAATAAAATCACCCCTCACTCTCCTGCAGTCCAAAGAATAGAGAATAGAGTCCCAACCTACTCAACCACTCCCTTTGCCTCAGACCCTCCAGCCCTGGCAATATCCTTGTAAATTTTTCCTGTACCCTTTTCAGTTTGACAACATCTTTCCTATAATATGGTGCCCAGAATTAAACACAATACTCTAAATGTGGTCTTGACAATGTCTTATACAACTGCAACATGACGTCCTAACATCTATACTCAATACTCAATACAGATGAAGGCCAATGTGCCAAATGCCTTTTTGACCACCCTATCTACCTGAGGTTTGAGAGGACCCAGGAAGATCATTATTACTTGATGGTGAAAGGAAGAGCTGGCAGGGGATGTCAATCATTTTCTTTGGAGATACAAGGTTTTAGCAACAGGAGCAGATAGTGAGAATGTGGTTGACATATATAGAGGGGGATGGGTGCCCTGTGAAGTGCATTGGTGTGTGAATTGTACACTGACATAGGTGTAAGAGCCAAAACAAGGACACCGGTGTGATACGTACATCAAGATGTAGGTAAGTGAACTGTTGCTCCCATCTTTCCTGTCTTTCTAAGCTCCTGAGATACAATGGCACGGTGGCACATTGGTTGAGTTGCTGCCTTACAGCATTTGCAGTGACTGAGACCCAGGATCGATCTCAACTACTGGTGCTGTCTGTACAGTGTTTGTATGTTCTCCCCGTGACCGCATGGGATTTCTCCAAATCTTTGTTTCCTCCCACACTCCAAAGATGTACAGGTTTGTGGGTTAATTGGATTTGGTATAAGTGTAAATTGTCCCTGTTGTGTGTAGGATAGTGTTAATATGCAGGGATCACTGGTCGGTGTGGGGTCAGTGGTCCAAAAGGCCTGTTTCCGCCCTGTATCTCTAAAACGAAGAAATAAAATAACTAAATTCAAAACGCGAAAACAGGCCCTTCGGCCCACCAAGTCCGCGCCGACCAATGATCCCCACACAATAGCACTATCCTACACTAGGGATAATGTACAGTTTTACCAAAATCAATTAACCTACAAACCTGTACGACTTTAGATGTGTGGGAGGAAACTTGAGCACCCGTAGCAAACCCAAGTGGTTACGGGGAGAACGTACTAACTCACTACAGACAGCACTCACAGTCGGGATCGAACCCGGGTATCTGGCGCTGTAAGGCAGCAGCTCTACCGCTGTGCCACCCTAGAATCAAAGGGAGGTATGGCACATAAATAGGTCCTTTAGTCCATCAAGTCCACATTAATCATCAACCACCCATTTATGCTAATCTAGCATTAATCCCATTTTCTCAACAGCTTCAGAGAACATAGAATGGTAGAGCACAGGAACAAGCCCTTCAGATCAGTGTCCATGCCAATCATGATGCCAAGTTAAACACATCTCTTCAGCTTGCACTTGATCCATATTGCTCCCTTCCCTGCATATCTATATAACCATATAATATAACCATATAACAATTACAGCACGGAAACAGGCCTTCTCGGCCCTTCCAGTCCGTGCCGACCATTTATTTTCCCCTAGTCCCATCTACCTGCACTCAGACCATACCCCTCCATTCCCTTCCCATCCATATACCTATCCACTTTACTTTTAAATGTTAAAATCGATCCTGCCTCCACCGCTTCTGCTGGAAGATCATTCCACACAGCCACCACTCTCTGAGTAAAGAAGTTCCCCCTCATGTTACCCCTAAACTTCTGTCCCTTAATTCTCATGTCATGTCCTCTTGTTTGAATCTTCCCTACCCTCAATGGGAAAAGCCACGTCAACTCTGTCTATCCATTTCATCATTTTAAAGACCTCAATCAAGTCCCCCCTTAACCTTCTGTGCTCCAAAGAATAAAGACCTAATATGCCTTTCCAAAAGTCTCTTCAATGTCACTGTTGTATTTGCTTCCATCACCAACACTGGTAGCATGTTCCAGGCACCCACCACTGTGTGTTAAAAACCTTCCCTGCACATTTCTTTTAACCCTTACCCCTCTCTTAAAGCTATGCCCCTGAGGTTCAGCAGAAGGTCACCCCAGCACATCACGGCCTTGCTCGACATCAGGCCTGGCTCGCCCACTGCGGAACCTGGAACTCGTCCAAAGAGGGAAGTCGCCGGCCCTTGGTCAACCTGTGGAGCAGAGAGGAGGGAGTTAGAGTTGGGCAGAGGACCGGGGTTAGCAGACGAACTCCAGGACACAGTGCAGTGCCTGGATGGTGGAGTGGACCGCTGGAAGTCCTGCAGCAGCCTGGAGCTCATCTGGACTGGGTGCCCATGGACGGGACACGGCCTGCAGCGGCACGGAGCGGTGGAGCAGCTTTGGAGGACACCAATGGCCATGCTTGGTCAAGTCAACCCTGCAACGCCACCATAACAACGAGCCTACATGATCAAGTTAAGAACTCTACATCTGTAACAACTGGGACTTCAAAATTATGCTAAGTTTGGTGACTCTGTATACGGTCTCAGTGTACTACTTTAACACACTTGTACTGTATCTGAGATGCTTATCCAAGAGGTATCGATGTGCTTAGGCATAGTGATACTTGTCCTAAACTGTATACAAAAATGAATTTCATCGTACCTTGGTCAGCACTCGACAAAAGCTTTTCACTGCACCTCGGTACACGTGACGATAAACTAAACTGAACTGAACTGAACTGAACTGTACTGTACATGTGTCAAATAAATTACCATTGAACCATTGAGTAACATTGAACCATTGAACGTACACAAAAGGCTGGAGAAACTCAGCGGGTGCAGCAGCATCTAAGGAGTGAAGGAGATAGGCGACGTTTCGGGGCGAAACCCTTCTTCAGACCATTGAACATTCCACCATTTGATATTTCCACCCTAGAAAAAAGGTTCTGACAGACTAAGAACAATCCAAGTTTGTTCAATCACTACTTACACCTCGAATCCTCCACTAAGGTTTGCAATGAAGCCTGTGGAAGATCTCAGTGACTGCTCTCTTCCATAACGTGCCATTTGCCCAGGTTTGCCTATGCTCTGGAATGCTTCTTAGCACTACTGGAGGCTCAGTGTATCTTTTATCTGTCAAGTGTTGACCAGCTTTACCTATGGCAGGCTAGCTTTAAGTGATCTTTGCCACTCACTATATTGCTCCTGGCAATACTAAATTTCAGCAATTTAGCTCAAGGCTGCTGTCAGAGATATTTTATCCAATTCCTCATCATTGCAGAAATTATCCCAGTTTTTTTTTGTTTTAGGTATTCTGCTGCATAAAATATGTGTGGTCAGCAATTCTTATTCAATGTTCTTTCAATAGTTTCTGCTGTGAATTATGCCTGCTACTTTATCATGGCTAAATGTGCTGAAATGTACAAAATGCTGTATGTAGTTTACATCTGTAGACTACAAAATTAATGGGTTGGCTGCACTAAAAGGATAAGATTGATTTCAGCCTGAAGACTCAAAATTAGTGTTTTTGGAGCAGAAACACTCAATATACAAATCCAAGCCAAACATTTATGGCTCAGCTGTAACCATCAGATAACCTCCAAATTCAGATAAAAGGTTGCTTATTCTTATGCTTCTCTGAAGTATCATCCACCTTCTTACAGACCATCTCCTACAGGCTTTGGGCGTTCATAACCACTACACATCATGATGCTGAGGTGGAGATGGTCGAGTGCATCACGTTCCTTGGTGAGAGTATCACTGACAATTTGTCCTTGACCAACCACAACTACGGCCTAGAAAGCATATCAACACCTCCACGTCTGCAGAAGATAAAGGAAATACATTTCGTTGTCTCTGTACTGTACACTGACAATGACAATTAAAATTGAATCTGAATCTGAAATTCGGCATGTCTCCAACAACACTTACCAATATCAACTTTTGCACTGTAGATGGATGCATCACCACTTAGTTTGGCAACAGCTCTGCCCAAGACAGCAAAAATTTGCCGAGGGGTGGTTGATGAAGCCCACTTCATCACACCGCCCAGCCTACAGCCCATTGATTCTATTTACACTTCTTATTGCCTCAAAAAAGCAGCCAACATAATCAAGGACCATTTTCACCCCAGTGGGCAAAAAATACAAAATTTGAAAACACGTACCACAAGATGTAGGAAAAGCTTCTTCCTTCTATTATCAGGCTATTGAATATTCCTAACATAAGCTAAGGGTGTAGTCTCAATGTCCCTACCTACTTCATTGTAGTCCTTGCACTTTGCTTTTATCTGCACTTTCTCTGTTGCTGTAGACAATATTCTGCACTCTGGTATTGTTTTCACCTTCCAATACTAGTGGTGCTTTCATATAGTTTGATTGTTCTCACGGATAGTATGATTTGACTGGATAGCATGCAAACAAAGTTCACTGTATTTAGTATATTCACTGTATTTAGGTACAAGTGACAATAATAATACAATTCCAATACCAATACCAATGCTGATGATACAAAAGTTAGTGGTTTTGAAGATAGTGAAGATGGTTCTGAATGATTGCAGCAGGATCTGGATCAATTGGCCAGGTGGGCGGAGGAATGGTTGATGGAATTTAATACAGAGATGTGTGAGGTAGGGTTGAGCTGCGAAACTCTAAGGGGCAGAAAACGCTAGTGGGAGTTGTGTACAGGCCACCTAACAGTAGTATTGGAGTTGGGGATGGCCTCAAACAGGAAATTAGAAGTGCATGCAACAAGGGTAACACAGTTATAATGGGTGACTTCAATCTGCATATAGATTGGGTGAATCAAATTGGCAGGGGTGCCGAGGAAGACGATTTCTTGGAATGTATGCGGGATAGTTTTCTAAACCAGCATGTGGAGGAACCAACGAGAGAGCAGGCTATTCTAGACTGGGTATTGAGTAATGAGGAAGGGTTAGTTAGCAGTCTTGTTGTGCGTGGCCCGTTGGGCAAGAGTGACCATAATATGATTGATTTCGTGTTTAGAATGGAGAGTGACATAATTAAGTCAGAAACTAGGGTTCTGAACTTAAACAAAGGTAACTTTGAAGGTATGAGCCGTGAATTGGCCAAGATAGACTGGCAGGTGAGTCTTAAAGGGTTGACAGTGAATGTGCAATGGAAGGTATTTAAAGACTGCATGGATGAAGTACAAAAATTGTTCATACCAGTTTGGCAAAAGAATAAATCAGGGAAGGTGGTGCATCTGTGGATAACGAGGGGAATCAGGGATAGTATAAAAACTAAAGATGAGGCATACAAATTGGCCAAAAAAAGCAGCCTACCAGAGGACTGGGAGAAATTCAGAATCCAACAGAGGAGGACAAAGGGCTTAATTAGGAAAGGGAAAATAGATTATGAAAGGAAACTGGCAGGCAACATAAAAACTGACTGCAAAAGGTTTTATAGATATGTGAAGAGAAAGAGACTAGTTGGAACAAATGTTGGTCCCTTGCAGGTGAATTGATCATGGGGAACAAGGACATGGCAGACCAATTGAATAACTACTTTGGTTCTGTCTTCACTAAGGAAGACATAAATAATCTGCCTGAATTAGCAGTGGACCGGAGGTCAAATAAAATGGTGGAACTGAGTGAAATCCAGGTTAGCCAGGAAGTGGTGTTGGGTAAATTGAAGGGATTAAAGGGCGATAAGTACCCTGGGCCAGATGGTCTACATCCGAGAGTGCTCAAGGAGGTAGACACGGAAATAGTGGATGCATTAGTGATAATTTTTCAAAACTCCTTAGATTCTGGAGTAGTTCCTGAGGATTGGAGGATAGCTAATGTAACCCCACTTTTTAAAAAAGGAGGGGGAGAAAAAACAGGGAATTACAGACTAGTTAGTCTAACATCGGTAGTGGGGAAACTGCTAGAGTCAGTTATTAAAGATGGGATAGCAGTGCATTTGGAAAGTGGTGAAATCATTTATACAAAGTCAAGATATCCTTGTTCCCCATGATCAACTCACCTGTTTCTGACTGCAAGGGACCTACATTTGTTTTAACTAATCTCTTTATCTTCACATATTTATAAAAACTTTTGCAGTCAGTTTTTATGTTCCCTGCCAGTTTTCTTTCATAATCTATTTTTCCTTTCCTAATCAAGCCCTTTGTCCTTCTCTGCTGGTCTCTGAATTTCTCCCAGTCCTCTGGTATGCTGCTTTTTCTGGCTATTTTGTACGCATCATCCTTTGCTTTGATACTATCCCTGATTTCACTTGTTATCCACGGATGCACCACCTTCCCTGATCTATTCTTTTGCCAAATTGGGATGAACAATTTTTGTAGTTCATCCATGCAGTCTTTAAATGTCTTCCATTGCGTATCCACCGTCAACCCTTTTAGAATTGATTGCCAGTCAATCTTGGCCAATTCACGTCTCATACCCTCAAAGTTACCTTTCCTTAAGTTCAGAACCATTGTTTCTGAATTAACAATGTCACTCTCCATCCTAATGAAGAACTCGACCATATTATGGTCACTCTTGCCCAAGGGGGCACGCACAATAAGACTGCTAACTAACCCTTCCTCATTACTCAATACCCAGTCTAAAATAGCCTGCTCTCTCGTTGGTTCCTCTACATGTTGATTTAGATAATTATCCCGCATACTTTCCAAAAAATCCTCTTCCTCAGCGCCCCTGCCAATTTGATTCACCCAATCTATATGTAGATTGAAGTCACCCATTATAACTGTTTTGCCTTTGTCGCACGCATTTTTAATTTCCTGTTTGATACCATCCCCAACTTCACTACTATTGTTAGGTGGCCTGTACACAACTCCCACTAGCGTTTTCTGCCCCATAGAGTTTCGCAGCTCTACCCATACCGATTCCACATGCTCCAAACTAATGTCCTTCCTTTCCATTGCGTTAATCTCCTCTCTAACCAGCAACACTATCCCACCTCCTTTTCCTTTCTCTCTATCGCTCCTGAATATTGAATATCCCTGGATGTTCAGCTCCCAGCCTTGGTCACCCTGGAGCCATGTCTCCGTGATCCCAACTATATCATACTCATTAATAGCTATCTGCACGTTCAACTCATCCACCTTATTACAAATACTCCTTGCATTGAGACACAAAGCCTTCAGGGCTTATATCTGGGCTTTCGACAAGGTCCCACATAAGAGATTAGTATATAAACTTAAAGCACACGGTATTGGTGGTTCAATATTGATGTGGATAGAGAACTGGCTGGCAGACAGGAAGCAAAGGGTAGGAGTAAATAGGTCCTTTTCAGAATGGCATGCAGTGAGTAGTGGGGTACCGCAAGGCTCAGTGCTGGGACCCCAGCTATTTACAATATCCATTAATGATTTGGACGAGGGAATTGAATGCAACATCTCCAAATTTGCAGATGACACCAAGCTGGGGGATATAATTAGGTGTGAGGAGGATGCTAGGAGGCTGCAGGGTGATTTGGATAGGCTGAGTGAATGGGCAGATGCATGGCAGATGCAATATAATGTGGATAAATGTGAGGTTATCCACTTTGGTGGCAAAAACATGAGGGTAGACTATTATCTGAATGGTGACAGATTAGGAAAACGGGAGATGCAACGAGACCTGGGTGTCATGGTACACCAGTCATTGAAAGTAGGCATGCTGGTGCAGCAGGCAGTGAAGAAAGCAAATGGTATGTTAGCATTCATAGCGAATGGATTTGAGTATAGGAGCAGGGAGGTTCTACTGCAGTTGTACAGGGGTTTGGTGAGACCACACCTGGAGTATTGCATACAGTTTTGGTCTCCAAATCTGAGGAAAGACATTTTTGCCATAGAGGGGGTTCAGAGAAGGTTCACCAGACTGATTCCTGGGATGTCGGGACTTTCATATGAAGAAAGACTGGATAGACTCGGCTGGAATTAGGAAGATTGAGGGGGGATCTTATAGAAACCTACAAAATTCTTAAGGGTTACACAAAAAGCTGGAGAAACTCAGCGGGTGCAGCAGCATCTAAGGAGTGAAGGAGATAGGCGACGTTTCGGGTCGAGACCCTTCCCAGTCTGAAGAAGGGTCTCGACCCGAAACGTCGCCTATCTCCTTCACTCCTTAGATGCTGCTGCACCCGCTGAGTTTCTCCAGCTTTTTGTGTAACCCTCGATTCTCCAGCATCTGCAGTTCCTTCTTTAACACAAAATTCTTAAGGGGTTGGACAAGCTAGATGCAGGAAGATTGTTCCCGATGTTGGTGGAGTCCAGAACAAGGGGTCACAGTCTAAGGATAAGGGGGAATTCCTTTCGGACCGAGATGAGGAAAACATTCTTTACACAGAGAGTGGTGAGTCTCTGGAATTCTCTGCCACAGAAGATCGTTGAGGCCAGTTCATTGGCAATATTCAAGAGGGAGTTGGATGTGGCTCTTGTGGCTAATGGGATCAGGGAGTATGGAGATAAGGCAGGTACGGGATACTGAGTTGGATGATCAGCCATGATCATGAGGTATGAGGTGTTACATTTTGGGACATTGAACCGGGCTGGACCTACACAGTAAATGATAGGCCTCTGGGTAGTTTTGTAGAGCAGAGGGATCTAGAAGTACAGGTGCTTGGTTCCTTGAAAGTTAAGTCACAGGTAGGACAGGTGGTCAAAATACTTTTGGTCAGAGTTATGACTATGGGAGATCATGTTGCAGTTGTATAAGACGATGGTGAAACCGCATTTAGAAACATAGAAATTAGGTGCAGGAGGAGGCCATTTGGCCCTTCGAGCCAGCACCGCCATTCATTGTGATAATGGCTGATGGTCCGCTATCAATAACCCGTGCCTGCCTTCTCCCCATATCCGTTGACTCCACTAGCCCCTAGAGCTCAATCCAACTTTCTGTTAAATCCATCCAGTGATTTGGCCTCCACTGCCCTCTGTGGCAGGGAATTCCATAAATTCACAACTCTCTGGGTAAAAAAGTTTTTTCTCACCTCAATCTTAAATAACCTCCCCTTTATTCTAAGACTGTGGCCCCTGGTTCTGGACTCACCCAACATTGGAAACATTTTTCCTGCATTTAGCTTATCCAGTCCTTTCATAATTCTGTTTATAATATGTTTCTATAAGATCCCCCCTCATCCTTCTAAACTCCAGTGAATACACGCATAGTCTTTTCAATCTTTCATCATGTGACAGTCCCGCCATCCCAGGGATCAATCTCGTGAACCTACGCTGCACTGCCTCAATCACAAGGATATCCTTCCTCAAATTAGGAGACCAAAACTGTACACAATACTCCAGATGTGGTCTCACCAGAGCCCTATACAACTGCAGAAGAACCTCTTTACTCCTATATGGAAATCCTCTTGTTATGAAGGCCAACATTCCATTAGCTTTCTTCCCTGCCTGCTATACCTGCACGCCAGCTTTCAGTGACTGGTTTACAAGGACACCCAGGCCTCGCTGTACCTCCCCCTTACCTAACCTAACCCCATTGAGATAATAATCTGACCCCTTGTTTTTGCTGTCAAAGTGGACAACCTCACATTTATTTATATTATACTGCATCTGCCATGCACCTGCACACTCACTCAACCTGTCCAGGTCCCCCTGCAACCTCCTAACATCCTCTTCACAGTTTACACTGCCACCCAGCTTTGTGTCATCCGCAAACTTGCTAGTGTTACTCCTAATTCCTTCTTCCAAATCATTAATATATATGGTAAACAGTTGTGACCCCAACACCGAGCTTTGCGGCACTCCACTTGCCACTGCCTGCCATTCTTAAAAGGACCTGTTCACTCCTACTCTTTGCTTCTGGTCTGCCAACCAATTCTCTATCCATGTCAACACCCTACCCCCAATACCATGTGCTTTAATTTTAGTCACCAATCCCCCGTGCGGGACCTTATCAAAGGCTTTCTGAAAGTCCAGATACACTACATCCACTGGCACTCCTTCATCCATTTTACTTGTCACATACTCAAAAAATTCCAGAAGATTAGTCAAGCATGATTTCCCTTTCATAAATCCATGTTGTCTTGGACTACAGGAACTAATCTTTTTACTGCTATCCAAATGCTCCATTATTACCTCCTTAATAATTGACTCCAGCATCTTTCCCACCACCGAAGTCAGGCTAACTGGTCTGTAATTCCCCCTTTTCTCTCTCGCTCCTTTCTTGAAAAGTGGGATAACATTAGCTATCTTCCAATCTACAGGAACTGATCCTGAATCTGTTAAACATTGGAAAATGATCACCAATGTGTCTACTATTTCTAGAGCCACCTCCCTGAGGACCCTGGGATGCAGACCATCAGGCCCCGGGGATTTATCATCCTTCATTCCCATTAGCCTACTCAATACTATTTCTCGCCTAATGAAAAATTCTTCCAGTTCCTCTAGCCCCTTAGATCTTCTGCCCTCCAGTACATCTGGGAGATTGCCTGTGTCATTTAGAATATTGTGTTCAGTTCTGAGCACCATGTTATATGAAAGATATTGTCAAGCTTGAAAGGGTTCAGAAAAGATTTATGAGGATGTTGCCAGGACTAGAGGGTGTGAGCTATGGGGAGGTGTTTAGTAGGCTGGGTCTCTATTCCATGGAACGCAGGGGGATGAGGGGAGATCTTATAGGGGTAAACAAAATCATGAGAGGAATAGATCGGGTAGATGCAGAGTCTTTTGCCCAGAGTAGGGTAATCGAGGACCAGAGGACAAGGGTTCACAGTGAAAATATTTAATAGGAATCCAAGGGGTAACATTTTCACACAAAGCGTGGTAGGTATATGGAACAAGCTGCCAGAGGAGGTAGTTGAGTCTGGGACTATCGCATAGTTTATGAAACAGTTAGACAGGTACATGGATAGGACAGGTTTGGAGGGATATGGATCAAGCACAGGCAAGTTGGACTAGTGTAGCTGGGAAATTGTTGGCTGGTGTGGACGAGTTGGGCTGAAGGGCCTGTTTCCACACTGTATCACTCTGACTCTATGGCCTATTAAACCATCAACCAGGTGATAGACACAAATGTTGGAGTAACTCAGCGGGACAGGCAGCATCTCTGGAGAGAAGGAATGGGTGACGTATCGGGTCAAGACCCTTCTTCAGCTTTTTGTGTCTATCTCCTGTTTAAACCAGCATCTGCGGTTCCTTCTTACACATCAACCAGGTGTCCTCTTTTACACCTTACCCACAAGGCCACTCTGACCTTCCTCTTTAATAGATAGAGTAATTTAGTACTACAGCAAGGAAATGGACCCTTCAGCCCAACTTGCCCTTGCCAACTAATATGCCCCATCTATGCTAGTCCCATCTGGCCTTGTTTGACCCATTTCCCTCTAAACCTTTCCTGTCCATGTACCTGACTAAATGCCTTTCAAATGATGTTATAGTACCTGCCTCAACTACTTCCTCTGGCAGCTGTTCCCATATACACAGCACCCTCTCCATGAAAAAGTTGCCCATCAGTTTCATATTAAATCTTTCCCCTCTTACCTTAAACCTACATCCTCTGGTTCCCGATTCCCCAATTCTGGTCAAAAGACTCTGTGCATTCATCCTATCTATTCCCATCATGATCTTATACACCTCTATAAGATCATCCACCATCTCCTGGCTCCAAGGAATAAAGTCCTAGCCTGCCCAAGCACGCCCAATAGCTCAGGCCCTCAAGACCTGGCAACATCCTCATAAATCTTCTCTGCTCCCTTTCCGGTTTAATGACATCCTTCCAAAAGGAGGGTGACAAAAACTGAACACAATAATCCAAATGCCTCCTCACCAATGACTCATAAAACATAACATAACGTCCACATTTATATACTCAATACCCTGATGAAGGCCAATATACCACAAGCCTTCTTGACCACCCTAGCTACCTGTGATTCCACTTTCAGGGAGCAATGTACCTTCACTCCCAAATCCCTCTGCTTAACACCATTTTCCAGGGCATTTACCATTTACTGTCAAGGTCTTGCCCTGGTTTGTATTTCCAAAAAGCAACATCTCACACTTATCTGCATTAAACTCTATTAACCATTCCTCAAACCACTTTCCTAGCTGATTATCATCTTCATTATCTATGATACCACTCACTTTAGTATCATCTGCATACTTACCTAACATGCCTTGTACGTTCTCATCCAAATCATTGATGTAAACCACAAAAGGCAATAGGCATAGCACTGACCCCTGAGGCACCGACTCATTTTGCCCGGCTTGGCAAGCAAATACTGGTTTATACCGATAGACACAAAAAACTGGAGTAACTCCGTGGGTCGGGCAGCATCTCTGGAGAATAGGAGCGTGATGTTTCGTGTCGACGGCGGCTGTATTCCTCTAGTATATTTGATTGCGGGGCAAAGATACCAGGTGCGTGACGAAGGGTCGGAGTGAATGTCGGGCACCGAACAGCGGCAACAGCGGCAGCAGCGGCCGCAAAAGTGGCTCTATCGCCTCCTCCACCCGCACCCTGCCCGGTAGAAGGAGACCTCCCTCTCCCTCTCCCTCTCCCCCTCCCTCCCTCCCTCCTCCCTGCCTTGGCGTGTGAGAGGGGTTGTTTTGAAAGCGCATTTGGTGGATTTGCAGCAGTGGCTTTTGATTTGCAGGCAGCGGCCGCTATCGCCCTGCTAATGGCCGCTGCCTGCAAACCCGTTAACGGCGCTTTCAATGCAACCCCTCTCGCATGCCGAGGAAGGAGAGAGAGAGAGGGGGGGAGGGAGGGAGAGAGGGAGAGATTGTATTATAATTTTGCTGCATGTCATTGTGGTATATATCATGTCTTCATTGGTGAATATGTTTAGTTTGTGAGTTATTTGAAGCAGAAATAATATGTGAATGTAGTCAAAAGTGCTGGAGAAACTCAGCGGACGTGGCAGCATCTATGGAGCGAAGGAAATAGGCAACGTTTCGGACCAAAACCCTTCTTCAGACTGATGGGTTTCCTATTTCCTTCGCTCCATAGATGCTGCTGCACCCGCTGAGTTTCTCCAGCACTTTTGTCTACTTTCGATTTTCCAGCATCTGCAGTCCCTTCTTGAACATAATATGTGAATGATTCATTGAGCATAATTCTGACTGGTAACTACACACTTCGCCCAAGCACAATATCGCACGCGTCATGCAAACCATTTTAAATGACCACCTAAACTGTCATTTGGCAACCTAAAAAACTGTCAAGGTTGCCCGGCTGGCAACAGGGAAAAAAAGTTAAGCGAGAGTCCTGGACTTAACCACCTGGAGATGGTCTGCACCCTCTTGTGTGGCTTTTTATAACTAATAAACATTGCAAGCTCAGTGCCTCTAATGCTCTTTGTAACCTTAAAATACTGTTGCATATGTGTGACCACACACAATCTATAGTTCATATAGACCTGTTGCGCCAAAACCAGCGCCATGAGCATAACAACTTTAGATGGGAGCTTGACCAAAAACAAGGATGTAGCTGGAGCCCACCGGCGAAGCAGCGTTAGCACAATGTTAACATCCCATACGTCCGTGTACCTGGGCCTGGGGGGATTTGTGTTAAAGATACCCTTCATAAATCTCGATATCAGCGGGTGATACCCGACGGATTGGTGTCCCGATCCCAGCAACGTATGATGACAAGGCACTTTTGGTACAGTAATGGCACTTGAACTCAATCTTTCATCAAAGAACAGTTTTGAGAGAATCTCCAAGACGTCAGTTATACGTATCATACGTTATGTCAGACTGCAAAGAAAACATTTCCCATCTCCTGATATAAGAGATGTACTGCTTCTCGGTGCTATCCCTCCAAGCTGCAGTGATCACGTCCACAGTTTGGTCTGACAATTCGAGCCCCAGGAAAGATCTTCTTAAAGTCTGCAAATCAATAAATTGATTTGATCATGCAGTGGGTGGCCTTCCCAGGTTATGGGATGAACCAGCAAATGTTTGTGTTTGGAAACAACCATATAAGGTTCTGTTACCATTCCCAATATCATCGGGAACCATGGCTGTGTAGGCCAGTCAGGCACTACCAAAATGCCTGAAGCGGAATCTTGCTGGATTTTTTGCAAGCACCGATTGATGAGGAAAAATGGAGGGAATGCATAAAAGAACATTCCTCTCCAGTGTAGCGAGAATGCATCTATCGCCACTGCCCCAGGGTCTGGCTCCCAAGTAACATACCTTGGTGTTAAAGAAGGAACTGCAGATGCTGGAGAATCGAGGGTTACACAAAAAGCTGGAGAAACTCAGCGGGTGCAGCAGCATCTAAGGAGCGAAGGAGATAGGCGACGTTTCGGGTCGAGACCCTTCCTAACATACCTTGGTAACTGGTGATTGAGCTTAGATGCAAACAAATCGATATCTGGTGTTACACATTGAGCAACAATGTTGTTAAATACTTTATGAACCAACATCCATTCTGTATTGTCATTGAATTTTTGTGACCTGATGTCTGCCACCATATTAAACCTACCTGGCAAATAGGTGGCTGAAATACAAATGCTTCTTTCGATACCCAGTGCCAAATGAGGTTAACTAATTTATCACAGGATACTGGCTTGATTCCACCCATGTGATTAATATATGCCACCACTGTAGTGTTGTCAATCTGTAGGTGAACATGCAAATGATGCATATTGCCACAATAAGCTTTTAACCCATAGAATGCCCCAGCATCTCTAGGTAGTTAATACCATGTAACTGAAGAATTGATGACATGCACATCACATCTGCCACCACAACTGTAGATGGTATTAGTAGCTCCCCATCCTTGAGCACTAGCATCAGTTTGTAATATAACTGAAGGTTTACTGACCACAATTTTACTGGAGCAATTACAAATATTGGTCATCCACCATTGTAGTTCTGATGGTTACACAAAAAGCTAGAGAAACTCAGCGGGTGCAGCAGCATCTAAGGAGTGAAGGAGATAGGCGACGTTTCGGGTCGAGACCCAGTTCTGATATAGCTTCAGCTGGTAATAGCATAGGTCTGTTAAAATGACCTAAATGGTATTTTAGTGCTTGCTCCTTTGCATGTTGTAAATTCTGATAATACATAGATACATAGAAAATAGGTACAGGAGGAGGCCATTCGGCCCTTCAAGCCAGCACCGCCATTCATTGTGATCATGGCTGATCGTCCCCTATCAATAAACTGTGCCTGCTTTCTCCCCATATCCCTTGACTCCACTAGCCCCTAGAGCTCTATCTAACTCTCTTTTAAATCCATTCAATGATTTGGCTTCCACTGCCCTCTGTAGCAGGGAATTCCATAAATTCACAACTCTCTGGGTGAAAAAGCTTTTTCTCACCTCAGTCTTAAATGACCTCCCCTTTATTCTAAGACTGTGGCCCCTGGTTCTGGACTCGCCCAACATTGGGACCATTTTTCCTGCATCTAGCTTGTCCAGTCCTTTTATAATTTTATATGTTATATGTTAATGCAAGGGCTCAAATTATGCAGCTGGAAAGACAGCCACTAATTTGCCAATTACACTACCCACTTGTAATTAAAGGCTGCTCCATAACAACAAGTTTATTGCAGGTTTCTATTAACTCAAATCTCTTGCCCCAGGGCAGATGCACAGACATATTGATAGAGTTAATGGTAAATCCCAAATAGTTAATCACTCTAGTTGGTATCAACTTGGATGTAACTGGATGGATGAGAAACCCCAATTTCTCAAATGTGAGTTTCGTGGCTGAAACAGCTAATTTAGCTAATTTCGGCTTTTTCCCTATGATTAGAATATCATCCAGATATGCCATAACAATGTGTTTTTGAGCTCTAAGTAGCCCAAACACCGGTTTCAATAATTTGGTAAACAATCTGGGGGCTGAAGTTAACCCATTAGGCAATGCATAAAATTGCCACAGCTGCCCCATCCAGCTAAATTTCCAATATCTCTGGTGATCCCTGTGAATGGGCACCGAATAGTATGCATCTTTGAGATTGATGCATGCCATAAAGTATCCTTTGGAAATCAGCTGTTTGGCAATAACGAAGTTTTCCATTTTGAAATGCCTATATTGCACATAAGAGTTAAGTTTTGTTAAATCAAGGATGATTCAACACCCTCCATCTTTCTTTTGTCTGGAGTGTATATTAGAGACGAATTGGTGATGTTCATGACTCGACTTCTCGATTACCCTTTTTGTGTATAATGTGTGAATTTCAGCTTGTATAACCAAACCTTCCTGTTGGGAATGAACAAACGGCCGGCTTGGTGTATGCTGTGTGGTGGCAATGAATTGGAATGAAATTCAATTTGGATGTTATCCAACGCCATTCATGCAAAACAAGTGTAATCTACCACCAACTTGTAACTGGTCCACACACCCCATGTTCCGGAAAGAACCAGGCCCACCTGCCTCCATGGTTACCGGCGGTCTTATGGTAGGCCAAAAGCCCTTGATGCAGGTTCTATTTCCGCCCTCGAGGTTTGGAGGGTAGGACTGCTGGGGTGGGCCTTGTCGTAAAAAAGACCTCTGCCCAGATAATTCAGCTTTCGAGCTGCCACCAGCTTCAGTGAACCACTTACTGCTGATGGAAGCGGGTGCTGCCACTGAAACGGTGAAGCTTTGCTTGTCATTGGTGCCTTGATCAGCCCGACAGCTTTTGCTTCTTCATCCAGGTCTTTTAGCTGCTTTGGTAGATCTTCCCTGAACAGAAGATTCGGTGGCTGAACATTGCTGGCCTTACATAAGCCTGCAAATTTGGGGTTCAAGGCAGGTCTAATGGCGTTCTCCCGAAAACAGTTTATTTTGAAATGTGCATTGCACATCAATGCCAGGGCATCCTGCTGGACGTCTGATAAGGGTCCCCCATCCACAGATCTGGCAAATGCCGTAATGCCTGACGCCAGCATTTTTAAGATTCTTTGGAGTTTCATCTCCTGGGCTTTGATGCCCCCTCCAATGTATCCACAGATAGAGATGTTCACAGCTCGCACTTTCAGGGATGCACAATTTATAGGTGTATGGTACTTTGTAGTTATTTCCACCATCACCTATTCCTGCAATTGGTGTGACATGAGGTAGTTTATGCTGGAAGCCAGCTCTTCCTGCAGTGGCTCCCCTGTTTGTGAGGGTATCGTGAACCTTGATGCCATGGCAGGCTATTTCTGAACCTCACGTATGTCGTGCATCCCGGTGTGTTTCCCAGACATACCTCCGAATTCGGAGTCAATCCAATACTGACCCCGTATGCTCCCCTCCTCAGAGTGGGAGACATTATGCAGCTCTGGACCAGGCGCAGCCACAGGCACCCGAGGAGACCTGCGCTGATATGTTTCCATTCCATTTCATGATGGAGCATCCTTTCCATAAGGTGCTCCATCCGGGATAAACCACCGAAGACGTTACCCATGACTGTAGGAGGCGATTCCTCCTGGCCTGACTCGTCTGAGTAAACAGGCCTGTCAGACTTCCTTTTGGCTTTCCCCCCTTTCAGGGTTGCCAAGGTGCTTTGGGCCAGCACCAAGTCAGAAGTTGCTGTCAGCTGCTCGGACTGCAAAACCGACTGCCGCCGGCTACCCACACATCCGCGGTCCTCCATAGCAGGTTTCCCCCATCTGGATTTCACCCTGGATTCCATATCCACAGCAAACTCTGTAAAAGAGATTTCCCAACCAAAAAATATGACCTCAGAATGAGTTTGAAACTTACCTGCAGGGTTTTAAACTTACCGCTGGATGAGCGATGCTCCTCCCAGCCAGTCGTGCGCCATGCGTTAGACGTATTGACATGCATGCGGGCTGGCGGGCTTCTTCACGTAGTCACTCACGTGGCGTTGAAGTAAAATGCCTTTTATTGTCATTCAAACAACTTGGTTTGAACGGAATTGCATTTCTACATGTGACTAGGCACAGTGAAATTATTTGCGTGCATACACAATGTATACAAATAGCGGCCACCTACGGCGCTGCCCTTTTGTTCTCTCCACCCTCTCTCAGCAGTTCCCCATGCCAGGTCCCCATTGGCCATTGTCCCCCCCCCCCATTGTCAATTGTTCTCCCCCCACCTCCTTCATGGCAGTCCCCCCACGCCGGGTTCTCCATTGTTCTTCCTCTACCTCCCAGACGGTAGTCCTCCATGCTCTCATCGACCATCAACCGCAAGTCATCTTGCAAGGCATCGCTGCCGTTGCGAGCAAAGATACCAGCTCCTGTAGTATCTTTGGTCGCGAGGTTTCACCACCGCCGAGGCCCCATCGTCGCAAGGCTTCACCACTGCTGACACCTCACCACCGCTTCACCGCCGCAGAAGCCTCACCGCTGTCGATGCTCCATTTCACGCCTCCATGTTGCTGACCCGGCCCCCAGCCATGGTGCCATCCCGGATTCTGACACGCGATGCGATCGGAGAGGCATCGAGACCGCCGCGCTTCGTTAAAGACCTCTGGCCAAAACAGTAGTGCAATAATAGTGCTATACAGGTCCTTCATCCATGCCAACACACATGTCAATCAGCTTGCCTAATCAAGGGCCCCCTTGCCTGCACTGGACCCACATTACTTCAAATCATTTCTATCCATGTACTTACCCGTATATGGGGTGGCACAGTGGCACAACAGTAGAGTTGCTGCCTTACAGCGGTTGCAGTGCCAGAGACCCAGGTTTGACCCTGACTATGGGTGCTGTCTGTGCGGAGTTTGTATGTTCTCCCCGTGACCGTGTGGGTTTTCTCCGAGATCTTCAATTTCCTCCCACATTCCAAAGACATACAGGTTTTTAGGTTAATTGGTTTGGTATGAATATAAAATTGTCCCTAGTGTGTGCAGGGTAGTGTTAATCTGTGCAGGATCGCTGGTTGGTGCAGATTCCATGGGCCAAAGAGCTTGATTCCACGCTGTATTTCTAAACTAAACTAAACGAAACTACCCAACTCTACTGATTCCTCTCAATCAAACTCCCCTGTATCCACTGATCACTTGTCAGGCTTTGTCCTGTCCCTGATTCATTGGGAACTCTGCAGGTGTTCACTCCCTTGCAGTGTATGGGGTTGTTTGGTTCACGGCTAAGTAATACTTCCTGCTGAGTTTTGAATGTTGCTGCAGCATTTACTTCTTGAAAGCTACTTTAATGGATCTTTTGGGTACTCTATTCGAAGCTGAACGTTATGAAGTTCGGAGGGTACATTCATCCCATTCTGTTTCATGATGCTTGTAAATGGAGCAGATCAAATCTGTGGGCCCTTCGGGGAAGTGAGCTATTCGGGTGAATTGTGATGCATATTGAAGGCAATTTATCCGGAGTACATTCAGTTGTGGGATTTGAATCCATGCCTGTTACTGCAATTCACTTTGAGTGACCATCAACCTCTGCAAGGAACTTGTTATTTTCCCTTTCACTGCACTTTTCATGTACTGTCTGTGAAAGTCTAGTAAGATGTGCCCAGGTCTGCAAAAACCTTTTGGTTGCATGTTCGCATAGCTTTTCTCCATTTACCTACCAATAATTCAAGGTCACTTTCCAAGTAAGGCTGTTAAATGAAATGATTAGCAATTGGTTTTCACTGACTATTCCTGTATTCAGTATGATGTTCTGCCAAAATGTTTTTTTTTAAAGCAGTTGGAATTAGTTTACTCCTCGGTGTATCCATATTTACATGGCAACAATTGTGGAACGGTTTCAATTCCTTGTCTGTGCATTGGTTAAAGTATGTCTCTGTTTTCAATTACTGTCAATGAGTCACAGAGTCAAACAGCATGGAAATATGCCCTTCATCCAACTTGTCCATGCCAACCAAGTTTTATGATATGATATGATATCTTTATTTCAAACGATTTAAAAAAAAAGAAGAAAGGAAAAGTTGAAAATGAATAAATAAAAGGAAAATTATATATATATATATATATATAAAAATATATACACACATACATACATATACATGTACATATATATATACATACATGTACACATTTACATAACATATATGTACATAAATAAATTAAAAATCAAAAGCCAATTTCAACATAGTACACATTAGACTCGTTTGAAAAGGGATAGGAAGAAGTCTATGCTTGTCAAGTCCAACCCCCATTCTTCACCATTAACAAATGCAAAATTCAATAAAATAAACTAAACAGACAATTCAAATAAAACTGCTCCAATCAAGCTATTAATAAAAAAATAAAAGAAATAAAAGAACAAAAGAACAAGCACCATTAACATCTGTGAGATTTACATTCTCCTTTCTCATTACTGTACTTTTCAAGGATATATCTTTTCTACATTTTTTTAAATTGCATTACATTCATACTTTGTTTAATCGTTTTGTCAAGATCATTCCACAAAACCACCCCACAAATGGAAATACACATACTTTTTAAATGGGTCCGAGCATAATGCTGTTTCAAGTTTAGTTTCCCTCTAAAGTTATAACCCCCCTCTCTGTCTTTGAACAGTTTTTGTATGTTTACAGGTAGCGGTTTATTTTTTGCTTTATAAATTATTTGTGCAGTCTTAAATTTTACCAGATCCTTAATCTTTAAGGTGTGTAATTTTAAATACAGTATATTGGTGTGGTCATGATATCCTACATTGTTTACTATACGAATAGCTCTTTTTTGCCTCATCAAAGCTAGTCCCATTTGACTGCATTTGGTTCATAACCTTTTAAAACCTTTCTTATCCATGTCCAAGTGCCTTTTAAATGTTACTATTGTACCTGTCTCAACTACCTCCTCTGGCAGCTTATTCCATATACCCACCACCCACTGATTGAAAAGGTCATGTTTAGTTTAGTTTTAGCTTGGTTTAGTTTATTGTCACGTGTACCGAGGTACAGTGAAAAGCTTTTGTTGCATGCTAACCAGTCAGTGGAAAGACAAATCGATTGCCCCTCAGATTCCTATTAAATCTTTCTCCTCTCAACTTAACCTTATGTCCTCTGGTTATTGATTCCCTTACCCTGGGTAAAAGACTCCATGCATTCAGAGTGCAAAGCCTGTGCGTGACCATCTCCTGGTTGGTCCCAAGAACTGGAGCGTGGGGTCGGCCACTCCATGAGATAGGTAGTGAGCTCTGGGAGGTCAGGGTTTCAGCCTGGTCCGGCCTCGATGTTGGTATTAGGCATTGGGTGCTCCCAAAGGTCGAGGCCCACACTTTGTCACGCCCGGTGGTCTGATCAGGCCAACAGTTCCTCAGCGTGGGACGCAGTCAGGGCTCTATATTCCCCACACACTTACAACTGTATGGCCATATTCATGTTCATAAGTTCTAGGAGGAGAATTAAGCCATTTGGCCCATCAAGTCTACTCTGCGATTCAATCATGGCTGATCTATCTTTCCCTCTCAATCTCTTTCTCCTGCCTTCTTCACCCTATAACCCCTGACACCCTTACTAATCAAGAATCTGACAATCTCCACCTTAAAACTATATACTGACTTGGCCTCCACAGTCGTCTGTGGCAATGGATTTCACAGATTGACTAGAGAAATTCCTTCTCATCGTGTTTCTAAAGGTACGTCCTTTTATTCTGAGGCTATGGCCGCAGATCCTAGACTCCCCACTAGTGGAGAAATCCTCTCCACATTCACTCTACCCTGCTCTAAATTAGTTTACAAGTTTACAACTGTAGTGGGCCAGATCATAAAAAATGACTAGACAGAGTATAAGAATCTCTCCACGAATGTCTGCAAAACAAATAACCTTGGTTTTGACTTCAAGAAGTGGGTTGCAATGCACACCCCAATCTGCATCAATGATGCTTCATGTCGATAGGTTCAAGTGTTAAAGATGTATTTTGAGTTTTGAGTTTTTAGGTGAAAACATCACCAACAATTAGACCCGGTTTAACAACATTGATGCTATGGCCAAGAAAACATACCAACTCTTCTACTTCCTCAGAAGGCACCTTGTCATTGCCAATTAAGGTGCCCCATCTAAGCTAGTCCCATTTGCCATGTTTGGCCTATCCCCCTCTAAACCTTTCCTATACATGTACCTGTCCAAATTTATTTAAACTGCTGTTATAATATCTGCCTCAACTACCTCCTCTGGCAACTTTGTTCCATACACCCACGGTGAAACACATACATATGAAACAGATATAAACACTGTGAAACACCGTGAAACACACATATTTCACTGTGTAAAGGTTGCTCCTCAGATTCATTTTAAATCTTGCTTCTCTCACCTTAAACATATGTCCTCTTGTTTTTGATTTATTCTACCCTGCACACTTCCTAAACTATCTTCTGTGCTCCTGCAACAAACATATCATTTTACTTAAACAAACAATAATCCACTTTTTCGCAAGGTATTTCCACGGGGGTCTGTAAAATCGTTGGTGAAGACTTGATTCCAGAGAGCCTATTGTGCAGTTTAGGAGTCAGGTATTACTGATTGTTTTTTAATAGTAAGATTAAATGAGAACTTACCAGTTCAAAGTTTGATCCTTATTTTATGAGGAGTTACGTTGAGGGATTACGTGAAGAAACCCCGCCAGGCGCATGCGCGTCATACTTCAAAGCAGCGGAGTGAAAACACAGAAAACAAATAGCCGAAGTAACATAATAAGGCTTTAAGAAGACTAGAAATACCAAATGATCTCTTAGATTATGAGGGTGGGAGCGGAGGGCACGTAATCCCTCAACGAACTCCTCATAAAATAAGGATCAAACTTCGAACTGGTAAGTTCTCATTTAATCTTACTATTTTACTTCGGAGTCACGTGAGTGACTACATGAAGATTTCAAAGCTCTATGTTTTCATGACGTAGATGCACTCCATACGACAATCTGCTTCAGTTGACACAGTAGTGAATAAATAATATATTGAACATTGCTTCAAATTATTCAATAACTATTTTTTAATAATAATAACAAAAACAGTAATAACCCCTCTGTCCCAGGGGGAAATTACAAACAATTATATAAAAACAAAGCAAATGAATTAAATAGAACCCAAAACAGCATGCTCAAACCGTGGCAATGTCTGTAGCTTGACTAACATTAACAATCCACCGCTGCAATCCTGCTAGAGCTGTGGTTGGTAACTGCATAACCCGATCAAAATGGCCTGCATGCTCTTTTAGTGCTTGTTCTCTTGCTCTTTGCAAATGTTGATAATGCAAAGGTCCGAACTGTACTGCAGGGAAAGCTGCTACCAATTTCCCAGTTACCTTAGCGACTTCTCGGATGGAGGGATAAAGTTTTCGTGTGAGGCAAGTACAGACATTAGCAATATCCACAATCTTGGCTGTTGGTAATGTTACTGTCATATCAACTGAATAAATGAGAAATCCCAAATACTCAATATTATGGGTTGGCTGTAACTTGGACTTAGTTGGATGGACCAAAAACCCTAATGTTTCAAACACATTTTTGGTTACTACAACCGACTCTTCAGCTGACTCTTTAGTGTTGCTGATAATTAAGATATCATCTAAATAAGCCATGACAATGTGATTATGGGCCCTCAATAGCCCCAGCACAGGTTTTTAACAATTTAGTAAATAGCCTAGGTGCTGAACTTAATCCATTAGGCAATGCTTTGTATTGCCACAGCTGTCTCATCCAATTAAATTTCAAGTACCTGCGATAATGAGCATGAATTGGCACTGAATAATATGCATCTTGCAAATCAATAGTTGCCATATAACAACCCTGTGATACCAGCTGTTTAGCAGTAACGAAGGTGTCCATTTTAAAATGCCTACAGAGAACTGAAGAATTTAAGTGAGTGAGGTCCAGAATCACTCAACAACCCCCATCTTTTTTAGGTCTGGGGAATATATTAGACATATATTGTTGAGGATAATTAATGGCTTTCTCAATCACTCCTTTTTGGCATAAATTCTCAATCTCATCGTTAACCTGTTCAGTCTCTGGAGCAGAAAACACCAACATTTTATTTGGCTTGTGCTGTTGAGGTGGATCTATCCCTGAGATAAACTCAATGGTAGAACCTGACACAGTATTTAGTATAAACATATCAGATGTTATACAGCACCATTCATTATAAAACAATTGTAATCTACCTCCAATAGGAGGTTGTCCACCAGAAACTTTATCGTTAACAAAAATTCCCTGTACCTCTACAGTTGGCCTGTAAGTCTGTTGTCTGCCCATATTGGGGTTGTAGCCACTCTGTCTTGGTGGGTAACCTCGTTGCCCCACTGGCCTCTCCCTGCTGGGCCCAGCACCTGGATCCGACCTTTGGTACATTAACCCAGGCTTTCGAATAGGTGGCCGTGATATGCTTGGCTTCATTAAGCCAATTGTTTTGGCCTCATCATCAATTTCAAGTATTTGCTTGACAAGGTCCGTTCCAAACAGGAATTCAGGCGTTTATACATTAGTCGCCTTACGTAGAGCAGCAAATTTTTGATTGAGAGTTGGCCTGATGGTGATTTTTCTGATGCAATTTACCTCAAAAAATGTATTGCATAAGAGAGCCAACATATCTTTTTGAGTTTGAGTAATCATGGTCCCTTTGACCATTGTGCCAAATGCAGTAATTGCTGCAGCCACCAGTTGGAGGACGTGTTGATAATGAACCTCCTGTCCCCTCAAGAAGGACTCATGGGTGCCCAGATTGCTGGGTTCACCGTGTGCACTTTCAGTGATGCACAGTTGACAGGTGTCTTATACTTGTTGGTAGTCTCTTGCATCATAGATTGCTGGAGCTGGTGAGACATTAAATAATTGATATTGTTGGCAAGGTACTCCTCCATTGCCTCACCAGTCCCCTCTGCAATAGCAAAACTCATTGCAATATCCGGGATACCCGGAGCGTGGCTCTTGTGCTCTGGTGTATGCACATGAGCAGGGACACCAGAATCAGGGTCAGCTTCATCCTGCCCTGCTTCTCCCAAGTCGTACTGTAGGGAGGCATCCTCCAGTCCTAAACAAGGCGCTGGAAGGAAATCCCCTTGCTGATACTCCACTTATTCTTCTTGATATGGGCCTTCTTTAACAGCTGTCTGGGGAATCACTGGGGCCTTTGACCCTTGATTTATCAAAGTTTGGAGCATCTTCTCCATACTTTGCATCCTCCCCCACATTCTTTTATTATCTGGAGGGGAGTCTCCTTCTCCTTCAGCCAAAACTGGTCTGATAGACTTTCTTTTTGCCTTCCTATGGCTATCAGTGGCCTCAGGCTCCTGAGTCCCTGGAGCTGGTGTAGAAAGTTCACTCTCTAGTATAACGACTGTCAGTAAAACGGCACCCGGTATCGGAACCGGCGTTGCCGCGCTAATCTGCCGACCCGATCTAATTTGTGAATCCGCATCACGGGACCCACGCTTACTACGAACTTTCCTACCTGACCGCTCCATACCACCGACTCCTACTGACTGCTCGAGCCAGCTTGACGGAGTTTAAATACCCCCAGGCAAAGTTTTCAAAACCACTTACCTGCGAAGTTTCTACTTACCGCTGGTGGAGCTGCGCTCTCCAGCCCGTTCTGTGCGACATGCGCGGACGTAATGACGTGCATGCGCCTGGCGGGGCTTCTTCATGTAGTCACTCACGTGACTCCGAAGTAAAATTGACATTTGATCGTGTATTGGCATGGGAAAATTCCAATTGTATGAATGCATTTTGATCTTCTTGCTCCTTGACTTGCAAAATCAATGATACATATTTTTCATTGTTACAGCTTGACTGATAGACTTTGAAGCCTCCACACAATCTCACAAATTTGTCAGCCTTAGGCCCAACCACCATTGCCTATTCTCAATAGTAAGTTTTCCTCAGCACATCATTTTATCCTAGTTTATAAAGAGTCTCATTTTGACTCTTTAGGACATATGGAACTGGTTTGGATCGGCAACAGACCTGCTTTACGACTGGTCTGATCCAAACATACTGTGTGTTTTTCAGTGTACAGTGGCTTGCAAAAGTATTCATACCCCTTGAACTTTTCCACATTTTGTCACATTACAACCAAAAACGTAAATGTATTTTATTGGCTTTTATGTGATAGACCAACACAAAGTGGTGCATCATTGTGAAGTGGAAGGAAAATGATACATGGTTTCCAAATTTTATTACAAATAAAAAACTGAAAAGTGTGGCGTGCAAAAGTAGTCAGCCCCCCTGATTCAATACTTTGTAGAACCACCTTTCCCTGCAATCACAGCTGCAAGTCTTTTGGGGTATGTCCCTACCAGCTTTGCACATCCAGAAACTAAAATTTCTGCCCATTCTTCTTTGCAAAATGGCTCAAGCTCAGTCAGATTGGATGGAGAGCGTCTGTGAACAGCAATTTTCAAGTCTTGCCAGAGATTCTCAATTGGACTTAGGTCTGGACTTTGACTGGGGCATTCTAACACATGAATATGCTTTAATCTAAACCATTCCATTGTAGCTCAGGCTGTATGTTTAGGGTCGTTGTCCTGCTGGAAGTTGAACCTCCGCCCCAGTCCCAAGTCTTTTGCAGATTCTAACAGGTTTTCTTCCAAGATTGCCCTGTATTTGGCTCCATCCATCTTCCCATCCACTCTGACCAGCTTCCCTTTCCCTGCTGAAGAAAAGCATCCCCACAGCATGATGCTGCCATCACCATGTTTCACAGTGGGGATGGTGTGTTCAGGGTGATGTGCAGTGTTAGTTTTCCGCCACACATAGCGTTTTGCATTGAGGCCAAAAACTTCAATTTTGGTCTCATCAGACCAGAGCTCCCTCCTCCACATGTTTGCTGTGTCTGCATCCAGTACCTGCCTTCTCTCCATACCCCCTGATCCCTTTAGCCACAAGGGCCACATCTAACTCCCTCTTAAATATAGCCAATGAACTGGCCTCAACTACCTTCTGTGGCAGAGAATTCCACAGACTCACCACTCTCTGTGTGAAAAATGGTCTTCTCATCTCGGTCCTAAAAGACTTCCCCCTTATCCTTAAACTGTGACCCCTTGTTCTGAAGTTCCCCAACATCGGGAACAATCTTCCTGCATCTAGCCTGTCCAACCCCTTAAGAATTTTGTAAGTCTCTATAAGATCCCCCCTCAATCTCCAAAATTCCAGCGAGTACAAGCCGTGTCTATCCAGTCTTTCTTCATATGAAAGTCCTGCCATCCCAGGAATCAGTCTGGTAAACCTTCTCTGTACTCCCTCTATGGCAAGAATGTCTTTCCTCAGATTAGGAGACCAAAACACTACGCAATACTCCAGGTGTGGCCTCACCAAGACCCTGTACAACTGCAGTAGAACCTCCCTGCTCTTGTACTGAACTCCTTTTGCTGTGAATGCCATCATACCATTCACTTTCTTCACAGCCTGCTGCACCTGCATGCCTACTTTCAATGACTGGTGTACCATGACACCCAGGTCTCTTTCCATCTCCCCTTTTCCTAATCGGCTACTGTTCAGATAATAGTCTACCCTCCTGATTTTGCCACCAAAGTGGATAACTTCACATTTATCCACATTATACTGCATCTGCCAAGCATTTGCCCATTCACCCAACCTATCCAAGCCACCTTGCAGCCTCCTAGCTTCCTCCTCACAGCTAACACTGCCCCCCCAACTTCGTGTCATCCACAAATTTGGAGATGTTGCATTCAATTCCCTCATCCAGATCATTAATATATATTGTACATAGCTGGGGTCCCAGCACTGGGGTACCCCACTAGTCACTGCCTGCCATTCTGAAAATGACCCGTTTACTCCTACTCTTCGCTTCCTGTCTGCCAGCCAGTTCTCTATCCACATCAACACTGAACCCCCAATACCGTGTGCTTTAAGTTTGAATGTTAATCTCTTATGTGGGACCTTGTCGAAAGCCTTCTGAAAGTCCAGATATAATATAGGACTTCAAAGCTTGGGATATTTTTTATAACCTAACCCTGCTTTAAACTTCACCACAACTTTATCCCTGACCTGTCTGGTGTCTTCCTTGGGCTTCGTGATGCTGTTTGTTCACTAATGTTCTCTAACAAACCTCTGAGGCCTTCACAGAACAGTTGTATTTATACTAAGATTAGATTACACACAAGTGGACTCTATTTACTAAATAGGTGACTTCTAAAGGCAATTGGTTGCACTGGATTTTATTTAGGGGTATCAGAGTAAAGGGGGCTGAATTGTTTTGCATGTCACACCTTTCAGTTTTTTATTTGTAAAAAAAATTGAAAACCATGTATCATTTTCCTTCCACCACAATTATGCGCCACTTTGTGTTGGTCTATCACATAAAATCCCAATAAAATTTACGTTTGTGGTTGTAATGTGACAAAATGTGGAAAAGTTCAAGGGGTATGAAAACATTTTCAAGCCACTGTAATTTTTTTTTTCTAGTTTTATTAGAAGCAATGCATAATGTCCACAGTATAACAGTTCTTCAAATACAAATTTAACTTTTTTCAAAAATTATCCAAATATTACAAAATAATTTAGGTATGCTTTTGTTTTTTTGTTTTTGGAAAGTAAAGAAGTAAAAGAATAGATCTATAATCAATAGAGATGGTGATTAAATAATAATGATTATGATTATATAAGGATTTTTTTTTTGAAATAAAAATAAAAATATATATATTTTTTTAAAATTATAAAAATAAACAAATAAGAATATTTTTTAAATTACATAATAAAAAATGAAGTATACATCTTAACAATGAATGGAGCAATTCTCATAACAATATCTATAGAGGCGTGTATACAAATCCCAGAATACATCTTTTCATCTAATCCTACACCTGGGTACTTATTGAGTTACAATGCTGAGCTCAGCTACCCCTTTAAATAATCAATGAATGGAGACCATATTTGTTCAAAAAGTTTGTATTTATCCATTAGGACAAACCTAATTCTCTCCAAATGCAACATCTCCGACATTTCCACTGTCCACATTTTAATTGTGGAGGATAATGTTCCCTTCCAGAATTTTAATATTAATTTTTTTCCAATTATCAAATAGTAATCAAGAAAATGTATTTGATTTACGGTTAATATTAGGCTTGAGTCAGAAACTCATAATATTATTAGCTTTAGATTGAGGTCCAATTTAGTTTTAAGAACTTCAGAAATGATTCAAAAAATATCAGCCCAATAACTATTAAGTTTTATGCATGTTACAAAACTATGCGTTAAGTTAGCTTCTAAATTCTGACATTTATCGCAAATAGAGGAGATGTTAGGAAAAATTCTATTTAATTTCTTTGTTGAATAGTGTAATCTCTGTAATACTTTAAATTGTATCAAGGTATGTCTGGCATTTAACGAGCAACGGTGTATACATTGTAAACTTTCTTCCCAAGTGTCTTTCATTATAGATAGACTTATTTCAGTTTCTCATATCTGTCGGTATGATTCTGTTGTTGGGACTTCCCTATCCAAAAGAGTATTATATATGTACATTATTAGTTTTTCTGTATTTGGGTGCTTGTTAAGCAATTCATCCAGTAAACCTGGTTCTCTATTCTTATAGTCTTGCATGTTTGACTTGATATAGTCTCTAATTTGTAAATACCTAAACAAGTTATTTTGGTGCAATCCATAGATATCTTTTAACTCTTGAAATGAGAGAAATTTTCCTTTCCTGTAAAGGTGTTCTATCCTTATAATTCCTACATGTTTCCAGTGTCTAAACCCCTTATCCAATATAGAAGGTCTAAATAAGGGATTATTCATAATTGATAAACAAAGCGACATATTATCCAAATATAAAGTCTTAACTATTTGTTTCCAAATACATCTATTGCTATGAATTATAGGGTTTTCCCCATAAGTTTTTTTTTGTACTTCCCTTGGAGCAAAAAGAATCAAACTTGTTTCAAACGGTAAACAGTCTTCCTTTTCCATCTTTAGCCAAGCTGGTTCCTGATCCATTTTTACCAACCAAAAATTCGTATTCTTAACCTGAACCGCCCAAAAATAATATTAAAAATTAGGTAACGCTAATCCTCCATTTATCTTGGATTTACATTAGCATTTTTTACTTATTCTGTGATTTTTATAATCCCAAATAAAGCTGTTAACAATAGCATCGATTTAAAAAAAAAAAGTTTTAGGGAGGTATAAAGGGATAGCTTGAAATAAATATAATAATTGTGGTAAAAAGATCATTTTTATTGCATTTATTATGCCAATCATTGATATTGGTAGTGTTTTCCAGTATAGAATATTATTTTTCAGTTTATTCAATAACAGAGGATAATTTGATTTGAATTAAAAATTATAAGATTTGGATGCATTATTTCCTAGATATTTAAATTTGTCCGTAACTATTTTAAACGGCAATTGTTGTAATATATTTGATTTTATTCCAGTTATAGGCATAATTTCACTTTTATTCCAATTAATTCTATATCCTGAAAATGTACCAAACTTAGTTGTAACGTTAAGTAGATTAGGAATACTAATACTGGTGCAGGGGGCAGGGATTTGGATTCTTAGATCACTGGGATCTGTTTTGGAGTAAGGGGGAACTGTACAAAAGGGACGGATTGCATCTTAACAGGTGGGGGACCAGCATTCTGGCCGGCAGGTTTGCCACTGCTACACGGATGGTTTTAAACTGAATAAGGGGGGTGGGGTGTCAAATGGGATAATCGAGAACGGAGTTAAAGGGAAAGAGAGTAAAGGGATGGTTAATGACCCCAGAATTAACGGGAAAGAAAGCTCACAAAGGGATAGGAGAGTATGGCCAAGTGTAATAGGGATCGATGTGAAAGGGGCCACTTGTCAACATAATTGTATAAGGAGTAAGAGTGTTGTAAAAACAAGCCTGAAGGCTTTGTGTCTCAATGCGAGGAGCATTCATAATAAGGTGGATGAGTTGAAGGTGCAGATAGCGATTAATGACTATGCTATAGTTGGGATCACGGAGACATGGCTCCAGGATGACCAAGGCTGGGAGCTGAACATTCAGGGATATTCAATATTCAGGAGGGATAGACGAAAAGGAAAAGGAGGTGGGGTAGCGTTGCTGGTGAGAGAGGAGATTAATGCAATAGAAAGGAAGGACATTAGCGTGGAGGATGTGGAATCGATATGGGTAGAGCTGCGAAACTCTAAGGGGCAGAAAACGCTAGTGGGAGCTGTGTACAGGCCACCTAACAGTAGTATTGGAGTTGGGGATGGCATCAAACAGGAAATTAGAAATGCGTGCAACAAGGGTAACACAGTTATAATGGGTGACTTCAATCTGCATGTAGATTGGGTGAATCAAATTGGCAGGGGTGCTGAGGAAGAGGATTTCCTGGAATGTATGCGGGATAGTTTTCTCAACCAACATGTGGAGGAACCAACGAGAGAGCAGGCTATTCTAGACTGGGTATTGAGTAATGAGGAAGGGTTAGTTAGCAGTCTTGTTGTGTGTGGCCCCTTGGGCAAGAGTGACCATAATATGGCTGAGTTCTTCATTAGGATGGAGAGTGACAAAATTCAGTCAGAAACAAGGGTTCTGAACTTGAACAAAGGTAACTTTGAAGGTATGAGATGTGAATTGGCCAAGATAGACTGGCAGGTGATTCTTAAAGGGTTGACAGTGGATGTGCAATGGAAGGTATTTAAAGACTGCATGGATGAAGTACAAAAGTTGTTCATACCAGTTTGGCAAAAGAATAAATTGGGGAAGGTGGTGCATCCATGGATAACAAGGGAAATCAGGGATAGTATAAAAACAAAAGATGAGGCATACAAATTTGCCAGAAAAAGCAGCCTACCGGAGGACTGGGAGAAATTCAGAACCCAGCAGAGGAGGACAAAGGGCTTAATTAGGAAAGGGAAAATAGATTATGAAAGGAAACTGGCAGGGAACATAAAAACTGACTACAAAAGTTTTTATAGATATGTGAAGAGAAAGAGACTAGTTAAAACAAATGTTGGTCCCTTGCAGTCAGAAACAGGTGAATTGATCATGGGGAACAAGGACATGGCAGACCAATTGAATAACTACTTTGGTTCTGTCTTCACTAAGGAAGACATAAATAATCTGCCGGAAATAGCAGTGGAACGGGGGTCAAATAAGATGGAGGAACTGAGTGAAATCCAGGTTAGCCGGGAGGTGGTGTTGGGTAAATTGAACGGATTGAAGGCCGATAAATCCCCAGGGCCAGATAGTCTGCATCCCAGAGTACTCAAGGAGGTAGCCACAGAAATAGTGGATGCATTAGTGATAATTTTTCAAAATTCCTTAGATTCTGGAGTAGTTCCTGAGGATTGGAGGGTAGCTAATGTAACCCCACTTTTTAAAAAAGGAGGGAGAGAGAAAGCGGGGAATTATAGACCAGTTAGTCTAACATCGGTAGTGGGGAAACTGCTAGAGTCAGTTATTAAAGATGGGATAGCAGCGCATTTGGAAAGTGGTGAAATCATTGGACAAAGTCAGCATGGATTTACGAAAGGTAAATCATGTCTGACAAATCTGATAGAATTTTTTGAGGATGTAACTAGTAGAGTGGATAAGGGAGAACCAGTGGATGTGTTGTATCTAGACTTTCAGAAGGCTTTCGACAAGGTCCCGCATAAGAGATTAGCATACAAACTTAAAGCACACGGTATTGGGGGTTCAGTATTGATGTGGATAGAGAACTGGCTAGCAGACAGGAGGCAAAGGGTAGGAGTAAACGGGTCCTTTTCAGAATGGCAGGCAGTGACTAGTGGGGTGCCGCAAGGCTCAGTGCTGGGACCCCAGCTATGTACAATATATATTAATGATCTGGATGAGGGAATTGAATGCAACATCTCCAAATTTGCGGATGACACGAAGTTGGGGGGGCAGTGTTAGCTGTGAGGAGGAAGCTATATTGGTACCTATATGTACCACGACCTCAGGCTCCTCTCCCTCTGATTTGAGGATATCTTGGACACGTCTAGACACGTCCAAGACCTTGGCACCAGGGAGGCAGACCACCATCCTGGTCTCCCGACTGCGTCCACAGAATCGCCTATCCGACCCCCTAACAATAGAGTCCCCAATTACTATTGCCCTCTTTTTTTCCCTACCTTTCGGAGCAACAGGGCCGGTCTCTGTGCTGAAGGCCCGTCCGCTCTCGCTACCCCCGGGTAGGCTGTCACCCCCATCCGTACTCAAACGGGAGTACTTATTTGCCAGGTGTACTGACATTGGAGTACTCACTCGTTCATGCCTCTGCCCCTTGCCCTTCCTTAGCGTGACCCACATGTTTCTCTCCTGTGGTTTTGGAGAAACCACCTCCCTATAACTCTCCTCTATCACCTTTTCACTCTCCCTGACCAGGCAGAGGTCATCGAGCTGCTGCTCCAGGATCCTAATACGGTCCCTTAGGAGCCCCATCTCTCTGCACCTGATGCAGATGTGGATGTCAAGAGGGCCATCCGACACCATGACCTCCCACATCTGACATGCTGTACAGTACACTGCTCTGGCTGACATTCTCTCGCCTTACCCTGGATCCGATACCAGTATAATATAATGGAAACTGCTGTGAGAAATCAGCAGGTATCTGACTCAAACAGCTGCTCCCTCTTGACCTTTAACCTACACCTTTATTATACAAACCAAAAGCACTGTACCTTTACTAACCCCCTGTACCTTTACTAACCCCCTGTACCTTTACTAACCCCCTGTACCTTTACTAACCCCCTGTACCTTTACTAACCCCCTGTACCTTTACTAACCCCCTGTACCTTTACTAACCCCCTGTACCTTTACTAACACCCTGTACCTTTACTAACCCCCTGTACCTTTACTAACCCCCTGTACCTTTACTAACCCCCTGTACCTTTACTAACCCCCTGTACCTTTACTAACCCCCTGTACCTTTACTAACCCCCTGTACCTTTACTAACCCCCTGTACCTTTACTAACCCCCTGTACCTTTACTAACCCCCTGTACCTTTACTAACCCCCTGTACCTTTACTAACCCCCTGTACCTTTACTAACCCCCTGTACCTTTACTAACCCCCTGTACCTTTACTAACCCCCTGTACCTTTACTAACCCCCTGTACCTTTACTAACCCCCTGTACCTTTACTAACCCCCTGTACCTTTACTCAGAAAGCAGAAATACTAACCAGAGGTTCCACCCAATCAGCTGCTTCCTCTAGTCTGCTTCCACCAATCAGCGGCTTCCACCAGAAGCCTCCCTATTCAGTATGGAATGTTCCGGATTTAAGTAAGCTCCTGACCCTCCTCCACTCGCTCCAACGGTCACGGGCCTCTGCCTGAACAAGCCCCGCGCTGGATTTATCTACTCACCGCTCCTGACCCTCCTCCACTCCTCACCGCTCCTGACCCTAACTCCTAATCTAATTACTGTACTTTTCCAGGCAAATAAATTTCTACTGCACATAGAACAAAATATTTAATTTTAAGTGTTCATGAAGCATGAAATGGCAATACTCTCTCCATCCATTTATTTTATTGGATGTGCAATGAAAAGCTTTGATGGCATATTAATCTTCAAAACAACACCAATTTACTGTCCATATCATCTTCCAATTTAATACCATGTACTTCTACTCCTGCACATATTTTTCTATGTTCCTGTTTATATATCTAAAAAGCTTTTCACTTTACCTCGATACATGTGACAATAAACTAAACTGAGCTGAAGAAGGGTCTCGAACCCCAAACATCACATTTCCATGGGACAGGCATCATCTCTGGAGTGAAGGAATGGGTGACGTTTCGGGTCGAGACCCTTCTTCTCGACCTGAAACGTCACCCATTCCATCTCTCCAGAGATGCTGCCTGGCCCGTTGAGTTTCTCCAACATTTTGTGTCTACCTTCGATTTAAACCAGCATCTGCAATTCTTTCCTACACATCACATTTCCATGTTCTCCAGCGATGCTGCCTGACCTGCAGACTTACAACACTTTGTGTCTTTTCCACCATATTCTGGTTTATTTCAGATTTCCATCATCTGCAGTTTAAAAAAAATCAGGGCTTCTAAGGCTGTGTTGTCTATAAGCTTGCCTCCTTCTCCATGCTTATTTCAGCTGCTTTTCCAGACAGTTATTACGGAATGTCTGCAGCCAGAACATGCCTTCAGTTTAAGAAGTGCACATCCTTGACATGCAGCCAATGATAGACTGAGGAGCATTGGGTGACGTTGATATCAAAAGCTGCCTGTAAAATGTCTTAATTTGAATGAAAAATCCTTAACATTTAATACCTGCCCAGATATTTCTGAATGTTAAACATTAAATTAAAAAATAGTCGGAGTTCTGAGACTGTTATGCCCTCTGGCGGTAATGGATCTGGGCCAGTAACCCAGATATTAGGCCATCAAATTCAATCCTAAATTAATCAAGTTATTAAATTGACTGATTTATGTGAAATAGTACCAGGAACAATGATTCAATAAAGGCAACAATGGGTAATAAATGTTGTATTCTAGTGTTTCACACATCCACAAATATAAAACACATACATGCACGCACAAGGCTATATCACAAGAACTGATCAGAACATAAGAAATAAACACAATCTGGCACATTCAGGCCCCCATGACCGCTCTGTCATTCAATAAGATGATGGCTGAACTTCTGTACTGGAAAGGAATATAGATCAGAGACCAATGACTGCATGGATGCACTGCCTTTCTCTGGCATTTATTGGGTTGTATAAAAGTTTAATGAACTCCTGCTGGAATGACACATTGCTTCGTCAGACAACATATGAAGTATTGACGATAAAGTGAAGCATTATTATGGTCCTGCACAGATTCACAACATTGATTCCAGGAATGAATGGTTGTCCCGTGAGGAGATTCCATCATGAATGTAGAAGAATAAAAGATGATTGCATTGCCATAACTCAAATTCTGAGAGCAGTTGACAGTGTAGAGGCCAAGAAAGTAATTGCTCTGGCTTGAGACTCCAGAACTGTAGGTGGAAAGGTTCAGGTTTAAGGTTCAGCTAAAAGGGTTTAGAGAGATACAGCATCAAAACAGGCCCTTCTTCCCACCAAGTCCACAGCAATCATCAATCACCCGTTCATACTAGTTCTATATCATCCCACTCTCTCATCCACTCCCTTCACATTTGGGGCAATTTACAGCAGCTAATTAACCTACAAACCTGCATGTCTTTGGGATGTGGGAGGAAACCCCTCAAATGCACAGGGAGAACGTACAAACTCCACACAGACAGCACCCGAGGTCAGGATCGAACCCAGGCCTCTGGCGCTGTGAGGAAGCAGCTCCACCCATTGTGCCACTGTCACCCCGTGTGTGGAATGAGAACATATAAAAGTGCAAAATTCTTTTTCATGTTTGGGTACAGCAATTTAGTGATGAAACTCGTTCACTGCCAATGACAATAACAATATGGGTCTGAATAGAATCAAGGGGTCAGGCAAAAAATAATTAATCCTGATCTCAATGAACAGTTGAACAGACTCAATGCCTTGATAAGTTGCATGATTCATCCTGCTTCTATTTTTTATCTATATTACTAAAAGTCTCATCTTGACCACTTCCTGTTGCTCTGTATATATTTTTTAGAAAAACGTTGCCACTTACAGCTATGATTTTTGGCCATCTTACTCAGAGTCCCCCTCTGCTGTGCAGGACAAGAGGATTTTTCTCATCGATGAGCAATAAAAGAGTTATTAGTGTTTAAAGAATGTTGAGATTCTCTCCCCTGAAGGCCATGGCCCTTCCGGAGGGACTATAAAACCTGGAAATGTGGAGGTGCCTCAGTTCTCTGCAAGATGGGAGAGTGAGAGGTCGCAATTCTCAGTATGAGCTGTGAACAACACTGAACACATGTCTACTAAACTGTGAATGGTTTTAATGATCTGTCAGTGCCCTTAATGTGGTTTGAAAATGTAGTTTGAAAGTGCTAAAGCTGTGTCACCTTTGGTTTGAAAGTGCTAAAGCTGGACTTCCGGTGGCGCTATGGAGTAGGCAGACTCGCACCATTTAGCTCCAAAAATCCATAAAAGAATGCATTGACTTGGAGGGACGACAGAGGCGCCAGAATCTAAGGATTATTGGCGTCCGGGAAGGAAGAGCGGGGAACCGTGATCCCTGTGAATTTGCTGCAGATCTACTGAAGAAAGTTTTAAATCTGGATCAAGCACCTTTACTTGCTCAAGCACATAGAGCATTGAGACGCCGTCCAGGGGTGGACGCCCCGCCAAGACAACTGATAGTGAAGGTGCAATATGGCCATGTCTTGGATGACATGATGAAGAAAATCGTTCGCAGCAGATATCTTGAATTTGAAGGAGACAAGATCAGCATATTTCGAGACTACCCGGCGGAGGTTGTCAAGAGAAGAGCATTGTTTACAGACACAAGAAGAGTACTCAAGAATATAAAGAACCTGAAATATGGATTGATGTACCCTGCAACATTGAGAATCACCTACGACAAGAAAGGATACTTCTTCACCAACCACACAGAGGCCTTTAAATTTGCAAAGAACATTGAGGACATTGAGAATATTGAAATTACCAAGGGCGAGAGCGAAAAAGAGGATAATGAGGATTAATACCTAACATTAAAATATATATGTGATGATATTGGATTCGGTACTTTGCTGTGAAGAAACTGAACTTTAAATTACTATATTCGAGGACAGTTATGAATTTAGAATGAAATTGATCATTCTTATATAATATTTTATATTATAGTACTAATTACCACTAATCATTATTGATTAGTGGTAATTAATCAATAATGATAATTAATCATAATTATTAATTATTATCAATTATAGTTAACTAGATTAATTCAGAATTAGTTAAAAGGATGAACCATAAGTTGATTAAAATAGGAAATAGAGGTTTAATCCTTGTTTTATGAAACTATTTAGACTAATCATGGACTAATACTTTTGTCATATGAAACTAATATTTTACATTGAGATTATCAACTATTCCATTCTTGGAATATAACCATAATTTCCCTACCCCCCACCCCCCTATAATGTTTCTCTTTATTGAGTTTGAAATTTTTCCTTTAAGGAAAATATGGAGCTAGTAACTTTTTTTTTACCAAAAGCTACGGAAGTCCTTAGATGCCTAGCCACTAGGGTGGCTATTACTAACTGCACTAATTTTAGATGTAGTTTTTTTTCTTTCTTTCACACTTTACTAATATAATAATCTATTATCTTTTCAATTTTCAATATATTCGTTATTTTGAATGGAATTATAATTGTTATTTAAGGAGATATGACCGAGAAGAAAACTTACAAGATCTGAAATTCACCTATCTGAGGTCCGGGTGTAAGGTATGGTTTAACGTGCTGAAGCATCTGCTCCATTATAGACCACCCTAATCATGCAAGACGTAAAAGGGAAAACTGGGGGTGAAGGAATTACATTCTGCAGTTGGAATGTTAAGGGAATTAATGAGCCCTTTAAAAGAGACAAAGTATTAGCTCACTTAAAATTGCTCAGAACAGACATAATTTTCCTCCAAGAGACTCACCTTAAAAAGGAAACGCAATATAGATTGAAAACAAAATGGATAGCTCAAACATATCATTCCTCATTCACACATAAAACTAGAGGGGTTGCAATTTTAATCCGTAAAGGTATACCTATCAAACATATATCAACTATAGAGGATACTGATGGTAGATATATCATAGTAGAAGGCAAATTATACTCAAAAAAAGTGACTCTCCTTAATGTATATGGACCAAATTTTGATAATCCACTGTTTTTCAAGAGAATACTTAATAACGTTCTGGAATGCACACAAAATAATTTAATAATTGGTGGTGACTTAAATTGTACACTAGATCCATATTTAGATAGATCATCAACTCAAAGAAAATCAAAATCTGTCAAGTGAATTCTTAATCTCATATATAAATAATACCAATATTAAGGATGTTTGGAGAATTGAAAACCCATCCAGACGAGAATATTCATTTTACTCACCTGTGCATAAAACATACTCAAGGATAGACTATTTTTATTAGACTCTAAACTAATTCCATTTACTTACAAGCCACAATATCATAACATAATTTCGGATCATGCTCCATTAACGTTTATGATTAAATTAAACGGAATGGACAAGAAACAGACACAACGGAGACTTAATCCTCAAATCTTAAAGGAACAGGTATGTTGTGAATATCTTGTAAAACAGATCAATATGTTTTTCGATGTCAATGACCAGCCTGAAATCTCTGCTTCCCTTCTCTTGGAAACATTTAAAGCATTTATACGAGGGGCATTAATTTCTCCTCGGGCATTTCTTAATAAAGAGAATAGAGCTAAACAACAGAGACTGGAAATGGAAATAAAGCAATTAGACATAGAAAATGCAGGAGCACCTTCATTGGCAAAACATAACAAAATAGCAGCAGTGAAATATAAGTTAAATAAATTATACTCTGACCAAGTAATAAAACTTTATCAACACACAAAACAATTACATTTTGGATTTGGTGATAAACCACAAAAATTATTGGCACGCCAGCTTCGTAAATTGGATGGGGAAAAAACGATTCATAAGATTAGATCAAATAAGGGAGAAATACTAACACTCCCCAAAGATATTAATGACAGATTTTTACAATACTATCAAAATCTTTATTCAACTAAATTGGCAGAACAATCAACAGGAATGGAAGCATTTTGACAGAAATGTAACCTTAAAGGCTTAGATTTGCAAGAGCAAGAATTATTAGGAGCTGAAATAACAATAAAAGATATCGAAGATTCAATTAGATCTTTAAAAAATGGAAAGGCCGCAGGCCCTGATCGCCTAAGCTCTGAATTTTATTTAAAAATTTATGATCTGATCTCTTCACGCTTACAAACACTGTATAAACACATTTATACTCGACAGCAACTCCCGGAAACTTTAAACGAATCTACAATAATACTTATACCTATAACTGATAAGGATCTGGAAGACCCAGCCTCATATAGAGCAATAGTTCTATTAAATACTGATCAGAAAATACTAATGAAAATCCTATCTTATAGATTGAGTTTAGTGATTAACAAATTAATACACCCTGACCAAACAGGCTTTATCTCAAAACGTCACTCATTTTACAATCTGAGACGATTATTTAATATTATATACTCAAATAGAATTGCTAACGCAGATCTAGCAATTATTTCGCTAGATGCTGAAAAAGCCTTTGATCAAGTAGAATGGTCATATTTATTTTCAGTGATGGAAAAAATTAAACTGGGAGAGAAATACTGCACATGGGTTAAACTTTTATACTCTAATCCAGCAGCTAGAATATTAACTAACCAAATGTTATCAACTAAATTTAATCTCTCTAGAGGTTATAGACAAGGATGCTCGCTGTCTCCATTATTATTTGCTTTAGCAATTGAACCACTCGCAGAAAATGTTAGATCTAATCCAGAAATACATGGGTATAATACTAAAGATACAATTAATAAAATTTCTCTATATGCAGATGATGTATTAATATATATTACAAAGCCAGAAATTAGTATTCCAAATTTATTAAATCTAATAACTCAATTCGGTCAGTTCTCAGGATATAGAATTAATTGGAATAAAAGCAAAATCATGCCAATAACTGAACTCAATTTACATATACTACAACAATCATCTTTTAAAATAGTTGAGGAAAAATTTAAATATCTAGGTATTTATGTAACTAAGGCGTATACCTCTTTATTTAAATCAAATTTCCCACCTTTACTGAATAAACTAAATAAGAATATGCAATACTGGAAAACACTTCCTATTTCAATGTTCGGTAGAATTAATGCTATAAAAATGATCTTTCTTCCGCAATTATTGTACTTATTTCAGTCAATCCTGATATATATTCCAAAATCTTTTTTTACAAAAGTAGACTCTACTGTTACAAGTTTCATCTGGGACTATATGAATCATAGAATAAATAAAAAACATTTATGTAAATCAAAGATTAATGGAGGCTTAGCTCTACCAAATTTTCTGTTTTATTTTTGGGCAGTCCATATTAAAAACATGAATTTTTGGCTGGAAGAAATGGATCAACAACCAGACTGGTTAAGGATGGTAAAGGAGGACTGTTTACCATTTGAAATCGGTTCGATTATATTTGCACCAACAAAATGGCACAAAAAAAACCTATAGGGAAAACCCTATAATATACAGTGGAACATGAATCTGGAAACAACTAAAAAGGGCCTTAAAATTGGATAATATACCACTCTGTCTCCCTATTGTAAACAATCCCTTATTTAAATCTTCCATGCTGGGTAAAAGTTTTACACAATGGAAAAACCATGGAATCAAAAAGATGGAACACCTTTATAAGAAAGGCACTTTTCTTTTATTTCAGGAATTACAACAGATTTACGGATTACATTCAAATAATTTTTTCCGATATCTACAACTCAGAGATTATGTTAAATCAAACACACAAGATTATAGGAATAAGGAACCAGAAATCCTTGATGAATGTTTGAATAAGCATCCTAATACAGAAAAACTAACAACTTATATATATAATATCCTGTTGGATAGAGAGATACCAACAACGGAAGCATATAGACATACATGGGAAAATGAAATAAACCAACCCATAACGAAAGATATATGGGACAAAAGTTTACAATATATACATCAATGCTTGTTAAATACCAGACATGCTTTAATACAATTTAAAGTACTACACAGATTACATTACTCAAAAGTTAAATTGAATAGAATCTACCCACAAATCTCCACTATCTGTGATAAATGTCAGCATCCAGAGGCTAATTTAACACATACTTTTGCAAATTGAATAAAAATTAAGAATTTCTGGACTGAGATTTTTAGAATAACCTCTGAAGTTATTAATATTAAATTGGATCCGGATTCAAAATTAATAATAATTGGAATATCAGAACAAAGTCTAATACTTACAACAAGTCAAAGAAATTTCCTAGATTATAGTATAATAATTGGGAAGAAATTAATATTAAAATTTTGGAAAGGCCCGATATCCCCCACAATTAAAATGTGGATTACGGAAATGTCGGAGACCCTACACTTGGAAAGAATCTGATTTGCCCTAATGGACAAACAAGAAGTCTTCTTTAGAATATGGTCTTCTTTCATTGATTACTTAAAAGGGTAATCGGTTCGGCAAGGAACCCTAACTGAAACTTGGACTCAGGATTAGATGAAAAGTTATATTTTATATTTCTTGATTTTATCTCCAATGACATACTTATGGTAAATTATTCCATTCTTTATGATTTCTTTTTTTTTGATTTATATTTTATTTTTCTCTGTTTCTCTCGCTTTAAAAAAAATTATTAGAGACGATGATTCATTTGATAATATTAATAATGTACGATTGTTGCGCACAAAATATTGCTATCATAATATGTGTTTGCTAATGTACTGCTTACCTACTCTAATAAAAATATATATATTTAAAAAAAAAAGAAAGTGCTAAAGCTGTGTCGCCTTTGGTTTGACAGTGCTGAAGCTGCGTTGCCTTTGGTATGAAAGTGCTAAAGCTAAGTTGCCTTTGGTTTAAAAGTGCTAAAGCTGCTTTGCCTAATTCAAGCTGCATCGCCTAATTAAAGCTGCTTTGTCTAATTAAAGCTGCCTTGCTTTTTATATATAATTAAAAGTTTAATCTTGACCCACTTCCTGTTTGCGGTTCATATCGCTTGTAGAAAAAACGCTACCATGAACAGCTGTGATTTTTGGCCATCTTACTCAGAGTCCCTCTCCCACTCATCAGGTGCTGAGGATTTTCCCCATCGATGAAAAATAAGAGTTATTAGTGTTTTAAAAAAATGTTGAGATTCTCTCTCCTGTCTATCACGCCATGAAGGCCACGCCCCTTCTGGTGGGAGGGGGAGGGACTATAAAACCCAGAAGTGTGGGCGTGGCTCAGTCTCTGCAACATGGGGGAGGGAGAGGTCACGACTCGCTGTCTTTAGTGGCCTTGCACCCTCCTTGAAATGGTATGAAACTGCACTTGAATTTGGTGATCTTGCACCTTGCTAGAAGTGGTATGAAACTGCACTTGAATTTGGTAGCCTTGTACTCTGCTTGAAATGGAATTTCAAGGAATAGCCTTGAGTCAACTGCCAGCCCACCAGCCATGAGTGAGTGAGCTGCCAGCACAACAGGCTTGAGTGACTGAGCCGCCAGCCCAAGAATCCATTCGGGCCACAATATCCATACTAGCCCTCTGGAAACCAGTCCCTTCAGCGCACAACACCCATACTAGCGCTCCAGAAAGCGCCCCCCCCCCCCCCCCCCCCCGGTCACTAATATTGAAATTGGTGGAGAGGTGGAATGTTGCGTTGGAGGACCAGCCCTCCCATGTGATACTGGGACCCAACGGGTCCCACTTAGTCTAGTGTTTTTATATTTTTATGTCTTGGAAGAAACTGAATTCTATTTGAATCTGTTTTAATTGTTTGCTGATTCTAGTTTGCCACATAAGTGCATAACTTTTAATTCTTAACAATCAGAATCTTGACCACTCCATCTCCCTTGTAGTAAAGACCAACATTTTATTTGCCTTCCTAATTACTTGGTGTACCTACATGCTAAATTCCAGTCCAGAATGAAGAGTGAATGTTGGCTGTTCGCCCCCTTCAAGCCTGTAACACATTTAATAAGAACATGTTTATAGTCACAATAAAATAAAGCATGGAAGCAGGTCCTAGAACCCACCAAGTCTACACCTATTATCAACCACCCAGTCACAATAATCTAATATTCATCCCATTCTTTTAATTCCTCTCACACGTTGTCAACTATCCCCAGATTCTACCACTCATCTACATATTGGGGGACATTTATAGCCTATGAACCTATCAACATGGATATGTGGGATGAAATTGGTCACTTGGAGAAAACACACATGGTCGTAAGAAGAATGTGCAAATTGTACGGACAGCACCCAATGTCAGAATTGATCCTGTATGAGACAATGATTCTACTATTAGATCCACTCCAACATCCCCGAACGTTACTTAACTTCAAATCCACTTTCTCAAATATCTGTGGTAACCTTTTCCTCCCTTTCTTATCAATAAACTATTTTGGTTTGTCATTAAAACAGTCAATGGCTCAGCTTCCACTTCCTTTGAGGAGACAGTTCCAAAGACTCATGACTTCCTGAGAGAAAAGAAAAACAAAGGTACTCATCAGGTCAGGCAGCTTCTGTGCATGACAGTGGATAAACAATGGCTAGACAGACTAAAAAAGATTCCCGAGCTAAAACATTGTCTGTTTGGCCTGTTGAGTTCCTCCATCAGTTAAGATTCCAGAATCTACAGGCTCCTGTCTTCATGACAGAAGAATAAATTCAGTTCACCCCCGTCTTAAACATAGACATTGAAACATAGAATAGGTGCAGGAGTAGGCCATTCGGCCCTTCGAGCATGTACCGCCATTCAATATGATCATGGCTGATCATCCAACTCCGTATCCTGTACCTGCCTTCTCTCCATACCCCCTGATCCCTTTAGCTGCAAGGGCCACATCAAACTCTCTCTTAAATATAGCCAACAAACTGGCCTCAACTGGCAGAGAATTCCAGAGATTCACCACTCTGTGTGAAAAATGATTTTCTCATCCCGGTCCTAAAAGACTTCCCCCTTATCCATGAACTGTGACCTCTTGTTCTGGACTTCTCCAACATCTGGAACAATCTTCCTGCATCTAGCCTGTCCAACCCCTTAAGAATTTTGTAAGTCTCTATAAGATCCCCCCTCAATCTTCTAAATTCCAGCGAGTGCAAGCCAAGTCTCTCCAGTCATTCTTCATATGGAAGTCCTGCCATCCCAGGAATCAGTCTGGTGAACCTTCTCTGTAACCCCCCTATGGCAAGAATGTCTTTTCTCAGATTTGGAGACCAAAACTGTACGCAATACTCCAGGTGTGGTCTCACCAAAACCCCATACAACTGCAATAGAACCTCCCTGCTCCTATATTCAAATCCTTTTGATATGAATGCTAACATACCATTTGCTTTCTTCACTGCCTGCGCCACCTGCATGCCTACTTTCAATGATTGGTGTACCATGACACCCAGGTCTTGTTGCATCCCCCCTTTTCCTAATTTGCCTCAATTCAGATAATAGTCTACCCTCCTGTTTTTGCCACCAAAGCGGATAACTGTAAAGGAGTTTACACGTACACAGTGTTTCTTTACCAAGTCTTTATTAATCACATATATCGATGCCCTAGTTGTACATGGTCTGCACGTTTTTACTAGAGGAGGTACCAGGGATGGAGAGACAGTAATATACTTGGTGAAAGGGGAGTGGCTACACAACCTACAATTAAAGGGACATGCACTAAACATCTACATCCTTCCTCTTGCAAAAGAAAGGAACGTGACAGCCGACCATGTCTCATACACTAGAGCAACTGGAAAAGGATAGACAGCAAAATAGCAGCAATCAAATATAACCATAACGGTCAGGCGCCCTTACAATCCGCCCCGAGCGGGTACGAACCCCGCTCACACCCTCTCCCCCCAAAGAAACGGGCACCGGGGGAGATCCCACGACAGGAGGACTACAATGTGGGGACTTGCGTGGTGACAAAGGGATTGGAGGCGAGCGACCTGGCGATGGGGAAGAGATGGCTGGAGACACGGGAACAGTCACAGGGAGAAGAACCGGGACGGGGCGAGCAGGCACAGGCTTAGCGACCGCTACAGGCGGGAGAGCGGACAGAGGGGGAGCATGGGGGTCAGCAGGAGGAGGAGGAGAGGGCTCGTTCACCAGGCGGAGGTGCCGCCTGGACCGACGGTAAACAGTACCATCGAGGTTCACCAGATAGGAGCGAGGTGAACCAGCCGTCCCAACAACAACCGCAAGGCCAGGGTGACCGGAGGTGGAATGCATGCGGACAACCTGACCAGGAGACAGAGGAGGCAGGGCACGGCAAGACCTGTCGTGGGATCGCTTTTGAATGGACCGCTTGGTAGCAATACGCTCACGGACCACGGCAGGTTTTACAACAGCTGGGGTAAGAGTCTGCTGGGCCACCGGAATGGGAGGTCGAGTAACCCGGGACATGAGGCGCTGCGCCGGGGATCCCAGAACACCGTCACGGGAAATGTTTCGCAGGTTGAGGAGGGCGAGGTAAATGTCAGACTTCGATGCGCGGCAGCGATTCAACAAGTCCTTTGCGCTGCGAACAGCACGCTCGGCCAGGCCATTGCTCTGAGGGTACTCAGGGCTACTAGTGTAATGCCGAAAGTTCCAGCGGTCGGCAAAGTCCTTGAACTCCGCACTGGCAAATTGGCTGCCGTTGTCTGACTGCAGGCTCGCTGGTGATCCAAAGGTCGCGAAGTGGCGGCGCAGCTTCGTGATAACAGCAGAAGAGGAGAGAGAAAACAGCTGGTCGACCTCATACCAGTTGGAGTAAGAGTCGACAAGCACCAAGAAGTGCTTGCCGTGCCACTCAAAAATGTCTGTTGCCAGCGCCGACCATGGCAGGTCTGGTGCGGGCTGCTGCAGAAGGGGCAAACGCTGCTGCTGTGGGGCGAGACTGTTGCAGGTAGGGCAAGATGACACCCGGTCCCGAAAATACACAGCCATATCAGGCCAATAAAACTGGCTTTGGGCGATAGAGAGAGTGGCCTCGGCGCCAGGGTGACCCCGATGCGCGGTGTCGAAATACTGTTGGCGAAGAGCCTCAGGTACCACAACCTTGTGACCCTTAACGATAACTCCATCTCGTAGCACCAGCTCGTCACGGACCAGGAAGTAGGGCACTGCCGCGGCGGGCAGGGAAGAACGTCGCTCGGGCCAACCCCTTTGAATGACCGCAGCTAGCTGTTGGAGCGAGGCGTCAGCAGCAGTGTGTTTAACTAAGCACTGTAGTTGTTTTGAAGGAACAAAGTTGACGTTCAGGACAATCATACCTGAAGCCTCGTAAGGGTGACGGGTGGTCGAAGCCAGAGGAGCCCGAGACAGCGTGTCAGCAATAAACATGTCATAGAAACATAGAAACATAGAAAATAGGTGCAGGAGTAGGCCATTCGGCCCTTCGAGCCTGCACCACCATTCAATGTGATCATGGCTGATCATCCAACTCAGTATCCCGTACCTGCCTTCTCTCCATACCCCCTGATCCCTTTAGCCACAAGTGCCACATCTAATGCCCTCTTAAATATAGCCAATGAACTGGCCTCAACTACCTTCTGTGGCAGAGAATTCCAGAGACTCACCACTCTCTGTGTAAAGAATGTTTTCCTCATTTCGGTCCTAAAGGAATTCCCCCTTATCCTTAGACTGTGACCCCTTGTTCTGGACTCCCCCAACATCGGGAACAATCTTCCAGCATCTAGCTTGTCCAACCCCTTAAGAATTTTGTAGGTTTCTATAAGATCCCCCCTCAATCTTCTAAATTCCATCGAGTACAAACCGAGTCTATCCAATCTTTCCTCATATGAAAGTCCTGACATCCCAGGAATCAGTCTGGTGAATCTTCTCTGTACCCCCTCTATGGCAAGGATGTCTTTCCTCAGATTTGTCCTTGCCTCTACGGTACACTACGGAGAAGGTAAAACGCTGCAGCTGCAGCATCATCCGCTGCAGCCTGGAGGAGGCAGCGTGAATCGGCTTGCCGAGGATGGTGACCAGAGGCTGGTGGTCGGTCTCAATAGAGAATTCAGTTCCCAGGATATAGTCCTTAAATTTTGAACATGCAAACACAACAGCCAGCAGTTCCTTTTCGATCTGGGCATAGCGCTGCTCAGCTGGAGTCATCGTGCGAGACGCGAAGGACACGGGTAACTGGACCCCATCATGAACTTGCAAACAAGCAGCACCCAGCCCGAAATTTGAAGCATCGCACGTGAGGACAATAGGACGGTTCAAATCGAAATATTGCAGCGTCGGAGTGCAGACAAGCTTCGAACGCAGCATATCGAAAGCAGCCTGGTGTTGTGGGAACCAGGACCATGCAGTGTCTTTCTTCACCAAGTCCCTTAAAGGGGCACTCAACTCGCTCAGATCGGGGATGAATTTTCCCAAGTAATTTGCCATGCCAAGGAAACGCTGGAGGCTAGGCACATCCACAGGAGCAGGCATCTTCGAGATAGCAGCGGTCTTCTGTGGGTCGGGCTTCAGCCCGGACGCTGTGAAGACGTGTCCCACATAAGTGACCTCTGGGACACGGAACCGGCATTTACTAGGGTTGAGCTTTAGATTTACCTCCCGAGCTCGATCCAAAACTAGTCGGAGGTTGTGGTCGTGCTGTTCCACATCTTTACCATACACCAAGATGTCATCTACAATGATAGCGCACGGGAGCCCCGCAAACAGCTGTTCCATCGTCCTCTGGAAAACTTCACTGGCGGAGCTGATCCCGAACGGCATGCGCAGGAATCGGAACCTCCCAAAGGGAGTGGCAAAGGTCGTCAGGTAGGACGATTGTTCATCTAGCGGTATCTGCCAGAACGAGCTCTTAGCATCCAGCACCGAAAACACAGTGGCAGGGCCAACCTGTGCAGCAACATCTTCGACAGTACGCATGGGATAGTGCGGGCGCTTGATAGCCAGGTTCAAATCTTTGGGGTTGATGCAGATCCGTAGCTCACTCTTGTCCTTCTTGGCAGCAACCACCATGGTGGAGACCCACTGAGTGGGCTCGCTCACCTCTTTCAGAATGCCTGTAGCCACCATGTCCCGAAGGGTGGACTCGACCCTATCCTTCATCGCAAAGGAGACCCGGTGTGGAGGGCGTATAACTGGATCCACGTCAGGTTTTAGAGAGATCTCATAACTGCAGGGGAGCATCCCCAGCGCATTGTCAAACCGATCGGGGTACTCGGCTAACGGGTCCAAAGGCTGCTGAACTAAACGGATCTCCCGGTGAAAATTGACCAATCCGAGGTCTTGGCATGCCCGAACGCCGAGCAGTGTAACACATTTCTCGTTAACCAGGAAGAAGGAGAGGGGCCGAACGGTCTCTAGCACTTCACAGTTCAGGGTAGCCTTCCCCACAGGGACAAGCAACCCTCCCCCATAAGCACGAAGGACAGAGCGCTCAACAGTGACTCGCTCATTATTCCTTATCTTCTTGAAAAGGCTAGTAGACATAACGTTCGTGGCGGCCCCAGTATCGACCTTGGCAGAGAACGTAGAACCATTGACAGTAACTTGCACAGTAGGGTCTGTTATCCGAGCAGGTGCCTTCCTAACTGAAAACACGCTGAGCCCACTCTGAGAAGAGTCCGAATCAGACAGTGGGAGGTTGTCAGGAGAGTGATAAGAACCAGACGCAGTACCATCCCGTACCAGGTAATTAGAGTGCCTGCGCTGTTGCTGGGCAGGATTTTTTCTAGCTCTGCATGCTGACGAGAAGTGGTTAGGCTTGTTGCAGAAGTTACAAATCTTTCCCACCGCAGGGCACACGTTGAAACGATGAGTCACAAAGTTACAGTTCGGGCAGCGCTTCTCCAGCTTGGAACTTGAACCATAGCTGGCCCCACGGCGAATTTGCTGAGCAGGACGGCGGGTTGCGACGGTAGCTGCCCGAACCTCATGATCAGGGGGTGGTGCAGCAGAGATAACAGCCTCAGACATCTTTGCAGCATGCAGGGCAGCCTGGAGAGTCAAGTCTGCCTTACACAGGAGCTCCGACCGCAGCTTCTCATTTCGTAGACCATACACCAAGACATCGCGGGTCAGGGTCTCTGGGGTAGCGTCATTCAGGTGGCATCGCCTAGCCAGGTGCCGTAGGTCAGCGTAGAAGTTGCCGACAGACTCACCGGGTTTCTGACGACGTCCAAAAAACTTAAAACGCTCCAGAATAGAGTTCGTGGGCACATCGCACATCTCGTTGAACTTCCCCAGTAGACAGTCAAGGTCCTCGGGGTCCTCATCCGGCCCGTACTCAAACGATTCAGAGCGCTCCAGAGCCTCGGAGCCGGCTAGATTCAATAGCAGCGACGCTTTAATGGCAGAGGAAACTCCCGGGTGCACGATAGCCACATAATGCCGAAAGTCCCGGCGGAACGCATTCCACCGGTGAGCGATGTCGTCGTCAAAGACAAGGGACTCAGGCTTGCGGCAGGAGGAAGCCATAACCAGGCAGGGAAGGGTAACTAGGGCAAAAAAAACTAAACCCGATAAACAGGAGGCGCGCAATTCGAAACGACCGACACCATGTAAAGGAGTTTACACGTACACAGTGTTTCTTAACCAAGTCTTTATTAATCACATATATCGATGCCCTAGTTGTACATGGTCTGCACGTTTTTACTAGAGGAGGTACCAGGGATGGAGAGACAGTAATATACTTGGTGAAAGGGGAGTGGCTACACAACCTACAATTAAAGGGACATGCACTAAACATCTACAATAACCTCACATTTATCCACATTATACTGCATCTGCCATGCATTTGCCCACTGACCCAGCCTATTCAAGTCACCTTACAGCCTCCTAGCATCCTCCTCACACCTAACATTACCCCCCAACTTAATGTCATCCACAAACTTGGAGATGTTGCATTCAATTCCCTCGTCCAAATCATTAATATATATTGTAAATAGCTGGGGTCCCGGCACTGACCCTTGCGGTACCCCACTAGTCACTGCCTGCCATTCTGAAAAGCACCTGCTTACTCCTACCCTTTGCTTCCTGTCTGCCAGCCAGTTCTCTATCCACATCAATACTGAACCCCCAATACCATGTGCTTTAAGTTTGTATACTAATCTCTTATGTGGGACCTTGTCGAAAGCCTTCTGAAAATCTAGATGTAACACATCCACTGGTCCTCCTTATCCACTCTGCAAGTTACATCCTCGAAAAATTGTATAAGATTCATCAGACATGATTTACCTTTCGTAAATCCATGCTGACTTTGTCTAATGATTTCACCACTTTCCAAATGTACTGCTATCCCATCTTTAATAACTGACTCTAGCAGTTTCCCCATTACCGATGTTAGACTAATTGGTCTGTAATTCCCCATTTTCTCTCTCCTTCCTTTTTTAAATAGTGGGGTTACATTAGCTACCCTCCAATCCTCAGGAAGTACTCCAGAATCTAATGAGTTTTGAAAAATTATCACTAATGCATCCACTATTTCTGTGGCTGCTTCCTTGAGTACTCTGGCAGACTATCTGGCCCTGGGGATTTATTGACCTTTAATCCATTCAATTTACCTAACACCACTTCCCGGCTAACCTGGATTTCACTCAGTTCCTCCACCTTATTTGACCGCCGGTCCCCTGCTATTTCCAGCAGATTATTTATGTCTTACTTAGTGAATACAGAACCAAAGTAGTTATTCAATTGGTCTGCCATGTCCTTGTTCCCCATGATCAATTCACCTGTTTCTGACTGCAAGGGACCTACATTTGTTTTAACTAATCTCTTTCTCTTCACATATCTATAAAAACTTTTCCAGTCTGTTTTTATCTTCTCTGCCAGTTTTCTTTCATAATCTATTTTTCCCTTTCTTAATTAAGCCCTTTGTCCTGCTCTGCTGTACTCTGAATTTCTCCCAGTCCTCTGGTTGGCTGCTTTTTCTGGCTAATTTGTATGCTTCATCTTTTGTTTTTATACTATCCCTGATTTTCCTCGTTATCCATGGATGCACTTCCTTCCCTGATTTATTCTTTTGCCAAACTGGGATGAACAATTGTTATAGTTCGTCCACGCAGTCTTTAAATACCTTCCATTGCACATCCACTGTTAACCCTTCTAGAATCACTTGCCAGTCTATCTTGGCCAATTCCCGTCTCGTACATTCAAAGTTACCTTTGTTTAAGTTCAGAACGCTTGTTTCTGACTTAATTATGTCACTCTCCATCCTAATGAAGAACTCAACCATATTATGGTCACACTTGCCCAACGGGCCCCGCACAACAAGACTGCTAACTAACCCTTCCTCATTACTCAATACCCAGTCTGGAATAGCCTGCTCTCTCGTTGGTGCCTCTACATGTTGGTTTAGAAAACTATCCGGCATACATTCAAATAAATCCTCTTCCTCCGCACCCCTACCCATTTGATTCACCCAATCTATATATAGATTGAAGTCACCCATTATAATTGTTTTACCCTTGTTGCACACATTTCTAATTTCCTGTTTGATGCCTTCCCCAACTCCGCTACTACTGTTACGTGGCCTGTACACAACTCCCACTAGCGTTTTCTGCCCCTTAGAGTTTCACAGCTCTACCCATCCTCCAAGCTAATGTCCTTCCTTTCTATTGAGGTGTACAAAATCATGAGAGGAATAGATCGGGTAGATGCACACTCTTGCCCAGAGTAGGGGAATCGAGGACCAGAGGACATAGGTTCAAGGTGAAGGGGATAAGAGTTAATAGGAATCCGTGGGGTGACTTTTTTCACACAAAGGATGCGAACAAGCTGCCAGAGGAGGTAGTTGAGGTTGAGACTATCCCATCATTTAAGAGACAATTAGACAGGTACATGGATAGTACACATTTGGAAGGATATGGACCAAGCGCAGGCAAGTGGGACTAGTGTAGCTGGAACATTGTTGGATGGTGTGGGCGAGGTAGGACGAATAGCCTGCTTCCACACTGTATCACTCTATGACTCTCTATGACTATAACTAAAAAGCAAATAAAATGCAAATTGTATAAGGAGTAAGAGTGTTGCAAAAACAAGCCTGAAGGCTTTGTGTCTCAATGCAAGGAGCATTCGTAATAAGGTGGACGAGTTGAATGTGCAGATAGCTATTAATGACTATGCTATAGTTTGGATCCCGGAGACGTGGCTCCAGGGAGACCAAGGCTGGGAGCTGAACATCCAGGGATATTCAATATTCAGGAGGGATAGACAGAAATGAAAGGGAGGTGGGGTAGCGTTGCTGGTGAGAGAGGAGATTAATGCAATGTCAGTTTTAGGGAAGGCTTACATTTGCAGCAAGAATGTTAATGTGTGGAGTCATGTGGAAATCATTTTCTTGAATCGATTAATTCCTAAAATTGGTGATAATGAATTTATGATAAAAGGCAATAGCTGATCAGTGCCCAAGGGTAAAATCAATCAGTAATTAATGACAGACAATATTCTGTCACTGTGAAGTTTACCATTGTTTACCAAAACTATTATAGCCAGAGCAATGTTCTAGGGGCAATCATGGATGGGCAATAAATGCTGGCTTTGCCATTAACAACCAGATCCAAATAGAGCGGAAACAAAAATTTAAAAAATGTAACGTCCCATAATTTTCCTTACCCTTCCTCTGTGCATCTGATCTCATGCACATATCTGTCCATCTATGTGCAAAAGCATTCAAGGACGTATGTTACACTTTTCAATGTAATTTCCACTTTGAAATGGTTTGCAGAAGTTGTAGTCCACTCATTTATAATATGTTCTTCACCGCATAGAAAGATGGAGAGGAAGAGATTAAAAGGATGATGGGCAAAATGCAGTCAAATGGGACTAGCCCAAAATGGCAACTTGGTCTATGTATCTATGACTATGTGAGGCTTGTTCCACTGATCATGCGAATGGAGTCCAATCCACCCCCAGTCGTCATCAGAACAAAATGGACGACAGTTCCACTAGCATGATTCTAGTATGATTATCAGGTTGGCTGGGTGGCAATAAAAGGGGCTTTTTCTGGGTGGCTGTCAGTGACCAGTGGAGTTCTGTAAGGTTTGGTGCTGGGGCACTACTCTTCACGTTGTATATTAATGATTTAGATGTGGGGATTGAAGACTTTGTGGCAAAGTTTGCGGATGATACGAAAATAGGTGGAGGGGCAGGTAGTGTAGCAAAAGCAGAGACTCTGCAGAAGGACTTGGACAGGTTGGGAGAGTCGGCAGAGAAGAGGCAGATGGAATATAGTGTAGCAAAGTGTGGAGTCATGCATTTTGATAGTAGGAATAAAGGCATAGACTTTTTTCCAAATGGCATAGGAATCCAGAAATCAGAGGTGCAAAGGGACTTGGGAGTGCTGGTGCAGGATTCCCAAATCGTTAATCTGCACGTTGAATCGATTGTACAGAAAGCAAACTCAATGCGAGCATTTATTTCAAGAAGGCTTGTATAAAAAAACACAGGGATGTAATGTGGAGGTTGAGGCTCGATAAGGCACTGGTAAAGCCACATTTGGAATATTGTGAGCAATTCTGGGCACCATATCTGACAAAGGATGTACTGGCTCTGGAGAGGGTCCAGACGAGGTTTACAAGAATGATCCCAGGAATGAGTTGGTTAACCGATGATGAGCGTTTGTCGGCACTGGGACTATACTCGCTGGAGTTCAGAAGAATGAGGGGGGATCTCATTGAAACATACAGACTAGTGAAAGGCTTGGATAGAGTGGATGTGGAGAGAATAATAATAATAATAATAATAATAAAATAATAGTAAAAATAATAGTAAAAATAATAATTCCACTGCACATGCTGATGGAATTTGCACTGCACATGCTGGTGGAGTGCAGCTCATAGGTCCACCTGGTTAAAGTGCCCTGCAACAATGAAAGCACCGTTGGGGTGAGCATCCTGCTGCTTGCTGATGGCCGAGTGCAGCTGTGCTAGCGCTAGGTTAGCATTAGCCTATGGTGGGATGTATATGGCCATGATGATAACCACAGTAAACTCCCGAGGCAGGTAAAATGGCCTACATTTAAGTAGTAGGAATTCCAGGTCTGTGGAACAGTAGCTCTCAACTGCAGTGTGGTTGGTGCACCAGTCCTTTTTGATATAGATGCAGAGCCCTCCGCCCTTGCTCTTACCGGAGTCCTTAGTTATATCAGCACGATGCAGTGATCAGTTGGTTAGGTCCACAGCCCCGTTGGGAACAAGCGCGCTGAGCCAGGTCTCTGTGAAGATCAGCACACAGCAGTCTTTCAGGGATCGCTGGGTGTTGATCCAGATCCTCACCCCATCCAGCTTGTTGGTGAGTGACCGAACATTCACGAGAAAGACACTTGGTAGCGATGGTCTTTGTGGGGCTCTCCATAGCCTGTCCTGCACCCCTGCTCGCCTTCCACGTTTCTGCTTCCTCTCCCGGCGCATTCTCCGTCTCCTACCCTCCGGGGTGGTGCTCCAGGAGGCTGTTCTGCCAAGCTCCATCGGGATTTTGGTGAGGGTACTGTAGTACTCACCAGCCAGTTTCTTGCAGCCACGTCCAATGTTGAGCAGTTCCATTCGGCTCCATGTGCGACCTGCCGGGATCACAGTGCAGGTACCGGATATCCCCGTCCTGGAGGTGAGTCCCTTACTGTATTTTCTGGGGGGACTTGGATTTCCAGGGAATCTAGGGGCTCTGAGGTTTTTAGGTACCTTATTTCCACAGCAGCGTTCGGTACCGGGCTGCTCCAATTTGATTCGGACTGGGGAGCACAAAGCTGCCGTGTCTGATTTCCCCATCCTGGAGGTGAGTCCCTTACGGTGTTTTCGGGTGGTACTGGGAATTCTAGAGGGGGTACTGTAGGTACGTTACAATACCTACCTTTAGCAGCGCTGCAGTTCTGCCGCTCCCCGTGTGCGTGACTTTGGCGCCTTTCAGAGGGGGGCGGGTTTAAAATGCCGATTTTTTTCTAGGCAGTCCGTCGATCCATGTCGGGCGATTTCATCGCTAAAAAGAAATCGCTCCGACATTTCATTCATGAAGGTATTTTTAAACTACGCTAGATTATTTATTAACTAGTGTAGTTTAAAAATCCTTCTAAAGCAATGAACGGTGACAGCGGAACGGACCTAAGGTAAGCGATAAAAGAAGCTACACAGTTTATTTTTACATAAAAACTTGTTTTTAGGAAGGCTTTAATCACATTTTCATGTTGCAAAAAGGGGACAAAAAAAATGTATGAACTGGCTGTATTTTTCATACTGACTTCACCGCAAACCACAATGTTCTAATCCACCGCATTCCACTAAAACCCACTCGCTAGTTGATTTAAATGGCTAATAATTAACAGGCATTAAACACTAAATTCCTTCCATTTGGCCTATAAATTCATGAAAATGAGATTTAAAAATTATGTTATATTGTGGATTATTGTGTGAATGTTATTTGGACACTTAGGCAATTTTAAAAAAGTTTATCTTTTCTTAAGAAATGGATAGATGTTTAGATCTACTCATTGAATTTTGTAATTAGCTACAATTAGATAACTAACTAATTATATGCTTTAATTTCAGGTCATCCAAGTAAGATTGTTTCATATTTGTTTCGGAATGCTTCAATCTATAATACTGAAAATTTCATTGTTCTCTTAATTTTTAAGAAAGTTATGGGCTTTTGACTGTTCTAGATCACAGCTTTTGAGTTGTCAATTGAAAGGCAATGGGGAACAAGATGCTAATTTCCGAGTATGAAAATGGTCATAACTTTCTTAATATTGAAGATATGAAAGTGAATTAGGTGTCAAATTAAACTTCATTTTATGCTTTATCTGATGGGATAAATTACAGACTTGATTTTTAAAATCTTAACATTTTGTAACATTGCTAGGTACTGGGGTTTCTAGGGGTTCTCGGGGTTTTAAGGTTTTTAAATACTTTGTTTTCACAGCCGCGTTCGGTCACGGGCTGCTCCAAATTCACTCGGACTGAGGAACGCAAAGCCGCTGCGTCTGTGTGCGCCGCCATCTTCCGTAAGAATATCGTAGGATGTTACCACTAGTGGGAGAGTCTAGGTCTAGAGGTCATGGTCTCTGAATGTAGGAGATGAGGAGAAAAGGATTTAGTCCAAGGGTGGTAAATCTGTGGAAGTCATTGCCACAGAAGGCTGTGGAGGCCAAGTCAGTGGATATTTTTAAGGCCCCTAATAGATAGATTCTTGATTAGTATGGGTGTGAGAGATTATGGGGAGGAGGCAGGAGAATGGGGTTAGGAGGGAGAGATAGATTAGCCATTATTGTATGGTGGAGTACTTGATGGGCTGAATGGCCTAATTCTACTCCTATCCTTATGATCTTATGACCTTATGACAGTTCCTAGTCAATCACCAATAAATTATTTCACCACCAACAGCAACTCCCCACGTCTTGACCTCCTCTTGATGAATTATCCAAAAATTCATGGTTCGCCACCAACATCATCCACATTGCATTACAACCTGTATCTCAGACTTAACTAGTATTCTTTGCATGTGAAGGGTAAAACCTTTATTGCCAAATTAAAGACACCATTTAATCTCTGCACTTGTCAGAAATGGTTAATCCTTGAATCTTCCAGGCTTTGGATGGCACCAGCCGGTCTAGGCGCAGACTGGTATGCAGGATGGTTAGGGGTCCAGGTGTTCTCCTTGTTTCTCCTAAATTGATAAAGTGTATAGCAGTTTTGCAGACGAACCCTAAATGCATCATTTTGATTGGATCGCCCAAGGGCATTGTAAATAATTTAAATAATGTTGCGAGACGGTCATCCTGTTGGTTGATGATTGGTTGAGCTGTTGAGCCTTGGAGAAACTGTTTGAATCTCAGGGCACATGCTTCAATGTTTATTCTGGTTTGCTTCCTTCCAGAAGCTCCGTTTGAATACAATGTATTGGTTACTGTATTATTAAGTTAGGGAAATGTCTATCATGTACTGTGTTAATTGATATCTGTTATTGGACTGTATAGAGACCACCCCCATGTGGTTTGGCCCCTCAATGTTCAGGGACCTATAAAAGATAGTTCCCACAAGGTCCTGTGTTGATCTTCTGGGAGAACACTTAGGACTGCGTGACCTTTTGGATTGTCTCTGCTTGCACTAGGCTAGGAGGGCTTGGCCAAGCAGATACAAGGATCAAACCCGCGGTGGTTAGGTACAGTAGTGGAGAACTGTTATTGTGTTTTTCCAAAATAAAGTTTAGATGCGCAAGTGCTTGACTCAGTATCATATTGACTAGACTGGGGGGAAGCTTAGAATGAGCTATTTACAATTCCTTTGCCTCTCATTCATTGATCCTTGCAAATCATTGTCCATGCACCAAAGCTCGTGGTGCTTTTGTCCTTTATTCCCTAAGAAGTGAGTTCGACATTACTTTCAAATAAGCTCAGTGGGCCAATGATGACCATTACTATTACTTTGGATCTAGGCAGAAGGAGCCGAAGTAACCCAGCGGGACAGGCAGCATCTCTGCAGAAGAACAATGGGTGACATTTCGAGTCGGGACCTTTCTTCATTCTCATGAAGGATCCCGGCCTGAAAGGTCACCCATCCTTTTTCTCCAGAAATGCTACCTGACCCGCTGAGTTACTCCAGGACTTTGTGTCTATCTTCCGTATCAACCAGCATCTGCAGTTCCCTTCTGCATGCTATTACTATTGAAGCTGATATGGACAGTAAGTTGGTGTAGTTTTGAAGATTAATATGCGATAGAAGCTTTTCATTACACATCCACTGAAATACATAGATGTAGAGAGTATTGCTATTTCATGGTTCATGAATACTTAAAATTAAATATTTTGTTCTATGTGCAGTAGAAATTTATTTGCCTGGAAAAGTACAGTAATTAGATTTGGAATTAACGGTAAGAAAAATGAAGAGTGCTATTTTATTGTTTTTGAAGTAAGTTTCCTTAGAGGATAGGCCTAAAAAGATTAAATCATACTATATTAAATAAGTTGTTTTTGAAATCAGCCTTTCCGCTTCAGATTGCTTGTATCAACACAGCAGCTGCTGCTCAACGCTTTCATCCATAAACAGAACAAACATAATCACAATATTTTTAATGATTATACCATTGAACTGCCAACTTCATGAACATTGATCATAATTAAAATTAGAAATCTTCCAGCCATTTATTCTGCTTAATTTAGTAAACAGCGCTGGCACCTTTTTGCCAAATTCTGCCAATATTTCATAGAACACTAGACCAAGTGGGACCCATTGGGTCCCGTCCCCTCGGGGTTGTGGGGGGAGGGGGCGGCCTGTGGCGTCACATTAACCAACCCTCACACACACACGCAGTTGACTTGGGGCTCTTCCTTGAAATTCCATGTCAAGCAGGGTGCAAGCACACCAAATTCAAGTGCAGTTTCATACCACTTTAAGCAGGGTACAAGGCCACCAAAATCAAGTGCAGTTTCATATCATTTCAAGCCGGGTGCAAGGCCACTAAAAACAGTGAATCGTTACTTGTCCCTCCTCCATCTTGCAGAGGCTGAGCCACGCCCACACTTCTGGGTTTTATAGTCCCTCCCCCCCCTCCTACCAGAAGTGGCGTGGCCTTCATGGCGTGATTGACAGGAGAGAGAATCTCAACATTTTTTAAACACTAATAACGCTTTTATTTTTATTCAATGAAAAAAATCCTCGGCACCTGATGAGCGGAGGGGGACTCTGAGTAAGATGGCGAAAAATCACAGCTGTATATGGTAGCATGTTTCTAAAATCAATATAAAGCGCAAACAGGAAGTGGTCAAGATTAGACTTTTAATTATATAGAAGGCAACTTTAATTAGGAAAGGCAACTTTAATTAGGCAAGGCGACTTTAATTAGGCAAGGCGACTTTAATTAGGCAAGGCGACTTTAATTAGGCAAGGCAACTTTAATTAGGCAAGGCAACTTTAATTAGGCAAGGCAACTTTAATTAGGCAAGGCAACTTTAATTAGGCAAGGCAACTTTAATTAGGCAAGGCAACTTTAATTAGGCAAGGCAGCTTTAGCATTTCCAAACCAAAGGCAACACAGCTTTAGCATTTCCAAACCAAAGGCAACACAGCTTTAGCAGTTCCAAACTATATTTTCAAACCACATTAAGGGCACTGACAGGTCAGTAAAACCACTCACAGTTAGTAGACATGTGTTCAGTGTTATTCACTGCTCATACAGGAGAGAGAATATCAACATTTTTTCAACACTAATAACTGTTTTATTTTTAATCAATGGGAAAAATAATCTTGTCCTGCGCAGCAGAGGGGGACGCTGAATAAGATGGCCAAAAGTCACAGCCGTAAGTGGCAGCGTTTTTTTCAAAAATCAATATACAGAATAACAGGAGTGGTCAAGATCAGACTTTTAGTAATATAGAATGATAGAACAGTACAGTACAAGAAAGGCCCACAATGTCTGCGTCAAACATAATGTCAAGACGATCACTCATCTATCTGCACAAAACCCATGTCCCTCCATTCCCTGAATATCCATACCTATCAAAAATAATTTTAAATGTCTCTAACGTTCCTGCTTCAACCAATGTCCCTGGCAGTGCATACCAGGTGCTCACCACCCTCTGTGTAAACAAAGTTGCCCTGCACATCTTCTTTAAACTTTGCCTCTTTCACCTTAAAGCCATACCCTATTTTTTCATTTTTTCCATCTTGGGAAAAAAGATACCGATTGCCTATCAAATCTGTGCTTCACATAATTTTATATACTTCTATCCTCCAAAAGTTCTAACTTCCAGAGAAAACAATCCAAGTCTCTCCACCTTCTCCTTGTAGCTAATACCCCTAATCCAGGCATCATTCTGGGAAACCTTCTCTGCATCCTTTCCAAAGTCTCCACATCCTTACTATAATGGGGCACCAGAACTGCACGTATTGCTCCAAATGCAAGTCTTATAAAGCTACATGATGACTTCCTGACAAGTATACACAATGCCCTGACCACTCTATTTGCTTGTGCTGCCACTTTCAGGGAGGTATGGACTTGGACCCCACGATCCCTCTGTGCATCAAAGCTTTTTAAGGGTTCATGCTATGAATTCAATATTTTCCCCTTAGATTCCACCTTCCAAGGCTCTCATACTTGAAATTCCCTAGATGGTATTAGCATCAGAGCTTCAAAGATAGACTGATGAAACGTAAGATACAAACAGTCCTTCAGTACAACATGCAGTACCCACTGAAAGCTGGGCTTTGCCTACGTAAGGGAATTATGTTTTTTAAAGCATTTCTTTTAATTTAATTCCAACTAATGTTTAATTTCCCTAAAATGGCATATTTTTTCATTTCCAAGGAAGTAGTGGAAAGTGAAAATATTAGTAGCCACCTAGAAGAGTTAATTGGTCCGAAAGGGCACCCATCCATGTTCTCCAGAGATGCTGCCTGACCTGCTGAGTTACTCCAGCACTTTGTGTCCTTTTGTGTATTAATCAGCATCTGCAGTTCCTCATTTCTACTCTCTAGTTAATTGCATGACTTGTAGAAACATAGAAACATAGGTGCAGGAATAGGCCATTCGGCCCTATGAGCCAGCACCGCCATTCAATATGATCATGGCTGATCATCTAAAATCAGTAGGGTTACGCAAAAAGCTGGAGAAACTCAGTGGGTGCAGCAGCATCTAAGGAGCGAAGGAGATAGGCGACGTTTCGGGTCTCGACCCGAAACGTCGCCTGTCTCCTTCGCTCCTTAGATGCTGCTGCACCCGCTGAGTTTCTCCAGCTTTTTGTGTAACCCTCGATTCTCCAGCATCTGCAGTTCCTTCTTTAACATCTAAAATCAGTACCCCGTTTCTGCTTTTTCCCCTTATCCCTTGATTCCTTGTGGCACCAGGGAATATTAATGTTGCTTCTGCTGATGCACTGACCACTGAGTGCAGTGTGGATTTTAGAGGGCTGGGACTAGGGCAAGGGCATTAGCAAGAGCACAGCAGCTTAATATTAAATATTAAGGACATTTTAACATTAATATTATATGAACCTTAATAAACTTAATATTAAAGCAAATTAAATATATTGTTATTCTGATTTATGTTCAGTGAACTAATCTATCCAGAGAAATCCTAATCTATCCAAAGACTAAGACTAAGACTTCTTCTTCTTCCCTCCTTATTCTCCCTCTGCGCTGAGGAGATCCAGGCCTCCGATGCTGCCGTCCACCAGGCCCGCGGCCGAGCCTCCGAAACCGGAATTGTCTGAATGACAATAAAGGTAATCTGAATCTGAAAAACGAGGCGGAGCTGGTCTGAAGTTTTTTAATGCTCATTCTGTGCTGTGTGGTTGCTTCAGAATGCTTCTTGTGTTCTGGACAACCACAGGAAGAGGAAATGTTGCCAGATGGAGGAGCTCGAGTTGTGGGTTTTGGGGTTTGAGCAACTATAGATTTCACTATGGTCCATCCACGAGGCTGAGTGTTTTACGGTCGGTGTCTTTCAGGAGTTGTTACCCCTGAACCTGATGGATTCCAGATGGAGAGGGATCGGGTGATAACTAGACTGACAGGAAACCACAAGCAGGTCGTTCAGCGCACCCCTAAGGGAATCGTGCTTTCTAACTTGTGGTCAGTTTTCCATACAGTTGAGAGAGTGAGCTGTCCTGGGATTGCAGCCAAAGTTAAGGCTGCAGCATGATGAGCGCATCAATTGGGAGGGAATGAAAAGATCATGAGCATTAGAGTTATGGGAGTAGGTAGTTAGAGAGTCATAGAGCTTGGGAACGGGCCCGTCGGCCAACGTGCCCACACTGACAAACGTGTCCCATCTAAACTAGTACCACCTGCCTGCATTTGGCCCATATCCCTCCAAACCTGTCCTATCCATGTACCTGTCTAATTGTTTCTTAAACTTTGCAATGGTCCCTGCCTCAACTGCCTCCTCTGGCAGCTCATTCCATACACCCACCACCCTCTGTGTAAAAGGTTAGCCCTCAGATTCCTATTAAATCTTTCCCCCATCACCTTAAAGTGTCCTCAGGTTCTCAGCTCCCCTACTTTTAATACAGTTCTTTAAGATTACCCCTCATTCTCCTATGCTCCAAGCCTGCTCAACCTTTCCCTATAACGCAGACTCTCAAGTCCTGCTAACATCCCAGTAAAGTTGCTGCTGTACATGCTGTTGTAACTTCAAGATGTAATGGTTTCTCCCTAGTGACATGATCAAGGCTATCAATAAAGGCGTTGGAGCAGATTCTAGACAGGGAGAAAAAAACAACCAAAGATCCTACTTGGTAACAAGGTCATGGGCATACCACACATGAGTCAATGGTACCTGCACATGTAGCACATTATCTGAGGCCACTTATGCATTAGGATGTAAATAAATGGTGTATTTGAAAGGGAAAAAAATGGATTTTCTGGACTGTGAAATTTTGTACCAAATCATTTTTTGTAATTGGTTTTACAAAGCAATTCTGTTATGTTGTTCACATAAATATTGTGCTTAATAATGGAATTTCTTGACCTTAATGGCTATGATTTGCAAGCTGAGCTAGAAGTCTGTCTTATTAGCTTCAAAATAGTCACTACTATTCCTTGGAGGGACATTGCTGTCCCCATTATTGTTCCTTAGTCAAAGTTTCTGAACTTCCGACAATGTGAACATGACATCAGTAAATTTGGAAAGCATCACAAAAATTCAATTAAAACAAACTTCAAAGTGCAGAGAAATTGACCTATGGCAATCTGGACCAAATTGTTAATGCATGAAAGCACCGCATTAACTTTCTGGGACTCAGCATGAGTCATTCTGTGAACTTTAGAATCAAAGTGGTGTTGTATAATTAATACTAGGGAGCCCAAGAGCACGACACCTCAGAATATCAATATTCAATATGCAGTTTATGTTAATCTATGATTCAGTTGAGATGCTTCACTGAATTGTTTTTATGTCAATATGTGAAGTGCTTGTGAAGAAATGAAACAAATGGGAAAGAAATATTGTGAAAAGTTGCACCTATCGACTGTACTTTTAAAACTATGTAACTCAGATTCAGATTAGTTTGCTGTCGTATACATCTGAGTGTAATGTTGTATGGAAGCTAGCTTCTACACAAATGGAGACACGAGGAACGGCAGATGCTGGAATCCTGCATAAAACACAGAATGTTGGAGTAACTCAGAAGGTCAGGTAGCATCTATGGAAGGAATATGTAGGAAGGAACTGCCGATGCTGGTTTAATTCAGCCTGAAGAACAGTCCTGACTCAAAACGTCACCTATGCCTGAGTTACTCCAGCATTTTGTGTCTATCTAATGAAGGAATAGAAAGGCGAAGTTTCAGGTTGGGATCCTTCTTTAGACTTCATGAATGGACTGCACTTACCACCGTCCCACACATGAGACAATGTTGCCTACACAGATTGCACATTATTTCAGACCTATGCACTCTCTGCAGAGGGATCGTGGGTGTAGTTGAAAGAAAAGTTGCAACTCTTTACTGGTATTTTAAAAGTATTGTCACGGAGATTCAGATTAGTTTATTGTCATATACACCAGAGTTCAATAAAATTCCTAGTTGACACGAAGATCACAGTGGAAATAATAAATACCAGAACTACACAATAAATACAATGATGAAAGGAAGAACAACAGAATGGTCAAACTACAGTAGTGTAAACTTAAGTAGTACAAACAAACATTCTAACGTACTAAACAGAATAATCAAAAGAGGTAGAATTAAAAGTAATAGTACATGGCAGCAACATCGGGAAGGGACCATGTAAGAAGTGATGGGTTTATGAGATTGATAGCTTTGGGCAATAGGTAGACAAGAGAAAATGGAAAGGCCAGCATGGCTGGTATCCTTTACAATACTTCCAGCCTTGCTGATGCAATGCACCGTGAAGATGGAGTGGGTGGAAGGAAGTGCCAAGCCCTGTGATGGACAGGACTGTGGTCGCTACCCCCTGCTTCCGTACATCAACAATCAGCTCTTTTGTCTTGCGAATGTTAAGGGCTAGATTGTTGTCCTAAGAATAAGGAGTAAGCCATTTAGAACGGAGATGAGGAAACACTTTTTCTCAAAGAGAGTGGTGAGTCTGTGGAATTCTTTGCCTCAGAGGATGGTGGAGGTAGTTTCTCTGGATGCTTTCAAGAGAGAGCTAGATAGGGCTCTTAAAAATAATGGAGTCGGGATATGGGGAGAAGGCAGGAACAGGGTAATGATTGGGGATGAACAGCCATGATCACATTAAATGGTGGTGCTGGCACGAAGGGCCGAGTGGCCTACTCCTGCACCTACTGTCTATTGTCAATTGCCATGATACAAGGTTGTCCTGCACTCTATCTCATTGTTGTTGTTGTTGATCCAGCAAACAACAGTGGAATTACAGGCAAACTTAGCAACCAAACTTATCAAGAGGATCTAGTTTGAACTGTCATATGACTTGTTCACATAGTCATAGGTGTATAGGGAGTAGAGCAAGGAATGAACACACAACCACGTTGATGATCAGGATGGAGGAAGTGTTATGACCAATTCTAACCAACTGAGGTTTGCTAGTCAAGAAGTCTGAAAGCAAGTTGCAGATGGAGGCCTCAGGACCACGAGTAAGATGTTTTGAGATAAGCTTATTCAGTACTGTGGTTTTATGGCTGACTTGCAGTCAGTGCATAGCATTCTGTCTACCTTTCATTTTTCCAGCCTTTGCAGTTCTTTCTGAAGCATCCTGACGTATGTGTTCTTATTGTCAAAGTAATCCAGAGCTGAATGCAGTGCAAGAGAGTTGTAGTGCACGACCTCCATTAGCTTGTTTTTCTTGCACGCAAATTGTAGGAGCGCCTAGATGGTCTAAAAGCCCTGTCTCACGGTGCGAGTCCACCCACGAGTGACCCCAAATGTAAGAAAGAAAACAGACTCGTGGTTATGCACGAGATTCCAAGTTTATGTTCAAGTGTTTAACCGGGTATGTCATTTCTGCGATGTTCCAAGTTCCTCTCCCGAGTTACCAAGTTCCTCTCCCATTACTCTTGAGCCAACCGTGAATTAAGGTATGTTTTAATAAGAAACAGTGTTAAAGAAGACATCTCCATCCTGCGGCTTTGAGTTAAAGATAGAATTCAGCGCGGCCACAACTATTGATATGACCTACAAAGGGAAAATGCGCACCCTCCAATGCCACAGCGGTTATACTTATGATTTGTTTGAAACACACATCACATAGTTAGAAGACCAGCGGGCAAAGGTTTGTTATATTTTAATTGAATTTACTGCCAGGTCTACACACTGTGGGGAGACTGGAGATGAAATCTTTGAATGTGGACGGATGTCTCCGCACTTGCTCGTTCTAAGTGGAATATATTTTTAGTTGCCTTTCAAGCCGGACTTTGGTTTTATTCCTTGTTTTTGTTTATTCGCACACACTTTTTGTGTGTGAGGGTGTGAGAAGTCCATGTTGGGTGCCGGCCGGCCGCAGCCACTGTTCTTTCACAACAGTTGCACATCAGATTGTTGGGAGACGGAGCTCAGGGTTCGCCTCTTGAGCTGCTTTGGTGCCCAGGCATGAGTTGAGATGGAGGGAGGTTGGGGGGGGGGGGGAGGGGGGGTGCACGGTGTCATTAATCTGTCTGCGGTGACATGGCTCTTGGGTTAGGCTGAGATCATTCTCTGCGGGATGATCTTAGTGCGGGAGACAAGGGTAGGAGAGGTGTACTGACTGTGTGGGCAGACACTTTGGTAGTGATTGCTCACCAGTCTCAAAAGCTGTTGTGTCTCCCTATCCCTGGGATAGCAGGGGGCGACCAAACAGCACAATACCCCCCTCCCCCTCCACGCCAACATGAAGGGCAACAATCCCAAGGCTTTAGATGGAAGGCAGACGCAACAAGCTGGAGTAACAACGCGGGCCTGGTAACATCTCTGGAGAATGTGGATAGGTGACGTTTCGGATAAGGGCTCGTCTTCTGAAGAAGGATCTCGACCCGAAAAGTTACCTATTCCTTCTCTCCAGAGTTGCTGCCTGACCCGCCAAGTTACTCCAGCATTTTGTGTTGGGCATCAAACAAACCCTCGTCCAGTCGTTCTGCTCGTTTTCCCAATCGGCTAATTATACATTTGATCCCCTGATTACCCCGCCCCTCTCCTCACTTCTACCATGGTTGCACTTACATAACTGTAACTTTGACTTAATAATTACTATATTGACTAATCTATTTATTTTAAATGCCAAGCAACATATTTCCTACTGCTTCCCCTAATTCCCATTCCTTGAGAAAGGGTTGAAGCATTAACTTATCACAAAAGGTCACAAAGTGTTGGAATAACTCAACGGGTCAGGCAGCATCTCTGGAGAAAATGGATAGTTGATGTTTCGGGTCGGGACTCTTCTTCGGGGAGTTTAGTTTAGATACAGTGTGGAAATAGGCCCTTTGGCCCACCGAGCCCATGCTGACCACAATCACCCGGACACTAGTTCTATCCCACACACTGCGGGGCAATTTACAGACAACAATTAACATACAAACCTGCACGTCTTTGGAATGTGGGAGGAAACTGGAGCACCCGGAAAAAATCTATGTGGTCACTGGGAGAACGTGCAAACTCCATAAGGACAGCACCAGTCGTCAGGATTGAACTCGGGTCTCTAGCGCTGTGAGGCAGCAACTCTACTGTTGCGCCGCCAATGTGACATTCCAAGTTTTAGAATTAAGTTACCGCTTACAAATCCCATTCTCTGCCCAGCATGGAGAATCATGAATTGCCAAGACACAAGCCACTGTAGATGTTGGTTCCTTTTTTAAAAGTCACAAATTCAATGTTACCTATTCAAGAATAATGTAGTGTGGTTCGTTGGATTTGTCCATACTCAACTTGAAATTGTCCATATTCTATAACTTAAAGTTTTTTGAAAGCATTTAAAACTACAGATTGTGTTCTGTTCAGGTTCAGTTTCCTGGGTCCAACTCAGAGAGAAGTCTCCCCCCTTTCCAGGGTTAATCGCTCCACTATTTATTATGGTCTCTGCATTATGAAGTCCTCGACCGTGAACCCCATGGGCAATCACTACCAAAGTGTCTGCTCACACACTCAGTACACTTGTCTCCCGTACTAAGTCACCCCAATCCCCCGCTCCCTCCTCCCTCCTCCCCCCCCCTCCCACCTTTCCCTCCCAACTCCAGTCCCGTCCAGACCCCCTGGGAAACTGAAGGGAGCGACAATCAACTGCCACGGATACAAATAATGTCATACACAAGAAAGGGCAGATGCTGGTTGACAAAAAGTGAACACATGGTGCTGGAGAAATTTGGAAATGTCATCCCGTCACCCATTCCTTCTCTCCAGAGATGCTGCCTGCCCGCTGAGCTAAAGAGTGCCCACGATAGACTCACGAGTCACTAAGGTAAACGCACGGGCCATTACGTTATTGCAACGAGTTTAAATGTTTCCATTTTTAACTTGAACAGTAAATTTGACTCGTGGAAAACCTCAAAAATGTTTGAATTTTTTCACGAGTTAACAAGTTTCACAGTGAGTAACGCAAGGATTCGTTTCCAGTATGAAATCACAGAGCTTTGAAATCTTCACAGTCACTCATGTGACTCTGAAGTAAAATAGTAATATTAAATGAGAACTTACCAGTTTGAAGTTTGATCTTGATTTTATGAGGAGTTACGATGTGCGATTATGTGCCCACTGCTCCCAACCCTCATATTATTAAGGTCATCTGGTAGTTCTACTCTTCTCTAATCTTACTATGTTCAGTTCAACTACTGTTATCTGTGATTTCACACCGCTGCTTCAAAGATTGACGCGCTCAGCGAACTGACGGCCTTCTTCACGTAATCGCTCATCGTAACTCCTCATAAAATCAAGATCAAACTTCAAACTGGTAAGTTCTCATTTAATCTTACTATTTTTCTCCCATTTAGATATACTTTGAGTAGATTGTGATGGATGTCTTATTTTCTTTTACTGAATTAATCTTCTGATTCACTTTTTTTCCCTTACACACCAAGTGGAGAAATCTTCTTTAATAAGTAATATCAAGGTAAAACCTGAACATTTGATAAAAAAAGAAAAAAGAAAAATGTTGTGATATTTAGGATGAATTAGGGTGCTTTATAATAGCGTGAGAGAGCGGTTGTGCTTTGTTGCTATAAAACAACATCATCTGCAAGCTTCAAATTGGAACATTCAGTTAGAGTTTTTGTCTAAGTCAAAAAAAAAGTTCTATTAATTCAGCATGTGCCATCTTTGTTATTTTTTTGCAAATGAATTGCAAACAATATAATCCTCTGTGCAATCACATTACTCATCTAGAAAGTCTATCTTTCTTCTGAATACACCTGGGGGTTTAAGTGACCCAATTAACATTTTTAATTTAACATTGAACTACGTTCAGAAACTTCAATACAAAAGCTTTTCACGGTATCTCGGTATGCGTGACAATAATAGACTAAACTTTAGACTTTTCGACATTAAAGATACAGCATGGAATCATGCCCTTCGGCCCACCGGGTCTGCGCCGACCAGCGATCACCCCCATAAACTAGCATTATCCTACCCACTTTGGACAATTTACTGAAACCAATTAACCTACAAACCCGTATGTATTTGGAGTGTGGGAGGAAACTGGAACACCCAGAGGAAACCCATGGAGAATGAACAAACTTCATACAGACAACACCCATAGTCAGGATCGAACCCAGGTCTCTGGCATTGTAAGGCAGCAAGTCTACTGCTGTGCAGCTAGCTTAGTTATAAACTAAACTAACAATTAAAGTTGCCAAACAGTTATTATTTCTGTGTATACTGTGCGCTGTTCTGGTCATAATGCTATAGGAAGGATGTGATTAAGTTAGAGAGGCTGAGGACATAATTCATAAGGATATTCCTGGATTAGGGGACTGTCAATGGTTCAATGGTACTTTATTGTCATGTGTACCGAGGGACAGTGAACTTTGATTTTCCCTACAGTCATACAAAAAACAACAAGATACATAACTACATAAAGATTAAACATGGACTTAAACAGCCACCACAGCGGCGTGTGAGAACCCCCAAAGCACACAACATAAGCGGAGACCCACAGCCATCAGTTCTATGTCCGGGCCACACACACGCTCCTTCACCGTAATGTGACCAGAGTTGTACTGACTGATGTCACTCTCTTTGCAGTCCTGTCCACCCGAACAGTCAGAAAGCCGTCGAGGCGATCGAGGCTCCAAGCGGTTGGAGCTCCCAAAGTTGATCCCTAACAAAGGGACCACCAGCTTCACAATGCAGTGAGGACGGAGATACAATACGGAAAACGTTAACACGCCACGTGTTAAGCGTACGCCGTCAAGATGCTGCGTACGACGACTGCAATGCACCTGCATGCCAACAGGTCGTTGGCGCGCAAAGATTTCCGCCACCGCAAGAATTTTGGAACCCCGCGCGATATCGAGACCAGCCCTGCACAACTCTGCGCTTCTAAGTGGGACCAGCCACTTTTTTTGTCATAAAAGAATCAACATCTCCTGAAATGCCGAAATAACATGGTTCCATGTGAAACTGAGCACATTGGCTGTACCCAGTGCTTTTCTCTTGGCTGCTGTTGCTTTACGCTTTCCTGAGGGCCCCATTGTCCTGGAGGCTTGGCAGCTGTGAGTATACCTACAAAGCAGAGCAGTCTGTGAGTACTGATTAGGGCTGTATCTTGAAGTTATACACCCACATTGCCCCAACCGTTCTCAGTATAACGACTGTCAGTGACAATTAAAAACACAGTTAAATATAATTCAACTAGGAACATTCCAAATAATTTTCCAAGCAAAACCATTGAGTCCATTCAAAGAAATGGGATCACTATTTCAGCCAGCTTTTTCTCATATAAATCGGAGGGAGAGGATGCAAAGTGATTCCATCGCCTTGGCTCAGAACTATCATGCTCGGGGAATGCAGCAGCAGAACTCACTTCTGACCTGCGAGTTGGAATTCAGGGGCATGAATGTCAGCAACAACATTGTTTTAGAAGGACAATTGTTTAATAAGCAGTGTAATCTGACCATAAGATCTCAGAGCTGAATATGACCATTCGGCCCTTCAAGTCTACTCCCCCATTCACTCTCTTTCCCTTTCAACCCCGTTCTCCTGCCTTTTCCCCATAACCAATGAGATGTAATTATGCAAAATGAATGTAAAATGAATAAAATCATGTATGTAAAATGAAGAAAATATATGCTCCCAAGGCGTTTAGAATTCAACTCTTGGGTCCATGGTTGGATCAAGGTTGCAATGCACCTGTTAAAGCCAAAACTGAACATTCATGTGTAGGTGACTCAGGGGGTTTTGATTGCACAGTTGCATCACTGAGAGTAGTCTGAGTTGGCAGAATGGTCTAACCTGGCCTACTCCTGCACCTATTGTCTATTGTCTATTGTCAATTGACAACATCCGCCTGGTGTAAAATTCTTTTTTACTCTTTGACGATCCCGAAACAATGCTTCATTGTTTTTTATTATTATGTTGAAGCTTCCACCAAGTATACTCCTGAACTCAGCATTAAAGAATTGGTTCAAACCAGCTTCTCCAGATGGTAACCCACCACCACTAAGACATCTGGTCTTAGACTCTCCCACCAGTGGAAACATAGAAACATAGAAGCATAGAAAATAGGTGCAGGAGGAGACCATTCGGCACTTCGAGCCAGCACCGCCATTCATTGTGATCATGGCTGATCGTCCGCTATCAATAACCCGTGCCTGCCTTCTCCCCAATCCACAGGAACTGATCCTGAATCTATTGAACATTGGAAAATGATTACCAATGCGTTCACTATTTCTAGAGCCACCTCCCTGAGGACCCTGGGATGCAGACCATCAGGCCCAGGGGATTTATCTTCCTTCAGTCCCATTAGCCTACCCAATAATATTTCTCGCCTAATGAACATTTCTTTCAGTTTCTCTACCCCCTTAGATCCTCTGTCCTCCAATACATCTGGAAGATTGTTTGTGTCCTCCTTAGTGAAGACAGATCTGAAGATCTCAAGGGACCCACATTTGACTTTGCTACTCGTTTTCCCTTAACATAACTAAATAAGCTTTTACTGTCTTTCTTTATATTCCTGGCCAGCTTCCCCTCGTACTTCATCTTTTCAGCCCGCATTGCCCATTTTGTTTCCTTCTGTTGTCCTATGAAAGTTTCCCAATCCTCTGGCTTTCGGCTACTCTTTGCTGTGTTATACATCTTTTCTTTTAGTTTTATTCTATCCCTAACTTCTCTTGGCAGCCACGGTTGCCTCCTACTCCCCTTAGAATCTTTCTTCCTTTTTGGATTGAAATGATCCTGCGTCTTCCGGATTATGCCCAGAAATTCCTGCCTTTGCTGTTCCACCATCATTCCTGTCCAGTCTACTTTGGCCAGCCCCCCTCTCATGCCTTCATAGTCCCCTTCATAGTTCAACTGCATCACTGCCACTTCCGATTTAACGTTCTCCTTCTCAAATTGCAGATTAATACTAGTCATATTATGATCACTACCTCCAAGCCGTTCCTTTACCTTGAGTTCTCTTATCTTATCTGGTTCATTGGACAACACTAAATCCAGAATTGCCTTTTCTCTGGTCGGCTCCGATACAAGCTGCTCTAAGAATCCATCTCGGAGGCATTCTACAAACTCTCTTTCTTGGGGTCCTGAACCAACCGTGATTTTCATAGTCTACTTGCATATTGAAATCCCATCACCACAGTGGTATTACCATTGTTACATGGCAGTTTTAACTTCTGCTGCAACTTACACCCTACATCCGGGCTACTATTTGGGGGTCTGTAAATAACACCAATTAGTGTCTTCTTGCCTTTACAATTCCTCAACTCAATCCACAGTAACTCTACCTCGTCAGTCCCTATGTCTTCCCTCGAAAGGGACTGAATTCCATCCCTCACCAGCAGAGCCACCCCCCTCCTCTGCCCACCTGCCTGTCCTTTCTATAGGATGTATAACCCTGAATATTAAGTTCCCAGGCCCGATCCTCCTGCAGACACGTCTCAGTAATCCCCACAATGTCATATCTACTGACCTCTAACTGAGTCTAAAGCTTGTCTACTTTACTTGTACTTCGCGCATTCACATACAATACTTTCAATTCCTTACGCATCTCACCTTTCACATCGATCCCTATTACACTTGGCCATATTCTCCTATCCCTTTGTGAGCTTCCTCTCCAATTAATTCTGGGGTCATTAACCATCCCTTTACTCTCTTTCCCTTTAAGTCCATTGTCGACTATCTCATTTGACACCCCACCCCACTTTTTCAGTTTAAAACCACTCATGTAGCAGTGGCAAACCTGCCTGCCTGAATGCTGGTCCCCCACCAGTTAAGATGCAATCCGTCCCTTTTGCACAGTTCCCCCTTACTCCAAAACAGATCCCAATGATCTAAGATCCTTTTCACATCTACTCTATCTATGCCTTTCATTATTCTATAAGTTTCAATGAGGTCTCCCCTCAACGTTCTAAACTCCAGCATGTACAGGCCCAGTGCCCTCAAGTGCTCAATATATGCTAACCCACTCATTCCTGGAATCAATCTTGTAAACCTCCTCTGGACTCTTTCCAGAGCCAGCACATCCTTCCTCAGATATCCCAATTTGCTCGCAGTGCTCCAAATGCAGCCTGACCAGCGCCTTATAGAGCTTCAGCATTATATCTCTGGTTTTGTATTCCAGTATTGTATTTATATTTTGGTATAAATGCTAGGTTTGAATTTGCCTTCCATACTACGGAGCCTGCTGATGAGAGACAAGGAACAGGGATAGCTGTGAGATTGTGGATGGGAACTGCACCACATTGAAAGCGGGTAGTCAAGGGTTACTAACTGGAATATCGGTGGGTGCAGGGGGTAGGAGGAATCAGGAGTAAGGATATTATAGGGAGTGGATGGGCTAGGAGAGGAGGGGTTTGGAGATAGGATGTGGCAGAGCACCCAGGACACTGACAGATACAGTAGGCCTGAGGGTGTAATGGAAGTGCTGAGGGACACTAAAGCAATGGTCTCTTATTGGATCTGGTCCAAAAACAGGCCCTTCAGCCCAACTTGCCCAGGCAGTGGGAGGTGTAACGTCTGAGAGGTGAGTTAAAAACCCGATCGCGGGGCTTTGTTTTACAGAGGCCCAGGAGCCGTTGGAGCGGTTGCAGTCGGAGGAGCCCAAATCTGTAACGTTCCAACGTTCCATTCGTATTTCAAAACAAGTGGGCTTGAGGAAGCCGCTGATTGGTGGAAGCGGACAAGAGGGAGCAGCTGATTGGGAGTCAGATCCCTGCTGATTTCTTCCAGCACTTTGTATTGTATCCAGGGTAAGGGGGGGGAGTATGAGGCCCAGTGCAGTTGACTGTTCTGGATGTCAGATGTAGGGGGGGCCAGGGAGTCTGATAGCCCTCCAGACGTCCACATCTGCACCAGGTGCATTGAGATCGTAAGGGACCGTATTAGGAACCAGGAGCAGCAGTTCGATGACCTCCGTCTGGCCAGGGAGAGTGAGGAGGTCATAGAGAGGAGTTACAGAGAGGTGGTCACTCCAAGACCACAGGAGGCAGACAAGTGGGTCACGGTTAGGAGGGGCAAGGGCCAGAGGCAGGGACTAGAGAGTACCCTGGTGGCTGTACACCTTGGAAATAAATACTCCTGTTTGAATACTGTTGGGTTGGACAGCCGATCTGGGGTTAGCAACAGCGGCCGAGCCTCAGGTACAGAGACTGGCCCTGTTGCTCAGAAGGGTAAGGAAAAGAAGAGGTGGGCAGTAGTAATAGGGGACTCTATAGTTAGGGGGCCAGATACGCGATTCTGTGGACGCAGTCAGGAGATCCGGATGGTAGTTTGCCTTCCTGGGGTCAGGGTCTGGGTTGTGTCTGAACATGTCCAAGATATCTTGAAATGGGAGGGAGAGGAGCCCGAGGTCGTGGTACATATAGGTACCAATGACATAGGTAGAAAAAGAGAAGAGGTCCTGAAAGGAGAATTGAGGGAGTTAGGAGGAGAGTTAAGGAGAAGGACCACAAAGGTAACAATCTCAGGATTACTGCCTGTGGCACGCAACAGTGAGAGTAGGAATGGAGCGAGATGGAGGATTAATGCGTGGCTGAAGGACTGGTGCAGAGGGCAGGGAATCAAGTTTCTGGATCATTGGGACCTCTTTTAGGGAAGGTGTGACCTGTACAAAAAGGCCGGGTTGCACTTGAACCCGAGGGGAACCAATATCCTGGCGGGGAGATTTGCAAAGGCCACTGGGGAGACTTTAAACAGTCTGAAGAAGGGTCTCGACCCGAAACATCGCCTATCTCCTTCGCTCCTTAGATGCACCCGCTGAGTTTCTCCAGCCTTTTGTGTACCCTCGATTCTCCAGCATCTGCAGTTCCTTCTTTAAGACTTTAAACTAGATCGGTTGTGGGGAGGGACTCAAATAGAGAAATCAAGTAGACAGTGTGTGAGGCAGGAGGCAGAGAAGGGAAGCACTCAGACCCAACATGTAGGGGGGGGAAGAAGAAAAAAATAATAAACAGAGAATAAGATGTGGTGGGTTTCTTAAATGTGTGAGCAGAGAGACAGAGGGGTGTAAAATGAGGGTGGAAGCAATTGGTAGCAAGGTGAAAAGTAAAAGTGGCAGGCAGACAAATCCAGGGCAAAAATCAAAAAGGGCCACTTTTCAAAATAATTGTATAAGGGGTAAGAGCATTGTAAAAACAAACCTGAAGGCTTTGTGTCTCAATGCAAGGAGCATTCGTAATAAGGTGGATGAGTTGAATGTGCAGATAGCTATTAATGATTATGATATAGTTGGGATCACGGAGACATGACTCCAGGGTGACCAAGGCTGGGAGCTGAACATCCAGGGATATTCAATATTCAGGAGGGTTAGACAGAAAGGAAAAGGAGGTGGGGTAGCATTGCTGGTTAGAGAGGAGATTAACGCAATAGAAAGGAAGGACATTAGCTTGGAGGATGTGGAATCGAAATGGGTAGAGCTGCGAAACACTATGGGGCAGAAACCGCCAGTGGGTGTTGTGTACAGGCCACCTAACAGTAGTAGTGGAGTTGGGGTTGGCATCAAACAGGAAATTAGACCTGCGAGCAACAAAGGTAAAACAGTTATAATGGGTGACTTCAATCTACATATAGATTGGGTGAATCAAATTAGCAGGAGTGCTGAGGAAGAGGATTTTGTGGAATGTATGCAGGATAGTTTTCTAAACAAACATGTAGATAAACCAACAAGAGAGCAGGCTATTCTACTGGGTATTGAGTATTGAGGAAGGGTTAGTTAGCAGCCTTGTTGTGCGTGGCCCCTTGGGCAAGAGTGACCATAATATGGTTGGGTTCTCCATTAGGATGGAGAGTGACATTGTTAATTCAGAAACACAGGTCCTGAACTTAAAGAAAGGTAACTTTGAGGGTATGAGATGTGAATTGGCCAAGATAGACTGGCAATTGATTCTTAAATGGGTTGACGGTGGATATGCAATGGAAGGCATTTAAAGACTGCATGGATGAACTACAACAATTGTTCATCCCAGTTTGGCAAAAGAATAAATCAGGGAAGGTAGTGCATCCGTGGATAACAAAGGAAATCAGGGATAGTATGAAAACAAAAGATGAAGCGTACAAATTAGCCAGAAAAAAGAGCCTACCAGAGGGCTGGGATTCAGAAATTCAGAGTCCAGCACAGGAGGACAAACCGCTTAATTAGGAAAGGGAAAATAGATTATGAAAGAAAACTGGCATTGAACATAAAAACTGTCTGCAAATATGATTAGTTTTAATCTGCAATTTGAGGAGGAGAATGTTAAATCGGAAGTGGCAGTGATGCAGTTGAACAAAGGGGACTATGAAGGCATGAGAGGGGAGCTGGCCAAAGTAGACTGGAAAGAGATCCTAGCAGGAATGACAGTGGAACAGCAATGGCAGGAATTTCTGGGCACAATCCAGAAGACGCAGGATCATTTAATTCCAAAAAGTAAGAAAGATTCTAAGGGGAGTAGGAGGTAACTGTGGCTGACAAGAGAAGTTAGGGATAGAATAAAACTAAAAGAAAAGATATATAACACGGCAAAAAGTAGCCAGAAGCCAGAGGATTGGGAAACTTTCATAGGACAACAGAAGGAAACAAAACGGGCAATACGGGCTGAAAAGATGAAGTATGGGGGGAAGCTGGTCAAGAATATAAAGAAGGACAGTAAAAGCTTCTTTAGATATGTTAAGGGAAAAAGAGTAGCAAAGACAAATGTGGGTCCCTTGAAGGCAGACGCGTGTGAAATTATTATGGGCAACAAGGAAATGGTAGAAGAGTTCAATAGGTTCTTCAGATCTGTCTTCACGAAGGATGACACAAACAATCTCCCAGATGTATTGGAAGACAGAGGATCTAAGGGGGTAGAGGAACTGAAATAAATTTTCATTAGGCGAGAAATAGTATTAAGTGGGATAATGGGACTGAAGGATGATAAATCCCCTGAGCCTGATGGTCTGCATCCCAGGGTCCTCAGGGAGGTGGCTCTAGAAATAGTGGACACATTGGTAATCATTTACCAATGTTCAATATTCAGGATCAGTTCCTGTGGATTGGAGGCTAGCTCATGTTGTCCCACTTTTCAAGAAAGAAGCGAGAGAGAAAATGGGGAATTACATACCAGTGAGCCTGACTTCAGTGGTGGGAAAGATGCTGGAGTCAATTATTAAAGAGGTAATAATGGGGCATTTGGATAGCAGTAAAAGGATTATTCCAAGTCAACATGGATTTATGAAAGGGAAATCATGCTTGACTAATCTTCTGGAATTTTTTGAGAATGTGACAAGTAAAATGGATGAAGGGGTGCCAGTGGATGTACTGTATCTAGACTTTCAGAAAGCCTTCGATAAGGTCCGGCACGGGAGACTGGTGACTATAATTAAAGCACATGGTATTGGGGGTAGGGTGTTGACAAGGATAGAAAATTGGTTGGCAGACTGGAAGCAAAGAGTAGGAGTGAATGGGTCCTTTTCAGAATGGCAGACAGTTGCAAGTGGAGTGCTGCAAGGCTCGGTGTTGGGGCTGCAACGGTTTAACATATATATTAATGATTTGGAAGAGGGAATTAGGAGCATCACTAGCAAGTTTGCGGATGACACAAAGCTGGGTGGCAGTGTGAACTGTGAAGAGGATGTTAGGAGGTTGCAGGGGGACCTGGACAGTTTGAGTGAGTGGGCAGATCCAGTATAATATAGATAAATGTGATGTAATCCACTATGGCGACAAAAACAGGGGGGCAGATTATTATCTCAATGTGGTTAGAATAGGTAAGGGGGACGTACAGTGAGACCTGGGTGTCCTTGAAAGTTGGCGTGCAGGTACAGCAGGCAGTGAAGAAAGTTAATGGAATGTTGGCCTTCATAACAAGAGGATTTCAGTATAGGAGTAAAGAGGCTCTTCTGCAGTTGTATAGGGCTCTGGTGAGACCACATCTGGACACATGTGTACAGTTCTGGTCTCCTAATTTGAGGAAGGACATCCTTGTGATTGAGGCAATGCAGCGTAGGTTCACGAGATTGATTCCTGGGATGGCGTGACTGTCATATGAGGAAAGATTGAAAAGACTAGGCTTGTATTCACTAGAGTTTAGAAGGATGATGGGGGATCTTATAGAAACATATAAAATTATAAAAGGACTGGACAAGCTAGATGCAGTGAAAATGTTCCCAATATTGGGCGAGTCCAGAACCAGGGGCCACGGTCTTAGAATAAAGGGGAGTTCATTTAAGACTAAGGTGAGAAAAAACTTTTTTACCCACAGAGTTGTGAATTTATGGAATCCCCTGCCACAGAGGGCAGTGGAGGCCAAATCACCAGATGGATTTAAGAGAGAGTTGGATTGAGCTCTAGGGGCTAGTGGAATCAAGGGATATGAGGAGAAGGCAGGCACGGGTTATTGATAGCGAACGATCAGCCATGATCACAATGAATGGTGGTGCAGGCTCGAAGGGCCGAATGGCCTCCTCCTGTACGTATTTTCTATGTTTCTATGTTTCTAAAAGTCTTTATAGATATGTGAAGAGAAAAAGATTAGTTTAAAACAAATGTAGGTCCCTTTCAGTCAGAATTGATCATGGGGAACAAGGACATGGCTGACCAATTGAATAACTACTTTTGTTCTGTCTTCACATTGGAAAACATAAATAATCTGCAGGAAATAGCAGGGGATCGCGGGTCAAATGAGATGGAGGTGCTGAGTGAAATCCAGGTTAGCCAGGAAGTGGTGTTAGATAAATTGAATGCTTTAAAGGCTAATAAATCCCCAGAGCCAGATAGGCTGCATCCCAGAGTACTTAAGGAAGTATCCATAAATAGTGGATGCCTTAGTGATAATTGTTCAAAACACTTTAGATTATGGAGTAGTTCCTGAGGATTGGAGGGTAGCTAATGTAACCCCACTTTTTAAAAAGGGAGGGAGAGAGAAAATGGGGAATTACAGACCAGTTAGTCTAATATCTGTAATGGGGAAACTGCTAGAGTCAGTTATTAAAGATGGGATCGCAGCACATTTGGAAAGTGGTGAAATCATTGCACAAAGTCAGCATGAATTTACGAAAGGTAAATCATGTCTGACGAATCTTATATAATTTTTCGAGGATGTAACTACTAGAGTGGATTCAGATTCAGATTCAATTTTAATTGTCATTGTCAGTGTACAGTACAGAGACAACGAAATGCATTTAGCAACTCCCTGGAAGAGCGACACAGCAAATGATTTGAATAAATAACAATAAGTGTCCGGGGGGGGGGTGATTGGCAGTCACCGAGGTACGTTGTTGAGTAGCGTGACAGCCGCCGGAAAGAAGCTGTTCCTGGACCTGCTGGTTCGGCAACGGAGAGACCTGTAGCGCCTCCCGGATGGTAGGAGGGTAAACAGTCCATGGTTGGGGTGAGAGAGGTCCTTGGCGATGCTGAGCGCCCTCCGCAGACAACGCTTTCTTTGGACAGACTCAATGGAGGGGAGCGAGGAACCGGTGATGCGTTGGGCAATTTTCACCACCCTCTGCAATGCCTTCCGGTCGGAGATAGAGCAGTTGCCATACCAAACTGTGATGCAGTTGGTAAGGATGCTCTCGATGGTGCAGCGGTAGAAGTTCACCAGGATCTGAGGAGACAGATGGACCTTCTTCAGTCTCCTCAGGAAGAAGAGACGCTGGTGAGCCTTCTTGATCAGAGTTGAGGTATTGTGGGTCCAAGAGAGGTCGTCGGAGAGGTTGACTCCCAGGAACCTGAAGCTAGAAACACGTTCCACCTCCGTACCGTTAATGTGGATGGGGGTGTGCGTGCCGCCCCTGGACTTCCTGAAGTCTACAATGAGCTCCTTGGTCTTCTTGGAGTTAAGGGCCAGGTTGTTGTCAGCGCACCATGCTGCTAAGTGCTGGACCTCCTCCCTGTAGGCCGACTCATCGTTGTTGCTGATGAGGCCAATCACCGTTGTATCATCTGCATACTTGATGATGGTGTTAGTACCATACCATCATATAAGGGAGAACCTGTGGATGTGTTATATCTGGACTTTCAGAAGGCTTTCGACAAGGTCCCACATAAGAGATTAGTGTACAAACTTAAAGCACATGGTATTGGGGGTCAGTATTGATGTGGATAGAGTACTGGCTGGCAAACAGGAAGCAAAGAGTAGGAGTAAACGGGTCCTTTTTAGAATGGCAGGCAATGACTAGTGGGGTACCGCAAGGCTCATTGCTGGGACCCCAGCTATTTACAATATATATTAATGATTTGGACGAGGGAATTGAATTCTACATCTCCAAGTTTGCGGATGACACGAAGCTGGGGGCAGTGTTAGCTGTGAGAAGGATGCTAGGAGGCTGCAAGGTGACTTGGATAGGCTGGGCAAGTGGGCAAATGCATGGTAGATGCACTATAATGTGGATAAATGTGAGGTTATCCACTTTGATGGCAAAAACAGGAAGGTAGACTATTATCTGAATGGTGGCCGATTAGGAAAAGGGGAGATGCAACGAGACCTGGGTGTCATGGTACACCAGTTATTGAAAGTAGGCATGCAGGTGCAGCAGGCAGTGAAGAAAGCAAATGGTATGTTAGCATTCATAGCAAAAGGATTTGAGTATAGGAGCAGGGAGGTTCTACTGCAGTTGTACAGGGTCTTGGTGAGACCACGCCTGGAGTATTGCGTACAGTTTTGGTCTCCCAATCTGAGGAAAGACATTCTTGCCATAGAGGGAGTACAGAGAAGGTTCACCAGACTGATTCGTGGGATGTCAGGGCTTTCATATGAAGAAAGATTGGATAGACTCGGCTTATACTCGCTAGAATTTAGAAGATTGAGGGGGGATCTTATAGAAACCTACAAAATTCTTAAGGGGTTGGACAGGCTAGATGCAGGAAGATTGTTCCCGATGTTGGGGAAGTCCAGGACAAGGGGTCACAGTTTAAGGATAAGTGGGGAATCTTTTAAGTCCTAGATGAGAAAAACATTTTTCACATAGAGTGGTGAGTCTCTGGAATTCTCTGCCAGAGAAGGTAGTTGAGGCCAGTTCATTGGCTATATTTAAGAGGGAGTTAGATGTGGCCCTTGTGGCTAAAGGGATCAGGGGGTATGGAGAGAAGGCAGGTATGGGATACTGAGTTGGATGATCAGCCATGATTATGTTGAATGGCGGTGCAGGCTCTAATGGCCTACTCCTGAACATATTTTCTATGTTTCTAATACACATAATACAATTCTAAGGTGCACTAATAAGAAAGTGCAACTTGCTGTGATGAAATTACCCACTCCATTTTGCCAGATTCTTGATTAGTACGGGTGTCAAGGGTCATGGGTAGAAGGCGGGTGAATGGGGTTAGATATATCAGCCATGATTGAATGGCGGAGTAGACTTGATGGGCCAAATTTCAAACAGAGTTATAAGATTAGAATTCTCTGACTCAGAGGACGGTGAAGGCCGGTTCTCTGCATACTTTCAAGGGAGAGCTAGACATAGCGGAGTCAGGAGATATGGGGAGAAGGGAGGAACGGTGTACTAATTGGGGATGATCAGCCATGATCACATTGAATGGCGATGCTGGCTCGAAGGACCGAATGTCCAACTCCTGCACCTATTGTCTATTGTCTATTGAAAGGCTTTTTCACCCAGAGAGTTGTGAATCTGTAAAATTCTCTGCAACAGAAGGTAGTGGAGGCCAATTCACTGAATGTTTTCAAGAGAGAGTAAGATATAACTCTCAAGGCTAACGGAATCAAGGGATATGAGGAGAAAGCAGGAATGGGGTATTGATTTTGGATGATCACCCATGATCATATTGATTGGCGGTGCTGGTTCGAAAGGCCAAATGGTCTACTCCTGCACATATTTTTAGTAACCTTATTCGGACATTATTCAGACTCATTGTCCCAGCCATGCAAACAAGGGTAACACGGTTATAATGGGTGACTTCAATCTGCATGTAGATTGGGTGAATCAAATTGGCAGGGGTGCTGAGGAAGAGGATTTCTTGGAATGTATGCGGGATAGTTTTCTCAATCAACATGTGGAGGAACCAACGAGAGAGCAGGCTATTCTAGACTGGGTATTGAGTAATGAGGAAGGGTTAGTTAGCAGTCTTGTTGTGCGTGGCCCCTTGGGCAAGAGTGACCATAATATGGTTGAGTTCTTCATTAGGATGGAGAGTGACAAAATTCAGTCAGAAACAAGGGTTCTGAACTTGAACAAAGGTAACTTTGAAGGTATGAGATGTGAATTGGCCAAGATAGACTGGCAGGTGATTCTTAAAGGGTTGACAGTGGATGTGCAATGGAAGGTATTTAAAGACTGCATGGATGAAGTACAAAAATTGTTCATACCAGTTTGGCAAAAGAATAAATCGGGGAAGGTGGTGCATCCATGGATAACAAGGGAAATCAGGGATAGTATAAAAACAAAAGATGAGGCATACAAATTTGCCAGAAAAAGCAGCCTACTGGAGGACTGGGAGAAATTCAGAATCCAGCAGAGGAGGACAAAGGGCTTAATTAGGAAAGGGAAAATAGATTATGAAAGGAAACTGGCAGGGAACATAAAAACTGACTGCAAAAGTTTTTATAGATATGTGAAGAGAAAGAGACTAGTTAAAACAAATATTGGTCCCTTGCAGTCAGAAACAGGTGAATTGATCATGGGGAACAAGGACATGGCAGACCAATTGAATAACTACTTTGGTTCTGTCTTCACTAAGGAAGACATAAATAATCTGCCGGAAATAGCAGTGGAACGGGGGTCAAATAAGATGGAGGAACTGAGTGAAATCCAGGTTAGCCGGGAAGTGGTGTTGGGTAAATTGAACGGATTGAAGGCCGATAAATCCCCAGGGCCAGATAGTCTGCATCCCAGAGTACTCAAGGAGGTAGCCACAGAAATAGTGGATGCATTAGTGATAATTTTTCAAAATTCCTTAGATTCTGGAGTAGTTCCTGAGGATTGGAGGGTAGCTAATGCAACCCCACTTTTTAAAAAAGGAGGGAGAGAGAAAGCGGGGAATTACAGACCAGTTAGTCTAACATCGGTAGTGGGGAAACTGCTAGAGTCAGTTATTAAAGATGGGATAGCAGCGCATTTGGAAAGTGGTGAAATCATTGGACAAAGTCAGCATGGATTTACGAAAGGTAAATCATGTCTGACAAATCTGATAGAATTTTTCGAGGATGTAACTAGTAGAGTGGATAAGGGAGAACCAGTGGATGTGTTATATCTAGACTTTCAGAAGGCTTTCGACAAGGTCCCGCATAAGAGATTAGCATACAAACTTAAAGCACACGGTATTGGGGGTTCAGTATTGATGTGGATAGAGAACTGGCTAGCAGACAGGAGGCAAAGGGTAGGAGTAAACGGGTCCTTTTCAGAATGGCAGGCAGTGACTAGTGGGGTGCCGCAAGGCTCAGTGCTGGGACCCCAGCTATTTACAATATATATTAATGATTTGGACGAGGGAATTCAATGCAACATCTCCAAATTTGCAGATGACACCAAGCTGGGGGGTATAGTTAGGTGTGAGGAGGATGCTTGGAGGCTGCAGGGTGATTTGGATAGGCTGAGTGAATGGGCAGATGCATGGCAGATGCAGTATAATGTGGATAAATGTGAGGTTATCCACTTTGGTGGCAAAAACATGAGGGTAGACTATTATCTGAATGGTGGCAGATTAGGAAAAGGAGAGATGCAACATGACCTGGGTGTCATGGTACACCAGTCATTGAAAGTAGGCATGCAGGTGCAGCAGGCAGTGAAGAAAGCAAATGGTATGTTAGCATTCATAGTGAAAGGATTTGAGTATAGGAGCAGGGAGGTTCTACTGCAGTTGTACAGGGTTTTGGTGAGGCCACACCTGGAGTATTGCGTACAGTTTTGGTCTCCAAATCTGAGGAAAGACATCCTTGCCATAGAGGGGGTACAGAGAAGATTCACCAGACTGATTCCTGGGATGTCAGGACTTTCATATGAGGAAAGATTGGATAGACTCGGCTTGTACTCACTGGAATTTAGAAGATTGAGGGGGGATCTTATAGAAACGTACAAAATTCTTAAGGGGTTGGACAAGCTAGATGCTGGAAGATTGTTCCCGATGTTGGGGGAGTCCAGAACAAGGGGTCACAGTCTAAGGATAAGGGGGAATTCCTTTAGGACCGAGATGAGGAAAACATTCTTTACACAGAGAGTGGTGAGTCTCTGGAATTCTCTGCCACAGAAGGTAGTTGAGGCCAGTTCATTGGCTATATTTAAGAGGACGTTAGATGTGGCACTTGTGGCTAAAGGGATCAGGGGGTATGGAGAGAAGGCAGGTACGGGATACTGAGTTGGATGATCAGCCATGATCACATTGAATGGCGGTGCAGGCTCGAAGGGCCGAATGGCCTACTCCTGCACCTATTTTTCTATGTTTCTATGTCAAAGATGGTACAAAGTGAGGATTCTACTGCGAAATGCTCCAATAGATTCCAATATGCAGTTATCCTAACTGTCAAGCCACTTTTGATATTCCAGCCATCTATCATGTTCTAATGCCTCAGGGTGTTTACAAGTATCAATAAATTTGTGCACCTTTAGAAATTTGGAGGGAGAGTAAGCGACCGTGGGGTAACGCCTCTGAGGTCGTGAGTAGACGCCCAAAGATTCGTACCTTTCTCTGGTCGCCGCTGGATTTTCAACATGTTGAAACATTTCGGCGACGTGCTGCAACTATTGCGGGTGCCGGCAGTTGCCGGAAAAATCGCGTAAGTGGGACAGGCCCTTTACAAAGGAAGTTCAGCATTGATTCCTCGATGAATTACATGTCACATTTATTCAAATGCACATCTAGCACGGATATTGTAGGAGAGAATATTCAAGCGGGTTTGCTTAAGTAATATGGTTACAATGCTGACGACTGAATTTAATTGTGAATCAAAGAAATCTGTTTTGTGGCACGCAGTAGGATGCATCAGGATCAGCACCTGCGTTATAAGTCTTGGGATAGATGCAAAAAGCTGGAGTAACTCAGAGGGACAGGCAGCATCCTTGGAGAGAGGGAATGCGTGATGTTTCAAGTTGAGACCTTTGGCATACATAATTAAAACTCATGAAGATAATGAAATAATACAGAATCAGATCACATCCTCGGAGTTGCTAGCAGTTCAATTCAAGTTTGGAAACTTCTTGGCATTTTTCTTGATTATATCGTGCTTCCTTTCATCAAATAAGAATCATGCTCATCAGTCAGTAAATTCAGACTAATAAATGTGTTGAAGGAGAATGGACTCTCGGAAAGCTTTGTAATGCTGCTTTAAGCTTCTATCAAAGCGCAATTTCCCTTAAAATTTAAAATATTTCATCAATTTCATTGAAAAAAAATCTACAATGCAGCAGATTTGGTCACTCCTACCCAACGGCATGTGCAAGTGTTGTTGCCTTCACAGAGTGAGCTCCATCATTAAGGTTCAGAATGCGACCTTGGTTCAGAGGATGGCACAGTGGCACAGCTAGTAGAGCCGTTGCCTCACAGCGCCAGGATCCTGATCTCGGATGCTGTCAGTGTGGAGTTTGCACATTCTCCCCGAGACCTGCGTGGGTTTTCTCCGAGATCGTGGTTTCCTCCCACACGCCAAAGACGTGCAGGTTTGGAGGTTAATTACCCCAAGTGTGTAAGGAGTGGATGCCAAAGTGGGATAGCATAGAACAAGTGTGAACGGGTGATCGGTTGTCGATGTGGACTCGGTGGGCTGAAGGGCCTGTTTCCACGCTGTATCTCAAAACTAAACTAAACCAAACTAATGTCTTTGTGGAATTAACAAACACCATGCAACTATACTGCTCACTCTGACATGGAACTAACATATTACAATTATCAGCATATGGAGCCCATTTAGAGGAAGGAATGAAATGTAACATCTCCAAGTTTGCAGATGACACAAAGCTGGGTGGCAGTGTGAACTGCGAAAAGGATGCTATGAGGCTGCTGGATGATTTGGATAGGTTGGGTGAGTGGGCAGATGCATGGCAGATGCAGTATAATGTGGATAAACGTGAGGTGATCCACTTTGGTGGCATGAACAAGAAGTGTCAGATTAGGAAAAGCGGAGGTGCAATGAGACCTGGGTGTCCTTGTACATCAGTCGCTGAACGTAAGCATGCAAGTACAGCAGACAGTGAAGAAAGCAAATGGCATGTTGGCCTTCATAGTGAGAGGATTTGAGTATAGGAGCAAGGAGGAGAAGGGTTCTCTCCAGAAATGCTGCCTGTCCCGCTGAGTTACTCCTTTTTGTGTCTATCTGCAGTTGTCCAGGGCCTTAGTGAGACCGCACCTGGAGTATTGTGTGCCGTTTTGGCCTCCTAATTTGAGGAAGGACATTCTCACTAATGAGGGAATGCAGTGGTTAATCCCAGTGGATCGACTGGGCTTATATTCACATGAATTTAGAAGGATGGGAGGGGATCTTATAGAAACATAAAAAATTCTTAAGGGATTGGACAGGCTAGATGCAGGAAGAATGTTCCGTAAGTTGGGGGTGTTCAGAATCAGGGGTCATAGTTTAATGATAAGGGGTAGTTCATTTAGGACTGAGATTAGTAAGTAAGTAAGTTTATTGGCCAAGTGATCACATACAAGGAATTTGCCTTGGTGCTCCACCCACAAGTAACAACATGACATATGGTGACAGTTACGAATGACTCAGAAAACACTAAACATTAATAATAATAATAATAATAATAAAACATTAATGATGAAACACCATTGATCAAGTATGTGAACCAACAAAATACCAGATCAAAGGGAAGCGACAGATTTTTGGCCGTTGAGTAGAGCAACTACTCGTGGATAAAAACTGTTTTTATGTCCAGCTGTGGTAGCTTTGACAATCCGGAGTCCCCTTCCAGAGGAAAGTGATTCAAAGTGTTTGTGGCCAGGGTGATACGCAATGGAAATGCAATGGAAGACATTTAAAGACTGCATGGATGAACTACAAAAATTGTTCATCCCAATTTGGCAAAAGAATAGACCAGGGAAGGTAGTGCATTCATGGATAACAAGGGAAATCAGGGATAGTATCAAAGCAAAGGATGATGCGTACAAAGTAGCCAGAAAAAGCAGCACACCAGAGGACTGGGAGAAATTCAGAGACCAGCAGAGAAGGACAAAGGGCTTGATTAGGAAAGGAAAAATAGATTATGAAAGAAAACTGGCAGGGAACATAAAAACTGACTGCAAAAGTTTTTATAGCTATGTGAAGAGAAAGAGATTAGTTAAAACAAATGTAGGTCCCTTGCAGTCAGAAACAGGTGAGTTGATCATGGGGAACAAGGATATGGCGGACCAATTGAATAACTACTTTGGTTCCGTCTTCACTAAGGAAGACATAAATAATCTGCCGGAAATAGCAGGGGACCTCAGGTCAAAGGAGTACTTGAGTGAAATCCAGGTTAGTCGGGAAGTGGTGTTGGGTAAATTGAATGGATTAAAGGCCGATAAATCCCCAGGGCCAGATAGGCTGCATCCCAGAGTACTTAAGGAAGTAGCTCCGGAAATAGTGGATGCATTAGTGATAATCTTTCAAAACTCTTTAGATTCTGGAGTAGTTCCTGAGGATTAGCGGGTAGCAAACGTAACCCCTGTTTTTAAGAAGGGGGGGGAGAGAGAAAACGGGTAATTAAAGACCAGTTAGTCTAACATCGGTAGTGGGGAAACTGCTAGAGTCAGTTATTAAAGATGGGATAGCAGCACATTTGGAAAGTGGGGAAATCATTGGACAAAGTCAGCATGAATTTACGAAAGGTAAATCATGTCTGACGAATCTTGTGGAATTTTTCGAGGATGTAACTAGTAGCGTGGATGGGGGAGAACCAGTGGATGTGCTGTATCTGGACTTCCAGAAGGCTTTCGACAAGGTCCCACATAAGCGATTAGTATATAAACTTAAAGCATATGGCATTGGGGGTTCAGTATTGATGTGGATTGAGAACTGGCTGGCAAACAGGAAGCAAAGAGTAGGAGTTAACGGGTTGTTTTCACAATGGCAGGCAGTGACTAGTGGGGTACCGCAAGGCTCAGTGCTGGGACCCCAGCTATTTACAATATACATAAATGATCTGGATGAGGGGATTGAAGGCAATATCTCCAAGTTTGCGGATGACACTAAGCTGGGGGGCAGTGTTAGCTGTGAGGAGGATGCTAGGAGAATGCAAGGTGACTTGGATAGGCTGGGTGAGTCGGCTAATGTTTGGCAGATGCAGTATAATGTGGATAAATGTGAGGTTATCCACTTTGGTGGCAAAAATAGGAAAACCGACTACTATCTAAATGGTGGCCGATTAGGAAAAGGGGAGATGCAGCGCGACCTGGGTGTCATGGTACACAAGTCATTGAAAGTAGGCATGCAGGTACAGCAGGCAGTGAAGAAAGCCAATGGTATGTTAGCTTTCATAGCAAAAGGATTTGAGTATAGGAGCAGGGAGGTTCTACTTCAGTTGTATAGGGTCTTGGTGAGGCCACACCTGGAGTATTGCGTACAGTTCTGGTCTCCAAATCTGAGGAAGGACATTATTGCCATAGAGGGAGTGCAGCGAAGGTTCACCAGACTGATTCCTGGGATGTCAGGACTGTCTTATGAACAAAGACTGCATAGACTCGGTTTATACTCTCTAGAATTTAGGAGATTGAGAGGGGATCTTATAGAAACTTACAAGATTCTTAAGGGGTTGGACAGGCTAGATGCAGGAAGATTGTTCCCGATGTTGGGGAGGTCCAGGACAAGGGGGTCACAGCTTAAGGATAAGGGGGAAATCCTTTAGGACCGAGATGAGAAGAAATTTTTTCACACAGAGTGGTGGGTCTCTGGAACTCTCTGCCACAGAGGGTAGTTGAGGCCAGTTCATTGGCTATATTTAAGAGGGAGTTAGATGTGGCCCTTGTGGCTAAGGGGATCAGAGGGTATGGAGAGAAGGCAGGTACGGGATACTGAGTTGGATGATCAGCCATGATCATATTGAATGGCGGTGCAGGCTCGAAGGGCCGAACGGCCTACTCCTGCACCTAATTTCTATGTCTATGTTTCTATGTGAGAGGGGTCAGAGATGATCTTGCCCGCTCGCTTCCTGGCCCTTGCAGTGTACAGTTCATCAATGGAGGGAAGGTTGCAGTCAATAACCTTCTCTGCTGATCGGACGATTCGCTGCAGCCTCCAGGTGTTGTGGTTACTGAGCCAAACCAGACCATGATGGAGAAGGTGAGAACAGACTCTACGATGGCCGTGTAGAATTGGACCGTCATTGCCTGTGGCAGATTGTGCTTCCCCAGCTGCCGTAGGAAGTACATCCTCTGTTGTGCCCTTTTGACTTTGGAGTCGATGGTCGCCCCCACTTAAGGTCCTTGGAGATGATGGTTCCCAGGAACTTAAAAGATTCCACAGATGTGACTGTGGTGTTGTTGATGGTGAGTGCGGTGAGGGGAGGGGGAGCTCTCTTAAAGTCTACAATCAATTCCACTGTCTTAAGAGCATTGAGCTCTTGGTTATTGCGACAGTACCAGGATGCCAGCTATGACACTTCCTGTCTGTAGGCAGATTCCTCCCCATCCTGGATCAGTCCAATCAGGGTTGTGTTATCCGCAAACTTGGGAAGCTTGACAGAGGTGTCTGTGGAGGTGCAGTCGTTGGTGTAGAGAGAGTAGAGGAGACGAGAGATTACGCAGCCTTGCGGTGCTCCTATGTTGAGCGTTTGCGCGTCCGAGATGTGCTTTCCCAGCCTCACATGCTGCTTCCCGTCTGCCAGGAAGCTGGTGATCAACTGGCAGAGGGGTTCAGGCACAGTCAATGTGGGGAGTTTGGAGTGTAGTAGCTCTGGCACAATGGTGCTGAATGCAGAGCTAAAATCAACAAACAGGATCCTCGCATAGGTCCCCTGGTGGTCTAGGTGCTGTAGGATGAAGTGCAGGCCCAGTTTGACTGCATCATCCACAGATCTCTTGGCCCAATATGCAAACTGCAGAGTGTCCAGCAGGGGGTTTGTGATATTTTTCAGCATGGCCAGCGCAAGCCTTTCGAGTGTCTTCATGTCTACAGAGGTCAGTGCAACAGACCTGTAGTCATTAAGACAAGTAATCCTTGCGTTTTTGGGTACAGGGACAATAGTGGAGACTTTGAAGCAGGCAGGGACAGTACATGTTTGCAGGGACTGGTTAAAAATGTCTGTTTGGCACAGAGGAAAAACCTTTTCACCCAGAGACTTGTGAATCTGTGGAATTCTCTGCCATGGAAGGCAGTGGAGGCCAATTCACTGGATGTATTCAAAAGAGGGTTAGATATAGCTCTTAGGGCTAACGGAATCAAGGGATATGGGGAAAAGCAGGAACAGGGTACTGATTCTGGATGGTCAGCCATGAACATATTGAATGGCCGTGCTGGCTCGAAGGGCCGAATGGCCTACTCCTATGCCTACTTTCAATGTTTTTATGTTTCTATTAGTGAAAACTACAGATGAGGCCAATAAGCCTACAAAGCAGATACGCCTACAAAGGCATGGGAAGTTCAGCGACCCTCATTAATGTGTACAGATGCACCATAGCAAGCCTTTTATCAGGATGCATCACAGCATGGTTTTGAAACAGCTCCATTCAAGAATGCGGGAAATTGCAGAGTTGTGGACGCAGCCCAGTCTATCACACCAACCAACTTCCATTGACTCCGTCTACACTTCATTCTTCTTCACCAAAGTCACCAACATAGTCAAGAACCGGTCTCACACTGATCACTCCCTCTTCTCTCATCAAGTAAGAAGTACAAAAATACCTTCACATTCAGGGATATCTTCTTTCCAGTTGTTTTCAGGCAACTGAACCATCTAGACGTCCTACATTGCCCCATTGGAGACCTTTGAAGTATCTTTATTCAGACCTTATTAGAGACACGTGAATTATTCAGACACCTAAATCATCTGCAGAAGGCACTTTAAGTCACTGGAAATAACTCAGAAATACTGCGGTCTCTGCAAAATCCTCCAAATTAATTGAAAGGACAAAGTTAACCAATCTCAATGTCCTTTCCCAGGCCAGTATACCAGGCATAGAGGCCCAAGTTACTTGACAACATCCAAGTTGTGCAGGCCACATTTTTTACACATCTGACACCAGACTTAAGAAATGATGAGGTGTAGAGACGAGAAGTTTCAAGGAAGTGCTCAAAGCAGCATCAATGAATGTAAGGTAGACACAAAATGCTGAAGTAACTCAGCGGGACAGGCAGCATCTCTGGAGTAAAGGAACGGGTGACGTTTCGGACTTCAGACTGATGTCAGTGGAGTGTGTGGGACAGAGATAGAATGTAGTTGGAGACAGTAAGATTGGTGGGAGAACGGGGAAGAGGGAGGGAATGCAAGGGCTATTTGAAGTTAGAGAAGTCAATGTTCATACCACTGGGGTGTAAGCTACCCAAGCAAAATCTGAGGTGCTGTTCCTCCAATTGCACAGGGCCTCAGACTGACAATGGAGGAGGCCCAGGACAGAAAGGTCAGATTGGGAATGGGAGAGGGAGTTAAAGTGCTGAGCAATTGGGAGATCAGATATGTTAAGATGGACTGAGCTGAGGTGTTCAGCGAAACGATCGCCGAGCCTGTGCTTGGTCTCGCCAATGTACAGGAGTTGACACATGGAACAGCGGATACAGTAGATGTGGTTGGAGGAGGTGCAAGTGAACCTTTTCCTCACCTGAAAAGACTGTCGGGGTTCTTGGATGGACCCGAGGGGGGAGTTAAAGGGACATGTGTTGCATCTCCTGCAGTTGCAGCGGAAAGTACCTGGGGAGGGGGTGGTTTTAGTGGGAAGGGATGAGTTGACCAGGGATTTGTGGAGGGAACAGTCTTTGTGGAAAGTAGAAAGGGGTGGAGATGGGAAGATGTGGACAATATTAGGATCCCGTTGGAGTTGGCGAAAATGTTGGTGATTATATGCTTTATGCGACACCTGATAGGGTGGAAGGTGAGGACAAGGAGGACTCTGTCCCTGTATAAATGGGGGGAGGGGGAGCAAGAGTGCAGCTGCGGGATATCGAGGTGATCCTAGTGAGAGCCTCATCAATAAATATAACATCCGCATTGACTCCTGAGAATCTCTGACCCTTGACCTCTTAAAGTTTGGAAGAAGCATTTGGAATGATATTGAGAACCTTGGGATGATAGATGGAAAGAGCACACCACCTCTTACAAAATCCCAGCCCTGCCCCTCACTTTATCACCAATATGAAAGGAGCACTAGTTATAGAGTCATAGAGCTGGAAGCTTGGAAATAGACCCTTAAGCTCAACCTGTCCATGTTAGCATTCTGGGTTAGTCCCATTGGCCTATATCCTTCTAAATCCTTCCTATCCATATATCTGTCCACATGTCATTGAAAGTCAGAATTGTGTCATTTCTATATCTTAATCTGGCAGTTTACTCTAAATCCAGACTACTCTCTGAGTGAAAAAGTTGCTACTGAGATCCCCCTTAAATCTCCCCCCTCTCACCTTAAATCTGTGCCCTATAATCTTAGAATCCTCTACTCTTGGGAAAAAGTCTATGAACGTTCATTTTATCCATGCCCCTTGTAATTTTGTATACCTCAAAAAGGTTACCCCTCAGCCTCCAACGCTCCAAATAAAAAGCCCCAACCTATCTGGCCTCTCCCCACAACTGGAAGCCACAAGTCCCAGTAATATCCTGGTGAATCTTGTCTGCACACTTTCAACTTAATGATCTCCTTCCTACTGTTGGTTGACCAGAACCACACAGAGTACGTCAAGTGTGGTCTCACCATGATCTCCCAACTTTTGTAGCTAGTACTATTGCCAATGAAAGCAAGCATGCCAAAAACAGTCTTCACCAAATTGTCCACCTAAATCAAAGTTAATTAACTTATTCATGAGGAAGATAAGGAGAAGGATGAAGAAGAGGCCAATAATAATTCTCCCTGTGCCAAAAATATCCACAGTACAACATCCAGTGTTAATGAAGAGCACATTTTAAATGCAAGACTCTCATTTCCCTATATTATAATTTTGTGCTTTCAGTTGCCAATGAGAGAAGAAATATTAAAATTGTAAAGAGTCTTTCATTATGTTGAAATGCCTGAAAATGCTTTGAATCCCGCAGAGTAAATTTGAAGAATGGTGTGTTGCAAAATGCTGCAACTAATTTGCATGTAACAGGATTCCACTCTGATTAAAAGGACATCTGTCTTATTATAATTGGTTAAAAGATTAATAGAAGCCAAGATGTTGAGAGAAACTTTCTGTGCTTCTTTGAAAATGCTTGTCTGCTTGCCCCTGAGGACAAGCAAGGTCTCAATTTAGTAACTTAGAAACATAGGAACATAGAAAAATAGGTGTAGGAGTCGCACCGCCATTCAATATGATCATGGCTGATCATCTAAAATCAGTACCCCTTTTCTGCTTTTTCCCCATATCCCTTGATTCCTTTAGCCCTAAGAGTTAAATCTAACTCTCTCTTGAAACCATCCAGCGAATTGGCCTCCACTGCCTTCTGTGTCAGAGAATTCCACAGATTCACAACTCTCTGGGTGAAAACGTTTTCCCTCATATCAGTCCAAAATGGCCTTCCCCTTATTCTTAAACTGCAACCCCTGGTTCCAGACTCCTTCAACATTGGGAACATGTTTCCTACATCTAGCCTGTCCAATCTTTTCAGAATTTTATATCTTTCTATAAGTTCCCCACCCATCCTCCTAAATTCCAGTGAATACAAACCCAGTCGATGCAGTCCAAAAGGTATGAGCTCTAACACTGGACCACCCTCAGTACTGCACTGGACTGCCAGTTTAGTCCCAGGTCCCTGGACAATCCTCAATATGGTGTCGCATATTGAGCAAATTTATTTAGCAAATTTTGAAAGATTTGTGTACAAAATTTAACAAAAGTGAAATGCAAATAAATCCTAATTTGAAAAAAATTGGCGTGTAATTATAAGGCAACTTTGCACAGGACAGTCGCAATCTGTATTTCATTTCGGAGTCGTGACTTCGTGAAGAACCCGCCAGCACGCATGAGCGACATATCTTCACTCGCATTCGCAGTCGACGGCTGGAGGTGGAGCGCGGCTCACCATCAGCCCTTCATAAGCACCGCTCAGGTAAGTATAAGGCAACCTTGAGCTGGTTGTCCCTGTTGTTGAATCATTTTTTGTTCACAGGGATTATGGATAAGAGGAGTATGGGTCGCAGGACTTCCGAAAGGAGTCGTTGACCACTATTCCCGGAGCTCTCTACATTGCCAGCACCCACTAGTCGGGCCGGGAAAAAGGCGCGAACGTCGGGCAGCCCTGTGATTACAGGACCCGACCCACCGACACAGCTGTGTACAAGCGGTGAGCCCGCAGAACAGCAAAGTGGGACAGCGCCTGAGCAGGTAGACCCTGACTCCATTTCTCTATCTCCCACTGGAAGGCAGACATTGGCTGAAATGAGCAAACGGGTTACCCGTGCTGCTGCACGGCCCTTCTCTCCGGCTACTCGAGGAAGAGCCAGGGATAGAGCTCAACAGTCAAGCCCTACCAGGGCAGAATACTCACCAAAAGCCGCAAGACTGCGGACTGGTGATATTTCGAGACCCGAGTCTACTGGCAAACCAGGGAGGGCCAGTATTGACTCACCACCCAGCAGATAGAAACATAGAAACATAGAAATTAGGTGCAGGAGTAGGCCATTCGGCCCTTCGAGCCTGCATCGCCATTCAATATAATCATGGCTGATCATCCAACTCAGTATCCCGTACCTGCCTTCTCTCCATACCCTCTGATCCCCTTAGCCACAAGGGCCACATCTAACTTTGGGCAACAAACCTGAGAAAGGTTGTGCTGGCACTGAGGGTCCAGATGAGCTTTACAAAACTGATCCCAGGAATGAGTAGGTTACGTATGATGAGCATTTGATGGCACTGGGCCTGTATTCTTTTAGAAGAATGAGGGGGGCACCTCATTGAAACTTACGGCAGATCCTGCAGATGTCGTGCAGGTGGAGTCTCACCACAGTCACCGCACCCCCCATTAGCGGCAGGACGTGACCGTACGTCGCCTGTGTCCAGGAGAAGGACAGGCGGCAAGCCCGCGCGGACGTCGGGTCACCATGCTGCGGCGGCAGGTGCCGACTATTCACCGCATTTGGCCTTTGAGGCAAGCAGATCCGCGCGGGAGTCGCATAGCCCCGCAGAAGCAGCAGGCAGCGGCTTTATATCACGGCACCGAGATTCTTACCTCGACGAGGTACGGGCCACTGATAGGAGCCTCAGAAGTTCCTTCAGGTGTGAGGGCTCCGACCTCCCATTCACATATGATGAAGGTCGCATAGAATGAATGGAGAGAATGATGGAATGCATCCTGCAGCGGAATCAACGGCAGGAAATTCCCAGTTCCAGGGGTTTATTGGATATATCCCCATCATCAATGGGAAGTTTGAGGCAGCCAGGGGAAGAGGAGGATATACTGGTACACAAACCTGTGGCACCTGAGATTCCTCAGGAGGAGCTATTGGATGTGGCAACCAAATTTGCTTTAGCCAAATCTTCAGGTCAACCTCTAAAACCCAAGCTAGCTGCCACCATTGATTTTTTGATGAACCACCAGTTACAGGATCAGGTCCTTGCTGAAGCTATGAACAGGTACAAGGCGCCGAGCAATTGTAACTTGCTTAATGTGCCCATAGTGAACATGCCTATTTGAGGTAATATAAGCCGGGCATCAGAGTACAGGAAATAAAGCTACAAAGAATCCTGAAGTTGCTCACGTCTGGGATCACTGCATTTGCGAGGTCAGTGGATGGCATGGATTTGAGTACTGAACAGGAAGATGCTCTTGCAATATTATGCAATACACAGTACGAAATAAATGCATTTCGTAAATCTACCATCAAGCCCACATTAAATCCTAAATTCGCGGGGCTATGTAGAGCATCTCCGACGCCACCACCTAGACAATTGTTCGGGGAAGATCTACCGAAGTAGGTCAAAGATCTAGATGACCACGCGAAAACGGTGGGACTCATGAGGTCACACCCCTCGAGTAGACAAGCGGCTAGGAAATTACCATACTCCAGACCGCGGGGTCAACCCGAGAGACCAGCAAGGACCTACATGCCGGCGCCTCCGTAATTTCAACAATACCAACAGCCGAGGCCTTTTTTAGGGCAAGGCCCGCAACGACCGGCATGGAAGATGCGGCACCCGCACCACCTGCAAAACCCAGCACCTCCACGTCCCACCAAACATGTCAGGGACTGCCGGTAACCATGGAGGTAAGGTGGTCTGGATTTCATGCAGTTGCATGTTTAACCTCGCATGTTGGAGGGAGATTACGGTTCTTTAAGGAGGCATGGGATACCATCACTTCAGATGAGTTTATCTTACAAAGTATTCAAGGCTATGAGATTGAGTTCATAAATGGACAACTTCCCCCACCTCAGCACATGCCGAATCGCAAATTTGCGCTTTCCAATAAGGAAGTAGCAGAAGGCTATGCTGAAATATTGAGATTACAAGAAAAAGGGGTGATAGAAAGGACAATCCACGAACCAGTTGAGTTTGTATCCAACATCTTCACAAAAACTAAGAAAGATGGTGGATGCCGGGTTATCATAGATCTAACCCATTTGAATACTTTTGTAAAATATACCCATTTTCAAAATGGACACGTTTGAAACAGCCAAATCTTTGGTTTCTAAGGGCTGCTTCATGGCATGCATTGATTTAAAAGATGCATACAATTCGGTATCCATTCAGAAACATCACAGGAAGTTCTTAAAATTTATTTGGATGGATCAACTTTGGCAATATAGAGCTTTGCCCAATGGGCTTACCACAGCTCCCAGATTGTTTACCAAATTACTAAAGCCAGTGTTAGCAACACTGAGGAAGCAAAACTATACGGTTATGGCTTATTTGGATGATATCCTAATTATTGGAAATACTTTGGAATCAACAAATTTGGCAGTTACAGCCACTGTTTCATTGTTTCAGAAAATGGGATTCATTATCCATCCAGATAAATCAAAGTTCTGTCCCTCACAGGTCATGGACTATCTGGGGTTTACGATTGATTCCAATCGAATGATTACCACCATTCCAATTAACAAAGTTGGGGATATCATTGAAGCATGTAATTATCTGGTCTGTGCCAGTACACCATCAATTAGACAAGCTGCTAAGGTAATTGGGAAAATGGTAGCAGCTTTTCCAGCTGCACAATTTGGACCGTTATATTATCAAAATTTGCAAAGATCCAAGATTTCAGCATTAAAATTGAATGCTGGACATTTTGATAGACCCATGCAGCTGCCATTCAAGGCAAAAATTGAGTTACAATGGTGGATTGATAACATCCATAACTCATTCAAACCCATCATTGTGCCTCGTCCGTTGGTGTATTTACAAACTGACGCAAGCTCCCTTGGATGGGGACCTACTGATAACAACTCTAGTTGTGGGGGCAGATGGGACTCACTTGAATCTACCGTTTTGTTATCACAAGGGATAAATTATTTGGAGATGCTTGGGGCATTCCACGGACTCAGAACTTATTGTTCAAATTTTACTGACACTCATGTCTGTCTCCAAATAGACAACACCACTGTGGTGACATATTTAAATCATATGGGCGGTGCCAGGTCAATTTCATGTGATGAATTAGCTAATACAATTTGGCTCTGGTGCATACAACAGAATATTTGGATATCAGCTACCTATCTTCCAGGTAAGCTCAACACATTGGCGGACACCAGGCCACGAATATTTAATGACAATATTGAATGGATGTTAAATCCCCAAATATTCACCAAAATCATAGCCAAATTTGGTAAACTGGATATTGACCTTTTCGTGTCACGGTTAAACCATCAGGTACCAACATATGTATCATGGGAACCAGATCCTGGGCAATGGCGATGGACGCTTTCTCGCTAGACTGGGGGAAATGGTTTTTCTACGCATTTCCTCCATTTTGCCTTTTCAGTCGGGTATTGCAGAAAATCCAATGAGTTTCTGCAAAAGGCATTCTTATCATACCCGACTGGCCTACACAACCATCTGTATCCGGTGGTCCTTGGAATGATAAGTAAACCATGGGCTCTCTTGGAGAATTGCCCACAGTTGGTGACGAACCCTGTTACAGGGGAACACCATCCCTGCCACAGTCACCTGAAATTATTGGCTTGCAGGTTTTGAATAGACCATTGCTGCAGTATGGTCTCTCATAAAGGACCATGGATACAATTGGAGCATCATGCAGGGAGTCTACAAGACACCAATATCTGACCCAAATAAGGAAATGGGAAGCCTATTGCGGCCGCATGAACATTGCCTATGACTCCGTCACCGTATCAGATGTGCTGGAATTCCTTGTGGGGTTGTACCATGATGAACACCTCAGCTACAGTGCCATTAATAGTGCCAGAAGTGCGCTATCATCCTACCTTACTATCGAAGAAGTATCTAATAAGCTAGTGTCCAAATTGATGCGGGGCATATTCAATTCAAATCCACCCCGACCTCGTTACAATGTTACCTGGGACATTGGGATAGTTATAACCCTACTCAGGACATGGTCACCCATGACTGGACTCGCTTTGGACAAACTCACCTTGAAGTTGGTGATGTTATTGGCACTTACCTCAGCACAACGGGTACAGACGCTACAAAAAAAAAAAATCAAGATTGATAGAATGGTCTCTACCCTAGAAAAAGTAACTTTTTACATTGATGAGTTACTAAAGCAGCATAGACCTGGGTTTACAGGGCTGCAGCTGGTGTTTCCGGCATACCCCACTGATGTGAGGCTATGTTTAGCCACCCATATCCGTCACTATATTAAAGTGACGCGGACTCTAAGGGGAATGGAGAAATATTTGCTGATTAGCCACAAAAAACCACATCATAGAGTGTCGGTTCAGACGATCTCCAGATGGCTCAGGATCGTCTTGGATGCAGCAGGTATTGACATTAATGTCTTTAAATCCCATTCCACCAGGACTGCATCGACGTCGGCGGCAAAGGTCATGGAGGTGCCCATGGACCATATTCTTGCCACAGCGGGATGGGCTCGTGAAGCCACTTTTCAGCGGTTTTATAACAAACCTGTTGCCGCTCCTGTAATGTTCGCGGAGGCCGTGCTGAATGCGGGTCAAGAACATACAGCTATTCCCCAGTGAGGGTTGTTTTCTTTGTTATAATTAATAAACATTATTATTTTTCAGTACATCCAGTCTGAAACATGATTATACTCATATCCATCCATATTGTGGCGTGTGTGAGAGCATGGACGTGGTCCAGGGCATGAAATCACAGAGCTTTGAAGTCTTCACAAAGTCACTCACGTGACTCCGAAATGAAATAGTAAGATTAAACGAGAACTTACCAGTTTGAAGTTTGATCTTTATTTTATGAGGAGTTGCGATGAGGGATTTTGTGCCCTCCGCTCCCAACCCTCTATCATAAGGTCAACTGGTAAATAGAGTCTCTTCAATCTTACTATAACAAGTCATTTCTTTGTTGTTGGTTCTGTGATTCCACACCGCTGCTTTGACGAATGTCGCGCATGCGTGCTGGCGGGTTCTTCACGAAATCCCTCATCGCAACTCCTCATAAAATAAAGATCAAACTTCAAACTGGTAAGTTCTCGATTAATCTTACTATTTTATTCCATGTATATATTATCATCAGCGATGCATGAGTTTCCACTCAAGAATCTTCACAGTACAGAGTTGATATTAGCTTGATAATCAGCATTGAAAGGATAATAATTATTCAAAGTGGTTTCACTTGATTTACTAATTCCCCTTCGTTTTTATTGGTGCCTATCTTTTGGCAGCTAGATCTTTGACTGGTTCGGGTGGTAGCCTTTTAATGCACAATTTGATTGTCATATGTCATCTACTCTCTGAAACTGTACAAATCATTCTGTTCATCACACCGCTTTATTTAAACAAGGTCTTCACCTCATAAAGGCCTCTAATATGCAGTTTCAGCCTTGGAACATCTCTGCCCTAGACCATAAACAAGCACAGAGAATTGTAGATGTAACCCAGTCCATCACCCAGACTAGACTTCTCACCATTTATACCATTTACACCATTTACACCACGCTGTCTCAGAAAAGCAACCAACAGAATCAAAGACATCCCACCCTGGTCATTCATTCTCCTCCCTATTCCTGTCCGGCAGAAAGTACTGTAGCTTGAAAGTGCACACCACCAAACTCAGGAACAGTTTCTTCTCTGTTACCAGGCTTCTGAACAGTCCTTCCACAAGCTAGTGTGCTACCCGATTCACCTCTGGCCCATTGTGGACATTGGGCATTGTTTATGGAGCTGATGCACTACAATGCTGAAAACTATATTCTGCACTCAGTACCTTTCCCTTCTCTCCAGCTATCGTGCTTCCCTTTACTCCATCCATTTGACTTGGTTGGATGTATTTCTGATCTTTTTAGTGTGCAATTTCAGATCATTTACTACGTACTCTCTGAAACTGGGCACATAATCCTGCTCATCACATCTCGCAACCTTGTTTAAACAAGTTTCATTTTCATTGTACCTCAGTACAGGTGACAATAATAAACTTGAACATTCTCAGATAGATGCTCAGCTTCTCCTCAAAGAGGGTGAAATGTACAGTTTCAATAATTAATATCTGAGCATAATGCAAATATTCCTGGAATTATAAAACCATTCCCTTTGCCTGATGGGCATAAACAAAATATGCAATAAAATACATTAAAACCTGGCTGATCCTTCGCGTTATACCATCAATATAAACTGAAAACTACATTTCAGATACAAGCCTGACAGGCTAAATGGTTCAAGTTTATCAGACTATAACATCACTAGAGCATACATGAACATCAAACAATAAACAGAATATAAGTAAATAACTTTATTTTTTTTAATGGTGACCCAATAGAAGATAAAGAATATATCAAAGGAATGAGAATGATAGATAGCAAGTAACTCATAATTAATCAAAACCCAATGGCATCTTGTATATAGATTTATTTGCTACCACTGCACAATTCCTATCGTAAAAGATGCAAAAATCAATTGACACTGGAATGTCACCAGTATGTGTACTTATCACTTGTTAATTAAACTGCATTATAATGTTTCAGTTCTTCTTTTAATGTTGCCCCTGAAATAATCAACATTCTCAACATATCTTGGTGTGCAGTAGTTAAGTGGACAAATGCTATTTGGCCTTACTTAAAATTTCTACATAGATTACATTTTATTCATGCCATGTTTTAATAATCTGTCATTATTAATTCAGGTACGTCTTATTTGGGATGAAATATTGTAGCGCCCAACTCTCGATTTTTTATTTAGAGACTGCACAATATTAGACGTGGGTCTGGACATACCCCACTTGTAACCATGTTTTACAATAGTGACACTCTTGTTTATTGTTGGTTGTTAGACACTCTCAAAGAGGAGGAAACCAGAAAACGTGCAGTATCTTTGGTGGTCCCCATGCAGTGCTCCGTTTCCCATCCGCAGCCACACTTCATCTCCTGTATCAAGCTTAAGAACTCCGCTGTTCCCTGCTGTATCATGTTTTCCTTTGGATTCAGAACTAAAAGGTGAAAAACAAATATATCAATTATATTATAATTTACTTTAAAAGGCCACCACATCAACTTTACCATCTGTTCAAATGGGAAAACCATTCAAATAATGCTGATTAAAAATATTTGCTTGCCGCGAATGGCTGAAGCTCCGGCGGGCCGCAGGTCTGGCTCACCCACTGTGGATCCAGAGAGGCCGACTGGAGTGGGTCCCTAGGCTCATCCTCTGCTCACCTTGAAGACTGGGAATTGGAACGTGGAGTGAGTCTGAAACAGAGGGCGGATAAGAGGGAGAAGGCCTCCTGGCAAAACGAGCGTGTGGAGAAGGACACCCGGTGAGCCTCAACCCAACTGCAGGCCTGGCTCACCCACCGCAGAACCTTGAACCCACCCAGAGAACCAGAGAGGAGGAGGAGGGACTCGATGATGGCGACAGAAACTGGACGAAAGGCCTGGTAAGAACCGGAGGGGTGGGGGGGATGGGGAGGGTGCGGGAGGATCACCCTAGGACAAGGGTTGAGGAGGGCCATGCAGGGAGAGGGACGATGGTTGGTGGGTTGCCTGGAATTGAGGCGATGACTGGAAAGGGTCTTTGTAGCCAGCTGCAGCTGGGAATGTAAAATGGCACCATTGCTGCCTCTGGCAAATTGACTCAGTGGGATGCTCTCTACATTCTGTACTAACTGATGATTGTGCTTTTGTACGGTACTCTTGCTGACCTACATGCAAAGAAAGTATTTCACTGCACCTTGGTACACCTGATAATAAATAAATCATTCAACCATGGATTGGCTTGTAAATAGAAAGGCATAGCTGGATTAGTTATCTCAAAATTAGGAAAATATTTTCCATGTCAAAGATTGTGGGAGATAAAGCAAATTAAAGGGAAGTCTGTACCAGTGTCTTGGAAAATGTACCATGCACACAATAATGTATTCAAGGAGTTCGGAAATGTAAAGAAGGCTAGTTTTTAAGGGTAGAATAATTCAGAGTGGATTTTTTGTGGGCAAAGGTTACAATGTAAGAATGAAATAATATAACATTTTGCAGCATCCGTCATGACTGCCTAATATACTTTCCCAACTTTACTGGATGCAAAATAGGAAGTGTAACAAGTGCATTTGGTGGTCTTGGTGAGACCACACCTGGAGTATTGCGTACAATTCTGGTCTCCAAATCTGAGGAAGGACATTATTGCCATAGAGGGAGTGCAGCGAAGGTTCACCAGACTGATTCCTGGGATGTCAGGACTGTCTTATGAAGAAAGACTGGATAGACTCAGTTTATACTCTAGAATTTAGGAGATTGAGAGGGGATCTTATAGAAACTTACAAAATTCTTAATGGGTTGGACAGGCTAGATGCAGGAAGATTGTTCCTGATGTTGGGAAAGTCCAGGACAAGGGGTCACAGCTTAAGGATAAGGGGGAAATCATTTAGGACCAAGATGAGAAGGACTTTTTTCACACAGAGTGGTGGGTCTCTGGAACTCTCAGCCACAGAGGGTAGTTGAGGCCAGTTCATTGGCTATATTTAAGAGGGAGTTAGATGTAGCTTTTGTGGCTAAGGGGATCAGAGGGTATGCAGAGAAGGCAGGTATGGAATACTGAGTTGGATGATCAGCCATGATCATATTGAATGGCGGTGCAGGCTCGAAGGGCCGAATCACCTATTTTCTATGTTTCTATGTTTCTATTTCATGTTTCCGCATATGGAAAGGTGAAAATGACTAGTTAATTCGCTCTTGTGACATTGGTTGAGGCATAAAATTAACCAGGCTATGAGGGGGATTTCAAATACTCACAAAGAAGGACCTATAACACAGCACAGGAACTGGCTCCCTCACCCATAATGTCTGTGTCAAACATAACACCAAATTAAAAAACGTTTCTTCTGTCAGCACATGATCTACATCCCTTCATTCCCCGCATATCCATGTGCCAACTAAATGCCTCTAAAACGCCACCATTGCATCTTCTGCCACCACAACCCCAGGCAGCACTTTCCAGCCGCCCATCATTCTCTATGTAAAAAATACTGCCCCACACATCTCCTTTAAGATTTGAACTTTTGAATATAATTGTAAGGGAGCTTTGACATTCATCTGAAAGAGGGCCCTATGACAGTTAATTCACCAGCACAGAATGCCATCATTATTGGACTGAAAAGTCAGCCTAGTTATTATGCTCAAGTTGCAAGCTGACATTTCACCGAGCATGAGTGAAGCAAGATGTCAGACTAAATGAGGGGAGCACAGAAAGGCACCCAAGAATGCATTGCTAACAGTAAAAATTCATAACCATGGAAAGGCTTTCTGTAATTAGCAGAGCAAAAGTTTTTCTCTGTTTCTCCTTGGTTCATGCAACTCCAAGCAGGCAACTTTTCTGGCAGCTGCTAAACCAGCCTTGTGTGACCAGTAACAGATACAAACTGCTGGAGTAACTCAACGGGTCAGACAGCAAATCTGGAGAAAAGGATGTTTTTCTCCAGATTTGCTGTCTGACCCACTGAGGTTCTCCAGCTTTTTGTATCTATCTTTGTTTTAAACCAGCATCCGCAGTTCCTTCCTACACAGTATCTGGAATAACTCTATTCGAGAAGCACAGACTGTAAGAGCATCAGTAAAACAGTGAAATTCATAACATTGTAGGGCAATGGTGAGCTGTTTTAAACAGGGGGAGCTGTTTTAAATACCTGGGAGTCCACATCTCTGAGGATATGACATGGACATCGCACGCTGCAACACTCGTGAGTAAGGCAAGGCAGCGCCTTTACCACCTCAGGCAATTGAGGAAATTCAGAGTGTCTCCGAGGATCCTCCAGTGCTTCTACTCTGTGGCTGTGGAAAGCATCTTGTCTGGAAAAATTACAATCTGGTTTGGGAATTGCTCTGCCCAGGACAAGAAGTCTCTGCAGAGAGTAGTGCGTTCGGCCGAACATACTATGGGAACTTCTCTCGCCCCTCTGCAGGAACTATACATCAGGAGGTGCAACTCCAGAGCCAATAAGATAATGGGAGACCCCTTCCACCCCTGCAACGGACTGTTCCAGCTCCTACGGTCAGGCAAACGCCTCCGTTGCCATGCTGTGAGAACAGAGAGGATGAGAAGGAGTTTCTTCCCAGAGGCCATTCGGACTGTAAACTCCTATCTCACCAGGGACTAACTCTACTAACTTACTGTATCACAATACCGCCCACAATATTTAATTTGAAAAAGAACATGTGATTCTGTTTGTAATTTGTTGGTCGTTTGTTTGGTTGTTTTTTGCACAAAGTCCACAGGCACTGCCACTTTTCATTTCACTGCACATCCCGTATGTGTTTGTGACGAATTGACTTGACTTGACAAAATGGATAGAGAAAAAAAAAATTGGGATTTTAAATCTAGAGATAAATCAACCTTATTTGCTGAAAAAAGAAGCTTTAGAACTTCTCAAATTATGGCAAAACTAATAATCAAATGCCAAGCTTTAAGGGAATTTAAAATTGGTGCATTGGAAAAGATTACTTCATTCCTTCTACAGTGCCAGAACTCCTCAAATCACCAGGGTTTTTTTTCTTGTTACTTAGTATTTTATTCCTTTAATTATTTTGCATTGTATTAGTTTGCAGTTACTGCTTCTGCATTGGATTTTAAAATTTTAATTTACATCCAAACATCAATAAAAAAAGACATACGGGTGCACATTTAGTTGAAATTATATTGATATAATATGGAACATGAAATGATTCTCAATAAATGTTAAGGTTAAATTACACAGGAAAGTGGATGCGACAATCTGAAGTTCAGAAAATGTACCTACATTTATATTTTATTAAATCACCATTGAAAGCGAAGGAATATGTTTTGAATGATGGACAAGACAATTTTGATATCACATTGAGAGCCTGCCTATTATGCAGATTGCTCCAATGTAAGAACTCTCTGAGATATTTGGGAACCTTAATTAAAGGCTTTCTCTTAAATTGGTATTTTTGTAGTGCAATTTGATATAATTATATAGAGGGCAAAATAGAATAAAATGAATAATTAGTGGTATTAGCATTGAGCTTTGTTTACAGCCCCATTGTCATGTACAATTAACATGAACGATGCCATGTATGCATTTGCTTTGTTAAAATCAATAATTAGTTTAAGACTTGTTTATATTTCTTCTGACATGTCACAGAAGCCGAATAATAAATGTTATGCGCTAATAGTTCTGGCCTCTTGTAACTATACTTGAATGCTTCAATTCCAACGTTCATCAGAAACAGATCTGAAACTCAATAGCATCACAGAATACCTAACCCACCTGTTGAATCTATGGGCGAATTTTAAGCACTGCTGGCGAGTTCGAACAGTTATGCACATGCAGCATTAACTTGGGCAGCACGGTGGCGCAGCTGTCGAGTTGCTGCCTTACAGCGCCAGAGACCCAGGTTTGATCCCGACTATGGGTGCTGTCTGTACGTAGTTTGTATGTTCTCCCCGTGACCTGCGTGGGTTTTCTCCGGGTGCTCCAGTTTCCTCCCACAATTGGCTTTGGAAAAAATTGTAAATTGTCCCTAGTGTGTGTAGGATAGTGCTAGTGTATGGGGTCGCTGGTCAGCATGAACTCGGTGGGCCGAAGGGCCTGTTTCCACAATTTATCTCTAAACTAAATTAAACTAAAAAAAATTCAAGAAATTGATATTCCCCAATGTCAAAGAATGATCCAAATATGGCAAAATATTCCATTGCTAAGCTATATGCAAAGGTTCAGGGCATACAATGAATGATACTTAAAATGGAATAAGCATACATAACATTTAAGCAGAAAGCTTTTGACACTTTCTATTCGTACAAGAACATTAAATATGAGGACAAATGAGAAGCAGCTTGCTTCTTTTGATTTCATTTCCTTATTGGTTTACTGTTTACTTTTGATCTGCCAACAAAAGAGTGATCTTTAGCTGCGACACTATCATGTGTATCTTGTGAACCTTATTTAGATTGGCATTATTCCTCACAGATATGGACAGTCACCCAAAGAGATCTGCAAGAAGGATCACAACATTATGTATGTCATGCATGGGGATTAAGGATGGAGCACATTTTTTGCAAATATCAAAGAGAGATTAATGTTAAAGTTTGTTTTCAAAACCCTATTTGAAAAAGAGGCCTTGAAATGTGTTTCAAAGATGACTTAAGAATTTGGGTATCCGTGATTTTTGGCTTGCTTATCAATTCATTGTCATCTGATAACTTCTATCAAGTTTGGTAGATGATTAAATTCCCTTTTCTTAAGTGTGTTTTATCACAGCTCACACAACTGACTTACAATGAACTTGATACACTGGTACTTGGTACACTGGAGATTTGGATATTGTGGAATTGACTGTTATAGAAAATAGTACATTGTAATGGAAATGATAATTGTAATGGTAAACTGATGTTGACATTGCTTTCTATATATTATGTACCCTTTGCTTCTGTTGATCCATTATTTTTTTCTGCAGTATTTGCAATAACATCAATCAGAATACTGAATTGATAAAAGATGGAATGAAAGACACTTAATAGAATGTACACAGGGAAATTAAATTTTAATGAGATTTTTAAACTAAAGAAACCAGTGAACATATACACAAGGAAAAAAAAACCTAACGTGTTGCTTGTTCAGAGTAGCTTAGCCTTCCCCAATGCAGAACTGTATATATAAATATACATTGAAATGCAGTGACCATTTCCTCTGTATACTATAGATGCCAAGCTTACGTCATTTTCTTCCAATATAGTGATTCACATTATGTGTTGCGTTCAAATTATCATCAGGGTGGTGAATCTGTAGAATTATTTTGGGGGGGGGGATGTGGGTTGGGAGGAGGGGAGGGGGGGGAGGGGGGAGGGGGGGGGAAGGGGGGAATGTGTGTGTGGGGCGGGGGGTTGGTGTGATAGGAGGGGGGGGTGTGGGGGAGGGTGTGTGGGTGGGAAGGGTTTGGGTGGGAACTATGTGGGACGGAGGGGTGTGGGAGGGGGGAGGGGGAGAGGTGGTGTGTTGGCAGGGGGTGTGTGGGGGGAGGGGGTGTATGTGGAAGGGATTGGGGGTGTGTGTGGGTGGGGAAGGCTGTGTGTGGGTGGGGGGGTTTGAGGTGGGAGAGGTGATATGGGCGGGTGGGGGGTTGTGGGGGGAGGGGGTGTGGGCGTGGGGGGAAGGGGGTGTGGGGGCAGGATTGGTTGTGGGGGGAAGGGGGTGTGTGAGCAGGGGCGTAGTGGGGGGAGGAGGGTGTGGACGGGGGGGTTTGTGGCGGTAGAGGGGTGTTTGGGTGGGGGAGGAGAGAGCTTGAAGATAAAGAACCATGGGGAGAGGGGTGTTTCATGGGGGAGGGGGGCAGGTGCCAGCGAGGGGGAGCCGAGAGGAAGCGGCTGGAGATGTGATGGGGACTCACAGTGAGCGCTGGTCGCTGGTCGTTCTCCTCCACCGGGATCAGACTCTTCGCTTTCCATATGGCAACATCGGCGACATTGGCGACATCTCCGCGCTGCGCCGTGCCGTTTCTGGTCCCTCCGAAAATGTTGTCTAGTTGGAGACCTCTGCAGGCCATCCTCAGCTCCATTAAAAATGCAATGGCGCAGGGAGGGGCGGATAGTCCCGGGGAGTGACAGGAGAAGAGACCAATCCGTGCGGCACTGACTGGCAGGAGAGGAGATGGATCTGCGCGCACGCGGTTTTTAAGATTTTCAAACCTCGCTAACTTTTACAATATACCACTGATCGGAACAAAACTTGTTGCACTTGCAGCACAGGAGAACGGTGAGTTGGCGAAATGTCTTAGCGCTATTACATACCATTTCTGCGCAAATAGGAAAACCGCTCAAACCAGAAGAGCACAAGATCAGAGTTTTAGTTATGTATAGATAGATGGGTGTCAGAGGTTATGAGGAGAAGGCAGGAGAATGGGATTGGGGGAGGGACATAGATCAGCCATGATTGAATGGTGGAGTAGACTTGATGGGCCAAATGGCCTAATTCTGCTCTTTTGATCTTAAGAACCAGAGTTTGCACAAGAACAGGGATGATTTACCTCTTGTAGATCGTTCTGCAAATGCCTAGATGATTAACATAATTTCATATACAATTAGACATTAAATATTGGAATTGTGAGTTATAGTTTCATACCTAAACATGGTGATGATGGCATTTCCATTGTGCATTAAGTAAACAGTTGTCTCTTCTACATCTTCATGCTTCATCATGTTGAAAATGAAGAAATAAACTCCTGTAAAATAGATTGGTCTGCTTATAATTTTTAATTGATAAATCACTTCCATTTAGTTCTCATTTAAACAATTCTTTTTCAATAAATGAAGAATCTTTCTTACTCTGTTACATTTTATACATTTTCTTTTTTGCTGCGTCTTTTTATATCTGTAGCCATCGGCAAGGTTCTGTAAGGGCTGGCGATTGGCTAATGTTATTCCTTTATTGAAGTGAAGTAGAGCGAATGCTGGAAATTGTATGCCATGCCAGTGAGCCTCATGTCAGGGAAGCTATTGGATTGGATTCTTCAGGGTCGGATTTACTTCCATTTGGAAGAGAATGGGATAGTTAGGGGCAGTCAGCTTAATACGAAGCAGGTTGTGTCTTGCTAACTTGATCGAGTTTTTTGAAGAGGTACTGAGGGTGATCAATGGCGGATGTAATCTACTAGGAATTTAGTGAGACATTTGATAAAGTCCCTTGTGAAAGGCTGATTCAGGCCACTTGCTTCTTGGCTTCAAATTCTTGATCCATATTCTGGTACAAGTATGCGATTGACATAAACCCAGCATATGTATTATGCAATGAAAAGTTACAGAATTAATTAATACAGAATTTGGCCATTTTAGATAGATAGGTAGATAGGTAGATAGGTAGGTAGATAGGTACAGTGGCTTGCAAAAGTTTTCATACCCCTTGAACGTTTCTACATTTTGTCAAGTTGCAACCAAAAACGTAAATGGATTTTATGTGATAGACCAACACAAAGTGGTGCATAGTTGTGATGTGGAAGGAAAATGATACATGGTTTCCAAATTTTATTACAAATAAAAACTGAAAAGTGTGGCATGCAAAAGTATTCAGCCCCCCTGAGCCAATACTTTGTAGAAACACCTTTCGCTGCAATCACAGCTGTAATTCTTTGGGGTATGTCTCTACTAGCTTTGCACATTTGGAGACTGAATTTTTTGCCCATTCATCTTTGCAAAATATCTCAAGCTCAGTCAGATTAGATGGAGAGCGTCTGTGAACAGCAATTTTCAAATCTTGCCAGGGATTCTCAATTGGATTTAGGTCTGGACTTTGACTGAGCCATTCTAACTCATGAATATGCTTTGATCTAAACCATTCCATTGTAGCTCTGGCCCCAGTCTCAAGTCTTTTGCAGACTCTAACAGGTTTTCTTCCAAGATTGCCCTGTATTTGGCTCCATCCATCTTCCCATCAACTCTGACCAGCTTCCCTGTCCCTGCTGAATAAAAGCATCCCCACAGCATGATGCTGCCACTGTCATGTTTCACAGTGGGGATGGTGTGTTCAGGGTGATGTGCAGTGTTAGTTTTCCCCCACACATAGCGTTTTGCATTTAGGCCAAAAACTTCAATTTTGGACTCATCAGACCAGAGCACCTTCCTCCACATGTTTGCTGTGTCCCCCACATGACTTGTGGCAAACTGCAAACGGGACTTCTTATGGCTTTGTTTCAACAATGGCTTTCTTCGTGCCACTCTTCCATAAAGGCCCGATTTGTGGAGTGCACGACTAATAGTTGTCCTGTGGACAGATTCTCCCACCTGAGCTGTGGATCTCTGTAGCTCCTCCAGAGTTACCATGGGCCTCTTGGCTGCTTCTCTAATCAATGCTCTCCTTGCCCGGCCTGTCAGTTTAGGTGGACGGCCATGTCTTGGTAGGTTTGCAGTTGTGTCACTGAGGCCTTCACAGAACAGCTGTATTTATACTGACATTAGATTACACACAAGTGGACTCTATTTACTAATTAGGTGGCTTCTGAAGTCAATTGGTTGCACTGGATTTTATTTAGGGGTATCAGAGTACAGGGGGCTGAATACTTTTGCACGCCACACTTTTCAGTTTTTTATTTGTAAAAAAATTTGAAAACCATGTATCCTTTTCCTTCCACTTCACAATTATGCGCCACTTTGTGTTGGTCTATCACATAAAATCCCGATAAAATACATTTATATTTGTGGTTGTAAAATGTGGAAGTTCAAGGGGTATGAAAACATTTGCAAGCCAAGGTAGGCAGACGGACAGGCACTTGGACAGGAAATGTTTAGATGGATATGGGGCAGATGGGACTAGCATCTTGGTTGGCATGGACATAGATTGGGCATCTTGGTTGGTTGGGCCAAAGGATTTGTTTATGTGCTGTATGATTCTATGACTCCAATAATAGGTCCATAAAATAAATAGCTTGTCTAGATAAGTCTATTGATAGATTAAAAAATTAAAAGACAGGTGGAATTAGGGAGACGAAAGTAATACACAGTGAAGTGGTTTGGACATTTACAGGTCATCTTGCACCTTTCACAACCTCATAACAAATGCATTCGTTTTGGAGTAGTTTGGAATTGAGTACTAGAGAACATAGGTTTAAGGTGGATTTATGATTCTTTGAAGAGTGGTCACTGAGCCACACAGAGCAGGATCCCACAAACACCAACGATGATGAACAGAACCCTACTTAATTTTCCAGACATTGATAAAGGGATATATATTGGCCAGGATAAAAAAAATTGCCATGGGATCTTTCGTCATAACAGCAACCAGACCGGGCTTTGCATTAATATTTCCCTCAAAGACGATGAAGAATCAGAAGAATAATATACGTGCAAGAATAATATTCCTCTGGTATTGTGCTGTAGTGAACACAATGTGTCTGTGTTGTTTCTGGGCTAATGCCCATGAACTGACACCTTGGAGTTGCCAAAAGAGACTGAGTTGACAGCTTTTTCTTTTCCCAAATGAAAACATTTGGAAAAACCATGTGGTGGGTGCTGACTCGCTGCATAAGTTTTAGCTCGAGATATTGTTAAATAAATTTCACTATTCTGTTCCCAGTGCATATGGTGATTAATCACTCTTCACTCTGGAAGCTAAGAACTTCCGTGACATTCTGCAGTCAAATTTGATTCATATTAATGTGGAACTGGAAAAATATTCAAGAAGATGAAATGTGAATGAAGATGAAAGAGAATATATGAACACCCAAATATCAGTTTCTTACTATATAAATACTGAATTTATTTTTTCATTCCTGATGTTAAGTTCTCTTTTTCCAAATCTCTCGGTTTCAATGAATTCGAGTTAAATGTTTACTTAAATGAAGCATGATGGAGTACATGCCCTAATGAGCATCCATGGTGCCAAAGTGGAAATGGTTGACAGTTTTAAATTCCTTGGTGTTAATATTAGCAACAATCTGTCATGGACCAACCACGTTGATGTGACAGCCAAGAAGGCACCCTAATGCCTATACTTCCTGAGGAAACTGAGGAAATTTGCTATGTCTGCTATGAATCTTACAAACTTCTACAGATGCTCCATAGAAAACATACTGTCAGACTGTATCACAGCTTGATTTGGGAATAACTCTGCCTAAGACTGCAAGAAAGGCAGATTCATACATATAACTCAATCCTTCACATGGATCGGACTCCCCACCATTGACTTTATCTACACTTCACCCAGTCTTAGAAAAGTTGCAAACATAATCAAAGACTTTCTCAAAACAAAACTTATCTCAAAACTAAACTAAACTAAAACTTGTCCCCCCACAGTCATTCCTTCTTCCATTGGGCAAAAGGTGCAGAAGCTTAAAAGCATGCATCGTGAGACTCAGGAATAGCTTCTTCCCCTCTGTTATCAGGCTTCTGAATAGTCCCTCCAGAAGTTATGGGTTTAGTCCATACTATACACTTCTGCCAATATGGAATTTGTTTTTTTTCTATAGAACTAAGGTGCTACAATTCTGAGAACTGTATTCTGCACTCTGTATATTGGTAACAGTTTAACATTGTTTAAAGGTACAGCATGAAAACAGGCCCATCAGCTCACCGACTTGCATCCTACACACTCGGGACAATTTACAGAAGCCAGTTAACTTACAAACCTGCATGTCTTTGGAATGTGGGAAGAAACCGGAGCAGTGAGAGAAAACCCACCTGGTTACAGGGAAAACATACAAACTCTGCGTAGACAGCATCAGAGATCTTGACCGATCCTGAGTGTCTGGCATTGTGAAACAGCAGCTCCATCACTGTGCCACTGTACTACCCAGTGCTATCCAATTTGATATATTGGATAACAGGCAAAACAAAGCTTTTAATGTACCTCGGTACACATACCAACAATAAACCCAAATCTAAGCATATACTAAAACGTAATACATTTTGTATGCCAGCTTGTGTTTAGTTTTAGGCTTAGTTTTGTCACATGTACCAAGGTACAGTGAAAAGCTTTGCTTTGCATGCTATCCAAAGAAATCAGATCTACTATACATGAATACAATCAAGTCAAATTCAAGTACAATAGGTGGAGGAAAGGGGAATATAGTTCTCAGCATTGTAGTGTTCCAGTTCCATAGACAAAGGCAATATATGCAATGGAGTAGCGGTGAATCGGATAGGAATCTACTTTATGGAATGATCATTCACAAGCCTGATAACGAAGGAGAGAAAGCTGTTCCCGAGTCTGGAGCTGTGCGCAATCAAGCTTCCATACCTTCTGCTGGACAGGAACAGGGAGAAGAAGGATCGACAGGGTTGGAACAAGACTGGTTATGTTGGCTGCTTTTCTGAGGCAGCATGAAGTGTAGATGGAGCCAATGACGGGGAGTCTGGTCTGTGTGATGGATTGGACTACTTCTACAACTCTCTGAAATTTCTTGCAGTCTTGGCAGATCTGTTCTCAAACCAAGCTGTGATACAACCCAACTGTGTGCTTGTTATCATGCATCTTCGAAGTTTGTAAAAGTCATTGAAGGCATGCCAAATTTCCTTAGTTGTCTCAGGAAGTAAAGACTCTGGTGTGCCTTCCTGGCTGTCACAGATTGTTGGAATATGTTAACACCAAGGAACCTGAAGCTCTCAACCATTTCCATTTTAACCATATAACCATATAACCATATAACAATTACAGCACGGAAACAGGCCATCTCGGCCCTTCAAGTCCGTGCCGAACAACTTTTTTCTCTTAGTCCCACCTGCCTGCACTCATACCATAACCCTCCATACCCTTCTCATCCATATGCCTATCCAATTTATTTTTAAATGATACCAACGAACCTGCCGCCACCACTTCCACTGGAAGCTCATTCCACACCGCTACCACTCTCTGAGTAAAGAAGTTCCCCCTCATGTTACCCCTAAACCTCTGTCCCTTAATTCTAAAGTCATGTCCTCGTGTTTGAATCTTCCCTATTCTCAAAGGGAAAAGCTTGTCCACATTAACTCTGTCTATTCCTCTCATCATTTTAAAGACCTCTATCAAGTCCCCCAAACCATGTTTTGGCACCATGTGTGCTGATTGGGAAATGTATATCACCATACTTTCTGAAATCAATAACTAGCACCTTCACCTTGCGGACATCGAGGGAGAAGTTATTGTCCTGACATGATGTTACTAAATTCTCTGTCTCATTCCTGTACTCTGTCTCATCATTGTTTGGGATTTGACCTACCACTGTGGTGTCATCTGTAAACCTGCAGTCATAATGTCATAGAGTCATACAATACTGTTTCTAAAGTCCGGGAGTTTGTAGATGAGTTCGGTTGGAATTATGGTGCTGAAGACAGAGCTATACTTGATAAATAGAAACCTAACGTAGGAATGTTAAGTGTTCCAGAGATGAGATCAGGGCCAGAGAGGTGGCATCTGCTGTGGACCTGTTGCGACGGTAAGCAAACTGCAATGGATCAAGTCTGTCTATCAGGCTGGAGTTAATGTGCACCATCACTAGTCTCTCAAATACTTCATGATGATAGATATTGGAGCCACTGGACAGTAGTCAACAAAGCTTGCATCCTTACTCATGATGATAATGTTCTTCTTAAAGCAGGTGTGGATTTCTGAATGGAGTAGCGAGAGGTTAAAGATGTCTGTGAATACTTCTACCAGCTGATTCACAGGTCTCGAGGACACGGCCTGGGACTCCATCCGGACCAGTTGCCTTCCGCGGATTCACTCTCAGGAAGGCCAATCTTATCTCTGCCAGCATAACCATGGCTACAGATACCGTACATCCAAAACTGGCAGAGCGGATGGAATTCCTCCACCGCCCTTCTGTTCAAAGTGGGCATAGAATGCATTCAGTTCATCAGCGAGAAATCCATTTTTGTCAGCTATACTACTGCCTTCACTTTGTTATAGCGTGCAAGCCTTGCCACAATCTGTGGTTATCTATTCATTGCCTCAAGACTGCAGCTAGGTCCAGAATTTCCACTTGGCATCCTTAATGGCTCTGCGAAGGTCATAGATCAATTTCTTGTTCTGCTCTGGGTTATTTGACTTGAACGCTACAGACTTGCACATCACCTGGTGGTTCATCCATGGTTTCTGGTTGGGGTGCACATATATCGTCTTTTTTGGTACACAGTTCTCTGCACACTTACTGATGAAGTCACAGTAACATCTACGGCGTATTTGTCTAAGTTAGCCGCAGTATCCTTGAACATGAACCAGTCGACCGACTCAAAACTGTCACAAAGGGTGTCACCTCATTCATCGGACCAGCTTGGCACTATTTTCTATATCTGATCCTCACACTTCAGTTTCTGCTTGTAAGCAGGGAGTAGAAGCATATCCAGATTAGATTTACCAAAATGCAGTCTGGGAATGGAGCAGCAGGGATTTCTGATGATTGTGTAGCAGTGGTTGAGGTGTTTGGGCCTTTAGTTGTGCAGCAGATGTGCTGATAGTACATTGGCAGCAAGGCCTTGAGGTTGGCCTGATTGTGGTCCCCAGCTATTATGAACAAGGCCTCAGGGTACTTTGTTTCATTGTTGGCAGTGTGTAGTTCCTCCAGTGCAAGCTTGGGATTCGATGAAAATTACAGTCAGGATGGCCAAAGTGAATTCTTGCGGCAGGCAGTAGGGACGACACTTCACTGTAAGAATTTCCAGTTCTGGGGAGCAAGAGTTTGCCCGGACTGCCATATCCCCGCATGATGTGTAGTTAATTATAAAGTAGCAATGTTACAAAATTTTGAGATTTTAAAAATCAAGTCTGCAATTTATCCCATCAGATGAAGCATAAAAAGAAGTATAATTTGACACCTAATTCACTTTCATATATTCAGTATTAAGAAAGTTATGGCCATTTTCATACTCGGAAATTAGCATCTTGTTCCCCATTCCCTTTCAAGTGACTTAACTCAAAAGCTGTGATCTGGAACAGTTAAATGCCCATAACTTTCTTAAAAATTAAGAGAACTCAATGAAATATTCATTTATTATAGATTGAAGCATTCTGAAACAAATATGAAACAATCTTACTTGGATGACCTGAAATTAAAGCATATAATTAGTTAGTTATCCAATTGTAGCTAATTACAAAATTCAATGAGTAGATCTAAACATCTATCCATTTCTTAAGAAAAAATAAACTTTTTTTAAATTGCCTAAGTGTCCAAATAACATTCACACAATAATCCACAATATAGCATAATTTTTAAATCTCATTTTCATGAATTTCTGGGCCAAATTGAAGGAATTTAGTGTTTGATTCCTGTAAATTAATGGCCATTTAAATCAACTAGCGAGTGGGTTTTAGTGGAATGCGGTGGATTGGAACGTTGCGGTTAGCGGTGAAGTCGGTATGAAAAATACTGTTTGTTCATACATTTTTTTGGACCCCATTTCACAACATGAAAATGTTATTAAAGCCTCCCGAAAAACCAACTTTTAATATAAAAATAAACTATTTACCTTTTTTTCTCCCCTACGTAAAATCCTTCCGGTAGTTGGCGATCACGGCATTTGAAGGTGATTTTTAAATTACTCTAGTTAATAAATAATTTAGCATAATTTAAAAATACCTTCATTCATGAAATGTCGGAGCGATTTTTCTTCCGCAACGAAATCGCCCGACATTGATCGATTTTCCCTGCCTGTGGAAAAACGGCACTTTAAGCCCGCCCCCCTCTGAAAGGCGCCAAAGTCACGCACACGGGGAGCGGCAGAACTGCAGCGCTGCTCAAGGTAAATTTTGTAACATGCCTATATAAAGCAGTTACCACCCATTACCTTGCCTGTAATATCCATTGTAATAAGAATCCCTCGGGTTGAATGGCACAGTCAGGTGAGGTAGGGGTGAGCCATGTCTCTGTTAAACAGAGCACAAAGCAGTCCCTCAGTTCTCTAAGGCAGAAACATGTATCTTTCTCCAGTCTAGTTTAATCCACTTTGCTCTCAATAGTTTGGACATTTTGCAGCAGTTTCTGGGGTAAGTGCTTGTGAAGTCTGAAGAAGGGTCTCGACCCAAAAAGTCACCTGTTCCTTAGATGCTGTCTGACCCGCTGAGTTACTCCAGCTTTTTTCGGTCTTCAAACATTGTTGCTACAGTCTTTCCTGCAGACCAGCTCATTTCGTATGTTTCCTGAAAGGATGGTAACTTCTGGTTGGGGCCCAGGAGCTGGTGCATGGAGTTGGCTGCTCCATCAGCTAAGTGATTGCACTTGGGGCAGTCGGGGCTCAAGTAGCTACGTTGGCCATTCCAGCAGCTCAGGCCATCAGTCTGGATGGACCAGTGAGGATATGGTTTCACAAAAAGCTGGAGAAAGGCGAAGTCTGAAGAAGGGTCTCGACCCGAAACATCGCCTATCTCCTTCACTCCTCAGAGGCTGCTGCACCCGCTGAGTTTCTCCAGCTTTTTGTGTAACCCTCGATTCTCCAGCATCTGCAGTTCCTTCTTTAACAGGATATGGTTTCAGTTGGTCAAGGAGATCAGGCCTTGAGGTTGCGCTGAGATGCCATCTCTGCAATTTCATAAATAAACAGTTCTGTGCCGAAAAATCTGATTTAATCTGTTCCAATTAACACATCTTATTGACTCCACATAATGGTTGATTACTTTTTGTTATTTAACATGATCCTCGTAATGCTGAAAATTTGTCATTACTTTATGCAACCGATATCAAGGTAAATGAATCAAATGTGAAAATTTCATCAACCTACTCACAGTTCTAATTAGTAATTAAAAAACTGATTATTTTCTAAATTGAAAAATTTATCTGCTAATCCTTCAACAAAGTGCTCTGGGATATTAACATTTCACAGCAGGTCCCACTCTTTCAAATGTGAAGAAAAGTAGAACGCTCTGTTTCTTTTCTAATTTATCATTAATAACAAAAGTATTTTCATAATTGCCTACTTTTGATTCATAAGAATTAATAATAACAATAAGGTACTCATGGTAATAAGCTTCTCAGGATTTCCCTAGCAGTTCATGTGGCATGTGACCCACAGAAATTATGTTACTCGTTAATTAACCACTGCAGAGCACAATATTGAAGAACAACACCACACAATTAAATAAGAACTCTGTAGGAATCATAGAATCATAGAAAATAGGTGCAGGAGTAGGCCATTCAGCCCTTCGAGCCTGCACCATCATTCAATATGATCATGGCTGATCATCTAACTCGGTATCCTGTACCTGCCTTCTCTCCATACCCCCTGACCCCTTTAGCCACAAAGGCCACATCTAGCACCCTCTTAAATATAGCCAATGAACTGGCCTCAACTACCTTCTGTGGCAGAGAATTCCACAGACTCACCACTCTCTGTGTGAAAAAAGATCTTCTCATCTCGGTCCTAAAAGACTTCCCCCTTATCCTTAAACTGTGACCCCTTGTTCTGGAGTTCCCCAACATCGGGAACAATCTTCCTGCATCTAGCCTGTCCAACCCCTTAAGAATTTTGTAAGCCTCTATAAGATCCCCCCTCAATCTCCTAAATTCCAGTGAGTTCAAGCCGAGTCTATCCAGTCTTTCTTCATGTGGAAGTCCTGCCATCCCAGGAATCAGTCTGGTGAACCTTCTCTGTGCCCCCTCTATGGCAAGAATGTCTTTCCTCAGATTTTGATTTCCTCTACTTCAGCCAGACCAAACACAAAGTAGGCAAGTATTTTGCAAAGCTCCTGCGCTCTGTCTGCAATGGCCACCCCAAGCTCCCAACATGACACCCTGCCCATTCCCACACTGACCCAAACTCATCAACATTCTCCATTGCCAAGATGATGCCCAATTCAGACAAGGAACATATTCCACCTGAAGAGTCTACAACATAATGGTATGAACACTGAATCTTCCCTTTTCAGTTAACCTTCACCTTTGTCTGTTCTCTAGCTCTCATCGCCCCCTCCTTCCCATCCTCCTTCAGCCTCATTACACTGGTCATTTTTGTCCCCTTTCCCACCTCCCTTCCTCCTGCTCCCCCCACCCCCCATCATCCTTTTTCAAATGCTCCCTTCCTGGTTCAAACTACCCTCTCATTTCATCCACCTTCAACCTCCATCTGGTTCTGGTCCCATCTGGCCTTCATCACTCTCTTGATGGAACCTATTATCACCTTCCTTACTTACCAGATTCCAGCATTGGTATCCCTTCTGTTCCTACTTATCACCCACCACCCTCTCTCTCCACCTTCAGCCTCGCTTATCCAGCTACTCCATCTACCTACTTTTCCAATCTCCATACATCATCAACCTGCCTCTGTCTCCCAATTTCCCCCCTCCCCCCCCCCCCTCCACCACTCCCCTTCCTTGGCTCCCTCTGCCAGTTTGATAATCTGTCACTCGTTCTCAGACCACCAGATATTTCCCTTCTTCTCCTCTCCTCATTATACTGGTTATCTCCCCACTGTCCTTTTATTCCTGATGTTGGATTTCATTTCGGAGTCACGTGAGTGACTTCATGAAGAACCCGCCAGTACGCATGCACGACATATCGTCGCTCACATTTGCAGTCGACGGCTGGAGGTGGAGCGCAACTCACCACCAGCCCTTCATAAGGACCGCTCAGGTAAGTATAGGCAACCTTGAGTTGGTTGTCCCTGGTGTTTGAACTGTGTTTTCTTCAACATGGATATGGATAAAAGGAGTACAGGCCGCAGGACTTCCGAAAGGAGTCGTCGGCCATTATTCCCGGAGCTCTCTACAACGGCAGCACCCGCAAGTCGGGCCGGGAAAAAGGTGCGAAAGTCGGGGAGCCCTGTGACTACAGGACCCGACCCACCGACACAGCTGTGTACAAGCGGGGAACCCACAGAACAGCAAGTTGGAATGGCGCCGGAGCAGGTAGACCCTGACTCCATTTCACTATCTCCAACTGGGAGAGAAATGTTGGCTGAAATGAGCAAACGGGTTACCCGTGCTGCTGCACGGCCCTTTTCCCCGAGCCCTCGTAGAAGAGCCAAGAATAGAGCTCAACAGCAAAGCCCTTAAAGGGCAGAATATTCACCAGAGGCCGCTAGACTGCGGACTGGTGGCTTATCGAGACCCGAGTCCACTGGCAGACAAGGAAGGGCCAGTGTAGACACCACCTAGCAGAACCAGTAGAAGTCATGCAGGTGGAGTCTCACCACGGTCACCGCATTAGCAGCAGGACGGGACCGTACATCACCTGAGTCCAGGAGAAGGATGTCGGGTCACCACGCTGCGGCGGCAGTTACCGACTTCACACCGCATATGGCCTTTGAGGCAGTCGGACCTAGCTCATCCAAAAGGAGGCGAATGAGCAGATCCGCGCGGGAGCCGTACAGCTCCGCTGAGGCGGCTGGCAGCGACTTTTCGTCACGGCACCGAGATTACCTCGACGAGGTACGGGCCGGTGATAGGAGCCTCAGGAGTTCCTTCAGGCATGAGGTCTCTGACCTCCCATTCACTCACGATGAAGGACGCATCGAACGAATGTAGAGGATGATGGAATGGACCCTGCAGCAGAGTCTTTGGCAGGAAATGTCCAGTTCCAGGGGACTTTTGGATATATCCCCATTGTCAATGGGTAGCATGAGGCAGACAGAGGAAGAAGAGGATATATTGGTACACGAACCAGTGGCACCTGAGGTTCCTCAGCAAGAACTTTTGGACGTGGCAGCCAAGTTTGCTTTACCCAAATCATCGGGGCAACCTCTTAACCCAAAACTGGCCGCTACCATTGACTTCCTCACCAATCACCAACTACAGCATCAGGTCCTTGCGGAAGCCATGAATAGGTACAAGGCACCGAGTAATTGTAACTCACTCAATGTACCTATAGTAAATATGCCTATTTGGGGCAATATAAGCCCAGGCATAAGAGCACAGGAGATAAAATTACAAAGAATCCTAAAATTGCTCACGTCTGGGATTACCACTTTTGCGAGGTCGGTGGACGGGATGGATTTAAACACCGAACAGGAAGACGCTCTTGCATTGTTGTGTAATACGCAATATGAGACAAATGCGTTTCGGAAAAGTACCATCAAGCCCACTTTAAATCCCAAATTCGCGGGGCTATGCAGAGCATCTCCAACACCACCACCCAGACAACTATTAAACATTGCATATGACTCTGTCACCATAACAGATGTGCTGGAATTTATTGCGGGGTTGCATCATGACGAACACCTCAGCTACAGTGCCATCAATAGCGCCAGGAGTGCGCTATCATTCTACCTCAATATCGAAGTAGGATCCAACAAACTGGTGTCCAAATTGATGCAGGGAATATTTAATTCTAACCCGCCCAGACCCCGTTACAATGTTACCTGGGACATTGGGAGAGTATTAACCCTACTCACCCTGAAGCTGGTGATGTTATTGGTACTTACCTCAGCACAAAGGGTACAGACGCTTCAAAAGATCAAGATTGACAGAATGGTCTCCACCCCAGAGAAAGTAATCTTCTACATTGATGAATTACTAAAGCAGCACAGACCTGGGTTCACAGGGCTGCAGCTGGTATTTCCAGCATACCCCGCTGAAGCAAGGCTATGTTTAGCCACCCATATCCGCCAGTATATAAAAGTGACGCGGAATTTAAGGGGAATGGAAAAATATCTGCTAATCAGCCACAAAAAAACCACACCATAGTGTTGGTTCAGACGATCTCCAGATGGCTTAGAATCGTCTTGGACACATCAGGTATAGACACTAATGTATTTAAATCCCATTCCACCAGGGCTGCATCGACGTCGGTGGCAAAGGTCATGGAGGTGCCCATGGACCATATTCTTGCCACAGCGGGATGGGCTAGTGAAGCCACTTTTCAACGGTTTTACAACAAACCTGTTGCCGCTGCTGTAATGTTCGCGGAGGCCGTGCTGAATGCGGGTCAAGAACATACAGCTACTCCCCAGTGAGTTACTCCAGTGCTATGTGTTTTTTTTTTGTAAACCAGCATCCTTGTTTCTATATTCTGAAATGTCAAAACTATTAATTTGCCTTCATAGATGCTGCTCGACACACTGAGTGTATCCAATAGTTTGTTTCCTGATATGCAACGGAGTGGGTAAGCTTCCAACCGATCACGATGATTTTGTATTTATTTATGGTTTTCGGCCTGGTAAAGGTGCTTTATATAGAGACAGAAACATGTTATTAAAATGTGTAATTTTTTAGGAGAATCGTGATGTTGGTGGGAATGCTGCAGTAAACTCAATATGATTTCCCTCCTCTGTCCATTTCATTCTGGGCAGACTGTATTGATCTTCTAATTCTTAAATTGAAGCTACAAATAATTGTAAAAGCACCAAAGCTTTAAAAGTAACTATCCAGAAAATATCTGACAGAACAATCGGTGAAGATCAGATGTCAACTGTTTGATGCTTTGGGTCCAAAGCCACAGAAGACTGTGGAGGCCAAGTCAATAGATATGTTTAAAGCAGAAATTGATAGATTTTTGATTAGTACGGGTGCCAGTGGTTATGGGGAGAAGGCAGGAGAATGAGGTGGAGATGGAAAGATACATCAGCCATGATTGAATGGCGGAGTACACTAGATGGGCCAAATGGCCTAATTGTGCACTTGTAACTTATGAATTTATGAACTTATGTCTGAGCTGGCAGATGAAGTGCAAGGGAAAGCTCAAAAACTGGAACATCAACAATGCAACATATCTTTTTTTTTCCTTATATCTTTATTTATTACAGGTTCCATAAGTTACGGCAGTGTATATCCTATGTATATTATTACAATCATTGTACCGCTTAATTTTTTAAGGCTTTAGAAAAAAAGAGAAAAGAAAGAAATATCAACAGAGAAAGTAGAGAGAGTGAAAAAAGTTGTGAAAGTGAAAAAGCATGCCTGAGGGAATGAAGATCATGGTCATTCGATACAATCGAGGCACACACACCTCAAAAGCATATATGTGCTTTTCCACCATGTTCCTTCATTCCAGAACCTATCAAAAATCTCTCTCTGACATGAAAAAAAAACATTTACAGCTTTACAGGTTTAAAGATAAAAGCACAGAAACAGGCTCTTTGGCCCAATTAATCCATGCCGAGCATTGATCACCCGTTCGCACCAGTTCTATGTTATCCCACTCTTTCATCAAATCCACATTAGGGGCAATTTTACAGAGGCCAATTAACCTACAAACCTACACATCTTTCGGATGTGGGCAAGAACCAGAGCATCCTGAGGAAACTCACGCGGTCATAGGGAAAGCATGCAAATTCCACTCAGCCAGCACCCAACGTCAAGATTGAACCTGAGTCTTTGGTGCTACGAGGCAACAACTCTACCACCTATGCCACTGTGCCACCCTTTGAGGTCAGGTGATTCAATTGTAATAGTAATATTAAACGGAAATGGTACCACTAATCATCAGAGGGGACTGTGTGGAGAGGGTGGCGGATTTCCGCTTCCTGGGAATCCATATTGAGGAGGACCTGACGTGGAGCGTGAACACCTCTGCGCTGCTGAAAAAGGTCCAGCAGAGACTGCACTTCCTGAGGGTGCTCAGGAAGAATAACATCACACAGAGACTGCTGCTGTCCTTTTATCGGTGCTCCATTGAGAGCATCCTAACATACTGTGTATGCGTGTGGTACACCAGCTGCACAGCAGCTCAGAGGAAAGCGCTCCAGAGGGCCATTGACAACGCCCAGAGGATTGTCGGCTGCCCTCTCCTTACCTTGGAGGACTTACACAGTTCCCGCTGCATCAAAAAAATCCCAGAATATTATAAAGGACATTTCCCACCCCGGACACTCCCTGTTGGAACTGTTGCCATCAGGCAGATGGTACAGATCTACAAGGACAAGGACAAACAGATTTAAAAACAGTTTTTACCCCACTGCTATAAAGGCACTAAATGTAGCCGCCAAGGAACGCGGGGACTAAGGGACTGCGGTTGGTACACTGTGAAATCGACAGAAGGATGGAGGGTTGGGTGTTTATGCGTGCTATTTTCATATTTCATATTTATTTTAGTTGTTTATCTTTTTTAATGTTTTACCTTGTATGTATCGTTAGCTTTTATGGTTTGAATGGTGCACTGACTGGTTGACATTTTTAAATTTTGTTGTACGTGTTTCATGTTACAATGACAATAAAGAAACTACTACTACTATTACATATTTAATAACAGATCAGTTTGTAAGGATTGGGGGTGTAGTGGTCAGGTACTGTTAAAACATACAAGAAGCATCAAGACAAGCAATTCAATTGCGGAGGCAGAGAAAGCTATGGATTAAGTGCTGGTAAAGGGATTGACATAAATGGGTGGTTAATGGTCACCATGGATATGTTTATGTGTTGGATAACTGTATGATTTTATGAAAATCTCATCAACGTACCTGCTATGGGTGCACTAAATCTTCCGGTCATAACATCAAAATAGCTCCCAACATTGGTCTCCACGCTGCTGAAAATAATACCACTGTTCTGGTTTGTGAAATGGGTTGCCATAGAAGCCATAAAAGCAACCTATGAACACTCAAAGGAATTAGTTTAAGTGAGAAAAACAAATTAAAGGTTTACAGCACAACATTTTATAAAATCATCAAAATTGCTGAGGCTGAGGGCTACTAGTTATGGTGAGCCCAAGAAAACTAAGCTCTCAGCATGAACAGTAGATCTCTATAAGCATAGATATAAAAATATTCCAGATATTATAATACAGGAAGAAAACATTGTGAATTGCAGATAGGAAAAACCCAGAGGATTGTGAAGAAACTCAGCAGCTCAGCTGCATCTATGAGTAGAAAGAGAAAATCACTGTTACAATTCAATAATTTTTCATCAGAAATGGGACTAGGTAGGGATGAATACGTTTTAAGATACAGTGAAAAGGGAAAGGGTGGAGAGGACAAAAGAGGAGCCTGATTATGGCAGTAGGTGAAGCCAAATGCAAGCAGCTCAGGATGATTGTGGGACTGAGAAGTAAAGGGATATACACGGATACTAGCACCGCAGAACAATGATCCAATGTGCTCTTGGGTTCTCCATTGTGGAGGAGGCCATGTTGTGAACATTAAAAGTATTCCCCTAGACCGGAAGAAGTGCAGGTAAAAACCACTGCTTCAGCTGGTATTATTTTGTAGGGATGAGGAGAATGGACGGATGTTGCATCTTCTTCAGTTTCATGGGAACGTGGTGTAAGAGGGAAGAGGTAAGTGGCGATGGAAGAGTGGCCCAAGAAGTCGCAAACAGGGAGGTCCCTGCAAAATACAGAAAGGGGAAGAGGGGATGAAATGACTGGTGGTGGGATCATGTTGGCGAATATAACAACAGGTCTAATAGTAAGCATGGCCAAATTAAATTGGTGGAACAAATTAATGTGATATTTGAGTATTTGCAATAAACTTATTGATACAGAAAAGTACAAATAACATCATGAAGAAAATATTAATTGTATGATTGCTAAATTTGCAGTTTGCTGTACATTGACTGAAATATATTTGGCATTAGTTGCAACATGGTACTCTCATGCAAACAGAGTATTACTATTCTAACCTTGAGTTCTGAAGGAATTCCAGCTTGTCCCTTCATTCCTTTAATTCCTTGAACCCCACGTTCTCCTCGGGGTCCCATGTCGCCTTTATTTCCAAGGTCTCCTTTCACCCCCTCACGTCCTGGGAGCCCATTATTTCCATTGTTTCCATGGTTTCCTATTAATTCCAAAATCTTTAGTCCAATAACCTACTTTTATTTCATTACGATCGATTGCATTTAGAGAATAATAAATAATAACTAATACGAGGGTAAATATAACCTCGAGCAGAGATGTAAAGTGGAGTATGATTTAGTTGATGATGATACAAGCTCTCTCTGCTAAATTAGTCAGCATAGTTTCCAGCATGGGGAATTGTATCTATAAATGTAATCAAGGTTGTTGAAGTGATGACCATGAGGATTGACGAGGGCAAGGCAATAGTTATTCTCTGCATGGATTTCAACAGCCTCTGACGAAGACCTGCATGGTAGGATGGTTCAGAAGGTTTTATCAAATGGGATCGTGGATGAGCTAAGCACTTGGATGCAAAATGGGCTTGGAAGTAGGAGAATGAGAGTGGAGGGCTGTTTCAATATTGGAGGCCTGTGACCAGTGGTGTGCCATAGGGATCGGTGCTGGGTATTTGTTTTTCGTCGTATATATTAATGATTTGGAGGAGGCATGATTAGTAAGTTTATGGATAACAGAAAATTGTAGTTTAGTGAACAGTGGTCTAAGGTTACAACATGGTATTAATCAACTGAGAGAGCGGACAAAGGTTTGACAGATGAAATCTAACTCAGACAATTGTGAAGTGGTGCATTTTGGGAAATTAAAATAGGGCCTGATGTGTACAGGATATGGCAGGGACCAGGAGTATTGTATAGCACAGAGGGACCTAGGGGTCCAAGTGCATAGTTCCCTGAAGGTGTTGACACACTTAGACAGAGACTGCGAAAGGCATATGACACACTTTCTTTCATTGGTCAGGGCATTGTGTGCAAGAGTTAAGGCATCACATTACAGTTGTACTAGATGCCGTCGAGACAATATTTGAAGTTTTGGGTGCTATCCTGGTTTCCATGCTATAGGAAGGATGCAATCAATCCAGACAGGGTACAGTAAAGGTTCACAAGAATGTTGCCTGGACTGGAGGGCTTTAGTCCAACGAAAATTGGATAGGGTGGAATTATTTTCCCCAGATCGAAAGGAGAGTGAGCAGTGCATTTATAGAGATTTATAAATTCATGAAGGACAAATATAGGGTGGATAGATAAAGGTTTAAAAGGACATAGTTTTAAGGTTATTGATTGAAACAGACCATTGGCTCACCATGTCCACGCCAACCATTGATCAATAAACTTAAACCTATGTCCTTTTAAACTGTCTATTGGGTTGTCCCCCTCAGAGCAATGCTTTCCACGCTGCATTTTTCCAGCATTTTCTGGTTTTGCTTATTTTCCTCCCACCACGTCCATTCTTTTCTCTCAATTGCCCACTTAAATCTTTTTCAACAGACAATGGTGTAAAATGTTGCAATCCTCCATTGAGGAATATTTCATGGGAATTCTGGAAAGTAATTTCTTGATTGGTAATGTTTAGCACAGTTTATTTTTTAATGTGCCTCAAGGTTCTAACTCTGTTTCTATAGATCTTCTCCAAACCTTCCTGTTCATAGAAAGCTACCAGAGGACATAACGTACAAAGGAGAATATATGGAAGGCTATAAATGGGCCTTTCTAAGTTATGAATTTAGTTTCTTCATTTACAGGTGCAGAAGTCAATGGCCCATTCAGCTTTCATTGTCTGTCCTAAATGCTCGCTGAACAAAGTGTCTTTCTGGTTGCTAAACATTAATTCCTCTTCTCATTCTCCTACTAACCTTTCAGCCCTTGGCCTTCTCCACTACCAGAGACAGGCCACATGTAAAGTGGAAACACAGCAACGCAAATTCTTCTTGGATACTCTACAACCCAAAGTTATTAGCATTGCATTCTTTAGTTTCAAGTAATGTAGATAGGGAAGGCACAGATATGGTAGACAGTGGTATAGATAGATATACAGTCAGAACATTTTTTCCCCACGGTGGAAATGTCCAGCACTAGAGGCCATTGGTATAAGGTGAGAGGGGAAAGTTTAATGGAGATGCAGGTGCACATTTTTACACAGAGAGTGGTGGAGACCTCTTTGTCTAATACCCTTTTGTCTCTTTTTCATCTCTAGCCTTTGTCATTTACTCCACCCATCTGGCTGTCATTCCCCTGCAACTGTATCCACTTATCACTTGCCAGGATTTGCTTCACCCCCATCTCTCTTTTCCAGCTTTCTCCACCTTACTGCATTCAGTCTGAAGAAGGGTTCCAGCCCAAAACTTTGTTGTTCATTTCCCTCCACAAAGCAGACCTGACCAGCTGAACTCCTCCGCACATTGATTTTTACTTAGATTATCCTTATTCAATCACACAGGTAAAATACAGAAACATTGAACACTAGTAGCTGTTAAATAATAATATAATTATTATACTGTATATTTTGTTGGTTAAATAAGCAGATTATTCCAATCAATAATGATAACTAGATGTCAGGCTACTAGGGTAATAGAATAACTGTCAAATACTGAACTTGTTCATCTATATTACTAAAAGTCTGATTTTGGCAGATTTTGGCTGGCTGTGCTGTGATTTCTGAGGGAACGCCACCACCTACAGCTGTCATTTTTGGCCACCTCACTCAGAGCCCCCCTCCACCTTCCTGGAGCAGAGGATTTTCCCCATCGATTAAAAAGCAGAGAGATATTAATGTTTTTTTTATTTGCCAGGTGGGAGGGGGAGGGACTATAAAACCCAGAAGTCGTGTGCCTCACTCAGTCTCTGCAAGATGGAAGAAGACAGAGGGTCACGTCTCTCTGAGCTCTGAATAACTCTGAATGCATGTCTACTCAACTGTGAGTGCCCTTAATGTGGTTTGAAAATGAAAATATGGTTGGTTTGAAGTAAAAAGGCACTGCCTGCAAATGGTTGTTTGGGGGATTTGGGTTGAAGTTAAAATGCACTACTGCAAATGGTGGTTTTGGTGCTTTGGGTTGAAGTTAAAAGGCACTACTGCAAATGGAGGTTTGGGTGCTTTGGGTTGAAGTCAATAGGCACTACTGCAAATGGTGGTTTGGGTGCTTTGGGTTGAAGTTAATAGGCACTACTACAAATGGTGGTTTGGGTGCTTTAGGTTGAAGTTAAAAGGCACTACTGCAAATGGTGGTTTGGGTGCTTTGGGTTGAAGTTAAATGGCATTACTGCAAATGGTGGTTTGGGTGCTTTGGGTAATATCCTGTTTGCACTGTATATTGATTTTAGAGAGAATGCTACCACTTACGACTGTGATTTTTGGCCATCTTACTCAGGTGCAGATGATTCTCCCATCAATGAAAAATAAAAGTGTTATTGCTGTTTAAAAAATGTTGAGAATCTCTCCCCTGTTAATCACGCCATTAAGCCTACACCTTTTACGGTGGGAGGGGGAGGAGTTATAAAATCCAGAAGTGTGGGTGTGTCTCAGTCTCTGCATGATGGGGGAGGAAGAGGTCATGACTCTGTCTGAGCTGTGAATCAACTGAACACACTGAATGTCTACTGAACTGGGAGTTTGGTGTTTTGTGTGGCATTATGGTGATTTCACCCTGCTTGAAATGGTATGAAACTGCACTTGAATTTGGTGGCCTTGCAACCTGCTTGAAGTGGTAAGAAACTGCACTGAATTTGGTGGCCTTGCACCCTGCTGAAAGTGGTATGAAACTGCACCTGAATTTGGTAGCCTTGGATCCAGTTTGAAGTGGTATGAAACTGCACTTGAATTTGGTGGCCTTGCACCCTGCTTGAAGTGGTATGAAACTGCACTTGAATTCGGTGGCCTTGCACCCTGCTTGAAGTGGTTGGAATCTTCCCTTGAATTCGGTGGCCTTGCACCCTGCTTGAAGTGGTAGGAAACTGCACTTGAATTTGGTGGCCTTGCACCCTGCTCGAAGTCATAAGAAACTGCACTTGAATTTGGTGGCCTTGCACCCTGCTTGAAATGGTAGGGAAATGGATTTGAATCTGGTGGCCTTGCATCCTGCTTGAAATGGAATTTCAAGGAATAGCCATGAGTCAATTGCCAGCCCACCAGCCGTGAGTGAGTTGCTAGCACATCAGGCTTGAGGGACTGAGCTGCCACCCCAAGAACCCATACCAGCGCTCCAGAAAGCCCCCCCCCCCCCCCCCCCCCCCACTGGCCACCAATATTGGAATTGGTGGAGAGGTGGAATATTGCGTCGGGGGACCAGCCCTCCCGTGTGAACATGGGACCCAACGGGTCCCACTAAGTCTAGTTTTAAGATAAAAGTTGATCTAAATAGTATTAATTAGTGATAATTAAAATAAAGGTTCCATTCTTGGAGTGGTGTTGCACACTGGGTTGTGATTTTATGCCAATCCATGGTTTAGAAACATTTTCTTTCTGCAATAGATGGATCTAAGAAGCCATTTTAGAAGGCAGTTAAAACTCACCCATATTTAGTGAAAAATTCAGAGTGGATCAGAATGGTAGGTTACCTTCTGAGAATTTTAACAATGCAAATGTATTTCACATAACACTTGACACAGTTGTGATCATGTTTCCCTGCACCAGCTTTTACTTCAGTTTTTGCAATTTAAATTAAAATCCTCAAGCTACCATTGCAAGCATTGTAAGATTCAATTTCATGCTATTAGACCAAGTTGCTGGATTGCTAGTCTAGTCACGTTAACACTACACGGCTCAAGGTGCACACTCTGTTATTTACAAATGCCAGAGGACTTTGTGCATGTTTACAATAATTGTTCTATTCTGTAGCGAACTTAATCTGTCAATTTTGTAAAAAATATCTGGTTCACTGCAATGCCACTTCCCATTCTTTAATTTGCACAAAAAGGTCGTTTTCACAATGGCAGGCAGTGACTAGTGGGGTACCGCAAGGCTCAGTGCTGGGACCCCAGCTATTTACAATATACATAAATGATCTGGATGAGGGAATTGAAGGCAATATCTCCAAGTTTGCGGATGACACTAAGCTGGGGGGCAGTGTTAGCTGTGAGGAGGATGCTAGGAGAATGCAAGGTGACTTGGATAGGCTGGGTGAGTGGGCAAATGTTTGGCAGATGCAGTATAATGTGGATAAATGTGAGGTTATCCACTTTGGTGGCAAAAATAGGAAAACCGACTATTGCTATATTTAAGAGGGAGTTAGATGTGGCCCTTGTGGCTAAGGGGATCAGAGGGTATGGAGAGAAGGCAGGTACGGGATACTGAGTTGGATGATCAGCCATGATCATATTGAATGGCGGTGCAGGCTCGAAGGGCCGAATGGCCTACTCCTGCACCTAATTTCTATGTTTCTATGTTACTAAAATGAATGTAGAACCAAGGAACAGCAGGTGCTGGTTTACACAAAAGGACACAAAGTTTGGAGTAACTCAGCAAGTCAGGCAACATCTCTGGAGAACATAGACAGGTGACACATCGGGTCTGGGCCCTTCTTCCGACTGGGCATAAATAGTTCCCAAAGAAGGGTCCCAACCCGTAACGTTACCTATCCATGTTCTCCAGACATGTTGCCTGACCTGTTGGGTTACTCCAGAATTTTGTGTCCTTTTTCAGCTAAAATGAATATTGACCAGGAGACATTTGTGAAATCAGTTTGCAGATAGAGTCATGGAGTCATATAGCACAGAAACAGACCCTTTGGTCCAACTCATGCATGCTGACCAAAATGACCAATCTAAGCAAGTCATATTTGACTGCATTGACCCATATTCCTTTAGACCTTTCCTATGCATGTAAAAGCAGAAAATGCTGAATATCCTCAATGATCCAACAGTACACATTGGCTCGAAGGGCTGAATGGCCTACTCCTGCACCTATTGTCTATTGTTACTCCAGCACTTTGTCTCTTTGTCTCTAAATCAGTATTTGCAGTTCCTTGTGTCCCTACTTAACCTCACAGGTTGATGACATTTTATCAATTAACCTTCCTGATGACCTTTAACATTGATACCGATTCTCTCTCCACAGAAGCCCCTTGACCTGCTGAGGATGTTCAGCTTTGTTAGTTTTTTTTTTGCTTTTCAACTTAATGTATTGCAGTGAAAAGTTGTAATGGACAACCTGACTATTTTGGCGGTGTGCTGCCTTATTATATGACATATAAGGAAATGTGGAAAAATAGACAATAAGAATCTCAGACATGTCAAAAAAAGTAATCTGGCGGGATTTTTGCTTCACATTATTGACGTTCCTCCAAGCTTTTCTCTTGTGGAATTCATACCAACCCCCAAGAAAATCATGTCATATAACTGGAGAATGAGGTTACAAAAAAAGGCAGAATGAAGAACTCACCTGGAATACCAGATTGACCAGGTGGACCTGGCCAGCCCCGATTACCAGGCTCACCCCGATAACAGCAGTGGCTACATTCTAAAGGAGGCCTATCCACAACCTCGTGTTGTTCCTCAAAAAAAGAAAATGTATTCTTAATTTGCAGGTTTACTACAGCAACAATTTAAGCTAACCTGCTACTGCTGATTTGATTTTAGGATAACAAGTTTCTTTGTTATGATTCTTTTCAGGAAAGAATGGAACATATCACTTGGTTATTGATTTATACTGGTGAGTTACCTCTACAATATAAAGAGATGAAGATCAAGAGCGATTCATTTCATAGGCACCGGGTATGAAACAGAAAAATGAAGTCTTACATGTTGCAGCTTTACAGGTACATTAGACACAGCAAGAAAATATATACAACAAATTATCAATTATTCTCAGTAAATCAGATTGGGATAGTGAAGAAGCCTACTTATGTAAAGCAACCATAATAGTGCAAATGTGTAGGAAGGAACTGCAGATGCAGGTCGACCGAAGATAGGCACAAAATGGTGGAGTGACTGTGGGACTGGCAGCATCTCTGAAGAGAAACATAGAAACATAGAAAAATAGGTGCAGGAGTAGGCCATTCGGCCCTTCGAGCCTGCACCGCCATTCAATGTGATCATGGCTGATCATCCAACTCAGTATCCCGTACCTGCCTTCTCTCCATACCCTCTGATCCCTTTAGCCACAAGTGCCACATCTAACTCCCTCTTAAATATAGCCAATGAACTGGCCTCAACTACCTTCTGTGGCAGAGAATTCCAGAGACTCACCACTCTCTGTGTAAAGAATGTTTTCCTCATCTCGGTTCTAAAGGAATTCCCCCTTATCCTTAGACTGTGACCCCTTGTTCTGGACTCCCCCAACATCGGGAACAATCTTCCAGCATCTAGCTTGTCCAACCCCTTAAGAAGGAATGGGTGACGTTTTGGTCTCAGTCTGAGGAAAGGTTTCGACCCAAAATGTCACCTATTCCTTCTCTCCAGAGATACGGCCTGTCCTGCTGAGTTACTCCAACATTTTGTGCCTATCTTCGGTCGACCAGCATCTGCACTCCCACACTCCTATGGATAAAGTTCTAGCCTGCCCAACCTCTCCAATGGCTCAGTCCCTCAAGTCCTGCAACATCCACGTGATTCTTCTCTGCACTCTTTCCAACTTAACAACATATTTCCCACAGCAGGGGGACCAAAATTAACACAATACTCTAAATGTGGCCTCACCAATGTCTTGTACAGTTGTTACATAATGTCCCAACAACTATTGAACTATGACATAAAATTCTAACCTCCATGACTGATAAAGGCTAGCATGCCAAAAGCCTTCTTCACCACTTCGGTTGTGATATCACTTTCAGGGAACAATGTATTTGTACTCCAACATCCTTCTGTTCTACAACATTTCCCAGATCCATACCATTCACTGTGAAGATCCTGCCCTGGTTTGACTTCCCAAAGTGCAACATGCCTTCATAAACTCACATTTATCTTCATAAGACTCAATTTGCCATTCCACAGCCCACTTGCCTAGCTGATCAAGATCTTGCTTTGATTAATAACCATCTTCACTCTCTACCATACCACCTATTTTGGTGTCACCTATAAACTTACCAATCATGCCTTGTACATTCTCATCTATATTGTTCATATAATAAGCAGCATTGATCTCTGAGGCACGCCACTCGTCACAGGCTTCCAGTCCAAAAACACCCTTTCTCCATCACCCAGTGCTTCCTTTCATGAAGCCAATTCTCGATCCAGTTAGTGATTATGCTGGAGAGGATGTAAAAAAGTTTCACAAGGATATTTCCTGGATTAAAGGACTTGATTTGTCAGATGAGATTGGACAGGCAAGGGTTGTTTTCACTGGAGCACAGGAGGCTGAGAGACGATATGATAGAGGTCCAAATAATTGAAAGGCATAGATAGTATAGAAAGCCAGAATCTTTTTCCAGTGGTACAGATGGCCAAAACTAGAGGGAATGGGTTCAAGCTGAGAGGGAGGAGGCTTACATAGGATCTGAAGTTGTCAAGTTTTTCCCTGAAACAGTTGTTCATATCTGGAATGCATTGTCGTAGGGGTTGTCATTGCATTGTCATTGAAGAAGTATATGGACAGATACTTGAATTAGTGGGGCATAGAGGGATGTGGAATTAATGCAGGATTCATAGTAATATTTCTGCACAGTAACTATGTCTTGGACAAAGTTATGACAGATTTTTGACCAGGCTTTTATTCACAAATAAGGAGACACCACTGTTGAACTCATGTTTATCGTTATCCAAGTTACTGAACTCTGCAGTCATTGAGACAAGGGTACTCGGAGGAAAACTATGACCCAGGTTAATTATTGTGGAAAGTTGTGAACACAGATCAATGTATCACACAAACCAACCTTCTACCCCATAAACTTCATCTGTACTTCACACTGCCTCGGGAGAGCAGCCAACATAATCAAGAACTATTTACGCTCCGGTAATTCCCTCTTTTCTCTCCCATTGGACAGAAGATACAAACACTTGAAAGTATGCACCATCAGGTTCATGAACAGCTTCTCCCCTGCTGTTATCAGAATCTTGAACAGACCTCTCAAATGCTAGTAATGTTCTTCCCAATATTTCAATCTGCCTCGTCGCAGCCACTATCTGCACCATCTGTGTAGCTGTAGCACTATACTCTGCATTCCATGTTCTCTTTTGCCTACCTGTTGCATTGATATCAGGTACAATTTGCCCGAATAGTACACAAAATAATTTTCACTGTATCTCAGTACATGTGACGATAATAAACCAGTTGCCAACCAAATTACAACAGTTAGATGAAATTATGTAAATCCTTAAAAAGTTGAGTATTAAAGAATGCAAGCAAAAACAGAGTTGTCACATTTTGATAGATGGCACTGAAACAGCTAACTCTAATATATTTATAAGAGACAGATAGACTTTTCTCAATCTTACTCTGATGTGCTTGGCCAAAATCAAGCCATTGCATTCTGACCAATTTGACGGCTCAAGTTTAAAATCGTGATTAGTGCAACATTTCATTTAATGAGATAGAATCCTCGCATTACCAAGAAATGATAGTATTGGTTAATAGGAGTACATCAGTACAATTTATCACCTAATACAAAATGAGTAAGACATTTTACATTGTGACAGTTAAACCTAATTTGCAGGCATAACTGCACTGACAACACAGCTCAACATAACATATTGTGTGCTAAATTATTCCTGTATTATCATTCAAAACTGCCATTAAAATAATTAAGCAGCAAAAGAAATAGACTGCAGTTTGGCTGAAATCATTGAAATCACCAGCACCATTAGAGGTAGTTATCGTTTTTTCTTAGCATTCATTGTTTGATTTGATAAGATAAACATTGCACATCATCATGTTACCAAATCTTTTCAAATTGAGATTGAGAATAAACGATAATTTGTAATTGAAACTTTTAGCAAATTTCAACTACTCACACCATTAACCAGGGTATCAAATTTAATAGCTTACTTAAGAGGGAAAACATAACTTGAATATTTAGCTGCCCCCTTATTTTTCAATCAGAAAAGGTATGTAGTTCAATCATACTTGTATAATGAGTTCATTAAAATGAATTAACAATTTAATTGACTATTCAATTTTATCAATGTTTTTATTTGTTGATTTTATTTGATCTTAGAAGAAATCACACTTCAATAATCAATAAGGTAATTTGCAATTAATATACAAAGTTGTTGCTCTTTTCCTTCTCAGCAAAAGACTTATTGGAATTTCAAGATGAACGAAACATAAGCATTAACAACAAATTGACTAAAGTTTGTTATCCTACAATTCAATCGGTTTCAGTTTAAGCCAGGCAAAGTCAAACTGCCCCAGGACTACAACTATCTTTGCATATAAAATCAGTTCCGTGTACCTGGATGCTAATAGAGGTTGGCTGTTCTATCACCTTAGTTTCAATTTTTTTCCTTTTCGGCTTTTTTTGTACTTTTTCTGTCTTGCCAGCTGCGGTTGGTCTGGAATTTACCCCACTTGTGTGGTTTGCAGCATCAGTTTCTCCGCTCTTTAAATACCTGGAAGCTTCATGGTTTTCAACTACTATTGTCAAGTTTGCAATAACGTTCTCGCTCACCTCCGAGTATTCTTCCTGACATAGGCAAAATGGAAGGAAGAGGAAAAAGAGCAGGGAACAGCATTCAAAGGACTTCAGCGCCATATCTATTGTTTGGGGGCCAGCAGCAAGGTGCCAGTCTTATCCTCCAGACAAATACAATCCCTGTGAATTCTGCACCAGGCGTACAGCTTTATAGCGCTGTCAGTTCCTGGTACAGGAAACCGGGACAGGCCAGTGATGTGATCCGTCAGCTGTGAACAGTCAAAACTATGGAGAAAAATGGTTCACATTACTTAAATGAAGCGTGACTTCTTCATTAGCTTAACCGATTCAAACAGGGAGAAGGATTTCCAGGCATTATGTCCACTCATAATTGATAGCTCCCTTGTCTCCTTTTTTTTGGTATTAGTTATTCCTTTAATACTTGGAATAGGTCTGTTTCTGTTCAAGTATGAAAAACCCAGTTAAAAGTGAGAAGTTGTGACTAATGCGGAACCTTCCTAAATGGAACCATGTGGTAATCACATTATACTGTTCCAAAAGTGGGTAAACGCACAGTTGACATTTTAGCGGGTATTAAATGTGCAGAATGTTTAACAACTAAAATATTTCAAAGTTAAGAGATAACGTTTGTAATAACTTGCAATATTCAGTTCTATGATTAATGATTATTTAAAATCTTGTTTTCTTTTCTTAAGTTGTTGCATAAAAACAGCTTGTATGACAGAGAACCAACAGAGAAATTGTGCTTTCCTTTCAGTTCATATAATTAATGGTAAAGCACTTGTTGGATGCAGAAGGCATTGCCAGTCAGTGACTCATTATACAACCAGACGTTATGTTATATAAAAAAAGGCAGAACATTTTCAGTCACTGAGAACTTCAGTCCTTATGCCTAGGAATTTTTTTTTTTGCAAACTCCCAAAGAGGAATATTGGTGTATGCCTGCTCCTCTATAAAGATATGAAATCTATATTCCGTTTCTGCCACTCCTCATCATTATCTATGGTGTTGAGCTGGAGGGGGTCGAGTGCCTCAAGTTCCTGGGTGTAGACATCACCAGCAATTTGTCCTGGTCCAACCACATTTACGCTATAATAAAAAAAAAGCATACCAGTCTCTACTTTCTCAGAAGGCTAAGGAAATTCTGCATATCCCCAGTGACTCTTACAAAGTTTTACCGATCCATCATAGAAGACATCCTATACTGACGCATCATAGCTAGCAATGGCAATTGCTCTGCACAAGACTGCAAGAAATTGCAGGGTGTGGTGGATATAGCCCAGTTCATCACTCAAACTAGTCTGCCCCCCCACCCCCCTCCCGTTGACACCGTCGACAATTCCAACTGCCTCAGGAAAGGAGCCAAAATAATCAAAGACCATTCACATCCCAGTCATTCTCTCTTCTCCCCTCTCTCATTAGGCAGAAGAAATAAAAATCGTAAAGCATGGACCACCAAAAATAAGGAACAGTTTCTTTCCCACTATTATCTGTCTCATAAATGGCCCTCTAAGATCTCCATACCTATCAAATTGCTTGTACTTTATTACCTGCACTTTGCCTGGTTCCATCTGCCCTCCACCCATGAACGTATATACCAGGGTTTCTTCCTTGTGGCCTCTCTTTCCTATTCCATCACTATCCTGATTCCATCTGCCTATTATTCCTCTACTTATTATCTTCCAGTCTATTTCCCTCTCCCCTCCCACAACCTAGTTCCAATGGGCCATTTATCAATCCTTATTTATTTCCACCTGTCACCACCAGCCTCTGTCTCATAGCTTCACCCTCCAACATCTGGAGGATGTTTATAGCCCCAAATTCACCTGGTACTACTTATCAGCTACCAGCACCTTTTTCACCCCTCACCTCCTTATACTGGCTAGCTTCCCTCAACCGTCACAGTCCCATTGTAGGATCACGACTCAAAACAACAATCATTTTGTTGCTTCCACTGATACTGCCCAATCTGCAGAGTTTCTCCTAGAGTATGGACACACAAGAAAGTTCAGATGCTGGAATCTGCTGCAACAAACTGCTTGGAGATCGCTTATTGCTCCTCCCGCAATTTATTTTTTACTCAAGATTCACCCATCTGCAGTCCCTTGTCTCTCTATTGCTCCTTAACAATAACTGATTTTTCCACTTAAGTCACTGAACATAGAATAACATTAGATGCAAGAAATGTATCAATCTGACTCAGGCTCTTTGTACTCTGTTAGCTTATTACATTTAATTTGGAACCAACAGAGAAAATGCTTGGTGATCAAGGATACTGTTTCGAAATGTTTTTTAGCCTCAACATTTGCTTTTATCCAACGTTGCTCCACTTTAAGAAAACACTTGTAGCTTGTGGCAACATAAGTAGATAGATTTACAAAGAACGTGTAAGGCATGCTTCACTTAATTGGTCGAGGCATTAAATATAAGGGTCAGGACGTCATGATGCAGCTCAATAAGACTTTGGTTCAGCCATATTTACATGCAGTTATGGTTGTACATTACAGAACATATGTGTAGGCTTTGGAAAGGGTGCCAAAGAGGTTTTCCAGAATGCTGCCCTGTTTAGGGAGTATTATCTCCAAGGAGAGGTTGGATGGACTTGGATTGTTTTCTGTGGAATACAGAAGGTTGAGGGGAGCCTTGATAGCAATGTATAAAACTATAAGAGGTCTAGATATGGTAGACAGTGAGAACCATTTCCCCTGGATGGAACTGTCAAAACCTAGAGGACGCAGTTTTAAGAGCAGTGGAGCAAAGTTTAAAAGAGATGTGTGAAGCAAGTTTTTTTACACAAAAAACTTGGTTTGTGTAATGTGCTGTCTGCAATGTGCTTTCTGGAATGGTGGCTTTCTGGAATGTGCTTGCAGGGATGGTGGTGGAGCCAAATATGATAGTGGTTCTTAAGAGGCTTTGAGATAAGAACATGGGTATGCAGGGAATTGGAGGAATATAGATCATGAGCATGCAGGTGAGATTAGTTTATCTTGGCATCATGTTCAGCACAAACTTTGTGGGCTGAAGGGCCGATCCCTGTGCTGTACTGTTCTATCTTCCTTTCTCTTAAGTCTGTGTGGTATCTGACAAGATACTTATGGTATGTTACAAGCTATCCATTAGTATTTACAGTGCCACTCTAGCTTATGAATACCTGGCTTATGTACAGCTTGTATACGAATGAGCATTTGGGAGACCGGGACTATGCCTTTACCCATCGGGTTACAAACAGTTCACAGGAAAGGAACCCTGCTGAAACAGGGGACAACCTGTTTTGACCATGTTATGTTCTGACATTTTGGAGATGAGATCTGATGAGATGAGAGATTTTGGTATTGTCAGAACTGAACGAGGAGGAGGACACAAATGCAGGCTCAGACACAGGGCAGATCCGTATTCAGAGTTTAATCGGTCCAAGTCAGTACACAGGTAAACAAGCACAGAAGCAACAGTATAATCCAGGAGCAGGCAAAAACAGTGGTCGAAAAACAGGCAATGGTCGAGTTCACAAAGTCACAATATTTCTAAAGCTGGAACGAGGTGATACCAAGTAGCATACACAACAAACTGGCAATGAGAACTAAAACACAAAGGGCTTAAATACAGGCTTAACAGGGGATAACGAGACACAGGTGAAACACATCAGCGTGGGGCCAACAATCACATGAGGGTAAACGACCTGACAGGAAATGGGACCTGAAACCAGAGGAGATGTGAGACACCAAAATAAAACATGAATGCAAACTCTAATACTAAAAACCAATAACTAGAAACTAGATCAAACGCGAGACCTGACAGGTATCATCGGTTGGATGGCATGATCATTCCACCTGGTGGGATACTCCAAAATTTTGTCCCACATTTTCCTATTTTCCTTTGTAACAAGCACTATACCAATAATCTTGGAGTCCCATGCCGCCAGGTTCAGGAACAATTACTTTCCGATAACCATCGTGTTCTTGAACAAGGCTGCACAACCCTCTTCCTTCTTCAGCAATGGAACACAATGGGTCACCTCTTTTACTAAAATCAACTTGTTTTCTAATTGTGTTTTTAAACTCTCGTCCTATTTTTACACAGGATTTTTCTATTACAACGGTTTTGAATAGCTCTGTGTGTCTGAGTTTATGTGCCTGTAGTTCATTGCATATGTTCCCTGGTGGCTGTGTGGAATGATCTTCCAGCAGAAGTGGTGGAGGCAGAATCGATTTTAACATTTAAAAGTAAAGTGAATAGGTATATGGACGGGAAGGGAATGGAGGGGTATGGTCTGAGTGCAGGTAGATAGGACTAGGGGAAAATAAATGGTTCGCATGGACTGGAAGGGCCGAGAAGGCCTGTTTCCGTGCTGTAATTGTTATATGGTTATATATGGTTATACATCACTGTACGTGCACATGACAATAATCTTGACCTGACTTGAAAATGATATTTTGAATGCATTTTCATGAGGCTGAATTAATGTGTTTGTATTTGCTTTCCACCTTTTTCCATCCACCAGTTTTCTTCTGAATTCCACAGCCTATGCAAAATTTATTCCCTGAGAGCTGCCAATTTCTTCTAGGCAGCTGTTAGAGGCTGCCTGAAACTGCAGAATTATTGCACTTCTCAGCTGTTAAGATTTCCAAGATTAATTTCCACACTTCTTTGCCAGGCCTGGCTCAGATTAGGAACAAAATGATGATGGGCTTATATTTGTGCCGCTGCTTGATTTCGACTTGTTTACTAGTGCTGTGTAAGATGCTTGTTTAAACCAAAGATTTACTAGTGCTTACTTTTTCCTCATGTCTGTCTTGTTTATGAACTTCCTTGTTGTTTTTCTTCTGCTGTTGCTTCTTCAGCAATCGCTCACAGGTGAGGATGACTTGCAGGCACTGCTGTTCTGAAGAGTGGAAGATGCATAAATTATTTTAAAGTGGAGTGGCTGTGACAAATCATCCACACAGTTTTAACAGACCGAGGTGTTGGTCCACTAGTAGGGGAAACCAAGAAAATTGGAGTTCAGTCTCAGATGCATAGATTTTGTATAAATGCATACATGCTCCTTGTGACTTCTTGCTGGACCAGAGTGGTGCCCCTGGTGACTTTTGGTCGGCCATAGTGGTAGTAATGAATGGAGAGTGCAGAAGGACAGCACAGTGGAGCAGCGGTAGAGTTGCTGCCTTTCAGCGCCAGGGTCCTGGTTCGATCCTGACCACGGATACTGACTTTACGGAGTTCGTACGTACTCCCGTGACCTGTGTCGGTTTTCTCCGCGATCTTCGGTTTCCGCTCACACTCCAAAGATGTACAGATTTGTAGGCTAATTGGCTTGGTAAAATTGTAAATTGGCCCTAGTTGTGAGTAGGGTAGTGTTAGTGTGCGGGGATTGTTTGTCGGTGCGGACTAGGTGGGCCGAAGGGCCTGTTTCCACGTTGCATCTCTAAACTGCACTAAATTAAAAACTTCAGTCTGAAGAAAGGTCTCGACCTGAAAGGTCTCGGCCTATTCCTTCGCTCCATAGATGCTGCCTCACCTGCTGAGTTTTTCCAGCTTTTTTGTCTACCTTAAATTAAACTAAATGTCACTTGCTTTGCTTTTAGGATGATGATTGCGCAGGCTCATTTGGAGAAGCGCATTTCTCTAAAGCGGTCCCTTATTGCTCAGGATAATGCTTCTGTCCAATGCTCAGTTGGGAGATTAAACTTCTGATAGTTGGTGAGGTACATCATCCGGACAGCCTTTATCATGCTCTTGCTCCTGTTGGTCATCTGGATCTGTGTCCTGGCCTTCAGGCTCCAGGTCTTTCATCTGCTCTTCCAGAAACACCAACATCTCCCTTACATAGAATATAGGGGTCCCCACACCTGGTGGAACCATCATGCAATGTGCCCCTTTGCACTGGCAAGCCTCGATTAGCCTCCTTCAATACCACCCTCGTGCTTCAGTGGCTATCATCCTACCTGGTTGTAGATAGGCTGATATCTACAACCAGATCTGAGCAGATACGTGTAGGAAAAAAATGTAACTGGGCGTGCATATTTCTGAAGATCTTTCCTGGTCCCAGCACACTGATGCAATTATAAAGAAAGCACATCAGTGCCTCTACTTCTTGAGAAGATTACGGAGAGTTGGTATGTCAAAGACAACTCTCTTGAACTTCTACAGGTGCACAGGAGAGAGCATACTGATTGGTTGCATCATGGCTTGGTTCGGCAACTTGAGCGTCCAGGAGTGGAAACGAATGCAGAAAGTTGTGACCATTGCCCAGTCCATCATTGGCTCTGACCTCCCCACCCTCGAAGGGATCTATCGCAGTCGCTGCCTCAAAAAGGCTGCCAACATCATCAAGGACCCACACCATCCTGGCCACACACTCATCTCTCCGTTGCCATCAGGTAGAAGGTACAGGAGCCTGAAATCTGGTACATCCAGGTTCAGAAACAGCTTCTTCCCCAGAGCCATCAGGCTATTAAACTCACCATCAAGCAAACTCTGAACTATAACAGCCTATTGCACTTTATCTGTTTATTTATGTGTATATATATGATGCTATATCATGCTATATAGCCATACTGAACTGTTCCGTATTTATGCTTACAATGCTCTGTTGTGCTGCAGCAAGCAAGAATTTCAAAGTTCTATCTTGGACAATAAACTGTCTTGGCATCCTTGGCAGATGCTGGTTTAAACTGAAGATACGCACAAAAACGCTGGAGTAACTCAGTGGGTCAGACAGTATCTATGGAGAAATGTATAGTTGCGTTTCAGGTCGAGTCCGAAGAAGACCTGAAAAATCATCTATTCATTTTCTCCAGAGATGCTGTCGAACTCCATCTCTTTGTGTCTATCTTCTGAGCAGATATGAGATGCTTTGAAATTAGTGTTTTCTTTATCCAGGGTAGAGTTGGCTGCCCTGCAAGTGTGTAGATAGGGTTGTAGAGCTGCCACTGGGTTGCCTAAGTGGCAACAATGCGTTACTTCCAATTGACCCCAGTGTCTTCAAATCATGCTTTGAAAGAGAGAACAATGGCACAAGTATACAGTTCCCCACAAACCTTGATCACCTTGTGATCTCAGTCTCTGAGGCTGAAGTCAGTGCAACTTCAAGGAAGAGAGTGTAACTGTGTGATTGCTGAAGATTCTGTGTGGCCATTTAATTGGTGTATTTAAGGACATCCTCAACCTCTCATTTCTGTGGCCTGAGTCTGCTACCTGAGACTGAGGGCATCTATCATACCGTTGCCCAAGAGCCTCAATGACTACCATCTGGTAGCACTTTATCCACTGTATTTAGTATTGGTTTTGGTTTATTATTCTCATGTGAACCAAGATACAGTGAATAGCTTTGTTGGCGTGCTATCCAGTCAAATCATAGTATGCACAAGTATAATGAAGCCATTATACAAGCGCAGCAGGCATTGCAAAGAGAAAAATACCTGAGTGCAGAATATAGTGCTCACAATATGAAAGTATTACATACAGATGAGTCTGCAGAAGGGTCTCGACCCGAAACGTCACCCATTCCTTCTCCCCAGACATATGGCCTGTCCCGCTGAGTTACTCAAGCTTTTTGTGTATATTCACAGTTACAGAGAAAATGGAAATAAAAGATAAATACTAGGACACAATGAGATAAATTGGGATGTGAGAACATCATCATCAGTTTATGGGAAGACCGTTCAGCAGTTTGATAATAGTAATGGAGAAACTATTCCTCAGTCTAGTGGTACATGCCTTCAAGCTTTTGTATCTTCAACCCGACGGGAGAGAAGATTGTCCTTGATGATGTTGTCAGCTGTCCCAAAGCAACATGAAGTGTGGATGGAATTGATAGGGGAGAGGCTAGGTAATGTGATAACAAGGGCTACATTCACAACTCTGCAATTTCTTATGGCCTTAGCAGCGCGGTTGCCAAACCAAGCTGTGATATATCCTGAATGGATGTTTTCTCTGTAGCAGGTGGTAAGCTCTAAGACTTAGTCCTCCATACTTTCCCTTGTAACTGGATCCTTGACCTCCTCCAGGGCAGATTAGTAACAACATCTCCTCATCAGACACAAACAGCTTGAGTAACTCAACTTTGATGATATAGTGCACTTCATGATGTATCACTATTATTGTCAGGAAAGTTACATTATGTGCAGTTTGGCAGCAAATTTTAGGCATATTAGGTTTATTTTGTACAGCCCACCATTGAATATGTTTGGTTATACATCAAAGCTAAACTTGGATAGGGTGGCACAGAAGCTTTCTACTTATTCTCTGCAATATCCAACATCTAGTCATCCTGACGTGAGATTCTGACTGTGTTTGTACCGTGCAGTGCATAAGAACACAGTAGGAACGGGTGTATCTCATCTCATCCGTCAAGGATGCTCTAATATTTAATATGCCCATGGCTGATATGTGCTTGTCTCAATTCTTCTCATCTTCTGTGCAATTGAGTTATGTTACGGTTTTTGATGTACAATGGATTTTTTCATAACTTCAAAATGAAAATTGGATTAATATTAATTTCACTAGCATCTTATAATACAGGTTAATGCCAATGTCATAAGTAGATTATAATACAGGTGCTAAATTTGCCCCCCGGACACACATTGACTGAAAAGGGTTTCAACCATAAACTTCCCCCATTCCTTCTCTCCAGAGATGCTGCCTGTCCTGTATCTGCCTGTAACTGAGTTACTCCAGCTTTTTGTGCCTATCTTCGGTTTAAACTAGCATCTGCAATTCTTTCCTAAACATCTCCTCATCATTGACTATCAACCTCAGGGCTATGTGCTAAGCCCCCTGCTGTATTCTCTTTACACTTGTGACAGCACCAATGCCATCTATAAATTTACTGATGACACTATTATTGCCGACTAAATCACAAATGGCAATAAATCAATGTACAAGAGAGAGAAAGAACGTTTTGTTGAGTGATGGTGCACCAACAACCTCTCGCTCAGCATTAACAAAGCCAAGGAACTAATCGTTGATTTTAGGAAAGGGGAAATCAGGAGACCATGCACTAGTTCCATTGGTGAGTTGATGATGGAGAGAGTTAGCAGCAAGTTTCTGAACATTGTCATCTCAGAGGAACTGTCCTGGACCCAGCATGTAGATGCACCGAAGAAGAAAACTCGTCAATGCTTCTACTTTATTAGAAGTTCACAGGTATTTGATATGTTGCTGACTATAACAAACTTGTACAGTTGAACTCTAGAAAGTATCTGGATTGGTTGCATCATGGCCTGGTACAGCGATTCCAATGCACAGTTACTGATAGACCAATGGATTCAGCCAGGTCCATCATGAAACAATCATTGCCATGAAAGCATCTACATGAGCCATTCACAAGAACGGATCCAACAAAAAACAGCTTTGCAATGTCTACAGAGCACAGGTTACCAGTGCAAAGTAGGAGGCTAGTTGGTCAAGAGATATGGATTGTAACTGACAAACCTTTTTCGTATTCATGGCTTCATGTAAATGAAATTGTGGAATAAGTTGGCTAATGTAGCTATAGAACTGACATAACTATGACTTTCAAAAGTCATTTGAGCAGATATATGGATAGGGAGGGGAAAGAGCGATGTGGGCCAAATGCAGGCAATTGGGACTTGCTGAGAATGCCAACTTGATCGGCATAAACATGTTTGCCCTCAGATCCTGCTTCTGAGCTGCATAGCTCTGCTTCTATGGCTCAGCTCCCTTTTAAACCATTCCTCTCTCACCTTAAACCTATGTTCTCTTGCATTTGTCCCTCCTACCATGGGGAAAACACTCGGGCTACTCCCTTAATCTATATCCCTCATGAAATTATAAACTGCTCTGTGATCACCACTCAGCCTCCTAAGCTCCACGGAAACAAGGCACAGCCTATCCAGTCTCTCTTTATAACTCAAACTTTCCAGGCCCAGTAACATCCTTATAAATTTTTCCTGCACCCTCTCTAGTTTCTGGTGTAGATTGGTTATATTTCATTTGTCTGGCATTCACTAAATGTTGCAGGGAGCAGGGGTTCAGATGTTGGACCATTGGGATCTCTTCTGGGCAGAGATATCCTGTACAAGAGGGATGGGTTGAAGCTGAACTGGAGGCAGGCCAATTGCTCCCAATTGGGCTCCGCGCCTAAGGGGGGCCCGCGCTAGAGTCATCTACTCTTGGCTCGGGTAGATTTACCCCAGGTGGAGGGGGGAGAGCGGGGCGGAGAGAGAGTGGAGGGGGAAGAAAGGGGTAGAAGGGGAGGGGGGTGTGAGGGGGAATGGAGAAGGGGGAGAGTGGGTCGTTCCCTCACGGTCCCGGGGCAGCACTCCCACCCTCCAATCGCCGTGTTTCACGCACACAGCCCCGGCTCCACCCCTCCCTCCCCGGGGAGACACGGTGAACAATACAGGGAGGGCTGGGCCGGGGGTTGGAGCAACGTTTACAAACCTCGGCCTCAGCTCACACCTGTCCACCCGGACCCCAGCATCCGCTCCCACCGCCGGACCTCTCCCTCCCTTCACTCCTTCCCTTCTCTCCCTCCCTTCCCTTCATCCCTCCCTCCCTTCTCCCCTTCCCTCCTCCTTCCTGTCTCTCTTTTCCCTTCTCTCCTTCCCTCCCATCTTTCTCTTCTTCCCTCCTTCCCTTCTTTCTCAAATTCCCTCCCTCCCTTCTTTCTCGACTTCCCTCACTCCCTTTTCTTCTTCTTTAGAGCTTCTTTAGATATGTTAAGGGAAAAAGAGTAGCAAAGTCAAATGTGGGTCCCTTGAAGGCAGACACGGTTGAAATAATTATGAGCAACAAGGAATGGGCAGGAGAGTTGAACAGGTACTTCGGATCTGTCTTCACAAAGGAGGACACAAACAATCTCCCAGATGTACTGGAGGACAGAAGATCTAAGGGGGTAGAGGAACTGAAAGAAATGTTCCGAGAAATAGTATTAGGTAGGCTAATGGGACGGAAGGATGATAAATCCCCTGGGCCTGATGGTCTGCATCCCAGGGTCCTCAGGGAGGTGGCTCTAGAAATAGTGGACGCATTGGTGATCATTTTCCAATGTTCAATAGATTCAGGATCAGTTCCTGTCGATTGGAGGATAGCTAATGTTATCCCACATTTCAAGAAAAGCGAGAGAGAAAATGGGGAATTACAGACCAGTTAGCCTGACTTCGGTGGTGGGAAAGATGCTGGAGTCAATTATTAAAGATGTAATAATGGAGCATTTGGATAGCAGTAAAAGGATTGGTTCAAGTCAACATGGATTTATGAAAGGGAAATCATGCTTGACTAATCTTCTGGAATTTTTTGAGGATGTGACAAGTAAAATGGATGAAGGGGTGCCAGTGGATGTTGTGTATCTAGACTTTCAGAAAGCCTTTGATAAGGTCCCGCACGGGAGACTGGTGACTAAAATTAGAGCGCATGGTATTGGGGGTAGGATGTTGACATGGATAGAAAATTGGTTGGCAGACCGGAAGCAAAGAGTAGGAGTGAACGGGTCCTTTTCAGAATGGCAGGCAGTGGCGAGTGGAGTGCCGCAAGGCTCGGTGTTGGGGCCGCAACTGTTTATCATATATTTTAATGATTTGGAAGAGGGAATTAGGAGCAACACTAGCAAGTTTGCGGATGCACAAAGCTGGGTGGCAGTGTGAACTGTGAAGAAGATGTTAGGAGGTTGCAGGGGGACCTGGACAGGTTGAGTGAGTGGGCAGATGCGTGGCAGATGCAGTATAATATAGATAAATGTGAGGTTATCCACTATGGCAGCAAAAACAAGGGGGTAGATTATTATCTCAATGGGGTTAGGTTAAGTAAGGGGGGGGGGGGTACAGCGAGACCTGGGTGTCCTTGTACACTGGTCACTGAAAGTTGGCGTGCATGTACAGCAGGCAGTGAAGAAAGTTAATGGAATGTTGGTTCACAAGATTGACCCCTGGGATGTCGGGACTCATATGAGGAAAGATTGAAAAGACAAGGCTTGTATTCACTGGAGTTTAGAAGGATGAGGGGGTATCTTATAGAAACATATCAAATTATAAAAGGACTAGACAAGCTAGATGCAGGAAAAATGTTCCCAATGTTGGGCGAGTCCAGAACCAGGGGCCACTGTCTTAGAATAAAGGGGAGGTCATTTAAGACTGAGGTGAGAAAAAACCTTTTTACGCAGAGAGTTGTGAATTTATGGAATTCTCTGCCACAGAGGGCAGTGGAGGCCAAATCACTGGATGGATTTAAGAAAGAGTTGGATAGAGCTCTATGGGCTAGTGGAGTCAAGGGATATGGGGAGAGGGCAGGCACGGGTTATTGATAGCAGTCGATCAGCCAAGATCACAATGAATGGCGGTGCTGGCTCAAAGGGCCGAATGCCTCCTCCTGCACCTATTTTCTATGTTTCTATGTTTCCTCCTTTCTCTCCCTCCCTTCTCTCCTTCCCTCCCACACACATAACGCACAGACAACTAACACACACACACACACACACAACTAAGTTAGGATGGGGTAGAAGCCCAAAGGGTAGGATGGGACTGAAGCCCAAAATATAATGCCTGGACTGGTTTTCGCCAATAGTTATTGGTTTTCCAGGATCTAGTTAATTAAATTACTTTCACAGTCGCTAAAACAAGTTGTATTGTAACTATGTACTTTTCAGAGGTGATCTACACATTGTGTTTGTTACTTGAGGGCTTACATGTATGCAATTTTACATTAAAATGTAGCTTAGATTGTTTGGTCCATTAACTCGCATAGACTTTTTAAGCGCAAATTTTGATTACTTTCCATTCTACCATAGAGATATATAGTCTAAAATAGTAAGATTAAACAAGAACTTACCAGTTTGAAGTTTGATCTTTATTTTATGAGGAGTTGCGATGAGGGATTTCGTGAAGACCCCGCCAGGCACGCATGCGCGACATTCTTCAAAGCAGCGGTGTGGAATCACAGATCACAAACCGAAGATAGTAAGATTAAAACTTGACCATACCAGTTGAATATATAATAGAGGGTTGGGAGCGGAGGGCACGAAATCCCTCATCGCAACTCCTCATAAAATAAAGATCAAACTTCAAACTGGTAAGTTCTTGTTTAATCTTACTATTTTACTTCGGAGTCACGTGAGTGACTTCGTGAAGATTTCAAAGCTCTGTGATTACATGCCCTGGACCACGCCCATGCTCACACACTGCCGTAATTCTGATGGAGGAAGTATGTTAACGTATTTCAGACTTGAACAAGCTGAAAAAATAATAACATTTGTTAATACAACAATAACCCCCTGAACTCGGGGACAAACGTTTAGGGAACAGCACTTAAAACTGAATCCGCCAACGTTGCGGGAGCGGTTATAAATCAGTTATAAAACCGCTGAAGTGTAGATTCACTGGCCCAGCTCGCTATTGCGAGGCCAAAATCCATGAACACCGCCATAGTCCTTGCCACTGATGTGGATGCAGCCCTGATAGAATGACATTTAAAATATTAGTGTCTTACCTGCTGCACCGAATACCACCTCGTGTCATCTGGAGATAGTCTGCACAATCACCCTGTGACGTGGGTTACCATGGCTGAAACAGACCCGTCTCCATACATCTGATGCCCATTTGCAGACGTGTAGTCCCAGGTCTGTGTAGTGTAAGTAATTCTTCTGTAAAGAAGTTACCTTAGTATGGTCCGATCATTCTATCCAGGTTTAATTCCTGTAAAGTCATGACCTGTTGAGCTGTGTTCAGTGCCATTATCATAAGCACTTTGAAGGTGAGTAAGTCCATCATAGGCGACCAGCTCCTGAGGAGGGTCAACACTACCTCATCCCAGTCCAATCTAGCGATAGGACGACAATGCACTCCTGGCACTGTATACAGCACTGTAACTGAGGGACTCGTCATAATGACGACCCATGAGTATTCCAGCACCTTGGAGAGTATAGCAGATATGTAGATGGTCTAGGTCCGACTACAGAAACCTCCCATATCCTTATGTAGGCGAGGTACTGCTTCCTACTGGACTCTCTCTGCACGATGCTGTTTGACATCCATGGTCCTTTATGTTGCAGAGCCTGGTTGCGTATCCTGCAGCACCTGTCTGATGAAGCAGAATGGGGAAAACATAGAAACCCCGCATTTCCCCCCAACGTAGCGAAAACGCGTCCATCGCCACTGCCCCAGGATCTAGTTCTCAAGACATATGTTAGTATCCAATGGCTCAACCTGGACGCAAAGAGGTCGAAATCTGGTATTCCATATTAGGCTATAATTTTAGCAGATATTTGGAGGTTCAATCTACTTGATGTCGTTATTAATACTTGTGACCTGGTGTCCGCCACTATATTGAGCTTATCCAGAAGGTACATAGCTGAACTCAAATTTCTTTCAATCCACCAGAGCCAAATTAATGTTTCCAATTCATCCCAAGATATTAACTTGACGCCACCCATAAGGTTTAATATGCCTCCTCAGTGGAATTATTTTGAAGACGAACATACGTATGCTGCAGAGTAGTACATTAATGCACAGCCCTGGACATGCTCCCAGCATTTCTAAACAGTTTATACCTTGTGATTGAAGAAAGTAGACTCATGCAATCCCATTTACCGCCCCACCTGGAATGGTGTCAGTAGTTCCCCAGCCCTCGGCGCTTGCGTCGGTTTGTAACGCGACTACTAGGTTTGATGTAATGATGGGATTTAACAATCACAACCATTGCTAATCCACCGTTGTACCTCAATTATGCTTGGATTGGCAGCTGCTTAAGCTCGTAATTGTAAGCATTCGCTATACATGCCGAGATTTTGCTTATTCACCCAAGCTTTGATAGCGTAACGACCCAATTATGTGGCTGGAATGTAGCTCCAATTTACCCATAGCTTAGCAGCATGTCGAAAGTCAGTTCCCTGGCGCAAGCAAGGCTGTTACATGAATCTATTATGGCTATAGCTCTGTTCCCTGGATAGTGACAAACAGAGCCGCAGAATGTATGTACCTCCCTCCTACTTGTGAGGTTATGCATGCAGCACTTCCAAGAGAACCAGGCCCCCTTACCTCCATGGTTACCGGCGAGCCTGATGTTCTGGTTTCTAGTATTCCTTCTTTGCTGGGTGCTGCTCGATCGCCTTGGTAAATCCTTGTTCCTGCAGCTGGTGTGTGGTGAGGTAGTCTATGCTGGCTCTGCCCTAACAAGGCTTCTGCTGTTGGGGAGCTGGTGCAGATGTGTTCTTGATGGCCTCGTCTTTGACCGGCTTGGGCAGGTCCTCCCCAAACAGCTGTCTTGGAGGTGTGGTGGAGGTACGACCCAACCCAGCGAATTCAGGGTTAATGTCGGGCCGGATGGAGCTCTGACTAAAACAGTTTCCCGAAGTGTGCTACACAGGAGGGCTAGAGCATCCTGCTGCTCTGCGGATGCACCTGCCCCATCGAGGGTCCTGATGAGCGCCGTGATGCCCGACGCCAATAGCTTCAGAATTTTCTGCCTCTTCATCTCTTGTTCCCTCGCATTGGAAATGATGTTCCCTCAGATGGCTGAGTCGACCCTCGGGACGTTCAGGGTAACACAGTTTCCAGGATCCTTGTACTTCTCCGTGTTTCTGAAAGCACCTGGTCTAGGAACTGGTGTGTCGTCAAGAATTAATACTTACTGCCAATGTAGAGTGCAGCGGTACCCCTGAAAACAGGTTTCGGATTTTCGACACCTCCAACTTCTTCTTCTGGATCGAGAGCAGTGGGCTCTTTTGCTGCCGCTGCTTTGTCAAATCGGCCATCTGTTGAATGCTAGCACTCCCGATGGACGAAGGTGAGATTGAAGGTGGTGGTCATGATCCGAACTCCCAGACCGCTGAGACTCCTGCTCTTGCCGACCCAGGTCCTGCTGATATAGTTGCTCCACCATTAGCTCCATCCTAGCCATGCGACCGCTGCCGCTACACACGGACAACAGGTCGACTTCCCCAGGCCCTGATGAGTCGCTGGGGCTTCTGCCAGTAGGTCACACCTCAACGAAGTGGCTGACAGGTACTCGTCAGCACCCGCTCCTGCGGGGCTGAACGACTTCCGCACGGACAACCCGCTAGCCCGGCATCCCTCGGACCTTAGCGGCCTCTCTACCTGACGAGCAGGCAGAGGAAAGGAGTCGGAACCGGTCCCCAATACCGGTCCGTGGTCCGTGCAGGCACACCGTCACCCTCACCCCCAGGGGTCTGTGACGGCGCTTGGCTGGCTTTACCCGCAGCAACGGGATTGCCTAACCCTATTCTGCTGCCACCGGTCTGCGCTCCGGCAGCCTGTTCCGGTGCAGTGCCGGTACCTCCTGCTCCCGCAGGCTGTACGACTCCTGCACGGACATACCGCTAGTCCGCCGTCGTTTGGACCTAAGCGGCACCTCTGCCTGGTGGGAAGGCAGAGGGAAGGATCGGTACCGGTCCCCAATACCGGCTCCGCTGTCCGTGCAGGCTTGCCGTCACCCTTAACCACACGGGTCCATGAGGGCGCATAGCCGGCGTTACCCGTAGCAATGGGGTTGCCTAGCCGTAAACTGCTGCCACCGGTCTGCGCTCCGGCAGCCTGTTCCGGTGGACACCGGTACCTCCTGCTCCTGCAGGGCTCCCCGATTTCCAGCAGGTCCATCACCAGCCTGCAGTCTAGCAGGTTACCCCCGGCGGTATGTCGATGCCTCCCACTGCAGCGGGGCATGACCTGTGCGCAGCTCTCCCCATCTCTGATACCTGCATAGTAGGAGAGACAAAACGAGCCGCCGAGCGGGTCACATGTTTACGCACCTTTGCCCCACAGTCACTATGCATAGGTGAGAGTGGTAGGGAGTCCAGGTCTTGCCCATCCTGCTCCCACGCGGTGCTCCACCATTTTGCGGCCCCATGGTCAGCCGTGGTGGAGAGACGGGTCCTGGCTGCGCAGGGCTCCCCGACCTCCGCGTTCTTCTGGAATGGTGGCCGCTGACTCCCATCTGAAGTCGCACGGCCCTTGGAGACCTGCTTCGCTGCCTTCATTCTGGTCTCCATCCCTCTGTAAGCAAACTCGAATACAGACGCTTAGCTATTCAAAGTTAGTATCTTACCTGAGGGTCTTTAAGAAGTATGGTGACCAGCCTCTCATGCTTTAATAACTTTTATATGTTGGCAGTCGGAACTTCTTGAAGACAATGCATACCCTAGAGTAGCAGGGCACTTTAATGTAGCCAGGCCACAGAATCCCTGCAGTTGCAGTGTGGAGTCAGGCTGCCTTTGCTTGCAAGCCTGCTTCTCCCTGAATGCCAGCAACCCGCAGAACCCCTGCAGGCTGCGGTGTAGAGTCGGGCTGCTGCCCATGGCAAGCACAGCAAGCCCTACACCACATGCACACCGCCAGCCCGCAGTATCACCCCCGCGGGCTGTGGTGTAGAGTCGGGGCTACCGCTCCGCCGTTGAAACTTCTGACGGCGAGCCTGCAAGCCCGACTCCTGCATGCACACCGCCAGCCCGCAGTATCCCCCGCGGCTGCAGTGTAGAGTCGGGGCTGCCGCTCTACCGTTCCTACTTTGAACGGCGAGCCTGCAAGCCCCACGCCGACATGTACACCGCCAACCCGCGGTGTTCCCCGCGGGCTGAGGTGTAGAGTCGGGGCTGCCGCGCTGCCGTCGCGAACTTTTGACAGCGAGCCGGCAAGCCCCATTCCTTTTCGCCCGCGGCGTCCCCTGCGGGCTGCGGTGTGGAGTCGGGCTGCCTCTGCCGTCCTCCGCCGGCGAGTGCATGAGCCCGGACCCTCCTGGGTCAACGGGCTTCCCGACTCCAACTATTGGAGCCGCCGCTGACTGCCGCAGCAGTCAGATCCGAGGCGGCTGCGAGACCCTGCGACAGGGCCACCTAGAAGAAAAAGACCGCAGGTTAGTGTTTTACTAACGCTATGTCGCGCATGCGTGCCTGGCGGGGTCTTCACGAAGTCACTCACGTGACTCCGAAGTAAAATAGACTTTGTTTGTATTTCTATGATTCTACATACCTTGGCTGTGAACCTGGGGCTCACCAAAATTGTTCCCAATTGGGCCCCGAACCTCCTAAGGCCGGCCCTGACTGGAGGGAGACTGATTAAGGGGTTGGACAGGCTAGATGCAGGAAGATTGTTCCCGATGTTGGGGAAGTCCAGAACAAGGGGTCACAGTTTAAGGATAAGGGGGAAGTCTTTTAGGACCGAGATGAGAAAAAAACATCACACAGAGAGTGGTGAATCTGTGGAATTCTCTGCAGCAGAAGGTAGTTGAGGCCAGTTCATTGGCTATATTTATGGGGGTGTTAGATGTGGCCCTTGTGGCTAAAAGGGTCAGGGGGTATGGAGAGAAGGCAGGTACAGGATACTGAGTTGGATGATGCAGCCATGACCATATTGAATGGCGGTGCAGGCACGAAGGGCTGAATGGCCTACTCCTGCACCTATTTTCTATGTTTCTATGATATCCTGGCAGGGAGATTTGCTTGAGTTACTTTGAAGAGTTTAAACTTGCCTGGCAAGGGGGTTGGAACTCAATTAAGTCGTGAGGCAGATGAGAAGGTTGAAGCAGCACATAAACCAAAGAGAACAGGTTCGGCAGGCAGGCTAGGCGGATAGTACTAGGCCGTTTGTACAATTGTACAAATATTGGTAGGGCCACATTTGGAGTACGATGTACAGTACTAGTTGACGTGCCATGGGAAGGATGTTGTTAAAATGGAAAGAGTATAATCGATATTACTGGGATATTTCCGTGTCTGTAGGCTATGACTTACAAGGAGAGGCTAGGCGTGTAGGAGGCTCAGGGGTGACCTTATAGAGGAATATCATGAGGAGCATCGATAAGATGACTAATTATAGTATTTTCCACAGGATAGGTGAGTCTAAACTGGTGGACATGGTTTGAAGTTGAGAAGGGGAAGGTGTAAAAGGGATATGAAAGGCAACTTTTTCTCACAGAAGGTGGTGTATACATGGAACAAGAGCATATTGTATAAATAAATATTTACAGCTAAGGTCTTGGTTGCTGTTGGTTCCTGTACAAGTACTGCTGATACAATAATAACATTTAAAATATACTTTGAACAAGTGCATAATAAAGGTTTGAAGGTAAATGGGCCAGGTTAAGGCAAGTGGGACCAGCTCCATTGGGCAACTTGGTCAGCAATGTCTGCGCCGAAAATGTTGCCAAGTTCAACTGATCTCATCTGCTGGTACTTGATACATACCCTTCTATTCCCTGCAATTCCATGTGCCGACCTAAAAGCCTCTTAAACGCCACTATCGTACCTGCCGCCACCACCACCGCTGGAAGCGAGTTCCAGGCCCTCATTACTCTCTATGTAAAAACTTGCCCTACACGTTTCCATTAACCTTTCCCCTTCTCACGTTATACCCATGTCTCTAGTGTTTGTCATTTCCACCCTGGTAAAAAGGTTCTGACTGTCTACCCTATCTATGCCTCTCATAATTTTATATACTTCTATCAAGTCTCCCGTCATCCTCTGATGTTTCAGAGAAAACAACCCATCCAACCCTGTAACTGAAATCCTCTAATCCAGGCAGCTTTCTGGTAACCCGCCTCTGCACCCTCTCCAAACCCTCTGGATCTTTCCTGTAAAGGGATGAACTAAACTGCATGCAATATTCCAAATTCAGCCTAACCAAAATCTTATAGAGCTGCATCATGACTTCCAGTCTCTTATATTCAATACCTTTAGCAATAAAATAAAGCAAACCATACGCCTTCTTTATGACCTTATCTACGTGCTGCCACCTTCAATGAGCTATGAACTTCAAGATCTCTCTGCACATCAATGTTGTGAAGAGTCTTGCCATTAACTGTATACTCTCCCCTTACTTTCAACCTCTCAAAGTGCAATGCTTCTCACTTATTAAAATCTAAAAATATTGCGCCCATTTTTGCTGCTAATCTGACAGCATTCCTCACTGTCTGCAATTCCTCCAATTTTGGTGTCGTCAGCAAACTCATTCACCAACCCATCTATATTTATGCCTAAGTCATATATATATATCACCAACAGCAGAGTTCCCAGCACATATCCCTGTGGAACTCCATTGGTGACAGAACTTCAGCCAGAATATCTACCCCCCCACCACAGCTCCCTGTCTTCCATGTATAAGCCAATTCTGAATCCATACGACCAAGTCATCATGAATCCCACATATTTCAAGTTTCGGGATCAGCCTACCATGAGGAACCTTATCAAAAGTCTTACTGAAATCCATGTATACAACATTCACCACCGAACCATCAATCTCCTTTATCGCCCCCTCAAAAACTTTAATCAAGTTAGTAAGACATTACCTGCCACATACAAAACCCTGCTGGTTATCCCTAATTAACCCATTTACTCTTCCAAAAGAGAGCAAATCCTATCTTGAAGAATTCTCTCCAATATTTCCTCTACCACAGATGTGAGGCTCACTAGCCTATAGTTCCCTGGATTCCCTCCACTTCCCTAACCCCGGAACCTCATTCTAAATCAATTGGAAATGTTCATTTGGTTCTAAGGTTTAACCGTATCAAAAAGAAGCCCACCTGCTTAAACAATCTAATTTGCTGTTTGCAACACTCAGTGTATGGTTCAGTATCAGAGAGTCATAGCTTAGATTTAGATCATTTGGCCTTACTCATCCATACCAAGCAGTTTTTGTAACAGAGGTAGTCCCACTTGCCAACTTTTGGCCCATACTCCCTCTAATTTCTTTCCAATCCATGTAACTGTCTAAATGTCTTAAACCACCACCATTGTACCCACTCTACAGCTTTCTTTGGCAGCTAATTCCATACATGCACCACCTTGTGTGTGAAGAAATTGTCCCTCAGGTCTGTATTAAATCTTTCCCCACTCACCTTTAGCCTGTAGCCAAATTACAAGATTCCATGACATTCACATCTAGAAGGAAATAGTCCAGGCATGAGAGTGTGGCTGAAGGCAGCAAGAAGTATTTCATTTCTGTCATTACAGCCTTTGCAAACCAGAATTTCCGAAGACATTGCTCATCACAGAAGTCCAGGTATCGCATGATGTCTCTGAATACTTTCTGCGCGTAGTCTTCACAGATGGACATTCCTACACGTCTGTATCTATGCTCCCACCCTTTCCCAAATGTAATTAAATGGTGCCATGGAATGAGTAGCTCACCAGCACAGATGTTAAAACCATACTACTTTGAGCACCACTCCATGATCCTTGTGGGGGGGGGGGGGGGGGGGGGGGGGGGGGGTGTTTGAACAGACTGCTGTCAATTCTGAAGCAACCCTGTGATTCTGTCAGTTATGAATAAACCAAGTACGTGGCATGCTGCACTCTTAGTTCTCCTGAAACTGTTCCACAGCAGTGATTGGCTGAAGATCCGAGCTCCATTTTATGTCAGTACAACAGAGCTGTGAATGACATGTACGTGTCTGAATGTCTTTTAAATTTCACCATTGTACCCGCCTCTACAGCGTCTTCTGACATTTCATTTCACATTTGGCATCATCAGGTTTAAATCTGGCACCAGGAAAATAATTGGACACATCGACATGAATCATTGCCGGAGGGTCTTGGCTAATCTCATGAGCGGTGGTATTTTACCTCAAAATCATTGCTAATGATTTACTCAGGCTAAAATTGACCGTCGACTACAGAATGATTCAAAAAGCAACAGTCCTGAGGCAAAGATTTGTTATTCCATACATACTGCCTAAATATTTCCAGAATTATTTTGTTCCCTCTCCAAATTCTGACAGGCGGCCTTAAAATTGAAATGTTAACTTTGTTTCTCTTTCCATAATTACTGCCTGACTTGCTGCGATTTTTTAGCACTTTTTGGTTCAGATTTATGCAGTTATTTCTTTGGCCTTCATCTACTGGGAGTTATTCCATTGCTATTGGATAATAGATTCGGAGAGATACAGCAAGGTACAACAGGCCTTTCATCACATACGTCTCGTCACTCATTTACACGGATCCTATCTTAACCACATTTTAGATTCCCCTCACATTCTCGTCAATCCTTTCCAAAATCTACCACTCACCTACACACTGGGAGCAATATACAGTGGCCAATCAACCTACATGCCTTTGGGATGCGGGAGGAAACCAGAGCAACTGGAAGAAAGCCATGCCGTCACAGGGAGAATGTGCAAAATCCATACAGACTGCAACAAAGGTCAGGATTAAATTAGGCCATTGTTGCCTTGACTCAGCAACTCTACCAGTCGTGCCACTGTGCTGCCCAATAACTCTATAACTAAATTCCAGTGAGGAATATAACCGGAGATGGCTGGAGACTTGTACAGGAACCAACAGTAACCGAGACCTTAGCTCTACAATAGGATACTTTGGGCATGAGACCAACTTCACTATGGGTTTAGTTTAGTTTAGTTTATATTAGTTTAGTTTAGTTTAGTTTATTGTCATGTGTACCAAGGTACAGTCAAATGCTTTTTTTGCGTGCAAACCAGTCAGCGGAAAGGCAATACATGATTCCAATCAAGCCATACACAGTGTACAGATACATGATAAAGGAAATAACGTTTAGTGCAAGATAAAGCCTGGTAAAGTCCGTCAAAGACTTTACCGGACTTGGTTAGGCCTCCAATGAGGTCAATAGTAGCTCAGGACTACTCTCTAGTTGTTGGTGGAATGGTTCAGTTGCCTGATAACAGCTGGAAGAAACTGTCCTTGAAATAGAGAGGGGAGAAGAGGGAGTTCAGGGGTGTCTAAAGACACACAGATTAGTGGTGTTGCTTTATCAAGTTGCTTCTTGGATGGATCAAGAAACAGTAACAGAAAGCCTGTGGATTGGTGAAGATGGTCCCCTTATCCATAAATATGTAAAAACATACCACATTTTCAATTAGCGACCTGCATCAGTAAGATGAAATGCCAAATATGAACCCGTATTTTGAACATACTGATATAAGCCAAACAAACATCATGAAAAGGAATCACTCACAATAAATGTCAAATAAAAAAACTTTGCAGAAATCTGAACAAAAAACAAAAAAATGATGCAAACTTTCAGCAATTGGGGGTAGCAACAATCATCCTCTCGCCTTCAAATGAAAGGATGATGTCATAAATTTTCATTTGACTTGAAAACAGACTATATAGGTGATTCTTTCACATGGTCAGGCAACATCTGTGGAAAAACATTTCAAGCATGAGACTTTTTGTCAGCACTTCCAATTCTGACAGAAGGCCTTGAAGTGGAAACATTAACTTTGTTTCTCTTTCTATGGTTCCTGTCTGAATAGCTGAACGTTTCCAGCATTTTCAGTTTTTTGCTTTGTTCAGAATTCTGCTTTTTTCTTAAATTTTGACTAATTTATTGTGAGTGATGCCTTTTCTGAAAAATGATTACATAATGTTTATTTAGCTTTTGTCAGTATATTCAAAATACTGGTTCAGAAGCAACATTTCAACCACCAGTCATCTCCTAAATTAAACTGTGTCTCCCAGCAACCACAAGTCTGAAGCTGAAGGCAGACATTGGACCTATGGCAGGCATAAAATGCTGGCGTAGCTCAGCGGGACAGGCAGCATCTCTGGGGAGAAGGAATGGGTGACGTTTCGGGTTGAGACCCTTCTTCAGTCTGGCGTCAGGCAGAGCCATAATGTTGGGTGACTGCATTGTACGAGATGCATTAGGCGAGAAATAGTATTGGGTAGGCTAATGGGACTGAAGGATGATAAATCCCCTGGACCTGATGCATCCCAGGGTCCTCAGGGTGGTGGCTCTAGAAATAGTGGACGCATTGGTGATCATTTTCCAATGTTCAATAGATTCAGGATCAGTTCCTGTGGATTGGAGGATAGCTAATGTTATCCCACTTTGCAAGAAAGGAGCGAGAGAGAAAACGGGGAATTACAGACCAGTTAGCCTGACTTTGGAGGTGGGAAAGATGCTGGGGTCAATTATTAAAGAGGTAATAATGGGGCATTTAGATATCAGTAAAAGGATTAGTCCAAGTCAACATGGATTTATGAAAGGGAAATCGTGCTTGACTAATCTTCTGGTTTTTTTTGAGGATGTGACAAGTAAAATGGATGAAGGGGTGCCAGTGGATGTAGTGTATCTAGACTTTCAGAAAGCCTTTGATAAGGTCCCACACGGGAAACTGATGACTAAAATTAGAGCACATGCTATTGGGGGTAGGATGTTGACATGGATAGAAAAATGGTTGGCAGACCGGAAGCAAAGAGTAGGAGTGAACGGGTCCTTTTCAGAATGAAAGGCAGTGGCGAGTGGAGTGCCGCAAGGCTCGGTGTTGGAGCCGCAACTGTTTACCATATATATTAATGATTTGGAAGAGGGAATTAGGAGCAACACTAGCAAGTTTGCGGATGACACAAAGCTGGGTGGCAGTATGAACTGTGAAGAGGATGTTAGGCGGTTGCAGGGTGACCTGGACAGGCTGAGAGAGTGGGCAGATGCATGGCAGATGTAGTATAATATAGATAAATGTGAGGTTATCCACTTTGGCGGCAAAAACAAGCGGGAAGATTATTATCTCAATGGGGTTATGTCAGGTAAGGGGGAGGTGCAGTGAGACCTGGGCATCCTTGAACACCGGTCACTGAAAGTTGGCTTACAGGTACAGCAGGCAGTGAAGAAAGCTAATGGAATTTTGGCCTTCATAATCATATAACCATATACAGAACCATATAACAATTACAGCATGGAAACAGGCCTTCTCGGCCCTTCCAGTCCATGCCAACCATTTATTTTCCCCTAGTCCCATCTACCTGCACTCAGACCATACCCCTCCATTCCCTTCCCGTCCATATATCTATCCACTTTACTTTTAAATGTTAAAATCGATCCAGCCTCCACCACTTCTGCTGGAAGATCATCCCACACAGCCACCACTCCCTGACTAAAGAAGTTCCCCCTGATATTACCCCTAAACTTACCCCTTAATTCTCATGTCATGCCCTCTTGTTTGAATCTTCCCTACCCTCAATGGGAAAAGATTATCCATGTCAACTCTGTCTATCCCTTTCATCATTTTAAAGACCTCAATCAAGTCCCCCCTTAACCTTCTACGCTCCAAAGAATAAAGACCTAACTTGTTCAACCTTTCTCTGTAACTTAGTTGCTGGAACCCAGGCAACATTCTAGTAAATCTCCTCTGTACTCTCTCTATTTTGTTGACATCCTTCCTATAATTAGGCGACCAAAATTGTACACCATACTCCAGAATTGGTCTCACCAATGCCTTGTACAATTTTAACATTACTTCCCTACTCCTATCTTCAATGCTCTGATTTATAAAGGCCAGCACACCAAAAGCTTTCTTTACAACCCTATCTACATGCAATTCCACCTTCAGGGAACTATGCACAGTTATTCCTAGATCCCTCTGTTCCACAGCATTCCTCAATTCCCTACCATTTACCATGTACGTCCTATTTTGATTTGTCCTGCCAAGACGTAGCACCTCACATTTATCAGCATTAAACTCCATCTGCCATCTTTCAGCCCACTGTTCCAAATGCCCAAATCTCTCTGTAGACTTTGAAAATCTACTTAATTATCCACAGCACCACCTATCTTAGTATCATCTGCATAGTTACTTATCCAATTTTCCACCCCATCATCAAGATCATTGATGTACATGACAAACAACAGTGGACCCAACACAGATCCCTGAGGCACCCCACTGGTCACCAGCTTCCAACTTGACAAACAGCCATCCACCATTACTCTCTGGCATCTCCCATTCAGCCACTGTTAAATCCATCTTGCTACTCCGCCATTAACACCCAAAGATTGAACCTCTGAACCAACCTTCCATGGGGAACCTTGTCAAAGGCCTTACTGAAATCCATATAGACAGCATCCACTGCTTTACCCTCATCAATTTCCCTAGTAACCTCTTCAACAAATTCAAGAAGGTTTGTCAAACATGACCTTCCAGGCACAAATCCATGTTGACTGTTCTTGATCAGACCCTGTTTATCCAGATGCTTATATATATATTATCTCTAAGTATCCTTTCCATTAATTTGCCCACCACTGACGTCAAACTAACAGGTCTATAATTACTAGGTTTATTCTTTGAATCCTTTTTAAAAAATGGAACAACATGCGCAGTATGCCAATCCTCCGGCACTATTCCCGTTTCTAATGACATTTGAAATATTTCTGTCATAGCCCCCCGCTATTTCTACACTAACTTCCCTCAATGTCCTAGGGAATATCTTGTCAGGACCTGGAGACTTATCCACTTTTATATTTTTCAATAGTGTCAGTACTTCCTCCTCTTTGAATCTCATAGGTTCCGTAACTACTCTACTTTTTTCCCTTACCTCAGAGAGTTCAATATCCTTCTCCTTGGTGAATACCGAAGAAAAAAAAAAGTCCAATATCTCCCCCATCTCTTTTGGCTCTGCAGATAGCTGTCCATTCTGGCTCTCTAATGGTCCAGTTGTATCCCTCGTTATCCTTTTGCTATTAATATAGCTGTAGAAACCCTTTGGATTTACTTTCACCTTTCTTGCCAACGCAATCTCATATCTTCTTTTAGCTTTTCTTATTTCTTTCTTAAGATTATTTTTACATTCTTTATACTCATCTAGCACCTCATTTACTCCATGCCTCCTATAAATATTGTAGATATCTCTCTTTTTTCTAACCAAGTGTCCAATTTCCCTTGAAAACCATGGCTCTTTCTGATTTTTACTATTTCCTTTCAACTGAACAGGGACATAAAGATTACAATTTCCCCTTTAAATGTCCTCCATATCTCTTCTACATCCTTCCCATAAAACAAAATGTCCCAATTCACTCCTTTTAAATCATTACGCATTCCCTCAAAGTTAGCCTTTCTCCAATCAAAAATCTCAACCCTAGGTCCAGTTCTGATTCTCTCCATAATTATATCGAAACTAATGGTATTGTGATCACTGGTCCCGAAGTGCTCACCAACGCATACCTCCGTCACCTGACCTGCCTCATTTCCTAACAGGAGGTCCAGCGCTGCCCCTTCTCTGGTCGATACCTCCATGTATTGCTGCAAAAAACTATCCTGCACACATTTAACAAACTCCAAACCATCCAGCCCATTTACAGAATGTGTTTCCCAGTCTATTTTTGGAAAATTGAAATCACCCACAATCACTACCTTGTGCTTACTACTAATATCTGTAATCTCCTTACATATTAGCTCTACATATAACAAGAGGATTTCAGTATAGGAGTAAAGAGGATCTTCTGCAGTTGTATAAGGCTCTGGTGAGACCACATCTGGAGTATTGTGTACAGTTTTGGTCTCCTAATTTGAGGAAGGACATCCTTGTGATTGAGGCAGTGCAGCGTAGGTTCACAAGATTGATCCCTGTGATGGCAGGACTGTCATATGAGGAAAGATTGAAAAGACTAGGCTTGTATTATGGAGTTTAGAAAGATGAGGGGTGATCTTATAGAAACATATAAAATTATAAAAGGACTAGACAAGCTAGATGCAGGAAAAATGTTCCCAATGTTGGGCGAGTCCAGAACCAAGGGCCCACCGTCTTAGAATAAAGGGGAGATCATTTAAGACTGAGCTGAGAAAAAACTTTTTCACCTAGAGAGTTGTGAATTTATGGAATTCCCTGCCACAGAGGGCAGTGGAGGCCAAGTCACTGGATGGATTTAAGAAAGAGTTAGATAGAGCTCTGGGGGCTAGTGGAATCAAGGGATATGGGGGGAAGGCAGGCACGGGTTATTGATAGGGGACGATCAGCCATGATCACAATGAATGGCGGTGCTGGCTCGAAGGGCCGAATGGCCTCCTCCTGCACATATTTTCTATGTTTTCTATTGCAGTCAGGAGATTCTGTGGCGACAGGCGAGACTTGAAGAAGGTGTGTTGCCTCCATGGTGCCAGGGTCCAAGATCTCTCAGAACATCCTTGAGATGGAAGGTGAGCAACCGGAAGTAGTTGTGCATGTAGGCACAAATGACGTGGGTAAGAAGAGGAAGGAGGTTCTGAACTGGTTAGGAGGCTGAAAAGCAGGACTTCTAGGATTGTTTTCTCTGGGTTGCTTCCAGTACCTCGTGCTAGTGAGGGTAGGAGTAGGGAGATAGGGGATCTGAATGTGTGGCTGAGGAGTTGGTGCAGGAGTTGGTGCAGGAGGCAGAGATGTAGATTTCTAGATCACTGGGATCTCTTCTGGGGCAGCAGTGACCTGTACAAAAGGGACGGGTTGCACTTTAATTGGCTTTTGGACATCTGAATTTCCCTGAGGGGATCAATAAAGTATTTATTATTATTATTATTATTATTATTATTATTATTATTATTATTATTATTATTATTATTATTATTAGGATGGACACGGTTAATTCAGAGACTAGGGTCCTGAACTTAAATAAAGGAGACTTTGAAGGTATGTGATGGGAATTGGCTAGTATAGACTGGCAAATTATACTTAAAGGGTTGACAGTGGAGATGCAATGGTGAAGATTTAAAAACCTCATGGATGAACTCCAGACTTTGTTCATACCTGTCTGATGAAAAAATAAAAATGGGAAGGCGGCTCAACCGTGGCTGACGAACAAAGTCAAAGATAGTGTTAAAGCTAAGTGGCCAGAAGAAGCAGCAAATCAGAGGATTGGGAGAAATGTAGCACTCAACAGAGGAGGACAAAGGGGTTAATTAAGAGGTGGGGGGGGGGGGGGGGGGAGAGCATGAAAGAAAGCTTGCGAGAAATATAAACACTGACTGTAAACGTTTCTATAGATATGTAAAAAGGAAAAGATTAGTGAAGACAAATGTGGATCCCTTACAGTCAGAGACAGATAAATTTATAATGAAACAATGAAATCCAGAACAGTTAAATGAGTACTTTGGTTCTGTCTTCACTAAGAAAGACACAAACAACATCCTAGAAATACTAGGGGACTGAGGATCTAGTGGGAGGGAGGAACTGAAGGGAATCCACATTGGTGTTAGGTAAACTTTTGGGACTGAAGGTAGATAAATCCCCAGGGACAGATGGTCTGCATCCCAGAGTACTTAAGGAGATGGCCCTAGAAATCGTGGATGCATTGGTGATCATTTTCCAATGTTCTCTCGACTGGATCAATTCCTATGGACTGGAGGGTAGCCAATGTAACTCCACTTTTTAAGAAAGGAACGAGAGATAAAATGGGGAATTATAGACCAGTTAACCTTATATCAGTAGCGGGGAAGATGCTGGAGTGATGGGATCAGTCAAAGTCAGCATGGATTTATGACGGGAAAATCATGCTTGACTAATCTTTTGGAATTTTTTGAGAATGTAACAAGCAGAATGGTTAAGGGAGAGCCAGTGGATGTCGTGTATCTGGACTTCCAAAAAGCCTTTGACAAGGTCCCACACAAGAGATTAGTGTGTAAAATTATAGCACATGGTGTTGGGGCTAGGGTATTGACATGGATAGAGAACTGGTTGGCAGACAGGAAGCAAAGAGTCGGAATTGACAGGTCCTTTTTAGAATGGCAGGCAGCGACCAGTGGGGTGCCGCTAGGCTCGGTGCTGGGACCCCAGTTGTTTACAATATATATTAACAATTTAGACAAGGGAATTAAATGTAACATGAATGAATGAATGAATGAATGAATGAATAAGTTTGAATGAATGAATACGTTTATTGGCGAAGTATTCACATACAAGGAATTTGCCTTGGTTCTCCACCCGCAAGTGACAACGACATACAGTGACAGTTAGGAATGACACATAAAACATTAAACATTAATAATAAAACATTATTGATTAAATATGTGAATTAAATAAAATACCAGAGCATAAGGAGTCTACAGATTTTTTGGTTATTGAGTAGAGCTACTACTCGTGGAAAAAGGCTGTTTTTATGTCTGGCTGTGGCAGCTTTGACAGTCCGGAGTCACCTTCCAGAGGGAAGTGATTCAAAGAATTTGTGGCCAGGGTGAGAGGGGTCAGAGATGATCTTGCCCGTTCACTTCCTGGCCCTTGCAGGGTACAGTTCATCAATGGAGGGAAGGTTGCAGCCAATAACCTTCTCTGCTGATCAGACGATTTGCTGCAGCCTCCGGATGTTGTGCTTGGTGGCTGAGCCAAACCAGACCAGAGAAAGTGAGTACAGATTCTACGATGGCCGTATAGAATTGGACCATCATTGCCTGTGGCAGATTGTGCTTCCTCAGCTGCCGCAGGAAGTACATCCTCTGTTGTGCCTTTTTGATTGTGGAGTCAATGGTAGCCCCCCACTTAGGGTCCTTGGGGATGATTGTTCCCAGGAACTTAAAAGACTCCACAGATGTGACTGTGGTGTTGTTGATGGTGAGTGGGGTGAGGGGAGGGGGAGCTCTCCTAAAGTCTACAATCAATTCCTCTGTCTTAAGAGCATTGAGATCCAGGTTGTTGCAATGGCGCCAGGACGCCAGCTGTGCCACTTCCTGACTGTAGCAGATTCCACCCCATCCTGGATCAGTCCAATCAGGGTTGTGTCGTCCGTAAACTTGAGAAGCTTGACAGAGGAGTCAGTGGAGGTGCAGTCATGGTGTAGAGAGAGTAGACGAGAGGGGACAGTACGCAGACTTGTGGTGCTCCTAAGTTGAGGGTTTGCGGGTCCGAGATGTGCTTTCCCAGCCTCACATGCTGCTTCCTGTCTGTCAGGAAGCTGGTGATCCACCGACAGAGGGGTTCAGGCACAGTCAACTCGGAAAGTTTGGAGTGTAGTACCATGGTGTTGAATGCAGAGCTAAAATCAACAAACATAATCCTCGCATAGGTCCCCTGGCAGTCTAGGTGCTGATGGATGAAGTGCAGGCCCAGGTTGACTGCGTCACCTACAGATCTATTGGCAAGGGGTTTGTGATATTTTTCAGCTTGGCCAGCACAAGCCTTTCAAGGGTCTTCATGATTACAGAGGTCAGTGCGACAGGCCTGTAGTCATTAAGACCAGTAATCCTTTTTGGGTACAGGGACAATAGTGGAGTATTTGAAGCAGGCTAGGACAGTACAGGTTTGCAGGGACTGGTTGAAAATGTCTGTGTAGACCGGTGCCAGTTGTTCGGCACAGAGCTTCAGAGTAGAGGGGTAAACATTGTCCGGTCCTGGAGATTTCTGGCTTTTCTGTCTTCTGAACAGCCTCTCCACCTCCTCTATTTTTATTGTTGATGAACATCTCTAAGTTTGTGGATGACACAGAGCTGGGTGGCAGTGTGAGATGCGAGGAGGAATCTATGAGGCTGTAGGGTGACTTGGATAGGTTGGGTGAGTGGGCAGAAGTATGGCAGATGCAGTATTATGTGGATAAATGTGAGGTTATCCACTTTGATGGCAAGAACAGGAAGGTAAATTATTATCTGAATGGTGTCAGATTAGGAGAAGGGGAGGTGCAACGAGACCTCGGAGTCCTTGTACATCAGTCACTGAAAGTAAGCATGCAAGTACAGCAGGCAGTGAAGAAAGCCAATGGCATTCATTGCAAGAGGATTTGAGTTTAGGAGCAAGGAAGTCCTACTGCAGTTGTACAGGGCCCAAGTGAGACCGCACCTGAAGTATTGTGTGCAATTTTGGTCTCCTAATTTGAGGAAGGACATTATTGCTATTGAAAGAGTGCAGTGTAGGTACACCAGGTTAATTCCCGGTATGGCGGGAGTGACGTATGCTGAAAGAATGGGTCGACTGGGCTTGTATTCACTGGATTTTAGAAGGATGTGAGGATATCTTATAGAAACATATAATATTCTTAGAGGATTGGACAGGTTAGATGCAGGAAAAATGTTCCTGATGTTGGGGGAGTCCAGAACCAGGGGTCACAGTTTAAGAATATGTAGGCCATTTAGGACTGAGTTGAGGAAAAACATTTTCACCCAGAGAGTTGCGAATTTGTGGCATTCTCTGCCATAAAAGGCAGTGGAGGCCAATTCACTGGATGTTTTCAAGAGTGAGTTAGATTTAGCTCTTAGTGCTAATAGAATCAAGGGACATGGTGAAAAAAACAGAATGGGGTACTGATTTTGGATGATCAGCCATGATCATATTGAATGGCGCTGCTGGCTCGAAGGGCCAAATGGCCTACTCCTGCACCTATTTTCTATGTTTCTATGTTCTCTCCAGGGATGCTGCCTGTCCCACTGAGTTACTCCAGCATCTTTGTGTCTACCTTCGATTTAAACCAGCATCTACAGCTCTTTCCTACACATTGGAAACTATGTCCTGCATTACTCCTTGCTGTTCTCAGTTTGCTTCATCTGTATCTATGGAGAGAGAAAATAAAAGCATTAAAACCAATTCAAAGGTATGAATTTGCAGAACGTGCATGCGGCGGCAAACTTGGAGATGTTGCATTCAATTCCCTCATCCAGATCATTAATATATATTGTAAATTGCTGGGGTCCCAGCACTGAGCCTTGCGGTACCCCACTAGTCATTGCCTGCCATTCTGAAAATGACCCGTTTACTCCTACTCTTTGCTTCCTGTCTGCCAGCCAGTTCTCTATCCACATCAATCCTGAACCCCCAATACCGTGTGCTTTAAGTTTGTATGCTAATCTCTTATGTGGGACCTGGTCGAAAGCCTTCTGAAATTCCAGATATAACACATCCACAGGTTCTCCCTTATCCACTCTACTAGTTACATCCTCGAAAAATTCTATAAGATTCGTCAGACATGGTTTACCTTTCATAAATCCATGCTGACTTTGTCCAATGATTTCACCACTGTCCAAATGTGCTGCTATCCCATCTTTAATAACTGACTCTAGCATTTTCCCCACTACCGATATTAGACTGACTGGTCTGTAATTCCCCGTTTTCTCTCTCCCTCCCTTTTAAAAAAGTGGGGTTACATTAGCTACCCTCCAGTTTGTAGGTTAATTAGCTTGGTGTATGTGTAAATTGTCCCTAGCGTGTGTAGAATTGTGTTCATGTGCGGGGATCACTGGTCGGTGCGGACTCGGTGGTCTGAAGGGCCTGTTCCCGCTTTGCATCTCTGGACTAAATTAAAGTAAACATTTTAAAGCCTAATAAGTCTTAATTACTTAAAACTTCTCCAGCAGTGAATATTTACATTTTTTTAAATATATATGGCAAGTGCTTGCTAATGGCAAGCTGTGCACTAAGTGAGCACTTAGCATGTTGACCTTGTGCCATTGTAGTCGATGTAGTGAAGGTAATAATTAAGATATTAAATGCATTTTAGGCTGAGAGATCCAAGTTATTGACTCAGCAAGTCATTGACGGAATGATAAAATGTTTCCAAGTCAAGATGCTGTGAGAGCTGGTGGTAACATTCATAGGTTCATAAGTCATAGGAGCAGAATTAGGTCATTTGGACCAAGTCTACTACACCATTCATTCATGGCTTATCTATCTTTCCCTCTCAACCCTATTCTGCCTTCTCCTCATAACCCCTGACACTCTTAATAATCAAGAATCTGTTGATCTTCACCTTAAATAGATATCCTATGAGTTGGCCTCCACAGCCATCTGTTGCAATGAATTCCACATATTCACTGCCCTCTGACTAAATAAATTCCTCCTCAACACCTTTCTAAACGTATGTCCTTTTATTCAGAGGCTGTGGCCCCTGGTCCTGGACTCTCCCACTAGTGGAAACATCCTCTCCACACCCACTCTATCCAGGCTGTGACAACTTATCAAGGCTTCTTCAAAGGCAACTCTCACATCCACCATCCACCATCGTCCATCTCTACCTCCAAAGAGCCTGGCAGCAGGCATGTCAAGTTCCTCTTTGAATCCCAGGCCATTCAGTCTAGAATGTATTTGCTGCTGTAAACAGAATGTACTATATTTAAATTATTTCTCTTTGATCTTCCTAATGTCAGGAGAAGCATTTGTATAGAATGTAGGACAGTCCAGCACGAACAGGGCCTTTGGGCTACAATGTCTGTGCTGAACATGATGCAAAGACCAAATTATATCTGTCTGTACCTAATCCATATCGTCTGTTTCCTGCATCTCCATGTGCTTACTCAAAAGTATCTTAACTCAACTAAATTAAACTAAATGCCACTATAGTATCTGCTGCCACCACCACCTCAAGCAATACATTCCAGACACTCACCATGTGTCCGTGTAAAAATCCTGCCGTGCACATCTCCTTTAAACTTTGCTCCCCTCACCTTCAACCAATGCCCTCTAGTATTTGATAGTCCCATCCTGGGGAAAAGGGTCAGACTGTTTACCCATCTATATTGCACATCATTTTATATACTTCTATCAGGTCACCCCTCAACCTCTGGCATTCCAGAGAAAACAATCCAGATCTTCTTGCAGCTAATACCACCCTAATCCAGGCATCATTCTGGTGAACTCCTCTGCACCATTTCCATAGCCTCCACATCCTTCCTGCAATGGGATGACCAGAACTGTATGCAATACTTCAAAGGCAGTATAACCAAAGTCCCATATAGCTGCATCATTAATCTTGAATGATAGTTTAGAACTACCATGATAATCTATCAAGATTGATAAAAGCGTTGAGCATAAAAAAAGATTTCCATCTATGTGCACCCAAGAACAAAAAAATCTTTCTATTCAGCAGTAGAATTGTTGCCTTACAGTGATTTCAGCACCAGAAACCCGGGTTCAATCCCGACTGCAGGTGCTGTCTGTACAGAGTTCTTCCCATGACCGCGTGGGTTTTCTCAGAGATCTTTGGTTTCCTCCCACACTCCAAAGATGTACAGGTATGAAGGTAAATTGGCTTGGTGCAAGTGTAAATTGTCCCTAGTGTGTGTAGGATAATGTTAATGTGCGGGGATCGCTGGTCGGTGTGGACTTGTTGGGCCGATGGGCCTGTTTCCGTGCTGTATCTCTAAACTAAACTAAACTCAAATAACACACTCAAATATACTTGGACCATTTCCGACATTTCCCTACCATTCCTTGACCTCACCATCTCTATTGCAGGTGACACACTCCTGACTGACATCCACTACAAACCAACTGACTCCCACAGCTACCTGGACTACTCTTCCTCCCACCCTGCTTCCTGTAAGGACTCCATCCCCTATTCCCAATTCCTCCGACTACGCCGCATCTGCTCCCAGGATGACGTGTTCCACACCAGGTCATCGCAAATGTCCTCGTTCTTCAGAGAACGGGGCTTCCCCTCCCCCACTATCGATGAGGCTCGCACCAGGGTCTCCTCCATACCCCGCAACACTGCCCTCTCTCCCCATTCCCCCACTCACAACAAGGGCCGAGTCCCCCTGGTCCTCACCTTTCACCCCACCAGCCAGCGCATACAACAGATAGTCCTCCGCCAGTTTCGTCACCTCCAACGTGACCCCTCCACTCGCCACATCTTCCCATCTCCCCCCCTGTCTGCCTTCCGCAAAGACCGCTCCCTCCGCAACTCCCTCGTCAATTCTTCCCTTCCCTCCCGCTCCACTCCTTCCCCGGGCACTTTCCCTTGCAACCGCAAGAGATGCTACACTTGTCCCTTCACCTCCCCCATCCACTCCTTTCAGGGACCCAAGCAGTCATTCCAAGTCCGACAGAGGTTCACCTGCACCTCCTCCAACCTCGTCTACTGCATCCGTTGCTCCAGATGCCAGCTAATCTACATCGGTGAGACCAAGCGGAGGCTGGGCGATCGTTTCGCCGAACACCTCCGCTCGGTCCGCAATAACCAACCCGACCTCCCGGTGGCTCAGCACTTCAACTCCCCCTCCCACTCCGTATCCGACCTCTCGGTCCTGGGCCTCCTCCATGGCCAGAGTGAACAACACCGCAAGTTTGAGGAACAACATCTCATATTCCGCTTGGGGAGTTTGTATCCTCTGGGCTTAAACATTGAATTTTCTCAATTCTGTTAACCCAGACTGCTCCCTTCCTCCCCCCCCCCCCCACCTCTCCCTCAGCCCTCGGGCCCTGACATTCCTTCTCCATCTCCCCCCCCCCCAAGTCGCACTAGCTTCTCATTTTCACACCAGAAACAGCTTACAATGGCTTGCTTCCCTTATCACCAATACTTTTTTGCATATCTTTCACTTATTGTTCTTGCTTTATCTCTCCATATCACTGTTTATATCTCTCGTTTCCCTGATCCCTGACCAGTCTGAAGAAGGGTCTTGACCCGAAACGTCGCCTATCTCCTTCGCTCCTTAGATGCTGCTGCACCCGCTGAGTTTCTCCAGCTTTTTGTGTAACCCTCGATTCTCCAGCATCTGCAGTTCCTTCTTAAACTCAAATAAAACTTTTTTTCCTTCGCTGCATAGATGCTGCCTCACCCGCTGAGTTTCTCCAGCATTTTTGTCTACCTTAAAGGGTATTTTGAAGTGTAATTACAACTTTAATGCAGGAAATATATCATCAGAGTCATCTGCAACAGGGTTCCTTAACAGTGGTGGCACGGTGACATACCCAGGTTTGATTCTGACTGCGGGCACAGTCTGTACGGAAGTTTGTATGTCCTCCCCGTGACCTGCGTGGGTTTTCTTCAACGTCTTTCGTTTCCTCCCACACTCCAAAGACGTACAGGTTTGCACGTTAATTGACTTGGTATAATTGTAAATTGTCCCTGGTGTGTAGGATAGTGTTATTGTGTGGGGATTGCTAGCTGGCATGGACTCGGTGGGCTGAAGGTTTTGTTTCCGCGCTGCATCTCTAAACTAAACTAAAGATAATCTATTGAGTGATGAAAGTTGGAAGATGAAAGAGAGTTGGGATAACAGCCCAATGTAAGTGTGACTAGCACCAAATGCAAATTTTGTCAGCTTGGACAAGGTGATCCAAACAGCCTGCTTCCTTGATGTTTAGAGCTATGACTTTCTGACTTAAGGGCCTGTCCTACCATCATCCGACTCCATGCGATGAGCGCGATCAAACTAGAAGCGGGGCCGCGCGGAGGTCGGGTGATCCCTGTACAGGGCCGTTCTCACCAGCATGCGCCTGCATGCGGCAAGCGCGACCAAACCGGCAGCGTGGGCCGCGTGGAGGTCGGGTGAGTGGCGCAATGCGGCGCAAAGTGAGGCGAACTTGGAGCGAAGTCTTAAAGGTAAGTTCGCCAGGACAGAGAGGGGCACACAGAGAGGGGCACAGAGGCACACACACAGAGGTCCATGGAGCCACACACATAGAGGGTCACGGAGGCACCTACAGAGAGGGTCACGGAGGCACGCCGTCGAGACGGTGTGTAATGCTTCGAGGCGACTGTGAGCCGACAAGCCATTGCCGCGCGGAATTTTTGAACATAGTCAGTTTTTCGGAGCCCCGCGCGATGTCGGGACGAACTCCGCACAATTCCGCACGGCTCCGGCGATTGAAGTGGGACCGGCCCCGCGACGCCGGATGGCTCAAGCGACCACGTTAGGTCGCGCTCATCGCATAGAGTTGCATGCTGGTGGGACAGGCCATTTAATCTCTTGAGTAGCTTTTGAACTGACAACTATGCGACAGCTAATCCATAAAGGATGTTATGGGTTCATTGATGGAGTATAGGACATTTATTTTAACTAGCAGATTGTGCTTTGTCTTTACAGAGAGTATTTTTATCCTTCCGTTATTATTTGAATGTCACAATTAATTTTATTTATCTGGCACATTTGATGCAGCTTTACAGGACCTGGGTTAGGCCATAAACTGCCTTCTTCTGGATTAGAAAGATCAAAATTAGATGTGATGAAACTGTTTTAAAGCCAATTTAAGAATTCGATCAGGTTGCAGTTTAACAACTGATTGTGTATATTTTTGTTCCCCTTATCGAAAGTGACAGATGCTGAAGAGAAACAAAACTGCGATGAAGAAGTTATCAGCCTTTCATCCATCAACAGTGTCCTTTGATTTGCTGGTGCTTACTTTCAAAGATTTTCTCTAAATATCGAAAATCTATTACAGCTGCTGTATACAGTACATATCGCTCAGTGTGGTAATACTATCACCTTCTCATCATATTCATGAAGAGTCTCTGATTTTTTCAAACAAAAATCAAAAAACTGCTGACACTTGAAATTGCAATTCAAATCAGAAAATCTTGGGCACATATCTGAGGAAGAATGTGCTGGCTCTGAGGGGGGTCCAGAGGAGGTTTGCAAGATTGATCCCGGGAATGAGTAGGTTTACCTATGATGAGCATATGTCGGCACTGGGCCTGTATTCACTGTTTATATCTCTCGTTTCCCTGATCCCTGACCAGTCTGAAGAAGGGTCTCGACCCGAAATACCTATCCCCCTTTGTTAAATCCCTCCCCACCTATGTTCAAGACACCTCAGACACTCTCCGTCGGCTCCGCACATTCCGTTGTCCAGGCCCCCATCCTCTCATCTTCACCATGGACGTCCAGTCACTATAAACCTGCATCCCCCACCAGGAAGGTCTCAAAGCCCTCCGGTACTTCCTCGACCAGAGAGGAGCAACCTATACCCATCCACTGACGCCCTCCTCCGCCTAGCGGAGTTGGTCCTTACCCTCAACAACTTCTCTTTTGACTCCTCCCATTTCCTCCAAACACAAGGTGTAGCTATGGGCACACGCATGGGTCCTAGCTACGCCTGCCTCTTTGTCGGGCACGTCGAACAATCTTTGTTCTCGGCGTACCAGGGCCCCACCCCCGACCTTTACCTCCGTTACATTGACGACTGCTTTGGTGTCACCTCCTGCACCCACGCACAACTGACTGACTTCATCCATTTCACCACCAACTTCCATCCGGCACTCAAATATACTTGGACCATTTCCGACATTTCCCTACCATTCCTTGACCTCACCATCTCTATTGCAGGTGATACACTCCTGACTGACATCCACTACAAACCAACTGACTCCCACAGCTACCTGGACTACTCTTCCTCCCACCCTGCTTCCTGTAAGGACTCCATCCCCTATTCCCAATTCCTCCGTCTACGCCGCATCTGCTCCCAGGATGACGTGTTCCACACCAGGTCATCACAAATGTCCTCTTTCTTCAGAGAACGGGGTTTCCCCTCCCCCACTATAGATGAGGCTCGCACCAGGGTCTCCTCCATACCCCGCAACACTGCCCTCTCTCCCCATTCCCCCACTCACAACAAGGGCCGAGTCCTCCTGGTCCTCACCTTTCACCCCACCAGCCAGCGCATACAGCAGATAGTCCTCCGCCAGTTTCGCCACCTCCAACGTGACCCCTCCACTCGCCACATCTTCCCATCTCCCCCCCTGTCTGCCTTCCGCAAAGACCGCTCCCTCTGCAACTCCCTTGTCAATTCTTCCCTTCCCTCCCGCTCCACTCCTTCCCCGGGCACTTTCCCTTGCAACCGCAAGAGATGCTACACTTGTCCCTTCACCTCCCCCATCCACTCCTTTCAGGGACCCAAGCAGTCATTCCAAGTCCGACAGAGGTTCACCTGCACCTCCTCCAACCTCATCTACTGCATCCGTTGCTCCAGATGCCAGCTGATCTACATCGGTGAGACCAAGCGGAGGCTGGGCGATCGTTTCGCCGAACACCTCCGCTCGGTCCACAATAATCAACCCGACCTCCCGGTGGCTCAGCACTTCAACTCCCCCTCCCATTCCGTATCCGACCTCTCGGTCCTGGGCCTCCTCCACGGCCAGAGTGAGCAACACCGCAAGTTGGAGGAACAGCACCTCATATTCCGCTTGGGGAGTCTGCATCCTCTAGGCTTAAACATTGAATTTTCTCAATTCTGTTAACCCAGACTGCCCCCTCTCCTCCCCACCTCTCCCTCAGCCCTCGGGCCCTGACATTCCTTCTCCATCTCCCCCCCCCCCACCCCAGTCGCACTAGCTTCTCATTTTCACACCACAAACAGCTTACAATGGCCTGTTTCCCTTATCATCAATACTTTTTTGCATATCTTTCATTCATTGTTCTTTATCTCTCCACATCACTGTTTATATCTCTCGTTTCCCTGATCCCTGACCAGTCTGAAGAAGGGTCTCGACCCGAAACGTCGCCTATCTCCTTCGCTCCTTAGATGCTGCTGCACCCGCTGATTTTCTCCAGCTTTTTGTGTAACTCTGTATTCACTGGAGTTTAGAGCAATGAGGAGAGACCTCGTTGAAACGTACAGAATAGTGAAAGGCTTGGATAGAGTGGATGTGGAGAGGATGTTTCCACTTGTGGGAGAGTCTGGGACTAGAGTTCATCGCCTCAGAATTAAAGGACGTTCTTTTAGGAAGGAGATGAGAAATCTATTTACTCAGATGGTGCTGAATCCGTGGAATTCTTTGCCACAGAAGGCTGTAAAGCCAAGTAAATGGATGTTTTGAAGGCAGAGATAGATAGATTCTTGATTAGTATAGGTGTCAGAGGTTACGGGGAGAAGGCAGGAGAATGGGGTTAGGAGGGAGAGGTAGATCAGCTATGATTGAATGGCAGAGTAGACTTGATGGGCCGAATGGCCTAAATCTACTCCTATTCCTTATGACCTTATGAAGTTAAAATGCTGGGAACACAGCAGATCAAACAACATTTGTGGAAAGAGAAACAAAGTCAACGAGCTGAATAGATGCTATCTGGGCCTATACAGTTTAGGTGAACAAGATGTGGTCTAATTGAAGCACACGCATTTCTTATGGACCTTCACAGGGTAGCAGTAGGAATGATGTTTCTCATGCCTCGCCTGGCCAATGGCCATACTTGCAAAATAAGGGGTTGGACATTTATAATAAAGATGAGAAGAATTTTTGCCCAGAGAATAGTAAATCTGAAGGAGGGTCTCGACCCGAAATGTCACCTATCTCCTTCGCTCTTTAGATGCTGCTGCACCCGCTGAGTTTCTCCAGCCTTTTGTGTACCCTCCATTCTCCAGCATCTGCGGTTCCTTCTTTAACAGTAAATCTTTTGTAGTTTCTACCCATGAGGGTTACAGACGATCAGTCACTAAGTATGATTTAATAGCATTTGATCAATGGAATTTTGTGCACAACATATTTAATTCCTCTCCTTGCATGCATAACAATTAGATTGATTTTCTAAGGCTTAGGAAGTTCGGCCTGTCCCGCACAACTTTCACCAACTTCGACAGATCCATCGTATAAAGCATTTTATCAGGATGCATCAGAGCTTGGTTTGGGAACAGCTTCACCCAAGACCGCAAGAAATTGCAGCAAATTATGGACGCAGCCCAGACCATCACACAAGCCAAGCTCCTTTCTATTGACTCCAATTATACCTTACACTGCTTCAGCAAGGGCAGCAGCATAATCATGGACAAGCCGCACCCTGGCCACTTTCTCTTCTCCCCTCCCCCATCAGGCAAAAGGAATAGAAGAGTGAAAACACCCACCACTAGATTCAGGGACTGTTTCTTCCCAACTGTTATCAGGCAACTGAATCATCCTACCACAACCAGAGAGCAACTACTTTCTACCTCTGATGACCCTCGGACTATCCTTGATTGGACTCTACTGGCTTTACCTTGCACTAAACATTATTCCCTTATCATGTGATCTATACACTGTAAATTGATCGGTTGTAATCATGTACAGGTATTGTCTTTCTGCTGACTGGTTAGCACGCAACAAAAGCTTTTGACTGTACCTCGGTACACATCACAATAAACTAAACTGAACCGATTTACTGCTGAAATTAATTCCGAAAAGAGCAGTTTAGTGTGCTGGCAGAACTGAGTGGGTCAGGCAGCATCTGTGGAGGAAATGGACAGATGACACAGAAACATATAAACATAGATAGGTGCAGGAAGAAGCCATTCGGCCCTTTGAGCCAGCACCGCCATTCATTGCGATCATGGCTGATCATCCCCAATCAAAAAACGGTGCAATTCAATATGATCATGGCTGATCATCCACAACCAGTACCGTGTTCCTGCTTTCTACCCATATCCCTTAACTCCACTAGCCCCTAGAGCTCTATCTAACTCTCTCTTAAATCCATCCAGTGATTTGGCCTCCACTGCCCTCTGTTTTTAGCTTTGTTCAGAATTCTATTCTTTTTTAAATTTGTGACTAATTTATTGTGAGTGATACTTTTCTGCAAAACGATTACATATTTATCTTTTGTCAGTATATTCAAAATACTGGTTCAGAAGTAACATTGCAATCAACAGTCTTCTCCTGAATTAAACTGTGTCTCCCAGCAACCACAAATCTGGAACTGAAGGCAGACATTGGATCTATGGCAGGCACAAAATGTTGGAGTAGCTCAGCGGGACAGCCAGCATCTCTGGAGAGAAGGAATGGGTGACGTTTCGGGTCAAGACCCTTCCTCAGTCTGGCATCAGGCAGAGCCATAATAGTGGGTAACTCCATTGTACAAGATGCGGACAGGAGATTCTGTGGCGACAGGCGAGACTCAAGGAAGTGTGTTGCCTCCCTGGGATAGGGTCCAAGATGTCTCAGACTGACTGAAGAACATTCTTGAGAGGGAACGTGAGCAACCTGAAGTAGTTGTGCATGTACGTACAAATGACGTGGGTAAGAAGAGGAAGGAGGTTCTACAACGTGAGTACCGAGAACAAGGTAGGAGGGTGAAAAGCAGGAGTTCTAGGGTGGTTATATCTGGGTCACTTCCAGTACCTCATGCTAGTGAGGGTAGGAATAGGGAGATAGGGTATCTGAATGTGTGGCTGAGGAGTTGGTGCAGGAGGCAGAGATGTAGATTTAGAAACATAGAAACATAGAAAATAGGTGCAGTAGGAGTCCATTTGGCCCTTCGAGCCAGCACCGCCATTTGTTGCGATCATGGCTGATCGTCCCCAATCAATAACCCGTGCCTGCCTTCTCCCCATATCCCTTGATTCCACTATCCCCTAGAGCTCTAGCTAACTCTCTCTTAAATCCATTCAGTGATTTGGCCTCCATTGCCCTCTATGGCAGGGAATTCCACAAATTCACAACTCTCTGGGTGAAAAAGTTTTTTCTCACCTCAGTCTTCAATGGCCTCCCCTTTATTCTAATACTGTGGCCCCTGGTTCTGGACTCGCCCAACATTGGGAACATCTTTCCTGCATCTAGCTTGTCCAGTCCTTTATAATTTTATAAGATTCCTCCTCATCCTTCTAACCTCCAGTGAATACAAGCCTAACTCCAGTGAATAGAAGCTTTTTGGGTCAGCACCCTTCTTTTGACTGATTGGCATAGGAGGGAGAAAACTGGCAAAGAGAGGTGGGGCGGGACAAACCCTGGCAAGTGATAGGTGGATACAGGTGAGGGAGGTGGCTTGCTTAGCAGATAGCTGGAGTAAGTGACAAAGCTTAGAGGGGGAAGGTAGGCAAATGGGTGTTAGATAAATATAGAAGAGGAGGAATGAATTGACAATAGACAATAGGTGCAAGAGTAGGCCATTCAGCCCTTCGAACCAGCACCGCCATTCAATGTCATCAGGCTGATCATCCACAATCAGTGCCCCGTTCCTGCCTTCTCCCAATATCCCTGACTCCGCTATATTTAAGAGCCCTGTCTAGCTCTCTCTTGAAAGTATCCAGAGAACTGGCCTCAACCGCCCTCTGACGCAGAGAATTCCACAGACTCACAACTCTCTGTGAGAAAGTGTTTCCTCATCTCCATTCTAAATGGCTTACCCCTTATTCTTAAACTTTGGCCCCTGGTTCTGGACTCCTCCAACATCGGGAACATGTTTCCTGCCTCTAGTGTACCCAATCCCTTAATAATCTTATATGTTTCAATAAGATCCCCTCTCATCCTAAATTCCAGACTATACAAGCCCAGCCGCTCCATTCTCTCAGCATATAACAGTCCCGCCATCCCAGGAATTAACCTTGTGAACCTAAGCTGCATTCCCTCAATGGCAGGAATGTCCTTCCTCAAATTTGGATTCCAAAACTGCACACAATACTCCAGGTGTGGTCTCATTAGGGCCCTGTACAACTGCAGAATTACCACTCTTGAAAACATTCCCCAACCATGGCAGCATTCTTTCCTCAAAAGCTGACATCGACTCTGAGGTCAACCAACGCCAGAGTTGTGGCAGCGAAGCCTATGCCAGACTCAGGAAAAGAGTCTGAAGACGGAGACCTAAAGGCTCAAACAAAACTGCTGGTCTACAGAGCCGTTGTCCTCTCCACCCTGTTGTATGGAGCGGAGTCATGGACCAGCTACAGCAGGCACCTGAGAGCCCTGGGACAATACCATCAAAGATCCTTACGAAAGCTTCTGAGGATCAGCTGGGAGGACAAACGCACCAACATCAGCGTTTTGGAGGAAGCCAACATGACTAGTGTCACCACCACAATAATACAGCACTATGTCATCCAGATGTCCAACACACGTCTCCCTAAACAGATCCTGTTCTCTCAATTGAAGGAAGGTCGCCGAGCTCCCGGCGGGCAAAAGAAACACTTCAAGGACAACATCAATAATAGTCTAAAGAAATTCCACATCACATCAAGCAACTGGGAGCACATTACATTGGATGGGCGCCCCTGGAGGAAATCCATACAGGAAGGAGCTGCACGTCACAAAATGGAACTATGCCGTGTCGCAGAGATTAAGCAACAGCACCATAACGAGAGAGAGAAGGGGGCTCGACAACTACCAACAACCGCCAGTCTCCACTGCCCACGTTGCACCAAGGTGTGTGGATCGCGGATCGGCCTAACACCTTTTCCTAACAGTTTGCCTAACACCATTCCTGACTAATGTGCATTCCCTTCAGTTCCTCCCTCCCACTAAATCATCGGCCCTCTAGTATTTCTGGGAGATTGTTTGTGTCTGCCTTAGTGAAGACAGAACCAAAGTACTTGTTTAATTGTTCTGCCATTTCCTTGTTTCCCATTATAAATTCATCTGTCTCTGACTGTAAGGGACCTACATTAATCTTTTCCTTTTTACATATCGACAGATGTTTTACAATCATTTTTTAAAATTTTCAAAACCACCACTTCTGTATCACCAGCAAACTTGCTAATCTAAGCGTGCTAATCGGCGGTTAGCATGCAAATAGTCGCCTCTGTTGGGCGCCATCTTGGAAGTTATAGGGAGAGATCGTACAGGCTAGGCCTGCTACCTGCAGCATGGAGGATGTGGGGTGATCTGTGCGTTATGTGTGTGTGGGAGGGAAGGAGAGAAGGGAGGGAGGGAGGGAGGGAGGGAGAGAGGGAAGGGAGGAAGGACAGAAGGGAGGGAGGGAAGTAGAGAAAGGAAGGCTGGAAGGAGCAAAAGTAGGGATGGAGCCAATGAGAGAAGGGGAAAGAGAGCGGAGGGAGGGAAGGAGAGAGGGAGGGAGGGAAGAAGGAAAGGAGAGAAGAGAGGGAGAGGGCCTGCGGCAGGAGCGGATGCCGGGGTCCGGGCGGACGGGTGTGAGCTCCGATGTTTGTAAACGTTGCTCCAACCCCCGGCCCGGCCCTCTCCCGGTGTATTGTTCACCATGTCTCCCCGGGAGAGTGAGTGGGGGAGCTGGGGCTGTGTGCGTGAAGCATGGCGACTGGAGAGGTGGGAGCGCTGTCGTGAGCGAACAACCAACCTCCCCCTCTCCCCCTTCTCCATTCCCCCTCACACCCCCTCCCCGTCTACCCCTTCCTTCCCCCTCCACCCTGCTACACTCTCTCCCCGCCCCTCTATCCCCCCTCCACCCGGGGTAGATCTACCCGAGCCGAGAGTAGATTACTCTGGCACGGGGCCCCCTTACTCGCGGGGCCCAATTGGGAGCAATCGGTCCAGTCGGTTTAAGGCCGGCCCTGCTCGGCAGAGGTCGTGAATTAGGTCGTGAAAGTGGGATAGGCCCTTTAAGCATGCAATTCTCTATTTTTTTTAAAATTACTCTTGTGTTTTCTAGGATTCAGTGCTCCTATCTTGAAATATTTTATCTCAGTACATCCTTTCTTTATAATGTGGCTTTAACAAGCCAGGCTATGATTACTCGAAAGACACTTGATCATTTTAATGATCAATGTGATTCATTACTCGACTTGAATGGCACAACTGTAAGATTGATTTTCTGTTAAGACAATTTATATCCATTCAGTACGTTTCACAGTTAAATCTGACATGCAGCAGATGTTTAAGAAAGAACTGCAGATGTTGGAAAGATCGAAGGTAGACAAAAATGCTGGAGAAACTCAGCGGGTGAGGCAGCATCTATGGAGCAAAAGAATAGGTGACGTTTTGGGTCAAGACTGAAGAAGGGTCTCATCCCGAAATGTCACCTATTCCTTCATTCCATAAATGCTGCCTCACCCTCTGAGTTTCTCCAGCATTTTTGTCTACCTGCAGCATATGTTTGCACAGATTTTAAAAATTATATATGAAAAAATGCTAAGATTTCTAAAAATTTGCAATTTCCATCACTTGTACGGAATAAATCTTTGCAAAATTGAAGCTGTACATGTAAATATATATTATCAAAATAGAGTCTAACCATTATTATTCAGTTATCTTAATTTCAGTAATGTGTCTACAACATTTCTTAATGAAGTACAATGCCACCAAAACATTAGCATCAATACAGAGGCAGTTAAGATACTACACGAACTGCACCAAGATATTTTCTGCAAAAGTTATTTTAGCATTATCATTCTTCCAATAAAGAATATATTTCCAATTTAATAAGAATATTCTTGAATCAATATATTCCGTCTAGTTGGTAAAGTAGAATTCAACGATGAAATGTTTCAAAATTAGAGCAAAGCAGTTGACATTACAGGGCTGAATGATCCACATATTGCTTCAGGTGGGCCATTTGGCCCTTCGAGCCAGCACCACCATTCAATATGATCATGGCTGATCATCCAAATCCAGTACCCCATTCCTGCTTTTTCCCCATATCCCTTGATTCTGTTAGCCCAAAGGGCTAAATCTAACTCTCTCTTGAATACATCTAATGAATTGGCCTCCACTGCCTTCTGTGACAGAGAATTCCACAGTTTCACAACTATTTGGTTGAAAAAGTTTTTTTCTCATCTCAGTCCTAAATGGCCTACCCCTTATTCTTAAACTGTGACCCCTGGTTCTGGACTCCCCAACATGGGAAACATTTTTCCTGCATCTAGCCTGTCCAATCCATTAAGAATTTTATATGTTTCCATAAGATCCCTACTCATCCTTCTAAATTCCAGTGAATACAAGCCCAGTCGACCCATTCTTTGGTTATGTGTCAGTCCCACCATCTCTGGAATTAACCTGGTGAACCTATGCTACACTCCCTCAATAACAAGAATGTCCTTTCTCAAATTGAGAGACATAAACTGACACAATACTCCAGCAGTGGTCTCGCCAGGGCTCATTCTGAGAATTCTAATAAACTTGTTACATGATTTTTCTTTCAAAGCCATATTGATTTTGCTTTATTGTATTAAGAATTTCCAAGCATACTGCTGTATCTCTTTACTATAGATCATTATCCAATGATATATGTTAGGCTAATTGCTCCATATTATTCAGTATTTTTGATTTCCTCCTTTCTTGTACAGTGGCGTTATATTTGCAAATTTCAGTTCCCTGGGACTTTCCAGAATCTAGAGAATTTTGGAAGGTTAGAAACAATGTATTCAATAATTTTGTAGACATTACTTTAAGGTGTGCAAGGGGTTCTAAGATTCAAGGGGTTCTAAGATGTAAAGGGTCATGTTAGACCTCAGTTCAATGTTCTCAATTGATTGCATGCATTATAAGTTCACAAATACACAAGTTCACAAGTTACAGGAGTAGAATTAGGCCATTTGGCCTATCGAGTCTACTCCGCCATTCAATCATGGCTGATCGCTGCCTCATAATTCCCATTTTCCTGCCTTCGCCCCATAAGCTTTGACACCCATTCTAATCAAGAATTTGTCTATCTCTGCCTTAAAAATATCAACTGACAGGGCCTCCACAGCCCTCTGTGGCAATGTGTTCCACACATTAACTACCCTCTGACTAAAGAAGTTCCTCCTTTTTAATAGAGAGCCCCTTCATTCTGAGGCTATGATCTCTGGTCCTAGATTCTCCCACCAGTGGAAACATCCTTTCCACATCCACGATCTATGCCTTTCATTATTCTGTAAGTTTCAGTGAGGTCCCCCTTCAACCTTCTAAACTCCAGCGAGTAGAGGCCCAGTGCTGTCAAACGTTCATCATATACTAACCCACACATTCCTGGGATAATTCTTGTAAGCCTCCTCTGGACCCTCTCCAGAGGGGCCCACATTTGCTCACAGTACTCCAAATGTTGCGTGACAAGCACCTTATAGAGCCTCAGCATTATATCTCTGTTCCTCCCATTCTTTTGGTGCCACAAGAAATTGCAGAGTTGTAGATGTAGCCCCATCCATTACACAGACCAGACTTCCCACCATTGACTCCATCTACATTTCACACTGCCTTGGAAATGTACTTAACATAATCAAAGACTTCCCATCTTTGCCATTCCTTCTTCTCCCTGCTCCCATCCGGCAAAATTTGTAGAAGCTTGAAAACACGCACCACCAGACTCAGAAACAGTTTCTTCCCCAATGGTATCAGGCTTCTGAATGGTCTTTCCATAAGCTACGTTACTGTCCAATTCACCTCTATCCCATTGAGGACATTGGATGTAGAGTCTATGGAATTAATGGGCTTCAATGCTGAGAACTATATTCTTCAATTCACCTTTGATCTATCTGTTGTACTTCAGTTGACTTGATAGCATGCAAAACAAATCTTGTTACTGTACCTTGGTACATGTGACAATAATAAACCTAAACCAAACCAAAGGGCCCAGAATTTGTATTTGCTACTCCCTTCTCTCATTTCAACACTACAATTTATCTTCATTATCCATGTTTTATCCAATAGTGAGATTTGTTAAGGTGCCTATTATTATTGATATGCTAAATTATTATTCATATACACAATCTTGATGCCTATAGTTTGTACTAATGATGACCTTTTCTTTCATCTCGCTACTAATTAAGTATAGACTGGAGTGAAGAAGCTGGGTGCATTGTATTTGTTGTGTTCTTAACGGTTAGATGGGCAGATTTTCACTTTGCTGGATGGATGCCTGATTTGCAGCCATACTGGATAGAAGAGTTCTTGCTTCCATTGAAAGGAAATGAACTAGATTCATAATGGATGGAGGTGGAGTTGACACTTTATTGTTTGGTGGAGAAACTTTGCAGTTTGGTGGAAGAAGTACTCTCAAGTGAATTTAACACTTTTTAAAACATTCACAACACAAGTAGATAGAGTGGTTCATAAGGCACATGGTATACTTGTTTTTATTGGTCAGGGCATTGGTGGTTGTCCCATTACACAAAGAAAGTGGGGCTTTGGAAAGGGCACAGAAGAGGTTTATCAGAATGCTTCCTGGATTAGAGTTTCTTAGCTATAACGAGAGGTGGGATAAACTTATAGTCATAGAATGGGAAGTTGCAAGGAGACCTTAGATAGAAGTTTATAAAATTATGAGGGGCAATAATAGGGTAGATAGTCAAAACCTTTTTTCCCAGCATGGAAAAGTCAAAGACTAGAGTAGCGATGTTACAATACTTACCTTCAGTGGCGCTGCACGCAACTTTGGCGCCTTTGAGGGGGGTGGGCGGGATTAAATGCCATTTTGTACTGCCTGTCAGAGGCGGACTTCCTCGGGCTGCTAGCTGCTGATGAAAAATTGATCAGACTTCCGTTTGCGCTATATTTAAATTTAAAAAAAATCACTGGACAATTTAATATTTGGATTAAAATAAAAAGCGACTGTGAACGCCCTCAACGCCTACAACTTGATGGATCGCAAGAACTGGACAAAACAAAGGGTAGGTCGTGTATTTTACATATAATCTTGCTTCTTGGGGTGGCTTTAATCAAATTTTACGTTGCGAAAATGTTATTTGGGCCCCAACAGTGTTTTTCCTGCCGATATGGAGTTCAAATTCACCGTAAATGCAATGTTCCAATTGATCGCGTTCCAGAAGCAAGATGATTAAAATGCCCATTGTTTTTGGACAATCATGTCATAAGCCGTCCAAAGTGTCTATATTTTGTGTTATGCTCTCTCCATGATCATTATTTTTAAACTAAATATTTACAACAGTTTGAGTCACATGTATCGTGCAAAAAACAATAATTTTTATTATATTTTGAGAGGATGTTTCTGGATTAATTTATGGGAATTAAACAATAAATTCCTTCCATCTGGCATATACATTCATGACAGTGAGATAGAAAAATCATGTTATATTGTGAATTCCTGTGTGAATGGGATTAGTTTGTTATTTGGATACTTAGGTTATTTTTAATAAATTATCCTTTTCTATAAAATGGAATCTACAGGACATTCTTAATGAGAAAGTAGTGGGCAGAAAGGCATGTCATGTTTGGTTTGAAGAGCAAAAACTTGTAGTTTACAATGCCAAAATTGAAAAGTTGAGGAAAAACAAGGTGTACAGTGTTGCTTATTGGTTACAATCTGATTTGCACATAGGTTGGCGGGGGGCTGGAACATGCTGTCAGGGTTGATGGTGGAGACACATAAGATGGTGGTGTTTCAGAGGTTTTTAGATAGGCACATGGATATGAAGTAAGTGGAGAGATACAGTTCATGTGCAGGCAATTAAGATTAGTTTATCTTGGCATCATGTTTGGCACATGCAATGTGGGCCAAAAGGCCTGTTTCTGTAGTATATTGCTCTATGCTCTATGTAACTACCAAGCAAAGAATCAGCACCAACAGGAAATATTTTGCAAAGTAGCTGGAAAACTACTTGCCTTGAGAAAATTGGTCTGGTTAATTGGCTTTGTATGAATATAAAATGTCCCAAGTGTGTAGGGTAATGTGCGTGCATGGGGATTGCTGGTCGGTGTGGACTCGGTGGGCCTAAGGGCCTGTTTCCATGCTGTACCTCGAAAACTAAAACTTTTATGTAAAAACTAAAAATATAATCCAGTCTAAGCCTTTTCAAAGTTAAAAGTACACTGAGTTTTATGAAAGTATTAATCCGCCAGAAACCAGTCCAAGACAGTGTCTATTCCTGCTGAGATTTTAAAAAGTACATATGGCTCACAGGAATTGTAAGTGAAATCCAAAACAGATGTATTTTAATTGAATCCATATGCCATGCTTCAAACACCATCCAGCAGCATTCCATGAGGTAATGAGGCTGCCTGTGGTAATCTGGAAATCAACACATTTGGAGAAAGATTGGATTTCCAATGTGAGATCGGAAATACACTTTATTTAAGGTGCTAAAGATAGACGCAGAATGCTGGAGTAACTCAGCGGGTCAGGCAGAATCTCTGGAGAAAAAGGGTGGGTGTCGTTTCGGGTCAGGACCCTTGTTCAGACTGAAGTTCCTTTCTACATACCAGCATCTGAAGCTCCTTACCACACACTTATTTATGATGCTGCCTGACCTGCTGAGTTACTCCAGCACTTTGTGGGTTTTTTTGTAAACTAGCAACTGCAGGTTGTTGTTTCTACACTTTACTATTTTCTTCTTTTGACTGTGAGTTTGCACAACTCAGTGCACAAGGCATCATTATACCTATGTTAATGACAATAATTTTTGTGAGGATTGGGTCAGATTGAAGCAGGTTCAGGACCCGAAACATCACCTATCCATGGTCTCCAGAAATGCTGCCTGACCTGCTGAGGTACTCCTGCACATTGTGTAATTTTGTATATTTACCAGCATATGCAGATCCTTGTTTCTACTGATAATTAAGACTTGAAGAACTTCTACTGAAGCACAGTGCTTGTGTCCTATATTATACAATCCATCTCATCAGTTACGTTAAATCTTAAATCTGAATTTCCATGTACACAACTTTGGGCAATTACATTGTCCAGAACACAGGTCGGTGGCAGGATAAATTGCATATCAAAGTATGGGGTTCAGAGTACAGGTGTTTTCAGACTTTTCTAAACAGAACAATGAAATGTTCATCACCACAGATAGGTTCTCAGTTCGCTTCAAAGTCTACATCTTAGACCAAAATTTCTTTCAATATTATCAATTTAGTTTGCTTTTCATTGTTTAGAATTGAACTCTGAGATACAAGAATGAACCCAAAGAGGGATCTAATACCAAAAACATCTGCTGAATCTCTCGTAACAATACAAGCAATTCCAGTACAGTTATTGAAGATAATCACAATGATTCTGCTGTTTCTTTCTATTTCACTCCTCATTAAAAGAGGGAAAGCAGTGTAGATGAAAATCAGTTGGATGTCCTGACTTTATTATGTATGTACCATTCTGAGTAAATTTGGAGAAACTTTAAATACAGGACAACTTTTAAAATTTTTAGTCTTTTCAATGCTTAGTTTCGTTTAGTGTAGAGATACAGCGTGGAAACAGGCCGATCGGCCTGAAATGAATTAATGTTTTGGGTCAAAGATCCTTTGACAAAACTGAGAAGGAGGCAAAAGAAGCGATTAAAATGCAGATGCTGGTTAATACACAATATGCATCTATGAGTGACTAAAACCAGTGCTACCAAGAGGTAAAGCTGCTAATAAGGTTATCTGGTGAATGTGTGAATGGGACATTTGGTTTAGTTCAACGTCACGTGTACCGAGTTACAGTGAAAAGCATTTGCTGTGTGCTAATCAGTCAGCAGAAATACATGATTACAATCAAGCCATTTACAGTGTTTAGATGTATGATAAGGGGATAATGTTTAGTGCAAGGTAAAGCCAGATAAGTCCGATCAAGGATAGTCCATGGGTCAGCAAAGAGGTAGATAGTAGTTCAGCTTTGCTCTCTGGTTGTGGTAGGATGATTCAGTTCCCTGATAACAGTTGGGAAGAAACTGTCCTTAAGGCAAGAGTGTGGTGCATCCATGGAATTTGTTAGAAACATAGAAACATAGAAATTAGGTGCAGGAGTAGGCCATTCGGCCCTTCGAGCCTGCACCGCCATTCAATATGATCATGGCTGATCATCCAACTCAGTATCCCGTACCTGCCTTCTCTGCATACCCTCTGATCTCCTTAGCGACAAGGGCCACATCTAACTCCCTCTTAAATATAGCCAATGAACTGGCCTCAACTACCCTCTGTGGCAGAGAGTTCCAGAGGCCCACCACTCTCTGTGTGAAAAAAGTCCTTCTCACCTCGGTCCTAAAGGATTTCCCCCTTATCCTTAAGCTGTGACCCCTTGTCCTGGACCTCCCCAACATCGGGAACAATCTTCCTGCATCTAGCCTGTCCAACCCCTTAAGAATTTTGTAAGTTTCAATAAGATCGCCTCTCAATCTCCTAAATTCTAGAGAGTATAAACCGAGTCTATGCAGTCTTTGTTCATAAGACAGTCCTGACATCCCAGGAATCAGTCTGGTGAACCTTCTCTGCACTCCCTCTATGGCAATAATGTCCTTCCTCAGATTTGGAGACCAGAACTGTACGCAATACTCCAGGTGTGGTCTCACCAAGACCCTATACAACTGAAGTAGAACCTCCCTGCTCCTATACTCAAATCCTTTAGCTATGAAAGCTAACATACCATTCGCTTTCTTCACTGCCTGCTGTACCTGCATGCCTACTTTCAATGACTGGTGTACCATGACACCCAGGTCGTGCTGCATCTCCCCTTTTCCTGATCGGCCTCCATTTAGATAATAGTCTGCTTTCCTATTTTTGCCACCAAAGTGGATAACCTCACATTTATCCACATTATACTGCATCTGCCAAACATTTGCCCACTCACCCAGCCTATCCAAGTCACCTTGCAGTCTCCTAGCATCCTCCTCACAGCTAACACTGCCCCCCCAGCTTAGTGTCATCCGCAAACTTGGAGATATTGCCTTCAATTCCCTCAGAGGGTATGGGGAGAAGGCAGGTACGGGATACTGAGTTGGATGATCAGCCATGATCATATTGAATGGCGGTGCAGGCTTGAAGGGCCGAATGGCCTACTCCTGCACCTAATTTCTATGTTTCTATGTAACTTATGAGATAAGCAAAGTATAAAGGAGATGTGCGGGGCAAGTTGTGTGATCAGAGGGTTATGGGTGCCTGGAACATGCTGCCAGGTGTGGTGGTGAAGGCAGATATACTAGTAGTGTTTAGATAGGCATATTGATACACAGGGAATGGCGGGACATGGATCATGTGCAGGCAAGTGAGATTGGTTTATCTTAACAGCATGTTCGACACAGGCAGTGCGGGCCAAATGGCCTGTTCCTGTGCTGTACTTTGCTATATAAAGTTAGAAAATGCAGAGCAGAAAGGCAGTTCAGGCTGGCCTTGACCTTCAATCCCAGAGGAAAAATAAAGCAAAAATGGGGAAAAATAATCAACAAAACATGATGAGGCAATATCAGAGGTGGATGACTAATCAGCACATAAGTAACAGATGGAATAATGTACCCAAAAAAAAACATAATGATATTTATATTTTGAAGATCCTGGAAATACTCAGCAGGCCAGGCAACATCCATGGATAGATAAGCATAACTGGTATTTCATCAGAACAGGGAAAAGTTAGAAATAATAGGAGCGGGTGGGGAAGGGAGGTGGGTGTGTGAATTGGGGACACCTGAATTGGGGGCTGATGGGGCAGAGATGAGCAGAGATTGAAAAGCACTGGGCATGGTGTTGCAAACTGACTGAGAATGGTAAATGTTACTGAACAGCGAAAGATGCATCTGAGAGGGGATTACACAGAAGGAGGTGAATTATATCTGAAATCATCAGAAAGGGAAAAAAAATGAAATTATTGCTTCAAAAGTGAGATTCTAGATGGGATTTGCTGACTGAACAAAAGCCATTGAGTTTAGTTTAGTTTTCAGCGCAGAAACAGACCCTTCGACCCACCGAGTGCGCGCCAACCAGCGATTCCCGTACATTAACACTATCCTACTCACATTAGTGACTAATTACAATTTTACCAAAGGCAATTAACTTACTAACTTGGACGTCCACAGTGTGGGAGGAAACTGGAGCACCAGGGAAAATCCCACACAGGTCACAGGAGGAACGTTAAAATCTCTATACAGAAAGCACTCGTATTCAGGATCAAACCAGGTCTCTGTCACTGTAAGGCAGCAACTCTACCGCTGCACCACCATACCACCCCTTTAGTGTTGTATTTCAAAAGCTACAATATGGAACAATCATAGAAGATAGAACAAAGAACAGAACAGCACAGGAACGGGCCCTTTGGCCCACAATGTTTGTGCCGAACATGATGCCTAGATCAACTGATCACATCTGTGTGTACTTGGTCTATATCCCTCTATTCCCTGCACATCCATGGGCCCACTTAAAAACCCCCTTAAATGCCACTATTGCATATAACTCCAGCACCACAGTGAAGTAGCTTCGGGCCCCATATCTGAGGTGGGATGTGCTGGCATTGGAGAGGGTCCAGATGAGGTTTATGAAAATAATCCCAGGGATGATTGGGTTAATGTATGATGAGCGTTTCATGGCTCTGTACCAATACTCAATGGAGTTCAGAAGGAGGAGGGGACACCTCATTGAAACGTACTGAATAGTGAAAGGTCTGTATAGAGTGGATGTGGAGAAGATGTTACCTCTATTGAGAGTCCAGGATCAAAGGACACAGCCTCAGAATAAAAGGACATACCTTTATTGAGTGATTGAGTGCAGCGAAGGTTCACGAGATTGATTCCTGGGATGACGGAACCATCATATGAGGAAAGATTGAAACGACTAGGCTTGTATTCACTGGAGTTTAGAAGGATGAGGGGATATCTTATAGAAACATATAAAATTATAAAAGGACTGGACAAGCTAGATGCAGGAAAAATGTTCCCAATGCTGGGCGAGTCCAGAACCAGGGGTCACAGTCTTAGAATAAAGGGGAAAACATTTTCACCCAGAGAGTTGTGAATTCGTGGAATTCCCTGCGACAGACGGCAGTGGAGGCCAAATCACTGGATGGATTTAAGAGAGAGTTAGATAGAGCTCTAGGGGCTAGTGTAGTCAAGGGATATGGGGAGAAGGCAGGCACGGGTTATTGATTGGGGACGATCAGCCATGATCACAATGAATGGCGGTGCTGGTTCAAAGGGCCGAACGACCTCCTCCTGCATCTATTTTCTATGTTTGTATGTTTCTATGGTTAGACATTGATGAGGAGGAATTTCTTTAGTCAGATGGTGGTCAATCAGTGGAATTTATTCCAACAGATTGACAGTTTCAATGTCTCTATATAATAAAGATGCCCCCCGATTGCCAAGCATAATTAATTTTCTTCCAATATAGTGATTCACATTATGTGTGGAGTTCAAATTATCAGCAGGGTGGTAAACCTGTGGAATTATTTGCCACAGAAGGCTGTGGAGGCCAATCAGTGGATATATTTAAGGCAGAGATAGATAGATTCTTGATTAGTAAGAGTGTCAGAGGTTATGGAGAGAAGGCAAAAGAAATGGATCAGCCATGATTGAATGGTGGCATAGACTGGATGGGCCAAATGGCCTAATTCTATGACTTAAGGACATCCACCACTCCCAACAATGCGTTCCAGGCGGCCACCACTCTATGTGTAAAAGACGTGCCCCACGTATCATGATTAAATTTTCCCTTCACCTTAAAACTATGCCCTCTGGTGTTGGACAATTCCATCTTGGGAAAAAGATTCTGACTGACTACCCTATCTATGCCTCTCAAAATTTTATGTACTTCTATCAAGTCTTCCCTCAACCTCCAACTTTCCAGAGCAAACAATCCAAGTCAATCCAACTCTCCCTCCAGCTGAAACCTTCTAATCCAGGGAGCATTTCGTAAACCTCCTCTGCATCCCCTCCAAAGCCTCCACATTTTTTTTTAATGTAATGGGGCAACCAGAACTGCACACAATAATTCCAAATGCAACCTAACTAAAGTTCTATTGAGCTGCATCATGACTTCCTGACTCTATATTCAATGTCTCTAGCAAAGAAAGAAAGCATATGCCTTATTTATATGCCTTATTTACCACCCTCTTTACTTGGGTTGCCATTTTTGGTAAGCTGTGAACTTTTTTTCTGGGTACTTAAATAATGTTTAATTATGCAAGATGACACCGGAACGTGGCAACTCTTTGTGTGCTGGTCCCAGAAGACAATCTGCTATCATCCATTATAATAGTTCCACTATTTTATATCCTGCTCTAAATGTTCTACCCTTTATCTATTATCTGTGCACTGTGGATGACTTGATTGTATTCATATATAGCCTTTCCTTTGACTGGATAACACACAAAGAAAAGCATTGCACTATACCTTGGTACATGTGACAATAAGAAACTAAACTAAACTAAACTCTGCATATCAATGCTGTTAAGGGTCTTGCCATTAACTGTATACTCTCACATAACATTCAACCTCCATAAGTGAAACACCTCACACTTGTTAAACTCCATTTACCATTTCTCCGCCGATTTCTGCACTTAATCTTTATCTCGCTGTATCTTCTGACAGCATTCCTTGCTGTCTGCAACTCGTCCAATTTTGGTGTCATCAGGAAACTCATCAACCCATCCAGATTTGCCCATATCAATGTTTAATGTGCCAAGTCAGAAAATAAGGTGTTGTTCCTCAAGCTTCGAATCATCCTGATATGTTAGACAGATAGACACAAAATGCTGCAGTAACAGCAAGACAGGCAGCATCTCTGGATATAAGGAATGGGTGATGTTTCGGGTCCCCTTTGTCTCGTTTTCAACCTTACACTTCTTTATCTCTGTATCTCCCTCTCCCCGAGAGCCTGAAGAAGGATCTCGATGTGAAACTTCTATCCCGAGATGCTGCTTGTCCCGCTGAGTTACTCCAGCATTTTGTGTCTATCTTCAGTTTGAACCAGCGTCTGCAGTTCCTTCCTATACATTCTGATATCTGTCTATTCTATTCTGTACTATTACTAAAACTCATCTTGACCACTTCCAGTCTGCGTTGTAATTAAATTTGTGCAAAAACGCTACCCTATATCGCTAGGATTTTTACACCACCTTACTCACCGTTCTCCTCCGCTCCAGGCCACAGGTTTTGTTCCGATCGGTGGAAGACTATAAAGGTTATGAAGGTTTAAAAAATCGTGAGATGAGCAGATTGGTCTTCTCACCTATCATTCACCATGAAGGTAATGCCCTTTTTGGTAGCGAGGAGAATAAAGCCCCGGAGGCCGGGCGTGAGTCCAGAAGTAGGGCATGAGTCAGCAGCCCGGAAGCCCTGAGTGAGATTTGGGTCCAGCAGCCAAAAGTGAGAGTCGGCTCCAGCAGCCGTGCATGAGTGAACTGTGGCTCCAGGAGCCAAGCGTGAGTGAACTGTGGCTCCAGCAGCCATGCATGACTGAACTGTGGCTCCAGCAGCCGTGGATGTGAACTGTGGCTCCAACAGCCATGCATGAGTGAACTGTGGCTCCAACAGCCATGCGTGACTGAACTGTGGCTCCAACAGCCATGCGTGAGTGAACTGTGGCTCCAACAGCCATGCGTGAGTGAACTGTGGCTCCAGCAGCCATGCGTGAGTGAACTGTGAGCCCACCAGCCGTGAGTGAGTGAACTGTGAGCCCAGCAGCCGATGGTGAGTGAATTGTGAGCCCACCAGCCGTGAGTGAACTGTGAGCCCACCAGCCGTGAGTGAATGAATTGTGAGCACACCAGCTGTGAGCGAGTGAACTGTGAGTCCACAAACCATGAGTGAGTGAACTGTGAATCCAAGAATCCATTCAGCCCACAATGTCCATACTAGCCCTCTGGAAACCAGTCCCTGCAGGCCACAACACCCATACTAGCCCACCAGAAGGAGGGGGGAGGGCAAAGGGTGGAGTGGGGTTGGTGAGGGGAGGAGTGGGGATCAAGGGCGTTACAACAGAAACCCGTCAGCCGTGCCTGCGCAGTTGGGGGCTATGCGTGAGTGGTGGAATATTGGAATTGGTAGTGAGGTGCAATATTGCGTTGGGGGACAGGCCTCCTATGTGAGAATGGGACCCACTTAGTCTAGTGTTACCTCTATCCACAAGTGATGCATGACTGACTATCTAAGTTTCTCTGGCATTTTCTATTTACATACCATATGTTCAGCATTTGAAGTTTTCTTATTTGGATGATTGATATTTCCACTGAATATGTAACTACATTGGAAGGAAAGAGTGGTACAAATGTTAAATAAAACATCTTTGTTCATCAAAATTCCTTCCTCCTTAAGTTACAGGAAAGAGTGAGATATTGGAGCATTTTCTCCTTGACTGATTGTTTTCACACATTGCTGGTCATTACTTTTGGAGTCATCCATTTGCTGAGCTTACATTCTCCAATCCAAGTTATTTCATACAGATACTTACAAAGGAAACAGTTGTTCATACTCTGAGAACTGTTGCTGGCATAATGTCCAATAATCTGGGTAAATTGTTCTCTCACGCTCTGACTGATTTTGTTGTTAGAGGCAAACTCACCAGCCCTTGACAGGTCCCAGTTCAGATGAATGCATATCTAATGAAGCAGCAGACTCAATTTCGCCTCGTGTCACTTGATCGCTTCAATGTGTGCAATGCAAGTCAATCAACTTTTTCTGAATTATGAAATCCCATGCATTTAATAATTAATAAAGATGAATACTAAAATATAGGTTGGGTTAAAACAACTTTATTACAACATATACAACTAAAACTCCCTACTGTGTTCAAATTTATTTCAAGTAATTCAAGTAATGTCTATTTTTTCAACACACAAGCTCATTCAATATTACGGAAGTATTTGAAATATAAATATCAAACACAAGCTTCCTTTGCATTCAAAGTAAGCAGAATAGTTCATGTCAGAAATATGTATATTATAATTTATAAACAGAAATGTTATTCATTTATAACAGTGCAGAAAGTAAAATGTTAGCAAGTCACGTCTTGGACTCCAAGGCATTTCAAAAAAAGAATTTCACTATTTATTTCAAGCAATCTTTTCTTAAGCACCAGTAATAAGCAAAATGACCGTATCGTGGGGGAATAGTAGAACATTACATTAGCTTAATAGAGACAAATAAAATGTCCACAAGATGTTTCAAGTTACAACGATATAATGATAATCTTATGCTTCATTTGTGTTTTTAAAAGGTCTGACTCAATGCTGCCAATGGCCAAGGCCAAACATGACCAGGGTTACATATCAGTCGTTTCCCGGTTGGTTCGGTGTTTGGTGATCTCTGGTAGGGGAACAAATGCGAAACAAGGAATGGCTTAATTGCCACAGCGACAGGAAGAGGAAAGATCAAGCAAAGTTCCAACTTCCACCGTTTGGTGAGTTCTGGTGTTTGTCTGGAGGTGGAGACAAGGAGTCCAGCAAATGGTGCCCAGGGGACCATTCAAAATGATGCATTTAGAGGTAACAGAAGGAGCAGGTGGAGGGGGGAGGGGGGGGGGGGGGGGGGGGAGGTAGCAGGAAGGGTGTTTAGGGAAGAGGGACGAGGGCATGAGGGAGATGAGGGGCAGGAGGGAATAGGGGGGTGGGAGGGGACGAGGGCGAGAGGGCGGTGAGTGAGCAGGGGGCGGTGACCAAAAGAAAGTGCTGGCCTTAGGGGCAACAATGTCAGTCGCAACAACAGCCGTATCACTGGAACGTGCAGTGGGTGAAGAAGGGCTCGCTGGTCCACCTTGCCAGTTGGGAGTGGACTTGGAAGCCGGGGCTCTGAACGGTCGGAGAGATGGTGGGAGCTGGGGATGGGTCGGCAGGACATTCCATTCACATTCAGTTTACATTTTATATTTGTTTTATTTTAGTTTCTGGCACTCCATGGCGCTTTAGAGACACGGGAGGGGTGTCATTAGCGGGCCAGGGGTGTATTGTCATTGCATTACCATCTGACCTTTTTTGTTCCAGAAAAACAGATAATACAGAAAGGCTCTGGAACCGAGGGTGCCAGAAAATCGATGCTCAACCTGTATTTGAATTTGACTTGAAAGTATTTATGTAGATTATTATCAGATCTGTTTAGATAGCATACAAAAACAAAGCTTTTTATTGTACCTCATATATGTGACAATAATCAACCTAAATCTAAACCTTAACAAATCAAATATCTAGATGTTCTTTCTTTTTAATCAAATTCTGAAAAGTAAGATTTTTGTGTATTTATATTACACATTTCATGCATCAGATGGCTGTCTCTCTGAATAAAATGTTCTCTTAACCTGATTCTATCAGCATCAAAATGAATATCTATATGACATCCTAATCTATTGTGCAATATTTCACTCAGTGTGAATTTTTTTTCATCACTTAATACACAAAGTCTTGCACAAACCAATACATTTGGCAGGGTTTGCAAAGCATTTTAGAAAACAAAATTATACCTTAAATATCTGCAAAAATAGCAATCAAATGCAGAAAGTATTGTAAATACAATGCATCTGCAATGTGAACACTTTATTCTGAAGCATTTTATTTCCTTGCTAGTGTCCTGAGTGATTTGCTTGATCTTTTATTAATATTATATTTATATAGTCTTTTTCTTGTATTTAGCTGCACATTCTTTTCACTCCATTTATTATTTGTTAGAGAATTAAAAACCAAATAAAGTAAATTAAGTTTCAAAGCCTGGGAAAAAGGTCTACTTTAAATTATTTTGATTTTTAACAAATGAATTATGTAAACTATTTATGATAATTTTCTCTTATAAATGAATTATTCTGGCTTGGTTGAAAATGCATGCATTTTCATCTGAGAGAAATAGTGGTTCCTGGACTGCATGGATACTGCTTGGTCAGGAGTACCTTTGATTCGGATATCCAGAATTTGAAGTTTTTCATTTGCTCTTTGATCCCTGGTTATTTCTGATGTCGATCATAATTTCTCCAACATGTTCCAGCATTCTTGATTGCAGGAACTTAGCTCTGTACCTCATAGGCCCACTGCAGTTTTTTTTTCTCTCCTCTGTCCTCTCTGCGTTGTCACACCAAGACATCTGCTGCTTTCAACAAATCTTTCCATCTTCTCAATGCTGTGTCTATTTGGAAAGTAGGGGACTGATCATTAATAGTCAGCATGGCTTTGTGCAGGGGAAATCCTGCCTCATTGTTGTGATTGAGATAGACACAAAATGCTGGAGTAACTCAGCGGGTGAGGCAGCATCTCCGGAGAGAAGGAGTGGGTGACGTTTCGGGTCGAGACCCTTCTTCAGCTGAAGAAGGATCTCGACCCAAAACATCGCCAATTCTTTCTCTCCAGAGATGCTGCCTAACCCGCTGAGTAACTCCTGAGTTTTGTGTCTACCTTCGATTTAAACCAGCATCTGCAGTTCTTTCTTACACAATGTGATTGAGATGTTTAAGTAAACAAAAAATATTGCTTAAGAAAGGGTGATGAATGGTGTGTTTCTGGACTTTATCAGTCAATTGGCAAGGTCCTGCATGGCAGGCTGGTTAGAAAGTTAAGGTAGATAGGATCAAAGGGGTTATGGCTAATTGGATCCCAAAATGTTTTGGAAATAAGAGGCAGAACGGGGAGGACAGATGCTCTTCCAATTGGGTGCCGAGACTAGTGGTGCAATGCAAGGATAAATGCTGGAACTCTTGTTGTTTGTCATATATATCAGCAACTTGAATGGGAATGTATGATATGTTTATTAAGGGAAAAACTTTGTTTTGCATTCTATCCTGATCTTATAGAACTGTATAAAATAATGAGAGGAATAGATCAGGCAGATGCACAGAGTCTCTTGCCCAGCGTAGGTGAATCAAGGACCAGAGGACAAAAGTTTAAGGTGAAGGGAAAACAAACAAAAAGGAATCTGAGGGTTAACTTTTTCACACAAAGAGTGGTGGGTGTGTGGAATAAGTTGCCAGAGGAGGTAGTTGAGGCTGGGACTATCTCAACGTTTAAGAAACAGTTAGACAAGTGCATGGATATGACAGGTTTGGAGGGATCTGGACCAAACACTGGCAGGTGGGACTAGTGTAGATGAGACACTCAGTGTTCCCATGGATTTTGAAGCAGCAGCAACAAAGAGAAACAGGAGAAAGCACTGATTGGCTCTAGCCCTAGTGGGAGGAGAGTTCTCAGTGAGTCAGAGGGGGAAAACAGTTGAAAAGGAGAGACAAAGAGTCTTTGCCTCGAGAGTCTTCGGAGAGGAGGCTGCGCAAAACACTGGATAGGGAGAGACCGAGGCAAAAGAAGGAGATGTCAAGCAAGCTGATGCAGTGTGATGCTTGCAGTATGTGGGAGGTCAAGGACACTGCTGGTGCCTCTGGCTGCTACAAATGTGAGAAGTGCATCCAGGTACAGCTCCTGAAGGACCGTGTTGGGGAACTGGAGAAACAAGTGGATGACCTCAGGTTCATCCGAGAAACTGAGTCGTTCCTCGACAAGTCCTACAGTAAGATTGTTACACCCAAGGCACTAGAAGAGAGAAGGTGGGTGACGGTGAGAAAGGGAGGAAAACATGGAATGCAAAGGTCCCCGGGTGTTGTACCTCTTGTGAACAGGTTCACCCATGTGGAAGCTGCCTGGGACAGAAGACGGTATCTCACTGAGCGGCGGACTGGCTTGCAAAACAAAAAGGGCTGTTGAGCCAAAACCAAAGAGGCCAAAGTCGAGCAACGCCATTGTAGTTGGAGACTCCATTGTGAGAGGTATGGACAGGGGTTTTTGCGGCAACAGACGGGATTCGAGGATGGTGTGCTGCCTTCCTGGTGCCAGGATCCAGGATGTCACGGACAGAGTGCAGACAATCCTCAAGGGCGAAGGTGAACAGCCAGAAGTGGTCGTGCATGTTGGCACAAATGATGTTGGAAAGAAGGGGATGAATATTTAGCAGGGGGACTTCAGAGAGCTTGGAAAAATGCTGAAAAGCAGGACTTCCAGGGTTGTTACCTCCGGTTTGCTTCCAGTTCCTCGTGCTGGCGAGAGCAGGAACAGGGAGATACGGGACCTGAATGTGTGGCTGAGGAACTGGTGCAGGGGGCAGGGATTTAGATTCTTAGATCACTGGGATCTGTTTTGGAGTAAGGGGGAACTGTACAAAAGGGACGGATTGCATCTTAACAGGTGGGGGACCAGCATTCTGGCAGGCAGGTTTGCCACTGCTACACGGATGGTTTTAAACTGAATAAGGGGGGGTGGGGTGTCAAATGGGATAGTCGAGGATGGAGTTAAAGGGAAAGAGAGTAAAGGGATGGTTAATGACCCCAGAATTAACAGGAAAGAAAGCTCACAAAGGAATAGGAGAGTATGGCCAAGTGTAATAGGGATCGATGTGAAAGGGGCCACTTGTCAACATAATTGTATAAGGAGTAAGAATGTTGTAAAAACAAGCCTGAAGACTTTGTGTCTCAATGCGAGGAGCATTCGTAATATGGTGGATGAGTTGAAGATGCAGATAGCGATTAGTGACTATGCTATAGTTGGGATCACGGAGACATGGCTCCAGGGTGACCAAGGCTGGGAGCTGAACATCCAGGGATATTCAATATTCAGGAGGGATAGACGAAAAGGAAAAGGAGGTGGGGTAGCGTTGCTGGTGAGAGAGGAGATTAATGCAATAGAAAGGAAGGACATTAGTGTGGAGGATGTGGAATCGATATGGGTAGAGCTGCGAAACTCTAAGGGGCAGAAAACGCTAGTGGGAGCTGTGTACAGGCCACCTAACAGTAGTATTGGAGTTGGGGATGGCATCAAACAGGAAATTAGAAATGCGTGCAACAAGGGTAACACGATTATAATGGGTGACTTCAATCTGCATGTAGATTGGGTGAATCAAATTGGCAGGGGTGCTGAGGAAGAGGATTTCTTGGAATGTATGCGGGATTGTTTTCTCAACCAACATGTGGAGGAACCAATGAGAGAGCAGGCTATTCTAGACTGGGTATTGAGTAATGAGGAAGGGTTAGTTAGCAGTCTTGTTGTGCGTGGCCCCTTGGGCAAGAGTGACCATAATATGGTTGAGTTCTTCAAACAAGGGTTCTGAACTTGAACACAGGTATCTTTGAAGGTATGAGATGTGAATTGGCCAAGATAGACTGGCAGGTGATTCTTAAAGGGTTGACAGTGGATGTGCAATGGAAGGTATTTAAAGACTGCATGGATGAAGTACAAAAATTGTTCATACCAGTTTGGCAAAAGAATAAATCGGGGAAGGTGGTGCATCCATGGATAACAAGGGAAATCAGGGATAGTATAAAAACAAAAGATGAGGCATACAAATTTGCCAGAAAAAGCAGCCTACCGGAGGACTGGGAGAAATTCAGAATCCAGCAGAGGAGGACAAAGGGCTTAATTAGGAAAGGGAAAATAGATTATGAAAGGAAACTGGCAGGGATCATAAAAACTGACTGCAAAAGTTTTTATAGATATGTGAAGAGAAAGAGACTAGTTAAAACAAATGTTGGTCCCTTGCAATCAGAAACAGGTGAATTGATCATGGGGAACAAGGACATGGCAGACCAATTGAATAACTACTTTGGTTCTGTCTTCACTAAGGAAGGCATAAATAATCCGCTGGAAATAGCAGTGGAACGGGGGTCAAATAAAATGGAGGAACTGAGTGAAATCCAGGTTAGCCGGGAGGTGGTGTTGGGTAAATTGAACGGATTGAAGGCCGATAAATCCCCAGGGCCAGATAGTCTGCATCCCAGAGTACTCAAGGAGGTAGCCACAGAAATAGTGGATGCATTAGTGATAATTTTTCAAAATTCCTTAGATTCTGGAGTAGTTCCTGAGGATTGGAGGGTAGCTAATGTAATCCCACTTTTTAAAAAAGGAGGGAGAGAGAAAGCAGGGAATTACAGACCAGTTAGTCTAACATCGGTAGTGGGGAAACTGCTAGAGTCAGTTATTAAAGATGGGATAGCAGCGCATTTGGAAAGTGGTGAAATCATTGGACAAAGTCAGCATGGATTTACGAAAGGTAAATCATGTCTGACAAATCTGATAGAATTTTTCGAGGATGTAACTAGTAGAGTGGATAAGGGAGAACCAGTGGATGTGTTATATCTGGACTTTCAGAAGGCTTTCGACAAGGTCCTGCATAAGAGATTAGCATACAAACTTAAAGCACACGGTATTGGGGGTTCAGTATTGATGTGGATAGAGAACTGGCTGGCATTCAGGAAGCAAAGGGTAGGAGTAAACAGGTCCTTTCCAGAATGGCAGGCAGTGACTAGTGCGGTACCGCAAGGCTCAGTGCTGGGACCCCAGCTATTTACAATATATATTAATGATTTGGACGAGGGAATTCAATGCAACATCTCCAAATTTGCAGATGATACCAAGCTGGGGGGTATAGTTAGGTGTGAGGAGGATGCTTGGAGGCTGCAGGGTGATTTGGATAGGCTGAGTGAATGGGCAGATGCATGGCAGATGCAGTATAATGTGGATAAATGTGAGGTTATCCACTTTGGTGGCAAAAACATGAGGGTAGACTATTATCTGAATGGTGGCAGATTAGGAAAAGGGGAGATGCAACGAGACCTGGGTGTCATGGTACACCAGTCATTGAAAGTAGGCATGCAGGTGCAGCAGGCAGTGAAGAAAGCAAATGGTATGTTAGCATTCATAGCGAAAGGATTTGAGTATAGGAGCAGGGAGGTTCTACTGCAGTTGTACAGGGTTTTGGTGAGGCCACACCTGGAGTATTGCGTGCAGTTTTGGTCTCCAAATCTGAGGAAAGACATCCTTGCCATAGAGAAGATTCACCAGACTGATTCCTGGGATGTCAGGAATTTCATATGAGGAAAGATTGGATAGACTCGGCTTGTACTCGCTGGAATTTAGAAGATTGAGGGGGGATCTTATAGAAACATACAAAATTCTTAAGGGGTTGGACAAGCTAGATGCTGGAAGATTGTTCCCGATGTTGGGGGAGTCCAGAACAAGGGGTCACAGTCTAAGGATAAGGGGGAATTCCTTTAGGACCGAGATGAGGAAAACATTCTTTACACAGAGAGTGGTGAGTCTCTGGAATTCTCTGCCACAGAAGGTAGTTGAGGCCAGTTCATTGGCTATTTTTAAGAGGACGTTAGATGTGGCACTTGTGGCTAAAGGGATCAGGGGATATGGAGAGAATGCAGGTACAGGATACTGAGTTGGATGATCAGCCATGGTCACATTGAATGGCGGTGCAGGCTCGAAGAGCCGAAAGGCCTACTCCTGCACCTATTTTTCTATGTTTCTATGAGACATTGTTTGCTGATGTGGGCATGTTGGGGCGAAAGGCCTATTTCCACACTGTATTTCTCTATGACTCTATCCAATCATATCAGATAATACTGCATGTGGATACAATAAAGTGCAATAGGTAGAGCATAGGGGAAGATACAGAGTAAAGAATATGGTTCTCAGCATTGTGGTACACCTTTTCCAGAGATATAGTCCAATGTCCCCAAGAGGTAGAGGTGAATCAGGCAGTAGCCTAGCTTATGGAAATACCCGTTCAGAAGCCTGATAACAGAGGGAAAGAGGTTATTTCTGAATCTGGTTTGGCATACTTTCAAGCTTCTGTATCTGCAGTGGCTTTAAAAAGTATTCATACCCCTTGAACTTTTCCACATTTTGTCACGTTACAACCACAAACGTAAATGTATTTTATTGAGATTTTATGTGATAGACCAACACAAAGACCAAAAGTTTGTTTTGGGGATTCTTTAGCTTTTCTATGTGGGGGAGGGAGCCAGGGTAAGAGGGAAACTTAGACTATTCTCCGAGTTGCGTCCTCGCTCCCCTCTTTGCGGCCTAGCAAATGGATTGGAGCGGCTTTTCCTGCCGGGGACCCGGACCAGAGCTTCAGCATCAGCGGCGCAGCGTTGGATTCACTGCGGAGTGGGGCAATGCCTACCTGGATCGCCATTTGTAGCTCCGGAGTGTTGGGCCGCTGCTCCAACATCGCGGAGCTGTGGTTCGCAGAGCTCCCAACGCAGGCGGCGCTGACCAACATCGCAGAGTCCTGGGACCCAGTGTTAAATCTCCGCCCAGCGCGGCCTGCGGACTTCGGGAGCCGCTGACTCCGGTAGGAGGTGGCCGTTTCGGATGTCCAAGCCGCTAAGGATGTCCTCCAGTCCCGACGTCGGACTTCCATCACCCCGGCGAGCGGGCCTGAACATCGGGCCGCCCGTAGCGGCGACAGCGGAGGTTTCGGGAACCCCCGACCATGGTAGGACAAAAAAGGAGGATGACTGAATTTTTGGAGCCTTCCCTCACAGGGGGAAATTTTGACCACGCTGTGTGGGGATGTCTGTGTTAAAGACTTTCGTGTTCTGTGCTCTTTATTATTTTTTATGGCTGAATAGCGACTACACATTTCACTGTACCAATTGGTACATGTGACAAATAAATGTATCTTGTATCTTGTCTTTGATTATGTTGGCTGTTTTTCCAAGGCAGTGTAAAGTGCTGATGGAATCAATGGTGGAAAATTGGTCTGTATGACGGATTATGAAGGAGATATAATTTGCAAATTTACGGTTGAAATGTATGTTGTTGGTGGTAAGAATAATAGGAAGGTTTTCTGTGGCTGAAGCAGGATATAGAGCAGATGAAGTTGTCACTCAACACATCCCTGACATGAATACCAGGGAAGAATTGTACCATTCCGGATCTCGCTCTTGGTCACAGAACCACCAATTCCTCTTGCGACCGAACTACCTGTCTCAATTTTTGTTTAGACGTCTCCCTTCTCTGATGTGGATCAAAACCAACTTTGGAGCCAAAAACTCAGTTGCTATTGCCGCAGCTGCATTTTTCCTAAATACCATCATCTCAAACAGTATCCAAATTAGCATGTAACTAGACTACACGGGAGGCCTGGTCCCCCAACACAACCCATTCCCCATCGCAATATTCCACCACTCACACGTTCCCCCAACGTAACCCGTTCCCCCAACGCAACATTCACTAAAATTTCCCTAACTGTGCAGTGTGGTTCATTTCCCCTCATCCACCAGTGCTCCCTCCCCCTCCTCTTCACGTGTGGGAGGGGAGGGGTGGGGAGGAGGGGAGGGGGAGTAGTGGTGGGGTGATGTGTGGGGGTGGCAAAGGGTTGTAGGGGTGGGAAGAGCTTGTGGAGAGGGGTTGTGGGGGGAGTGGTTGTGGGGGGAGTGGGTGTGGGGGGGATGGTGGGGGGAGGGGTTGTGGGGGAAGGGGTTGTGGGGGAAGGGGTTGTGTGGGTGGCTCTCAGGATGGGCAGCTTTCAGGCCAGGCAGCTCTCGGGCTGGGCGGCTCTAGGGCTGGCCGGCTGGGCGACTCTCGGGCTAGGAGGCTGGGCTCTTGCACTCACGGCTTCTGGACTCTCTCACTCACGGACTGTGGACTCAGCCCCGCCTCCGGGATATTTATTCTCTTCACATCGGTGATTAACATCGGGTGCCAAAAGGGGCATTACCTTCATGGTGACAGACAGGTGAGAAGAACAATCTGCTGATCTCACTAAATAACTCAACGAGTCAGGCAGCATGTCTTAAGGAATTGGATTGGTGATGTTTCATGTCAGTCCAAGAAGGATCCCAAACCAAACTATTGACGGATATTTTGAAAATTGTAAGGAAGTTGAGCAGTTCATTATCTGTTTAATTCTAGAGCTAACACACTGGGGAACCATGACGAGAAAAATGGTCAACATAGGGAACCTAAGGATGTAAAGTAGGTAATAAATACAATCAACTATCCATTTTCTCCAGAGATGCTGCCCGAGTTCTTCCAGCATTTGTGTCTATCCAAAACAGTGTACCCATATGAGGAAGAAAAACCAGAGGAGATCCCTGCACTACCCTTTTTACCCTTCCTGGTAGTCACCCATCTCCTTTCTTTATGTACCTGTGGCATGATCGACACTCTGATTGCATTGTAATTTATATTTTCCGCATCCAACATTCCATAGTGGCTGTAAGGAAAATTAACTTGCACTGTGGGTTTGATTTAGAAACATGTTGGTTGTTGTAAGCAGACCATTATCATCAATCTACATCTGGTAAAGCTTCTGTTTTATGAGTTGGCGTGAATACCAGGATCTATTGGCACCAGGAATGGTATATTATATTTCACTCCCCTAAATCTAACAAAGGAATATACACAGTTTGGTGCGCGTTTTGTTTCCCAGATGTGCACATGCCAATATGAATTTCAAGTTTCCTCCACTTAAACTCAGGTATTTTTCTGCGAGAGGAACTTAATGGGTCAGGCAGCAGAAGGAAATGGATGGATGACATTTCAGGTTGGGGCCTTTCTTTCATCAGTAGATGGGTTCCGGATCAAAAACGTCATCAGAACATTTCCCTCCACAAGTGATGCCCGGTCCACTGAGTTTCTCCAGTTGTTTGCTTTTCTTTTCTCAAGATCCCTGCACCTCATGTCTCGTGTGTGTCAGATATCATTCTATCTGTGTTAATCTCTAAGTGCACTTTACCTCCTTTGAACAAAGACAATTTTTCAGATTGATACAAAATGCTGGAGTAACTCAGTGTGAGACCTGAAACGTCACCAATTCCTTTTTTCCAGTGATGCTGCCTGTCCTGCTGAGTTACTCCAGCATTTTGTGTCTTCTATCTTCTGCCACATATAAAGCTGTGCTGGCTATCCCTAATTAGCCCATTCTCTTCCAAATGGGAGTAATTCCTATCTTGAAAAATTCTCTCCAGTAGTAGCCCTACCACTGAAGTGAGGCTGACTGGATAGCATGGAACAAATACATGTTCACTGTGCCTCGGTACACATGACAATAATAAACTAAACTAAACTGAACTAAACTAAAGGTAAATATAGGGGAAGTTTCCTTCATAGTTAACAGACCTATGCCACAGCATTGTAGATCCAGTGAGTTGATTGTCTGCTTATTTTCTCTACGACAGTTATGCTTATGCTAATAAATGTTGCTTGGGAGCAATTGCCAAGATTATCTGTTCACAGTACATCCATAATGTAATAAATCCTTCAGCAATTTATCTACAACACTGTGATGGACAAAGCATAACTTCGTTTTGAAAATGATAGCGTGAAAGTTAAAAAAATGACAGGCAAAAGGCTTTAAAGGATTGTTCAAAGTAATCACCATATGCTAATATTAATTTTCTAACATAGGGAGACGAGATACCTTCCAAAACACACAGTTATTAATCATTGCCAGACAATTCCTTACTAACCGACAATATTACTGTGTAACTATAAGCAATAACTATGAATGAAAATGTAATTGGATAAATTAGCTGGATGTCCCCTGTCCAAAGCAAATAGCTGATATTTGACATTAATTGTGAATATCCAAACCTTGAGCACAGTCCGTATCAGGATTTAGTTGTAATTACTTTTTAGCTAAAATATTTTACTCTGATCTATAAAAGAAAGTTTAACCATGGACATTGATTTAAGATAATTTCAGAATGAGAGCTTATCAATGAAAATAATTACTAATATGCAGAATTATATACTTTAAAATATATTTTTAAAAGTTGCAAAGGTAACAATCAGACTGAAATTGAACATTTATCATACTTTTTACATGATGTGTGCCCACTCCAGTAGGGGTTGGCGGGGAGAGAGAGAGGGTGGTATTACTTAAAATTTAGTTTGCGGATATAGGGCAGCACTGTGGCACAGCGTAGAGTTTCTGCCTTACAGCATTTACAGCGCCAGAGATCTGGGTTCGATCCGGACTACGTTAGTTGACTTGTTATAAATGATTTCACCACCAACTTCCATCCGGCACTCAAATACACTTGGACCATTTCCGACATTTCCCTACCATTCCTTGACCTCAGCATCTCTATTGCAGGTGATACACTCCTGACTGACATCCACTACAAACCAACAGTTTGTGACTGTGACTCCCACAGCTACCTGGACTACTCTTCCTCCCACCCTGCATCCTGTAAGGACTCCATCCCCTATTCCCAATTCCTCCGTCAACGCCGCATCTGCTCCCAGGCTGAGGTGTTCCACACCAGGTCCTCACAAATGTCCTCATTCTTCAGAGAACGGGGTTTCCCCTCCCCCACTATAGATGAGGCTCGCACCAGGGTCTCCTCCATACCCCGCAACACTGCCCTCTCTCCCCATTCCCCCACTCACAACAAGGGCCGAGTCCCCCTGGTCCTCACCTTTCACCCCACCAGCCAGCGCATATAACAGATAGTCCTCCGCCAGTTTCGCCACCTCCAGCGTGACCCCTCCACTCGCCACATCTTCCCATCTCTCCCCCTGTCTGCCTTCCGCAAAGACCGCTCCCTCCGCAACTCCCTTGTCAATTCTTCCCTTCCCTCCCGCTCCACCCCTTCCCCGGGCACTTTCCCTTGCAACCGCAAGAGATGCTACACTTGTCCCTTCACCTCCCCCATCCACTCCTTTCAGGGACCCAAGCAGTCATTCCAAGTCCGACAGAGGTTCACCTGCACCTCCTCCAACTTCATCTACTGCATCCGTTGCTCCAGATGCCAGCTGATCTACATCGGTGAGACCAAGCGGAGGCTGGGCGATCGTTTCGCCGAACACCTCCGCTCGGTCCGCAATAACCAACCCGACCTCCTGGTGGCTCAGCACTTCAACTCCCCCTCCAATTCCGTATCCGACCTCTCGGTCCTGGGCCTCCTCCATGGCCAGAGTGAGCAACACCGCAAGTTGGAGGAACAGCACCTCATATTCCACTTGGGGAGTCTGCATCCTCTGGGCTTAAACATTTAATTTTCGCAATTCTGTTAACCCAGACTGCCCCCTCCCCCTCCCCACCTCTCCCTCAGCCTCGGGTTCTGACATTCCTTCTTCATCTCCCCCCCCCACCCAAGTCGTACTAGCTTCTCATTTTCACACTACAAACAGCTTACAATGGCCTGTTTCCTTTATCATCAATACTTTTTTGCATATCTTTCATTCATTGTTCTTTATCTCTCCACATCACTGTCTATATCTCTCGTTTCCCTGATCCCTGACCAGTCTGAAGAAGGGTCTTGACCAGAAACGTTGCCTATCTCCTTCGCTCCTTAGATGCTGCTGCACCCGCTGAGTTTCACCAGTTTTTTGTGTAACCCTTGTTATAAATGTAGGTTAGTTGACTTGTTATAAATATAAATTGTTCTTTGTGTGTGTAGGATAGTATTATTATGCGGGAATCGCTGGTCGGTCACGGACTCGGTGGGCTGAAGGGCCTGTTTCCGCGCTGTATCTCTCAACTAAACTAAACAGCAGGAACCGCCAACATTAGGTGTTATTAAAGGATGGAAATTTGTTAAATTTCTTAATACTATGAAGTCAACAACTTGGCAAACTAACAAAATGCTTTGCTGAAATGTAGTTTAACAGTAGAAAGGTGTTGGTTGAATTTATTTAATTGTGAAGTCAATAAATTCATAGTTTGGAACAAAAGCAGAAAATGGTGGAAATTGTCAACAAAACACACAGCCCTCTGTGGAAAGATAAACAGTTTACATTTGTGTCTGTGACCTCAGTGTAGATTAGTTTAGTTTAGAGAAACAGCATGAAAACAGGCCCTTGGCCCACCCAGGGCAGACCTACTATGAAACTAATGAATCTTAAACTTCAGGGCCCCTAATCCCGGAGGGGCCCCAAAAGCCCAGATATTCTTCCGATTTAAATCGAAATTCCGATTTTTTTTTGTTTTCCTAGAAATGAATCAGATTTTTCCCCTCGACTAAACCCCTCACCTCGACAAAACTTTACCTCACACTTAAACGTCAACTCACTAAACCTTGCCTCGACTAAGCCTCCCACCTCACACTTAATCCCCACCTCAACTAATCACCGCCTCTCTCCCACTCCTGCAGGGAGGGGCTACGACCACTGCAGGCGGGGGGTGCTCGGGCTCATCGTCAACGTCAGCTCGCGTGCGCCCCTCCCCTCCTACCAGCTCTCTCAGGCAATGACCTGTGCCGCTCTCCACCCTCAGTCCTCCCCCTCCCCTTCCCCCTGGTTGGAGCCGTTCCGTTCCGCCAACGGTCGGGCGGGTATAAATAGCGGGAGCGGGAGAGAGGCGGCGATTAGTCAGGCGCGGATTAGGTGTGAGGTGGAGCTTACTCGTGAGGTGGGAGGTTTGTTTAAATTGAGGTGGGGTTAAGGTGTGAGGTTTCTTTGAGGGGCGAGGTCGAGTGAGGTATGGTTTACTCGAGGCGAGGTTTAGGTGTGAGGAGAAGTTTGGTAATGAGGTATCGTCGAGGTGAGAGGTTTAGTGAGGCGAGGGGATTAGTCGAGGTGTAGGTGAGGGGAAGTGAGCGTAGATGAGATGAGGAGAAGTGGGTGTCTGAGCTCAGGAAGGGAGACCGAGGTGCTGCTGAAGGAGACAAGACCACTGCCTTCTGTGGCAGATAATTCCACAAATTCACAACTCTAAGTAAAAACATTTATTTTCATCTCAGTGCTAGGCAAAGAGACATTTCAGGTAACATATTTAGCTGTATGAGGCTATTTATTGAAACATATAAGTAGCAATGTTACAAAATTTTGAAATTAAAAAAATCAAGTCTGCAATTTATCCCACCAGATAAAGCATAAAAAGAAGTTGAATTTGACACCTAATTCATTTTCATATCTTCAGTATTAAAAACGTTATGGCCATTTTCATTCTCGAAAATTAGCATCTTGTTCCCCATTGCCCTTCCATTGACTTAACTCAAAAGCTGTGATCTAGAACAGTCAAAAGCCCATAACTTTCTTAAAAATTAAGAGAACTCAATGAAATTTTCAGTTATTATAGATTGAAGCATTTTGAAACAAATATGAAACAATCTTACTTGGATGACCTGAAATTAAAGTATATAATTAGTTAGTTATCTAATTGTAGCTAATTACAAAATTCAATTACTAGATCTAAACATCTATCCATTTCTTAAGAAAAGATAAACTTTTTTTAATTGCCTAAGTGTCCAAATAACATTCACAAAATAATCCACAATATAACATGATTTTTTATTTCTCATTTTCATGAATTTATAGGCCAAATGGAAGGAATTTAGTGTTTAATGCCTGTAAATTAATGGCCATTTAAATCAACTAGCGAGTGGGTTTTAGTGGAATGCGGTGGATTGGAACGTTGCGGTTTGCGGTGAAGTTGTTATGAAAAATACAGCTGGTTTATACATTTTTTTGGTCCCCTTTTCGCAACATAAAAATGTGATTAAAGCCTTCCTAAAAACCAAGTTTTAATGTAAATATAAACTGTGCACTTTATTTTCTCCCCTACGTTAGGTCTGTTCTGCTGTCAGCGTTCAGAGCTTTAGAAGATGATTTTTAAACTACTCTAGTTAATAAATAATCTAGCGTAGTTTAAAAATACCTTCATGAATGAAATGTCGGAGCGATTTATCTTTAGCGACGAAATCGCCCGACATGGATCGATTTGGACTGCCTAGGAAAATCAGCATTTTAAACCCGCCCCCCTCTGAAAGGCGCCAAAGCCACGCACACGGGGAGCGGCAGAACTGCAGCGCTGCTAAAGATAGGTATTGCAACATACCTACTCTAGAGACAGGAAACATGTTTCCAATGCTGGGAGAGTCCAGAACCAGGGGCCACAGTTTAAGAATAAGGGGTAGACCATTTAGAACGGAGATGAGGAAATACTATTTCACACAGAGGGTTGTGGAATTCTCTGCCTCAGAAGGCAATGGAGGCCCATTCTCTGGGAGCTTTCAAGAGAGAAAAAGATAGAGCTCTTAAAGATAGCAGAGTCGAGGGATATGGGGTGAAGGCAGGAACGGGGTACTGATTGTGGATAATCAGCCATGATCTCAGTGAATGGCGGTGCTGGCATACTCCTGCACCTATTGTTTATTGTCTATTTCATGAAACATATATCTTTTGGGGGTTATTTTACTGCTATGTGTTAAAAAAATTCTAAGTTTCTGTTATGTAAACTACCAGCAGAAAGCTTGAGAATCACTTTAAATGTATTGAAAATGCAAGAGCTTAATCACCCCCCTTAACCCCCACCGGGATGCTGCCCCTGGACCCTGCCGGGGGCCTAGCTGTGAAGGACAGCTGTATCCTGTTGATCACGGAGACCTGGCTTCATTCATCCATTCCGGACTCTGCTATCGAGCTAGCAGGCTACACAGCACAGCGTCATGACAGGACAAGAGACTCTGGTAAGAGCAGAGGTGGAGGGCTCTGTGTGTACATGAACAACACCTGGTGTACAAACACAGTGATTGTGGACAGTCACTGCTCCCCAGACCTGGAGTATGTGACTGTTAAATGCAGGCCCATTTATCTCACTAGAGAGTTTACTGTTGTCATGATAACTGCTGTGTACATACCACCGATGCTAATGCTAACTCGGCTATCGGACATTTGTACGGTAGCACTAGAAGTTAACAGAGCATATATCCGGACAGTGTTCACATCACAGCAGGGGACTTTAATCACTCGGAGTTGAAGAAAATGCTCCCCAAATTCTACCAGCATGTTAAATAGAAACATAGAAACATAGAAATTAGGTGCAGGAGTAGGCCATTCAGCCCTTCGAGCCTGCCCGCCATTCAATATGATCATGGCTGATCATCCAACTCAGTGTCCCGTACCTGCCTTCTCTCCATACCCTCTGTGGCAGAGAGTTCCAGAGACCCACCACTCTCTGTGTGAAAAAAGTCCTTCTCATCTCAGTCCTAAAGGATTTCCCCCTTATCCTTAAGCTGTGACCCCTTGTCCTGGACCTCCCCAACATCGGGAACAATCTTCCTGCATCTAGCCTGTCCAACCCCTTAAGAATCTTGTAAGTTTCTATAAGATCCCCTCTCAATCTCCTAAATTCTAGAGAGTATAAACCGAGTCTATCCAGTCTTTGTTCATAAGACAGTCCTGACATCCCAGGAATCAGTCTGGTGAACCTTCTCTGCATTCCCTCTATGGCAATAATGTCCTTCCTCAGATTTGGAGACCAGAACTGTACGCAATACTCCAGGTGTGGTCTCACCAAGACCCTATACAACTGAAGTAGAACCTCCCTGCTCCTATACTCAAATCCTTTTGCTATGAAAGCTAACATACCATTCGCTTTCTTCACTGCCTGCTGTACCTGCATGCCTACTTTCAATGACTGGTGTACCATGACACCCAGGTTGCGCTGCATCTCCCCTTTTCCTAATCGGCCATCATTTAAATAATAGTCTGCTTTCCTATTTGAGGGTGACGCCTCGTTGGCAGAGGAGCTGAACCTCTTCTTTGCTCGCTTTGGAGCCACCCGAGACAGCCACAACACGCCATATGGTCCACAGTAGCCTAACCCTCAAAATAGAAGAGCTTGAGGTGAGGTGCATGCTGCGGGCTATCAATCCAAGGAAGGCGACTGGACCCGACGGCGTCTCTGAACGCGTGCTGAAGGACTGCGCAGACCAGCTGGCTGGAGTCTTCACAAGGATTTTTAACCAGTCTCTGGCCCAGTCCACTGTCCCACCCTGTCTGAAGTCCGCAACCATAGTCCCGTTGCCCAAAAAACGACTACCGGCCAGTCGCACTCACACCAGTGGTGGTGAAGTGCTTTGAAAAACTGGTCCGGGGTCATATCACATCACTCCTGCCCTGAAGCTTTGACCCCCACCAGTTTATGTACAGAGCGAATAGATCTACAGAGGACGCTGTAGCCACAGCTCTCCATGCTGCACTGTCCCACCTGGAGCAGCGGGGAAGCTATGTGCGAATGCTCTTTGTGGACTACAGCTCTGCTTTTAATACTATCCTTCCCCACAAACTGGTGGACAAACTGGGGGACTTGGAACTTCCACACTCTACCTGCATGTGGATAAATAGCTTCCTGTCGGGCTGCAGCCAGAGAGTCAGAATGGGCCATCACACATCCACGGCCCTCAGCCTCAGTACCGGCTCTCCACAGGGCTGTGTGCTGAGCCCCCTGCTCTACACCATCTACACACATGACTGCACCTCCGCCCACCACAGCAACACCATTGTCAAATTTGCGGATGACACTACGGTGGTGGGGCTCATCTCCGGGGGGGACGAGTACGCCTATCGGGATGAGGTGGAGCAGCTGACAGTGTGGTGTGGAGAGAATAACCTGCTCCTGAACACCTTAAAGACCAAGGAGATAATAATAGACTTCAGGAAGAACAAAACGGAAATGTACGACTAATCATCAGAGGGGACTGTGTGGAGAGGGTGGCGGATTTCCGCTTCCTGGGAATCTATAATGAGGAGGACCTGATGTGGAGGGTGAACACCTCTATGCTGCTGAAAAAAGGTCCAGCAGAGACTGCACTTCCTGAGAGTGCTCAGGAAGAATAACATCACACAGAGACTGCTGCTGTCCTTTTATCGGTGCTCCATTGAGAGCATCCTAACATACTGTGTATGCATGTGGTACACCAGCTGCACAGCGGCTCAGAGGAAAGCGCTCCAGAGGGCCATTGACAATGCCCAGAGGATTGTCGGCTGCCCTCTCCTTACCTTGGAGGACTTACACAGTTCCTGCTGCATCAAAAAATCCCATAATATTATAAAGGACATTTCTCACCCCGGACGCTCCCCGTTTGAACTGTTGCCGTCAGGCAGACAGTACAGATTTACAAGGACAAGGACAAACAGACTTAAAAACAGTTTTTACCCCACTGCTATAAAGGCACTAAATGTAGCCGCCAAGGAACGCGGGGACTAAGGGACTGTGGTTGGTACACTGTGAAATCAACAGAAGGATGGAGGGTTGGGTGTTTATGCGTGCTGTTTTCATAGATATTTTAGTTGTTTATCATCTTTTTAATATTTTCCCTTGTATGTATCGTTAGCTTTTATGGTTTGAATGTTGCACTGACTGGCTGACATTTTTTAATTTAGTTGTACATGGTTCATGTTACAATGACAATAAAGAAACTATTCTAGTCTAGCCAGCCTCCTGGAACCCTGGCCTATACTTCCTAGTTTTTTTGTGGAGGTGAATATCATGCTTAGTCCACATTGCTTATAACTTTTGGGTCTACTGCATGAGAAGGGGTTTATAAAAAAATTATAATATTAATAATATAGTGTAATTCAATACAAAATAATAGTTAAAATCAAAATGAAAAGGTTATTAAAATATAATTTAGGCGAGCCATAAAAGAAAAAACTTTCAAATTAAGGATGTTTCTTTCTAAATATATTTAATATAAAATAATTATAAATAATTTAAAACACTATTAACATTTATGACAAAAATTAAAATTTGTGGTGCTTTGTCGTAGAATAACCCCTTTGAAGAAGATACCAGTGGTTACCCAGACCTCATTGCTGGTTGCAAATGGGCCCGCATAACAGTTCAAGTTTCAGGTCCGCCACTGGGCCTACCGAGTCCACGCCGACCAGCGATCTCCATACACTAGCACTATCCTACACATTAGGAACAATTGACCATTTTTTACCAAAGCCAATTAATCTACAAACTTGTACATCTTTGGAGTGTGGGAGGAAGCTGAAGCAGTTGGAGAAAACACACATAGTCAGGAGGAGAACATATAAATTCCATAGAAACTGCACCCATAATCAGAGTCAAACCTGGGTCTCTGGCACTGTGAGGCAGCAACTCTATCGCTGTGCCACCATATTTCCATAGACCGTTTGAATGTCATTAGGTACACTTTGAATTAAGTTCAAACTATTAGGACAGCACTGTATTAACATTCAATGTGATCATTTCAGTGCTTCAAGATTGAAGTTCCCAGCACCCCCTCTCCACTCCAAAGTGGAAAGGGGGCGCTGAACTTTACATTTGCGGAGCCTGGGATCTCTCGCCGAGATCGCCAGTGTGTGGAGCTCCGTCCAGCACTGCCTGTTGGCTTGGAAGCCGCGGTCTCCGGTAAGGAGGCGGTTGTTCCTGGCACCACAAGCCGCTGGGAGGGTCTACCGACGCCGGAGTACCATCACCCGGTGAGAACAGCTGGGAACATAGGGCTCCGTAGCAGCGACTGTGGAGCCCTCAATAGGCCCAACAACTTTGGGTGGACATGGTGATGGGGACTGGACTTTGTGCCTTCCCCCACAGTGGGAACCATTGTGAGGGGATGTTTTTATGTTTTAATGTTAAATTTCTTTAATGCTATGTTGTATTTTTATTAGTGTGTTGCAAGGACATCTGAATTTCCCCTGAATAAGGGGATTAATAAAGTATTTGTTATGTTATGTTATGTTATTTGTTTATATGTATTCAAGATGGAGTGGAGAATCCAGTCAGCATCCACATCTTTTTCCAGCAACAGTTACAGCCCTTTTTGTCAAAGGCCTGATTTCAAATGCCTGCAGCACCATTTCCTCATTAATAGTAGATGGATAGAGGAATATTCTAGGGCTTTGATTTTTTTTTAATCAAAAAGCAGTTGGAAATAATTTTCCCTCAGGTGATTGAAATGGATTGACATGCCCCATGAATTCTAGTTCGCCAAAGTAGAATGAAAAGTGAGCCAAATAACTTTGATAATTTCATGCAGCTTACAGCTTTTGATCAACGAACCTTCCTACCTAGCTACCAATTTAGATCAACCAAATAATGATAAATCTTTATTTGGCTCAAGGGGTTGAGGTGCTTTATGGAGTGGACCTGAGTGCAGGCTATGCACCAGTTAATTATGGGTTTTTTTCAGGTTCAGAGGAACTTGTGTAAACTGATTGAAGCTTTGTGTGCCGAATGCTAACATCACCACAGGAGGTCTTCATTAAAAGGCCTGGTCACAACATGCTAGCCTGAAGTTATTTAAATTAAAAAATATGTTGTTTGAGAACTTAATTCAGTTTCATTCACCGTCGGACTCCCATAGATTTTGAGATTTGATTGCTAACTTGTCTGAACATTTGGCAGGCACATGTCCCTTGGGCTAGCTTGGCCTCCTGCCACCCAGACTCCTGCTCAAGCATAATAGCAGCAGAGGGACATGGAAACAACCACTTAGCCCGTCGAGCCTTTTCTACTGTTCAGTGAAAGTATGACTGAGCTAATGCCAAAAACCCATTTTTGTCCTAAAGCCTATAAATCCCTGATTTTACTTCGGAGTCACATGAGTGACTACATGAAGACCCCGCCAGCGGCATGCGCGACATATCGTCGAATGCAATGCGAAGCGACAGGCAGGAGGAGCGCCGCTCCTCCAGCGTAAGTTTGAAAATGGCCCGCAGGTACGTACTTACCATTCCTGAGGTCATTGTCGGCTCTGTATTGTTTGTATTACAGAGCGCACCAACATGGAGTCCAGGACTAAGTTCAAACGAGCCGCTGCCAAAATTGCTCCTGAGGACCGCGAAGGAGGTAGCCAGCAGCGGTCGAGTTCTCCAGAGCTGCTGATTCAAACTGCAGCCCCCGACTTCACGCCGCTACAGCCCGCAGTTGCTCCTCGGATTGGCAGCAAAACCACCCGGAAGTCGGGCAGGTCCTCTGACTCGGCTAAGTCCGGACTGGAGGACACCGCAAGAAGCGACAGCGGTCGACTATCCCGCATGGAGCGGATGGTGGAGCAGTTGCTCCAACGTGACCTGCTGCAGCAGGGGTATGGTCACAGTGGGTCTCCTCGCAGACCCACGTCAGAATCCTTTACAGGACTGCCAAATGTCTCACGCTCCTTGCAGGGGAGCATTAGGAGTCAGAACTGGGCTGACTCTGAAGAGGGGAGTGTGGCTGAAGATACACCTATGCTAGGGGTGCCAGAAGAGGAGCTATTGGGAATGGTCACGAAATTTGCGATGCCTGCCCAAAAAGGGCTGCCGTTACATCCAAAGTTGGCTGCCAGTATCAACTACATGATAACAAACCAACTTCAAGAACAAGCCATTAATGACACGGCAGCCAAATACTTAGCTCCATAGAATTGTGTCTCCCTCAACGTGCCTGCTGTTAACAACCCCATTTGGGGTAACATGAGCCCCGGCATCAGGAGTCAGGAAGTGAAACTCCAGAAGATCCTTAAACTCCTGGAGTGGAAATGCCGGAAGAGCTACAGGATGCTCTAGCTCTCCTATGTAACACTCAGTATGAAAAACAGTTACAGGAAGAGTGTTCATCTGGCCTGCACTGAACCTCAAGTTCGCTGGGTTGTGCAGACCCAGCAGTGCACAGCCGCCAACATTACTATTCGGGGACAACCTGCCTAAACAGGTAAAAGACCTTGATGAAGAGGCAAAGACAATAGGCATGATTAAAGTGCCGGCTGCCACCAAGTTCTCATACCATCGGCGGCAGCACCCCTATGCATCCACCAGCAGACCACGCTACCACAGCAATAGACCACCTGCTGGTGAAAGCTTGAAGGCCGTCCAACCTGCTCAACAGTGTTTTTTAGACCGTGGCCCAGCACGGCCTTCTTGGAAGATGCGCCACCCCCACACCACAGCGCCTCCACATCCCAAGAAACAAGGACGGAGGCAACCAATACAGCGCCACCGGTAACCATGGAGGTAGGTGGGTCTGGTTGCCTCAGGAACATCGCATGTTTAAACTTCTCACAGGTTGGGGGACGGTTGCACTTGTTTCGGGATGCATGGAGTACTTTAACCTCTGATCCTTTCATACTGCAAAGTATTCAGGGATACAAAATTGAATTTGTTCACAAACTCCCTTCCCCCATTCAGCATACACCTAGTCGAAAGTTTGTACTTTCACAGAAAGAAAATACAGAAGGTCATGCTGAACTCTTAAGACTACATTCAAAAGGGGTAATTGAGAAAACCAAAAGAGAGTCATGAGTTTGTATCGAACATTTTCACTAAAAATAAAAAAGACGGTGGATGCTGCATCATTATTGATTTGACCGAACTGAATACTTTCGTGCAGTATGCACACTTCAAAATGGAAACCTTTGTCACTGCCAAACAACTAGTTTCCAAGAGGTACGTCATGGCTTGCATCGACCTAAAGGAGGCATATTATTCAGTACCAATAGACAAGGATCATTGCAGATATTTGAAATTGTCTGGATGAGGCAGCTCTGGCAGTATAAACCGCTGCCTAATGGATTATCATCAGCACCCAGACTGTTTACCAAATTATTAAAACCAGCTTTAGAGTATCTCAGAAAACAAAAACATATTGTTATGGCATACCTCAATGACATTTTAATCGTGGGGAAAACCTTGGAGTTGGCCAAATTGGCTGTCTCAGCCACTGAGCACTTATTTCAAAAACCGGGGTTTATCATCCATCCAGATAATTCAAAATTGATGCCTTCTACCACTATGGACTATTTGGGATTCACAATTGACTCTGTTCATATGTCTGTCACTTTGCCACCGAACAAAGCATCAGACTTGATAACAGCCTTACTGGCATCAAGAAACCATCTATTTGGCAAGTAGCCAGGGTGACTGGGAAGCTTGTGGCTGCTTTTCCCAGCCACTGCATTACCAAAGCCTACAAAGGGCAAAAATTGCAGCACTCAAACACCATGCGGGCTATTTTGACAGGCCAATGCAATTACCAGGGAAAGCAAAATTGGAATTACAATGGTGGATAGACAATGCTCGACATTGCTCTAACCCCATCACAATCACAAATCCCTCGGTTATACTACAAACTGATGCCAGCGCACAAGGCTGGGGAGGAACTAATACCACCTCCAGTTGCGGTGGTAGATGGAATGCACATGAATTAACCCCACTCCCGGTACTGGGAAATAAATATCTAGAAATGTTGGGAGCATTTCATGGACTCCGGGCTTACTGTTCGGACATGCACCATCTGCACGTACGCTTACAAATTGATAATACCACTGTGGTGGCTTATATCAATCATATGGGTGGAATCAAGTCGATATCCTGTGACGAATTGGTCAATACAATCTGGCACTGGTGCCCAGAAAGGAGCATTTGGATATCAGCCATTTACCTTCCAGGCAGGCTAAATACAGTGGCGGACACCAGGTCACGCAAATTTAATGACAGCACCGAATGGATGTTGGACCACAAAGTGTTTGCCAATATTATAGATCGATATGGAACACCAGATATCGACTTTTTTTGCATCCAGACTTAATCACCAAATAACAACATATTTTGCATGGGAACCAGACCCAGCGGCAGTAGCGATGGACGCTTTCTCATGGCACTGGGGCGAGTTGTTTTTCTATGCATTTCCCCCCTTCTGCCTCATCAGTCGGGTCTTGCAAAAAATTCAACAAGTCTCCGCATCGGGTATTCTGGTTGTGCCCGACTGGCCTACTCAACCATGGTTCCCTGTGGTACTGGACATGGCCTCAAAACCATGCATCCCAATAAATAAACACCAGACTTTATTGGTACACCCTGTGACAGGGGAGAGTCACCCATGCCATGACCGGATGAACCTATTGGTTTACAGGGTTTGAAAATCCACTTTTGGATTTTGGACTCTCGGATCGAACAATCAATATCATCACAGCATCATGCAGGGAGTCCACCAGGAAACAGTACCTCACTTACGTGAAGAAATGGGAGGTGTTCTGTACCAAAACAAACACCACATATGACACAGCCACCATCACAGAAGTGCTGGAGTTCCTGGCAAGCATTCATTTCGATGAAGGTCTGAGCTACTGTGCCAGAAGTGCCCTATCCAGTTATCTTGGACAAGGTTACAATCACCTTACAGTGGGGTCTCACCCTTTGGTGTCGAAACTAATGAGGGGAATATTTAATTCAAATCCCCCCAGGCCTAGATATTCCCAGACCTGGGATATCGGCATTGTACTAACCATGCTCCTAGGGTGGGCACCAATAACGTCCCTATCGTTGGACAAATAGACCTACAAAATGGTAATGCTGATGGCACTACACAAGCTAAGTGTGGACGCCATGGTTATAACCAGCAAAAAGGTAACTTTCTTTATACAGGGGTTACTCAAAGACAGGCCTGGATCATCTGGCCAAAAGTTGGATTTCCTGGCTTACCCCATAGACAGCCGTTTAATGCATACTGACCCACCTTTTACACTACATGGAGGTCACCAAGTGTCTCGGGGCACGGAAAGGGCTTTGCTTATAAGTCACAAACGTCCTCATCACAAAGTCACCGTGCAAACCATTTCAAGATGGTTAAGGGTGGTATTGAGTGCAGCGGGGGTGGACACTAACGTGTTTAAATCTCACTCCACCAGGGCTGCATCCACATCGGAGGCAAGGATGATGGAAGTTCCTATGGACCGCATCCTTGCAACGGCGGGTTGGACAATTGAGAAAACCTTTCAGCGGTTTTATAATAAACCCATGGCTGTGCCTGAGACGTTTGCCGACAGAATATTAAGTTCTGTTTTATAATTTCCCTGATGTAGGAGTATTATTATTTGGTATTGTTAAATAAATACCCTTTTGTTTTTCAGCACAGTTTCATGCCGGAAATACGTTAACATACTTCCTCCATTTGTCATTAAGGCAGTGTGTGAGCATGGACTCGTTCCAGGGCATGAAATCACAGAGCTTTGAAATCTTCACGTAGTCACTCACGTGACTCCCATGTAAAATAGTAAGATTAAATGAGAACTTACCAGTTTGAGGTTTGATCTTTATTTTATGAGGAGTTACGATGAGGGATTACATGCCCTCCACTCCCAAACCCTCTATTATAAAGGTCAACTGGTATAACTAGTTTGCTTATCTTACTATGTTAGTCAACTCTGTTATCTGTGATTTCACACTGCTGCTTTGAAGAATGTCGCGCATGCGTGCTGGCGGGGTCTTCACGTAATCCCTCATCGTAACTCATAAAATAAAGATCAAACCTCAAACTGGTAAATTCTCATTTAATCTTACTATTTTAAACTACAATTGGCAAAACCTCTACTAATCAAGCGGGACACAAAATGTTGGAGTAACTCAGCGGGTCAGGCAGCATCTCTGGGTAGAAGGAATGAGTGACATTTTGGGTTGAGACCCTTCTTCAGATTGAGAGTCAGGGGAGAGGGACGCAAATATAGAAGGATAACATGTGAAAACGAGACATCAAAGCAGACGAAGATCAAGGAAAATGTTGAATGGATCATTGTTAGCTAGGGGAAGGTGACAACGAAGCATACGAAGAAGAGGGATATTGGCTAAATGCAGGCAAATGGACCTGCATAGATGGGACATCTTGGTTGGCATGGATGAGTGGGGCCGAAGGGCCTGTTTCCATGCTGTATGACTCTAATACGTTTGCTTTTTTGCCTGCATATGTTGTGTACTTGTTCGGTAAAAATAATATTCTTCTCCTGCAAAAAGAAGATCGGGAACTCAGCATATCTCAGCATATCGTCCAAATAACTGTTATTCCCCAGTCTCTGGATCACAGTTGCTTTTAATTTTAATTTATCCTTTGCGGATCTATTCTGAAAATTTGAAGATTTAAATCCTAACCTAATCTTTGTTGAATAATCTGAATGTTTCATAAATCTATGGCAATTTCCAAAAGTTATAATCTTCAAGGGTCCTAAATTGCGTCACTAGTGTTGAAAGGTTGAACAATGCATTAATGTACAAGAACAAAATGCACTTGGAAGATGAGAGGAATGTATTTAACTCTGCAGGCTGTAATAATAAGGAATACATTGCCAAAAAAAAGATGACAGAAGCAGATCAGTTGTAACTTTCAAAGGGGAATGAATATGGATTGTGAAACTACAAACTTGCATGGAAATGAGATAAGACCATTCAAATAGAATTAATTGGATTACCTTTCCCAAAGCTGTCATAAATCCAATGTGTTGAATTGCTTTCTTTTATATAATTTTGTTGTTTTTTTTAAATTACCTATTGCGAATGTAAATGTAAGTAATGCTCCGCACATTTCTTCATGCCTTAGTGCCCATCACTCTAATTGTATGCTCATTTTTGGGCAAGATCTCAGAATTCATGAGCACTGCTGTTTTGGTATCTAAGTCACCCAAATGACCAAGAACAGGGCAACATCCAAAATGAATCATCAGCAACTCAGTGGTCTGAAAATAACAGTTCCTCCACAACTGACATGAAAAAAAGAAACATTTACTGTAACTTAAAGTTCAAAACAGTGTATTTAAATGCCCAATAACATGAAAGCCACATTCACAGCAAGATGCCTGCACGTCACTCTACACATTTACTGCTTACAAGGAATACAGCTTGCAGTGAAGATTACACCAGACACTTTTATTCAACCAAAATGCCATCAAATGATAATTTGTTCTCTTCAAGAGTGAAATAGTAGTTTCCCAGGTATCATGGCCACTCAAAGAAACACCAGTGTATGAGGCTCAGAGGATCAGCAGCCGCCTTATGTGTGCAGGAGATAGACAGAAAATGCTGGAGTAACTGTCGAGGAAATTGACAGAGGGAAATTGAAAATAAAAAACTGAGACTTCGAGGTTTGCTTCGAGACGCTTTATTGCATGATTTCATGGAGAGATGGCGGCAGTTAACTGCTCACCAGTTCTCTGACCTTGCAGCAGATTTAGCCGACAGTTATACAGTGCAGTAAACAACTTTTGTTTGTTAGATACTATTTTCCTATTATTACCATCTACTCGGGTAGACAAAAATGCTGGAGAAACGCAATGGATGTAGCAGCATCTATGGAGCGAAGGAAATAGGGAACATTTCAGGCCGAAACCCTTCTTCAGACTTTTTCCAGCATCTGCAGTTCCTTCTTGAACATTATTATCTACTACATGGGTACCAATTATTTGGGGGTGGGGTGGGTGGGAGGTTGGGGGAAACTTTTTTTTAATCTATTACCTTGATGGAGATGCAGTTTTTTTCTGTATCGTATGTCCGTCCGCACTGCAGCCTAACATCGGGGAGCTGACGGCCTCAGCTGGAGACCGACTTCGGGAGCTTCAACCACGGAAGTCTGCAGACTTACCATCGTGGAGTCCACGATCCCTGACAAGGATCGATTTTGGAGCTGCAACCGCGGGAACCTGCAAACTTTAACATCAAGGAGCTCACGGTTCCTAGTTAGAGACTGACTTCAGGAGCTCCAAGCCACAGAAGGTTCGACTGCCCCGACCGCGGGAGAATAAAGTGGAAGAAAATTAGACCTCATTGCCTTCCATCACAGTGAGGAATGTGGAATCCGTGTGGTGAATGTTTATGTTAAATTTTATGTAGTTGTGTGTCTTGTTGCTTTATGGTAATCCGGGTTTCACTGTATCTTAATTGATACATGTGACAATAAACTGACATTTGAACCCTTTGAATCTTTTGGTCACTGCTGTAAGAGAAAGATCATTAAAGCTCTTGAATCATAAGAGGAGAGACTTGATCTCTCTGTCCAGCAACCCACAGAAGCAACACAAAACATTACTGATTTCATATGCATTCCTAATATGTAGCCACACAAATTGTCATCTTATCCTTATACATATCCGTCTCATCCTAGCAACTTACATCAACATGAAGCATCAACACTATTGCTCTCACCACAGATGCTGCCTGACGACCTGATTATTTCCAGCAGTTTTTGTTTTGAATTCAGCTAATATGACCTGACTGTGACGCCTGTGACTCCATTGAAGAAAGGAAATCTCTCTCAAGCAGATTTAGTTTCGTTTAGTTTAGAGATGCAAGCCCATCGGCCCACTGAGTTCATGCTGACCAGCGATCCCCGCACACTAACACTATCCTACACAGACTGGGGACAATTTACAATTTTACCAAGCCAATTAGCCTACAAACCTGTATGCCTTTGGAGTGTTGGAGGAAACCAGAGTACCCAGAGAAAACCCACGCAGTTCATGGGGAGAACGTACAAACAGCATTATGTACAGACAGCACCCGTAGTCAGGATCGAACCTGGATCTGTGGTACTGTAAGGTAGAAACTGTACCTCTGTGGCACCATGCCGCCCTGATGATGTGATCTACCGGTCTCTTGAGGTACTTGCCCTCAGGATTTCCTGGTACAGTTATCTGTAAATAAATAGCAATGTCCATGAGCTGGAAGGCATGCTATGGTTGTATTTGTGGGTACCTTAAGGGTTTGGCTGATGTGATTACAGTGTTATATTTAACAGCGGATGCTGTAAGAAATTTGATTACAGATATTTGCCAACTGCAGCTGTTTCTGAAACAGTGTGGGGTACCTTGTTTGTACGAAGCTCACAGAGTGAACAGTGCACATGCAGCATTACGTACAACAGAATGGAATAGTGCAAGATTGGGCTGCAATCTGAGGTATTGCAAAAAAAGTATAATAATGCAATAATCATATGAGGTAGACTTCACGGCATGTTTTCATGGCTTTGGAGAAGGTGCAGAAAAAATTGGGAAGGTCATATTTCAACTAAATAATAACAAGGCACAGGAGCCAATACTGTCTCTCTTGAAATTCTAAAATTTACCCGTGAAAAGCTTCAGTCACAAATCTATAATCTCATCGCTCGCATCTGAGAAGAAATAGTTTAAATCATGATCACCTTTCAGAAAGGAGCCACACAGATTAATAGAATGCCTTTTATTGTCATTCAAACAGCTTGGTTTGAACAAAATTGCATTTCTACAGTCTTAACATTACAAATAATCCCAAGACCCACACTTAACACAATTTACATAAACATCCATCACAGTGAATTTCCAAAACCTCCTCACTATGATGGAAGGCAAAAGTCTTATGTCTTCCCTTTGTTCTTCTCCCGCGGTCCAGCAGTCCAACCGTAACGTCGAGGCGACTGGGGCGCCCGATGTTAAAGCCCCCGGCGGGCGATGGTCTCCCGCGGGCCGTTAAGCTGCACCGGGCGACGTTAGGCCCCGCTCCTAGTCATTTAAATCCTGCGATTCCAGCGGGAGAAGTTGCCGTTGTGGGCGCTCCGAAAAGCGGTCTCCCTCCAGGGACCTGCGAGCTCCCGATGTTCCTGTCCACCGGGCCTGTGGCCGGAGCCTCCGAAGCTCTGAAGATGGGTCGCAGCCGCTCGCCACCACAGCTCTTCCCACTCCGAAATCAGCCAGCTCCACAATGGCAAGTCCACAGGCTCTGCGACTGGAGCCCTCAGGTTGGTTCCGGCCAGAGGCCATTGCAGGCTCCACGATGTTAGGCCCAACGACATCGGAGACCCGACAGGGAAAAAGTCGGGTCCCCCGTACAGGGAAGAGATTAAACGTTTCCCCCATCCCCCCACCCCCCATATATACACAGCTAAAAAATAATTAAAACTAGAATCAACGCATACATTTAATGAGACAAAAGGATGATTTTCCGGTCAAATCATACCATGCATGAATACATTCAAATAGTACAGAAGAGAAAACAAACAGAGTGCAGAATACAATATTGCAGCTACAGAGAAAGTGTGGTTAAAAAGTGCAAGGACCATGGCGATGTAGATGGAAAGATTGGGAATACATTTTAGAGCTTTCCTCAAGAGTCTAATAATAGCAGAAACAAAGCTGTTCTGAAATCAAGTGGTATGCCATGTTTCTGGTGCCATCTTGTGTCCTTCAAGTCCAAATTTGTTAAAAATGTAGTCTTAACTTAACCATAAAGTCCTGTTGTCCTTGAGGTAGCAATGGGTTGGAGTTGCAGGGATTGGCCTCGCTAGACCAAGGAGGGCATCAGGGAGGTGTTAGGGATACAGAGTCCCAAGATTGAACTGTGTGCACCCCTTTCCCCTCTCTCCCACTGCCAGCAAGTACTTTAGAATGGAGTTGAGGAAACACTTTTTCACACAGAGTTGTGAGTCGGTAGAATTCTCTGCCTCAGAGGGCAGTGGAGGCCGATTCTCTGGTTACTTTCAAGGGAGAGCTAGATAGGGCTCAAAAAGATTACGGAGTCAGGGGATATGGGGAGAAGGCAGAAACTTGGTACTGATTGGGGATGGTCAACCATGATCACATTGAATGGCGGTGCTGGCTTGAAGGCTGAATGACCTACTCCTGCACCTATTGTCGATTGTCGATTGTCGATTGTTGATGCATCTGTTGAAATTGGTAAGTGATTGGAGATATGCTGAATTTCTTTAGCCTTCTGAGGTTTTGGAAAGTGATGGAGACAGATTGGGCCCATGAGTTAAAATTCTAAATTGGGGCAAGGCCAACTTTGAGGGTATGAGACAAAACTCACTCAAGTTGAATGGAGTAGGTTGTTTGAAGGAAAGGGAACTTCAGTAAAGTGTGACCTCTCAGGAATCAAAGTCGTCAACTCTGTGTGGAGCCACAGGAGATGGGCAAGGTCCTCACGAGTATTACTCCTCTGTTTTTACCATGGAGAAAGACATGAGTAGTGGGGAAATTGTGGCAATCAATGTAAGCGTTGAGAACAGGCCAAAGAGATGCTGAAGATTCTGATGTGTATGAAAATCTCAGCCAGGGCACTTACAATTTTGTCTCTAATATCCTACAGTGTCCTCAGATATATCTCCCAGGCCTGACCAGATATATCTGAGAATGCTAGGAATTTAGAGACAAAATGCATGTTTTTTGCCATGTCACCATATTAGGCTTCCCGATGGGCAGTGGCTGTGAACTGGGTACGCGGCCAGAGGCATTTATCAAGGCGCCGCGGTCTCGATGCCTCCCAGATTGCCATGTACAAGCCCAGGTCGAGGTGGGTGACGGAGCCCGCGGCTGGGGTCCGGGTCAGCACCACGGAGGCGTGAAGTGGAGTGTCGACAGCGGTGAGGCATTGGCGGTGGCATCAGTGAAGCCTCGCGACAATGGGGCCTCGGTGGTGGTGAAACCTTTGCGGCGGCGATGCTTCGCGGGTCGACCCACAGTTGATGGTCAATGAGAGCAAGGAGGACCCGGCATGGGGGGACCACCATGAGGGGGGAGAACAATGGAGAATCTGGTGTGGGAAGACCGCCATGTGGGAGGAAGGGGGGAGAACTATGGACAATGAGGGGTGGGAGTGGGGACAAAGGGCAACGGGGACCCGGCGTGGGGGAACCACTGGGGGGTGGGGGGACAAAAGGGGAGGGGCGGCTTGCTTTGTAACTTTGTCAGCATCATAGGTGGCCGCTATTTGTATACATTGTTTATGCAAGCAAAGAATCTCACTGTGCCTAGACACATGTGACAATAAAATATTCCTATTCCTTCCTTACTTCCTATTACTAAATTCTCTATACCTCTCTCCTGTACTCCATCATGTCACAGCTGATGGTCCAGACCACCACAGTGGTGTCATCTGCAAGCATGTAGATGGAGTTTGAGCCAAATTTTTCAACAGTGTATAGGGAGTAAGTAGTCGAATAAGAACACATCTTTACGGGATACATGCATTGCAGATAAAGGGATATTAAAATGTTAATAAAGCAACACCTTTGAAAAGAAGAATTGTTTTCCATAATTACAGGAAGCAATGTCTTCATGTTGAATTTTTTTTAATGATTTTCAAACCAATATCTTATGTTGGAAAAGTTAGTCAATTAAGACTATTGCTGAAAGTTGCTGTGGGGAAGCAGCCACATCTAGAGGCTCTTAGTGTAACTACAATTATTATTTCAATTTAAATGTAACCTTTGGTTTCGATTTAGGTTCATTGTTGTCACATGTACTGATGTAGAGTGAAAAGCCTTGTTTTGCATGCTATGCAATCAGATCAGATAATAATGTACATAACTACAATCAAGTCAAACTCTAGTGCAAGAGCAAAGATAGATCCAAATCTCTGTTTCAGCTGCAAGGACTGTTGCGATCTCTCAATGGAGGTGAGGGAGGAGGTGTAAAGATAAGTGTTGCATTTCCTGCAGTTGCAGGGGAAAGTGCCTGGGGAGGGGAAGGGGTGGCTGGGGATGGATGTGCAAACCAATGAGTCATGGTGAGAGTGGTCTCTGTAGAGAACAGAGAGATATGGGGATGAGCTGATGTGATTGGTGGTGGGATGACATTGAAAAGATTTGTTCTGTTTTGATGTTGCTTGATCTGTTGAGAGCTTCAAGCATTTTCTGTTTTTGTTTTGAAGCTGATGTTTGCAGCAGTTCTCCATGTCTCTTCATGAAACCCAGTATTCCCTGCACTCTGCACAGTTGGAAAGTGTACACCTAACGCACACCATCATCTCCTCCATGAGAGTTAAGACATGCAGGACATCTGCATCTCCTGCAGTTGCTACCTTTCTTCCCACAATCACTACAAAGCAAATAACAAAGTGATGAAGGAACTTCGTAGGCAGGGACAGGAAACTGGACAAATTATGAATTGGGTGATTTTCATCCTCTTCCTTCCATGACTTACAAGCTTTTCCACAATTCTACTTCTAGCCTTTGCTACCTGCACCCATCTGTCCACCCTTCTGTCAATTACTCCTTCTCACCTGTATCCTCTGTCACTATAATCCACTGTATCCTCTGCGCTGCGGTAGAGTTGCTGCCTTACAGTGCTTGCAACGCCAGACACCCGGGTTCAATCCCGACTACGGGTGCTGTCTGTACGGAGTTTATATGTTCTTCCTTTAACCGTGTGGGTTTTCTTCCAGATCTTCGTTTTCATACCACACTCCAAAGACGTATAGGTCTGTTGGTTAATTGGTTTAGTATGAGTGTAAATTGTCCCTAGTGTGTGTGGGATAGTGTTAATGTGCTTGGATTGCTTGTCGGTGCGAACTCGGTGGGCCGAAGGGCCTGTTTCCTCACTGTCTCTCTGAACTAAATTAAACTAAACTAAACAACATTCATAAGGCTACACTACAAACCAACTGACTCCCACAGCTACCTGGACTACTCTTCCTCCCACCCTGCTCCCTGTAAGGACTCCATCCCCTATTCCCAATTCCTCCGTCAACGCCGCATCTGCTCCCAGGATGAGGTGTTCCACACCAGGTCATCACAAATGTCCTCATTCTTCAGAGAACGGGGATTCCCCTCCCCCCCTATAGATGAGGCTCGCACCAGAGTCTCCTCCATACCCCGCAACACTGCCCTCTCCCCATTCCCCCACTCGCAACAAAGGCCGAGTCCCCCTGGTCCTCACCTTTCACCCCACCAGCCGGCACATACAACACATAGTCCTCCGCCAGTTTCGCCACCTCCAACGTGACTCCTCCACTCGCCACATCTTCCCATCTCCCCCCCTGTCTGCCTTCCATAAAGACCGCTCCCTCCGCAACTCCCTTGTCAATTCTTCCCTTCCCTCCCGCTCCACCCCTTCCCCGGGCACTTTCCCTTGCATCCGCAAGAGATGCTACACTTGTCCCTTCACCTCCCTCCTCCACTCCTTTCAGGGACCCAAGCAGTTCTGCCAGGTACAACAGAGGTTCACCTGCATCTCCTCGAACCTCATCTACTGCATCCATTGCTCCAGATGCCAGCTGATCTATATTGGTGAGACCTAGCGGAGGCTTGGCTATTGTTTCGCCGAACACCTCCGCTCGGTCCGCAATAACCAACCCGACGTCCCGGTGGCTCAGCACTTCAACTCCCCCTCCCATTCCGTATCCGACCTCTCGGTCCTGGGCCTCCTCCACCGCCAGAGTGAGCAACACCGCAAGTTGGAGGCCTCATATTCCGCTTGGGGAGTCTGCATCCTCTGGGCTTAAACAGTGAATTTTTCAATTCTGTTAATCCTTGCTGTCTCCTCCCCTTCCCACCTCTCCCTCAGCCCTCGGGCCCTGGCATTCCCTCTCTCTCTATCTCTCCCCCACCCAAGTCGCACTAGCTTCTCATTTTCACACTACAAACAGCTTACAATTCCCAGCGCATACAACAGATAGTCCTCCGCCAGTTTCGTCACCTCCAACGTGACCCCTCCACTCGCCACATCTTCCCATCTCCCCCCCTGTCTGCCTTCCGCAAAGACCGCTCCCTCCGCAACTCCCTCGTCAATTCTTCCCTTCCCTCCCGCTCCACTCCTTCCCCGGGCACTTTCCCTTGCAACCGCAAGAGATGCTACACTTGTCCCTTCACCTCCCCCATCCACTCCTTTCAGGGACCCAAGCAGTCATTCCAAGTCCGACAGAGGTTCACCTGCACCTCCTCCAACCTCATCTACTGCATCCGTTGCTCCAGATGCCAGCTGATCTACATCGGTGAGACCAAGCGGAGGCTGGGCGATCGTTTCGCCGAACACCTCCGCTCGGTCCGCAATAACCAACCCGACCTCCCGGTGGCTCAGCACTTCAACTCCCCCTCCCACTGCGTATCCGACCTCTCGGTCCTGGGCCTCCTCCACGGCCAGAGTGATCAACACCGCAAGTTGGAGGAACAGCACCTCATATTCCGCTTGGGGAGTCTGCATCCTCTGGGCTTAAACATTGAATTTTCTCAATTCTGTTAACCCAGACTGCCTCCCCCCCACCTCTCCCTCAGCCCTCTGGCCCTGACATTCCTTCTCCATCTCCCCCCCCCCCCCCCCCCCAGTCGCACTAGCTTCCCATTTTCACACCACAAACAGCTTACAATGGCCTGCTTCCTTTGTCACCAATACCTTTTTGCATATCTTTCACTCATTGTTCCTTATCTCTCCACATCACTGTTTATATCTCTCGTTTCCCTGATCCCTGACCAGTCTGAAGAAGGGTCTCGACCCGAAACGTCGCCTATCTCCTTCGCTCCTTAGATGCTGCTGCACCCGCTGAGTTTCTCCAGCTTTTTGTGTAACCCTCGATTCTCCAGCATCTGCAGTTCCTTCTTTAACAGCTTACAATGGCCTGTTTTCTTTATTATTGATACTTTTTTGCATATCTTTCATTTATTGTTCTTTATCTCTCCACATCACCGTCTATATCTCTCGTTTCCCTGATCCCTAACCAGTCTGAAGAAGGGTCTCGACCCGAAACGTCGCCTATCTCCTTCTAAGGATGCTGCTGCACCCGCTGAGTTTCTCCAGCCTTTTGTGTACTCTCGATTCTCCAGCATCTGTAGTTCCTTCTTTAACATTCATAAGGCATTTGGACAGGCACTCAGGTAAGAAGGCAAATGGGATGAGCGTAAATAGGCCAAATGGTTACCATGGACAAGATAGCCCAAAAGGACCATTTCTGTGCTGTAAGACACAATTAGAATTTTGTCATGGTAGTACATGAGATAGTAGAGAGGTAGTTTTCCATTGTTGAGATAGGATTAGGGTTGGTTCAAGAACCTGATGGTTGTAGGATAGTAGCTGTTCCTGAACCTGGTCTTGATGAAATATTTTCTGTGTCTCCTACTCAATGACAGCAGCAAGAAGAGGGCATTGACCAGATGGTGGTGACCCTTGATGAGAGATGCCACCTTTTTGAGGCAACGCTTCATGCAGATGCCTATGATGGTGCAGAGGGCTGTGATCATTTCTACCTGCAGCCTCTTGCATTTCTGTACATTGGAGATTATTTCCCTTTCTTTCATTAGATTTCTGGTTCACTTGCATTTTAAGTTACAAGTCCTCTTTTATAAAGGCAGAACCAGAGGATTTGTTTAATTCCTCTGCTCCCCATTAAGAATTCTCCTTTTTCTGACTATAGGGGTCCAGCACTCAACTGTACTCATTTAATTTGCTTTATACATATTTGTTGATTAAAAAAATCAAAAGGCATAACAGCATCATAAAATAGAATGTGGCAATCATGTTGCCCTATTGGGGCACAGTGGGGCAGAGATTTGCTACCTTACAGCACCAGGGACTCAGGTTCAATCTTGATCTTCGATGCTGTCTGTATGAAGTTTGCACATTTTCCCTGTGACCACATGAGTTTTCTCTGGGTGCACCTGTTTCCTCCCACATTCCAAAGACGTGTGGGTATGTAGGTTAATTGCCTTCTATAAATTGTCCCTAGTGTGTAGGATAGAACTAGTGTAGGGGTGATTGTTGGGCGGCGCGGGCTCAATGAGCCGATGGTTCTGTTTCCATGCTGTGTCTCTAAGCCTAAAAACAAAAAAAAATTAATGCTGCAGGTACTTCGATATGACAGCCTAAAAAAAATTAATAAAAAGTCATGCACTAAAACTATCAAGCACGGCTGGCAAGATTATGATTTATGGATCACGTGATGCTCAGGAGAAATCGTATTCTCATTCAGTTTTAAGCAATCACACTTTTGTGAACAATATGCTTGAGAGTAATGTAAAATCAATTGTGTTAACAATTTTTGTTCCATTCTGGATCAATTTACTGATGCCATTGGAGATGTAGAAATCACTTATTTTTTAGATTGGTGAAGAAATGTTATCATTTTGTTGGATTTCAGGCCATCAAACAGAAGATTGGATCTATTAAAAATAATTTTGAAGTAATTTTCCTGGAAACAATAACTGCTCCAGAGTCTTCTTGTTAAACTGCTAGTAAAAAGAGATGGTAGTTATTTCATCGCTATTTTCATTCCCCTTTCTTTCTTTCAATTGAAGTGTTCGATAGCTCTTGTACAATTTTGTACAATTGTACACCAGAGTATAATTTTGATGTTAGCTTTCTAATCCCCATCTACTGAAATTTTGAAAAGACCATTTTATCACAATCGACGTTTATCCAATATCTGTATTATGTTTCTACCTGATATCATTTATTTGCACCTGTTCAGAAATTGTGGCGTACAAGAGAATTTAAAAAAAAACCTTAAGCTTACTAAAGCCCCTGTCCCACTTTCACGACCTAATTGGCGACCTCTGCCGAGTTTGCCGTTGACACATACTCGCAGCATGGTCGCCATAAGGTCATAGGAGGTCTTCGTAACTCTTCCTCATGCACATGAGTAGTCCCCGTGTACACGTGGCCTCAAGTAGGTTGCGGTGGTTTTTCCAGCCTGATAAAAAATGTCCACGAGTAATAAAAAGGTTGTCATGGAAAAAATTGATACTTTTTACTCATAAGTAGGTCGCAGGTAGGTCGTAGCAGGTTGTGATGGTAGTCGTAGATAGTCATAGGTAGCCAAGATTATATGCTGTATGCGACGGCTGATGGGGTTGAAGGTGAGGACAAGGGGGAATCTGCACTTGTTACAAATTGGGGGAGGGGGAGAAAGATCGGAGCTGCGGGATATCGCAGAGACCCTAGTGTGAGCCTCATCTATAATGGAAGAGGGGAACCCCCGTTTCCTAAAGAATGAGGACATCTCCGAAGCCCTGGAATTTTGTGTGCAGTTTTGGTCTCCAAATCTGAGGAAGGAGATTCTTGCTATTGAGGGAGTGCAGTGTAGGTTCACCAAGTTAATTCCCGGGATGGCGGAACAGACATATGATGAAAGAATGGATCGACTGGGCTTATATTCACTGGAATTTAGAAGGATGAGAGGGGATCTTATAGAAACATATAAAATTCTTAAGGGATTGGACAAGCTAGATGCAGGAAATATGTTCCCGATGTTGGGGGAGTCCAGAACCAGGGGTCACAGAAGAATAAGGAGTAGGCCATTTAGGACTGAGATGAGAAAAAACTTTTTCACCCAGAGATTTGATAATCTGTGGGCTTCTCTGTCACAGTAGGCAGTGGAGGCCAATTCACTAGATGTTTTCAAGAGCAAGTTAGATATGGTTCTTAGGGCTAACAGAATCAAGGGAGATGGGGAGAAAGCAGAAATGGGGTACTGATTTTGGATGATCAGCCAAGATCATATTGAATGGCGGTTCTGGCTCAAAGGGCCAAATGGCCTACCCCTGCACCTATTTCCTATGTTTCTATGTTTCTATGTTTCTATGTTTCTATGTAAACAGGCCCGTCAATGCAATATCTCACAGTTAATCATAATAATCAAAATTACAATAAATTAGTAACCATGATACAAGGTTACCAAACAAGTGCAAAAAAAGACTTTCCGAGTACAACCAAGGATATGTTCCACAGCAAATCATAGTTCCTGAAGTTAGTATTGTTCAGTGTTCAACAGCCTGATAATAACTGGGAAGAAGCTGTTCTTGAACTTGGTGCTCATAGTTTTCTGTACCCAATTGCAGAAGCAAAATGAGAGCATGGCCAGAGTCACCCACCACGTCGGGCAGAGCCATTGTGGTGGTGACCTCCATTATCCGAGGGGCAGACAGGAGATTCTGTGGTGGCAGATGAGATGCAAGGATGGTCTGTTGCCTCCCTGGTGCCAGGGTTCAGGATGTCACGAGCCGAATTCAGAACATCCTTGAGAGAGAAAGTGAACAACCGGCAGTAGTTGTGCACGTAGGCACAAACTACATCGGGAAGAAGAGGAAGGAGGTTCTCCAACATGAGTTCAGAGAGTGAGGAAGAACACTAAGAAGCAGGACTTCTAGGGTGGTTATCTCTGGATTGCTTCCAGTACCTCGTGCTAGTGTGGACAGGAACAGGGAGATAGGGGATCTGAATGTGTGGCTGAGTGGCGGGAGCAGGGAGCAAGAATTTAGATTTATAGACCACTGGGATCTCTTCTGGGGTAGGGATGACCTGTACAAAAGGGGCGGGTTACATCTTAGCTGGAGGGGGACTGACATTCTGGCAGGCAGGTTTGCTTGGGTTGCACGTGTGGGTTTAACCTAAATAGTGGGGGGGAGGGGTTGACAAATTGGGAGTATAAAGGTGGAGTTGAAGGGGAAGTGACTACAGGAAAAATTACAAAAGATTCTCAAATTAATGGGAAGGAAAGTTCGAGAAGGGATAAAAGAGTAAGGTCAGGGCCAATTGCGAGTGGTGCGAATGGGGACGTGAATACGGAGGTTAAAGTGTTGTATATGAATGCGCGAAGTATAAGAAATAAAGTGGACGAGCTTGAGGCTCAGTTAGAAATTGGCAAGAATGATGTTGTGGGAATTACAGAGACATGGCTGCAAGGGGGCCAGGGCTGCGAACTGAATATTCAAGGGTATACCTCCTATCGAAAAGACAGACAGGTGGGCAGAGGGTGTGGGGTTGCTCTGTCGGTGAGGAATTAAATTCTGTCCCTTGCAAGGGCTGACATTGGAGCAGGAGATGTGGAGTCAGTATGGATAGAACTAAGGAATTGTGAGGGTAAAAATAACCTAATGGGACATCTACAAGCCCCCAAACAGTAGCCTGGATATAGGGTGCAAGTTGAATCAGGAGTTAAAATTGGCATGTAGCAAAGGTAATGCTGTGGTTGTTATGGGAGATTTCAACATGCAGGAAGACTACGAAATTCATGTTGGTACTGGGCCCCAAGAAAGGCACTTTGTAGAGTGCCTTCGTGATGGATTCTTAAAGCAGCTTGTATTGGAGCCTACCAGGGAGAAGGCAATTCTGAATTTTGTATTATGTAAAGGAGGTTAATGAGCCATTAGGATGTGGTGACCATAATATGGTCAGGTTTTAATCTACAATTAGAGAGGGAGAAGGGTAGATCGGAGGTGTCAGTGTTACAGTTGAAAAAAGGGGACTATGGAGCCATGAGGGAGGAGCTGGCCAAAGTTGACTGGAAAGATACCCTAGGAGAGATGAAAGTGGAACAACAATGACAGGTATTTCTAGGAATAAGACAGAAGGTGCAGGATCAGTTCATTCCTAAGGGAAAGAAAGATTCCAAGGGGAGTAAGGGGCGACCGTGGCTGACAAGGGACGTCAGGGACAGTATAAAAATAAAAGAGAAGAAGTACAACGTTTAAAGAACAACAGAAGATAACTAAAAAGAAAATATGGGGAGAAAATATGAGGTACGAAGGTAAGCTAGCCAAGAATATAAAGGAGGATAGTAAAAGCTTCTTTAGGTATGTGAAGAGGAAAAAATTAGTTAAGACCAAAGTTGGACCCTTGAAGACCAAAAAAGGTGAATTTATTATGGGGAACAAGGAAATGGCAGATGAGTTGAACATGTACTTTAGATCCATCTTCTCTCGGGAGGACACAAACAATCTTCCTGATATAGTAGTGGCCAGAGGATCTGGGGTGACGGAGGAAATAAAGGAAAGCCAAATTAGGCAGAAAATGGTGTTGGGTAGACTGATGGAACTGAAGGCTGATAAATCCCAAGGGCCCGATGGTCTGCATCACAGGGTACTTAAGGAAGTGGCTCTAGAAATCGTGGATGCATTGGTGATAATTTTCCAATGTTCTATAGACTCAGGATCAGTTCCTGTGGATTGGAGGGTAGCTAATGTTATCCCACTTTTTAAGAAAGGATGAATTATAGACCAGTTAGCCTGACATCGATGGTGGGGAAGATGCTGGAGTCAATTATAAAAGATGAAATAGCCGCACATTTGGATAGCAGTAACAGGGTCGGTTCGAGTCAGCATGGATTTACAAAGGGGAAATGTTTTGAGGATGTAACTAGGAAAATGGACAAGGGAGAGTCGGTGGATGTAGTGTACCTGGACTTTCAGAAAGCATTTGAGAAGGTCCCACATAGGAGATTAGTGGGCAAAATTATGGCACTTGGTATTGGGGGTAGAGTGCTGACATGGATAGAAAATTAGTTGGCAGACAGGAAACAAAGATTAGGAATTAATGAGTCCCTTTCAAAATGGCAGGCAGTGACTAGTGGGGTATCGCAAGATTCGGTGCTGGGACCGCAGCTATTTACAATCTACATCAATGATTTGGATGAAGGGATTCAAAATAACATTAGCAAATTTGCAGATGACACATAGCTGGGTGGCAGTGTGAACTGTGAGGTGGATGCTATGACAATACAGGGTGACTTGGGCAGGTTGGGGGAGTGGGCAGGTGCATGGCAGATGAAGTTTAATGTGGATAAATGTGAGGTTATCCACTTTGGTATCAAAAACAGGAAGGCAGATTACTATCTAAATGGCGTCGTTGGGAAAAGGGGAAGTACAATGTGATCTGGGAGTCCTTGTTCATCAGTCAATGAAAGTAAGCATGCAGGTAGCAGGCAGTGAAGAAGGCGAATGGCATGTTCGCCTTTATAACAAGAGGAGTCGAGTAGAGGAGCAAAGAGGTCTTTCTGCAGTTGTACAGAGCCCTAGTGAGACCACACCTGGAGTATTGTGTGCAGTTTTGGTCCCCTAATTTGAGGAACGACATTCTTGCTATTGAGAGAGTGCAGCGTATGTTTAGAAGGTTAATTCCCTGGATGGCGGGACTGTCATATGCCGAGAGAATGGAGCAGCTGGGCTTGTACACTCTGGAGTTTAGAAGGATGAGAGGGGATCTTATTGAAACTTATAAGATTATTAAGGTAGACAAAAGTGCTGGAGAAACTCAGCGGGTGAGGCAGCATCTATGGAGCGAAGGAAATAGGCAACGTTTCGGGCCAAAACCCTTCTTCAGACTGATGTAGTGTGGGGGGGGGGGGGTCGGGAGAAAAACGGAGAAAGGAAGAGGAGGAGCCAGTGAGGAGACAGCAAGGGCTACCGGAAATTGAAGAAGTCAATGTTTATGCCACTAGGGTGCAAACCGCCCAAGCGGAATATGAGGCGCTGCTCCTCCAATTTCCGGTGGTGCGCACTCTGGCCAGGACAGAAAGGTCAGATTCGGACCTTTGGGATGGGGAGTTGAAGTGCTGAGCAACAGGGAGATCAGGTTGGTTAATGTGGACCGAGCGGAGGTGTTCGGCGAAACGATCGCCAAGCCTACGCTTGGTCTCACCGATGTAGATCAGCTGACATCCAGAGCAGCGGATGCAATAGATGAGGTTGGAGGAGGTGCAGGTGAACCTCTTTCACACCTGGGTCGACTGCTTGGGTCCTTGAATGGCATGGAGGGGGAAGGTAAAGCGACAAGTGTAGCATCTCTTGCGGTTGCAAGGCAAAGTGCCCGAGGAGGGGGTGGTGCAGGAGGGAAGGGAAAAATTGACCAGGGAGTTGCGGAGGGAGCAGTCTTTGCGGAAAGCAGACAGGGGGGGAGATGGAAAGATGTGGCGAGTGGTGGGGTCACGTTTGAGGTGGCAAAAATGACGGAGGACTATTTGTTGTATGTGACGGCTAGTGGGGTGAAAGGTGAGGACTAGGGGGACTCTGCCCTTGTTACGAGTGGGGGGATGGGGAGAGAGGGCAGTGTTAGAGAGTATTGAAGATTATTAAGGGTTTGGCCACGCTAGAGGCAGGAAACATGTTCTTGATGTTGGGGAGTCCAGAACCAGGGGCCACAGTTTAAGAATAAGGTGGTAAGCCATTTATAACGGAGACGAGGAAACACTTTTTCTCACAGAGAGTTGTGAGTCTGTGGAATTCTCTGCCTCAGAGGGCGGTGGAGGCCGGTTCTCTGGATACTTTTAAGAGAGAGCTAGATAGGTCTCTTAAAGATAGCGGAGTCAGGGGATATGGGGATGGAATGGGGTACTGATTGGGGATGATCAGCCATGATCACATTGAATGGCGGTTCTGGCTCGAAGGGCCGAATGGCCTACTCCTGCACCTATTCTCTATTGCCTTTGATTATATGTGCTGCCCTTTTAAGGCAGCGGTTCATATTGATCCTTTCAATGGTGGGGAGGTAATGGACTGGGGTGTCTACCACTCTCTGCAGTCTTCTTCATTCCTGGGCATCTTATTTGCCCAACCAGGCCATTATTTGTTTTTTGAGTATGTGTGTGTATATGTATAAATACTTGTGAGTATTTATATATATACACATTGAACTTTTTTTCTCTCTCGTTTATCATATTGTTTACATACGTATTCTGTTGTGCTGCAGCAAGTAAGAATTTCATTGTTCTATCTGGGGCATATGACAATAAAGCACTTTTGACTTGACTCTCTTGATTCAACTAGGCAGTATGCTAGAAGATAGATACAAAATGCTGGAGTAGGACTTCCGGTGGCGCCATGTTCTAGGAGAGAACAGCGCCAGACCAGCTCTTAAAAAATCTGGAAAAAAAAACGGGGTTAGAGGAGGCTGCTAACACTACTTACCGTAGGAGATCGATTTTAAACGGCTCCGGGTGCGATTGTAAGCTGCGTGACGTCATCAGGCGCGCGACTTTAGCGACTCCGGTAAGAAATTTAAAATGAATCCCTCCTCCCCCACACAGCCGAAGAAAGGTTCCAGAAGGGAGGTAGGCCCCACCAAAGCTTCAGGCTCGGGACAGGCTGCCTCCCAAGAAGAGATTTCACTAAGAAAAGCTGAGATGGAAGATCTTAAAAAATCTCTGCTGGCTGATATGAGGAAAATGTTGAAGGAAACACAAACAGAAACACAAAAAGAAGTGAAGAAAGATTATAAAGAAATTAAGGATGAAATGAAAGCCTTAAAAACGGATATTCGAAAAATCAAAGAAGAATTAATGAGAGAAGTTAAAGAAATGGTAAAAATCATGATGAATGAATGGAAAACAGAACAGGAGGAGGAGATACATACTCAAATGATTGAGGTAACTGATAAACTTGCTGGGATGGAGCGAATGATGGAAGAGATGATGGATGCGAAAATAGAGGCGAGGTTAAGCCCTATGTCAACTGTACTGGATCAACAAAATGATACGATTAAAGAATTAACTGATGCCGCTCTGACAACTGCGAGGGAGAATGAGAAGATAAACGAAGAGAACAAACGCCTCTCTGAATTAGTACGTAAAATAAATGAGAAATGTATTGATTTGGAGGGGCGGCAAAGACGTAAGAATTTGCGCATTGTAGGTTTGCCTGAGGGACGCGAAGGAAACCATGACCCACGTAAATTCTTTGCTAAACTCCTGAAGGACATTTTGGATCTGGATGAAGAACCCCTGTTGGGCCGAGCCCACAGGGCTTTAAGACCGGCTTCTAGGAGTGGTGCACCACCAAGACAAGTAATTGTAAAGGTGGTTTATGACAGCGTCTTTGAAGATATGATGAAGATAATAATAAGAAAAAGAAATCTGAAATACGAAGGAGATAACATCAGTATCTTCAGAGACTACCCGGCTGAAGTGGCTAAAAGAAGAGCTCTATTCACAGAAACAAGACGCATCTTGAGAGATATAAAAGGAAAAAAGGAGATCAGATATGGTCTGGTGTACCCGGCAATACTTAGAGTTACCTACGAGAAGAAGGATCTTCGTTTCACCAAGCATACAGCGGCACTGGAATTCGCTCGGAAAATACAGAAGAAGGTAGAAGAAGGAGAAGAAGGAGAAGAAGGAGAAGCAGAGGAAGAAGGAGCAGACCCGACAGGAGTAATTGATGAATGAATTTTATGGACCTGCGGTTATGAACCACTCACTGAGAAAAAGGCGAAATAACGGACATTGAATTGCAGTATTATATTGCTTACTAATTAATTAATAAATACTAATTTGTAATTATTAATTGCTAATCACTAATTAGTTTGATTTCCCTTACTCCACTTATATAGTATTACTAATTATGATACTAATTATAGTTGAAATTAACAACTAAAAACTATTAATATGAATAATAGAAAAAGTTATTAAGAATATAAAGTTAGCACCCCCACCCCAATATATACAGTATTCCAAATAAGAGCTGGAATATTTAACATCTTTTTTTTTTAGAAAACGGAAGTCGCTAGATTAGTAGCCATGTTAGTGTGGCTTTCACCTGTGCACACTACACACTATAAAAGTGTAGTCTCTTTTTTTTCTGATCACCTTTTTATCACCCTTTACTTTTTTTATATTTACACTCGTTATTATTTTTTGTATAACACATACTTGATTTTATATTATATATTATATAATCATGACTTCTATCTATTTTATATAATCAGATTAAATGGATATGGTTTAATGGAATTGGAAATTCGCATCGGATTGAAGTTGGGGTGTAATGTCGGGCTGGAGGAGCCAAGAAGGCTACTCCAAAAAAAGCCACCCTAACAATAAAATGCAAGATATGAATGTAAGGAATGGGGGTGATGGAATCACCTTCTGTAGTTGGAATGTTAAAGGAATCAATGAACCAATTAAAAGGGGAAAGGTATTAGCTCAGCTGAATAGATTGAAATCTGGAGTTACGTTTCTTCAGGAAACACATCTTAAAAAAGATGCTCAATATAGATTAACAGCTAAATGGATTTCAAAAGTATATCATTCTTCGTTTATACACAAATCTAGAGGGGTTGCAATAATTATTCGTAAAGGTATACCTTTTAAACTTAATTCGATAATAGAGGATAAGGAGGGTAGATATTTAATAATTACAGGGGAACTACATTTAAAAAAAGTAATTCTTATGAATATATACGCACCTAATTTTGATAATCCACTATTTTTTAAGAAAATATTTAATAGTATTCCTATATCCACCCAATATAATTTAATAATTGGAGGTGATTTAAACTGTACTTTAGATAATTATTTGGACAGATCTTCTACAAAAAGTAAGGCTCTTTCTAAATCAAGTAAGCTTATAAATTCTTTTATTAAGACATCGAATGTTAAAGATATTTGGAGATTGGATAATCCAACCGGACGGGAATATTCATTTTTCTCGCCGGTATTCGGAACCTACTCGAGGATAGATTATTTCTTAGTCAACTCAAAATTACTCCCCTTTACGTATGATGCAAAGTATCATAATATTATTATCTCAGATCATGCTCCATTAACATTTAAGATAAAATTAAAAGATATAGTTAATAAAACTAATATTTGGAGATTCAACACACAGATATTAAAGGATAAAGATTGCTGTAACTATGTGGAGAAACAGATTAAATTATTTTTTGAAACTAACGATAAATCTGAGACTTCCCCATTATTATTATGGGATACATTTAAAGCATTTATGCGCGGTGCAATAATATCAGCACAAGCTCATTTTAACAAAGTAAATCGAAAAATGGAGCAAAAGTTAGAAAAAGAGATAAAACAATTAGATAGTGAAAATATAATACATCCTTCTAAAGAGTTGAGTAATAAAATTGCTATATTAAAATATAGATTAAATAAAATTTACTCTGATCAAGTGATAAAACTATATCAACAAACTAAACAAGTTCATTTTGAATTTGGTGATAAACCTCAAAAATTATTAGCACGACAACTCAGAAGATTAGACGATGAAAAAACTATACATAGTATTAGATCGGTACAGGGAAATACATTGACTATACCAAAAGACATTAATGACACATTTTTACAATATTATCAAAATCTTTATTCATCTAAATTAACAGGGCAAACAGATGAAATGGAAACATTTTTAGAAAAATGTCATTTTAATAAGCTAGATTTTGAGAGTAGGCAATTATTAAATGCTGAAATATCGGTAATAGATATCGAAGAATCAATTGGATCGTTAAAAAATGGTAAAACAGCGGGCCCCGATGGCCTGAGTGCAGAATTTTATAAAAAATTTCATGATCTACTTTCATCAAGATTACAAACAGTGTATAGACATACCTATGAGTTAGGAAAGTTACCAGAGTCTTTAAATGAATCTACAATTACATTAATTCCTAAATTAGATAAGGATCTAGAAGATCCTGGATCATATCGAGCGATTGCCCTTTTAAATACTGATCAAAAAATATTAACTAAAGTACTGTCTCGGAGGCTAAGCTTAGTGATTTCCAAAATAATACATTATGATCAAACAGGTTTTATTCCAAAACGTTATTCATCACATAATCTTAGACGCTTGTTTAACATTATATACTCGAGAAGAAGGAGAGATAGTGAATTAGCAGTTATATCGTTGGATGCTGAAAAAGCATTCGACCAGGTGGAATGGTCATATTTATTTAATATAATGGAAAAGTATCAATTGGGGGATGGATTTTGTAAATGGGTAAGAATATTATATTCTAACCCTACAGCAAGAATTTTAACCAATCAAATACTATCACCTAAATTTAGACTTTTTAGGGGATGCAGACAGGGATGTCCGTTATCCCCTTTATTATTTGCTTTGGTGATAGAACCTCTGGCCGAAAGAATCAGATCAGAACCCGAAATATATGGGTATAATACTGACACAACAAATAATAAGATATCTTTATATGCAGATGATATTCTGATTTATATTACTAAGCCGGAATGTAGTATTCCCAAGTTATTTAATGTTATAAATGAATTTAGCGTATTTTCAGGATATAGGATTAATTGGAATAAAAGTGACATTATGCCTATAATTGGTATAAATGTAAATATATTACAAAAATACCCACTAAAAATAGTTACAGATAAATTTAAATATTTAGGAATCAATGTGTCTAAATCCTATAAATTATTAATTAAAGCTAATTATTATCAATTATTAGAGAAACTTAAAAAAAACATTTTATATTGGAAAACACTCCCTATATCTATGATCGGTAGGATTAATGCTATAAAGATGATTTTTTTACCACAATTGTTATATTTATTTCAGGCAATTCCTTTTTTTCTCCCAAAAAGTTTTTTTTAAAAAATTGATACTATAGTTAATAATTTTGTCTGGGATTACAAAAGTCATAGAATAAGTAAAAAACACTTATGTAAGTCTAAGATAAATGGAGGGCTGGCACTTCCAAATTTTCTATATTACTTTTGGGCAGTCCAGATTAAGAATATGAATTTTTGGTGGGTAAATATAGATGTTGAACCAATGTGGTTAAAAATGGAAAAGGAAGACTGTTCACCTTTCAATATAGAGTCGATTATTTTCGCACCTAAGGAAGTACAAAAAAAGACTTATAGGGACAACCCTATAATTCATAATAATAGGCGTATTTGGAAACAGATAGTTAAGACCCTATATCTGGATAATCTTTCTTTTAGGTTACCAATTAGGAATAACCCACTGTTTAAACCCTCAATCTTAGATGCGGGGTTTAGACTGTGGGAGGATTTAGGAATTAAAAGGATAGGACACCTTTATAGAAATGGAAATTTTTTATTATTTGAAGAGTTACAAGATATTTTTGGATTACCTTCACAACACCATTTTAGGTATTTACAAATTAGAGATTTTATTAAATGTAACACACAAGACTATAAAAAAAAAGAACCAGGCTTATTAGATGAGCTGTTTAATTTACATCCAAATACGGATAAGCTTATAGCTTATATATACAATATTATTTTAGATAAAGAGAACCCAACAACTGAAACATATCGTCAAGCATGGGAAAATGAAATCGGATTACCTATAACAAAGGAAACTTGGGAAGAATGCTTACAAAGAATACATTGGTGTTCTTTGAATGCCAGACATACACTGATACAATTTAAAGTTATATATAGATTACACTACTCGAAAACCAAATTAAAAAGTATTTTTCCTAATCTCTCCTCTATTTGTGATAAATGTAAGAATCTTGAAGCAAATTTAATACATAGTTTGGTAACGTGTCCACGGTTGAATTATTATTGGATTGAAATTTTTAAAGTTATTTCGGAAGTTCTTAAGGTTGAACTCGACCCAGACCCAAAATTAATAATATTCGGAATCCCGGAGCCAAATTTGGTACTCACGGTTAATCAAAGAAATTTTTTTGATTACTGTTTAATAATAGGGAAAAAAATGATACTTAAATTTTGGAAGGGAACATTATCTCCAACAATTAAAATGTGGAAAGCAGAGATGTTGGAGACGTTGAATTTGGAAAGAATTAGATTTGTCCTTTTGGACAGGTATAATTCTTTTGAATCGATATGGTCTCCATATATACAGTATTTAGAAAAGTAGCTATTCTTGGAATCACGGCTCGACGGACACCCTATGGATCCGATGCGAATAACTTACTTATAATTGATATTATTGTGCATTTATTAGAGATATTTCTGAATGAAATAGTATTTCGTATAATGACTTTAGTTTTTGTTTATATATATGTAATATTTTTGTTTTTCAAATTTTCCCTTTTTATTTTCTTTTTATTTACGATTGAAGTATGTGGGAAGAATTTTTTATTTTTTTTTATTTACTCTTTTTTCTTTTCTCTTTTATATATCTTTTTCTTTATTTCCAAAAAATAGAAGATATTAAGTATTGATATGTTATTTGTAGTAATATTGAATTAAGGTGTTAGTTTATAAAGTAAGCTTTACATTGTAAACGGTTTACTTCAAATAAAAAAATATTACAAAAAAAAAAAAAAAAATGCTGGAGTAACTCAGCGGGACAGGCAGCATCTCTGGAGAGAAGGAATGGGTTTTGGATCGAGATCCTTCTTCAGACCTTCAGGCAGTTAAGGTTGGCAGCCATGGCCCTGGGGAGGAGGCAAGAGTTGGCAGTGGCAGTGGCACTGGGGAGACGGTGCAGATTGATGGCCGGGGCCACAACCACCACCGACCTTCACCGCCTCCCCCGGATAACTGCCGCTGCCGCCGACCCTCGGCGTCTCCCTGGCCATCCATTGACCGGGACCACCGACGCTTCATCCGCTGACCCGGACTCCAGCCCCTCCACCAGCCCCTCCACCACCAACCCTCGCCTCTCCACCACCCACCAACGAGCCGCAGCATCACCTTAACTGAGTCCCAGGCTCAGCACCGGGCCCACAGCCTCCACGATGCAGACTCCAACAGCATGTAACCTGACTCTGCTGGTCCTACTGCTCCCCCCCTCCTAGAGGGAACCTCAGTGGGGGTTCATCCCCTTTGAGCCAGGTGGCCCCAGCTACTCGCTACCCATACAATAGTCCTCATGTCCCCCTCCTCTCTGAACACCCACCATTTAAGAGAGAGTTGGATAGAGCTCTAGGGACTAGTGGAGACGAGGGATATGGGGAGAAGGCAGGCACGGGTTATTGATAGGGGACGATCAGCCATGATCACAATGAACGGCGGTGCTGGCTCAAAAGGCCGAATGGCCTCCGCCTGCACATATTTCCTATGTTTCTATGTTTCTATCCCCAAACCAGACATTGCCTCAGCCTCCATCTACTCACCTGCCCTCCTCCGACCCCAACCCCCACCCTTGTCGTGTCTTCACCATCCCCCCTGACCTCCCCCTTTCTGTCACGGAATGGTCTGTCCTCAGCAGAAGCCTCGCCTTTGTTCCCCTCCACCCCCACCTCAACAAGTCCCGGGTCCGCCACGACACATAGAGCTTTTCTTCCATCGCCTCCGTACCTTTTTCTATGGGAAGGAATCCTCACCACCCAGTGATGACCCCTTCTCCCGTCCCAACCGATCCCTCTCCTCTGGGACTCCCCCGGATGGCCCCCTACCCTCTTTGGACCTTTTTATTTCCAACTGCCGGCGGGACATCAACCGTCTCAACTTTTCCATGCCTCTTACTTACTCTAACCTATCCCCCCATGAACATACAGGCCTCCGCTCACTCTGCAGCAACCCTGACTTAATGATCAAACTCTCTGACAAGGAAGGTGCCGTTGTAGTCTGGCATGCTGACCTCTACCAGGCTGAGGCCAGGTGACAACTCTCAGACCTCTCCTCATCCTTCGACCATGATCCCACAGATGAGCACCAGACATTATTATCACACACCATTTCTGATTTCATTACTTACGGCACTCTGCCCTCCAAAGCCTCCAACCTTATCATTCCCCAGCCCCGCACGGCCCGATTTTATCTTCTCCCCAAATTCCACAAACAGAACTGCCTTGGCAGACCCACTGTTTCTGCTTGTTCATGTCCCACTGAATTAATCTCCACATACCTCGACTCCATCCTATCCCCCATGGTCCAATCCCTCTCTACCTATGTCCAAGGCACCTCTCACACCCTTCGTCTCCTCAATGACTTCTGTTTTCGAGACCCTCACCTTTACTATGGATGTCTAGTCACTCTACACTTCCATCCCCCACCAGGACGGTCTTAAAGCCCTCTGATTCTTCCTTGACCTTGATCTACTAACACTCTCCTCCGCCTTGCAGAGCAGGTCCTTACCCTCAACAACTTCTCCTTCTCCTTCGACGCCTCCCACTTCCTCCAAATCCAAGGGATAGCTATGGGCACTCGCATGGGCCCCAGCTGAAGCTTTATTGTCCGTACTAGTCAAGAACCTATCAATCTCCGCTGTAAAACTACCTAATGTCTTAACCTCCACCACCATCTGTGACAGTGAGTTCCACAGTTCCACGGCGGCCCGGTTTCGGAGGCTCGGCCGCGGGCCTGGTGGACGGCAGCATCGGAGGCCTGGATCTCCTCAGCGCAGGGGGAGAATAAGGAGGGAAGAAGACAGAGACTCTAAGACTTTTGCCTTCCACCACAGTGAGGAGGTGTTTGGTGAACTCACTGTGGTGGATGTTAATTTAGTGTTTATTGTACGGTTTTGTTATTTTTATATATGTATGACTGCAGGCACGAAATTTTGTTCAGACCGAAAGATCTGAATGACAATAAAGGCTATTCATTCATTCATTCACAGATTCACTACTCCCAGCTGATGAAATTTCTCCTCATACTTTTCCCCACCTATTTTTGTGTTATTGCTCCTAAAAATGCTCCTATACCAACATTAAATATGTGGATTTCAACTATGTTTGAAACATTACATCTGGAAGATATGAGACTCCGCCTGGCAGCAAAATCAGACCGCTTCTATCAGACGTGGTCTGCATTTATAGAACTGCTACAAAGATAGGGTGCAGGAGTACCTCGGGCCTTGGTAGGGGGGGATGAAAAAATATTGAGTTGGTGGATTCCTTTTGCGTGATATATATAATATAGTAACTGGCTTTTTTTTTCCTTTTCTCTCTCTTTGTCTCTCTTTCTTTTTTCTTTTTCTTTTCTAGGGTCTATCTCTTAACCCCCTTTCTCTAATTCTTTGACCAAGGGGTTTTTTTTTCTTCTCCCCTTTGGCACGCTCTTTCACTTTCACAACTCTTTTCACCTACTTCACTCTCTTTCTTTCTATTCTTTTTCTTTAAAAGCCATAAAATTATGGGGTACAATTGTAACAATATATATGTGATGTACACTCATGTATTTACCTCTAATAAATAAAAATATATATTTTTTAATTGTTGCGTTATTGGCAAACTTAGAATCCTTGCACTGTGTTCTTTCCTCTGGGTTATAATCATAAGTCCTGAATAATTGCCTTGTACACCAGCCATGCTAAATGCCATGCTTATGGCAACTTGCTAAATGTTTTTTAGAAGTCCAAATGCACTACATCTATCTGTTCCACTCCATGGACTCTGCTCATTATAACTGTGGTTTATTACAATGTTTGGTTAAAGCATTTAGGCACACGCACCTCACTGCTGTAATAATCCTTGTAGTGGATCATTCACCAATGAGAGATCAGGGAGTAAGAAATATGTAGCAAGTCTTTATGTGATCAACACCAACATCTTTGACAAGACATTTTCCTGATTGTATGAGACGGTAATTTTTATACACAATTGTGACCATGGAAATGATTGAGTTAGTATTATTGATGGAGCCGAACATAGTTATTGCAGTGGACAATTTATCCCAACCCACTTCTCCTTCTTAATAATCTTCAGCACTCTGCAGGAAACTTTTGTTCTCTCCTCCTGACCCTCTCTGCAGGAATCCGTGACTCGTGGTTCTCATCTCATTTAGTTTTCTTCTCACCCTTATTTTAAGGTAATAAAGATATTAACATTGTTTTTAGATCTAATATTTTTGGACTGACTGGCACAGCTAGATCAGTGAGAACTAAACTAATGATTCCCCCAATTCTTGCATTCTGTAAATCTTACTTTAGTCAAGTATTACACCAAGCATTGTCAAATGAGTTCACCATCTTTCAATAGAACACAGTGTAAGTTCATTAGTCATAGTAAAATCAGATCATTCGGCCCATCCAGTCTACTCCACATTCCATCATGGCTGATCTATCTTTCCCTTTCAACCCCATTCTCCTGCCTACTCTAACCTTTTACACCCTTACTAATCAAGAATCGGTCAATCTGCTTTAAAAATACCCAAGGACTTGGCCTCCTCAGCCGTCTGGGACAATGAATTCCGCAGATTCACAACCCTCTGACAAAGGAAGTTCCTCCTCATCTCCTTTCTGAACGTACGTTCTTTTATTCTGAGGCTATGAAAATGTCACCCACTCTCCCACTAGTGAAAACATCCTTTTTACTTTACCTACAAAAGTAAAGCTAACACAATTAGTAAGTTTATACAATAGCGTATCATGCACATTTATGATTTCACACATTCATATCATTCCATATAATGATGGATGTGGTTAAATCTACCTCCCACTAACGTAAATCTAAGAAGTCTATCTGACGCTAACATTGTGAGTGGACAGATTATTGGCACTACCCAACAATGTACTGACCTGTTGTTTTTAATATGCCAAAAATTGTGCTGCAAATCTTCACAAGCCGGCAATTTTGCAGGACCCAATTTAACTTAATTTAATTTCATCTAGTGCCGAGTCGGAAATTTAATTAAATTTAAATTTAATTGCAGGAAAAAAAATCATTATATTTCCAATTCTTGACTCCTGATTTATCTTTTAACTTCACAATTTCCACCCAAAATAACCTACTTGAGCAAATGTTGCAAAGCTTTTCAATAATTGGTGTTATTCAAGTCCCCATTGATTAGGCATACGTCTTTGTGGGCGTCAAAAAGTTGAGCAATTGCTTAATATACAACATAGAACAGTACTGCATGGGAACAGGTCTTTTGGCCCATAATGTCTATGCCAAGCATGATGGAAAGACAATTATTACCTGCATGCACCTAACCCATGTTCATCTATTCCCTGCATGTGTTACAGCATTGTTTTCTTGTAGAAATCAAACTCATTTATCGCAACAAAAATATTAGAAAATAACAACAGCATTTTGACAGTGCTAGAGTCCAAGGATAAGCCATGCAAAATAATGGGCCAATTTATGTTATCAGAATGACTAATGCAAGATTTCAGATGTCACATATCAAGCATAAGTGCTCGTTACAATTTAATGGCTCTCAACAAGCATTAGCCCAGCTATTTTTTTAAACAATGGGAAATTCAAAGATCAACATGATGGATGGATCAGAATGTTTCAATTTTGTGGTAATTGAGAGGAATCCAACCAGCATTAAGTGAAATGGTAGAATATTTCTCTTGAAGAAATGAATTTATTGTGTCTTTTATATGTGTACCAACACTTTGCTAGACCAAACCAATACCCTACAACCCTCCGTTCTTTCATACTTTAAATCATCCAATTTTCCTTCATATGAACACAAAATACACATATGGGATGGTATGCTTGCCATATAAACAGAGGCAATTAGTATAAAGGGCCTGTCCCATGAGCATGTGACTGCATGCGCTGAGCGCAACCTAACGTGGTCATTTGAGCCGTACGGCCTCACGGGGCCGGTCCCACTTCGATCGGCGGAGCCATATGAAGTTGTGCAGAGCTGGTCCCGACATCGCGCGGGGCTCCGATAAACTGACCATGTTCGAAAATTCCGCGCGGCAACGGCCTGTCGGCCCGCAGCTGCATTGAGGCTGCACGCAATGCCTCGACGCCGTACGCAGCATCTCAACGCCGTACACAGCGTCTTGACGGCATACGTCATGCGCGAATTTACCACGGACTTCGCTCGAACTTCATGTCAGTCACTCGACCTCCACGTGGCCCCCACTTCCGGTTTGGTCGTGCTCGCCGCATGCAGGCGCATGCTGGTGGGATCGGCCCTGTACAGGGATCACTCGACCTCCGCGCGGCCCCCGCTTACGGATTGGTCGCGCTTGCTGCATGCAGGTGCATGCTCGTGGGCCAGGTCCTTAAGAGCTAGGAAGTCATTTTTGCTGCTTTATAGGACTTTGGTTAGGCCATATCTAGTTCGGCACAGACATTGTGGGCCAAGGGTCTTTTCCAACACCATGACTTTTACAAAGAGGTTTTGGTTTATTATTGTCACATGTACCAGGTTTTGTTTTGTTTTGAGTGTAGACGCAAAATGCTGTAGTAACTCAGCAGAACAGGCAGTATCTCTGGAGAGAAGGAATGGGTAACATTTCGGGTTAAGATCATTCTTCAGACTGTTTTGTTTTGAGTGTTTTGAGGAGGCATGATAAAGGTTCTGACTGTCTACCATATCTATCCTTCTCATAATTATAGATACCTCTGACACTGCAGATAAATCAATCCCAGTCTGTCCAACCTCTGCTTGTATCTAAAACCATCTAATTAAGGTATCAGTCTGGTAAATCTCTTCTGCACTCTCACCAAAGCCTACACATCCTTCCTATAATGGGGTGGCCAGAACTGCATACAATGTACACTCCTACTTTGAGAGCTGGCATTTCTATCTCTCTGCTAGTACTGATAAGCCAAGAAAATAACCCTGGTTCACTGAGGGAAATAGCAACAGATATATTTGAAATATCTGAAGAAGGGTCTCGACCCGAAATGTCACCCATTCCTTCTCTCCAGAGATGCAGCCTGTCCCGCTGAGTTACTCCAGCATTTTTTGTCTACCTTTGATTTAAACCAGTTCTTTCTTATACATAACTAGAAATGATGATGTGCTGAAACACAGACTATGCGTGTACTAAACAGCTAAAAAAAGTATACATCTGGTCCTCTGTTGGAGCTTCACTGATCTAAGTGATTTCACAACCAATAGATCAGATCAAAGTTCTACAATCCTCATTCTCAATACAAGGAGGAGGTTCTAATCCTCAATAATGATAGAACCCAGCACGTGAGTGTTAGAAAAGGATGAGAAATATGATGCAGTATTTTCTTCCTGCGATCCCCACATTATACAGGTCAGTCCTTAACCAAATAAATTTATCAAATAATGCTTTATTATTACAAATTTAGATCTAAAGATAAATCTTCCATAGCTGTTTATGACAATCAAACTTGACAGTTTCCCATTAAAGACGTTTCTTTCACAGGCAAATGTAAATGATAAGTCAAGACCATATTTACAGATTATCTTCGAATATTTTTTGCCATTTCAAATTAAAATAAACATCTATCCACAAATAACACTGAAAATTCATTTTGAAAAGACCTTGTGATCATTTAAAGAGCATTCACTTTATTCTCAGTAGCACCTTTCACCACTTTCAACATTTACAAAGTTGGGTTTAAAACCCTCTTTTAGCTACAGAGATATTTACAAGATCTCTAACACTGCTAACATCATAAACTGCCAACATCAAGCCAGCTTCAGAATAAATCGTCGGAAGAAATAAAATATATTTTGGGGGTAACTCCAAACAAATGGCTCAAGTTTACTTTTCTAAAAACATAAAATCCCTAGATGCTTCAGCAAAATACTGTAATAATTAATGTTTAAATGTGGCCTGATTTTTTTTTGTGATATATCATTACTCTGGCACACAATTGTTGGCATCATCGTTTAAAGCAGACCTGAACATCTTTTAAAAGATATCTTCGGAAATAATTTTACTTTCAAAACAATTTGGTAATCAAAACACAGCACAGTTGGTGGCTTTGAAATGGGACTAAGTCATATGTGAATCTTCAGTGTTTTGACCTTGTGTTGGTGCCCAAACCTATTTTTCCTTTTGTTGAAATTTGGCCAAAGGAGAGATGACAACAAAATCTATTAAAGTGAAGTGTCTCTCAATAACTGAATACAGACACCTGCAAAGAAAACATTGCTTTTAGGACAATGACTGTGAGGACACAGCAGTTTCAATTCAACTTCTCGTTCAGTATTTTTAGTGTGATCGCAGCAATAAGCAGGTACCCCAAGCAGAAGTAATTTTGTTACAAAATGAAACTGCAATCACCATTATCCCATTGTATTTTTCACACACTATATGTGGTGCCATCAAACTCTTTCTGGCTAAAACTAGGTTGCACGGTTCTTTAATAATATGGAAGATCAAGACATGCTCACATATCCACACAAAGGTTGAAGACAAGCTTCACACACACAACATTAATTAACAATTGCAAAATACTTGGGAAACACAATATCTCAATACTTCCATAAAGAAGTAAAAATGCCTATATCTCTGCTGTTCATTCCAGAATCTTTTTGAAAGAAGCATGATATGCCTGATGATTCTTCTGGAACCGGCTTTTTGCCAACATTTCTGAAATAGAGGAGCGAAGAAAACAGAAAAAAAAATCCAAATGCAGTTTAATTACTATTTACTGGTAATTTTACTTCGGAGTCACGGGAGTGACTACGTGAAGAAGGCCGTCCCTACGCATCGCGTCATTACGTCTGACGCATTGCGGAAAGACCGACTGGCAGGCGCAGTGCTCCTTCCAGCGGGTAAGTTTAAAAGATCCAGGTAAGTGTTTTTTCAAACAGCTTTTGCTGAAATCGTTGCTCCCGGTCCGGAGTGCGTTTATTTACGATTAGTTCAACTTCGGATTGTGTGCAAGTATGTCTAAGGTGAAGAGGCGAGCTGCAACCAAACCGGCTGCAGAAGACCACGGGCCTGCGGGCAGCGTGCAACCGCCGAATTAGCCTATAGAGCCGCTGGCAGAGCAGCCAGCAGCCACAGACTTGGTGTGGCCAGAAGGCACCTTGGCTACTCCACGAGGGAGAAAAGCAACAAAAAAGTCTGTAAAGGCCCTGGACTCTGAGGAGTCGGGCCAGGAGGAGGTGGACGAGTTCCCTCCTCAGGGCAGTGTTACCGGCAGGCTGGCCCAGCTGGAGAGCCTTGTGGCGAGGTTACTCCAGCACGATACGCTCCAAAGGACGGAGCTATGGGAGCCCGGGGAGTTTATTGAACCCGAGGCCGCAGCTCCTGTGTCAGGGCTGCGTGATATCTCCTTGTCAGATGACGGGAGCGTACGAGATCAGTGCTATGCTGACCCAGAGTACGGAGGCGCAGTTGGGCTAGAGGGACCATCGGGTGTATTGTCCATTGCATCCAGATTTGCGGTCCCAGCCCTCACCGGTAAGCCATTGGATGCAGAGCTCTCCGAGAATATAAATTAAATGGCTTCCCATCTCTGTAAGAACAGACGATGGAGGAGACCACTGCCAGGTACAATACTCCACAGAACTGTGCCGCACTGAGTGTCCCCATAGTAAACTAATCTATTTGGGGGCACATTGGAGGAGGGCAAGTTACAAAAAGTACACCGGCTAGTCGCCTCCGACATCATGGCCTTTGCAAGGTCAGTGGAGGGGGCGCCTCTCTCAGATACTCAGGAGGACGCGATGGCATTAATGTGCAATGCACATTTTGAAATTAATTGTATAAGGAAAAATGCCATCCATCCTGCCATTAACCCTAAATTTGCTGGACTGTGTAAACCAGGGACTGTTCAACCCCCAAACCTCCTGTTCGGAGAAAACCTGACTAAACAGGTGAAAGAATTGGACGAAGAGTCTAAGACTGTTTGTCTCATGTACGTGCCTCCGAAGGGGTCGTCTTTCCGCGGACCGTACTCCTACCCTCATGTGCATACCAAACGGTTCACTGGCTATGGAGCAACCTACACAGAGGCCTTTTTTAGGGCAGGGCCCGAGCCAGGCTATGTTAAAGATGCGGCGCCCTCCAGCAGTCCTACCCCCCAGACCTCGGGGGCAGAGGCAGCGACGTTACCTCCAGTAAATCCTAAGGTAGGTGTGACTGCGATGGATACATTACAAGTTGGGGGAGATTGCAATTTTTCTTACATGGGTAACATCTAACCCGTTTATACTGCATAGTAGTCAAGGTTTTCAAATTGAGTTCATTTCCGACTTACCTCCACCTACTCAGCACACACCTGGCTGTACTTTTGTGTTTTCACACCAGGAGTGTATTAGTGCACAAAAGGAGCTAGACTCTTTGTTCAAAAAAGGTGTAATTGAAAGTTTAAATATATATATTATTGGTTAATAATGGCAAAAAAATGTATACTTAACTTTTGGAAAAATACATCCATACCAACGCTTAAAATGTGGATTTCAAATGTGGTGTCATGTTGGACACGGCACATCTTGAGGAAATGCTATTCCTCCTAATAGACAAATCAGACCAGTTTGTCTCTATTTGTCGATTTTCTGGAAGCATATGGTGCAACAAAATCGTAGAAGCTAACTGTTTCAGGATTGGGTGAGGAATGGTAAAGAATATATATAATGATCTCCTTAATCTCTTACTTTCTACTATTTTTCTTTCTTTTCTTCAATTTTCTTCTTTCACACTTTTTTCCTTTTCACACACTATTTATCACACATTTCTCTATCTTATATTATTCATCACTCTTTATCTTTTTCATTATTCAAAAAAAAAGAAGCTGTACATAAAAAGTAATATGTCAATATATATTAGGCACATTGACCTAATATTCCTGTACTTCTAATAAAATAAAAAAATTAAAAAAAAAAAAATTTTTTAAAAGACCTCAGAGATTCAGTGGCCATTCATGAGCAGCATAGAAATGTTTTGATGTTTAACTGGATGGATCAGTTCTCACAGTTTAAAGCTTTGCCTAACGGATTAACTGGCTCTCAGACTATTAACTAAATTGCTCAAACCAGTCCTGGGGTTACTCAGAGCACAAAATCATATTGTCATGGCATATTTGGATGACATTTTAGTCATTGGGAGGACTTTTGAATTAGCTGAATTATCTGTGTCAGCTACAAAACTCGTTTTCGAAAAGATTGGATTCATTATCCATCCAGTTAAGTCTAAATTGGTGCCATCTAAGATAATTGACTATTTGGGGTTCACCATTAACTCAGTACACATGTCAGTGACTCTGCCTCAGGGCAAGCAATTAGACTTAATTGAAGCCTGCAGGAAACTCATTGTTGATAATCACCCTTCTATTAGACATGTGGCTCGGGTAATTGGAAAATTAGTAGCAGCACTCCCAGCTGCTCAATTCGGGCCTTTGCACTACCACAATTTACAGCGTGCAAAGGAACATGCACTTAACCATCAGAGAGGTCATTTTGATAGACCCATTCAGCTACCAGCTAACTGAGTTACAATGGTGGATAGCCAATATTCAATGCTGCTCTGGTACTATTCTAGTCAATACACCATCTATTATCCTGCAGACTGATGCCAGTGCACTAGGTTGGGGTGCTACTGATACCGTCTCAAGCTGCGGTGGCAGATGGGATCTGCAGGAAGCATCCATGCTTCAATCACATGACATTAACTATTTAAAGTTGTTGGCTGCATTCTGTGGGTTAAAGGCTTTTTGTACCAACAGGCATCATGTGCATGTCCAACTTCAGATTGACAATACTACCGCGGTAGCGTACATTAATCACATGGGTGGCAGTAAGTCTGTATCCTGTGATAGGTTGTCCAATCTCCTCTGGCACTGGTGTATTGCAAGAAACATCTGGGTTTCAGCTATCCATTTACCAGGAAGGTATAACACAGTGGCAGGCATCAGGTCATGAGAGTTCAATGATAACAAAGAATGGATGTTAAATCACAAAGTGTTCAATGATATTGTCCTTCGCTATGGTGTACCGGATATTGATCTGTTTGCTTCCCGGCTTAATCATCAGTTACCAACTTATGTGTCGTGGGAGCGAGACCCAGGGGCAGTAGCGGTGGATGCATTCTCGCTACATTGGGGTGGTAAATCTGTGTATGTATTTCCCCCATTCTGCCTCATTACTCGATGTGTGGCAAAAATTTCATACCACACAGCTACAATCACTGATGTTTTGGAGTTTCTTTCGTCACTCTATCACGATAGCAAACTGAGTTATAGTGCCATTAACAGTGCCCACAGTGCTTTGTCTAATTATTTACAGCTGGGGTCAGCACATCACATGGTAGGGTCCCACCCTTTAATAACTAAATTTATGAAGGGCTTCTTTAATTCCACTTCACCTAGACCCGGGTACACTCATATATGGCATGTCAGCGTGGTCCTCACGCTGCTCCGTCAGTGGGCACCAGTTTCATCTCTGTCCCTACACTATCTGACATTGAAAGTAGTTATGCTCATGGCCCTGGCCTCAGCAGTACAGGTCCAAACACTACATAAACTCAGACTGGACAGTATGAGTTCGTCCGGCAATAATGTTACCTTTTTCTTTCGGGATCTCGTCAAACGGAGCAGGCCAGGAGAACTAGGAGAACTAGCTCGAGTTGATTTTCATGGCATATTCCTCAGACCCACGAGTGTGTGTCGTACCGTCCATAACCCATTACATTAAGGTCACTAGGAGCCTGAGAGGCTGGGAACTCTCCTTTTTGGTCAGTCACACTAAACCTCACAAACAGGTTACGGTGCAGACCATCTCTAGATGGATCAAACAGGTTCTGGTGTGTGCAGGAGTGGACACCGACATTTTTAAACCTCATTCCACCAGGGCTGCATCGACGTCAGCAGCAAGGGACATGGAGGTACCTCTTGACCACATTCTGGCGGCTGTGGGATGGTCGAAAGAGAGGACGTACCAGAGGTTTTATAATAAGCCTGTCACCAGATCCGGGGGTTTTGCTGACTCTGTTTTAAGTTCTGTTTCACAGTTTCCCCCTGGGTGAGAGGGGTCACTGTTTGTTTTTCTTTTCTGTTATTAAACCATTACTATTGTTAAAACAATGTCATGTTTGAATGCATTAATTTTTCTCACTCGTCCTTGTCAATTGATGCAGCTGTGACGTGTGGACTCGTTCCTCGGCATGAAATCACAGACCTTCAAAGTCTTCACGTAGTCACTCACACGACTCCGAAGTAAAATAGTAAGATTAAATGAGAACTTACCAGTTTGAAGTTTGATCGTTATTTTATAAGGAGTTACGATCAGGGATTATGTGCCCTCCGCTCCCTACCCTCGTAACTTAACGATCATCTGGTAGTTCTAGTCATCTATAATCTTAATATGTTAGTTCAACAACTGTTATCTGTGACTTCACACCGTTGCTTTGAAGATTGACGCGCATTCGTGGGGACGGCCTTCTTCACGTAATCCCTCATCGTAACTCCTCACAAAATAACGATCAAACTTCAAACTGGTAAGTTCTTGTTTAATCTAACTATTCTTTAATCAATATGCCAGCAATCAGAGAGATCAGACCTACAGGAGCAGTTTCATGTGTTAGTTACCCTAATGCAGGAATTACAAGATTGAAGCTTTCTTATTCCCCAAACCATATTTTTCGAGGTATTAGCGAGTTGGATGAGGATTTTCAAAAGCACTTGAAATCGCTATTGAACTTGCTTCTTTTATTTGCTTCTTCCAGACAACTGCATGTTTAGGTAGTGGCTAATTTTATATGCTGTAAATAATTAGACAAAGCACTGTGGGCACTGTGGGCACTGTTAATGGCACTATAACTCAGTTTGCTATCGTGATAGAATGACGAAAGAAACTCCAAAACATCAGTGATTGTAGCTGTGTGGTATGAAATGTGAGAGCGGGAATAGTACATTTCCCATTTTCGTATGTGAGAGATGTACTGTTTCTGAGTGCTCTTCCTCCGGGCCGCAGTGATGACAACAACGGTACGCTCTGAAAGCCCGAGCCCCAGGAACGGTCTTGTCAGGATCCGCAAACCAACAAATTTATACGGTCATCCTGGCGATTATTTCCCATAAGATGACTTCCAGCCTCTTTGTCTATTTTTAAAGCACAGTGTAACATTTAATTCCTCTTGCATAAAATCAGTTTGGCAAAATTGAGCACTTTCAAGTGGTGGGAGTTTTACAGTAGGAGACTTGAAGAAGCTTTGAAGAACTCCAGTGGTTTATGGATTATTGCCATGGATAGAGGCCACGACAAGCAACCGGATGAGAAGCAGCTGCAAGCAATGGGAGTCAATAAAAGGATGGTGCTCATAACTGGCAGCCTACCAGTCACTGCACAGGGAAGCACATGACCTAGGAGCTTGTTGCTAGTTTCTTCATTTGAGGTCTGCCATTGGATTGTAATGTCATCCCCTGAATAGATTTAAACTCACACTTTGCCATTTTCATCTAGCTTGCGTTGCGAATTAAATATACTTTATTTAGAATATATAAGATATAAAAGTACAGCACAGGAACAAGTTATTTGGCCCACCATGTCTACACCAACCATGGTGTCAACAAATGGCCAGCTGTCGGCAAATGGCCAATATTACGTTGTTTCCCAAAATAGACACACAATGTTGAGTAACTCAGTGGGACAGGCAGCATCTCTGGATAGAAGGAATGCATGACGTTTCGGGTCGAGACCTATCGTCAGTCTGAATTATTGTTGACAACATTATTCAAAGCAGATCTGAACACCTTTTAAAAGATATCTTAGGAAATAATTTTACTTTCAAAACAATTTGGTAATCAAAACACAGCACAGTTGGTGGCTTTCAAATGGGACTGAGTCATGTAAGTGAATCTTCAGTGTTTTGACCTTGTGTTGGTTCCTGAGCTTATTTTTCCTTTTGTTACTGAAATTTGGCCAAAGGAGAGATGATAACAACATAACAAAATCAGTCTGAAAAAGGGTCTTGACCCGAAACGTCATCCATTCCTTCTCTCCAGAGATGCTGCCTGTCCCGCTTAGTTACTCCAGCATTTTGTGTCTATCTTTGGTTTAAACCACCAATTCCTTCCTACAACATTACCTCATTTCCTGTCTATTTTTGCTAGTTACCAATAATAAACATTATTGTATCTGACTATAAATGCAAATATCTAGAAACAATCAAGAAAAGATCATAAAGTTAATGATGAAACATTGTGAAGCTGCAGTTAATGCTACTTTGTAGCGGCACCCAGTGGTAGCCTGGGGAATGACAAAACCTTGCTATTGGCTGGCGCAGTCACGTGATTGCGGGAGCGTTTTCGCGGGCTTTTGGTAAGCTTTTCATTCGAGCTCCACCCTGTTCGAAGGAGCTGCATTATTTTGGCTGTTTAGGAGATTAGCGGGCAAAATTAGGGCACATGGTATTGGGGGTAGAGTGCTGACATGGATAGAAAATTGGTTGGCAGACAGGAAACAAAGAGTAGGGATTAACGGGTCCCTTTCAGAATGGCAGGCAGTGACTAGTGGGGTACCGCAAGGCTCGATGCTGGGACCGCAGCTATTTACAATGTACATCAATGATTTGGATGAAGGGACTCAAAGTAACATTAGCAAATTTGCAGAAGACACAAAGCTGGGTGGCAGTGTGAACTGTGAGGTGGATGCTATGAAAATGCAGAGTGACTTGGACAGGTCGGGGGAGTGGGCAGGTGCATGGCAGATGAAGTTTAATGTGGATAAATGTGAGGTTATCCACTTTGGTATAAAAAACAGAAAGGCATATTACTATCTAAATGGCGTCGTTGGGAAAAGGGGAAGTGCAATGTGATCTGGTGGTCCTTGTTCATCAGTCTATGAAAGTAAGCATGCAGGTACAGCAGGCAGTGAAGAAAGCGAATGGCATGTTGGCCTTTATAGCAAGATGTCGAGTATTGGAGCAAAGATGTCCTTCTGCAGTTGTACAGAGCCCTAGTGAGGCCACACCTGGAGTATTTTATGCAGTTTTGGTCCCCTAATTTGAGGAAGGACATTCTTGGTATTGAGGGAGTGCAGCGTAAGTTTACAAGGTAAATTCCCGGGATGGCGTGACTGTCATATGTTGAGAGAATGGAGTGGCTGGGCTTGTACACTCTGGATTTAGAAGGGTGAGAGGGGATCTTATTGAAACATGTAAGATTGTTAAGGGTTTGGACACGCCAGAGGCAGGAAACATGTCCCCAATGTTGGGGGAGTCCCGAACCTGGGGCCACAGTTTAAGAATAAGGGTTAAGCCATTTAGAATGAAGTCGAGGACACTTTTTCTCACAGAGAGTGGTGAGTCTGTGGAATTCTCTGCCTCAGATGGCGGTGGATGCCGGTTCTTTGGATACTTTCAAGAGAGAGCTAGATAGGGCTCTTAAAGATAGCAGAGTCAGGGGATATGGGTAGAAGGCAGGAACGGGGTACTGATTGGGGATGATCAGCCGTGATCACATTGAATGGCGGTGCTGGTTCGAAGGGCTAAATGGCCCACTCCTGCACCTATTGTCAATTGTCTATTGTCTATTGACTAAAACTCACTTGAGTAAATCACTTTGTTTATGTTAAAAATAAATAACTTTATTTTACTCGATCGTCTCGACTCGTCAAAATGGTGACCCCATCAGTCCGATCGTGTATTCGGATTTCGAACATGCAAGCCGCTGCCAACCCTGGTGCCCAGCTCCCCCAGCAAAACGCCGTGGACCTGAAACTGGACTTTATATTCATCTGCTTGGATGACATCCTGGTTGTAAGCCGCTCCCAACAGGAACACTACACACACCTGTGGGCTCTGTTCCAGCAGCTCCAGGACCATGGACTGGTAGTCAACCCCGCCAAGTGCCAGTTCAGCCTCCTCACAATATCATTCCTGGGGCATCATGTCACCTCGCAGGGTGCAACCCCATTACCCACCAAAGTAGAGGCCACCCGGCAGTTCCACTGGCCACTTACCGTCAAGGGGCTGCAGGAGTTTATCGGCATCGTGAACCTTTATCACCATTTTGTGCCGGCAGCTGCCAGGATCATGCGCCCTCTGTTCCAATGCCTCGCCGGTAAGCCACAAGAGCTCGTGTGGACCGCTCAGGCTGAGGCTGCGTTTGATGGCGCGAAGGATGCGCTCGCCAAAGCCACCATGCTAGTGCACCCACGGCACACCACCTTGACTGCTCTCACAGTAAACACCTCAGATACAGCTGTGGGAGGGGTGCTCCAGCAGCTCATTGACAGCCGCTGGCAGCCGCTGGCCATTTTCAGCCATCATCTGCAGCCCCCCGAGCGCAACTACAGCACATTCGACCGGGAGCTCCTCGCCCTGTCCCTGGCTATCAGACATTTTTGATATTTTCAGGAGGGCATGTCGTTCATGGCTTTCACTGACCACAAGCCCTTAACGTTCGCTTTGGCCAAGGTGACAACAGTGACACCTCGCATTCATGTCAGAGTTCACCATGGACGTCCAGCACGTGGCCGGGAAGGTTGCTGATGCCCTTCCACGCCCCGCCCTCCCGGCTGTGGTGGCCGTGGACCACGGAATGGATTATGCGGGGCTCACCGAAGCACAGCGCATGGGTGACGAGATGGACAGCTACAGGACGGCCGCTTCCGGGTTGCGGATGGCTGACGTCCCTTTCGGCTGAACACGAGTGTTGGTCCTTTGCGATGTGTCCACGGGGAGACCATGCCCTATTGTCCCCGTGAGTTGGTGGCACCAGATGTTCGACGTCATCCATGACCTGGTCCACCCCTCAATCCGGCCGACTTCCGTGCTGGTGGTGGACAAATTTGTCTGGCAGGCCTCCGTAAGCAGGTTGCGGCTTGGGCCAGAGCCTGCATCCCCTGCCAGACATCGAAGGACCAGCGTCATGTGTGGACTCCAGTATAAGACTTTGTGATTCCCTCAGGCTGTTTCCAGCACATCCTCATGGATTTGGTTGGTCCACTGCCGCCGTCTTGCAGCGCCACGTATCTCCTCACCGTCGTGGATCATTTTACGAGGTGGCCAGAGGCTATACCACTGTCGCTGCCCATTGGATTGCCCGTCTTGGGGTGCCTGCAGATATTTCCACACTGGCGCAACTGTACGGGGCTCAGTTGCACCACACCATCGCCTATCTCCCACAGGTCAACGGGTTGGTGGAACATTTCCACCATCACCTGAAATCGGCGCTGAAGGCGCAGCTCACTGGTCCAGACTGGGTTGACCAGTTGCCTTGGGTGTTTTTAGGCATCCGTACGGTTCCTAAAGCGGACCTGGATACATCGTCCGCTGAGCTGGTGTACGGCTCTCCGTTGCGGGTTCCTGAGGATTTCCTTCCTGCGGCTCGGGGGCCGCCGTAGCCTGCGTCGGCCGCTTTGGTGCATCTCCGGGAGAAAGTGAGCAGCCTGGCCCCATAGATGCTGCTGGGGCTACCTCACGGCATGGGACAGCCCCAGTGTATGTGCCGCCGGACCTTAAGAACTGCCAGTTTGTATTTCTCTGTGGGGAATCGCACCGGTCTCCACTGCAGCGGGGTGGTCGCTCAACCCCAGCGTAGGGGCCATCCGCTGGTCATTCCAGTGGCACTGGTTGTGCCCGTTTTCCCTTCACCCATTGCTCCTGTTTCTCCTACACCATTCCTTGGCTGTGTTTTGCCTGTCCCACCTGTATCGCCCGTCCTGTCCCTTGTTTCCACGCGGTCTGGTTGCCGTGTCCGGCCTCCTGCTTGGTTCCGTACCTCGGGTTCTGAGGGGGTCCTGTAGCGGCACCAAGTGGTGGCCTGGGGAATGACAAACCCTTGCTATTGGCTGGCGCGGTCACGTGATCGCGGGCGCGTTTTTGCGGGTTTTTGGTAAACCATTCATTTGAGCTCCACCCTGTTTGAAAGAACTGCATTATTTTAGCTGTTTAAAACGCACTCGAGTAAGTCGCTTTGTTTTCATTAAAAATAAAGAATTTAACTTTACTCGATCATCTCGACTCGCCAAAACCTCCTCCCAATTCCAGGGGTCTTGGTTCTATCCAATCCTGTGTCCCACTTTCAGAGCTCTCTCTGTAACAAGGCACAAAATGCTGGAGTAGCTGGAAGGCTTGTCAGCGGGAGAAGCAGCATCTCTGGAGAGAATTAATGGGTGACCTTTCGGGTTGACACCCTTCTTTCAGGTCTTCTTCCTGTACCTGCTGTCACAGAAGCCAGTCTTCAGCCAACTCAGTTCATTCAACATGACACTAAGCAACAGCTGAGAACACTAGATTCAGAAAATGCTATGTGACCAGCCAACAACCCAGCTGTAATTCTGAAGACCCACATCCAGATACTAGTGCGCCTCTATGTTACAATTATCCACGGCGTTGCTTAGGCCACCTTTGGAGTATTGTTTAAGAAGGAACTGCAGATGCTGAAAAATCGAAGGTAGACAAAAGTGCTGGAGAAACTTAGTGGGTGCAGCAGCATCTATGGAGCGAAGGAAATAGGCAACGTTTCGGGTCTGAAGAAGGGTTTTGGCCTGAGACGTTGCCTTTTTCCTTTGGAGTATTGTTTTCAGTTTTGTTAACTCGCTACAGGAAGGATGTCATTAAGCTGGAAAGAGTGCAGAAGAGATTTACGCGGATGTTGCCATGGCTCTAGAGGCTGAGCTATATGGAATAAATGGGCAGGCTAATGCTTTATCCTTGGAACATAGGACTCGGCGGAGCAATTTTATAGAGCTTTATAAAATTATGAGTGGAACAGATTGGGTGAATGTACGGAGACTTTTACCCCTTTTACCAAGGGTAGGGGAATCAACAACCGGTGGGCATCTGTTTCACACAGACGATGGTGGGTATGTGGCCTATCTCCTGTCTATTCTTTGGAGCGCAGAAGGTTAAGGGGGGACCTGATTGAGGTCTTTAAAATGATGAGAGGGATAGACAGAGTTGACGTGGATAAGCTTTTCCTGTTGAGGGTAGGGAAGATTCAAACAAGAGGGCATGACATAAGAATTAAGGGACAGAAGTTTAGGGGTAACATGAGGGGGAACTTCTTTACTCAGAAAGTGGTGGCTGTGTGGAATGATCTTCCAGCAGAAGTGGTGAAGGCAGGATTGATTTTAACATTTAAAAGTAAAGTGGATAGGTATATGGACGGGAAGGGAATGGAGGGGTATGGTCTGAGTGCAGGTAGATGGGACTAGGGGAAAATAAATGGTCAGCACGGACTGGAAGGGCCGAGAAGGCCTGTTTCCGTACTGTAATTGTTATATGGTTATATGGTTATAGTGGAGATAGTGGAGGCAGGTACCATAACAGCATTTTAAAAGACCTTTGTTCAGACACATGGAGATAGGAAAGGTTTGGAGGGATGTGGCCCAAACGTGGAGAACTGGGACTAACTTAGATGAAACATTTTGGTTCGCATGGACAATTTGGGTTGAGGGACATGTTTCTGTGTTATCTGTCTATACTATTACAAAAACTCTCATCTTGACCACTTCCGGTCTTTTTTTTATTTTTAATTTGCACAAAAATGGTACCATATATCGCCAGGATTCGCCACCTAACTCACCGTTCTCCTCTGCTCCAAGCGCACCAAGTTTTGTTCCGATCGGTGGAAGATTACAAAAGCTATGAAGGTTTAAAACATCGTGAGGTCAGCAGATTGGTCTTCCCGCCTGTCAGTCACCATTAAGGTAACGCCCCTTCCGGCACTCACCGGAGAATAAAACCCCGGAGGTGGGGCAGAATCTGCCGAGAATAAAGTTGAAGCAGCGGAATGTGGGCTGTGTTCCGTGGGCGGGGGCGGGCGGGCTGGCTGTATTCGTGGGCGGGGGCTGTGAGCGCATCAGGTTCTGGGGACGGGAGCAGGTGAGTGAGTCCAGAGCCGGGTCCTCAAGTCAGGAGTGTGGTCGGAGCCAGGGCCAGGAACCGGTCAGACCACACACCTACTCCCCCCACACCCCCCCTTCTCCTACACTCCCCCAATCTACACCCCCACTCCCCCACATTGCCCCTCCCTCACAACCCCTCCCCTACACCCCCCCCACACCCCCACACCCCCACACCCCTCCTCCCCTACACCAATTCTCCACAACACCCCCATCCCATACACCCTCCCTCACACACCACCCTCCCCAGCATCCCCCCTCCCTCACACCATCCCTCCTACACACTCTCCCCTCCCCCACATCCCTCACCCTCACACCCCCTCCCCCACACCCACACATCCCCTCCCCAACACCCCCTCTCCCCCACAACCCCTCCTCCACACTACCCCTCCCCCATAACCCGCCTCCCCCACACTCCCCCCTATCCCCCACACTCCCCCCTCCCACATACTTCCCCTCCCCTACCCCCTACCCCCAACACCACACACCCCTCCCCCACACACACCATCTTCCCCACACCCCCCCCCCCCCACACCCTCCCTTCCTCATCCCCCCCCCTTCTCCAAATCCCAGCGTGCAGAATGAGCAACTTGCGGAGAGAGCAGCATGCGGGCTGCTTCTGCGGAGACCAGCACGACGAGCCGGGTACAGCTGAGTGGTACCGGGAGCCGCTGTGTGAAACCGGAGCCGGCCCAGAACCCATGGAGTGAGACCGAAAGCTGAAGGTGCAGGGTGAGCAGAGTGCGGGGTGAGCAGAGTGTGAGCTGCGTCTGCGGCGACCACAAACCACCCCCCCACACCAACCAACCCCCCCCCCCCACACAACCCTCACTCTCCCCCCCCGCCCACACACCCCTCTCACTCCCCCACGTACCACTCCCCTTCCCCACCCTCCTCCCTCCCCCACCCCCACAGACGCTGGAAAAATCAAAGGTAGACAAAAATGATGTAGTCCCATTTGCGGTGGGACTCACTGTGGCCATGGAAGTGGCCCAGGAGAAGAAAGGTCAGATTCAGAATGGGAGGGGGAGTTGAAGTGCTGAGCCACCGGGAGATCAGTTTGATTAATGCGAACTGTGCGGAGGTGTTGGGTGAAGCAATCACCAAGCCTGTGCTTGGTCTCACTGATGTAGAGCAGTTGACACCTAGAGCAGCGGAGGTTGGAGGAGCTGCAGGTGAACCTCTACCTCTCCTGGAAATTGGAGGAGCAGCACCTCATATTTCGCTTGGGTAGTTTGCACCACAGCAGTATGAACATTGACCTCCAATTTCAGGTAGTACTTGCTTTCTCCCTCCTTCCCCTCCCCTTCCCTGCTCTTCCACAGCCCACTGTATCCGCCTCTTTCTTTCTCCTTCCCACCCCCCCTCCCCCACATCAGTCTGAAGAAGGGTCTCGACCCGAAACGTCACCTAGTCCTTCGCTCCATTGATGCTGCCTCACCCGCTGAGTTTCTCCAGCATTTTTGTCTACCTTTGTTCACTATAACTATTATTCTAGTAAACCTGGACTGAACTGCTTCCAATGCATTAACATCCTTATCATAAGGAGTGTGCACAGCATTCCAGATGAGGGGTCTCCAGCTCAACTGATGCAGAACTTGAATAGTCAGTGTGTTCAATTTCCCTGACAATAAACAATGACAATTTGCTTGCTTTCTTTGTTACTTGCTGTACATGCAGACCAGCGTTTTGTAAAACATATCGAAATTTCTCACTATCTCAGAGCTCTCAATTGCTCACCAAAATGTTTTCTACCAAAATGAATTTACAGCACAATTTTTACTATGGGTCCCGTTTTTTTTCCATTTGCCAGATGTTTTTTTCAACCTTTTTTACTGATCTGTGTTATTTTCCACCCCATTGTCCTCTTGGCAATTTGACCAGTGAGATGTGCCTGGATCATGAAAGCTAAATTAATGATGGTACATTAGAACTATCAACTTATGCAGGGATAAATTGCATTTATAAATTAATCTAGAGCCTAAATTCCCAATGCATCACAATGTGTCTAACAACCTCAGGAGTGCTAAAAGGTGAAATGTTCTCCTATATTTTATGGTGTATTTTACTTTGCACTTTTATTGTACATTGGGCATATAGAATATCAGTAAAATAGAGCAGATATGCTTGAAATGCTGATTTAGTAACCAAATCCACTATATAAACAAATAAATCTTACTTTTTAAGGAATGAGGGAAAGAGGAAATGGAACCATAAGCCTCCAAACATGACATCAATCAGAAGGAAACCACTGGAAACTATTATTAAGAATGTGTTATTATGGTATTTCTAAAAAAAAATAAGATTTGGCAAAGTCAAAACGAACATAAAAGGTAAATCAAGCTTGACATAACTATTAGAATTTATAAGATGGTAATTTGAGGATAAAGGTGAACCAATGATGCCATGTGTCTGGAATTTCAGGAGGCCTTTAGGAAAATGCCAATTATTAAACAAAAGCCATTTGCTGTAAAGCCATTTGGAAAGCCATTCACAATCTATGTAAGTGATCTCGATGAGGGTATTAAATGTAGCATATGCAAATCTGAAATAAATCTATATGCAGTGTGGATTCTGAAAATAATGTATCAATGCAGCGGAAAATACAAGTTCAGCAAATCAATAAATCCACGCAGCAGTAGAGTTGCTGCCTTACAGTGACAGAGACCAGGGTTCAATCCTGGCTACTGCCTCTATCTATATGGAGTTTGTACGTTCTCCCTGTGACCACGTGGGTTGTCTCCAAGTGCTCCAGTTTTCTCCCACACTCCAAAGACGCACAGATTCATTAGCTTAGGAAAAATTGTAAATTGTACCTAGTGTGTAGGACCGTGTTAGTGTACAGGGTGATTGCTGGTTGGCATTGACCTAATGGACCAAAGGGCCTGTTTCTGCACTCTATCTATAGAATATTTTGTGGAAAAACATGAGGTAGATTAAAAAAAATCAAAGCACTGGGTGTTTTGTGAATAATGAGAAACTAAAATGTGTTGTTTATCAGGGAGAAAAGCAAACTGCTGACGGAACTCAGCAAGTCAGGGGAAGTAAATAGTAAGATTAAACGAGAGCTTACCAGTTTGAAGTTTGATCTTTATTTTATGAGGAGTTACGATGAGGGATTACGTGAAGACCCCGCCAGCACGCATGCGCGACATTCTTCAAAGCAGTGGTGTGAAATCACAGACAGTCACAATGACTAATATAGTAAGATAAGAGAGAACTTTCATACCAGGTGATCTTTATAGTAGAGGGTTGGGAGTGGAGGGCACATAATCCCTCATCGTAACTCCTCATAAAATAAAGATCAAACTTCAAACTGGTAAGCTCTCGTTTAATCTTACTATTTTACCTCGGAGTCACGTGAGTGACTACGTGAAGATTTCAAAGCTCTGTGATTTCATGCCCTGGAAGCTCCATGCTCACACACCGCTATGCTGGGATAAGAGGATGAACGTAATTCAGACATAACACTGGCTGAAAAACAAAGAAGGTATTTAATCATACCTAAAATGATATGCCCCACATTGGGTAAATCATGTAACAGAAACTTAACATATTCCCCTGCAAACGTCTCAGGAGCGGCCACGGGTTTATAATAGAAGTGCTGAAAAGTCTGTTCACTGCTCCAACCCGCTGTAGCAAGGATGTGGTCCATAGGAACTCCCATCACCCTAGCCGCTGACGTGGATGCAGCCCTGGTGGAGTGAGATTTAATCATCAGTGTCCACTCCGCTGCACCCAATCCACCCTAACCAACTCAAAGTGGCTTGCACTGTGACCTTATGATGAGGGCATTTGTGGCTTATGGGTAAAGTCCTCTCCGTGCCCCTAGGTTCTTGGTTCCTTCTATATCGTAAATATATGTCACAATGCAGAGACGACTATCTGCAGGGTAGGCCAGAATGATAATTCTAGGCCAGAGGAACTGGGTCGATATAGTTGAGTAACCCCTGTATCAGAAGGTTATCTACCATAGGTAAACACATGGCATCCATACTTAGCTTTATAAAGACTGGACCTGTTGTGCTGTTACAAGTGCCATAAACATAACCATATTATATGTAGTTATCCAGAGTGAGCCCCGATATTGGTGTCCATCCTCAAAGCATAGTAAATACTATGCCTAAGTCCCATGTATGGGTGTATCTGGCCCTGGGGAAATAGAATTAATACCCCTCATCAGTTTGATACCAGAGGGTGTTATCCTATAGGCAGGTGATCACCCCCTCGGTCCAGGTTGGTAGGTAGGGCACTCCTTGCAATTTTAATGGCACTGTAGCTCAAACCTTCATGGATGAAGGGTGGCCAGAACTCCAGCACTCCAGTGATGGTGGCCGAGTCATATGAAGTGTTTGTTCTGAAGCAGAAACACTCCCATCTACTGACATATGTCAGTGCTGTCCCTGGTGGACTCCCTGCACGACGATGTGATGACATAGATCGTCCTGTCGGAGTATCCGACAGAAATGGCCTGTTCAGAATCAGCATCAACAGGTTCATGCGATCATGGCACGGATGACTTACCCATCACAGGGTGTGCCAACAGGCCCGGCCGTTTGAGGATCCAAAAGCAGTGTTCTGCGGCCATCTTAGTACTGCTGGGGACCATGGTTGGGTAGGCCAGTCGGGAACCCCGAAATACCCGTTGCGGAGTCCATTTAATTTTTGTAAGACCCGACTGATGAGGCAGAAGGGGGGGAAATGCATACCAAACAATCCCCCCAATGCCGCGAGAAACATCCATCGCTGCTGGCCCCGGGTCCCGATCCAACATCCATTCAATGTTGTCGTTGAATTGTGTGACCTGGTGTTCGCCACCGTATTTGGTTTACCTGAAAGGTAAGTGGCTGAGATCCAAATCTCTCTATCCAGACACCAGTGCCAGATGCAATAGGCAATTCATCACATGATATCGATTTTATTCCACACATATGATTAATATAGGCCACCACTGTGGTATTATAATTTATAACCGTACATGCAACTGGTGCATATCTAAGCAGTAGGCCCGGAGTCCATGAAATGCTCCCAGTATTTCTAGATAATTAATCCCTAGTGCTCCCAACAGGGTAAATCTTGTGCACTCCATCTGCCACCACAACTAGTGGTGGTATTAGCTGCTCCCCACCTTTAATACTGGCATCAGTCTGTAATGTAACCGAGGGATTTATGATAGTGATGGGTTTGGAACAGAATTGAGCATTTCCCATCCACCAATTTAATTCAACTCTTGCCTTTTCTGATAACTTCATAGGCCTGTCGAAATGGCATGACTTTTGAGAGCTATAATTTTAGCTCTTTGTAGGTTTTGATAATGTAGTGGTCCGAATTGCGCTGCGGGAAAACAGCCACTATCTTCCCAATTATCATGGCCACCTGCCGAATGGATGGATCCCTGATGCCAGTGAGGCTTCTGCCAAGTCCACCACCTTGTTTGGTGGTAAGGTGGTAGACATTTGCACCGAGTCAATGGTGAACCCCAAGTAATCCATAGTAGAAGAGGGTTCCAACTTTAATTTATCTGGATGTATGATGAACCCCAGCTTTTGAAAGACATGTTTTGTGGGTAGAACTGCCAATGTAGCCGTTTCCAAATTCTCCCCGACAATGAGGATATCATCAAGGTAGGCCATAACAGTATGATTTTGTTCCCTTAAATAGGCCAAAGCTGGTTTCAATAATTTGGTGAACAGCCTGGGTAATTGTCCCATCCAGATAAATTTAAGGTATTTCCTATGATCCTTGTGTATTGGTACTGGATAGTATGCATCTTTGAGGTCAATGCATGCCATGTAGTACCCATTAGCTATTAGCTGTCTGGCTGTGACGAAAGTGTCCATTTTGAAATGAACATACTGAACAGAAGTATTCAGTTCGGTCAGGTCTATGATTAAGCGGCATCCGCCATTTTTATTTTTGGTAAATATATTAGATACGAACTCCTGTGATTCTCTGGTGGTTCTCTCAATTACCCCTTTGCTAATTAGTCTTAATAGTTCAGCATGGCCCGCCGTTCTTTCTTTTTGTGAAAGTATAAACTTTCGGCTAGGCGAATGCTGGACCGGGGTAGGGAGTTCGTAAATTAATTCAATTTTATAGCCCTGAATACTTCCGAGTATGTAAGGATCAGAGGTAAAAGTGCGCCATACTTCATAAAACAAGTGCAACCGGCCTCCCCCATAAGATGAATTTAGACATATGATGTTCCTGGGGGAGGCAGACCCACCTACCTCCAAGGTATTGCCGGTGTAGCAGTCCAATACCACCGTTATATCTTCTGTTGAGTTGCTGCGTTGTAGGGGTGGGGCATTTTCCAAGAAGGCCGGGCTGGGCCATGGCCTAAAAAGGCTGTTGTGCAGGTGGGCCGGCCTTCGAGCTTTCACCACCGGACGATCTGTTGTGATATCGCTGTCCGGTGGGTGTGTAGGGGTGCTGTTGCTGTAGGTAGTGCGGTTTGGAGGTACTGGGTACCTTATCAGGCCTATGGCCTTGGCCTCTTTGTCCAGGTCTTTCACCTGTTTGGGGAGGTTATCTCCGCACAGCAGATTTGGTGGTTGAGCGTTACCTGGTTTGCATAACCCCGCACTTTTGGGGTTGAGTGCCGGTTTGATATCCTGTTTGTACCGGTAGCTCTATACCCACCGCAGTACTGGCCACTCTCGTAATTCCGGCGGTCTCCTTGCCCTCTAATCGTAGGGCTCATGTACCCTCAAATAGGGTTATTCACCGCGGGAACAATCAGCGAGTTACAATTTTCAGGAGCAAGATACTTATCAGCTGTAGCATTGATGGCTTGCTCCTGAAGCTGGTTTGTAGTCATATTGAACTAGCTGCCAGCTTAGGGTGGATAGGTAACCTTTTTGAGAAGGAACTGCATGTTTGCTTACCATATCCAGAAAAGTCTGTTCACTGCAACTCTTCTTGCACCCCTGACACTGTTGGTTGTTCAGCCAACTCCCCCTCTTCAGGGTCAGCCCAGTTCTGACCCCCAATGCTCCCCTGCGAAGAGGGTGAGACATTAGGCAGTCCATAATAGGATCCTGCCGTGGGCCTGCGAAGAGGCCCACCGTGACCCTGCCCCTGCAAAAGCAGGTCACGCTGGAGCAATTGCTCCACCATCCGCTCCATGCGGGTAAGACGACCTCCGTCGCTAACAGCGAACGGGGTGTCCTCGGGACTGGACCCAGCTGAGTCGGCAGTCCCGATCGGCTTCCGGGTGGTTTTACCGCCTGTCCGTGGCGAACCAGCGGCCCTCCCGGGCGGGAAGTCGGGAGCTGCAGGTAGCACCTGCAGCTCCGGGGTGTCCTCGGGACTGGACCGGTCCTCGGGACTGGACCCAGCTGAGTCGGCAGTCCCGACTGGCTTCCGGGTGGTTTTACCGCCTGTCCGTGGCGAACCAGCGGCCCTCCCGGGCGGGAAGTCGGGAGCTGCAGGTAGCACCTGCAGCTCAGGAAAAAACGGCACGCTGCTGGCTGCTCTCTATAGCAGCAGCTCTTGCCGCTGCTCTCGCCGCGCTCACCACTCTGGTGAGTCTTACCGTTCGTAAGTTTCGGACTTACGCTGGAGGAGCCCCGCTCCTCCCGACTGTCGCTTCCGCATGCAAACGACGATATGGCGCGCATGCGTGCTGGCGGGGTCTTCACGTAGTCACTCACGTGACTCCGAAGTAAAATAATTATTCAACGTCACAGATCAAGACCCTTCATCTGAACTCACAACCTTTTTGGGTTGAGATCCATCATCTGGACCTGAACATCGACTTTACATTTCTCTCCACAGATGCTGCCTGACCTGTTGAATTCCTCCAGCAGTTTATTGTTGCTCTAGATTCTAGCACCCACAGTCTGTTGTGTCACTTTCATCATGGGAACCTTTTTGTCCTTGTGCATGCATCACCGGATGTTAACATGCAGGTACAGAAGTCAATGAGGGAGGCAGACACTTTGGCATTTATTACCATAAAACTTCAGTCCAAAAATAGAGACATCTTGCTCCAATTATATGAGGCTCCCATGAGACCCAACGTGCAACATTGTGAAAAGAGACACAAGTGCTGAATTGCTGGAAACAAAGTGTTGGAGTTACTCAGTGGGTCAGGCAACATCTCTGGAGAACATAGTAGAAGTATGAAGGAGGGTCCCAACCTGAAGCATCGCCTATCCCCAGAGGTGCTGCCTGATCAGCTGCATAACTCGAGAACTTTGTGTCTTTTTTTTGGTAAACCAGCATCTGCAGTTCCTTGTGTCTAAGTCGATGCAATATTGTGTGTAGTCCTGGTCTCTCTACTTAATTGAGGCTATGATAGATGGGGTGAAATGGAGCTTCCTGAAGTTCCTGGCATGGAGGATTGGCCTCTGATGAGAGAACAAGCCTACATTGAGCCTATATTCTCATAAGAGTCATAGTCACAGAATGATACGGTGTGGAAACAGGCCATTCTGCCCAACTTGCCCACATTGGCCAACGTGTCCCAGGTCATGATTATTGGGTCAGTCTGAAAGAAAAGGTCAATTTTTCTAAGCGGAGATCAAAAGAAAAATGTAAACCCTGTGAATAGTAAATCTCTAAAGTTCCCCTCAAAAAAGTTGTGAAGACTCAGTTGGTGTGTACATTCAAGATAATAGTTTGAAAGTTTTTAGATATTAAAAGAAAAAAGGGAAATGCATTTAGTGCAGAAAATAATAGCTGAGATATTAGTCATAATCTCATTGAATAACAGATTAGGCCTGAGAGGCCAAATGTTCTATTCCTACTTCTATTTCTGATATTCTTTTGTAACATTTTTGTTTTTTTCAACTCTTCTGGGAGCTCTTCTGGGAGGCTTCTGGACAAAGATAGATATTCCAAGCATCTGATTTATTATCAGATAATTGAATTTAAAATAAAAATGACTAAGTGTACAAAAGGTACTTTAACACATCATCGAAAGACAAGAGATCCCTTCACAAAGGAATAATATCTGGCATCCAGTTCAGATTCATACTTAATTATCCCATGGTGCCCTCTGGTGGAAGATGGAGCAAGTAAAGTATTTGTGATCAACTTCAGAAATGAATTTCAAATGCGCAATTAAAGTGAACATGTTGAAGGATGGCAGTGTACCTTGGCTACTGCCTTGGGCATCACGGTGACACAGCATTAGAGTTGCTGCCTTACAATAGACAATAGACAATAGGTGCAGGAGTAGGCCATTCAGCCCTTCGAGCCAGCACAGCCATTCAATGTGATCATGGCTGATCATCCCCAATCAGTACCCCGTTCCTGCCTTCTCCCCATATCCCCTGACTCCGCTATCTTTAAGAGCCCTATTTAGCTCTCTCTTGAAAGTATCCAGAGAACCGGCCTCCACCGCCTGAGGCAGAGAATTCCACAGACTCACAACTCTCTGGGTGAAAAAGTGTTTTGTCATCTCCTTTCTAAATGGCTTACCCCTTATTCTTAAACTGTGGCCCCTGGTTCTGGACTCACCCGACATCGGGAACATGTTTCCTGCCTCTAGCATGTCCAAACCCTTAATAATTGTATATGTTTCAGTAAGATTCCCACTCATCTTTCTAAATTCCAGGGTATACAGTGCTTACTGCGCCAGAGACCTAGGAACCGGGTTCGATCCCAACTATGGATGCTGTCTGTACGGAGTTTGTATGTTTTTCCCGAGATCGTTGTAGGTTTTCCCGAGATCGTTGGGTTTTTTTCCCACACTCCAAAGATGTACAGGTATGTAGGTTAATTAGATTGGAATAATTGTAAATTGTCCCTGGTGTGTGTAGGATAGTGTCAATGTGCGGGGATCGCTGGTCAGCGCAGACTCAGTGGGCCAAAGGGCCTGTTTCCGCACTGTATCTCTAAAACTAAAACACTAAAACTTGAAGCAGACTTTATTCCTCGTGTACTTTTCAAAAAAAAATCTATAAAGGAGATACCGCAAACAAAATTGATTCATCCATTTTCCAGGGATCCTAAAGGGGTTGTCACTTGGGCGACCTAATCTGCGAGTTTAGAAGAGTGTCTTTGACCTCCAAACACGTAGCATGGTCGACACGTGGTCCTAGGAGGTCCTATGAGGTTGCTGGAACTCTCCTTCATGCTCAAGGGAAGTTCCCGAATACTCGTGGCCATATCTAGGTTGCAGAAAATTATTTAGCATGTTGAAAAATTTTCCACAGGTAAAATTTGTTCAGCATGGCATTTTTAAACTCGTAGTGGAGTGGGGTCGCTATTTACTTACAGGCAGTCGAGGGCAGCCATAGGCAATCTCCTTCGCTGACCGGGCATTTTGATTGGTTCATTGGAGTTTCAGGGCCAAGGAAAACTTACCGGTAGGTAAAATGCCCGCTAAACTTTATTATACTTCTTAAAAGTGTCTCCACTCCTTCTCCCCCCCCCCCCTTTCTCGCCCCCTTCTCGCCCCCTTCTCGCCCCCTTCTCTCTCCCTCTCTCCCTTTCTCCCTCCCCCCCGCCCTCTCTAAAGGACTTACTGTACACTGTGGCAGCCGTTTACCTTCCTCTTCATTGTGCAGACAGTGCTCTTCCGCTTTCCCTAGCCACTGCCTTTGCGATGTGTGTGTGCGGTCGGTCGATGCAGCTCACGGTTCAGTCGATCCAGCTCACGGTTTCAACGCGGACAGCTCGAGGCTTTCCAGGCGAGTGCCCTTGAGCTTGAAGGTCAAGGACACTCTTCTGGACTCGTGGATTAGGTCACCCAAGTGGGACAGCCCCTTAACAGGCTTTTAAGTTGAAGATAGACGCAAAAAGCTGGGGTAACTCAGTGGGACAGGCAGTCTCTGGAGAGAAGGAATGGATGGCATTTTGTCATCTAAAGGGTCAGTCTAAAGAAGGATCTTGACCAGGAACGTCACCCATTCCTTCTCTCCAGAGAAGCTGCCTGTCCCGCTGAGTTTTACGTGCCTATCTTCGGTTTATGTGTCTATCTTCGGTTTAAACCAGCATCTGCAGTTCCTTCCTAGACATTTTAAGTCTGCGGATTTAACAGGAGCAACTAATGCAGTGTTTAAACACTGCTCTATTAACACCGATGCCCAGCCACACCTGGCATTGTTGTCAACTTGAAGACTGTCGTGGGTCATAACGGAGGTTCAACACCTGTTTATAAAAGACCATTCCCAAGGCGGCCAATGATCGTTAGCCTTGCCCAAAAATCATAAAATAATATAATTATATTCGGGGCCATGAGAAGGGTAGCCAAAGGAATAAATTTGCAGAGTATTCGTTTTCCCTGAGACTGGCAAACAAAATCCAACAAGATGTCACTTACTTGACAAATTATACAAAATGCCAATAACATTTTGTCTTGCAGACTAATTCCTAGAATGATATCCATTTCAGAAGATAAGGAAAGTAATTTTTATCCAAACCCTGTGCCAGTTGTACAAAGAGCCGCAGATAATGTTTCTAATTCAATGCATACCAGGACTTCAATAGATCTCATCCTCAGCTCTTTGTTCTTTATGAATTTCCACACAACCCATGAAGCATACACCAATTATACCCAGGAAGCTCTTTGTTGTTGCTTCATAATAAAATTACATGCCTTAATTAAAATCTTTGAATGTAGTGATTTTTTTTCTAATGCTATAAGGTGCTTTTTCTAGTTCAGAGGTGTCAAACACATTGCCTAGGGGCTTCTGCTAGAGCCAAGAGGCAGAATTCTTTTGTTCCTAGCAGCATCTTGCTCACATTAATCAATCTATTTTGTTTGTATATCAAACAAACCTCAAGGAAGTCTCGGCCAGTTAGCTCACCATTACTTATTAAGGAAATCACATTGTAAGACATCCATCCAACAAATGTACGTTATTTTTAACTGCAAAGTAAATGGGATATTAGTCATTTTTTATGAAAGTTCTTAATGATGTGGCAATGCTGGAATATCCAAGGACCTTATGCACATTACCAGCTTATCCACTGTTTTCCCGTGTCCAATTAGAGGGTTGCAGAGTCGAACAGCATAGATACAGTCCCTTTGACCTACCATGCCTATCCTGACCATTAAAAACCAGGAATGTGTAGGAAGGAACTGCAGAAGCCGGTTTGAACCGAAGATAGACACAAAAAGCTGGAGTAACTCAGTGACATTTCGGGTCGAGAGCCTTCTTCAATCTGAAGAAGGGTCTCGACCCGAAACGTTACCTGCTCCTTTTCTCCAGAGATGCTGTCTGACTCGGTGAGTTACTCCAGCTTTTTGTGATTAAATACCAGGACATTGTCTGTTACCTTCTATGCCATGGCAATTCGGTGGTGCTGTTGCTAGCTGCCTCCGCCTTCAGTCTTTTTGTTTTTTTGTTATGTTTGAAGTGTGTTTTTTGTGGGGTTTTTTTGTTTTTATGTGAGGGAAAGAGGGTACAGTAAGGGGGATACCGTCCTTCAGTCGCTTCCTGGAGAGGATGCGACTATTATTTGAGTGGCATCCTCAGCCCCCCTCCCCCACGGCCTACCTACTGGATTGGCACGGCCTTTCCTGCCGGGACCGACCAGAGCTCCAGCAGCAGCGGCGCAGCGTTGGATACATCGCGGGGCGGGCGATGCCTTACCGGGGATCGCTGTTTAGAGCTCCGGAATGCTGGGCCTGCTGCACCAACATCGCAGAGCTGTGGTTTGCGGAGCTCCCAAATCGGGTGGTGCTGACCAACATCACGGATTTCTGCAACTCCGCCCAGCTCGGCCTGTGGACTTCGGGAGCCGCGGACTCCGGTGGGAGGTGGCTGATCTGGAGGTCTGGGCAGCTGAGGATGTTCTCCGTCGATGTTCGGCATCGGGGTTCCATCGTTCCCGGCGTGAGGGCCTGAGCATCGGTGCTCGGGAGGCCCCGACCACGGGTGAACAGCCGGGAAGGGCTGGCTGGACTATGGTACCTTCCTTAACTTTGGTGTCGCTGTGGGGTTGTGATGTATCGTGGACTTCTGTGTTTGTTCTTTTTCTTTTTTTTCCTCTTTTTTCATTTATTTATTTGGTTATTTATTTATTTATTTTTAACTTATTTTAATGTTACGTGACTGTAAGGTAAATCCATTTTGTTGTTTCTTATGAGATTATGACAATAAATTGAATACACTACAATACAATTCAATACAATTCATGTGTTTGTCCGCTTACTTCTTAAGTGCCACGAATACCTTCCTCTGTCATCTTCTCAGCAATGCATCCAGACTCCAAACACCCTTTGGATGAAAATAACCTTCTTTGGATCCCCTCTAAGCCTTTTACTCTACACCTTATAACTAAGTCTTCTGGTCTTAGACGTTTCTATCATGGAGAATGTTATTAATTTTATTATCTATCTATCTATGCCTCTTATAATTATGTATGCATCCATTTGGTCCCACAGGCTCAGCTTCCTCTGCTCAAGGAATATAAAATCTACCTTCTCCCATCTCTCCTCATTTCAGAAACGTTTCATCCAAGGCAATGTCTTGGTCAAATCTCCTCTGCTCACTCTCCTGTGTGATCCCTCCTGTGGCATGGCACCCAAAAATGCATTATGTTCAACCCTCTGATATATAGTTTTCATCATTTTATGGGTGGTTCTGATGCCCAATTTATTTTTAAAAGGGTACAAATACTCAATCACTTTTAACAACTTCATGACCTTACTGAGTACTTCATTAGCAGTGAAATACTTATAAATGTATATTAAAATATTATTGATACACCTGTGAATATTTTTCAAAAATATGAAGCTGTTCAGGAAGTACAGAAACATAGCTCATGGAGCTGTCACTTCACACATTAAAGACCCGGGTTCGATCCTGACCTCAGGTGCTCTCTGTGTGGAGTTTACACATTCTCCCTTTTACACACTTTGTTTCCTCCAGGTGCTCCAGATACCTCCCACATGCCATAGACATGTAGGTGGCTCGGTTAAATCGCTACTGTAACTTTGCCTAAGAGAGTAGGTGAATGGTAAAATCTGGAGGGGGCTGATAGGAATGTGGGGAGAATCAAATGTGATTACTGTAGAATGTGTGTAAATGGAATGACACAAAATGTTGGAGTAACTCAGCGGGTCAGGCAGCATCCCTGGAGAACATGATAGGTTGTCCAGTGTAAATGGATGTTGGCACAGACACCATAGGCCGAAAGGCTGGTTTGCATGCTGCATCACAAGATTCTATGAGTCTTGTTACATTCTTAAATTACCTATAAAAAATGCCTTTGTTCTCCAGTTCAGTGCTAGACTTGGGAAACAGAGTTAGATCGACAACCCTCTTTGATATGAAGGCTAAAAACAATAAACACAAAGCAGTCTTTTTGATCAACTATCTCAATTATAACTATCTTGGAGTTGCTAAGATATTGGTATTTGCATTGGTTCATTATTGTCATGAGTACTGAGATACAGTAAAAATCTATTTGTGTGTTATCCAATCAAATTAGATGATACTATACAGAGATGCTGCCTGTCCCGCTGTTACTCCAGCATTTTGTGTCTATCTGCAGTTCCTTCCTACACATGAATACAATCTAGCCATATACCAGTACAATAGGTAGATCAAAGAGAAAAAAATGGCTGAATAGTTTTTCTGCATTGTTCCAGAGAAAAAGTCCACAACCCGCAATGAGGTAGGTTGGAAGATCAAGTCGATAACCTAGTTTAAGAGTTCTCCTTAACAGATCTTCAGTGTGTTCCTAAGCTAAAAAATCAGATTTTTCTTTGCTGGGGTTTTATGTTGACTAGTTTGAGACAACCCCATTTTCTTTCATTCAACATTGTGAGGAAGTACGGATATTCAGTTCAGTGCCTCAATCCAACATCAGCTAACTGCCTTTGGGTAAACTGTTGATTTCAGATATATCATTCAAAAGCCACCAACATTAATGAGTGATGAGATGTTACTTTCTGAGGCATTACTTCAGCATCTGGTTTCACTGTACATATGTTTTGAGTTACTTATCCAGCATTAGGTAATATAATGGGAATTATATTTGAAGGTTCTTCTAGGTGGAATGTTTGTGGTTACTGATTCTGAAAATCTCAAAACCCAAAGAAAAGCCAATGAAAGGTCAAGGGAGTGAGGAAAATGTCCTGGAGTTTTATAGACTCCAATTTTTCTGGTACTCATTATTTCATAAATAAACATTTTCACAAACTCTTTCCCACGTAATAAAGATCACCGCTAAATTAAATCACTATTGTTTTGCAAATAAGGAAAATCATTAAACACCTTCTTACAACTTAATATCTGGCTGCCTGTCATATATTGGATGCCATAATGTCTTCGGAATGCCTGAAGGCACAGCATATATGTCCAGAAGAAATAAAGGTTTGCTTACAAGAGAGCACTCTGACATTTGAGACTGCGACTGTAAACTCTTGCGGCTGTCTGTCTATAAAACTGTAACATTGTTTGAGAGGCAGACACAACACACAACACTGCATCCAATAGGCCCATAGTATAAACACACAGATATAAAGATAACAACATGTTGCATTCTTAAAGATACATTACACTCTAATCCTTTTAAATCATCACTATAATACAAGTAACATATTGGATGTCCCCAGATTATGACACGGTTTTGAATCTGTGAAATGTTTGTAATCCAAACACTTCATATGTCAAAAATGTGGTCACCTGGCAATACATTTAACTAAAAATATCGGCCAACCAAGGACAAAGTGTAGTTAGACCAGGGCGTTTAACTCAACCATTCAGATATTGCCATGCACTGAGTTCCCACTTGGCAAAAGATGCTGAAGCTGAAAAATCCATTCTGCCGAAGAAGGGTTTCGACCCAAAACGTTCACCTATTCCTTTTTGTCAGAGATGCTGCCTGAACTGCTGAATTACTCCAGCATTTTGTGTCTATCTTTGGTGTAAACCAGCATCTGCAGTTCATTCTTACAAACATCCATTCTGCTCATCCCACAAATACTTATCCGTATGTACGGGCTGTACGTAAATCAGGTGTTTGTAACCTCGGAAGGAGTTTTGGAGGATGTAAATAAATGTGTATACCATACCTATTTGACAAGTATCAGGTGTCATTGTACATCTCTACATGCCTTTCCTGTTAATGTGCTATTGCAAAACATCAATAAGGAAAATATTCTTCCTACCCAGCTTCAATTGTCTCAGATGATCATTCTCATCTCTGCTATCCACACCTTAAATAGTTTGACACAATAATGGGCAGAAAAACTGGCGATTGTTATCTTGCACTGTGCACTCCATTGAATCTAATGTCCATAGAAACGTTCCAGAGTAGGTTTTTGCCTCTGCTATATGCCAATGGTATATAGTTGAATTTGCTGAAGTAAATGTTTGACTTGTAGTCAAACACAATGTCACAAGTGTTAATTCACAATAGTGAATAGACTTGCAAACTGATATTGTTACAATATCAGTTTGCAAGAGTCTATGCACTGATTATGAATATACACTTTCACTTGCAAGTCTGCTTACTCCTTTTACCGCTTGTAACAGTTCCCTATCATCAGAATAAATGTTCAAACAATAAGGTCTTCCCTTCTGTAGAAACAAAGAATTGCAGATACTGGTTAATACACAAAAGGACAAAAAGTGCTGGCGTAATTTAGCGGGTCAGGCAACATGGTGAAATCTGGGAGAGTTGATTAGAATGTGGGAATAACAAAAGGGGATAAATATATAGAAACAAGGAAATGCAGATGCTGGTTTACAAACATAGAAACATAGAAAATGTTTCCAGCATCTCCATTTCCTTGTTTTTATATATTTATCCGCTTTTGTTATTCTCCCCACAAAAACAAAAACAAAAACACAAAGTGCTGGAGTAACTCAGAGGGTCAACAGCATCTCTGGAGAACATGGATAGGCAATGTTGTGGTTGAGACCCTTCAGGTCATTTTGAGTCTTCACTTCTGCTGCTTTTCACATTACCTCCAAACTAAAATAAACTAAACTAAACCTTTGATTTCAGCAATCCAAGTCTTTTTTAACTTCGCAATTCATGTGTTGAAATGGTGTTCCTGATTCCTGATCTTATATACAATTATAAATATGGCTTTCTTATTCTAAACCTCTCAATCCCACTTGAATGAGTCTATTTTCTCCTATCCCTTCCCGTTTCATAATTTTAAATATCAACAAATCACTTTGCATTCTGAAATGTAAATAGGTAAAGCTGGAAATGTCACCAGTGATTGGAAAATCAGAACTGTATAATTTCTAATATTTTATTTAGAACATCTCCAATATTTGGATTATTTGTTCATTTAATTTTCGCATATCAGATATGTGAACGTAGCTTCTACAGCCTTGTCTCAATATAATCTTTTATGTTGTACTGCCCAATTTTAGTGTTAACAAAGTCTAGAGAACACTTAAATACCTAGGGATATATTTTAATGTTAAAGGGACAATGTATATCTGAGTTGTTGATGAATATGGATTCACCAGTTCAATTTATCTTTATATTTTATCTGTTGCCATTTGTAACGTTGCAGAAATTGTACCTGTACCTTAACGTATATCTGATTTGCTATTAGATGCGGATTTGCCAGCATTTGCTTCTTTTACTTTTTTTCCTTTACCATTTTCAACATTGTAAGATGTTCATTGTACCTGTGCCTCACTGTACAAATGCATATGACAACAAACTTGAGTTGATTTGACTTGATTATTAAATACATTGGTACTCCTAAGTTCATCAAAGAAGATTGAAATATAAGCTTTGGATTCAATTGTTTATTATGGATTTATGCTCAAAGTGTTGCCATTAGCGTATGAAGAAACTGAACCCTCAAATACATTTACAGATTACACCATACAGCTTCCGCTATTCAAGTGAAACTGTCACTTAATAAAAAACAAATCTGGCACCCTTTTTTACTGCCAAGTGATGCTCATTAAGAATCTTCAACCTAAATGATTAACTCTGTTTCTCACTCCCATGGCATTAATTACTCCCTATTTACAGCATTTGATATTCAGCATCCACAGGATTTCACTTTGACAGCAATGCAAAGCCTTTCTTCCTCTTTCATTATATTCTGAAATAAAATTATTTGCAATTTAAATTTGCCACGAGAGGGTGGTGATTAAATCAGACACTCGCTTTACACTTGTTGGTTTTCCCATCGCATTAACATGGATTGGAACTTTCTCAATTGCACCTCTGCTGATTCACCAATTAAAATGTATATATATACACATTTGTGTATATGTGTGTGTGTGTGCGGAGGTATGGGTGGGGGGCTGTTCATAAATTTTAGCAGCAGAATTAGGCCATTCGGTACATCAAGTCTACTCCACCATTCAATCATGGCTGTGCTATCTTTCCTTATCAAGCCTGTTCACCTGCCTTTGCCCCATAAACCCTGACATCCCCTGAAAGAAAGCAGATTTATTTTCCTGAATAAGTGGGTTTCATAATAATCAAGTAGTTTTTTGAGCATCATCCCTGATATTACTTTTGTTTTAATTCCATATTTATTACTTATTTGGTGCCGTGGCAGAATTCAAATCCACTTATCCAGATCAATATTCTAGGCCTTCAGAACTGGGATATCAGTTCAGCAATTCAATCATTATTGCAACATACTCTGACTATTAGGAATATTCCTGCCTAAACCTGCAATTTTCAGTGAATGGAAATCATTAATTAGAACATAACAATGAAGGAAAAAGGAGCATCAGGCCATAAAGTCATTCTCCAAGATCATGGGTTTTTTTTTGACCTGGGCTACACCTTCTGCCCTGTAATTACACCAAACAATTAGTTCCAAAGAGCAAATTTAAAGTAATCCAGTCTTGAAGCACATCCCGAAACTCTATTCGGAAGAAGAATGGCATTTGCAAGACCTTGGAAGTATTGGAAGTATTTCTTCGTGTAATTAACAACAGCTCACTAAAATCTGGTGCCTTTATTTAACATCACACTTGTTTTCATTTATAAGAGATTATAATCAAGGTTAGTCATCGCCCAACTGAGAGAGATCCAAGGACAGCCAGTACCTCGTAATGGTTGTTCTTTTGTAAAGATCAAAGGAAGACTAAGTAGAAATCTCCGATACCTTTTGTTGGGGTGGACATTTTATTCGGAGTTCACACAAGTTGATTTAATTTAACCAGCATACGATAGTAAACCAACTGTACATATGGTGCCCATTAAAATTGGTATTGCTCAGTATTGCCAAACATTTAGTTCTCAGTAATTAAATAACTAGTTAGTTTATAACAAATTCTTTGCAAAATATTTTGATACTTTTTGATTCATGAGTCTTTTCCTGGATAAAATAATTGATAAACTGCTTCAATAGAATCAGGCATTTAACTTGGGAAGGTATTTCAAAGTACTGTAACATAATTGGACAGAAATATCCATGCCAAGCCAACAAAAGAGATAAAGTTCAGTCTAACCCTGAACAACACTTTGATTTTGGAAGAAAACATTATTTCTAAACTCTGCAATATTGCCTGCAATTTTTTAAATATATTAATTCCCTTTTTGAACATTTAGTGAACTTTTTGATTTAAATAGTTTTTTCGAGGTCATTTTTAAAATGGATCTCTGCAAAATGTGTTCATGACATGTCTTTTTGTGTGTTTCCCTTAATGAAACACGTCTTGTAGACAACATAATTTGCTTCAGTACGTGATTACTTTTCCCAACTAGAATCCAATGCTTTCAACCCACATCTACTAGATCTGAACCCTTATCCCCAAAGAGAGAATCATGAAAATAAATGTGGTCTGTGATCCTGCTGCAAAACTATGTAATTCAGACTTAGCAATGTAAACATAGAAAGCCACAGGACAGTTGCAGCCATAATCTTTGGTTGCGGCATCCTGGATTCCAAACCTAAGGGCCTGTCCTACAAGCATGCAACTCTATGCAATGAACGCGATCAAACTAGAAGCGGGGGCCGCCCGGAGGTCGGGTGATCCCCAGTACAGGGCCGTTCCCACCAGCATGCGCCTGGATGCAGCAAGCGCAACCAAACCGGCAGTAGGGGCCGCGCGGAGGTCAGGTGAGAGGCACAACGCGGCGCAAAGTGAGGCGAACTTGGAGCGAAGTCTAAGGTAAGTTCGCCAGGACAGAGAGGGGCACACAGAGAGGGGCACAGAGGCACACACACACACAGAGGGCCACGGAGCCACACACATAGAGGGTCACGGAGGCACCTACAGATAGGTTCACGGAGGCATGATGTCGGGGCAGGGTGTAATGCGTCGAGGCGACTGCGAGCCGACAAGCCGTAGCCGCGCAGGATTTTTAGACATAGTCAGTTTTTCGGAGCCCCGCGTGGTGTCGGGACGAACTCGGGACGAACTCCGCACAATTCCGCACGGCTCCAGCAATCGAAGTGGGACCGGCCCTGCGACGCCGGACGGCTCAAGCGACCACGTTAGGTCGCGCTAATCGCGTAGAGTTGCATGCTCGTAGGACAGGCCCTTTATGCTGGCATCGATGCACTTTTATTCCACAGTCAATACTTATCTCTTTAATTCTGGGGTAGACTTTCTTGAATAAGCAACAGTAAAATAGAATCTAACTGAAGGTGGCCTAATTTGCTGTAGGTCCTTAAAATACTCCTTGGGCATAGTAGGTTGTTGGTAAGAAAAGCATCTAACATTCATTCATTAGCTAGCCTTGGACGGTTAGACACAAAATGCTGGAGTAACTCAGTGGGATAGGCAGCATCTCTGGAGAGAAGGAGTGGGTGACATATCAGGTCGACAGTCTTCTTCAGCCTTGGAAGGTATTAGTTGCTGTCTTTTTCAACAGCTAAGGCAGTTGATGATGGCTACATATTGAAATTCAATGCCATGTAATGTTTCCCAAGGTCCCAAGATCATTCTGTAATTCATTTCCTCTCATTCCTTCTGCTTGCCTGTTTCACTGATAGCAGAACCACTAATGAAGTGATAAAATCAGCAGCTGGTATCACCTTATCTGTGTGTGAATCAATTCTGCTGGGAAGTATAAACACGGCCCATCCAATATCAAAACACTTCATCAATCACCATGTTTCTAAATATAAACTTTGCTTCAGAGTGAGAGTAGAATAAAATTATTGTACGCATATATATCACTGTTTGAGATTAATTAAACTAAATATATTATCTGTATATGAGTTTGGTGCATAATATTATTACAAAAATTACAAGTATTTATTTAAATCAAATTCACCAAGGCATTAAAAAAAAAAATCACAAATCTGCTATTTAAAAAAAATAAACACAAAAATGTTCAGTCTTGCTTTCTTTACATTTGGAGTGCTGTTTCATTCATAGATTATTGTGTGACTGGAAATATATATTCACAGTAAAATGGAGACACAAGATTGGTCCGGTACTTTGGTCACATGTACCAAGGTACAGTGAAATTCATTTTCAGTAAGGTTCAGTACAGGTATTACAATACATGAGCTTTTAGATACATATTAGATAAGCATCTCAGAGACAGTACACTGTATATAGTAGCAGTATACTGAGACAGTATACAGAGTCGTCAATTTGACTACATTTTCAAGTCCAGGTTTTTGTAAGTGTTGTCCTGTCAGTGTTCCAGGGTCGGCCTGGCCAAGCGTAGTTGCCGTTTCCTTCACTTCTGCTCCACTGCTCAGTGCCACATCCAGTCCATGTGCTCGGCCTCTTGAAGCGGCGCCCAGTCCAGTCGAGCCCAAGCTGTTGTAGGGCCTCCTGCAGCATACTGCACCATCAGGCCATGCACTCCCTGCCCAGCTGGTCTGCTTACCGACCCTACAGGTGGGTTCCCATGGGTCTCCAATCTGCGGTGGGCGAGCTGGGCCTTCCAGGGCCTGTCCGTGGTGTGCAAGTCCCCGGTCTACCAGGTTTTGTTTTGGTCTAAGCCGCGGGTCCATCGTCCGCGGCGGGCAAATCGGGCCTACTGGGCATGCCAGGCCCCAGTGTCCAGCATGCGAGCTGGACCTTCCAGGCAGGTTCTCTGTCTATAGGCTGCAGCTCCCCAGGGTACTCCCGCAGATGCCAGAATCTTGAGACAAAAGCAAAGTGCTGGAGGAATTGAACGGGTCAGACAGCATCCAGTGGAAGAAATGGTCAAAACTGTCCTTAACAGCATGTGTTGGGAGTGAACTACCAACCATACAGGAAGGATCTGACAGGGAGGGCCCCTCTTTTTGCCAGCCAAACTCTGTGTTTCCACTTTGAAGGAAATTGGTCAAAATCCGTGAAATTCTGGTTATCGCCGGGTAATTTTAGGGAAATTAAATAATTTCGGGACATTTCAGGAAATTTCCTGGCCCGGATGCCCCGGTAAGCCTTCCCAAACTGCGCATGTGTGACTGCCGCCCAAACTGTGCACTCGCGGATACCGGGCCCACTGCACATGCGCAGGGAGACGCGAAAGGGTCCAAACTGGCCTGCGGGATGATTTGGGGGAAATAAGTATGTATTTTTATGACCATCCACACCTGCGCAGTTGGGGGAGGCCTGTCAGCTGCGTCACAATTGAAAATGGCGGTGGTGATGCAGTACGGACGCAAAATTACGCCTTCTCCACGGGCGTGCGCAGTGGGCCCGGTATCCACACGTGCGCAGTTGGGGAAGGCTTAGCAGGCCAGGAAATACCATCAAATCCCAGGAAATTTGGGATTCTATATAAGGAATTTATTTTTGAAGTGTGAAAGCACAGGCCAAGCTAGATCTTGCTGAATGCTGGCAGGTTCTGGTGATGAGGAGTTCTGCCAGATGATTCAGACAATCTGCTCAAGGAACCAATCTAAAGGATCCAATGTGGCTGCAGTAAGTTCCATGCTGACCATTACCTGATGGACTTTGGGAACTTGGAGAAAAAGATCACGCTGTTCATTAATGCTGTCAAGAGTCTTTCCATTAACTGTATCCTTACCACTTACTTTTGACCTCCCGAAGTGCAACACCTCACACTTAAATTGAATCTGCCATGTCTCCGCCCACTACATTTTGACAGCATTCCTCATAGTCTGCAACTCTAGAAATCTTGGTGTGGCCTGCACACCTTCCAACCAGCCCATCTACATTGATGTCTAAGTCATTTATATATATCACAAACACAGAGGTGTTTTCTGCACTCTTTCCAATTTTACAACATTGTTCCTATACAAGGGTGACCAAAACTGAATATAATACTCCAAAATTGTTGGCTTCGCCAACATCATGTACAACTGCAACATAACATTCTAACTTCTATATTCAATACCCTGACTGATGAAGTCCATGTATCAAAAGCTTTCTTGACCATCCTATCTACCTTATCTGGTAGTTAATTTTCTATTGTAAATTGTTCTGAGTGGTGAATGGTGGAATCTGGGAGGGTTGATAAGAGTGTGGCAACAGTGACAAAATTGTGATAAATATATAGAAACAAGGAACTGCAGGAGACACAAAGTGCTGGAGTAACTCAGTGAGTCATGGAGTATCTCTGAACAACATGGATAGGTAACGTTTTGGGTTGGGACCCTTCTTCATATTCCCCAAAACAAAACCTTCCCATTAAACAAATGGAAAAGCATTGATAGTATATAATCCAGAAGCTTTGATTGTTTTTTACAAATTCAATAAACAAAGATAAATTAAAATTATTACAAATTATTAAAGAAATCAAAAACATTTTAAAATGTTTGTGAAAACATTTTATTCCAGTGTTTCTTCCTTGCTGCTGTAAAATCTCCATTTAAATGAATGGGTTTGTTGATTCAGAGCCAGGCCAGACCCGATACATGTTCTAGAGGCAGATTCCCTATAGTAATTACCAGAGCTTTGCTGCGTCCAGCAGTGAAGCAATGTTGATAATTCACCACTGGAGCTCAGCCAACAAGTTAAGGACATCCATGATCCTGCAGGAATTTCAAAGTTCCTACCTCCCATGATGCAAATACTAGCTGCTCTCCGCAAGGTAATCAACAGTTCCCAGTAGTTTGTGGTCCAAAGCGAATCAAGAGAGAAAAGCCTTGCTGGCTGGACCTAAACCAAGCACAGGAGAAGCTGGGTCTATGTGTAAGAAGAAACTGCAGATGCTGCTTCACACCAAAGATAGACACAAAATGCTGGAGTATCTCAGCGGGTCAGGCAGCATCTCTGGAGAAAGGAATAGGAGACCGTACCTAGTCTGATGAAGGGTATCGACCCGAAACATCACCCACTTTCTCCAGAGATGATGCCTGACTTACTGAGTTACTCCAACATTTTGTGTCTACCTCAGAAGCTTGTTGAAGGCCATAATCATCAATGAACCAGTTTGTGTCCACATGAACAAAATCCTGGACAACATTCGGGCTAGGGCAGAAAGGAAACATGCAAGTGTCTTGCTGTGCAAAGTCAAGGAATGACCATCTCCAACATGAAAGGCTCCAGCCAGATTCAGGAACAGCTTCAGGAATTTAATGTTTAATTCCCATAAATTAATCTTTAAACATCCACTCAATATAATCAAAATTATTATTTTTTTGCACAATACATGGGACTAAAACTGATATTTAGTATTAAAATATTAACTACGGATAGACAATAACACAAAATATAGATGAGTTAGATGCTCTTATGACATAATTGTCCAAAAAAAAGAGCATTTAAATCATCTTGCGAGTGGGTCTTTCTGGAACGTGATCGATTGGAAAGTTGTATTTGCGGTGAACTCCATATTGGCAGGAAAAACCGCCGATTCGTATGGGGCCCAAATCACATTTTCGCAACGTAAAATTAGATTAAAGACATCCCAAGAAGCAAGATTATATGTAAAATACACGACATACCCTTTGTTTTGTCCCGTTCTTGCGATCCATCATGTTGTAGGCGTTGAGGGCGTTAGAAGTCGCTTTTTATTTTAATCTAATTATTAAATTGTCTCGTGATTTAAATAAAAATGGGAGTGGAAGTCCAATTGATTTTTCTTGAGCAGCTAGCAGCCCGAGGAAATCCGCCTCCGACAGGCAGTAGAAAAACCTAATTTTAATCCCGCCCCCCCCCCCCCCCCGGTCAAAGACGCCAAAGTCGCGCACATGGCTTGTGGCGGAACTGCAGCACTGCTGAAGGTAAGTTTTGTAACATCGCTATGAAATATTCACCTTGTTTCCCTTCACAGATGCTGCCTGACCATTTATTTATTTGCAGAATTTTGTTTTTATTATTTGGGAAATACAGGCTGACCTGCAAGAAATGCTCACACACCATGAATACATGCAGCCGATTCTGTGTTGCAGCAACTTTGGAAGCTAAGATTTTCTTATGGCAAGGGCTGTTTATTGGTATTTTCTAAACCATCCAACTATAAAGCACTTTTATACAAGTCTCAGGATGATTTTCTCTGTGGGTCTGCTGAGAGGAAAGAAAGAGCTTCTGTATTGCACCTTTCATGATATCTCAACATGATGTCCTATTGAAGTGTGGGTTACACAAAAAGCTGGAGAAACTCAGCGGGTGCAGCAGCATCAAAGGAGCGAAGGAGATAGGCAACGTTTCGGGTCGAGACCCTTCTTCAGACCCTCGATTCTCCAGCATCTGCAGTTCCTTCGTTAACACGTCCTATTGAAGTGTAATCCCTAATATAATGCAGGTAAAAGGGCCACTCAATGTTCCCTTATCATGTATCTATACACTATAAATGGATTGATTGTAATCATGTATTATCCTTCTGCTGAATGGTTAGCTCGCAACAAAAGCTTTTCACTGTACCTCAGTACACGTGACAATAATCTAAACTGAACTAAACTGAACATATTAAGATGTCATACACAGCTATGTAAAATATGCGACAAATTATTAGATTGGAATAGATCAGATTATTGGCATATGCATGAGTGTGCAATGAAATTACCTGTGCACATGATGTTCACAGGGTAAACAGTATATGTACAGTAATGATAAATACAAAAAATACTGCGGTGAGTGCGAAAGAGCAGAATGTGGAAGATTGCAGTGCAAACCCAGTAGTGCAAATGCATTTTTGAGTACGATGAAAGAATAACCAAATGACATGGCATTAAAAGTAATGAGCCTGTCCCACTCAAGCGATTTATTTGGAGACTGCCGGCAACTGTCATTGTCGTACCAGGTCGCCGAAAAACCGGCGACTGGACCCCCCCTACGACAATGTCTACGACAATGTCTACAACAATGCCTGCCACCTAGTCGATGTCAAGCTACGGCATGCTACCCACAACCGGTGACCCATTAAGGGCCTGTCCCACTATGACGACCTAATTTGCGAGTTTAGAAGAGTTTGCGCTCACCACAAACTCGCAGCATGGTCGACACGTGGTGCTCGGAGGTCACTGGAACACTCCTTCATGCTCGAGAGAAGTGGAAGCTTGGTCGAGGAAAATTTTTCAGTTTGCTTAAAAGTTTTCTACGAGTAAAAATTGGTCGGCGTGGTTCTTTTGAACTCGTAGTGCAGTGGTAGTGGGGTCGCCATGTAGTTATAGGTCATCAAGGTAGCCGTAGGCAATCTCCTTTGCTGACCGGGCATTTTAATTGGCTCATTGGGGAAAAAAACTTAAGCACAAGTTTTCAGAACCAAGAAAAACTGACCGGTAATGTTAAATGCATGCTGAATTATATTAAAAGTTGCCTGACTTCTTAAAAGTGTCTCCTCTCCTTCTCCCCCCCCTTCTCTCCCATTCTCCCCCATTCTCTCCCCTTCTCTCCTCTTCACTCCCCTTCTCTCCCCTTCTCCCCGCTCTTTTATAGGACTTACTTACACTGCGCCAGCCGTCTTTTACCTTCCTGTTCATCGCGGGTGTGAATTTCAGACAGCGTTCCCCCGCTTTCCCTGGCCCCCGCCTTTGCGATGTGTTTGTGTGTGTGTGCAGACGGTCGATCCAGCTCGCGGTTTCATCGCTGACGGTCTATCCAGCTCGCGGTTTTTCAGGCAAGTGCCCTCAAACTTGAAGGTCGAAGACAGTTGCTGAAAAGTTGTGTAAGTGGGACAGGCCCTTTAGGACGTCCACCTATGACCACACCTACGACAACCTACGTCCACTCGTGACAAGGCAGGGAAGAAAGTGCAAACAGTGTGTCATGTCGAAGATCAACTCAATATCCAAATCTCTATTTCGGATTGTTTAGAACAACTTTCACACCAGTTTGGAGCAGAATGCATATAAATGTGTACTTATATTAACATGTGATGCCCTGGAGCAAACCTCAGTCATCCATGTAGTTGAACTTCCCTTTATGGATATAAGTAATGCCTTCGATAATATCCTCAAAAAGGAAATTATCTTGAACAGTTTTAAGTTAAATAAAAAAACATTTTTGCCTGTACAAACCTGAATGATCAAGAAATGGAATGTTTAAATCTGATAAAGCAATATTAACTCAAAATTATTTTGAATTCTCCCTGATTAACTAAATTTATTTCTAACATGCATAACAAGTGGTGGATTGTTATAAAAAAAGTACACACACCAAGTTTTCAATTAGCTTTAATCTTGTCTTTGCATTTATTTGATTAACTATCTAATCAATCAGCAGTATATTTGCTGCCGCTTTCAGTCCATAAAATGGAACTCTTACCGAGTTATTTTATTTACAATGTATACTTTGTACCATTTGTTTATGCTCGATTTTTGAACTAGTTGTTCTCATTATTTAAATAAGAGCTGCAAGGGTTTTTACAACTACCATTCCAGTGGCTCAATAATGCGGTTTCCATAATAATTCACTGCCTCAGCTGAACTCCATTGTTCTGTTTGGAACTCAATGAAAAATTACAAAGTTAAAAAAAATCTGGATTCTCTTTTCCCAAAATAAATATCTAGAAACAAATAAATGCAGCCAAAATAGAAACTTAAGGCACTGATAGATATATGTGGTGTTCATGTTGAAGGGGAAATGGAAAAATGGTTTGGTTTGACTATTTTTTATGAGATTGCTTTCTGTGATTATGTAAGTGTCACAAATATCAGAACTCACATTCTGGAAGCCTATAAAAATAATCATCAATATGAAATATACATCAAGAATATTGTTTCAGATGATGTTTCACAATTTTATAGTAAGAAAGTGTTCAAGTGTTCTTTTCTTTGATGCATTGTCTCCAAAACCCTTTCTGCCCAGATTTCTTTCATTTCTTGACATTGCTTTCAAAGAGCAAAAAAAAAAGCATTGTGCAAAACATGACTTCTGAAAGAACACTTGTAATGCATCAAATATTTCTCCTCTGCAAATCATTTAAAGCTGGAATGTAGTGTTCATGCATGACTGATTACAAGATTTCCAGTTTAGCTTTCAAAGTTTTTCAATTACAATATAGTTCTTGAAACTTATGAATTATTTTATTGATGATTAACATTAATTCATTTTTGGAACTACAGAACATTAGTGAATTTCATTTCTTGCGTTTTATAGCTAACTACAAAGCAAAAGATACATTACATATTTTCCGTTGATGTAAACCACAGAAACCATACCCAATAAAAAATTAAAGTAACAGTATCTTATCGCAGCACTGAAGACACATATTTCATTTATGATTTCTAAGATGTTTAGACTTTCCCATTTTTTATTCCTTACTTGTTTAAAGTGGCAGTTACCACAGAATTGTAGGCAAAAAGGCACCCCTTCAAAAACGGTGAGGATTAGTGTGAATTCACATTATTCAAAACAGAGAAAAAGGGACCGAGCTAGGAAATTTAATTTTACCCACGTTTAGGAACATTGCAAACCCCAGATTTCCCTCCAATGGAGTGGAGTTTAATCTGGAATTTGAATTGCTGAATCTGACAAAAGTTGATGAGATAAATTTTAATTCTCACTACCTGCAAAACATACTTTCTCTTTTTAGAACTTTCCAGATTTTCACATGATTACAGGAACTGCATAGAGAGGACAAGTTGATCACATATTGACAATGAAAAGTAACACCCATTTGATTGACCTCCAGAAGCATGGTGCAAAGTGGAAATAGTTGAGACCTTCAAGTTCCTAGGTGTTAATATTACAAACGATCTGCCGTGGATCAACCACATTAATGAGACAGTCGAGGCACGTTAATGCCTCTACTTCCCGAAGAGACTGAAAAGAGAGCCTAGCCCATCCCACAGGGCAGATGTCTTATCATTGACTCCATCTATACTTCACGCTGCCTTGGGAAAGCAGCCAACATAATCAACTTGTTCCAACCCAATCATTCTTTCCTCTCCAATCCTATATTCTGCACTGTATCATTGCATGATACTTTATGGTCACATGTACCTAGCTACGGTGACATTCTTTGTTTTGCATACAAAACACAAAGTAAACAAGGAGTCGCCACGTTTCTGGTTCTGACAAAGTTACAAAAGTACATTAGGAATTATGTTGGACCCTCTTTGTACTTCCCCCCCCCCCCCCCCCTTCCCGCCGGGTGCCTGTTTATTCTCGGGTACACGCACCCCCCGGTGGGTCCATCCTTGTTCTCGACAGCGCAGCCTCTCCATGGCCTATCCACGGCCCAACCTCAAAAACACCACAACCTCTACTGTGATTCCACGGACTGTCTTTGGACCAACCGACCGCGCGCCTTTGCTCTTCCCCTTTATCTATTGCACTTGAGTTTGACTTGGTCGTACTTATGCATGGTATATCTGATCTTCTTGGAAAGCATGCATATCCAAGCTTCTCATTGTATTTCATTACACGTGACAATAATCAACTTAACCAAACCTTTTTTGTCCAGTGTTGTTATGAATATGTCTACTTGAACTATGTCATAATAAATCTAAGCATTGCATTTCATTGTAGGTTCTGCTTACGGATGAAAGTAACTGAATGTTATTGCCAGTGTGGCCCTATTCCTAACATTGCTGATTTAACCCACTAGTATAAATTGCATCAGCCATTTTCTTACTGGGTCATTTTCTTGGTTTCTTTCATCTCTGGCTCTGTTCCAGACATGGTGAGATTAACCTATGAATTTGATAGAATATACATTTACCTCAAGACTAATAAAGAGAGTTTCTATCCATAAATCAGTAGTAATCTGACATTTTACTGAAGTTAGGTATGCTAAATGTAATATATTGGCCAAGAGGAATGGGAAGGACTGAGAGGAATGGGTTAAAATTAGAGAAAATTAACTGAATATACATTTCATTGGATCATTCCACTTGGTGGGAGACAAAAGACAGATTGAAACATGAAAAAATAGGAACAGAGTAAACCATTCAGCCATCAAGCCTGCATATATCATGGCTGATTATCCATGTTTAAAATCCTATATCAGCTTTACTCCCCACATCCGTCAAGGTTCCACATGGTACGCTGCTCTGGAAAGTTAAAGCGCATGGGATCTAAGGAAGGATAGCTGAAAGGATAGAAAATTGGCTTCATGGAAGGAAGTAGAGGGTGATGGTGGAAGCTTGTTTCTCGGATTGGAGGCCTGTAACTAGTGGTGTGCCTCAGGGATCGTAGCTTTGCCCATCAGTGTTTGTCATCGATACGAATGATTTGGATGAGAACATACAGGGCAAGATTAGCAAGTTTACAGATGATACAAAAGTGGGTGGTTTTGCAGATAGTGTGAAAATTGCAGGCCAGGTGGGCCGAGGAATGGTTGATGGAATTTAATGCAGAAAAATATGATGTGTTGCATTTAGGAAAGTCTAACCTGGGCAGAACCTACACAGTAAATGGTAGGGCTCTGGGTAGTGTTGTAGAGCAGAGGGATCTAGGAGTACAGGTGCATAGTTCCCTGAAGGTGGGGTCACAGGTAGATAAGGTGGTCAAAAATGCTTTTGGCACATTGGCCTTCATCAGTCAGAGTATTGAGTATAGAAGATGGGAGATCATGTTGCAGTTGTATAACATGTTGGTGAGTTGCATTGAGAGTATTGTGTTCAGTTCCTGGCAATGTGCTATGGGAAGGATGTTGCCAAGCTGGAAAGGATGTTGCCAGAGCTAGACAGTCTGAGTTGTAGGAAGAGGTTGAGTAGGCTGGGACTCTATTCCTTGGAGCACAGGAGGATGAAGGGTGATCTTATTGAAGTGTATAAAATAATGAGAGGAATAGGTCAGTAGATACACAGAGTCGCTTGACCAGGGTAGGTGAATCGAAGACCAGAGGACATATAGTAGTTCTACGATGAAGGGGAAAAGATTGAATAGATGTGCAGGTTGGTAGTTTAATTGGCATCAGTAAATTGCCTCTAGTGGATGAGAAAGTGGGACAACAGAACTAATGTGAATGGATGATCGATGGTTGGCCTGGACGGCTTTCTGGAGCTCTAGTATGGGTGTTGTGGGCTGAAGGGACTGGTTTCCAGAGGGCTAGTATGGACATTGTGGGCCAAATGGATTCTTGGGGTGGCAGTTCAGTTACTCAAGCCTGATATGCTGGCAACTCACTCACAGCTGGTGGGCTGGCAGTTGACTCACGGCTATTCCTTGAAATTCTATTTCAAGCAGGGTGCAAGGCCACCAAATTCAAATACAGTTTCCTACCATTTCAAGTCGGGTGCAAGGCCACCAAATTCAAGTGCAGTTTCTTACCACTTCAAGGAGGGTGTAAGGCCAGCAAATTCAAGTGCAGTTTCTTACCACTTCAAGCAGGGTGCAAGGCCACCAAATTCAAGTGCAGTTTCCTACCTCTTCAAGCAGGGTTCAAGGCCACCGAATTCAAGTGCAGTTTCCTACCACTTCAAGCAGGGTCCAAGGCCATCAAATTCAACTGCAGTTTCATACCACTTCAAGCAGGGTGCAAGGCCACCAAACTAAAATGCAGTTTCATACCACTTCATGCAGGGTGCAAGGCCACCGAATTCAAGTGCAGTTTCCTACCTCTTCAAGCAGGGTGCAAGGCCGCCAAATTCAAATGCAGTTTCCTACCACTTCAAGCAGGGTGCAAAACCACCTAATTCAAATGCAGTTTCCTACCACTTCAAGCAGGGTCCAAGGCCATCAAATTCAACTGCAGTTTCATACCATTTCAAGCAGGGTGCAAGGCCACCAAATAAAAAATGCTGTTTCATACCATTTCATGCAGGGTGCAAGGCCACCAAATTGAACTGCAGTTTCATGCCATTTCATGCAGGGTGCAAGGTCACCACATTCAAATTCAGTTTCATACCATTTCAAGCAGGGTGAAACCACCATTAAAACCACCAAAAACCACACAAAACACCACATAAACACCACCCGCAGTTCAGTAGATATTCAGTGTGTTCAGTTCAGATAGAAACATAGAAACATAGAAATTAGGTGCAGGAATAGGCCATTCGGCCCTTCGAGCCTGCACCGCCATTCAATATGATCATGGCTGATCATCCAACTCAGTATCCCATACCTGCCTTCTCTCCATACCCTCTAATCCCCTTAGCCACAAGGGCCACATCTAACTCCCTCTTAAATATATCAAATGAACTGGCCTCAACTACCCTCTGTGGCAGAGAGTTCCAGAGACCCACCACTCTCTGTGTGAAAAAATTCCTTCTCGGTCCTAAAGGATTTCCCCGTTATCCTTAAACTGTGACCCCTTGTCCTGGACCTCCCCAACATCGGGAACAATCTTCCTGCATCTAGCCTGTCCAACCCCTTAAGAATCTTGTAAGTTTCTATAAGATCCCCTCTCAATCTCCTAAATTCAAGAGAGTATAAACCGAGTCTATGCAGTCTTTGTTCATAAGACAGTCCTGACATCCCAGGAATCAGTCTGGTGAACCTTCGCTGCACTCCCTCTATGGCAATAATGTCCTTATAGAGTCGTGACCAGTCCCTCCCCCATCTTGCAAAGACCAAGCCACACCCATACCCACACCCACACCCTTAAAGCCCCTACCGCTCCCACCTGAAAGGGCATGGCCTTCATGGCGTGATTGACAGGAAAGAGATTCGCAACAATTTTTAAACACTAATAACACTTTTAATTTTCATTGATGGGAAGAATCCTCTGCACCTGATGAGCGGAGGGGGACTGAGTAACATGGCCAAAAATCATAGCCGTAAGTGGTAGCGTTTTATCTAAAATCAATATACAGTGCAAACAGGAAGTTGTCAAGTTTAGACCACCGACCATCTGCCGTGCTTCTTACTTCAACCCAAAACCCCCAAACTAACCATTTGCCGTGCTTTTCACTTCAATCCAAAACCCCCAAACAAACCATTTGCCGTGTTTTTCACTTCAACCCAAAACCCCCAAACCAAACATTTGCAGTGCTTTTTCTTCAACCCAACACCCGGAAACAACCATTTGCAGTGCTTTTCACTTCAACCCAAAACCCCAAACCAACCATTTGCAGTGTTTTTCACTTCAACCCAAAACCCCAAACCAACCATTTGCAGTGCTTTTCACTTCAACCCATATCCCCACAAGCCATTTGCAGTGATTTTTCGTCAAACCACCCATATTTTCATTTTCAAACCACAATAAGGGCACTCAAGGTAATTAAAACCACATTCACAGATAGTAGACATGTGTTCAATGTTATTCACAGCTCAGACTGAGAGACGGAACCCTCTCACTTCCCCCATCTAGACAGAGGCACAACACTTCCGGGTTTATAGTCCCTCCCCCTCCCACCAGCAGGGGCAGCAGAGAGAATATCAAAAATTTTTAAACATTAATAACTCTTTTATGTTTCATCGATTGGAAAAATCCTCTTGTCCTGCGTAGCGGATGGGTCTCTGAGTAAGCTGGCCAAACATCACAGCCATAAGTGGCAGAGTTTTTTCTAAAATCATGAAACAGAAAAACATGATGGTCAAGATCTTACTTTTAGTAATATAAGATATATATATACACACACACACACAGAGATACATATACACACACACACACACACACATATATATATATATATGTGTGTATATATATATATATATATATATATATATACATATATATATACCCACATATATATATATATACACCCACATATATGTATACATATATATAAATATTTATACACACATGCATATATATATACTTACACACACTTATATATATGGTTGTGTATATGTATGTATGTATATGTATATGTATATATATATATATGTGTGTGTGTGTGTGTAAATGTGTGTGTATGTGTATATGTATGTATACATGTGTACATGTATATATACACACACTGAGCTTTTTTTCTCATTTATTATATTGTTTACAGTGTACAATGTTTACATATTTTGTTGTGCTGCGGCAGGTGAGAATTTCATTGTTCTAACTGGAACATATGACACTAAACACTCCTGACTCTCTTGAAATGTACTGCAAATACAATCCGTAATTGAGAAACATCTATTGACTACAATACAGGTAGTGTGCTAATTTTGTGTTGCCTGTCAATGTAACAATCTTTGCAAGAAGCAACCACAAAATCAATGTACATTGGCTGCTTGGATCAGCATGTGTCTTTGTTATAATTTGCTACGTCAATAAAAAAAACAGCCTGCACTACTTGAAGCTAGCCCGTGAACATGCATTGCAGCTGTATTGCATGTTGGCAGTCATTGGCAGGGATATGCAAGTTTGTAATAAGTGAAGTAAAGTGCAGTTTGGAAAACAGAAGCTTCTAAATCCTTGGGAAGTTGCACTGGGGAGAATTATAAATGAGACATCAAATCTAGGAGAGATGAACCTTCTACACAGTTGGCCAAAATGCTCCTCAAATATACACTACAAAGGCAGAAAGAGCAGTTCGTGAGGGAGGTCAAACTACCTGCAGAACTGCTTTACCCAATAATAACACACAAATTCTCCACACCACTCGGATCCATAATCCAGTCCGGGTTTTACCAATTAGTCACCATTTATTACTAACGCCTCTAGACACTTGCGGTTAGTCGGGTTGTAGTCACAGTGGTGACAACATTCAGTGTAACTTTATTATATGATAATGAAATTGTTGGATCGTTACTTGGAGTATGTGTCAATAGCTCTACATGGTGTCAGAGCTTTCGGACCCATTCTCCTCCTAGTTTATCGGTTTCCTTTTTCCTTTTTTTCCCCCAGTTTTTTTTTCTCCTTCCCACTTTATTTTAGCTCAATAGAAACATAGAAAATAGGTGCAGGAGGAGGCCATTCGGCCCTTCGAGCCAGTACCGTCAATCATTGTGATCATGGCTGATCGTCCACTATCAATAATCCGTGCCTGCCTTCTCCCCATATCCCTTGACTCCACTAGCCCCTAGAGCTCTATCCAAATTTCTCTTAAATCCATCCAGTGATTGGGCCTCCACTGCCCTCTGTGGCAGGAAATTCCATAAATTCACAACTCTCTGGGTGAAAAATGTTTTTCTCACCTCAGTCTTAAATTACCTCCCTTTATTCTAAGACTGTGGCCCATGGTTCTGGACTCGACCAACATTGGGAACAATGTTCCTGCATCTAGCTTGTCAAGTCCTTTTATAATTAAAGAATTAATTATTTCTATAAGATATCCCCTCATCCTTCTAAACTCCAGTGAATACAAGCGTAGTCTTTTCAATCTTTCCTCATATGACAGTCCCGCCATCCCAGGGATCAATCTCGTGAACCTACGCTGCATTGCCTCAATCACAAGGATGTCCTTCCTCAAATTAGGAGACCAAAACTGTACACAATACTCCAGATGTGGTCTCACCAGAGCCCTATACAACTGCAGAAAAACCTCTTTACTCCTATACTGAAATCCTCTTGTTATGAAGGCCACCATTCCATTTGCTTTCTTCACTGCCTGCTGTACCTGGACGCCACCTTTCAGTGACCGGTGTACAAGGACACACAGGTCTCACTGTACCTTCCCCTTAGCTAATCAAACCCCATTGAGATAATAACCATATAACCATAAAACAATTACAGCACGGAAACAGGCCTTCTTGGCGCTTCCAGTCCGTGCCGATCATTTATTTTCCCCTAGTCCCATCTACCTGCACTCAGACCATACTCCTCTATTCCCTTCCCATCCATATACCTATCCACTTTACTTTTAAATGTTACAATCGATCCTGCCTCCACCATTTCTGCTGGAAGATCATTCCGCACAGCCGCCACTCTCTGAGTAAAGAAGTTCCCCCTCATGTTACCCCTAAACTTCTGTCCCTTAATTCTCATGTCATGCCCTCTTGTTTGAATTTTCCGTACCCTCAATGGGAAAAGCTTATCCACGTCAACTCTGTCGATCCCTTTCATGAATTTAAAGAGCTCAATCAAGTCCCCCTTAACCTTCTGCGCTCCAAAGAATAAAGACCCAACTTGTTCAACCTTTCTCTGTAACTTAGTTGCTGGAACCCAGGCAACATTCTAGTAAACCTCCTCTGTACTCTCTCTATTTTGTTGACATCCTTCCTATAATTAGGCGACCAAAATTATACACCATACTCCAGAATTGGTCTCACCAATGCCTTGTACAATTTTAACATTACTTCCCTACTCCTATATTAAACGCTCTGATTTCTGCCCCCTTGTATAATAATCGGCCCCCTTGTTTTTGCCGCCAAAGTGAATAACCTCACATTTATCTATATTATACTGCATCTGCCACGCATCTGCCCACTCACTCAACCTGGACAGGTCACCCTGCAACCTCCGAACATCCTCTTCACAGTTCACACTTCCACCCAGCTTTGTGTCATCCACAAAATTGCTAGTGTTGCTCCTAATTCCCTCTTCCAAATCATTAATATATATGGTAAACAGTTGCGGCCCCAACACCGAGCCTTGCGGCACTCCACTCGCCACCCTACCCCCAATACCATGTGCTCTAATTTTAGTCACCATCTCCCGTGTGGGACCTTATCAAAGGCTTTCTGAAAGTCCAGATACACTACATCCACTGGCACCTCATCATCCATTTTACTTGTTACATCCTCAAAAAATTCCAGAAGATTAGTCAAACATGACTTTCCCTTCATAAATCCATGTTGACTTGGACTAATTATTTTACTGCTATCCAAATGCCCCATTATTACCTCTTAAATAATTGACTCCAGCATCTTTCCCACCACCGAAGTCAGACCAACTGGTCTGTAATTCCCCGTTTTCACTCTCGCTCCTTTCTTGAAAAGTGGGATAACATTAGCTATCCTCCAATCCACAGGAACTGATCCTGAATCTATTGAACATTGGAAAATGATCACCAATGCGTCCACTATTTCTAGAGCTACCTCTCTGAGGACCCTGGGATGCAGACCATCAGGCCCAGGGGATTTATCATCCTTCAGTCCCATTAGCCTACCCAATACTATTTCTCGCCTAATGAAAATTTCTTTCAGTTCCTCTACCCCCTTAGATCCTCTGTCCTCCAGTGCAACTGGGAGATTGTTTGTGTCCTCCTTAGTGAAGACAGATCTGAAGTACCTATTCAACTCTTCTGCCATTTCCTTCTTGCCCATAATAATTTCACTTGTGTCTGCCTTCAAGGGACGCACATTTGACTTTGCTACTCCTTTTCCCTTAACATATCTAAAAAAGCTTAACTGTCCTTCTTTATATTCCTGGCCCGCTTCCCCTTGTACTTCATCTTTTCAGCCCATGTTGCCTGTTTTGTTTCCTTCTGTTGTCCTATGAACGTTTCCCAATCCTCTGGCTTCCGGCTACTCTTTGCTGTGTTATACATCTTTTCTTTTAGTTTTATTCTATGCCTAACTTCTCTTGTCAGCCACAGTTGCCTCCTACCCCCCTTAGAATCTTTCTTCCTTTTTGGAATGAAATGATCCTGCGTCTTCCGGATTATGCCCAGAAATTCCTGCCATTGCTGTTCCACTGTCATTCCTGCTTGGATCCCTTTCTAGTCTACTTTGGCCAGCTCCTCTCATGCCTTCACAGTCCCCTTTGTTCAACTGCGTCACTGCCACTTCCGATTTAACGTTCTCCTTCTTGAATTGCAGATTAAAACTAACCCTATTATGATCACTACCTCCAAGCAGTTCCTTTACCTCAAGTTCTCTTATCATATCTGGTTCATTGGACAACACTAAATCCAGAATTACCTTTTCTCTGGTCGGCTCCATTACAAGCTGCTCTAAGAATCCATCTCAGTGGCATTCTACAAACTCTCATTCTTGGGGTCCTGAACCAACCTGATTTTCCCAATCATTAAGAAGCACGACCCCCTAGTTTTCGATGCCGACTTCAGTGAGCGTTGGCGGATTTTTGAGAGGGATTTCAACATCTACATTCGAGCTGCACATCACGGAGCACCTCCCGACCAGATAGCTGCTGTTATTCCCAATGTTGCGGGATCTGAAACTATTCAACGAGCTGAGCGGTTCCACTATGCCCTGGCTGTTATGTGTGACAACAATGAGGAGATCACCCCTCAAGAGTCTATAAACGACCCAGTCTGTTTAATGAACAAGTTCAGACACCTGTGTGAGCTTCGGACCAATATGGTTATGGAATGCAACAAATTCTATCAAAGAAACCAGCTCCCTGGCGATCCTGTCGAGGCTTACATAAGTACCATAAAGCATATTGCAAGCCAGTGTAATTTTGGAGACCTGTGCGATAAGCTTGACAACAATAGATTGGTGAGTGACATCTTGAATGATAAAGTGAAAAGTGAACTACTAAAGGATGCTGATCTAACTCTCATTGGGGCAGAGAATGTCTGCCGCATTGCCGAAGCTACTGACTCTCATACCTGCCTCGCAGGGCCAGGTCCGCACTTATTGTACCATGTGAGTGTTGCAAGCCCGGTCTACCGTGCCCAACACCTGCCACCAGAACTCGTTGTAATGTTATGTCTCTGGCCGAATTCTCCAGCGTCAGGAATGCAGAAACTGTTGTAAACACAAAAGCCTCGTTAATTCCCTTTAGAGGTGGAGAGGTTCACCCAGTTGACAGGGGTGACATGCAGTGCCACCTAGTGACATGTGTGCACAAGCTGAAATTTTTCATTGTCCCAGGAAAAGTAACTCGGTATTGATGCGGTCAGGATCTGGGATTGGTAAGCTTTGCAGAAGAAGCACACCAACTTTTCCCTGCCTAAGATACTACTGAACAGATTCTCTCTCAGTACAAGGAACTCATTGACAAACTTGGCAAACTACCCCTCAAGTACTCTATCGTAACTGACCCTGACATAATGCACGTTGTCCGAGCCACTTGTAGAATTCCATGCCATGCGCGACTGAGCACAAAACGAACTGCAAAGAATGGAATCCCTAGACGTCATCACTGCAGTTAACGACCTGTCGGACTGAATCTCAACCTTGGTAGTGGTCACCAAGAAAAACAAAGACAAAATACAAATCTGTATAAAATCCCAGAGATCTGAATCAAGCGCCCGCATTATCCAATGTGTACAGTAGAAGAGGTAGCAGCACACCTGGGCAAAGCGACTGTGTTATCTGTTTTAGTTGCCAAAAGTTCATTCTGGCAAATCCCGTTTGACTACAAATCATTTGAACTAACCACTTTTAGTAGCAATGTTACAAAATTTTGAGATTTAAAAAATGAAGTCTGCAACTTATCCAGTCAGATAAAGCATAAAAATAAGTTTAATTTGACACCTAATTTACTTTCATATCTTCAGTATTAAGAAAGTTATGGCCATTTTCATACTCGGAAATTAGCATCTTGCTCCCCATTGCCTTTCAATTGACTTAACTCAAAAGCTGTGATCTGGAAAAGTTAAAAGCCCATAACTTTCTTAAACATTAAAAGAACTCAATGAAATTTTCAGTTATTATAGATTGAAGCATTCTGAAACAAATATTAAACAATCTTACTTGGATGACCTGAAATTAAAGCATATAATTAGTTAGTTATCTAATTGTAGCTAATTACAAAATTCAATGAGTAGATCTAAACATCTATCCATTTCTTAAGAAAAGATAAACTTTTTTTAAATTGCCTAAGTGTCCAAATAACATTCCGTAATAATCCACATTTAACATAATTTTTAAATCTCATTTTCATGAATGTCTGGGCCAAATGGAAGGAATTTAGTGTTTGATTCCTGTAAATTAATGGCCATTTAAATCAACTAGCGAGTGGGTTTTAGTGGAATGCGGTGGATTGGAACGTTGCGGTTAGCGGTGAAGTCGGGATGAAAAATACTGTTTGTTCATATATTTTTTGGGACCCCATTTCGCAACATAAAAATATTATTAAAGCTTCCCGAAAAACCAACTTTTAATATAAAAATAAACTATTTACCTTTTTTTCTCCCCTACGGAAAATCCTTCCCGTTGTTGGTTCTCACGGCTTTTGAAAGTGATTTTTAAATTACTCTAGTTAATATATAATTTAGAGTAATTTAAAAATACCTTAATTGATGAAATGTCGGAGCGATTTTTCTTCCGCAACGAAATCACCCGACATTCATCAATTTTCCAGGTCTGTTGAAAAATGGCACTTTAAGCCCGCCCCCCTCTGAAAGGCGCCAAAGTCGCGCACACGGGGAGCGGCAGAACTGCAGCGCCGCTAAAGGTAAGTTTTGCAACATACCTACTTTTGGCACACCTTTTGGCCGCTGGCAAGTGTTCAAGTTGTATGACTTCAAACTGACAAGGGTCATGGATGCTTTGGTTTAATCTGCAGCACTGCACCAGAGCCACATGGTTTGTACATGGTTGATTCAAATGCAGGGACCAACCAGCGAAACCGTCAGCACCTTCTACCAGTGAAGGAATTACAACCTACGATTCTGTATCCAGATGTTCCTGGACGGTGTCACCGCATGACCGATAGTCTCCCCTCCCCAGCCCGGCGTCTGTTTGCGAAGTCTGCGCCCAACATGTGCCAGGCCTTCTCATCACCACGGTCGGTGTCCCGGTCTCCAGTCTCACCTCACCCGTGTCTCGGATCTCCAGATCATCAACAGCCCTCACTCTCATTGTTCCCGCCGGTGAAGGATGGAGATGCGAGCTTGTACCGTACACGTATGGGTCGCATTTGTAAACCTACCCTTAGATACGGGGACTATGCTTAACCTGTTCCAGTTCTGAAGCGACTGCCTTTTCTTATAGACGCCAGTTACACATGACTAGTTGTACTCACATATATATTAGTAGTTATGTTCTTTTCTTAGCAGGAAAGATGTAGATCTGCTCTACCCAATACTACACACATATCCTACACACCACTCGGATCCATAATCCAGTCCAGGCTTTACCATACAGTCACTATTTATAATTAATGCCTCCAGACACTAGCGGTTAGTCGGGATGTAGTCACATGCAGTGTAACTATATTATATGGTAATAAACTTGTTGGATCGTTACTTGGAGTATGTGTCAATAGCTCTACACCCACAGTCCTGATGGGTGAGGTGGATGGACTCAAGACACGGATAGACATTACCAATAACTGGCTACAAAAGTTTCAGGAGTGCCAGCTTAATATTCCATGGTACAGGTCCTATGGGTGAGATAGAGAAGAAGGTAAAAGAGGAAGGGGGTTTTGTTTTATTAATTGAGGAGGATGTTTTGGCAGTATCATCGTCAAACGTTCTAAACTTGCTGTGTATATTCTCATCCAAATCATTGACATAGATGACAAGCAGTAATGGCCCCAGCACCGAACCCTGAGGCACACCATTAGTTACAGGCCTACAGTCCGAGAAGCAACCTTCTGCCATCACCCTCTGCTTTCTTCCATGAAGCCAATTTTCTATCCATTCAGCTATCTCTCCGAGGATCCCACGCTATCTAGCCTTCCAAAGCAGCCTACCATGAGGAACCTTGTAGAATGCTTTACTCAACTCCATATATATAACATCTACAGCTCTGCCTTTCTGGTCAAAAAAGGATCTTCAAAAAATTCAATCGTGTGACATGACCTCCCACGTACAAAACCATGCTAACTATCCATAATCACCCCTTGACCGTCTAAATGCCTGTATATCCTATCCCTCAGAATACCCTCTAGTAACGTAGCTCACTGGCCAACTACAGATGTTAAACTCACTGGCCTACAGTTTCCAGCATTTTCCACTCAGCCCTTCTTGAATAAAAGCACAACATTTACCACCCTCCTGTCTTCCGGCACCTTCTGGAACCATTACTGAAGGTTCATCCAGTGAGGCTATATGGGTGGAGCTGAGAAATAAAATAGGGGTGATCACCTTGTTGGTCCCCAAATAGCCAACGGGTATTAGAAGAACAAATATGCCAGGAGATAGCTGGCAGCTGTGAGACTAATAGGGTTGTCATGGTAGGAGTTTACCAATATCGGCTGGATTGTCATAGTGCCAAGGGCTTAGATAGTGGAATCTGTCAAACCTGTTCTGGAAAATTTCCTCAGCCAATATTTAGAGGGAGATGGCAATGCTTGATCTAGTCTTAGTAAATTGGGAAGGGGGGTGACTGAAGTGACTTTGGGCAGGCCTTTTGGAAATCAATAACCACAGTTCTATTAGCTTTAATATAGTTATGGATAAGGACAGGGCAAGCCCACAAATTAAGGTTCTGAAATGGGGCAAGGCCAACTTTGATGGTATTAGTGGGGAACTTTCTAGTGTTGACTGGAGTACAATTCGTTGTGGGCAAAGGGCTGTCTAAAAAGTGAGATGCTTTTAAATGAGTGATGGTGAAAGTTCAAGGCAAGCATCTTCCTGTTAGAGTGAAAGGCAAGGCAACTGGAGTAAGAAACCCTGGTTGACGAGAGAGACATAGAAAATAGGTGCAGGAGTAGGCCATTCGGCCCTTCGAGCCAGCACAGCCATCCAATATGATCATGGCCGATCATCCAGAATCAATACCCTGTTCCTGCTTTACCCCCATACCCCTTGATTCCCTTAACACTAAGAGCTATATTTAACTCTCTCTTGAATACATCTAGTGAATTAGCCTCCACTGCCTCAGAAAAGGATGGGTCTGTCCCACTATACGAGTTTACCCAAGAGCTCTCCCAAGTTAAAAAAAAAAAATCAAACTCGTGGTAAGGACGTAGAATGTACTTTGTGGGTACGTCGGAGCTTGGGACGTCTCTTAGCGGCTCGTAACGCGAACGGCAGGTACTCGGGAAACGCGGTAAGCTCGTGAAGATTTTTCAACATGTTGAAAAATGTCCACGAGAGCCCAAGTACCTACGAGCTGCTATTATGGTAATTCTCTGAGTTCAAATCAGGGGAAACTCGGGAGAACCGTTGAATTAGCTCGTACGGGGACAGCCCCATAAGGCTCTTGTCTGGAAAAAGAAGGAGGCATGGGCCAGTACAGGCAGTTGGGATCGGGTCATAGAGTCATAGAGTGTGGAAACAGGCCCTACTTCCCTTCGTGCCCACACCGGCCTATAATGCCCATCTACACTAGTCCCACTTGCCTGCATTTGGCCCATATCGCTCTAAATCTGCCCTATCCATGTCCATTATCCATGTCTGTTTCTTAAACATTGCGATAGTCCCTGCCCCAACTACCTCCTCTGGCAGTTCATTTCATAAACCCACCACCCTTTGTGTGATAAAGTTACCCCTCAGATTCCTATTAAATTTACCCCCCCCCCCCCCCCACCTTAAACCTATGTTTATCTACTTGAGCACCTAGTGGTATCCCTGGAACAGCTTATGGGACTGAGGAACACACATAGAAGGAAATCATGAGGGCAAAATGTGGGCAGGAGATAGCTCAGGAAGATAACATTAAGAAGAATCCAAATAAATGTAATATGTACATTGTGAAAGAGGGCATGTAGAAAGACAAAATGGCCTTCAGAAACCAAAGTGGTCATTTATGAACGGAGCCGCAGGAGATGGGCAATTTGCTCAATATGTATTTGTCCTTTGGTTTTACCTTGGAGGAAAGACGTGAAGGCTGGTAGGTTACTCTGGAAGGTTTGATCGCATGGCTTCCAGGGAGGCCTAACAAACTGGATACAAAACTGGCTTAAATGATGGAAGCCGAGAGTGGTAGTGGAGGGTTTTTTGGACTGGAAGCCTGTGACGAGTGGTGTGCCTCTAAGATTGGTGCTGGGCTCATTGTTGATTGTGGTTTATATCAATGATTTGAATGAGAATGTACAAGGCATGACTAATAAATTTGCAGATTACACTAACATGGGTTGTACTGTATCTATAGCAAAGATGGCTATCAAAGGTTACAGAGACATCTTCATCTATTGGGCAAGTGTGCTGAGGAATGGCTAATGGAGTTTAATGCAGATAAGTGCAACGTATTGCCTTTTGGGAAGTCTAAACAGGGCAGGACTTTCACAGTGGATGATGGGCCCCAGGAAGTGTTGTAGAGTATATGTATCAAGGAGCACGTACATAGTTGCCAGGTAGATAGGGTGGTCAAAAAGGCTTTTAGCACATTGCTTTTCATCAGTCAGAGTATCGAGTATAGAATTTAGGATGTAATGTTACAGTTGTAAAATACATTGGTGGAGGCACATTTACTGCATTCAGTGTTCCCAATATGGCCTCCTTTACGTCGGCGAGACAAAGCCTAGACTTATACTCGGTCCACCAAGACTGATGGATCTCCCACTTGCTAACCATTCTACCTCTCCTTCCCATTCCCATACTGACTTTTCTGTCCTGGGCTTCCTCCATTGCCAGAATGAGACCACATGCAAACTGGAGGAATAGCACCTCATATTCTGCTTGGGTAGCTTACAACCTAATGGTATGAACATTGAATTCTCCAATTTTAGGTAGCCAACCAACAAACAACCTCTGCCTTTTTCCCTCCCCTTTTCCCCCTCTCTTCCCTGTGACCCAGCTGGATGCACACCCATTTATCCCCTGCCTCATAACCCCATCCCTTTCCACCTATAGCCCTACCTCTATCTTCACAGTCCACATGTCTTCTATCGTTATCCCCTTATCGCACACTTCATCTTCACGTTGCTTGCCTTTGACCAACCATCTGCCAATTAAAACTCCCCCTCACTTGTATCCACCAATCACTTGCTAGACGTTGTCCTGCCCCTACATCTCTTCAGGCAATCTCCCCTCCCCCCATTACAATCGACCTGAAACGTCACCTACCCATGTTCCCCAGAGAACATTCCTTCTCTCCAGTGATGCTGCCTGACCCGCTGAGTTACTCCAGCATTTTGCGTCTACCTTCTCCAGAGATGCTGTCTGACCCATTGAGTTACTCCAACACTCTGTGCCTGTATATGATACTATTTGTTACACTTTTCTGTCATCCTGTTTCAAACTAAATTATGTAGATTTTGTTCTTCGCAGTATAAACATAGAATAAATAAAACATATATGTTAAGCCATTTTTCAGAAGAGTAACAGTTTAAATTGGTATCCATCCCTTGGGTAAAATATTATTTACAACATATGTTCAGAACATATGCCATCAGGAAAAGGAGCTTTTTATTATTCCCAATGCGAGGATTAGTGTCTAAAGGCCAGACAATCCCAAAGGTAAGATGTTAAAATATTAAAACAGATGACAGAAGTACCAGGCACGTTTTTATATTAGTGTTGGCTCCAGCATTACAACAATGAACTTTGCCATAATTAAATATATTATTCTTCAATCCAAGTCTGAATAGTTCGGAATGAAACAGGAATCCAGGTTTTATAGCAGATGTACAATGACTCAGTTGACATTGAATTCCAACGCAAATCAACACTTTGTAATCTTCACATTTGGGATCAAGTAAAAACAAGATTTAATTTCACATACTAAATAGATATTCAAGTATATAACTGGGGATAAGAATACCACCAGTGTATTGTCTAGGCAATGCAGTGTTTACATTTAGTGATATTTGAGTACATGTATAATTACTATAACAGGCTCATTTTGTTCGCTGTTAAAGCAGCAACATTGGAAATTTGATTGTGGTAGCCATATGCACAATAACAAATTGGGTAAGGATAACAGTTATTGGCATGGTAAACAACAATAAGTGGCAGGAGGACACTGGTAAAATTGTAGAACAAGCAAAATGATTAGAAAATAAAATAAAATTCCACGCCGATTAACGCGAGGTAGTGCATTGTGGGCAGAAAAAGAGAAAGACCACTTTTAACTTGAAAACATGAATCTCAATGTGGAGAGAAGTTTCATTGTGCTCTTTCCCACAGGTGTAAATATGTCACCGTACATCCACTCTATCAAAACCCTTCATAAATTTAAAGACCTATTAAATTCCTTCTTAGCTTTCTTTTCTCAAGTCACTTATTACAGTAAAACTCCATTAGTTTGTTGTCCCGCTGTTCAGAAATCTTGATAGTCTGGCATTTGGCTCATCATGCCCAGTTTCTCATGCTCATTTTAAACTCACTGGGGTTGTTATCCACTTCCTTTAAATTTACCAGTTGTTCATACTCCCAATAAACCCACTGGATTTACAGGGAAAAAAAATATTACATTGCTGTGCAGCATTTTCTTTTAAATTGGGTTTAAAAGTGTGTTAAACTATTAATAGGAATAACATCAAATAGTCTGGAAAACCTGCCTGTCTGGCACCCTCACAGTCCCGAGAGTGCCAGAGGTTTTGGGTTTTACTGAACACAGCAGGTGTGGGTTAAAAGATACAGCAACAAATGGTCCAGGAGTACATATCCACCAGTCATTTAGAGGTGTGTCACAGACTGGCAAGGCCACAAACAAAAGCAAACCGAGCACTTGTGGTTGGCTCTAGAGCAGGGGTCGGCAACCTTGTTCTGCATAGGGTCCAGGACGCATGTCTGTGAGCGGATGGCAGGCCACATCTATCATGTGTACACCTGGATCCCGCCCCCCCCCCCCCCCCCCCATCCCGTCATGGATGGCAGGTATCAGATCACGTATCGAAGGTAGACAAAAGTACTGGAGAAACACAATGGGTGGGGCAGCCTCATGCAATCCTTGCATGTCTCACCCGCTGAGTTTCTCCAGAATTTTTGTCTACCTTCGATTCTTCCAGCATCTGCAGTTCTTTCTTAAACGTGTTCACAGAAGGTGCACGGCTGTGCCGGCAGCTTTGCACAGGATGCGGTACAGCCAGAGCTCGGCCATGCTCGGGGCTCAGCCGCTCTCGGGACTCGGCGGGCTGAATGATTATGGGGAAAAAAAATCCACCTGATGGCCGGATGATTTCGGGTTACGGGCCGCATTCGGCCCGGGGGCCGTAGGTTGACGACCCCTGCTCTACAGGAACAGAATGTAAAAGAATGTATGGGGAATATAACTTTGTACGATTGTCGGCGCCCTTTATGTGGCACAGACCTTGGCATACTCTTAGCATACCTTGGGTTTGCAAAACAAAGAATATTACTGTGACTTTTCACATGTGACAATAAAGTATCATTCATTCATTCATGTTAAAACTGGATAAATTCTTCGCAAGTACACTGTGTATAGTTCCAGTCGCCAAAGTAAAAAGGATATGGAAGAACTTGAGAGTCTGTGTAGAAAACCTACAGGATGGATACCAAGTTACCAGGCGGCAATACAGGAGAATACATATCAAGCAAGAATGAACGGACTTGATCACTTTTCTCTTAAGACGAGAAAATATAGGGATGTCCTAACAGAGGTCTTTAAATTGTAGAGATTACAGCGAGAAATGTAGTCACTTGTATGGAAGAGCATAACTTGATTCCACCATGATGTGGTAGTCACCAATAAATTCAACAGGGAATTCAGAGAAACCATTTCCCCAAAGTGAGGAGAAAATACAGAATTAACTATCTCAGAAAGTGATTGACGTAAATAGTATAGATATTCCCACTAAGAAGATGATCATCCAAAGCATTTATACTGTATGTGCAATTCTCAAAATTCAATTTCACCCTTTCAAACAGCTTATCGAGAATTGGCAGACATAATCCTGCAGTTAAGGATGGCAAATTTCTCATATAATCTTTCATCGTATGTGCTTATGGGAGTCAACAGCTTTACCAAAGTATTACCTTCTCTCACTGCATATTTGATCTTCATTGGCAGATGGCTTTTTGCACTATTTCATCTTCTCGTCAATTGATAATCCTATTGCTCGATATGACGATTTTATCTGTTTCTTAGGTGGAGAAAATCTCTATCCATCACAGCCGAGTAACATTTCCTGCACATACTTGTGTGAAACACAAATTTCCTCCAATCTGTCCTGCTCCACCGATCGATGTAAGTGTAATGTGAAATCTAATCATGGATTCTCCTGGATTAACCTCCTTCTGTAAGTATAGTTAACAACAACTGTGAGAGAGTAAAGGAAAGTTAACACAATTCCTCAACACAAAGAACTGATAGAACAGTTTTAACAGAAGATGAAGTGCAGAAGATTAGGGGAGTAACTGGTAACCAATTACCCTGTTCCTGTTGGGGGTACACAAAAGGCTGGAGAAACTCAGCGGGTGCAGCAGCATCTAAGGAGCGAAGGAGATAGGCGACGTTTCGGGTCGAGACCCTTCTTCAGACTGGGCTTTATTGCCTCCTTTCCACACCCATCTCCATTCCCTGGTTCCTTATTTCACTTTTATCCCCACACTTTCCCCTCGCCTCTGATCTTTTCCCCTATACCCCTCCCTGTGGCTTTACATTTCACTTCTCCTCTTCTCTCCTTATCTGACACCCTTTTGTCTACTTGTCACCTCTAGCCTCTGTCACTTATTCTACCCACCTGCCCATCAAATCCCCCTTACCTGTATCCACCAATCACTTTAGACTTTTCTTTAGAAATACAGCGTGGAAACAGGCCCTTCAGCCCACTGAGTCTGCACCGACCAATGATCGCCCCGTACACTAGCACTAACCTACACACTAGGCACAATTTCCAATTTTTACTGAAGCCAATTAATCTACAAACCAGTACTAGAAACTGGAGCATCCGGAGAAAACCCACATGGTCACAGAGAGAACTTACAAACTTCGTACAGACACCACCCATAGCCAGGATCAAACCCGGGGCTCTGGCACTGTAAGGCAGCAACTCTACCACTGCACCACCAAGCTGCATTTGCCAGGCCTTGTCACGCCCCATTTTTATTTTATAGCTTTCTCCTCTCCCCCCCCCCCAACTACAATCAGTTCTTTGTGTCCCTACTCTACGTATCTGTCTCATAAACCTTCCCTGGTCTGCTTCCAAGTTGCCTACATCCTTCCTTAAATAACATAATAAAATCAGCAGCCAGCACAGAAGGAAACCTACATTGTTCACAGTACTCCAGATGTGGCAGTTACCAAATTGAATTAACACATCAATCCACTGAAATTAATGAAAGGAGAATAGGGGAAGACCAATTAATATGATGAAATCTAGTGTCTCCATGGCCATAAATATGTATTATAAATTAAATCAATTATTGCAAAATGTAAAAACATTTATCTTTTTGTTTGCCAATTTCTATATTTTAAAAATATTTCAAATATTCAACCACCAATAATCACTATAAATGAAGCACAGAATTTACGGTTTCGTGTTTTATAGATTAATGAACAAATAAATGAGATTGAATTAAATAATAAAAATAGGTCGCCCATGAAGACAAAAAAAACTATTTTGTAATGAAGCATATTATACTTTGATGCTAATTGAAATAAATGTCAACAGCATATTTTCTTCATTCTATTACCTTATGAATTATGTACATTCTGAGCAAGATGGCTCAGGTCTCATAGATTTCCAGGGCTTCTGCCAATATGTTCCTTAAATTATTAGTTCGCAAAGAGAATACCTATGGGAACATTGAATATGACCATGAATGAAGTTTGTTTTATTTCACAGTCATTGCTTAAGCTATTTTATTTTTGTATGCTACATACAAGTGATTCACATAATTTCAAGGGCATATATAAAGTATAAATCCATGTTCTTGCTAATTTCAAAGATATCAGTGTTTCAGCAATCTTCATGTCCTGATTATTTTTTATCTGTGAGCAAAATCTCAAGCTTTTAAACAATCGTTTTTCCAAACCTTCAGTTTCATTACATTCAATGGGAAAACTGATTAACAAATAGAAGCATAGAAAGCATTGAACTGAATAGTTTGCAAATGGTTGATTGCCCACATTTATAGACCACTAGTAATCCTATTATAGTATGCTGAATCCAATTTATAGAATGGCCATTTCTTCTACTCTCAGGAGAAACATGGTAAAGTGAGCAGGCAGTCACAAGCCAGGTCAGCTGACTTGTAAAACTTTTCCAGATTTAATGCACCACAAGTGCTGATGCAAGTTTCCACATGAAGTATTAACTTTCTTTCTGATGGAGTTCCCTGTCTTCTGTCTTACAATTTTTTTGAGTGGGCTAGCGAATATGATTTTTAAGAGATTGATAATAAATTAGTGCTTTGCCGTTAAAAATAGCAATTAACTGCATTAGTAAAATTCAGTTGAAGGGTTCTCAAACTTGAAACTTTAGCTCTGTTTCTGTTTTCACAGTTGCCATTTGATCTTATGAGAGTTTCCAGCATTTCCTGTTTCTATTATAATAAAATTCTGTTCTCATTTTAGAGTTTGACCCACTTCTTTTGAACAACCTCCGAAAACAGCATGTTCCTAATTACTTTTTGTTTAACATTGCAGATCAGTGAATATGCAATATTGTTAAGGATTTAATTGTGCAGTGTGAGGTGTACACTGTATACGCTTTCTCTAATTTTCGTAGTACAAGCAATTGTACAATTGCATTTTTGAATAAAGAATATAAAGTGTTTCCTATGAAAACATAATTGCATTTCAAATTAAAATTCATTGCAAGGTTTAATTTATTATAAAAATGATTGCTGAACCTGGATTGCAAGAAGCTGGTAGGGTGGCAGAGGTGGTAGAGCTGCTGCTTCACAGTGATAGAGACCCGGGTTCGGTCCTGACTTAGAGTGCTGTCTGTGTGGAGTTTTCATGTTCTCCCTGTGACTTTTTCCACAAACCTCTCCAAATTTCACCCACATCCCAAAGATGTGTGGGTTTGTAGGTTAAATGGCCATTGTACATTGTGGTACAAACTAGGGATACTAACTGGGGATGGATAACATAGAAATAGTGTGAATGGGTTTTCGACGCTCAGCATGGCCTCGATCGTCGGGGATCTGTTTCCCTGCTACACCACTAAACTAAACTAATCAGTGAGATTGAAAAAAAAAGAGAAGATTGCATTAACCGCCAATATGAGCCAATGATGAGTGTTTGATAGCTCTGAGCCTGTACTCGCTGGAGTTTAGAAGAATGAGGGACCTAATTGAAATGTACCAAATAGTGAAATGCTTGGATAAAGTGGATGTGGGGAGGATGTTTCCACTAGTGGGAGAGTCTAGGACTAGAGGACATAGCCTCAGAATTAAAGGACATTCCTTTAGGAAGGAGATGAGGAGAAGTTTCTTCAGTCAGAGGGTGGTGAATCTGTGGAATTCTTTGCAACAGAAGGCTGTAGAGGCCAAGTCAGTGGATATTTTTAAAGCAGAGATAGATAGATTTTTGATTAGTACGGGTGTCAGAGGTTACAGGGAGAAGGCAGAAGAATGGGGTTAGGAGGGAGAGATAGCTCAGCCATGATTGAATGCTGTAGTAGACTTGATGGGCCAAATGGCCTAATTCTGCTCCAATCACTTATGACCTTATGACCAGACTAGAAAACAAACAATTGGGAAAAGGAAGTTGCATGCCAATCTTGTACGTAAAATAAGAGACAGAGATGGAAGGAGAGGTGTTCCACAGTTTTAATGCCACAGAGAAAGGGAAAGAAACGTTTCCAAATTTTGAAGTATAATATGTTGAAGCTTACTGATGATGCAAAGGTAGGTTGCAGTGTGGGTGTGAGGAGAATGCAGAGAGGCTTTGGGGATATAGTCTGGTTAAGTGGATGGCAAGGACTTGGCAGATGGTACAGTGGAATTTAATCCAAGTATTTGAATACTAGAGTGAAGTTACAGTCATACAGTGCAGAAACAGGCCCTTTGACCCAACTTGTTCTTGCCGAACAACATGCCCAATCTATACTAGTCCCATCTGCCTGCAGTTGGCCCAAAGCGCACTAAACCTATCATAACATGTTCCTGTCCAAATGTCTCTTAAATGTGATGATAAGCTAGATGCAGGAAAGATGTTCCCAATGTTGGGCGAGTCCAGAACCTGGGGCCACAGTCTTAGAATAAAGGGGAGATCATTTAAGACTGAGGTGAGGAAAACCTTTTTCACCCAGAGATGTGAATTTATGGAATTCCCTGCCACAGAGGGCAGTAGAGGCCAAGTCACTGGATGGATTTAAGAGAGAGTTAGATAGAGCTCTAGGGGCTAGTGGAGTCAAGGGATATGGGGAGAAGGCAGGCACGGGTTATTGATAGGGGATGATCAGCCATGATCACAATGAATGGTGGTGCTGGCTCGAAGGGCCGAAGGGCCTCTTCCTGCACCTATTTTCTATGTTTCTATGTTTCTATGTCTATTGTCAGCCTGTCTTGTCCCTTTCTTCTTTTGTTATTTTTAGTCTGTTTTTACTTTAGTATGTTTAGTGTACTTTTAGTTTTTGTTTGACAGTATGTGTTGGGGGAAACCTTTTTTTATCATTTTCCAAATCGTATCTCCGTTCGCCTTAACATCGTGGAGCTGGCGGTCCCTTTGTTAGGGTTTAATAGAGTTGTGCCTCTATTTACGAAGGGCTGCAGGGAACGTCTGGGAACTACAGGCCAGTGAGCTTAACATCTGTGGTCAGAAAGTTTCTGGAGAGTAGGGTGGTCAAGAAGGCCTTTGGCACATTGATTTTCATCAGTCAGAATATTGAGTATAGAATTTGGGAGGTCATGTTACAGTTGTATAAGACATTGTTGAGGCCCCATTTAGTGTATGTGTTTAGTTTTAGTCACCCTGTTATAGGAATTATGTTGTCAAGCTGGAAAGGGTGCAGAAAAGATTTACCAGGATGTGGCCAAGACTCGAGGGCCTGGGCTTTAGGGAGAGGTTGAACAAGCTAGGACTTTATTCCTTGGAGCGCGGAGGTATGAGTGGTGATCTTATAGAGGTGTACAAGATCATGAGGGGAATATATCAGGTAAATACACAGACTTTTGCCCAGCGTAGGGAAATCAAGTAAAGATTTAATAGGAACCTGAGGAGTAACATTTTTACACAAACAGTGATGGATATATGGAACGAGCTGCAGAAGAATGCTGAGATGCTGAGTACTGTCCTGTCCTTTATCATTTTATAAGAAATCCCCTCATCCTTCTCAACTCCAGTGAATACAAGCCTAACTCCAGTGAATAGAAGCTTTTTGGGTCAGCACCTTTTTTTGACTGATTGGCATAGGAGGGAAAAATCTGGCAAAGAGAAGTGGGGTGGGACAAACCCTGGCAAGTGATAGGTGGATACAGGTGAGGAGGTGGCTTGCTTAGCAGATATTGGGAAAACATTTCCTGCATCTAGCTTGTCCAGTCCTTCTTATAATTCTATATGTTTCTACATGATCCCCCCTCATCCTTCTAAACTCCAGTGAATACAAGCCTCGTCTTTTCAATCTTTCCTCATATGACAATCCCGCCATCCCAGGGATCAATCTCGTGAACCTACGCTGCACTGCCTGAATCACAAGGATGTCCTGATCATATTGAGCCATGATCATATTGAATCGCGGTGTAGGCTCGAAGTGCCGAATAGGCTACTCCTGCACCTATTTGCTATGTTTCTATGTGCTTCCTCAAATTAGGAGACCAAAACTGTACACAATACTACAGATGTGGTCTTACCAGAGCCCTATACAACTGCAGAAGAACCTCTTTACTCCTATACTGAAATCCTCTTGTTATGAAGGCCAACATTCCATTAGTTTTCTTCACTGCCTGCTGTACCTGTAAGCCAACTTTCATTGACCAGTGTACAATGACGCACAGGTCTCACTGCACCTCCCCCTTAGCTAACCTAATCCCATTGAGATAATTATCTGCCCCCTTCGTTTTGCCGCCAAAGTGGATAACCTCACATTTATCTATATTATACTGCATCTGCCACGCATCTGCCCACTCACTCAACCTGTCTAGGTCACCCTGCAACCTCCTAACATCCTCTTCACAGTTCACACTGCCACCCAGCTTTGTGTCATCCACAAAATTGCTAGTGTTGCTCCTAATTCCCTCTTCCAAATCATTAATATATATGGTAAACATTTGCGGCCCCAACACCGAGCTTTGCGGCACTCCACTCGCCACTGCCTGCCATTCTGAAAAGGACCCATGCACTCCTACTCTTTGCTTCCTGTCTGCCAACCAATTTTCTATCCATGTCAACACCCTACCCCCAATACCATGTACTCTAATTTTCGTCACCAGTCTCCCGTGCGGGACCTTATCAAAGGCTTTTTAAAAGTCTAGATACACTACATCCACTGGCACCCCTTCATCCATTTTACTTGTCACATCCTCAATAAATTCCAGAAGTTTAGTCAAGCATGATTTCCCTTTCATAAATCCATGTTGACTTGGACTAATCCTTCAGACAATGGACAATAGGTCCAGGAGTAGGCCATTTGGCCCTTCGATCCAGCACCGCCATTCAATGTGATCATGGCTGATCAACCCCAATCAGTACCCCGTCCCTGCCTTCTCCCCATATCCCCTGAATCTGCTATTTTTAAGAGCCATGTCTAGCTCTCTCTTGAAAGCATCCAGAGAACCTGCCTCCACCGCCCTCTGAGGCAGAGAATTCCACAGACTTACCACTCTCTGTGAGAAAAAGTGTTTCCTCATCTCCGTTCTAAATGGCTTACTCCTTATTCGTAAACTGTGGCCCCAGGTTCTGGACTCCCCCAACATCGGGAACATGTTTCCTGCCTCCAGTGTGTCCAAGCCCTTAACAATCTTATATGTCTCAATGAGATCCCCTCTCATCCTTCTAAACTCCAGAGTGCACAAGCCCAGTTGCTCTATTCTCTAAGCATATGACAGTCCCGCCATCCCGGGAATTAACCTTGTGAACCTACGCTGCACTCCCTCAACAGCAAGAATGTCCTTCCTCAAATTAGGGGAACAAAACTGCACACAATACTCCAGGTGTGGTCTCACTAGGGCTCTGTACAAGTTTAGAAGGACCTCTTTGCTCCTATATTCGATTCCTCTTGTTATAAAGGCCAACATGCCATTCGCTTTCTTCACTGCCTGCTGTACCTGCATGCTTACTTTCATAGACTGATGTACAAGGACCCCCATATCCCGTTGTACTTCCCCTTTTCCCAACTTGACGCCATTTCGATAGTAACCAAGTTTTAGCACCATGGAATTGCACATGGCTGTTGGCGGGGCTGTCATGTATGGCGCCTTCAGGCGCTACCCAGTTTGAAGAAGGAACTTGACCCAAAACGTCATCTATTCCTTTTCTCCAGAGATATTGTCTGACCCATTGAGTTACTCCAGCTTTTTGTGTTTATCTTCAAAACAAACATCAGCCTTGGACTGATCAAAATTCCCCTATGAATTTCAGTAACATCTTCATTGAAAATGTAATTCTTGTCGCCTCACCAAGGTCTTGACTGTTAAGCCTTATATATTTTTACTAACCCATACACCGATCTGTCCTCCGAATTGTGGTGCAGAATGGTTTGAAGTGGCACTATTTTTCTATTTTCCCCAAAATGATAAGATAATCCCCAACAGTTTTTCTGTTGTTAATGATTAGCAAGGAATGAACTCTTAAATGTTTGAGATAGTGCTGGACTCAAGTGCTTTTTCAAATGACATGGTTACTGAACTCCATGGTGCTAAAACATTTGTTTGAATCATGTGTCAGAGTCCATCTACACTAAGAAACATTTTCATCTTTTGCAACACTGCTCTTGCAAAATTGTCAACGATGACCTCTACAAAGTTGCTCATCATAAAAAAAGTATGTAATCATTATACTTAATGCCTCCTACATAAAATTAGGAGCAATAGTAGGCCACTTAGCCTGTCAAATCTGCTCTACAATTTATCATGATTATAGCTAATTATCTTTCTCAACTACAGTTTTTTTTACACTATCACTTTTTCCCATGAGACCCAAAAGTTCAAGATAACTATTTCTTAGAATAAACTTAATGACTAAGTCTCCAAGCCATCTGGGATGCAGAATTCTAAATACTCTCAGTCCTCTCAATGAAGAAATGCCTCATAAACTCAGCCCAAAATGTCTTAACCCTAGTTCCTAGACCATGACCACTCGTTCTAAACTGAGGGAAATATACACCCCCCCCCCCCCCACCGCCCATCCCCCACTCTTCTGAATCTATCCAGTCGGTGATCTAAGCCCCCTCATCGAGTCCGAGAGTCATAGAGAGAAACAGATAATTCGGCCTAACTTGTCCACACCAGCCGACAATGTCCCAGCTACACTAGTCCCACTTGCCAGTGCTTGGTCCATATCCCTCCAAACCTGCCCTATCCATGTACCTGCCTAACTGTTTCTTAAACGATGGGATAGTCCTAGCCTCAACTTACTCTGGCAGCTTGTTCCATACACCCACCACCCATAGAGCCCTAAAATGCAGGCTCTTTAAATTAAGTTAGTGTAATGCTGTGCAGTGTTCTTTCTCTTACTCCCTGAGAAACTGGGCCAAAAACCCACCCCATTACGTGAGGCAGGAAAAAATATTCAGCTTCCCTTACAGACTTCGTTTAACATTTTCCTAACACTTCTTCTCCATCGTAGTAGTATACTATCGCCGAGGTCCACTTTCCTTGAGTGCCGGATTCGTCTTCACCTGTTATCATTGGCAGTTGCTTCACAGTAGCTTTCACCAGGAGAGACTTAATACATGGGAAAACACAGCACAACAGGATTGCCACTGCAAGTAGTACAACCCCAATGGTCAAACTAATTTTAATCAGCCATGCTCCCCAACCTCCCAACATCCTCTCCAGCCATCCAAACAATTGATGTCTGAACCCTACGTTTCTTTTAACCTCACTCCTTTGGTTTTTTAGCTTATCCATGGCATTAGTGAAAGACCCCTCTGGGCTAGTATTACTACGTATGAAGGTGAAACATTGTTCCCCAAACAAGACACGTACACCTCCTCATTCTGACCTTATTTACACCAGTCTCATAGCCACTAATGTCTCCAAAAACCTCACATTATCTTAATCATATAACAATTACAGCACGGAAACAGGCCATCTCGGCCCTTGTAGTCTGTGCCTCACACCTATTCTCCCCATCTACCTACATGCAGACCATAACCCTCCATTCCTTTCCCGTCCATATACCTATCCAATTTACTTTTAAATGATAAAATCGAACCTGCCTCCACCACTTCCACTGGAAGCTCATTCCACACAGCTACCACTCTCTGAGTAAAGTTCCCCCTCATGTTACCCCTAAATTTCTGTCACTTAATTCTGAAATCATGTCCTCTTGTTTGAATCTTCCCTACTCTCAATGGAAAATGCTTATCCGCGTCAACTCTGTCTATCCCTCTCATCATAACCTTCTGCACTCCAAAGAATAAAGACCTAACTTGTTCAACCTTTCTCTGTAACTTAGTTGCTGAAACCCAGCCAACATTCTGATAAATCTCCTCTGTACTCTCTCTATTTTGTTGACATCCTTCCTATAATTTGGCGACCAAAATTATACACCATATTCCATAATTGTCCGCACCAATGCCTTATACAATTTTAAAATTATATCCCAACCTATACTCAATGCTCTGATTTATAAAGGCCAGCACACCAAAAGCTTTCTTTATCACCCTATCTACATGAAATCCCACCTTCAGGGAACTATGCACAGTTATTCCTAGATGCCTCTGTTCAACTGCTTTCCTCAATTCGCTACCATTTACCATGTACGTCCTATTTTGATTTGTCCTGCCAAGATGTAGCATCTCACACTTATCAGCATTAAACTCCATCTGCCATCTTTCAGCCCACTCTTCCAAATGACCTAAATCTCTCCGTACACTTTGAAAATTTACTTCATTATCCACAACACCATCTTAGTATCATCTACATACTTACTAATCCAATTTACCACACCATCATCCAGATAATTGATGTATATGACATAAAATAGTGGACCCAACACAGATCCCTCAGGCACCCCACTAGTCACCGGCCTCCAACCTGGCAAACAGCCATCCACCATTACTCTCTGGCGTCTCCCATTCAGCCACTGTTGAATCCATCTTGCTACTCCGCCATTAACACCCAAAGATTGAACCTTCTTCCAAGGGGAACATTGTCAAAGGCTTCACTGAAATCCATATAGACAACATTACTGCTTTACCCTCATCAATTTCCCTAGTAACCTCTTCAAAAAATTCAAGAAGGTTTGTCAAACATGACCTTCCAGGCACAAATCCATGTTGACTGTTCTTGATCAGACCCTGTTTATCCAGATGCTTATATATATTATCTCTAAGTATCCTTTCCATTAATTTGCCCACCACTGACGTCAAACTAACTGGTCTACTAACAGGAGAACATCCAAATCATCAAACACTAACGGGCCCAGCACCAAACCCTGAGGCACATCACTAGTCACAGGCCTCCAGTTAATAATATTTTTATTAGTTATAGTAATTTCCAAGTAGTAAAACAAATTTACAAATACCAACGTAATTCAGTAAATGTACAACTATCATATTCGCTATTATTATCTTCTGTTTTTTAGAAATAAAGAAAGAATAAGAAAAAAGGAATAGACTTTAAATCAAAAAAAAAAAAAAAAGGTTTGTGTTTGAATAATAAACAAAGATAAAAAGTCAAAGAGAAAAAAAAAAAGAAAAAGAAAACAAACACCACTTAGTATATATCTATTCAGTATATATATATAATTCCCCTTTATGAACAATATATGGTATAATATGAATATTTAAGATAGAAACAACAAAATGTATTGTAATTATAACGTCGTATTGCGGGGACGTGTACACAAAACCCAATTAGAAAATCCATATTTTTTTCGTCAAATCCTGTCTAGTACCCATTGAGTAGTAATGCCAAGAACAGCTAGCCCTTCAAATATTGTATATATGGAGACCATATTTGTTCAAAGATTTCACATTTGTCCATTAGGACAAATCTGATTCTTTCCAAATACAAAGTCTCCAACATCTCTGCTGTCCACATTTTAATTATGGGGGTTAATGTTCCCTTCCAAAATTTCAATATTATTTTTTTCCCTATTATCAAACAGTAATCTAAGAAAATTCTTTGATTTACTGTTAATACGCATTGTGAATCCGGAATTCCTAATATTATTAACTTTGGTTCTGGATCCAGTTTAACTCTAAGAACTTCAGATATAACTCTAAAGACTTCTGTCCAATAATAACTAAGTTTTGAACACGTTACAAAACTATGTATTAAATTAGCCTCTAAATTCTGACATTTATCACAAATAGGAGAGACATTAGGAAAAATTCTATTTAATTTGGTTTTTGAATAATGTAACCTATATAAAACTTTAAATTGTATCAATGTATGCCTCGCGTTTAATGAACAGCGATGTATGCGTTGTAAACTTTCTTCCCAAGATTCTTTTGTTATAGATAAACCAATTTCATTTTCCCATGCTTGACGGTATATTTCTGTTGTTGGATTCTCCCTATCCAAAATAAGATTATATATATAAGCTATAAATTTTTCTGAATTTGGATGTTTATTAAATACTTCATCTAATAATCCTGGTTCTTTAATTTTATAATCTTGTGTGTTAGACTTAATATAATCTCTAATTTGTAGATACCTAAACAAATTATGTGGTGGTAACCCATAAATTTCTTGTAACTCATGAAATAAAAGAAATTTTCCCTTTCTATACAGATGTTCAATCCTATAAATACCTAAATCCTCCCATTGTCTAAACCCCCTATCTAATATAGAGGGTTTAAATAAAGGGTTATTCATAATTGGTAGTTTAAGTGACAAATTATCCAAACATAAAGTCTTAACTATTTGTTTCCAAATACGTCTATTGCTATGAATTATAGGGTTGTTCCTATAAATTTTATTTTGTATTTCTCTTGGCGCAAAAAGAATTGAACTTACATTAAAAGGTAAACAATCTTCCTTTTCCATCTTTAACCACGTTGGTTCGTAATCCAAATTTACCCACCAAAAATTCATATTCTTAATCTGGACTGCCCAAAAATAGTACAAAAAATTTGGGAGTACTAATCCTCCATTTATTTTTGATTTACATAAATGTTTTTTACTTATTCTATGATTTTTATAATCCCAAATAAAACTATTGACAATGTTATCAATTTTTTTAAAAAAACTCTTTGGGAGAAAGAAAGGAATAGCTTGAAACAAATATAGCAGTTGTGGTAAAAAGATCATTTTTATAGCATTTATTCTACCAATCATAGATATAGGAAGTGTTTTCCAGTATAAAATATTTTTTCTAAGTTTATCTAATAATAGGGGATAATTAGATTTAATTAATGAGTTATAGGATTTAGATACATTAATACCTAAATATTTAAATTTATCCGTAACTATTTTTAGTGGATATTGTTGCAATATATTTGATCTTATTCCGGTTATAGGCATAATCTCACTTTTATTCCAGTTAATTCTATATCCAGAAAATCTGCCAAATTTAATTATAACATTAAATAGCTTGGGTATACTGATCTCTGGTTTTGTAATATAAATTAATACATCGTCTGCATATAAAGATATTTTATTAGTTGTAGTATCAGTATTATATCCATATATTTCTGGTTCAGATCTAATCCTTTCAGCTAAAGGCTCTATCACCATAGCGAATAACAAAGGCGACAGCGGACATCCTTGTCTACAACCCCTATGAAGCTTAAATTTAGCTGACAATATTTGGTTAGTTAATATTCTTGCAGTGGGATTCAAATATAGAATTCTTATCCATTTACAAAATCTATCCCCCAATTGGAATTTCTCCATTATTCTAAATAAATATGGCCATTCAACCTGATCGAATGCTTTTTCTGCATCTAAGGACATAACAGCTAAATCCCTATCCCCAACTCTTTTTGAATATATGATATTAAATAATCGTCTCAAATTATAAGATGAGTAACGCTTTGGGATAAAACCTGTTTGATCATGATGTATTATTTTAGTAATCACCAAACTTAATCTTCGTGATAAAACTTTAGCTAAAATTTTTTGATCTGTATTTAAAAGAGCAATTGCTCTATATGATCCTGGGTCTTCCAAGTCCTTGTCAACCTTAGGAATTAGTGTAATTGTAGATTCATTTAGGGATTCCGGCAATTTTCCTTGTTCATATGTATATTTATACACTGCATGTAATCTTGGGGAGATCAGATCTTGAAATTTCTTATAAAATTCTGTACTCAGGCCATCCGGGCCCGCTGCTTTTCCATTATTTAATGATCCGATTGACTCCTCAATATCTTTTATTGATATATCCGCATTTAACAAGTCTCTACCTCCCTGATCTAAGCTGTTAATATTACATTTTTGTAGAAATGTATCCATTTCATCCATTTGTCCTGTTATTTTTGATGAATAAAGACTTTGATAATATTGTAAAAATATATCATTGATATCTTTTGGTAAGGTCGATATATTGCCATTCTCAGATCTAATTCTATGTATCATTTTTTCGTCCTCTCGCTTTCTAAGTTGTCGAGCCAACAATTTTTGCGGTTTATCTCCAAATTCAAAGTGCACTTGTTTAGTTTGTTGATAAAGTTTAATTACTTGATTGGAATATATTTTATTTAGTTTATATTTTAATATTGCAATTTTATTACTTAACAATTTAGAGGGCTGTTTTGTATTCTCCATATCTAATTGTTTTATCTCTTTTTCCAAGTTTTGTTCCGTCTTTCTATTTTCTTTATTAAAGTATGCTTGTGCCGATATTATAGCTCCGCGCGTAAATGCTTTAAATGTATCCCAAAGTAATGATGGTGAAACTTCAGGTTTGTCATTAGTTTCAAAGAATAATTTAATCTGTTTTACCAGATAATCATAACAAGCCTTATCCTTTAATATTTCGGGATTAAACCTCCAATTATTAGATTTTATAATTATATCTTTTAATTTTATCTTAAAGGTTAATGGAGCGTGATCTGAAATAATAATATTATGATATTTTGAATCATATGTAAATGGAAGTAATTTTGAATCTATTAAAAAATAGTCTATTCTCGAGTAAGTTCCGAATACAGGTGAGAAAAAAGAATATTCTCGTCCTATTGGATTATCTATTCTCCAGATATCCTTAACGTTTGCTGTACTAATAAAGGAATTTATAAGTATGCTTGACTTAGAAATAGATTTACTTTTTGTTGACGATCTATCTAAATAATTATCCAAAGTACAATTAAAATCTCCTCCAATTATTAAGTTATGTTCTGCAGCTATAGGGATATTATTAAATATTTTCTTAAAAAATAATGGGTTATCAAAGTTAGGGGCATATATATTCATTAGAGTTACTTTTTTAGAATATAATTCCCCTGTAATTATTACATACCGACCTTCTGTATCCTCTATTATAGAACTTAGTTTAAAAGGTATACCTTTACGAATGATTATTGCAACCCCTCTAGATTTATGTATAAATGAGGAGTGATACACTTTCGAAATCCATTTAGCTGTTAGTCTGTGTCGAGCATCTTTTTTAAGGTGGGTCTCTTGAAGAAAAGAGACGTCAGACTTCAATCTGTTTAATTGAGCTAACACCTTACCTCTTTTAATTGACTCATTAACTCCCTTAACATTCCAACTACAGAAGGTGATTCCATTACCCCCAATCTTCCCATTAGTATCTTGCATTTTACTATTAAGGTGGTTTATATTGGAATAACCGTCCCGGCCCGTACAACTCAACATTGTAACCAGACCTTGGGTTGACGAAAATTAGTGTACGTCTTTCTATTTCATATACACGTCTCTTTGAACTGACTATATAATACCAATCGTAAATATTTTCATATACTGTATAATATAAAATCAAATATCTAATATACCTAAAATAATAAAAAGTGTGAGTGAAAGTGAGTTGAAAAGTGTTAGTAAGGTGCTCAGAAAAAAAAATAACTACACCTATATAGAGTGTAGTGTGTGTTAGTGCAAGCCACACTAACGTGGCTACTAATCTACTGACTTCCGTAAAAAAAAAGATGTTAATAATTCCAGCTCCAATCTTAAATGCTATATATTTTGGGGTAGGGGGTCACAGGCCTCCAGTCCAAGAAGCAACCTTCCACACTCACCCTTTGCTTCCTTCCACGTAGCCAAAAATGTTATCTATTCAGCTATCTCTCCCTGGATCCCATGTGATCTAATCTTCCATAGCAGCCTACCATGCAGAACCTTGTCGAATGCCTTACTGAAATCCATGTACACAACAGCTCTGCCCTCATTGACCTTTTTGGTCATGTCCTCAAACAAATCAATAAGATTTATAAGACACGACCTCTCATGTAAAAACCATGCTGACAATCCCTAATCAGCCCTTGCCAATCCAAGTGCCTGTATCACCTATCCCTCGGAATACACTCTATTAACTTTCCAAATAAAGATGTTAAGCTCTTACGTTAAGATGTTAAGCCTATAGTTCCCAACATTTTTCCTACAGCCCTTCCAGAAAATAGTCACAACATTTGCCACCCTCCAGTCTTCCCGGCACCTCTCCTGTATTTAAGGAGTCAAAGTATAGATGTGAGATCGACCGATTGACCAAATGGTGCCAGCACAACAATCTGGCTCTTAATATCAGTAAAACCAATTAACTGATTGTGGACTTTGGAAAAGGAAAGATGAGGACCCATAATCCTGTTTATATCAACGGGACGATGGTGGAGAGAGTCAAAACTTCAAATTCCTGGGCGTGCATATTTCCAAAGATCTTACCTGGACCCAGCACACTGATGAAATTATAAATAAAACACATCAATGCCTCTACTTCCTGAGAAGATTATGGATATTCAGTAAGTCAGAGAGGATTCTCTTGAACTCCTACAGGTGTACAATAGAGAGCATATTGACTGGTTGTGTCATGCTATGGTTCATCAGATACCCACACCTGGCCACACACTCATTTCACCTCTGCCATCGGGAAGAAGGTACTCCACAGATGTGACTCCACATATGTGACTGTGGTGTTGTTGATGGTGAGTGGGGTGAGGGGAGGGGGAGCTCTCCTAAAGTCTACAATCAATTCCACTGTCTTAAGAGCATTGTGCTCCAGGTTGTTGTGATGGCACCAGGACGCCAGCTGTGTAACTTCCTGTCTGTAGGAGATTCCTCCCCATTCTGAATCCGTCCAATCAGGGTTGTGTCATCCGCAAAGTTGAGATGCTTGACAGAGGAGTCAGTGGAGGTGCAGTCATTGGTGCAGAGAGAGTAGAGGAGGGGGGAGAACACGCAGCCTTGCGATGCTCCTATGCTGAGGGTCTGCGGGTCCGGGATGTGCTTTCCCAGCCTCACATGCCACTTCCTGTCTGTCAGGAAACTGGTGATCTACTGACAGAGGTGTTCAGGCACAGTCAACTGGGAAAGGTTGGAGTGTAGTAGCTCTGGCACAATGGTGTTCAACGCAGAACTAAAATCAACAAACAAAATCAACAAAAAAAAGGATGATGTGCAGGCCCAGGTTGACTGCATAATCCACAGATCTATTGGCCCGATATGCAAACTGCAGAGGGTCCAACAGGGTGTTCGTGATATTTTTCAGCTTGGCCAGCACAAGCCTTTCAAGGGTCTTCATGACTGCAGAGGTCAGTGCGACAGGCCTGTAGTCATTAAGACCAGTGATCCTTGCCTTTTTGGGTACAGGGACAATAGTGGAGACTGAAGCAGGCAGGGACAGTACAGGTTTGCAGGGACTGGTTGAAAATGTCTGTGTAGATCTGGTGAAAATCACTTTTCAAACCACTTTTCCACTTGCTCTGCCCGTCAGCCGCGTTCGATGTCACAATGATGTCACAATGGGATCCCGAATTTCATTTACATACAAAATCACGAATTTCAAAAAAAGTTCTAATCAAATTCTTCCGTTTTCATTAACAGCTAACATTGTGTTAAGGTTATTGTATAGAATAAAAACACGATTTTCATTGAGGATTTCATTTGAAAAACAAACATTGCGATTTTCATTGTAGGGGGGGATTGGGGGGGGGCGGTGAGGTGTGCAGGAGCAGGGAATAGAGGGGGTAGGGAGGGGAGAGAGGTTATGGAGGGAGGGAGGGAAGGAGTGACGGTAGGAGAAAGGAGATCCTGATCTTTTGTCTTTTAAAAACAGCCCACTTGACTGATGTTCCTTTCCCCTCAAATAACCTGCTCCAGTCAACTTGAGCGAGACCTTCTCCCATATCCTCAAATATGGCCTTACCCCAGTTATGCATTTTAACATTTGGACCCTCTCCGTCCCTATCCATAATTATCTTAAACCTAATCAAACTGTGGTCACTGGTCCCAAAAGGCTCCTCAACAAACACTTCATTAACTTGCCCTTTCCAAGATCCCAATACTAGATCCAGTACATGCTGCTTAAGAAAACTCTCCCCAACCACTTTTGAGGAATTGCACCCCATTTAAACCCTTCACACTGTGATTTTCCCAGTCAATATTGGGAAAGTTAATATCCCCTACTGCAACAACCTTATTTGACCTGCAGCTGTCTGCAATCTTATGGCATACACTATTTGTTCTTCTAATTCTCATTGCCCATTCACGAGAGTAGTATACCCCCAACAAGGTGATCATCCCTTTCTTGTTCCTCAGCTCCACCCACATACAGTAGCCTCACGAGACATACTTTCCATAATGTCACCTCTGACCACTGCCGTGATATCCTCGTTAACCAACAATGCATCCAGCCTCCTCCTCTTTTCCCCTCACCTCTGTCTCTCCCAAAGCTTCTGTACCCTGGATCATTGAGCTGATAATCCTGCCCCTCCCTTAACCAGATTTCAGTCATCGCTACAACATCCCAGTCACTCTAATCTATCCATGCCCTAAGCTCATCTGCCTTACCCATCAGGCCCCTTGCATTAAAATACGTGCAGCTTAAACCGACCCTCCTTCCTCACAATGAAATTACAACTCATTCATCCAAACACTGAAGAATACAAGCTAAGTCACAGAGTCATGCAGCATGGAAACCGGCTCTTCGGACCAACTTACCCATACCGACCAACTTATAGTCAGTAGTCAATAGTCTATAGTCAATAGTCAGATTTATTCATCACATACACAATGAAGTGCAGTGAAATGAATTTGCCAGCAGTGGTACAATAAAAATGAAAACACAATGAACAATCAAAATTTAACACAAAAACATCCACCACAGTATTCATCACTCCATTTTTCCCCGTGGTCGGGACCACAAACCTCTGGGGAAAAATGGAGGAGGACTGACTGAAATTTGTGCCTTCCACGACAGTGATGAATGCTGTGGTGGATGTTTTTGTGTTAAATTTTTAATCGTGTATTGTGTGTTCTTTTTTTATTGTACTGCTTCAACTTGGCTGCGTTTGGCCCATATCCCTCCAAACCTGTCCAATCCATGTACCTGTCTAATTGTTTCTTATACATTGCAATAGTCCCTGCCTCAGCTACCTCCTCTGGCAGCTCGTTCTATACACCCACTGCCATTTGAGTAGAAAAGGTTTCCCCTCAGAATAAATCTTACCCCTTTCACCTTAAACATATGTCTCTGGTTCTAGATTATCCTACTCTGGGTAAGAGACTGCGATCTATTCCTCTCATGTTTTTATACACCTCTATAAGATCACCCTCAGCCTCCTGCACTCCAAGGAATACAGTCCTAGCCTGCTTGATATGATACGATACAATACGATACGATACAATAGAACTTTACTCATCCCTGAAGGGAATCCTCAGAGGCCTCAACCTCTCCCTATAGCTCAGACCCTCTAGTTATGGCAACATCCTCATAAATCTTCTCTGTACCCCTTCCAATTTGACATTCTACTCAACCTTTATGTGTTGAGCATCGCAGACGCAAAGTTTGGTGAATCTTAACTGCATTTCCTAAATTGCAAATATATATTATTTTTAGATAAGGAGAACAAAACTGTACGCACTTTTCCAGGCATGGTCTCACTATGGCTGCATAATTGCAGAAATATATGTTCAAATCCTCTTATAATAACAGCAAACATACCTCTTATTTGCTTGCTGCACTTGTTAGTTTTTGGTGACATGCGTATGTATACGGCCCCTTGAACATCTACATGTCCCAATCTCTCACTGTATAAAAAAATACTTTGCTTCTCTGTTTCATGCAGCTCAAGTAGACGACCCCAGGTTTTTCCATATTATATTCCATGTGCCTTATTTTTGTTCATTGAATTAGTTTGTTCGCACCCTATAAAATCTATTTGCATCCTCCCTCCTGAACATATTCCCATCTAGATGGTATCATTAGCATACTTGGAAATATGACACATGGTTCCCTCAGCCAAATTGTTGATATAGGGTAGTTTGTAATTATATGGGCCCATGAATCAATCCATGCAGTACTCCACGAGTCGGGGCTTGCCTGCTTGATGAAGACCCTTTTAATTTGCACCTTTTTGCTTTCTGCCTGTTAAGCAATTCTCAGTCTATGCTGGTAGTGTTAATCCTGGCCAGATTGGAAAGGCTAGGACTCTAAAATTGAGTAAAGGCTTCAGGGCTGCTGTGATATTTGAAAATGCTCTCTGTAGAACTGGGACAAGCTGCAGAGTTGTGCCAGTTTGTCCAGAGCCCAAATCCTAGCTGCAGGAAGGCATTGGGATCTTCTGCAGACACTGTCAATTAGGAGCAAAATGCATGAATGCAAAATGCATGAATGCAAGCTAGACATACACCTTGTAAATAATTGTAAATAATGTTGCAAAGCTTTACTTGGCTGAATGTTGATTGGATGAAGTATTGAGCCTTGTCTGGTTTTCTTGCATATCAGGGTAAATGTTGCAAGGTTCACTTCCTCTGAGAAACACTGTTTGAATACAATGTATTAGCCACTGTATTATTGTGTTAGAGAAATGTCTGTTATGTATGGGGTTAATTGATATCTGAAATTGGATTGTAAAGAGACCACCCCCATGTGGTTTGGCCCCTCGAGGTCCAGGGACATATAAAAGTCCACTGCCACGAGGTCCTGCGTCGATCTTCTGGGAGAGCGCTTAGGACTGCGTGACCTTCTGGATTGACTCTGTTTGAGCGAGGCCTAGAGGGCTTGATCAGGCAGATACGCGGATCGAACCTGCAATGGTTAGGTATAGTAGTTGAACTGTAATTGTGTTTTTGTCAAAATAAAGTTTAGCTGCGCAAGTGCTTGATTCAGTGGTTTTTCAGTGAAACTAGACTGGGGGGAAGCTTAGAATGAACAATTTACAGTAGCTTTCACCAAAGTATATGTGCTCTGGGTTTGTAGGAAAGAACTGCAAATGCTGGTTTGAATCGAAGGTAGACACAAAATGCTGGGGTAACTCAGTGGGACAAGCAGCATCTTTGGAGAGAAGGAATGGGTGACGTTTCGGGTAGAGACCCTTCCTCAGTCTGAATTACTGAATTACTGTCCAGCTGAGTTACTCCAGCATTTTGTGTCTTTCTGTGCTCTAGGTTTGTTGACCAACCCCCTGAGAGGGACCCTAATAAAAGCCTTTAACATTTTTAATTCGTGACCTTTACAATGCATGAAATCTGAGCCGTTCGTGAGGGATTTAACTTAGTAATTCCTGAGCAATAAGAAATGTAACAAATATAAAATTGAATTGAAAGAAGCCAATGAACAAAACTACAAACATTTAAAAGTAATGCAAAATTATAAGGTCCTAAGTGATAGAAGCAGAATTAGGCCACTCGGCCATCATGTCTACTCCACCATTCAATCATGACTCCAGTTTTAGGTTCCTGGGCACCCACATCTCAGCAGATCCCAGGTGGTCTCCCTGGTAAAGAAGGCACAACAATGACTTTACTTCCTGAGATCACTCAGGAAAGTAAACTTGCCGCAACAGCTGCTAGTGACATTCTACCGCAGAGAGTGTTCTGACACATGGCATCCTGGTGTGGTATGGCAACAGTTCTGCGGCTGACAAGAAGGCTCTGCAGAGAGTCATCAACACAGCCCAGAAGATCACCAACACACATCTACATGCCCTGGAAGTGATCTATAGCTCTTGTTGCCTGCTAAAGGCATCACGCATCCTAAAGGACTCATCTCATCCCGCACATGACTTGTTTGCCCTTCTGCCCTCAGGAAAGCATTACAGGTCCATCAAATCACACACCACAGTTTCTACCCCAAGGCCATCACCACTCTGAACTCTGCACTGAATACACACCCCCATAGCCAATATTTTGTACTGCTATAAAACTATACTGTGAAATATTGAACATTCTGACTTGGCAACGTTTTTCTTCCCGTTTTTGCTGTTTTCATTGTTGTTATTATTTATCTGATACGTTGGAGCTCCGCTCGGGCAGTGCGACTGAAATTTTATTGTATGCATTTACAGTGACAATAAAGTGTATTATTATTATTATTATTATTATTATTATTATTATTATTATTATTATTATTATTATTATCTATCTTTCCCTCCTAACCCCATTCTCCTGCCTTCTCCCCATAACCTCTGACACCAGTACTAACCAAGCACCTATCTATGTGGAATCTATCTATGTGGAATTCTCTGCCTCAAAGGGTGGTGGAGGCCAGTTCTCTGGATACTTTCAGGGGAGAGCTAGGTAGGGCTCTTAAAGATAGCGGAGTCAGGGGATGGGTAGAAAGCAGGAATGGGGTACTGATTGGGAATGATCAGCCATGATCACATTGAACGGCAGTGCTGGCTTGAGGGGCCAAATGGCCTTCTTCCTGCACCTATTGTCTATTGTCTATTCTCTATCTATCTCTGTGTTAAATATATCCACAGACTTGGCCTCCACAGCCACGTCCTATTGCAAACTAATACAATGTGTCTGATTTATTTGATTGGAAGTTACTGTATGTTGCAAGTATACAGTACTTTGACTGGACCACAGTTGGTATACTATAAATGGGCATTTATTTGATTTGTGGGGGTGAGTAAGAATATCTGTGTTGATTAATCTGAACGATACCTGAAATCCCTGGGTTAAATTTGAAAAGAGATTGCACAAGATAAAATAATAATGTCTGGAATTGTGGAATAGCTTGATTGAGATATTAAGCAGAACTTATTGTGAGAGGAGTCTAGAATGTAACAAGTAGAGGCAAGTATTTTGGGAATAAAGCTAGGAAACATCTATTTGTTGTAGAAACATTAGAAGTTTGGAAATCCTCTAAAAATATCAATTTAAAGTATGTCAATTATCTTTAATAAAATCTCAGATAGACTGATTGTTGTTAAAAATAATAACATTCACAAAGGTCACATGAAAAAAGTCACAGATAATTTATGATTACATTGAATGACCAAACAGTCTGAAGGTAGTAAGTGGACTAATCTTGTTCCTATCTTCCTATGACCTTAACCAATGCAAAGTATTACATTCTTTCTTATCTTTTATGCATGTTCAAACTGCTGGCAGGGTGTCCAGAAATTCATTCCCAGTCATTAAAGCAAATAAAATTATGCCTGCAGCCCACTTGCAAAATCTGATTCCATCAACCTAAAACAAATCAGCATTCAGAAATGGGGTACAATTCACATCTGCAACAATATAGCTCATCAAATGCTACAGACCAGAGATTAATTTCTATGAAATTGAATGCTGTGTTAACTACCTAAAGATCAAAGAGTGAATAACTGTTTCTTTAATCAGCAGTGTGGTATTTTAAAACCCGGAAATGTCTTTGCTATGCAATAGCGATCACATCAATATGGTACACATATATCCATATCCTCTAACCTGGTCTGTTTAAAAGCCAGCCAGTTACTATATCACAATAATTGTCATGCAACTTGCCCTTAGATATTACAATGAAATCATTGGAAACAGATAAACACGATGTAATAAAACAGGGTTGTAACTGTAGGTCTAAAATATTTCTAACTTTATAATACCAGATATTGGATTGTACACCAAAGATTAAAAATGGCAGACTGCATAAATGATACCAAACTATTATTTGTAACTATTTTCTTCAAAATCTAAAGCAACGTACAAATTGAACTTTAAAAATTAAATCTGTATTGCGTATTGAATAATGTTTTGGCTTGGTAACTTTGTGAAGCTGAGTTTTTGGGTTGGAAATGACTGAAGCACAGTCATCATTTCCAGGCATTGGTTGTTAACACAACATTGAGGGGATGCATCTGCAACATTTTCAGATACTTTCTCCTGTCCAGTTGCCACGCTACGGTTCAATTTAAACAACCTAATTTCAAATTACTTGGCCCTGGCTGGATTAAAACAGTTCCAGTTACTGAAATAGATTATGAAACCTCATTATTTTCTCAGTTCAGTGTCAACCAATTCTCAGTCTAAACTAGTATGTTTCCTCCATCATATGTGTTTTAATTTTATAGTTTAATCTCTTAAAAATACATTTCTGAAAATTCAAAAATACCAAATCTCCCTTGATGTAACTCTACTACTTGCATCTTCCAAATATTCCAGTATTTTTTTAAGCATGATTACTCTTCGTAAACCCATGCTGACTTTGTCCAATCCCAGTAATACTTTCCAAGTAATTGCACCTTTCAGTACAGAACCAAGGAATTCTTGTTCTGTTAGCTTTACTCAGCTTGTCCGTATGGTTTATCGCTTTATACCTTTTGAAATAGCAAGGTTACATTTGCCACCATCTGTGGGAACTGCTCCAACGTGTAAAGAATTTTGAAAGATGATCACTAATTCATCTATCATTTCCAGCCCCACTTCCTTAGTACTCCAGGATGTGGAATATCTGGCTCTGGCAGAACCAAAGTACGGTGTGTGTTTAATTAAATTTTTTTTATTCCCAACAGTAATTTTCCCTGCTTCTAACTGTAGGGGACCGATATTTATTTTCACTTACCTTACTTTTTTCCATTCACATATTTATAGAAACTCATATAAATCAGTTTTAATTTTTAACTGCTCTCCATCCTCAGCACTGCTGTCTTTTCTGTAAATGTTAGGCCTTCTTTTTGAAACTAATACCATTAGCCACTTCCTTCTTAAGCCAAGGTTGACTGCTCTTTTCTGACTTATTTGCATGCCATGTATATGTTCTTTAAATATAATCCATTGCCTGTCGACCATCAACCCATTCAGCCATCGCCTTCTTCTTCTACACCAGATTCATGGAACATAGGACAGTACAGCACTGGAGATAGACACGAAATGCTGCAGTAACTCAGCGGGACAGGCAGCATCTCTGGAGAGAAGGAATGGGTGGCGACCAGGTCCTTCGACCCATAATGTCTGTGCCAAAAATGATGCCAAGATAAACTAATCTCATCTGCCTACGCATGATCCAAATCCCCCCATTCCCTGCATATCCATGTGATTATCAAAATGCCTCATAAACTCCACTACTGTATCTAGCAATGTTACAAAATTTTGAGATTTTAAAAATCAAGTCTGCAATTTATCCCATCAGATAAAGCATAAAAATAAGTTTAATTTGACACCTAATTCACTTTCATATCTTAAGTATTAAAACAGTTATGGCCATTTTCATACTCGGAAATTAGCATTTTGTTCCCCATTGCCTTTCCATTGACTGAACTCAAAAGCTGTGATCGAGGACATTCAAAAGCCCATAACTTTCTTAAAAATTAAGAGAACTCAATGAAATTTTCAGTTATTATAGATTGAAGCATTCTGAAACAAATATGAAACAATCTTACTTGGATGAACTGAAATTAAAGCATATATTATTTAGTCACCTAATTGTAGATAATTACAAAATTCAATTACTAGATCTAAACAGCTATCCATTTCTTAAGAAAAGATAAACATTCTTAAATTGCCTAAGTGTCTAAATAACATTCGCACAATAATTCACAATATAACATGATTTTTAAATCTCATTGTCATGAATTTATAGGCCAAATGGAAGGAATTTAGTGTTTTAATCCCATAAATTAATGGCCATTTAAATCAACTTGCGAGTGGGTTTTAGTGGAACGCGGTGGATTCGAACTTTGCGGTTTGCAGTGAATTTAACCCACAGTCGGCAGGAAAAACACTGCCAGTTCATATATATTTTTTGTCCCCTTTTCGCAACATGAAAATTTGATTAAAGGCTTCCTAAGAACCACGTTTTTATGTAAAAATAAACTGTGTACCTCCTTTTCTCCTCTACGTACGGTTCATCCCGTTGTCGGCGTTCACGGCTTTAGAAGACAATTTTTAATTACTATTGCTAATAAATTACCCCGCGTAGTTTAAAAATACCTTCATAAAACAAATGTCGGGGCGATTTCTCTTTGGCGACGAAATCCCCTGAGATGGATCGATTTGAATTGTCTGGCGAAAAACAGCATTTTAAACCCGTCCCCCTCTGAAAGGCGCCAAAGTCGCGCACACGGGGAGTGGCAGAACTACAGCGCCGCTCAAGGTAAGTTTTGTAACATACCTACTGTATCTACCTCCACTGCAACCCATTCATAAATAGCTTATTTCCCTGTGTTATCAGACTACTGAATAGTTCTACCTACCATAAACTAGGAAGTAGACCAAATTTTCCAACATACTTCATTATGGATATTGGACTTTTTCCTCTGTAACTGTAATGCTACAATGTTGTAAATTAATATTCTGCACTCTGGTATTTTTCTCTTCTCACTTCCTGTTGTACTTGCATATGGCTCGGTTATACATACGTATGTTTGGTGTGATTTGATTTGACTGGAAATCACGCAAAGGCTTTTCACTGCAACTTGGAACATGTGGCAATAATAAACCAACATCAATTTCCCTTCACTGATGCCGTGCGAGTTGCTCCAGCTGTTCAATTTATATGAGAAACATTCTAAACTTAGACTGTTTCATCAATGGCCATAATAAGTTTAAAGAACAATACCTCCTCTACTGACCAGGCAGATGACAGCCCTCAGGACTCAACAATTAATTCACCATGAGATAATCAACCTACCATGTGTTTCCCCCCTCATTACCTCTTTAACGCGATCTAGTCCACAACCCCTTGAGACATCTGCAGTTACTTGTGACTCCTTGATATTGCTGTGTTCCTCTCATACTCTCTCTTGTATCTCTGATTTTTTTTTTGTTCTTTCAGTCGGTAGACACAAAATGCTGGAGTAACTCAGCGGGTCGAGACCCTTCTTCAGACTTCTTTCAGTCACTCTAAAATGTCAAGCCAAACGTTTTCGCCTCTCTGCTTATTCGCCTCATTTAAGGTCCTGCTTAAAACTACAAATGGCCTAAATTTGTTTTCAATTGTGTTAATATCTCTGTATTTGACAAAGTAATGCTTCGTTTGATGATGAGATATTTTATTTTATTAAAGTGCTTTACAAATAGAAGTCAATTTGTTTTTTGTGGAAGTCCTATTATAACAAGAATTGGTGAAAAATGAATGTCTTAAACCCCTGTCTCACGGTGCGAGTTGTCCCATGAGGTACCCCGAGTTTTCACTCGCGGTATTCCCGTACAATCAACGTAGCGGAAACGTCAGAATTCGCGTGAACAACTTAGCGACTCGTGATGCTAACGGCAGGTACCCGTGAAACTTGTGAACTCGTGAAAATAATCAAACATGTTTGATATTTTCCACGAGTCAAATGTAATGTTCAAGTTAAAAATTGAAACATTTGAGCTCGTTGTCATAACGTAGTGGCCCGTGCGTTTACCTTATTGATTCGTGAGTCTACCGTGGCACCGTCAATGGAAACTTTTCATTTCCCAGGTGGGAAGATAGTTACCTGAGGCCAGACTCCAATAGTAGCAGCATTGAAAGTGACAGCAGAAGGCGGGAGCAGGAACCTTCATTTGAATTTACACTGAGGTTAAATGGATTGTCATCCATGATCAGAAAAAGTCGCATATTGGATGTAGTGGGTTTAGTTACGGGTGACTGTGGCTACCGGTGACTGTGGCTACCAGTGACTGTGACTGTGACTGTGATCCGGGGTGGGGGGGGGGGGGGGGAACACACACGCACTATTCACTTTCCCGCAAGCATTTACCAAGATTGTTTAATATTTTGTTGACCTCATGTACATGCTTTCAATATTCATTTTACACCACGTATTGCGACTTTGTCAAGACCCTTCTGGAAGTCCTTATTCAGGTTGTTAAGGTTTGCCCTCGTTGTTGAATGTGAGTGTCTCTGTCTCCATCTTCTCTTCAAGCCTTTAAGCTATTCCTGTTGGGACCCAATACCCGTGCTCGTTCTTTCACGCTGGGTTCGGCTTCCCGAACACTTTTCCACTCGCTGTGTGCGGCTCCCACGCTCACGTCAAACTCACCTGCTTCTGATTCCCGCACTCCCTCTAAAGTTCTTGGGTTCAATAGGCTCTTCTAAGCCTGGGTTAATGAAAGCAAGGATTCTGTACAAGTTGCAACCCACCTTGAGCAGATCATCAAGAGCTCGGTGGATAAGAGCTCGGTGGGTCAGGCAATGGAGTGCGATATTTCAGGCCGCGACCCTTCTTCGGAATGACCATTCTTCAAAATCGGTCTGAAGAAGGGTCCCAATAGGAAACGTCTCCCTCCGTTCCCCCCACGGAAGCTGCCTGACCCCCTGAGTTCCTCCAGTGCTTCGTGTTTTGCCCAAGATGACAACAGTTGCAGATTTTTGTATCACCATCTTCCTAACCACCACATCTAGCTGTGCTAAATAGAAACAAATAACTGCAGATGCTGGTTTATGCCAAAGATAGACACAAAGTGCCGGAGTAACTCCGCGGATCAGGCAGCATTTCTGGAGAGATGTTTCGGATCGGGACCCGTCTAACAAAACAACACCCACCCCTTTTCTCCACAAATGCTGCCTGACCCACGGAGTTACTCCGGCACGTTGTGTCTATCTTTTATCTAGTTGCCTTCGATGTTGCCTTCAAACGATTTGTTGTCACTTGTACAACAACGTTCCTTGTTGATACGATATTCCCAATGTTGCTACCACTCATTGCACATGTCCTAATTTTTCAGCCCTCCTAAAGTGCAACACCTCAGACCTATCATCATTATATTTCGCTTGACCCTCCAAATATAACAAACCTTCGCCCGCTGACTACGTGATGTGTGTTTCAAACAATTCATAAGTATAACTGCTCTGGCACTGGAGGGTGCGCATTTTTCCTCTGTGGGTCATATAAATAGATGCAGCCGCGCTGATTTCTATCTTTAACTCAAAGCCACAGGATGGAGATGTTTTCTTTAACATTGTTGCTTTATTAAAACATACCTTCATTCATGGTTCGCTCAAGTGTAACGGGAGAGGAACTTGGTAACTCGGGGGAGCACCTTGGAACATCACATAAATAACATACCCCTGGGAACTCGGTTAAACACTTGACCATAAACTTTGAATCTCGTGCATAACCACAAGTCTGTTTTTTTTCTTTCACTTGGGGTCACTCGTGGGTGGACTTGTACCGTGAGACAGGCCCTTCAGTATGAAAGTCAATCTTGGTTAAAGGGTACCAACTTAACAGGAAACATTTTTCTGTGATTTTACAATGCATCATGAAAGATGAACATCACAATACACAGGCAGATATTTACAGTATATCCATTGCAGCTGTTTTCAAAAATATGATCCTGTTATCAAAAATAATGTAAAACACTGTTCTTGAATTCGTTATTATCTATACCAAATTTTAAATCTACTCCAAATATAGTAACATCCCACTGAATTGCACTACCCAAGTAGAATTGCTCAGATTCACAAAGAAGTTTGACATTAAATAGTAGGGTCACACTTCCAATTTTGAGAGGATAAAATAACAAATGTTTGATATTTCTCGAATAAGCAAATTCATGAAAAGAAATGCAAAGGAGGTAAAAGAAATACTGTGAAATAAATTTAAAAAATGTATCTTGTTACGAGGAAGAGAGATTGAAACATTATTTTTATTTTAGGCATTGTACGTGTCAAATTCTAATCACAACATTCCTATGTAAACAGGAACTTCTGTGAGAGTCGGGAAACTTGTTTTTAAAAAGACATTGTTGTATCAGGCAGGATCGTTTTCCGGAAGAGCCACAGAAGTCTGTTTCAAGAAATTTGTTAAACAACTATTATGATATCAGCTGCAAGAGATACAAGCTTTATAATGCTGGTTTCTAATTTCTGTTTTAGATTTCATATTTTATAAAAATTAAAGCAATAGCAGCAATTTGTTTAATTAACATAATTACAAAATTGTCTCCATCATTCCATGTTCCTGTTTAGGCAACTCCTAAAGGGTGGAATATTATCTTTTGAAACATGTCACTAGGGTATTTTGGTGACGCATGAAATACACTTAAATTTCCACACCCGTAAAGTTATTTGGCAATGAAGTGTATTATCTTGCACCAGCTAGTGTTTATTCATGCAAATAAGAGGATTGTTTGCACACTTACAGAGTTATTCCAGTCCTGGAATCAATAATTTGGTTTGTGGGAGGAGGCCATTTGTCCTATCAGGTACAAGATGGACAAGAAAGAGCTCAGTGCCCAGCTATCAATGTGTAGCCTAGAAGGTTATAGCATTTCAGTTACTTATCCAGGTGTGATTACAAGCAATGACAGCTTCTCCTGTTCTCAGCTTCATTGGCAATGGGTTTCACATCATCACCGCTCATTCTCTCTTGCAAGGATGTAAATTAGGAATGTGAGAATATACATATGAACAATAAATTTGTTTATTTTTTTGAGTAACAAAGGCCAAAGGGTATCTTAATATAGGTCTACAATGTTATGTGAGTTTTTATGTAACGGATGCAGAGAAAATGTTACTATTTTGAGAAAGACCACAGCCGTAAACTGTCAAGATAACTTAATTACCAGGAAAACTTCCACTCAGTAATTCTGCTCTCTTGTGACTCAGTGTTGAGATGTGGACTAACTATCAACGACAACCAAGGGACTTAAATTCAAGAAATTAGATAAAGCTATAATGAGGAAATATAATAATAGTAACAGTAAATAGTAACAGTAAATTGCCTAATGATCTTTTGCAGTTTGCTAATAACCTTCAGGGTAGGAATTCTGCCATCCTGACTCACCACAGAGCCTGGCCCATACATTAATCCACACATTCCAATGTGGTGATTTCCTAACTTTCTTCTGAAATGTTACAAACAATCCCAGGAATTAGTAGGTCTTGGATAGAGCAGACATAAAGAGGATGTTTCCACTAGTGGGAGAGTCTAGGGCTAGAGGTCATAGCCTCAGAATTAAAGGACATTCTTTTATGAAAGAGATAAGGAGGAATTTCTTGAGTCAGAGGGTGGTGAATCTGTGGAATTCTTTGCCTCAGAAGGCTGTGGAGGCCAAATCAATGGATATTTTTAAGGCAGAGATAGAAAGATTCTTGATTAGTACAGGTGTCAGGGGTTATGGGGAGAAGGCAGGAGAATAGGATTAGGAGAAAGCGATAGATCAACCATGATTGAATGGCGATGTAGACTTGATGGGCTGAATAGCCTAATTCTGCTCCTATCACTTATGACCTTATGAGCCCTCAGTCACTCAGTTCAGGGAGAATTTGAGATAGACAATAAAAGCTGATATTGACAGTGACACACACATCACATGAATGGATTCCCTTGATTTTCTTCAAAACTGACATGGGATAATTTACATCCACCAGATAAAGGAGATCTGCCCTTGTTAATGGTTCATTTAAAAGATGGAACGATTGACAGTGTGCAATCTCTGCCTTGCAACCAAGTGACAACCTAGATTTTTGCCTCTAAAGTAAGACTTAAGGGCCTGTCCCACTTGGCAATTTTGCCGGCGTCATTTCCGTGTCGCCAAAGGATTTTGAACATTTAGAAAAACACCACGCGTCATACGTCATCACGCCGCGTCACCGCAGCCTCATACGTCATCACGCCATGGCACCGCCGCGTCATATGTCATCATGCCGCGTCATACGCCATCACGCCACGTCACACCGCATCACGGATTTTCCAGTGACCTGATATGTCAGTCAATTATGCCAGCAGTAGCCAAAAAAATGACCAGGTGGGACAGGCCCTTTAGGCTTAAAGTGCAATGACTCAGCCATGAACGAGCTACCAACATTTAGGGTCTATATGTCTGTCCACACTAAAAAATTAGCCTTTGATCAAGAAAATAGTAATTTATTTCATATATCTTTTCATTTTATTTTTATTTGTGACCAGGGGTCTTTTATCTGTCAACCAATATTCATGAGCAGTTTATTTAACTCGCATTAACTTTGCAGCAACTTTTATCACTCATGAATGCAGGCAAATGGAACTCACATAGATGGGCCAAACTGGATGGCATGGAAAGGTTGAGCCAATGAACCTGTTGCTCTGCTGTATTACTCCAGGAATAAGCCTAAAAATAAAATCACGTTTGGAAATTCTTCCCATAAAATCCTCTAGGTCTCTACTCTTTCTTTAAGTTCCTTCTCAAAATACATTACTTTATCTGAACATTTATTATTTTTTTCCCAATGTACCCCCATCTATGGCTCGGCATTCTTCTTTTCTGTTTTAATCTCCATTTATGTTCCCGATGTTGGGGGAGTATAGAACCAGGGGCCACAGTTTAAGAATAAGTGGTAAGCCATTTAGAACGGAGATGAGGAAACACTTTTTCTCACAGAGAGTTGTGAGTCTGTGGAATTCTCTGCCTCAGAGGGCGGTGGAGGCCAGATCTCTGGATACTTTCAAGAGAGAGTTAGATAGGGCTCTTAAAGATAGCGGAGTCAGGGGATACGGGGAGAAGGCAGAAATGGGGTACTGATTGGGGATGATCAGCCATGATCACATTGAATTGTGGTGGTGGCTCGAAGGGCCGAATGGCCTACTCCTGCACCTATTGTCTATTATTGTCTATTGAGCCAGCATAATCAAAGACTTGTTCCGCCCTGGTCATTCCTCCTTTTCCCTACTAACGTCCGGCGGAAGGTGCTAAAGCTTGAAAATATGCACTACAAGATTAAGGAATAGCTTTGTTCCCCCTTCTGTTATATTTTATGGTCCTTCGTTAAGCTATGGTACTGCCCAATTCACCTTTACCCCATTGAGGACATTGGAGTCTGTTGATGGAACTGATGTGCAACAATGCTGAGAACTATATTCTTCACTCTGTGTCTTCCCCTTTGCTCTATCTATTGTACTTGTGCTTGACTTCATTGTATTTATATCTGTTTGGATTGTATGCAAAACAAATCTTTTCACTATATTTCAGTAAACGTGCCAATAATAAACCTAAATGTAAAATAAATACATAAGACTCTGTTGGCACGAGTGCTGCTGTTTTAACATGCTACAATTGGAAGACAGTCATGAATGACTGAATATTTCCTGAGATTTATCAAAGTCAGGCAACTAGGCATTGTTCTTCGCTAGACAGGAACTGCAAGCAAAATGAATATTGTCTTAGTCTTAAAAGAGCCTATCAAGTGGCACTTAAAGGGCACAAGGCAAGGTTATGTAGATAAGAAATCCTGGGAAAACTGTATACTCAAAAACAAATAGCGTTTATATTGTACTGGTAATATTAAAATAAAATCAAGAGTCAGTAGAATTTTCAGATGTTCAACTGTTCCACCATCACTTTAGGTTTAGATTTAGGGATTTAGATTTATTATTATTGACACTTGTACCAAGATCAATCTATCCAGGCAGATCATACCATACATGCTTAGAAAAATTTAATTTTGAGAGAAAAACAGAGTGCAGGATATAGTGTTCAAGCGTATGAGTTTAAGTCAAGTGAAAAGTGATTGTAGATTACACTGAAGCAGTATCTGAAGGGTCGCCATTTTTTCTGAAGTCATTTTTCATGTTGTTTAAGTTGTTTAAAAAAATAGTCTTAACTTGGCCATATAGGCTTATTGTCTTGGTCCGCTGGGCCCAGCAAAATTGTTCTTATCCTCCACTGCTGCACCACCGCTCCATGTCGTTGCAGGCCATGTCTGATCCATGTGTTCGACCACTTGGACTGGCATCCAATACATTCAAGCCTCCAGCGGCCCACTCCACCAAGCCTTGATCTGGACGCATTCACCTGGCCACCGTTCAGTTTTTGTGCCCCAGAGGTGCTTAGAGTGGGAAGGAACTTTAATTATGTTGGCTGCTTTCCCAAGGCAAGGGGAAATGAAGACGGACTAAATGGAGAGGAGACTGCTCTGTGTGATGGACTGGGCTTCATCCACAATTCTCTGCAATTTTGTATGGAATGTGCAGAGATGTTGCCAAACCAAACGGTGATACATTCTATTTGGAGCACCATTGATGTTGACTGGGTGTGCGCTCCACTCGCTTAAGTTAACGTCCAGCTCCTTTGTTTTGTTGACATTAATGGAGAGGTTATTGTCCTGATACCAGGCCACTAACGGGCTTGTCCCAATTAGGCGATTTTTCAGCGGACTGCCGGGGAATGTCAAGTTGCCAGCAGTCGCCTGAAAAAACGGGAACTGGAACGGCAACTGTCAGAGTGGAACACACACACAAACACATCGTTAAGGCGGGGGCCAGGGCAAGCGGGGGGAGCACTGCCTGAAATTCACACGGTGCAAAGCCAAGGTGATACAGACACACATGGCGATGAACAGGAAGGTTGGCGCTGTAATTAAGACGGCCAGCGCAGTGTACGATGTGTCCTTTAAAAGCAGGGGGAGAGGGGGGGGGGGAGGGAGGGGGAGAGAAGGGGGGGAGAAGGAGTTGAGGCAACTTTTAATAAGCCAGATAAATTTTAATAAGCCAGAGATACACAGCCGTGAAGTTCGGCGGGCATTTAACATTACCGGTTGGTTATCCTTGGTTCTGAAAACTCCTGCTTACGTTTTTTCCCCCCAATGAGCCAATGAAAATGACCGATCAGCAAAGGCGATTAACTAAAATTACCTACAACTACCTTGACTACCTATAACTACATGGCGACCCCGCTACAACTGCACCTACGACTACAGGATTATTGGTTATCTCCATGGCGACCAATTTTTGGTTGCAGAAAAATGTTTCAACATGTTGAAAAATTTGCGGTGACCATACTGAGGCCGCGACTAGTTCCCAGAATGCGGGAACTCCTCGCGACCATGAAGGAGACTCATCAGAGACCACCAGCGAACATGTTGTGACCCTGTACCAGAGTCTCCATGTGACCAGGAGACTCTGCACTTGCTTAAATAGTCGCATAACTGGGACAGGCCCATAAGCTCTCTATCTCCGTCCTGTACCCTGTCTCCTTGCTGTTCGTGTTCTGGCTCACTACAGTGGTGTCATCCGCACCCTAGTTGATGGAGTTGGACTAGAATTTGGCCACACAGTTATGAGTGTATAGAGGGCATAGGAAGGGACTCACAAGGCACTGACTTTGAGGATAATTGTGAAGGTGTTGTCACTCATCCTTATTGATTCATGGAGTTTTATATTGGGCAATGGATTTTGGGATGTCAAATACAAGGGAAAGGTTAATAGCAAGACCCTTAACAGGATCCCATTATAGGGGGATCTTGGGGTCCAAGTCCATATCTTCCTTAAGGTATACGACAACTGCATCAAGTGGCGAAGAAGGTGTATGGTTGCATGCCTTCATCAGTCGGCTCATTGGGTCTTAAGGTTAGGAAATCATGTTACAGTTTGAGAGAAATTTAGTCAGGCCATATTTCGACTACAGTGTGCGGTTCTGGATGCCCTATTACAGGAAGGATGTGGAGTCTTTGGAGAGGGTAGAAGAGGTGTGCCAGAATGTTGCCAGGATTACAGGATATTAGCTTTATAAAACTTATTGAATTGAATTGAATTGAATTCCTTTATTGTCATTCAGACCTTTCGGTCTGAACGAAATTTCGTGCCTGCAGTCATACATATATAAAAATAACAATACCATACAATAAACACAAAATTAACATCCACCACAGTGAGTTCACCAAACACCTTCTCACTGTGGTGGAAGGCAAAAGTCTTAGGGTCTCTGTCTTTCTCCCCTCCTTATTCTCCCTCTGCGCTGAGGGGATCCAGGCCGCCGCCACCGCTGACGCCGGAACGCCGGAACACCGGAACACCGCCACAGGGCCCGCCGCCGGAACGTCGCTGGAGCACCGCAGCTCCCGAAAGCCAGGCCGCCGCTGGAGCACCGCAGCTCCCGAAAGCCAGGCCGCCGCTGGAGCACCGCAGCTCAGAGGGAGCCAGGCCGCCGCTGGAGCACCGCAGCTCCCGAAAGCCAGGCCACCGCTGGAGCACCGCAGCTCCCGACACCCAAGCCGCCGCTGGAGCACCGCAGCTCCCGACACCCAGGCCGTCGCTGGAGCACCGCAGCTCCCGAAGCCCAGGCCGCCGCCGGAAGCAGGTCGCCGCTGAAGCTCTGAAGGCCGTGCCGCCGCTGCTGGAAGCTGGAAGGCCGTCACCAGGGCCTCAGCACAGACGGAGACGGTGTCGGGGGACACGACAGGAAAAGTCGCATCCCCCCGAAGGGAGAGACTAAAACCCCGTTTCTCCCACCCTCCCCCCCCCCCCCCCCCCCCACACACATACACAACCCGACAAACCAAAAATAAACACCAAAAACAGGGACGAGGACAAAAATAAAATAATAGACAGACGGACTGCAGGTGAGCCGCAGCTGACAAGCAGCGCCGCCACTCCGAAGTACTTTATCCTATTCACTTTAATGGAACAACTCCTATTAGCCTATTTAAGAGGGCGTTAGATGTGGCACTTGTGGCTAAAGGGATCAGGGGGTATGGAGAGAAGGCAGGTACGGGATACTGAGTTGGATGATCAGCCATGATCACATTGAATGGCGGTGCAGGCTCGAAGGGCCGAATGGCCTACTCCTGCACCTATTTTCTATGTTTCTATGTTTAGCCCCGACAACAGCCAATTGGTAGCTTTTAAATGTCTCAGATATTCATTGACATAAAACTATTAGAAATGAAGTAAAGAAAAACATTGTCAGAATTATTTTTCTTAAATAGATTAAAGCTAATATAATTGAAAATTAAGTAAATAGAAAAAAAAATTGAAATAAATGTATTTTTCACTTTGCCTAAAATCCATAGTCCTGAAATCTTCACTGAAGTTAACAGTATCATGGATTCTGTGCCAAGTATAACTTAGTAGAGTTACCAAAAAGAGTAAGAAGACATGTCTTAATGACTAGTGACTGGTGGCACGAACGTTCAAGGTGATTACATTCTTTGAAAGATTGGTAACAATGCATTTCCAACTATTTCCATATTAAGGACATTGACTAACTACAGTTCACCTATGCCCACAATAGATCAAGGGAGATGCAAACTTGATGGCTCTCCAATCTGCAATGGTCCATTTGGACAATAAGATGTACTGTATGTCAGGCTGTTGTTCATCACCTACACCACAGCAAATTCTATCCAAACTAATGGGTTTCTGCTCATCCCTATGTAAGTGGATCCTCAGCGGCCACATTACAAACCTCATTCAGTATTAATTGGCAACAACACGTCCTCCTTAAAAATAATTAAAACACGTGGGTGCTCAGTCCTCTGCTCTATGCACTCTTTACCCATGACAGAGCAACCAGACATTGTTCCATCTTTAAAGTCGACAAATATATTACTGGGATAACAGGTAATGATAAGTCAGTATACAGGAGAGAGATTGGAAATATGATTAAATAGTGCCAGAACACCAATCTTGCTCTAAATATTAGCAAGACCAAGGAGCTGAGTGTTGACTTCATGAGGGGAATGCTGGGGATCCAAGAACCTGTCTTCATCAGCGGGATAGCGATGAAGAGAGTCAACAGCTTCAAGTTCCTGGGTGTTCATATTTCTGTAGATGTGTTCTGGGCCCAACACATCGATGCAATCACAAAGAAAGTATTTCAATGCCTCTACTTCCTTAAAAGATTTGGTATGTCGACAAATACTTGGAACTTCTGCAGGTGTATGGTGGAAAACATATTAACTGGTTGCATGTGTAAGAAGGAACTGCAGATGTGGTTTAACATGAATATGGACACAAAAAGCTGGAGTAACTTAGCGGGACGGGCAGCATCTCTGGAGAGAAGGAATTGGTGACGTTTCAGGTCGAGACCCTTCTTCAAGCTGGTTAGGGATAAGGAAAACGAGATATATAGATGGTGATGTGGAGTGATAAAGAAAAATGAATGAAAGATATGCAAAAAAACAACGAAGATAAAGGAAACAGGCCAATGTTAGCTGTTTGTAGGGTGAAAATAAGAAGATAGTGCGACTTGGGTGGAAGAAGTATAGAGAGAGAGGGAATGCTAGGGCTACCTGAAGTGGGAGAAATCAAGATTCGGACCACTGAGCTGTAAGCTGCCCAAGCGAAATATGAGATGCTGTTCCTCCAATTAGCTTTTAGCCTCATTCTGACAATGGAGGAGACTGATGCCAGAAAGGGTTGTGTAGGAATGGGAAGGAGAATTAAAGTGTCCAGCAACCAGGAGATCAGGTAGGTTCAGGCGGGCTGAGCGAAGGTGTTCCTTTAGCAGCACTGATCTAACTCCTCTAGCTCCCTACAGAACAAAATCATGGGTGCACAATTATTTGGAGAATTAAAGAATATTCAAGGACTCAACTCACTTGAATTTTCCATGGAAACTAAGGATGAGCACCAAATGCAGCATTTACCACATTCTTATATCTTATTTTTATTCTTAAATTTATTCTAAATTAGTCATTAAGTTTCCTGAAAAAAGACAATGTTCACATTCTCTAATAATGGCTGAAAAATTATTTTTCTGAACTAATTCTTTATTCTACAAAAGCAAATCTCAGATAGAACAGAAATGGCTGAGATACTTAGCAACGATGGAAAGAGCATGATTATTGAGCAATTGAGAGAAGAGTTAATGTTTAAGGTCAGTGATCTTTCATCAGAATTCTTTTTTTTTACCTTTCTGCCTGCAAACTGCCTCAGGGCAATATCAAAATACTGCAAATGCTTGAAAGTTGGAATAGGAACAGGAAGTAAATTGTAATTGCTGAATATCCAGGGGTCTGGAAAGTTGATCTGGATACATGCATTTAAATCCAACCAGAGCTGTTGAGAGATTTAAAGCTGAGTAATTATCTGAAAAGCCAATATCAGTAATGGTGGCAATGAAACTGCCTATTTGTTTAAAGAAAATATTTCGTTACTCATGTTATTTGGGAAAGGAATTCCTCTATACTTACTGGGCCTGGCTTATATGGGCTTCACTCAGTCCCACCAATGACAGTTACCATTAAGACAGTACCAGGGCGGCACGGTGGCGCAGCGGTAAAGTTGCTGCCGCCTATGCTTTCAGCACCCGAGACCCGGGTTCGATCTCGACTACCGATACAGTCAGTTCCGAGTTTGTACGTTCACCCCGTGACCGCGTGGGTTTTCTCTGAGATCTTCGGTTTCCTCCCGCACTCCAAAGACGTACAGGTTTGTAGGTTAATTGGCTTGGTATAAAGGTAAATTCTCCCTAGTGTGTGCAGGATAGCATAAATGTGCGGGGATCACTGGTCGGTGTGGACTTGGTGGGCCGAAGGATCTGTTTCCATGCTGTATCTCAAAACTAAACTAGTCAGGGATTTAAACATTTTGTGAATTTCAATATTCAGCAGACAGTCAGAATCGACAGACAGAGCTCATGTTTCCTGATTTGGTGAGGTTTCATCATAAGACAAATTTGTCATGCTTGCAACAACTCTAAAGCAAACACAGATTCTGGAAAACTGGGAAACGTTGGAAAAAAAGGAAATGTCTGTAAAAGGCAGAGCAGATTCAATGATAAAAAATAATGGTGGCCGGCATAGGGAGTGGTAACAATACATAGAAATGAGCTGGGAGACTATAGTAGCTCTAAAAAGTAGAAACTACCATATGTTATTTTAAAATGGGAGTGTAATTATGATCTGAAAGTTTTGAACTTAATCTTAGGATTGGAGGGTTTTTAAATGTTCAGTTGCAAGGGAAGCAGAAGCCAGTGGAGGTGAATAAGGCTGACAAAAAAAACATGAAATTCACAAGAGGGGGAATAATGTTACTTCTTTAAGGTGCATAATTCTGCAAGTGAACTGGCAATGGAATAAACAAGCAAAATAACAGAAGGTTAAAATAATTTCAAATAATGACAAAACAGGAACGTTCAGCAGTTTAGGCAGTATTTGTGACGAATATGCCTTTTATATTTTTATTTGATACTCTTTAAGGAACCACACAGAATGTAAAGGGAACACAGAATTCCTGTGCTATTAAGCAACCATCCAGAAGGATATCCAAAGTGTAACAGTATTACAAAATGTATGTAGATGTATAATATATGCCAGTTTTAGATTTCGCATGATCAAAGTTGCTCAGTAGGCTGCATGTTAATGTTGTGAATGGGTTGCAAGAATGTAATCACTTTACCAGATTTTGGATTATTATTTCCAAGTGTGTTTTAAATCCTGAAGGAATTATGCTTATCCATCTGCCATGTAGACTATACCAAATGGCTAGTGCTTTCTAACATTATGGAAAATATGAGCTGGAATTTCCTTAAAAATGATACCATTGTGCAACTGTAACTTCACCAGATGGTGATTTATGCTGCACTTCCAGAATAGTAGCAGAGTAAAGGTAATTCCTGACCGCAACACATTACTTGGTATAATGTAAATAGTGAATAATATAAACAGTGAATCCTCCAGTTCATAGAAGACCTCTTTTATGCAGAAAAGTGTGAGAATTTAACATATGACAGAATAGTAAGTTTCTGCTGAAGATTCCCTTGTAAGACAGTGTCTTGGTATCTATCATATGTTGATTAAAAAATGTTTCATTTTAGATATTCACTTGCAATTTTCCTTGCATTGTAGTGTTTACAATCTTGTTTTGTTTATTCTTATATCATGGATTAGAATTTCGTTTTTTTATAAAGAAAATATACTTCCACTTGGCACAGATACAACTAATATAAACAATGACTGTAATACCATACTATTCAAAGTAATCTGAGGATATTGTTGAATTATGTCTCAATAGGGTGAGATAACATATTTAGATAAGATTAATTTATTTCAGTTTTGAGTAAGGTCCTGGTCCTTAAATGCTTCTTGATCTGTATGTGGGTTTTCTCCAAATTTTCGGTTTTTATTTCAGATTTCACAGCATTTTTTTTAATGTCATGAACTACCTGGAAAGTCATCTCTGGGTGTCCGAGATGTGGGACGGCATTGATTCAATTGATCTTGGGAACCAGACGAGATAGAGAATGTAGAACTAATGGAACAATTTATCAATCAGTGTAAGAAGGAACTGTAAATGCTGGTTTAAACTGATAATAGACACAAAAAGCTGGAGTAACTCAGCGGGACAGGCAGCATCTCGGGAGAGAATGAATGGGTGATGTTTCGGGTCGAGGCCCTTCAGCCAATCAGCTTGTAACATTCAAGATTCAAGAGATTCAAGAAGGTTTATTGTCATGTGTCCCAAATAGGACAATGAAATTCTTGCATTGCTTCAGCACAACAGAATATAGAAGGCACGAATACAGATCAGATCAGTGTGTCTATATACCATTGTATAAAGATATACACACATGAATAAATAAAACAGATAAAGTGCAAATAAACAGATAATTGGCTATTAATGTTCAGAGTTTTTTTTTAGTTGAGTTCAATAACCTGATGGCTGTGGGGAAGAAGCTGTTTCTGAACCTGAACGTTGTAGTCTTCAAGCTCCTGTACTTTCTACCTAAAGGTTGCGGGGAGATGAATGCATGGCCAGGATGATGTGGTCCTTAATGGTGCTGCCAGCCTTTTTGAGGCAGCGACTACGATGGATCCCCTCGATGGTAGGGAGGTCAGAGCCGATGATGGACTGGGCAGTGTTTACTACATTTTGTAGTATTTTTCGCTCCTGGGCACTCAAGTTGCAGAACCAAGCCACTATGCAACCGGTCAGCATGCTCTCTACTGTGCACCTGTAGAAGTTAGAGAGAGTCCTCCTTGACATAACGGCTCTCCGTAATCTTCTCAGGAACTAGAGGCGCTGATGTGCTTTCTTTATAATAGCATCAGTGTTCTCGGACCAGGAGAGATCTTCAGAGATGTGCATGCCCAGGAATTTGAAGCTCTTGACCCTTTCCACCATCAACCTGTTGATATAAATGGGACTGTGGGTCCCCATCCTACCCCTTCAAAAGTCCACAATCAGTTCCTTGGTTTTGCTGGTGTTGAGGGCCAGATTATTGTGCTGGCACCATTTGGTCAGTCGGTTGATCTCACTTCTATACTCTGAGTCATCCCCATCAGTGATACATCCCACAACAGTGGTGTCGTCAGCAAACCTGATGATGGAGTTCGCACTATGACCGGCTACGCAGTCATGAGTATAGAGTGAGTACAGCAGGGTGCTGAGCACGCAGCCTTGAGGTGCTCCCGTGCCAAGACCGGAACTCGCTATCAAAACATGGAGGGGACGTAGGGACACCATTTTTTGGCGGCCGCGCGCGCATGCGCACACTCACCCACACATGCGCGAGGCTTCAGAGGCTCAATCCAGCGCTAAATGCAGCTCAACTCTGCCTGTCTCACCGGGTTAACTACAGCCCTGACTGGACTGACGAGACACCAGCGCTGCTTCTCCGCACTGGCCATATTTCCCGCAAGCCCAGGCAGATTCACTTAGCGGGACAGGTATAGTGAGCTGGGTTTAGCGCTGGCTGTGGGCCTGGGGGCGCCACGCCCATCTTACTCCCGTCGTCTCTGGCCACCCGTGGGGGGGGGGGGGCACTCAGGTGGGTACGGGATAGGACAGCGCCGGAGACCCGGCCGGGATCGATCCTGGCTGCGGATGAGGCGCAGGTCTGTGACACGTCTCCATCCTCCAATCACTGCGCTCTATCTTCAGTCACACCCCCCCCCCCACTCTTCCCTCCTCCAATCACCGCACTCTATCTATCATCAGTCCCACCCCCTCCCCCACTCCTCCCTCCTCCAATCATCGCGCTGGATCATTATGTCCCACCCCCGTCTCTCTCGTCCAATCGGCGCCCTCGATCAGCAGTCCCACCTCCACTGTCTCGCGGAAAGCGGAGAATTTAAAATCCGGATGACAAAAACTTGAGGGGGGATGTCCCCCACCTCTCAAAACATGGAGGGGACGTGTCCCCTCTGCCACCCCCAGGTTTTCCGCCCCTGTCCCGTGCTGATTGTTATCGAGGCTGTCACTTTTACACCAATCGAGCAGTCTGTGGTTCGTGAATGAGGAAGTCGAGGATCCAATTGCAGAGGGATGCGCAGAGACCCAGTTCTGAAAGTTTGGTAACCATCTTGGAGGGGATGATTGTATTAAATGCCGAGCTGTAATCAATGAATAACAGCCTGACATATGAGTTTTTGTTGTCCAAGTGGTCCAGAGCAGAGTGGAGAGACAGCGAGATCGCATCCACCGTTGATCTGTTGTGGCGGTAAGCGAACTGCAGTGGCTCCAGGCTTTTCTCGAAGTAGGAGTTGATTTGCTCCATGATCAACATCTCAAAGCACTACATCACCTTGCTCTTCTTGGGCACCGGTATTATTGATGCCCTTTCAAAGCAGGTGGGCATATTTTAATTCAGCTTAGTATATGCAAGGATAACACTGAATATTACGGGCAGGCCAGTCAGAATGCTTACCCTGACACCCTAGAATGAAGCCCTAGAAGCAGCCAGCTACGAAGTGCTTGGGATGCACTCAGGACTTTGTACTTTGTAATATATTTGTAATCATTTATTTCAACTTTTTTGTTGTTTATTATATTATCTCTTGAGTACTGTGTTTGCAAACCCCTCATGGTGCTGCTGCAAATATGAATTTCATTATTCCTTTCAGGTACATATGTCAATAAAAAACTTGACTCTTGATGGCCTGTCGAATGAGAGATTGAGGGAAGCATAATATGATGGAGGCAAGGGATTCAACAGTTTGGAGATGGGCAGCCTTCCTTGAGCTTTCCACTTGAAAAATAGTGTCATGCCAAATAGGCAAGAACAGATATTGTGAATATAAGTGGTGGAGTTTTAGAATCTAATTATAGGCTAACATGTGTGAATTTATATCTTACACTGGTCATAATGTTGTGTTTGTGATTGTGCTCAACTTGTTGAGTTTCAAAGGCAGATAAATAATTGGCAGTATCCTACGGTATGGATCATCTCCTTGTCCAACAATCTCATTAATTAGATTAAAATATTGCTTTCACACACTGCTGTTGTGTAACAGAGTGCTGCATCTGGTAGATTCATGACATAACTCAAAATAGCAGTATTTCATATTATTAGTTGATATAAATCGTCAGTCTGAAGGGTCACACCATTCGCCGCTCTCTATGTTCTCCTGCGATGCTGCCTGACTCGCCGAGCTACTCCAGCACTTTGTCTTCCAAAGCATATTGCCCCTCATTTAGAGAAGACCTATTGTCCTAAAATCAGTGTTATGTAACTGCATAAATAAGTGAGCTGGAATAATTTTGCTGGGCTATAAACTGGCAGCGACTTGTAACTAATTAGGTTGTTATTTCAAAGAGTTAGCATGCCTGTAGGGGGAGGGGCGCAAATGGTCTTCCCTTAAATGACTGTAGTTCCAAGGCATTTTTCCAAGAGTTCGGTGATTCCAATGGCCGGAAATTGGGGCTTCTGATCAACCCTTTACCGGACCCGTCAGTGACAGTGAGCATATAGTGTAGTTCTCTCTCTGGTCGTTTTCCGAGCGACCTACCCAGCAGCAAGCCCCATAGAACGACCAAGAGACCAGCGCTAACCACATCGTAACGCGGGCGGAGCAACAAAGGAGAGAGAACGCGGCCCGGAGATGGAACGCGGCCCGGGTCGACTCTGGGGCCGGGCCGGCGAGGCGCGTGCTCGTGCGCGTTCGTTACGGATGACGCGTACACGCTGGGTGGACAATGGCACGCGCTGCCGTTGCCTTTTCCGCCGCGAGGCACTTGGAGCGGTGTTGGCAGCAGCTCCAGCAGCAAAGTGTGTGCATGTAACGCGGCTCCTTACAACTTCTCACACACCGACACACACCTTCACTTTCCACGCCGGCATGGGGTGAGTTCGCTTTCCAAGTTAAAGCATACGGGTGCACTATGCTAGAATAAAAGACAAGCTCTTGTATGTTTTCTTCCAAATGGTATATTGTGGATGCCTTTCTATCGTCTCTTCTCGGTTTGTAAATAGAACAAACGAGCGAATGAATGGGTTTATTGTTTGCACCAGTGAAAGTTTTAGCGCCTGTATTACCTTTCTGAGGACAGCCACTCTAGAGCGGAGGGAAATTGAACGAGGGCTGGAAACAGACGAAGGAAGTTTGTGGAAAGAGAATGAATGGGAGAGTTGAACTCGGGCACAAAAAGAACGTCGGCGTTGCCGAGGAGGAGCGAGGCGGTGATTTATTTAAAGCCGGGAACGTCTTTCTAGAAACTGCCTTGGAACTAATCACGTCGCAAAAGTTTATCGATGAAGTTTGAGTACGAAGGTGAAACTTGTGTCAGACGCGGACCGTGTCAAACGGGTTCTCTGTGGATACTGCATCTGCGGGTACAAGTTTCAACACCTCCACTCGTTGTTTATTAAATGCTCCCTTTCTCAAATCAAAATAGTTTTGATTGATGGTAAAGGGCGAAATCGTTATGACAGCTTTTAACTTTGTAGGAATGCCGGTGAGTGAATGCATGAAAAAACACAGTCCAATTTATTTAGCGTAGTGCAGTCAGTACAACCGTAATATCTGGCATCAGAGTAGAACATGTTCCTGGATTGTGGACAACCATTGAAACTATGCGTCTTATGAAACGCATTTCTCAATAATGTTGTAATTATGTTGTTCTGTGCATTTTGTTTAGATTTTGTTGAAATTTCGTGCTCTATGGTGATATTGGACGAAAATGAAAAGCTTAAAAGCCAAGTTCAGGAAAAGTGATGTGAGTATAGCTGGACGCCTACACACTGTAACTGGTTGACCTCTCACAATGAACAATGGCTTTGATTTCGACACATAAATTGATCAGAAATCTGTGGGAGTTTGATGCAGTCATATGATTTTTGTCTCCAGAAATGTTAACGGAGCAGATATGTTGGTGCTCAAATTATTTTTCATTTAATAAATGAATGTATTTCAAATCTGCAAAGTCAGACCATGCGGCTAATACTCAACAGGCCAGGCAGCATCAGGGGAGAGATATATTAATCACAATAGGAAAAGAACGAAAGTACTGTGGTGTTTGAGGCTTTTAGGTTGGCACATAAATATGCAGAGATGGAGGAGAAGGGATTAGTATGACCTAGCATCATACTAGCACCGACATCCTAAGTATTTTGGTCACAGGAGCAGAATTAGGCCGTCTGGCCCATCAGGTCTAGTCCACCATTCAATAATGGGTGATTTATCTTTCCCTCTCAACCCCATTCTACTACCTTCTTTTCATAAGATTTGACACCCTGGGCCGAAGGATCTGTTCCCATGCTGTAGTGTACACACAAAGTATAATTTTTTTAAAACTATATCAACGCCTTATGTGACTCCTAACTTCTATACTCGGTGTCAGCCTCAATAGAGTGGTTGTAGACAGGATGTTTCTAGTAGAGGGAGAATCTAGGACTAGAGGGCACAATCTCAGAATTAAAAAGTCATGCCTTTAGAAATTAGATGAGGAGGAATCTCTTTAGCCAGAGGGTGGTGAATGTGTGGAATTGATTACCACAGACAGCGCTGGTGGCCATCATTGGCTTCTTTTTAAAGTAGAAATTGGTAGCTTATTGATTAATAAGAGCATCAAGGGTTCCACGGCAGAAAACAAGAGAATGGGGTTAAGAGGGAAAATAGATCATACATGTTTGGATGGCGGAGCAGACTCGATGGGCCAAATAGCCTAATTCAGCTCCCATGTCTTATGATAGCCGGAGACTATGGTAAACTATTATTGCAAACTTTCACAAAACTGTTGCTATGAATGTTTGGAATAGTGTCACATCTCCAAGTAAAGATCCTTGATAGTAATTGAGATTGTCCTGATTTCACCACACTTGAAATAATGTTCCTTCACTTTTTAAGCAATAGTTCCTGCAGAAAATATTTACCAACATCGGGTGACGTTTTGACCCATCTGAAGAAGGGTCTCGACCCGAAACGTCGCCTATTCCTTCTCTCCAGCGATAGTGCCTGTCCTGCTGAGTTACTCCAGCATTTTGTGTCTACAATGAAATATTTATTTCATTGGTACCAAACTTTTCTTTTCCAGTTGTGATTGGCTTCATGGGTGTTTTCCTAGAAATCAAATCAAATGTATGCCCTAGATTTATTATAAAAATTGTGTCATGAAAAACTTCCAAAATTGAAAGATTGATAAGATTGAAAGGTAGTCCATGATGTGTGACAATTACATATAGCATATTTTAATTGAAAGAATGGACCAATCACAATTGTAATACCCAAAGTGATTGCTGATTTTTACTCAATATGCTTCACAGTACTTGAAGATTAATATAAGCTTACTTTCTTGTGACGAGGTTGCTCAAATCTCCATCCTGATGACATTTTCCAATGTAATGCTGATATTTTAATTTTCTGTGCTTAACATCTATTGTAAAAGCCTAAACAGTTTTGATCTCAAGTGTTTCATATCTTTTGAATTTACACATATATGTTCTGTTCAAAGTGGGCAGGAATTCGTTTGGGGAATCTTATAAAGTAGGCATATTTCACTGAAACAAAAGGTAATATTCTCTATATTCTCCAGTTGGCTTCTGTACGGGGATCATGTCTTCTACTCTGGTGATCTCTGACTAACTGTAAAAACTTCAGTATACAGAGGCTAAGTGATTCCTTAAAGGCTGGATAATGTGTAAGCAGTACTAGTGATTGAAATTTGCATTAACCCAGAATAGAGCAATTGTGCATATGTTAAACGCTCACTGGGAATTTTGGCTTTTTGGCAGGATTTTCATTCACTGTAGCACTTTTTCAGTATAAAACCTCCCCAAAATAAGTTGTCAGTAGAGCAGTATGGTAATTCCAGCTGCTGCCACTATTCTCTGTTACTTTTCACTGTTGGATTGAGTAGGTTACCCAAGGTCCATACTTGGACAGAGGACTTCAGTTAGAATTCTTTCAACTCCTGGAGCAGGCATAGGCACTTGTCTGCATCGCAAGTTTCTTTAATATGCGGCCATCCTCTGCCTTCACTAGTGTTGTATTACTCCTTACAAAGACATCATTGGCAATATCCTGCCAAGAGCGTCCGTGGCTATCAGACACTGAAACGTGGATCCTGTGCGGGCTGTTATTCTCTGGATGCTCCAGGCTCCTTTGTGGTCCCTGGGTCACCATTCCACCCCTCTCGCATCATTGCAGCATCCACTAAGCAGAAACAATGCCCCATAGCTGGAAAACTATCCTTTGTTTATTTGTTTAAGGAATGACTACGAAGGTTGCAGTTGCTGGGCAAAACATAAACAGCTGCAGGAACTTGAAATGGAGCAAAGTAATACCATTCACTGATATATTGTAGGTTGCCCAGAGAAAACTAAAACACTTATCAACGCTAAAACACGTTTAATTGAAGTTGGTGATATTTGACAGACTTTTATAGATTAACACTGTGAAAATCTGGTCAAATAATTTCTAAGCCTAAATGCTTTCCTGCTTGTTAGTATAGATAGTTTTGTAACTGGTGACCACTCATTGGTTTTGCTTATAGACAATTTATCTAAAAGTAATTTATATTTGTATTTGGATGTCAAGTGCCAATGTAAGATATATAAAGTGTAAGTCTCTTATCAATAGGTAAAGATGGTGGCGCCTCGCGGCAGCGGCCTCTGCAGTCCGCCAGTCTTTAAAACATTTTTTGTCCTGTTGAGTGTATAGTTTGGTTGTAGTTTATATATTGTTTTTAGCTGTGTATATGTGGGGGGCGGGGGACCCCGCCTTTTCCCTGTTGGGTCTCCGTTGTCGTTGGGGCCTAGCACCGTGAAGCGGCCTTCAACTGGAACGACCTGGGGGCTCCAGTCGTGGAGCCTGCGGACTCGCCTTCGTGGAGCTGGCTGGCTTTGGAGCGTGTAGAGCTGTGGTGGCTCGTGGCTGTGACCCGACTTCAGGGCTTCGGAGGCTCCAGCCGCAGGCCCGGTGGACCGTGACATCGGGAGCTCGCGGGTCCCTAGTATGAGACCGATTTTCGGAGCTCCCACAATGGCAATTGCGGGGTTGAAAACGACGAGGAACGGGGCCTTACATCGCCCGGTGCGGCTTTAACGGCCGCGGGATTTGCCATTGCCCGCCGGGGGCTCCAACATCAAGACCAGGAGCAGGGCCTTACATTGCCCGGCGCGGCCTTAACAGCCGCGGGACTTGTACTAATTGGGTTGGAGGGCCTGTATCCATACTATTTGTCTCTATTACAATTATCTTGGGCATGGGTGAACTTTGTTGCCATTGTGTAAAAATCTGCTAGAAATGAAGATAGACATTGGCAGCAGTACTGAGAAGTATAAGACCTCGAATTGCATGGGTGTAGATCTCTGAATATAACAAGACAGGTAGAGAAGGTAATTGTGGAGGCTTTACTCAAACCCAGAATATACGAATTGGGAGACAATACTAGAATCGTACACACCCTCTTCTCCACAGAATAATGTACATAATCTTACTCGCCGTGTTAGAGGAAGCTTGTGATAGTATTGAAGAATACACAGAAGATATCTTAAAGTCCGTGTTGGTTGGAGAACTCCAGCTATGAGGAGCTATGAAGGACGATTTGAATAGGTTGGCGTGGTCTTTGTGAAATAACATTGGCTGAATGAAAATTTAATTGAGGTATTTAAAATCGAGAGAGCTAAATAGAAGGTAGAGGAAAGACCTAGTTCACTTTAGAAATGAACCCAATAGTGAAAGGAAATAAATTAAAATTTATTGATGAAATGATTGGAAGGGAAATGGAGACATTTTTTTGCCACAAGTAGGATCTGGTACTCGCTGACTGATCTATAAGGCAACAAATGTAGATAGTTTCCAGATGATCTAAGGCCAGATAGCACTGTTCTTCAGCATGTCCCCTATGGACCGAATGGCTGACTTTGTGTGCTGTGTATTCCTACGATTGTCTGCATATGTGTTCATAAAGCTCAATTCTACAGGTCAAGGGGTCTGGGGTCCTGCATACAGTTCTGGTTGGCACACTGTGGGAGAATGTGATTGGAGAGGACAGAGGAAATTTGTCGAGATTGTGCCCAGAATGGAGTAATTGTGTGATGAAGAAATTCTGTAAAGACTGTTTTTCTTAAGGAAGGGAAGGGAGGAGGAGGGGGGGGGGGAAACGTGATTGTGGTATACAAAATGAAGAGGGCAATGGATAGGATAGAAAGCAAGGCATTTATTTATCCCCTTGTGCCTTAAACTAGAGAGCAAAGCTTTAAAGTGAAGTGCAAGAATTTTAAAAGGCAACAGAGGAAGAGTTTTTTCACCGAGAAATCCGTAATATACTGAGGGATGGGCAAGACCCTTGCAGCATTTAAAGAGTATTTGGATGTGTACATGGGTCACCAAGAGCTGAGAGGTTCTGGACCTAGTGCAGGTAAATGGTGTGAGTGCTTGAACATTTTGGGCCAAAGACTTTGTTTCTGTACTCTATAGTTGTGTGCATCCTGAGGTAGGTGCTATTGTTTAGCTTAGAGATACAGTATGGAAACGGGCCCTTCGGCCCAACGTCCGTGCCGAGCAACGATCGCAGCACATTAACACTATCCCACACACATCAGGGACAATTTATGTTTGTACCAAGCCGATTAACCTACAAACCTGTACGTCTTTGGAGTGCTGGAGGAAACCGGAGCGCTCCGAGGAAACCCACACAGGTCACGGGGAGAAGTACAACATCCGTGTAGACAGCGCTTGTAGTCAGGATCGATCCTGGGTCTCTGGTGCTGTAAGTCAGCAACTCTACTGCTGAGCCACCGTGCCACCCAGAAATTCAGAACACATTCAGAAATTTAAAAAAATGTTTGGCTTATCCTAAACCTTCTCCGAGATAACTATACATTCTGGCTTTGGTTTTACAATGTTTCATTTGTTTGTTTAATTGGACACAATCGCAAAAATGAAAACTGTTTTGCTTTGCCCTATCAGTTGGTAAATAGAACCACTTTTTTGTAATCATTGCATAAGCGCTAGCCTCCAGAGAATGGTTGGCATTTAGTTACATGTTATGATAATTTGGTAAAATGCATGGGAACAGGGAACCCTGCATTATTCTCTTCAATTGTACAACAACACGATGAACTAATTCCTTAATAACATGAATCCTTTGTAAATTTTCATTATCATCTGATATATATGGTACTATTTTACAATATTCTTTAGAGTCTTTAACTTAATTTTGCATTTTATTTTTTTGAAGGTGAACCATTGTGTCATTACTTTGACACTTGTAGAGTGTTACATTGGTAATTGTACAGTATTATTTAGAGACTATTAATACATAATAGTTTGGCAGATTGTGGAATATCTGGAGTGGATGATGGGGAAAAGAGAAGGCAGTGAGTGCCATCCATACTACTGCACTGAACTAATTGCTTGTTAAGAATTATTGGCAAAGTGATATCGCAAAGCTTTTGGCCTTTATAAGAAACAAATGATTAAGAAAGAACTGCAGATGCTGGAAAAATCGAAGGTAGACAGAAAATGCTGGAGAAACTCAGTGGGTGAGGCAGCATCTATGGAGAGAAGGAATAGGTGACGTTTCGAGTTGAGACCCTTCTTCAGACTCATCAACAAATTCAGACTAAGAAACAAATGAAATTGTTTACATTGTTTAAATGATATTAAGGTCTAAGTTACATTGTTCCACATTTTCTACAGAATATGCGGAGATGATGGTTTCCCTGGCTCTGATGTCTAGAACCAGGGACGGGGGTTGTGATCTCGAGATCACCCACTCGGGACAGGTTTGTAGAGACCTCCACCCAGAGGGGAGTAAATCTTTGGAATGTTCCACTCGAGTGGGTTTGAAACTCAGTGGCTGAGTGTGTTCACGGACCAGTTGCTTTTTGGTTATCCAGGGAATTGAGGTATAGTGAGGGAAGGTAGAACGTTAGAAGAACAACCATAGTCCTGTTACATAGAAACATAGAAAATAGGTGCAGGAGTAGGCCATTCGGCTCTTCGAGCCTGCACCTCCATTCAATATGATCATGGCTGATCATCCAACTCGGTATCCTGCACCTGCCTTCTCTCCATACCCCCTGATCCCTTTAACCACAAGGGCCACATCTAACTCCTTTAAATATAGCCAATGAACTGGCCTCAACTACCTTCTGTGGCAGAGAATTCCACAGATCACCACTCTCTGTGTGAAAAATGATTTTCTCAGCCATGATCATATTGAATGGCGGTGCAGGCTCGAAGGGCCGAATGGCCTACTCCTGCACCTAATTTCTATGTTTCTATGTCCTCTGGTCCTCGATTCCCCTACTCTGGGTAAAAGTCTCTGCATCTACCCGATCTATTCCTCTCATGATTTTGTATACCTCTATAAGATTTCCCCTCATCCTCCTGCGCTCCATGGAATAGCGACCCATCCCACTCGACCTCTGCTTACAGCTCACACCCTCTAGTCCTGGCAACATCCTCGTAAATCTGAACCCTTTCAAGCTTGACAATATCTTTCTTTTAACATGGTGCCCAGAACTGAACACAATGTTCTAAATGCGGCCGCACCATCGTCTTATACAACTGCAATGACCTCCAACTTCTGTACTCAATACTCTGACTGATGAAGGCCAAAGTGCCAAAAACCTTTTTGACCACCTTATCGACCTGTGACTCGACCTACAAGGAACCATGCACCTGTACTCCTAGATCCCTCGGCTCTACAACACTCCCCAGAGGCCTACCATTTTCCTGTGAAACTCCTGCCCCTGTTTACGTCCCAAAATGCAACACCTTGCACTTCTCTGTATTAAATTCGATCAACCATTCCTCCGCCCACTTGGCCAATCAATCCAGATCCTGCTGCAATAGTTCACAACCATCTTCACTATCTCTGAGAAGCAGCCTTCCACCATTACCCTCTGCTTCCTTCCATGGAGCTAATTTGCTATCCATTCAGCTATCTCTCCCTGGATCCCATGCGATCTAATCTTCCAGAGCAGCCTACCATGCGGAACCTTGTCGAACACCTTACTGACGTCCACATACACAACATCTACAGCTCTGCTCTCATCAACCTTTTTGCATACGTCTTCAAAAAAATCAATCCGATTTGTGAGACACTACCTTCCAGGTACAAAACCGTGCTGACTATCCCCAATCAGCCCATCCAAATGCCTGTATATCCTATCTCTCAGAATACTCTCCAGTAACTTACCAACTACAGATGTTAAGCTCATTGGCCTATAGTTCCCAGCATTTTCCTTGCAGCCTTTCTTGAAAAGAAGCACAAGATTTGCCATCCTCCAGTCTTCAGGCACCTCTCCTGTATTGAAGCATGACTCTTACTTTTCAACCAGGGTTCACGCAATTTCCTCTCCATTTTCCCGTAATGTCCTTGGGTTAAGAAAGGCGGGAGAGAGAAAACAGGGAATTATAGACCAGTTAGCCTGACATCGGAGGTGGGGAAGATGCTGGAGTCAATTATAAAAGATGAGGTAGCCGCACATATGGATAGCAGTAGCGGGATCGGTTCGAGTCCGCATGGATTTACAAAGGGTAAATCATGTTTGACTAATCTTCTTGAATTTTTTGAAGATGGAACTAGGAAAATGGACAAGGAAGAGCCAGTGGATGTAGTGTACCTGGATTTTCAGAAAGCATTTGATAAGGTCCCACATAGGAGATTAGTGGGCAAAATTAAGGCACATGGTATTGGGGGTAGAGTGCTGACATGGATAGAGAAGTGGTTGACAGACAGGAAGCAAAGAGTAGGGATTAACGGGTCCCTTTCAGAATGGCAGGCAGTGACTAGTGGGGTACCGCAAGGCTCGGTGCTGGGACCACAGCTATTTACAATATACATCAATGATTTGGATGAAGGGAATTCAAAGTAAGATCAGCAAATTTGCAGATGACACTGGGTGGCAGTGCGAACTGTGAGGAGGATGCTATGAGAATGCAGGGTGACTTGGACAGGTTAGGGGAGAGGGCAGATGCATGGCAGCTGAAGTTTAATGCAGATAAATGTGAGGTTATCCACTTTGGTAGCAAAAACAGGAAGGCGGATTACTATCTAAAAGGCGTCAAGTTGGGAAAAGGAGAAGTACAATGGGATCTGAGGGTCCTTCTACATCAGTCTATGAAAGTAAGCAGGCAGTGAAGAAGGCGAATGGCATGCTGGCCTTTATAACAAGAGGAATCAAATATAGGAGCAAAGAGGTCCTTTTGCAGTTGTACAGAGCCCTAGTGAGAGCACACCTGGAGTATTGTGTGCAGTTTTGGTCCCCTAATTTGAGGAAGGACATTCTTGCTATTGAGGGAGTGCAGCGTGCAAGGTTAATTCCCGGGATGGCGGGACTGTCATATGCTGAGAGAATGGAGCAGCTGGGCTCGTACACTCTGGAGTTTAGAAGGATGAGAGTCGATCTCATTGAAACATATAAGATTGTTAATGGCTTGGACACACTAGAGGCAGGAAACATTTTCCCGATGTTGGGGGAGTCCAGAACCAGGGGCCACAGTTTAAGAATAAGGAGTAAGCCATTTAGAACGGAGACGAGGAAACACTTTTTCTCAGAGAGAGTGGCGAGTCTGTGGAATTCTCTGCCTCAGAGGGCGGTAGAGGCAGGTTCTCTGAATGCTTTCAAGGGAGAGCTAGATAGGGCTCTTAAAAATAGCGGAGTAAGGGGACATGGGGAGATGGCAGGAATGGGGTACTGATTTGGGATGATCAGCCATGATCACATTGAATGGCGGTGTTGGATCGAAGGGCCAAATGGCCTACTCCTGTACCTATTGTCTATATCTGATCAGGCCTGGAGATTTGTTTAACTTCAAACACGACGGTACCTTCAGTACTTCTTTGACAGTAATCCTGACTGCTCTCAAGACACTTCCAGTGACTGCTCCAATTTCCTCCGCCCTACTGTCTTTCTCCTCGGTAAATACAGAGGAGAAAAACTCATTTAGGACCTTGCCCATCTCCTGTGGCTCCACGAGAGGTCCCACAAGAGTGATTCCCAAGAGGTCCCACTCCCTAGTTACCCATTTCCCCCTTATGTATTCATAAAATCTTTTGGGATTGTCCTTGATGCTACCCTGCCAGAGCTCTCTCCTGGTCCCCTTTTGCCCTTCTGATTTCCTTTTTCAGTTTACTCCTTAGTTTCCTAAACCTCAAGAGATGCACTTGATCCCAGCTGCCTATACCTGTCCCATGCATTCTTCTTGTTTTTTACTAACTTCTCAATTTCCCTCGTCAACCAGGCTCCTATCATTTTCACTCCCTAAGTGACTGGCCTGTATGGAAGTTAGCTAGTGGCTGCATACAGAGCTGATCCAGTTTGAGAGGAAGAAACAAAGCTGTGTTTTTAATGCAGTAACATAATTAGTTCATATTGTTCTGGGGCAAGTCCACATTCAAATTGGCTAAACTTATGAAGAAAACACTGCCAGGGATCTCAAAGGCAACATCTACGGAGGGAAATGGACAGGCAACAGTTTGGGTCAGGACTTTTCGTCAGTCTGGGTCTCGACCTGAAATTTTTTGTTTTTGTCCATTTCCCACCTCAGTTGCTGCCTGATATGCCGAGTTCCACCAGCACTTTGCTTTTTGCAGCTACACTTGTGATGTTGTTTACAACTCTTCCCATCTCCCTCCCCCGATCTTCTATACTTGCTAATGATGCAGTTCCCTATTGATGTTTTCTGTATATGAAATCCACGTCGCAGGTCATAGAAGGAACAATAAAAGTTAAATGGTGCTTAGGTCGCCTATTTCTGCTTATCACTCCAGCATGTTGGCTCACTCTCAACAAGGATTTTAATTATTTATTAACTTACTTGGTACGAGGGTGGCTGCAGCAGAGCAGTTTCCTTCTCCAGTTTATTATCTTTCCACCTCAAACCTCACTCCAAAATAATGTCTTTGCCACGAGCCTCAGGAAGGGTGAATTACAGAATCCAATTAGCCTACCGGTGTGTTGGTTAGGGTGAAGAAAGAAATCAGAGCACCCAATGCGTGGTTTGGGGTAGAATGTGAAAATTCTGTATGGAAAGCACTGAGGCGAGGGCTATACCCCATGTCCCTTGAACAGTGAGGGTGCAAAACCAACAGCTGCATCACTGCTATCCTTCCGATACTGAGTTGGATGATCAGCCATGATCATATTGAATGGCGGTGCAGGCTCGAAGGGCCGAATGGCCTACTCCTGCACCTGTTTTCTATGTTTCTATGATTTTCATATTTTCAGTGTGGATTAGTGAAACAATGACAACAGAAAACCATTGGGTCGTGGGTGGCAGGAAAAATATCCCAGCATGATATCTACCTAGCTGCCATGTTGGTTGTAAGGCTCTTATGGTTATGGCACCATTTTTCCATTTGCAGCCTCCATTTTTATTTTCATGTCTCCAATATTTCTTCAAACATTTTGGTTTGCTTCTGTTCCTCTTAAATTCTTGCTGCTTAAGTTCCATTTCGTTTTCTCCAAAAAGTCATCCTGACTTCCTCTTCCCTTCTGTACTTTGACTCCTGATCCATTGTGATTACAACCACCATCTTAACCTCCCTAATTAGATTGCTAATAAGAGGCTGTGTAAGTGGACTAGTTCACATGGTGCTCCTCAATGACTGTCAAGAAAAACAATTACTGATGAGTTACTGTTCAATAGTTAATGTTGTAGAATGATCTTTGGTTAATGAGTGGGTAGACAAAAATGCTGGAGTAACTCATCGGGTGAGGCAGCCTCTATGGAGCGAAGGAATAAGTGACGTTTCGAGACAAGACCGGTTAATGAGTAATCTGGCAAGCTGCAAAATATGGTTGAAAAATTCTGCAATATATGGTACAAGTACAATTTGGATATTTTTATCTAATAGCCATCCAAGTCACAATTGTGAGGCAATCACATGATATGGCTGCAATAGAAAAAACTGATTTTTGACTCATTCTCTAACTATGTTCTCATTATTCTGTCAAAATCTGAGTAAATTACTTAGGAAGTTGTATTTTTTGTATTGTTATGGTTAGATGCATATGGACAAGGAGATTTTTAATTCCTGGTAGATCCAAATTAACTTCTCAGAAGACTGCTGCTTTTCTGCTGTTAAATGCATTACCACCGATTTAAACTTGGTTTTGCAACCGTGCAAACCCATCTATGACACGGGTGTGTGTCTTCCACTTGAGAAACCAAGAAGCCAAGAGACGGCTTCAGGTGAACTTGTCTGGAACAACATTGGAGCACTGTGAACATCCAGTTTAATATGGTGTAGCCCTTGCAGTGAAGAAAGCAAATGGTATGTTAGCATTCGTAGCGAAAGGATTTGAGTATAGGAGCAGGGAGGTTCTACTGCAGTTGTACAGGGTTTTGGTGAGGCCACACCTGGAGTACTGCGTACAGTTTTGGTCTCCAAATCTGAGGAAAGACATCCTTGCCATAGAGGGGGTACAGAGAAGATTCACCAGACTGATTCCTGGGATGTCAGGACTTTCATATGAGGAAAGATTGGATAGACTCGGTTTGTACTCGATGGAATTTAGAAGATTGAGGGGGGATCTTATAGAAACCTACAAATTCTTAAGGGGTTGGACAAGCTAGATGCTGGAAGATTGTTCCCGATGTTGGGGGAGTCCAGAACAAGGGGTCACAGTCTAAGGATAAGGGGGAATTCCTTTAGGACCGAAATGAGGAAAACATTCTTTACACAGAGAGTGGTGAGTCTCTGGAATTCTCTGCCACAGAAGGTAGTTGAGGCCAGTTCATTGGCTATATTTAAGAGGGCGTTAGATGTGGCACTTGTGGCTAAAGGGATCAGGGGGTATGGAGAGAAGGCAGGTACGGGATACTGAGTTGGATGATCAGCCATGATCACATTGAATGGCGGTGCAGGCTCGAAGGGCCGAATGGCCTACTCCTGCACCTATTTTCTATGTTTCTATGTTGACCAATGTCTTAGAAACATAGAAATTAGGTGCAGGAGTAGGCCATTCGAGCCTGCACCTCCATTCAATATGATCATGGCTGAACATCCAACTCAGTATCCCGTACCTGCCTTCTCTCCATACCCCCTGATCCCTTTAGCCACAAGGGCCACTTCTAACTCCCTCTTAAATATAGCCAATGAACTGGCCTCAACTACCCTCTGTGGCAGAGAGTTCCAGAGACTCACCACTCTCTGTGAAAAAAGTCTTTCTCATCTCGGTCTTAAAGGATTTCCCCCTTATCCTTAAGCTGTGACCCCTTGTCCTGGACTTTCCCAACATCGGGAACAATCTTCCTGCATCTAACCTGTTCAACCCCTTAAGAATTTTGTAAGTTTCTATAAGATCCCCTCTCAATCTCCTAAATTCTAGAGGGTATAAACCGAGTCTATCTAGTCTTTCTTCATAGGAGTCCTGACATCCCAGGAATCAGTCTGGTGAACCTTCTCTGCACTCTCTCTATGGCAATAATGTCCTTCCTCAGATTTGGAGACCAAAACAGTACGCAATACTCCAGGTGTGGTCTCACCAAGACCCTGTACAACTGACGTAGAACCTCCATGCTCCTATACTCAAATCCTTTTGCTATGATCTTCAAGACCTTCAAGACCCATATTATAGAATGATCTTTGGTTAATGAGTGGAATGAATGAAGTTAATGAATGAAGCTTACCTTCAAGACCCATATTGAGAAGACAACGGCAAAACTGAGTGCACACAACAATGTTGTTAGTAAGCTCCCCAACACAAGATGGGGTGCTAGCCCACAGACCCTACATTCCACTGCCCTATCCCTCTGCTATTCTACTGCTGCATATGCATGCCCAGTATGGGAAAGATCCACCCATGCCAAGGAACTGGACCCAGGCCTCTATGCTTCCTGTCAACTTTTCACAGGTTGTCTCAAGCCGACAAGTACCGACATCCTTTACCTTCTGGCAGGCATAGCCCCGCCAGACATCAGAAGTGTAGCATCCAGCATGAAGGAGCGCCAGTGGCAGATAACAGATTAACGACATCCAATGTTTGGCCAGACACCATTTTCGAGCCGCCTAAAGTCGAGGAAAAGTTTTCTTAACTGTGTGACTCCTCTTGAGGCTGGCATTACAACATGTGACGCACGTGTCTCCATATGGGATGATAGAATATCCACTCTACCTCCCTCAACTACCATGGGACTAACGGCAAGTAAGCATCTCCCTCCTGGTGCGGCCGCAAGTTGGGCCAGATGGAAATGCTTCAATCGATTGAGAACTGGTGTTGGCAGAGCCAAGGAGTCTCTGAACAAGTGGGGATATAACTCCAACCATGTCACCTGCAAATGTGATATGAACCACAAACAATGGAACACCTGCTGAAATACCTTCAACTGGAAAACCAATGCACGGCTGCTGATCTCACTGCCTACAATGAAGATGCCAAGAAGTGTGTTCAGCTCTGGCTGAACAATATCTAATCTTATGATGTGGACTCGATAAGAAGACCTTTGTTTTAATTTCTAGTAGGTTTTCTCATGTTGACATGTGCCTTGATGACTGGGACATGTTCCATCGGGGATCCCACTACTGGCCACATCTTCCCATCTCCACCCCTTTCTGCTTTCTACAGAGACCGTTCCCTCCGAAACTCCCAGGACAACTCGTCCCTTCCCGCCCAAACCACCCCCTCACCAGCTACTTTCCCCTGCAAGTGCAGGAGATGCAACACCTGTCCGTTTACCTCCCTCCTCTACTCCATCCAATGACCCAAACAGTCTTTCCAGGTGAGGCAGAGGTTCACTTGCACCTCCTCCAACCTCATCTACTGTATCCGCTGTTCCAGGTTTCAACTTCTCTACATCGACGAGACCAAGCGCAGGCTTGGCGATCGTTTTGCTGAACACCTCCGCTCAATCCATCTTAACCCACCTTATCACCCGATGGCTCAGCACTTCAACTCCCCCTCCCATTCTCAATCTGATCTTTCTGTCCTAGGACTCCATTGTCAGAGTGAGGCCCAGTGCAAATTGGAGGAACAGCACCTCATATTTCGCTTGGGTAGTCTACACCCCAGAGATATGATCATTGATTTCACTAACTTCAGATAGCCGTTGCTTTCCCTCTCTATCCCCTCCCCCTTCCCAGTTCTCCCACTAGCCTTACTGTCTCCAAATACGTTCTATCTTTGTCCCGCCCCCTCCCTTGACATCAGTCTGAAGAAGAGTCTCGACCCGAAGCGTCACTCATTCCTTCTCTCCAGAGATGCGGCCTCACCCACTGAGTTACTCCAGCATTTTGTGTCTATCTTCTGGGGCATCCCAGACTAACTGGGACATGTTGACCATTGTTAATAATTTGCCAGCCTAATTTCCAATACTAAGGATTTCAGATCAAGAATGTAAGAAACAGATCACCTGACACTTTGAGGCTGCTCTATCTCTCATAATGGCTGACGTGCTACCTAAGTGCCATTTTCCAAGACCATCACTTTCTTACACTGTTCACATATTCCACTGAATTCCACTTCAGACTCCACATCTCATTCATTACTGGGCCTAAACCCAATCTCAATTTCTTGCCACAGACTCTCTTGCACAATTTATAAAGGATCATTGGTTCTTTTCTGAATGTTCCCCTCTTTTTCTCCCCGAGTTTTGCGCTGATTCATCTAGCTACTTGTGCTTTTATTTCTTGCATGTCACCCCAATCCCTTGCACCCGTGTAAAGTATTCAATTGCTATATTACTTCCTTTTCAGAGTTATGCTTGATTTTACTTGCTTATATTTGGCAATAGAGTTTCTAACATAAATCTAAAAAGTAAATAATCACAATAATAAGCAAATCATGTGTGTTTGGAGCCCTTGTATTTTTCGCATCCAGAATGATAGTAAGACCCAATGAAAAATGTATCCTTGTCTTCTGTAATATATCATGTGGCATTGCTGGTTTATCCTTTGCATTTGGTAGGCTATATATGTTTTCAATTAAATAGAAAACACATTTCTGGCTCATAGTATTTTTCAAGTAATTCAACTCCTGAATGTTAGGTGTGAAAAAATGAGTGAACTTCATTTTCTAGGTGTAGTTTTTTCAAAACTCAGAACATAAGGGGGGGGGAATCCAGAACGGGGTACTGATTTTGGATGAAGCAGCCCTGATCATATTGAATGGCAGTGCTGGCTTGAAGGGCCGAATGGCCTAGTCCTGCACCTATTTTCCATGTTCTATGTACAGCACAAGATCATGCCCTTTGGCCCACAATGTTTGTACCGAAAATAATGCTTAGACCAATTCTTATCTGTCTGCTCATTATCCATATTCCTGCATTCCCTGCAGATCCATATGCCTACCCAAAAAGTCACTTAAATGGCACTATGGTATCTGCCTGAAATACCATTCCCGGCAGCCAGAGCACTCCAAGTACTTATTATCCTCTATGTATATAAAAATAAATTGTGCCAAACATCTTGTTTGAATGTTGCCCCTTTACCTTAAAGCTAAGCTCTCTAGTATTTGATTTTTCCATCGAGGGAAGGGGGTTCTGACTATCTAGCCTCTCTCTGCCTCTCATAATTTAATATACTTCCTCAGGTCTTCCCACAACTTCCGGCATTCCAGGGAAAACAATCCAAATCCCTGTAGCTAAAGCCCCTCCCCTATGCAGGCATCATTCTGGTAATACCCCTCTGCAAAACCTCCACATCCTTTCCATAGTAGGGCAACCAGAGCTGTGTGCAATACTCCAAATGTGCTGTTCAGTACAAAGTTAAATTCCGCCAGGTGTAAGAACCTTCAGTTGATCAAATTTAATTTTTACATAAAACTTCCGTCCATGGCATCCAAGGAAACTTGCAGATGTTGATATTTAGGCAACTTCCATAAATGGCATTAGGATAATCCAAAGTGATTGTGAAATCCATTGGAAGATAGTAAAGTGATTTCTTAATTGTGTCATTTCTATTCAGTTTATCACTGGCTGCAATTGAGATTGAGGAAGGAAACGTGATTATATAAAATCCATACTTTTTCTTCCATGAATTAATGGATAAGTACTCCTAAAGTATGAGAACAATAACATTGAAAATTAATAAATTGCAGGACAGGTTTGTGTCGATGGGGGTGATAAGATTGGGCAATAGAAGTAAGATGCTTAGATCCTTTGAATCTTATTGTTTGGATCTTTTGTACTGTGACTGTCTTTTCCATAAATAAAGCTGTATGTGCCATAACCCTACCTGTATTGCCAGAATGATAGGATGTTAAGATAGTTTATTATCTTGGAATGTGCGTGAGGTAGGAAGAAAGTTTAGGGAACATGGAATGTTCCTGTCGGTGGTCCAGAGGGAGAATTAAAGGTATTGGTCCAGCTAAACAATAAAACAAATATTGATCATTTATCAAAGCAGCATAGGCAATCTTTCCAGTCTGTAAATGGCTTTGGTAAAAATCAAGTATTGATGATTGAACTTTGAAGGTTTGTGAAGCTGGTTGATTTGAATTCATTTTAAGGTATCTGGGCATTGTTGCCAAGGCTAATATTTATTGCCCTTCCCTGCTTGCCCTTGGTAAGTCATGTTCTTCATGTGCAGATACTTTCAAAAATCTGTTCGGTATGAGTTCCAAGAACAATGAAAAAAATAGTAATGTATTTCCAAATAAGAATGCTATGTGACTTAGAAGAGAACATACAAGCAATGATGTTCCCAGTTCTCATTTTCTTTTGTGATGCGGGTTGTGGGTTTGAGAGTTGTTTTTTTGTAGATATTAAAGCACTGTACTGCTGTGAGCTTTTGATGGAGTTCCAGTTAAGTGGGCTGCTTTGTCCAGGCAGATGTCACGCTTCTTGAGTATAGTTGGGACTGCATTCATCAAAGCAAGTGGAGAGTATTTCATTAAGACCATGACCATAGGGAACAAGGAATGTACCTATCTATTCTCCAGTGGAAGAATTATGTATTGGTCTGTCTAAATAACTTGTACATGTTGAAAGTCATTGAGGTGTCAGATGAAGAGTTGTGCAATTTTTTAGAGTCTATCTTTAACTTGTTCCTGTAGCCATGGTATTTATGTGACTGAACCAGTAGCATTTTTGGTCATATATGATGTTAGAAACATAGGAAAATAGGTGCAAGAGCCTGCACCGCCACTCAATGTGATCATGGCTGATCATCCAACTCAGTATCCCGTACCTGCCTTCTCTGCATGCCCCCTGATCCCTTTAGCCACAAGTGCCACATCTAACGCCCTCTTAAATATAGCCAATGAACTGGCCTCAACTACCTTCTGTGGCAGAGAATTCCAGAGACTCACCACTCTCTGTGTAAAGAATGTTTTCCTCATCTTGGTCCTAAAGGATTTCCCCCTTATCCTTAGACTGTGACCCCTTGTTCTGGACTCCCCCAACATCGGGAACAATCTTCCAGCATCTAGCTTGTCCAACCCCTTAAGAATTTTGTAAGTTTCTATAAGATCCCCCCTCAATCTTCTAAATTCCAGCGAGTACAAGCAGAGTCTATCCAGTCTTTCCTCATATGAAAGTCCTGACATCCCAGGAATCTGGTGAATCTTCTCTGTACCCCCTCTATGGCAAGAATGTCTTTCCTCAGATTTGGAGACCAAAACTGTATGCAATACTCCAGGTGTGGCCTCACCAAAACCCTGTACAACTGCAGTAGAACCTCCCTGCTCCTATACTCAAATCCTTTCGCTATGAATGCTAACATACCATTTGCTTTCTTCACTGCCTGCTGCACCTGCATGCCTACCTTCAATGACTGGTGTACCATGACACCCAGGTCTCATTGCATCTCCCCTTTTCCTAATCTGCCACCATTCAGATAATAGGCTACCCTCATGTTTTACTCCTACCCTTTGCTTCCTGTCTGCTAGCCAGTTCTCTATCCACATCAATACTGAACCCCCAATACCGTGTGCTTTAAGTTTGTATGCTAATCTCTTATACGGGACCTTGTCGAAAGCCTTCTGAAAGTCTAGTTATAACACATCCACTGGTTCTGCCTTATCCACTCTACTAGTTACATCCTCGAAATATTCTATTAGATTTGTCAGACATGATTTAACTTTTGTAAATCCATGCTGACTTTGTCCAATGATTTCACAACTTTCCAAATGCGCTGCTATCCCATCTTTAATAACTGACTCGAGCAGTTTCCCCACTACCGATGTTGGACTAACTGGTCTGTAATTCCCTGCTTTCTCTCTCCCTCCTTTTTTAAAAAGCGGGATAACATTAGCGTTTTGATGGGGTGATGATAATGATGTTATGTGCCAAGATAGATGGTGAAACTCTTGCTGAACATACTGCCACCTCTTAGCCAATGCATGGATGTTTTTTCGGTCTTGATGCATGTAGGAATGGACTGCTTCATCTGCTGGCGAATTGTGAATAGTATTGAATGTTGTGTAATGATCAAGAAGCATTCATATTTCTGATCTTTTGGAATGGAGATCATTGGTGAAGCAGACAAAGAATGTTGGTCCGGGGCCATAGCTCTGAGGAACTCTTGCAGTGATATCTTTGGCTGGGATGATTAACGAACAAACATAGCACTTGAGGAAATTTCATTAAAAAAAAAAAAAAAAATTATACTTGTTTAGGAACTGCAGATGCTGGAAAATCAAAGGTAGACAAAAATGCTGGAGAAACTCAGCGGGTGAGGCAGCATCTATGGAGTGAAGGAAATGGGCAATGTTTTGGGTCAACCCTTCTTCAATTTTATACTTAATTTCACATTTTATGTGTTGAATTCTATCGTGCAGGCTTTCAGATGACTAATCCCATTAGTCCTGCTCTGGCTCTCCTTATTTCCCTGTATTCCTGCAAAGTACTCTCTCTCTCTCTCTCTCTCTCTCTCTCTTTCTCTCTCATATGCTCATTCACTTCACTTTCATTCTTTTTGCCATTAGCATTCACTAAAGGGTAGTTTACAATATCCAATTACTGTTTTACCATACCCTTGGGATGTGAGAGAACCAGAGCACTCCCATGTGATGCTGTGAGTGTATACAAACCATATACATAGCACAAGGTCAGGATCTCACCTGGGTCCATGGTATAGGCACCAGCTTTAACTTCTACACCACTGAAAAATTATTTACATTTCATATAACCATAGTTAGATTCAACATCAAGATCTAAACTGCGGGTGGGTGATGTGCAGTTTTGATGACGTATTGCACTTCATGATGTATAAGTATTATGGTTGGGAAAGTTACATTTCGGGCATGTTTTGTACAGCCCATCATTGAATATGTTTTAGTGATACATCAAAGCTAAACTTGGATTGGGTAGCACAGAACTTTCTTCTTCTCTTCATTATCCAACATCTAGTCGTCCTGACATGAGATTCTGACTGTGTTTGTACTGTGCAGTGCATAAGAACACAGTAAGAACGGGTGTATCTCATCCTTCAAGCCTGCTCTGATATTTAATATGACAATGGCTGATATGGTTTTGGATGCACAATGTTTTTTATCATAACTTCAAAATGAAAATTGGATGAAGGTGAATTTCACTAGCATCTTATAATGCAGGTCGATGTCCTAAGTAGATTATAATGCAGGTTAAAATGTGGACCAGCCCACATCACTGTGTGGTCTATTTCTTTACAGTTAACACAGAGTTAAGACATTGGCGTTTACATTTTTTTTATGAAAGTGTAATGGAGACATTTTATTGATCAGCTTGATGATTTATTTTTTATTTGACAGAGCACTTTGTTCATATACGGCAAATCTTTTGACCACTTAAATACTTTACATATAAAGTGTAATTTTTTAAAAATCTTTTGGAAAATGCTAAGTGTTTTTTTTACGTTTCCAATTTTAGTAATTGGGCAGGAATTTTCTTTCTATATTAAAATACTCTTGTATTGAAGGTTGTGGCTATCAGCATATTCAGGAAAGTGCCATTATTGTTCATGTGCAGTATTTCATCGTTTGCCATTTATAGCTTCCTGCTTATGATATATGGGCCCTTTTATTGTTCCTTTTGTATGTCTTATTGGGTGGCAAATGAAATTTAAATATTTTGTACATGTGTCGATATGTGAAATGATACTGATTTATAAATTATTTATATTTTGGAGGAAAACCGATCAGATGCAGGCAAATTATTACAATTGCTATCGTAAGGTATATAATATGTAGTACTGATACATTTTGCTTGGTATCCTCTTTAAATTTGTTACTACTTGGAAATCCTACAGAGAGAGAGAGGGGAAAAAGAGATGCGATGTGATGTAGACGGGATGTGGCCCAGCCTCTGACCTCATCTCTTGAGGAATAAAAATGTCCCAAAAGAATGGAAATGAACTTATCACTGAGTCAAAAAGGAAACAGAAATGTGTGGGGCCTATGATTTATAGTAATTTATAATGACATTCCTTTCGATTTATTCATAACGTCATTCCATTTGATATTTTGTTAAAGGGCTTGGATAATTGTCTTGTTTCAGTATCCGGGCAATCTACGGGGGGGGGGGGGGGGTGCTTAGAAATTGACCAGTTGCCAAAAAATCATGTTTTGATTTTAGCCAACCTCAGATTATAACTATGCATCAATATTACTTTGTATGCATTCTTTGGCTGGCTGGTGTATTGGAACAGCTGAAGTTTTAAATAACTTTCAATCACGAAGGGAGTTTATTCTATTTCAGACACTGTGGGTTTCTCACCAATAAAGGTCATAAATCGGCTGTGATTTCTGGGAGAAATATGATTTTCTTATTTTAATGAGATCCATTTTGTTGTCGAGAGCACAAACTTCCATTTACATATCTCGTAATCCCAAAGTCCCTAAAGAATTGAAAGCCACTAAGTTAGTGCTGTTTGTTGGTGGATGAAGCCCAGTCTATGTCTGGAGGAAAAGTTGTTGGGCAGTAGATTAAAATCATTGTTTTGTTGTACTTTGTACTCCACTTTTAAGAGAAACATATGAGGAGTCAAATGGGGCTTGGATTAATTTTGCCTCTAAAATTGAAGAATTTCTTCTGTAGAACACTGAGGCATAGGTATAGATCCTGAGGTAGACGTTGGAGCAAGTTTGCCAAGTTAAAGGTGGCCCAGTGGCATGATAGGGAATGTTTTCTAGTAGTTCCATTCACTTGAGTTTCATCCTGATCTCCAGTGCTGTCTTTGTGGAGATTTGAAGGTGTGGGTTCCTTTAGGGGTTTTGGTTTCTTCCTGACTCCAAATAATGTGCATGTTGATGCTATTTAACTACTATAAATTGCCTCACTGTTGATAAGTGTTGAGGAAATGGTGGAATTAATGAACAAGTGAGAGAGAATAGATGAATGGGGAAATTATTTGCCACAGAAGGCTGTGGAGGCTCCAGTAGTAAAGAAAACAAGGAGACGTATACAAAAACAGGGATGTTATGTTAAGTCTCTATAAGGCACTGGTAAGGCCACATTTGTAATATTGTGAGCAATTTTGGGCACCATATCTGAGGAAGGATGTGTTGGCTCAAATCACGTATTGCTTTGTGTTTTGCATCACTTGGGGAAGTTGTAATGTATTGTGACTTTGAATTTGTGTTGGATTTCTTTTACAAAACCTCGACCATATGTTTGTTCTAAACAAGTACACAATGTCTGTTTCCAAACAAATACTCATGATGGAAAGCATTTTCCAGTTCAAAGAAAATACTAGTAGATGTTCATATAGAGAGTGGTAGGCAGATGGAACGAGCTGCCCGAAGCACTAGATGCAGGCACGTGCCGTGAGTAATTACTCAAGGTAGGCAGGTAAACCCATACGCGGTTTAAAATAATCTTAAACCGTGCATGCACAGATTGTTCTCTCCTTAAAAATAAAAAATAAAAATAAGTAACAATTCAATTTTCCCAAGGCTTCTAAATCTCCTTCATTTTTTAATAACTGAATGAGTGGGGGACGGAGGATGAAGGCAGGTGGAGAGATGGTGGGAAAAACGGGAGTACACTGGGACGTTGAATCAGTTGTCATCTTATTGAATGACAACACCATGACATCTGAATTTCCCTGAGGGGATCAATAAAGTATTTATTATTATTACTAATTCAAGGGACCAATTGGAGGGAGAGTTCCTTTCACAGCGTGTGGAGAGTTTGTGCCAGGGGTTAAAGATGCGGGGAGGGCAGGAGTGTTGAGAAGGAGGGGGTCGGTGATCATATCAGACTCGCTCACCGCTGCAGCAGCCCTCCGGGCACGAACAGCAGAACTGGCCGCCACTTCCGGGGAAGGAAGCAGCTCGGGTGACTGCGAGCGGCTGCCGGGACCCGACAGCACATGGCTCTCACTTAACTTTTTTTCCCTGTTGCCAGCTGGGCAACCTTGACGGCTTTTTAGGTTGCCAAATGACAATGTAGGTGGTCATTTAAGGCGGTTTGCATGACTCGTGCGATAATGTGCTCGGACAAAGTGTGTAGTTACCAGTCAGAATTATGCTCAATGAAACATTCACATATGTTCAAGAAGGAACTGCAGATGCTGGAAAATCGAAGGTAGACAAAAGTGCTGGAGAAACTCAGTGGGTGCAGCATCTATGGAGCGAAGGAAATAGGCAAACTTTCAGGCCGAAACACATCAGTCTGAAACGTTGCCTATTTCCTTCGCTTCATAGATGCTGCCGCATCTGCTGAGTTTCTCCAGCACTTTTGTCTACATTCACATATTATTTCTGCTTCAAATAACTCAAACTAAACATATTCACCAATCAAGACATGATAAATACCACAATGACATGCAGCAAAATTATGATACAATATCTCAATTCTTTTTACACATTGCAATTAATGCAATTTCTATTAGTTCTTTCCACTTCCAAACAAAAATGTGGTTGGATTATTCAGCATATGATCAACCTGTGTCAATAAATCCTGGACCATGGTAACATATATGCTTAACCATGCACACTATAGATTGGGGGGGGTCCTCGGACAACATCCTCCGCAGCCTTGGCCGTCCCTGTCCAATGCCAAAGGGGTGGCGGTTGGGAGCTCCTCGCCACCGCCTCCCCTCCTCCACCAGCCGACAGATAGGTGCGGGGCAGAGCGGTGAAGCTCAAAGATCCAATAACAATAACATTCCAGAACAAGGGGTCACAGTCCAAGGATAAGGGGGAATTCCTTTAGGACCGAGATGAGGAAAACATTCTTTACACAGAGAGTGGTGAGTCTCTGGAATTCTCTGCCGCAGAAGGTCGTTGAGGCCAGTTCATGTGGCACTTGTGGCTAAAGGGATCAGGGGGTATGGAGAGAAGGCAGGTACGGGATACTGAGTTGGATGATCAGCCATGATCACATTGAATGGCGGTGCAGGCTCGAAGGGCCGAATGGCCTACTCCTGCACCTATTTTCTATGTTTCTAATAGCTATAGGATTTTTGGTGCAGCTGCTTCAGACGGCGGAAGGTGACCTCCCTTCCCCTCTCCATCCCTCTCTTTATCCCTCTTTCTCTCTCTCTTTCCCTCCCTCCCTCTCTCCTCCGGGCCTCGGCGTGCGAGAGGGGTTGTTTTGAAAGCACGATTGGCGGATTTGCAAGCAGCGGCCGCTATCAGGGCGATTGTGGCCGCTGCTTGCAAATCCACCAACGATGCTTTCAAAACAACCCCCCTCACATGCCGAGGGAGCTCTCCTTCCGCCGGGCGGGGTGCGGGAGGAGGAGGCGGTGGAGCCGCTGTCACGACCGTTGGTGCCACTGTTGCCGCTGTGTGGGACCAGTCATTCACTCTGACCCTTCGTCACCGTGCACCTAGTATCTTTCCCTGCAATAAAATCGCCGCCGACACGAAATGCCACGTTCCTATTCTCCAAAGATGCTGCCTGACCCCCAGAGTTACTCCAGTTTTTTGTGTCTATCGGTATAAACCAGTATCTGGGTGCCAAACCGGGCAAAATGACTGCGTTTAAGTTGCCTGGCGGCACTTTGAGTAGTCAATGGCACCCGGACAACTGCTAATTTCGAGCCCTGATGCAGAACCGGCTGCCACTTCAGCGCCTTCTGCCGGCCCGCTCACCTCTGGCAGTGCTCTCCATCTGGACACCTCTCACCTGTCGGTTGCTTCCCGCAAATCGTTAAATTCCCACAGCCGTGTAATCTCAATTGGTCCCTTGAGCACGCTGTCGGAATTTAAGGATTTGCGGGAAAACCGGCTGGCGATCGGCAGGAGAGAGGTATTCAGATGGAGAGCACTGCCAGAGGCGAGCGTGGACCAGCAGAACGGGCTGAAGTGGCAACTGGTTCTGCTGTTTGGTCCCGGCGGCCGATCGCAGTCACCCGAGCTGCTTCCTTCCTCGGAAGTGGCGGCCAGTTCTGCTGTCCCTGCCCGGAGCGCTGCAGCAGCCACCCAAGCTAATTCACTCCCCGGCCGCAATGCGGTGGCTCTGGGCCCGAGCGTCGCAAGTGGATTACTGGCCCTGATCCCCTCCTTCACAACGCTCCTGCCTTCCCCGCAACTTTACCCCGGGCTAGACTCCCCAAACGCTGTGAAAGGAGCTCCCACCCTGGGAAATACAGTATTTAAAAACATAAAGTACCAAGAAATGTACTTACCACGTTATCAGTACACAAACTCCATTCTTCTCTCTTTGCTTCCTAACATACCCTTCAGATAATGGCAATCCATATTTGAAAAACCCGCCAATAAACTTGCGCTGCACATGCGTAGTACTGCAAAGGCAGAATTTCTGCTGCCTTCAGCTCCGCTTGAAATTGACTGCTTCAAGCAGTGCTGACGGCACGTGGGCTGCACAGACCTTCACATGTTACAAGTGTTGCGGTTGAAAGGCACAGAGATTTATGCCTACCTAAGAGATCGATCATTTAAAAGACATCTGGATAGGAAAGTTGGAGACTGATATGTGCCAAACATGGGCAGGTGGGATGTCCATAGATGGGCAATCTAGTCAAATTCAACCATCATTATCATTTGCTAAATTCTTTCTATAAGAATCACTCTCAGCAATAGTGGCCTGATGCAATTCACCTATCGCTGTACTGATATCTGACAGGACTACAGTGGAAAATTGTGCAACAGTCCAGTTTGGCAAGGGTGAACGTGTTGATAAATTTTTAAAGTGTACAAGACAATCAACTAATGTGCATCCTTATAATTTTCATTAACGCCAATTGAAGTGAAAATTGGAAGGATGAACATCAGGCAGCTGAATCAATATTGCACATTTTATGTTGTCATTAAAAGTTCAAATCATTACCATCCTAACTCAGTGAGAAATGCTTGTCTATTTGGTGTGTGTGTGTATATAATGCTATGAATGCACTGACTATAGATGAGTGGTGCTAATTAATGTTTCAAAGGCCTGCTGCATTATAAAATTTCATTATTTTCATTTCCATTGGAGGGATGAGGTGCCTTCGACTTTTTTAAAACTGCTGTGGTTGAAAGATATTTCCAGTGTTGTCAAATGGCAGTTCTAGGCTGGGGTTTTGACTCGGCAATGATGAAAGAATAGCTGCATCTTTAAATCTGATTGTGCTCCCATAAGCTATTACTTCCTCTTAGCTATTTGGGCTTGAAGAATTTGGAACAAAAATGGAAGAGTGAATTTTGGACCATGGTAAAATATCCCATTGCAAATGGATGTGAAACAGTTTTTGAAACACCAGCATTGATATATAGAGCTATCTAATGGAGCAGTATCATCTGGAGGTTTGTAATTTATAATCTCTTGTCAATTAGGTGAAATTGATTTTTGGGTCTCATTTCAAGCTAATATGGTGCCCTCCATAATGTTCAGGACAAAGACGCATCATTTATTTATTTGCCTCTGTACTCCACAATTTGAAATTTGTAATAGAATAAATCACATGTGGTTAAAGTGCACATTGTCAGATTTTAATAAAGGCCATTTTTATACATTTTGGTTTTACCATGTAGGAACTACAAAAGTGTTTATACATAATTCCCCCCCCCCCCCCCCCCCATTTCAGGGCACCATAATGTTTGGAGAACGTGGCTTCACAGGTGTTTGCCAATGAAAGTCAAAGAAGCCATTATAAGGTTGAGAAACAAGAATACAACTGTTAGAGACATCAGCCAAACCTTAGGCTTACCAAAATCAACTGTTTGGAACATCACTAAGGAGAAAGAGAGCAGTGGTGAGCTTACTAATCGCCAAGGAAGACCTCCACAGCTGATGACAGCAGAATTCTCCCTATAATAAAGGACAAAAAAAAAGAAACACTCGTCCGACAGATCAGAAACACTCTTTAGGAGTCAGATGTGGATTTGTCAATGACCACTGTCCACAGAAGACTTCATGAACAGAAATAGAGGCTACACTGCAAGATGCAAACCACTGGTTAGCCGCAAAAAATAGGATGGCTAAAAACAGTTTGCCTAGAAGTACTTAAAAGTTCTGGAAAAATGGCTTGTGGACAGATGAGACAAAGATTAACATATCAGAGTGTTGGCAAGAAAGTGAGAGAAGGAACTGCCCAAGATCCAAAGCATACCACCTTATCTGTGAAACACGGTGGAGGGGGAGTTATGACCTGGGCATGTATGGCTGCTGAAGGTACTGGCTCACTTATCTTCATTACTGATATAAGTACTGATGGTAGTAGCATAATAAATTCTGATGGTAGTAGCATAATGAATACCACTGGGGTGCCGCACGATTTGCGGACCCGCCAACAGGCTTGTCTGTTTTTTCGTTTAAATGTTCTCTCGTTTGTTTTATGTGGCGGGGAGGGGGAAACTTTTTTTCAATTTCTTACTTTGTTGGAGATGAGATTGTTTTCTGGATCATATCTCCGGTCGCTCTGCGGCCCACCATCGATGGAGCTGGAGGCCTCCTCGGACTGACTTTGAGCCCTACCGAGGGGTGTGGAGTTAACAACGGAGCAGATCCCTTGCCTAGAATCACTCCAACTGTGGCCTGCGAACATTACATTGAGAGCTCGCAATCTCGGGCGAGGCCGTCGGGAAGCTCCAATGACACAGAGGCTCGACCAGCTTTGACGCAGGGTGTGATCGCCAGCGGAGGGAAGCTAACATCCAGCTGATCGCCCCGATGCGGAGGACCCAAATGCCGTTGTCTACAGGAGTCAAGATCGTCCCGTCAACGGAGGGCTTGAGGCCCCCGACCGTGGAAGAGCAAAGAAGTGATTGGAACTTGTTTTCGCCTTCCATCACAGTGAGGAATGTGGAGGAGTCACTGTGGTGGATGTTTATGTTAAAATGTATTTTGTGCGTTCCGTTGCTTTTTATTTATTTGTATGATTGACTTGACAAATGAAATTCCTGGTATGTTGCAAAACATACTTGGCTAATAAAGTATTATTGTGATTGTAATTGTGAAGTGTATAGACACATCCTATCTGCTCAAGTTCAAACGAATGCCTCAAAACTCATTGGCCGGCGGTTCATTTTACCGCAAGACAATGATCCCAAACATACTGCTAACGCAACAAAGGTTTTCCAAAGCTTAAAAATGGTAAATTCTTCAGTGGCCAAGTCAATCACCCGATCTGAACCCGATTGAGCATGCCCGTTACCTGCTGAAGAGAAAACGGAAGGGAACTAGCCCCAAAACAAGTATAAGCTAAAGATAGCTGAAATATAGGCCTGGCAGAGCATCACCAGAAAAGACACCCAGCAACTGGTGATGTCCGTGAATTGCAGACTTCAAGCAGTCATCGCATGCAAAGATAATAGACAATAGGTGCAGGAGTAGGCCATTTGGCCCTTCGAGCCAGTACCGCCATTCAATGTGATCATGGCTGATCATCCCCAATCAGTACTTCATTCCTGCCTTCTCCCCATATCCCCTCCGCTATTTTTAAGAGCCCCATTAGCGCTCTTGAAAATATCCAGAGAACCGGCCTCCACTACCCTCTGCGCTGGAGAATTCCACACTCACAAAACTCTGTGGGGGGAAAAGCGTTTCCTCATCTCCGTTCTAAACGGCTTACTCACATTCTTAAACTGTGGCCCCTGGTTCTGGACTCCCCTAACATCTGGAACATGTTTCCTGCTTCTAGCGCGTCTAAACCCTTAATAATCTTATGTTTCAATAAGATACCCTCTCATCCTTCTAAGCTCCAGTGTATACAATCCCAGCCACTCCATTCTCTCAGCATATGACAGTCCCGCCATCCTGGGAATTTACCTTGTAAATTTACATTGCACTCCCTCAATAGCAAGAATGTTTTCCTAACATACATGATATTGTCATGTCCCAAACATTATGGTGCCCAGAAATGGGGGGACTATGTATAAACACTGCTGTAATTTCTACATGTTTAAACCAAAATTTATAAAAAATGGTCTTTATTAAAATCTGACAATGTGCACTTTAACCACATGTGATTTTTTTTTCTATTACAGATATCAAATTGTGGAGTATAGAAGCAAATAAATAAATGATGGGTCTTTGTCCCAAACATTATGGAGGGCATTGTATGTGTAACTCATTAAACTGTGACCCATATCCAGTTCCGTCCTGTGGACCAAAAATCCCTGCACTGATTAGAAATCTAACATAGCAGTAGTTCTATTGATGTCTTGGGAGAAGGCATTTTCCATCTTTTTTTCCTCTGTTAATTTCATCGCAGACTCAAACTACTTTAGTTGGGAATATATCATTTGTAATCTGCTATAATTTTCAATGTTCAATTATGAGCTTGATCCCCTATTTACTTATCATCTAAACACATATCTGTTACCAATCAGGAGCAGGAAAGGAGGCCAGATATTTGCATTTCATAAACCAAGAACGCTATTATTACCCCTTGTGATTTCCATGGCTTTGATTGACTAACATATGTTACGAATCTCTATAGGCTGGAGGGAGATTCCATGTCAGTTTAACTAATGACTTCCAGAGTCATGTTTTTACTTATAATGCAAATGTTTTTGTATTTTTAAATTATAGTTATGATGCCTTCTCTTTTCAATGGGTTATTTATTTTATATTGTATTTACAGCTCTGAAACTGACAAATGTTTGCACGTTTGTTATGCTCCGAAACAGCATAAATGACAGATACGCACTTGTACGCAACTGTTCCCCAAATGTTTTTATTTTTTTATGATGTTAGAATAATATTTTTACAGTGAATGTTCATAATTTGTTAATATAATGTTCATTCTTATTTACAAATGGCAATAGACAATAGGTGCAGGAGTAGGCCATTCGGCCCTTCGAGCCAGCACCACCATTCAATGTGATCATGGTTGATCATCCACAATCAGTAACCCGTTCCTGCCTTCTCGCCATATACCCCGACTCCTCCATCTTTAGTCAAGTCAAGTCAAAAGAGTTTATTGTCATGTGTCCCTGACAGGACAATGAAATTCTTTCTATGCTTCAGCACAACAGAACATAGTGGGCATTGACTACAAAACAGATCAGTGTGTCCAGGTACCATTATATACGTAAATACACACATGAATAAATAAATTGATAAAGTGCAAATAGCAGATAAAGGGGTAGTAATGTCCGAGCCAAGTTTAATAGCCTGGTGGCTGTGGGGAAGTAGCTAATCCTGAACCTGGTCGTTGTAGTCCTCAGGCTCCTGTACCTTCTTCCTGAAGGTAGTAGGGAGATGAGTGTGTGGCCAGGATGGTGTGGGTCTTTGATGATGCTGCCAGCCTTTTTGAGGCAGCGACTGCGATAGATCCCCTCGATGGAAGGGAGGTCAGAGCCGATGATGGACTGGGCAGTGTTTACTACTTTTTGTAGTCTTTTCCTCTGCAGGGCGCTCAAGTTGCCTAACCAAGCCACGATGCAACCCGTCAGCAAGCTCTCTACTGTGCACCTGTAGAAGTTAGAGAGAGTCTCCTCGACAGACCAACTCTCCGTAATCTTCTCAGGAAGTAGAGGTGCTGATGAGCTTTCTTATCTATAAGCCCTATCTAGCTCTCCCTTGAAAGTATCCAGCGAACCGGCCTCCACTGCCCTCTGAGTCAGAATTCCATAGACTCGCCACTCTCTGTGAGAAAAAGTGTTTTCTCGTCTCTGTTGTAAATCGCTTGCCCCTTATTCTTAAACTGTGGTCCCTGGTTCTGGACCCCCAACATCGGGAACATGTTTCCTGCCTCTAGCATGTCCAAATGTGTATAATAATCTTATATGTTATTCTTCCAGAGTATGCAAACCCAGCCGCTCCATTCTCTCAGCATATGACAGTCCCGCCATCCCTGGAATTAACCTTGTGAACCTACTCTGCACTCCCTCAATAGCAAGAATGTCCTTCCTCAAATTTGGAGACCAAAACTGCCCACGGCGAACGGTCTTTGAAGATAGTCAAGCACTACTGCCATACCATAAAAAATAATCTTCACAACCTTAATTGAAAGCTTGCTAGGAGTGTATTCTAGTGCATTTTTACATGGGTGGAGAAATGAGATTGCAGATACTGGAATGTAAAACAAAAACAGAATTCTGAAAGAGCTCTGTGGATCAAGCAGAAGCTGTGGAGGCAAAGGTTTTTCACTTTGCGACCCAGCATCTGGACTGATAAGTAAAAGGAACATTTGTCTACTAACTGCACTTTGCACATCCCACAACCCTTGTTCTCCGCTCACCCCAATTGTTCCTACCTCTTCTCTGCTGATCCTACCCCGCCCTCTCCTCAGATCCCATATCTTAACCTCAGCCCCAACACTATCCACAATCCTTCTCCACCCTTGCTCTCTTCACTCCACCCCCGCCTCCTTCCCCACCTCCCCCTCTGACTCCATGCCTCACCCCAGCTCCAACCTCTCCACCATCCAATCCATCTCCTCCGACCTCCTCTCTCTCATTTGTACCTCTGTGTCTACACCTCAGTGAATTCTGGCCCCCACATGATAGGAGCTCTTCCACCACCTCTGTGCTTATTTCTAAAACAACAAATTGTCCCCACTCTCTTCCCTGATGACCATTTCTCGTGTTTAGACCTCTGCCACTTCCTCTAGCCCCAAACATAAAATCCCTTCTTTATATGTATAAATTGCCATGGGATTTTTCTTAATCCAACTCTCCTTTACTACTGTCTTTGTATTCCTTATGGGCCCTGTCTGTTTTCTTCTTCCTAATCCTTACATAGACTTTTTTACACAATTTACAACATTATCATCATCCTAGGTAACCAAACCTTGTTATCCTCATCTTCCTTCCTCACTGCAGCATGCCCGTTGTGAATTATGTTCAGCTGGTCTTTAAACTAATCCCTCATGTCTGGTGTAGACTCGTCCAATACCAGCTGTTCCCAATCCATGCTCCCTAGTTCCTGCCTAATAATAAAAAAAGTAACAAGAAACAAAAAAATAAACTACAGATGCTGGAACTTTGCATAAAAAAACAAAGCACTGGAGTAACTTACCAGACCGAGCAGCATGTGTAGGAAGGAACTGCAGATGCTGATTTACATCGAAGATAGACACTAAATGTTAGAGTAACTCAGCGAGACATGTAGCATCTCTGGATAGAAGGAATGGATGACATTTCTGATCGAAGAAGGGTCTCGACCCGCAACCTTACCTGTTCCCTCTATCCAGAGATGCTGCCTGTCCCACTGAGTTATGCCAGCATTTTGTGTCTAGGTCAGGCAACATCGCTGGAAGACACGGATGGGCAATGTTTTGCTTTGGGACATTTCTTCAGACCCGAAATATTGTCCTGACCCGAAATATTGCTTAACCATGTCCTCCAGAGATGCTGCCTGACCCACTGAGGTACTCTGTCACTTTGTGTTCCTGCCTAAGAAAGATGTAATTTGCCTTCACTCAATTTAACACTCCCCATACCAACCCCTCTGAGGTCCAAATTTAGCCTTATTCACATACATCTTTAAACTTAAGCTGATGTGATAACTGTTCTCAAAATGCTCTCTCTCTGAAACCCGAAATATCTGGCCCAGCTCGTTTCACTGGAGCATGGAGTATGGTCTAGTATGGAGCCGTCCCAGGTTGGATGCTCTACCAACTCTTTTGACAAGTTCTCTGAGGTACACCTAAAAAGCTGATTTGGGGGAAATTAAATTCACCCACCTTGATAGTAGTAGTAGGCCCCCTTTGGTCATGACTGACCATGGGTGATGCATCCTGGTCGGATGCAAGCCTGGGTGATGTCATATGGAGCACAGGCTGTTGCCCATGCAGCACGTCCCCCCTCTCCACGTCGCTGATCGATCCAAACGGACAGCAGGGCTGCTACAGTTTGGCACCAGCGCCGTTGCAGGAGCTGCCAGAGCGAGGTTGTAGACAACGATGAACTGCCGTAGGGGCTCCGACTCCGGATTTTCTTGAGGTTTACTCCCGGAGCCTTTTCCATGACTGGATATGGCCACAAGGATATGGAGGTTTAAATCAGAGTTTTCCTAGATGGACTGCCATCTCAGGCTGATGAGCCCCATCTGCCCACTATGATCGATGGTCTTATCTCGCTTCCCTCTTCCCCTGCTGCATTTTATTTTCATGGAAATTATCATAAATCAACACTTGGGGTATGAATATCAGCTCGCCACTTTTTAGCGTAGAATCACTGTGCACCAGATCTTGCTGGATGTGGGTACAAAGTCCTTTCTTATCTGAGGCATAGGCAAGACCCAATCGATCTGAAGACAAATCAAGACTGGGAAAGTCACTGACCCAAGCTCTCCAGAGATACTGTCTGACCCGCTGAGTTGCTCCAGCACTTTGTATTTTTTTTTTTTTCTTGCATGCCATGCAGTTCCTTGTATCCATGATTTATAGTCAAATACTCTTAAGTATTTTGGAACAAATGAATTTCATATTTGTTTCCAAGAATGTTGAGTTGTTGCATGTAAGAGCCTCCCTATGGTCAACGTGGGCCCATTCCAAAGACCCCATGAGCCACATCATGATAGCCGTTTAATCATTCAAAGTATAAATGATTCAAGAGAGTTTATTGTCATGTGTCCCTGATAGGACAATAAAATTCTTGCCTTGCTTTAGATTCAATGCAGCATTGTCTCGGGTCCAACCATTTTCAATCCGTTCAGCAAATTTCTTTCTATCATGAACTCGGAAGCAGCAATGATTCTTATCGGTCGGGCATCATCTCGAGAGCATGCATATTAAATATAACTAGTTGCTGTTAGTGCTGTGCCCTTTGAGGTATAAGTGTTGCCATCTTCCTTTTAATCTAAAAGCCTATAGGCAAGATTGTAGAGTACCAGCAAAAGCACTTAATTAAATGGTGTCAGAAATCAAAGTTTCTCCTCTGAAGAGTTCCTCTGACATCCTATGCAGGAAATGGGTTTTGTAACACTAGAATTTCCTAAGCCCAGTGCTACAAACTTTATATTTGAGCAGGGAAATGAATTCACTTGGGGATATTACCTCAGCTTTGGTCATAAGTGGTTCACATACCTATCCCAGCCCTCCATTAATTTACAGACCCCAGCCAAACATTCAGTACATGTTATTATGTTTTCAGTTGACATTTTATTTTCTGTTTGAGATATAAACTGTCATAAATTTCTAAAAAATATTCGGGGATATTGTGTAAGGTGATATATAAATACTTTTAAGAAGAAAGTTTTTAATGATATTTCACAGATTTAACAGATTTTGAATAAATCTTGCCCCAAAACCCCCAAATTTTCTGATTCAATTTGCAGGTCGTGTTTATGTCACAACGCCTGTAAAACCGGTGTGTGGGCCAGGCTCGGAGGTGGCAATAAGTGGCGTTTATTGTAGTTGACTAACTGTATGTATGGAGCTGTACAACACTGAAACATATCCTTCAGCCCACCTTGTTCTCACTGACCAAGATGTTTCATCTATGCAAGTCTCACCTGCCTGAATTTGATCCATATCCCTCTATTGTTTTCCTATCCATGCAGTGGTAGTGGTCCAAATGAGTTTTAAATATTGTTATAGTACCTGCCTCAACTACCACCCTTTGTGGTGGCTGGGGGTGTGGATACATCCATATGCACTAAAGCAACAAGTGGAGGAAGAACTCGACAGGTTAGAGCGGAATGGAGTACTCGTGAAGACAGACCAGAGTAACTGGGAAACGCCAATTGTGGCTGTACCCAAGGCCGATAAAACCGTTCGACTATGTGGTGACTACAAAGTCACAATCAACCAAGCCGTTGATAACTAACAATATCTGTTACCAACCTCGCAAGATTTGTACGCAGACCTTAGCGGAGCAAGAGTCTTCACAACACTGGATTTGTCTCGCACTTGCGCCCAACTCAATGAGAAACAAAACTATGAATGAACTTCATGCCGAACATCCTGGCATTGTAAGCATGAAGTCAATTGCCAGAAATGTTGTGTATTGGCCTGGCATTGACAGTGACATCGAGTCACTGGTGAGCAAATGTAGCAATAACTGGAGTAAACCACCAAAAACACCACTGCAACCCTGGTCATGGCCAAGTAGACCTTTTCAGAGAGTTTATGTAGATTTTTGTGAAAAGGGTAATGATCACTTTCTGGTACTAGTAGATAGTCATTCCAAATGCATTGGGGTCGAGCACTACTACAGAGTGTACCATAGATGAGTTGAGATCAATTTTTGTATGCTATGGTTTACCGGAAGTACTTGTTTCTGATAACAGGCCTCAGTTTCGTTCAGAACGGTTCAAAGAGTTCATGCAGTGGAATGGTGTAAAACACACACTTGTTACCCCCATGCCATCCAGCCTCCAACGGGGTGGCGGAAAGGTCTGTTAGAGTTGTCAAAGATGCTCTCAAGAAACAGGTTTTGCAGGGTAGTTCAAAGCTCAGCATGAAACATCGTTTGGCTAGTTTCTTGCTGAAGTACAGAACCACACAACAACGTGTTACTCACCGGCAGAACTGTTGATGAAGAGAAGGCTAAGAATATGCCTAGGTCGAATTTGGCCTTGAATTGAGCAAAAACAGTTAAATCAAAAACACCATATTGACTCCCACAAAGAGGAGAGGTACCTCAAGCCAGATGAGCAGGTTTGTGTTCTCAGTCCTCCCAACAAGTCCAGTCGAGACAAATGGGATGTTGGGGGAAAAAGTGTAAAAGGCCTGTCCCACCAGCATGCAACTCTATGCGATGAACGCGATGAAACCGGCAGCGGGGCCTGCGCGGAGGTCGCGTGATCCCCTGTACAGGCCCGTTCCCACCAGCATGCGCCTGCATGCGGCAAGCGCAACTAAACCGGCAGCAGGGGCCGCGCGGAGGTCGGGTGAGTGGCGCAACGCAGCGCAAAGTGAGGCGAACTTGGAGCAAGTCCAAGGTAAGTTCGCCAAGACTTAGAGGGGCACACAGAGAGGGGCACCGAGGCACACACACACACACACACACACACACACACAGAGGGCCACGGAGCCTCACACATAGAGGGTCACGGAGGCACTTACAAATAGGTTCACGGAGGCACGAATTCCGGGCGGTGTGTAAATGTCGAGGCGACTGCGAGCCGACAAGCCGTTGCCGTGCGGAATTTTTGGACATAGTCGGTTTTTCGGAGCCCTGCGCGGTGTCGGGACGAACTCCGCACAATTCCGCACGGCTCCTGCGATCGAAGTGGGACCGGCCCCGCGACGCCGGACGGCGCAAGCGACCACGTTAGGTCGCGCTAATCGCATAGAGTTGCATGCTGGTGGGACAGGCCCTTTAGCGTGTGGATACTTATTTGGAGATAGGATCAAAAGTGTTCATGTTGATCAAATGATTCCAGCCAAAGATGAACCAAAAACTGAGCATGAAGTCCTAATAAAAGCTGACTTTGTCAGTGATGGCCATATCCTGTAAAATGTTATATTTTTGGATCAGTATAACTAATATTTGACTTATTTTCTCACCGCTCCTCAGAGCGCCAGAGACAGGTTCAATCTTAAGCTCAGTTGCTATCTGTGGAGTTTGCATATTCTCCCTGTGACCATGTGGATTTCCTCTAGGTGCTTCTGCTTACCCCCATATCCCAATGTACAAGGAGTGGGGCAAGTGATCAATGGTTGTCAAAAGTTGGTGGGCTAAAGGCTATGTTGCCATGCTGTATCTTTAAACAAAGCAGTTTGATTTTTTTCGCAAGATTTCAGCTTTTACAGTCCCTTGTGCCTGCACTATTTGGGTTTATTCAATTAATTTCTAGTGTTTTTTAAATTTCATTGAGAGAGATCAGTCGCATGTATTTAATATACAATGATGTCTAACTTCCATGAAATACCATGATGCTTTGATATTCTTGGATGGAAAAGAATAATTGCTTAAAATAAAATCATTTTGTAGAAAACAAATAATGATAATGGATTACTTTGTTAAACCACAAAACTGAAGCTCAATTTAAAACCTGAATTTTATGTACATAGTTAAAACATTCCAACAAAAAAGTTGTCTGAAATGTAAAGGCCAGGAGTGTAATGGACCTGTCCCACTGCAGGAGACTATGCAGTTGCCATATGTCCGCGGGTGGTTGCCGGGGAGTTGCCTTCATGGTCGTGAGGAGTTCCCTCATTCTGGAAACTAATCGCAGCCTCATTATGGTCGCCGGAAATTTTTCAACATGTTGAAAAATTAGCGGCAGCCAGAATGAAGCAGCCATGGAGAGTAGCAAGAATTCTCATGCCGTAGGTGGGTCGCCAGGAGGTCCTAGTGGGTTGCTATGAGGTCGAAGGTTCTTGTAGGTTGTAGCCGGTGCTGACCGGTGAATTTCATTAGCTCATTGGGGGAAAAAAAAGTTTTCAGATCCAAGGATAACCGGACGGTAATGTTAAATGTCCGCCGAGCTTCACAGCCGTGTATCACTGACTTCTTAAAAGGTGTCTCCAGTCCTTCTCTACTCCTTCTCCCCCCTTTTTAAAGGACTTACCGTGCGTCTTAATTACAGCGCCAACCTTCCTGTTCATCGCGGTGTGTGTCTGAATCATCTTGGCTTTGCACCATGTGAATTTCACTCGGACAGCGCTCTCCCCGCTTGCCCTGTCCCCCGCCTGCATAACGGGCTTGTAAAGGAAACTGTGTGTGTGTGTTCCACTCTGACAGTCGCCGTCCCAGATGCCGGTTTTTCAGATGACTGCCGGCAACTTGACAGCCGCCTGAAAATACGCCCAAGTTGGACAGTCCCATAAGTACAGTGGAGAGGGGGAAAAAGATCAGACGCAAGATTGTTGTATCTCTGTCAAGGAAAATGTGAGTCTACTTTGCTAGCTCTGCAAATTTCTAAGCACAAAATGGGTTTGAAACTTTTTCCAACCTTGTACCTGTTGTGCAACCTTGAATTTAACCTTCCAATTAGCGCTTTGTGGAATTTGCCTTTCTGGCCACACCATTCACCTTTTTGTACAGTTATGTTGCAAGACAATCATTGCGTTGAACTTTAAGTGATATGAATAGCACCCAAGATTAGTTTTTATTATTTTGTAACAGCATAAACCTGTTGAGAATTAACATTGAAAGTACACATGAATCACTATACCTGTAGCTGTTGGAAATACAGCAGTCAGCACTGTTCATTTCCTTGGCAGCTTGTTTATTTTTGATCATGAAACATGTGACTCGATTACATGTTCTATTCTGCAAATTAATGTTGGAGATCAAAACCATCTCCTCAATATTAAATTGTGACCATCACTTAATCTTTAGATGATTTGGCAAAGGCAAGAATAATAAAATGTGTATTATTATTTGAAATATGTTTAGTTTACTAGTGATACAGTGTGCAAACAGGCCCTTTGGCCCACCGTGTCTGCCCTGACTAATGACCACCCCGTATACTAACACTATTCTACACACTAGCGCCGATTTTACAAATTGCCGAGGCCAAATAACCTACAAACCGGTGCATCCGGAGAATACCCATGCAGTCACAAGGAGAATCTACAAACTCCGACCAGACAACACCCGCTACTCAGGATCGAACCAGTGTCTCTGGCATTGTAAGGCAGCAACTCTACTTTTGTGCCTCTGTTGTGCCCAATATATAATTATGCAGGTGTAGAAAGAGTGAGAAGGGCTGCAGATAAAAGAATATGATATATTCAATCAAAATTAATTTGCAAAATTAAGAATTTACTTTATGAAAAATCCAAATTTTCTCAACTATTTTTGGTGAACTTTGGTGAGCTCTGGTGCATTAGACTACATTGCTTTATTCTTAAAAGCAAGGGCTAGACAAGTGACCCATATTTAAGGGGGAAAACATATTAGTTTATTTGCATTTATTGAATTGTTTCTTGGCATGTCGTAAGCCAGTTGTGAATTATATTTCCAAAGTAAAGAACACTAACTTTACAATTACCTAAATATTGAATGGTCTTGCATGTACTCTGAGCCTTCACAACCCTCTAGGGTAGTTGAATTCTAATGATTCACTGCCCTTGGTGGGGAAAAAAAAGGTTGTTTTTGTGCCTGATAGCTGACCTGTTATTTTGAGATTGGAGCTTCCTATCAAGGGAAAATATTATTCCTGCAACAGCTTTAACCCCCATTTGGTATAATCCAGTGAGTCGGGATCTCATTGCCTCGCAACTCTAGAAAATATAGCTGGTTTCGGACAATCAGGACAATTCCAATGACCGAGCAATCACTGTCCCATGATTGTCCTTTCATCATAGGACAGACAATTTCACCTCCCCTTGTCCCTAACCAAATGATCCCAAGATGAAATCTGCTGAACTTTTGTTGCATTCATCATTCACAAGCATGTTCTTCCATGGAAGGAGGATGAAAGTTACAGACATTATTCTAGGTGTAGCCTTCAAGTAGGTTCAAGTTCTAAATGTTCTGAGTGTACCTATGTCTACATCCCATTAAGCTTTAATTCTATTAGTTCTATGCTTCAATTATCGTCTGGGGTGAAAAAATAATGTTAATTGTAAAATCTCCTCTAAATCTCCTACCCCTACTTTAAATATATGCCTCGTGATCACAGGTACCTATGCAAAGAGAAAAGTTTCCAACTTCCTAAGCTATGCTCATTTTGTGTACCACTATCTAGTTAATTTTCAGTCTTCTCTACTCCAAGGAAAACAAACCCAGTGTATCCTGTCTCTCCTCATAACTGAAATGCTCTATGTTAAGCAACATTCTGGCAAATCTCCACTGCACGTCTCCAGTACAATCACATGCTTCCTAGGTTCTGTGTTTTATAGCTGCAAACTTTTTCCTTATAATCAATAACACCTCAAATCTTCGAACCATCTGTAATCTTTACTAGACATATTTCCTACAATCACATCCAGAACCATCTGCAAACTTTATTAGACATATTTCCTACGATCACATATAAACTATGTAATAATTTGCAAGGATCTGAACACCAGTCCCCATGATACTTCATGGGTCACTGGCTTCCAATCACAAAAACAACCCTTGATGATTTCTCTATGCCTCCTGTAATCAATCCAATTTGGCAACTTACCCTGAATCCCAAGGGTTTGAACCTTTTGTAGTTTAGAGATAGAGCGCAGAAATGGGTCTTTCGGCCCAACGAGTCTGTGCTGACCAGCGATCCCCGCTCATTGGCACTACACTACACACACACTAGGGACAATGTTTTTACATTTATACCAAGCTAATTAATCTACAAGCCTGTACATCTTTGGGGTGTGGGAGGAAACCGAAGATCACAGAGGAAGTTCACGGGGAGAATGTGCAAGCCGTACAGACAAGCACCCGCGGTCGGGTTTGCACCCAGGTCTCCAGAGCTGCAAACGCTTTAAGGCAGTAATTCTACGGCTGCACCACTGTCACACCAGCTTATCATGTCAAAGGGCTTACTGAAATTGATAACCGCATTGACACACTTGGTTATCTCAAACTTCTGTCAAAGTAGTCAGATAGGATCTCTGTGGAAAACCATGTTAACTTTATTAGATTAGATTCTTAGTCCTGGCCCTCAGAATTGTCATCCATCCACTGATAATAGACTTCTTGACATGCACTTACCTGGCTATTCCCAGCTACACCTGCTAAATAAATGTATCACAATTGCTATCTTTCAGTAATCTGGCACCTCTTATATTGTTAAAGATTAAAAAAAGAATATTCTGAGGGCCAGCAGTGTCCACCCTTGTCACCCATAAGGTTTCATCAGGGTATTGGGGGGGGGGGGGGGGGGGCGGGCGGCGGTGGTGTTCTGTCCACATTTAAACCTCTGAAGACATCTAATATTTTCTCCTCTTCCCTGGTAATTTTTTGTTTTGTCATGGCATGGCCCTATCATTTCTCCAGATAGTTTTGCCACAGTATTTCTATACCTTTGTTTCCATATGGCATGGAAACAGACCGTTCAGCCACCAAATCTGTACTGACCGTAAAGCACCCATATACACTAATCCCATTGGATACTTTCCATTTGCTTATTAATGCACCCCAATTTCTACGGTTAAGTTATGTTAGAGGTAATTTGCTGTTAATTCACAATTAACCCTCAACAAGCACATCTTTGGAATCTGGAGAAGGCCCACGTGGTTACAAGAAGAAAATGCAACCTCCACACAGTCAGTGCCAGTTGTCGGGATCGATCTTTGGTCGTTGGTGTTGTGGGCACAAACACGACAAAATACACCACTGCAACACCTTTTCCTTTCAATCCCCGGATTGGTGGTTTTATTTATGCACTTTTGCAGCACAGTCAGCACAAACATCCCGGCTGGTATAAAAATAGAAAATGTTCTAGAGTTCTGCTGTGGTCTCCTTCCTCACTGCTGAATTTGCCAACTGCAATGTTCTTCCCTGTAGTGAGCACAGATGGGAAGTATTCCCTTAAGCCCTTGCCTATGTCCTTTGAAGCCGGTCACAAATTGCTCCATTTGCTCTCATTATTTCTCCATATAGAATTATGACCTGTTGAATCTCATTCCCTAACTCTTTGATACCCCATCTCCAGTATTGTATGGTTCTAATGGCCTTCTAATACATTCTTAGCTTCTTAAATCTTAAGGGCATTGAAAGATTGACAGGACATTGAGGGTTTATTCTCATTTAGTGATGAGAGGCCTGGATAATACTCTTGTCAGAAATCCTCATCACTTTCCGGCTTCATTGTCCTTGAATTGATGCACCCCACTACAGATGGGAAGGTATCTTCCCTGCTCCGTAGTTCTCCCGCACAACCTCTTCTCTACCCCTCTATTTTTGTCTTGGAAATTTCTTCAGCCCCACCTCGTTCACTGAACTATACTTATTGGTTTGGTAACTTTTTTGCGGTTTGCTTCATTGGCCCTCTGAAGCAAACTGATTTTCTACATGGATAGGAAAGGTTTAGAAGGAAATGGGTCAATCGCAGGCAGGTGGGATGAGTATAGATGGAGCATCTTGGTTGACGTGAGCAAGTTGGGCTGAAGGGCCTGTTTCCATGCCTCTGTGGAAGACTCTATGCCTCTAAGACTATAGTGGGAAGTTTTGGTTTAATACAGTTCTTCATAAATAAAAATAATACCATTGACAACAGAGCAGGAGCCTGTCCTGCTGAGTTACTCCAGCATTTTGTGTCTTTGGTGTTAACCAGCATCTGCTGTTCCTTCCTATGCAAAAATTAGGTTGATGTTTTTGACATGCGTGGGGCATAATGGGCAGTTAAATTGCGAGTATCTGGCTTGTGAGGAAATGTTGGGTGCAGATAAGGTTATGCATTACTGGTGTTATTTATAGATGCAGAGAAACTACAGATTGAATGATTAATTGGAATTTGGGACTGAACATACCAGTCAATAAAACAGATTATTTGATCATTATCACATTGTTTGTGGGAGATTGTAGTACAAAGATTGGCTGTCTTGTTACTGATAGCTTGTTATTTTAAAAATGTGATTTAATTTTGTTATGTTAACACCTGTTGCCAGCCACCTTTCTATATGCAGTTACAATTCACAGAACAATTATAGATGAATATATGTAACAGACCTGCGGAATAAATAGAACAGATGAAATTAATTTATTATGAATGCATTACAAGGGCTATTTCTGAACAGTATGTTCTCTTTGGTCCAATTAGTCTGTTGGTGTGTATTATTGTCCTTTTTAAACTGGCTTAATTCTATCTGCTGCTTAGCCTTTCAGCAAATCTTTTTATTAATTTATAAATAAATACACTTAGATTTTTGTAGAAACCTAAACTATTTGCTGTAATCTCATATTTGGTTGTTAATGCTTCACATTCTAACCAGTCTGATTTAAGGGCATCTTCCCTGGATGATAATCAGTTGGTAACGTACTTTAATGCACCCAATTCTGTATATTTTCAAAAGTAGAAATATTTTATCTACGGTTAAACTGTCACACCTCGGACATCCAGTTTCAGTCTTCTCTTTTCAAAATACATATTCCAGTTTTAGCTTTTACTTGTTTGCCTTTTAAATTGCTTTGCTGACTTATGCTATATTTAATTTTATTTATCTGTCCACTAGATCCCCTTTGTTCAACTTGTTGTCGGTGCTTGTTTATTTTTCACCATAATGCGTCACCTAGCATTTATGTTTGTAAAACTTAATTTGCCACTCAACACATATTCTAATACCTTCCTGTTTAGGTTTGTTACTAAACCTAATCCATTCCTATAAATTGAGGATCAATGGTGCTCCAGAAACATTCTTCTTCTTTTGGAATGTTGCTTCATACATTCCTCTGAATAACCCTTACTCATATTTTATGTTTCATCTCTTCTGCAGATACATAGAACTTCGTACATTGTTCCTCAATACGTCTCTGCTGCAACATATAATTCTGCTATGTTTGATTATTCAGTAAAGAACAAGGAAATTATCTATTGTTGTGCATTTGGGTGTTCTAGCCATTAACAGGCATCCAGCTATCGTTTGCAGAAAGTATAACATTAAGCATTTTTACATTCTACAGAACCTAATTCTGAGTCTAATAGACAAAGCATGCATTACCTAAACATAATGCTGTAAAAGCTGAGAATTTATGAATATTATTTATTATGCAAATGTTAGTCTTAATTTTACTTTAACTATAGAACTTTTGTTGTGCTTGGCTTCAGTTGTTTCCTGGCAAGTGTAAACCTGAGGTCTCTGCAAATGACTGAGTGTGCATTTCTGTTCTTTTTTTAAAATTCCAGACAATATTTGAATTTGACTAATTTCCGTTTGACTTATTAGTTTTGCCACACTGTTATTTCCTTTTTTGATATCGTGTACAATATACTTCATAAAGTGGTGTTCTAAAACCTTCAGCAAAATTTCCTGTTACCTGCAGGAAATAGATAATTTCCTTGTTCTTTCCTGAATAATCAAACATAGCAGAATTATATGTTGCAGCTGAGACGTATTGAGGAAAAATGTACGAAGTTCTATGTAAAGCTCAGAGTTGGTGTCAAGCCATCTTAATAGTTTGGTGACACAAGCAGCTGCGGATGCTGGAATCTTCTGTAGAACACAAAATGCTGGAGTAAGTCAATGGATCAGACAGCATCTCTGGAAAACATGGTTGGGCAACATTTCATGGCTGATCATCCCCAATCTGTACCCGTTTCTGCCTTCTCCCCATATCCCCTATTTTTAACAGCCCTATCTAGCTCTCTCTTGAAAGCATCCAGAGAACCTGCTTCCACCGCCCTCTGAGGCAGAGAATTCCACACTCGCCACTCTCTGTGAGAAAAAGTGTTTCCTCATCTCTGTTCTACATGGCTTACTCCTTATTCTTAAACTGTGGTCCCTGGTTCTGGACTCCCCCAACAACAGAAACACGTTTCCTGCCTCTAGCGTGTCCAAGCCCTTAACAATCTTATATGCTTCAATGAGATCCCCTCTCATGCTTCTAAACCCCAGAGTGTCCAAGCCTAGCTGCTCCACTGTCTCACCATATGACAGTCCCGCCATCCCGGGAATTAACCTTGTAAACCTACGCTGCACTCCCTCAGTAGCAAGAATGTCCTTCCTCAAATTAGGGGACCAAAACTGCACACAATACTCCAGGTGTGGTTTCACTAGGGCCCTGTACAACTGCAGAAGGACATATTTGCTCCTATATTCGATTCCTCTTGTTATAAAGGCCAACATGCCATTCGCTTTCTTCACTGCCTGCTGTACCTGCATGCTTACTTTCATAGACTGATGTACAAGGACCCCCAGATCCCATTGTACTTCCGCTTTTCCCAACTTTACACCATTTAGATAGGTGGAGGGGCAGGGGCCCTGCAGATGGACTTGGACAGGACTAATTCTGCTCCTCTCTTATGATCTTATTTTAAATTGAAGGTGGAGAAATGGGATTGAGGTGGAGATCAGTCATGTTCTGACTGAATAGTAGATTGGATACATTGGCTGATTTTTGTTCCCACAAAATTAATTCAGATTATTCATAATTTTATTCCAGTAAACCAGTGGTTTTGGGTGGCAGTTATTATATTTAAAATTCTAAATCTACAAATGACGACATGGAATTTCAATGAAAATGGTCTGATTTTTAGCAATCGTGGCCTTGATTTCGATTATGTAAATGGTTGACCATTGTTCATTTTTGCCGATAGGTGCTATAGCATTTGCTTTCTGTGGGGTATAGAATATTTAATACAGCATAGCACAGAAATAGGCCCTTTGGCCCACACTATCTGTCAAGTGTGACGCCAAATTAAATTAATCTCCTCTGCCTGCACATGGTCAATATCCCACCAATCCCTGTATATCCACGTGCCTATTCAAAAGCCTTTAATGTCACGGTTGTAACTGCCTCCAACATAACCCCAAGCCGCACATTCAAGCATCCACTATACTCTGTAAAAACAAAAAAACTTTTCCAACCAACATCTCTTTATAGCTATTATCCAGGCAGCATTGGTAAACCGCTTCTGCACCCTCTCCAAAGTCTCCACATCCTTCCTGTAATATGATATGACGGGAAATCCATTTGAAAAATACTTTGCACATGTTTTTTTTATGCTGAAGAAAACTTCCAGTATAGCAATTCCTGCAATGTTTATTTATTTCTTCTTCCATGAGTTTAAGATTTTCATAAATTGGAAAAACTTTTTACTGAATAAATACTGCAAATTTTTGTCATCTTTCCACTGTTGTTGCTGAATATGGAGGATATAAACCAAAACCTCAGGAATGAAATGGATTTTAATATAGAAACTGGTGTCTGCCAACAGAAACTGTATTATGTCTTTGGCAAAAAAAATCTTTCAGCTGAATCCTAAAAAAAAAGTTAATTGTATTTGACCTGTAGATAATGTATTTCAGAATCACAGGGTATACGGCAGAAGGAGTAAGCTGTAAATGGGGGACGGTGGCTGTGGGGAGTGTGTGAAATACGTTATGGTAATTGACTAAAATTTCTTGCATTACAGAAATCCCAAGAATGTGAAAACTTTGAACTGTACACATTGGTTCAAATTGTGAAAAATCTTGGGTCCAAATGATTTGACTTCTCGACATTGAACTGTTTGGAAGGTTATTTTTCAATGCGCTAATAGAAAATGCAAACTCCATGACTGATATTAGTTGAGTTAGTGCAAAATATATTCATGTTTTTTTGTGTGACAAACATCCTTCCCAAGTCTAGTCTGTCCAGCTCTGTCAGAATCTTGTAAATGGCAGTTGGATCCCTCTTCTAAGCTGTAGAGAGTGCAATCCTAACAGATTTGTGTTCTCCTTGTGTAGCAGTTCTACCATCCCAAGAATCATTTTGGTGAGCCCACATCACATTCGCTCTATGACAAGTATTTCCTTGGGTACAGAGATTAAAACTGCACATTACACCCGAAGTGTGGTCTCAACAAAGTTCATTTTTCTATCTGTGATGTCTCTTTCAGGGAACTGTACTTGTACTCCGAGATCCCTCTGCTCTACAACAGTGCCCAGAGCCTACTGTTTACTGTGAATGTGCTGCTATGGTTTGACTTCCCACAATCCAACATCTCACACTTATCTGCATTACACTTCATTTCCCATTCCTCAACCCGCTTGCTCGGCCTATCGAGATCTGACTGTAGTTCTCGATAACTGTCTTAATTGTCTATGATACCACCAATTTGGTGTCATCAGCAAACTTACTAATCAGGGCTTGTACATTCACATCGACATCGTTGATATAGATGACAAACAGTAATTAACCAAGTACGGATCCCTGAGGTGCATCACTAGTCACAGCCCTCCAGTTTGAAAAACAAAATACTTTCATCATCACCATCCACTTCCTCTAAGCCAATTCTTTGTCCAAAGATAGACACAAAATACCAGTGTAACTAGGCGAATCAGGCAGCATCTCAAGAAAAAAGGAATAGGTGATCTTCAGACTGAAAGATAGAGGGGGGTGGGGGGAGAATGGATGCGAGAAAATGCCAGAATAAATCAGTGCTGACAAAAGCCAGCTAGCTTGCTATCCCTGGATCCCATTCAATCTAACCTTCCAGATAATTGTAGTCACATTAGACATCTCGTGTAGATATGCAATTGATTAGCAATTGTGCATGTTCTCTTGTCTTCATTGATCAAATAACTATAGTTCAAATACCCTAAACGTGTGGAATGTCTTCAATATTCATGTTTGGTATTTGACAATAGTAAATCTTATGATTGAGGACTTCAAGGTGAAATGATTTCCTAAAATAATTGGATTGATCATTACTGTTTGTATACTGTTTACTCCATGAGTTTCCTTTGAACAAGAAATTATACAGCATCCAAGTATATGACAATAAACCAATGTAAAACTGATACTTGCATGCAAGCACCGTGGAGCTCCTATTGTTATTATATACAACTTATTCATGTCGGGCTCATATGTTCTCAATATGTATAGTTAATTCATGAAAAAAATATTCATTTCTGTAAAACCATAATTCTAATATACCAGAAGTAGAATAATAATAGGAAACATTTTTCTTTTTTGAATCCCTGTGTATTCCAAAAACTCCATCCTGTATTCAATATGTTTGCGTACTAATTGCCTCCTAAATCATGTTCACAATATTTTCCAAAGTCTTTATTGATGAAGCTCAGTTATTCCCATGAATCTTGGGGAAGGAAATGCTTATCTGTGTAAGATATGCAACAATAAACACTGCACAGCCATAAAACTAAATAAATCCAAAGCATCAGATAAAATGACCAGTGTGTAAACACGAGTGTCATAGTTGCCTTTACTAATGGAAGTATAGTTAACTTGGTATGCAATTATTTTACTGAACTGTCACTTAACTATGTTGGGATGCAACAGACTGACTGGAGTTTTTGATCCCAGCCATGACCGAGCATTTCACACGATAGGGGAAACAAAATATTTAAGAACATTTATTTTAATCTTGTCAGAATGCTGGTTTTTCACTAATTAATAATTTTCTTCCTGAATTAACTATACGTATTAAGAACGTGTGAGCCGCTGACTTGGATCATAAGGTCATGTGGTAGGAGTAGAATCAGGCCATTCGGCCCATTAAGTCTACTCCACCATACAATCATGACTGATCTATCTCTCCCTCCTAACCCCATTCTCCCATAACCTCTGACACCTGTACTATTCAAGAAATGAATAAATTGTATTTAAGGTTGCAATAAGAGTTCTAAGGTGCATGCCTGTAAGTATTATTGGTTTATTGTCATATACTTGGATGCAGTATAATTTCTTGTTCAAAGGAAGCTCATGGAATAAACGGTATATGTACAGTTATATAAATATAATAAGTACAAGTGGAAGACACCAGATGATTAAGCGTTAAAGAATATTAAAATGCAGTACCAAAATAACTAATGAGAAAAACACGAGTATGAGTGTGGAAGATGAGATTGGTTCCACAGTCAGAAAGCAGTGGGGAAGCTGTTTCAAGCCTGTACTTGAATCATCTCCAAGAAATGGAAAGGCAAGCATGGCAGGCAACTTTAATGATATTACCAGTCATCCTGGTGCAACACACAGTGCACGTAGACTGGTTGGAAGGAAGTGATGATCCTGTGATGGAGTGGGCTGTATTCACCAATCCCTGCAGGTTCAGGTAGTCAAGAGCATAGCAGCTGCCATACCTGGCTGAGATGTATCCTATCAGACTACTTTCTCTAGTGGATCTGTAGAGTTTGAGAGAATTCTTGTGTACATGCCAAATCATCTTGGGCACGTAAGAGAGTAACTGCATTGATACACTTTCTTGATCACTGGATCGGTGTGAGAGGATCATGTTAGGATGCAGGTGATGTGGATGCCTAGGAACCTGAAGCTGTTGACCATCTATACAGAGGCTCCATTGATGAACACAGGGTTGGACTTATCCCCCTCTTATTTTCATGTCAACGAGTAACACTTTCTTCAGTTAATGTATTTTTAATCAAATACATGTAAGAGAACATTATTGATGTTGAGAATACTTGATTAAAAACATTGAGATAATTGGAAAAGTTTAAGGATTCTGCGCCATTTTCAGATTTAACTGTTGACCTAACTTTTTTCTCTTATCAAAACCATGTTTTCTGAGTTGGACAATAGACAATTGGGTGCAGGAGTAGGCCATTTGGCCTGTCAAGCTAGCACCACCATTCAATGTGATCATGACCGATCATCCCTAATCAGTACCCCGTTCCTGCCTTCTCCCCATATCCCCTGACTCCACTATCTTTAAGAGCCCTATCTAGCTCTCTCTTGAAAGTATCCAGAGAACCGGCCTCTACCGCCCTCTGAGGCAGAGAATTCCACACTCACAACTCTTTGTGAGAAAAAGTTTTTCTCTGTGAGAAAAAGTTAGTCTACCATTGCATTTTGAAATTTTGCCCAAAGATCATACTAACTCTTCTAGTTTTCTTTGTCATTGCTTCCAATTAAGAAGTATGTTCCAATGCATCAGTACAAATTTGTGTGCGGAGGCCCAGGTGCTGGGTCTTTGAGGTTGTGTTTGCTCTTTTCCAGCAGTCACAATGTATAAAGCTTGTGGTTAACAGGGGATTAATTATGTGACCTCTCTTCTGACTTTGCTGGGCTTAAGAAGTGATAGATCAACCAAATATGCCCATGTAAAAATACATTTTAGAAGAGATTTTTCAAGCAAGTAAAGGTCGAAAACACGTTCAAATTAAACCTTGTATTATTGGGGTATCTGAGGGGTAACTTTTTTCACACAAAGGGCGGTGGGTGCATGGAACAAGCTGCCAGAGGAGGTAGTTGAGGCTGAGTATCCTACATTTAAGAACCAGTTAGACAGGTACATGGATAGGACAGGTTTGGAGGGATTTGGACCAAGCGTAGGCAGATGGGACTAGTAGCTGGAGCATATTGGCCGGTATGGGCGAGTTGGGCCGAAGGGCCTGTTTCCACACTGTATGACTCAGACTCTTAAGAGTGACAATATTAATGTATAACTGTATACAGTTTGGAATGTGGGAGGAAATTGCAGCACCCTGAGAAAACCCATATGGTCACAAGGAGTACATACAAACTCTGTACAGACTGCGCCTGTAGTCAGGGTCGAACACGGATCTCTGGCGCTGTAAAAGCCCTGACCCATTGTACGAGTTCATTCAAAGAGTTCTCCCCAGTTTAATAAGGTAATAAGGTGGATGAGTTGAAGGTGCAGATAGCGATTAATGACTATGCTATAGTTGGGATCACGGAGACATGGCTCCAGGATGACCAAGGCTGGGAGCTGAACATCCAGGGATATTCAATATTCAGGAGGGATAGGCGAAAAGGAAAAGGAGGTGGGGTAGCGTTGCTGGTGAGAGAGGAGATTAATGCAATAGAAAGGAAGGACATTAGCGTGGAGGATGTGGAATCGATATGGGTAGAGCTGCGAAACTCTAAGGGGCAGAAAACGCTAGTGGGAGCTGTGTACAGGCCACCTAACAGTAGTATTGGAGTTGGGGATGGCATCAAACAGGAAATTAGAAATGCGTGCAACAAGGGTAACACGGTTATAATGGGTGACTTCAATCTGCATGTAGATTGGGTGAATCAAATTGGCAGGGGTGCTGAGGAAGAGGATTTCCTGGAATGTATGCGGGATAGTTTTCTCAACCAACATGTGGAGGAACCAACGAGAGAGCAGGCTATTCTAGACTGGGTATTGAGTAATGAGGAAGGGTTAGTTAGCAGTCTTGTTGTGCGTGGCCCCTTGGGCAAGAGTGACCATAATATGGTTGAGTTCTTCATTAGGATGGAGAGTGACAAAATTAAGTCAGAAACAAGGGTTCTGAACTTGAACAAAGGTAACTTTGAAGGTATGAGATGTGAATTGGCCAAGATAGACTGGCAGGTGATTCTTAAAGGGTTGACAGTGGATGTGCAATGGAAGGTATTTAAAGACTGCATGGATGAAGTACAAAAGTTGTTCATACCAGTTTGGCAAAAGAATAAATCGGGGAAGGTGGTGCATCCATGGATAACAAGGGAAATCAAGGATAGTATAAAAACAAAAGATGAGGCATACAAATTTGCCAGAAAAAGCAGCCTACCGGAGGACTGGGAGAAATTCAGAATCCAGCAGAGGAGGACAAAGGGCTTAATTAGGAAAGGGAAAATAGATTATGAAAGGAAACTGGCAGGGAACATAAAAACTGACTGCAAAAGTTTTTATAGATATGTGAAGAGAAAGAGACTAGTTAAAACAAATGTTGGTCCCTTGCAGTCAGAAACAGGTGAATTGATCATGGGGAACAAGGACATGGCAGACCAATTGAATAACTACTTTGGTTCTGTCTTCACTAAGGAAGACATAAATAATCTGCCGGAAATAGCAGTGGAACGGGGGTCAAATAAGATGGAGGAACTGAGTGAAATCCAGGTTAGCTGGGAGGTGGTGTTGGGTAAATTGAACGGATTGAAGGCCGATAAATCCCCAGGGCCAGATAGTCTGCATCCCAGAGTACTCAAGGAGGTAGCCACAGAAATAGTGGATGCATTAGTGATAATTTTTCAACATTCCTTAGATTCTGGAGTAGTTCCTGAGGATTGGAGGGTAGCTAATGTAACCCCACTTTTTAAAAAAGGAGGGAGAGAGAAAGCGGGGAATTACAGACCAGTTAGTCTAACATCGGTAGTGGGGAAACTGCTAGAGTCAGTTATTAAAGATGGGATAGCAGCGCATTTGGAAAGTGGTGAAATCATTGGACAAAGTCAGCATGGATTTACGAAAGGTAAATCATGTCTGACAAATCTGATAGAATTTTTCGAGGATGTAACTAGTAGAGTGGATAAGGGAGAACCAGTGGATGTGTTATATCTAGACTTTCAGAAGGCTTTCGACAAGGTCCCGCATAAGAGATTAGCATACAAACGTAAAGCACACGGTATTGGGGGTTCAGTATTGATGTGGATAGAGAACTGGCTAGCAGACAGGAGGCAAAGGGTAGGAGTAAACTGGTCCTTTTCAGAATGGCAGGCAGCGACTAGTGGGGTGCCGCAAGGCTTAGTGCTGGGACCCCAGCTATTTACAATATATATTAATGATTTGGACGAGGGAATTCAATGCAACGTCTCCAAATTTGCAGATGATACCAAGCTGGGGGGTATAGTTAGGTGTGAGGAGGATGCTTGGAGCCTGCACCACCATTCAATATGATCATGGCTGATCATCCAACTCGGTATCCTGTACCTGCCTTCTCTCCATACCCCCTGATCCATTTAGCCACAAGGGCCACATCTAACTCCCTCTTAAATATAGCCAATGAACTGGCCTCAACTACCCTCTGTGGCAGAGAGTTCCAGAGACCCACCACTCTGTGTGTGAAAAAATTCCTTCTCATCTCGGTCCTAAAGGATTTCCCCCTTATCCTTAAGCTGTGACCCCTTGTCCTGGACCTCCCCAACATCGGGAATAATCTTCCTGCATTTAGCCTGTCCAACCCCTTAAGAATCTTGTAAGTTTCTATAAGATCCCCTCTCAATCTCCTAAATTCTAGAGAGTATAAACCGAGTCTATGCAGTCTTTGTTCATAAGACAGTCCTGACATCTCAGGAATCAGTCTGGTGAACCTTCGCTGCACTCCCTCTATGGCAATAATGTCCTTCCTCAGATTTGGAGACCAGAACTGTACGCAATACTCCAGGTGTGGCCTCACCAAGACCCTATACAACTGAAGTAGAAGCTCCCTGCTCCTATACTCAAATCCTTTTGCTATGAAATCTACAAATTTGCAATTATCCACTGAAGATTTAAGCTTCATGAGGATTTTCTCTGCCTTTCATGCATAAGTCATCTGTTTCACTTTTAGGTGGATTGCAATGTCCTTGTAATGCTTTATAGAATGGTGCATTGTATCTGACTATGACAAAAGATTTAAAATAATATTCTTAATTTCATCTATCATGGCTTGTCTGAAATATTCTGTTTTAATGTATTGTTGGGTAACTCACCAGGAAAGTCATAGGCTGTGGTGGCTGTGTTTGTTCCAATGTGTACTCTCTCAATTCCGTCTTACGGCATTTCAGTCACTCTCTCTCTTTTGAAGCAGCTACACATGTTTCCGCACATCTGGCATTCACTATTCTGATTCATGCATGACTTCCTGGAATCATACAGCACAGACACTGGCCCCTTTCAACCCACCTTGTCCATGCTGATCATGGTTATGTTAATCTAATTTGCTTGCATTAGGCTCATATCCCTTTGAGCTTTTTCTATTCAAGCATCTGTCCAAGTGCCTTTTAAGGATTGTAATTGTATCACCTTGTATCACCACCTCTGGCAGCTGATTCCAAATAATCTCCGTGTAAATAAAAAATATATCTTTCCCATCAGATCTGCTTTAAATTTCTGTTACCTCTAGATCTGAACTTCTCTTTCTTGGAAGAAGACTCTGCTATCTTTGATAGCTCTATCTAACTCTCTCTTGAAAGTACCCAGAGAGTTGTGAATCTGTGGAATTCTCTGCCTCAGAAGGCAGTGGAGGCCAATTTTCTGGATGCTTTCAAGAGAGAGTTAGATAGAGCTCTTAAAGATAGCGGAGTCAATGGATATGGTGTGAAGGCAGGAATGGGGTACTGATTGTGGATGATCAGCCATGATCACATTGAATGGCAGTGCTGGCTCGAAGGGCGGGAAGGGCCTATTCCCTTCCCGCCTGCACCTATTGTCTAATATCAATCATATCTATTCCGCTCATGATTTTATAAACCATTACATGGTCACCCCTCTTACATTCTCCTACATTCCAGGGAGAAAATCCCCAGCCTATCCAATATCTCCTTATGTCTACAGCGCTCCAGTCGGGCATGGTGAATCTCATCTGCATTATCTCTATTGCTACCACAACCTTCCTGTAGTGTGGCATCAGAACTGTGCCCAAAACCATAAATGTAATCCAAATTCCATGATGTTCAAATTACCATTTTCTGGAATTATGTTTAAGTATCCCTATTCATTCTCTTAGAGACTGCAAATAGTTCATAAATAGCATAGGAAGCATGTGAGTGCACCGGAGAAGATTCGGGTGAAATTCATCAGAATATTGCTTGGAGTGGAACATTTCAGTGACAAAGGGAGACTTGATAGACTAGAGGGCATAGGTACAAAGATTTAATGAGAACCTGAGGGACAACCTTTTTATTCAGCGTCGTGGATACATGAAGAAATTGTTGAGGCAGGTATAATAACAACATTTAAAAGAAATTTGGACGGATACATGAATTGGAAAGATTTGGTGGAATATGGGCCAAATGCGGGCATGTGGGACTAGCTTAGATGGGGCATATTAGTCTGCATGGACGAGTTGGGCTAACGGAATTTTCCTTTTTGTATGATTCTGAGTAGTAAACCTGTAGGATTCTTGACTACAGAAGGCAGTTCCGGTCATCTGATTAAGTAAATATTTAAGAAGTGAAGTACAGCTTCAAGAAATATATTGGGAAAGTACGAACAGGACAATGACAATATTACGCATTGAATGACCTAGCATCTTGAAGAACTGAATGGTTTATTCTTATTTGTGTTTTCTGATTCTGCTTATGATTTATTTATCTGCCAGGATCTTTGACATTAAAGTTAACCATCTTTCATTTAATTCTAAACTTTTTTTTCCCCACTTGGTTTTTCTCCACGGCTTTACCCATTTCTTCCAATTTTGCTCAGCTAATCTTTTGTTCTTTTATAAAGCATTACATAATTGGTGAAAAATTTGACAGGTTATTAATGGAAAAGTATATTAGGCTAGTTTCTTATTGACCAGTTGCCCCACAGAAAATAGACCTGACAATGACGCAGAAACATGGCATTGGTACTCGGGGAATGTGTTATGCAAACATTTGCCATCCCTGACAGAACAAATTTAGCAGGGTTGAATTTTTGGATGCCTGAACAAACTATTTTAAGTACTGTGTTGATTTTGGTCATACAAAACAAAAAAAAAATCTCAAAATGAATCATAAGTACAAAGGGAATGAGTTATGATATAAATGTGTAAATGCAATAGAAGCTTCATCTGGCAATGCATCTTAGCTTGGCAGCATTAATCATGCTATTTATAACACTAGCACATTGTGGTCTGTCTCTGAAATTCATTCCATTGAAGTATTTATTATTTAGCAGTGGACAGATTTTCAACCATGTAACATTTTCATGGCCCGAGGCAACTTCATGTGTGTGTTTTTACAATACTGGGTACAAAAAGTGTGACACCATACTAAAACTGAAGTTCATAAATAAATTATTTCAACATGATTCAGATTAATCAAAAACCCTCACAGCGGCAGTACATGATGGGGAGAGATGGTTCATGAAGTTTGAGAAAATGTGATTCCTTGCAATTCTATGTGTTTTTTTTTACACTTTATGTTTGGTGTCGACCATAACAAATGTTACATGAAATTTAGAAAGTTATTTTTTTTCTAAAGCATTATAGTTGATTTCTTCACTTTTGCTATTTTTCATCATACAAATGTACTTTCTTGCTATAAATATGGAGTATGTGACCAAATGAGCAAGGGTAGACACCAAAATGAAAGTAGCTCCTGCTTCTTCCAGTATTTATTTTATGTAAGGACAAGTGTCCTTGAACACAAGTTACTTGGCATGCAGGTACAGCAGGCAGTGAAGAAAGTTAATGGAATGTTGGCCTTCATAACAAGAGGATTTCAGTATAGGAGTAAAGAGGTACTTCTGCAGTTGTATTGGGCTCTGGTAAGACCACATCTGGAGTATTGTGTACAGTTTTGGTATCCTAATTTGAGGAAGGACATCTTTGTAATTGAGGCAGTGCAGTGCAGGTTCATGAGATTGATCCCTAGGATGGTGGGACTGTCATATGAGGAAAAATTGAAAATACTAGGCTTGTATTCACTGGAGTTTAGGATGATCTTATAGAAACATGTACAATTATAAAAGGACTGGACAAGCTAGATGCAGTAAAAATGTTTCTAATGTTGGGCGAGTCCAGAACCAGGGGCCACAGTCTTAGAATAAAGGGGAGGCCATTTAAGATTAAGGTGAGAAAAAAGGTTTTCACCCAGAGAGTTGTGAATTTGTGGAATTCCCTGCCACAGAGGGCAGTGGAGGCAAAATCACTGGATGGATTTAAGAGATAGTTAGATGGAGCTCTAGGGGCTAGTGGTATCAAGGGATATGGGCAGAAGGCAGGCACGGGCTATTGATTGGGGACGATCAGCCATGATCACAATGAATGGCGGTGCTGGCTCGAAGGGCCGAATGGCCTCCTCCTGCACCTATTTTCTATGTTTCTACAAGGGGATAGAATTTGATGGAAATATATCAACTGCAAAATGCTGGTGTTACACATGTAATGGTGAACACCAAAAATATTCAATAATTTGGCATGCAGCAGCTTTTACAAAATCTTGATATTAAGGTTACTTCTCATAATTTCATTTTCTATTGAGTTCTTCAAACTAGAAAAAAAATCAATCTCCTTGGAAAGTTCTTTGGTCTTAATTTACCATTGTGGTGTAACGGTGGTTACTCTAAAATAGGGTGGACACCAAGAGTAACCACCATTACACTCTGAAGTATGGCCACTCAGAGCACTTAATGCCAAATTCGGCCAGTGGCGCTGCAAGTCTGCTGCCTCGCCTGCAGCAGGTTCATTGTTTTGACTTTTTAATTGTTAAAAAGTATGTTTTAATGTTTCTCTGTATGTCTTGTGTGGGGGTGGGGGGGGGGGGGGGAATAGGGGGGATCCGTTTTCAGGCACCTATCTCGATGGAGAGACGACTTTCTTCCTTGTCGCTTCTTCTGTTTCTGTACCTAAGAGTTTTATGATGCGGCCAATGGGTGCTATTTTCTCCAGCAATTGTGACCCTTTGTTATTAAATGAAGTTTTACTTTAAAAAAATATATATAAATACATCCAGTCAGTGAAGGCTTGTAGTTAGCATTGTTGTATTTGTGGGCCAAATGCTTTTAATGTAATTGAAGGTGTCACCAGTCCAATTTCCTTTTCTCTTCTCTGGTGTATTTAGATATGAACAATCTATGCTTCTATTTGATTTGCTTTGATGACAAATGGACCATGAAAATGATTAAATCATTTTGCTGTCACTAAACGATCTGCATGTATTCCATCAATATTATTAATAGTGGCATTGAAACACAGTTGTCATTCAGTTTCCATTGAGGTTGATGTGCAAATGAATTTTTCAATCAATGTTTACCTGAACAACTTGTGAGAAAATAAATTGTAACCAGCCATGTTTTTTTATTTGTATCTAAATCTGGAGAACCTATTGTGCTGTGGAACAGACTTAGGGGCTCAGAGTAATTGCAGGTAATAAATAGTGAACCGCCATCACAAAGGAGCAAAACACTTGGGTGTTTTCTACAATACTATGTTGCTATCAATACACCAAATCAATGTTTTGCAAGTAGTCTGGGTAGTGCACACAAATTTAAATATGTCAGCACATGGAGTGTCCAATTAAGACAAGTATGTACACAACCTTAGGTTTCATAATCATTGCAGGGGCATGTGCTTCCACTGAGGAATGAATGCTGATTTCTGGAAACGTGGGTGGGGAGAGTGTTGAGGTTGTTGTGCAGAGAAGGATAGAAGGGTGAAACCAGTTGACAGTCCCCTTCATGCACACCTATAAATAAAGCTAGTGTTCTAAAGGAGAAATATTACCTTAAACACCTTATCTTGTTCTGCGCTCCCTCGTCACTGAAACTTGCACTTTGACCTATTGGCAGCACTTTGGCCTCAAAGCAGTCCTCTAGAAATGGCTGCAAGAGTCAGACTCCCTTTTACTGCTGTGTAGGAAGGAACAATAGACAATAGGTGCAGGAGTCGGCCATTTGGCCCTTCGAGCCAGCACCGCCATTCATTGTGATCATGGCTGATCATCCACAATCAGTACCCCGTTCATGCCTTCTCCCCATATCCTTTGACTATGCTATCTTTAAGAGCTGTACCTGCAGATGTTGGTTTGAACTGAAGATAGATACAAAAAGCTGGAGTAACTCAGCGGATCAGACAGCATGGCAAAAAGGAGCAGGTGCTGAGAGAAGGGTATTGACCTGAAACATCACCTACCCCTTTTCTCCAGAGATGCTGTCTGACCCGCTGTGTTACACCAGTTTTATGCCTATCCCTTTTACTGCTGCTGGGCCTGAAGAACAAGAAGCCTTTGTCTGCACACTGCACCTTTACATGTTCTACTAACATAGGCCGAAGGGATTGGTTAAATTTGGCACATGCATTGTTTGCCGAAGGGCCTGTTCCTGTTCCTATTCAATGTTCCTATTCTATTAAAATGACATGCCAGGCACAGACATTCAGGAAATGAAGGCATGGCTACAGCACTGATCAAGCTTTCTATCTTTGTGATGCATACTGTACATCTGATGAATAAATACTAAAGCTGCTTTGTGGTGGCTGCAAAGAAGGAATGAAGACCGCTTTAAACAGCAAAACGGGAGAACATCGACATTGGTAAGTAGCAACAACTTGCTTAAGATGCTAAAGAATAGTGAACAAATTGATCCCAGTCCTCAAAGAAGTCAACTCTGAAAATCTTCACTTTTCAGTGTCTTGTAGCTGTGTTTTGATAAGCATGTTGTATTTGGAAGTCTTCTTCATTTGAGGATAAGTGTCAGCAGTCAAATTCATTTTTGTATGCCGATGCCAAACTCAAACATCACTTGCAAATTTTGCTTTTTCCTGAACATTCAAGTCTGATGGGCTTCACCACCTGGTCCCTGACTTAATAATGCATCCCTTAGCAAATTCTCTTGAGACATTGAAGAATTTAATCATGCACACTAGAAGTGGCTGTTAATAGAGCTGGCCTGTGATAGCATCATTTGAGTGAGGCTTCTCAATAGCTTTTGCCTGATATATTGATCTGAAAATCTATTTCCATTAACACAATTTTTGCAATGGTGAGCATTTCTGAAAAGTTGTCAAATACTGTTTTGAGTTATCATTGATTCTGAATATTTATCACATCTGAACTAACAATGACAGCTGGTACATACTATAGTTACAGCTAGTTTTATGACCAGTAGTTTTGTGTTTAACCTCACAGCCATAATATTACTATACTAGGGCAAATGTTTTAAGAAAATCTCATGGTAATTATTGGGAGAATATACTGTAGAAATGATAAAAGGGAAGAGTGTGTGCATCTGCACCATCCTGTGAAGTATGGTGACTTCTGAGTAATAGTACATCTGATGTGCAGTGAGACCCTGTGAAGGTAAAAATGCTTGTGAAAGATTCTATTTTAAAAGCATTCATATATATCACGACCAAGGAATGGGGGTCTTTGTTTGACCTCCTTGTCTTAACGAGCAGCAATTCCAAACCAATTGTGCGCCCTCATTAATATTTCACTGGATTACCATGTTAAGGCACAAGGTCAAATCTTTGTCTGCTTTTTCCATTCTGTTCACTTCTACACTAGGTGCTGCAGTAATATAGATTGCCCAGGCTTGGCATTGGGGCTCAGCAAAAGACATGATTAAAATTGTGCTCAAAAGCAGTTGATTTGTTGAAAGTTCAATGAATAGCATATGGATTTCATTGTGATTTTGTGTTTACCATTGATTAAGCAAAGCTGCCTTGAGATAAACTGCAAATTAGTTCTTAAAACGGTGCTTAACCTTTTGTACTTGAGAAATTAAAATTATTCTTAGACGTATCTGTTCTGGTGTAAAGCTCAGCTGTTACTGTTTTCATTCTGAAGTTGGACTAATGTAGTGGCTGTAAAACTACTTGGCAATTAGGCCTGCATCACCATATCTGAAAACAATGAATTAGTGGAGAGGCGAAACTGGCTGGGCAGGTGGCTCAGTGAGATTTTTATTTGATTGTCCATGGAAATAACAGCTTCTAAATTCCTCTCTAATGGTCCTGTCAAAAGGACTCTTAAGACTTGGGATCTACCCATTTCCAAAATCTCTTAAGTGTTCTGAGGATAAAGATGGGCTTTGAGGGCTTTCCAGGATCTTGTGATGAACAATTGTGTTTGTTTTAATTTTTCTCCTGGAGATGGTACGCCAATTTTCTTTCATGGATTTGTCTCCCAACCTACCAGATCAAGGAATCTGGATGTGCTGGTGAACATCAGCCATTCGGGTGTTAGTTTGCATATAAAACAATCATCAGCAGGCAGATAATGGGCATTTTTTTTGCAGCATTAATGAATCAGATGCAATGTCACCAGTTGTGTCTTATTTAAAATACTAAAAATATGAGAGGGAGATGATAGCGTTTTAAATGAGGATGCAAGGCTGAAGTTGGGGAGGCAGAGAGGGGAATGACTGAAGCAGTTCATTTTGATAATAAGTGCACAAAGTAATCAATAAGACATAGAAGCATCCAAGTAAAACAGAGTTATGGAAGACATGAGTGTACTGAAGACATTTTTAGATTACACGAATAATGAATAAACTAGAGAATCTGTGATTTCCATTTCCACTGAGGTAATAAACAATTGAATGGTTTAATGTCAAAGGAAACTATTTACCATGGCTGGCAAGCCAGCAACTAGAGGGCACATGTGTAGGGTAATTGGCTAATGAACTGGAAAGGTGATGTGTGGTGATTGATGCAACAATTAGGATTTGAAATTCACAGTCTGAGTGACCAATACAGATTCAATAGCAGCCATTAAAGGGGAATTGGATAAATATTTATGGAGAATACACTTTTTTTTTGTATTCAATTTATTGTCATCTCATTTTAGAGACAACAAAATGGATTTTCCTTACAGTCAGTAACATAAAACTATATAATAAAAAAAATAAACATTTTTTTTAAAGCACAAACACAGAAGTCCACACACAACATAACCCCACAGCGGCACCAAAGTTAAGGAAGGTACCATAGTCCTGCCAGCCTCCCCGCGGATCTTCCCAGATGTTCACCCGTGGTCGGGGCCTCCCGAGCGCCCACAGTCGCCGCCACGGGCGGCCCGATACTCAGGCCCTCTCGCCGGGAACGATGGAACCCCGACGGAGAACATCCTCAGCGGCCTGGACCTCCAGATCAGCCACCGGAGTCGGCGGCTCCCGAAGTCCACAGGCCGAGCCAGGCGGAGTCACAGGACTCCGCGATGTTGGGAGCTCCGCGAACCACAGCTCCACGATGTCGGTGCAGCAGGCCCAGTACTCCGGAGCTCCAAACGGCGATCCCCGATAAGGCATCACCCCCCCCCGCGATGTTTCTAATGCTGCGCCGCTGCTGCTGGAGCTCTGGTCGGTCCTGGCAGGAAAGGCCGCGCCAATCCAGTAGGTAGGCCGCGGGGGGGAAGAACGTGACTCAAATAATAGTTGCATTCTCTCCAGGAAGCAACTGAAGGACGGTATCCCCCTTGCCGTACCCTCTTCCCCCCACATAGAGACATTTAAAAAAAACCCACAAAAAACGCTCTTCAAACATAACAAAAAAACCAAAAAGATACCGGACTGAAGGCGGAGGCAGCTAGCAACAGCGCCACCGGATGTCCAGAATGACTTGGTGACTATGGAGAATAGGCAGGTGTGCTGGATTACTCTTTAAAGGAATCAGTGCAAGTTCCATAGGCCAGATGTCATCCTTGTCCTTTGAACTGTTCCTCATGTCATTCTAATCTATGATTGCATGTATGATTTAATTTATTTCTGTCATATTGTGTAATATTGTCAATAGTCTGCCATAACCGAGTGAGTGGGATAAATATGAACTAGTTTAACCCAAGGCCTATTGGGAAGAAATGCAGGGGGTGGGTGATGGGGGAGAATGGTAAGAGGGGATTAAACCAGCAGGTATTCAGAAGCCGAGGAGCCACAGGAAACGCGGCCCCACATGCAGTGTGCCAGGGACAGGCCCAGTACTCGCGTTGCCTTCATGCTGCTCGCTCTCTCTGCACCCACAACTGGAAGCACGGCATGTGGCTGGCGCCACTCATTGGGTAACCTGGTGGAAGTGGGGGTCGGTGCAGCAGGAGCATCATAAGGTCATAAGAAATAGTAGAATTAGGCCATTCGGCCCCTCAAGACTACTCAGCCATTCAATCATGGCTGATCAATCTCTCCCTCCATACCCCATTCTCCTGCCTTCTCCCCATAACCTCTGGCAATCGTACTAATCAAGGATCTATCTATCTCTGCCTATATCCCGGCGGGACAGGCAGAGTTGTGCTGGAATTAGCGCTTCTTCACTGCGCCCGCAGTGGGCCTGGGCCGCCACTTCCGTTGGTCCGGGATAGCCCCAGGCGTCTCCGGTCGCCCCGGATGTCTCTGGTGGGGCACTCGGGAGGGTCGATGTTGGTCCAGTGATGGTTCGGTAGCGTTTGCGGCGCCGGAGACCAGGACTCGATCCTGGCAGCGGCTGAGGCGCAGGTCTGTGTGCATGCGACGGCATGGTTGCCAAGAGTGTCTATAGCGAGTGATCTATGACCTGGGCATATGCAGTTGGAATACCGAACTCACATAACCGACTTTATCAGGCAGAAGCTGCAGTTGATGCAGTCAATGCACTGATGTTTATTTGGTAGAGGAACAGAGACATTTTTAATTTAGTTTGGAGATACAGCACAAACATGGGCCCTTCAGCCCACTGAGTCTACACTGACCATTGATCACCCATTCATGCCAATTCTATATTACACTTTCTCATCCACTCCTTACATTAAAGGGCCAATTTACGGTGGCCAATTAACCTACAGGTCTTTGGGATGTGGGAGGAAACCGTAATACCCTTCGGAAACCCACATGATCACAGGGCGAATGTACAAACTCCACGCAGTTCCAGGAATCCAGGTCTCTGGCGCTGTGATGTAGCAGCTCTATCTGCTGTGCCACCGTTTAATTTTCTTTTTTATGATTTTTAAAAGTATGAAATGAAATGAATTGGGATATGGTGTAGTAAAAGCTGATAAGATCATAAGACTTTGGAGCAAAATTAGGCCATTCAGCCCATCGAGTTGTCTCTGCCATTTGATCATAGCTGATCTATTTTTCCCTCTCAACCCCATTCTCCTGCCATTACCCCACAACTGTTGATGCCCACACTAATCAATCTCAACTTAAAAAATACGCAATAACTTACTGCACGGCCATCTGTGGCATTGAAATTCACAGTTTCACCACCCTGTGGCTAAAGAAATTCATCCTCATGCAAGTTATAGACTTCCTTTAAGTTTGTCACCTGTAAAAATGTTCAGCTACCTTTGGGCAACCAATTACACATCTTCACATTCTTGCTTCAGTCTATAATCTATTTGAAAATTACTGAAAGTGGAAGTATTACAGTAGCAATGTTGTTGGTTATCAAAATGTAAAAATGGCATTCTACCTTGGTCTTATCCATGTCTTCTTTCCCCAATGATGCTATAGATTCCACTGAACACGAGCATGATGAGAAGACTGGAAGGTTTCTGTCTTGAGTGGTACTGCCTTGATCCCTGATTTTGCAACTTAATTTTTTTTTCTTCAAATAATTGGATATCTCAATAAATGTTGAACTGTTATCAAACCTTTTAACCAATCCAATTTTAATTATTTAAATGTCTCACTCACAATGTCACTTATGGGCCTGTCTCACTTGGCGATATTTCAGGCGACTGCCGGCGATTGTCAAGTCGTAGCAGGTCGCTGAAAAAACGGCGACTGGAACGGCGACTGTCAATAGACAATAGACAATAGGTGCAGGAGTAGACCATTTGGCACTTCGAGCCAGCACCGCCATTCAATGTGATCATGGCTGATCATCCCCAATCAGTACCCTGTTCCTGCCTTCTCCTCATATCCCCTGACTCCGTTATTTTTAAGAGCCCTATCTAGCTCACTCTGGAAAGCATCCAGAGAACCTGCCTCCATCGCCCTCTGATGCAGAGAATTCCACAGACTCGCCACTCTCTGTGAGAAAAAGTGTTTCCTCGTCTCCGTTCTAAATGGCTTACTCATTCTTAAACTGTGGCCCCTGGTTCTGGAGTCCCCCAACATCGGGAACATGTGTCCTGCCTCTAGTGTGTCCAAGCCCTTAACAATCTTATATGTTTCAATGAGATCTCCTCTCATCCTTCTAAACTCCAGAGTGTACAAGCCCAGCTGCTCCATTCTCTCAGCATATGACAAATCCCACCATCCTGGGAACTAACCTTGTAAACCTACGCTGCACTCCCTCAATAGCAAGAATGTCCTTCCTCAAATGAGGGGACCAAAACTGCACACAATACTCCAGGTGTGGTCTCACTGGGGCTCTGTACAACTGCAGAAGGAAGTTCTGTCAGAGTGGAACACACACACACATCGCTTCCTTCACCAGTCAATCATGCAGGCGGGGACAGGGCAAGCAGGGGGAGTGCTGGCTGAGTGAAATACACATGGTGCAAAACCAATGTGATACGGACACACACCACGATGAACAGGAAGGTTGGCGCTTTAATTAAGATGGTGAAAGCACAGTGTACGGGAAGGGTCACTTAAGTCCTTTAAAAGACGTAATTGAATTCAAAATACTGCACAGACTCTACTACTCCAAGACTAAACTGAATAATATTTTTTCAAATGTATCTCCTATTTGTGACACGTCTCCTCCAAGAAGCAACTATAACACACTCCTTTGCCTCTTGCATAAAACTACATAACTACACAAGGATGTCCGTTATCGCCTTTATTATTTGCCTTGGCGATAGAGCCTTTGGCGGAAAGAATTAGATCAGAACCTGAAATATACGGTTATAATACTGACACAACAACTAATAAAATATCCTTATATGCAGATGATGTTTTGATTTACATCACAAAACCTGAAATTAGTATTCCAATGTTGTTTGATGTTATAAATAAATTTAGTACATTTTCTGGATATAGGATTAATTGGAATAAAAGTGATATTATGCCAATAACTAATATAAATTTAAACATATTACAACAATATCCATTATCAATAGTTACTGACAAAATTAAATATTTAGGAATTAATGTATCTAAATCTCATAACTCATTAATTAGATCGAATTATCCTCAATTATTAGATAAACTTTAAAAAAAATATTTTATATTGGAAAACACTGCCTATATCTTTGATTGGTAGAATAAATGCTATAAAGATGGTTTTTCTACCACAATTATTATATCTGTTTCAAGCTATCCCTTTTTTCCTTCCGAAAACCTTTTTAAAAAAAATTGATAATATTGTTAATAGTTTTATCTGGGATTATAAAAATCATAGAATAAGTAAAAAACATTTATGTAAGTCAAAGATAAACGGAGGATTAGCACTTCCAAATTTTCTATACTACTTCTGGGCAGTACAGATTAAGAATATGAATTTTTGGTGGGTAAATACGGACCTGGAACCAACGTGGCTAAAGATAGAAAAGGAAGATTGTTTGCCTTTCAACGTAGATTCAATTATTTTTGCCCCAAAGGAAGTTCAAAAAAAAATTTATAGGGACAATCCAATCATTTATAATAATAGACGTATTTGGAAACAAATAGTCAAGACTTTACAATTAGACAACCTTTCATTTAGATTACCAATTATGAATAACCCATTATTTAAGCCCTCCACATTGGATGGAGGGTTCAGACATTGGGATAATTTAGGAATTACAAGGGTAGAGCACCTCTATAGAAATGGAAAATTTCTTTCATTTCAGGAATTACAAGATATCTACGGATTGTCTTCACAGCATTTGTTTAGGTATTTCCAAATTAGAGATTATATTAAATCTAATACACAGGATTTTAAAAATAAGGAACCAGGATTATTAGATGAATCGTTTAACTGGCATCCAACCACAGAAAAATTAATAGCTTATATATATAACATCATTATGGATAAGGAGAATCCAATAACTGAAACATATCGTCAAGCATGGGAAAATGAAATTGGATCACCTATAACCAAAGAAAATTGGGAAGAAAGTCTACAACGAATACACCGGTGCTCGTTAAATGCTAGACATATTAATACAATTTAAAGTATTATACAGATTACATTATTCGAAAACCAAATTAAATAGTATATTTCCTAATCTCTCCTCTATTTGTGATAAATGTAAGAATTTAGAAGCAAATTTAACACACAGTTTTGTTACATGTCCTAAATTGAATTATTATTGGACAGAAATTTTTAAAGTTATTTCTGAAGTTCTTAAGGTTAAATTAGAACCTGACCCAAAGCTAATAATACTGGGAATTCCAGAGGCTAATTTGATATTTACACTAGATCAAAGAAATTTCCTTGATTATTGTTTGATATTAGGGAAAAAAATAATATTGAAATTTTGGAAGGGAACATTATCCCCAACAATTAAAATGTGGGCATCAGAGATGTTGGAGACGTTGCAGTTGGAAAGAATCAGATTTGTCCTTTTGGACGAGTATAATTCTTTTCAACAGATATGGTCTCCATATATACAGTATTTAGAGAAGTAGCTGTTCTTGGCATCACGGCTCGACTGACACCCTGCGGGATTTGATGAAAATAATGTATTGGTATACCAGGATATATGCATGTCTTTACTGATATTATTATTTGTAGTTGTTTCATTTATAATATATTGTGTGGCTTTTAATTGATATATATACATAATATGTCTTTTTTCTTTTTCTTCATTTTTTCTTTTTCTTTTATACCAAATAATTATTAAGGAATTATAATTTTATTGATTAATAATGGTATTTCTCTTTACCCACTTTTATTTTCAAAAAAAAATAAGATAATAATCATTAGAGTACAAATATTGATTTAAGTTGATGTTTATAACTCAGTTTTAAACATTGAGAATTGTTTATTGCTAATAAAAAAATTATTCAACAAAAAAAAACTACATAACTCTTGGAAAGGAATCTTTGAAATTTTCTCAAAAACATTAAAAACAAAACTGGACCCCCACACGGACCTGATTATTTTCGGAAGCCTGCCCTGAGTTATCAATATTTCAAAGATGTTTCCTTAATTATGGCCTGATAATGGTGAAAAATCTTATACGTAGATTTTGGAAAAATACATCTGACCCTACTCTTAAAATGTGGATTACAAACATGTCTGAGACGCTACATCTTGAAGATATGAGACTTGTCTTAGCAGGATAATCAGAGCAATTTTCAAAGATATGAATTCCTTTCATTGATTCATTACAAGAATAGTATGGTGCAACACAACTTCGGAATTAAACCGATTTACGGATTGGGTGATGGGTGAGGAGAGAAATGAAGTAGGTATATCAACACTTTTTCTTTCTTCCGTTTTTGCCTTATTCCTTAAGTTTTTACTTTTTGACTACTCATTTGGTAGTTTAGGGGTTCTATTCTTACACATTCACTTTCCCTTCCACTTTCTTTCTTGCTTTTCCTCTCTTTTTCTATTTCATCTTTGCTAAAATTAAAATGGAAGCTGTACAATAAATGTACTATGTCATATGCCGTGGTTTATACTTTTGTATTCTCTGCTTCTGAAAAATATATAAATTAAAAAAAAAAAAAAAAAAGACGGGGGTGGGGGGGGGGAATAGAAGAGAGGGCCGTAGTGGGGAGAAGGAGTGGAGATGGCGTTTAAGAAGCCAGCTTGGCAGACATTAACATTATCGGTCAGTTATCCTTGGTTCTGAAAACTTCTGTTTACTTTTTTTCCATTGAGCCAATGGAATTCACCTGTCGGCACCAGCGACAACCTACGACCTACTGGCGACCTCGTGACGTAGGTGTCGTACACCTACGTCACGAGAATTCTCGCTACTCTCCATGGAGTCAAAATTCTGGTCGCCACAAATTTTTCAACATGTTTTCAACATGGCGACCAGAATGAAGCCGCGACTAGTTACGAGAATGCGGGAACTACTCACCACCATGCAGGCAACACCCCGGCAACCTCCGGCGAACATGTGGTGACCTCATAATCTCCTGTAGTCGCCTAAAAAGTCGTGTAAGTAGGACAAGCCCATAAATCGGTGCTTTTAAAATCATGGCAATTTGACTCTTCTCCAGCAAGTTATTAAAAAAATCACCACATTTTTTTTAGATCTACTTGGCAGCTAATGCACTTAATAAAAGGATTTGAATACTTTCAAACACTATGTATAGTCTTTGTTTTGACTGGATAGCATGCAAACAAAACATTTTCACTGTACACCAGTACATATGACCAAAATAAACTAAATTAAAACGAATCCAAGCACACAGGTTCCATGTCAAACTTTTATTAATGTTAATGAATGGGTCCATAGATAAACAACTCTGAGATCTGATGAACAAGCTTGCAAAAAGCTGCCATGTTATTTTTATTTCCTCTGGCATTACCACCCCCCCCCCCCCATTGGCTATTTTCTCGTTTGAGGTTTAGAAAATTAATTAGTTGAAGTGCTGATGGATAACATTAGTTGTTGGTTACTATTTGTGCGGTTTAATGTTTAACTGAAATCATTAATTCTTTTCGTTCTTGCACAACTTTTTATTGTGGAATGCATCTTTGTATAAACAAGAGCTTGAAACTGATTTATGGTTTCTTTGAATGAAGGTCATATATTTGTTTAAAAATTGCACAAGTCATTGTTGAAGTAACTGTGGTCCATTCGGGAAATTAAAAATGTAACTTCTGTTGGGAAGAAGAATTACTGTAGAGTCACTATACTGGGCCACATTTAGAAACACTGAATTTCAGTTTTATCAAACATCTGTGTGAGAGTAGGATTTATTGCAAAGGTCAACCAATTATAGGATGCATTGTTTTAGTAAATTTACAGTCGGATGCATTTTATATTGAGAAAAATATTTCATCTTTGAAAGCTGAACAATATAAGATACCATGAAGCCTACATTTTGTTTTTATACATTTTAACTACAGTGGGAGAATGTGATTATGGAGTTTCAGCATAGCAGATTAATGATAACTTTATTGAATCACATTATGCTGTAATACAGAGGCCATGTAGTCCATTATACCTCACCGGTGGATCTGTCCAACAAGCCAACCAACCTAGAAACACGGAACTACAGATGCTGATGGAAACATTGAATTGAATTGAATTGAATACCTTTATTGTCATTCAGACCTTTCGGTCTGAACGAAATTTCGTGCCTGCAGTCATACATATATAAAAAATAACAATACAGTACCATACAATAAACACAAAATTAACATCCACCACAGTGAGTTCACCAAACACCTCCTCACTGTGGTGGAAGGCAAAAGTCTTAGGGTCTCAGTCTTTTTCTCCCCTCCTTATTCTCCCTCTGCGCTGAGGGGATCCAGGCCGCTGACGCCGGAACGCCAGAACACCGCCACAGGGCCCGCCGCCGGAACGTCGCTGGAGCACCGCAGCTCCCGACACCCAAGCTGCCGCTGGAGCACCGCAGCTCCCGACACCCAAGCTGCCGCTGGAGCACCGCAGCTCCCGACATCCAGGCCGTCGCTGGAGCACCGCAGCTCCCGACATCCAGGCCGCCGCTGGAGCACCGCAGCTCAGAGGGAGCCAGGCCGCCGCTGGAGCACCGCAGCTCCCGACACCCAGGCCGCCGCTGGAGCACCGCAGCTCAGAGGGAGCCAGGCTGCCGCTGGAGCACCGCAGCTCCTGAAGCCCAGGCCGCCGCCGGAAGCCAGGTCGCCGCTGAAGCTCTGAAGGCCGTGCCGCCGCCGCTGGAAGGCCGTCACCAGGGCCTCAGCACAGACGGAGATGGTGTCGGCGGACACGACAGGAAAAGTCGCATCCCCCCGAAGGGAGAGACTAAAACCCCGTTTCTCCCACCCTCCCCCCCCCCCCCCCCCCCCCCCCACACACACATACACAACCCAACAAACCAAAAATAAACACCAAAAACAGGGACGAGGACAAAAATAAAATAAAGACAGACGGACTGCAGGTGAGCCGCAGCTGACAAGCAGCGCCGCCACTCCGAAAAACATAGGACACAAACTGCTCGAGTAATTCAGCAGGCCTGTCATCATCTCTGGAGAACGTGAATAGGTGATGTTTCAGGTGGGGACCTTTAATCTGTCTGATGCTGAATGACCCATTGAGTTACTCCAGCACTCTGTGTCCTTTTTAAGTCAACCCACCTGGCCTTTCGTCTCAGACCTGCAATTTTCTTTTCTTTCAAAGATTGATCAAGTTAACTATTAAACTTGTTTCCATTTTTCTTGAGCAGCTCCCCTCAAAATGATCTTCATTGTTGAATATTTCTATTTTATCTCTATTTCTATTATGTCATATGCTGAGAGAATGGAGCGGCTGGGCTTGTACACTCTGGAATTTAGAAGGATGAGAGGGGATCTCATTGAAACATATAAGATTGTTAAGGGCTTGGACACGCTAGAGGCAGGGAACGTGTTCCTGATGTTGGGAGAGTCCAGAACCAGAAGCCACAGTTTAAGAATAAGGAGTAAGCCATTTAGAACGGAGACGAGGAAACACTTTTTCTCACAGAGAGTGGTGAGTCTGGAATTCTCTGCCTCGGTGGGCTGTGGAGGCAAGTTCTCTGGATGCTTTCAAGAGAGAGCTAGATAGGGCTCTTAAAAATAGCGGAGTCGGGGGATATGGCGAGAACGCAGGAACGGGGTACTGATTGGGGATGATCAGCCATGATCACATTGAATGGCGGTGCTGGCTCGAAGGGCCGAATGGCCTACTCCTGCACCTATTGTCTATTAACTATCTCCTCATCTTGCAGCAGACAGCAGCACAGTGGTCTAGCGGTAGAACTGCTGCCGCACTGTGCCAGAGACCCGGGTTCGATCTTGACTACGGGTGCTGTCTGTACAGAATTTGTACGTTCTTTCTGTGACAGCGTGGGGTTTCCCCGGGTGCTCTGATTCCTCCGCACTCCAAAGACATACAGGTGTATAGGTTAATTGGCTTCAGTAAAGATTGTAAAGGAGATTCCTAGTGTGTTTGTAGGGTAGTGCTTGTGTATGGGGATTGCTGGTCGGCACGGACTTGGTGGGCCGAAAGTCCTGTTTCCAAGTTGCATTCTAAATCTAAACTAAACTTCTTGAATTGGTGGAATTTTGGAAGCAGACAAGGGGGATAGCAGCTCTACGGACACGTGGGACACAAAGATACCAGGCCTTTGCAGCTGAGTACAAAAGATGATGTGGAAACATCTGCAACTAACTTCCTCTGAGAATACCAGAGCAAGTAATCTAGCATGGCCTCTTCCGAAGATTACGGAAACCACTTCATTACGGAACCTTGCTTTCTGAAAATGTAACATAGTGGCTGCGCTATGTATATAAAGAAAAAGGATGACAAGGACTCTTGGACAATTTGCTATAGTGAATAGAAACCTGTGCTTTAAATGCTTATAACATTTATAACACTGGAAATGTGTTTGGGGATGCTCTGTCCACAAACTGCAGGAAAAATCAAATCCAACTAATCATTTATCAGCAAGGTTTAAGGATGTTTTCATTGACATATTCTTAAGGACCAATAAACTGTAAGCTTTAAATTTTGTCAGATGCTGGTATTTTATTTGTAATTTCAATTTCAAGGTAACATTTAATGAAGTATGGTGTCAAGAACTCTTGATAAAAATGAAATTCAATGAGAACTGAAGAGAAAGCCTTCCATTGGCTAGAATCGCGGCTTACATAAAGGAAGATGATTATGTTTGTTATGATCCTCAGACCCAGGGCATTACTGGTGTAGTCCCTTTAGGCAGTGTCCTGGAACTAATGGATTGTTTTCTTTAATGAAGGTAACCACTAAGCTGGTCACTCCATCCAATTTGAGCAGCACATGACACAATTTATTATTTGCTCCCTTTTGAAGCAGCCCAGCAATGTACTAGGTAATACATTAAAAACACGTTCAAGATGGGCAATAAATAGAATCATGAGTTGAGATGCCTTTGTTACCTTTTGTTACTATAACAGGAAGTTATTGAAGTAGAATGCAAATATTGCGTAGTTTTGGTCTCCCAATCTGAGGAAAGACATTCTTGCCATAGGAGTACAGAGAAGGTTCACCAGACTGATTCCTGGGATGGCAGGACTTCCATATGAAGAAAGACTGGATAGACTTGGCTTGTACTCGCTGGAATTTAGGAGATTGAGGGGGGATCTTATAGAGGCTTACAAAATTCTTAAGGGGTTGGACAGGCTAGATACAGGAAGATTGTTCCCGATGTTGGGGAACTCCAGAACAAGGGGTCACAGTTTAAGGGGGAAGTCTTTTAGGACCGAGATGAGAAGATCTTTTTCCACGCAGAGAATGGTGAGTCTGTGGAATTCTCTGCCACAGAACGTAGTTGAGGCCAGTTCATTGGCTATATTTAAGAGGGAGCTAGATGTGGCCCTTGTGGCTAAAGGGATCAGGGGTATGAAGAGAAGGCAGCTACAGGATACTGAGTTGGATGATCAGCCATGATCATATTGAATGGTGGTGCAGGCTCAAAGGGCCGAATGGCCTACGCCTGCACCTATTTTCTATGATTCTATGAGATACAGTGCAGAAACAGGCCCTTCGGGCCACCGAGTCCGCACCGACCAGCGATCCCCGCACATTAACACTATCCTACTCACACTAGGGACAATTTACACAATCACAAAGCCAATTAACCTACAAACCTGTACGTCTTTGGAGTGTGGGAGGAAACCGAAGATCTCGGAGAAAAGCCTCGCGGTCAGGGGGAGAACGTACAAACTCCGTACAGACAGCACCCATTGTCAGGATTGAACCCGGGTCTCCGGCGTTGTAAGGCAGCAACTCCGTCTTTTGGCCCTCCATATTAAGTGATAACAATGACATAAAAGTCTATGGGCCACCTCAGTAATGGAAATTACATATCAATTTTATATTCTGCTGACTTTTATGAAACTGGAAACCACATAGAAAAACATGTTGGTACCTTGATGAGTTTAAACAGTTGGTTTTACAACAGTCAGATTACAAAATGTTACTTTGACCTGGCTAATTGCATCCAACTTTGATGTCATTGCAAGCAGGCTTTCAAAATGTTTCAAATGCTTGATGGGATAATGTGCCAAAATATGTAAGTGCAGTGACAGAGGTCCTTTGAAGACCAAAGGTTAATAGTAAAAGTTAGATCTCTGCAGAAGCAGTCAGCATGAAGTTTGAATGTGCACACGGTGGACTCCTTGCGTGTAGGCACTTAATAGTTGAATAGGCACAACAATGCTCGTGTCGCAGGGTTGGAGCGACCTGGAGCGGGGCCGTACATCGCCCGGCGCGGCTTTCATGGCCGCGGGACATTCCAGCGCCCGCCGGGGGCTCCAACTGTGACCTTTGGGCCTAGAGCGGGGCCGTACATCGCCTGGCGCTACCTCAAAGGCCGTGGAACTTAACACCGCCCGCCTGCAGCTCGACCTTGGGAGTGAGATGGTGCGGGGGAGAGAGAAGACTTTGCCTTCCATCACAGTGAGGATGAGATTCACTGTGATGGATGTTTGTGTGAATTGAATTGTCTGTGTATTTTATTTATTTATTTTTTTTATTTTTTTTTTTATGATTTATGTATGGCATGTAGAAACGGAGTTTCGTTCGAGCCTCTCTGAGGTTCGAATGACAAATAATAAAATCAAATCAAATCAAATCAAATGGTTCATTTCATCATTTGCAGTCACAGTTTTATAGCTGAGAATTTACTCAATTATTTTTTTTGTGCACAGGAAAAGAAAAAGTCTAAAGTTGTAGTCCAACAGCAAGGAAATTAGGTCTTCAGCCAAATTTGTCCATGTCATAGAGTCATACAGCACAGAAAGAGAACCTTTGGCGAACCTTCGTCCATGACGAAAAAGATGTCCCGTCGGTCTGCATTTAGCCCAAGGCCTTCTAATCCTTTCCTATCCATGTATCTGTCCAAATGGCTTTTAAATGTGGACCAAAATTGAATCCAATCTAGCTAATTCCATTTAGCTGCATGTTATCCCATATCCCTCTAAACCTTCCTATCCATCTATGTGTCCAATTGTCTTGTAAATGTTGTTATTATACCATCTGGAAGCTTAAGTGAAGAATGTGACACAAACTTAGGCCAAAAATGCTGATGCTAATCTTCCAAATGTGAGCAAAGTAATCAGATTGCTGATTTGTTTTTAAAAAAAAATAGTGATTAGTATTGCACTTTTCAGTTTAATTTAGAGATACAGCATATATGTTTGGCTATGTAAAGAAATAAAACGTAAATGCCATTACACTACTATGTGTACTCTTTCTGCCACCAGCCAATGGAAAGGATACAGATGGACACTTTTGTAAATGCATTACAAGAGGTAAAAGAACCATTGACAATGGGCACTTCCATTATTTCAACTCATGGAACTTTGAACAGTACAGCTGAACCATGCACGTGCCGTTAGGGTAGGCAAGGTAGGTACTGCCTACTCTGACTAAAATTATAAAATGGTAATTACTAAATATAAATAGTAAAGGCATGAGACAATTATGCCTATCTAAGAGATCGATCGCTTGGGTAGGCATAATTCTCCGTGCCTTTCATTGGCAGCACTTGCAACACGCAAAGGGTCATGCAGCCCACGTGCCGTCAGCGCTGCTGCAAGCCGTCAATGACAAGCGGGGCTGAAGGCAGCTAAAATTCTGCCTTTGCTTTACTGCACAGGCACAGCAGCCTACTGCGCATGCGCAGCGCTAGTCTTTTGGCGGGTTTTTCAAATATGGATTGCCATTATCTGAAGAGTATATTTAGAAACAAAGAGAGAAGAATGGAGTTTGTGTACCAATAATGTGGTAAGTACATTTCTTGGTACATGTTTTTAAATACCGTATTTCCCGGGGTGGGGGAAAGAGTTCCTTTCACAGCGTTTGGGGAGTCTGGCCCGGGGTAAAGTTGCGGGGAGGGCAGGAGCGTTGTGAAGGATGGGATCTGGATCATGTCAGTAACCCACTTGCAACGCTCCTTGCACGGAGCCACCGCATTGAAGCGGGGTTGGGGAGAAGTAGCTCGGGTGGCTGTGGGTTAGTCAGGTGGCTCAGCGGAACCGGCCGCCACCTCAACGCCTTCTGCTCACCTCTGGCTGCTCTCCGTCTAAAAACCTCGCTCCTGCCGCTCGCTGGCCTCGCTCATCTCAGCTGCTTTCCGCAAATCCTTAAATTCCGACAGCGCGATTCAGGTTACTCGGCTGTGGGAATTTAAGGATTTGCAGGAAGTGGCTGACATGAGCAAAGTCGGCGAGCGGCAGGTGAGAGGTGTACAGGCGGAGACAGAGGTGAGCGGACTCGCAGAAAGCGCTGAAGTGGCAGCCAGTTCTGCTGTCGGGTCCCGGCGGCTGCTCGCAGCTATCCCCGGCTACAATGGCGCCCGGGGTGCCTGCCCTCCCCACAACTTTACCCCTGGCACAGACTCTCCACACACTGTGAAAGGAACTCTCCCTCCAATTGGTGCCTTGAACAAGTGTTGTCATTCAATAAGATGACAGCTGATTCAACGTTTCCCTGTACTCCCGTTTTTCCCACCATCTCTCCACCTGCCACCCCCCCACCCCCAACCACCCATTCAGTAATTAAGAATAAAGGAGACTTGGAAGCCTCGGGCAAATTGAATTGTTACTGTCTTTATTTTTATTTTTTATTTTTACGGAGAGAACAATCTGCGCATGCACATTGAGTTTTTTTAAAAAGCCGTCTGACTGCCTACCCTGAGTAATTAATGACGGCACGTGCCTGAGCTGAACATGTATTTCAGCCCACAATGGCTGTGCCAAACATGATGCCAAGAGCATCTCTTACCTACCTGCACATAATTATACTTGGAAATTGATAATGTAAAGGGATGGATCGCACAGTGTCTTTGGGCAAAGTTCCATTGTAACAAAATTACAAGCGTGCACAGAGGTCACAGTCTCCCAGAGGAGTCGAATGGTATCGGAACGGGCTGTCTAGGCAGCCGAGGAGCAGAGATATTGCCTACAAAGACGGCCTCTGATGTCGGCTATGTGAATGAACATACTGGCTCCGGCCAGGCCAGAGTTCCAGAGCCCCGGTCGTAGGGAGCAAATTCGACCCGCCAGTTGGCCACGAAAGTTCGCTATGGGAGAGGATCTGCCAGCTCCGGCTGTGCTGGAGTTCCAGAGACCCGAATGCAGGGGGCAAATTCAACCCACCAATTGACCGCGGAGGACTGCTATGGGAACAGATTTGCTTGCTCCAGGCCAGACCGGAGTTCAAGAGCCCAGGACAGGGGGCAAAAGTTTGACCCGCCGATTGGCACGGAATGCCTGATGAGGTCGATATCGACTGTCGCACCCGGACTAGGCACCACTTTTTTGGAGGGGGAGCTGCCATGTACACAGCGCCTTCACCGGAACAAATGAACAAACAAACAAACACGCAAGCAAATGCAGACTAATCCCCTGGGCAGAGGATTCTAAACTAGAGTGCCTCCCTCCCTCACACCGGGTCCACCTTTGTTCTCCCAACGTTCCTCACGGCGGTCTCCCCACGCCGGGTCTTCCACGCTCGCGCTCATCGACCGGTAGGCTCCCGTTGCCGCCGAGGCCCGCTGCCGCCACCGAGCCTTTCATCGCCGACACTGCTGAGGCTCCTTCGGCCCAGATAGGCCTCACTGCCCTGCTTCATCGCTGTCCCCTTGGAGGCCTGGGGGGCGGGTCAGGCCTACTGGGGCGCATTCGGGTCTTTGGTCGGCGTTCCCGGAGGCGGCAATACGGTTGTTCGGCAGGTGGATCAGGCCTGCTCGGCTCTCCGGGACATGTCTCCTTTTGCAAAACTATTTAAATTCAATGTTGTTCGAGACATGGTCTTAACCTGCAGCCTCGTTGGTTTAACATGGTTTTCATATACGACCTTGATTTTTTTTTTTTTTTTTTGGGTTGTGGGCAAGGTCACCAGAGGTTGCTGTTTAGGTCTCCTCAGTGGGACAGAGGCTTTAGAGCCTAGGTATAATTGCACAGTTCAGACTGCTATCTCTTCTATTAGGGAGCAAAACTGTCTCATTTATTTCTGAATGTGTCAACGTGATGTCGTCGTCTCCCTTGCTTTGTTTGCTTAATATGAATAGTGTGTCATTGCGATTTGGTATCTCAGTAACACACAAGTGGCTGGTTCCAGATATCCTCTTGTACCATTGTACAATAGAAATTCTGTATTGTGTGAAATTGAATGACACTAGCCTCTGAAAGATGCAGAGGTCTGTTGAATAGGGCGTAGTGTGCATGTCCTTAGAGCAGTGCTTTGATTTGGCAGTAAAGAGAAAATTTGTTTCTGTGAAATTTTAAAGCAGCATACTTTCTAGCAGATATTGACAGGTGAAAAGGAGATAAGTAAAGAACCACAGCAACATAATGAAACGCATGTTTCTCTGCTTGTTTCTGTCTGCAGATGTAAGTACTCCAGTTGAAATTGGAGTTGATTTTTTGTATTTTAGTAGTAGTTCAAGTTGATTTTATTGTCACTTGCACAAGTACGAGGAAGTGCGTGTGCAATGAAAGTTCTATTTTAAAACTTCCCTCTGGTTCCAAAGTGCATTACTAATTGGGTTTTATGTTCTTGGATTTCTTGTGGTTTGTAAAATAAAGTTAAAAAATCTAGATGGATTTTGGGATTAAAATTAAAATGCCACAATCCTGAAAAGGCGATGAAATGTTGAGGTTGATTTCTAGTGCATCTGAAAGATTTCTTTTTTGGTTGAAAATCCTCCTGAAATTTCCAAAATTTAAAATGTATTTACTTTACATTTTGTGAATGCAACTGTAGGTTGTTCGACCAATGCAACAATCTGATTTTACACTTTTGATGTTACATGTTCATGGGTAGAAAATGGGTGGAGGTTTTGAGTAGAAAATGGTGAAAAGAGTGAAATTCAGAGACAATATTTTATTAAAAATGAGAGTAAATGGCTCATTTGAAACAGTCCATTCTTGGTACAAATATAAGTTGAAGGTAAAGGAATATCACTGAAGAGTTAACTAAATTTTTGAAGTATAGGTGCATCTTTGTGAACAAGAAATTGAAGGCAGATCTTAATAAGAGATAACCATGTTTTGAAATACTTCTTCATAAAACAACAACCCCAGAACACAAAATCTGTTTTATTTTAGCGCTATGGTTTCTGTCAAATATCGCACAATCAATACCTGAGATATCACACTTTTAAAGGAATCTTTAAAGTGAAATCGTCTATTTACCGGTCAATTGAAAACAATTGTTATCGTGCAAATGAGTTTAGATTAGAGATACAGCGTGGAAACAGGCCCTTCGGCTCAACGAGTCCGCGCCGATCAGCGATCCTCGCACATTAACCCTATCCTACACCAACTAGGGACAATTTACATTTATACCAAGCCAATTATCGAATCTAATGGCAAATCGAATTTCAATGCATCTTAATTGGTACAATTAAAGACCTTGAACCTTGAATTAACCTACAAACCTATAGGTCTTTGGAATGTGGGATGTAACCGAAGATCTTGGAGAAACCCCACATGGTCACAGGGAGAACGTACAAACTCCATACAAACAGCACCCATAGTCGGGATCGAACCCGGGTGTCTGGCGCTGTGAGACAGCAACTCTACCACCGTGCCATCCAGTGTTTGTTTCCAGTTACAAACCAAAGCACCTGAAATGTCACCCATTCCTCTCCAGAGATGCTGCCTGTCCCGCTGAGTTACTCCAGCATTTTGTGCCTTTCTTCGATTTAAACCAGCATCTGCAGTTCTTTCCTCCACTATTCTCATTTTGTTTGGACTCACATTTTCCATTTACTAATCAACGCATCTACATTTACGGGCAAGTGTATGTGTGTATATATATATATATGTATGTGTATATATGTATGTATGTGTATGTATGTATGTATGGCCAACATGTCCAGGCTACACTAGTTCCACCTGCCTGCGCTTGATCCAGATCCATCCAAACCTGTCCTATCCATGTATCTGTCAAACTGTTGGGATAGTCCCAGCCTCAACTACCTCATCTGGCAGCCTGTTCCATACACCCACCACCCTTTGTGTGAAGATGTTACCCCTCAGATTCTTATTAAATATTTTCCCCTTCACCTTGAACCTATGTCCTCTGGACCTCAATTCCCTACTCTGGGCAAGAGACTCTGAGCATCTACCCGATCTTTTTCTCTTATGATTTAATACTTATACCTTGGGTTATGTACCTCGGTCCCTTCTTAACCCCTTCTTAACCCCCTCCACTCCAGGGAAACAAACTCTGCTTCCTCAATCTCTCCTTCTAACTGAACTGCTTCATCCAAGGCAACATCTCCAGCGATATTATATTCTTGCTATAACATTTTACCCTGAACTGCATGCAATACTCCATCTGATGCCCTACCAAGATTTTATGTTGGAGCATAACTTCTCTGCCTCTGTATTTAATACCCAAACAATTGAAGGCCAGTACTCCAAATGCCTTCCTAATCACATTAGCTGACTAAAATTCAATATCAATCAATATCAATTTTATTCGTCACTTGCACAAAGTGCAGTGAAATGAATTTGCCAGCAACGGTACAATGAAAATAGAACACACAAAAACACAATAAAAATTTAACACAAACATCCACCACAGCATTCATCACTGTGGTGTAAGACACGAAATTTGGCCATATCCACAAATTGCCACCTTCAATGATTTGTGGATTTTTACTCTAAGGTTCATCTGTTTCCCAATAAGCCCTAAGACCCTAAGGGCCTGTCCTACCAGCATGCGACTCCATGTGGTGAGCGCGACCTAACGTGGTCGCTTGAGCCGTCCGGCCTCGTGGGGCCAGTCCCATTTTGATCGCCGGAGTTGTGTGGAGCTGGTCCCGACATCGCACGGGGCTCCGAAAAACTGACCGTGTTCAAAAATTCCGCATGGCAAAGGCTTGTCGGCCCACAGTCGCCTCAACGCATTACGCATTGCCTCGACATTGTGCCTCCGTGACCCTCTCTGTATGTGCCTCCGGGACCCTCTCTGTGTGTGCCTCCGTGGCCCTCTCTCTGTGTGCCTCTGTGCCCCTCTCTGTGTGTCCCTCTCCGTCCTTGAGAACTTACCTTGCGGACTTCGCTCCAACTTCGCGCCGCGCCACTCACCCGACCTCCGCGCGGCCCCCGCTGCCGGTTTGGTTGCGCTCGCCGCATGCTGGTGGGATCGACCCTGTACAGGGATCACCCGACCTCCGCACGGCCCCCGCTTCCAGTTTGGTCGCGCTCACCGCATGGTGGTAAGACAGGCCCTTAACATTCATGGTCCCAGCCTCATAAACACTCCCAAAATTCACCTTGGATTTGTATGGATTAAATCCAGCCCATTTCACCAACATGTCAATATCACTCTGCTCTCTAAGACTACCCTCCACACTTTCAACAGCCCCACCAATCCCTGTGTCATCCACAAATGGTTGTGTCTCAGACATCCACTTCCAAGTTATCCATATATATCACAAGGATATATCAGCAGGGGGTCCCAGCATCGATCTATGGGGAATTAATAGGCTGCACGCTGTGTACACCTAAAGGCTAGTCTCTTCCTGCATTGTGATCATTAAGTAAACATGATGCGTTGGCTGATCATTGTGTGCAGTGGTATTATGAAGCTTTTCTCTTCGTTCTCGTCCCTTAGAATTGAGGGCCACTTGCTTCTGCTCTAGTTCTGTGGATTCTGAGATGGCGGCTGAGGCCAATATAGGATCTGCAATATAGGCAAGGACAGGGGATTCCCACATTCAATTCTGATTGAAATCTCCTTAAATAATTCATATGGCTGCATTGCCAGATGAACCAGTTCCAATTCCTAATCCAAAGTAGTCCCTCACTCAGTCATCCATTTGTAAATGGCATTGATTTTGCAGCTCAGTCACAATACAATAATTGATGCAAAAAAATCAAGCACTTAATAAACATTCTACAGCAGATTTATGTCAAAACATGCCAAATTATATGCCTCCTAATAATGGCTGGAGGAAAGTGAACATTCTGGATTGCCCATTATAACTGCCAAAGTAACTTGGTCCACAATACTGGGGGTGATTGTCTGGAAGAGTACACTAATATTGATTTGGTCATCTTCCCATTGAATTAGAATGATTTGTGTAAAGTTAGTTGTTCCTATTTTTCATTAAGAATGTCTACAGCAGGTAGATCATGTCTTAGAACAATATAGGAGGGTAAGGATAATTGCTGCTCGGTAGATCACTGAGTTTCAAACTATGCCATGTCTGGGGGTTCTGATTTTTCAAAGAAGGAAAAGTTCACATTTTCCAGGTTCTCATCATGCATTGTATTATTATTGTATCTTATTTTAACATTTAAATCTTGGTCAATAACTTGTGTCATGAACTGAAACGTCATCTATCCATGTGTTCCAGAGATGCTGCCTGACCTGCTGAGTTACTCCAGCACTTTGTGTCTTTTCTTTGTAAAGAAACATCTGTAATTCCCCATTTCTCTATACTCTCTGGTTGTTAATTGTGACATCTGGATAAATAGTGCAGTAAATTGACTACTGCACACCAGTCCTTCAACACCAGTCACTGAAAGTAAGCATGCAGGGAGTGAAGAAAGCTAATGACATGTTGGCCTTCATAATGAGAGGATTTGAGTATAGGAGCAAAGAGGTCCGTCTGCAGTTGTACAGGGCCCTGGTGAGACCACATCTGGAGTATTGTGCGCAGTTTTGGTCTCCTAATTTGAGGAAGGACATCCTTGCTATTGAAGCTGTGCAGCCTAGGTTCACGAGGTTAATTCCATATGATGGCGGGACTGTCATATGAGGAAAGAGTGGGCTTGTATTCACTGGAATTTAGAAGGATGAGAGAGAATCTTCTAGAAACATATAAAATTATAAAAGGACTGGACAAGCTAGATGAAGGAAAAAAATTCCCAATGATGGGGGAGTCCAGAATCAGGGGCCACCGTCCAATAAAGTGAGATGAGAAAAAACGTTTTCACCCAGAGAGTTGTGAATTTGTGTAATTCTCTGCCACAGAAGGCAGTAGAGGCCAATTCACTGGATGAATTTAAAGGAGAGTTAGATAGAGCTTTTGGGGCTAGCAGAATCAATGGATACGGGGAGAAGGCAGGCACGGATTACTGATTGTGGATGATCAGCCATGACCACGATGAATGGCGGTGCAGGCTCGAAGGGCCAAATGCACCTATTTTCCATGTTTCTATGTTCTGCCACAATATCACTTGTCTTCCAATGTACCATTGGAAAGTACAGTATAGATAATTTATCAGGAATTGTTGGATGATTGATATTGCACCATGTATAAATTTCATTTCATGTTGAATTATAATTTTAAATCCGCTAACTAAAATATTTGTGATGCCATGTTTTAAGACTGGAGAAATTATTGCATGATTACAGATATTAAAACAGGCTGTACTTTTATAGATTATTTTCAGTCACAGTGACCATGCACCGCTCGAAGATCCAGGTAATGCTGCAAACATCCAAATATAGTATTAATGCTCCTAGATACTATAAATAGCCGTTCATTTGAAAAATAATCCCTTTCTCTTCTCTGTGCCAACTTGGCTAGTTGATAGCATTCTCAGCTTCAAGTTTGATCAAATTCCTTGAACATGTATTCTAAGCTACCTTCCCAAGTACAATTCCATGGAAATGGTACATTGGTGATTGCATCATTTTTCGGATGAAACATTTAACCAAATGTTGGTCTGCTTGACATAAGTACTGAAAAATATAATGGGATCAATTCAAAGAGATGGGAGACGCTAGTACTTTGGCAAGCAATTCTGCCGCAGATAATGCCATGTTGTTTTTAAAGTAACTAGTTGTTAGTCTCATTTGAAAACTATTTGTTGTAATAAAAATAGAACGACAGTTTTGTTTTATGTAATGTCTTTTCATGCAAAGTAATTATGTCTGAATACTTCTGTGGTATATTTCTATGGGGTCTGGCAACCCTAGGTCTTTGTCTCAAAGACTGCTCATGTAATCTTAGAATAAAGTAGGGTGTCATGGGTGGTGCATGCATGCTTTCAGCTTGAATTACAGGGGGAGACCATGATTGGAAGCTATTGTTAAAATATTCTCCAATTTTTGCACCAAAATATGGGAAAGAAAATTACGTGGCCATTTCAAAATAGAGCTATGAGAAATGATGTTAAAATGTAGTTTGATGTTCATATTTGTTGCAGAATTTCATTTCATTGTGCCTTTTTGTATTTTATATCCCGAGTCATATAGCACAGAAACAGGCCCTTTGGCTATCTCATCCATGCTGACCAAGATGCCACATCCAAGCTAGTCCCATTTGTTCAAGCCTGGCCCATATCCCTCAAAATGTATCCTGTCCATTAACCTGTCCAAATATCTTTTAAATGCTATTGTACCAGCCTGAAGTACATTATCTAGCATCTTGTTCAATATACCCACCACCCTCAGTGTGAAAAAAATGTCCTTCGGATTCCTATTAAATCTTGCCCATCTCTCTTTAAACCTGTGCACTCTAGTTCTTGAATCCCCCACCGTGGGGAAAAAAAGATGGTGGGTGAATGAATAATCTATTCCCCTCATGATTATATACACCTCGTTTGCGATCACCCCTTAGCCTCCTTCGTTCCAAGGAATAAAGCCCTAGCCTGCCCAACATCTCGGTATAGCTCAGACCCTTGAATCCTGGCAACATCCATGCAAATCATCTCTATGCGCCTTTCCAGCTTAATGATATCCTTCTATAGCTGAATGATCAGAACTGAACACACTATTCCAAATATGTCTCCTCACCAACTTCTTTTACACCTTTAACATAACATTTCAACTTTAATACTCAATTCCCTGACTGTTGAAGGCCAGCATGTCAAAACCTTCTTCAGCACCTTATCTACCCATAACACCACTTTCAGAGAACTATGTACAGTACTTGGGCTCCTAAATTCCTTTGCTCTACAACACTCCACAGGGTGCTAAGGTTCACTGTAAAGATCATGACCTTGCCATTCCATAGCCGACATCCAGCTGATCAAGATCCTGCTGTAATTCATGATAATCATTTTCACTGTGTATGATACCACCTGTTTTAATGTCATCTGCAAACTTTCTAATCATGCCTTGTACATTGTTATCCAAAACGTTGCAATAGATGACCATTTACCTGTTGCTATGACAATAAATGTTGAACACCTACCTTTGGTATCCAAAGATAGAAATAGCTCTAACACAGAAAAACTGGACTGGTCAACCCTCACAAAGGAAGACATCTTAGCCTATTATGCCCATACAGATAAATCCTTAAGCAATATTCATCTAACTGAAGATGCAATAATATGTAGTAATGGGACTGGAGCGGTGTTTCCTGCTGGGACCGGCCAGAATCTTCAGCTTCGGTGGCGGCGCAGCACTGAAGCACCATCGCGGAGCGGGCGATGCCTTACCGAGGGCTGCCATGTGGTAAGCTCCGGGGTGCTGAGACCGCCAACTCCAGCATCGTGGAGCCTGTGGAGTGTCCAGCTGCGGGCGGCGCTGACTTTGAACACCGCGGAGCCTGGGATCTTTAGCCGAGATCGCCAGTGTTGGAGCTCCGACCAGCGTGGCCTGTGGACTTCGGGAGCCACGGTCTCTGGCAGCAAGCAACCATTCCAGACACTCCAAGCCGCTGAAGAGTGTTCTGCCGACGCCGGAGCTCCATCATCCGGCGAGAGGGCCTGTTACATCGGGCCACCGTTGCGGTGCCTCAAATAGGCCCCGACCATGGGGTGAACAAGAGGAAGAGGACTGGACTTTGCTGCCTTCCCTCACAGTGGGAACTATTGTGGGGCGATGTTTTTATGTTTAATGTTAAATTCTTCTTTAATGTTGTGTTTTATTTTTATTGATGTGCTGCAAATGGCAACTCAAATTTCACTACACCAGAAATGGTGTATGTGACAATAAATGTCCTTTGTAGTGTTAATTGTAAGGATATGAAGCATAGGAGAGATATCTGCTCCATGTATAATGATATAGTGCTTTATATTTAGGCAGTAAGACCTACTGCAAGCATAAAAATAAGACGCATAACATCAGGCCTGGCTGGAATAAGTATGTAGCGGAGTATCATGCTGAAGCCCGTAAAGCCACTAAATCATGGGCTATGGCAGGTAGACCCAGAAAGGGGCCTGTGTTTGAGTATAAGAAGCTCACATAATGCAAGATATAAGTATGCTGTTCGCTTCATCTGTACAGATGAGCAAGCTATGAGGGCTGATTCAATGGCTAAGAAGCTGCTAAGTAACAAAAATACATACTTATGGAAAGAAGTGAGAGCTCTTAACTGTTGCAAAACATCTCTACCATGCACTGTAGATGGAATCTCCGGAACAGCTAATATCGCAGAGTTATGGCGACAACATTATAGTACTTTATTCAACTGTGTCCAAGGTGATTTATATACGGTGGACAATGTTGAGAGTAATGACTCAATGGTGATTATGTCACATGAGGTGCATCATGCCATGAACAAGCTGTCCAACAACAAAGCAAGTGTCTTGGATCATATTTCTGCTGAACATCTTAAGTATGCGAGTATGATGATAGCTCCTCTCCTTGCTATTTGTTTTACTGGCTTTATGATTCATGGCTTGTTACCAGACTCAATGTTGTCTATTCTGTTAGTGCCGGTCATTAAGGACAAAACTGGTAAATCAGGCAGCCCAAATAATTTCAGGCCCATAGCTTTAGCCAGCATATTGTCAAAAGTCTTAGAAAGAGTTCTGTTGGATAGAGTAAATTAGTTTGTTAACTCCACAGATAACCAATTTGGTTTTAAAGCTAAACATGGCACTCACTTGTGCATATATACCCTAAAGGAGATTGTAAACAAATATAGAGGCAAAAACTCTTCAATTCTTATGTGCTTTATTGATGCTTCCAAAGCCTTTGATCGCCTAAATACATTGTGAGAATTCTGGCCTACTGGTATGCCCACCAGACTATGCAAATAAAATGGGGCAATAGGGTCTCAGCCCCATTTGGGGTTAGCAATGGTGTTAGACAAGGGGGGATTTTGTCCCCAGTCCTTTTAAATCTTTATATTGATGATCTGCCCAAACAATTCAAAGCCTGTAATACTGGGTGCATGATTGGTAATATTTTAGTGAACCATATTTCTGTGGCTACCTCCTTGAGTACTCTGGGATGCAGACTATCTGGCCCTGGGGATTTATCGGCCTTCAATCCATTCAATTTACCCAACACCACCTCCCGGCTAACCTGGATTTCACTCAGTTCCTCCATCTTATTTGACCCCCGTTCCACTGCTATTTCCGGCAGATTATTTATGTCTTCCTTAGTGAAGACAGAACCAAAGTAGTTATTCAATTGGTCTGCCATGTCCTTGTTCCCCATGACCAATTCACCTGTTTCTGACTGCAAGGGACCAACATTTGTTTTAACTAGTCTCTTTCTCTTCACATATCTATAAAAACTTTTGCAGTCAGTTTTTATGTTCCCTGCCAGTTTCCTTTCATAATCTATTTTCCCTTTCCTAATTAAGCCCTTTGTCCTCCTCTGATGGATTCTGAATTTCTCCCAGTCCTCCGGTAGGCTGCTTTTTCTGGCAAATTTGTATGCCTCATCTTTTGTTTTTATACTATCCCTGATTTCCCTTGTTATCCATGGATGCACCACCTTCCCCGATTTATTCTTTTGCCAAACTGGTGTGAACAATTTTGATTCACCCAATCTACATGCAGATTGAAGTCACCCATTATAACTGTGTTACCCTTGTTGCACGCATTTCTAATTTCCTGTTTGATGCCATCCCCAACTCCAATACTACTGTTAGGTGGCCTGTACACAGCTCCCACTAGCGTTTTCTGGCCTTAGAGTTTCGCAGCTCTACCCATATCGATTCCACATCCTCCACGCTAATGTCCTTCCTTCTATTGCATTAATCTCCTCTCTCACCAGCAATGCTGCCCCACCTCCTTTTCCTTTTCGTCTATCCCTCCTGAATATTGAATATCCCTGGATGTTCAGCTCCCAGCCTTGGTCACCCTGGAGCTATGTCTCCGTGATCCCAACTATAGCATAGTCATTAATCGCTATCTGCACCTTCAACTCATCCACCTTATTACGAATGTTCCTCGCATTGAGACACAAAGCCTTCAGGCTTGTTTTTACAACACTCTTACTCCTTATACAATTATGTTGACAAGTGGCCCCTTTCACATCGATCCCTATTACACTTGGCCATACTCTCCTATCCCTTTGTGAGCTTATGATGTTTTTATATGTATTTTTATGTAATGTTGTCCCTTGTCTGGACCTTGAGTTCGAAATAAAGTCTATTATTAAAAAGACAACAATGGGCCCAGCACCAATCCATGAGGCACATAATTAATCATGCCTCCAGTCCAGAAACCAATTTTCAACCCAGGTAGCGTGTTCTCCTTGGATCCCATGTGGTCTAACCTTCCAGAGCAGCCTACCATTGTTAAAGGCCTGGCTGAAGTCCATATAGATTATGTCTATTGCACTGCTCTGATCAAACTTATTGGGTACTTCTTCAGAAAACTCTATCAAATTCATTAAACACTATCTCCCACGCACAAAACCATGCTGACTATTCCTAATAAATCGCTGTCTGTCCAATCTTCAGAATTCTTTCCAGTAACTTTCCCACCAAGGTGTTAGGTTTTCAGTCTTGAAAAGTTTAGAATTTCCTGATTCCAATAGGCTTGTCTTTACCATAGATGTATAATCCCTTTACATTTCCATTCCTCGTCATCAGAATAATCTGAGAACCTCCCACTTCCTTGAGCACTGTCCTCCCACAAACAAACTCATTTCTACAGTCGCATTGAACAACTTCAATTCCACTCTCTCTCTCCAGATCAAAGTGTAGATTATGGGCACTCAAATGGGCTGAAGCTTTTCCTATCTTTTTGTGTGATATGTGGAATAGTCTTTGTTTCAGTCTTACCTAGGCATGTCCCTCAACTCTTTTTTTGCTACCATGATGCCTACTTTAGTGCTGTTTCTTTTACTCACGCAGGACTTGACAATCTCATGATTTTTGTCTGACTCTCTTCTGCATCTTTCTGTCTCCCTTTTGGGTACTAGGCTAATTAAATATCCATCACAAATCTATTGACTCCCACAGCTACTCCCTTCTCACATTGCCTGTAAGGACTCTTTTCTGTTCTTCCATGTCCATCGTATTCACTCCAGTCATGAGATTTTCTGCACAGATATCCCTGAGATTCCTCCTGCTCCTTTCACAACTCTCTGCCCCATTTCTTCCATTTCCTTTAACCAAACTCCTTATTACAACACTTTTCCTGGCGACGGCAGGCAATGAAAAAAGTTGTCCTTTCATTTATTTAATTCCTACCATCCAGGGAAACAGACAGTCTTTCCAGCTGAAGCAGTAATTCACTTGCACGTATTCCAACATAGTGTACAGCATTTGGTGCTCACAGTGTAGTCTTCTCTACATGAAAGAAACCAAAGGTAGATTCAATGACTGCTTTGTGGAGTACCAACATTCAGACTGCATGGGTGACTCTGAAATTCACACTGCTGCCATTTGAATTTTACGTGCTACTTCCACTTGTCGTATTGGCCTGTTGACTCCTGCACTAAAACAGTGAGGCCCAATGCAAGCTTGAGCAACAGCATCCAATTTCCTGGTCTGGCATGTTGCAACCACTTGGTCAGTTTTTAGAATTATAGGACTTCAGGTAACTTGATTTCTCTGTCTCTGCCTGTCATCCATTTGTGATACTGGTTTGGCTCATTTTTGTTTTCCTTGGTTTTTTTTGGTCAATGTGGAGGACACTCCTAGCCTGACTTGCTGGGCATGCCTTCCTGCTCTGTGCTTTGCAACTCCTACTTTTTTTTGCAATGTTTTGGCTCTCTAACTGGTAACATTCACTCGTTAATCTTGTTTACCGTTTATTGGCATGGCCATCCCGTTTTTATCCCATTGGTGATATTTCCCCTTCTCCACTGCAGCTTAATGAGCACCTTTTCTAATTCCATCAGAGTTTTCCATCAGTTTTCCACCTGAAATGTTAACTACATTTTAGCGCAGATGCAGTCTGACCAGCAGAGTATTTCCCAAGCTTTTTTTCTATTTTCATTTTAGATTTCCAGCACATGCAGTTTATGTTTTAAATTTTGTATTTGGTGGAAAGTCTGGTTGATGTTCTCTCTGTTCTGAAGCCAATGATTATGATTCAAGAATATTTCCCTGGAGTGATGGTTTTTATATTTTTCTTTTACTGTTCCATGTGGCCTCACAATGACATGAGCTGGTTTGGAAGCTCAACTCATCGGGTTGTGGAAAAGAACACTTATATTGCTAATCTCTGATCTTTTCTGCTGATATTTCTGATATTACATATTCTTTCTCATTCCACTACTACCACAACGTTTTTCAACAGAATAAAGTTCCACAAAGGCCAGAAGTCGTTGTTTCTAATATGCTATGGTTTGTGTAAATCTACATCAGATAATATGATCAGAACTGATTTGCATCTTACTATTGCTCTTCAGTTTGAAGAAGACTCCCATCCCAAGATGTCATCTGTTCAGATACTGCCTGACCTGCTGACTTCCTCCAGCAGCCTATTTTTTTTGCCAGGTCTGAGGAAGGGTCCCGACCTAAAATGTCACCTATCCATGGTGTCCAGAGATGTTGTCTGTCCTGCTGAGTTACTCCAGTATTTTGTGTCCTTTTGTGTGTTAACCAGCATCTGCAGTTCTTTGTTTCTTCTCTATTTCTTTTTGTTTTTGTTTTACTAAGGCATCATTGAGTGATGGGAGTAGTCACCTTGGCCCATTTCCGTCATTATCATCATAGCTTAGAAGGTTGACACAAAGAATTGCAGATAGTGGAATCTTGCACAGACCACAAAGTGCAGGAGTAACTCAGCGGGCCAGGCAACGTCCCTGGAGGTCACAAATAGCTGACGTTTCAAATCAGGACCGTTCTTCAGACTGATTGTAGTGGGGAGAGAAACCTGGAAGGTGAGGTGAACTAGATCTCGCACTGCAAGTGGCCACGGGTCCACCCTTGTTCACCGCGAACAATTATTTAATGTAGTCACATAATGCTCATAAATATGATAACATTTCAAAATCTCAAATAAATTACAAGCACAGTTGGGTGCAGAATCTACTCGTCACATTATTTAATTACATCAGGAATTTTGCTATAAAAGTATTGAATAATGTAAAATGCATATACTACGAAATGTGAAGAAGTATTTGCCTAAATGACAATCGGAAAATATGTGGAAATCACAGACTGATCAGCCTTTGTCTTCGGAAGAAGAAATTCACAATGCGATTCCCACAGGACCTGGTTGGGCAGAGAGCCAGTCAGTATCTTAAACAGCTGATATCAGCAGTTCTCAGTGGCATTTGTGGTGCGGCATATGCAAACTGATGGGTCTCTGACGAGTGCAGTTAAATGTTGTTATGGAGAATGCTTTGCAAGATCTGAAATTCTTTTGTCTAGATATTTGTGTCAACTGTAAGGTCTTTTAATTCAGCTTCCTTTTCAGATGTTTGGGACGGGGGAGGGAAAATGTAATACCTATCATGGATGTGCATCAGATTCTCCACATTAGGTTCCTGCTTAATGCATTGCTTGTGTCTGAGCAGTTTAAGTGCCTGAACACAAAACCTATATCTCCGTACTCATTCGGTTTCTCTTTCTGCATTGCAGGCTCATGAGTGGAATAAAAATGATGAGCGACTACTGCAAGCTGTGGAGCATGGCGAAACAGAGAAAGTGGCAGCTCTTTTGGGCAAAAAAGGGATCAGTCCCGTCAAGCTGGATAACGATGGGAAATCTGCGTAAGTGAATTAAAATGCTACCCTCCTGCTTTTAAAAGGCTGGAATATATAACATATTTATAATTGTTGTCTATCACTGTGAAAATTCCTATTTTCCATTAATTCTATTTGTAATTGTTCCCTTTTTATTGGCATTTCTTCAGTGTAAGATCTCGGTGCAACATTTAGTCATAGAAAAAAAAGGCTAGAGTTGCTGCATTGATAATGATGCTGAATATATATTGATTTTTTGGTTAGAGTTAAATATTTATTATGTTCCATGAATATGTTGGTTCTATCATTTCTAGTCTCAGATCTCCATTCTATACCCTCAACATCAGCCTTTGAAAAATCTGCATTAGTGATGCATTCATTATTATAAATGTTTATAATCATATTTTGAAATTATTGATTGCAAACTATTTCTATTTCATTCATTTTGATGGCTGACATATTTGTTTGATACAGATTGAGAAGTTAACCTACATTGATAGTTGCATTGCAGTGAAATTAAGTTTATTAAAGTTGTGCATGCCATTGAAAATTGTTATCTCCCTTCATGCATTTAATAGAATTTGCGGAAATGTAGCTAGCTCTATAGTGGTTAAATCAAAAACACGTCAGTATGTTGCAATTGGCATATGTGTTCCAGTGATGGTCTTTCAATGGGATTGAGGAGGTATATGGAAGGACATCTGCCCTGCTAAATATCCCCCTGAAAAATGTGCACATATAGATATCAGGAGAGGACCTTAAGATCATAAGACATAGGAGCAGAATTTGGCTCTGTTGGAGGAAGTGGTGAAATGGGGCAAAATTACTAAATTTAAGAGGCAACAGAAATGTTTACCACCACAATCTGTGATCTCATGACCAACACTTTTCATTCTACCATTAGTGTCAACCCAGAGCATTGATCTTGATTCCATTAGAAGATAGGATGGCATGATGAGAGCAGCAGCAGCATATCGAAAAGATGGCTGATGAAGCTGCAACACAGGACTACCTGCATGCTACTAAACGTTGGACGGTAGACAGAGGCATTGATTTTGTAATTAATGGGTCAAATTAAAACTCATCCTGCCTCATCCAGTCCTGAATAGTGGAGAAGAATGCTGCAAGATTAACCCCCTCCACAGAGATGGCAGAGCCAGCTTGTGAGTGCTTGTGACAGAGTTGAAGCATTCACTGTCACATTCAGCCAGAAGTGGCAAATAAATAACCTAACTTGACTGTTACTGAGATCTCCAATGATTTCGAAGTCGGGACACATCTAATTCAATTTGCCCTGTGATAGCAAGAAATAGAAACATAGAAAATAGGTGCAGGAGTAGGCCATTCGGCCCTTCGAGCCTGCACCGCCATTCAATATGATCATGGCTGATCATTCAACTCAGTATCCTGTACCTGCCTTCTTTCCATACCCCCTGATCCCTTTAGCCACAAGGGCCACATCTAACACCCTCTTAAATATAGCCAATGAACTGGCCTCAATTACCTTCTGTGGCAGATTATTCCAGAGACTCACCACTCTCTGTGTAAAAAATGTTTTCCTCATCTCTGTCCTAAGGAAAACATTTTTCACAGTAACCTTGGATCAACTTTGACATCCACACTCTTCTGAAGACCAGACACCTGGCATTCATGTCTGAAGATACAGTGGTCCACAAGAAGTCCAGATACGACCTTGGTAAGGCCATCTAAAAGGCCAAAATGGACCTGCTCCAAGCTGGAGGATGAGACAGATGCTCGGCAGCTGTGGCAGGGCCTGAATGCAATCACCTCCTACAAGGAGAAATCAGGAGGCAGCTCGAATGTCGGCGAAACATGAATGAGTACATTGTAAACAGCAAAGACCATGTGACCAGATTTCATTCCAACTGTAGTATTGAAGACCTGGACTCTGGGGCAAGCTGTGTTGCTAGCAAGGCTGTACCAGTACATTTAAAACACTGGTATCTGTCCAATAATAATGTGATCCAGCTATGTCGCCTTAAAAACTAAAAAGACAAATCCAATCCTGCTCAATTAGTCTGCGGCCAATCGTCAATAAGGTGATGGGCGCCATCATCCACAGTGTTATTCAGCAGCACCAATATCAGACCTGCCATTCCCTAGAACCACTTAGTTCAGATGAGGAAAAGGAGTCGAATTGGAGGTGAGAGAGACTGCTTTTGAGGTTAAGATAGCATTTGACAGGGCAGCATTAAAGTGTATGGTAAAACTAAAGTTTGTGGTCAATGGGGACAAATATCTTACTGGTTGGTCATGTCTCACACAAAGGAAGATCGTTGTTTGAGGTCAATTTTCGTTGTCCTGGGATATCATTTCACAAATTCTCAAGGCAGGTTCTATGTGTTTTCACCTTCAGCTAATTCTTCAGTTACTTTTGTTCCATCATTAGGTTGAAATGTGGATGTTTGCTGAAGACTGCATAATATTCATTCCTTTTGTCACTCTTCAGCAAACGAAACACCACAGTGCCTGTGTGCAACAAGATCTAGGAGGCATTTGGTCATGGGCTGATGGGTGGCAAATAAACTTTGCATCGCAATAGTACTATGTGCTAACCATCTCTATTCATACTCTGGAAATGTAATAGCCTTGCACTGCTGAATCTCCACTTTGAACATCTGGTCACCTTTGACCAGACACTATATCTGACCAGGTATTGAAATAGTATAGCTACTTGTACAGCTCAGAGACTGGTATCTGTTACAAATAGCCTGCCTCGAGCACCCGACAGCCTTTGCACCAACTACGAGGCACAAGAACAGGATGGAAAATCCTTCCTTGCCAATACGAAAGTAAGACAAATGTTATTCAAAAATGTATACCATAGAAAATGCAATGCAGTTGCTTTCCAATGCTATTGTGACAGCAATTCCCAAACCTATAACCGTTACCACTAACAAGTGCAGGGACTTCTGGCTAGTGGGAACACTCCCACCTGTAAGTACCCTATCAAGTTGCACACCATCCTAGTTTGGAAATTATCTCTATTCTTTCATTTTTGCTGGGTTTAAATCTTGGAATTACTGATCAATAACACAGCAGGATTCACCAGAAGGACTGCAATATTCTATTCAATTCAATCTTTAATTGTCAATGTGCAGTGTACAATACAGAGACAACGAAATGCAGTTGTTATCTCCGAAGGGCGAACTTACGAATGAACAAGTAATTGCGCAGTAGTATGAGTTAATATACGTCTATACATATACAGTGTCCGGAGGGAGGGGGGGAGGGGGGGAGGGGGGGAGGGGTGGAGACAGGCAGTCATTGAGGTGCAGCGTTAAGATGTGTGATAGCCGCAGGGAAGAAGCTGTTCTTGAGCTTGCTGGTACGGCAGCGGAGGGACCTGTAGCGTCTCTCGGATGGGAGGAGGGTAAACAGTCTATGGTTGGGGTGTGAGCTGTCCCTGGCGATGCTTTGCGCCCTTCGCAGGCATCGTTTACTATGGACAGACTCAATGGAGGGGATTGAGGAGCCTGTGATGCATTGGGCGATCTTCACCACCTTCTGCAGAGCTTTCCGGTCGGCGACAGAGCAGTTACCATACCATACTGTGATGCAGTTGGTAAGGATGCTCTCGATGATGCAGCGGTAGAAGTTCACCAGAATCTGGGGAGACAGGTGGACCTTCTTAAGTCTCCTCAGGAAGAAGAGACTCTGGTGAGCCTTCTTGATCAGCGAGGATGTGCTGTGGGTCCAGGAGAGGTCATTGGAGATGTTGACCCCCAGGAACCTGAAGCTGGAGACAGGTTCCACCTCCGTCCCGTTGATATGGATGGGGGTGTGCGTGCAGCCTCTCGATCTCCTGAAGTCCACAATGAGCTCCTTGGTCTTCTTGGAGTTGAGGGCCAGGTTATTGTCGGCACACCATGCTGTTAGGAGCTGAACCTCCTCCCTGTAGGCCGACTCATCGTTGTCGCTGATGAGGCCAATCACCGTCGTGTCATCTGCATACTTGATGATGGTGTTGGTACCATGTACAGGTATGCAGTCGTGGGTGAAGAGGGGTAGTTTACTAAGAAGGCTCACCACCATCTTTTCATGGGCATTTAGATGCCGGTTTTACAACAGTAGATGCAGGTTTTACCTGTGATCCAGAAAATTATGAAGTAAAGCACTGAAGCTCAAACTTATTCAGAACAAGGCAGCCCTCTTGATTATCATTGCATTCACTGCTGTAAGCAATCAATCTGTGGACCACTGGAGTATTATAGTTGAAATATCACCACCTCACAATTCTTTAATAATATCTTATCAAAATCGTGAATTCTATCATCTTGTAAGGCAGTAGGTTTATCATCACTCAGTATTGCTTTAAGGTGCATTCTGTCCTAAATTTATTACTGATGCCTCTATTTTGCAGCATATAAATATTGGAAATCCATTTCCTATAGCCCTTTGGGACTTTTTTTTAAACCAGATCAAGTCTAGTGATTCAAGAGGAGCGGTCAAACTGGGGAAATAAGTGATAGCTTTGGTGTTTCTCCGTTAACAAATTAAAATTGTTCCATTACTTATGCACTTTATATACCCTTTTATTTGAGGCCACTAATTGCTTTGTTGCCTTTACTAAAATATTTAGTCAGTGTACTGAAAGATAAAAATGTAATTCTGTAAATGTATCAATACTCAGTTAAGGAAGGGTGGGAGAGTTCCATATTTGAATTGTTCCAGTTTGTATCCCTATATCATTTGTAGTTCATATTTGACACAGCTGCTGTGCTTGGTCATTGCCATTCTCAAATTATCTTGTGATTTACGTATGACATTTCGTAAATTGGTCTTTCAGCATTTTTGCTTTGTTAGATTGTTCATCTGATTGATGATCCATTTGCAGACAGGATAATCCACTTGTTCAGTTCCTTCAAAACACTGTTGCCAATATTCCAGCCAATTCATACCGTCTCCTATTCCGAAACACTGTAGTTAATCTTCCCACAATGCAAATCTAAAATTGTTACAAAGAACAGTACTGCACCGAAACAGGCTGTTCGGGCCGCAATGTCCCAGCCAACATAATGCAAAGACCAAATATACCGACCAGAGGGTGGCGCAATAGTAGAGTTGCTGCCTTAAGGGCCTGTCCCACCAGCATGCGATTCCATGCGGTGAGCGCGACCAAACCGGCAACGGGGGCCGCGCGGAGGTCGGGTGAGTGACGCGGCGCAAAGTGAGGCGAACTTGGAGCAAAGTCTTAAAGGTAAGTTCGCCAGGACACACAGAGAGGGGCACAGAGGCACACACAGAGAGGGCCACGGAGCCACACACAGAGAGGGTCACGGAGGCACCTACAGATAGGTTCACGGAGGCACGATGTCGAGGCGGTGCGTAATGCGTCGAGGCGACAGCGAGCCGACAAGCCGTTGCCGCGCGGAATTTTTGAACATGGTCAGTTTTTCGGAGCCCCGCGCGATGTCGGGACGGACTCCGCACAATTCCGCATGGCTCCGGCAATCGAAGTGGGACGGGCCCCGCGACGCCGGACGGCTCAAGCGACCACGTTAGGTCGCGCTAATCGCATGGAGTTGCATGCTGGCGGGACAGGCCCTTGACGGCGCCTGCAGTGTCAGAGACCCGTTTTCGATCCCGACTATGGGTGGTGTCTGTACGGAGTTTGTATGTTCTCCCTGTGACCGCATGGGTTTTCTCCAAGATCTTTGGTTTCCTCCCACAGGTTTGTAGGTTAATTGGCTTGGTATAAGTGGAAACATTGTCCCTAATGTATGTGTAGGATAGTGTTAATGTGCGGGGATTGCTGGTCCGTGCGGACTTGGTGAGCCGAAGGGCCTGTTTCCACACTGTATCTCTAAATTAAACTAAACCAAATCTTATTTACATGCACTTCATCCATATCCCTTCATTCTATGCTTTTCCTTGTGGCTATCCTACAGTATCTTGTGCCACCACCATATCTGCCTCCATCACCATCCCTGGCAGCGTGTTCAACCATTCACAACCCTCTGTGTTAAAAAAAAAAAGCGCTCCACATATCTCCTTTAAACGTTGCCCCTCTCACCTTAAAGGTATGTGCTCTATCATTTGATATTTCCATCCTGGGGGAAAAGGTACTGAATGTCTACTTTATCTATGCCTCTCATAATTATATACTATCAGATCTCCCCTCAGCCTCCGCATTCCAGAGAAAACAATTCACGTCTCCTCTCCCTGCAGCTAATACCCCCTAATCCAGACATTATACTGGTATACCACCTCTGTGCCCTTTCGAAAGCCTTTCCATCCTCTTGGACTGCAAGCAATTCTCCAAATACAGCCAAACCGAGGTCCTATAAAGCTGCATCACGACTTCCTGACTCGTTTCTCCTTGGTCTTCGTGATCAAGTGACTATCTGCTTACATCTTTACTCCTGCATCTGATATGATGTTAAGCTTGCAGTTTGGCTCAGTGTCAAATTGCAGTACTCTAATAAGGTCACTCATTATATCTTCCATATATGAGATTACATAATCAATTAATATAACACTTAGTTCATTAGTATAATAAAACTGACTGGGCAAGCAAGTTGGTTCTTTTGCTCCAGTGGCTCAAAGTCAAGTCAAACAAACTTTATTGTCATTTAGAATAACATCGATATATGCAATTCCAAACGAAATTCCGTTGCATTTGGCTCCCTGTGCAACACGATAATTAACAGAAGGATAAACATGGATAAAATGGATAAAAAGGGTAAAAGGATCTTTTCTTTTATGGCTGTTCTTTTATGTGAAGAATTGGGGGGAAGCTAAAAGTTAGTTCTTATAGCTAGTCAGTGACTGAATTCGGAGATTTTAATTGTTTTGATCGGCCTAATAGTTGTAAAAATATCAAATGGTTTATGTTTGTATTTTAACAAATTTCAACCAAAGGTACAGAAAGAAATGGTGCGTGCAGAAAATGATGTGAAGATAGTGAACATGTTTAGTGGAATCATTATAAAAAATTGATATTTGAAATGTTTTCAAATGTTTTGCACTAATATAGGAATTCCTTGTATTTCAATAGTTTTTCTGTAATTGTCACTTTATGTACATAGTGTGAAATTTCAGAGGTAGAAGTATTGAATTCCTTAGAGTTGCTTGCAGACTAAACTCGGGGTAAATCTGGAAATGGTTGAGCGCTTCTGCTGTGGACTGACCACATTGATGGGACAGCCAAAACAAAGCCTTTACTTCCGCGGAAGATTGAGGAAGTTGGCATGTCTCTAAGGACCCTTACGAACTTCTACAGATTCAAGAGAGTTTATTGTCATGTGTCCCTGATAGGACAATGAAATTCTTACTTTGCTTCAGCACAACAGAACATAGTAGGCATTGACTACAAAACAGATCAGTGTGTCCATATATCATTATATACGTATATACACACATGAATAAATAAACTGATAAAGTGGAAATAACAGATAATGGGCTATTAATGTTCAGAGTTTTGTCTGAGCCAAGTTTAATAGCCTGATGGCTATGGGGAAATAGCTATTTCTGAACCTGGTCGTTACAGTCTTCTGAAGGTAGCAGGGAGATGAGTGTGTAGCCAGGATGGTGTGGGTCCTTGATGATACTGCCAGCCTTTTTGAGGCAACGACTGCGATAGATCCCCTCGATGGAAGGGAGTCAGAGCCGATGATGGACTGGGCAGTGTTTACTACTTTTTGTAGTCTTTTCCTCTCCAGGGCGCTCAAGTTGCCGAACCAAGCCACGATGCAACCAGTCAGCATGCTCTCTACTGTGTACTTGTAGAATGCGCCATAGAAAGCATACTGTTAGGTTGCATCACAGCTTGGTTTGGGAACAGTTCTGTCCAAGACCACAAGATTTGGTCCAGTATACCACGCAGACCAAACTTCCCATCATTGACTCTATTTGCCTTGGAAAAGTAGCCAACATAATCAAAGACTTGTTTCACCCCCTGTCATTCCTCGTTCCCCATGCTCCTGTCCAGCAGAAGGTACAGAACCTTGAAAACGCGCTCCAACAGACTTGGGAGCAGCTTCTTCCCCTCTTTAATCAGGTTTCTGAAGTCTTTCTGTAACCTAGGAAACTGTCCAATTAAGATTCACCTCAACCCCATTGTGGACATTGGACTTGTCTGTGGAACTGATGCGCTACAATGCTGTTAACTATATTCTACACTCTGTAACTTCCCCTTTGCATTATCTATTAGTTGAACAATTGCATTTATGCATAGCATTATCTGTTTGATTGGATAACATGCAAATAAAACCTTTCATTGTACTTTGGTACTTGTGATAATAATAAGCCTCTACATCAATATAGCTCTTCCTCCACCTGCAATCTAATGTTAGGGCTGGAGAAACTCAGCGGGTGCAGCAGCATCTAAGGAGCGAAGGAGATAGGCGATGTTTCGGGTCAAAACTGAAGAAGTTTGAAGAAGGGTCTCGACCCGAAACGTCGCCTATCTCCTTCGCTCCTTAGATGCTGCTGCACCCGCTGAGTTTCTCCAGCTTTTTGTGTAACCCCCAGCTAATGTTAGGGTGTTGACATGGATAGAAAATTGGTTGGCAGACCGGAAGCAAAGAGTAGGAGTGAACAGTCCTTTTCAGAATGGCAGGCAGTGGCAAGTGGAGTGCCGCAAGGCTCGGTGTTGGGGCCGCAACTGTTTACCATATATATTAATGATTTGGAAGAGGGAATTAGGAGCACCACTAGCAAGTTTGCGGATGACACAAAGCTGAGTGGCAGTGTGGACTGTGAAGTGGATGTTAGGAGGTTGCAGGGTGACCTGGACAGGTTGAGTGAGTGGGCAGATGCATGGCAGATGCAGTATAATATAGATAAATGATTATTATCTCAATGGGGTTAGGTTAGGTAAGGGGGACGTGCAGCGAGACCTGGGCGTCCTTGTACACCAGTCACTGAAAGTTGACTTACAGGTACAGCAGGCAGTGAAGAAAGCTAATGGAATGTTGGTCTTCATAACAAGAGGATTTCAGTATAGGAGTAAAGAAGTTCTGCAGTTGGAAAGGGCTCTGGTGAGACAACATCTGGAGTATTGTGTACAGTTTTGGTCTCCTAATTTGAGGAAGGACTTCCTTGTGATTGAGGCAGTGCAGCGTAGGTTCACGAGATTGATCCCTGGGATGGCAGGACTGTCATATGAGGAAAGATTGAAAAGACTAGGCTTGTATTCACTGGAGTTTGGAAGAATGAGGGGGGATCTTATAGAAACATATAAAATTATAAAATGACTGGACAAGCTAGCTGCAGGAAAATTGTTCCCAATGTTGGGCGAGTCCAGAACCAGGGGCCACAATCTTAGAATAAAGGGGAGGCCATTTAAGACTGAGGTGAGAAAAAAATATTTTCACCCAGAGAGTTATGAATTTATGGAATTCCCTGCCACAGAGGGCAGTGGAGGCCAAGTCACTGGATGGATTTAAGAGAGAGTTAGATAGAGCTCTAGGGGCTAGTGGAGTCAAGGGATATGGGGAGAAAGCAGGCACGGGTAATTGATAGGGGACGGTCAACCATGATCACAATGAATGGCGGTGCTGGCTCAAAGGGCCGAATGGCCTCCTGCACCTATTTTCTATGTTTCTGTGTTTCTATGTTCTATGTAAACCTCAGTTATGAGTCTGTGTGCTCCTAATGCACAATCTACGCAGGGCTCTCACTTAACTTTTTTTCCCTATTGTCAGCCGGGCAACTTAGGCAGCTTCCTAGGTTGCCAAATTACAGTTTAGGTGGTCAATTTAAGACTGCTTGCATGACGCGTGCGATAATGTGCTTGAACAAAGTGTGTGGTTACCAGTCGGAATTATGCTCAATGAAGCATTCACATATTATTTCTGCTTCAAATAATGTCACAAACTAAACATATTCACCAATCAAGACATGATATATACCAGAATGACACGCAGCAAAGTTACAATACAGTATCGCAACACTTTTTACACATTGCAATTAATGCAATTTGTATTGTTTCCACTTCCCAACAAAATGTGGTTGGATTATTCAGCGTATGATCAACCTGTGTCAATAAATCCTGGATCATGGTAACATATATGCTTAACCATGGACACTACAGATTGATGCAAGCATGTTTTCTGTGAAGGACTGAAAAATATCATGACATGGCCATAGCATGGGTCTCGCTTCCCAAAACATTTATCCACACCAAAATATACAGGTTGCAAGGAAATTTCTAAAGGCATTTTATGATAATAGCTGGTAAAACCGACTATACCCATCTGACAAGTTAAACATTACACTAACTGACAAGAGATGGTCAAAGGACATAACTGCAGCAAATATTACCTTGGTAATATGTTTAAAGGTGTCAAAACGCCACATTACCGGACATTCAGATTAAATTATGATAAACGCTGTTTCCATCATTCCCACTTCAGAATTAACGTTAAAATTTCAACCAAAATATCTCCTGGCCAAATTTGAGATGTATATGACCGACTGTAGAAGTAAAACCTAGAGAAACCTAGAGAAATCCAATGTATAGTTGTGAATGTTGCTCATTAAGTAACAGTACTGATACTCCACATTAAGAGCATTGATTTGCCGTTAAAATGAATTCTGTAATAACGTGTCAATGGTAGCAGTGACAATCGAACACTGCGGTTTTAATGTTGCACGTGTTCACAATTTTAATTAATTTATTTAAACAAATAATAACATCGGGATTTAAAACACATTTGAATGCATTCCGTTATCAAACATAGTAAATTTTCGCTCTGAAGACATTTCCAGCACATTAGGGTCAGGGTGGGGGGGGGGTGGGGGGGGGGGTGTAAGTGAATCAGTGCGGGATGCATAGATGCCGGGGGGGGGGGGGGGGGGGGAGAAGGGGGAGTGAGAAGGCAAGGTGCGGGATGGATGGATAGTGGCAGGGGAATTAGTGCGTGTTGGTTGGAGTAGGTAAAATTGTGAGGGGAGAGAGCGGAGGATATCAGTGGGGTCGAATGGGGTGGATCAATACGGTATGATTGACGGGGGGCATCAGTACAGGATGAATGGGAGGTTCAGTAAAAGATGAATGAGGGGATCAGTACAGGATGAATTGGGGGAGGGAGTGCAGGATGGATGGGAAAGGGGGTGAGTACAGGGGGTGGCAGGAGAATCAATGAGAGGTGGATAGGGAGATCAGGGCAGGATGAATAGATGGGGGGGTAGATGGGGAGGGGTGCACAGGGGATATCAGTGAGGACTGAATAGAGGCGGGAATGGCGATCAGTGGAGAGGAGGAGTCCCAGGATAAGGGAGGCGTACGTGAGAGGGAGAGAGACGGGGGGAGGGTGGGCAGGCAGGAAGGTCCACGCTCATTGGACACGGATGGTATCATCGCCTAGCCGTCCCTATCCACCGCACCCCAAGGGGGAGGCAGTTGGGATTTCCTCGCCACCGCCTCCCCTCCTACGCCAGCCAACAGAAGGTGCGGGGCTGAGCGGTGCAGCTGATTCAGACGGCGGAAGGACGCCTTTCCCTTCCTCCTTCCCTCCCGGCCTCAGCGTGCAGGAGGGTTTGTTTTGAAAGTGGTTATCGTCTTTAGCGGAGTGACAAGCAGCGGCCGCTATCAGTGCAGGCAGGGTGCTGGAGGAGGAGCCGCTGTTGTTGCCAAAGATCCTATAGGATCCTATAAGATCTTTGGTCGCTGCTGTGCGGGACCCATCATTCGCTCTGACCCTCCGTCTTCCCACACCCCGTATCTTTGCTCTGCTCTACGTCGTTGCCGCCGACACGACACGAAACGTCACGTTCCTTTTCTTCAGAGATGCTGCCTGACCCACTGAGTTACTCCAGTTTTTCGAGTCTATCTTCGGTACAAACTAGTATCTGCAGTACCAAGCCAGGCAAAATGACTCGGCATTTAGTTTGCCCGGCGGCACTTTAGGTGGTCATTGGCACCCGGGCAACCGCTAATTTCGAGCCCTGCTACGCTCCTGTGCATTCCAATCCTCCGATATAAACTCCATTTTGCTTATTTCAGTTTAATGTTTTGGAAGACCAATAAAATCTGAAAATGACATTGAAAGTAATGGAAAATGTATTTCACTTTTTATAATATTTTGCTTTGTAACAATTTTAAAACCTAAACATGACACAAATAAATTAGTTTTTTAATTGTGCTGCAATGTTGATTTTGATGGGGCCTTTGATGAAGAAGAGATTTAAAAAAATCTGCATAGGCTAAAATGTGTCCCATTTAATAAAGCAATATTCATATTTAATTCATATTGAATCTTGTGTCAGGGGTTTTAAACCGGCATTGTAGAAAATACATGCTATAGTTTTATAAACTCTTGCAGTTGTTGCTGATTTTTCCAAATCTCCATCATTTTTTAAACAGTTTTCATGCTTGTCTTGCCAAATTCTTTCATTTTGCAAAGCTGCTACATTCCCATAGTCCTATTTGAAGGACACACCCAGTAAAACAACAATGTTCCAAAGAGTCAACTGTAACCAAAGTTGTGGTAATGAACTATTAGGTCCTCTGCTCCATTACATGGTGGATAGGGCCTGAACATGCACTTTTGAACATATATTACATTTCAACTGATGTAATTCATTAAAACTACAAAAGCCACCACAAAGCAAACAATGTAAGTTGCCTGCATTTTATTATTTATATAAACTGTAACCATCTGCATAAAGGGAAACTGATAAACTGAGAACAGTGTGTGCGTGAGTCAAGATTGAAAGGAAGGCACACCTTGGATCATGATATCCTGTGCAGACAAATGGTCAGATGTTAGGCACATGACGTTTTCACTGAGGAAACTGTCACCGTTCACATCCAGCAGACAGATTTGCAAGATCACATATGCTTGAACACCATGACATGCTGTGACTGGTTTACTCTCTCCTCCTTTGGCAACTGGCAGGGATGAGTGGTTAATACTTGTCTGGTGTGTCTGATTCAGAGAGCAACAGATGATCACATGTGAAACTAATTATGATTAAGTATTTTTCCCAGGATTTCAACATGGAAATAATAGTTGATCTTGTGACTTGTATTTTCCATTTGATAAATGCTTTTGGTCCATAGAAAAGGAAATAATGTCGTACTGAACAAACAAGCATGGATTATGATATTAAAACTATTATAGAAATGTGGTTGAGGGATGTGCAATAATGTCCGGAGTACAGGTGCCCTGGTTGTCAACCCTGGTTGACAAGGGACATTTAGACTCTGATCAGGAAAAGTAAGGCATAGGTCAGATGTGGGCTGCAGAGATTGAGTCGATCCCTTGATGAGTGCAAGGGGATGTAGGAGTATATTTAGGAAGGGAATTAGAAGGGCAATAATTCATATGAGATGGCAGATTAGGTCCAAAGGCTTACCAGGGAGATAGCAGGTGCCTTAAGGATCTATCTTTTCCTCACTTGGATCTACCTAGTGTTTCACAGATCCCCGTTGCCTTTTGAAATTGGCTACTCCCCTCTATTTGTTTTGATCAGATGAAAGTTTCTGACATTTTCCTCCACAGAAGCTCCCTGTACCGAGTTCCTCCAGCAGATTGTCCACTCCATTATTCCCTGAAGCCTGACCAAGTGTAGCCTAGGACATTGTGGGAAGCGAGATAAGAACTTGCTGCGGCCCAGCCAGATTTTTAAATATCTCTGTTAGTCGGGGTCAAGTACCAGAAGATTGGAGGGTGGCTACTGTTGTACCTATATTTAAGATGAGATGCCAGGACCAGCCAGGAAATCCCAGGCTGCTGAGTCAACATAATTGGTGGGATAGTTACTGGACAAGATTTTAGGAAGACAGGATGTATCTGCATTTGGACAGGCAAGGGTTGATTTTTCATGGAAAATAGTCTGTCACAAATATAATTTGAATTTTTTTGAGAGGAAACCAAAAAGATTAATAAAGGCAGGACATTAGACAAGTCTATATGTACTTTAGTAAGACTTTTGGCAAGGTTCAGTATTGGGTACAAAATTGGCTTTGAGGAAGGAGTCATTGAGTTGTAATGGAGGGTTTTCCCAGATTCAAGGCTTGATGGCAGCAGTGTTCTGCAGGAATCAATGCCAAGTGCCCTGTTGTTTATCATATATTAATAATTTGATTGAGAATATAGTTACATGATTAGAGTTAGATGACAGCACAGAAACGGGCTCTTTGGTCCAACTCATCCGTGCTAACTCGTCCCATTTTCCCGGGTTTAGTCCCTCTAAGCCATTCTTATCCATAGTAATTTTGAGGATGACAGCAAAATTGGTGATGGTGTGCAAAGTGAATAAGGTTGATTAGGGATAATCACCATGGATTTTTGCATGGAAAATTGTCTGTCTCAAATTTAATTGTTACAAAGGGATCTAGATCAACTGCAAAGGTTGTCAATTAAATGGCAGATGGAATTCAATTCAGTCAAGTGCAACGTGATGTATTTTGGGGAAATTAAACCAAAGTAGAACTTCTACAGTAAATGTCAGGGCCTTGGGGAGTATTGTAGAATAGAGACCTAGGGATACATAAACATGTCTTCCTGAATGTGGTGACGCGCGTAGCCAAGGTAGTGAAGGTGGAATTTGGTGCGCTTGCCTCATTGAAGAAAGAGTTGGGACGTCATGTTAAAGATGAATAGGATACTAGTGAGATGGCACCTGAAATAATATGTGAACTTCTGGGTGCTATAATCTAGGGAAGGATGCAAATATGTTAACGAATTGCAGAAAATATTCACAAGGATGTAGCCCTCCAGAGCTGGGGTTATAAGTTGAGACTGGATAACCTAGGACTTATTTTTGTGGAAGTGAAGGAGACCTCATGGAAGTTATCTATGCCCCTCATAAAGTATTGAGGGGCATAGATAAGATGGATTGTCAGCCTTTTCTCCCAGGGTACAGGAGACTAAAATTTAGAAGGCATAGGTTTAAGGTGTGAGGAGAACATTTTTATAGAGGGTGAAGGGAAGATGGAACGAGCTGCCAGAGGAGGTAGTTGAGGCTGATACAATTACAATGTTTAAAAAAAACATGTTCATGGATAGGAATCGTTTAGAGGAATATGAGCTAAACACAGGTCAATGGGATTAGCTCAGGAAGAAACATTGGTTGGCACGGGAAAGTTAGAGCAAAGTACCTATATCCATGCTGTATAACTCTGACTCTCAAAGCAATGCATCATCATAGCTTCTGCTTTTGTTCAGCACTCCGCTGTGTGGGGCTATTTGAAGGTATTACAGATTTGGTTAACCATGCTGCACAAAAATGTTTTATGAATAGTTAGGTGCATGAGACACCTAACTCCATCTTTTAAGTACTGCTGAACTAGAGTTGTGGGAAACATTGAAGAAGCTTATAATTAAATTCATAAAGATTACAATTTTTTGATGAATAGGCACAAAGTAGTAGATGCAAGCCATTAAGGAAAGGAATAGAACAATCAAATGTAAATAAACGTAAAATCATTAGCATGACTCCATGATCTGCAACAAACTGGACTGGTATTACAGGCTGATTATCCAACATTTTGTGATTGCAGTGACTAATATGTAATATCATCACTCTACTAGGTTTTGGGTGATGGTGGCAGAGGAGGGAAGCTCAGAGTACTGGATTACTTTGGCAAGGACGTGAGAGTAAGGTGTAATTTTGGATAAGTAAATTCATACCCATACTATTGTCTGCCAGCTTCGTCTAGTTCATTGGCAGTAATATTAGGCTTGAAAATGTACAGAGGTGAACAAAAATTATTCTGAAAATTAGGATTAGTCTGCAGATTATGGAGAAAGCTTGAAAAGACAAAGTGTACTTTCATTTGAAATTATGATGGACTAATTGGTAATGAAGGAGATTGTCAAATTTGATCTGGGCAAATAGTTCACTTCAGTCAGGCTACAACCTAGAGGATATAATTCTCTGTCCCTCTCCCACCCAAGTTATTGTACTAGTTTAAAGCAGTCTTGTTGCGTCTCATTGTCTGTAACTCATTTTCACCAAGGCCATAGCAAACAATGGCCTGTTCCATTTTATCATTGTTACTTTTTTGCATATCTTTCATTCATTTGTTCTATGGCTAATCACCATCTATTTCACTTGCCCATGACAGTCAGTCCGAAGAAGAGATCGGCCCAGAACGTCTCCTATTCCTTTTCTCCAGAGATGTTGTCAGACCCACTGAGTTACTCTAGGATTTTGTTTCTATTTTCGGTTTAAACCAGCATCTGCAGTTCATTCCTACATACAATTGTAGAATCAGGGCAGTTATTCCTTTGTTCATGGTAGAGAATAAATGTGAGGCTTGTGGATACTGTTAAAAATAACAATGTATTGAGGTGATATTCAATTGGATGTATTTTTGAGAATAACCCTATCTTTGTGAAGGAAGATAGGGATTTTAAGCACCTAACATTATCTATGACTCAGCTTACAGTGAGTACACTCCTTTGCATTTTGTCATCTCATGCGATATTTGGTTCAAAGATCATTTTAGTACAATCGTGTGTATTTGAAATGCATTGAGTCACCACTTACTGTTGTTCTCATGAAAACCATAAATACAGTTATTTTAAACTGAGTGATAATCTGACCTCCAGCAGAGAAATGAAGATTTACATTGAAGTAAAGGTGTATGATTCTATTAGCCAGTGACATTTGAACTGTTTTCTGTTGTTGGCTGAGGAAATTAATATTATCCTTTACACGGAAGTAAAATATTGACTAATGAATAACATTTTTAGATAGACATAAAAAGCTGGAGCAAATCAACAGGTCAGGCAGTATCTCTGAAGAAAACGCAATTTTTTAGGTTGAGACCCTTCTTCAGATTGAAAGTCAGAGAGGGAAAGGAGAGACGTGAAATGATACATAGAACAAATGAATGAAAGATGCACAAAAGAACAAATCATAGCCAGCAACGATGATCTGAAGTGGAGTTTTAGACAATAGTTGCAGGTGTAGGCCATTCGGCCCTTCGAGCCAGCACCGCCATTCAATGTGATCATGGCTGATCATCCACAATCAGTACCCCATTCCTGCCTTCTCCCCATATCCCCTGACTCCGCTATCTTTAAGAGCTCTGTCTAGCTCTCTATTGAAAGCATCCAGAGAACCCACCTCCACTGCCCTCTGAGGCAGAGAATTCCACACTCACCACTCTCTGTGTAAAAAAGTTTTTCATCATCTCCGTTCTAAATGGCTTACTCCTTATTCTTAACAATAAGGAGTAAAGATGTAGTGTATCTAGACTTTCAGAAAGCCTTTGATAAGGTCCTGCACGGGAGACTGCTGACTAAAATTAGAGCACATGGTACTGGGGGTAGGGTGTTGACGTGGATAGAAAATTGGTTGGCAGACCGGAAGCAAAGAGTAGGAGTGAACGGGTCCTTTTCAGAATGGCAGGCAGTGGTGAGTGGAGTGCCGCAAGGCTCGGTGTTGGAATATAATGATTTGGAAGAGGGAAGTAGGAGCAACACTAGTTTGCGGATGACACAAGCTGGGTGGCAGTGTGAACTGTGAAGAGGATGTTAGGAGGTTGCATGGTGACCTGAACAGGTTGAGTGAGTGGGAGTTGAGTGAGTGGGAGTTAGTGGGAAGATGCGTGGCAGATGCAGTATAATATAGATAAATGTGAGGTTATCCACTTTGGCGGCAAAAAACAAGGGTGTAGATTATTATCTCAATGGGGTTAGGTTAGGTAAGGGGGAGTTACAACGAGACCTGGGTGTCCTTGTACACCGGTCACTGAAACTTGGCGTGCAGGTACAGCAGGCAGTGAAGAAAGCTGATGGAATGTTGGCCTTCATAACAAGAGGATTTCAGTATAGGAGTAAAGAGGTCCTTTTGCAGTTGTATTGGGCTTTGGTGAGACCACATCTGGAGTATTGTGTACAGTTTTGGTCTAATTTGAGGAAGGACTTCCTTATGATTGAGGCAGTGCAGCGTAGGTTCACGAGATTGATCCCTGGGATGGCGGGACTGTCATATGAGGAAAGATTAAAAAGACTGTATTCACTGGAGTTTAGAAGGATGAGGGGGGATCTTATAGAAACATATAAAATTATTAAAGGACTGGACAAGCTGGATGCAGGAAAAATGTTTCCAATGTTGGGCGAGTCCAGAACTAGGGGCCACTGTCTTAGAATAAAGGGGAGGTCATTTAAGACTGAGATGAGAAAAAATGTTTTCACCCAGACAGTTGTGAAATTATGGAATTCCCTGCCAGAGAGGGCAGTGGTGGCCAAATCATTGGATAGATTTAAGAGAGAGTTCGATAGAGCTCTAGGGGCTAGTGGAGTCAAGGGATATGGGGAGAAGGCAGGCACGGGTTATTGATAGCGGACGATCAGCCATGATCACAATGAATGGCGGTGCTGGCTCGAAGGGCTGAATGGCCTCCTTGTGCACCTATTTTCTATGTTTAAATGGCTTGCCCCATATTCTTAAATTGTGTCCCCTGGTTCTGGACTCCCCCAACATCGGGAACATGTTTCCTGCCTCTAGCATGTCCAAACCCTTAATAATCTTATATGTTTCAATAAGATACCATCCATGCTGACTCGGACCGATCCTGCTTCTGCTATCCAAATGTGCGGCTATCTCATCTTTTATAATTGACTCCAGCATCTTCCCCAACACCGATGACGGGTTAACTTGTATATATTTCCCTGTTTTCTCTCTCCTGCCTTTCTTAAAAAGTGGGATATCATTAGCTACCCTCCAATCCACAGGAACTGATGCTGAATCTATCGAACATGGGAAAATGATCGCCCATGCGTCTACAATTTCTGGAGTCACTTCCTTAAGCACCCTGGGATGCAGACCATCAGGCCCTGGGGATTTATCTGCCTTCAGGCCCATCAGTCTACCCAACAACATTTCCAATTTAATGTGAATTTCCTTCAGTTCCTCCGTCACCCTAGATCCTCTGGCCACTAGAATATCAGGGAGATTGTTTGTCTCCTCCTTAGTGAAGACGGATCAAAAGTAGCTGTTCAACTCGTCTGCCATTTCCTTGTTCCCCATAATAAATTCATATTTTTCAGTCTTAAAGGGTCCAACTTTGGCCTTACCTAATTTTTTCCTCTTCACATATCTAAATAAGCTTTTACTATCCTACTTTATATTCTTGGCTAGCTTACCTTTGTACCTCACCTTTTCTCCCCGTATTGGCTTTTTAGTTATCTTCTGGTGCTCTATAAAAGTTGCCAAATCATCTGGCTTCCCGCTCATCTTTGCTATGTTATACATCTTCTCCTTTATTTTTATACTGTCCGTGACTTCCTTTGTCAGCAACGGTCGTCCCTACACCCCTTGGAATCTTTCTTCCTCTTTGGAATGAACTGATCCTGCCCCTTCTGCATTGGTCCCAGAAATACCTGCCATTGTTACTCCACTGTCATCCCTGCTAGTCAACTTTGGCTAGCTCCTCCCTTTTAGCTCCATAGTCCCCTTTGTTCAACTGTAATACTGACACCTCTGATTTAGCCTTCTCCCTCTCAAATTGTAGATTGAAACTTATCATATTATGGCGACTACCTCCTAATGACTTCTTTACCTCGAGTTCCCTTATCAAATCCGGTTCATTACACATAAATCCAGAATTGCCTTCTCCCTGGTAGGCTTCAGTGCAAGCTACTCCAAGAATCCATCACGGAGGCACTCACGCACTTTGTGAGGCCAAACGTAAATTGGAGGAGCAGCACTTCATATTATGCTTGGGCAGTTCACAATCCAGCAGTATGATGCATTGGTTTCTCTAACTTCAAGTATCCCTTGCATCCACTCTCTCTCCATCCCTCCCCCACCCTAGTCACTGTACTAGTTTCACCGTTGTTCTGCTGAGATTCAGTGATTGCATCACTCGTTATCACCTTCCCCACAACCAACAGTGGACTATTGTGGGCTACACCTTTCCTTGATAACCATTGCTGATTTTGATTTATTCTTTTGCATATCTTTCATTCATTTGTTCTATGTACCTTTTAATCTATCTATATCTATCTATATATAACGAAAACCCTCATCTGCTTATCTTCCAGTTTATGTTGTTTTTTACATTTGTGCAAAAACGGTACATGATGGCGCTACGATCTTTAGCTATCTTACTCTCCATTCTCCTGTACTGCAAGTGTAACAAGTTTTGTTCCAATCATTCGTATATTTTAAATGTTATAAAGGTTTAATGAAACGTAAAAACCGCGCATGCGGAGATTGGTCTCCTCTCCTGTCAATCACCGCAGGGACGGCGACACGCCCCTTCCTGCACCATCGCCGCACTAATTAGCTACGTCCACTGTCGGTCACCATCGCCCGCCTCTGCTATCGCCAGCCCGCCTCTGCCAGCGCGGCCATAGCTGCTGGTGCTCCAGGGCCGCACCGAGGATCCCGAGGACGGAGCGTGTGGGGGGGGGGGGGGGGGGGATAGAGGGAGAGGAGGGGGGTAGGGATGGGAGATGCAGGGAGGGAGGGAGTGAGTGACTGAGGGTAGGAGAAAGGTGAGGGAGGGATTGGGGGAGAGTAGGAGGACAGGGGAAAGAAGAGGGAGGGTGAAGAGAGAGTGCCTGGGATGAAACGAAATGAGCTGCGTCTGTGAACTTGGGGGCTATGGGTGAGTGGTGGAATATTGTGTTGGGGGAATGGGTTACGTTGGGGGACCAGGCCTCCCTTGTGACAGGGATCCAATGGGTCCCACTTAGTCTGGTATCTCTTATTTCTCTCTCCACTTGACTTGCAAGCTGAAGAAGGGTCTCGACCCGAAACGTCACCTATTCCTTTTCTCCAGAGATGCTGCCTGACCCGCTGAACTACTCCAGCTTTTTGTGTCTATCTTCGATTTGTGTTACATCTTATGCAATCCAGCATCTGCTGTTCCTTCCTAAACATTTTTAGATAAATCCGTATATGCCACTTTCAATTTGGATCTCCATACAGTTCAGTGTATTGTTCAATGCTGTCTAATATATTTGAAACATCCCATTTTGTCAAAATGTAATATATTGCATCAGGTTAGAGAGAAGTATCTTTTCTTTAGCTGTGTTTTATTCTGCTGCTCCATTTTATTAAAATCGTCAATATGGAACCCACTTTCAACTCACAATTTCCCATCACTTTAGATAATGAAATGCTTTTATATCTGTGTGCAAAATTCTTCACTATCTTTTTAATATAATTTCTCATGCAATTATTCCAGATTGATCGAAGTTAAGTATGCCAAATTATGTGCAGTTATTGGCCATGATCAATTAGGAACTTCAAGACACATTTTATGTTTTCTGTTAATGCAGAGGGAGAACTTGGATATTTACCACACATGGCCTTTGAAGCACAGGAACAACTATATAAAAAGATGTAATTTGAACACTAGTTTCCACCATTTTCTATGTTTTTTTTGTTACATTTTATATTCTATTTGAAAGAATATTCAGATATTTGACAACAAAGTCAGTGACCAAGGAGACATTAATTTGTGACAATTGGCATCCTGCAAAATTAACATGTCATCCCTTTAGTAGGTCTGGTTTACTTTAGCTTGCCTTGCTGTAGTCCCAGCAATATGTTGACTAGCAATAGGTCCAATATGGGACCAAAAAGGGCTGTGAGAAGAGCCAGTGTGGGTCGGTCGACCAATCTCATACGCTTTACTAGGACTGAATTTGCTTTTAGTGAGTTGCATGACATTGTCTTGGTCTACTGTGCTTGCATCCATTGTATTAGGGTGAAGCCATTCCGCTGGCTGACACCTCAGAGGCTACGTGCTCAGGCCTTGGTGACGCACTGGATCGCCTGGTTTGGGGTGCCGCTGGACATAACATCCAACAGGGGGCGGCGGTTCACATCAGAACTGTGGTCGGCCATGGCACGCCTCCTGGGGGTTTGCCTACACCACACTACGGCATATCATCCGCAGGCGAAAGGCCTGGTGGAGCGGTTTCACCGCCAACTCAAGGCTGCCCTGAAGGCACGGCTCACTGATCCGGACTGGGTAGACGCCCTGCCGTGGGTTTTGCTGCGGATCTACACTGCACCTCTCTTTCAGCTTTCTCCCCCCCCCGTACAGTCAGTCTGAAGAATAGCACCTATACATGTTCTCCGGAGATGCTGCCCTACTCCAGCACTTTGTGTCTCTTTTTGTGTTAGTACCAATGGCAGGCATGCACTCAGACACACACTTGAGATTCTTATGGAGTTGATTAAACTAATTGAACAAAACGAGTGCAAAGTCCATGCAAAGTCCGAGAAATACCTTGCAGATCCAAATTCAAAATCAGCATCCAGATGAAACCTGCAGACTTGAGATGGATTGCTGAACCCTGCATGTATGGTGCAAACTTGAAGATATGCAATTGCATGGTGTTTGGAATCCATGACTTTTACTATTCATATACTGTGCAGTGAGAAGAAACTGCATTTCGAAGAAGGGTTCAGTATTACCTAGGCAATGAGATGGCACTCAGCAAGGTAATTGATTTCAATAAAAAGTCAGTGTTCATAATTTGGAGCTGGGCTCAATGGTACCTATGGAATGCTGTGGAACAGAGGGATCTAGGAATAACCGTGCATAGTTCCCTGAAGGTGGAATCGCATGTAGATAGGGTGGTAAAGAAAGCTTTTGGTGTGCTGACCTTTATAAATCAGAGCATTGAATATAGGAGTAGGGAAGTAATGTTAAAATTGTACAAGGCATTGGTAAGTCCAATTCTGGAGTATGGTGTACAATTTTGGTCGCCTAATTATAGGAAGGATGTCAACAAAATAGAGAGAGTACAGAGGAGATTTACTAGAATGTTGCCTGGGTTCCAGCAACTAAGTTACAGAGAAAGGTTGAACAAGTTAGGTCTTTATTCTTTGGAGCGCAGAAGGTTAAGGGGGAGACTTGATTGAGGTCTTTAAAATGATGAAAGGGATAGACAGAGTTGACGTGGATAAGCTTTTCCCGTTGAGGGTAGGAAAGATTCAAACAAGAGGGCATGACATGAGAATTAAGGGACAGAAGTTTAGGGGTAACATGAGGGGGAACTTCTTTACTCAGAGAGTGGTGGCTGTGTGGAATGATCTTCCTGCAGAAGTGGTGGAGGCAGGATTGATTTTAACATTTAAAAGAAAAGTGGATAGGTATATGGACGGGAAGGGAATGGAGGGGTATGGTCTGAGTGCAGGTAGGTGGGACTAGGGGAAGATAAATGTTCAGCATGGACTGGAAGGGCTGAGAAGGCCTGTTTCCGTGCTGTAATTGTTATATGGTTATAACCTTCTTGAAATGGAAAGAAAAACCTGAAGGTTAATTGTCACCTTAATAATAACATGCAGCATAGGGCTGATAAGTGCAAATACATATTCTGTTTGCCATCATTGAGGTGTTTGGGGACACCCCTCAATAGTTTGATTGAAAATAAGCAAGCAATCGAGTTAGTTGTAGCCTGCTGGGCAGAAAAGTAAAATGCAATGTACACATGAGCTGGATAGAGGTGACCTGGGCAGATCGTATTTGAAATGTAGACATACACTGAACCTTTCCTAAATCAATATGCACTGAAGGAAGTAGTGTGTTAGTGGAAATTAACATTGGTGCTGCAATATCAGTTCTATTTGTTGAATAATTTTTATTAGAAGTATAAGTACAGGTGTAAGTACAAATATAAGTACATATAAAAACAACGTTCTTGATAAAGAGATAGGTAATAATTACCATGTTTTCTTATATATACTTCTAAACATTTTATTGTAGTTTTTTTTAGTGAAAAGTAGGAAAGTGTGAAAAATGGTTAACATAAAAATAGTTATAAAATAACCAAAAGAGAAAAGTAAATAAAATAACAGTGGTATATTATACAAACAGTATTTATATAATAATATATCCGTGATCAATAATGTATTATTCTTCGCTCAATCCTTCGTTCAGGTCTCGATCAGGTCCACAAACCGAGTCATATTGGTCCCTTAAGATATTCAAGGAATGGAGACCAAATCAGATTAAATTGGTCTAACTTGCCTAAAAGTGCAAGTCTTATTCTTTCCAAGTGTAGAGTCTCAGCCATTCCTGAAATCCACAATTTGATTGTAGGGGGTATGGGGCCTTTCCAAAATTGTAAAATTAATTTTTTACCAATTATTAAACTATAATCTATGAAAGTTCTTTGTGCTGTCGTGAGTAATTGATCCCTTTCTAATATTCCCAATATTATTAATTTTGAGTCTGGAACTAGATTCTTATTTACAACATCGAGATTACCTTAAATATTTCCAACCAAAAATTCGTAATTTTTATACAAGTTGTAAAAGAATGTGTTAAATTAGGTTCTGGGTATTGGCATTTGTCACATATAGGAGATACATTAGAAAACATTCTATGTAATTTAGATTTTGAAAAATGCAATCTATGTAAAACTTTGAATTGTATCAGAGAGTGTCTAGAATTTAATGAACAATTATGTATATATCGTAAACTTTCATCCCAGATATCGGGTTCGATTGTTTCACCTATTTCATTTTCCCATAGTTGTCTGTACTTTTCCGTATTGGGTATATCATTTTCTAATAAAATATTATAAATGTATGATATTAATTTTTCCGTGTTTGGGTGTTTATTTAAGCATTCATCTAGAATTCCCGTCTTTCTCTTTTTATATTCCTGTGCAGTTGTTTTAATGTAGTCAGTTATTTGTAGATATCTGAAGTAGTCTTTAGAGTGTAGTCCATATATTTCCTGTATTTCTTTAAATGAAAGATACAGATTGTCCCTGTAAAGGTCACTGATCTTGTTAATCCCTTTATTTTTCCATTGTAAGAATCCTAAATTTTCCAGGGATGGTTTAAAACTTACATTATTAACAATGGGAAGAACTAATGGGATATCTTCTAGTTTTAACGTTCTTTTTAACTGTCTCCAAATATTAATTTCACTATTAATTATTGGGTTTTCACGATAAATTTTCTTAAATATTTTAATTTTAGAAAATAATATGGAACTGATTTCATACGGTAAGCAGTCTTCCTTTTCCATAAGTAACCAGTTTGGATTTTCATCCAGTTCAACCCACCAAAAGTTCATATTCTTAATACTAACTGACCAGTAATAATATATAAAATTAGGTAATGTTAAACCTCCATTAATTTTCGATTTACATAAATATTTTTTATTTATTCTATGGCTTTTATAGTCCCAAACAAAATTAGTGACTATAGAGTCAACCTTTTTAAAAAAATTCTTAGAAAGATATATCGGGATCATTTGAAATAAATATAATAATTGTGGGAGAAAAATCATTTTTATCGCATTAATTCTACCTATCATTGAGATAGGTAGTGTTCTCCAATATAGAATATTCTTAGATAATTTATTTAGTATAGGTAAAAATATATATTTAAATAAAGAATCATATTTTTTTGTAACGTGAATTCCTAAATACTTAATCTGTTCATTAACAATCTTAAAAGGAAATTGTTTTAATGTAGTTAAATTATCTTGTGTTAATGGCATAAGTTCACTTTTATTCCAATTGATTCTGTATCCAGAAAACAAGCCGAATTGAGTTATTAAATTCAATAAATTAGGTATGCTAATTTCAGGTTTTTTAATATATAATAATACGTCATCTGCATATAGAGACATTTTATTTCTTGTTTCGTTAGTTTCATATCCAAAAATTTCGGGGTGTAATCTTACCCGAATGGCTAATGGTTCTATAGCCAACGCAAATAATAATGGTGATAGGGGACAACCTTGTCTGCATCCTCAAAATAAATTAAATTTGGTAGATATCATTTGGTTGGTTAAGATTTTAGCAGTTGGATTTGTATATAGTAATTTGATCCATTTTATAAACTTGTCTCCCAAATTTAACTTTTCCATAACCGCAAATAAATATGGCCATTCAACTTGGTCAAAAGCTTTCTCTGCATCTAACGATATTATTACTAAGTCTTTATTATAACTCCTTTTCGAGTATATAATATTAAACAATCGTCTCAAGTTATATGATGAGTATCGTTTAGGTATAAATCCTGTTTGATCCGGGTGTATTATTTTATTAATCACCACACTTAATCTTTTAGCTAATATTTTAGTTAATATCTTTTGATCCGTATTTAAGAGAGCAATAGCTCTATATGATCCCGGATCATCTAGGTCTTTATCCATTTTTGGTATGAGTGTTATAATGGATTCGTTTAGTGTTTCTGGTAAACTCTGTTGCGCATATATATATTCGTAAAGTGTCTTCAAATAAGGTGTTATCAGATCCGTGTATGATTTATAAAATTCCGAACCAATACCATCTGGCCCTGGAGTTTTCCCGTTTTTTAATGATATAATAGAATCCTCAATTTCTTTAACTGTTAATTCAGCATTTAATAGTTTTGTATCATCTACATCCAATCCTATTAGATTACAGTCATTTAAGAATGTATTAATTCCTATCTGATTTTCAGTCGTTTTGGAAGAATATAAATCTTTATAATATTGTAAAAATCTCTCATTAATATCGTTATTCTGTGTTAAGAATTCACCATTTTCTGATTTAATCCGATGTATTATTTTTTCTCCCTGTATTTTTCGTAATTGGCGAGCCAGTAATTTTTGTGGTTTGTCCCCAAATTCAAATTGTATTTGTTTTGTGTATTGATATAATTTAACCACTTGGTCAGCATATATCTTATTTAATTTATATTTTAATGCAGTAATTTTATTATGTGTTATTATTGTAGGGTTGAGAGCATTTTCTATATCTAATTGTTTTATCTCCGTTTCCAGAATATTTTGTTCCTTCCGCTTTTCTTTGTTGTAAAATGCTTGTGAAGATATCATAATTCCACGAGTAAAAGCCTTAAAAGTTTCCCATAGTAGGGATGGAGATATTTCTGGTTTATCGTTTATTTCAAAAAAAGTCTTAATCTGCTTTATAATATATTCATTAGTTGATTTATCCTTCAAAATTTGTGGATTAAGTCTCCATTGTCCTCGTATTTTCATGTTATCATTAAATTTAATATTAAATGTTAATGGAGCGTGATCTGAAATAATGATACTGTGGTATTTAGAGTTATAGATGTATGGAATAAGCTTTATATCTACAAGGAAATAGTCAATTCTAGAATATGTTTTATGTACCGAGGAGTAAAATGAATAATCTCGTCCTGATGGGTATTCCATTCTCCAAACATCTCTAACTTTACTAGTATCAATGTATGCATTTATTAAATCACTGGAGTGTGATTTAAATTTCCTCTGTCCTGACGATCTATCTAAATAAGGATCTAAAGTACAATTTAAATCTCCTCCAATTATTAAATTATGTTGTGCATGATCAGGAATTGTATTAAATATTTTCTTTAAAAAAATTGGACTGTCAAAATTTGGGCCATATATATTGGCTAATATTACTTTTTGAGCATATAATTCACCCGTTACAATAATAAATCTTCCATCTTTATCAATTATAGTTGATGTATGCTTGAATAAAGTACCTTTACGTATCAGTATTGCTACGCCTCTAGATTTATGAGTAAAAGAGGAATGATATATTTTGTCAATCCATTTAGCCTTTAATCTATGCTCGGCATCTTTTTTTAGATGTGTCTCTTGAAGAAATGCAACGTCGATTTTAAGTGCTTGCAAATGTGCCAATACTTTACCCCTTTTAATAGGTTCATTAAGACCTTTAACATTCCAACTGCCAAAGATTATTCCCTCATTCCCCAAATTCTTTTTTAAGTCCTGCATTTTATTTAAGGTGGTCTATAATGGTTCACATGTCTCAGCTCGACATACCCGACCTTACCCCCGAACTCCGGATGGACGAGTTTCAAGATTTTCAAATATCTCGCACGGATATATCTTTTGTGATTACGAGTCCACTGTGATGTAAAAAAATAAAAACATGAGGTAATATAAAAAAACAGAAGATAGAAAAAAGGGTTAGTAAATAGTGAAAAGTAAGGAAAAACTACAGCTATAGTAGGTGCAGTTAGTGAAAGCCATACTAGCATGGCTAGCCATCTACAGACTTCCAGTGTAGATGATGTTAACTCGCCAGCTCCATAAGTCCTTAAAGTTATTGTCTTACAAAAGGTATTTTAACGGGAATATATAATTCTAAAATGTTTCATCAATCCTATAACATATTTAAATGCAAAGATCAAGGAAATCTTAACTATTATTGGTATAATCAAATGTATGATCTTAGGAAATATATTTACTAATTACTATTTATTTTAATTTTATGTAGATTAGTATTAATTGTTGATGAGTAAATTATATGTATGTGGGAAGTAATAAGAAAGTTACTTATACCTAAGCCTTAGTGATTAGTATTTATTATTGTTTTAGTTAGTAACAGTACTACCGGTTAGGTTTTAGTATATTAGTATTTTATTGTGTATTAATTATTTCTATTAGTATTGTTATTATTCTAATTAATAATATCCATAAGAGAAAGTCCAGTCCACTCTTTGATGTAGGGACCGGGTCCACTCATTTCTTCATCTTTCTTGATTGTAGCCAGTCTATAACCAGTCCATATTCCGGTAATCCTTTAAACCAAATGCAAATATACAGTTTATTCATTAATATAGTTCAAAGGTGAAATATTATTCAGTCTTCTTCTTGATTCTTAATCCCCTGCGCAAAGTCCAGTGTATTTGAAATGTAGACATACACTGAACCTTTCCTAAATCAATATGCACTGAAGGAAGTAGTGTGTTAGTGGAAATTAACATTGGTGCTGCAGTATCAGTTCTATTTGGACAGGAATTTATGTATTAGCCAGATGTTACAGTGAAATATGAGTAATCTTGTTCCAGGGCAAGGATCGAAATTGAAAGGTAAGAACTGGCTATAAATTCAGATGAAGGGAGAGATGAAGAGCATGAAGGAACTGTTTGTATCAGCTTTTCCTGATGTATGACCTAAGGTATTTTGTGGTGAACTTGGAAGCATTTAAATTATGAAAGCCAAGGTTATCCCAAAGGAGAATGATACACATTGGTTCTTCAAAACATGTTCTATACCACAGAGTATGCAGTGAAACAACTGTGGAAAGCTGGATATCATTGAATTAGTTGAGCTTTCTGATTGGACTTTTGTTCTTGTAGTGCCACCTCCCTTCACTACCAGAATATGTGGAGATTCAAAATTGTACTCAACAGAGAAACAAAGAGTTGGAAAAGTGTTCCCTGCCTCTGATGATTTGGTATCTTAGCTGGTGGGAGAACAGATAATCGCAACCCTTGATCTGTCACATGATTGAGTTAAGCAAAGCGTCAAAGGAGTCCTTGCTTTGGACAGTTCCAGGCCAACCGGCTTACAGTTGGAATGCAACTTTAGGAGGGCAATGGAGTACAGTTGGCGAGCAATGGTGGGCGAGTCCAGAACCAGGGGCCACAGTCTTAGAATGAAGGGGAGGTCATTTAAGACTGAGGTAAGAAAAAACTTTTTTCACCCAGAGAGTTGTGAATTTATGGAATTCCCTGCCACAGAGGGCAGTGGAGGCCAAGTCACTAGATGGATTTAAGAGAGAGTTAGATAGAGCTCTAGGGGCTCGTGGAGTCAAGGGATATGGGGAGAAGGCAGGCACGGGTTATTGATAGGGGACAATCAACCATGATCACAATGAATGGCGGTGCTGGCTCGAAGGGCCGAATGGCCTCCTCCTGTTCCTATTTTCTATGCTTCTAGTGGCATCAGTTCCAAATATTTTCCGGTCATTGGATAAAATAATCTAACGTGGCTCATTGCACATGCGCAGATGATATGTTGCTGTCTGGTAAAAAAGTAGTATCTGATGAGCTAATTTTTGAGAGAAATAGGGTTTGTTGAGGAACGGTGAGTGTTTTTGCTGCTTCATCTATCATATATCATATACCTATTAAAAGTGTGTGTGTGTGTCATTTTGCCTTTGAAACGTATCTCCTCGTAAACCAGACGCAAAAACGCGGCGATTTCGGTGGGCATTTAACTTATGATTTTATAAATCCACTCTCTAAATTCGGTCGATTATTTTCCCAGATTTTGAATAAAGTTGTTCACAAAACTCACTTTTTCAAAAATAATCGCCACTTGCCAGTTGCTGACGTTGGTCACAATGCCCACATGCACACCCCTCTCTCTCTCTCTCTCTCTCCCCCTCTCCCCCTCTTAACCCCCCTCTCCCCCTCTCCCCCTCTCCCCCTCTCCCCCTCTCCCCCTCTCCTCCTCTCCCCCTCTCCCCCTCTCCCCCTCTCCCCCTCTCTTCAAAAGGCGCAGAAAGATCGAGAAAGTTCTGCAGAACAAAGATTCTACACCTCCGCGATAGCAACATTGTTCTGCAGACCTCGGGGTTAGCGGCGCCTCATGCCCTGAACCTTTTCCTCACTCCCAGCGCAGCTCATGAAGCCCCGCTGCTCCCATCCCCTGCCCACTCATTCTAGCTGTGGGTTTCCAGAGAGTCAGAAGCCGCTTCTGACTCTCTCCTCATTTGGCAGCCCACTCACTCGCCCGGCTCCCCTCAACCTCCTCCCCTCTCCTTCCTCCATCTCTCCCCTCTCCTCGCTACCAAAGATCCTATACCGCTCTAGGATCTTTGCTTTCTACCGTCACAGGGGAGGCCCGATTGTCTGTTTTCCCCCCCCTCTCTCCCTCTCTCCCCCCTCCCTCTCTCCCCCCCTCCCTCTCTCCCCCCCTCCCTCTCTCCCCCCCTCCCTCTCTCCCCCCCTCCCTCTCTCCCCCCCTCCCTCTCTCCCCCCCTCCCTCTCTCCCCCCCTCCCTCTCTCCCCCCCTCCCTCTCTCCCCCCCTCCCTCTCTCCCCCCCTCCCTCTCTCCCCCCCTCCCTCTCTCCCCCCCTCCCTCTCTCCCCCCCTCCCTCTCTCCCCCCTCCCTCTCTCCCCCCCTCCCTCTCTCCCCCCTCCCTCTCTCTCCCTCTCCCCCCCCTCCCCCCCTCCCCCCCTCCCTCTCTCCCCCCTCCCCCTCTCCCCCCTCCCCCCCTCTCCCCCCTCTCCCCCCTCTCATCCTCCCTTCCCTCCCATCTCCGCCCTCCTTTCCCCCCTCTCTCCTCCCATCTCTCGCTCTCACCCACCCTCCCTCCTCCTCCCCTCCACCTCTCCCTCTGTCTCTTGCCCTTCTGTCTCTGCCTCTCTCTCTATCTCTCCCCATTCTCGCTCTCCCCTCACTCTCTACCCCTTCCCCCCCACCCTCCCTCCCTAGACGTGCCTGCGAGTTGGGGGCTATGCGTCAGTGGATAGGGCGGTTATGGGTAAAAGGAGCAGATTAATAATATTAATATATCAACGGGAGTAGTTAGTGTGGGGTGGTTTGTGTGTGTGACGCTTCATGCCATATTGACAAATTGACAATTGACAAATAGACAATTGACAAATATCACACATTGACAAATATCTCATGTCAAGCAATCTGTTAGATATTTTGTTGGTGACCTGGAAGAGTCCAGCAACTGAGGATAAGTAGGAACAAAACCATAAGAAATACAATTGTTTGGCTCTTTGCTATCTTTCAATAGGGTCATAGCTGACCTTTTTAAATGAGCGTTAATTCATTGCAACTAATTCAATTTCCCTTGATTTTGTTAATACCCAAACAAATCTATAAGTCTTTGTCTTGACTATACTCTATTGACCGAGCCTCCACACTACTGTTGGTTAGTGAATTCCAAAAAATGTAACATGTCAGGTAGATGACATTTGTGTCCTACCTTCAGACTGGAAAAAGGTTGATATTGTTTATACTGTTTGGCTAAATGGTATCTCAAGGCATGCACCTCAGGTGATTATGCTAATTCTTAACAAGTAATGCAGAATTGTATGGTGTGTACCATTGATCAGCTAGAGCTCATAATTTTTAAATTCAGGTGGATATTCCTCAAAATGACAATAAATATTAAAGGAAGATATGTATGGCAGGTTTGGACTAGATAAGTTGAATTCACAACCAACTCCTGAACAGACGTAAGAGACTAAATTATCCATTTGCTGTATTATTCTGTTTCAGATGAGCAGCATGGCATCTTCAGTAATGGAGTTAATAAGCTGCCACATTAAAACAACTTCTAATAATGTAATGACTGTCAAAACAGCCAACACCCACTGCTTTTGTAAACCTGCAAAATAGTCATCCAAACAAAAATATGATAACGGATGTTTCCAGCAAGATAGATAATAATTGTATTATGTATTTTACTTGTGTGGGTTGTGAGAATTCTTGGAAGTACTAAAATAATGCACAAGTGTCAGAAGTGACATTTTTGATTCATCAGGTGCGTTTATCATGTTAATATTAATGTAGACATATTATGGAAATATATAAAGAAAAAAATGTTTATCCAATTGAGAATATTGCAATGAAAAGTGTAGTACACCTGAGATTTGGAATTATGGAATTTAACATGATTGAGTTTGATTAGCTGTGGCTGAGTTGTTAGAAAGTATTTTAGGTCTAATTACGGATGCTTGGGAGTAAAGTCCTAAATAAGCAGTGCCGCAACAATACTGCACCTTTTTGTTTGTTTGAGATATTAAACTAAAGTTTCATTTCCCTTATCAATGGACATAAAAGATCCCATATCACTAATACACGGATTTGCCACTGCTACACGGATGGTTTTAAACTGAATAAGGGGGGTGGGGTATCAAATGGGATAGTCGAGGACGGATTTGGAGGGAAAGAGAGTAAAGCGATGGTTAATGACCCCAGAATTAACGGGGAAGAAAGCTCACAAAGGGATAGGAGAGTATGGCCAAGTGTAATAGGGATCGATGTGAAAGGGGCCACTTGTCAACATAATTGTATAAGGAGTAAGAGTGTTGTAAAAACAAGCCTGAAGGCTTTGTGTCTCAATGCGAGGAGCATTCGTAATAAGGTGGATGAGTTGAAGGTGCAGATAGCGATTAATGACTATGCTATAGTTGGAATCACGGAGACTTGGCTCCAGGATGACCAAGGCTGGGAGCTGAACATCCAGGGATATTCAATATTCAGGAGGGATAGACGAAAAGGAAAAGGAGGTGGGGTAGCGTTGCTGGTGAGAGAGGAGATTAATGCAATAGAAAGGAAGGACATTAGCGTGGAGGATGTGGAATCGATATGGGTAGAGCTGCGAAACTCTAAGGGGCAGAAAACGCTAGTGGGAACTGTGTACAGGCCACCTAACAGTAGTATTGGAGTTGGGGATGGCATCAAACAGGAAATTAGAAATGCGTGCAACAAGGGTAACACGGTTATAATGGGTGACTTCAATCTGCATGTAGATTGGGTGAATCAAATTGGCAGGGGTGCTGAGGAAGAGGATTTCCTGGAATGTATGCGGGATAGTTTTCTCAACCAACATGTGGAGGAACCAACGAGAGAGCAGGCTATTCTAGACTGGGTATTGAGTAATGAGGAAGGGTTAGTTAGCAGTCTTGTTGTGCGTGGCCCCTTGGGCAAGAGTGACTATAATATGGTTGAGTTCTTCATTAGGATGGAGAGTGACAAAATTAAGTCAGAAACAAGGGTTCTGAACTTGAACAAAGGTAACTTTGAAGGTATGAGATGTGAATTGGCCAAGATAGACTGGCAGGTGATTCTTAAAGGGTTGACAGTGGATGTGCAATGGAAGGTATTTAAAGACTGCATGGATGAAGTACAAAAGTTGTTCATACCAGTTTGGCAAAAGAATAAATCGGGGAAGGTGGTGCATCCATGGATAACAAGGGAAATCAGGGATAGTATAAAAACAAAAGATGAGGCATACAAATTTGCCAGAAAAAGCAGCCTACCGGAGGACTGGGAGAAATTCAGAATCCAGCAGAGGAGGACAAAGGGCTTAATTAGGAAAGGGAAAATAGATTATGAAAGGAAACTGGCAGGGAACATAAAAACTGACTGCAAAAGTTTTTATAGATATGTAAAGAGAAAGAGACTAGTTAAAACAAATGTTGGTCCCTTGCAGTCAGAAACAGGTGAATTGATCATGGGGAACAAGGACATGGCAGACCAATTGAATAACTACTTTGGTTCTGTCTTCACTAAGGAAGACATAAATAATCTGCCGGAAATAGCAGTGGAACGGGGGTCAAATAAGATGGAGGAACTGAGTGAAATCCAGGTTAGCCGGGAGGTGGTGTTGGGTAAATTGAACGGATTGAAGGCCGATAAATCCCCAGGGCCAGATAGTCTGCATCCCAGAGTACTCAAGGAGGTAGCCACAGAAATAGTGGATGCATTAGTGATAATTTTTCAAAATTCCTTAGATTCTGGAGTAGTTCCTGAGGATTGGAGGGTAGCTAATGTAACCCCACTTTTTAAAAAAGGAGGGAGAGAGAAAGCGGGGAATTACAGACCAGTTAGTCTAACATCGGTAGTGGGGAAACTGCTAGAGTCAGTTATTAAAGATGGGATAGCAGCGCATTTGGAAAGTGGTGAAATCATTGGACAAAGTCAGCATGGATTTACGAAAGGTAAATCATGTCTGACAAATCTGATAGAATTTTTCGAGGATGTAACTAGTAGAGTGGATAAGGGAGAACCAGTGGATGTGTTATATCTAGACTTTCAGAAGGCTTTCGACAAGGTCCCGCATAAGAGATTAGCATACAAACTTAAAGCACACGGTATTGGGGGTTCAGTATTGATGTGGATAGAGAACTGGCTAGCAGACAGGAGGCAAAGGGTAGGAGTAAACGGGTCCTTTTCAGAATGGCAGGCAGTGACTAGTGGGGTGCCGCAAGGCTCAGTGCTGGGACCCCAGCTATTTACAATATATATTAATGATTTGGACGAGGGAATTCAATGCAACATCTCCAAATTTGCAGATGATACCAAGCTGGGGGGTATAGTTAGGTGTGAGGAGGATGCTTGGAGGCTGCAGGGTGATTTGGATAGGCTGAGTGAATGGGCAGATGCATGGCAGATGCAGTACAATGTGGATAAATGTGAGGTTATCCACTTTGGTGGCAAAAACATGAGGGTAGACTATTATCTGAATGGTGGCAGATTAGGTAAGGGGGAGATGCAACGAGACCTGGGTGTCATGGTACACCAGTCATTGAAAGTAGGCATGCAGGTGCAGCAGGCAGTGAAGAAAGCAAATGGTATGTTAGCATTCATAGCGAAAGGATTTGAGTATAGGAGCAGGGAGGTTCTACTGCAGTTGTACAGGGTTTTGGTGAGGCCACACCTGGAGTACTGCGTACAGTTTTGGTCTCCAAATCTGAGGAAAGACATCCTTGCCATAGAGGGGGTACAGAGAAGATTCACCAGACTGATTCCTGGGATGTCAGGACTTTCATATGAGGAAAGATTGGATAGACTCGGTTTGTACTCGATGGAATTTAGAAGATTGAGGGGGGATCTTATAGAAACCTACAAAATTCTTAAGGGGTTGGACAAGCTAGATGCTGGAAGATTGTTCCCGATGTTGGGGGAGTCCAGAACAAGGGGTCACAGTCTAAGGATAAGGGGGAATTCCTTTAGGACCGAAATGAGGAAAACATTCTTTACACAGAGAGTGGTGAGTCTCTGGAATTCCCTGCCACAGAAGGTAGTTGAGGCCAGTTCATTGGCTATATTTAAGAGGGCGTTAGATGTGGCACTTGTGGCTAAAGGGATCAGGGGGTATGGAGAGAAGGCAGGTACGGGATACTGAGTTGGATGATCAGCCATGATCACATTGAATGGCGGTGCAGGCTCGAAGGGCCGAATGGCCTACTCCTGCACCTATTTTCTATGTTTCTAATGATCACCTAAAACACTGCAGTGAACATCAAGCATCTGATTTCTTGGATCCTACCATAACCTATTTTATTTCCTCCACTTTCCTATGAATTCCCTCTAGTTTCCCATCTACACACTACATACAGTTTGTAGTGGCCAATTAACCTTCCAACCTGCCGATTTTTCGGGATGTGAGGGGAAACTGGAGTACCTAGATAAACCCACATGGTCATAATAGAAATGTGCAAATTCCTCGCAGATAGCACCAGAGATCAGGAGCGAACCTGGGTTGCTGGAGCTGTGAAGCAACAGCTCCAATATGTCACAACCAGCAAAGAAAATAGATCAGAGACTCGCAATGTAGGTGGGGCAGCAACCCAAACAAGTTCAAACAAGGAAAACTTAGAGAGAAGGGCACTGATGTTGGAGACAGCAACTCCTTCAAATAATTTCTTTAGAAAATCGAAATTAGTGCTGAGACATAAGCAGAAGGTGCTTTTGTATGCACAGCATCTTAGACATCATCTGAGAAGCAAAAAACAGTCCGTTTTTCAGCTCCATTATTTCATTATTAAAGGAATATAGAACAGTACAGCACAGGAACAAGCCCCTTGGCTCATATTGTCGGTGCCGAATATGTGGCCAAGATAAACTATCCAAAAACCTCTCAAACACCACTATCGCATCTGTCTCCATCGGCCCTGGCAGTCTGTCCAGATACTCTTCACCCTCTGTGTTTATTTAAAAAAAACTTGCCCTGCATATCTTTTTCAAATGTTGCCTCTCCCATATTTAACCTGTGCACTTTAGGCTTTGACAATTACATCCGAGGAAAACTGTTTTGACTGTCTTTACTATCTATGGCTCTTGTAACTTCATTAACCAGTTCCCCCTCAACCTGTGGAATTCCAAAGAAAACAGTTTTGGGTCTCTCCAACCTTTCCTTGTAGCTAGTACCTTCAAATCCAGATAGCATTCTGAATCCAGATAGCTCTTCTGTGCCCTCTACAAAGCTTCTACATTCTTCTTGTCATGTTTATGCCAAGAAGAAATGTTTTATGTGACGGAACAATAGATTGTCTGGCAAAAGCGACAGGGGTACACTTTTTGATAAGGACACTATTGACGACTTTTTGATAAGGGTACTATTGACGACTTTCCTCTGAACCGAGAGGGAACTATTGTTAGAAAGAAAGTTGGGTGGTCAGCTATCTAATGTGAGTAATTTGAAAGAGCTTTTGTTGAAATAAATGGTCCAGGATAAGATTTCACACTTATACTCGAGAGTGAATTTAAGCAAAATTAAACCACCTGTCATCTTGTTTGAATCTGAACTAAGAGTCCGGCCAGCAATTGTGGCGGTATTGAGAGAAGTAAAACCAGCTGAGAGTGATTTGTGTGGCTGAGAGTTAAACCAGAAAGAAAATGGGTAACATATAATCAATAACTGTCCAAAAATATTTTCAAAGGAAATAATGAAACTATTTTATGCATGCTTAAGAATAAACCCAAGTCTGAGCCTTCACCCAAAGCAACATTCGTCATGTTTCCCTTCACCACTGATGTTCGTGCAGACAGATGATGATGTTAAAAATGACTAAATTTGGTCATTAGACTGTTAAAAAACCAAGTGCCAGAAAAAAATTCAAAAGTACTATAAATATAATAATATGCAAACATTTCATTTTAATCTTTCTTTTCTTTCAGTTTTCACTTGGCTGCCACCAAGGGACAGGTGGACTGTTTGGGAGCAATGCTCACTCATGGCGTTGATCTTACTGTACTGGATGGCTCAGGTAATCAATTTATTGCTAACATTGGAGGTGAAAACATTGAAAATTAGTTGGAATGTGTTGAAATACATGATTTCTTTTGGCGATATTAAGAAGCTATGATTTTGCTAATTATTTTTCTTTAAAATACCATACGCCAGGGAAATTTCACTCCATGTCACCTGTAATCTCTTAACCGAGTTTTTGGGGAAATATTAGAAACCATGATAATGCTTATCATATTATTTTTCTTTAAAGTGAATAACCTCACATTCCAGTTTTTACTCAAACCTCATCCGTTGTAATGGATTCTAAAATCTTACCAATCACTGAAGTCAGGCTTACCGGCCTATAGTTTCCCCTCATTAGCTTTGCTCCCTTCTTGAACAATGGATTAACATTTGCAATTTTCCAATTCTCTGGAACAACTGATTCTCATGATTCTTGAAAAAGCTTCTGACTGTCACCCTATCGATGCCTCTCAATTTATGAAGTTCTGTCAGGTCTCCTCTCAACCTCTAACGCTCCAGAGAAAATAATCCAAATTTGTCCAAACTCTGTGTATAGCTAACACCAGGCAGCATTCTGGTAAATTTCATCTGCATCCTCTCAAGCCCCAACATCCTTCCTGTAATGGGCCAAAAAGAACTACGTACAATACTCCAAATCCGGCCAAACCAAGTCCTATAAAGCTGCAACGTGACTTCCTGAGTCTTATACTCGAGATCCTCCTATACATCAATGCTTTTAAGGATGTTATCATTAACTGTATACTTTCCCTTTATATTCTACCTCCCAAAGTGCATTTCTAAACATTTAAACACCATCTGTTTCCAAGTGTGCTAATGATACAAAGATAGGTGGAAAGGCAGGTGATGTTGAGGATGCAGGTAGGCCACAGAAGGACTTGGACAAGTTGGGAGAGTAAGCAAATAAGTGACAAATGTAATATTGCATAGCAAAGTGGTAAAAAGAATAAAGGTGCAGACTATTTTCTAAATGGTGAGAGAATTCAGAAATCATGGGTGTAAACAAACTTGGGAATGCTGGTGCAGGATTCCCAAAACGTTAATTTGCAGGTTAACCATATAACCATATAGTCATGTCCTCTTGTTTGAATCTTCCCTATTCTCAAAGGGAAAAGCTTGTCCACATCAACTCTGTCTATCCCTCTCATCATTTTAAAGACCTCTATCAAGTCCCCCCTTAACCTTCTGCGCTCCAGAGAATAAAGACCTAACTTATTCAACCTATCTCTGTAACTTAGCTGTTGAAACCCAGGTAACATTCTAGTAAATCTCCTCTGTACCCTCTCTATTTTGTTGACATCCTTCCTATAATTGGGCGACCAAAATTGTACACCATACTCCAGATTTGGTCTCACCAATGCCTTGTACAATTTTAACATTACATCCCAGCTTCTATACTCAATGCTCTGATTTATAAAGGCTAGCATACCAAAAGCTTTCTTTACCACCCTATCTATATGAGATTCCACCTTCAAGGAACTATGCACGGTTATTCCCAGATCCCTCTGTTCAACTGTATTCTTCAATTCCCGACCATTTACCATGTACGTCCTATTTTGATTTGCCCTGCCAAGGTGTAGCACCTCACATTTATCAGCATTAAACTCCATCTGCCATCTTTCAGCCCATTTTTCCAACTGGCCTAAATCACTCTGTAGACTTTGGAAATCCTCTTCATTATCCACAACACCTCCTATCTTGGTATCATCTGCATACTTACTAATCCAATTTACCACCCCTTCATCCAGATGATTGATGTACAACAAAGGACCCAACAAAGATCCCTGAGGCACCCCACTAGTCACCTGCCTCCAACCCGACAAACAGCCATCCACCATTACCCTCTGGCTTCTCCCATTCAGCCACTGTTGAATCCATCTTGCTATTCCTGCATTTATACCCAACAGTTGAACCTTCTTAACCAACCTTCCATGAGGAACCTTGTCAAAGGCCTTACTGAAGTCCATATAGACAACATCCACTGCTTTACCCTCGTCAATTTCCCTAGTAACTTCTTCAAAAAATTCAAGAAGATTAGTCAAACATGACCTTCCAGGCATAAATCCATGTTGACTGTTCCTAATTAGACCCTGTTTATCCAGATGCTTATATATATTATCTCTAAGTATCTTTTCCATTAATTTGCCCACCACTGAAGTCAAACTAACCGGTCTATAATGGCTAAGTTTACTCTTAGAACCCTTTTTAAACAATGGAACAACATGCGCAGTACGCCAATCCTCGGGGACTATTCACGTTTCTAATGACATTTGAAATAGGTTGAGTCGGCAGTAAGGAAATGCTAACATTCATAGAGGGGTCTTGTATATAAAGACAAGGATGTAACGCTAAAGATTTATAAGGAGATGGTGAGGCCATGTTTGGAGTATTGTGAACAGTTTGAGCTCCATATCTGAGGAAGGATGCGCTGGCTTTGGAGAGTGTCCAGAGAAGGTCTATAAGAATGATCCCAGAAATTATTGGGTTAATGTATAAAAAGTGTTTGAAAGATTTGTGCCTGTATTTATTGGAATTTAGAAGGATGAGAGAGGATTTCATTGAAACATATCTGATAATGAAAGGCCTAGATAGAGTGGACATGGAAAGAATGTTTCCAACAATGGAAGTGTCTGGAACCACAGGGCATTGCCTCAGACTAAAAGGACGTAACTTCATAATGGAGATATGAATACATTTATTTCATCAGAGGGTGGTGTATCGGTGGAATTGCCACAGACTGATGTGGAGGCCATTGGGTATTTTTAAAGTGGAAATTGATAGGTTCTTGATTAAGAAGGGCATTAAAAGTCACGGGGAGAAGGCAGGAGAATGGGATTGACAGGGGAAAATAGATCAACTATGATTGAAAGGCAGAGTAGATTTGATGGGCCAAATTATCCAATTTTGCTCTTGTGTCTTATGGAATTCAATTGGTCACAGACCACTAGCCAGAATAACACAACCCTCTGTATTCTAGGATTAAGCTAGTTCTGAATCCAAATAACTAAATCACCATGGATCCCATGCACCTTAATTTTCTGGATCAGCCTACCATGAGATGCTTCATCAAATGCCCTACATTTAGTTTGGGAAGATGCATCAGTGATAGGAGTTTGGGACTCAGCTACTGACAATCTATATCAATTTATCAGATATAAACAATGAGACAATGAACCAACAAGAAAAAGGCACTGTTTTTGAACTTCAGTCAAAAAATAAAAAGGCACTTTTTTAAATATTGTGAGATGTTGAAAGGTAAGCGTGTTCTGGAACCAATGTTTTCTTATACATGCATTAATTAAAGTTAAAATGCAGGTACAAATTTAATTAGGAAGGCAGTAGTACACTTGTCTTTTATGCAAGAGGTTTTGAGTACAGGCATATGTTCTATAGTGCTGTGATAGGTTTGCATCTGGAGAATTTTTCACTGGTCTAATCTGCTCACCCAATGAAGGATACTTGCAATGGTAGGTGTGCAGTGAAGATTGACCAGATTGATCCCTTGAATGACTGATTAGTCATTTGAGGCGAGTTTAAGATGACCTATATTCTTCAGTTTGGAAGAATGCAATTTTGTACACTGAAATGTTCAAAATTCCTCCGGGAATTAATGAGATAGGTGCAGAATTGGTGTGTCTACTAGCTGTGGCATCAGTAACAAATGCTCACAATTTCAACATAAGGGATCAGTCATTAAACCGCGAGATGAACAAAACATTATTTGCCCAGGGTGTTATTAATCTTTGGAATTCATTCCCCTAGAGGCTCAGAAGATATTTACATACCAAAAGAGTAAATGGATATGGGGTTACTATGGAAATGTGGCCCCGATGTTAAAAAGAGTCAGTCATAATCTTATGAAGAAACGGAAGAGACACAGAGAGCAAATGACCTAGTTCTGTTTCTATTTCTTATCATTGATTATGATTACTATTTAAAATATAAGGCTTAACATTTGATTTAATCTCCATCAAACATGTTAGAGGGGTTAGAATGATTGACCTATAAAGCATTAAAGCAGCTATTCTCCCTAATTTGCTACTTGAGTAAGTGATCCACTTCCTCATTCCCTAAAGATGTTCATTGGTTTTCCACCCACAAATGTATAAATCAACTCATTTTTAATTACCAACTTCTGTACACCACTCTTTCACATGAGGCCCATTCTTAGTATGTGTGACCAGAAATATGAAAAATTGTGGAATACATCTCTTCTAATTCTGAAAGCATTACAGGTATATTGTTTTGCACTGTATATATGATTCATATTTGTTTTGAAGTTTATCAAGTGAAATATTTATGCTATGTTGTCAATGTTTGTTTAGGATCAGAGGTCAAATATGACTGGTCACGTGTGTGACCCAACACGGAAGCATTTTTTTCATAACTCAGTTTTAGCTTACAAACTCTTGTGAATTTTAAAAAGCTAGAATGTTCACATCTTTAGCAGATATGCATTATAGTTCTGTAGGTAGGAAAATAGCAATGGATAAGATTAATCTCTTACAATAATTTTTTTATGTATTACTTTATGTGATGCTATTTGGTAATTTGTGTGACATTTGGTTCACTTTCCAAAGAATGGCCCATGAGATATTTGAGATCAGAACAAATTGACCAGCAAATTTTTGAATAATACTCTCTTTTCTGGTGACCAACCTTCATAGCTATGGAAACAAGTTATTTAACTTATCAAAAGGCTTCATACCAATCCAACGCAATTTACAAGTTTGCAGACAATATCAAATAAAGACGAAACGGATTACAAAAAGGTGATTGGAAACCTTGCAACCTGGTGCCAAGACAATAAGCTCTCCTTTAATGTCAGCAAGACAAAGGAGATTCTGATTGGCTTCAGGAAGTGAGGCAGTAAATACACCCACTCACCAAACCTATCCAAGTCACCCTGCATCCTCATAGCATCCTCTTCACAGTTCACACTGCCACCCAACTTTGTCATCTGCAAATTTGCTAATGTTACTTTGAATTCCTTCATCTAAATCATTAATATATATTGTAAATAGCTGATGTCCCAGCACCGAGCCTTGTGGTACCCCACTAGCCACTACCCTTGTTCTCCCTTCAGCATGGCACAAAAACTGTAGCGACCACTGCTTTGGCTTATTGATTCTTCAAAAGGAGGATATGTTTTGTTAGTTTACATGCAGAATTGATAAATGATTGTATTCGGGTTCCGATTATCGAGAGCAAAATGTAATGGAGCCAAGAATTACGAGTATGTACGGCAATGTTGGAAAGTAAAGATCAACTCGATTAAGAGATTACTTAAAGGGTTGACGGTGGAGATGCAATGGCAAAGGTTCAAAGACCGCATGGATGAATTCCCAAAATTGTTCATCCGTGTCTGGTGAAAAAATAAAACGGGGAAGTAGGCTCAACAGTGGCTAACGAGAGAAATTACGGGCATATAAATTGGCCAGAGGAAGCAACAAACCGGAGGACTGGGAGAAATTTAGAACTGAACAGAGGAGGACAAAGGGGTTAGTTGAGGGGGGGGGGGGGGGGGGAGAGAGCATGAAAGAAAGCTCGTGGGAATATAAAAATGGACTCTAAAAGCTTCTTTAAAAAGGAAAAGATTAGTGAAGACAAATGTTGTTCCCTTTCAGTCAGAGACAGGTGAATTTATAATGGGAAACAAGGAAATGGCAGAACAGTTATACAAGTACTTTTGTTCTGTCTTCCTTAGTGAAGACAGAACCAATCTCCCAGAAATACTAGGGGACTGAGGATCTAGTGGGAGGGAGGAACTGAAGGAGATACACATTAGTAAGGAAATTATGTTAGGTAAACTATTGGGACTGAAGGCAGGTAAATTCCCAGGGCCTGATGGTCTGCATCCCAGCGTACTCAAGGAGATGGCCCTAGAAATCATGGATACATTGATGATCATTTTCCAATGTTCTCTTGACTCTGGATCAGTTCCTGTGGACTGGAGCGTAGACAATGTGACTCCACTTTTTAAGAAAGGTGGGAGAGAGAAAATGGAGAATTATAGACCAGTTAACCTTACATCAGTAATGGGGAAGCTGCTTGAGTCGATTATTAAAGATGTTATAGCAGCGCATTTGGAAAGCAGTGACAGGATCGGTCAAAGTTAGCATGGATTTATGAAAATGGAATTCGTGCCTGATTAATCTTCCGGAATTTTTTGAGGATCTAACAAGTAGAATGGATAAGGGAAAGCCAGTGCATGTGGTGTATCTGGACTTTCAAAAAGTCTTTGACAAAATTAGAGCACATGATATTGGGGGTAGGGTATTGACATGGATAGAGAACTGGTTGGCAGACATAAAGCAAAGAGTAGGAATTATAAAATCCTTTTCAGAATCGCTGACAGTGACCAGTGGGGTGCCGCAAGGCTTGGTGCTGGGACTCCAGTTATTTACAATATATATTAACGATTTAGATGAGGGAATTAAATGTGACATCTCCAAGTTTGTGGATGACACAAAGCTGGCTGGCACTGAGCTATGAGGCTGTAGGGTGACTTGGATAGGTTGGGTGAGTGGGCAGATGCAGTATAATGTGGATGAATGTGAGGCTATCCACTTTGGTGGTAAGAACAGGAAAGCAGATTATTATCTGAATGGTGTCATATTAGGAAAAGGGGAGGTGCAATGAGACCTACTTGTACATCAGTCACTGAAAGAAAGCATGCAGGTACAGCAGGCAGTGAAGAAAGCTAATGGCATGTTGGCCTTCTTTGCGAGAGGATTTGAGGTTAGGAGCAAAAAGGTCCTACTGCAGTTGTGCAGAGCCCTGGTGAGACCGCACCTGGAGTATTGTGTGCAACTTTGGTGTCCTAATTTGAGGAAGGACATTATTGTTATTGAGGGAGTGCAGCGTAGGTTCACCAGATTAATTCCTGGGATGGCAAGACTGACATATGATGAAAGAATGAGTCGACTGGGCTTGTATTCACTGGAATTTAGAAGGATGAGAGGAGATCTTATAGAAACATATACAATTCTTAAAGGACTATTCAGGCTAGATGCAGGAAAAAATGTTCCCGCTGTTGGGGGAGTCCAGAACCAGGGCTCACAGTTTAAGAATAAGGGGTAGGCCATTTAGGACCGAGATGAGGAAAAACGTTTTCAACCAGAGAGTTGTGAATCTGTGGAATTCTCTGCCACAGAAGGCAATGGAGGCCAATTCACTGGATATTTTCAAGAGAGATAGATTTAGCTCTTAAAGCTAAAGGAATCAAGGGATATGGGTAAAAGCAGGAATGGGGTACTGATTATAGATGATCAGCCATGATCATATTGAATGATGGTGCTGGTTCGAAGGGCCAAATGGCCTCCTCCTGCACCCATTTTTCTATGTTTACTTAGGAACACATGATAAAATATGCCAAAGTTAGCATGGTTTTGAGAAGGGGAGATCTTGCCTGATGAGCCTGTTGGAATTCTTTGATGAAGTAAATAGCAGGATAGTCAGGGGATGTTGTTTACCTGGATTTTAAGAAGGCATTTGATGAGGTGCCGCATGTGAAGAAGATGAGAGCCCGTGGTATTAAAGGGAAGACGATAGAATGGTTCGAAGGTTGGCTGAATGGCAGAAGGCAAAGAGTGGTGAGAAAGGGGGCTTTTCCTGGTCGGCTGCCAGTGACCAGCGGAGTCCCGCAGGGGTTGATGCTGGAGCCGCTACTCTTCACATTGCATATCAATGATTTGGATGAAGGAATTGAAGGCTACATGGCCAACTTTGCCGATGATACAAAGACAGGTGGGAGAGTCTAGTGACCAAAGGACATAGGTTCAGAATAAAAATATGTACATTTCTAAAGGAGATGGGGAGGAATTTATTTAGTCAAAGGGTGGTGAATATGTAGAATTCATTGCCTCAGACTGCTGTAGAAACCAAACCATTGGGTATTTTTAAGGTGGAGATTGACAGATACTTTATTAGTAAGGATGTCAGGAGTTATGGGGGAAATAGGCAGGAGAATGGGGTTGATAGGGAGAGATACATCAGCCAAGAATGAAAAGGGGGAGTAGACACGATGGGCCGAATGGCCAAATTCTGCTCCTATGAGTTATGAATTTACAAACAACACTGGCATCTAATACCCTGATCAGCCATGATCACAATGAATGGCGGTGCTGGCCGAATGGCCTCCTCCTGCACCTATTTTCTATGTTTCTATGAGGCTTTTGGATAGGCACATGGATATGCAGGGAATGGATGGATATGGATCTCGTGCAGGCAGAAGGGATTACATTAAGATGTTTAGCATAGATTATGTGGGCCAAAGAGCCTGTTCCTGTGCTGAACTATATGTTAAAGATGACCTTTGTTCCAGCTCTCTGTTTACTTCATTAACATTTGCAATTTTCTATTTTTTTCTATTACTACTTTGTGTGAATTTAAAGATGCCACAGAAGAGAGGTGTCTTTCTGCAGGCAGCATGCAGGAGTAGACTTGTGTATACATGCTCTGACCTCACAAACTGAAATCTGAAGCCGCATCAAAAAAATTATGTGTCATTTGTTTTTGCGTGTTTGCTTTTTTGTGCTGTTATGCTCCTTAATCCACTAGATTCTTGTCTTCCTCTTCAACATAAATAAATAAGGAATCATCATCACTGCCATCCCACCTGTGTCCAACCTTCCCTTTTGTATATCTTGTGACTTCATTCCTATAGCTTTCTTTGTCCTTCATAACACGAGGAGCTTTCTTTGTCCTTCATAACACTCCTTCATAACACGAGGAGTTGAATATAGGAGCAAAGAGGTCCTCCTGCAGTTATACAGGGCTCGAGTGAGACCACTCCTGGAGTATTGTGTGCAGTTTTGGTCTCCAAACTTGAGGAAGGACATTCTTGCTATCGAGGGCGTGCAGCGTAGGTTCACAAGGTTAATTCCCGGGATGGCGGGACTGTCATAATGTCTATTGTCTTGATAGCTTTAATAATTCACCAAATTTCACCTGTTCCTAGCATTTGTGTAAAATTAAAAATGTACTGCTCTTTATTGATCAAAATTGTTTGATTCCACCAGTGAGCCCTTTTTAGGATTCAGTTTAATTAATTTCTTAACTCTTCAAAATGTCTCCTTTGACAATAGACAATAGGTGCAGGAGTAGGCCATTCGGCCCTTCGAGCCAGCACCGCCATTCAATGTGATTATGGCTGATCATCCCCAATCAGTAACCCGTTCCTGCCTTCTCCCCATATCCCCGGACTCCGCTATCTTTAAGAGCCCTATTTAGCTCTCTCTTGAAAGTATCCAGAGAACCAGCCTCCACCGCCCTCAGATGCAGAGAATTCCACACTCACAACTCTCTGTGAGAAAAAGCGTTTCCTCGTCTCCGTTCTAAATGGCTCACCCCTTATTATTAAACTGGGGCTCCTGGTTCTGGACTCCCACAACATCGGGAACATATTTCCTGCCTCCTGCGTGTCCCAACCCTTAACAATCTTATATGGTTCAACAAGATCCCCCCCCTCATCCTTCTAAACTCCAGAGTGTACAAGCCCAGCCGCTCCATTTTCTCAACATATGAAAGTCCCGCCATTCCGGTAATTAACCTCTTTGTTCCTATACTCGACGACTCTTGTTATAAAGGCCAACATGCCATTCGCTTTCTTCACTGCCTGCTATACCTGCATGCTTACTTTCATAGACTGATGAAAAAGGACCCCCAGATTCCGTTGTACTTCCCCTTTTCCCAACTTGACGCCTCTTTAAATGTAAAACCATATTCTGAAACCCTTGCATTTCATCTTAAACTAAACTGTAATTCAGTTGTGGTATAGTCCATACTTACAGGATGATAGTGTGATTTTCATTTTGGTGTAATGTATCATCATGACCAATAGTGTGATGAACAACTTGTTTGTCTGACCTTCACAATCACCCCATCAAATAACTTGCTTTTCCTCAGAAAACCCATCAGTGTTCCACTTAATGCTGGCCCACAGCAAGGTGATCGATATCATGAATTCTATCCCCTGGAGAAATTTGCAATCAATGTGGGTCAAATCTATGACATCTTGGTATTCCAACACTGGCTGGTTTAATATTATTTCCAAAACTCTGCATAATGTTATGTCTGAGGGGAAACAAATTGTTATTCTGGTTAGGTTGGAAAAGTTGATCGGTGGATTACTGTTCAAAACTGCTGGGATAGAGTTTCCATCTTGTTTATTCTGATGCTAAGTGATTTAAATGGTCAGTCTCAGGAGCTTGAGTGTTTCCTGATTTTGCTGGCTGTCCAAAAGAGAGTATTTGTAACACAAACATGATTTTATCTCTACTTTCATCAACAAGCTGAATATTTTGATGAAGTTTTGATAAGCTTGTTTATACTGTATACCTAATTTTGTCTTTCCGTTGTTTTTAGATGCATACATTTTCAGCGGTTCCCATTTTCTCTGGATTGCTATACCAGCAACATTATTTAATCACAATAGTAATAGAAAGCTTGAAAATAGGTGCAGGAGTAGATCATTCGGCCCTTCGAGCCAGCACTGCCATTCCACGTGATCATGGCTGATCATCCAAAATAGGGTACCCTGTTCCTGCTTTTCCCTCATATTTCATTAGCCCTATGATCTATATCTAACTCTCTTTAGAATAATTCCCATTTAATTTGTTTATTATCTGGGCAGAATCTTTTTCTTCTGTTGTTGATCATTTTGCTATAGGATGGTAAATCAGCGAAAACATTTTTTAATCTTTTAGCTTGGTTTTCTTAGCAGTATAATTAATATTTTTTAGTTAATGTATTGCTTCCTATCCCTCATAAAATAATCTTTTAAACTATGAATCTAATTTCAAATTGTGCATATAGGACCCAGGAAGTAGGAAGTAACATTTAATTGCCACTTTTCTATTGTGCAGCTTTAAATTTAGGCATAGTCTCAAGAATGTTAACTCTTTTCCTCTTATTTGGATTGCAGGCTGCAATGCATTACATCTTGCTTCAAAATACAGTCATCAAGAATGTGTGAAAAAGATGCTTCAGGTACTGGATGCTCATATTTTATGCTCTAGGATTTATTATTGAACATATTGTTCTAATTTCCTGCAGTCTAGATAGTGGACTACCAAACACATGAGACAATAGGGATGCAAAATGTATTAGAACACAAACTGTAACCAGGTCTTTTTGCAATGTATCATATAGCATCCCAAATTTCACAATAACTATTATCTAAATTATCTACCAATACTTTAAATTTGTATCTGGTTACTAACTTGTTGGCTAAGGAAGTTCTTTGCCTTCCCCACTAGTCCAATCCAGGCCTTTAATTTTATACACCTAATTAATTCTTCCTTCAGTTTCCCTACTAAATCAAAGAAAAACATGCTCTAGCTCAGTGATTGAAATGACCTGAAACATTAACTCCAACTCTCTTTCAACAGATGCTACCTAACCTACTGAGTTTTACCAGGACATTGTTTTTAATACAGTCTTGCTAAACAAATATCAACAGATAAAGTTATCAAGTCATAGCAACATCCACATAATTCTTCACTGTAGCCTCTCTAGTTCTATAGTTTGGTGGCCGGACTAAACATTGCATTCTAGTTGTCTCCCAATGAGTGTTTCATATAGTTCCAGCATAATTTCCCTGTTTTGTTAATATATCTTTTGTGCCACGACTAATGATAAGCAGCATCCCAAGGGGTGTGTTAACCTGCTACCTTCGGCAATATGTGGCCTTGTCTGTACTTGACAGGTGTACACAAACTCAAAGTAACTGCTCTTCTTCACCTCCAACATTTGTTATCTATTCCTTCAACTCATTTTCCCTCCCATGATGTAGTCAGATGAAGGGGAAGAAAGGTCTCGACCCGAACCGTCACCCATTCCTTCTCTCCAAAGATGCTGCCTGTCCTGCTGAGTTACTCCAGCTTTTTGTGTCTACAGTTTCAATCAGCATCTGTAATTCCTTCTTACATACCTCCTCTGGAAGCTTTTCCATACACCCACCACCCTTCATGTAAAAAGGTTGCCCCTCAAATTCCTATCTTTCCCCCCTCACCTGAAACCCATGTCCTCTGGTCCTCGTTTCACCTACACTTGGCAGAAGACTATGCATCCACCCGATCTATTCCTCTCATGATATTATACACCTCTATAAGATCACCCCTCATCCTCCTGTGCTCCCAAGGAATAGAGTCCCAGTCTACTCAACCTTTCCCTTTTGCTCAGACCCTCCAGCCCTGGCAACATCCTAGTAAATATTCACTGTGCCCTTTCCGGCTTGACAACATCTTTCCTATAACATGGTGCACTGAACTGAAAACAGTACTTCCACAATAGTGTAAAGCTCTGAGCACCATTCCCTTTCCTTTCTGCCAGTAAGCTTATTTTCCTGTACTTCACTCTCATTCAATTTCCTCCACCATTTGTTTACCTCCCAGTCTTTGAATCACTTTCAACCCCACTATAGTATTTTCTCTCCCTCCTTTTGCTTTGCCATTTGAACCTACGAAGATGAAGCAGAAGGAGGAGCAGCAGTCCCTTTAAGCGTTCCCACCGTTAAATGAGATAATGGCTAAAAACTGAATTTCACGTTCACATCAGACCATGGTAAATTTCACTCCATTGCTTAACAAGAATTTATTTAGTTTCAAAAAACATTTTAAAACATTGCTACCGCAACCCTTTGAGGAAGAGTTCCAAATGGTCACGATCCTCTGAGAAAATCACCACCTCATCTTTCATGATTCAATGATACTTTATTGTCATATGTACCTAGCTACAGTGAAATGCTATGTTTTGCATATGCCACGGTAAAATCATACAGCAGACATCTAGCCACCACGCTAGAATCATCATGTTTCTGGTGCCGATAGAATTACAAAACAGTTCATCAGTTTTGTCGTCTATAAGCAGCAGCACACCAGGCCCGCCACAGCACAAGGCCCCCACCCCTCCCCTCCAACTCCCCCGTTTGTTCTTGGTGGCTTTCTGCCAGGTTCCCCATCGATCTCGTCCCCCCCTCCCCCGTCAGGTAGCTCTCGATGGTGCCCCCACCTCCACAATCAGTCTAAGGAGGAGTCTCCACCTGAAACGTCACCTATCCATGTTCTCCAAAGACGTTGCCTGACCCGCTGAGTCACTCCAACACTTTGTGCCTTGTGTCCTTGTTCCTTGTTGCTACCTTTTATGTTTCCTTTATTTTTTTTTAATTGAGACCCAGAATTTCATTACATTTTGGAAGCACTGTAAGTCGCAGTATTTTAACTCTTCTTAAATTCTGTTACATTGCATTCAAGAAAATGAACATTGTATACTACCTTTAGTGCAGGATGAATCTCTTGGTATTTGCTTTTGCCCTTGTGTGTCCTGTCCTTTCTATTACTGGACATGTCTGGGAAAAGAGGACCAAAAAAGATATGGATGGAACTTAGCATCAATGTTTCAAGGAATAAAACAGTAATTGTACTCAAAACTCTTTTTATTATAGATGCTTTGTGATGCATCTTTCTTTCACCATCCATTAATGTATATAAATTCAACATAAGTATTGAATTTAGCCAGTAAATCCAACTGTTAACTTACAATGTTGAATGAATTATTAACAAAAATAGAATCGAACACTTGTTTCCCCAGAAATATTACCTGGGATACCATCCTAAGCCAAATCCTTTGTCATTATGTGTGCGTAGGAAATACCCATTAATAAGTTCAATTCATATTGTTTTCATGGTAGATGGTAACACTCTCTAAAGCTGGCCCATTTTCTATAAAATATGAGATTTTTTGTGGTGAATTGTGCACAGGGGAGTTTTTCTCAACCAGGAAAGCAGAAAGACAAGGTTAACTATTTTATTGGAGTCCAAATAAAAAATGTCATAGAAGCTACTGCCAGAAATTTTTATGGAAATTAGAAGTGGATATTATATATATTAAACATTCTACACAAATTGCCCTGAAAGTACAGTGAATAATTTCAGGAGGATTGCTAGGTTCAGTTTCTTATGATGCTGATAATTTAACAACGTCAGATTGAAGGAGCATGTGGTTTAGCTTCAGATGTTTATGAGCGTTGTAAAGGCAACATAAAGCTTATCGGAATTTTTAAATTCTTCATCCAGAGGGAAACATGGTTAAGTTTTCCTTCATTAAATGGTATTCATTTCTTCTCCAAGTGTGGTTTGTTTCATTTGACCATTTATATCTGAAGTTATTAAACTACCGTTGTCATAACTTTTGACTGGATTTACTTCTCTAGGATAAGGCAAGGAAATTATAAAAACTGAAAATATGTTGCTTCATAATTGCATGCAATTCGAATTGTGTAAATTAATGTCCACATTTTAGTTTGCTTTCTTTTGAACTGGATAATGTCACCATTCAAAGCTATTGGTAAGTTGATAAACTTGAGTTTATTGCCCAAAGTAAAATAAACTTGAAAGGTTAAGCACTTGAGCAAAACACCATTGCAATGTTCGATTTTAGTACTAAAGGACTCAGTTTGTAGTCTCACCACCCCACAATAGACAATAGGTGCAGGAGGACCAGCCTCCACCACCGTCTGGGCAGAGAATTCCACAGATTCACAATTCTCTGTGTGAAAAAGTGTTTCCTCATCTCCATTCTAAATGGCTTACCCCTTATTCTTAAACTGTGGGCCCTTGTTCTGGACTCCCCAAACATCGTGAACATGTTTCCTGCCTCTAGCGTGTCCAAACCCTTAATAATCTTATATGTTTCAATAAGATCCCCTCTCATCCGTCTAAATTCCAGAGGATACAAGCCCAGCCGCTCAATTCTCTCAGCATATGACAGTCCTGCCATCCCGGGAATTATCCTTGTGAACCTACGCTGCACTCCCTCAATACCAAGAATGTCCTTCCTCATATTTGGAGACCAAAACTGCACACAATACTCCAGGTGTGGTCTCACTAGGGCCCTGTACAACTGCAGAAGGGCTTCTTTGCTCCTATATGTAACTCCTCTTGTTATGAAGGCCAACATGCCATTCGCATTCTTCACTGCCTGCTGTACCTGCATGCTTACTTTCATTAATTGATGAACAAGGACCCCCAGATCCCATTGTATTTCCCCATTTCCCAACTTGACACTATTTAGATAATAATCTGCCTTCCTGTTTTTGCCACAAAGTGGATAACCTCACATGTATCCACATTAAATTGCATCTGCCATGCATCTTCCCACTCACCCAACCTGTCCAAGTCGCCCTGCATTCTCATAGCATCCTCCTCACAGATCACACTGCCACCCAGCTTTGTGTCATCTGGTATCATAACAATCAGAATATTCATTGTGAGGCCAGTCTTCAGGATATTTAAGATTGAAATAACAAATATAAAGTTGAACTTTTGTGTTGGATACAACTGCAGAACAGGTAATTAAATGATATATTCTTTCTCTTTCTTGATCATAGCACAAATGTCCAGTGGAATGCATTGATAATAATGGGAAGACAGCGTTGCATCATGCAGGTAATGACATTTCTCTCATCTTTTAAATAATGGGTTCATTTCACAATTGCAGTAATAGAAGATAGCTCAGATCTTAATATAATGTCAATAGTCATTTAATCTAGAATAATGAAGGAAAGGTAGCTGGCTAAAATTAATGGCAAAAACCTCCTGTTTTGCAATAGACAATAGGTGCAGTAGGCCATTTGGCCCTTTGAGCCAGCACCGCCATTCAATGTGATCATAGCTGATCATCCCCAATCAGTACCCTGTTCGTGCCTTCTCCCCATATCCCCTGTCTCCGCTATTTTTAAGAGCCCTATCTAGCTCTCTTGAAAGTATCCAGAGAACTTGCCTTCCCCTCTGAGGCAGAGAATTCCACAGACTCACAATTTTGTGTGAAAAAGTGTTTCCTCACCTCCTTTCTAAATGGCTTACCCCTTATTCTTAAACTGTGGACTCCCACAACATCGGGAACATGTTTCCTGCCTCTAGCCTGTCCAAACCCTTAATAAGTGAAAGTGCATGAATGGAGAGGTGGCATAATGTGGAAACAAGGAACTGCATATGTTGGTTTATAAAAAAGGACTCAAAGGATCAGGCAACACTGCCAGCATTCCTGGAGAACATGACTAGATAACAATAAGTAGAACACCTCCTACGACCTCCTTCGACTATGTAGGGAACCTCCTATGAATATGTAGAAGACCTCCTTCGACTGTAGAAGACCTCCTTCGACTAAGTTAAAGACTAGCTTTGACCAGCTAACACTATCTGCGACTATCTAACACTATCTATGACTACCTTCGATTACCTTCGATAACGTGCCGACCTACTTCGAATAAACCTACGAGTAAAAAAGTATCGATTTTCCCCATGCCGACCAATTTTTACTCACGGAACATTTTTCAGCTTGTTGAAAAATTTTCCTCGACCAAACTGAGGCAGCGAGTAGTAACCACTATGCGGGAACTCCTCTCGACCATGAAGGAGACTTACTAGTGACCACCTACGACCATGTGTCTGCGAGATTGTGGTGAGCGCAAACTCTCCTAAACTTGCAAATAAGGTCGCCATTGTGGGACAGGCCCTTTAGGGAGGGATTTCACCATGAACGTTTTTTCAAAACTTTATGGGACTTCATCCGCCCAGTAATATTTTACTGCCTTCAGAGCAGGTACTCATGTTAAACATGATAAAATAACATTATGATCCGAAACAGCATTTCAGCATTTCATAACTTCCTGCTTTCATTGATAATGAAGCTTTCTGCTTAATTTAAAGTGACCCATTTGTCCTGTACTGAAAAGGTTATGATTCTCTTTTCTTCAAACATTTCTTTCAAGGTCAATGCACACTGCTAATAGTCAAAATTAACACACGCTTCAGAAATATGTTGCGCTAAGTGGTTATTGCTTTCAGTATACAAATGGTAAATTAATAAATTCTAAATAGTTATGTAAAAAACGGTTGGAATAATAGTCATAGAATTGATTAAATTGCACTCTTGAAAATGATGTAGGTTAGTGGTGTGAAAATCCATAAGATGGTGATAGCACTCACATAAAAACAACTAGCTTACTTGTATACTTTAGGAAACTAAACAGATCTCTGAAGTTTGACTAGCGAGATATGATTACCATCCCATACCATAAAACTGATTTATTGAACCATCTTGATATCCAAGAATGGAAAGTAAATACTGCTTTCCAAGTAATTTCACATCCCAGAAACAGATGAAAACATCCAAGCATGAAGCAAACCTGAGACGACCCCAAGAGAGAGATTCTTATGTTAGTGTTCAGAATGTTATTAGTTTATTACTAAAGTTTATAGAAGAACTCAAATGAAGCACAGTCCTCATAAGACAGAAATTAAAAAAAAACTAGGACTGAATGTAGAAGGGAAAGTGGATAGTATGTAGAGATGAGAAGGAGTGGACTGAAGAAGGGTCCCAAACTGAAACGTCACCTATCCATGTTTTCTGGAGTTGCTGCCTGGTCCGCTGAGTTACTCCAGCATTTTGTGCCCTTCGGTGAGAAGGATGGATAGAAAATAGGTGCAGGAGTAGGCCATTTGGCCCTTCGAGCCAGCATCGCCATTCAATATGATCATGGCAGATCATCCTAAATCAGTACCCCGTTCCTGTTTTCTCCCCACATCCCTTGATTCTGTTAGCCCTATGAGCTATATCTAACTCTCTTGAAAACATCCAGTGAATGTGCCAGGGAATTCCTCAGATTCACAACTCTCTTGGTGAAAATGTTTTTCCTCATCTCAGTCCTCAATGGCCTACCCCTTATTCTTAAACTGTGACCCCTGGTTCTAGACTCCCCCCAACATCAGGAACATTTTTACTGCATCTAGTCTGTCCAATCCCTTAATAATTGTATATGTTTCTATAAGATCCCTTCTCATCTTTCTATAATTCCAGTGAATATAAGCACAGTCGATCCATTGGTTTATTATTGTCACATGCACTAAAATACAGTGAAAAGCTTTTGTTTGTGTGCTATTTAAACACGGTGCTGGCTCGAAGGGCCGAATGGCCTACTCCTGCACCTATTGTCTATTTTCTAAACAAATTATACTGTACATAAGTAAGATCAAACCATACACGAGTACAACTGGTAGTGCAAAGAGAAACATGCCGGAGTACAGAATACAGCATTACAGATTCAGAGGAAAAAGTCCACAACTGCAATGAGATAAGTTGGAAGATCGGTTTTGCACCCTAGCTTACGGGAGGAATGGGTGAGAGAGGTGTTCTTTCAATGAATCCACTGTAACGACATCTTTAATATTAATTTTATAACGCTTTGTGCTGAAAAACAGAAATAATACTTTCAAATTGTTGAGATAAGCACAAAGTTTAAAATCAGTTTTTAAACAACTTGCGATTTTTCAGCTAAGACTTCATAATTTGGGTGTTTCATACATGCTTTAAAAAAAGAAAAGAAATTGATTATAAAAATCAATAGGTGTATTAAAAAATATGGTTACATAGAACATGATACTAATTCATTATTTTTGTTTTTAGCTACAAGTGGTTCTATTTTTATCGTTCAACTGCTGTGTGAACACAAGTGCCCTATTAACTCAAAGGATAACGTACGTATCTTTTTTTTGTAGTTGCAGTATAAATGCGGTTTGTGGAACTCATCTATGCGATTTTTGAATACTTGTTCTTGCAACAGTAAAATTTGACCTGTGTTATTAACAAAGATGTGTATAATTGCACTCTTCCTATAATATTCATCCCAATAGTTTTTGGCATGTTGGTTATCATCTCACTTCCTCTGCTTGAGATCTTCACCTTTGGCTTCCACAGAATGGTACGGTACAGGCCCTTCAGCCCACAATGTCTGTGCTGAGTATGATGTTGAGATTAGCTCTTATTTGTCTGAAAATAATCCAAATCCCCCCCCCCCCCCCGATTCCCTGCATATCCATGTGTTTCTAAAAGTTTCTTAGATACCACTATCATTTCTGCCTCTGTCACACCAACCCTGGGAGTGCTTTTCATGCACTCGTCACCCTCTGCATAAAGAAAAACTTGCCCTGCACATCTTTTTTTTAACTTGGCCCTTCCCATTTTTAAGCTATACCCACTGGTATTGGATATTTCCATCCTGGGAAAAAAAGATACTGACTATCTACGCCTAAGCCTCTTGTAATTGTATATACTTCTATCAAGTCTCTCCTCAAGCTCTTGCATTCCAGAGAAAACAATCCAAGTCTGTCCAACCTCTTCTTGTAACTTATACCCCCTATACCAGGCATCGTTCTGGTAAACCTCTTCTGCATCCTTTCCAAAACCTCCACTTCCGTCCAGTATTTGGGCAACCAGAACTGCACAAAATACTCCAAATACATTGGAACCGAACTATACACATGATATAAAGCTGTATTGTGACTTCTGATTCTTATGCTCAATGTCTTGACCAATGAAGTCTAGTATACCATATGTCTATTTTACCCTTCTACTTGTGTTGCCTCTTTAGGCGTCATTGATTCAGACCCTAAGATCCCTCAGATCCCAGATGTTACGTGTCTTGCCATAGAATGTATATTTCCCCTTATATTTGACCTCCTAAACTGCAATGTCTCACACTTGCTCCGATTAAACTCCATCTGCCATTTCTCTGCCCAATTCTGTAGCTGATCTATATAGATACCAGCACAGATCCCTGCAGAACTCCACTGGTCACAGACCTCCATCCTGAATATTGTCTTTCCACCACATCCCTCTGTCTTCTATCAGTAAGCCAGTTGTGAGTCAGTCACTTTTAATCATGTGTAGCTTAATCTTCGGTATAAGATTACCATGGGGGACTTTGTCCTATGCCTTATTAAAATCCATGTATGTATTACCATCCTACCCTCATTGATCACCTTTGTTCTCTCCTCAAAAAGAACATAGTCGTTAGTAACACACAATCTGCTGTAAACAAAGCCATGCTGACTGTTCTTATTTAAAGCATTCTCTTCCAAATGGGTATAAATCATATCCTGTAATCCCCTCCAATAATATCCCCATCATTGACATGAGTCTCACTGGCCTATAATTCTCTGTATGCTCTCTGCTTCATTTTTTGAAACAAAAGGAACAATATTAGCTACTCACCAGAGCTCCAGGATCTTGCTTGTGGCTAGAGAAGATGCAAAGATCTTCATTGAGGCTCTCATAATCTCCTCACTTGTTTCTCTCAATGACCTGGGATGGATTCTATCTAGGCCATGGGGATTTATCTACCATAATGCTCTTCAGGAGCCCCAACATATCCTTCTTCTTGATCTTGAATTGCCCTTGCATTTTAATATTCTCCTCACGGATCTCACTGTCCTTCATGTCTTTCTCCTTGGTGCAAAATGCAACACCCCTCGCTTGTCTGGATTAATTCCATCTGCCATTTCTCTACCCAAATTTCCAATTGATATATCTCATTCTGTACAACTGTACAAGTATTCATGTTATCTGCAAATCCTTTATGCAGGCAACTCATATTTTCATCCTAATCAATAATATGTATTAGATGGATAGAGGCACCAGAACTGATCCTTGTGTAACACCACTGGGCACAAGTTAGTAAAACATCCCTCCACCACTACCCTCTTTCTTTCATGACGTGCCAATTTTGGATCCAGTTTACCAACTCTCCATGGATTCCACGTGACTTAATCTTGTGGACGAGCCTACCTTAAGGGATCTTGTTAAATACGTTACTAAAGCTCATGTTGACAACATCCACTACACAACCCCTTCAGTCATCTTTGTTACTTCCTCAAAAATGTTAATCAAATATGTGGGACATGACCTCCCCCAGCTGAAGCCACATTGACTATCTGTAATAAATACATGCTTTTCCAAATGTAAATAAATTCTGTATCTAGGAATCTTCTGCGATATCTTCCCAGGACTCATTCAAGGCTCACAGGACTATAAATTCCGGGCTTATCCCTGTTTCTTTTACAAATAAATAACCTTGGCTACTTTCCTGGATAAATAATCTTGGCTACTTTCACATGCTGAATAGAATATAAAGATTTCTGTCAAGATGCTCTATTCTTGCTCTTTCCTCAGTATCAACTAGACTTAATCAAATTATCATGTCATGGAAAAAATTGGAACTTTCTACCCTATCTTTGCCATTCATGATTTTATAAAGCTCCATAAAATCACCCCTCATTCTCCTTCATTCTAAGACACGAGTCTATTCAATCTCTCCTAATAACTCAAGCCCTCCAGTCCAGGCAACATTCCTGGGAATTACTTTTGCACCCTGTCTAGCTTAATACACCCTTGTAAACTATAGAAACCCGAACTGTACTCAATTAATGGCCTAAATAACAATTTGTACAAGACAACTTTTATACTTAATGGCTGAGTTGATGGAGGCAAGCATACCATACAACTTCACCACTACCTCCCTGTGGCATTGTTTTCAGGGAACTAGGTACTTGTATTCATAGGATTTGTTGTTCAATAACACTCCCTAAGGCCCGGCTATTCACATGTACACCCTAGCCAAATTTAACTTTTGAAAGAGCATTACTTCACACAATCTGGTCAGACAAATTGGCTTTTTTTAAGAGGGCGTTAGATGTGGCACTTGTGGCTAAAGGGATCAGGGGGTATGGAGAGAAGGCAGGTGCGGGATACTGAGTTGGATGATCAGCCATGATCACATTGAATGGCGGTGCAGGCTCGAAGGGCCGAATGGCCTACTCCTGCACCTATTTTTCTATGTTTCTATGTTTTTATCCAGACAATTGAAAAGTGTTGCACTTTGGGAGGCCAGTTTAAGAGGAAAGTATACAGGTTACTCAGGCCATCCTTCCTGCTGCGTTCATTATCTGGTCCCTGCCTACTTTTGCTATTAGACTTACTTGCCTTAACATCCACCTTCTTACCCTGCGGGACTTGATGAGAATAACATATTCTTATACTAGGATTAATAAGCATGTCTTCATTGATACTATTATTAGTAATAGTTTTAGATAAAATATATTTGGTTGTTTTTCATTTATATATATATATATTATATTTTTTCATTTTTTGTTAACCTTATTTCCTTTTTCTATTTTCTTTTTCTCTTTTATATAATCAAATTATTATTTAATCACTCTCTTATTGATTTAAAACTACTCTATCTCTATCTTTTTTTCCTAAAAAATAGAAGATAATAACTTTTATTGGGTTATTTAAAAAAAAATATTTGGAATTAAGTTGATGTTTGTAAAGCTGTTTACAATATTGTAAATCGATTACTTCTAATAAAAGAAATTAAACAAAAAAAAAAAAAAACATCCACCTTCTCAATCACTCCACCTACTAACCTTCTGCTCCATTTCCAACTAGAACAGTAAATAGTCAAAACTATGCAGTTTCGATTGATGGATATATGATTAAAAAAATTGTTAAAATTAATTTACAGTACTTTTCCAGGTTTAATTAGATATTAGTCCAATGCTGTGACTAAAATATTCCTTCTCTATAAAGCGCAGAATATATTGTGAGCAACGTTTGAGCATTTTTTTGTGTAGCATAGTTTCACTAAATAGCTGAGACCTATTTGGAGAATGTATACATTGCATTTGTATAAAAGATTCCAAGGAAATCCACAAAACCCACAGAATGATCAAATGAAAGAAGAATTCTCTTCAGTTTTAAAAAAAAGTCTTGCTTCTGTGGCCGGAAGGGGAATTTTGTTCCGTTCTGTCACCGCTCCCTGCTCAGAAATACTTTGTGTAGTCATCTTGAAACTGCCTTTCAGACAGATTAGTTGAGACTTCTATTTGACCCTTTTAAACCCATACATGCACATTATTACAGTTCATTTATTAAAGGAATATTGTTTCAAAATATGTATTTAATCAAAGTATAAGCAAATACTCTTGTCTATAATCCGCGTGCTTTCATTCTAAAGTTTTGTAGAATTGCACCCCACCCCATTGATCAGAAAACAGCATATTATTGCCTGGAGTGATTCTCCAACTCATAATCCTCAAAGAGTTGAAATTATTTTTTTGCTGAAAAAATATAAATGCAAGGTACCGTAGAACAGGGAAATACTTTTTTCCTCATTCCTTCATGGTTACGATATTGCCCATATTGTAGGGTGAAGCAAAGCAAAGGTTGGGTGTTTCACTCTGAGTGAGTGAAACTATCTTTGAGTAGAGTCTGATTTTGCAATCCAACTTGTAGATTATTTTAGAATGAAAAAACAGCTCCCACTGTATATTTACGTCTTTGAGTGAACTTTTAAAGTGCGGGGTTTTTTTGATTTTGAGTAGAGTCTTAATTGCATCGTAGTTTACGCAGCTTCTAAATCTGAGTCTGTTCTCACACAAATATACGTTACAATCACATTTTTCGAACAGAAATAGGAAATACAACATTGTATTCATGCTAAATTTTGTGACTATTGAACATTTGAACCATGGACAATGATCTGCTTTTGCACTCTTGTTTGAGAAAACATCTATCTTTATGGAAAAATGGTTAAACTTGTATTCTTTGCACTTTAAATTGATGATTTCATAATCAAGTGAAACTATATACTTCTCAAAATGAACATGAGAATTAAGATACTCCTAATATTATTTTGGCCCATATTTTTTTCGTAACTATCTAATACAGTTGAAAAAGTTCAAGAAATATACCCGATCTTGCATTTCAATGCTCAGCGTTGTCTGCGGAGGGCGCTCAGCATCGCCAAGGACCTCTCTCACCCCAACCATGGACTGTTTACCCTCCTACCATCCGGGAGGCGCTACAGGTCTCTCCGTTGCCGAACCAGCAGGTCCAGGAACAGCTTCTTTCCGGCGGCTGTCACGCTACTCAACAACGTACCTCGGTGACTGCCAATCACCCCCCCCCCCCCCCCCGGACACTTATTATTATTTATTCAAATCATTTGCTGTGTCGCTCTTCCAGGGAGATGCTAAATGCATTTCGTTGTCTCTGTACTGTACACTGACAATGACAATTAAAATTGAATCTGAATCTGACGAGGACAATTAGAACAATTCAAATGTTTAAAGGACATTTATTATCACATACACCAATTGGTGTAGTGAAATTTGTCTTGCCAATGCAGCACACGAATAAAGATAATACACAACATTAAAGAATTTAACAGTAAACATAAAAACATACCCCCACAATGGTTCCCACTGTGGGGGAAGGCAGCAAAGTCCAGTCCCATCCCCAGTTCACCCATAGTCGGGCATATTGAGGCCTCCGCAGTCGGCGCTACGGTAGCCCGATGCTTCAGGCCCTCTCACCGGGTGATGGAGTTCTGGCATCGGGTGAACACTTCTCAGCGGCCTGGAGTGTCTGGAGCGGCCGCTTCCTCCGTGAAGACCACGGCTCCCGAAGTCCACGAGCCGCGCTGGTCAGAGCTCCGACCCTGGCGACCTCCGTGAGATCCCAGGCTCCGCAGTTTTTAAAATTCAGCGCCGCCCGCTGCTGGAAGCTCCACAGACCGCAGCTCCGCGATGTTTTTGTCGGCGGTCCCAGCCCTCCGGAGCCCACCGCACGGCGACCCGGGCAAGGCATCGCCCGCTCCATGATGGCACTCCAGCGCTGTGCCGCTGCCGAAGCTGAAGTCCCGGCAGGAAACACCGCTCCAGACTGCCGGTAGGCCGCGAGGAAGGGTGGAAGACACGGCTCAGAGAAAAGCCGCATCTCTGAACAGGTAGGTACTGAGAAAAATAGTTTCCCCCTTCTCCCCCCCCCCCCCCCCCCCCACACACACATAAAAAGACCTCCAAAACAAACACTTTTAACTAACTAAAAATAAAAAAAGGGTGAAAAGACTCGCAGCTGCAGGCAGGGCAGCCATACTCGACAGCATCCCCTAATGAATCTTTGGTCTGAGAATGCACTGATTTCTAATGTTTAATTGCCCTGCAGTTGCTTTATCCGTACAATAATAATGTGCTCATGCAAACGACTGAAACTTTAGTATATGAAATAATATGGAAAAAAACAATTCATGTTTTTAAAGATCAGTGATTATCTAACTTTGGTAACATGCAATTATTAGGTGTGACATTTGATCAAGCAACATTGAAAATAGACTCATCATTTATTCATAGACATGTTAAAGCCAACAATTATTAAGTAGATGAAGTGAAAAGCAAGAAAAACTAAAATGGTACATGTATGTATACAAATTGAGATGTTGCTGGTTCTGTAACATTACTTTGGAATTGATTAAAAAATGTCTGACTGTTTCAGACTTGAAGGTTTTGAAGTTTCCTAAAATGAAGATTCTCATCCTGTCATCGATAGGGCCTATAATTATGCACAGTTCATTTTTACTGTGCTAGCTTCACAATTAGATAAGCTTTCATTCTCATCTTTTAACAATTGGCTTCTGCGGCTGTTTGTTTTTTTCCAGTGTTTCTGCCATCTGTTGCTTAATTCCACCACAAGAAAACATTTTTTTTCACCAATTAGATATTTTTAGTGAATTATTCCATCTGTAATATAATTGTTCACCAGCGTTGGTGCTTTTCAGCTATTCTTAAAATCAAACCAGCATTTGACAAAGGTTATCTAGCTCAATATTAAACTGCTGATCTGGCAATATTCTGATCATTATGGTTCACTGGTACATTAAGGGTCACGTTTTACCTGTGAATTCTTTAAGAGACCATTAAAAAATATATATATAACTATAATTTTGCAAGTAAATTTCATGATAGCATGTAATTTTATCTCATGTGAAAAATCATCAGTTTAAAATCTTCCCTGCGCAGAATTAATATGCAAAGTTAATTTATTCCACCATTCTACATTTATTTGTTTCTAGGAAGGTTTTACACCACTGATCCAGGCTGCACAGAATAACCATGCCGAAGTGTGTCTTTACCTGATAGACCAAGGGGCGGATATTGATACACAAGACAAGAATGGCAGGTAAAAATGGCAATAACGAGATCTAAAACATAATTGCACAGTATTCTAGACAGTATAATTTTAGTTTATTTCTTCTATTTTTCATCTTGATCTTCCTCCTCTTAAAATCAGTTAATTATAGCTTTGCAGCAGAATAAAAAGACTCTAAAACAATGTGAAATTGGCTGCACCAAAATTGGTTTGAATATAATTTCTGATTACAAATGGGTTAAAGTGTTTGCAATAAAAATGGAATGCTGTACATCAGTTTCCAACAAACAAACAATACGTATCATTGTCATTACGCATCAACAGAGCACAAATCCAAGCAGTTTCTTTTCAACACCCATGTTGAGGAACTTGAAGTGCTCATCTTTGGTTTTTGTGGGCATTTGAATGCATGCGTCTTAATAACTTGTGTGCAACTTCTTTAACTAAATATTTCAACCCAGATTTTTCTTATTTGCCTTAAATGTGAAGTGTAGAGCCACCAAACTGATGGAGATTGTTATACTACTTGACTTTAGTTTATGACTTTGCAACAACAGATTATTTTTATGTGCAATATAAACTAAGGACCACTAAAGAACCCCGTAAGGAATTTGGAGGAAATGCTGTTACTTGGAATAATTGTAGTCTGGAGCTTCTTACCACATGCTATAGTTGAAATGAAGTGCATATGTTGGTAAAATGTGTAGAAAGGAACTGCAGATGCTGGTATATACCAAAGATAGACACAAAGTGCTGGAGTAAGTGTCAGGCAGGATCTCTGGACAAAAAGGAAGGATGACGTTTCGGGTTGGGACCTTTCTTCAGACCTGAATTATTCCTGCACTTTGTGTCTAACTCCTGCATATGTTAGTAAGATGGGATGAAGAAAGGTAGGAAGACGTAGAACGTAAAAGCTGGCATAGATTTATGAACCGTATGACTGGTTTCTGTTTGCATGTACTTTGCGATTTATTGTTGATGCTCTGAAATTTAAACCTGTAGAGACAACTGAGGTACTTTAGGAAAGATTCTACATTTTAAATGTATTTTCTAAAGAGAGAACTCTAATCAAAAGTTAGTTATGACAGTGTAGCAGAGTACTTTATATTGCTTCACTAAATTATTCTGGTTTAATTAATAGTATTAACTAACCCACTATTTTGCACAATCCAGCAAATAATTTCCCTTCACAATCTTTTTACTGTGATTTTTTTTTTGTACCTTGAAACATTCTCTTTGTGCAAGTCATTTTAAACACGTATCTAAAGACACAGTGGTTTAAAGTTTATTTCTATGATCTCATTTGCCTCCACCCATTTGATCCCTGTTCTAAGCTGTTATCTCCTCAAACCTATTTAGTAATTTACTCACTGCCGTGTTTTAGTTGTACCTTAGATTATCAAATACCAAATGAAGGATGGCACAGCTGGGAGAGCTGCTGCCTCATAGCGCTCGAGACCTGGGTTTGATCCTAACGTCGGGTGCTGTCTGTGTGGAGTTTGCACTTTCTCCCTGTGACCACGTGGGTTTCCTCCAGGTGCTCCGATTTCTTCCCACAACCCAACAATGTGTGGGTTTGTAGGATAATTGGCCTCTGTAAATTGCCCCTAGGGTGTAGGTAGTTGATGCAAAAGTGGGATAACGAAATAGTGACAGTGGGTAATCAATGGTCGGTATGGAATCAGTGGGCTGAATGACCTATTTCCATGCTGTATCTCTAAAACTATAAAAACTAATATCTCTTCTTAGACATAGTCATACGGCACGGAAACAGGCCAATGCGTTCATGCCGACCAAAATACCACATCCAAGCTATTTGTCTGGGCCTGCCCCATATTCCTCTAAACCTTTCATAACCATATACTGTACCTGTCCAATGGTCTTAAAAGTTGTTATTGTAACGACCTCCTCTACTTCCTCTGGTAGTTCATTCCATATGGTCATGACTCTCTGTGTGCAATAGTTTGCCCCTTCGTTTCCTATTAAATCTTTTCCCTCTCACCTTAACCTTTGCCCTATAATTTTTCATTCCCATACCTTGGGAAAGAGACTCCACAATCACCCTACCTATTCCTCTCATGATTTCATACACCTCTTTAAGATCACCCCTTATCCTCATATGCTACAGGGATTAAGGTGACCAAGATGGAACACAATACTCCAAGTGCAGCCCCACCAATGTCTTAAACAACTAATATAAATTTCCAGCTTCTATACTCAGTTCCCTGATTTTTGAAGGCCAGTGTGCCAAAACCCTTCACCACCAGCTTATGACACCACTTTCAGGGAACGGTGTACTTTGAGATTCCTTTGTTCTACCTCACTCCTCAAAGCCGTTTGATCTGTTTACCATTCTTCGATCCACTTGCCCAGCTGATCAAGATCTTGTTGTAATTCTTGATGATCATCTTCACTTTATACGATAATATCTATTTTAGTGTGATCTGCATACTTACTAATCATGCCATGTACATTCTCAGCCAAATTGTTTTAGATGCCAAACAGCAATGGGCCCTGAGGCATACTACTTATCACAGGCCTCCGGTCTGAGAAACAACATTCCACCACCACCCTTATCTTCTAACCATGAAGCCAAGTCTGTATCCAGTTAACCAGTTCTTCCTGGATCCCATGCAATCTAATATTCCAGGGCAGCCTACCATGTTGAACCTTATCGAAGGTCTCGCTGAAGTCAATATAGACTACATCTATGGCCCTACCTTGGTTAATTCTTCAGCAAACTCAATCAAATTAGGGGGACATCTCCCATGTACAAAACCATGCCAATTATCCCTAATCAGCCTTTATTTATAAAAATGCGTACATATATCTTATCCCTCAGAATTTCTTCCAGTAACTTGCAAACCACAGGTTATGTTTACTAGTTTATAGTTCCCTGTTTTTTTATTTGCAGACCTTCTTAAATAAAGACACAGCATTAGCCACCCTCTAGCTTTGGATGGGTTTTTATGCTTCATTTGATTGATTGTGAGATTATGGCAGAGGAAACAAAGAGAATTAAAATCGGCTGCTGTGAAATAAAAGCCAAAACTTTACTCAGAAATGTAACTAAATATGGTCACTATCTATACAAAGGATACAAACTACACAGAAACAAGACCTAAAAGTGCAAGTATATTTTCTCCTATTGGTGATATTAAAGGTGGAAAGACTGAGAAAGTGAATCCATATTCAGAACATTGAGCATCTAATAACATTTAATGTAATTAGTTTATTAGAATTGTTTTGCCAGTAGTTTGTCTTCTGTCATAAAGTTAATGTTGCCCAGACCTGCTGAAGTATTTTTTCCCTCCACGTGTTTCCAGATGGCATCTGAAATATTTGATTCCTGAGGTTAGAACAAGATGTAATGCACTGTCAGAAATATCAGTTTCTATTATATTTTATGTTAACTTTCCAAGGACATTCATTTTTATTTTGTCTGCAGCATAGCCAACAAAAGTGATGACATATAACGAGCATTTATTTATAGAAGATTGTCTTTTTTTTTAAAAATATCACTGTTCGTAATGGGTAGCACTTAATGATGAAGAGAGAAGCAGTCACACAAGAACTTTGACCAGTTCAGTTGCAGATCCATTGGTGATCTGATGTGATGCAAAAACATTAGAATGAACAACTAAATTTTAAACATTGAATATTGCCTTTGAAACAACCTGGCGTAACACCGATATATACTGGTTTTAATTATAAACAGACTTCCACATTCAGCCCCTTCTTCATTATATTGTTGCAATTCAGTTCATTCCTTACCAAATAACAAATGCAGCAAACATTGGGTAACTTTTCTATAGACTTTCGGATTGTTGTTTGTAAAGGTGACTTGGATCATGATTAAACAAGTTTCTTTCTTTCATCATCGACATTGAAATTCATCATTGACAAAACTATGCACTGGTCGGCTTCTTAACACTTTCCAGAATGTGCACAACAAAATAAACAGGGCAGTTTCTGGAATTCAAGGATGGGCTGCCAGGAATTTAACCTGCCATGAGTTTTAACGATTGTTTCATGTAACACCATGACTTGGAGATGGATACCATGGGGACAGGGTAATAAATGCCAGTGTTGCAAATTGCATAGCAAAGCAAGTTTTCCTCAGCCAACAAAGTTAACGATAGAGTTTGGCAGCTTTTTTAAGGTTTTTGAATTGTGTGAAAAAGCTTTGTTCATTGATTTTGTACGTGTGCAGCTGAGTGATTTATATTCAATTGATTACATAAACTTGGAATTAATAATGGGGACATGGTTCCTATGACCTATCGGGTTCATTAATTAGTGTCACTCAGACAATACTTGGTTTTGCCTTCAGAGATTTCAGACCTACCAGTGTAGATGACAAACTGAGGCTCCAGCAAGCCATTCATTCATCCCGAAGAGTGATGAGCATTAAGCACTGGGTTTGGCTGCATCTCATGAATTAATTAATTAACATTCCAATTAAATAAGTCCTGCTGCCCAACTATATCACACCCCACTGCCCAGCCTGTAGTCACCTATTACCTGCTAAGCATTGTCGTTCCCTTCCACTCTTCTAGCTTTCTTTCCACCATCCTGTTGCCTGATCTGCTGAGTTACTCTAGCATTTTGCGTCCTTCCTTGGTGAACTAGCATCTGCAATTCCTTATTTTGGCCAATTACTACAGATTAATTCCACCATGGGTTTGCGTGTACCAAGCATGATTAGTAGTGTGAAATCAATTCATAATTATGACCAGATTTACCTTGATTTCGCACACCATTTCTTTTCTTCGTCCCAATAAAGAATCTGAAGTATACAGGGATTCCCTTGATAATCACAAAATATTTTGTAAGTTTTGTTGGTGGGTATGTTCATAAGAGATTTGAGTGAATCACATTTTTTGTTGTTGTTCTTTCACTCCCCTCTCTCTTTCTCCCCCCCCCCCCCCACCCCCACCCCAGGACTGCTGTAATGTTGGCCTGTGAGCATGGTAGTGGAAACGCTGTTGAAACTTTGGTCAAGAAAGGCGCCAACTTGAAGTTAGTAGATGCATTGGGTCATGATGCACTTCATTACTACAGGCTCTCAGGAAATGCCGAAATCCTGCATTTCCTGCAGGCTGCACTTAAAAAGGTCTCTGAGGATCCTGGTACGTGTCCTATCTGCTTATGATCGAGGAAGCCTTTGAATTTATGCAAATTCAATTTGAAGTTTTTTGGTTGCAGATCAATTTTCAGTTCATTTGCAGATCAATATGAAGCATAATTTTGAATATCCCACTTCCAGCGTTTTAACACAATTACACATCATCTAAAATAAATCATACTGTTAATGGTGTATCTAAGTTGAGAAATCTAGGGATTTTGAAGGGGAAAAAAACCATTAGTATATGTCTAGCCTCTTGAATACCTCATGGTTGTCCCAAAGCATTTTGCAGGCAATGAAGCACTTGTGAATTGTAGTGGTTGTTGTAATGTAAGTCAACCTGGACTGAATTTGCATGTAATGAGATCCCACAAACATCAGGTTAACAAGTAACTAAATATTGGCACAACTGCCTATTCTTGCTCTAGTTCACTGAACATTATGAATCTCCTTTTCCTATTCCGCTCCTCTGTTTTTGGTGCTGACCTGAACCCTTACTTAAAGATTTGACGGTATGATGCCCTCACCTCCACTTCTCCACAATGAGGCAAGAGGTGAGGTCCAAATTTGGGGTGACATAGGCCTTGCCTAAAGGATTCCTTAATTAATGTGTTAAAGCTGGTTGCATATGATTCAAGCTTTATTCACGATATAATTCACGTTTCTCAGCCAAAAATCTCTCGTTAAAGTAGAAACCATTGTATTTTGAAAATAGTAAAGGAATTAATTACTGAAATTATATTTGTAGAAAATGTAGCAATTTTGTGTTTTGCTGCCATCTGGTGGATATAGGATAAGAGTGAGTTCATGAATCCTTTTTTTTGTGAGTCTAAGTAACTATGAAAAATAGCAATGGAAAATATGTTTTGTCCCGGTGAGTGTGGAAAAGCAACTTGTACAGGTTTTTAAAATATGTTCTCAGGTTATGTCCTTGCTAACTAGGTTGGTCTTGCTATAATGGGCAGCATCCTTTTATAACCACTGTAGTTTTTAATGAAGCATACAGTGGACCAGATTGTCCAACTGGATGACCATCTACCATTAGACATAGAAAATAGGTGCAAGAGTAGGCCATTTGGCCCTTCGAGCCTGCACCGCCATTCAATATGATCATGGCTGATCATCCAACTCAGTATCCTGTACCTGCCTTCTCTCCATACCCCCTGATCCTTTTAGCCACATGGGCCACATCTAACTCCCTCTTAAATATAGCCATTGAACTGGCCTCAACTACCTTCTGTGGCAGAGAATTCCACAGATTCACCACTCTCTGTGGTGGCCACAATGTGGAGTGAACTGACAGGTTTGGCAACCTGGCCCTATAATATATTTTGTCTTGCGCCAGGGGCATCTGCAAGTTGGGACCTGACTGTTGCACGCAATTTCTTCCGCTTCTCAGGTGATTAACATTAAAAACTCAAGCTTCTTGGCTATGCCCTTTTATTTCTGGGATCAGGTGTAGCCTTGTACCCATTCCCCATCCCAAAAGGAAATCCTGAGCAAGCTCACAAGTGTTTCATTGTGGATTATCTTGAAAAACAAATACTAGAAACAGCTTGTGCTCATTTAAATTTGTACCCAACATTCCTTTACTTCTTGGCTGTACTTTGGGTAGACAATTACATTGGCACATATTGTTCACATAATGTCCACCCTTGGAATCCCAGACTGACTCAAGGCTCAGTTTATTCTGCGCTCTGTTTATTTTCTCTTTTACGCTCCCTGATATAGTCATGCATGGTGTGATTTGCCTGAATAGCACACAAATAAAAGTTTTTTTTTAACTGTATCTTGATGTACCTGACAATATAAGACTCAGTTGCAAAGAGGGCCACTAAGTTCTAGGTCCAGGAATTTGTAAATTAATTTGTTGGAATTTTGGTATTGAAGACTAAGCTGTAGTCAATGAATAGCAGTCCGACATAGATGTACTTGATATCCAATTGTTCCAGGGATGAGTGCAGGGCCAGTGCGATGGTATCTGTCATTGACATGAGGTGGCTGTAGGTGAATTGCAGTGGATCAAGTCTGCCTGGGAGGCTGGAGATGATGTGCGCCAGGACCAGCCTCTCGAAGCATCTTGTAATGTCAGAGCCACCAGATGTCCTGGGATGTCTGGACTTTCATATGAGGAAAGACTGGATAGACTAGGCTTGTACTCGCTAGAATTCAGAAGACTGGGGGGGGATCTTATAGAAACTTACACAATTCTTAAGGGGTTGAATAGGCTAGACGCAGGAAGATTGTTCCCGATGTTGGGGAGGTCCAGAACAAGGGGTCACAGTCGAAGGATAAGGGGGAATTCCTTTAGGACCGAGATGAGGAAAACGTTTTTCACACAGAGAGTGGTGAGTTTCTGGAATTATCTGCCACAGAAGGTAATTGAGGCCAGTTCATTGGCTATATTTAAGAGGGAGTTAGATGTGGCCCTTGTGGCTAAAGGGATCAGGGGGTATGAAGAGAAGGCAGGTACAGGATACTGAGTTGGATGATCAGCCATGATCATATTGAATGGCGTTGCAGGCTCGAAGGGCCGAATGACCTACTCCTGCACCTATTTTCTATGTTTCTATGTTAGTCGTTGAGGCATGCCACCTTGCTTTTCTTTGGCACCGGGATGATGGCAGTCTTAATGCAGGTGGGGAGCTCGGAGGGAGTGGGAAGATATTAAAGCATGTCTGTGACTACCAACAGCTGGTACACGTAGCTCCCGAGGACATGGCTGGGACGGCTCCCATAGCCATGGCTCCATTTGGGCCAGGTCCTTTCTGTAGGTTCATTTTCAAGAAGGCCGACCTGATATATATGATGTTGGCCGGGGGGACACGTGCACCCAAGGTAGTTTTGGTGCATGTTTGGGTAATTGTATTGACCATCTGCTCAAAGCGAGGATAGAATGCATTAAGCTCATTGTGGAGGGATGAGTTGTTGCCAGTAATACTGCTTAACTTCACTCCGTGGCCTATTCTGACAAGCCTTTTCACATTCGACTGGTGCCCCTGCAGTCATGCTGAGACTCTAACTTGGTTCAGAATTTTCTCTTGGATGACTTTGCAAAGGTCATAAGTGGATTTCTTAAACATGTCATGATAGCCTGACTTGAATGCCATGGACTTGGACCGGGCAGGTGGGACTAGTGTAGCTGGGACATGTCAGCCGGTGTGGGCAAATAGGGCTAAATCTCCTGTTTCCATGCTGTATCACTCTATGGTTCTATGACTTCACCATGGAATTAATGTTGGTGAATTAGTCATGGTAATCTCAGTAAACATTAGGTGTCCCTTGTTGATGGTAGCTGTGGTCCTATAATCCATGGAAGATCATTGAGGCAGCTAGAATTGTTAGGGCAAGGAAACAGCCTTGAACATTTCTTGAAGTGTGTCTCTGATTGGTATGTTTGACCTCCAGAAAAAAACACTTTCCTCATTTGTTTCAATTTCTCTTTTCCACTCTTTTGTATTGGAGGCAGAAAGGGGGGCAGCTGGAAGAATTGAATAAGCCAGGTGTGTCATCCTAAGTTTCTGAATAGATTGAATGCTAAAGCTCATCATGAAACTGAGAGGACCACTCAGTGTTTGAATGAGTGCCAATATAAGGGCAGGGTGGGGGAAGATATTGAAGAATCGGATGTAATCGAGCTGATTGTGTTTACTGATGTAGTTAGTTGATGAGAAAGAAAATTATTACTTAGGAATTCAACACAAATTACCAGCTAGTTTCCTAGTTGATGCTGTAAACACATTTTATAATTTAGAATGAAATCATTATCCATTTTGCATATTCAGACTTCATTGTGGTATATTATGGAATGGCTGTTCCTGTACTCCCAACATTTAGTTTGATATGTAGCTTGGTGCTCAAGATTTTCAACTTGATTGATCTGCTTTCATTGTGAAAAACTGAAAAAAGCTGGAGAACCACTGTGTTATACTTGATCATACAATCACACTCCTTTCAGCTTCTGTTGCTGAATAGGAACATCCTTTTTTTTAGCTGTTCATTTAGATCATCATTGGCTTTTGATTGTTATTTTTGTTTCTTCAAGATCTGTTATGTTTTTTAATCAATTGTATTTCTCACTTCTAAATAAGCAATGCCTGCTACTTTGCCTCTTTTATCCTACAGATTCGAATCAATTTTGTTGAATGTGACTGTTTAATATTTCACAATTAAATTAGGTTTATATGGTTGCACAGATAAAGACATGTTCTTCCTTTAAACTGGAGGCAAAAAAATATTTACAAGGATGTTACTGGATCTGGAGGATTTACGTTAAAGTAAAGGCTAGATAGGCTGGAAGGCATAGGTTTAAGATGAGAGGGGAAATGTTTTAAAAGTACCTGAAGATAGTGCATACATGGAATAAACAGCCAAAGAAGTGGTAGAGGTGGGTACATTTCCAACATTTTGAAGGGCAATTGGACGTGGATAGCAAAGGTTTGGTGGGATATGAGCCAGGTGCAGGTATATGAGCATAGCTCAGTTGGACAACTTGGTGAATATGACCTTTGGGCCAAAGGGCCGGTTTCTGTGCTATATAGCTGTATGATTCTATCATGACTTGTATATCCACATTACAGCTTGTGATGTTATTCTAAGGCCCAAACCAGAAACCCCATTTTGTTGTACTCCAGGAAAGATATCAAGGCATCAGGGGAAAAAAATGAAAGCAACTTGAGCATTTGTCATGCAAGAAGCTTAAAATTATATGTATTTACAACGGTCCATCTAACCTGTGCTGACCAGGGTCAGTGTAGATGTCCTTGTGATATAAGAAAATTGATAAAGTTGGCCACAGGGCCCCACGAGCCCGCCCTTTCATTCAAGCTGATTGTACCTGGCCTGTCAAGTCCCACTCCCAGTTTAGTTTAGAGATACAGCGCAGAAACAGGCCCTTTGGCCTACCGGGTCCATGCCGACCTGCGATCGCCGCACTTTAACACTCTCCTACACCCACTGGGGACATTTTTTTTTGCATTTACCAAGCCAATTAACCTACAAACCTGTACGTCTTTGGAGTGTGGGAGGAAACCGAAGATCTCGGAGAAAACCCACGCAGGTCACGGGGAGAACGTACAAATTCCGTTGAATTGGGCTTCGACCTCCATAATTGGGAAATGGTGGTGGAGCAATTTTTTTAAATTGCACTGAAAATCGAGGTTACCTCTGACATAACCGGAAGTCATGGCGATCAGTGACTGTTCTCATTTCATAATTTAGAATTAAATTATTATGCCATTTGTCAATCTAATCAATTCCTGTCTGGTCACGTGCTAAGAAATGGAAAGTTCTCAATGTTCCTTTCAGCTGGAAAACATTAAGAAAAGATTCACCGGGATGTTATCAAGACTATGTTAAAGATGATGAATGTCTGGGCACATGGAAGCACATGGAAGGGAGGGACATGAATTATGTGCAGGCAGAAGGAGATTAGTTTATCTTGGCATCATGTTTGACATAGACATTATGGGCCATAGGGCCAGTTTCTTTGCTTCACTGTTCTGTGTTACAATTTAAGATATCGATAGAGTTCTAGTATAGGTGCAGTGTGTGTGAACACATTTGTGAAGTAAGAACTTCATTTGCACTGATAATCCTATTTAAAAAATCTTGTGCATGAAATAATAATTCTAGAATGTAAGATTGACAATATGGTCCACATCAAACCTCCCATAATCAACATAAGAATGAAGTCATGTAGGAATTGATAACATGCATGTAGTCCATGTACATTTAGATGTAGGATCTGGTCATCTTGGTAGTTGAATCAGATTATGGTGATATGAATATAGCCAAACTTATTTCCATAGCAACACAAAAGACTAGTATGACACGTTCATAGTAACAATGAGTCATACAGGGCTAACTAAAAATTAGCGGCATCATTTAAAACTGAGGTAGGGAATTAAGACCTGTGCAATTATATTCTTCAGATGACGTTGAGTCAAAGACTTGACACAAATTACTAAATTGCCTTGTTTGTATTGGATTTTGTCATAATGCATTAATTTGCTTTTTTCTTGTTTCTTTAACCAGATATGAAATCTGCACAAATACCCAAACAGGTGAAGCTTAAACTTCTAACCTAATTTGACAGCTTGCTTAAAGATGATATTATTAGTGCTTGCTATATAGTTTTAGCACAGTCACGATATTCCCATCAACAATGGATCAGTTATTTGGTTTGACAATTATCTTTCATTCATTTATGTTAATCACAGTTCTGTTTTTAATTAACATTTGTTTAGTACTTGAGTCAATAGCAGCTTATAAAAATCATTTTTCTGGTTTTCATGTTTTTATTCAGCATTTAATGTCCATCGGTCAAGCTAGCATGTGATGATCAAGGTTCTAAAATAATTATGTCGGCAATGAGTTAAGCTTTGCAAAATTTACTAAGACGGTTAAAGGCCTAACTGACTTTGTAAAAGATGGAACAGCCACTTCTATTCCTAGTTCAGAATTGATTTGTTTGTGGATTTCTTAAGAGTTTAGATTTTAGAACAAAGTGCTCTTGTTGGTTTCTAGTAATTCATGCTTATCCAACCTGCTTCCTTCAAATCCCACCACATCGGTTTCATGTCAGTAAGATAATTAAACATTTTCTATACCAGCTGTGTGCCTCCATCTGAAATACACTATTTAAAAATGACACTATGTGTCCCTAGATAAATTCATGTGTCCAAGGTATTTTATGAAGTATATTGAAAATGTAGTCATTGATGTAATGAAGGAAACACGTTGACCACAATGCAGGCAGCATGATCTCACGAGCAGAAAATGGGACGGCCCAGATATTTAGCAACGATTATGTTGACTGAGAAAGATTGCCCTGCACTGTGTGCATGGGTTCAAACAGAAGAAGGGTCCCGACCTGAAACATTGCCCGTCCATTCCCCCCACAGATGGTGCCTGACCAGCTCCTGAGTTCCTCTAACACTTTGTGTTTGCTCAAGATTCCAGCAACTGCAGTTCCTGTACCTGCACAGTTTCCCTCTTTTTCAGAATAATCCCAAGGGCCATTTTGCTTCTGCTTGAGATGCAGATGAGGACTTAATTTAGTAACACAGTACTGGAGCCTTTGTGGTTAAGTCTCTGAAGTGGGACTTAAACCTACAGCCTCTTTACTTGAACAATATTGCTGCAAACTGAACTAAAACTGACACCCCACCCAAGCTATCATAGCAAAAGTAATTTTCTGTCATTCTGGCTGCCACTTGTTATCCTTCGTTTTCACCTAACCTCTGCATGATCTTTCCTTTTGTGATCATAAAGAAGACTGGGGTGTTCTTTCAAGTAAAGAGCGCAATGAAATGCAGTTTGGAGATTAACCACCGTGGTAATGTAGAAACAAGGGAAATACAGGTTCTGGCTTACAAAAATCGACACAAATTTCACCTACCCAGGGAGTAAATATGTTGATTCTGGATTTGTACATATTTGTTCTCATTGACTGACTGTGTTTGGTTCTGGTATACTGGGATCTGTTCATCATTAGTTGTTCATAAATAAGTGAAATAACATTGTTATGTGCTATTAAAGTTGCCAGGGGTAAATGGGACGATAAAAGTTGGCAACCCCTAATATACGGTGTCTGTGAGCTGGCACCTGGTCCCAACAAAGTAACGTACAGCCAGCCAGACTATATCGGCACCTCCCTCATGTAACTAATGTAGTTAAGATACTTAAGGTGTGAATTTGAAGTTGTGGCTATTTGGCAATTTAACTGTTACTAATCAATAAATGCCAGACTAAAACTTGTATCAACAAAGTAACCAGGAAGCTATGAGATTGTATTTTAAGCGATCATTAAAGTTCTTCGCAATGGAAGATCTGACCTTCCTGTGACCCCAGACTCACATCCAATTGGTTCAATCTGAAGTGTGATCTCTGAAGTGTTCTAGCAGCTTTCTGAATTTCATAAGAATAATTGGTGGCCAAACCACTAATTGCAACATACTATGAATGGATCATTAAAAAACGCAGAAGCGCATGATGATCATGGTTCAAAAAAATTGGTTATGAAGATATTTTCGGTGCCAGCATTTCAAGACATTGAACGGGAAAATATCAGGCTGCCTATCTAGAGACACTAGAGACAGCTGATGCTGGAATCTTGAGCAAAAAAAAGGTGTTGGAGGAACTCGGCAAGTCAGGCAGCATTCATGAAGGGGGAATGGGCTGACAGCATTTCGAGGAAGGAAAAAGCTGGTAAAGAGAGTTAGTGGTGGCCCCAGCCTGGCAAGTGCTGGGTAGATAGGGCGGAGAAGTGAGGGAGAGGTGATTAGTAAATAGATAGTAATAGTGACAAAGGCTAGAGGTGGAGACAAGGGGATATCAGATAAAGAACGAAGAGGACGAGTGAAATATAAAGCCAACGAGAAGTATATGGATGGAAAGAGGGAGGCAAAAGTTGTGGGATAAACTGGAAATGGGGGACTTGTAGCCCCGTACCCTTGTCCCTTTCCCAGGTAATACCTTGTGCGTTGGTTCAAGAGATTCGGACCCTCGATATCTTGTCACGTGGGAATGTTATAAAACTGATAAACAAACAAAAACATTTATAGTGATTCCTCAAGTTTATCACAAGTAGACCATGGGAACAAATTAACCGCAACATGTTAATGACCAGACACAACTTGAATGATCTAAACCCTAACCTGGCCAAACACTGAGGTAGGTCTCTGTCTTGAAAGAATCTGATTTGTTATTTCCTACCACTTCATCCAGTCTTTCCCTGTGAAATTTATACATAACACCTCATCGCATCTCATCATCCTCTGCAGATCAAATCAAAGTAATTTGTGAGACAAGTCGTATGCGTCAAGTGTTAATGAGAAGAGGCTTCTGAGACAAGTGTTAATGAGAAGAGTTTGGGGAAGGAATTTATCGAGTAGGGATTAGGTGTTTAAATGCTCTGCTAATGGTGGTGAGATGAAAGGCCAGAGGGAATTTAAGTTGTAGTTGGTGTCATAAGATCATCATAAGATCATAAGTGATAGGAATAGAATTAGGTCATTCGACCCATGAAGTCTACTCAGCCATTCAATCATGGCTGATCTATCTCTCCCTCCTAACCCCATTCACCTGCCCTCTCCCCATAACGTCTGACACCCATACTAATCAAGAATATCAATCTCTGCCTTAATTATATATCACTGACTTTGCCTCCACAGCCTCCTGTGGCACAGAATTCCACAGATCTACCACTCTCTGACTAAAGAAATTCCGCCTCATCTTCCTAAAATAACGTTCTTTAATTCTGAGGCTATTACCTCTAGTCCTAGACTCCCCACTAGTGGAAACATCTTCTCCACCCACTCTATCCAAGCCGTTCACTATTCTGTACATTTAATTGTGAAAATTGTCACTGGGAGAGATTGAGAGGCAGCGTCTGATAGATTGGATGCTTCTTAACTTCAGTGCTCTGGAAGAAGCAGTATAGATTACCGAGGACAGAAATCTTGAGTTAGAACTTGATTCGGCAGCTGTTCAACTACATTACCAAATTGATAATCAGTAACCAAAATGGTGTCAAGCATTTATGCCACAAAACATTTTGTATCTCCTATGAGCAAAATTGTGAGTGCTGGTGTCTGCAGAAGTATGCAAAGCAATGCAGCAGAATGATTTAGAGATGAGCATAGCAGTTCCACCAGATGAGGCTATTAAATGCATTCCGTGCATTCCAAACTATATTTTGGTGTGAATAAACCCGGTCTATCCCATCTCTCCTTATAATAATAATCCTCCATTCCAGAAAACATCCTTGCAAAGGTAGACAGAAGGATCTCGACCCGAAACGTCGCCAATTCGTTCTCTCCGTAGATGCTGCCTCACCTGCTGAGTTTCTCCAGCATTTTATGTCTACCTTCGATTTTACCAGCATCTGCTGTTCTTTCTTAAACATCCTTACAAATCTCTTCTGCACTCTCTGTTGGAGTTACAGTCATACAACATGGACATAGGCCCTTTGCCACAACTTTCCCACACTGGCCTAAATGCCCAATCTACACTCGTCCCACCTGCCCACATTTGTCCCATATCCCTCGATCCTTTCCTATCCACGTACCTGTCCAAGTGTCATTTAAATGTTGTTATTCTACCTGCCTCAACTATCCTCTTATTTATATCCACCACCCTCTGAGTAAAAAGGCTCCCCCTCAGGTTCCTATTAAATCTTTCCCTGCTCATCTTAAACCTCTGTATTTGATCCAATTACCTCCTCTGGCACAAAAGGACACCACAATGTGCTAGAGTAACTCAGCGTGTCAGGCAGCGTATCTGGAGAGCATGGATAGGTGACTTTTTTGGTCGAGAGACCCTTCTTCATATTCAGGTGGCAGCTTGTTCCATACACCCACCACCTTCTGTGTGAGAAAGTTGTCCCATGGGTTCCTATTAAATCTTTTCCCCTCTCACCTCGATTCCCCTACTCTGGGGAATACTTGTATGTTCACGCTATCTATTCCCCTCATGACCTTATACACCTCTGTAAGATCATACCTCATCCTCCTAATGCTCTCTCCCAGGAATAACGTCCTAGCCTGACCAACCTCCCCCTGTAGCTCATGTCCTCAAGTTCTGGCAACATTTTTGTAAATCTTCTGTACATTCTTTCAGGGCTTAACAACATCCTTCCTATAGCAGGCTGGCCAAAACTGAACACAATACTCCAAATTGAGCCTCACCAACACCTTGTACAACTGTAACATAACATCCCAACTTCTATTGTTGATCCCCTGGCTAATGAAGGCTAATGTGCTGCAATTTTGCATGATGTGTCGCCACATTCACGGAACTATGTATCAGTATTCCTAGATCTCTCTGATCTCCATGATTCACCACAGGGCCCTGCCATTCACTGTGACTATGCAACACATGTATATGTAGAGAATGGAGAAATATGGATCATGTGCAGGCAGAGGGTATCTGTTTAACTTGGTCTCTTGTTCGGCACAGACGTTGTGTGCTGATGGTCCTGTTCCTGTGCTGCACTGTTCTATGTAACCTTTTATCACTATCTATAACTCCACCAATTTTTGTGTGGTCTGCAATCTTACTAATTGTGCCAACTAAATTCTCATCATATATATCGGTCCCTGTAACTCCCTTACTGGGCACTCCACCAGTGGATGGAAGCATTAGATGCTCAGTCCCCTGAGCCATATTGGCAACAATCAGTACTCCCTAAGCTGACTGGATTTTCGTGTGAATTGTAAACTCTTCACTGTTGTGCTTACAGAGTTGTCCATTTTCACCTCTGACTGGTGAAGAACACTACCAAAACTGGAGTTAGACTCCATGTTGTGTGGCTCAACTCCTCGGTTGGCTGGAAGGGGAAAAAACCCTTTCATTTGTATCCATCATGGTACCCACTCATCCAGTTCCTCCCATCACTTGGTGCCTCTGCCTCATCCTTCCCCATGTCTTCTATATATTGACTATTTTCCCTCTAGACTCTCAGTCCTGATGCAGGGTCTTGATCCCAAAGGTTGGTCATCCCAACTGTTGTTTGACCTTGCGTTTAAGAAGGAACTGCAGTTGCTGGAAAATCGAAGGTAGACAAAAGTGCTGGAGAAACTCAGCGGGTGCAGCCCCGCACGGCCCGATTTTACCTTCTCCCAAAATCCACAAACCTGACTGTCCTGGTAGACCCATTGTCTCTGCCTGTTCGTGCCCTACCGAACTTATTTCCACATACCATGACTCCATCCTATCCCCCCCCTGGTTAAATCCCTCCCAACCTATGTTCAAGACACATCAGACACTCTCCGTCGTCTCTGGGCATTCCATTCTTTAGGCCCCCATCCCCTCATCTCCACCATGGACGTCCAGTCACTCTACACCTCCATCCCCCACCATGATGGTCTCAAAGCCCTCCGGTTCTTCCTCGACCGGATAATCAAGCTATACCCGTCCACTGATACTCTCCTCCGCCTAACAGAGTTGGTCCTTACCCTCAATAACTTCTCATTTGACTCCTCCCATTTCCTCCAAATACAAGGAGTAGCTATGGGCACGTGCATGGGCCCCAGCTACGCCTGCCTCTTTGTCGGGTATGTCGAACAATCCTTGTTACCAGGGCCACATCCCCAACCTCTACCTCCGCAACATCGACGATTGCTTTGGTGTTACCTACTGCACCCACACACAACTGACTGACTTCATCCGTTTCACCACCAACTTCCATCAGGCACTCAAATACACCTGGACAATTTCCGACACTTCCCTACTATTCCTTGACCTCACTATCTCCATCGCAGGTGATAGACTTCTGACCGACATCCACTATAAACGTACTGGCTCCCATGGCTATCTAGACTACTCTTCTTCCCATCCTGCTTCCTGTAAGGACTCCATCCTCGACTCCCAATTCCTCCGTTCTTGCCGCATCTGCTCCCAGGATGAGGTGTTCCACACCAGGGCGTCGGAAATGTCCTCATTCTTCAGGGAACGGGGGTTCCCCTCCCCTACTATAGATGTGGCTCTCACATGGGTCTCTTCCATACCCCGTAACAGTGCTCTCTCTCCCCATCCCCTCACTTGTAACAAGGACAGAGTCCCCTAGTCCTCACCTTTCACCCCACTAGCCGTCATATACAACAAATAGTCCTCCGTCATTTTCACCACTTCCAACGTGACCCCACCACTCGCCACATCTTCCCATCTCCCCCCCTGTCTGCTTTCCGCAAAGACCGCTCCCTCTGTAACTCCCTGGTTAATTCTACCCTCCTGCACCACCCCCTCCCCGGGCACTTTCCCTTGCAACCGCAAGAGATGCTACACTTGCCGCTTTACCTCCCCCCTCAACTCCATTCGAGGACCCAAGCAGTCGTTCCAGGTGCGACAGAGGTTCGCCTGCATCTCCTCCAAACTCTTGAATAGCATCCGCTGCTCTAAATGTCAGCTGATCTATATCGGTGAGCAAGCATAGGCTTGCCCATCATTTCGCCGAACACCTCCGCTCGGTCCGCATTAACCAACCTGATCTCCCGATGGCTCAGCACTTCAACTCCCCTTACCATTCCGAATACGACCTCCCTTTCCTGGGCCTCCTCCATGGCCAGAGTGAGCACCACCGGAAATTGGAGGAGCAGCACCTCATATTCCGCTTGGGCAGTCTGCATCCTAGCGGCATAAACATTGAATTCACCAATTTCCGGTAGCCCTTGCTGTCTCCTCCCCTTCTCAGCTCTCCCTCAGTCCTCGGGCGGCTCCTCTTTATTTTTCCTTTCTTCTCCCCACCCCCCCCCCCCCCCCGCACTCGTAACAAGGGCAGAGTCCCCCTAGTCCTCACCTTTCACCCCACTAGCCGTCACATACAACAAATAATCCTCCGTCATTTTTGCCACCTGCAACGTGACCCCACCACTCGCCACATCTTCCCATCTCCCCCCCCCCCTGTCTGCTTTCCACAAAGACCACACCCTCCGTAACTCCCTGGTCAATTCTTCCCTTCCCTCCCGCGTCACCCCCTCCCCGGGCACTTTCCCTTGCAACCGCAAGAGGTGCTACACCTGTCGCTTTAACTCCCCCCTGGACTCCATTCAAGGACCCAAGCAGTCGTTCCAGGTGCGACAGAGGTTCGCCTGCATCTCCTCCAACCTCATCTATTGCATCCGCTGCTCAAGATGTCAGATGATCTACATCGGTGAGACCAAGCGTAGGCTTGGCGATCGTTTCGCCGAACACCTCCGCTCGGTCCGCATTACCTCCCCCCCCCCCCCACCGTACATCAGTCTGAAGAAGGGTTTCGGCCCAAAATGTTGCCTATTTCCTTGGCTCCAAAGATGTTGCTGGCACCCGCTGAGTTTCTCCAGCACCTTTGTCTGCCTGCTGTTTGACCTTGGTCTAGCAGTTTATTTTGATCTTCGATCACTTCGAATCTTTCATTTTCGATCACTTCGATCGTCGGAGCCGTATGGAGTTGTGCGGAGCTGGTCCCGACATCGCGCGGGGCTCCGAGAAACTGACCGTGTTCAAAGATTCCGCGCGCCAACGACCTGTCGGCCCGCAGCCGCCGCAACGCATTACGCACCGCCTCGACGTCATACCTCTGTGACCCTCTCTATATGTGCCCCTGTGACCCTCTCTGTGTGTGCCTCCGAGGCACTCTCTCTGTATGCCTCCGTGTCCCTCTCTGTGTGTCTCCGTGTCCCTTTCTGTGTGTCCCTCCCTGACTTGCGAACTTCGCTCCAACTTCAAGCCACGTGGCGCCACTCACACGACCTCCTCGCTACCAGTTTGGTCAAGCTCGGCGCATGCTGGCATGCACCGAGCATGCGTCCCACACCGGCCCTGTACGGGGATCACTCGACCTCCGCGCAGCCCCCGCTTCCAGTTTGGTTGCGCTCACCGCATGGCGTCGCATGCTGGTGGGACAGGCCCTTTACTGATAGTTTCAAGCACAAGTAAGTGCCTGATGCTTAATCTGATTTACCTTTGAAGGTTATTAGGTTGCTCAAATGTGTTTTATTTAACTCAACTAAACTTATCTTCACCATTTGCCAGTTACTGATAGTTTCAAGCACATGTATTAGGTCAAATTGCTATGAAGCATCAGGCTAATAATAATTTCCTCATTTACATAACATTGACTTCTAAAAATGATGGAATAATTTGATTGGTGTCGTTTTAGTCTTTATCAGTCTGGGTTTATGATCCAACAAGCATCAAAATTAATGATATAAAAATTTTCAAAGTTTTAATTTTGCTATTTTTCACTCCACCTTACATGGATTTAGGAGATATTTACCTGAAGCAAATGGCAGATGTGATACCCATCTATTTTTCACCTCCTTTCTACCTTCTTCTGAACAAGGGTCATCTTTCTAAGGGGTTACAGTAGAAGGTCATTAACTTGAACAAGAATTACAAATTCCAGTCATCCATTGCAAGAAAGAGGGTTTGAATTTCATAAACCATGTGATTCTCAGCGGTTAACCAAATTATCTTATCTTTCTTGCCAAAATCATATTAAAAACTAGTGATAAAACATAGAACAGTACAGCACAGGAACAGGCCCTTCTGGCCACAATGTCCATGTCAAACATGATGCCAAGTTAAATTAATTCCTCTACTTGCAGATGATCCATATCTCTCCATTCCCTGCAAATCCATATGCTTATCCAAAAGCCTCTTAAATGCCACTGTCTTATTTGTCTCCTCCACCACCACCACCACCTGTCGCAGCATGTTCCAGTCAACCATCACTCTCTGTGTAAACAAAGCTTGCTCTGCACATATCCTTTAAATGTTGTCCTTGTCATCTTAAAGCTATGTCCTCTAGCCCTTCATATTTCCACTCTGGGGAAAAATGGAAGAGAAGCTGGATAAATATAAGATTTATCCAGCTGGATGTTATTAAGCTGGATAAATTATAACATTTAACATCCAGTTTCTTAGCTTGTGTCTAAATTTGATCGTGGCCATTCAATCTATTCAATTCACTTGTAAAATTGTGAAATTGAAAGCTGATAACAGTAAGTGTGGCGGTGAAGTTCTCAGATTGCTGCAAAATCACCTGCCTTCTCCAGGGAAGGAAACTTTTTCAATCTATGATATGTCAATATGAATTTGTTTAGATTGCTTTCCAATTGGCCCAACAATTTACTTCAGAAAGATGGCTCACCACTATTTCCACAGAGCATAAAGGGGTGGAAAGTATTGCTGGCGTCTCTGGAATAAAGACATTTTTTGTTGAAGGGCAAGGAGGGCCGTCAAGAGCTACCCGGCGAGGGGGGGGGGGGATGCATGCCGAGTATGAAGAGGGACCTGCTGGGAAAGTGGAAGCCTGCTGCCACATGCAGCGATATTGTAGCTTTTTCGTGCCAAAACTTTTTTTCATGGCGACACTTTCATGGCCTGCATTTCATGGCGACACTTGTATACTGTCTTGGTGAGGTCTATTATATGATTTTACTTGGTAGACACACAAAATGCTGGAGCAACTCAGCGGGACCAGCAGCATCTCTGGAGAGAAGGAATGGGTGACGTTTTATGTCGAGATCCTTCAGCATTTCACTGTACCTGGGTACATGTGAGAATAAAGTATCATTGAATCATTGATATTTCTATCAATTATAGAGCAAATGGGGTTGAATGATACATAGTTGAACCCTAGTGCAATTGGATGAACATGAATAGTTGGACAGTTGTAAGGCCTGAGATGATTTGATAAATGAGCAAAAGAATAGCTTGACATTTCAGAATTTGACGGTGCTCTATTGTAACAGATATAAACCTCTTGGAGGACGTGCTACTTGGTTGCAAGCAATTTCTCAATATGATGGTATTTCATTTGCAGAGATTTCCCAACACCTAATTGGGAAAGCTAAGCACAGTGCAAAAAAGATTCTTACTAACCTTGCTTGCTTACCTTTAAAGACCAGGCTGACTGGAAATCTCTTTGTTTTTTAAAGACTAGTTGAAGGGAGTTGGATCACAACATGTCTTTCTAACCATGCTGAGTATCTGAGGCCAGAGCTCCTGCTCAAATTGTGTGGGTTGACTATTGAATAGCAAAACAGGATGATAAACTGCTTGTCTTTAATCTTTGGGGAAATCCACAAATAAATCAGCATTTTAATCACTTCTCATCACTGCTATTTTGAAAATTATTGGGTGAATACACATATTTCAGGGCATAAACCTTATGCTCTCCTCCCAGTCACCCTGGTCCCTTCCCTTCTTTGGTTCATTTATCTCCCATCCCAGACTCATTAATTTCCCCTTTATTCCTCTTTCCCCACTTCTCTCCACCCCAACCTCCCCCACTCTACACCCATCCACTTCTCTGGAGAACATGGATAGATAATAGATAGTTCACAAAATGGTCCCGACCCAAATCATCACCTATCCATGTTCTCCAGAGATGCTGCCTGACCCGTTGGGCTACTCCAACACTTTGTGTCCTTTTGTGCCAGAGGAGGTATTTGACTTTTGACTGAATTATACTGTTGCTTGATCATCAGAACTGAAATTAATCTCTGATTTTCTTGCCTAAACCATTAATTCTCAAAGACCAGGGCTTGCTGAGGGATTTGGAAGACCAATTCAGTCAATTGTTCTGCCGCAAAGCTCCAATTGAAAAGTCCAGAGGCAGACACTAATCTTGCTGAGCTTCCTTTGCACGTTGTTGGGAATCGCCCTCTCCAACTGCCTCTCTATTCCAGCTGTTTTAGGGGCCTTTGATCATTGGGACATGTGGAATTTGTCTCCTTACTACTGTCTGCTGTGTCTGCATATTAGAAGTCTGCTGGTGGCAGTGATTCTTGGAGCATTGTAAATGATTTCTGCATATTGCTTGCTACCTTTTCAATTCTGTTATAAACACTTTTCTGCAAAAAAATCTACCAATTACCATAGCAACTAATCCAGGTTCTTCAAGTTTATTGTATGCTTCCAACATTGTTGCCCATTTTCCAATTACATTTTTCTAATGCATGATAAACTCAATTGAGTGATCACTCACAGGCCTGGACAAATAACTGAAGGCATGTATTAACTCATTGTTTCAATTTAACATTCCCATTCTTTACTAACATAATTCATTCCTCTGCATTTCTGATCTGTAAAATTTTCAGCTGGAACCTGGCAATAAATTCAATGCAGATAGAAGTGGAACTCCCAAAAAACGAAAAGCACCACCACCACCACCAACAACCAGTAATACACAGGTAAAAGAGAACGCACCAAACTGATGGTCATCCGAGTAACAATAAAAAACAATTACAGAAAGAAAATCAATTAACATGAAATCTGTAAAAATGGCTTATCATTGACCATGTCATAGGTTTAACTATGAACAAAGGTTTCATTTTTTCAAAGAACATATTACTGCAGTCAGTTCTTTAATTATCATTACGTGATATTTTCTCTTAGAGTCTCCAGTCTAGTGAAGTATCTTGTCCAGAGCCCCATAGTTCTCGTTCATCAAAACCCGAGCCAGCCGAAGAAGAAGAAACATCTGTTAAGGTTATTTTTCAACCTAATGTTCAATATTTTTATTTCTGTAACTCAAAAAAAATGTTATGCAGAGATAGTCAAGGATTCTAATTTTGCTCCACTTATCAGAATATAATACTGAGTATCTATGGAAGGTGAGAAGGAGGTAATAATAATTATAAAAAATGGGAATCTAAGCTACTTGAATGTTTACTACTAGTGTTTAACTGAGTTGGGGTAACATCAAACTCATTTTACTGCATTATTTTTATTCATGTTTGAAAGAAGTGTCTGGTACAATTTTTAAGATAATTAATGTGGAAATTCAAGAAGATTTGTGCTGCTGAATCTTATTCAAAAATTTAAAGAAATATACCCAGTGTTTTTTATTGCAAACTAGTATCAATTTGTCATGTATTGGAACAAAAAAATGTAGATCCCCATACCACTCGGAAAATAATGTGTGAAACAATTCTGTGTGTCCATTAGAAGGCAGCAATTACATTCTGTGCACGATTCCAATTGTCATTTAATGTCAGAGAACATATACTATTTACAAGCAACAAAAAATGTGTTCTTATTCTGAAATTATGCCTTTGCTTATTTTGATTTAATAGGAAGAAAAGAAAAATGACGAAATGAGAAAACTTTATGCAGAGAAGGCAAATCTATTGGAAGTGATACAAAGCTTAAATCAGCAACTACGGGATAAAAACTTGCACGAGGTAATTATAGACAATAGGTATAGGAGTCGGCCCTTTGAGCCAGCCAGCCATTCACTGTGATCATGGTTTATCCACAATCAGTACCCCTTTCCTGCCTTCTCCTCATATCCCTTGACTCCGCTATCTTTAAGAACTCTATCTCTCTTGAAACATCCAGAGAATTGGCATCCACTGCCTTCTGAGGCAGAGAATTACACAGATTCAAAACTCTCTGGGTGAAAATGTTTTCCCCATCTCCGTTCTAAATGGCCTACCCCTTATTCTTAAACTGTGGCCCCTGGTTCTGGAATTCCCCTAACATCGGGAACACGTTAAATTTCAACGGGTAAAAAAGTACACCTTTTTCCTAACTTAACACCATTCAGATAATCTGCCTTCCTGTTCGCAAGTAAAGTGGATAACCTCACATTTTTCCACATTAAACTGCATCTGCCATGCATCTGCCCACTCAAGCAACCTGGCCAAGTCACCCTGCATCCTCATAGCATCCTCTTCACAGTTCATACTGCCACCCAGCTTTGTATCATCTGCAAATTTGCTAATGTTACTCTTAATCCCTTCATCTAAATCATTAAACGGTGGTTGGATACAGAGGAGCAGCGGTTTGATTGGCATATGGGTGAATAAAGGCTGAAGATTAAAAGGAGACAAAAAGGTGACAAAACAGTACTAAAGGAGAACTAAAATGTGGTCTTGATTGTCTCCTTTACTCCCATTCTGTCTCCTTTCATCTGTAACCTTTGTCCACCCATCACTAATCAACATCACTTTTCAGGCTTTGCCCAGCCCCCATTTATTTTCCAGTTTTGTCTCCCCCACCACAATCCGTCTGAAGAGGGTCCTGACCCGAAAAATCGCCAATCCATATCCTACAGAGATGCTGCCTGACCTGCTGAATTACTCCAGCATTTTGTGTTCCACATAAGATTCAGGCATCTGCAGTTCCTTGTGTCTATCTTCTCCAGGGTAGGTTTGTGATCTGCTGGGAAGTAACTTGCCCTCTTGTTCTTAAATTCTGAAGCTATGACTGTAGTTCTAGGTTCCCCACAATAGGAAAACATCCTATAACCATATAACCATATAACAATTACAGCACGGAAACAGGCCATCTCGGCCCTTCAAGTCCGTGCCGAACAACTTTTTTCCCTTAGTCCCACCTGCCTGCACTCATACCATAACCCTCCATACCCTTCTCATCCATATGCCTATCCAATTTATTTTTAAAAGATACCAACGAACCTGCCGCCACCACTTCCACTGGAAGCTCATTCCACACCGCTACCACTCTCTGAGTAAAGAAGTTCCCCCTCATGTTACCCCTAAACTTCTGTCTCTTAATTCTAAAGTCCTCTCAGCTTTTTTTCCTCTCTTCTTAATTTAAAAGTCCTCTCAACTTTTACTCAAACAAGTTTCCTCAGTATCACGCCTTTTAATAAAATCGCATGTCATTATCCAAACTGTTATGAGTATAAACCCAACCTTTCCCCATAAGACAAATCCTTCATTCAATGCATCAACTAAGTGAATCTCCAAATTTCCTCCAGTTTAACTATTTCCCTTCTATTAATGCTGAGAATGTTTCTTTTTGCGATTTTCTTCTTAATTTCCAGACTTTAAAAACTAATTGCTTCCAGAAATTAGTGCATGAATCAGTCTGATGCTTGGGTACAATATATCTCGATCATAAAACACTGCATACAGACCTTTTGTAATGGACCTGTGGCATTAATTGCAACAATGTCTTTTTCATACCTGTTTCTCATAACCCTAAAATGCTTGTATTATCTACTCAGTCTCCAAATCTTTTGGTGTTGTTGGACCTTAATATAATGCTTTTTCCTCTCATTTTAGGCACATCAAAATGACCTCAAAAGAAAAGTGTGTAGGAATAATGAAGAACAACCAGCGGATACAACCGGTATAATGAGCTTGTCAATCTATTTAAAGTATGGTTAATCCTTATTACTCATGTGTGATGTTATTTCCAATCCACCCTTATTGTAGGAACGAGCCAAATTCAGCCCAACTGTTTAACTTTCGGTGAAATGGTTCTATGTTATAAATACAACATGAAATCTCTCACTGATTTAAGAAGTTGAACAGGAGTTTCTGTTTCTCTTTGCAATATATTGGATGGCTTTATGAAACATTTAAGGAGAAGGAAGTCTTTAAGGAGAGGAGAGTGACAATTTATAGGGGAGGGAACTGGAGGTAAGAAAAGGCCAGACCAAAGCAGGGCCTGCCACAGATGGCAGAGCAGAGGCAGGACAAAGCCTGACAAATAATTAGTAGATAGACACAAAAAGCTGGAGTAACTCAACGGGACAGGCAGCATAGACTATAGACATTAGACAATAGGTGCAGGAGTAGGCCATTCGACTCCTCGAATAAGCACCGCCATTCAATGTGATCATGGCTGATCATCCACAATCATCTCTGGAGAGAAGGGATCGGTGACATCTTGGGTCGAAACCTGAGTACATACAGGTAAGGGAGGGCTTTTGGTAGGCAGATAATTGGGCAAAGACAAAAATGAAGACAGCGAGCCAAAAGGATTGAAAAGTTGGGTATTGTGAAGCTAAGAGAAGAAGTGGAGGGGGAGGGGGAAAATAGGTGTGAGTCCAGGTGGGGCACAGGTGAGAGGAGTTGGGGGTTGCGGGGGGAGATGTGAAGAGCAATGGCAATGGCGGAGGCACAGGACAGAAAGGTCAGTACCGGAATGGGAAGAAGGGTTAAAATGATTAGCAACTGTGAGATCCAGCAGGCCTCAGTTGACTGAGCATAAGTGCTCAGCAAAATAGATGTTGAATATACGTTGGTCTCGCCATTGTACAAGAGACCTCATTGGGGACACTGGATGCAATAGATGAAGTTAGACAAAGTACACGTGAACATCTATCTCACCTGGAAAGACTGCTGGAGTCCTTGGATGGAGGTGAGGGAGGAAGTATAGGGACAGGTGTTACATCTGCAGATGCAGGTAAAGTACCTGGGGAAGGGGTTGTTTAGGTGGGAAGGAATGAGTAAATGATCTCTGCAGAAGGCGGAAATTGATGGTGATGAGAAGATGTGATTGGTGGTGTTTTGGATAAGGACTAGGGAATACTCTCCTTATTCTGACCAGCGGGAGTGAGAGCAGAACTGTGGGGCACAGGAGAGGCAGGTGAGAGATCTATCCATAGCAGCAGGATGGAAACCATCTTTACCAAGGAAAGAGGACTTCTCAGATGTCCTGGAATGGAAAGCCTCACTTTTGGATTGGAAGCGGTGGGGATGGAAAAATTGAGAGTAGGAGGTAGCGTCTTTGCAAGAGGCGGGGTGCGAGGAGGTTTAGTCTAGATACCTGTGGAAGTCGTGAGTTTGAGACGTGCAGAGATAGTCGAAGTGAATTTGAGGGCAGGGAGGAAGTTAGTTGTAAAGTTAATAAAATCAATGAATTCTGCACGGGTGATGTACTGGAGGTGGATTTAGGGTATGGTACCAGAGACTGTTCGACGTAACCAACAAAAAGGCAGGGATAGCTGGGGCCCATGCGAGTGCCTGTGGCTACACCTTTAACTTGAAGAAAGTAAGAGCAGTCAAAAGGGAAGTGTGTGAGGTGAGGACAAATTCCATCAGGGAGAAGAGAGTGTTAGTAGAGGGAAATTGATTTGTTCTCTGTTCAAGAGATCTTCCTGGTGGGGGATGGATATGTAAAGAACTAAATATCCATGGTAAATTTGAGGCAATGGTGGCCCAGGGATTGAAAGTTATTGAAGTGTTGAAGGGCATGTGTGGTGTCTTGGATATAGGTCAGAAGGGCCTGGACAATGGAAGATATGGGGGAATCAAGCTATTTGGAGAGGAGTTCTTTGGGGCAGGAGCTGGCAGAAACAATGGGTCTGCCAGGGTAGACCTGATTGTGGATTTTGGAAAGGAGATAGAAATGGGCAGTGCGGGAGCTGTGGTACGATAAGGTTAGAGACTGTGGAAGGGTCTACCTGATGTGATCGACTGGGGGATGATGGCCTGTTGTTCGTCTGTGGAGTCATAGTCCAGGGTGGGTGTGAGGTGGTCCCTGAGAGAGCTGGCACCTGGCATGAGCACGAGACTGAGACATATTTCCCTGGCACGCAGAAGGCTGAGGGGTTGACCTTATTGAGATTTGCAAAAATCATGCGGAGCATTGATAAGGTACATGATCACAGTCTTTGTTCCTGGTTATAGGAGTCCACAACCAGAGAGCATAGTTTAACATGAGGGGGAAAGATTCAAAAAGCCCTCACAGGAAATGTCTTCACACAGAAGGTGGTGTGTATGTGGAATAAGCTGCAAGTGAAAGCTGTACAGGAGGGTTCAATGATGATGTTAAAGTGTTTCGAGACGGGCACATGGATATGAAGGTTTCAGCAGAATATGTGCCATCGGCAGGCAAATGGGATTAGCTCAGATTAAAACCTGGTTGGCACAGACAAACTGGGCAGAAGCGCTTGTTTCTGTGCTGTATGACTGTGACTATCTGACTCTAATGCAAAGCGCATGGAAATTTGCATGAAAAAAATACAATAGCAATTGCTGTCAATATTTTGGCTTTATATATTTGTAAATTAGTGTAAGCATGTAATTTAACTTTTAGTTTAAATTTAAAATGTTAAAAAAAAATGATACTCAAGTATTTGCAATTTGTGATTTAATTGCCTTTAGGTAGTGGAACTGAAGAAACGGTAACATCTAATGTCGAAGAGCCTGATCAGATAGCAGCTTTGCAAACACAAATTGCATCTCTAGCAGTGCAAAATAAAGAGCTATGGGATATACTACAGGTACTTTGGATAATTCTCAATAGTTATTCTCCACTATATTTCTTATACTTCATAAATATGAAGCATCCCAAGTTTTGGAAACAAATAATAAGACACTTTTGCTTTTGTGGCATCAATTTATGGCAAAGGACGTGCAATATACAAATAATATGTAATCTGTGTATTGCACTGTGTATGAGCAATATCGCTCTTGGTCATGTACAGAGCCAAGGATGAAACCAAGAACATTGTGGTAAATATGGTGGCTTGTGGCAAAGGAATGTGGCAAAGATTTACTGGACTAGTTCCAGGGATGATCAGCCATGATCATATTGAATGGCGGTGCCGGCTCGAAGGGCCAAATGGCCTACTCCTGCACCTATTGACTATTGGATGGTGTGATTGCCATTTGATGAGAAATTGATTAGAACTACATTCTCTTGGATTGAGAAGAAAGAAGAGATTTCATCAAAGCGTACAAAATTCTGAAAGGGTTTGACAGCCTGATACAAGTGTTTCCTCTGCCTAAGCGGACTAGGACCAATGGCACAGTTTTAGTTTGAGATGGGAAGTGAGATTGAAAATGGTGGCTCTTTATAATCTGCATCTTATGTTTTAATTGTGAATTGAATTTGTTTTCTAGGGAAAGGAAGAATTGAGACAGAATCCAGAAACACCATTTGACCTAAATCTTAATTCTGCTGATGCTCATTGTATGCTTGAAGCTAATTATATCCAATTAAAGGAATTGTATAAAAATGCTGAAACTGAAATTACTAACCTAAGAGCAGAGATGCTTTCAAACATGTCTCCTGACCAAGTAAAAACGGAGACTTTTAAAAACAGTAGTTCTAATACAGAGGGGAAAGATTTGGATGAACAAGAAACTCAGCATGCATTAGCAATGGAATTGTTGGCTGAGTTATCCGAGGAAAGGGTGCAGACATTAGGAGAAATTAATGAAAATGGTTATTGCCTTGAACAAAAGCTGCAAGAGACGCAGAGTAAATATGAAGAGGCACTGAAGGAACTTTCAAGTCTGCGTTCACAAGTACAACAAGACTTGCACCCTAGGGAAGAGCGTTTACCTTTCCCAAATTTGTCACAATTAACACAGTCCTATGAAGATGAGTTGGAGGAAATGAAGCAAAGACTAAAAAGGGCTTTGGAAGATGAGGAAAAGGCAAATTATAGTGTGAGAGAACTAGAGGATCTCCTAGAAATTAAAGATAAAATCTTGTCCAATTGCATGCCTCAGGAAGAGTATGACGAGATAAAAAAATCTCATGCCCTATTTATTGACAACATCAATCAAGAAAAATCATTACTAATTGAAAAGTATAAGGAATCCCAGGAAGAAATTAAGAAGTTACAAGAAAAGTTGAACCATCAGGTATATTCTCAAGAAAAGGAAAATGACTTTAAGGAAATGCTATCTGCATTGAAGAAAAGAACAGATGGATTAAATAATGAACTAACTGCAGTAACACAACAGTACAATGCAGCAGAAAGTGAATTAAAAGAGCTGAAAAATAAAAAGGCTGAAGTGGCATCGGATCATGTTAATTCAAACTATATCCATAAAGAACAACATGAACAGCTGGTTCAAGTTCTAAATGAGTCCATTGATGAACTGAAAGAAAAGTTATCTGACTTGGAGATAAAGCTTAAGGGATCCGAGCAAGACAGTGCTAAATCGCAGAGGGAACTTGAAATACAAAAACAAACTTCTGTACCTCTCTCTGACCACACAGAAATAATAATGTCTCTTGAAAATACTATAAAGAATTTTGATGGCAAAATACGGCAGATGGAACATGAGCTGGAACAGAAGGAGATACAGTTGAATGTATTAGAAGGAAATTTAGCCACAGAGAAGGCAATGGTTCCAAAATCAGAGCACGAGAAGATGAAAAATTCATTGGAGGCAGAATCAAAACGATTGACTGTTAAAGTAAATGATATATTGAAAGAACAGGAAAAGTTATCCATAGAAGCTGCGCAGGCTAGGAAGGAGAATCTACTGGCAAAAAATGAGCGAGACACAATTCAAACTCAGCTTTTGAGCAAAGAGCAAGAAATCAAGAGGCTTCGCATCAGGGGCCATGATATGCAGCAAGCTATGGAAGAATTGCAAAGGAGGGTTAAAGATTCCTTGAAACTAGAAGAAGATAAAGACAAGAAGGTAATACTTTTCTATCTGTTATTTGGCAAAATGCAGCTATTTTCAGGATTTTCCAGCTTGGAATATAACTTTTGGAAAGGGAATTCATGAAATATCAGGCGTAATACCACAAGTTCTTGAGAACAAACAAAATTAGAAATGTCTTTTAAATTTAAAAGGGCTACATTTTCCTGCAATTCAACTGTAAAGCCTTTTGAGCTAGCCTAGAAAAGATAGCTTTCTAATAAGAATAAAAGTTAAAATATTTAATCTTTATTCAAGATGTATTAGAAAGACTTGTAGAAAGTTAAAATATAAGAAAATAGTAAAGGAAGGATATTCATGTTTAATCAATTTCAATTAAGTTTTTAAAGAAGTTAACATGAGTTTAGTGGATGGAGGTCAACTGGATTTTTAAGAAGCCTCTGGGACATAAGAAATAAGAACAGGTAAAGGTCATTGATCCAGCCATGCCAGAGAAAATCCACACATTTATCTCCAGAATATAGTCCTAGTTGATAGGGGGATTGTGTAGTGAACTACAGCTAAGGTGGAAATAGGTTGAATCAGGAGACAAGTAACAGTACAGATGCAAGAATCATAAAAATGATTGAAAGATTGAAGATTTATCCAAATGTTCAAGTTTAAAATGTGATTTAAGTAAGAGCAATCCAGCTGATTCCACTCCTGCATTTTCCCGTAGCTTTGCAGATTTATTCCTTTAAATATTTATCCAGCTCCATTTGAGAATGCTACTTATTAATCTATCCATTGTTAGTCCTAGTATTGAATTTTAAACCATGGCTACTCTCAAAAAAATATTTTTCCTCATGTTGGTTTTGGTTCTTTTGCAAGATACATTTAAACTACCCGGTAGTTATTGATCCTTCCACAGATGGGAAAAGTTTCTGTCTATCTGCTTTACTGTTTGTAAATATTTTTGCCAGACTCTCTCTTTCTCCCCAAGGAGAACAACCCCCCCCCCCCCCCCCCTTTTTACAATCCATTCACATAACTGAAGCTCTAGTCTTTGGAAAAAATGTCTTAATATCTTCTGCACCATTCTGAAGCCCTGACTTTTATTCAACAGTATAACCTCTCTGAACTTCTTATACTCAGTCTGATTCTAACATATGCCAAATGCTTTTTTATTTTCTCTCTGCTGTATTTCATTTAATATATTTTTTTGGTCATCCATGGAGTTCTGGCTTTTGTTTCTACCTCATTGCAATGTACTTTGACTGAAGCTGAACCATCTCCATCCTTGAAGGCCTCCTGCTTTTTAAACACAGTTTTGCCTGCCAAGCTTGGATTACATCTCGTCTAACCTGGCCAACTCTGTTCTCAGCACATTGACACTGGCCCTTCCCCAAGTCATTTTTAACCAAGAATGGCCTATATTCTTTTGAATTGCTCATCTAAATGTTTTGATATTACAACTTTTTCTGGACATTTCCCCCACTGATATCTGATCCGATTAGCTTGATGTATTTCTCAGAATTAATGCCATCTTCCTCCTGGGCCAGAAAAATACTAATCGAGAAAATTCTTATGAGTATACTTCAGAAGTTCCTCTCACTGTCAATCTTACACTTATTACCACTCCTCTCTTTATCTGGATATTTGAACTACCCCTTTATTTCTACTGTATGGTTTTGCAAGCTGTATCTCAAACAGAAAATGCAGAACGTTTACAGATAATTAGTTATCCATCCTGTGAAAATGTTGGCAATCATATTCTGCCTGAGGTCCATGCTGGGAGCTCTGTTGCATTGTTTACATAGATAATGCTGATTCTGATATTTTAAAAACTTGGGAGATGGCACTGATTTAAGGATTGTGGTTAACAGGAAAACTATGACACGGTGCCCCCATGACTATTGGAAATCTTAAAGTAAATACTAAAAACAATTCTTAATTTTTAGCAGATCCAAATGTTTAATTTAAAATTCTAGTCCTCATTTCCTATTTTCGCCACATATTTGCCATCGTTTCTAATGTCCTGCAACTATTTGCATTCCTTTTCTGACCAATTATACCTGTTCAACCATCAATGAATCTGCTGCATCATCTGAAATTATCTTTTATTTTGCCATTTTTAAACAGAACAATGAACTATCAAAGGAAGTAAGCAAATTGAAAGAGGCACTAAACAGTCTTTCTCAGCTTTCCTACACTGCAAACACTCTCAAAAGACAGAACCAACAGCTTGAGATTCTTCAGCAGCAAGTGAAACATTTACAGCACCAACTATCAGTAAGTGCATGTTCTTCTCATTATTTGTATTCTACTTTATTGGTCATAGGGATAGTCTGTCTTCAAATTAAAACTATTTTGTCCCTTGTCTAAGGCAAGCAAAGCTACTCACGTATAGCTTTAGAAAGATTCTGCTACTTTTGAAGCTCATTTTTATCTTTTGAAACACAACAATTTGAATTGATAAAACAAATTCAAGGTAGAAAAGGTTTCCAAGCTGTTTCACAGGATGATTGTCAAACAGAATCTGACATCGAGCTACATTGGGAAATTTTGGAACAGATGACCATCTTCAAGAAAAGGAAGCAAAATATAATTCACAAGCTTTTCGGTCATTGGGCTTAAAATGTATTCTAAGTAGTCTCAATTTATAAACTGCATTAATTTTATTTATAGGAAGCTAATCAACGACACCATGAAGTAGTATCAGTGTATCGAATGCATCTTCTCTATGCTGTCCAGGTAGGTTTACTTAATTATCTTTTATTTACTGCTGATGCTCTGTAGAAAGCATCCTATTGGAATGCATCATAGCTTGGTTTGGCAATAGCTTGTGGATGTGGATGTAGCCAAGTCCATCACACAAGCAGCCTCCTTCCCCATCGATGCCATCGACACACCACACTGCCTCAGAAGAGCAACCAGCATAATCAAGGACTATTTTCACCTTGGCTGTTCCCTCTTCTCCCCTCTCCATTGGATGGATGAAACAAAAGCTTGAAAACACATACCACCCAGATTCAGGAACAGTTTCTTCCCCACTGATATCAAATCTGTGAATGATCCTTCCATAAGTGAGGGTGCAGTCCTGATCTTCCAACCTACCTCATTGTGGACCTTGCAATATTTTGTTGTCTGCACTTTCTTTGTTAATGTTATGGGCCTGTCCCACTTAGGCGATTTTTTTCGGCGACTGTCATAGTCGTAGCAGGTCGCCGAAAAACCAGTGACTGGACCCCCCCTTCGATATAAAATTTGAAATAGAATCATTACGTTAACAAAAAAAAATACCGAAGTCAGCACCGGCGACAACCTACGTCAACTGGCGACAACCTACGTTAACCAGACGACAACCTACTCTAACCTAGCGACAACAACGACAGCACCTATGTCAGGAGAACTCATTGGCGTCAAACCTACTGTCACTGACTGTCTCTGAAAAATTTTCAACTTGTTGAAAATCCAGCGGCAACCTGAAAGATGCCACGATTCTGGGCGACTGAGGATACAGGCGACCATGTGACGACAGCCTAGTTGCTTGTAGTCGCCTAAAAAATCGCCTAAGTAGGACAAGCCCTTAAAGCTGTAACACAATAATCTGCAATCTGGTATTTTATATCTTTGCACAGCCTGTTGTGCATGTGTATGGCTTGATTGTATTCATGCATGGTATTATGTGTTTGGATAGCAAGCCAAAAAGTGTTTTCACTGTGTATTGATACATGTGAAAAATAAACCAATACCAATATATTTTAAAAGACAGTTGAAGATGAGTTATGAAATACCTGGTTCCTTTATTTCTCAAGGGTTTATTTCACATTTCAATCATATTATTTAAAATGACATTGAGACCATTCAGTCTACAGCAGTCGATCCCATTCCCCCACTTTTCGTGCTGTAACTTATTCTCTCATATGCCTATTGATACCCCTGTGGATTTTATTCCCAATACCAGCAATCTAAGTTAGGTTATTTGGCTACTGTAAATAAACAACTAGCACATTTTTGAGACTTGGTTGGAAACCTATAAAGTTGCTGGAAGAATTTGCAAATTCCACTTTCCACTTCCACCTGTGTTCATAAGGTCATTAGGAATAGGGGTAGAATTAGACAATTCGGCCCATCAAGTCTACTCCGCCATTCAATCATGGCTGATCTATCTCTCCCTCCAAACCCCATTCTCGTGCCTTCTCCCCATAACCTCTGACACCCGTACCAATCAAAAATCTATCCATCTCTGCCAGGAAATGTGGCTGAAAAGAGAGTAAAAGAAGTGTTACATGCAAGGAAGAATCTTATGAAGTTGCGGACAACTTGAGAATTGGACAATTTCTGAAGCCGGTGAAGAAGAACCAAGTAATTTTTAAAAATGGGCAAGAAAGAATGAGTGTAAACTGGAACATAGAATGTAGAAAAGTACAGCATAGGGGCAGGCTCTTTGGCCTAATTTGTCCATGTCGACCATGATGCCCATATAAACTAGTGCCATTTGCCCGCGTTTCGCCTCTATCCCTCTAAACATTTCCTATTTATGTACCTGTCCTAATGTATTTTAAATGTTGTTATTGTACCTCCCTCAACTACTTCCTTTGGCTGCTCATTCCATTTCCCTTCCCATAGCTTGGGCCCTGGCACCATCCTCGTAAATCTCCTTTTCTGATTAGTGAGAGATCCTTTCTATAGCAGAATGAACAGAATTAATCGTAATACTTCAAGCGTGGTCTCACTAAACTTCAAAAGTCTATAGTTAATTCCCTGACTGATGAAGCCTAGCGTGTCAAATATAGTCTTCACCACCTTATCCACCTGCATCGCCACATTTAGTGAAGTTTTTATTTGTACTCCGAAATCCCTCTGCTCTTCAACACACTGCGAAACCCCTGGTCTTCACTGTAAAGGTCCTGCCCTGGTTTAACTTTCCAAAATGCAATTAATCACAATTATGTGAATTAAAATCTATTAGCTATTCCTTGGACTACTTGTCCAGTTTTGATCAAGATCCTACTGTAATTCTTGATAACTATGATATCATTGTCTATTTTAACGTTGTTTGCAAACTTACTGAATATGCTTTGTGTACGCACATCCGAATCACTAATATTGATGTCAAACAGCAGCGGGCCTAGCATTGATCTCTGAGGCACACCACAGGCCTCTAGTCCGGAAAATAACCAGCCTAAACCACCCTCTGCTACCTATCCTAAATGCCAATTCCATATGCAATTAGCTGCCTTACCCTGGATACCATGTGATCTAACCATGCAGACAAGCCTACCTACTGGAAACATATCAAAGGCATGCTGAAGTCAATACAGACTATGTCTACAGCCCTGCTTTCATCAGCCTTCTTGGTTGCTTCTTCAAAAACTCAAATTTGTGAGACGTGAACTCCCACGCACAAAACCATGCTGACTATCCTTGATCAACTGCTGTCTGTCCAAATGCATGTACATCTTATTCCTCAGAATTATCTCCAATAACTTTCCTACCACAGATGTTCAGCTTACTCATCAATTGTTCCAGGTTTCTCTTTGCAGCCCTTCTCAAATAGAGGCACAACATTAGCCACCCTCCGGTCTCCCAGCACCTCACCCATGTCAAGTGATGATTCATATATCATATGTTTATCCAGCTGTAACTGTTGCGTTAATACCTACCTCCCTCTGTACCTATTAACAAATAACATCATGTTGCATCCTGAGAATGTTATTCTTGCAGTATCTTCCTCAAATCTGAAGGACCTTAATTCTACTATTACCTTTGTTTTGAAGCCAAATGTTTTAATGTTGGCATATTGTCTCAGTGCTGTTCTAATGTCATTTTCCACATATTTACAGGGTCAAATGGATGAAGATGTTCAGAAAGCTCTGAAACAGATTTTGACAATGTGCAAAACTTCAACGCAAATGAAGTGAACTGTATAACATTAGCTAGATATACTACTTGTCTAATAGTCATTTGTCACTGCTGTTAAAACAATGATTGTGGGATAATGGACCATTAAAATTGCAGACAATAGTTTGTAAATGCTTTTTTTTTGTTCTACCTATGTGTTTCTTAATATTCCTGTTGAAAAGTATGTAGTCAGTATGTTTGTTCAAATATGCCCATGGTATTTCTATTGGAAAATACTCGTTTGTAGAACTTCACTCTGCCATATTTGTTAATGCTTATTTCATTTATTAAACACTCCATTTGGAATGCATAGTCATGCTAATTCTGGTTAGGATAATAATATCACCAGAAGCAGGAATATGGACTTTGAGGATTAGATGTTTACTAATCCAGGTAGATGATAAATTAATGCATGTGCTATTTTAAGATGCACAGATGAATCTTATGCCCAGAATGCAGTGATGAATCTCAAAGCCATCTTGTCATCCCAAACAGTGCCTATAGTTCTTGAGAAACACTGCCAAATGAAGAAGAAAACAGAAATTGGTTGAAAGACTGAGTTGGAGTTATAGACTGATGTTAGAGTGGAAAGAATAAAGATTGTTGTTATAATATGTGTTGTTATAAAATTCTGAGGCATTTTTGACTAGTACTGCGAGCATTCTCTCAACATTCAGCACATTGGCTTTCGTTGGTGTCCTAGCTTAGTTTGTAGACTTGATATTCTTGTTTTTTGTAAATTGCATCTCCTGTACCAAGAAGCATTGTTGAAAACTAACCTGTACGTGTTCGCAGTTTTTAGCAGGAATTATGTATTCATTGCCCCACTCCTCATCCAGTTGCTTTAACATGATGTAGAAGTTAAAATGCTATTTTTTTTGCCCCATCATAAGTTTCTTGTAAAACTTTATTTATTTGGTTTAAGTAAATTAAATATTACCTTGCACTTATCCACTAAGACTATGTTATACCATTTGGGAAATAGTTAACTGGTACTTATCACTTTTTAGTAGATAGTATTTAGGATGCCTTGCTTCTAGACATTTGAATGGCAGACCTGTTGAAGGTTTGAACCAGAGTATTTGAGAAGTCAAGCCATTATTCGGTTATTTAAGTGAATACAATTTGCTGCAGTATGGTTATATAGTGTACAATAAATTTTGGTAGATATGTACAAAACTGCAAGTTGTTTTACTATACCATTTGTATAGCTAAGTGATAGATTTGTAAACTAAATAATTATTTACTAGACTTTTTTTACTTATTCTGTAATCTCTTGTTGATCTATTCTAATCAGGAATAGAGTAGATCCTGATTAGTTATTAAAAATAAATAACATTAAATAACAAATTAGTAATAATAGTAATTTCACTCCGTACAGCATTCATAATCCTGCATATAATATTTGATCTGACAGTGCAATTAATGAGAATCTGAACAATGAACAGACCTGCATACCATATTCATGTATTACATGTAATAGCTAGGTTGCCACATGTTGGGGTGAGAAAATAAAATCATAATTAAATGTTAAAAAAAAACCTACAGTACATTTGAAAGTCTGAAGAATTCACAATAAAATGAAATATAACTTTGCATGTTGCATTTTACTACATAAATTGGTCATCATATCTTTAAGATCACTTGGCACTGTAATCTCCCTCTCAGTTCACGTTCTGGACAATATTTGATTAACATTGGCAATATCAAAAATATCGAAAGATCAATCTTCAAAGATAAATTGTTTTATATATGATTAAAATTATTTGGTGAAAACAAAGAATAATACTGTCTTGAAGACTGAATTTGAGGATATAGCATAAAGTTTCTACTTAATTAAAGGGTTCTTGGAGTGGCAGGGATGTTATTTTAAATTATTGATGAAAGATTAAATGAAAACTACCGCAAAGTATCTGCTATTCACTCTGCAACATTGTGCACAAACACATTTAAAGCACAAATTAAATAACATTTAGATTTCTTGCATGTATAACAGGGTTTTTTCATTGTTATGAGAAATGGTGAATTCTGTTACATAGTCCTGAAGTTCAATGTTTTAAATTGGACAAATATAAATATTCAAGATAACATGTCAATAATTAAATCTAAATATGTCCATTTAGGATACAAAAAGCCTACCACGTGCCTTCAAACATCAGGGTGTAAAATATAAAAGTTGGACATTTTGTTGCAACTTCACAAAATACAAACTGGGTTGCTCTTGGAGGTGTTATGTTTGGATCTGATTGCTACATGATATGAAATATGTGATTGCACTGGAAAAAATACAGAGTAGATTCATCAGAATGTTGCCTGGGTTGAAGGACATTAGTTATGTGGAGATAAAGGATAAACTGGGCTTCTTTCCTCTGGAGCTCCGGGGACCTGATATAAGTATATAAAATTAAGAGGCAAAGAAAGGGTAGAGAGTCTGAATAATTTTCCCGTGAGGAACATCTAAAACAAGAGGGCATGGGTTTAATGTGAGGAAGGAGTTGTAAAGGGCAAAAAATGGATAAAGTTTATTCGACACATGGTGGTTATAGTTGGAATGCACTAATAGACGAGTTTGTGGAACTACATTTAGGAGGCTTTTATGCAGACAATTGTGTATGTGTCTATATAAAACAGACACTTATACGAACATAAGTGTCTATGTGGGAAAGTACTGCAGATGAAGTTTAAATCGAAGGTAGACACAAACGGCTGGAGTCACTCAGCGGGACAGGCAGCTTCTCTGAAGAGGAATGCGTCTGAAGAAGGTTTTCGACCCGAAACAGCACCCATTCCTTCTCTCCAGGGATGTTGCCTGGCCCGCGGAGTTACTGCAGCATTTTGTGACAGTCCACCATAAGTGTCTGTATTTGGAGCAAGGTGAAGAAGGAAATGGTTCCAATGTGACAAAATGGGATTGCTATTGATGAGCAAAAAGGTTCTGTTTCTGTGCTGTATGACTCTATGAAGAGGCCATAATTCTGTGATATTTTTCTCTCTTCTTATGCTGACTAACCTAATGAGTATTTCCAGCATTGTTTATTTCAGATTTCCATGATATGCAGTGTTTTGTATTTCATGGTTCTGGTCATGGTTCATGTTTTTTCTCTCCTCATTCATCTTTTCCCATTTGCAGCTGCAATAATCTAGCCCCTCCAGCAGGCTCACCACTGCCACTTCTGTCATTTGGTCTCCCCCCAGTGGACTTTGTTCTCCACTTCACATTCTCTTCAACCTATTGTTACAAGTGAAGCATTAAATTGAATTCTAATGGCACAGCAATTCATAAAACTGAAATATTTTCTCAATTACTGACAAGAAAAATGCTACCTGACATACTGAATATTTCTAGATTTTGTGTTTTAAACAGTCACTTGAATTGCTTTTACTTTTAAATGGATGCCTCAATTGAGGCTCTGCTACTTCAACACAGCAGGGATTAAAATTCACAAAGCTAACAAATGACTGTTTGCATTCTCATGTATTTTTTACCTGGGAGGCATTTATTACCTGCTGCAGCCAATTTACAATCAAAAGGATACTTAATGTCCATCTTCCTGCACTTACTTTACAAAAAAATGAAGGGAGAGCCAAACAGTTTTGTGTAGAATATGTTACCAGTCCCTCTAATTTTACAATCTCAATTGAATGCAATAAATATTAAAGGAAATACACAATCGTACTGCAAAGACTGAACACTGTACTGAACACCGGGTGGCGCCACCCGCAGTGGCTGCCTCGCCAACAGCCTGTCATATCTTTTTGTTCTTTTTAGTATGTGTTAAAGGTATGTTTTAGTGGTCTATGTTTAAGAAGGAACTGCAGATGCTGGAAAACCAAAGGTAGACAAAAACGCTGGAGAAACTCAGCAGGTGAGGCAACGTTTCGGGTCGAAACCCTTCTTCAGACTTCTTGAAGAAGGGTTTCGACCGGAAACGTTGCCTATTTCCTTCGCTCCATAGATGCTGCCTCACTCGCTGTGTTTCTCCAGCATGTTTGTCTACCTTTTAGTGTTCCTTGGTTTGTTTTATGTGGGGGTTGGGGGAAACATTTTTACAATCTCTTCCCTTGACGGAGATGTGATTTTTTTTTCCATATCGTATCTCCGTCCCCACTGCGGCCTAACATCGTGGAGTTGGCGGCCTTTCCTGGAGACCGACCTGGCGCTCCAAGCCGCGGGAGTTTGTGGGACTTTAACATGGCAGAGCTTGCGATCCCTTTGCCGGGGACCAACTGTGGAGAGCTCCAACCGCGGGGCCTGTGGACTTTAATATCGTGAAGCCCGCAGTCTCTGGTAAGAAACGGCCAATTCGGGAGGTCCATGCCACAGAGAGAGTTTCAACTGCCCCGATGCAGGACTTTCAATCACACCAACGGGGGCTCCGACTGTCAGTTGTGGGGGCTTTGATTGCCCCGACCGCGGGAGAACAAAGAGGAACATGATTGAACAAAGAGGAACATGATAGCCTTCCACCACAGTGAGAAATGTGGAAACCACTGTGGTGGATGTTTATGTTAACTTTTATGTGGTTATGTTTCTGGTTGCTTTTTCACTTAGTATGGCTGTATGGCAACTCAAATTAGTTGGTACATGTGACAATAAACTGACCTTGAAACCTTGAAAAAAGGAAGGCAGCTGAAGGAACTCAGCGAGTCAGGCACTATCTGTGGAGAAAAATTGGGTGGAGACATTTCATCTTCGTCCTGTCAAAGATGCCTGAGCCACTGAGTTCCTCCAGCAGCTCTCTTTTTTAATACCGATCTAACATCCCCATTCCTTTGATCCGACATAATGCCTACTATTACTCGAGCTATAGCCAGCCTATTGCCTAAAAATGGGTATAACTGTTCATTGGAATGAGTTGCACTGCGATGGGATACAGCTCTGGAGTCTGTCAAATGTTGGTTTGTAAATTCTCATTGAACATGTAAAATATACTGTAACACCTCCAAAATAAAGTTTAACCACAACCTTGACACAAGAAGAGCAATAAGCCATGCTATTGAAAGCTGCCTGAACTGCACTATTTAAACAAAAAAAAAGTTAAATTATATCAGTATTATGTTTGTTTTTGGATAATAAACCTTTTGTTATTAAAGACTTCTTGGATGTGTCATAATATTTGATACTTTAACAACCATGTTAACAACCAGGATTGAAGAGTTGTGAATTACAAAGCTCAAGGAAGGAATGTAGCAGGATGGGGTGGAAGCGGAGGGGGGAGGGAAATAGGTGGGGGTGGGGGGGGGGAGAAGAAACAGGTGGGGGGTGTTATGGGTGAAACTCTACAATACTTGTCAATGGGTTTTGAAATGTTGGTGGGGGTGGGATGATGTATTGTGGGGCTCAGAGGGGATGAGGGTGTGTGCGTTGGTGTGGAGAAGGGAAAGTGGCATGGTTAGCATAGGAGGACGGGCAGCATGACCCAAAGATGTCAGGATTGAGGTGATCGGAAGGGAAAATGGTAGGACCCAGGAAGTCACTCGAGAAGCATTTGGCGGCGGCAGCATGGGTGCCTTGGCTGAGGACTATTTTACAGAGGTCAATTCTCAGGAATCAAGTGGTCACCTCTGTGTGGAGCTACCGGAGATGGCAAAGTCCTAATTGAGTATTTCTCCTCTGTATTTACCGAGGCGAAAGATAGTAGAAAGGAGGAAATTGGAGCAGTCACTGGAAGTGTCTTGAAAACAGTCAGGGTTACTGTTGAAGAAGTACTGTAGGTACAGTCGTGTTTGAAGGTAAATCTCCAGAGTCTGATCAAAGTCAAAAGAGTTTATTGTCATGTGTCCCTGACAGGACAAATAAATTCTTTCTTTGCTCAGCACAACAGAACATAGTAGGCATTGACTACAAACCAGATCAGTGTGTCCGTATACCATTATATACGTAAATACACACATGAATGAATAAATTGCTAAAGTGCAAATAACAGATAAAGGGGTATTAATGTTCAGAGTTTTGTCCGAGCCAAGTTTAATAGCCTGATGGCTCTGGGGAGTCTGATCTGATATACGCAAGGACATTGTGGGAAACTAGAGAGGAAATTGTGGGAGCTCTGGTTGACATTTACGAGTCTTCCTTAAATACAATAGAGGTGCTGGAAGACTCGAAGGTGGCAAATGTACCTGTTTTCAATCAACATATTTGTTTCAGAATGTTTCAATCTATAATAACTGAAAATTTCATTTAGTTCTCTTAATTTCTAAGAAAGATATGGGCTTTTGACTGTCCTCGATCACAGCTTTTGAGTGAAGTCAAATGCAAAGCAATTGGGAACAAGATGCTAATTTCCGATAATGAAAATAGCCATAACTTTTTTAATACTGAAGATATGAAAGTGAATTAGTAGGTATGTTATAAAACTTACCTTGAGCAGTGCTGCAGTTCTGCCGCTCCCCGTGTGAGTGACTTTGGCTCCTTTCAGAGAGGGGCGTGTTTAAAGTGCCGTTTTTCCACAGACAGGGCAAATCGATCCATGTCGGGCGATTTCGTTGCTGAAGAAAAATTGCTCCGACATTTCATTCATGAAGGTATTTTTAAATTACGCTAGATTATTTATTAACTAGAGTCATTTAAAAATCATCTAAAGCCATGAGCGTCGACAACAGGAAGGGTTTTACGTAGGGGAGAAAATAAAGTGCACAGTTTATTTTTACATTAAAACTTGGTTTTTAGGAAGGCTTTAATCACATTTTCATGTTGCGAAATGGGGACCAAAAAAAATGTATGAACTGGCAGTGTTTTTCATGCCGACTTCACCGCAAACCGCAACGTTCAAATCCACCGCATTCCACTAAAACCCACTCGCTAGTTGATTTAAATGGCCATTAATTTACAGGAATTAAACACTAAATTCCTTACATTTGGCCTATGAATTCAAGAAAATGTGATTTAAAAATCATGTTATATTGTGAATTCTTGTGTGAATGTTATTTGGACACTCAGGCAATTAAAAAAAGTTTATCTTTTCTTAAGAAATGGATAGATGTTTAGATCTAGTAATTGACTTTTGTAATTAGCTACAATTAGGTAACTAACTAATTATCTGCTTTAATTTCAGGTTATCCAAGTAAGATTGTTTCATATTTGTTTCAAAATGCTTCAATCTATAATAACTGAAAATTTCATTCAGTTCTCTTAATTTTTAAGAAAGTTACATAGAAACATAGAAATTAGGTGCAGGAGTAGGCCATCCGGCCCTTCGAGCCTGCACCACGATTCAATATGATCATGGCTGATCATCCAACTCAGTATCCTATACCTGCCTTCTCTCCATACCCTCTGGTCCCCTTAGCCACAAGGGCCACATCTAACCCCCTCTTAAATATAGCTAATGAACTGGCCTCAACTACCCTCTGTGGCAGAGAGTTCCAGAGACCCACCACTCTCTGTGTGAAAAAAGTCCTTCTCATCTCGGTCCTAAAGGATTTCCCCCTTATCCTTAAGCTGTAACCCCTTGTCCTGGACCTCCCCAACATCGGGAACAATCTTCCTGCATCTAGCCTGTCCAACCCCTTAAGAATTTTGTAAGTTTCTATAAGATCGCCTCTCAATCTCCTAAATTCTAGAGAGTATAAACCGAGTCTATGCAGCCTTTGTTCATAAGACAGTCCTGACATCCCAGGGATCAGTCTGGTGAACCTTCTCTGCACTCCCTCTATGGCAATAATGTCCTTCCTCAGATTTGGAGACCAGAACTGCACGCAATACTCCAGGTGTGGTCTCACCAAGACCCTATACAACTGAAGTAGAACCTCCCTGCTTCTATACTCAAATCCTTTTGCTATGAAAGCTAACATACCATTCGCTTTCTTCACTGCCTGCTGCACCTGCATGCCTACTTTCAAGTCTGAAGAAGGGTCTCGACCCGAAACGTCGCCTATCTCCTTCGCTCTTTAGATGCTGCTGCACCCGCTGAGTTTCTCCAGCTTTTTGTGTAACCCTGCCTACTTTCAATGACTGGTGTACCATGACACCCAGGTCACGCTGCATCTCCCCTTTTCCTAATCGGCCATAAAAGATATGGGTTTTTGATTGTCCTCGGTCACAGCTTTTGTGTTAAGTCAATGGAAAGGCAATGGGGAACAAGATGCTAATTTCTGAGTATGAAAATGGCCATAACCTTTTTAATACTGAAGATATGAAAGTGAATTAGGTGTCAAATTAAACTTCTTTTTTATGCCTTATCTGATGGGATAAATTGCAGACTTGATATTTTAAATATCAAAATGTTGTAACATTGCTAGTCAATGTACCAATGTGGGCTGGTCAGGCAGCATCTCTGAAGAAAATGAATAGGTGACGCTTCCCTCATCAGATGGTTCTTTAGAAATGCTGCCTGACCTGCTCAGTTACTCCTGCACTTTGTGTATTTTTGTGTCAACCAGCATTTGCAGTCTGAAGCAAAGATCATAGAGTGGACGATCTTGCTCCGTTCCATGATCTTTGGTTCCATGCGGTCTTTAAATCTTCAGTCCGAGGGGCGGGTCGACACACATGACTGACATCAAGAACCACCAATGGAGTGGAGGTGCAGTGGCTCGCCGGCCAATGGGGACTGGGGACCGGCCCGAGGGGCGGGTATAGTGACGTACCCGGAGGGGGCGTTACCACACGTGTGACTGACATTAAGAACCACCAATGGAACGGAGGTGTAGCGGCTCGCCAGCCAATGGGAACCGGCCCGAGTTGCGGAACCACACGCGTGATTGACATTATGAATGACCAATGGAGCGAAGGTGTAGCGACAGGTCGGCCAATGGGGACGGGTGACCGCCCCCCGTGTGTGACGCTGAAGGGTTTAAGAAGGAACTGCAGATGCTGGAAAATCGAAGGTAGACAAAACTGCTGGAGGAACTCAGCGGGTGCAGCAGCAGCATCTATGGACCGAAGATCAGGCCGAAACCCTTCTTCAGTGACGCGGAGGGGGCGGGTATAGCGGCCCCCGTGTGTGACGCGGAGGGGGCGGGTCTAGCGGCTCCGTGTGTGACGCGGTGGGGGCGGGTCTAGCGCGGGCGGAGGAAGGTGACGCAGGGAGGGGGCGGGTCTAGGGGCCCCATGTGTGACGCGGAGGGGGTGGGTCTAGGGGCCCCCGTATGTGACGCGGAGGGGGCGGGTCTTGGGCGGGCGGGCGAAGGTGACGCAGGGAGGGGGCGGGTCTAGCGTCTCCGTGTGTGACGCGCGGAGGGGGCGGGTCTAGGGCGGGCGGGGGAAGGTGACGCAGCTGCGGGGAGCGGCCTTCGCCTCAGGCGCCCGCCCTGGACCCGCCCCTGGTGGTGACGATGTGTTGAGGCGGGGCGACGTGAGGCGACGCTCACTGAGCTGGATGGGAAGCCGCCTGGTGCGAGGGTAGCGACAGCCGTCCAAACGAGCTGGCCCCGGCAGCTCCGATGTCTTCCGTTCCTTCTCTCCACAGATGCCGCCTGTCCCGCTGAGGTTGATGCTCGAGCATTTTTGTGAATATCTATCCATCTTACATTCGCCATCGGTCGAGGCCGGCGCCCCGTTTGTCACCGACGTCCGTCCACCGGCTCTGCGTTCCGGCAAGTGTCAGGCAAAGATCGAGGATCTTTGGTGTCAAGTGCATCCCCTGGGGGGGGGGGGGGCGGGGGGGGGGGGGGCTTCTGTGAGACTCTGGGGCGGGGGGTTTCTGAGAGATGGGCAAACAATATGATTTGGAGGGGGGTTGAGGAGAAAGATTGCTTGCATTACGCAGCCTCCACCCAGCAAAAAGATGGTTGAAGCCTTTGTATCAGAGGCTTTGTATCGTTCGGAATTATTTTTGTTAGAATAATAATAATCACAGTAATATATAATGCATATTATATAATATATAATTGTATAATATATAACGTTATATGGAATTATAATGAAGCACATTATTGGTTTTGTGATCATTTTCCACACTTCTGACACATTCCAGCGACAGGTTCTCAACCATATGTTTTGTTTTCTGTATTTATCAATGTGTTTCAAACGTAATGCTGCATTCATTTTGGGGGGAGGGGGCAAGAATCAATATGAAGAAGGGTCTCGATCTAAAACGATGCCTATCATGTCTCCATTAATGTTGCCTGACCTGCTGAGTTACTCCAGCACATTGCATCCCTTTGTGTATTAACCAGCATCTGCAGTTCGTGTTAAAGAAGGAATTGCAGATGCTGGAAAATCGAGGGTACACAAAATGCTGGAGAAACTCAGCGGGTGCAGCAGCATCTATGGAGTGAAGAAGATGGGCAATGTTTCGGGCCGAAACCCTTCTTCAGACCTTTGCATCTGCAGTTCTTTGTTTCCAAATAAGATTCCATATCCATACATATTCCTTACATCAAAGTGCAATTCTGCACAAGGACCTAATTGAATGAATGCATTTTGTTTATGTGGGTTTATAATCAATTTATAGATAAATGAATGAAGTATTGGGTGACGTTTCGGGTCGAGACCCGAAACTTCACCCATTCTTCTCTCCAGAGATGCTGCCTGTCCCACTGAGTTACTCCAGCATTTTGTGTCTACCTTTGATTTAAACCAGCATCTGCAGTTATTTTCTTCCTAAAAATTAAAGTGTCTGTAAAAACGGTGGCGCAGTTATTAAAATTCTTGATATTGTAAATTAATATTTAATATATCAGGCAGCTCAATTTAATGATATTCATATCAATTATGCTTCATCTCGTCCATACAAAAATCTGGCAGAATATTGGTCCAGAAATTAGTGCTGTTGTCACCCTGCACCAATGACCCGATTCTGATCCTCTACAGAATTTGTACATTCTATTCGTGATTGTGTGGGCTTCCCCTGGGTGCACTGGATATCCTCCCAAAGATGTGCTTGCTGATTAATTGGTCACTGTATAATGTCCCTTAATCTGGGTAAATTATAGTTGGAAGGATGTCATTAAGGTTGCAGAAAAGATTCACATGCATGTTACCAGGACTGGGTGGCATGACTTATAAGGATAGGCTGAGATTTTTCACTGAAGTATAGGAGACTGAGAGGTGACCTCATTGTGGTGAATAAAATCATCATGGAAATTTGTGCTGCTGTCACCCTGCACCAATGACCCTGGTTCTGATCTCTACTAACATAGGCAACTCATTCTCCTCCCCAGCTAGCCTCTGCTGTGGGGTTCCACAAGGTTCCATCTTGGCCCCATTCTCTTCTCCATGTATATGCTCCCCTTAGGCCAAGTCATTCAAAGGCACGGCATTTCCTTCCATTGCTATGCAGACGATACACAACTCTATCTCCCCCTGAAGCCCAAAAATGGATCAAATCTACTTAACCTTATCCACTGCCTCGAAGATATGAAGTGTTGGATGGCCCAGAACCTCCTCCAACTAAACAAGAGTAAGTCTGAGGTCATCCTTCTCGACCCCTCTGTCTCGATCAAAACGATAGCAAGCATCCTTGGAAGCCTTACCCCATTAATGAAACCTCACGTCAACAAACCTTGGCGTGATATTTGACTCGGCATTGAAATTTGACAAACGAGTCAATGCCATGGTAAAAGCTACCTTGTTCCAGCTTCGGACGATAGCTAAAATAAAACAATTCCTCCAGTTTGATGACCTCGAAAAGATCATCCACACATTTATCTCCTCCCACCTCGATCACTGCAACTCCCTTTACACTGGCATCAGCCAATCTTCCCGTCCTGCCTGCAACTGGTCCAAACCGCCGCAGCGAGACTCCTGACAGGCACCCGAAAAAAGGGACCACATCACCCCGATTCTGGCCTCTCTCCACTGGCTCCCTGTGCGGTTCCAAATAAATTTCAAGATCCTTCTTTATGTTTACAAAGCCCTTAACGGGTTTGCCCCCTTCTACATCAAAAGTCTGCTTACCCACCACACTACCTCCAGGTCCCTCAGATCAGCCGACTTGGGGTTACTGAACATTCCACGGTTTAGGCATAAGCTCAGGGGCGACCGCGCCTTTGCGGTTGCAGCTCCTGGACTGTCGAACAGCATCCCTCCTCCCATCAGAACTGCCCCCTCCATCAACTCTTTTAAATTGAGACTAAAAACTCATCTTTACTCTCAAGCCTTTCTTGACATCCTCTGAGGGAGGGCTATATGTATGTACTTAATCTACGAACCAATGTTGTATAATGTTAGTACCTCCACCAATGTAAAGCACTTTGGCCAACGACAGTTATTTTTAAAATCTGCTATAGAAGTAAAAGTGACTTGATTCTATAGAATTTGCACATTCTATTCTAGATCTATTCTGTGACAGATGCTGATCAGCCACGATCACAGTGAATGGCGGTGCTGGCTCGAGGGGGTGAATGGCCTACTCCTGCACCTACTGTCTATTGGTGATTGTGTGGGCTTCCCCTGCGTGAAGTCTTTATTCTCTGGTTCTGTCTTCTCAGGATTTGGTTTATTATTGTCACATGTGCTGAGATGCACATGATATAAGAGTCTAAAACAAGAAGGCATAGGTAAGAGCGGAAAAATTTAAAGGGAACCCGAGATACTACTTTTTCTACACAAATTGTTGGGTGCATAGAGCAAGCTATCAGAGGAAGTGGTGGAGGCAGGTACAATTATATTTAAGTGATACATAGATAGGAAAGATTTGTCAGATATGCGCCAATCACAGGTAAATGGGACCTCAGGTAGACACATGATTGAAATGGACGAGTTTGGCCAAAGTGCCCGTTTCCATGCTACATGAATTTAAATGGCCAAAGATGGGCAGAACAGATCATAAGATCAAGAGAAAAGATCCCCCTCCCATTCCCACACTGACCTTTCTGTCCTGGGCCTCCTCCATTGTCAGAGTAAGGTCCAGCGCAAATTGGAGGAACAGCACCTCGTATTTCACTTGTAGACAAAAATGCTGGAGAAACTCAGCAGGTGAGGCAGCATCTATGGAGCTAAGGAAATAGGCGACGTTTCGGGTCGAAACCCTTCTTCAGACTCATATTTTGCTTGGGTAACTTGCACCCCAGCAGTATGAACAATGACTTCTCTGACTAAATGTAGCACTTGCTTTCCCTCTCTCTCTCTCCATCTCCTCCCCTTTCCCAGTTTTCCTATCAGTCTTACTGTCTCCGACTACATTTTATCTCTGTACCGCCCACTCATCTGATATCAGACTGAAGAATGGGTGAAAACTTCATCCATTCCTTCTCTCCAGAGATGCTGCCTGTCCCACTAAGTTACTCCAGCATTTTGTGTCTACCATAGATCATAAGGTGGGGATGATAATATTGTGCCGTGGAACAAATGCAACAAATTAGTTGGATTCCCTTTTGCTGTGTCATTATAGGGAAGTCATTAAGATGGGACCACATTTTCACTGAGATGTGCAGCAGCATTTTCCATAACTGAGCTAATCTCCAATGGGGTGGGGGGTGGAGGGAGGGAAGCAATATGAGCAACTGGAGAGGAGATGCAGAACAAAGGGTGGCAGGTGATATGTGAATACAGACAGGGGAAGTTTTGATAGGCAGATAGTTGGAAGAAGAGACTGAAGCATAAGTTGTGAGACAGAAGGATTGAGAGGTGGAAATTGTGTAGCCAGAGGGAGAGGGTGGGGAGAAATAGGTGCAAGTCCAGGTGGAGCACAGGGGAAGAGGGGGGTGTGTATGGGAGAAAGAGGATGGGGAGGTTGTTAGAGGTTTCCTAAAATTGGAGAATTCAATGGTCATGGAATGTAAGCTACCCAAGCAGAATATGTGGTTCTGTCACTCCAGTTTGTGTGTGTCCTCACTTTGGCAGTGAAGGAGGCCAGGACAGAACGGTCAGTATGGGAATGGAAAGGAGGGGTTAAAATGGTTAGTAACCAAGTGATCGGTGAAACGATGGACAAGTTTACGATCGGTGTTGCCGATGTACAGGAGGCCACATCGGGAACACCGAATGCAGTAGATGAGGTAAGAAGAGGTGCATATGAAACTGTTTCTCACCAGGAAGGACTGCTGGAATCCCTGGAGACGAGGGAGGAGGTTTGGGGACAGGTGTTACATCAGCTGCAGGTGCAGGGGAAAGTAGTTGGGGTGGGGCTGGTTTGGATGGGAATAAATTCAGCAGTTGGAGGAGCAGAATTATGCCATTAGGCCCATCGAGTCTACTCCGCCATTCAATCATTGCTGATCTACCTTTCCCTCTCAACCCCAGAAGGAGACTCCCTTCTCCCTATAACCCCTTATACCCATTCTAATCAAGAATCTATCAATCTCTGTCTTAAAGATATCCATTAACTTCTGTGGCAATGAATTCCACAGCCTTGGACTAAAACAATTCCTCCTCTTCTCCTTCCTAAAGGGACATCCTTTTATTCTGAGGCTATTCTGCTTCAGCACTTTGTGTTCTTTCAAGTAAACCAGCATCCAAAGTTCCTTGTTTGTACATATTTATTTAATTAAGTTAGTTCAATGTTTATAGTTTTTAACTTTTACCATTTTAACTAATTATTTTCCTTTCAAGCACATCGAGGCTGGTTTTGAATGTCAAGTACATTCAAGGCCATTAATTTAAATGTCTGCTCTGATAGCTGAGTAGCTGGGGGTGGAGCCTCACTATGCAGCTATCCTGTCATTGAAGTCAGCTATTTGCACTTGCTGAGGCTCTGCTCAGCCTTGCGCCATGGCCAGGAGAAGCCTTGGTGTTGGTCTCAGATTGCACCGCAGAGAATTAAACTATGTGGCTGAGGGTGCAAGGCAGATGAAAATGCTGGAGAAACTCAACAGGTGAGGCAGCATCTATGGAGCGAAGGAATAGGTGACGTTTTGGGTCGAGACCCTTCTTCAGACTAGGTGCCAGCGACTGGCAATCATGGGAACCATGGAAGATATTCCTGATAAATCAAACCATTGTTGTAATATGGAGAACTTGTAGTTGGAGCATTTATATTGCTTTTATCACTTGGCACTACTTATAACTTTAAATGTTAGAAATCATTTGGACCTGCTCAAAAATGTTTGTTTTCCTTTATGTAGTTTGCAATGACTGCTTAAAGTCTGCGATTCATGGACATCACCAGTTGCTGGGTGTCTTATCTGGTGATGCTCTGCCAGGCCTGTAGTGCAGCCATCTTTAACATGCTTGTTTTGGGGGCTAGTCCTCTTCAGCATATAAAACGCATGCTCAATTGGGTTCAGATCGAGTGATTGACTTGGCCACTCAAGAATTGACCATTTTTTAGCTTTGAAAAACTCCTTTGTTGCTTTAGCCATATGTTTGGGATCATTGTCTTGCTGCAGAATGAACCGCCAGCCAATTAGTTTTGAGGCATTTGTTTGAACTTGAGCAGATAGGATGGGTCTATACACTTCAGAAATCATTATGCTACTACCATCAGCAGTTGTATCATCAATGTAGATAAGTGAGCCTGTACCTTCAGCAGCCCAGGCCATAACACCCCCACCACAGTGTTTCATAGATGAGGTGGTATGCTTTGGATCTTAGGCAGTTCCTTCTCTCCTCTATACTTTGCTTGTTTGGGAATTCTTCTGTCATCAACTGTGGAGGTCTTCCTTGGCCTGCCAGTCCCTTTGAGATTAGTAAGCTCACCAGTGCTCTTTCTTCTTAATAATGTTCCGAACAGTTGATTTTGGTAAGCTAAAGGTTTGGCTGATGTCTCTAACAGTTTTATTCTTGTTTCTCAACCTCATAATGGCTTCTTTGACTTTCATTGGCACAATTTTGGTCGACAACTTTAGTTCACAAACACCTGTGAAGCCATGTGCCCCAAACATGATGGTGCCCTGAAATGGGGGGGGGGGGGACTATGTATAAACACAGCTGTAGTTTCTATATGGTGAAACCAAAATGTATAAAAATGCCCTTTATTAAAATCTGACAATTTCAAATTTCAAATTGTGGAGTATAGAGGCAAATAAATAAATGATAAATTTCTTTATTTGCCTCTGACGCCACAATTTGAAATTTGTAATAGAAAAAAAAAATCACTTGTGGCTAAAGTGCACATTGTCACTTTTTCTAAACACATTGTCAGATTTTCAGATGTCCTGAACATTATGGAGGGCACTGTATTAGCTTGAAATGAGACCCAAAGATCAATTTCACCTAATTGACAAGACATTATAAATTACAAACCTCCAGATGATACTGCTCCTTTAGATAGCTCTATATATCAACTTCGTTGTTTCAAAAACTGAAGTCCATTTGCAATGGGATATTTTACCATGGTCCAAAATTAATTCTTCCAGTTTTGTTCCAAATTCTTCAAGCCCAAATAGCCAAGAGGAAGTAATAGCTTATAGGAGCACAATCCCGATTTAAAGATGCAGCTATCCTTTCATCATTGCCGAGTCAAAACCCCAGCCTAGAACTGCCATTTGACAACACTGGAAATATCTTTCAACCACAGCAGTTTTAAAAAAGCCAAAGGCACCTCGAAGGCAGCATCCCTCCAATGGAAATGAAAATAATGAAATTTTATAATGCAGCAGGCCTTTGAAACTTTAATTAGCACCACTCATCAATAGTCAGTACATTCATAGCATTATATACACACACACACACACACAATAGGCAAGCATTTCTCACTGAGAATGGTAATGATTTGACCTTTTAATTACAACATAAAATGTGCAATATTGATTCAGCTGCCTGATGTTCATCCTTCCAAATTTCACTTCAGTTGCCGTTAATGAAAATTATAAGGATGCATATTAGTTGCATATCTTGTCCACTTTACAAATTTATCAAACATTCAGCCTTGCCAAACTGGACTGTTGCACAATTTTCCACTCGTCCTGTCAGATATCAGTACAGCGATAGGTGAATTGCATCAGGCCACTATTGCTGAGAGTGATTCTTATAGAAATAATGTAGCAAATGATAATGATGTTAACTGGTTTGACCAGAATGCCCACCTATGTACATCCCACCTGCCCATGTTTGGCACATATTCGACTCCAACTTTCCTATCCATGTACCTGTCCAAATGTCTTTTAAATGTTGTTATACTTACCTGTTTCATCTAGTGCTTCGGGCAGCTCGTTCCATCTGCCTACCACTCTATGTGAACATCTACTAGTCTTTTCTTTGAACTGGAAAATGCTTTTAACCATATAACAATTACAGCACGGAAACAGGCCATCTCGGCCCTTCAAGTCCGTGCCGAACAACTTTTTTCCCTTAGTCCCACCTGCCTGCACTCATACCATAACCCTCCATACCCTTCTCATCCATATGCCTATCCAATTTATTTTTAAATGATACCAACGAACCTGCCGCCACCACTTCCACTGGAAGCTCATTCCACACCGCTACCACTCTCTGAGTAAAGAAGTTCCCCCTCATGTTACCCCTAAACCTCTGTCCCTTAATTCTAAAGTCATGTCCTCTTGTTTGAATCTTCCCTATTCTCAAAGGGAAAAGCTTGTCCACATTAACTCTGTCTATCCCTCTCATCATTTTAAAGACCTCTATCAAGTCCCCCCTTAACCTTCTGCGCTCCAGAGAATAAAGACCTAACTTATTCAACCTATCTCTGTAACTTAGCTGTTGAAACCCAGGCAACATTCTAGTAAATCTCCTCTGTACCCTCTCTATTTTGTTGACATCCTTCCTATAATTGGGCGACCAAAATTGTACACCATACTCCAGATTTGGTCTCACCAACGCCTTGTACAATTTTAACATTACATCCCAGCTTCTATACTCAATGCCCTGATTTATAAAGGCTAGCATACCAAAGGCTTTCTTTACCACCCTATCTATATGAGATTCTACCTTCAAGGAACTATGCACGGTTATTCCCAGATCCCTCTGTTCAACAGTATTCTTCAATTCCCTACCGTTTACCATGTACGTCCTATTTTGATTTGTCCTGCCAAGGTGTAGCACCTCACATTTATCAGCATTAAACTCCATCTGCCATCTTTCAGCCCATTTTTCCTACTGGCCTAAATCACTCTGTAGACTTTGGAAATCCTCTTCATTATCCACAACACCCCCTATCTTGGTATCATCTGCATACTTACTAATCCAATTTACCACCCCTTCATCCAGATCATTGATGTACATGACAAACAACAAAGGACCCAACACAGATCCCTGAGGCACCCCACTAGTCACCTGCCTCCAACCCGACAAACAGCCATCCACCATTACCCTCTGGCTTCTCCCATTCAGCCACTGTTGAATCCATCTTGCTATTCCTGCATTTATACCCAACAGTTGAACCTTCTTAACCAACCTTCCATGAGGAACCTTGTCAAAGGCCTTACTGAAGTCCATATAGACAACATCCACTGCTTTACCCTCGTCAATTTCCCTAGTAACCTCTTCAAAAAATTCAAGAAGATTAGTCAAACATGACCTTCCAGGCATAAATCCATGTTGACTGTTCCTAATTAGACCCTCTTTATCCAGATACTTATATATATTATCTCTAAGTATCTTTTCCATTAATTTGCCCACCACTGAAGTCAAACTAACCGGTCTATAATTGCTAGGTTTACTTTTAGATCTGGAGTACTTGTTTGGAAACAGACATTGTGTACTTGTTTAGAAACAAACATATGGTCAAGGCTTTGTAAAATAAATCTGACACAAATTCAAAGTCACAGTACATTCCAACTTCCCCAAGCGAAGCAAAACACAAAGCAATACGTGATTTGAGCCAACACATCCTTCCTCAGATATGGTGCCCAAAATTGGACATTCACAATATTCCAAATGTGGCCTTACCAGCACCTTAGCGACTCAACATAACATCCCTGCTTTTGTATACATGTCCTCTTGTTTTCTTTACTACTGAAGCCTCCACAGTCTAACAGTTTTATTCTTGTTTCTCTCTCACAATGGCTTCTTTGGCACTACTTTGGTCCTCATGTTGATAAACAGCAATAAAAAGTTTCCAATGGTGATGGAAAGACTGGAGGAAAGACAAGGTGCTGAGAGCTCTTATACTTGCATTAAGGAGGCAATTAAACACTCCTGAGCAATTACAAACACCTGTGAAGCCATGTGTCCCAAACATTATGGTGCCCTGAAATGGGAGGACTATGTGATTAACCACATGTGATTTTTTTACATTACAAATCTAGTATAATAGGCGAATTATGTAAACTTGCACTTACATGAACAATATGTGATCCTGTTTCCTGAATAATCTATGTTTTTGCAAAGGGTGGATGGCAAAGGCTTCCCTCTGCTTCGTAGATATAAAAGCAGCACCTAGGCTTGCTGCTCTTCCAGTTTTGGCCTCCATGGGTGCGGCACAGAGAAGGCAAAGGAGGCTGTGGATAGCAAGTCATGGCTGAATCGCCATCATCTTCCACAAGCCCTTCTTCACCAGCTGCCACACCGTCAGGTTAATGCGGCTGTTGTTACGGCTCACGTTGTAGCCTCGGACAAAGCACTTTCTTCAGGCTGCCGGCACTGACAGGATGTGCTCGGTCACCATGGGGCTCTCTCCTCTCTTACCTCCTGCCGCTTCTTCCTTTTGGCCACAGTATATCCACTCTGCCACTCCCTCCTCTATCGCCGCCTCCTCACCAGCACTTCCACCTTGCCTCTGCAGAAAAGGAGGAGGCGGCGGCGGTGGAGCGGGGAGCAGCACAGCGGCCAAACGCATCCTGTCGGTAGCAGCAGCCTGAAGAAAGTGCTGTTGGCCAGGGGCTATATCGTGAGCCGCAAAAACAACCGTGTCAACAATTTCAAGGTGAAACAACAAGATGAAAGTGCTGGAGTAACTTTCGACTTTAAACAATGGCATTTGAAACAGTGCTTCAGGCTGTCTGAGGGAGGGTCCAGACTCTAAACGTCACGTATCAATGTTCCTCAGAGGTGCTGTCTGATCTATGGATTTACTCCAGCACTTTGTGTCATTTTGTGCATTAACTAGCATCTGCATTTATTTGTTTCCACCTCGATTTAAAGATTTTGACTTGCATAAAATGACGTGCAAGGGTTTTCGGAACGTAACCCTATCGTAAGTCATGGAGTGCCTGTACAAATGAAAATGAGTGAGCGAACAGGTTACAGAGAAATAAGTGGGCAAATAAGATTGTGCTGAGAGACAGCATAGACAGCAATTGGCTACCTTCTCTGCTTTAGGGAAAAACACATAAGACAGTCAGTTTCTCCTGGGAATTTTTTAAGTGGAATGTGTTAATATTTAGAAGACAGGAGTTACTAGACAACAAAAGACCAGTGTCCTTGCCTTCATATCCTACCATCCCCATAGGATGGCTATTCAGTGATCATGGGGTGATAGACCAATCTTAATAAGTGTAGGTGACTTCAGCCAATGGCTAGAAACAATATAAGAGAAAACCCTAATTGATTCAAATTAACTCTTTCTACAAAGCATAACATATGTGATGTTTTCTGTATAATTTAAGCAAAATATATTCTGAAATAAATCTAATTTGTATCTGCACAGATCTATACCAAAATTGTTGTAAATAAATTGTATGCAAGGCTATCCATGCCAAATGCCAAATCCATGCCAAAGTAACATTAGCAAATTTGCAGATGACACAAAGCTGGGTGGCAGTGTGAACTGTGATGAGGACGCAGGGTGACGTGGACTTGGGTGAGTGGGCAGATGCATGGCAAATCTATTCTATTCCAGATGCTGATCAGCAACAATCACATTGATTGGTGGTACTGGCTCGAGGGGCCGAATGGCCTACTCCTGCACCTATTGTCTATTAGTTTTTATGAATTGAGGACTTGAGTGGTGACTTAACGCTTCAGTTTTTTTTAATGTGATTGCTTCAGATTGTATTATTGAGCTTACTTTTGTATAGCAATACCTAGATTTGAAAGATAACAGTAATATGTAGTGACAAAATAGGGTGTTTGAAAATCAAAAAAACTTCTAAATTCATATTTTTTATAATAGAGAATGCTGGGAATCCAGTTCTAAGGAAGGATCTTCAACTTGATTTCTCTTTTAACAGATGATGAGTGTTTCTTATTGTTATTTCCCATTTACAGCATTTGTAATCTGATATCCAATAAATAAGAATTAAATTGATTTGCCCTCTGCTTAAATAACTCTGGGGACAGCCTCCATAAGGAATTAGCTAATTGTTATAGACAAATATCTGATGTATTCAAATTGAAGATTAATATTTCATATAATCTGGAAATTACTGAAGAAACCAGTTCCATGTGTGCAGATACACTCCTAATAGATAGTTGGCTCACAAAGCGATTCTTTCTCTGACGTACAAGTAATGTACAGCAGGATTGTCACTTTCTCAAATCTCATTCTGCCACGAGCGTAAAAATGTATTGATTTAGTTGAACATTGCGGTTGATACTAACAAGGCCTGTTACTTTCTTGATCTAGAATGAGAACATGGATGTAAAATATCATGGATGATACATTTTACGATGTTGAACTCAAAACAATCAACAATTGCTCTGGCAACAGAGACAGAAAATGCACAAGCGCTGCTGAAAACGTTCAGCACGGCATCAATCATTTCCAGCATTGGACTAGGAGTTTTCTGCTTCCTCGCTGATCAGTGTTTACAACTTTCATTAATACAGAGCAACAACTGGCTTAGGGCTCTTTCAGACAATGCAGTACATGGCGCCATTGGTCTGTGGTCTTGGGCTATTGTGATTGGATTGAGAAAGAAGAGTGATTTTTATGAAGTCATTTTAGCTGGGCTTCTGTCCTCTGTCATTGATGCTGACCACTTTGTCGCAGCTAGATCCTTATCCCTGCAGGTAAGCATAAAACAAAATTAGATTATTCATCCTAAATATTAATCCAAAATGTCTAATTTTACTGCATGCAATGAATCACATTTTTCATGTGGCAAATAATTGTTCTGATCTAATTGTAAAACTTGTTGGAAATATTTACGAGGATGTTGCCAGGACTAGAGCCAGGTGTGAGCAATAGGGAGAGGTTGGGAAGGCTGGGTCTCTATTCCACGGAGCGCAGGAGGATGAGTGATGATCTTATAGAGGTGCACAAAATCATGAGAGGAATAGATTGGGTTGATGCACGAAGTCTTTTGCCCAAAGTAGGGGAATTGAGGACCAGAGCACATAGGTTCAAGATGAAGGGTAAAAGATTCAATAGGAATCCGAGGGGTAACTTTTTCACACAAAAGGGTGGTGGGTGTATGAACAAACTGCCAGAGGAGGTAGTTGAGGCTGGGACAATCCCATCGTTTAAGACACAGCTAGACAGATCCATGGATAAGGGAGGTTTGGAGGGACATGGACCAAATCGGGGCAAGTGGGACTAGTGTAGCTGGGACATTTTGGCTGGTGTGGACAAGTTGGGACGAAGGGCCTGTTTCCACACTGTACCACTCTATGACTCTACTAAACAAAGGTTAATGGGAAATTGCTGGAAACACAAGTAATCTTACTTTCAAACTGCTAGAGAAACTAAGCAGGTCTGACAGCATCTGTGAAGGTGTGGGCAAGTCGGGCGGAAGATGGCGTTTTGGATTACGACCTTTCTTTAGACTGATTGGCATCAGGGGGAGAAAGCTGGAATAGAGTAGTGAGGTTGGGACAATGCCTGGCAAGTGATAGGTGGATACAGGTGAGAGGGGGTGGGGGTTGATTGGCAGATGGGTGGATCAATCTTACGCAGTTAAACAAAAATCTATTGTGAAATAGAGTTTGTATATTTTCTGAAAACTATTTATCAGTCTGATATAAAAATATTTTTGCATTGTAAACTTTATCACACTCATTCGTTAATTGCTTTTTGATGTTTTTTTAAAAAGAAAGATCTTTTGTATTTCATAACAGTTAACTATTTTTGTTTTGGGCAGTAAAATGAATTTAATCTAACTGATTTTACCTATTCTTTGGCCCTACTTTGTTCATAGATTCTATAGAGTCATAAAGTGATACAATGTGGAAACAGGCCCTTCTGCCTGACTTGCCCACACAGGCCATCATGTCCCAGCTACACCAGTCCCACCTGCTCGTCTTTGGTCCATATCCTCCAAACCTGTCTGATCCATGTGCCTGTCTAACTGTTTCTTAAATGTTGCGATAGTCCCTGCCTCAACTACCTCCTCTGGCAGCTTGTTCCCCACACCCACCACCCTTTGTGTGGAAAAAGTTATCCCTCAGGTTCCTGTTAAATCTTTTCCCCTTCACCTTAAACCTATGTCCTCTGGTCCTCAACTCTGGGCAAGAGACTCTGTGCATCAACCTGATCTATTCCCCTCATGATTTTACACACATCAATAATATCAGCACTCATCCTCCTGCGCTTCAAGGAATAGAGACCCAACCTACTCAACCTCTCCCTATAGCTTAGACCCTCTAGCCCTGGCAACATCCTTGTAAATCTTCTCTGTACCCTTTCCAGCTTGACAACATCTTTTCTATAACATGGTGCCCAGAGCTGAACACAATGCTCTAAATGCAGCCTCACAACGTCTTGTACAACATGACCTCCCAACTTCTATACTCAATGCTCTGACTGATGAAGGCTAATGTGCCAAACGCCTTTTTGACCACCCTATCTACCTGCGACTCGACCTTCAAGGAACCATGCACCTGCACTACAACATTCCCCAGAGTTCGACCATTCACTGTGTAGGTCCTGACCATGTTAGACATCCCAAAATGCAACACCTCACTTTCTCTCTATGAAGGGGCATTTATTACACCAATTCCCATATTCAGTGAAGAACGTACGTTTCTAAGTAAAATGTTTATTTAGTACATGTGCATTACAACGCTAAACATTTCTATTAAATATTTAATAAAATGACTCATAATTATTTATAGCTTAAGTTTAGCATGTTCTGAATAATCCTCATTGTAAGAGCTGCTGTACCTGAGAACTGTAGATGAAGCACATGATCCTCCGTAACCATGGCAATTTCCGGAGGAAGACATCTGGAGGATTGAGACAACCGATCATGTACAAAGCTGTTTTGGGTTTGACTCCCACAGAATTCAGTCAAATGTGCAGCAGCTGGCCTTCATTTTAAATGTAAGGCTTGATTCAGACAAGACAATATGGAATAATATTAAGTGGATAGAACAGCATAAATAGTTCTGCTATAATGTGGCTCCATAACACATATTGGTATAACGCAAGTGATAAATTAGGAAACGTTATCTGCATTATGCAGGTCAAATTGGTTATAACCTAATTTCAATCGAGAATTGGTTGTTATTTTGGAAATTCACAATTAGGAAAAAAAAATGTCTTGAACTTAAACAGTACAGGGGAACAAAATACCTGTTCCCTATAAACCACCCCCCCCCCCCCCCCCCCCTCCCCCACAGTTATGGGAGTCTATTGTCTATTAAGAATTCAGCTACTGTTTCAACCACGGTTGGCTACCAAAATTGACACATAGTTGCTTCTATTGCCACTTGTGTAACGATACCCTATTAAACAATGTAACGTAAACCTTTAATTTTTAACAGTAACAAAAATAAACTTTACCACAATTGAAAATATTTTATTTTTGAAAATCCTGCAGGGGAAATGGTTTTGTTATTGTGAGTGTGAAACTCTCCAGCCTTAAACCTTCTTTCCCCCCATTCACACAATTTTCATCATAACACAGTTTTCTATAACTCAACTTTACTTGGGAACATAATTATCGAGTTAAATCAGAACTACCTGTAGTGTATTTATATTAGTGAGAGAGTGGAGAGGCCAGATTTCTAGTATGTAAAATTCCCCCATCTTTATCTGAACAGGTCACCTTTTATCTTGAGGATTTGCTCAGTAATGTTTGACTGTCTCGTCAGGGAAAACGCCCTCCCACGATCTATTATTTCAGTATATTTTATATGTCAATGTGATGACCGCCGTTTTCTAAATTCTAGTGTTTGGGTGCATCCTACTCATTTTTTCCTTGTAACTCCCTCTCCTGGCCATTCTCACATTCCATGCGATCCATCTATTGGTATTCTAATGCAAAGATTTAATTCCTTAGTTATGGATGCCATAGCTGCACATAGGTGAGGTCTCATTCTTATTCTATAATTGCAAAGAAACTTAATTGTTTTTGCAATCTAGTTATCCTGACAATGAAGCCAAACATATTGGCTGACTTCCTAATTGCATAACGTATCTGTTAATTTTGTCTTATGTACATAGACACTAAATCCTTCTGAATATTAACATTTATTACTTTCTCACCATTTATAACAATTTTATTTTCAAACATTTTCACTAAATTGACTGTAACTTGTCATCCTCGGATTATGATCCAGATTCTTTCTTGCGCCATTTACCTACAGTATATATCCAATTGTAGACTTCTGTATCCTCTATCCTAGCTTGCTCCCAACTAACTTTGTACTGTCATCAAACTTGGGTACATTACATCCATTCACCCCATTGGTATCCTAATCTATTTGTGTTGTAATTGCTCAGTGTTTGTGCACAATATGGATTCTTTCAGTTTGCCAGGGTTGCTTGTCATTATTTTTTGAATGATTTCCAATGTGGCAAACTGCTTAAACGTTGTTGATATATATCTTAAATAAAATTCTGATTGAAATGATTTGAATTTTGCATTAATGGCAGTTTTCTCTCTCTCAGGCTGCATTGCATCTCCCGCAAAGGCCACCTCTACATTGTTTCACAGTGATACCTGTGGTGGTGTTTTCAGTGAAACTTGCCATGTGGATATTTAGACTTAAAGATTCTTGGTGTTTTCTCCCATGGATGATTGCCATGTCTTGGGTTTCTCATCATGTTCGTGATGGTATCCGCCATGGGCTTTGGTTCTGTCCCTTTGGAAATACAGCTCCTGTGCCGTATTGGACTTACATAGCAATCACATCCTCATTCCCACACCTTTGTTCTGTTCTTATGTATGTGACTGGTACTAGGGAAACAATGTCCATGTCCCATGGAATTGCAATTGATGTATAACATGTTACGATTTCCGTTTTAAGGTAAAAATCCTTGCACTGAAATGTGTTCATCTGGAAATACCAACTAGCAGTATACTTTGTGAAACTTGTAGCAGAGGAAGATGCACTGTGTAATACATTCTGAGACATAGCCTCATTCCAATCACTGAAGTTGCTTAATGCTTTTAAGAACGTAACTGTAACCTTTTAAATTAACATTCTACATTAACTCTATTGTGAATGTGATCAAATCTTCATGCACTAGTTTTCTGTTGATCAGATATAAATGTACTGTGATTTAGTTAAAAATAATTTTATTTATGATAGTTTGAGAATTAGATATATTGTGATGACATTGGATTATCTATATTTAATAGTTGTGACTATAATTTATGTTTAATAATTGAACTTTTGTATAAGTGAGCAACTTTGTTTATAATGATCTGAAATTACTAACAATTTCAAATTAAAGTACAGTGTTTTCAGCTAAACCCTAGCTCTGTTTGTTTCTAAAATGTGCATTGCTTTTCATTTATTTATTTTCTTTAAACAAATGGGATCATTTTCATATTTAATATTGTACTTAACAAAGAATGAATACAGTCAACATTAGTTTTAATGGATTTCGGTTATAGAGGATGGATCTGTCGAAGCCACCTCCAGCTCGCAAGGTGCACCGTGCAAGCCCTTCTTCACCTACCCCACTTTCCAGTTGACATCGCTGTTGTTGCGGCTCACATTGTAGTCCCTGAGAACAGCACTTTCTTCAGGCCGCTGCCACCGACAGGACGTGCTTGTACACCGTGGGGCGCCATCCCCTCACCAGTTGCCCCTTCAATAGCCATGGTTTAATCCACTTAGCCTCTTCCCCCCCCCCCCCCCCCCCAATTCTCCCTCCCTCCACCTTGTTGGTGCCTAGTTTCAAGGTCAAACAACACAAAGTGCTGGCGTAACTCAGCAGACTGAATCAGTCTGAAGATGGGTCCCAACCTCACCCATCCATGTTCTCCAGTGATGGTGCCTGATCCAGTGAGTTAATCCAACACTTTGTGTCCTTTTGTTTATTAACCATCATCTGTAGTTCTTTGTTTCAACTACATATGATGATAATATCTTACTCGGCTATTGCGGGCAAACGGCAATAACGGACACCATTTCTCCCCCTGCGCAAGTTCTATTATAAAGAGGTGTTTAGTTGCGTTTTTTTAAAGAAAAGGTTTACCTTGGATAGCTTATGACAGTATGAGCATTGAATTCTCCAATTTGAGATAACCTCAAACAAAATCCTTTCTTTAGCTGCGCAATTCATAACCCTTCAATCCTTTTGTCTCACACTTTCTGTATTTTAATCTTTATCCAACCATCTGTCAATCAAACCCCCTCCCTTGGCTGTGTTCACCAATTATCTGCCGTACTTTGTCTTGCCCATCCTCTCTTCCAGCTTCCCCTCCCCCACAATGAGGGGACTCAACCCAAAATGTCACTTTTCCAAGGGTGGAAAACCCGGGGGGGGGGGGGGGCAGAGGGGACACATCCCCCCCCCCCCATGTTTTGAGAGGTGGGGGACATCCCCCCCAAGTTTTGTAATCCGGATTTTAAAATCTCTGCTTTCCGCGAGACAGTGGAGGTGGGATTGCTGATCGAAGGCGCCGATTGGACGAGAGAGACGTCGGTCAGCAGGCAATGGGGGCTGGACATGATGATTAAGCACGATGATTGGAGGAGGGAGGAGTGGGGGACTGGGACTGAGGATAGAGTGCAATGATTGGAGGAGGGAGACGTGGCACAGACCTGCGCCTCATCCGCAGCCAGGATCGATCCCGGCCGCGTCTATGGTGCTGACCTGTCCCCACCCCGTCCGTCCCCCCCCCCCCACCATTGGTGGCCAGAGACGTCAGGAGTCAGATGCGAGCTGTACCCCCAGGCCCACAGCCAGCGCAGAGAAGCAGCGCTAAACACAGCTCAACTCTGCCAGGTTAACCTGCCTGGGCTTGCGGGAAATATGGCCAGCGCATAGAAGCAGCACTGGTATCCCGTCAGTCCAGTCAGGGCTGTAGGTAACCCGGCGAGACAGGCAGAGTTGAACTGCATTTAGCGCTGGATTGAGCCTCCGAAGCCTCGCACATGTGTGTGAGTGTGGGCATGCGCGTGCGTCCGCCAAAAAATTGTGTGTCCCCCCCCGTCCCCTCCATGTTTTGATAGCGAGTTCCACTCTTGCACCTATCCATGGTCTCCATAAATCCTGCCTCACCCACTGAATTACTCCAGCAGTTTGTCTTTATTTGCATGATTAAACTAACCATTTTAGTTTAGTTTAGAGATACCGTGCAGAAACAGGCCCTTCAGCCCACCGAGTCCATATTGACCAGTAATCCCCGCACATTAACACTATCCTAGGGACAATTTTCACATTTTTATACCGTCAATTAACCTACTAACCGCAAAGGCTACTGGGGACACTTTAAACTAGATCGGTTGGGGGAAGGGACTCAAATAGAGAAAGCAAGTAGACCGTGCGTAAGCCAGGAGGCAGAGAAGGAAAGCAGTCAGACGCAACACGTAGGGGGGAAAGAAGAAGAAAATAATAAACAGAGAATAAGAGGTGGTGGGTTTCTTAAATGTGTGAGCAGAGAGACAGATGGGTGTAAAATGAGGATAGAAGCAATAGGTAGCAGGGTGAAAAGTGGCAGGCAGACAAATCCTGGGCAAAAATCAAAAAAGGTCACCTTTCAACATATTTGTAAAAGGGGCAAGAGTGTTGTAAAAACAAGCCTGAAGGCTTTGTGTCTCAATGCGAGGAGCATTCATAATAAGGTGGATGAGTTGAATGTGCAGATAGCTATTAATGATTATGATATAGTTGGGATCACGGAGACATGGCTCCAGGGTGACCAAGGCTGGGAGCTGAACATCCAGGGATATTCAATATTCAGGAGGGATAGACAGAGAGGAAAAGGAGGTGGAGTAGCGTTGCTGGTTAGAGAGGAGATTAACGCAATAGAACGGAAGGACATTAGCTTGGAGGATGTGGAATCGATATGGGTGGAGCTGCGAAACACTAAGGGGCAGAAAACGCTAGTGGGTGTTGTGTACAGGCCACCTAACAGTAGTAGTGGAGTTGGGGATGGCATCAAACAGGAAATTAGAAATGCGTGCAACAAAGGTAAAACCGTTATAAAGGGTGACTTCAATCTACATATAGATTGGGTGAATCAAATTGGCTGGGGTGCTGAGGAAGAGGATTTCTTGGAATGTATGCAGGATAGTTTTCTAAACCAACATATAGAGGAATCAACGAGAGAGCAGGCTATTCTAGACTCGGTATTGAGTAATGAGGAAGGGTTAGTTAGCAGCCTTGTTGTGCATGGCCCCTTGGGCAAGAGTGACCATAATATGGTTGAGTTCTTCATTAGGATGGAGAGTGACATTGGTAATTCAGAAACACGGGTCCTGAACTTAAAGAAAGGTAACTTTGAGAGTATGAGACGTGAATTGGCCAAGATAGACTGGCAATTGATTCTTGCAGGGTTGACGGTGGATATGTAATGGAAGACATTTAAAGACTGCATGGATGAACTGCAACAATTGTTCATCCCAGTATGGCAAAAGAATAAATCAGGGAAGGTAGTGCATCCGTGGATAACAAGGGAAATCAGGGATAGTATCAAAGCAAAAGATGAAGCGTACAAATTAGCCAGAGATAACAGCCTACCAAAGGACTGGGAGAAATTCAGAGTCCAACAGAGGAGGACAAAGGGCTTAATTAGGAAAGGGAAAATGGATTATGAAAGAAATCTGGCAGGAAACATAAAAACTGACTGCAAACGTTTTTATCGATATGCGAAGCGAAAACGATTAGTTAAAACAAATGTAGGTCCCTTGCAGTCAGAAACAGGTGAATTGATCATGGGGAACAAGGACATGGCAGACCAATTGAATAACTACTTTGGTTCTGTCTTCACTAAGGAATACATAAATAATTTGCCGGAAATAGCAGGGGATCACTGGTCAAATGAGATGGAGGAACTGAGTGAAATCCAGGTTAGCCGGAAAGTGGTGTTAGGTAATTTGAATGGATTAAAGGCCGATAAATCCCCAGGGCCAGATAGGCTGCATCCCAGGGTACTTAAGGAAGTAGCCTCAGAAATAGTGGATGCCTTAGTGATAATTTTTCAAAACTCTTTAGATTCTGGAGTAGTTCCTGAGGATTGGAGGGTAGCTAATGTAACCACACTTTTAAAAAAAGGAGGGAGAGATAAAATGGGGAATTACAGACCAGTTAGTCTAACATCGGTAGTGGGGAAACTGCTAGAGTCAGTTATTAAAGATGGGATAGCAGCACATTTGGAAAGTGGCGAAATCATTGGACGAAGTCAGCATGGATTTACGAAAGGTAAATCATGTCTGACGAATCTTATTGAATTTTTTGAGGATGTAACTAGTAGAGTGGATAAGGGAGAAGCAGTGGATGTGTTATATCTGGACTTTCAGAAGGCTTTCGACAAGGTCCCACACAAGAGATTAGCATACAAATTTAAAGCACACGGTATTGGCGGTTCAGTATTGATGTGGATAGAGAACTGGCTGGCAGACAGGAAGCAAAGAGTAGGAGTGAACGGGTCCTTTTCAGGATGGCAGGCCGTGACTAGTGGGTTGCCGCAAGGCTCAGAGCTGGGACCCCAGGTATTTACAATATATATTAATGATTTGGACGAGGGAATTAAATGCAACATCTCGAAGTTTGCGGATGACATGAAGCTGGGGGGCAATGTTAGCTGTGACGAGGATGCTAGGAGGCTGCAAGGTTACTTGGATAGGCTGGGTGAGTGGGCAAATGCATGGCAGATGCAGCATAATGTGGATAAATGTGAGGTTATCCACTTTGGTGGCAAAAACAGGAAAGTAGACTATTATTTGAATGGTGACCGATTAGGAAAAGGGGAGATGCAACGAGACCTGGGTGTCATGGTCTACCAGTCATTGAAAGTAGCCATGCAGGTGCAGCAGGCAGTGAAGAAAGCGAATGGTATGTTGGCATTCATAGCAAAAGGATTTGAGTACAAGAGCAGGGAGGTTCTACTGCAGTTGTACAGGGTCTTGGTGAAGCCACACCTGGAGTATTGTGTACAGTTTTGGTCTCCTAATCTGAGGAAAGACAATCTTGCCATAGAGGGAGTACAGAGAAGGTTCACCAGACTGATTCCTGGGATGGCAGGACTTCCATATGAAGAAAGACTGGATAGACTCGGCTTGTACTCGCTGGAATTTAGAAGATTGAGGGGGGATCTCATAGAGACTTACAAAATTCTTAGGGGGTTGGACAGACTAGATGCAGGAAGATTGTTCCTGATGTTGGGGAAGTCCAGGACAAGGGGTCACAGTTTAAGGATAAGGGGGAAGTCTTTTAGGACCGAGATGAGAAAATCATTTTTCACACTGTGAGTGGTGAATCTGTGAAATTCTCTGCCACAGAAGGTAGTTGAGGCCAGTTTGTTGGCTATATTTAAGAGGGGGTTAGATGTGGCCCTTGTGGCTAAAGGGAACAGGGGGTATGGAGAGAAGGCAGGTACAGGATACTGAGTTGGATGATCAGCCATGATCATATTGAATGGCGGTGCAGGCTCGAAGGTCCGAATGGCCTACTCCTGCACCTATTTTCTATGTTTCTATAAACTGTGTAGAAAGAACTGCAGATTTATCAGCAAGCAGCCCCATTGTTAGCCTTCTGCTTGAAAAAATTGATTGAAGCCGCAGAGGGCATGATTTTCCTGTAACAAACGCAAATGGTGACGCCCTGCAATGATTATCTGAAGCCCAGTTTCAAAATGTGAAATAAAACCCAAAAGTACCGGAAAATAGTCAACATTGCCACAGAAGGGGTTAGGGTAGGGGGAGGTTCAGCGAGACCTGGGTGTCTTTGTACTCCAGTCACTGAATGTTGGCGTGTAGGTACAGCTGGCCGTGAAGAAAGCTAACGGAATGTTGGCCTTCATAACAAAAGGATTTCAGTATAGGAGTAAAGAGGTTCTTCTGCAGTTGTATAGGGCTCTGATAAGACCATATCTGGGGTATTGTGTACAGTTTTGGTCTCCTAATTTGAGGAAGGACATCCTTGTGATTGAGGAAGTGCAGCGTAGGTTCACGAGATTCATCCTTGGGATGGCAGGGCTGTCATATGAGGAAAGATTGAAAAGACTAGACTTGTATTCACTGGAGTTTAGAAGGATGAGGGGATTCTTATAGAAACATATAAAATTATAAAAGGACTGGACAAGCTAGATGCAGGAAAATTGTTCCCAATGTTGGGCAAGTCCAGAACCAGAGGCCACAATCTTAGAATAAAGGGGAGGCCATTTAAGACTGCGGTGAGAAAAAACTTTTTCACCTAGAGAGTTGTGAATTTGTGGAATTTCCTGCCACAGAGGGCAGTGGAGGCCAAATCAATGGATGGTTTTAAGGGAGAGTTAGATAGAGCTCTAGGGGCTAGTGGAATCAAGGGATATGGGGAGAAGGCAGGCACAGGTTATTCATTGGGGATGATCAGCCATGATCACAATGAATGGCGGTGCTGGCTCAAAGGGCCGAATGGCCTCCTGCACCTATTTTCTATGTTTCTAAGGCTGTGGAGGCAAAGTCCATTGATATTTTTAATGCAGAGATTGATAGATTCTTGATTGGTACAGATGTTATGGACTATGGGGAGAAGGCAGGAGAATAGGGTTGAGAAGGAAAGAAAGATCAGCCATGATTGAATGGCGGAGTAGTCTTGATGGGCCGAGTGGCTTAATTAGTCAGAATGATACAGTGTGGAAACAGGCCATTCAGCCCAAATGGCCCACACCGGCCAACATGTCCCAGCTGCACTAGTCCCGCCTGCCTGCAGTTGGCCCATATCCCTCCAAACCTGTCCTATCCATGTAACTGTCTAACTTTCTTAAACGTTGGGATAATCCATGCCTCAACTACCTCCTCTGGCATCTAGCTCCTTACACCCATCACCCTTTGTGTGAAAAAGTTACCCCTCAGATTCCTATATTTTCTCCATCACCTTAAACACATGTCCTCAGGTCCTCAATTCTGGGCAAGAGACTGAATTTGCCCAATCTATTCCTCTCATGATTTTATACACCTCTATAAGATCACCCCTCATCCTCCTGCACTCCAAAGAATAGAGTCTCAGCCTACTCAACTTGTCCCTATACCTCAGACCCTCTAGGTCTGGCAACATCCTCTCTATCATTTCCAGCTTGACAATATCTTTCCTAAACCATGGTGGCCAAAACTGAACAGAATACTCTGAACGCGGCTTCACCAACACCTTATACAACTGCAACATGACCTCCTAACTTCTATACTCAATACTCTGATGAAGGCCAATATGCCAAAAGCCTTTTTGACCATCCCATCTACCTGTGATTCCACCTTCAAGGAACCATGCACCTGCTCTCTTAGATCCCGCTGCTCTACAACACTCCCCATAGCCCTACCATTCAGTGTATAGGTCCTGCCCATGTTAGATGTCCCAAAATGCAACACCTCACATTTCTCTGCATGAAATGCCATCAACCATTCCTCAGCCCACCTGGCCAATTGATCAAGATCATGCTGCAATTCTTCACAACCATCTTCACTATCTACAAAACCACCCACTTTTGTATCATCAGCAAATTTGCTAATCTTGCCATGTATGTTCTCATCCAAATCATTGATATCAATGACAAACAGTAGCAGGCCCAGCACCTAACCCTGAGGCACACCACTAGTCACAGGCCTCCATTCTGAGACGCAACCTTCCACCATCACCCTCTGCTTTCTTCCATGAAGCCAATTTTCTATCCATTCAGCTATCTCAGCTTGGAGCCTATGCAATCTAATTTACCAGAGCAGCCTCCCAAGTTGAATACTTTGCTGAACTCCATGTATACAACATCTACAGCTCTGCCTTCATCAACATTTTTGATCATGTCTTCAAAAAATTCTGATTTGTTAGACATGACCTACCAGGTACAAAACCATGTTGACTATCCCTAATCAGCCCTTGTCCATCTAAATGCCTGTATAACCTATCTTTCTAAATGCTCTCCAGTAACTTTCCAACTAGAGATGTTAAGCTCACTGGCCTATAGTTCCCAGCATTTTCCCTGCAGCCCTTCTTGAATAGAGGCACAACATTTTCCCACGTTAAGGCATCCTGACGGGCCAGAAGGCTTCCCGACAGGTTGTGCGCCGCGGCTGAGGACTAGAAACGCGGCCAGAGGCCTTTATCGAGGCTCTACAGTCTCGATGCCTCCCAGATCGGCAAGTAAAATCCCTGGTCGGGGTCTGGCCGAGGCCTCGTGGGTTGGACGGAGGAGTCGGGCAACGCGGGTCGGAGTCCAGGTCGTTGGACCGGACGAAGGAGCCCACGGCTGGGGCCTGGGTCCGCACCATGGAGGCGTGAAGTGGGGCGTTGGCAGCGGTGAAGCCTGGCAATGATGGGGCCTCGGCGGTGGTGAAGCCTCATGGTAGCAGCGATGCCTCGCGGGTCGGCAGCCAATGAGAGCGCCGGGGACCACCGTGAGGGGGGGAGAGGAAGAACAATTGAGGACCCGGCATGGGGGGACTGCTGTGGGGGGGGGGGCAGAACAAAGGACAATGGGGACCCGGCTTGGAGGAACCGCTGTGGGGGGGGGGAGAACAAAAGGAAGAGCCAGCATGCTTTGTAACTTTGTCAGCACCGTACGTGGCTGCCATTTGCATTAATTGGGTATGCAAAGAATTTCATTGTGCCAAGTCACATGACAATAAAGTATTCCATTCGATTTGGGCAGTCCAGGAGGTGCAGCGGTAGAGTTGCTACCTTACAGCGAATGCAGCACTGAAGACCTGGGTTCAATCCCGACTATGGGTGCTGTTTGTACAGAGTTTGTACGTTCTCCCCGTGATCTGCGTGGGTTTTCTCTGAGATCTTCGGTTTCCTCCAACACTCCAAAGACGTACAAGTTTGTAGATTAATTGGCTTGGTAAATGTAAAAAATTGTCCCTAGTGGGTGTAGGATAGTGTTAATGTGCGGGGATCGCTGGTCGTTGCTGACCTGTTGGGCCGAAGGGCTTGTTTCCGCTCTGTATCTCCAAACTAAACTAAAAAAAAAACTAAACCATCTAGTCTTCCTACACCACGTCTATTTAAATTACATTATTACTTATGAACCAAGTCACAGCATTCTTTGCCTTTTCAAAATGTTATATCTGTAATGCAACTATCTGCCAAAGGTGACTAAACCAATGGCAAGTTTATCTGTAACCTGATTCACCAGGTTATCACCAAGTCTCGAGTGCTTGTATAATTAGCAGAGGCTGCATAGATTGAGAAACTGGAGCATAGGATGCTCCTGGGTGGAATACAAGTGAATCGTCTGCTTTATTTCCCAGGGTAAGGGAGTCGAGGGCATACATTTAAAATAGACCTGAGGTGCAATGTGGTTGGTGCATACATGGAATAAGCTGCTAGAGGGAGCTGTGGAGTCATGTACAATTGTAATGTTACTAAATTGATCAAAATACTCCGAGTGTGATCTCACCAATTTACTTGTATTGGTCCAATCTCTCCGACCCACAGTATGTCCAAAATACCTCGCATGCTCTTCGTTTCTTTAATGACTTCCTCTTTCCAAGCTCCCTCATCTTTACTATGGACGTTCAGTCACTCTACACCTCCATCCCCCATCGGGAAGGCCTTAAAGCCCTCCGTTTCTTCCTCAACCACAGAACCATCCAATTTCCCTTGACGAACACTCTACTGTAGGTGGAGCTGTTCTCACACTTAATAACTTTTCCTTCAACTCCTCCCACTTCCTCCAAGACCAAGGCATTGAGATTTCCCTTGACGAACACTCTACTGTAGGTGGAGCTGTTCTCACACTTAATAACTTTTCCTTCAACTCCTCCCACTTCCTCCAAGACCAAGGCATTGACGACTACATGGGTGCTACCTCCTGCACCCATGCAGAACTCATGGACTTCACCTTCACCACCAATTTCCATCCTGCACTCAAATTTACTTGGACCATCTCTGACCGCTCCCTCCCCTTACTTGATCTCACAGTCCCCATCTCAGAATCGACTATCGACTGACGTCTATTACAAACCCACTGACTCTCACAACTTTCTCGACTACACTTCTTCCAACCCTGCTTCGTGCAAAGACTCCCCTACTCCCAATTCCTCCGTCTACACCGCATCTTCGCCCAAGATGAGGTGTTCCATACCAGGACATCTGAGATGTCCTCATTCTTTAGGGAATGGGGGTTTCCATCTCCCATCATAGATAAGGCCCTCACTCATTCTCCTCAGTACCCCACAGCTCCAGCCTTGCTCCCCCTAGTCCAGGGGTTCCCAACCTTTTTCGTCCCATATACCTCTGGCAACTTTAATAGCACATAACAATGTTATTTCACTTATTTATAGACAACTAATGATGAACAGATACTGGTATACCAGAACCAAACAGTCAGTCAATGAGAAAAAATATGTACAAATACAGAATCAATAAATTTACCCAGGTTGGGAACCCTTGCCCTAATCCCTACTTTTCACCCCATCAGCTGTCGCATACAACACATAATCCTCTGAAATTCTCACCACCTCCAACGGGATCCAACCACTAGCCACATTTTCCCATCTCCACCCCTTTCCGCCTTCTACAGAGAATGTTCCCTCCGCAACTCCCTGGTTCACTCATTCCTTCCCACCCCCTCCCCAGAAACCACAGAAGATGCAACACCTGTTCCCATACCTCCTCCCTCGACTCTGTCCAGGGCCCCGACAGTCCTTTCTGGTTAGGCAGAGGTTCACTTGCCCCTCCTCCAATCTCATCTACTGTATCCATTATTCAAGATGTGGACTCTTATGCATCAGTAACACTAAAAGTCTGGGCATTTAAGAAGGAACTGCAGATGCTGGAAAATCGAAGGTAGACATAAATGCTGAAAAAACTCAGCGGGTGAGACAGCATCTATGGAGCGAAGGAAATAGGCGATGTTTCGGGTTGAGACTGAAGAACCCGACTGAAGAAGGGTCTTGACCCGAAATGTCGCCTATTTCCTTCGCTCCATATACGCTGCCTCACCCGATGAGTTTCTCCAGCATTTTTGTCTACCTAAAATTCTGGGCGATCGTTTTGCTGCACACATTTGCTCATTCCCCCACAGACCTTTCAAGATACAAGATACATTTATTCGTCACACGAGCCAGATGGCACAGTAAAATGTGATCACCATACAGCCATACACTAAAATAAAGAACACAACATATGATAGATTTAAACATAAAACATCCCCACACAGCATAATCAAAAGTTTCCCACTGTGAGGGAAGGCACCAAAGTCAGTCATCTTCCTCGATGTTCACCCGTGATCGGGGCCGCCGGATCTCTCCGCAGTCGCCGCTACGGGCAGCCCACCGCTCAGGCCCACTCGCCAGGATGTTGGTTCTCTGACGTCGGGACTGGAGACCAACCTCAGCGGCTTGGACATCCAAAACGGCCGCTTCCCAACGAAGTCCGCGGCCCCCGACATCGCCAGGCTGCGCCGGGCAGAGATTCACGCTGGCGGCTCTCAGCAAAGGGCCCCAGGACTCCGCGATGTTGGTCAGCGTCGCCTGCGCTGGGAGCTCCTCGACCCACAGCTCCACAATGTCGATGCTGCAAGCCCAACGCTCCGGAGCTCCAAACGGACAAATGACGGCCAAGTGGGACAGGCCATTTACTAAAGCTTCTTGTGTCTATCTACTTTATACGAGTTTGCCCTCGACTCAAACTCGCAGTATAGTCAACACGTGGTCCTAGGGGGTCAAATGAGGTCACTGGAATTCTCCTTCATCCTCGAGGGAAGTTCCCGCGAACTCACGGCCTCAGCCACGTCACAGAATGTTGAACATTTTTCCGCGAGCATGGTTCTTTTTAACTCAAAGTGCAGTGGAGTGGGGTCACTATGTAATGACAGGCAGTCAAGGGCAGCCGTTGGCAATCTTCTTCGCTGACCGGACATTTTAATTGGCTCATCGGAGTTTTCAGGACCAAGGAAAACTGACTGGTAGGTAAAATGCCCACTAAACTCTATTATACTTTTAAAAAGTGTATCCACTCCTCCCCCCCCCCCCCCCCGTGCTCTCTAAAGAACTCACTGTGTAGCTGTCTTTTATCTTCCTCTTCATCGCGGGCTTGAATTTCAGACAGTGCTCCCCCGCTTTCCAAGTGGGGGGGAGGGGGGTGTGGGTGTGTGTCCGCTCCAGGGTTTCCTCGCTGACGGTCGATCCAGTTTTTCAGGTGAGTGCCCTGGAGCTTGATGATCGAAGACACTCTTCTGAATTCGTGGATTAGATTACCGCAGTGGATAGCGCCTTTAATCCTAGCTGTCTGTACCTGACCAATGCTGATCAGAACCTCAATAGCTCTCATCATCCAGGGTTCCTTACTCCCACCCGTTTTGAACTCTCTATCACAATTTCTAAACACCCCTTCTAAACACTCCAAACAACTTGCAAGATCCTGCCGTATACTAAAGTTAGCCTTGCCCCAATTTAGAACTTCAACTTCTGGAGCAGCCCAAAATCTTGCCCAGGCACCTCAATAACTTGCCCAGAATCGATCAAATTTTGCCCTCCCCTTTAAGGGATCCTTCACACATTGCCGAAGCAAACTTTCTGAACACACTTGACAAGGCACGAAGGCAGTCCCAGTCTATTTGGGAAATTTAAAATCCCCTACTCTGACAACTATTAATCTTACAGCTGTCTGCAATCTCCAGGCATACAAGTACAACAGGCAGTGAAGAAAGCTAATGGCATGTTGGCCTTCATAAAGAGAGGAGTTGAGTATAGGAGTTCAAGAATAAGGGGTAGGCCATTTAGAACTGAGATGAGGAAATTACCTTTTCACACAGAAAGTTGTGAATTTGTGGAATTCTCTGCCTCAGATGGAAGTGGAGGCCGATTTACTGGATACATTCAAAAGAGAGTTAGATAGAGCTCTTGGGGCTAGTGGAATCATGGGGTAAGGGGAAAAGGCATGAACGGGGCACTGATTGTGGATTATCAGCCATGATCATGTTGAAAGGCAGTGCTGGCTCGAGGGGCAGAATGGCCTATTCCTGCACCTATTGTCTATGTATCTATTTATTTATCTAATTACCAGTGATTATTTGGGGGCCTACAGTACAATTCCAACTAGGAGATCATAGTCATAGACTCTTACAATGTGGAAACAGGACCTTTGGCGTAAATGCTGCAAGCCAGCAATAGATGGTGGAAGAATGACCAGAGAACAGTAGAGGGAACCTTCCTTTCAAAATGATGGACAGAGAAGGGAGGGAAACCGGTCTCTTGGTGGAATCTGAAAGTGCCATCAAGGAAATCAAGTGGTAAAGAAGCCATATGGTATGCTTGGCTTCATTCGACAAGGCATTGAGAATGGTCTTGACCCAAAACATCATCCATTCCTTCACTCCAGAGATGTTGCCTGTGCTGCTGAGTTACTCCAGCTTTTTGTGTCTAGCTTCAGATTAAACCAGCATCTGCAGTTCTTTCTTGCACATTGAGTATAAGAGTTAGGAAGTTATGATGTAACTTTAAAGACCAAAGTGTGAGATTTAGCGAGACACAACATGGCTCTATCAGCTGCGCTACTGTGCCACCCACTAAATGGCAGTGCATTTTGAGGAGTCAAACTAGGCCTGAACCTTCATGGTGAATGGTAGACCCCCTAGGGAGCATTGCAGAGCAGATGGATTGAGCACGAGCACAAGCACACAGTTCCTTGCAAATCAATCAATCAGTTTTTTTTCATCACATACACATGTAAGTGCAGTGAAATGAATTTGCCAGCAGCGGTACAATCAATAAAGAACACACAATACACAATAAAATTAAACACAAACATCCACCACTGCATTCTTCACTGTGGTGGAAGGCGCAAAGTATAGTCAGTCTTCCTCCATTGTTCACCTGTGGTCGGGGCCATAAACCTCCGTAGTCGCCGCTACAGACAGCCCGATGTACAGGCCCTCTCGTCGGGATAGTTAAATCTCCGACGTCGGGACGGTCGAAAACACTCCGCGGCCTGGAGGTCCCGAATCGGCGCTTTCCTAAAAATGTCACCGATAGGCAGGATGATAAAGACGGCTTTGGGTGCATCGGCCGTCATCAGTCAGCTATTGAGTATATAATTTGGGATATTAGGCCACATTTATAGTATTGTGTTCAGTTTTGGTCACCTTGCTATAGCAAGGATGTTGAGACACCAATTGAGATGCTGTTTGTCCCAAAAAAGGACACAAAGTGCTGGAGTAGCTCAGCGGGTCAGACCAATCTGAAATATCACCTATCCGTGTTCTCCAGGGATGCTGCCTGACCTGCTGAGTTACTCCAGCATTGTGTGTCATTTATATTGGTAGGATGACATTAGGCTGGCATGAAATGCAGAGAGGATTTATGAGGATGTGGCTAGGATTCAAGGCAGAGATTGGGCGAGCTACGACTTTATTCCTAGGAAGGCAAGCGGCAAAGGGGTGATCTTATAGACATGTATAAAATCATGAGGGAAATTGACAGTGTGAAAGCAAAGTCTTTTAAAGATTTGTTGTGTAGAAACAGTGTCAGTGCCTTTTGACCCAACTTGTCCAAACCAACTAACCAACATGTCCCATCTATACTAGTTCTTCCTGAATGCTGAATAGCAGGACCTCCAGGGTTGTTATCTCTGGTTTGCTTCCAGTTCCTCGTGCTGGCGAGAGCAGGAACAGGGAGATACGGGACCTGAATGTGTGGCTGAGAAACTGGTGCAGGAGGCAGGGATTTCGATTCTTAGATCACTGGGATCTGTTTTGGAGTAAGGGGGAACTGTATAAAAGGGACGGATTGCATCTTAACAGGTTGGGGACCAGCATTCTGGCAGGCAGGTTTGCCACTGCTACACAGGTGGTTTTAAACTGAATAAGGGGGGGGTGGGGTGGCAAATGTGGTAGTCGACAATGGAGTTAAAGGGAAAGAGAGTAAAGGAATGGTTAATGACCCCAGAATTAACAGGAAAGGAAGCTCACAAAGGGATAGGAAACTATGGCCAAGTGTAATAGGGATCGATGTGAAAGGTGAGATGCGTAAGGAATTAAAAGTATTGTATATGAATACACGAAGTATATGAATTAAAGTAGATGAGCTTGAGGCTCAGTTAGAGGTTGGTAGATATGACATTGTGGGGATTACTGAGATGTGGCTGCAGGAGGATTGGGGCTGGGAACTTAATATTCAGGGTTATACATCCTATAGAAAGGAGGGGGGGGGGGTAGCTCTGCTGGTGAGGGATGGAATTCAGTCCCTTGCGAGGGAAGACATACGGACTGACGAGGTAGAGTCACTGTGGATTGAGTTGAGGAATTGTAAAGGCAAGAAGACACTAATTGGTGTTATCTACAGACCCCCAAATAGTAGCCCGGATGTAGGGTGTAAGTTGCAGCAGGAGCTAAAACTGGCATGTAACAAAGGTAATGCCACTGGGGTGATGGGGGATTTCAATATGCAGGTAGACTGGGAAAATCAGGTTGGTTCAGGACCCCAAGAAAGAGAGTTTGTAGAATGCCTCCGAGATGGATTCTTAGAGCTGCTTGTAATGGAGCCGACCAGAGAAAAGGCAATTCTGGATTTAGTGTTGTCCAATGAAACAGATAAGAGAACTCGAGGTAAAGGAGCCGCTTGGAGGTAGTGATCATAATATGATTAGTTTTAATCTGCAATCTGAGAAGGAGAAGGTTAAATCGGAAGTGTCAGTGATGCAGTTGAACAAAGGGGATTATGAAGGCATGAGAGGGGAGTTGGCCAAGGTAGACTGAAAAGGGATCCTAGCAGGAACGACGGTGGAACAGCAATGGCAGGAATTTTGGGGCATAGTCCAGAAGACGCAGGATTATTTCATTCCAAAAAGGAAGAAAGATTCTAAGGGGAGTAGGAGGCAACCGTGGCTGACAAGAGAAGTTAGGGATAGAATAAAACTAAAAGAAAAGATGTATAACACAGCAAAGAGTAGCCGGAAGCCAAAGGATTTGGAAACTTTCATAGGACAACAGAAGGAAACAAAACGGGCAATACGGGCTGAAAAGATGAAGTACGAAGGGAAGCTGGCCAGGAATATAAAGAAGGACAGTAAAAGCTTATTTTTACTATGCTAAGGGAAAAGAGTAGCAAAGTCAAATGTGGGTCCCTTGAAGGTTGACATGGGTGAAATTATTATGGGCAACATGGAAATGGTAGAAGAGTTGAATAGGTACTTCGGATCTGTCTTCACTAAGGAAGACACAAACAATCTCCCAGATGTACTGGAGGACAGAGGATCTAAGGGGGTAGAGGAACTGAAAGAAATTTTCATTAGGTGAGAAATAGTATTGGGTAGGCTAATGGGACTGAAGGGTGATAAATCCCCTGGGCCTGATGGTCTGCATCCCAGGGTCCTCAGGGAGGTGGTTCTGGAAATAGTGGATGCATTGGTGATCATTTTCCAATGTTCAATAGATTCAGGATCAGTTCCTGTGATTGGAGTTATCCCACTTTTCAAGAAAGGAGCGAGAGAGATAACGGGGAATTACAGACCAGTTAGCCTGACTTCGGTGGTGGGAAAGATGCTGGAGTCAATTATTAAAGAGTTAATAATGGGGCATTTGGATAGCAGTAAAAGGATTAGTCCAAGTCAACATGGATTTATGAAAGGGAAATCGTGCTCGACTAATCTTCTGGAATTTTTTGAGGATGTGACAAGTAAAATGGATGAAAGAGTGCCAGTGGATGCAGTGTATCTAGACTTTCAGAAAGCCTTTGATAAGGTCCCGCACAGGAGACGGGTGACTAAAATTAGAGCACATGGTATTGGGGGTAGGGTGTTGACATGGATAGAACATTGGTTGGCAGACCGGAAGCAAAGAGTAGGGTCCTTTTCAGCATGGCAGGCAGTGGCGAGTGGAGTGCCGCAAGGCTCGGTGTTGGGGCCGCAACTGTTTACCATATATATTAATGATTTGGAAGAGGGAATTAGGATCAACACTAGCAAGTTTACGGATGACACAAAACTGGGTGGCAGTGTGAACTGTGAAGAGGATGTTAGGAGGTTGCAGGGTGACCTGGACAGGTTGAGTGAGTGGGCGGATGCGTGGCAGATGCAGTATAATATAGATAAATGTGAGGTTATCCACTTTGGCAGCAAATACAAGGGGGCAGATTATTATCTCAATGGGGCTAGGTTAGGTAAGGGGGAGGTGCAGCGAGACCTGGGCGTCCTTGTACACCGGTCACTGAAAGTTGGCTTACAGGTACAGCAGGCAGTGAAGAAAGCTAATAGAATGTTCGCCTTCATAACAAGAGAATTTCAGTACAGGAGTAAAGAGATTCTTCTGTAGTTGTATCGGGCTCTGGTGAGACCACATCTGGACTATTGTGTACAGTTTTGGTCTCCTAATTTGAGGAAGGACATCCTTGAGGCAGTGCAGCGTGGGTTCACGAGATTGATCCCTGGGATGGCGGGACTGTCATATGAGGAAAGATTGAAAAGACTAGGCTTGTATTCATTGGAGTTTAGAAGGATCTTATAGAAACATATAAAATTATAAATTGACTGGAAAAGCTAGATGCAAGAAAAATGTTCCCAATGTTGGGCAAGTCCAGAACCAGGGGCCACAACCTTAGAATAAAGGGGAGGTCATTTAAGACTGAGGTGAGAAAAAACTTTTTCACCCAGAGAGTTGTGAATTTATGGAATTCCCTGCCACAGAGGGCAGTGGAGGCAAAGTCACTGGATGGATTTAAGAGAGAGTTAGGTAGAGCTCTAGGGGCTAGTGGAGTCAAGGGATATGGGGAGAAGGCCGGCACAGGTTATTGATAGGGGACGATCAGCCATGATCACAATGAATGGCTGTGCTGGCTCGAAGGGCTGATTGGCCTCCTCCTGCACCTATTTACAATGTTTCTATGTTACCTCCCTGTGTTTGGCCCCTATCCCTCTAAACCTGTCCAAATATTTATTGCACATTGTAATGCTACTTGCGTCAACTCCCTCTTCTGACAGCTCTTTCCATACACCCACCAATCTATGTGTGAAAAGGTTACCCCTCAGGTTCCGATAAAATCTTTCCCCCCCTCACATTGAATAGGAACCAGAGGGCACCTTTTTCAATAGACAATAGACAACAGGTGCAGGAGTAGGCCATTCAATTTGATCATGGTTGATCATCCCCAATCAGTACCCCGTTCCTGCCTTCTCCCGATATCCCCTTGCTCCGCTATCTTCAAGAGTCCTATCTAGCTCTCTTGAAAGTATCCAGAGAACCAGCCTCCACCGCCCTCTGAGGCAGAGGATTCCTCAGACTCACAACTCCGTGAGAAAAAGTGTTTCTTCGTCTCCATTCTAACTGGCTTACCCCTTATTCTTCAACTGTGACCCCTGGTCCTTGACTCCCCCAACATCGGGAACACGTTTCCTGCCTGTTGCGTGTCCAAACCCTTAACAATCTTATACGTTTCAATAAGATCCCCTCTCATCCTTCTAAACTCCAGAGTATACAAGCCCAGCTGCTCCATTCTCTCAGCATATGACAGTCCCGCCATCCCGGGAATTAACCTTGTAAACCTATGCTGCACTCCCTCAATAGCAAGAATGTCGTTCCTCTAATTAGGGGACCAAAACTGCACACAATACTCAAGGTGTGGTCTCACTAGGGCCCTTTGCAACTGCAGAAGGACTTCTTTCCTCCTATACTCAACTCCTCTCGTTATAAAGGCCTAACATGGCATTCGCTTTCTTCACTGCCTGCTGTACCTGCATGCTACTTTCAATGACTGATGAATAAGGGCCCCCAGATCCCATTGTACTTCCCCTTTTCCCAACTTGACACCATTTGGATAGTAATCTGCCTTCCTGTTTTTGCTACCAAAGTGGATAACCTCATATTTATCCACACATTTATTCACTCAGGGGGCGGTGGGTATATGAAATGAGCTGCCAAAGGAGGTAGGCACAAAATGCTGCAGTAACTCAGCAGGACAGGCAGCATCTTTGAAAAGGAATGAAGTTTCTTCAGTCCGAAGAAGGGTCTCGACCCGAAACATCACCTATTCCTTCTCTCCAGAGATGTTGCCTTTCCCGCCGAGTTACTCCAGCATTGTGTGTCTACCTTCGATTTAAACCAGCATCTGTAGTTCTTTCCTACACATCCTGCCAGAGGAGGTAGTTGAGGCAGGTGTAACAACGACAATGCAAGCAGTACCTCATGCAAATATAGATTGTATTTGAGCATGTATTTGAGCCATCCAACTTGGGCAAAGTTTCATAGAGTGGTTGGTTTAGGCACAGGTAATATTACCAGAATGGAGTTGCATGCATATGTGTGTAACTAAGTAAGCAAACATAAATTTATACATTCACAATGTTATAACTTGTTTATTTTGAAAATACTAGTAAATACAAGAACATTCAAATTACTGTGACAAAAAAGTGTATTCATGAGCACGATACTGTCAATTTTCATAAAAATTGCAAATACAATTAAACCAGTCAAATTTTCTAGAATGAAAAATTTGTCAAAAGCTTTTCCTCAGAACAGATGCAAAAAAAAAATACATAGCTTCTTTCATTAAAAATCACATTTGATGTACTGAAAATAGACCTTTGGAACCAACAAAACATAACTTATTAAAAATCTTTCAGATACAACAGAAAAAATTGAATAATACTGATGCACAACTATTGAAGGGTCCATTCATATATTTTACCACTAGCATTAATTGTTCTCATTCACAAGAGAACACACATAATCCACAACTTGCCATTACTTTACTGCTACGTTAATTTACAAGTAAAAAAATAAGGTAGCTTGAGAACTGATGCTTCTAAATGAAATCAAATTCTAATTTACTCACCAATATTTAAAAGTAGTATTTCATCCACTTACAACATGATTCAAAAAAATACAATGCTGGTATTTTTTATTCTCACAATTAGCTGTAATTTCTCAAATAGTTGAAATCCCCAGTATTTGATTATCTTTTGTCTCTTTTCTTTACCGATATAACCATATAACCACTTAACAATTACAGCATGGAAACAGGCCTTCTCGGCCCTTCCAGTCCGTGCCAACCATTTATTTCCCCCTAGTCCCATCTACCTGCACTCAGACCATACCCCTCCATTCCCTTCCATATACCTATCCACTTTACTTTTAAATGTTAAAATCGATCCTGCCTCCTATAATAGGACAATTGCCAAACTATCAAAAATAAACAATGTTCCTTCCAAAAGATAGTTTGGTTGGCTATTAAATATAATACTGAAGTGACAAATAGAATATTGCCCACATTAAACTAGGGTCTAGTGCCAAATTTGAGTATATGATATCATAAACGGCAGAACCCATGCAATATTTTCAGGACAGATTATTTTACAAGGCCAGATGTTCCAACATGTTGGTCGAGTTGCTAAACATAGATGAGAGAGTTCCGCTTCATCCACTATTGATCCATTCAATCAATTTGTCAACTTTCAGCTCAATTCAAACAAATTATTAATCCTTCATTACATTTCATGGAAACTCATTAAAATTACTGAGTTAAACATCACCTATTACATACCACAAACATTATTTGCTGCATAGATAATTTCTAAAAAAATCATTCCCCACAGGAAAATGTTGCATTATTAAAATCTATTAGTCAAAATGCTTCAACTCATCAAGACATCACATGCCAGTATCTCCAGATTTTCATCCCCTTTTCACAATTGGCATTTCGTAAAACAAATAAAGATGAGGAACAAAGCTTGCCGGCTAATTAAAACTGGTCCAACTTGTATTTACTTTGAGGATGCAACAATATCTTTAAGATTTTCATAATCAACAAAGCTTTGTTTTCAGAACTTTCCTCTAGTTTCCACTCAAGCTATTTGTATGCAAAATCTCCCCAAAATCAATACTATTTAACTTTCTATCAATGCACATTTTAGAAAAGTTAAAATAACTCCAGCATCTTTAATGTGGCATTTGTGACAGTGGCAATCTATAAATTGGGAGTAACAGTTTTAAATTGTGAGAAAAATAAATGAATTTACTGTCAGAGCAGCAAATCAGTTCAAATCTTTAACATCTTTATTGGTACCCATGTGTTCAGAGGAGCCAGTTTATTTTTCAATGGTCTGTGCAATGAGTGGAAACTCCGAAAAGTATATTTATTCAACCAGTTTTTTTGGGTGGCACTACCTTGCGCTTTTTTTCTTTCTTAAAAGTAGCACAAAAGATCAGGGAACCTGGATTTCCACAGAAAGCTCCAGAATCCTTTGCACACAATACAATTATTTTGGTTGATTGGTTCCAAGATAAATATCCAAAGTCCATCCTTATTTACATGTGGACATTCTTGCCTAGATTGTTGCTTTTCAGTAACAACCTTTCAATGGTGAATTCCATACAAGAAAAGGAGGTACAAATGAAGAGTAAAAGCAAGACTTTAATATTAGTTTTAAGTAGTAACTTTAAAAAAATAAATCTGATAGTATTAGGCATAACAATTAATGAGGGAGGGGATAGAGTCCTAATGCTTCATGGTGAGGTCAACAATATGAGTGTCCTGTTTGGAGAACACATGAAGTAGATTACTAAAATTATAGAACAGAGAACAGTGCCTATCCAAAAGCCTCTTACATGTTATTATTGTATCTGCTTCACTTGGAGGAAGGTGGGTATGTGGAATGAGCTGCCTGAGGTGGCAGTTGAGACAGGTACAAAATCAACATATAAAATGCACTTGGACCAGTACATGGCTAGGAAAGGTTTAGGAGGCCAAATGCTGGCAGATGAATAGTTTAGATGGGGCCCCTTGGTTGGCATGGACGAGTTGGGCCAAAGGGCCTGTTTTCGTGATGTTCGACTTTATGATTCTCTATCAACATGCCAAATGTGAAACGGCTCATATGTGAGGATGTTGTTTGTAGATTTTAGTTCTGCATTCAACACCATCATCCCCAGCAGAATGGTGGACAAACTGTTTGACCTGGGTGTAAATGCCAACACATGCAGATGGATCAAGGACTTCTTAACAGACCGCCCACAGACTATCAGGATGGGGTCCAATCACTCCCCAGACCTGACGCTCAGCACAGGAGCGCCACAAGGTTGTGCGCCGAGTCCTATTCTCTACACAATATACACTCATGACTGCACACCGACACACAGCACAAAACGGATCATTAAGTTTGCAGATGACACGACTGTGGTAGGGCTGATAAATAACAACGACGAGTCTGCCTACAGAGATGAAGTCCAAAAACCCCCTGTCTGGTGCACGAACAATAGCCTGGTACTCAACCCAACCAAAACAAAAGAACTGGTTATTGAATTCAGGAGGAGGAGAGAGGAACCTGCTCCTCTTTGCATCAAAGGAGACATGGTGGAGAGAGTCACTGACGTTAAGTTCCTGGGCACATACATCTCCCAGGACCTTACATGGACAACACCATCACTCTCGTAAAGAAGTCGCAGCAGCGGCTATATTTCCTGAGGAATCTGCGGAGAGCAAACGTCTCACAGCAGTTGCTGCTGTCCTTCTACCGGTGCGCTGTGGAAAAATCCTCTCCTATGGCATCCTGGCGTGGTTTGCTAGCTGGACTGTGGCTGGAAGGAAGGGTTATTAAAACAGCACAGAGCATCACAAACGCTCAACTACCCTCCCTGGAAGACATTTACAAGGCCCGATGTTTACGCCGGGCGACAAACATCACACAGGACTTATCCCACCCTGCCAACCACCTTTTCACTCTGCTGCCCTCTGGGAGGCGATACGGGTCTTTGAAGGCCCGCACCTGCAGACTAACTAACAGTTTCTACCCACGTGCCATTAGAGAACTTAACTCAAACAGATAATACTACGGGCAACATTACAGAGTTTGCGGTGCATTATAAAAATTTGTCTGCTGGAATATGCAATATAATTTACATCATTTTAATTATCTAATACTTATTTTATGCATTGATCTTGCTGTAAATGTAAATGTGAGAGTAAATGATTGTTTGTGTTATTGTGTTTTTTTTTAAGCTTTTTGTCCTGTGTCTTTTATTGTTTACCATTGAAGGAGATGCACATGAAATTTTGTTGTACAGTTGCTGTGCAATGACAAATAAACGTATTTGATTTGATTTGAAATGTCTGGATTATTTCCTCAAATATGTGCAATCTGGTATGTGGCTAAACAGATGAGAAAAACAAATATGTGCCTGAATATTTAGTGCCGGGACAAGGGATTTCATTTCACTTGTTACAACAGGTTGACCACTGAAACCAAAGCTGCACAAATTGACCTGGGACCAAGCTCCTAAAAGAGAATTAGACTTGCAAATGTAAAAAAAAAATCCAATGTTAAAAGAAATGCTGCAGGAGTTGCCTTTTAATTGGCATCAACTTTTTTTCCTAAAATTCTACAGTGATTTAGTAAAGCACTCAACATTCACAGGTTTCTTCCATATCAAATGAAGAGTAAGGATCACAAGGCAATGAATGAATTTTGAAATATTGGATACAATTCAGATATACGTTCCTGAGGACGGAAAAGTGTTATGAATGTTTCAAGATGGATAAATCCTTACTCACAATTAGGAATGGGGAGTCAATAAGCATTTAAAACTTATTTTATTCTGAAGGGACTTTTTTTTTTTTTAAATTTTTTTTTACACATCTTAATTTCATTGAACAGGTTCTTTTGAGATTTGTACGAGACATTTCAAGCTACAGAAATACGTGTTGGGGAGGATGCACTGAAGCTTAGTGCAACCTATGCAGAGTCTTTGTGAAGAATGATTGCAGTCTAAGGTCCTTCTCTGACAAGACACTGAAAGGGCTGACTCCTGTGCAAAAGCAACTGAAACACAAGTTGTGTTGTATCATTCAAAGGGCCTACATGGGTGACAACGGCACTCCGTATACAGAATATGGTCACATTGCTGTAATGTATAGAACTAATAACCCATCTCAATATATATAGGAAGGGCACTATGAATATAAAGAAAGCCAAGCACTTTTCTGTATTCCTTGCATATATTCTTATAAATAAAGTTTATATGAAAGACATAAATGTGAAAGCATAAATTTGCATTCTGTAGATTTTACAATGACCAAAAATATATCAAAGCCAGGCAATGTATTCAATTTTGTCAAGCCTGCATTGCAAGTCGAAATTGGGCTAATAATACTTTAACAGTAGCTATTACGGTTGCTCTGTGGAATTTGCTATTTTAGAAACATGGAAAATAGGTGCAGGAGGCGGCCATTCGGCCCTTCGAGTCAGCACCACCATTCATTGGAATCATGGCTGATCAACCACAATCAGTAACCCGTGCCTGCCTTCCTCCCATACCCCTTAATTCTGCTAGCCACAAGAGCTCTATATAACTCTTTTTAATTCATCCAGTGAATCAGCCTCCACTGCCTTCTGTGGTAGAGAATTCTACAAAAAGTTTCTAATCTCAGTTTTAAATGGCCTCCCCTTTATTCTTCAGAAGTGGCCACTGGTTCGGGACCCCCCCAACATTGGTACATTTTTCCTGCATCTAGCTTGTTCAGTCCTTTTATAATTTTATGTTTCTACAAGATTCCCCCTCATCCTTCTAAATTCCAGTGAATACAAGCCCAGTCTTTCCAATCTTTCCTCATATGACAGTCCTGCCTTCTGGGGGATTACCCTCATGAACCTACGCTGCACTCCCTCAATAGCAAGAATGTCCTTCCTGAAATAAGGAGACCTAAACTGCACATAATACTCCAGGTGTGGTCTCACCAGAGCCCTGTACAACTGCAGAAGGACCTCTTTACTCATATGCTCAAATCCTCTTGTTATGAAGGCCAACATGCCATTAGCTTTCTTCACTGCCTGCTGTACCTGCATGTTTACTTTCAATGACTGATGTACAAGGTCACCCAGGTCTCATTGCACTTCCTTTTCCTAATCTGACACCATTGAGATAATAATCTGCCACCTTGTTCTTGCCACCAAATTGGGTAACCTCACATTTCTCTAAATTATAATGCATCTGCCCACTCACTCAACCTGTCCAAATCACCCTGCAACCACCTAGCATCCTCTTCAAAGTTCACACTGCCACCCAACTTTGCATAATCTGCAAATTTTCAAGTGTTACTTTTAATTCCATCATCTAAATCAGTAATATATATTGTAAATAGTTGCTGCCCCAGCACCGGCCTTGCGGCACTTCATTCACCACTGCCTACCATTCTGACAGGAACCCGTTTATTTCTGCTGTTTCCTGTCTGCCAACCAATTCTCTATCCATGTCAATCCCCCACCCTCAATACCGTTTGCATTGATTTTGCCCACTAATCTCTTGTGTAGGACCTTATCAAAGATTTTCTGAAAGTCTAGATACACGACATCCACTGGCACGCCATCTATTTTACTTGTCACATCCTGAAAAATGTCCAGAAGATTATCTAGCAGGATTTCCCCTTCATAAATCCATGCTGACTTGGACCAATCAATTACCAATTCTTTTGGGTTATCATGGTTTAGTTTACTTTGAATAACTAATTGACTGTATATTTATTTTTGTTATTGTTGAGTCTAATGGACCCGAAAGAAAGAATTTCATTGGTCTAGTTTATATCCAGTGCATATGACAAATAAACACTCTTGATCCAGATTCACGGCGTGCTTCATTATATAAAGGGCAACTTTTTTAAAATTGACATTTGATGGCAAGACCAGCCTCAGGGTTACTGAGTGCAAAGTAGTCAGTATTTCGGGTGCCGATTATGAAATAAGAATGAACTGAGAGGGTTCTCAGCAAAGAAAGATTGACAGCATTGAAGCACAAAGACAATCTGTTCTGAATTGCACTGCAGCTCAGCATCTGGCTGCGAATCTGTGACATTTGCCCTTTCAAGCTTCACGACTAAATGTATAAATTTTAGACAACAAAATAATTGTAATAGAGAGAAGTTAGTCGCAAAATGCTGGAGTAACTCATTGGGACAGGCAGCATCTCTGGAGAGAAGGAATGGTGATGTTTCGGGTAGAGACCCTTCTTCAGACTGGTTAAGGATAAGAGAAACAAGAGATATAGACGATGATGTGGAGAGTTAAAGAACAATGAAAGATTGTTGTTGAATTCTCGTTGGAGAACTTCTTCAAAGTAGACATACCTTGACAATCATCTATATATCTCTAGTTTCCCTTATCCCTAACCAGTCTGCAGAAGGGTCCTGACCTATAATGTTACCATTCCATCTGTCCAGAGATGCTGGCTGTCCCACTGAGTTACTCCAGGTTTGTGGCTAGAAACATAGAAAATAGGTGCAGGAGTAGGCCATTCGGCCCTTCAATATGATCATGGCTGATCATCCAACTCAGTATCCTGTACCTGCCTTCTCTCCATACCCCCTGACCCCTTTAGCCACAAGGGCCACATCTAACTCCCTCTTCAATATAGCCAATTAACTGGCCTCAACTACATTCTGTGGCAGAGAATTCCACAGATTCACCACTCTCTGTTCGAAAAATGATTTTCTCATCTCGGTCCAAAAAGACTTCCCTCTTATCCTTAAACTGTGACCCCTTGCTCTGGACTTCCCCAACATTGGGAACAATCTTCCTGCATCTAGCCTGTCCAACCCCTTAAGAATTTTGTAAGTCTCTATAAGATCCCCCCTCAATCTTCTAAATTGATATGGTGAGAACGGGGTACTGAATGTGGATGATCAGCCATGATCACAGTGAATTGTGGTGCTGGCTCGAAGGACCAAACGGCCTACTCCTGCACCTATTGCCTATTGAGATATTCGTCTGGTAGAAGCAAGCCGACTGGTTGGTTAGTAGAAGAGTTTCATAGCGACTCACTTCACAGTTATGATCCTGCAATTAATGCAGCCAAATCTATGACTAATAATTGACAAATGTTGGCCAGTTTAAGTTTAATTTTCCCATCCAAGATGCATGAGTTGCTTCACAACAGAAAGTAGACAATACTTAGACAAGTGCCTTTTCTCCTTGCACCAACTGATTAGCAACTGATTTTTTAAAATCATTTATACAGCAATGCTAATTTGTGGTTAACAATTAAAAAATGTGCATTGAGGGCTACCTACTGGGGGGGGGGGCTGCCTTTCTTGTGCCATTCACTGTCCCTAAATTGTCAGACTGTCTTTCAGTGTGCTGGATCAGCACACAAACCTCCTATTAAAGACAGGAGATGAAACCACCATTTTTGGTCTCCATCATCCTTTGATACCTCTCAACTTTTCCAATGAACATCTGATTTTTCTTGCTCAACTTCCCATAAACTTAAAATGATTAAATATTCTCACCACCAGTCTGAAATCTGCCAAGGCCCCATATTCTGAAATTTCATTCTGTTTCCATTTCTTCCTCTGACCTTCAAAAATCCCTTACTTTAGACCAACGTTTTGAACATGTGACCTACTCCTTCATTGCGGCTTGCCCTCAGGTTTTATTTGATTCTGCCCATCATGCATGTTTGCTACAATATACTTATAATGGCAGATCTCGTAGTTTGGCTCATTCACAACACTTAAAAACTGATGTTGCAAACCAGTTTTAATATTTCCAAGACCTTCAATAGTAATTTCTAGATTTGTATTAAAAAGCATACATTTCCTCAAAATATTGGAGAGAAATCAATAATATTGAAATTATACATTGAAAACATGATATTTCATATTTCGCGATACTGGAAATTTTAGTGAAGGATAACAATTATTTTACAATGTTTTTCAGATGGCACATTTTCATTTAACGAAAGTACTCTTGTTTTTGGTGGATTTAAATACCTCTGGGTTTAAAAAAAAGCTTTAAAAAGCCAATTATTAAATGTGCGTTTTCACTCTGCTTTTCAACCTGGATGACTAAGCAAATTTTACTGTATCAGGAAAATTACAGAATTAAACACATTTTTCAAGAAATCATTTTGCTCAAACTTTGTACAGCTTGTATGCATCTTTACGTGGTGAGAGTGTTAAATAGATTTGTACAGAAATTGAACCAATTTTGAAATATCTCCATTAAATAGGCATTTCAATGTCTTACTAAATCATTACCATGGTTTGGCAAGGTATTCTTTTGATTGACGAGCAGCAGCCACAATTAAAATGATGCAATTTGACATTTCAATAATAAAGAACAAAAAAAGTTAGGAACCCGAATCATTAAGCCACCTTTAATTTTTGTGGCTTTTATCTAAAATGTTTGATTTCAAGCACAATTTGTGCAAAAATCTTAAACTAACAGCACACGTGCTCTCTAATGGTCAATTTTATGTATAGTTAATGCTCTACAGAAATGAGCAAGGCTGCACAGACAAAAAGCAGCAATGTACATAATCTGCATCTTATGCCTTTTCTCTTCGATGTACATCAACACCTGTGCAACACAGAGCATTTCTCCTTTGCAATTAAAAAGTCACAGAAAATACTTTGCAGATGCGATTCTATACTCAAATGGTCAAGAGCTTTAAAGTAAGCAAAGACCAAAACTGGCTCAGACTTTTACACGTAATAATCACTATTTCCATAGCACTTAGCTCCAAAATCCTGCTCCAAAATCCTGCTGCAACACTTGTAAGGTATCTTGTGGTTGCAGGTTACGGAGACAGTTAAAATTAAGAATGATTTTTTCTTCTGTACCCTGTGGACATTTTGCGACATGATGCAGATCTGAAGGCTCGCCACATTCTTTCCAATAGTTATCCTTTGTTAGTCTTCAGAATCTGCCAACATTTTTCTTCTGATAACAAGCAGATGTTTTTGGTTGTTGAGTTCATCGTGTTTAAATTCTGCTTTTCAAAAACCAAACTTAGTTGCAGAAACCAAACCGCATCAAACATTTTGTGACAGTAGGCTATGATAATATAGCCAAATTCTGGAAAATACATAAATGGATATTAAGAGGTCATTAACAAGGACATTTAACAACCGCAATCACAACAAATCAATTTCCAATAAACTTATACAGTTTTGTAAAAACATTGTATTTAGTATGTACTGTTGAGAAAATCAACCAAGTTAAATGTGGAAATTGGTTGGAAGCATGTAGACATTTTCTTCAGTTTAGGGGATCTTTACCATCCCAGTCATTCCTTCAGGCAGAAGATACAAAAGCTCGAAACCACACACCAACAATACAGGAATTACTGCAGTTATCAGACTATTGAACAGTCCTCCCATAGGCTAAGATGTCTGTCAACCTACCTCATTGTTTGAGGTACAACCTATCGCCATCAGGCTATTAAACACAACAACCTCCAAATATTCCCTGTACTACATAGACTTGGAGGCAACCATTAGCAAAAACATAAAAATCAATATAGATCTATACATACACACTGAATTTTTCTGTTGATTATTATGGTGTGCACAGAGTACTATGTTGTGCTGCTGTAAATTAAAATTCTATTGTTCCATTTCAGGACATATGACAATAAAACACTAGATTCTTGCGGACCATGGATGATTTCTCTGTAACTGCAACACCATAAAGCTGTAAAATTATATTCTGCACTCTAACATTTTTCTTTTTGCACTACCTGTTGGATTGTGTATTTGAGTACGGCTTGATTATACTGATGTGTGATATGATTTGATTGGATAGTGTAGCAATGTTACAAAATTTTGAGATTTTAAAAATCAAGTCTGCAATTTATCCCATCAGATAAAGCATACAAAGAAGTTTAATTTGACACCTAATTCACTTTCATATCTTCGGTATTAAAAATGTTATGGCCATTTTCATACGGAAATTAGCATCTTGTTCCCCATTGCCTTTCCATTGACTTAACTCAAAAGTTGTGATCGAGGACAGTCAAAAGCCCATAACTTTCTTAAAAATTAAGAGAACTGAAATAAATTTGCAGTTATTATAGATTGAAGCAGTCTGAAACTAATATGACACAATCTTACTTGGATGACCTGAAATTAAAGCATATAATTAGTTAGTTACCCAATTGTAGCTAATTACAAAATTCAATTACTAGATCTAAACATCTATCCATTTCTTAAGAAAATATTAACATTTTTTTAGAAGCCTAAGTGTCCAAATAACATTCACACAAGAATTCATAATATAACATGATTTTTAAATCTAATTGTCATTAACTTATAGGCCAAATTGAAGGAATTGTGTGTTTAATGCCTGTGGATTAATGGGCATTCTAAAGAGCTTGCGAGTGGGATTTTATGGAACGCGATGGATTAGAACGTTGCGGTTGCGGTGAATTTAAACCCAATATCGGTAGGAAGAATTCTGCCGGTTCGTATGGGGACTAAATCACCGTTTCGCAACATAAAAGTTTGATAAAGTCCCCTAAACAAGCAAGTGTATCTGTAAAAATAAACAGCTTTCACTTAGTCCCCTACATAAAATTCATCCCCTTTGTCGGTGTTCACGGCATTAAGAGCTAATTTTTATTTTACTGCATTTTAACCCCCCCCCCCCTAAAGGGGCCAAAGTCGCGCACACGGCCAGCGGCAGAACTGCAGCACCGCTAAACGCAAGTTTTGTAACATGCCTAGATAGTACACAAACAAAACTTTGCTATATCTTTTTGAAAAACGTTTTCACCCAGCGAGTTGTGAATCTGTGCAATTCTCTGTCACAGAAGGCAGTGGAGGCCAATTCACTGGACATTTTTAAGAGAGAGTTAGATTTAGCTCTTAGGGCTAAAGGAATCAAGGGATATGGGGAGAGAGCCGGAACGGGGAACTGATTTAGGATGATCAGCCATGGTCATATTGAATGGTGGTGCTGGCACAAAGGGCTGAATGGCCTACTCCTGCACCAATTTTCTATATTTCTATCCTAGTACACAACAATGATAAAGCAATACCTAATCAATGCCCCCAAATTAAAAAAATAAATTACATTTGTTCGCACAGAACTTGCAGAAATAAAAATTAAAAAAATATTTTGAAAAACCTTTTTGTTGACAAACACGTGGCTCTGGGAGCTGGACATTTAACGCGGAACGCAATCTGAACCATAAAACAGGGTCACCAGTATGAATCCAGTAATATGTTCCAACTTAAAACTTAAATGCAGAAAATTGTGCCAATTCCCAAATACTGAATTATTATAATTAATATAAATTGCTCCCATTTTCTTCAGTTTTGGTTTCTTTAAAAAAAGCTTGCAATAGGGAAGGAGCCAGAGTTGTATACATACCATTAAAAATATGGTAGTGTCTTCTTCATCAAAACGTTGGCCTCATGTGCTTCTTGACTTTTCTTTCTGACCCTGGAAAGAAAATATGTTCAATCGTCCTAAAAGTCAAAGATTGAATTCACATTCAGGTAACAATTAAGGTGATTTACAAAGCAATACACTATAAATGCATTTGCAGTAACTGTTTAGACTATAGAGTAATGACTGCTAATATATTGGCCATTCTCTAATTTTGATCAATATCAGGAGCTGCATCTTCAATTTCGTCCTGCAAAACTCATTGCTTACATTTTGTTCCATGTAGAGCTAAAAGGAGGCAAGCAATCCTTTGGCTAGTTTCCTGGGTGGTCAATACTGAGCAATTTTCTCCATTTATTCATTTTCAAGACCTGTGCATTGCTGCAAAGTCAACATTTATTCCCACAACCCAAAGGCCTTGAGAAGATGGTGGTAGCTGCCTTTGTAAACTGCTGTAAACCTTCTGGTGAAGTGATGTTGGAGTGGAAATTCCAGGATTTCGACCCTGTGACAACGAGTGGTCTGTCATACATTTTCAAATCCGTGCAACATGGAGGGAACTTAGCTACCATGGTGGGAGATGCTGGAGTAGCCTACCTGCAGTACAACCGCAGTGCATTTGGCAAGTGGTACAATTTGCAATTACTGCACGCCAGCAGTTGAGGGGATGAATGGTGCAGAGGACGCTGCCAAATAAAATGGACCAACGTTGTACATTCTGAAAATGCAACTCTCCCCACCCATCACTTCTGGAGGCCCCAGTCCCACCCATGGGACAGGATGTAGCCTGGGATTATGATATGGTATGATTCAGTGCTTACAATTGCGCACTGACGGTCAGGGTCATCACTAGTATCACTTTTAAAAAAAAATTCCAGATCACTCCCATGTCTGAGTGTTATTTTAAGTCAGTTCCAAGCACCGAAATACACAACAGTAACCAAACATAACTATCATACTAGGATTTGAACTCTGGTCTCTGCAAAATTTAACCTCTGCGCATTTACCACACCTTGTATTAAAAAAATTAATTTCTGCTTAATAAGTTAAACATAACAATAACAGAGTAACATATAAAAATAACAAAAGTAATCCAAATTTATACCATAACACAAACACAGTCGTTATTGCGAGTAGTCCAACCAAGATGGCAATTGAGATCAATATGACAGCGTCCTTATCCAACACATCAGGATCTGTGTTTAAAGCATTAGAAACATGGTCAGATTTTAATGCTATAGAATAACACAAAAAAAACACATATCTCACCATTTAGAATTTATTTGCGGCAGAATTTTAAACAAAACATGGAACTTATCCACAGTTTGTCAATTTATCTCCCCTGCTTTTATACTTATATATTAGAGCAACCATATCATTTCAAGTTGTGTTACTGTTGCTTTCACCGTGGAAGTATTAAAATGTATTACATAATGCAAAAATGGGTTCAATTACATTTCTATAATTAGGTTGCTAGTGCTCGTGGTATATTTAAATTATTATTCACCAATTTATCATTTTAAATTGTTTTTCAAAAACAGAAAATATACCACCTTGGGGGAAACTGTTGGGGCATGCACAAAGTATTAAGGAATTCATTCTTCCAAAACAGACACAAAAAAAAAATCACACAGAATTCCTTCCCTTCAAGTGATTTATTGCACCAACATTATTCCCTTCCACTGGCCTGGACCCGATTCTACAACGTGCCAAGTTTTATTCTGCATCGACATTATACACTGATCCTTTACAGACTACCAAGAATAACATTAAACTCTGAATTTACCTAAAATTATTGAAGTTGGAGAAGAGGTAAATACTGTTTGTTGACTGTGAGAGTCCATGTAGTCCATTGTAAATGCGGGGATAGTGGTTGGGATAATTTCTGCATTGGAAAAAAGTTGATTTATTAACAAATTTCTATATGAAAACAATCACACAAAAGTTTAAATCTCATATACTTGCACTCAAAAGATTTTAGTACAGCAGCTTCGCATATTTTATGCCATTAGCTTGTGGAAATGTAATCACTACGCTCACAAATGTAGATTTCCAAAATTTAATTCACTGAAACACACGAGGAGATGAGCCCAACATTCAGTATTCACAAGACAATGGTCCCCTATCAATCTGCCTCAATGCACAGCACTGGCGTCTAACAATAAAGGTTCATGGTGAAGCCCTGGAGACGAATCGGAAAAGGTTAGAGGAATACAAGGCAAACTTGAGAAAATGGCACTAGCTTAGATGGGCCATCTTGGACAGACTCCCAAACTAAACATTGTACTCCAGTGTAATGGGAAGATGATATAACCAAATTGAAGACAAAAGCATCCAGCCTTGGAGGGCATCTACTACACACGGTGCCTCAGGAAGTCCGTCAGCATCCACAAAGACTCCTCACATCCTTGTAAACGTCACCCATTCCTTCTCTCCAGAGATGCTGCCTGTTCGAACTCCTACCTTCCGGCAGACGTTACAAGGCCTTCTATGCCTGCACCTCCAGTCTCTGGAACAGCTTCATCTCCAGAGCCAAAGCTGCTCTGAACCGGCCCTGCTGAGTGCCCCCCCATCCCCATGAACTGTCTCCCTCGGATGGTCACGTCGCACATCGACCCGGCACAGACCTATTTGCACTTTAGACTGTTTTACTGTTCTTTTTTATAAAAGATGTTTCTCTGGGTATTTAAATTGTATTAGTTGTTTAAGTTATGACATCGAATGGAAGCTGCATACCAAATCTTGTTGCACCTATGTGCAACGACAATAAAAGATATTATTATTAGTAGTAGTAACAGTTCCCCTGGGAGGATGGGGGTGTGAAGTTTGGGATACAATGGGAGAGCATGATTAATGGGCCAAACGACCAGCCTCTGCTCTTATACTGCTCAGATACTATTGCCAATATTTAACCTGCAGAAATGACTTGATTTATTTCTGTCCTTCAGAAAATAGCTGAGCTACAAAACAATGAAAGCTCTCTAATTAGAACAAGGTACTTTCATCCTGCATCTGAAGGTCAGATGCATTAAAAAGACTTCTCCATCAATGAGATTGTTAATTTACTTTTATTGCCACATCACTTTAGGTCAATAATTTATTTTATCCTTTGATCGCCTTTATAGACCTTTCAGCCATCTGTGAAAGCTGTGATATGCTACTCTTAAATTTTACTTGCCTAACAAGATCTGCTGCTGCGAGTGCTGTAGAATTTATCTCAAGTACACGCATTAAGTTCAACATTCTACAAAACCAAAACTAATTTTACTTTTGATTCTGAAACAAAGATTATGTATTTTGCTTACCAGTCCATGTAGTGACAAATACTTCAGAACTCCAGTCACTCCACTTCCCAAAGTCTAAAGAATCCTTTGCTTTAACACGAATCACATACATTTGAGCAGTGATGGCATCAGTAATAGTTTCTTCTTTCTCGATTGTCTCCATCTGAAAATAAAGTTAAGGAATAGGATTCTAAAAGCCATGATTGTTATTCATGAGGAAATATTTATTTATAATAAAATAATTATTAATAAGATATATTGGGCAGCACAGTGGCGCTGGGGTAGTTGCCAGCACTTACAGCACCAGAGACCCGCATTTGATCCTGACTGCGGGTGCTATCTGGACAGTTTGTACGTTCTTCCCATGACCCTCCAGATTTCTCCCACATTCCAAAGACAAAAGTCAAATCAAAGTCAAAAGAGTTTATTGTCATGTGTCCCTGACAGGACAATGAAAATCTTTCTTTGCATAGCACAACAGAACATAGAAGGCATTGACTACAATTCTATACATAAATACACCCATGAATTAATAAAGTGCAAATAACAGGTGGAGGGATATTAATGTTCAGAGTTCCGAGCCAGGTTTAATACCCTGATGGCTGTGGGGAAGTAGCTATTCCTAAACCGGGTTGTTGCAGTCTTCAGGCTCCTGTACCTTCTATCCGAAGGTAGAAGGGAGATGCATGTGTGGCCAGGGTAGTGTGGGTCCTTGATGATGCTGCCAGCCTTTTTGAGGCAGCGACTGTGATAAATCCCCTCGATGGAAGGAAGGTCAGAGCCGATGATGGACTGGGCAGTGTTTACTGCTTTTTGTAGTCTTTTCCTCTCCAGGGCGCTCAAGTTGCCAAACCAAGCCACGATGCAACCAGTCAGCAAGCTCTCTACTGTGCACCTGTAGAAGTTAGAGAGAGTACTCCTTGACAGACCAACTCTCCATAATCTTCTCAGGAAGTAGAGGTGCTGATGAACTTTCTTAATAATTGCATCTGTGTTCTCGGACCAGGAAAGATCTTCACAGATGTGCACGCCTAGGAATTTGAAGCTCTTGACCCTTTCAACCATTGACCCGTTGATATAAACAGGACTGTGGGTCCCCATCCTACTCCTTCCAAAGTCCAAAATCAGTTCCTTGGTTTTGCTGGTGTTGAGGGCCAGGTTGTTGTGCTGGCACCATATAGACAGTTGCTCGATCTCTCTTCTATACTCCGACTCATCCCCATCGGTGATACGTCCCACAACAGTGGTGTCGTCAGCGAACTTGATGATGGAGTTCGCGCTATGACCGGCTACGCAGTCATGAGTATAGAGTGAGTACAGCAGGGGGCTGAGCACGCAGCCCTGAGGTGCTCCCGTGCTAATTGTTATCGAGTCTGACACATTTCCACCAATACGAACAGACTGTGGTCTGTGGACGAGGAAGTCGAGGATCCAATTGCAGAGGGATGCGCAAAGACCTAGTTCTGCGAGTTTGGTAACCAGCTTGGAGGGGATGATTGTGTTAAATGCCGAGCTGTAGTCAATGAATAGCAGCCTGACATATGAGTTTTTGTTGTCCAAGTGGTCCAGAGCGGAGGGCCAGCGAGATCGCGTCCACCGTTGATCTGTTGTGGCGGTAAACGAACTGCAGTAGGTCCAGGTTTCTGTCGAGGTAGGAGTTGATTTGCGCCATGATCAACCTCTCGAAGCACTTCATCACCACAGGCGTTAGTGCCACAGGTCGATAGTCATTGAGGCATGTCACCTTGCTCTTCTTGGGCACCGGTATTATTGATGCCCTTTTGAAGCAGGTGGGAACCTCAGACCTCAGAAGTGACAGGTTGAAAATGTCCGTAAAAACTCCAACCAGTTGGTCCGCACAGGTTTTTAGGACACAACCAGGTATGCCATCAGGTCCAGACGCTTTGAGGGTTCACCCCTCTGAAGGTTTGTAGATTAAATTACTTTTTTAAATTTTACCAAGTGTATAGGTAGAACTAGTCTGCAGGGATCGCAGGTTGGCATGGACTTGGTGGGCAGAAGAGCCTTTTTCCTTGCTGAATCTCTAAACTAAACTGAAAATTATTCTGGTAGTTGGATTACAATTCCAACATTAGTATTCCTTAGAAGCAAATGCTTATTTTGAAAATTCTGATGACAATTCTTGGCTTTTCTGAAACTTGAAATAGATCACAAGATCACTCCACTTCATATATCCCACCGTACATTTCCTTCTGCTGTTTAGGAGAGACTTTTCAACATAGTTGCCCAATGCCATCCGTTCAGTTTCACACACAGCTCCTCCAAAAAATGCCCACAGCTGATAATGATTCTTGGACAAGCTATAGATTTTCCAGACTCATGCATGTTATTCCTATTAATACCCCAACTCACATTTAAATAACTTTTTCAATAAAATTTGCTTGGTTATAATACATGTTCCAGGGACATAGCTAATTGGAAAGAAACACGATAAACCTCAATAAGGTTCAGCCAATTCGGGGTTGAACTCAGCATTAATTTCAACCAATTATCCTACTCCACTAAAACTCATTTTCATGTGGTGAGCCAATGACAAATCATTGGAATCACAAAATATGACAGATTACAGGTTATTGGAACTCTACCATATTGGTAGTTCTGCTGTAATGGAATAGTTGTTCCTAAGAAACCTTGTGTTGTAGAAAATTGCATTCTATAAAATAATTGTGCCAGTGAGTAAAAAGGCATGGGGGCTATGGCGTTTCAGAATTGCAAAGTTATTATCCTGCAGATTTGGAATAAAAACTACAAATATGAGAGGGGAAAGATTTAATAGCAATCCAAGGGGTGCCTTTTTCCCCCCTAGAGTGGTGGTTAAATGGAATGAGCTGCCAGGAGGTGGCCGAGAGAGGTATTAATAATGATATTTAAAAGACATTTGGACAGGTGAATGGTCAAGGAAGATTTAGAGCGGTATGTACCAAACGCAGACAGGTGAGACTAACGTAAATGGTCAGCATGGGCAAATTGGGCCACAGAGCCTGCTTCTGGGTTCTATGATTGATTTTATGTTAAATGCTACATTGTTCAATTGCACAAGTGTCAATAAAAAAAGATACCTGCCAATTTCAATAGCCGTCAGCATGGAACTGTTGTTAAGAGACAATGGTACATGATCACTGCTGGGAGGTGAGGTGACATGGACAGTTTCTTTTCCAAGACAACTTTTATTCTGCTTGTACAGGTGGCGCCAGCAATAGCTGCCTTGCCAACAGTCTGTCTGTTCCTCCCTTCTGTTAAATGTATGTTTTTAGTGTTCTTTAGCTTATTTTATGTGTTGAGGGGGGGGGGAAAGAGAAGAGAGAAACTTAAAAAAAAAAATCTCTTACCTCGACGGAGATGCGATTTTTTCCCATATACAATACAATATTTATTCCATGTCATTTGAACCTCAGTGAGGCTCAAACGAAACTCAGTTTCTACAGCCATACAAACAAAACAATTCCTACAAGACACACAAACAATTCAATTCACACAAACATCCATCACAGTGAATCTCCTCCTCCGGTGATGGAAGGCAAAGTATTTTCTCTCCCCTGCACCATTTTTCTCCCGATGTTGAAGCCCCAGGCGGGCGATGGTAAGTCCCACGGCCATTTAAGGCCACGCCGGGCGATGTACGGCCCCACTCCATTCTAAATGTCACAAAGTTGGAGCCCCCGACAGGCATTGGAATATCCCACGGCCATTTAAAGCCGCGCCGGGCAATGTACGGCCTCGTTCCGGGTCGTGCCAACCCGTCTCGTATCTCCGTCTGCACTGTGGCCTAACATCGAGGAGTTGGCGGACTCTGCTGGAGACCGACTTCGGGAGCTCCAACCGCGGGAGCCTGGTGCCTTACTATCGTGGAGCTTGCGATCGTCCATTGAGAGCCTGTTGACATACTGCATTACAGCATGGTACGGCAGCTGCACCATGGCAGACAGGGTGAGGCTTCAGAGGGTAGTCAGGGCAGCACAGAAGATCATCGGCTGCCCTCTCCCCTCTCTGATGGACATTTACACCTCCCACTGCCTCAGCAGGGCGAAGAACATTATCAAGGACAGCTCCCATCCTGCATTTGGCCTGTTCAACCTGCCACCCTCAGGGAGGCGCTATAGGTGCATCAGCACAAGGACAAATAGACTCAAGAACAGTTTCTTCCCAAAATCCATCATCTCCCTGAACTCACACATGCATTGACTTCACAGCCTAACCCCCGGACTTTCATCTATCCACCTACTGTAATTTGTACTGTAACTGGAACCCATACTGGATATAGGAATCCTATTATCCATTCTATTTATCCATTGTCTTTTTATAGATATGTATATAGTGCTGCAGAAACTGTGCACCTTATCCCCCCCCCCCTTTTTGTCTTGTTTTTGCACTGAGTAGGAGCAGTTTTTAATCTCACTGTACATGTGTATAGTGACAATAAAAGGCATTCTGATTCCGATTCTGATTCTCTTTGCCAGGGATCGACTTCTGAGCTCCAACCACGGGAGCCTGCGGACTTTATCATCGTGGAGCTCGCGGTCTCTGGTTAGAGACAAACTTCGGGAGCTCCATCCACAGGTGCTTCGACTGCCCCAATGGATGGTTCGACTCCTGACCCCGGGGGGGGGGGGGGGGGGGGGGGGGGGGAAAGGAGGGAAGAAGATTAGATTTTATTGCGTTCCATCAGTGAGGAATGTTAGGAATCCGCTGTGGTGGGTCTTTACGTTAACTTTTATGTAGTTGTGTATTTTGTTGCTTTAAAAAAAAAGTATGGCTGTATGGTAATACGAATATCACTGTATCTTAATTAGTAAGTTGTAAGTAAATTTTATTTATATAGCACGTTTAAATCAACTCGCGGTGAAACCAAAGTGCTTTACATTAAATAAATAAGTTTCCGTATATCGATAGAAAAATAAAAAAAAATAGAAAAATGACATAACACATTATAGAATTCAACAGGAACGTCCCCCCACAACTGAATCAAAATTTTCCACTGTGAGGAAAGGTATCAAAAAGTTAAATCCTAAAAAGTGAAACACCCGAGGTCGGGGCCTATTTGTGGCCTCCGCTGCCAGTCCGATGTTTTGAGACCCTCTTTACCGGGAAGCTGGAACTCCGGCGTCGGGTGAACACTCCTCAGCGTCTTGGAAAAATGTCTGGAGCGGCCACTTCCACCCCGGAGGCCACGGCTCCCGAAGTCCTCAGGCCGCGCTGGTTGGAGCTCCCCCCACATAAAGAAACTGTCCATGTCACCGAGACCCAAAATGTCACCCATTCCTTCTCTCCAGAGATGCTGCCTGTCCTGCTGAGTTACTCCAACTTCGTGTCTACTTCTGATTTTATACACCTCAGACTCCTGTGTTCTAAAGAATACAGTCCTAGCCAGTGCAACCTCACCTGATATATCAGGTTACCAATACCCTCATAAATCTATTTCAGCTTGGTGACATCTTTCCTATAGCAAGTTGACCAAAACTGAACACCATATTCCAAGTGCAGCCTCTGCAACATCTTGTATAATTGTAACATAATGTCCCAACTTCTACATTCAATTCCTTGACTGATAAAGCACAGCATGCCAACAGGCTTCTTCGTCACTATCAGTTATGTAACATTCAGGGTGCTGTGTTCTTGTACTCCAAGACGCCTGTGTTGTACAACACTCCCCTGGGCCTCACTATTCACTGTGAAGGTTCTGCCCTGACTTGACTTCCTAAATTGCAACACCCCATGCTTATCCAAATCAAACTACCAATGCCATTCTTTGTGTGTCTACTCAAATATGATAGACTGAACCCATGATTCACATCCCACAAGAAAGAACACATCTTTCTTGTGGGAGCTGTTGGAAGAGGAGGAGGGGGAGGAGCAACACCCGACTGGTAAGGATAAAAATCCAGCACGGGGCTTGCTTTTTCAGAGGCCCATAGGAACTGTTGGAAGAGGAGGAGGGGGAGGAGCAACACCCGACCGGTAAGGATAAAAATCCAGCGCAGGGCTTGTTTACCAAAATCCATGACATTCCATTCGGAGAAGTGTTTTTTTTTGGAGGAAGCCACTGATTGGTGGTTAGTGGACTAGGGTAAGCAACTGATTAGCAGTCAGATTCCAGCAGTTTGTAGTGTATTTTTGTATTGTGTTGATATTGTATCCAGTGTAAGGGGGGGGGGGGGAGGAGTATGAAGGCCAGGGCAGTGTACTGCTGTGGATGTCAGATGTGGGAGGTCAGGGAAACTGATAGCCCTCCAGACGTCCACATCTGCGCCAGGTATGTCGAGATGGGGCTCCTAAACAACTGTGTTAGGAACCTGGAGCAACAGCTCGAGGACCTCCGTCTGGTTAGGGAGAATGAGGAGGTCATAGACAGGAGTTACAGGGAGGTGGTCACTCCCAAACCACGGGAGGCAGACAAGTAGGTCACTGTTAGGAAGGGCAAGGGGCAGAGGCAGGGACTAGAGAGTACCCCGGTGGCTGTACACCTGGAAAATAGGTACTTGTGTTCGAGCTCGATTGGAGTGGACAGCCTACTTGGGGGCAGCAACAGCAGCCGGGCCTCCGGCACAGAGAATGGCCCTGATGCTCAGAAGAGTAACAAAAAGAGGGCAATTGTAATAGGGGACTCCATAGTTAGGAGGTCAGATTGGCGATTCTGTGGACGCAGTCGGGAGACCCGGATGGTAGTTTGCCTCCCTGGTGCCAGGGTCTCGGATGCTGATCTCGGAGAGGAGCCTGATGTTGTGGTACACATTGGTACCAATGACATAGGCAGAAAAAGAGAAGAGGTCGCAAAAGGAGAATTTAGGGAGTTGGGGGGAAAGTTAAGCAGAAGGACCAAAAGAGTACCAATTTCAGGATTACTGCCTGTGCCACGTGACAGTGAGAGTAGAAATGGAATGAGGTGGAGAATAAATGCGTGGCTGAGGGACTGGTGCAGTGGGCAGCGATTCAAGTTTCTTGATCACTGGGACCTCTTTTGGGGAAGGCATGATCTGTATAAAAAGGACGGGTTGCACTTGAACCCGAGGGAAACCAATATCCTGGCGGGGAGATTTGCAAAGGAGACTTTAAACTAGAAAGGCTGGGGGGAGGGACTCGGGTAGAGGGGGCTAGGGGACAGGGTGAGGGGCAAGAGGCAGAGAGGGGAAGCACTCAGACCCAAAATGTAGGCGAGAAAGAGGAAAAAGATAATAAACAGAGAATAGGGGATGGTGGGTTTCTAAAATGTGTATATATTAATGCGAGGAGCATTGTAAGAAAGGTGGATGAACTTAGAGCCTGGATTGACACCTGGAAATATGATGTTGTGGCAATCAGTGAAACATGGTTGCGGGAGGGTTTGCGATTGGAAACTAAATATTCCAGGATTTCATTGCTTCAGGTGTGATAGAATTGGAGGGACCAGAGGTGGAGGGGTTGCACTGCTTGTCAGAGAAGATATTACAGCAGTGCTTTGGCAGGATAGATTAGAGGGCTTGTCTAGGGAGGCTATTTGGGTGGAACTGAGAAGTGGGAACAGTGTAACAACACTTTTAGGGGTGTATTATAGAACGCCAAATGGGGAGCGAGAATTGGAAGAGCTAATATGTAAGGAGATAGCAGATATTAGTAGTAAGCACAAGGTAGTGATTGTGGGAGATTTCAATTTTCCAAAAATAGACTGGGAAACGCATTCTGTAAATGGGCTGGATGGTTTGGAATTTGTTAAATGCGTGCAGGATAGTTTTTTGCAGCAATACATATAGGTGTATCGACCAGAGAAGGGGCAGTGCTGGACCTCCTGTTAGGAAATGAGGCAGGTCAGGTGACAGAGGTGTCCGTTGGTGAGCACTTCGGGACCAGTGATCACAATACCATTAGTTTCAATATAATTATGGAGAAAGTCAGAACTGGACCTAGGGTTGAGATTTTTGATTGGAGAAAGGCTAACTTTGAGGGAATGCGTAATGATTTAAAAGGAGTGAATTGGGACATTTTGTTTTATGGGAAAGATGTAGAAGAGAAATGTCAAGGGAAATTGGACACTTGGTTTGAAAAAAGAAAGATATCTACAATAATTATAGGAGGCATGGAGTAAATGAGGTGCTAGATGAGTATAAAGAATGTAAAAATAATCTTAAGAAAGAAATAAGAAAAGCTAAAAGATATGAGGTTGCTTTGGCAAGAAAGGTGAAAGCAAATCCAAAGGGTTTCTACAGCTATATTAATAGCAAAAGGATAACGAGGGATAAAATTGGACCATTAGAGAGCCAGAATGGACAGCTATCTGCAGAGCCAAAAGAGATGGGGGAGATATTGAACAATTTATTTTCTTCGGTATAAACAGGGTTTGATCAAGAACAGTCAACATGGATTTGTGCCTGGAAGGTCATGTTTGACAAACCTTCTTGAATTTTTTGAAGAGGTTACTAGGAAAATTGATGAAGGTAAAGCAGTGGATGTTATCTATATGGATTTCAGTAAGACCTTTGACAAGGTTCCCCATGGAAGGTTGGTTAAGAAGGTTCAATCTTTGGGTGTTAATGGTGGAGTAGCAAGATGGATTCAACAGTGGCTGAATGGCCAGTAACTAGATATGCTGCCTGACCCACTGAGTTATGTCAGCACTTTGTGTCTATCTTTCTCAAACTTTTGCAAGGTTAAGTTTAAAAGTGTTGGCAAGACATATTTGAGGAAATAGTTTAATTGATATATCTATCCTCTTAGAAATGTCTTACCATGTCCTTGGAGCAAATTACTTGTTTTGGGAGTTTGGTAGTGACCATGCAAAGTTAGCCAGTGGAGGCAACTAAATGCAATTCCTATTTTGGTACATATGACAATTAAGCGCTCTTGACTTGACTCTTGGATGAATGGATTGCTATTTGGATAGAGCCAAGCATAAGTATTACCCCAATTCCCTTCAAACTAATTAGATTAATTTGTAAGGTAACCACCAACTTCTACCAACAGTACAAAAAAAACTTTGAATACCTTGAAGAAGCACCTAACCATGATATTGTGGTAATAATTATTTGGGGGAAAAACTGGGAAAAGTATGAAAGCCAATGTATTAAGCATGAGCATTAACCCAGTTACGTACAGGTTTGTGACTGGCTTTACAGGTAATGGTAGTTTATTTACAGTAAAAAGAACAGGTCCTTCTGCCCTACCCAGCCATGCCGATTAAGATGCCCCATATAAGCAAGTTGTTTGGCTCATATCCCTCTAAACCTTTCCTATCAATGTACCTGTCCAAATTTCTGTAAAATGTTGTTAAGGTACTTTTCTTAACTACCACCTAGTGAAAAAGTTGCCCACCAAGTTCCTATATTACCCCTTGTGTCTCTATGTCTCCTGGTCATTGATTAATTTACCACTGGCAAAAGTCTATGCATGCAGACTATCAATTACCCTCACGATTTTATAAAGTCTATAAAATTACACCTTTGCCTTCTGTGCTCTAATTAATGAAGTGTTAGCTTGCCCAGTCACTCTCTTTTTGCTCAGGCCCCCCCCCGAGTCCTGGCGACATCTTTGTAATCAACCTTGTGGAATGCAGATTTAAAATTAAAATCTTTAATCATTTTGCTATGCTTGTCACTCAAATCAGAGATTAATTCTGAAGAGAAATCATCAGTATATATCCCACACTGAAAGGTAAATGTCTAAGCAAGTTAATCATAGCTTAGTTCACAAAGTCTTTGATGAAGCGTACATTTTCTGCTGCCATTGTTTAATTGGAACCCATCCAACAGTTCATTTAGGATTGGGGAATTATCAAGCAGTTCCGTACAAATAATAAAAACCTTGTGGGAAAGTTTATAAAACATTGCTGGCAGCTCCTGTGAATGCTGGCCATCACAGGCTAAGCAAGGAGTTTTTGGCATTGGATAGAAAATATACAAATTGAATTGTATGTTTTAGGGGGTTGTATAATTCCGAGAATGAATACATCTATATCACCGCAATAGTAACTTGGTAATTTCTCATATTCACCACTTTACTATTCAACAATGTTACTGCAATCATACTGCAAAAATATAAAAATTCCACATGCTAAAGCAGTCCACAGTCTTGGATATTAATCTTGGAACATATTGTTTATCTAGTTACTGGCCAGCTTCGAGAGATAAGATTTGATAGTGGAAGAGTTAGAAAAGAGTTGAATGGCAATTTGATTGTAACAGCTGGGATCCTTGAAATTACAACATTAACAATCCTTGAACCTTCTGAATTTTGTAGTCGGCAGGGAAGTACTCTGCATATCGCCAACTGGACAACCGATGGCCGACCGATGATCCCCGCATATTAACACTATCCAACATACACTAGGGACAATTTACACATACACCAAGCCAATTAACCTACATACCAATATGTCTTTGGTGCGTGGGATGAAACAGAAGATCTCAAGGAGAACGTGCAAACTTCATACAGACAACACCCTGTAGTCAGGATTGAACCTGGGTCTCCGGCGGTGCAAGGCAGCAACTCTACTGCTGTGCTATGGCATGTAATGAGGTACTGGGTAAAGCGTTGTCCGGCATGCTACCCAAAGAGATCTGATATACTATACATAAATACAATCAACTCAAAATCAAGCACAAATGGGGAAGATGAAGATATATGCATTAAAAAAAAAAGATAAAACTGAGGGTCTGTAAATGTACACAAGTGTGAGGTTTTACATTTTGGGGCCAATTATGAGGCCTGACCAGGGTAGGAATAGGAAGACAGCAGAAACCAGGGACCTTTAACCTGATTCCTTGGAGTGCAGGAGGATGAGGAGTGATCTTATTGAGGAGTATAAAATCATGAGAGGAATAGATCGGGTAGATGCAGAGTCTCTTGCCCAGAGTAGGCGAATCGAGGACCAGAGGACATAGGTTTACGGTGATGGGGAAAAGATTTCATAGGAATCCGAGGGGTGTCTTTTTCCACACACAGGGTGGTGGGTGTACGGAACAAGCTGCCAGAGGAGGTAGTTGTGGCAGGGACTATCCCAACATTTAAGAAACAGACAGGTACATGGATAGGATAGGTTTGGAGGGATATGGATCAAATGCAGGCAGGTGCGACTAGTGTAGCCGGGACATGCTGGCATGTGTGGGCAAGTTGGGCTGAAGGGCCTGTTTCCACACTGTGTCACTCTATGACTGACCATCACAGAAGGGTTAAGACACTGCACAGAATGGTACAACTACTGCTCATCAGCATGAGTACCATTTTCTTTTTCTTTTTTTACCAGGAGCATTTATTTTGCAATTTTATGCATCAGTACGATTCCCCACCACTAATAACAGGCAAAAAAAAACAAAAGACTGATATTCATACATTAACAAAATTGCAATTTGATTGTAACAGCTGGGATCCTTGAAATTACAACATTAACAATCCTTGAACCTTCTGAATTTTGTAGTCGGCAGGGCAGTACTCTGCATATCGCCAACTTGGACAATTTTACATTTTTAACAAGCCAATTAATCAATCCAATTAACCTACAAACCTGTACGTCTTTGGAGTGTGGGAGGAAACCGACGCAGATCACGGGGAGAACGTACAAACTCCATTCAGACAGCACCTTTAGTTGGGATCGAACCAGGGTGTCTGGCGCTGCATTTTGCTGTAAGGCAGCAACTCTACCGCTGTGCCACCGTGTGCTGCCGTGACCCAGTTGATTTTTTTAAATTAAACAATACAAAATGAAAGAAAGAATATGGAATGCATTACATAAATCATTATGGTTTTGATCTTAAGACTATTTACTCCATTTGTTCTGCTCAATACCTTTCCAGTCTCCTTATAAAAACATTAACTAACATTTTGCAAACATTTATTGTAACTAAATTGGCTGCCCAGTAGCAAAATGCATACTTCCCGACCTTTATTGACTAGCATCAACATCAATTGTTAGTACTAATGTATTTTACTTCGGAGTCACGCGAGTGACTACGTGAAGAACCCGTCAGCCGCGCATGCGCATCATTATGTCTAACGCATGGCGCTCTGACTGGCTGGTGGCGCGTCGCTCCACCAGCGGTACTTTTAAAAAGGCCTCCAGGTAAGTCTCGAACTTAGTCTGCGGGCGTTTTTTCTTGTTCTGTTTTACAGCAAGAAGTCATGGAAATGGTGATGTCTCGTCAGGCTGCTGGGAGAACCGCTTCCGAAGACCATGGCAGTGCGGTCAGTGGGCGGCATTCAGTTTCACCATCGAGGTCGCTGACTCCACAGCCAGCGACCCCGGGCTCGGAGCCCATGGACAGCACTGTGGCTAGCCCACGGGTTGGGAAGGCCAAGTGCAAGTCCAACAGGCCAGTGGACTCTGATGAGTCTGGCCGGGAGTGTTCGCCTCCCCGAGCGGGAAGCATCGGTGGACGTCTTTCCCGCATGGAGCATCTTCTGGAGAAGATGCTCCAACATGATGTGCCCTCCAGTCAGGACGCATATCTCAGCGAGCCTCGCGGGCTCGCAGCAGCGCTTGGTACAGGGCTGCACTATGTGTCCCTGTTGAAGGACGGGAGCATAGACCACCAGTCATGGGCGGAGGACTGCTCGGTGCTAGACCCGCGGGATGTGGAAGTGCCAACTATGGTCACTAAGTTTGCTATGCCGTCGCTGGTTGGGGAGCCTCTGGAAGAAGAGCTTGCAGCCAGCATTAACTATCTGGCTTCCCATCAGCTGCAGGAGCAGGTTATGATGGAGACAGCCATGAGGTACCATGCTCCTAGCAACTGTCCTGCCCTGAAGGTACCCATGGTCAATAGTTCCATCTGGAGCTATATCGGCGGCGGCGCCATAAAGACCCAAGAGGTCAATTTGCAGAGAATCCTAAACCTGCTGGCGTCGGGGCTGACAGCATTTGCCAGGTCGGTAGACAGCTGCACATTATCGGAGGCTCAAAGGGACGCAATTGCATTGTTGTGCAACGCACTGTTCGAAATTAACTGTTTTCGGAAGAATGCCATTTGTCCTGTTCTCAACCCCAAGTTTGCGGGCTTGTGCAAGGCCAGTAATGTGCAGCCGCCCAATTTGCTGTTTGGAGAAGACCTGTCCAGGCAGGTGAAGGATTTGAATGATGAGTCAAAGGCTGTGGGGCTACTGCGAGCTCCACCACCTTACAGCCAACCGTTCCGACGCCAGCACCCCTACGCTTCGACCAGCGGAAGACCCACTTTAGTAGACCACCTCCAACTTGAAGAACCAGAAAAACGGCCAGAGGTCATTTTTAGGAGATGGCCCGAGCCGGCCGACAGCCAAGATGCACAGCTGGTGCACACCAGCACCTCAATTCCCCAAACATCAGGGAAGGAACTAAATGTCCAGAGTCCACCGATCAATGCGGAGGTAGGTGGGTCTGGGTCTCAATGTAACATACTGGGTGCGGGCTCATTGCTTGTTGGTGGTAGGTTACGTTTCTTTGTGCATGAGTGGCGATGGTTAACTTCTGACTTGTTCATACTGCACAGTATAGAGGTCATTATTGCCATAGAGGGAGTGCAGAGAAGGTTCACAAGACTGATTCCTGGGATGTCAGGCTGTCTTATGAAGAAAGACTGGATAGTCTCTAGAATTTAGGAGATTGAGAGGGGATCTTAGAGAAACTTACAAAATTCTTAAGGGGTTGGACAGGCTAGATGCAGGAAGATTGTTCCCGATGTTGGGGAGGTCCAGGACAAGGGGTCACAGCTTAAGGATAAGGGGGAAATCCTTTAGGACTGAGATGAGAAGGAATTTTTTCACACAGAGAGTGGTGGGTCTCTGGAACTCTCTGCCACAGAGGGTAGTTGAGGCCAGTTCATTGGCTATATTTAAGAGGGAGTTAGATGTGGCCCTTGTGGCTAAGGGGATCAGAGGGTATGGAGAGAAGGCAGGTACTGGATACTGAGTTGGATGATCAGCCATGATCATATTGAATGGTGGTGCAGGCTCGAAGGGCCAAATGGCCTACTCCTGCACCTAATTTCTATGTTTCTATGTTTAAAATCTTCACGTAGTCACTCACGTGACTCTGAAGTAAAATAGTAAGATTAAATGAGAACTTACCAGTTTGAAGTTTGATCTTTATTTTATGAGGAGTTACGATGAGGGATTACCTGCCCTCCGCTCTCAAACCCCTTCTCATAAAACCAGCTGGTAGTTCTAGTTTCTTCAATCTTACTATTCTCAGGTCAATGTTCCTGTCTGTGACTCCACACCGCTGCTTTGAAGGTTGACGCACATGCGCGGCTAACGGGTTCTTCACGTAATCCTTCACCGTAACGCCTCATAAAATAAAGATCAAACTTCAAACTGGTAAGTTCTTGTTTAATCTTACTATTTTCCATCAGTTCTAAGATTTCAGATCCCAGACCACAACAAGCTGAAGTGCAACGGGATAAGCTAGGATCACACCAAGCACATGACAGAGTCAGCACTTGTACATAGACAATATAAAAGACAAGCAAAATAAATGCCACAATTAAAACAGAAATCAGCCAGAAAACAGTGTGGTGGCCAGAGCCCCGAATAGATGTGCAAATTCATCAGAAAATTCAACACAAGCCACAAATAGTAACCTCAAACCACTGGTGAGCTTACCCTAGACAAGAAGTTGCTTTGCTGAAGTTTATATTCCATGATGAATTTTAATTCAAAATGTGGATTCCATGATAATGGATAGTTCCACTGGACTTTTATTCTTCTGGGAGATCCAAAAACAGGCTCAGCTGTTACATTTGAAGGTGGATCTGGCTGAACTGAAACAAAATAAAAGCAGAAAATAATGACTGGTTAAACTGTCAGAAATGCTTACATCTGCTGATAATGTAGGCTTGTATGCTGATGATTAGTAAAAGTTATGGAGAGAGAAACTGATGCTAATTTAGAAAAGTCCTCCGACATCCATTAAATAAAGTGCTGGAGTGACCCAGTAGGTCAGGTAGCATCTTTGGAGAGCATGGATAGGTGACCTTTCGGATTGAGACCCTTCTTCAGGATTAAACCCCAATGTTTATATTAAATATCCCATAACCTACAAGGCCAAGGACCCAGATTTAGGAGATGGTGTTTGGCCAGAGACCTATTCTAACTGAAATAGTGCTATGGGTTGATTGTTTTCTTCGATGCCATGAACAACTCTGAATCAGAGATCATGAGTGTGGGTTTTGTACGAATACAAAATAATAATTCCATTCAAGAGAAAATTAGGATTTTTGATCCACTAAGTCTTTGATAGCTCACCTATTACACCAACTAATTTTCCCTGCAATCTCTTCTCCTACATTCCATCGGTTCTACCACCCACAGAGGCACAGCATTAACAGCAGCCAATTAACATGCCAACATGCCTTTGGCAGGAAAGAAAACTGGAGTAGCCAGAGGAAACAGACGTGATCACAAGAGTACATGCAAACTCCAAACCCAACCTTTGAAGCTGTCTATGGGCACTGGAGTCATGAAGCAACAGCATTATTAGCTGTGTGCTAGCCCACAATTAACTAAATATGCCAAAATAAATTTCAACTCAAATTATACCCCATTCAGTCTGGACTTAACAGAGACGGGACAGAAACTGTCTAACCAACCCAATCCCAAGATGGAGATGCCTGCTGCATAAAAGAGCTTTAGTACTTTTCTAGAATTATAGTCATACAAGACAGAAACAGGCCCTTCAGCCTAACTTGCCCATATCGACCAAGATATCCCATCTACACGTGTCCCACTTAGAAACATAGAAAATAGGTGCAGGAGTAGGTCTTCGAGCCAGCACCGCCAATCAACATGATCATGGCTGATCTAAAAATCAGTACCCCGTTGAGTACCCAGCCGAGTATAGAAGTTGGGAGGTCATGATGCAGTTGTACAAAATGTTGGTGAGACCACATTTAGAGTATTGTGTTCAGTTCTGGGCACCGTGTGATAGGATATTGTCAGCTTGAAAGGGTTCCGAGAAGATTTACGAGGATGTTGCCGGGACTAGAGGGTGTGAGCAATACAGAGAGATTGAGTAGGCTGATTCTCTATTCCTTGGAGTGCAGGAGGATTATGGGTGATCTTATAGTAGAGATGTACAAAATCATGAGAGGAATAGATTGGGTAGCTGCACAGAATCTCTTGCCCAGAGTATGTGAATCGAGGGCCAGAGGACATGGGTTCAATGGTGAAGTGAAAAAGATGTAATAGGAATCTGAGGGGTTATCTTTTCACGCAAAGGGTGGTGGATGTATCGAACAAGCTGCCAGAAGAAGAAGTTGAGGCTGGGATTCTCCCAACATCCAAGAATCAGTTAGATAGATACATGGATAGGACACGTTTGGAGGGATATGGACCAAAGGCAGGTGAGACTAGTGAAGCGAGTGGGACATGTTTGCCGGTGTGGGCAAGTTGGGCCGAAGGGCCAGTTTCCACACTGTATCACTCACTCTATGACTCCTGCTTTTTCCCCATATCCCTTGAATCCTTTAGCACCAAGAGCATGCCCATGTTTGGCCATACCCCTCAACACCTCTCCTATCCATGTACTAGTCAAAATGTATTTTAAATGTTATTATAGTACCTGCCTCAGCTACCTCCTCTGGCAGCTAGTTCCATATACCCACCACCCTGTGTGAAAAAGTAGCCCGATGGGTTTCTATTAAAATCATTCCCATCCCACCTTAAACCTATGTCCTCTGGTTCTTGATTCCCCTAAACTGGATAAAAGACTGTGCATTCACCCCATCTATTTCCTCATAATCTTAAACACTTATATAAGATCACTCCTCAGTCACCAGCACTCAAAAGAATAAAGTCATAGCCGGTCTAGAACTCTTTAAAGAATTTTATGGAATTTTTCTTCCTAACATTCTTTAAAGGCAAAGAAGAGCAAAATGTTTGTACACCAGACCCTAGGAAAATTGCCAGCCTGTCCAACAGTTGGATTCCTCTATACAATCAGTTGCTCTATCCAGCCTGCAATCATATCCCACATAGGTCGCCCACAATTTTAGCCCACCTCCCTGAACCTTCTCTGGTGCCTTCCCTACTTTTCTCCCAAGCTGCTCATGTTTTTCCATTCTCTTCTTCACTCTCTCCTGGCAATGGTGACCCCATGCGCAAATGTTCTTCGGCCAGCTGGGAAGGCGAGACATGGTATTCTTTCTGGAGTATTCACTGGACCCATCCAGGAGGACAATGTCACAGGCCAGATGAAGATACGGAAAGGAAGTGACAAGCAGCAGAATGGCACTTTTGCCATGCAATCATTCTTGCCAGTTTTACATCAATCTAGCACAGACTTACCTTCTGGTTTTCTTCACTTCTCTTTGCATTCCTTTTTTAATTAATTACTTTAATAAACTTTTCATTGTTCTCATGAAAATCTATCAACGTGAAACATCAGCTTTCTCTCGAAAAATGCTACCAAATTTGTTTAGTATCTCCAGTCTTTTTTTATATTTTGAATTAAAAATCTATCATATTTTCTTTTGAAATAATTGCATCGAGTACAAGTGAGTATCAAGTACACCAAAACATTGACAATTTCTCCCATTGGACACCTTATCCAGTCTCGGTCATTTATATCCTTCCCACAAATTATACATATCAATATTATTAATTAATATGCCTGGGCCTACGCAATCTCCCAGTTACTAAACACTTTAATTCCTCTTCCCAGACTGACCTCTCTGACCTGGGCCTCCACCATTGTCAGAGTGAGGCCGAACACAAATTGGAGGAACAGCACCTCACATTTTGCTTGGGCAGCTTACAACCCAGCAGTATGAATATTGATTTATTTAACTTCAAGTAACCTTTGCTTTCACTCTCTCCATCCCTCCCCACCCTAGTTTTCCTACTAGTTTCACTGTCCTCCTGATTAATTTTACTGTTTGTATGTCTCATTGTCATCTTGCCCTCAACCAACAATAAACCATTCCACATTTCCTTGATCATCGTTTGCTTTGATCTATCCTTACACAATCTTTGTACTCTCCCATATCACTAGTTTCCCTCTCCCTGACTCTCAGTCTAAAGGGTCTCGACCTTAAACGACACCCATTCCCTCTCTCCAGAGCTGCTGCCTGTCTTGCTGAGTTATTCCGGCATTTTGTGTCCATCTCTGGTGTAAACCAGCATCTGCAGTTCCTTCCTGCGCAATACTATTATTTACCTGCTTTTCTTTCCTCAATAATTTGACTCAAAGTGTAGCTTACAAAGTTTCCATTTTATCACTGTTGTACTCATGTTAGCCGACTTTTATCATTGGACGTTCAACTGTTTTTACTATTTAAGTATGCATTTTAGCCAAACAAAATTACTTACCAATGTCTGGTGTTAAAATTTCTAACAGTGTGGACCTGTGGCCAACTGAATTGACAGCCGTTATATTTATTACATATGGGGTGGGTGAAAATAATTCAGGATTGTCTATTTGACAAATATTACTCGGTACGCGAGTAGTGCAATTCCAAACTTTGCTCTCCGGATCCCTAAAAAACAAAAATATCTTTAAACCCAAATAATGCCTAAAATATTGCAAACTGCAAATTTTTATCAATAGTTAATGTCTACATTTTGCAATATGATACATGATCTTTGATAGACCCTTAAAATTCAAGAAATATCCACAACACCTGTGAATAAATGTTGCAATATATGAATTACATGTTTAAAGTATTGCAAAGAAACAGAGCTAAAAAGTTGGCAGCAACAAAATGTCAGAGTCCTGTTCTTTAGATTTCGTGAGATTCAATCAATCACAGAACTCTACATATTCTCAAATTATGGACAGGAAAGGCTCAGAGGGATATGGGCGAAACACAGGAAATTGGACCAGCTTGGATGGAGCATCTTGGTTGGCCGTGTTATATAACTTTAAGTTTAGTTTAATTTAGAAATACAGCACTGAAACAGGCCCTTCGGGCGAAAGAGTCCACACCGACCAGCAATACCCTCACATTAACGCTTTCCTACATCCACTAGAGATAATTTACATTTATACCAAGCCGATTAACCTACACACCTGTACGTCTTTGGAGTGGGGGAGGAAACCGAAGATCTCGGAGAAAACCCACACGGTCACAGGGAGAACGTACAAACTCCGTACAGACAGCACCCGTAGTCAAGATCGAACCCGGGTCTCCAGCGCTGCAAGCGCTGTAAGGCAGAAACTCTACCAATGCACCACTGTGACCGCCCAGTCTGCATATTTTGAAATAGATTGCTGTCAATGTTCAGGAACCACTGAGCACACATACTTTCCAATCTACCCAACATGTTGACAGCCAGCCAGCTAGTTAATGAGGAGCCACTGGCTAGCAGCAGTATATGTGATAGCAATACCACATTCCAATGTAGGGATACTGCTGGAAAAGAACTCGAGGTTAGACAAGCATATTCCTGACTTGTGTGCATCTGACACTTTGCTCCACCTCTGGATTCACTACTGTGTCCAGGTAGTTTGCATAGGTTACTGCACTAAAGGGTCTAGACACTCTCACACCTGGCCCAGGAACCATACTCCAGCCACAGCTGGCACAGCCCCATCCATTTAAATGGGGGCAAACAACCATAAAATTAAAAAAATCTTAATGTGCAAACATCAAAAAAGCCTTTGATCAGTACAGTGCGTGGGTGGTTCCTTGGTACCCACTTTGAGGTATATTCACCACTTGCAACGCCTCATAAATATGCAGTGGTTATAGAGATATGTTGCAGCATTAGGGATGGCTTAACATTGTCATAGACACAGACTGAGACAGACAGAGACTGAGACCAATCCAACAATTCATATTATCTGATTAATTCTCCCTTATTTTTTTGTTATTAAAAAAGTACCAATTCAAAATTCAATAATGGTGACCTTGGACTACTTGGGGAGCAAGAGCCCAAAAGAGTTTCCCGACATGAACTTGACTCAAAAATAGAATCAGCAAAATAAAAAGTATGAAGTGCATGACCCGGGTAAATGATAGATTAAGTCTTGGTCTCATAAGGAGTCATTTTAATTGCTGTCTTTCAGGATCTATTAACACAACATCAATGGAACATTTTCCAACTGGCAAATTAATCATTATGTCCTGACTCATATTCCTGCACTTACTTTGAAAAATATTTAATCTATGCCTCACTAGTAAATTTTGGACAGACGTGCAGGAACATTGAAGTAAACAACATTCCGGAAATCACCACGAGGAAAGCTGGTGGAATCAGACACAATTACTACACACAAGGCATTTAGATTAAAACATAGGTAAGGCAGAGGATATAGTCCAAGTGTGAGCAAAAGAGACTAGTATAGATGGGCAAGAAGCTCAGAGTGGACACACTGGGCCAAAGGTCTGTTTTTGTGTTAAGTGACACTATGAACAGTAACACTCGAATAGAAGTGTAGCATCACAATCAGTTATAATTCAGTGCAGATTTGTAAAGACATCTTACCTATAGGTTGCAATGTAACTGGTGGGAAAGAATTCCTTGTGACTCTTTGCCAAAGAACAGTAAATTCTGTAAAAATTTTGAGCCTTGCAGTGCACCAATGGCTTACTTGGAGGATCTGATAGTGAAAAGAAAACAATTCAGAGTTTTTCCAAAATCCAAAGTAAGGTAGTTACAGGAAACTTCTGATTTAAGAAAGCAATACTTGATCAACTGAAATGTAATAATTTGAAGTAAAATCCTAGAAATAATTAGAGGAAAAAGGCTAAGTGCTTCGACTCGGCATTTAAATTATATTAAGGAGTGTCTTAAATACCAAAGAAAATGTAAAATTACCACCAGAAAATCGAAACAAAAATAAACCACTTACCTATTAAGTTGATCTTGGCTCACCTTGCAGCTTATTCTGCTTGAAAATCAGAAGGCTAGCATAGATGGGCACATGTAATCACTTGCAGGAAAGTGTCAGTTCCTCAACATGCAGACTGAGCAGTGCTACAAATAACAAACCATGTCCCAGCTTTCTGAAGGAACGCACATTGGACCCCAGCTGCATTGAACTGGTTGCTGCTCTGGTACTAATACTATATACACTGGCAATCACAGGAATTATCCAACATGTGGCCTACCTAGCCTTAGCGTCTACTTGGCAATTTATAAAAAATGTTTGAAGGTAACCAACTTCCACTCCAGTCTATGGATTCTGACACAACTGATCAGTCCAATATGGGAACCGTAGACTCTTCCAGACATGCGGCTCGGAAACTGTAGTTTGTGAAGTTGCACTCTCCTTCTGCTGTTTGTGTGTGCTCAATGTACAAAATGAGGTTTTTATTTATTTTTTTTTTTTAAGTACCATCCCAAATGCACCTACTTCACTTTAACCTGTTATGGACTAGGGATTCTCGCAAGTGTGGTATGCACCTCTACTCCCCCACCCCGCAAGGAAGTTTTGAACACGTCCTTGAATGTCTTCCTCTGTCCACACAACCTTATCCCTTGCCTGATGGAAACAGCTTTGTCCAACCAGGGTTTTAATATTGGCGAGGTTGAGAGTGATGTTGCTTCACTTATCCTTCCTTTGCAGTGATAGCACTGATGCCTTGACAAGTCTGCTGTAGATAGTCCTGATCTTAAAATTAATATCTGAAACCAGACTCCTGATGCAGAATGCACTATTTGGAGCTTTTCAGCCATTACCAGGCAGACTAAATTGTCAGTTCCTCAACAGGCAGACTGAGGAGAGCTACAAATGACAAACCATGTTCCAGCTTCCTGAAGGAACGCACATTGGACCCCAGCTGCATTGAACTGGTTGAAAGGATTCATGCGTTTGCTCAAAATCTCCCTGGAAAATGCAATATCCCAATTACTGCAGAAATTCTTCAATTAAAAAAAAATCATTGTACACGTGTGTGTGTGTGTGTGAAAAGTAAATTCAATACTGCCAGGCATTAATATTGCTTGTATGACTTAAATTGCTTTATCTATAATTCCCACAAAAGCTTCAATAGATTCTGCATTCATTAATTTACAGATTGGAACATGCATTGTAAAGGTGCATTCCAAGTTTATGACAGTTATCAAATTATAAACTTTACTTACATCCAAGTTTTAATTGAGTTGAATGCAACATTTCCCCAGCTTCGCCGTGACAACTATAGTTTCCTTCCACAGGCAAGCTTGCCATTAACAGTAGGAGGTTTCCATTTTGTACTTTGGTACTGTTTGTTTGGACCACTAGGCTCCCATTAACTTTCCACTGAACAATCCTGTTAAAGTCACATAAATAAATAAATAATTTACAGCATGCATCAAATGTCAAGAGAGAAACAGTATTTCAAAACATTTATCCCATGGCAACTTTTACCTATAGGCAACAATAATTAGCAATTTTATTTCTTCCAGAAAGCTTATTAACACGTTGACTGGAATATCAGTCATCTCAAACTTTTGAAAAATCTTTTGCAGCTTTGCTAGAAAGTTATTTTAGTTTAAAGATACAACGTGGAAATAGGCCCTTTGGCCCACCGAGTCCAGACCAACGCGTGATCCCTGTATAATGCATATTAGGGACAATTTACAATTATACCAAGATAATTAGCCTACAAATCTGTACATCTGGTGTGTGGGAGGAATCCGGAGCTGCTGTAGAAAACCAATGCAGGTCACGGATATAATGCACAAACTCCATACAGACAAGCACCCGAAGCCGGGATTGAACCCGGGTCTCTGGCGCTTTATGCAGCAACTCTTCTGCTGCGCCACCATCCCACCCTTTTGAATAGGCAAGAGAAAAGAGGGGCACGGTGCCACAGCGGTAGAGTTGCTGCCTTTTCAAGCCAGAGACCCAGGTTCGATCTTGATTGCGTGTTTGTCCGTGTGGAGCTTGTACTTTCGCCCTGTGACCTGCGCTGGTTTTCTCCAGGAACTCCAGTTTCCTACCACACAACAGATGTACAAGCTTGCAGACTAACAGGCTTCAGTAAAAATTGTAAATTGTCACTAGTGTGTACGATAGTGTTAGTGTACGGGGATTGCTGGTCGATGCGGACTCAGTGAGCCAAAGAACCCGTTTCCGTGCTGTAACTAAACTATTAATTTACCCATATATTTATGCTCCTTATCTGTAGGTTTATAGTGTTTTCCCTTCCAAGTTTGTAGACAAAATGATAAACGGTTTACTTTTCTGCTTTGGCACAAGTGAGCAAAGTCTGTTCTCGCCAAGACTGTGTAAAGATCCACATATCTATCTTATCACAAATCTTCAAAACAAGTCACAGGTTGGATATTGAGTAACTAAACTCAAAATATATGTTCATCAAATTCAATTTACCTACAGCCAAAATTCACTGAAATAAATATGATTCAATCAGCTAAGTCAACCCTGGTTTCATAAGAGGGTTTCAGGAAAGGGGCATTGCTGGCACACATCAAGCGTATTACTTTCACACTCCTTCCCCATCTAACCCGATAATTACCCTCCCCATGATATTTATTGAATGCTTTAAGCTCCAATTCAATTATTATTGTCATATACAAAATATCACAATTCCAAAACATGCATTCATCTTGATGAGTTTTTTTGTAAACCAACTAGGATTTAAATTACTGCTAAATCTGAAGATGCATTTGAATAACTTTTATTCGGTGTTCCTATCCAAAATGATAGTCCGAATCAAAACTGGAAATAATTATAATAACCAATTGAAGATTGGAATTAAAAGTGCAATTGCCCTCGCTCCAAAAATAACACGAGTAAAAACATTTCACAAAAGAATTGTATTTCTACATTTTATCACAACTGCAAAATATCATGGCTGGCTAAGATATTTCACAAATCTAATATGGAACATATTTGCAAACAGTCTAGATTACGAAATTTGGCCAGATGACTTAAAAGATCACTTAAAGGAAGGTGGTCCAACAATCAAAACTGAGGTAGATAAAGATGTGGGTTCAAGGTAGGAACTCCAATTTAGGAATGCAGAAGAGATGCAATTAGAACTGATGATATTCAGGAACCTAGAATTAAAAATGAGGGTATAGACAAGCTTATAGACCTATATGACAGATCAGCCACAAAATTGTAATTGAGAACTTGGCGAACAGGAAATTAAAGTTCTTTGTGTAAAGCTTCCAGCAAAGACTGCTTTTCTTTCATTTTGCTCTGCAACCAGTTTGGGTTAACATATGCCATTGAATTGCTTTGCCAGCAATTTCCAAAGGCCTGTCCTGGCTCACTTCAATACACCAACCCATGGAAATTAAGTCTCACAAACCCAAGAAAGTCAATGCTGTTGGTAAACAATATTCCTAAACCACATTGTTGAGTAATAAATAAGCAAGAAAATGAAAACTAATAATGAAGCTTTAGTCTTGAATTCTTGTCAGCACTTAACATGATCTCCTATTCTATTTTAGGGAAGACATATCCAAAGAGGTTTTTCACTGCCAACACATTACTGCATGCCCCTTTTATTATCACCATCTTTTGAAATAGACTGGCACAGCACAAATGTCAAGAGAAACAGATTAGCATTAGTATGTGGCTCAAACATTGACCACACATCCACTCTTAAAAACAACATTCACAGGTCTTTTAATCTTAATTATCTCCTACAACAATTAATTGAAAAGTTACTTTAAGTATTTTTATTTTTCTTAGTCATTTAAATTTCTTGAACCAATCTATGACAATGTAGTTGGCCCTAACTAAAATGACTTCACCTGAACCTAAGACGCAAATTTGATACTCATTCTTATCCGCAACTTATCCTCAGTTCGGGGTGCAGCATTACAGGAAGGATGTGGAGGCTATGGATAGGGTACAGAGGAAATTTACCAGAATGAAGCTTGGATTTTACTTCGGAGTCACGTGAGTGACTACGTGAAGACCCCGCCAGCACGCATGAGCGACATATCGTCAAATGCATTGCGAAGCGACAGGCATGAGGAGCGCCGCTCCTCCAGCGCAAGTTTAAAAACGGCCCGCAGGCAAGTACTTACCAGTCTGAGGTCGTTTGTCGGCTCTGTCCTGGACTCCATGGTGCGCTCTGAAACACAACAACACACAAAGTCCAAAAGAGCCGCTGCCTAAGTTGCTGCTGAGGACCGCGAAGGAGGTAGCCAGCAGCCGTTGAGTTCTCCTGAGCTGCTGATTCAAACTGCAGCCCCCAACTTCACACCGCTACAGCCCGCAGGTGCTCCTCGGACTGGCAGCAAAACCACCCGGAAGTCGGGCAGGTCCGCTGACTCAGCTGAGACCCACGGCACCATCCTTTACAGGACTGCCAAATGTCTCACCCTCCTTGCAGTGGAGCATTACGAGTCAGAACTGGGCTGACTCTGAAGAAGGGGCATGGCTGAAGATACATCTATGCTAGGGGTGCCAGAAGAGGAGCTATTGGGTATGGTCACGGAGTTTGCGATGCCTACCCAAAAAGGGATGCCGTTACATCTAAAGTTGGCAGCCAGTATAAATTACATGGCAACTAACCAACTGCAAGAGCAAGCCATCAATGACATGGCAGCCAAGTACTTAGCTCCGGTTAATTGCGTCTCCCTCAATGTGCCTGCTGTTAACAACCCCATTTGGGGTAACATGAGCCCCGGGATCAGGAGCCAGGATGTCAAACTCCAGAAGATCCTCAAACTGCTGGCTGCTGGGATTACGGCCGTTGCCAGGCCAGTGGATGGAGTTGAAATGCCAGAGGAGCTGCAGGACACGCTAGCTCTCCTATGTAACACTCAATATGAGATCAACAGTTACTGGAAGAGCGTCATCTGGCCTGAACTCAACCCCAAGTTCGCGGGGTTGTGCAGACCCAGCAGTGCACAGCCACCAACATTGCTATTTGGGGACAACCTGCCTAAACAGGTCAAAGACCTCGATGAAGAGGCAAAGGCAATTGGACAAAGGACAAAGGACATTTATTATCACATACACCAATTGGTGTAGTGAAATTTGACTTGCCAATGCAGCACATGAATAAAGATAATACACAACACTAGAGTATTTAACAAAAAAGATAAAAACATCCCCCCACAATGGTTCCCACTGTGGGGGAAGGCAGCAAAGTCCAGTCCCATCCCCAGTTCACCCACAGTCGGGCCTATTGAGCCTCTGCAGCTACGACAGCCCGATGCTTCAGGCCCACTCGCCGGATGATGGGAGTTCTGGCGTCGGGTGAACACTCTCAGCGGCCCAGAGTGTCTGGAGCGGCCGCTTCTCCCCGGAGTTCGCAGCTCCCATAGTCCACGGGCCGCGCTGGTCGGAGCTCCGACTCTGGTGATCTCGGCGTGAGATCCCAGGCTCTGCGGTTTTTAAAACTCAGCGCGCCCGCCCGCGGCAGGAAGTTCCACAGACCGCAGCTCCGCGATGTTGCAGTCAGCGGTCCCAGCCCTCCGGAGCTCCACCGCACGGTGACCCGGGCAAGGCATCGCCTGCTCCCCGATGGCGCCCCAGCGCTGTGTACCGCTGCCGAAGCTGAAGTCCTGGCCAGAACCCGGCAGGAAACGCCGCTCCAGACTGCCAGTAGGCCACGAGGAAGGGGCGAAGATACTGCCCGGAGAAAAGCCGCATCTGCGACCAGGTAGGGACTGAGAAAAATAGTTTCCCCCTTCCCCCCCCACCCTCTACATAAAAAGACTAAAATACCTCCAAAAACAAACACTTTAACTAACTAAAAATATTTTAAAAAATGAAAAGACTAACAGCTGCTGGCAGGGCGGCCATACTCAGCGGCGCCCCGAGATGGGAAGATGGGAAAAAATTTGGAGTTGGCCAAACTGGCCGTCTCAGCCACCGAGCACCCATTTCAAAAGCTGGGATTTATCATTCATCCAGATAAATCAAAACTGATGCCTTCTACTACTATGGACTATTTGGGTTTCACAATTGATTCTGTTCATATGTCTGTCACTTTGACAATTGGCATGATTAAGGTGCCGGCTGCCACCAACTCCCCATACCAGCTGCGGCTGCACCCCTATGCATCCACCAGCAGACAATGCTACAGTGATAGACCACCTGTTGGTGAAAGCTCGAAGGCCGGTCAACCTGCTCAACGATCTTTTTTAGACCCTGGGCCCAGCACGGCCTTCTTGGAAGATGCGCCAACCCCACACCACAGCGCCTCCACATCACAAAAAACAAGCTCAGAGGCAACCAACGCAGCACTGCTGGTAACCATGGAGGTAGGTGGGTCTGGTTGCCTCAGGAACATAGCATGTTTAGACTCCTCACGGGTTGGGGGACGGTTGCACTTGTTTCGGGATGCATGGAGCACTTTAACTTCTTATCCTTTCATACTGGAAAGTATTCAGGGATATAAAATTGAATTTGTTCACGAACTCCCTTCCCCTGTTCAGCATACGCCTAGTCTAAAGTTTGTACTTTCACATAAAGAAGACAGACGGTCATGCTGAACTCTTAAGACTAAATTCAAAAGTGGTAATTGAGAAAACCATAAGAGAGTCTCATGAGTTTGTATCGAACATTTTCACTAAAAATAAAAAAGACGGCGGATGCCGCATCATCATAGATTTGACTGAACTGAATACTTTCGTGCAGTATGCCCACTTCAAAATGGAAACCTTTGTCACAGCCAAACAGCTAATTTTCAATAGGTACTTGATGGCTTGCATCGACCTAAAGGATGCATACTATTCAGTACCAATAGACAAGGATCATCGCAGATATTTGAAATTTGTCTGGATGGGGCAGCTCTGGCAGTACAAAGCACTACCTAATGGATTATCATCAGCACCCAGACTGTTTACCAAATTATTAAAACCAGCTTTAGCGTGTCTCAGGAAACAAAAACATATTGTTATGGCTTACCTCGATGATATTTTAATCGTGGGAAAAAGTTTTGAGTTGGCCAAACTGGCAGTCTCAGCCACCGAGCACCTATTTCAAAAGCTGGGATTTATCATTCATCCAGATAAATCAAAACTGATGCCTTCTACTACTATGGACTATTTGGGTTTCACAATTGATTCTGTTCATATGTCTGTCACTTTGCCACTGAACAAAGCCTCAGACTTGATATAAGCATGCAACAGCCTTACTGGCATCAGGAAACCATCTATTCGGCAAGTAGCCAGAGTGGGAAGCTAGTGGCTGCTTTTCCAGCCACACAATTTGGCCCACTACATTACCAAAACCTACAAAGGGCAAAAATAGCAGCCTCAAGCACCATGCGGGCCATTTTGACAGGCCAATGCAATTACCAGGGAAAGCGAAATTGGAATTACAATGGTGGATAGACAATGCTCGACAGTGCTCTAACCCCATCCCTCGGTTATACTACAAACTGATGCCAGCGCAAAAGGTTGGGGAGCAACTAATACCACCTCCAATTGTGGTGGTAGATGGAGTGCACATGAATTTTACTTCGGACCCCGCCAGGCACGCATGCGCGACATATCGTCGACCGCATGTGAGTGACAGGCAGGGAGGAGCGTTGCTCCTCTACTGCAGGGACCTGCAGGTAAGAAAACTAACCTGCGGTCCTTTTTTCTTTTTCAGGGCTCTGTTACAGAGCACTCCAAGCCGCTTCGCACTGACTGCGGACCGCGGGATGCGGGCTGTCAGTGGCGGCGGCAGCAACAGACTGCAGTCGGGGAAGCCCGTTGACCCAGGAGGGTCCGGGCTCATAGGCTCGCCGGTCGGAGGGACGGCAGAGGCAGCCCAACTCTACACCGAAGCCCGCAGAACACCGCGGGCTGACGGCATGTATGAAAGAGTGGGGCTTGCAGGCTCGCCTTTCAAAGTTAGCAACGGCAGAGCAGCAGCCCCGACTCTACGCCGCAGCCCGCAGGGACACTGCGGACTGTCGGCATAAATTAGCGAGTGGGGCTTGCAGGCTCACCGTTCAAAGTCAGTAACGGCAGAGCGTCAGCCCCGGCTCTACGCTGCAGCCCGCAGGGACACTGCGGACTGTCGGCATGAATGGAACCAGTATGTGGGGCTCGCAGTCGCCGTTCAAAGTTAGCAACGGCAGAGCGGCAGCCCAGACTCTACGTGTGGAGCATTGTAAAGTGGGAGTGTGCCAGCTGGCTGGGAACTGCCCAATTTCCAAACTACCGCCACCCTTACACCTGTTCCAAGCTCTTGCCTGCCCGGAAGCCAAGGAGAGGCAAAAATAAAGCAATTTTCATTGTATAATTGTTCATGTTTCTCCTATAGGTATGGGGAAGAAATTATAAACCCCATGATTTTACCATAAAGTTTCTTAATTCAGTAATATTATCCTTTCAATTTTGTTCAAAAAACACTACCCGGAAGTCGGGCAAGCTCGTGATCCAGGAGGGTCTGGGCTCGGAGACTGCCATTCGCGGGTAACGAAGGCAGAGCAGGAGCTCCGACTCAGCGCCGCAGGCTATGCTACCCTATGGAGGTAGATAGACAGAGCCGGAGCCAGACTCGCGGGAGGCTTGCCGTTACCGGCAGTCTATGGACCTGCATGAGAGTCTGGTCACCATTGGAGCTGGGGGGGGGGGGGGAAAGAATGCGCTCCACCACTGGAAGCTTCATTAAGACCCTCAGGTAAGATACTAACCTTGAGTTGCTGAGCTTCTGTTCTAGACTTTGCTTACAGAAACGATGGATGGAGACCAGAATGAAGGCATCGAAGCATGCCTCCAAGGGCCATGGCACTTCGGATGGGAGTCAGCGGCCACCATTCCCGGAGCAGACTGCAACACCGGCAGCACCCGCTCTGCGGACCGGGATAAGAACGCGGAAATCTTTAATAACGACATCAAGTAGATGTTGAACCTCCAAATATTTCCTAAAACTATAGCCTAATATGAAACACCAGATATCAACCTCCTTGCGTCCAGGTTGAGCCATTGGATACCAACATATGTCTCTTGAGACCAGATCCTGGGGCAGTGGCGATGGACGCGTTCTTGCTACATTGGGGGGAAATGGGTTTTCTATGCTTTCCCCCATTCTGCTTCATCAGACAGGTGTTGCAGAAAACACAACCAGATTCTGCAACAGAAAGGACCATGGACATCATACAGCAGCGTGCAGAGAGAGTCCACTAGGAAGCAGTACCTCACCCACATAAGGATATGTGAGGTTTCTATAGTCGGACATAGACCACCTACATATCTGCTACGATCTCCAATGTGCTGGAATCCTCACGGGCCTGCATTATGATGAGTCCCTCAGTTACAGTGCCATATACAGTGCCAGGAGTGCAGTCATCCTATCTCAACATTGGAGTGGGATCTCACCAGCTGGTATCCACACTGAAGGGTATGTTCTATCCCTCCCCAACCGCGATATATTACCAGAGATATAGGGGTGGTGTTGACCCTACTCAGGAGCTGGTCGCCTTTGGCGGATTTACCACTGGACTTATTCACCTTCAAAGTGGTGATGGTAATGGCACTGAACACAGCACAACGGGTCCAAACTCTACAGGAATTACCTGGATAGAATGGTTTTGACCCACAATAAAGTGACTGCGTGATAGAAGAGTTGCTTAAACTACACAGACCTGCGACTACAGGTCTGAAAATGGGCATCAGGAGATGGCTCAAGGTGGTATTCGGTGCAGCAGGTAAGACACTAACATTTAAAAAAATGTCATTCTACCAGGGCGGCGAGGACCATGGAAATGTTCATGGATTATGTCCTCGCAATAGTGGGCTGGGCCAGTGAAACTACATTTCAGCGGTTTGTAACAGACCTGTGGCCGCCCCCGGATTGCGGATTCAGTTTTAAGTGCTGTTCCCTAAATGTTTGTCCCCGAGTTCAGGGGTTTATTGTTGTATTAACAAATGTTATTATTTTTCAGCTTGTTCAAGTCTGAAATACGTTAACATACTTCCTCCATCAGTATTACGGCAGTGTGTGAGCATGGGTGTGATCCAGGGCATGTAATCACAGAGCTTTGAAATCTTCACGAAGTCACTCACATGACTCAGAAGTAAAATAGTAAGATTAAACAATAACTTACCAGTTTGAAGTTTGATCTTTATTTTATGAGGAGTTGCGATGAGGGATTTAGTGCCCTCCACTCCCAACCCGCTATCATAAGGTCAACTGGTATATTCGAGTTTCTTTAATCTTACTATCTTCAGTCATTGTTGTTATCTATGATTCCACACCGCTGCTTTGAAGAATGTCGCGCATGCGTGCCTGGCGGGGTCTTCACGAAATCCCTCATCGCACCTCCTCATAAAATAAAGATCAAACTTCAAACTGGTAAGTTCTTGTTTAATCTTACTATTAACCCTACTTCAGGCACTAAGAATTAATTATCTAGAAATGCTGGGAGCATTTCATGGACTCCGGGCTTCCTGTTCAGACATGCACCATCTGCACGTACGTTTACAGATTGACAATACCACTGTGGTGGCTTATATCAATAATATGGGTGGAATAAAGTCGATATCCTGTGACAAATTGGTCAATACAATCTGGCACTGGTGCCTAGAAAGGAACATTTGGATATCGGCCACTTACCTTCCAGGTAGGCTAAATACAGTGGTGGACACCAGGTCACACAAATTTAATGACACTACAGTAGTCAGACTCATCTCAAGGGGAGACGAGGCAGCCTACAGAGAGGAAGTCCTGAAGTTGACAGCCTGGCGCTCAGAAAACAACCTGGCTCTGAACACCAAGAAAACTTAAGAGCTCATTGTCGACTTCAGGAGGCACAGCACCGACTTAGCCCCCTTATACATCAATGGCGAGTGTGTGGAGAGGGTTCACACCTTCCGGTTTCTCGGCATCCTCATCTCCGTTGACATCTCCTGGACAGACAACATCACAGCAGTCATCAAGAAGGCTCAGCAGCGGCTGCACTTCCCGAGGGTCCTCAGGAAGCACAACCTGGACTCCAACCTGCTGCTGACCTTCTATCGCTCGTCCATTGAGAGCCTGTTGACATACTGCATTACAGTATGGTACGGCAGCTGCACCATGGCAGACAGGGAGAGGCTTCAGAGGGTAGTTAGGGCAGCACAGAAGATCATCGGCTGCCCTCTCCCCTCTCTGATGGACATTTACATCTCCCGCTGCCTCAGGAGGGCGAAGAACATCACCAAGGACAGCTCCCATCCTGCATTTGGTCTGTTTGACCAGCTGCCCTCAGGGAGGCGCTATAGGTGCATCAGCACAAGGACAAATAGACTCAAGAACAGTTTCTTTCCAAAATCCATTATATCCCTGAACTCACACATGCACTGACTCACAGCCTAACCCCCGGACTTTCATCTATCCACCTACTGTAATTTGTACTGCAACTGTAATTTCCAATATGTGCAATAACCCATACTGGATATAGGAATCCTATTCATTTATTCTATTTATCCATTGTCTTTTTATAGATATGTATATAGTGCCGCAGAAACTGTGCACCTTATCATCCCCCCCCCCCTCCCCCCCTCCCCCTCTTTGTTTTGCACTGATTAGGAGCAGTTTTTAATCTCATTGTACATGTGTATAGTGACAATAAAAGGCATTCTGATTCTGATCAGTCGGGTCTTGCAAAAAATTAAACAAGATTCCGCATCGGGTATTCTGGTTGTTCCCGACTGGCCTACTCAACCATGGTTCCCTGTGGCACTGGACATGGCCACAGAACCATGCATCCCAATAAATAAACGCCCTAGTTTATTGGTACACCCTGTGACAGGGGAGAGTCACCCATGCCATGACCGGATAAACCTATTGGTTTGCAGGGTTTGAAAAGGCCACTTCTGGATTATGGACTCTCGGACCGAACAATCAATGTCATCACAGCATCGTGCAGGGAGTCCACCAGAAGACAGTACCTCACTTATGTGAAGAAATTGGAGGTGTTCTGCACAAAAACGAACACCACATATGACACAGCCACCATCACGGAAGTGCTGGAGTTCCTGGCAAGCCTTCATTTCGATGAAGGTTTGAGCTACAGTGCCATCAACTGTGCCAGAAGTGCCCTATCCAATTATCTCGGGCAAGGTTGCGATCACCTTACAGTGGGGTCTCAAAATACACTTGGGTGTCAAAATTAACGAGGGGAATATTTAATTCAAATCCCCCCAGGCCTAGATATTCCCAGACCTGGGATATCGGCATTGTACTAACCATGCTCCGAGGGTGGGTACCAATAACGTCTCTTTCATTGGACAAACTGACCTACAAAATGGTCATGCAGATGGCACTCGTGACAGCGCAACGGGTCCAGTCCCTACATAAGTTAAGTATGGAATCCATGGTCATAACCAACAGCAAGGTAACTTTATTTATACAGGGGTTACTCAAGCAAGACAGGCCTGGATCATCTGGCCAAAAGTTGGATTTCCTGGCCTATCCCGTAGACAGCTGTCTATGTATCGTGACCCAAATTGTACGCTACATAGAGGTCACCAAGAGTCTCAGGGGCACGGAGAGGGCTTTGCTCATAAGCCACAAACACCCTCATCATAGAGTCACCGTGAACACTAACGTATTTAAATCTAACTCCACCAGGGCTGCATCCACATCGGCGGCAACGATGATGGAAGTTTCAATGGACCACATCCTTGCAACGGCGGGTTGGACTAATGAAAAAAACCTTTCAGCGGTTTTACAATAAACCCGTGGCTGCACCCGAGATGTTAGCGGAAAAAATATTAAGTTCTGTTTTATAATTTCCCCGATGTAGGGGTATTATTATTTGGTATTGTGAAATAGATACCTTTTTGTTTTTCAGCAGTTTCATGTCTGAAATACGTTAACATACTTCCTCCATTTCCCATAATGGCAGCGTGTGAGTGTGGATTCGTTCCAGGGCATGAAATCACAGAGCTTTGAAATCTTGAAGTAAAATAGTAAGATTAAATGAGTACTTACCAGTTTGAAGTTTGATCTTTATTTTATGAGGAGTTACGATGAGGGATTACGTGCCCTCCGCTCCCAAACCCTCCATTATAAAGGTCCAACTGGTATGTTAGTTCTCTTATCTTACTATGTTAGTCAACTCTGGTATCTGTGATTTCACACTGCTGCTTTGAAGAATGTCGTGCATGCGTGCTGGCGGGGTCGTCACGTAATCCCTCATCGTAACTCCTCATAAAATAAAGATCAAACTTCAAACTGGTAAGTTCTCATTTAAATCTTACTATTAGCAGGTATTAGCTACGAGGAAAAGTTGGACAGTCTTGGATTGTTTTCTGGAATACCGGAGGTTGCGGGGAGACCAGATAGAAGCATATAAAATTATGGGAGACAAGATAGAACCTTTCTCCTAGTATGGAAATGTCATATACCAAACGACATAGTTATAAAGTGGGGTGGCAAATCAGTTTAATTCATTGTCAAATGTACTGAGGTACAGTGAAAAGCTTTTGTTGCATGCTATCCAGTCAGTGGAAAGACAAGACATGATTACTATCGAGCCATTTACAGTGTATAGTTACAAAAGGGAATAACGTTTTGTGCAAAGCAAAGTCCAATCAAAGGTGGAGATGTGTGGGACAGTTTTAAAATGAAAAAGTGGGTGGTGAGTGGCTGGAATGCACTGCTGGAGGCAGATATGATAGTGGCATTTAAGAGACTTTTGTGTAGGCATATGGATATGCAGGAACTCGAGAGATGTGGATTATATGTAGGCAAATAATGTTTGGTCTTGGCATCAGGTTCAACACAGACATTGCAGGCCAAAGAGCCTGTTCTTGGCCGGTACTGTTCCATGTTACTCTCTACATTGGCTGATGCAGATGTCTACATCCAATCCTTCAGTACTAATCCTCTGTGAAACTACATTCATCCCCCTTCTTTCCTATTTATAAAGGTTCCATTCCTATCTATACCAATATAGCCAGACAAACCATGTTTATCTTATTACAAAATGAACACAGCGTTCATCTACCCGTTGAACCTCCGACACTGTGACAGGTTTGCTTCCAGACATGTGTACACACACACACCCACACACAGGGTGCTGCACTGACAGCAGCCTCTGCCTGCAACCCATTTGTTTTTCAATCTGTTTTTTATTTTTAGTCAGTTTAAAGTTTGTTTTGGGGGGAATCTTTACCTTTTACATGTGGGGAGGGGGGCAGGGTAAGGGGGAACATTGGAGAACATTAGAGGAAGAGACTGACTTTGGTGCCTTCCCTCACAGTGGGAAACTTTGATCCTGCTGTGTGGGGATGTTTTATGTTGAATTCTATCAACACTATGTTGTGTTCTTTATTTTTACTGTATGGCGATTTCATTTCACTGTGCCAATTGGCACATGTGACAAATAAATGCATCTTGTGGGTTACACAAAAAGCTGGAGAAACTCAGCGGGTGCAGCAGCATCTAAGGAGCAAAGGAGATAGACGACGTTTCGGGTCGAGACCCTTCTTCAGACTGGTCAGGGATACGAGAGATATAGACAGTGATGTGGAGAGATAAAGAACAATGAATGAAAGATATGCAAAAAAGTATTGATGATAAAGGAAACAGGCCATTGTAAGCTGTTTGTAGTGTGAAAATGAGAAGCTAGGGCAACTTGGGTTGGGGGGGGGGGGGGGAAGATGGAGAAGGAATGTCAGGGCTCGAGGGCTGAGGGAGAGGGAGGAGGCAGTCTGGGTTAACAGAATTGAGAAAATTCAATGTTTAAGCCCAGAGGATGCAGACTCCCCAAGCGGAATACAAGGTGCTGTTCCTCCAACTTGCGGTGTTGCTCACTCTGGCCGTGGAGGAGGCCCAGGACCGAGAGGTCGGATATGGAATGGGAGGGGGAGTTGAAGTGCTGAGCCACCGGGAGGTCGGGTTGGTTATTGCGGACCGAGCGGAGGTGTTCGGCGAAACGATCGCCCAGCCTCCGCTTGGTCTCACCGATGTAGATCAGCTGGCATCTGGAGCAACGGATGCAGTAGATGAGGTTGGAGGAGGTGCAGGTGAACCTCTGTCGGACTTGGAAGGATTGCTTGGGTCCCTGAAAGGAGTGGATGGGGGAGGTGAAGGGACAAGTGTAGCATCTCTCTCACTCTGGCCGTGGAGGAGGCCCAAGACCGAGAGGTCGGATACGGAATGGGAGGGGGAGTTGAAGTGCATCTTGTATCTTGTATGTACACACAGTGACTACTGTACCATCAGGTTGTCCGACCAATGTCCTAATTTGGAGAACTTTAGGGTAACACTGACTACATTCCCTTTGCCCTACACCATTATTTAGTTCCCCGCAATAGATTTCATCCCACTAGCTAGCCCCCTTTAGTATGAACTGGACATCATAGCATCTTGTGGAACATCATGCTGAACTTCAGGCCTCTTATCCCTTTCCTTGCAAGGGTATGTATTTCTCCTCTACATCACTACAACATTACTACTCTAATCCAGCCCTAATACACCCAAAAATCACTAACTTATTTTGCCATCAATAATCCACATTACTGCAAAACCTGTAGGAAGGAACGGCAGATGCTGGTTTACTGGAGTAACTCAGTGGGTCAAGCAGAATCTCTGGAGTAAAGGAATAGTTAACGTTTTGGGTCGAAATCCTTCTTCAGACTGAGCTGAGCCTGAAGAAGGGTTTCTGTCTCAAATGTCACCTATTCTTTTTTCCAGAGATGCTGCCTGACCCACAAGCTTACTCCTGCATTTTGTGTCTATCTTAACACAAAATCTAGTCCTTGATGAGCTACAGCAAATTTGTTGCCTTTCAAATAAAAAATTAAGACTCCTTAGTAAACTCATCCCACCATTCTTCACATCTCCCTCCAGCGTTGCATACCCTCCAGCTGCAATATGTCTATTCCACTAGTACATCCCTGCCCATTTATCCCATCAGTCTTGTTTCAATAGTTTAAGGCTTATTCCCCAAATGGTTCCACTTTTAAAAACACTTAAATCCCATCACTTTGACCAATCACGTTAACATCCCTTCGACTTCACATTTTATTTGATCATAGAAACATAGAAAATAGCTGCACGAGTAGGCCACTTGGACCTTCGAGCCAGAACTGCCATTCAATATGATCATGGTTGATCAACCAGAATCAGCACCCTGATCCTGCTTTCTCCCCAATATCCCTTGATTCCAAGAGCTCTATCTAACTCTCTCTTGAACACATCCAGTGTAGCAGTATCCAAATTTCACATGTCAGCTCTGAGATTTGTTTGTAACTGATAGACTTGCTGCCTCCAAGCACCAGACAGCAGGGTTTGAACCCGTCCTTGGCTGCTGTTTGCGTGCAGTTTGCACATTCTCCTTTTGGCCATGTGGGTTTCCTCCAGGTGCTCCGGTTTCCACCCATATTCCAGAGAGCTTAATGCAAAAGTGGAATAACATTGATAACAGTGGATGATCATTGGTTGGCCTGGACTCGGTGTGACAAAAGGGCCTGTTGCCATGCTGTATTTCTAAAACATTACGGGCACGTTATGAACAAAGGATGTGGTGTTTAGATTTGCTGATCTTAACCAAAAGATTAAATGATACGATATTTGTCTTGATACACAGTCAACTGAGAAAACATTGCAAAATGCCAAAGAACACAAAACTAGAATCAAAGGAGGACATTTAAAATAAAGTCACTTTTTACACAGATCCATGATTAACCAGTATTTATGAGTACCTGCCATTTGCAGCATTGCACATCAAGGTAATATCTGTTCCTATTCTTCCATACAATATGTCTAGGAGAACAAAGATAAACAATTACTCCAGAGATTTATTTCTCCATCTTGCAACCTGTAGGACTGGTTATTGCATGTTACTCATGCCGACGTTATGCAACGAGACGTCATGCCGACGAGATTAAGGGCACTTGACAACATAGCAACCGAAGTTGGCCATTTAAATATGTACCCTCTACTCACAATCGCGAAACAAAATGTGACGTATTTCCATTGTAACACTTATTTTGAACATTACCAAAGTTAATGCATTACACTGAACAGGGTGGCACATCAGATTAGAAAACAGTCCAGAGTAGAAACCCGTCCTAACACAGGACGTAATTATAAGCAAAAAAATCTGCATTGCAACATCCATTAATTGAAAATATGGCACAGATCATATTCTAATGAGCACATAATTTACAATGTTTGCTGTCAAAACTCCCTTCAGATGAACCAACATTTTAAACGGTCATTCAAATCGACTAAAGCTTATACTAAATGCTAATATTTATTAGAAAAGACCAGTATATACTTAATTATGTTTATATGCACATATTAGCAGAAGCTTCTCAAAAATTATTTTTAAAGCAACAAACATGACAAGTCAGCGAGAATTCTTAATGCAGCCCCTTATGAATCATGTGTAGGAAAGAACTGCAGATGCTAGTTCAAACCGAAGGTAGATACAAAATGCTGGAGTAACTCAGTGGGACAGGCAGCATCTCTGGAGAGAAGGAATTCCTTCTCTCCAGAGATGCTGCCTATCCCACCGAGTTACTCCAGCATTTTGTATCTACCCTTATGAATCATGTTCTATTAAATCGGTTGGACTTTGTACCAAAGTACAGATAGTTTTGCTGTAATGTATTTTTCCACATGGTGATCGATGAATTAGGATACACAGGTTTTATTACATTAGCCCAATAGTTTTGTGCATGATTTCAATCAGAAACGAGAGAATCACTTACAATACACTAGAAATTGACAATCAGAATAAATTCTGCTTTGGGAGACAAAAAAAAAAAAAAAATGGTTTCTATATAATCTCCCTGCAGTCTCTTAAGAACATAGCTGCTGCTTTCACAGATGAAGGCCACTGAAATTGATAAGTGATTGTTTCTATTGATACATGCAATAATATTTTATAAGATCCATAGGAGGTGCAGCCAAGAATAGGTAGCCAGTATCATCCAGGACCACACCACCCAGGCCATGCTCTCATTTCACCCGTACCATTGGGAAGAAGGTATAGAGGTCTGAAAACCATGACCACCACATTCAGGAACAGTTGCTTCCTAACAATCATGAGGTTCTTAAACACTACAAATACCAACTAAATTACAAACTGTTTTGGTTGCACTAAGCACTTTGGGGTTTTGTTTTTCACTAATATTGTGTTTAGTTTAACTTATTGGTTTTTTTTGTGTTATCAACAAAAACTGTTATGTTGCTGCTAGTAAGAATTTAATTGTTCTGTTTCAGTACACATGACAATTTAACACTCTGGAACAACATTGCATACACCCTTTATTTATAGTTTACGCTAACAAAAATACTTTAAAAAAAAAAAAATTACCTCCTTTGTTCCCCGCTCTAGCATGGATAGCAGGTTGAATGGATGGCAGAAGACAAAGAGTGGCAATAAAGGGGGCTTTTTCTGGTTGGCTGCCAGTGACAAGCCAATTTCCACAGGGCTCGGTGCTGGGACCGCTGCTCTTCATGTTGTATGTTAATGATTTGGACGAGGGGATTGAAGGCTTTGTGGCTAAGTTTGCGGATGATGCAAAAATAGGTGGAAGGGCAGGTAGTGTTGTGAAAGCAGGAACTCTGCAGAAGGACTTGGACAGGTTGGGGGAGTGGGCAGAGACGTTGCAGATAGAATATAGTAGCAAAGCGTGGAGTCATGCATTTCGTTAGTACGAATAAAGGCGTCACCTATTTTCTAAATGGGGAGAGAATCCAGAACTCAGAGGTGCAAAGGAACTTGGGAGTGCAGGTGCAGGATTCCCAAAAAGTTAATCTGCAAGTCGAATCGGTAGCAAAGAAAGCAAACTCAATGCCAGCATTTATTTCATGAGGGCTTGTATACTAAAACAGGGATGTAACGCTGAGGCTCCAGGGCCACATTTGGAATATTTTGAGGAAGGATCTGCTGGCTCTGGAAAGGGTCCAGAGGAGGTTACAAGAATGATCCCAGGAATTAGTAGGTTAACCTAATATGAGCATTTGTCAGAACTGGGCCTGTACTCGCTGGAGTTTAGAAGAATGAGAGGGAACCTCATTGAAACATACAGAATAGTGAAAGGCTTGGATAGAGAGGATGTAGAGAGGAAGTTTCCACTAGTGGGAGGGTCTAGGACTAGAGGTCATAGTCTCAGAATTAAAGGACATTCTTTTAGGAAGGAGATGAAGAGAAATATCTTCAGTCAAAGGGTGGTGAATCTGTGGAATTCTTTGCCACAGAAGGCTGTAGAGGCCAAGTTAGTGGATCTTTTTATTGGTCGAATGGCATAAGTCTACTATCAGTTATGATTTTATTGAAATTTGCTGTTGTAACACAATTTTCTGCAATGCACGGTTTCTTTGTCATAAATGCAACTATTGCATTATAGCAGAACTACTTGTACATTTCATTGGAATTTTCCCAGGATATTATACAAAGGTGAAAAGGCTATATTCATATTGCCCTTTTCATGATCTCACCTAAACCACTTTTCAGTCTGTAAGGAACTATAGAAGCATAGTCAATGTGCATTACTTTCATCCTACTTCTGCCCCCAAGGCCAATCAGTCGAGCTTTGTGCAAGATTTTCATTAACTTTAATAATTTAGTAGTTTCTCTTATCCTGTGACAAGCTGCGGGTTGGATGGTAGAAAGACCAAATATCTGATCAACTCTACAGTCATTCCTTAAGCCACAAAGGCAACGCACTTCTTGCTTCATTGATAATTAGTTGATCAAAAGCAAATTTTAATGGTCTCTTCTTTTTAAGAAAGGCAACAAACTTACCATTCCCTCTGAAACCATTTGCATCAGTTGGAATCAAAAATGAGGCAACGGCCAAAACAAATACATTGTAAATGCAGGAGGTAGAACCAATCATCTGAAATATGAACAAAATAAGAGGTACTTAAGCTCAAATGTATCATCTTAAATTACTAGTTTTTTTTCCACACCAAGATGGTACTTGTCCATAAACCTTAAAATACAAACTTCAATACAAATCTTGAATAGTATGTTATTAAAGATTTCCATCAGATTGCAGCTAAATATTTGATTTTTTTTTTTTTAAAGTACTGACTTTTTCTTTTTAATCAGAAAGTGGCAGAGAACCACCAGTGGATTGAAGGCTTATCAGGATAGGACAAAGAATCAGATTTTGCACAGGTCTGTTAAAACCCGAAATGTCAGAAGAGAAATAAGAAGTTTGAAATATAAACTGACAGAAGATTGAGTGTTTAGCTACTTCCAGACTATTTATATTAGTCTCTTAGAAAAAGGAAAAAAAATCCTGTTTATATCTTCCATGTGATGCACCTTTACATTATAACTGAAAACAATTCTAGAGAAATTATGATGTAGGGTCTCGACACAAAACATTAACTATTCCTTTGCCTTCATAGGTGCTGCTTGACATAGTTACCTTGTGCATCTCTTCCCACCACCCCCGCCCCATCACCACAAGCCACTGCATTTCTACTTATTCCTCTATTCTCAACTGTGAAAGTCTAAAGAACTAATGGTCTCAATCTTGGATAAATAGTCAGCCTGTCGAGATTCACCTTCCGTATTCTCATCTTTCTCTGACCGACTACGCCAAGCTACTCAAATATATTTAGTTATTACCGGAGCATCTCTATCAGTAGTTCCTTCTCTTGACCATCCAATGATCCAATTGGCAATATTCTCCTTCCTCATATGCACAAGATCAGATTCTGCATTTAAGTACTGGAATTTAGAAGGATGATAGGCCATCTTATACAAACATATAGAATAATTAAGGGATTGGACACGGTAGATGCAGGAAACATGTTCCCGATGTTGGGGGAGTCCAGAACCAGAGGCAACAGCTTAAGAATAAGGGGTAAGCCATTTAGAACCGAGATGAGGGAAAACATTTTCACAAAGAGTTGTGAATTTCTGGAATTCTCTGCCTCAGAAGGCAGTGGAGGCAGACTCACTGGATGCAATGAAAAGAGAGTTACAGTGGCTTGCAAAAGTTTTCATACCCCTTGAACTTTTCCACATTTTGTCACGTTACAACCACAAACGTAAATGTATTTTATTGGGATTTTATGTGATAGACCAACACAAAGTGGCGCATAATTGTGAAGTGGAAGGAAAATGATACATGGTTTTCAAACTTTTTTTACAAATAAGAACTGAAAAATGTGGCATGCAGAAGTATTCAGCCCACTTTACTCTGATACCCCTAAATAAAATCCAGTGCAACCAATTGCCTTCATAAGTCACCTAATTAGTAAATAGAGTCCACTTGTATGTAATCTAATCTCAATATAAATACAGCTGTTCTGTGAAGGCCTCAGAGGTTTGTTAGGGAACATTAGTGAACAAACAGCATCATGAAGCCCAAGGAACACGCCAGACAGGTCAATCCATCATCCGAAAATGGAAAGAGTATGGCACAACTGCAAACCTACCCAGACATGGCCGTCCACCTAAACTGACAGCCCGGGCAAGGGGAGCATTGATCAGAGAAGCAGCCAAGAGGCCCATGGTAACTCTGGAGGAGCTGCAAAGATCCACAGCTCAGGTGGGAGAATTCGTCCACAGGCCAACTATTAGTCGTGCACTCCACAAATCGGGCCTTTATGGAAGAGTGGCAAGAAGAAAGCCATTGGTGAAACAAAGCCATAAGAAGTCCCGTTTGCAGTTTGCCACAAACCATGTGGGGGACACAGCAAACATGTGGAGGAAGGTGCTCTGGTCTGATGAGACCAAAATTGAAGTTTTTAGCCTAAATGCAAAACGCTATGTGTGGCGGAAAACTATCACTTCACATCACCCTGAACACACCATCCCCACTGTGAAACATGGTGATGGCAGCATCATGCTGTGGGGATGCTTTTCTTCAGCAGGGACAGGGAAGCTGGTTAGAGTTGATGGGAAGATGGATGGAGCCAAATACATGGCAATCTTGGAAGAAAACCTGTTAGAGTCTGCAAAAGACTTGAGACTGGGGCAGAGGTTCACCTTCCAGCAGGCCAACACCCTAAACAAACAGCCAGAGCTACAATGGAATGGTTTAGATCAAAGCATATTCATGTGTTAGAATGGCCCAGTCCAGACCTAAATCCAATTGAGAATCTCTGGCAAGACTGAAAATTGTTGTTCACAGATGCTCTCCATCCAATCTGACTGAGCTTGAGCTATTTTGCAAGGAAGAATGGGCAAAAATGTCAGTCTCTAGATGTGCAAAGCTGGTAGAGACATACCCCAAAAGACCTGCAGCTGTAATTACAGCGAAAGGTAGTTCTACAAAGTATTGACTCAGGGGGGCAGAATACTTTTGCACGCCACACTTTTTTTTTATTTGTAATAAAATTTGGAAACCATGTACCATTTTCCTTCCACTTCACAATTATGCACCACTTTGTGTTGGTCTATCACATAAAATCCCAATAAAATATATTTACGTTTGTGGTTGTAACGTGGCAAAATGTGGAAAAGTTCAAGGGGTATGAAAACTTTGGCAAGCCACTGTAAATAGAGCTCTTCGGGCTTGCAGAATCAAGGGATCTGGGGAGAAGGCAGAAATGGGGTACTGATTGTGGATGATCAGCTATGACAACATTGAATGGCGGTGCTGGCTCGAGGGGCCAAATGACCTACTCCTGCATTTAGTTTCTATATATCTATGTAATACCAGGCTGCACTCTACAACTTTAATACCATCTCATTCCCAAAAATCCTTTTTGTGAATCTCACAACCTCAACCAAACTCTTGAACAGGACTCACCTTTTTAGCTCTACATCAGTTTTCCTTCTGCATTGGATAGCTCCTTGGAACAGCTTCTGCATGAAAAGTTCCTGCATATTTAAAAAAAGGTAACTTAATGACTTTTCTAGAAATGTTGAATAAGTAAAACAACCAAGTAGACATTGTCTTCCAAGGCTGGAATATGATCTACACCTTGGCAGCAAATTAGCATTCAACAGTGGCACTCTTTGATTGTTTGTCAAAAACATAATTATCTTAAAAAAGACACCACCATTCAATGTTAATAACGCTCAAGAAACACTTTTCTGTCAAAGTCACTTAAAATTGGATGTGGAAGAATTCATTCCCAATAGAGAGAGAGCATTTATTATAATGTGTCAGATCACATTGATAACTGAAGATCACTACAGTGCAACATCAGAAGCCAATGTGACCATATGTGACCTCTCGCTCTATCCTCACCACCAAGTCTGTGACTACTGAGATGAAGAGTTGGATGTAATTTACATTGTTTAAACTGGGCTCAAGAGTTTTCTTTTAAGTCAGATTTCCTATGGCACATCAAAATCCAAATATTCACTTCTTCGAAAAAACAATCCATTTTTGATTAGCATTTTTAAAAAGGGGAAAGAAGACTTTCAGGTTTAATCTACAAAAGGATCCATGAAATGTTTCTTTAGAAAGGATTTTTTAAAACTAGTTTTCTACTCCAGAATGGTACCCGATTTGCTATTATTTGGTTTAGTTCAACTCAATTCAGAGATACAGCGTGGAAACAGGCCCTTCAACCAATTGACCACTCATCACGCTAATTCCATGGTATCCAACTTTCACACCCTACACACAAGGAGCAATTTGCCAAAGCCAATTAACCTACAAGCCTGTACGTCTTTGGAATGTGGGAGGAAACCGAAGAACCTGGAGAAAAACACGTCGTCACACAGAGAACATACAAAGTTCACACAGACAACAGAGGTCAGGATTGAACCCGGGTCTCTGGCTCTGAGAGGCAGCAGCTCTACCACTATGCCACCCTCTTGCATTTGAAACAATGGTATAATTTCATAATTTATTTCATTTATCACTATTCGCTACTAAATACATCTAGATTGGATGATAGCAAAAGTAATGCTATTATTATTATTAGTGGAAAGTAGGAGAGAGAACATTAGGAACACTTGATCTGTTCGTCTAATGCCAAAAGCTAATAAAAAGCTAGAATCTACAGCATAGGATATAATATCAGGCCACTTACAATGTACAATGGAAAATATGATATGTATAAATAGAATATCAGAGCTGCAAAATAAAAAGAGAAGCTTAGGGGCAGCACAGCAGTAGAGTTGCTGTCTGGGTTCGATCCAGACTACGGCTACTATCTGAACAGAATTGACACATTCTCCCTGTGACTATTAGGGTTTTCTCCGGGTGCTTGATTTTCTTCGCACATTCCAAAAAGTATAGGTTTTTAAATTAATTGGTTTCTGTAAATTGTCCCTAGTGTGTAGGGTGGAACTAATATATGGGTGGTCACTGGTTGGCGCATACTCGGTGGACCGAAGGGCCTGTTTCCACGCTGTATCTCTAAACTATAAAGGTTTACGAGTCATAGAGACGTGCGTGCATGTGCTTATTACCTTTAGACTTCATATCTTGGGTTGTATATTAAGAGCGAGATGAGCCTTACACACACATGACAAATCCAGGATTAATACAGATCAAATACAAACAGGGAATGTGGAAGGGAAGAGAAAGAACGAAAAACACAAGTAGTGCAAAGAGTAGCAGATAAAAAGCAAAACCTTATAACCAGCAAAACTGTAAAAGATTTGTTAAGGAGCTAGAGGTTCAAAAGTTAATCTTTATTCAAAGATGTAAACATGTTGATGAGCACCTATCCATTCTTTCGCTGGTGAATATAACAGAAATAAAAGTTTATTCTGTAAAATGCTTAATCCACCTACCGTGATGACTATAGTGCCACACATTTCAAATCATTGGATGGTACTATTAGTATTCTTATTTAAGAAGAATCAAAGATCTTGCACAGTACTAGTATAACATTTCCAAGCCCATGAGTCGCAAAGGAGGAAGGCAACCCTAGGCCCCAATGTGCTTGATGCTGAACTAGCAGCATTTCCAAAGAGTATACATTAAATTAGACCACAATTGCTTTGAACACAACTCAATAATATGCTCACTACATTACAGAAAAGAGAAGTTATTAAAGAGGATAACTAAAGATGAAATAAAGACTTTTAAAAATCATCTGGGACACTAAGTGGAAAAGTCAATGCCCTGAAGGCATACAAGTTAACACTGCAGTACAGAAAAAGGAAATAACAATCTTTGGAGCATCCTTCAACATGGAAGTTACGTTTGAGAACTGGAATGTTTCCAAGGCTGTTCAAAAAAATCACGAGAAAGCAAATTCAGTAACATTTCTCAAAAGGGAGTTGGCCACTTCTTGGATAGCAGATTATTTTTTGGGCAGTAGAATAGCAATAATTGGGTAAGTCTTTCACAGAGTTGAAAGCAGGTACCGTGGCCCAGCGAACCCCTTCCTGCGCCATTCTGTCCCATAATTCATCCACTGTTGGTACATCCACACTTCCACCAGTTATGAAACAATCCCATGGAAATACTGCCAGTTTTGTCTTCACTATCCACATTACCAGGCTTCCCACACTCCCAGTCACCGATAACATTGTCACAAGTGCCGACTGCCAAAATTGCTTGGCACAACATCTTTAATTGAACACGTTGATTAATCCATCAAATACCATGCCAGAAAACAATAGAGGAAGCAAAATCTGTAATGATTACCAAGAAGTACAGACACTCCCCTGGCCCCAACTGGAAAAGAGAGTGAGTGGCAAACAAAAACACAACAATTTAAAAAAGAAACTGAAAGAACAGTTATTTCCCACAGTATGTGTAGGAAGGAACTGCAGATGCTGGTTTACACCAAAGATAGACACAAAATGCTAGAGTAACTCGGCGGGTCAGGCAGCATCTCTGGCGAAAAGGAATAGGTGACATTTCGGGCTGAGACTCTTCTTCAGACTTTGCCACAGTTCTGTTCTCATTGGAAAGAACAGGTATAAAGGTCACCTGGCCTTCAACTTTCACCCTGCCAGCCTCCGCTTCCAACACATCATTCTCCAACATTTTTGCCACCTTCAACGCAATTCTACCATCAGTCGCATCTTCCCACCAGCTTCCACTTTCAGCAGACACCCTTCGCTCCGAGACTCATTCGTTCGCGCATCCCTCCCAACCCAACTCTATCCCATTCCCACACTTTCCACTGCCTCCTCAGGAGGTGCAACACTTGACCATACACTACCTCCCTCACCACCAAACTGCCCCTCCAGGCAATACAGGGCTTTTCTTGCACCTCCTCCAGACTTGTCTATTGCATTTGATGCTCTCATTGTGGCCTCCTCTATATTAGCAAGGTCAAGCCTACTTAACCATTTCACCAAACGGTCACTGTCCACCAGGGCCTGCTGGACCTCTTGGTTGCTAGCTAGTTTAATTCCACTTTGCATTCTCATGCCGGCTTCCATCCGTGACATCCTCCACTTCCAGACGATGTCACACCAGATGCACCGGAGGAACAGCACTTCATATTTATATGGGTAGCCTGCAACTCAACAGCATAAACATAGAATTCTCAAAATGTCGGCACCCCGCCCCCATCTCATCTCACTGCCCCTTCCCTGCACATACACCATTCTTCCCTCTCCCCTTGTCACAGTTCCTTTCCCCTCCACCATCTACTCGCCTCCTACCCTCCCTCAAACACCCATCGTTGTTCGCATCCCTCCCTCTGGTTCTACATTTCACTCCCCATCAGATTCTACATCTGCACCCTTTTGTCTCCACCTTACCTCCAGCCTTTGTTATTAACTCTACCCATCTGCCACTCTTGCCCTCCTCACCCAAACCCACTTATCACAGTCCCTTCATCCCCTTCCCCTCACATCTCTTCACCAGCATTCTCCCCTCCATCAGTCTCAAAAAGTCTGCCCATTGTTGTTCATTGCCTCCCCAGATGCTGCCTGCCCCACTGAATCATCCCAGGATTTTGTTTCTCGCTCAGGGTTCCAGCACCTATAGTCTCATGTCTTGCCTGAAAGAATGCCTTCAGTCCTGCAAATCTCTGATTCATTCACGGTATTTTATACAGTGTTATTTCAGACCCAGTGCCAACCTGGTCATACTATAAAAATGTAGTTGCGAAAAGCACTGACATGCCAAATGCTTTGCAAAAATTGACATCAAAAGGATTTTGGCACCTGTTTTCCCCCCCCCAAGTAGTTACCCAAAAGGTACGTAGTTTGGTGTCTATATTTAGAATTTCTGATCAAAATTATGATGAGCTTGTTCTAACTTGGTTCTTCACCCATCAATCCCTTATTGGGCACGGCTATAGATGCTTGAAGGAAATTTAGTGGAATTGGAGAATGTCCCTCGGAAAAAGTCGACAAGACATGAAATATAGCAGTATTATGTCCACGAGTGAAAATGACCTTGGGTATGTGTAAAATAAGCGATGGGAAATTGGCTGCAAGCTTTTCACCAAGGTCCTCCTTTGCACTGGTTGCTGATACACTATCATTCATCTTAAAATCACTATTTGGATAAATTGGTAAACTCTGAAAATTTTAATTGCCCAGGGAACAACATAATTTTGTGACATGAGACAGGGATGGATGGATTTGCAGTCAACCCATCTCTGGTGGTGTGGGTGTTTTGGGTAAAAGTATAATTGTCATGATGGCAGGTTTGCAGGCAAGATTTTAACCTTCAACAATAAACACAAGTCAAAAAGCTGCTGCTTCTTGAAGCCGCAAATAAATATTTGATTAGCTGAACGCACTCAGGTCAGCCAGCAGAAAAGTGTCAGCAGTTCAGGTGAAGCAACATTCAGTTTTCTGATTTCATATCTTGAATTTCAAGCTTTTACTCTTTTTCCTGCCTATTGGAGGAAAAGGGGCTTTTCCAAAACCACTGCACACTGTGTGCCTGCCAAAATTTGAGCTATTAAAGTTACTTCCATTTATTTGCCTCAGTGGACAGCTTGTAATTTACAGCTTCAAGTCCTTGTTCAGGTATATTATAAGCAGAACACATTATACTGCCTCCACCATACAGTGAGTACCAGACGTGCACTATTCTCAGGCAAATATTTTACCCTGCTACTCCTCGAATCCTTAAACTAATTACGTTAAATTTACATCACCTAGTTATCTGATATTATCTATTTATGATCTAGTTATCCTGGTTATAGGATCAGTCTGAAGGAGGGTCTCGATCCGAAAGGTCACTCATTCCTTTTCTCCAGAGATGCTGCCTGTTCCACTGAGTTACTTTTGTGTCTACCTTCGATTTAAACCATCATCTGCAGTTCTTTCCTGCTCACCTAGTTATCCGTCAGGGGCAGGGGCAGCCATTATACATATTGGAGGGCTTCTCAAAATTTAAATACCCAAGTTAAGTTCCCACTCAATCCCCAGTTTCAAAGGTGTTAAAAATACCTAGAGTCCCTGAACTATAATTCTGCAGACTTGGAAGTCTTTTCAGGAAACCCTCTCCACCCTCTTCAATGCCTTCAGAACTTTCCAGTACTGCAGTGATTACAATTGCATGCAGAACACCTATTAATGCCTGGTCAGTGTTTTCCACTGGTTTTATATTGAATCCCTGCTTGTGTTATGTGCTTTCCCCAATGAAGGCAATAACCTTTGTGCTATCATAACCACCTTAACTACATGTCCTGCTACATCTTAGGATTTGCTGAATACAACCCAAGACACCCTCTGTACCTCAAAATGTATTTTGAGACGAAGACAAGATGCAGAGAGGAGCCTGGGTAACTCGGGGTAATTTAATAATTCTATAACTAGTAATAATTACTATAACTAGAAATACTAGTCATAACTAATAATTATATTAATAGTTCTATTACTCAGGGTAAACTCAAGCATGCATCCTGGTAGAATATGAAGTGTGGAACCAATATGATAGAAACTGCCTTGGTAAATTAAAACATTTTGTTTTTAAATCTTAGAATTCCAACATAAACAGAACCAGCTGCATAATGTTAATTATTTGTTAGGATGCAGGAGGCCACTATTTGGACCACTGGATCCATGTTAACTTATCCATACAGTGTGGAAACAGGTCTTTTAGCCCAACTTGCTCACACCGGCCACCATGACCTTGGTGGTGGAATAATGGGCAAGTTCTTTGGCCCCCTTCTCCTCAATTCCCTGAGCCCATAAAAACTTATTCTCCCCTCTAATTCTTTTTTCCCTAGAAGGTAATTTAGAACAGTCAAATAGACAATAGACAATAGGTGCAGGAGTAGGCCATGCGGCCCTTCGAGCCAGCACCATCATTCACTGTGATCATGGCTGATCCACAAATAACCTATCAACACCACTTCGCGGTGAGAGGGGAAATTGGAGCAACAGGGGGAAACCCCACAAATAAAGCATGTAAATAAACCACACAAAGAGCACCAAAGGTCAAGATCAAGTCAGGATCTTTTGAGCGAAAAGGCAGTCTCAATAAACTCCATTGCTCTCATCATTGGCCTGATCTCCTAGATCAAGCAACATGGAATTTGAAACACTTCCTAATCCAAATGCAGCAAAACCTTCCCGTTGGCCCACTGGAACCTGTTCATGCGTCACCAACTAGAGCCCAGAACCAAACATCAAGGCACACCACTAGTCATAGGGCTCCAGTCTCCTTCCACCTTCACCCTCTGCTTCCTTCCATGAAGACGATTTTCTATCCATTCAGCGATCTCTCCCATGGGATCTAACCTTTTAGAGCAACTTATTCTTATTCTGAGGGATAAGATATACATGCATTTAGATGGACAAGGGCAGACTAGGGATAGTCAGCATGGATATGTACATGGGAGGTTGTGTCACATGAATCTCATTACGTTATTTGATGATGTGACCAAGAAGGGGGATAAAGGCAGAGCTGGAGATACATGCATTTTTGCAAAGCATTCCACGAGGTTCAACATGTTTGGCTGCACTGGAAGGAATCCACGAAGAGATAGCCGATTGGATAGAAAATTGTCTTCATGGGAAGAAGCAGAGTGATGGTGGAAGATTGCTACTCAGACTGGAGCCTGTGACTAGTGGTGTGGCTCGGTGCTTGGCCCCGTTGTTATTTGACATGTATATCAATGATTTGATGAAAACATACATGGCATGATTTGCAAGTGTGCAGGTGACACAGAAGTGTTTAGTATTGCAGATAGTGATGATGGTTGTCAAAGATTGCAGCAGGATCTTGAGTGGTTTTGGCAGGTGAGTTGATGGATGGTTGATGGAATCTAATGTGAGGTGTTACATTTTGGAAAGTCCTATATGGGCAGGAAGTACACAGTGAAGTACTGGGGCGTGTTGTAGAGCAGAGGAAGTCAGACGTGCAGGTACATCATTCCATGAAAGTGGCGCTGCAGGTAGATGGGGTGGTCAAAATGGCTTTCAGCACTTTGACCTTTATCACTCAGAGTAGATCAGTCTGAAGAAGATTTTGACTCAAAACGTCACCCATTCCTTCTCTCCAGAGATGCTGCCTTTCGCCAAGTTACTCCAGCATTTTGTGTCCATCTTCAGTTTAAACCAGCATCTGCAGTTCTTTCCTACACATATTGAGTACTGAAGTTGGGGGTTATGCAAGGCGTTAGTGAGGCCACATTTAGAGTATTGTGTTCAGTTCTGGGCACCATGTTATAGGAAAGATGTCAAGCTGGAAGAGATGTAGAGAAGATTTATGAGGATGTTCCCAGGACTCGAGGGTCTGAGCTGCAGGGAGATTTTGAGCAGCCAACTAAGGCAAGGACTGTATTTCTTGGAGCGGAGGATGAAGGATGATCCTATAGAGGTGTACAAGAACAAGAGAGGAATAGATAGGGCTAAATGCACAGAGACTATTACTTGGAGTATATGAAATCGAGAACCAGAGGACATAGGTTTAAGGCGAAAGGACAAAGATTTACTTCGAACCAGAGAGGCACTTTTTTTTTTTTAACACAAAGGGTGGTGGGTGTATGGAATGAGCTGCCAGAGGAGGTAGTTGAGACAGGCACTAATCACAACATTTAAAAGACATTTGGACAAGTACATGTATATGAAAGGTGCAATTTCCACCCTGCATTCAAATACTCTAGAACCAGAGAAAATAGGTGCAGGAGTGGCCATTCAGCCCATCGAGTCACCATTCAATATGATCATGGGCTGATCATCCACAATCAGTAGTCCTTTCCTGCTTTTCCCCCCCGTATCCCTCGATTCAGTTAGCCCCGAGAGCTAAATGTAACTCTCTCTTGAAAACCTCCAGTGAATTCCACAGATTTACAACTCTCTGGGTGAAAAAATGTTTCCTCATCTCAGTCCTAAATGGTCTATCCCTTAAACTGTGACACCTGGTTTTGGATACCCCCAACATAGGAAATATATTTCCTGCACCCAGTCCGTCCAATCCATTAAGAATTTTATATGTTTATATAAGAATCCCTTTCATCTTAAATTCCAGCGAATACAGAGCTCTCGCTTAACTTTTTTTCCCTGTTGCCAGCCGGGCAACCTCGGCAGCTTTTTAGGTTGCCAAATGATAGGTGGTCATTTAAGATGGCTTAAACGATGTGTACAATAATGTGTTCGGACGAAGTGCATAGTTACCAGCCGGAATTATGGTAAATTAAGCATTCACATATTATTTCTGCTTCAAATAACATCACAAACTAAACATATTCATCAATCAAGACATGATATATACCACAATGACAGGCAGCAAAATTACAATACAGTATCTCATCTCTTTTTACACATTGCAATGAATGCAATTTCTATTATCTCTTTCCACTTACAAACAAAAATATGGTTATTCAGCATATGATCAACCTCGGTGAGACCAAGCGCAGGCTTGGCGATGGCTTCACACAACACCTCCACTCAGCTCGCAATAACAAACCTGATCTCCCGATGGCTCAGCACTTCAACTCCCCCTCCCATTCCGAATCCGACCTTTCTGTCCTGGGCCTCCTCCATGGCCAGAGTGAGGCCCACTGCAAATTGGAGGAACAGCACCTCATATTTTGCTTGGGTAGTTTACACCCCAGCGGTATGAACATTGGCTTCTCCAGTTTCAGGTAGTCCTTGCTTTCTCCCCCCTTCCCAGCTCTCCCACAGCTTACTGTCTCCACCTCTTCCTTTCTTTTTCTCGCCCCCCCACTCCTCCCGACATCAGTCTGAAGAAGGGTCTCGACCCGAAACGTTGCCTATTTTCTTCGCTGCATAGATGCTACCTCACCAGCTGAGTTTCTCCAGCATGTTTCTCTACCCATTCACACACGTTCTGTTATCCCACTTTCCACACCCGGCAATTTTACTGAGACATGTTAACCTACAAATCCAATGCATCTTTGGGATGTGGGAGGAAACACACACGCTTGCAGGGAGAATGTGCAAATTCAACACTGAAAGTGCCCGAGAACAGGATCGAACACAGATCTCTGGCGTGTGAGGCAGCAGCTGTGCCACTATATTTTATTTTCCAACACACAAAAAAAATTATACGTTGATAACTTTGGTTACTAAAAAAAATGAAACTATCCATTTTCAGTCTTAAATCTCTAAGTGACGCTATGTCCCCCTTTACAGCTACTGTATGTTTTAATTCAGTTCAAGGCTATTGGGGCAGTACTTTGGCCATATATTTGCTGCCAAAAATTGCCAGAGACCTGGAATTGATCCGGAATATGGGTGCTGTCTGTATGGAGTTTTGTTTTCTCGTTTATAACATTGTTTACAGAGTACTATGTTTACATATTCTGTTGTGCTGCTGCACGTAAGGATTTCATAGTTCTAACTGCGACGTGAGAGAATAAAACACTCTTGACTTACGTCGCTGATGTGTAGGATAGAACTAGAGTACGGGTGATCGGTGGTCGGCGTGGACTGTTTCCACACTATCTTTAAATTAAACTAAAAACACTAAAACCAGGGGAAATGTAAAGTAGGGTTTCTACCCGAAACGTCACCCAATGTTTTCTATCCCGAGATGCTGGCTGCTCCATGGACTTCCCCCGCACAATTAAAGCATGGAATAGTCTTCACCCTACCGTACGTACCAACCAGACGCAACTAAATTTAAGGTAGCTTTATTTTTCCCCAGAACCTTTTTTTGCTTAAGTCCAAGTTAAGAGTCAAGAGAGTTTTATTGTCATGTGTCCCAGATAGGGCAATGAAATTCTTGCTTGCTGCAGCACAACAGAACATGTTGGTGGTGGTGGGTCCACCAGTTTAAATTCCATTTCGAATATTTTTGGAGGACCAGGAAACCAAGAAGCAAGAGTTACTCCAGGGAATTACTCCAGCTCCAGGGAGTGATTCTGTGTTGTTTTTCAGCGGTCACAGTGAGGCAGTGACCGGACAGCAATGGCGGCCAGAATTCCCACAATGCAAAGGGGGGGGGGGCGGAGAAAGTGGTCGACGCCGACCAGTTGCTGTGGCAGTGCACATGCGCACAACCATGGCTGATGATGTGCTCAGCGGCCGGCAGTGCCGAGCGGAGACCCGAGAGCCTAGTGAAGAGCCAAGCGCCAAGCAGAGAGCCGAGAGCTAGCGCCGAGAGCAAAGCAGAGAGCTGAGACATGGACACGGATGGGTATTCCGGTTGCTTGCCAAGCTGGGCAAAATGGCATGGCTTTTGGGTTGCCTGGCGGGACTGTAAGTTGCCATTGGCACCCGGGCAACCCCAGTCGACCCATTCTTTCCTAAAATATCAGTACCACCATCCTGGGAATTAACCTGGTGAACCTACGCTGCACTCCCTCAATAGCAAGAATGTCCTTCCTCAAATTAGGAGACCATCTCCAACATCTCCCTCCCCTTTCTTGATCTCATCATCTTCATCACAGGAAAGAGACTTCAGACTGACATCCATTACAAACCTACTGATTCCCACAGCTATCACGTCTTCCCACCCTGCCTCCTGAAAAGACTATCCCCTACTCCCAATTTCTCCATCTCCACCGCATCTATGCCCATGATGATGTGTTCCATAACAGGACATCCAAAATGTCCTAATTCTCAGATGCAGCCTTCACTTGCGTCTCCTCGGTAACCCGCAACTCTGCTCTTGCTACCCCTCCCCCCAGTTACAACTGCAACAGAGTCCCCCTAGTCGTCACCTTGCACCCAGTCCCCTTAGTCGTCACCTTGCACCCAATCAGCTGTCGCATACAGCACATAATCCGCAAACATTTTTACCACCTCCAATGGGATCCCACCACAGGTCACATCTTCCCATCTCCACTGCTTTCCAGAGACAGTTCCCTCCACAACTCCTTGGATTACTCATCCCTTCCCACCCAAACCAACCCTCCTCAGCTTCCATGCCTCCTCTCTCAACTCCATCCAGGGACCACGACAGTTCTTTCAGGTCAGGCAGAGCTTCACTTGCAACTCCTCCAACGTCATCTACTGAGTCCACTGTTCCAGGTGTGGACTCCTATATATCAGCAACACCAAGTGCAGACTGGGCGATCATCTCGCTGAACACTTTCGCTCAGTCCACCTAGGCCAATGCGATCTCCTGGTTGACAAACACTTTAACTCCCCTTCCAATTCCCATACTGACCTTTTTGTCCTGGGCATCTTCCATTCTCAGCGAGGCAAAGTGCAAATTAGAGGAATAGCACCTCATATTTCGCCTGGGCAGCTTACAACCCATCAGTATGAATATCGATTTCTCTAATTTCAAGTAACCCTTGCATTCTCTCTCTCTCTCCTCCCCTCCCCACCCTAGACATCCTACTGGTTTCACTGTTGTCCTACTTAGTTTCAATGTTTGTATCCACTCATGATCACCTTTCTCACAGCCAACAATGAATGTTCTTTTTATACCCGTCATTCCTTTGTTCATTTTCATACCTCTAGTTTCCCTCTCCCCCGACTCTGAAGAAGGGTGGTGCCAATAGTCTGTCCAGTCCTTTTCTTCTTTTGGTGGTTTTGGTCTGTCGTTAAATGTATGTTTAAGTGTATCTTTAGTTTTGTATTATATGGGGGGGGGGGGGGGGGGGGGGAGAGGTGGAGAGAAACATTTTTAATCTCTTTCCCTGACGGTGATGCAACTTTTTCCATATCGTATCTCCGTCCAAGATCGTGGAACTGGCGGTCCCTTTCTTGGGGATCGACTTCGGGAGCTCCAACCGCGAGAACCTGTGGACTTAACGTCCTGGAGCTCGCGATCCCTTGGTTAGGGATCGACTTCCGGAGCACCAACCGCAGGAGCTTCGACCGCCACGATCGCGGGAGCTTCGATCGCCCCAACGCGGGAACTTGGATTGCCCCGACAGCAGGAGAAAAGGAGGGAAGATGATTATACGTTATTGCCTTCCATCAATGTGTGCTGTGGTGGATATTACGTTAATTTTTATGTAGTGATACGTCTTGCTGTTTTTTTGGTATGGCAAATCAAATTCTTTGTATGTGTTTACATACTTGGCTAATAAATTCATTACAATACGAAACGTCATCTATTCCTTTTCTCACGAGATACTGCCTAACCAGCTGAGTTAGTCCAGCATTGTGTCTATCTTCAGCATCAACCAGCATCTGCAGTTCCTTCCTACACAATGTTTAGAAGGATTGGGTTAAATACAGGAAGGTGGGACAAGTGCAGATGGGGCTTCTTGGTCAGCATGGGCAAATTGTGCTGAAGGGCCCGTTTCCAATCTGTATGATTCCCACCAAATGTTTCAATCTTAGCTGCTTTCACATTCTTTGCTTGAATTAGAATTGGACAATAAATCCCAGTATTTCTAGCAACATCCACAATAATTAAGCAAAGCAAAAGGTGATAGGGAAAAAATGAAAATGTAAGCTCTGGGGAAGAGCTATGTCTGCATATGTTGTTTGTGGAATTGCTGAATAACATGAATCAAGAGTAGATTAGTTAACCATTTGATGGCTACAGTACAAGTTAAAAATTCTGAAGATGCCACATTAGATGTCAGTTAGTATGGACTTAGTAATGAAAGCAGTGCACAGAGGCAGAGTGCAGAAAGACAGTCACCATAGAATCCAAAGTTTGGAGATGAGCCAGGAAACCAAAGTTAGAGATGAACTCTAGTGCCAGCACTATAGAGATGTCTAGTGTCACAAGGGACTAAGAGTGGGAATCAGGATGTTAAGATCATGTGGAATTGCATGCACAAAAATGGACCATTTTTAGTAAAGCATCTGAAGTATAAATTGCTACAATTGTCTTCATGGTATCCAGTTAATAAAACATATAATTTAAAGTTGGACCTGTTTCGGTCCCAGCATCACACGGGAGGGTTGGTCCCCCAGCACAATGTACCACCTCTCCACCAATTCCAATATAACCATATAACAATTACAGCACGGAAACAGGCCTTCTCGGCCCTTCAAGTCCGTGCCGAACAACTTTTTTCCCTTAGTCCCACCTGCCTGCACTCATACCATAACCCTCCATACCCTTCTCATCCATATGCCTATCCAATTTATTTTTAAATGATACCAACGAACCTGCCGCCACCACTTCCACTGGAAGCTCATTCCACATTACCACTCTCTGAGTAAAGAAGTTCCCCCTCATGTTACCCCTAAACCTCTGTCCCTTAATTCTAAAGTCATGTCCTCTTGTTTGAATCTTCCCTATTCTCAAAGGGAAAAGCTTGTCCACATTAACTCTGCCTATCCCTCTCATCATTTTAAAGACCTCTATCAAGTCACCCCTTAACCTTCTGCACTCCAGAGAATAAAGACCTAACTTATTCAACCTATCTCTGTAACTTAGCTGTTGAAACCCAGGCAACATTCTAGTAAATCTCCTCTGTACCCTCTCTATTTTGTTGACATCCTTCCTATAATTGGGCGACCAAAATTGTACACAATACTCCAGATTTGGTCTCACCAACGCCTTGTACAATTTTAACATTACATCCCAGCTTCTATACTCAATGCTCTGATTTATAAAGGCTAACATACCAAAAGCTTTCTTTACCACCCTATCTATATGAGATTCCACCTTCAAGGAACTATGCACGGTTATTCCCAGATCCCTCTGTTCAACTGTATTCTTCAATTCGCTACCGTTTACCATGTACTTCCTAAACCGTCCTAATATTGGTGGGCTGTGTGGTGGTGGTGGGGGGAGGGGGGGGGGGGGCACTTTCTGGAGCGCTAGTATGGACATTGTGGGCCAAATGGATACTTGGGCAGGTGGCTCAAGCCTGTTGTGCTGGCAGCTCACTCACTCACGGCTGGTGGGCTAGCAGTTGACTCATGGCTATTCCTTGAAATTCCATTTCAAGCAGGGTGCAAGGCCACCAAATTCAAGTGCAGTTTCATACCATTTCAAGTAAGGTGCAAGGTCACTAAAAACAGCGAGTCGTGACCTCTCCCTCCTCCATCTTGCATAGACTGAGCCACGCCCACACTTCTGGGCTTTATAGTCTTCCCCCCTCCCACCAGATGGGGAGTGGCCTTCATGGTGTGATTGACAGGAGAGAGAATCTAATTTTTTTAATTTATTTTTTTATAAACACTAATAACTCTTTTATTGTTCATCGATGGGAAAAATCCTCGGCACCTGATGAATGGAGGGGGACTCTGAGTAAGATTTTCTAAAATCAATATAAAGCACAACACAGCTTAAGCATTCCCAAAGCAAAGGCAACACAGCTTGAGCATTTCCAAACCAAAGGCAACACAGCTCGAGCATTTCCAAACTATATTTTCAAACCACATTAAGGGCACTGACAGGTCAGTAAAACCACTCGCCGTTTAGTAGACATGTGTTCAGTGTTATTCACAGCTCAGTCTGAAAATTGCAACCTCTCACAATAGACAATAGGTGCAGGAGTAGGCCATTGGGCCCTTCGAGCCAACACTGCCATTCAATTTGATCATGGCTGATCATCCCCAATCAGTACCCTCTGCCCCCCCCCCCCCTTTTATTTTTAATCGATGGGAAAAATCCTCTTGTCCTGCGCAGCAGAGGGGGACGCCGAGTAAGATGGCCAAAGTTCACAGCCGTAAGTCACAGCGTAGTCAAGATCATACTTTTAGCAATATAGATAATTAAAACCACTGTAGTAGGAGATTAATTATTGGGCCATTGCCACGTTTCAAATAGCATTTGATAAACAAAGTGTGTGAGAGAAGAGAGTGTGGAAAGGGATGTGATATTAGATGTGCAATAATGCAATATAGAGAAGTGACCCATTGCAATAATCATTCTTCACACACAACTAATAAATACATTTTTTCGATCAGAAATGGATAGGATAAGTTTAGAAAGACATTGGGCAAATGTAGGCAGGTGGGATTAATGTAGATGGGGCACGTTGGTCAGAGGGAGCAAGTTGGGCATATCCCTCTGCATCTTTCCTCTCTATGCACCTTGCCAAATGCCTAAGTCCCCTTGTTTTTGATTCCCTATTCTGGGTAAAAAGAGTGATAACTGTCATCCAACCACAAAACCCATATTAAGTATAAGACTACCATAAGATAAGAGACATGAAATATTGTAATATCAAACACTTCTGTTCATTAAGAGCATAGTGCTCTCATTTGAGCATCACTTTTCACAGCATTACGGGTTAATTGCCTGTACAAAGAGCACACGAAAGGGACATCCGACTCTACATCTGCCCCCATAATTTTATAACGCATATTATATACTTTTCCAGTAAGGAGGTTTTGCTGCTCTGTTATTTACAAAATGATGAAAGTGATCAAGTAACCATTAACCTTTCTGAAATGACATCACAGCGTACATTTAGGACAACTTCACAATACAGTGTAATCAACGGAATAATGGTTTAACACAGGGAAGTCATTTTAAAGGAAGATTTCATCTGCGAAAACAGCAGATGGTATCATATATTCTATCTATCCACTGGTGCATAACCATTAGAATGATGGTCACTACCATTGCCCAGAGCAACGCTTTATTATGAAGTTTAAATCCATTACAAGGCAAAGAAGCATAAATCTCTCATGACTGGCACACTATTAAACTATTCGTCAAATCAGAAATGTTAAGGCAAGTACTTTAAATGTAACGTATAGAACAGTACAGCAACAGGAGCAGGCCCTTTGGCATACAATGTGCATACTGAACATAATGCCAAGTTAAACTAATCTCTTCTGCCTGCATATGATCCATATACCGAACTAAAAGCCTCTTAAATCCCACTGTTGTATCTGCCTCCACCACCACCTCATCACCTTTGTGTAGAAAAACTAATCCTGTACATCAGACCTCTCAATCCTGGACATCAGCTTCAACAATCCAAGTTTATATTATCTCAGGATTAATGTTAAGCATATGGCCATTTCATACTCGGAAATCAGCATCTTGTTCCCCATTGCCTTTCAATTGACTTAACTCAAAAGCTGTGATCTGGAACAGTTAAAAGCCCATAACTTTCTTAAAAATTAAGAGAACTCAATGAAATTTTCAGTTATTATAGATTGAAGCATTCTGAAACAAATATGAAACAATCTTACTTGGATGACCTGAAATTAAAGCACATAATTAGTTAGTTATCTAATTGTAGCTAATTACAAAATTCAATGAGTAGATCTAAACATCTATCCATTTCTTAAGAAAAGATAAACTTTTTTTAAATTGCCTAAGTGTCCAAATAACATTCACACAATAATCCACAATGTAACATAATTTTTAAATCTCATTCTCATGAATTTCTGGGCCAAATGGAAGGAATTTAGTGTTTGATTCCTGTAAATTAATGGCCATTTAAATCAACTAGCGAGTGGGTTTTAGTGGAATGCGGTGGATTGGAACGTTGCGGTTAGCGGTGAAGTCGGGAGGAAAAATACTGTTTGTTCATACATTTTTTTGGACCCCATTTCGCAACATGAAAATATTATTAAAGCCTCCCGAAAAAACCAACTTTTAATATAAAAATAAACTATTTACCTTTTTTTCTCCCCTACGCAAAATCCTTCCGGCTGTCGGCGCTCACGGCTTTTGAAGGTGATTATTAAATTACTCTAGTTAATAAATAATTTAGAGTAATTTAAAAATACCTTCATTCATGAAATGTCGGAGCGATTTTTCTTCCGCAACGAAATTGCCCGACATTCATCGATTTCCCTGCCTGTGGAAAAACGGCACTTTAAGCCCGCCCCCCTCTGAAAGGCGCCAAAGTCAAGCACAAGGGGAGCGGCAGAACTGCAGCGCTGCTCAAGGTAAGTTTTGTAACATACCTAGTAACAGGCAATCAAATGAACACACAAAACATTTTCTAAAAAAAGGTTTTATTTACTGCAAAAACTTACAGTACTTTATTTGCAGCGTTTGCATGGTCCTTTATAACATTTTTCAGTACAACTAGATTAAAACAAGGACAACTTCAATTCTTGATTTAAAAAAATGTATACAACAATGACCCCAATCATCCCATTTGTTACTCTTGAATCAACCAAAATTGTTTCTGAAATATTGGTCATAAATTTGGTGTAAAAATGCTCCAAAATAAGGCTCAGAACGCACCAGAGAGCATCTAAAACCTCAGAGCTTCCAGGGCCTTAAGCGGGCCCCGGCCGCCGGCCGCAAGGAACATTGGTTTGTCAGTGACGCAAGGTCTGTTAGTGAGGAAGTCCAGTACACAGTTACACGAGGGGGTGCTGAGGCCCAATGAAACCACGTGATATGTGCTGCGTGCAATTATTTCACATATATTTTTTGAAATCTTGCCATGCCACCCCCTTTTTTGAAAAGCTTCGTACGGGCCTGGTGTATACACTGTCATAGGCCTTTCTTACATATGCTGTCACAACGCACTGTCTCTAAACAACACTTCAGTAATTTTCCTTGCCCTCCATTTCAGAATAATAGTGTTTTAAGCTTCTTCTTCTTCCATGTGGCCTGCACAGTCTAAAGTTGTAGGACAACTTGTTTTATTTGATCTTCTGTCTGTACACGTCGAGTTGATTGGATTAGTTGAAACAGGGCGGACCACGTGAAGTGTGGAACGGAGGGTCTGTGCAGGAGGAATGGGGGATCACTACAGGATGAATGAGGGGAAGGGGGGAAGGTGCAGGGTAAATGGAGGGTGGGTCAGTACGGGATGAATGCGTGGATCAGTACAGGATGGATGGGGGATCAATACAGGATGGATGGGAAAGGGGTTAGTACAGGGTGAATTGGGGAACCAGTGTAGGATGGATGTGGGGGGGGGGGGGGGGTGGCGGAAGAATCAATGCAAGATGGATAGGGTGATCAGTGCAGGATGAAAATATATGGGGGGGGGGGTAGATGGGGAGGGGAACACAGGGGATGTCAGTGAGGACTGAATAGAGGCAGGAATGGAGATCAGTGCGGGATGGAGAGGAGGGGTCCCAGGATAAGGGGGTGGAGGGGGCGTACAAGGGAGAGCGGGGGCGAGGTGGGGAGGTAGGAAGGTCAGCGCTCCTCGGACAACATCGCCCTGCTGCCTTGGCCATTGGGAGCCATCGGCTTTCCCCCCCCCCCCCCCCCCCCGACTAGTTGGAGGAAGGGTCAACCCGAAACGTCACCCATTCCTTTTCTCCAGAGATGCTGCCTGTCCTGCTGAGTTACTCCAGCCCTTTGTGTCCATCTTCAGTTTAAAGCAGCATCTGCAGTTCCTTCCTATACATCCCCATACTAAACATGATGCCAAATTAAACTAATCTCCACTGCATGCACATGATTAAACTCAGTCATTCATCCAACCATTTCTATAGCTGATCTATATCCTGCTGTATACTTTGACACTTGCCCTCGGGGTCTGCAACTCCATAAATGTTGGTGTTGTCTGTAAATTTTACGAACAGACGTCATACAGAGGGTAGATAAAATGCTGGAGAAACTCAGCGGATGAGGCAGCATCTATGAAGCGATGGAAATAGGCAACGTTTCGACTGATTGATGTGATGTGAGGGTGGTGGGGGCATCATACATAGAGCATCACAAACAGATGTCGAAGCACAGCCCACTGCGGAACTCCACTGGTCACTGAATAAATCCTTTCCACCACTACCCTCTGTCTCCTATGAATAAGATAGTTCTAATCCTAATGACAGAGTGGATCCCATGCATCTTAATTCTCAGGATTAATCTACCATAAATGACTTTATCAAATGATTTACTACAATCCATATGGATAACATCCACTGTCCTAGCTTCAATAATCAACTTTGTTACTTGATCAAAAAACATGATCAAGTTCGTAAGATGTGACCTGCTGTGGACAAAACCACGATGAGTGTCCCTACTTAGCCCATTCTCCTTCCAAAATAATCCACTCCAATAGCTTCCCAACCACTGTTGTGAGGTTTACCATATACCTTCCTGGATTACCACGACTTCCCTCTGGGACCTCGCCTGTGGCTGGAGAAGATGCAAAGATCTTCTTCAAGGCTCCTCTCTTGCCTCTTTCAATAACCTGCGCTATTTTATTAAAATTTCCAGTAAATTTCAACAGAAATTTCAAACGATACCCTTCTCTTTAGTAATTGGATTATCACTACAATTTAACATCCCTTTACACTCAATGGACCAGTTACCTGACAATGTATTCAAGAGGGTGTTAGATACAGCTCTTCTTAGGGTAACAGAATCTTATTTTGGATGATCAGCCATGATCATATTGAATGGCGGTGCTGGTTTGAAGGACCGAATAACCTACTCCTGCACCTCGTTTCTATATTTCTATGAATGGCTATCTTTTGAGACATACAGATTGAAAAATTAATAACTCTTAATACAGATAAAAGTAATTACACTTTCTGCAATGAAACAGACTTAAATGTTAGATTTGATATCAATCCAGCTTTTTGCCTGTAAAAGGGTCCCGACCCAATCGATCACCTATCCATGTTCTCCAGAAGTGCTGCATGACCTGCTGAGTTACTCCAGTACTTTGTGTCTTTTGTTATCTATATTGCCTGCAGCAACTGGACGACATTGATCATTTAAAAATTAACTTTGTACCACGAATTCAAGGACATCTGGTTATATGTTGTAATTTCACATGAATGCAACAAGGTACAGGCACCTTTCCAGGAAAGTGAAAAAAAGACTGATCAGGTTTTTTTGAGCTTGGATTGAAATTGTACACTTTAAAATCCACATCTAGAACTTTAAATTGATCTAATTCTATACATTGTGGAATTATTCAAGTCTGAACATTAGTCAGAAGTCTCTGGTTATCAACGACATTTGTTAACAGCTCAAATGCCTTTCATCTCAACTAGCTGCCAAAAAGCAATCTGGACATTCCTGGGACATAACCTCAAGATGGGATGCCAGTATACACGTTTCCATTTGTATCCACATTGTGGGATGACTAGAATGGAAGGAAAAGTTTGCCAAGGCCTTCATATGTGGAGCAAGTTAACATGAACAGGTGGGTATCCACTTCCAGCAGTGACTTTCGGCAGTCAGTTGGATCCAGGGCAAAAGAGACACAACAAGTTGCTTAAATAAAAGTAATCTCCTAAAATATCTTCAAGATCAGCAACATTCAATTTATCAATTCCTCATAATTTCAAAATGTGTGCAATTAAAATTTATGAACTCTACAGGAAGTACTAGGCACAACAGCAAATGACTGAAAACAAACAAAGTGCTCTGCCTTTTTCCTATGGGTGTGGAAGCAGGAGGAAAAAGGAAAGGGCAGTCAAGATTAGTTCATAGATTTCCTCAAAATGATGTGATTTAAAAACGACTGAAACCAACTTCAAAATGTGAAAGGTGGATAAATTTAGCTAATAAGATTCAGTTTTATTGCAATTAAAATGATCATGAAGCACAGTTGCTGTGCCTAGTAACTTAATGGGAAGATAATGCTCCATAAAAAAAAATCTTGGCACAATTAAAAAAAACATTATACTGTGTAAGAAGGAACTGCAGATTCTGATTTAAACCAAAGATAGACAAAAAGCTGGAGTAACTCATCTCTGGAGAGAAGGAATGGGTGCTGTTTTGGGTCGAGACCCTTCTTCAGACCTGAAGATGGGTCTCGACCTGCAACGGCAAGCATTATATTGTATCAACCATGGTGTGTGAAGGCCATCAATTGTCGACCATGTTATCTGCCATTAGCTACAATTGGCCTTGAGGGTACACGAGCTGTTACTCCCAAAGGACTGGCTCTCTTGCTGACACCCCTAATGTACACTTTAAAAAACAGTTACTTACACTAAATTGTATCAAACAACTGCTCCCTTCACAAAGCATTAATTGCCTATTAGGTCAAAAACAGCTGCAAAAACTATCCAAAACAACAAATATGGAAAATTATATTTATAACCTCGGGAATATAAATAATTGCTCAGAATTGAAAAGAATGTTCCAAAGTATACCATGAAGAGTACTTAAGACAATTAGAATGAAGGATCAAGTGAGAATAGTAAAACAATAAGCCTGGTGCAGATGCATTGGAGGCAGAAAAATAATGTTATGAGATTTGATCTTAACTAACCAAAGAACTTAGACATAATAAGAGATTAAGTTTTTGATGATAGGCTAATGCCGCTTATTGGGCAATGAGATGAAAAGCTAATGCCGAGTTTTACTGCTGGATTTGGGCTGCCTTTTGGCCAATCAACTACAACTGAACATACAGTATCCATGCACAAAGCTGCATTTACAACTGTACAAATAGTCTTTAATATCTGTATGCCTGGAAACACACAGGAAAACTGTTTGTAACTGGACGCACACTAATCAGTTCAAATATTAAGTTTAATACATCCTTTGCAAGCCAGCGTGTCACCTGGAAACCTTTCAAAGTCTATTTCATACATGATACAGTTTTAATGAATCGGACACAAGGACAAAGTGTTCAAGGACTAGTTCACAGCTGTTAATTTCTGTAGAATTGATGGGGGGGGGGTGAGAAGAGAGAGTGAACTCTGTACATGATTGACTGACATTAAGATAAATTACTAATTAAGACAAGGCAGAAGTTCTGGTTGAATACCAACATCTTTTTCATTCAAGGTTTTAAATCAATTAAGACTGCACTGCAAACACTACATGTGTAAGAAGGAACTGCTGATGCTGGTTTAAACTGTAGACACAAAAAGCTGGAGTAACAGCGGGACAGGCAGGATCTCTGGAGAGAAGGAATGGGTGACGTTTCGGGTCAAGACCCTTCTTGATGCTGCCTGTCCCGCTGAGATACTCCAGCTTTTTGTGTCTATCTTCGGTTTAAACCAGCATCTGGAGTTCCTTCTTGCACATGTAGTGTTTGCAGTGCAGCCTTGGCTGATTTAAAACCTTGAATGAAAAAGATGTGGTTACTCAACCAGAACATCTGCCTTGTCTTAATTTGTAAGTGTTCAGTAAGCTTCAGTCTGAAGAAGGGTCTCAACCCAAAACGTCATCCATTCCTTCTCCCCAGTGATGTTTCCTGTCCCGCTGAGTTACTCCAGCTTTTTGTGTCTATCTGCAAACACTACAGATGGATACTGCCTCGTCTAAAGTCATCATGGAAATAAACAGTTAGAATGGACCTAAAAATATAACATAAGTAGTATAGCAGATGCACACTGTATGTGCATTCAACACTGATTGCTATGCCATTCCACAAAACAACTAACTCTCTAACATTGCTACATGATCCTTGTGCCCTTCCATTCGAATCCAAAATTCTATTGTAGTAAAGAATGTGTATGGAATGCTTGCCTTAGTTGGACATAGAGTATAAGAATCAGGGAATCATGATACTTTACAAGATTTTGGTTAGGCCACATTTGGAATATTGTGTGCAGTCCTGACTGCCTCATTGCGGAATGAATGTGGAGGCCTTGGAAAAGGTGCAGAAGAGGTTTACCAGAATGCTTCCTGGATTAGAGGTCACAAGGAGAGCATGGGCAAACTTGATTTCTTTTCTATAGAATGCCAGAGGTGGAGAGGAGACCCGATACAAGTATATATTATGAGAAACGTAGATAGGGTAAAAAATCAAAAATCTATTTCCCCAAAGGTGGAATAGTCAAAGGTAAGATTGAAGGTAAGATGGGCAAGTTTTTTTGTACAAAAGAGGGTGGTGGTACCTGAAACACACCTACATGGGTGGTGCAAGCAAATACAATGGTGACATTGGAAGAGGCTTTTAGATAGGCACAGAAATTTAGGAACAGGCGGCTCGGCTAAACATTGTGGGCCAGAGGTCATAAGATTATAAGTGATAGGAGTAGAATTAGGCCATTCGACCCATCAAGTCTACTCCACCATTCAATCATGGCTGATCTAGCTTTCCCTCCTAACCCCTTTCTCCCCATAACCTCTGACACCTGTACTAATCAAGAATCTATCTATCTCCGCCTTAAAAATATCCACTGACGGCCTCCACCGCCTACTGTGGCAAAGAATTCCAGATACACCACCCTGCTCCCATGTAGTACTTTACATATTCTATGCTTGAACCTTTATGAAGACTGAGTGCCAATAGTCCAATTGATCATAGAATTTCAAATAAAACTGGATATTCAAGATGTGTAGCGCAATATTATTTTTATTCCTCATTTCTGCCAATATATGGAGAGCAAGTCTGGCAAACTTCTCTCAAGTTATAACAAATCTTGCCTTGACCAAACGGAAAAGTTACAGTAGAACTAAACTATTACACATTAAAATAACAGTAAAGCTGGTAAATTTACAACTCATCATATGTCCAGCATTTTTTAGCACCTAATATTCAAACCCATGCCCAGCAATTTTGCTGTTACTTAAATTAATGTCAAATATGTTTTCAGTAATTGCAGCAACACATTTCACTGCTTCCCTATGAATCAGCCAACAAATTATTTTAAGCAAGAACATTTAAGAGCAAATCCTATTCAACAATCCAATTGATTTAATCTTCAAATTACTTTAGTAAAACAACATTTTTGTCACCCGTCCTAAAATGTAATACTGTGACATGAAGACTGGTGATTAAAAATACATTTTTTGAAACATATTTCAGTAGCATTGATGTTGTTAGTATGTAAAAGAAAGGCATGTAAATTCAAAATCCCATCCTTCCACGATGTATACAAAACATCTTTTTTTTTCATTATAGCCAAGCAATTTTAATTATGATTTTCTACGTTCATAAACATATTGTAGAAAACATGCTTTGGAGGCTCTTTCTTTGTTTTACCCTTTGTGTCTAAAGTTTGCAAAGTTTAACGAGATAGGATTCATGCATGGAAATCACAGTACAGGTTACTTGTGTGAAATTCCTAATGACTCATAAATGAGAGACTTTTTCAAAATAATGCAAAATTAGTATTTGATAAAGTAATACTATCCATACCAGTCTTTGTTTCTTTCTCCCCAGAAGAAATAGTTTAAAAAAAACGTTGACCAAGTTTTGGGTCATTTGTTCTGATGAGACAAATGTTGTCCTGTCCTTTGACAAAATGCCGTGGGTTTTTGCACCATTTTAAACAAGGATGCTTGTTGCTATCATTCCGGAGATTTAAAGCTTTATAGTAGTTTCAAAGACATCAATCTTTTACATACTTTATTTTTGTAATTCAAGGAATTGAACCAAAGATTCTGTAAAAAAAGAAAAATCTAAAGCAGATGATTTTCACTTATTGACTCAAGCAATATTGGACAAATTTGCCTGAAATGATACAAAGCTGAGGTTTGCACCTTTTTGAGGTGGAGAAATAAGATATTTTGTGTAGAACCAAAAATGTTCAAGTGCTATTTTCTAAAAATGTGGAATGATCACTAAAAACTCAGCCAGTTAATTAAAATAAGTTCATTTGGAAATTGGAGATACAAGGAACTGCAGATATTGGTTTACACAAAAAAAATCCACAAAGTACTGGAGTAACTCTGAGGGTCAGGCAACATATCTGGGGAACATGGAGTGGTAGCATTTCAGGTTGGATTCCCACTTCAGACTGATTGTGTCAGGATTGGGCTTAAAGCTGGAAGAGTGGGGGGGGGGGGGGGGGGAGAATGAGTGCAAAACCATATGGAGTCCAGGGAAGACAGAAGGGAAGAAAGAGGGGGGGGGAGGGGAGAGGAGGGAGCTGTTTGAGGTTAGTTACATAAAATTGTAGAATACAATGTCCATACCATTGGTATTGGTGACATTTGGGGTCGACACATCCAAGCAACCCAATCCAGATGGGGTCTTCCCCTCCACCCCCACAACACAGTCAGTGTGAAGGAACATGACCCAAAATGGCACCAATCCACATTTTTGCAACCATTTCAATCCTTCCACAATATTTTTCCCATTAGCTTCAAAGCACACCACTTCTACCCTTATCTGACACCTTTTTGCCTCCCATTCATCTCGAGCCATTGTCCATCCATCTTCTCATCAAACCCCCTCCCTCACCTATCAATTTATCCCACCTCATCTCTCTTCCAGCTTCCTCTCCCTCCCCACCCTCACTACAATCTGTCTGAAGAAGGCTCCAACACAAAACATCACCCATTCATATACTACCAGCACCGCAAGATGTCCTTCGGCGAATTTTGCCCACTGGCCCATTCCAGACTGCAGGAGTACATGTTGAGGGAGTCACTGAAGCCTGATTCAGTCAACGCCAAGGTTCTGTGGGGAGGACCCTCATCCAGGGTCCTTCCACTGCTGAACATTGAGGGGTAGAATCTGGCAGGGACACCCCTCAAACAAGGGAATGACAGGGACACCCCTCAAACAATGGCATTAGCATTATTTGTTTAAAGATAGATGCGAACACTACCAAGTATGACTGAACTAAAACTGAACTGATGACACTAACCAATGTATAGACGCTGAGAATATCTGAAGAGTTTTGGCACGTTTTGTATGCATTTTTTAAAAAAATTGTAAAGTCACATTTTGGAAAAATCATCCTCCAGAGATGCTGCCTGTCAAGTTACTCCAGCACTTTGTCCTTTTTTTGTGTAAACTAGCATCTGCAGTTCCCAGATTCTGGAAATGTATCTGAAACAATTATGCTGATGGTAACTCAAGTGAATGGGCTACAAAGTAAACATCAAATAATTCAGTGTACTGAAAACTGAAAATAATACACTCCGATTACTCTTCAAGTATACCAAAGAAGACAACATTTCTCAGAACTCAATACAGAAAATGAACAACTTGAGGAAAACAACAGACGACTGATGCTGAAACTTGATCTAAGAAAGTGCCAAAAGAACTTTAAAAAAAACTAGCCTTTCAAATAAGTATTTGAAATAAATAACACTGCTTTGAAAATAAACAGACCTTTTAAAAAAAGATCTCAACGAGTCCAATAAAGCGGTCAACGTAGGGGGCTTTGTGAGTTAAATGGTTAACGTAGTCATGGAGCCAATAGTCAACATCTTGTAACGCCAAATTTCAGTACAAAAAGTTAAATTATACTATTTTAAATTGTTTGGCTACAATGGTTTTTTCTAAATTTAAGCTCAGAGAACAAACGCCACGTTTTGTAGCGTTTGACAAACAATCCTCTCACGGCATGCATCCCAAGCCAAGTAAACCTCATCGCCACACGGAGAGTGGAGGAAAAAAAAACTCTTTCGAGAAACTTTTACAGTAGAGCCATAATTAGGTGAAAGTTTATTTTACCACATCCACAGCAGAGATCCCGCACTTAATTCCTATATAGTTTGTTTATTGCACTGGTTACCTTGTGCGTTGGTTCTGGATCATCCAGCAGAACTAACCACGTCTCCCTGGCGCTTTATCACTACTCCAAGCTAATGAGCGCTGGACATTCCTGCGTCTGCAGCCCAGCCCGTCAATCAGTCACACAACTCTCGCTTCCAACCAGCGAGAAACCAAGAACCTCCACCAACACCGGATGCACCGCCCCCGGCAATCCCAAAAACACCATAGGTCGCTCCTACTGTCCATCCGAGCTGCTCTCTTGGTGGAAGAAGAAACGTCCTCAGTGTGTGGTGGATGAATGCTGAAATGAAATGCCTATGAATTATTCACGTGTTGCGCACATCTGTAAGATGTTACATACACAAAGAGCGTTACAATTTTTCCAGAAGATTTATTTCTGACCTCAATTATTTATAGGAGAATCGGCGTTAACTGACAACACCACCTTGCAGGAAAATACTCTGGTGAAAGGGTTCCAATGAAGGGTCATCTGGGATACTCAATCATCTGTTTTATAACGACTGTGAACTTTGCCTTTCGGCATGTTTCAGCGACACTGAACAGCTTATTGTAGAGACCTTTTGGAGAAGTGCCACCAGCGCAGCTTTTATAACCCGCTAGCAGGATGGACGAATCAATGCTTCTGACTTCTCTGATGCTAACATTCAATCAAGGCCAATGGACAAGCCAAGTCGTCTACATGCCTGACCCCAGAATCATTGGTGGTCCCGACAATAAGCTGTCCCGTGTCGCTGAAACATGCATAAAGGCAAAGTTCACAGTTGTCATAAAACAGATGATTGCGTATCCCTAAATAAGCATCCTTCAAGTTCCAACATGGCAAAGGAACACCAGGAACAAATTTGAAAGGATGCCTTCAAAGCCACAAGGAAAACAAATTGTCACTACCCGATGAGAATCACTGATCCAAGTTAGCTCAAAACACGGAGCTGTAGAGCCATGCAGTGCAGAAATGGGTTCTTCGGCCCACCATGTCCATGGCCATGGCCATGCCGTCCATAAAAACATAAAGCCATAAGACATAATAGTAGAATTAGGTCAGTCAGCTCATCAACTCTACTCGGCTATTCTATCATGACTGGTCTATTTTCCCCTCTCCATCAAGTACCATCTACATTAGTCACATTTTCCAATGCTTGGCCCATGGCTTTCAATGCATTGATAATTCAAATGGATATTTTAAAATGTTGTGAGGCTCTCTGCCTCATCTCCCACTCAGGTATTGCGTTCTGGATTCCAACAAACATTAGGAAAGAATTCAGCTGAAAGAATAGACAGGAAACAGTGAGGAATAAGAGGCAAGTAAGCAGAGATTGTGGTGACACTGAATAGCTTGCATCTTCCAGAGGAGGCACAAGGAACTGCAGATGATGGTTTACAAAATAAAGACAAAGTGCTGGAGTAATTAAGTTGGTTAGGTAGCATCTTTGGAGAACATGGCTGGATGACATTTTGGGTCCGGACCCTTTATCAGTCTGAAGGAAGATCCTGATCCGAAATGTCACCTATCTATGTTCTCCAGAGATGCTACCTAACCCTTTGAATTACTCCAGCAACTTGTGTCCTATTTTTGGATCTTCCTATGTTTAACTGAGAAACTGTGTTTCATCTATGGAGTCGAGGTATGACTAAGATAGAGAGTGAACAGATCATTGGAAGGACAGGCTCAAAATTGCTATTGGAAAGGTGAGGAGTGTTGGGGCTGGTGGAAATGCATATGACAAGATACCAGGTGACAGGAACCAGTGCAGTTTTAATGTAGAGATGGTATTTATGTGTCAAGTCCATTGTAAAAAGCAAGAGCTACTGTTAAACTAACAACGACATTAACACTTCGATGATTGTTTATGCAGAAACTGCAAGGCAAAACAATATTTGAGAGCATATTCATTGTTAAATGTCGAGGTCCAGGATTGTACCACTGCCCATGCAGTGACTTTAGTGCTAGGTCTGAGTTTCTTCATTTTTAAACACCTTTTTTTCTCAATCAACCAAAGGTTATACTTGTGCTTTAATGCCATTGGTGCATGTTATCATTTATGCTTGCAATTGCTGACAGATGGCTTCTGATTTGGCAAGTGGTCCATGTTTTCCAGCGTTTCGTGTCAGAGGGCAATGTGTTGCACTGGGGACAGGTCGGTAGAGAACCTTTGTCTTATAGATGTAGAAACAAAGAAATGCAGATGTTGGTTTATACCAAAGATAGACACAAAGTGCTGGAGTAATTCATCAGGTCAGGCAGCATCTCGGGAGAAAAAGGATAGATGATATTTCAGGTTGGCGCCTTTCTTCTGACCCTGCAGAAGGGTCCTAACCCAAAAGATGACCCATCTTTTTTCTCCAGAGATGCTGCTTGACCCGCTGAGTTACTCCAGCACTTTGTGCATACCTTTTGTCTGACAGATGTTGGGCATAAGATCATCTAGTCATATCCTTCAGTGAATGAGTCAAACATCTCTTGAAGCACAACCTCTGATGTCAAACTAGCAGTTATCTGTATATCAGGTAGTCTTCAAGGATGTTCCGAAGGCATGAAATAACTATGATGCATGTTTAAATCAAGTTTTTGTTTAATTTGAAAGATAAATTGAAGATTGTGGTATTCCTGAGTTGAACTTGCCCTTGCACAAGTGGATGTTGTAGATGGTAGAGTTTGGAACAAGAGTTCATCGATGGTGAATGAAATGTCTTCCCCTAGAGTGTTTTCACTTCTTGAAGTAATAGGTTTAGGGTTACGTTTAGGTTTATTATTGTATGTGTACCAAGGTGCAGTGAAAAGCTTTGTTTTACCTGATAACATATTTAATTATTGTGTCGATTAATTACTGCAATGATATTTATATTTTTCTAAATTGTATCCCTCATTACAATTTTGTATTAGATTATAATATGTTGGCTTTTAACATAAGTTGTAATAAAGGGAAATTGAGGTTTACATATAATGCCAACTGAGGCCAGTCAAAGTTTTAATTTTTTTGGTAGTTTAGTCTGCGGTTTCAATTATAGAATTGGACTCTGATAAATTTGTGTACTGCAAATATTGTTTATTTGCAGTTTGCATGATTTCATGTCAGAAATATGCATATTTTCTTCCTCTTTCTCCAAAATTCTGGCTTGCAATCCCCTTAATCCCTTTTGTACTCTTTGGATATTGGGAATGGTTATTTTTATGCATTGCATGGTCTGAACTGTAGTAACATTAATTATTAAAGTGTTGAACCAACCATATATAACAACCATGCTTTATCCCTTGTGATCGTGATCTAATTCCTGAAAAATAAAAATAAAAATTTTGACTGACATCATGCATAAAAATAGTGATCGATAGTCTGGTCTATTTTCAAAAGAATTGTTGGGTTAGAGGAAACGCATTTTGTTGTGTACTTGGGATCTTTGTGGATTCCTAAATTGATGAATGGTTTCCAACTCTGACAACAGTTGCCTTATTTATTTATAGGATTTCCAAGAAAACATAAATTCAGCATTTGTAGGAAGGAACTGCAGATGTTAGTTTATACCTAAGATACACACTGCGGTAACTCAGTGGGACAAGCAGCTTCTCTGGAGGAAAGGCATGGGTGACGTTTCGGGTCCATGGATCAACTTTCGATCCAGCACTCAACACCTCTTACAATGCATGGAATTAATAGCCTAAATATTATATCCAGTTCCTTAGAATGGAACTTAAAACTGCGGAATTCTGCTGCAGAATGAATGAATACTGTATTGTCACATGTGACAAGTTACAGTGAAATCCTTTGCTTGCATACCCATGGTATGCAAAAGTCACCATATAGGGCGCTGACAAAGTTACAAAGTATACACAGTATCCGCACCAGATCAAGACCCCCCCCACTCCTCACGGCGGTTACCCCACTCCGGGTCCCCTTTGTCCATTGTTCTCCCCCCATCCTCATGGCGGACCCCCAAGCCGGACCCCCTTTGTCCATTGTTTCCACCTGCCTCAGGGCGGTCTATCCATGCTGGGTCCTCCTTTGTTTCTTCCCTCAGCAGCGACGTCCTCACTTCCACGTGATTCGTCCCCGTCCATCGGTCGGCACTATCATCAACCGCCGCAACGACCGGTCTCCCCACTGTCGTCGCCAGGTCCTCTCTGGACACCATTGTGGCTCCGACCCAGGCCCCTGCCGCGGGCACTGTCGACGCGTGGCGGGCGAGCGGGCTCTGACCTGTGGGGGCTCCAGCCTCGGCGACTCTGCCGGCTGCGGGGGCTCCAGCCTAGGCTTCTCTGCGGCCCACCGAAGGCATCCGCCAGGAGGCATCACCATCACCTGCCTTAAATAACTCACTGGGAGTATTAACTCTCAGCGGCATCTCTTGGTAAGTCATTGCTGGCTAGATTTCCGTCTCGCTGTTGGGGCACTTACTGTTGCACATGGCCTACTGGGTAAGCACCACCGCCAATGGTGGTTTGTTTCCAATGTACACTTGAGTGATCGTACAGTGTTGTGGAAATTACATACTGCCTTGATGGACCAGGGACTGAGTACAGATTGTTTACATAAGTGGACGTTTATATATGTCACCTATTGCACAGGTTGGGGAGTGTCTGTACATTGAATGTTCTTGAACAGCTTTCTTAATAGACTCCATTGTTTTATACAAGCAGGGTTGATGCTGTTTCTGACATTCTTCAGCTTGGAACTGCTTTAGCTGACTTCCAGCCCTCCTAAAGTAATCCAATACTCAAAACTAAATTTCAGACAGGTTGTTTGTACACTGTGAATGGCTCGATTGGAATCATGTATTGTCTTTCCTCTGGCTGCTTAGCACGCAACAAAAGCTTTTCACTGTACCTCGGTACATGTGACAATAGAAATATAGAAACATAGAAAAAAAGGTGCAGGAGTAGGCCATTCGGCCCTTCGAGCCTGCACCACCATTCAATATGATCATGGCTGATCATCCAACTCAGTATCCCGTACCTGCCTTCCCTCCATACCCCCTGATCCCTTTAGCCACAAGAGCCACATCCAACTCCCTCTTGAATATAGCCAATGAACTGGCCTCAACAACCTTCTGTGGCAGAGAATTCCAGAGACTCACCACTCTCTGTGTAAAGAATGTTTTCCTCATCTTGGTCCTAAAGGAATTCCCCCTTATCCTTAGACAGTGACCCCTTGTTCTGGACCCCCCCAACATCGGGAACAATCTTCCTGCATCTAGCTTGTCCAACCCCTTAAGAATTTTGTACATTTCTATAAGATCCCCCCTCAATCTTCTAAATTCCAGTGAGTACAAGCCGAGTCTACCCAGTCTTTCTTCATATGAAAGTCCCGGCATCCCAGGAATCAGTCTGGTGAACCTTCTCTGCACTCCCTCTATGGCACGAGTGTCTTTCCTCAGATTTGGAGACCAAAACTGTACGCAATACTCCAGGTGTGGTCTCACCAAAACCCTGTACAACTGCAGTAGAAACTCCCTGCTCCTATACTCAAATCCTTTCACTATGAATGCTAACATACCATTTGCTTTCTTCACTGCCTGCTACACCTGCATGCCTACTTTCAATGACTGGTGTACCATGACACCCAGGTCTCGTTGCATCTCCCCTTTTCCAAATCTGCCACCATTCAGATAATAGTCTACCCTCATGTTTTTGCCACCAAAGTGGATAACCTCACATTTATCCACATTATACGGCATCTGCCATGCAGCTGCCCATTCACTCAGCCTATCCAAAGGAGATGTTGCATTCAATTCCCTCGTCCAAATCATTAATGTATATTGTAGGTCCCAGCACTGAGCCTTGCGGTACCCCACTACTCACTGCCTGCCATTCTGAAAAGGACCCATTTACTCCTACCCTTTGCTTCCTGTCTGCCAGCCAGTTCTCTATCCACATCAATATTAATGTTTATATTATACAATAAAGTTTATACAGTAAACTAAACTGAATTGTCTATACTCCCTCCTTGTATATTATTGAATGCATTTCATTTGATCTTGTTACCTGCTAGCCTTTAAGTCATTGATTATTAATCTCCATTTCCCTTATGCGTTTATACAACATTTCTACTACATTTAGAAGAAGGGTTTTTGACCTAAAACATTAACTCTATTGCTCTTTCTACTGATTATAACCATATAACCATATAACAATTACAGCACGGAAACAGGCCCTCTCAGCCCTTACAGTCTATGCCAACCATTTATATTCCCCTAGTCTCATTTACCTGCACTCAGACCATACCCCTCCATTCCCTTCCCGTCCATATACCTATCCACTTTAGTTTTAAATGTAAAAATCGATCCTGCCTCCACCCCTTCTGCTGGAAGCTCATTCCACACAGTCACCACTCTCTGAGATTATGCTTAACATGTTGAAAGCTTCCAGTATGTTTTTTTTGGTTTTTATTTCAGATTTTCAGCATCTGTGGGTTTCTATTGATTGTCCAGCACATGGTATTGGGGGTAGGGTGTTGACATGGATAGAACATTGGTTGGCAGACCGGAAGCAAAGAGAAGGAGTGAACAGGTCCTTTTCAGAATGGCAGGCAGTGGCGAGTGGAATGCCGCAAGGACCGGTGTAGGGGCCGCAACTGTCTACATATTAATGATTTGGAAGAGGGAATTAGGAGCAACACTAGCAAGTTTGCAGATGACACAAAGCTGGGTGGCAGTGTGAACTGTAAAGAGGATGTTTGGAGGTTGCAGGGTGACATGGACAGGTTGAGTGAGTGGGCAGATGCGTGGCAGATGCAGTATAATATAGATTAATGTGAGGTTATCCACTTTGGCGGCAAAAACAAGGGGGCAGAATATTATCTCAATGGGGTTAGGTTAGGTAAGGGGGAGGTGCAGCGAGACCTGGGCGCCCTTGTGCACCGGTCACTGAAAGTTGGCTTGAAAAGACTAGGCTTGTATTCACTGGAGTTTAGAAGGATGAGGGGGGAACTTATAGAAACATATAAAATTACAAAGGTACTGGACAAGCTAGATGTAGGAAAAATGTTCCCAATGTTGGGTGAGTCCAGAACCAGGGGCCACAGTCTTGGCATAAAGGGGAGGTCATTTAAGACTGAGGTGAGAAAAAACTTTTTCACCCAGAGAGTTGTGAATTTATGGAATTCCCTGCCACAGAGGGCAATGGAGGCCAAGTCACTGGATGGATTTAAGAGAGAGTTAAATAGAGCTCTAGGGGCTAGTGGAGTCAAGGGATATGGGGAGAAGGCAGGCACGGGTTATTGATAGGGGACAATCAGCCATGATCACAATGAATGGCGGTGCTGGCTCGAAGGGCCGAATGGCATCCTCCTGCACCTATTTTCTATGTCCATGTGTATGTCTATGTCAAATGTAATATATCCAATCTTGAGTGATGTACCAGTTGGGTGGCAGTGTCATATCCCTTATGTCATAAGGGATGATCCCCCTGCCATATCCCTCATGTCATAAGGAATAGGAGTTGAATTAGGTCATTTGGCCCATCAAGTCTACTTTGCCATTCAATCATGACTAATCTATATCTCCCTCCTAGCACCATTATCCTTCCTTCTCCCCATAACCTCAGACACCTGTACTAATCATGAATCTGTCTATGCCTTCAAAATATCCACTGACTTGGCTTCCACAGCCTTCTGTGGAAGCCAAGTCAGTGGATATTTTCTCACCTCAAAGAATTCACAGATTCACCACCCCTGTCTAAATACATTTCTCCTCATTTCCTTCCTAAAAGAACATCCTTTAATTCTGAGGCTATGACCTCTTGTCCTCGACTCTCCCACCAGTGGAAACATCTTCTCAACATCCACTCTATCCAATCCCTGCATCCCTCCCTCCATCCCTGCATATTCATAGATACATAGAAAATAGGTGCAGGAGTAGGCCATTTGGCCCTTCATGTGGCTATCTATTGCTAATGAGTTGAATGATTTATTTGTTAATGTAGACCCTAATTTGGCAAAGGAAATTAACCTTCCTAGAGATTAAAACATAAATTTTGATTTTGAACTTAACAACAGCAAAATGTAGACCCTAATTTGGCAAAGGAAATTAACCTTCCTAGAGATTAAAACATAAATTTTGATTTTGAACTTAACAACAGCGATCCTTGTTGGAGTTTGTGAGACTGATGTGTTAGAAGTAGTCAGAAGGTTTTAGGATAAAAAAAATCAACTGATGGTAACACCATTGATATGTCTCTTATAAAAGTAATTGATTGTGTCCTTGAGCCCTTTACCTATATATGCAATAAATCTTTTCTAAAAGGTGTTTTTCCCAATAAAATGAAAATGGCTAAGGTGGTTCCAATCTATAAAAATGGTGACAAACATATTGTATCAAATTATAGACCTGTGACGTTGCTACCTCAATTCTCTAAAATATTTGAAAAGCTATTTGTGAATAGACTTGATGACTTCATTGAGAAATATGAGTTATTGAATGATCATCAATATGGGTTTAGGAGTAATCGATCGACATCTTTAGCGGTGATGAATTTTGTTGAAAATATAGCAACAGCAATAGATAAGAAACTACACACTGTGGGTGCATTTATTGAGTTACGTAATGCATTTGATGCAATTGATCATTCCTTACTTTTGCAGAAATTGGAACGTTATGGTATAAGAGATGTCACACAAAATTGGTTGGAAAGTTATTTAAGTAATAGGTTTCAGTATGTAAAAATTAATAACACTGGATCACAGCTTAGAAGAGTAACCTGTGGTGTTCCACAAGGTTCGGTACTGGGACCTACGTTATTTATACTTTATTTAAATTATATTTGTAAACTGTCCAATACGTTGAAGTTTGTTATGTTTGCGGATGATACAAATGTATTTTGTTCAGGGAATGATATAAAAGATCTATTGAAAACAGCAGAAAGAGAATTGATAGTGCTAAAAAGTGGTTTGATATTCATAAATTATCCCTAAATGAAAATAAAACAAAATTTATGGTGTTTGGTGGTGACAGGGTTAATTGTGAAATAAAATTGAATATAAATGGAAATTGAAAGAGTATATCAAACAAAATCCTGGGAGTGATTATAGATCATAAACTTTGTTGGAAGCGACATATAGAATACATCAAATGGAAATTATCTAAATACATTGCTATTCTTTACAAAACAAAGGATCTGGTGAATAAGAAGTGTTTGTATATATTGCATTGCTTGCTTATAATGCCATATATGTCATATTGTGTGGAAGTTTGGGGAAATGTATATAAAACAAATATAGACCCTCTAATTAAACTCCAGAGAAGAGCTATTATACATAAAGCTTCTTACCGTGAAACTACAAATCCATTCTTCATAAAGTCCGGTACCTTAAATTTTTTTTGGATATTGTGCATGTAAAGACATTAGAAATACTTTTCCGAGTTAGGAATAAAAGCCTTCCTGTTAGTATTCAAAACATTTTTTAATTAAGAGAAGGACATTATAATTTAAGTGGGTTGTGTATGTTTGAAACATGTAAAGTGAGAACCAACGTAATATATAGATGTGTCTCAGTTTTGGGAGTCAAATTATGGAATGGGCTTAGTGATGAGATGAAATTTTGTAGCTCTCTGTCGAGTTTCAAAAAAGCGTTAAAATGTAAAATAATTAAGGATTATAATGTAAAATAATTAAAATGTAAAATAAGTAAGGATTACAATTTAGAGTAATTTTTTCCCCTTTCCTTTGTAATGCTGATATTCTGGGTTATTTTATTTTATGGATTGTATAGGATCGGCAAAAATAAGCTTTGTGGCTTCAGCCTATTCCTTTTTCGGTCATTGATTATGTGAACGTTGTGTGAAATGGATACAGTGTTGGTTCATATTCACACAGATTGTAAAGTTTTGTTCTTTTTAATATATGACCGAAATAAACTATTCATTAATTAATTCATTCATCTAAAACACCACAATTGTATCGGTCTCCACCACCCCTTCTAGCAGTGCATTCTTACTAACCAACTGCAAACATATGAACCAACCCATCTACATTTTCCTCCATATCGTTATAAATAATCGAGGTCCCCAGCACTGAACCTTGTGGGATACCCACTGATCACAGACCAGCCAGCTATAATAACACACTCTCTTCATACCCTCTGTCTTCTATGGGTAAGCCGGTTCGGAACCTAAACCACCAAGTCATCGTGGATCCCATGCATCTCAGTCTTCTGGATCAGCCTGCCATGAGGGACCTTGTCCAATGCCTTACCGAAGTCCAAGTAAACAACTTCCACTGCCTTACACTCTGTAAAGAACACGCACGTACACAGAGAATTCTTTACTATAACTTTTATTACCTAAGCATACATCACTGCCCTAGCTGCACATGGTCTGTCACGTTCACTAGAGAGAGAGCTAGGGGTGGGGAGGACACAGTTATACTTGATTATAGGGGAGTGGTTAGCAGGGGCTACGTCACTACTATTAAAGGGACATGCACATAACATCTACATCCTTCCTCTACAAAACAAAAGAAAGAACAGTGACAGGCGACCAGGTCTCATGCGCTAGGGAAAGTCACAACAGTGAAGGAACACCGAATTACACATAATCGCCATAACGGTCTGGCGGCTTTACAAGGCGGCCAGATCGAGTCCGCACCTCGCCATCACCTCCTCCCCCCACGGGAACGAGAGGGACCGGTGCGGGCGGCGAGCACGTAGCAGGAGAACCCCGGGGCGATGAACGCGGTGGGGATAAAGGAGAAGCGGGAGGCGAGAAAGCCGGAGAGCCAGGGACAATCCCGGGAAGAACTACCGGGAGAGGCCAAGGGGACGGTGGACTGGGCAAGGCAGGACGCGGCATCGAAGACACAGGGGGAGCATGCGGAGCAGCAGGAGGGGGACAAGGTTCATTCACCAAGCACAGGTGCCGACGAGACCTGCGGTAGACCGTACCATCGTGGTTAACCAGGTATGAACGAGGCGACCCGGCAGAACCGACAACAATGGCAAGCCTATGATGGCCGGAGGAAGACCGCATACGGACAACCTGGCCAGGATATAGAGGACGGAGGACACGGCAGGACCTGTCATGGGAGCGCTTTTGGATAAGTTGCTTGTGGGCAATGCGCTTCCGGACCACGGCAGGTTTGAGCACAGAAGGAGCAAGGGATTGTTGAGCAACCGGGATCGGAGGGCGCGTGACACGGGATATGAGGCGCTGCGCCGGGGACCCCAGGGTATGGTCGCGGGGAATGTTGCGGAGGTTCAGGAGGGCAAGGTAAATGTCCGAACGAGACAGGCGACAGCGTTCCAGCAATCCCTTAGCACTGCGGACCGCGCGCTCAGCCAGGCCATTGCTCTGAGGGTATTCCGGACTGCTGGTGTAGTGTAGAAAGTTCCAGCGGTCAGCAAAAGCACGGAACTCAGCGCTAGTGAATTGGCTGCCGTTGTCCGACTGCAGGCTTGCCGGGGACCCAAAAGTAGCGAAGTGACGTCGCAGCTTCTCGATGACAGCAGAAGACAGAGAGGGGAGCTGGTCAACCTCAAACCAGCTGGAGTAGGAATCAACAAGCACCAGGAAATGCTTGCCGCGCCATTCGAATATGTCAGTCGCCAGCGCAGACCAAGGGAGGTCCGGGGCGGGCTGCTGCAAGAGGGGCTGCCGCTGCTGTTGCGGGGCGAGGCTGTTGCACGTAGGGCATGACGAGACCCTGTCCCGAAAAAAACGAGCCATATCAGGCCAGTAGAACTGGCTCTGAGCGATGGAAAGAGTGGCTTCGGCCCCGGGATGGCCACGATGAGCAGTCTCAAAGTATTGTTCTCTTAACGCAGCGGGCACCACCACCTTGTGGCCCTTCACAATCACACCATCACGCAGCACCAGCTCGTCACGGACCAGGACGTAGGGCACTGCTGTAGCCGGCAGAGAAAAATGGCGGTCTGGCCAGCCCCGCTTGATAACCGCAGCCAGCTGTTGGAGCGAAGCGTCAGCTGCTGTGTGCTTGACCAGGGACTTCATCTGATTGGAAGGCACGAAGTTCACATTCAGTACTATCAAATCGGACGCCTCGTAAGGGTGACGGGTGGTGGATGCAAGAGGCGCCCGAGACAGCGTGTCAGCGATAAACATGTCCTTGCCCTTTCGATAGACCACAGTGAAGGTAAACCGCTGTAGCTGAAGCATCATACACTGAAGCCGGGAGGAGGTTACGTGAATCGGCTTATTGAGGATGGTGACCAGAGGTTGGTGGTCCGTTTCAATGGAAAAACATGTGCCCAGAATATAGTCTTTGAACTTCGAGCAGGCAAAGACGACAGCCAACAGTTCTTTTTTAATTTGGGCGTAGCGCTGCTCGGCGGGAGTCATCATACGGGATGCATATGACACGGGCACTTGTACTCCATCGTGGACCTGCAAGCAGGCGGCCCCGAGGCGAAACTTGGACGCATCGCATGTGATGACGATGGGGCGCTTGAGGTCAAAGTACTTCAGCGTTGGGGTGCTGACCAGCTTGGACTTGAGGATATCGAAGGCTTTCTGGTGTTGTGGGAACCAAGCCCAAGCAGTGTCCTTTTTCACCAGGTCTCTCAGGGGAGCGCTCAATTCACTCAAGTCAGGGATGAACTTCCCCAGGTAGTTAACCATGCCCAGGAAACGCTGGAGGCTCGGCACATCAGCAGGTGCAGGCATCTCGGATATCGCGGCTGTCTTCTGCGGGTCGGGCTTCAACCCCGACGCTGTGAAAACATGTCCCACGTAAGTGACCTCTGGGACGCGAAACCGGCATTTTTTCGGGTTGAGCTTTAGGTTGACCTCCCGGGCTCATTCCAGGACCTGTCGGAGGTTGTGGTCGTGCTACGTGACATCCTTCCCATAAACTAGGATGTCGTCGACGATGATAGCACACGGGAGCCCGGCAAACAGTTGTTCCATTGTTCTTTGGAATACTTCACTGGCAGAGTTGATCCCGAATGGCATGCGCAGAAAACGAAACCTCCCGAAGGGCATGCTGAACGTCGTTAGGTATGAGGACCGTTCGTCCAGTGGTATCTGCCAGAACGAACTCTTGGCGTCCAGAACCGAAAACTCAGTGGCTGGGCCGACTTGTGCAGCAACATCTTCAACAGTTCGCATGGGGTAATGCGGGCGCTTGATGGCCAAGTTCAGATCCTTCGGGTTGATGCAACTCCGCAGCTCGCTTTTGTCCTTCTTCACAGCGACAACCATGGTGGAGACCCACCGAGTTGGCTCACTCACTTCCATCAGGATGCCCATGGCCACCATGTGGACTCGACTTTGTCTTTCATCGCGAATGACACCCGATGTGGAGGGCGGATAACAGGTTTGATATCCGGATTGAGAGCGATCTCGTAGCTGCAGGGGAGCTTCCCCAGCTTGTTATTTAAACGGTCTGGGTATTCGGCCAGCGGGTCCAGGGGTAACTGCACCATGCGGATGTCACGATGGAAGTTGACTAACCCAAGGTCTTGGCAAGCCCGAATGCCAAGCAGGGGGGCACATTTGCTGTCCAGTAGAAAGAAAGAAAGGGGCCGAATGGCCTTCAGTACCTTGCAGTGGAAGTGGCCTTCCCCACAGGAATGAGCAGGCCTCCCCCATAGGCACGAAGGACAGAGCGTTCAGTGGTAACGCACTCATTATTTCTTATCTTTTTGAATAAGCTTGTTGACATAACGTTTGCAGCAGCCCCCGTGTCGACCTTAGCAGAGAAGGTGGTGCCATTCACAGTAACTTGCACGGTCGGGTCCGTTATCAGCGCAGGTGCGCCTCGCAGCGAAAACACGCTCAGCTCGCTCTGGGAAGAGCCCGAATCAGACAGTGGGAGTTCGTCTTGCAATTGATTGGAACCAGACATAGTATCATCCCGTACCAGGTAGTTTGAGGGCTTGTGCTGTGGCAGCACAGGCTTCCCACGGGAACGACATGCCGCTGAGAAATGGTTGAGCTTGTGGCAAAAGTTGCAAGTCTTTCCCAACGCAGGACACACATTGAAACGATGCGACGCAAAGTTGCAGTTCGGGCAGCGCTGACGGGGTCTTGAGCTGGATGCAGGGCTCACCCTCTGTCGCTGCAGGGCAGGGGTCTGGCGGCTGGCGAAACTGGCCGCGCGGACCTCATGGTCGGGTGGCGACATGGCTGAGGAAACAGCCTCCGCTAAGCAAGAGGTGTGCAGAGCCTCATTAAAAGTCAAATCGGGCTTGCAAAGGAGCTCGGAACGCAGCTTCTCGTCTCGGAGACCATACACCAAAACACCGCGGGTCAAAGTCTCAGGGTTTTCAGCATTCAGGCTGCAGCGGCGAGCCAGGTACCGCAACGCGGCGACAAAATTGTCCACAGACTCACCAGGGTGCTGCCGGCGGCCGAAAAATTTGAAACGCTCCAGGATGAAGTTAGTGGGAACGTCACACATTTCTGTAAACTTAGCAATCAGACATACCGGGACCTGAGCATTCTCGTTGAGCCCGTATACAAACGACTCCGACCATTCCAGAGCCTCCGGTCCGGCCAGGTTGAGTAGGAGGGAGGCTTTGACCGAGGGAGCAACCGCAGGGTGAGCGATTGCAATGTAGTGCTCAAAATCACGTCGGAAGACGTTCCAACGATGAGCAATGTCATCATCGAAGATCAGTGTGTCAGGCTTACAACAGGAGGAAGCCATCGCGATTTGGGGAAGGGGTACTGGGACTAAAGAAATAAAACCCGATACACAGGAGACGCAGGAAAAGAAACTTCTGACGCCATGTAAAGAACACGCACGTACACAGAGAATTCTTTACTATAACTTTTATTACCTAAGCATACATCACTGTCCTAGCTGTACATGGTCTGTCACGTTCACTAGAGAGAGATCTAGGGGTGGGGAAGACACAGTTATACTTGATTATAGGGGAGTGGTTAGCAGGGGCTACGTCACTACTATTAAAGGGGCATGCACATAACATCTACACACTCATCAATCGAGTTTGTTACCACTTCAAACACTCAATCAAGATTGTAAGACATTAGCTTCCCCCTGGCAAAGCTGTGTCCACTGTCCCTTATTAGCCATTCTCTTCCAAATAAAAGTAAATCCTATTCGCTCCAATAGCTTTGCTATCACTTATGTGAGTTCCACTGGTCTTTAATTTCCTGGATTATCCCTATTTCCCTTCTTAAACAACATAGAAACATAGAAACAGAAACAGGAGTAGGCCATTCGGCCCTTCGAGCCTGCACCGCCATTCAATATGATCATGGCTGATCATCCAACTCAGTATCCCGTACCTGCCTTCTCTCCATACCCTCTGATCCCCTTAGCCACAAGGGCCACATCTATCTCTTAAATATAGCCAATGAACTGGGCTCAACTACCCTCTGTGGCAGAGAGTTCCAGAGTCCCACCACTCTCTGTGTGAAAAAAGTCCTTCTCATCTCGGTCCTAAAGGATTTCCCCCTTATCCTTAAGTTGTGTCCCCTTGTCCTGGACCTCCCCAACATCGGGAACAATCTTCCTGCATCTAGCCTGTCCAACCCCTTAAGAATTTTGTAAGTTTCTCTAAGATCCCCTCGCAATCTCCTAAATTCTAGAGACTATCCAGTCTTTCTTCATAAGACAGCCTGACATCCCAGGAATCAGTCTGGTGAACCTTCTCTGCACCCCCTCTATGGCAATAATGTCCTTCCTCAGATTTGGAGACCAGGACTGTATGCAATACTCCATGTGTAGTCTCACCAAGACCCTATACAACTGAAGTAGAACCTCCCTGCTCCTATACTCAAATCCTTTTGCTATGCAAGCTAACATACCATTTGCTTTCTTCACTGTCTGCTGCACCTGCATGCCTACTTTCAATGACTGGTGTACCATGACACCCAGGTCGCACTGCATCTCCCCTTTTCCTAATCGGCCACCATTTAGATAATAGTCTGCTTTCCTATTTTTGCCACCAAAGTGAATAACCTCACATTTATCCACATTATACTGCATCTGCCAAACATTTGCCCACTCACCCTGCCTATCCAAGTCACCTTGCAGTCTCCTAGCATCCTCCTCACAGCTAACACTGCCCTCCAGCTTAGTGTCTTCCGCAAATTTGGAGATATTGCCATCAATTCCCTCATCCAGATCATTAATGTATATTGTAAATTGCTGGGGTCCCAGCACTGAGCCTTGCGGTACCCCACTAGTCACTGCCTGCCATTGTGAAAAGGACCCGTTTACTCCTACTCTTTGCTTCCTGTTTGCCAGCCAGTTCTCGATCCACATGAATACTGAACCCCCAATGCCGTATGCTTTAAGTTTGTATACTAATTTCTTATGTGGGACCTTGTCGAAAGCCTTCTGGAAGTCCAGATACACCACATCCACTGGTTCTCCCCTATCCACGCTACTAGTTACATCCTCGAAAAATTCCACAAGATTCGTCAGACATGATTTACCTTTCGTAAATCCATGCTGACTTTATCCTTCGAGCCTGCACCGCCATTCAATATGATCATGGCTGAATAATATTATCATCCATGATCATGGCTGAATAATATTAAAGGGCCTGTCCCACTGTATGAGGTAATTCAAGAGTTCTCCCATGTTACCCCTGATTCGAACTCGGAGAATTACAGTAATAGCCGCTCGTAGGTACTCGGGGCTCTCGTGGCCATTTTTCAACATGTTGAAAAAACTTCACGAGCTTACCGAGTACCTGCCATTATTGTTACGAGCCGCTAAGAGATGTCACGAGCTCCGACGTACCCGCTACATACATTCTATGTACTTACCACAAGTTCGATTTCATTTTTAAACTCGGGAGAGATCTTGGGTAAACTGGTATAGTGGGACAGGCCCTTAACTATTTTCCAATCCTCTGGGACCTCACTTGAAAACAGAACTTTTATTAGCTAGGAGAAACAAAAGGGTTAAAGTAGGGAGAATAATTATAGATTACTAACTAAGTGGGACCCATTGGTGGACTGGTGGACTCAGAGTTCACTCACTCACGGCTGATGGACTCAACAATCACACACACACACACCCTCCATCACACACACACCCTCCATCACACACACACACACACACACACACACACACACACACACACACACACACACACACACACACACACACACACACACACACACACACACACACACACACACACACACACACCTTCCATCACACACACATACACCTTCCATCACACACAAACACACTTCATCACACACACACACCCTCCATCACACACACACACCCTCCATCACACACACACACACACACACACACACACACACACACCTTCCATCACATACACACACACCTTCCATCACACACAAACACACTTCATCACACACACACCCTCCATCACACACATGCGCGCACACACACACCGTCCATCACACACACCCTCCATTACACACACACACCCTCCATCACATACACCCTCTCCATCACAAACACACACTCACACACACACACTCTATCACACACACACACTCACACCCACCCACCCTCGATCACACACTCACACACACACTCTCCATTTCTCTCTCTCACACACACACACTCACACACACCCTCCATCTCACACACACACACACCCTCCATATCACACATGCACACACACACTCACCCTGCATCTCACACACCATCACACACACTCTCCTTCTCACACACACACACCCTCCATCACACACACACACACCCTCCATCTCTCTCACACACACCCACCCTCTATCTCACACACACACCCTCCATCTCATTTTTACACACACACCCTCCATCTCGTTCTCACACACACACACCCTCCATCGCACACACTCACACACACACATGCTTCATCTCTCCATCACACACACACCTTCCATCTCTTTCACACAGACACACACACACCCTCCGTCTCTCACACACTCACACACCCACACACACTCACGCACACACCCTCCATCACACACACACGCACCTTCCATCGCACACACGCACACACACACACCCTCCATCTCTCACACACTCACACACACTCACACACACTAACACCCTCCCTCTCTCACACACATACACACACCCCGCATCACACATACACAAACATACACACATCTGGGACATATGACAGTAAAACTCTCTTGACTTTATTCACGCCCGACTTCTGGACTGAGTACGACTTTGGGACTCAGTCCGACTTCTGGACTGAGTGCGACCTCTGGACTGAGCGCAAACTCTGGACCGTGCACGAACCCTGGATGGAGCGTGAGCTCAAGACTGAGCGTGACTTCCGGACTGAGCGACAGCTTGTCGACTCACAGTTCACTCACTAACGGCTGGTGGACTCACAGTTCTGGACTCAACTCTCATTCACGGCTTCCAGGCTGACTGACTCACACCCCGCCTCCGGGGATTTATTTTCCTCGCCCACTCAGAAGGGGCATTACCTTCAGGGTGAATGACAGGCGAGAAGACCAATCTGCTGATCTCACGATTTTTTAAACCCTCATAACTTTTCTATTTCACCGATTGGAACAAAACTTGGTGACTTGGAGCAGAGGAGAACGTTGAGTAAGGTGGCGAAAAATCCTAGCGATTTAGGGTAGTGTTTCTGCGCAAATTTAATTACAACGCAGACTGGAAGTGGTCGAGATGAGTGTTTTAGTAATAGTATAGATTTTAATGCCTGTTTCTACACATCATGTCATTCTTAATCTGATGTAAATCTTATCAGAAAATGTTCTCCTTTGGGTCGGAAAGACCTGAAGTGGATGGGCTGTATTTAAGAGTTCATTACCCTGTGTCAATGTTATTTGAAATATTTTCAGCCAAGTCAAGCTGCATTACATAGCACAGGAATCCCAGTGGACTTTGGCTTTTGCTTTGAGCTCCACTTATGATGAATTGTGAGAATCCATTAGTATATTTAGTTTAGTTTAGTTTTTAGTTTAGATATACAGCATGGAAACAGGCCCTTTGGCCCACAAAGTCTGCATCGATCAATAATCCCCGCAGATTAACACTATCCTACACAAGGAAATTTTTTTACATTTATACATTACACTTATACATTACATGTATACATATTTGGATAGCAGTAGCAGGATTGGTCCAAGTCAGCTTGGATTTATGAAGGGGAAATCTTGCTTGACTACTCTTCTGGGATTTCTGAGGATGCAACAACTAAAATGGATGAGGGAGAACCAGTGGATGTAGTGTATATGGACTTTCAGAAGGCTTTGATAAGCTCCCACAAGAGTAGGAAAAACTAGAGCACAGTATTGAGGGAAGGGTATTGATATGGATAGAAAATTGGTTGGCAGACAGGAAACAAAGAGTAGGAATTAATTGGTCCCTTTCAGAATGGCAGGCAGTGACGTGGGGTGCCGCAAGGCTTGTTCCTGGGACCACAACTATTTACAATATATATTAATGATTTAGGTAAAGGAATTAAAAGTAACATTAGCAAATTCGCAGATGATACAAAGCTGGCTGACAGTGTGAACTGTGAAGAGGATGCTATGAGGATGCAGGGTGACATGGATAGGTTGGGTGAGTGGGCAGATGCGTGGCAGATGCAGTATAATGTGGATAAATGTGAGGTTATGAACTTTGGTGGCAAGAACAAGAAGGCAGATTATTATCTGAATGATGTCAGATTAGGAAAAGGGGAGGTGCATCGAGACCTGGGTGTGCTTGTACATCAGTCACTGAAAGTAAGCATGCAGGTACACCAGGCAGTGAAGAAAGCCATAACTAGTGGATTTGAGTATAGGAGTAAAGAAGTCCTTCTGCAGTTGTACAGGGCCCTGGTGAGACCACACCTGGAGTATTGTGCTCAGTTTTTGTCTCCTAATTTAAGGAAGGACATTCTTGCTATTGAGGGAGTGCAGCGTAGGTTCACAAGGTTAATTTCCGGGATGGCGTGACTGTTGAACGAATGGAACGACTGGATTAGTATTCACTGGAATTTCGGATGATGAGAGAGGATCCTCGTGAAATATATAAAATTATTAAGGACATAAAATTGGACAAGCTGGATGCAGTAACAGTGTTCCTGATTTTGAGGGAGTCCAGAACCAGGCATCACAGTTTAAGAATAAGGGGAAGGCCATTTAGGACTGAGATGAGGAAATTTCTTTTCACCCAGAGAGATGTGAATCTGTGGAATTCTCTACCACAGAAGGCAATGGAGGCCAATTCACTGGATGTATTCAAGAGAGTTGGATATAGCTCTTAGGGCAGGAAGTGGGTACTGATTCTGGATGATCAGCCATGATCATATTGAATAGCAGTGCTGGCTCAATAGGCCGAATGGCCTACTCCTGCACCTATTTTCTATGTTTCTATGTTTCTATGTTTCTATGAGGTGCAATATTACTCAATAAAATTAATCTTGGGATCTGATGTTTGGTAATAGGGGGTTGTCCTGCTAATCAGATGTTTGAACAAGATTTTGGGCGGCTGACCGTGTGTTCAAATCGATCCCATCATTTGTTGCAATGTGGATTTCCAAAGAATTTAAACTTATTGCAGAACTGTGTATTCCAATCAGTAAAGAAACAAACAAAAATAAACAACCTGGCTGGTGAACACAAACAAAAAGGTGAATTATTGTTCACATTTCTACAAATTTCTACAAACTTCTACAAATGTCTACAAATCTACATTTGTATTTCTGCCAGTAACATTCAATATGACTTCAATAAACTGTGTTTTGAAGCAATGTGTACAGAATGTATTGTAAAATGATTTAAAATGTTTTTTTTTAAGCAGCCATTATTGTGCTTTCAGTTCATTAAAGAAAATTAATTGGTATACCAGGAGTTAAACTTCACAAAAGAATAAAAAATACCTGCCAATTTAGCAATTTTAATTGTCATCAAAGATCTACTTTTTTTCTAATTTTAACATTGTGTGGTCATTGTTACCATTTTTATTGAATGTCTGTTTATCACATTTGATAAGAGAGGGATCAATAGGAAATAAACAAGGATATAAATCCAAGAATATCTCCTGCAAATATCACCGTTAATCTGTGGATGCTTGTGATTGTAACCCTGAACATATGGCAAGGACTATTATATATGAGAACATTGAATGGCTTCAGATGAATTAGGAAAAGGGGAATAGGATTGATTAAATTGCTCTGCCTGGAGCCAGGATTAACCTGGTGGGCCAAATGGCCTCCTGTGCCATAGTAAGTGAATGATGTTACCCTAATGTCCCTGCTCAGGATCACTGCCTGTGGTCACCTCACATTCTTTCTCATCTGTCTGAATGTGGTGGACTTTCCAGAGGCATCATAGAACACAAATGTAACAAACTTAATAAACCTCTCAAAATAATACACATGAATGCTTTGGCAATTGGCAAAGGTCCATTCCCCACTTGTCATGTTTCAAATTTCTAAAGATCATCACATAGTTTTTAGATGTCTTTTAGGCATACAGCAACGTTTGAAAAAAACGTAAAACTAAAAGAAGAAAAAAATCAGTAAGTTTCAAAGTTACTGAAGATAACCAAAAGCATCTAAATTAAGTTAAAACATAATAAAATAAAATTAATTTAAGAATAAAACCCACTCTGTCCCATTTGCCTCCTACTCTGCAGCCCCTACTGTTGCCTTTGCAATCATGCACCATATTTTAATAGAATATGCTTAGAAGACTAGGATTTACAAATAAATTCTAGGCTGTTCCATTTGGCGTTAGTTATGCGACCCAACCAATCATATCCCAGTTTCAAACTCAATTATAGAAACATAGAAAATAAGTGCAGGAGTAGGCTTTTCATCCCTTTGAACCAGTACCGCCATTCAATATGATCATGGCTGATCATCCAAAATCAGTACCGCGTTGCTGCTTTCCCCCCATATCCCTTGATTCCATTAGCCCTAAGAGCTATGTCTAACTCTCTCTTGAAAACGTCCAGCGAATTGACCTCCACTGCCTTCTGTGGCAAATAATTCCTCAGATTCACAACTTTCTGGGTAAAAAAGCTCATCTCAGTTCTAAATGGCCTCCCCTTATTCTTAAACTGTGACCCTTGGTTCTGGACTCCTCCAACATCGGGAACATTTTTACTTCATCTAGCCTGTTCAATCCCTTAAGAATTTTATATGTTTCTATAAAATACCCTGTCATTATATTATTAACTGCTCAGTACATTGTCATTTTCCACTGACATAAAAAAAACTAATTACATTACCTAATATAAAAGGTGGCACAGTGACACAGCTGGTTGAGCTGCTGCCTCACAGTGCTGGAGACCTGGATTCGATCTTGACATCGGTGCATTCTGTGTTGGAGTTTTCCCATTTGCCCTCCGCCTGGTGCTCCAGTTTCCTCCTACTCACAGGTTAAATGACCTCTGTAGATTGCCCCTATTGTGTAGAGAGTGGATGCGAAAGTGGGATAACATAGAACTAATGTGAATTGGTGGTTGATGGTCGGTATGGACTCGGTGGGCTGAAGGGCCTATTTCCATGTTGTATCTCTAAACTAAACAACTTACTTTGGGATTGTGTGTAGGAAAGAACTGCAAATGCTGGATTAAATCGAAGGTAGACACAAAATGCTGGAGAAACTCAGCGAGAAAGGCAGCATCTCTGGAGAGAAGGAATGGGTTTTGGGTTGACACCCTTCTTCAGGGATTATGATGGATCACATCAGACTCCCTTATCTTCTTTTAAACATCTTGCTCATATATATGGTTAAATTCTAGACAGCTGATTTGCAGACAGCAAAGGCCTGCTACCAGTAATGAGAAAATAATATTTTTATTATTAATAAATTATATTTATTAATTAATAATTATGATAAACCAAGGTTACTTGAACTTCAATGGTTGAGCAGCAGTGTGCAGGCAATACCTGCCTTTGCGTTTGCTCCGAGGCTAAGTTCCAACCTAATATGGCTTCTTCACTTGAGAAAATACAAAGATAGTTCTTGCACTTAACATTCACAAGACCAAAACTTTCACCAATTATCTCCCACTATACAACATTACCTTTTGAAAAGAAAAGCTCAGGGCAAGACCTAAATAATGTCAACCATTGTTTGCAGCTTGCTAGCTGTTTGTCAGTAAAGACAGTTATGGACATTTACCTTTGCAAATGGTTAATTGAGAAAAAGGGCATTTGAAGATCAACGCCTCAAATCTGGCACAAGCGCATGGTTTACTCAGCAACAGGGTATCGCAGTAGGGCAGCAGGTAGAGCTGCTGCCTCACTTCGCCAGAGACCTGGCTTCGAATCTGACCTCAGGTGCTGTCTGTGTGTAATTTGCTCATTCCACTTGTGATCGCTTGGGTTTCATCCAGGGTTCCAGCTTTCTCCCACATCCCAAAGATGTGCAGGTTAATTGTCCTCCATAAACTGTCCCTAGTGTTTAGGGTGTGGATGAGAGAGTGAGATAACATAGAATAAGTATTTAACGGATGATCGATGGTTGGCTGGGATACGGTGGGCCGACGAGCCTGTTCCATGCCATATATCTAAACTAAGCAGTGATTTAGAGACGAACCACTTCAGAGCCTCCCTTCAGAGACTTGAACCACTTACAGCAGCCAGCTCAACACTCTGGAAAAAGACCACTAATGACACCATACAACTCTCCAATTTCATTGAAAAGATGAGCAAACCAATGTCAATGTATTTACCAAGCCAACATCCACAGGCTTAAGGTTTCAATTATCCACAGGCATCTCATTTGGGCAGGATTCTTTCCAAAACCCATTGCAAAACAACTGATTCTCAGCCATATATAGATTTCCAGAAGTTTGGTCACAAAGGCTGGACTTACAGAGCATATTAAAGGAAGGAGTAGAGACAGAGGCATACAAGTAGCTGAAGGGTGAGCTGTAAAATTATGGTCTTGTAAAAATTGAGGAGATTTAACATGCCAAAATTCGATGAGTACAGATGTAATGAACGATTTCAGGACTGGAGGAAGGGTGAGGCCTTTGAAGTATTTGAAATCAACTTTAAAGTCAAATAATTATTAACTGGGATTCACTGTATCTCAGCAATCACTATTATAAATAGAACATAGGACAGCACAGGAACTGGCCCTTTAGTACACAATATCCATGCTGATCATGATGCTAACTTAAACTAATCTCCTTTGCATGCGTATGTTCAATTATCCACCATTCCCTGCATATTCAAGTGTCACTCTAAAAGCCTCTTTAATGTTACGATGATATCTGGCTCCACTACCACCCTTGGCAGCACGTTCCAGGCACCCATCAATCTCTACGTGCACATCGATACTATTACTAAAACTATCATCTTGACCACTTCCGGTTTGCTTTAACAAAAAATGTGCGCAAAAACGCTACCCTATATCGCTAGGATTTTTTTCGATACCTTACTCACTGTTCTCCACTGCTCCAAGCCACCAAGTTTTGTTCCGATCGGTGAAATAATTTTGGATACCCAAACTGCACACAATACTCCAGGTGTGGTCTCACTAGGGCCCTGTACAACTGCAGAAGAACATCTTTGCTCCTATACTCATAAACTCCTCTTGTTATGAAGACCAACATGCCATTCACTTTCTTCACTGCTTGCTGTACCTGCATGCAGGTAAGGTTACAAATAGTCAGTTCATTTAGGAGAGTTGTCAGGGAGAGTGTTAGTCAGGGGCAATAACTGAAGGCAACAGCTTGAGATATTCCAACATTTAAAGAGAGGAAATATCTGCTCACACAATATTGGAACTCAGGTAAGCAGTAAGACAAGCTAATATGACTCCTTCATTTGTGAAAAAAACAAAGGTGGATCTTACCGTCAACATTCACAAGACAAAAACTTTCTCCCACTACACGACACTACCTTTTGAAAATAAAAGTTCAGGGCAGGACCTAAATAATGTCACCCACTGTTGACATCTTGGTGGCCATTTGTCAATAAAGACATCTATGGATGATAACATTTACCATTGCTTTTGGTCGATTGAGAGAAAGGGCATTTAAAGGTCAACTCCTCAGATCTGGTACCAAACTTATGGTTTCCCCAAGCAACAAAGGAATGAACCCGTTAAATGAGATGGTTCAGAGATAGATTTGTGTAAGCAATGTGCATGTGAAAACCAATGCTTCATTTCAGCTATCTTGCCAAATGACAGCATATACAGTAGATAAGAAATAGTAGGTTAGCTTTTAGAGATGACTTGTTTGATTGTGGAAGATTCAGGAGTCTGAAGAAGAGTCTCGACCTAAAATGTTGCCTATTTTTTTTGCTCCATAGATGCTGCCTCACCCGCTGAGTTTCTCCAGCATTTTTGTCTACCTTCGATTTTCCAGCATCTGCAGTTCCTTCTTAAACATTGGTAATCATTCAAATATTTTTCTCAAGGATTAAGTTAAAAGTCACATAAATTATACAATCTTTTGGAATTGGATTTGGATTCAATTTATTGTCATTGTCTTCAATTAAGAGACAACAAAATACTATTTTCCTTACAGTCATACAAATTAAAAAAAAACACAAAACACAGAATACAGTAGTCCTCAACACAAACATCCCCACAATGGCACCAAAATTCCCCACTGTGAGGGAAGGAACCAAAGTCCAGTCAACCTCCTCGCTGATGTTCCCCAATGTTCACCCATGGTCGTGGCATCCCGAGCCTCCCGCAGTTGTTGCTACGGGCGGCCCGATGTTCAGGCCCTCTCGCCGGGAACGATGGAACCCCAATGTCGATAGGTAAGACATGCTCAGCGGCCCAGACCTCTGAATCGGCCACCTCCCACCCGAGTCCGCGGCTCCCGAAGTCCACAGGCTGAGCTGGGTTAAGATTCACGCTGGCGACCCCCGACAAAGGGTCCCAGGACTCCGCGATGTTAGTCAGCGCGGCCCGCATTGGGAACCAAAGCCCCGCGATGTCGATGCAGCAGGCCCAACACTCCGGAGCTCCAAACGGCGATCCCCGGTGAGGCATCACCCGCTCCGCGATGTATCGAGCGCTGCGCCGCCGCTGCTGAAGCTCCGGTCGGTCCCAGTAAGAAAGGCTGCGCCAATCCATTTGGTAGGCCGTGAAGGGGGGGGGGGTGAGTGCGCGACTCGGATAATAGTTGCATCCTCGCCAGGAAGTGACTGAAGAACCGTTTCCCCCTTACCCTACCCTCTTCCCCCGACATAAAACACCAAAAAAAACCTAAAGAACATACGTTAAACATAACGTATACTTTGTATACTTGGTATAAGTGTAAATTGTCCCTAGTGTGAGTAGACTTGTGCTAATGTGTGGGGATCACTGGCCAGTGCGGAGTTGGTGGGCCGAAGGGCTGTTTCCGCGCTGTATCCCTAAACTAAACTAAAAAAATTAACTCTAAATTAACCATGGCCGTGCTATCCATGCTTCCTATAAGCACTGTGCAGCGCCATTTCTTGTGTCCTTTTTAAACGATGAGGCATTATTCCCTGCACTCCACTTAAACTCGTCAAGTGCGGTTCCTCGTGTGGCGTTTAAACATATCGGAACCCAGTGTCCCCGGCTTCCTTTAAACACACTGGGAGCCTATGCGTCCACACTTCCATTAAACACACCAACCTCTCACTTCCCATGTTCCCTTCAAATTCATTGGAGCCTGTATATCATATGCTCCATTTAAACTACATGATGCTGTTTCCAGAGCTTGTTTTAAACACTCAAGACCAACTATTACACTGTATAAAACCCATGATTAGCTGTGTCCTCTTTAAAGTTACTGCCATCTGTTTCCTGCACACCCTTTACTCACTAGGGTCCCTGTTTCCTGCACTCTCTGTACACTCACTGGGGCCCCTGTTTTCAAGAGAGTATTCAAGTTAGATTTAGCTCTTTGGGATAACGGAATAAAGGGATATGGGGAGAAAGCAGGAACGGGGTACTAATTTTGGATGATCAGCCATGATCATATTGAATGGCAGTGCTGGCTCAAAGGGCCGAATGGCCTACTCCTGCACCTATTGTCTATGTTTCTATGTTTCCAGCACTCTCTTCGAACTCACTGGGCCCAGTTTCCTGCACTCTCTTTACACTCATATGGACCTCCTGTTCCCCTGCTCTCTGTAAGTACATTGGGACCCATATTTCCACATTCCTTTTAAGATGACTGGGCCCTATTTTCCCCTACTCCTTTTAAACCTATTGGCTTGATTGGAATATTTAGTGTATAACTCCGGATCATCTTAAAAAAAAATCTGAACTGAATAGTAGTGATATCCAACAGTCCAGAAAATCTGCCAGTCCGCCACTGCCAATGTTCTGATGATACCGATCATTGTAAATGTACTATGTAAGTGTTTAACCATACAAGCACACAGTAAATTACACTTTTGCTTGGTTTTCATCAGCATCACTAAAATAGTAAGCTGTATTTTAAAACAAACTTATTTGTTAAAGCTACTATTTGGAAAAGTTGATTATAATTGAATTACTTCTCCGTTTATTTGAAAGTTATGAGCTATAATTATGATCTGCGTTTCCTTCCTCCTATGAAAGATTATAATTAAAAATAGATCAACCCAAGCATAAAGTGAGAGTAGCCAATTATAGTTTACCTTTTTAAAGAAAGGGCATTGTTCGCACCAGAACAAAACACCAATTTTAAGTTAAACAACATTTCTAATTTCATTGCCTTTCTTTGTGCTTTAAAGAATGTATTTTGTGGAACTGTTTTATAAATTCTGTGAGGAGTTCAGCTATAATGAGAGTCTTGATTTCTGAAAGGCGTCTCCATATAATCCAAAACATATTTTGGCACTTCTGGATGGCAATTGCTTCACTATAATGGCCTAAGCTATAAAGTTTATTTTTGTCCGAGCTAGACAATCTGCCAGACTTGATCATTTGTTTTTTGCAAGAAGTGTCAATTTTTCCATTCAATTGATGTGAGGCAACTGTGGTTTCTGTGAGTTACTTCTGTGTGATATGCATATTCTTCTCAAGGTTTATTAGAACTTTATTGATATAGAGTTTATCAGCACATGATTTTATATTGCTGACTCCAGGCGGTAAGATACAGAGTGGTCTAACTCAGAGTTGGCAGATGGCAAATCGTATTCCTATAACTCCACAAGAGTCCTCTAATATCACTATTATCCACAAGGCAGTAGATTGATTAAAGGATGGGCGGTAAATATGGGTTCTAGTTGGCCACTGTTCTCTGATTTTAGAAGATGGACTGAATGAAAAAAAAATCTTGCCCAGAAAGGGTGTCAGGGGTTATCGGGAGAAGGCAGGAGAATGGGGTTGAGAGGGAAAGATAGATCAGTCATGATTGAATGGCACAGTAGACTTGATGGGCAGAATGGATTAATTCTACACGTAGAATTTTTGATGATGATTAGCTGAATACAGATGCCTGGTAACAATGCCTGAGATAAGCAATAATACAATTATGTGATTGGGCAACAATGGGCCGAATGGCCGAATTCCACTCCTATTCCTTATGACATGACCTTATGAGGGTGGGCCATGTGTGTGCTGGAGGTTGGACGAATAGCCGAGAACAAAGGGGCACTCGGCGTGGGGAACTGCCGAGAGGGAGAACAAAGAGTAGATTTGATAGGCCGAATGGATTAATTCTACTCCTAGAATTTATGATGATGACTAGCTGAATACAGATGCTCTGGTAACAATGCCTGAGATAGTCGGGCCGGCGGTCGAGGTCGAATAAGAGGTCAGTGGACGAGGACGAGAATGGTGCCAGTGGTCGAGGATTCTTTCGTCAGAGGGTGGTGAATCTGTGGAATTCTTTGCCACAGAAGGCTGTAGAGGTCAAGTCAGTGGATGTTTTTATGGCAGATAGATAGATTATTTGATGATATTAGCTGCATTCTTGAGGCAGTGCATTCAGTAGATCCCTTCGTTGATGAGGTGGTTAATACCCATGATGGATTGAGCAAAGCCCATCACTTTCTGCAGCCTCCTATGATCTTGGGTGTTCAATTTAATGCTCCAGGCCATGATGCAACACATCAGTATGCTCTCCACTGTACACTATAATTCCCTGTACCCCTAAATGCCCTTACGTCTAAAAGCCTATTATGAATTTGGAATCTTCCTTTGCCGCATTTTCCGGTTAATTTGGAAAGTAGGTCGAGGCATTGAGTATAAGAGTCAGGAAGTCATGATTTAGCTTTATAGGAATTTAGTTAGACTGCATTTGGAGTATTGTGTGGAGTTCTAATTGCCCCATGACATGAGGTTGTGGAGGTGTTGGAATGGGTGCAGATGAGGTTTACAAGTGTGATGCTTGGATTAGAGGTTTTAGCTCCAAAGAGAGGTTGGAAAAAGTTGGATTGTTTTCTCTAGAATGCCAGAGGCAGCGGGAAGATAGTATATAAAATTATGAGAGAAGTATATAAAATTATAAATAAGACCAGTCAGAATCTTTTTCCGAAGGTGGAAAAATCAATTTCTAAAGGGCATAGTTTTAAGGTGAGAGGGGATGTGCTGGGCTAATTTGTTTTGATTGGAACGTGCTATCATGGGTGTTGGTTGAAGCAGGTATGTTAGTAGATATATTTGTAAAATACATTTGGATAGGCGTATAGAATATGCAGGGAATGGAGGGAATGAGTTATGTGCAGGTGGATAAGTGATGGTTTTGGCATCATGTTCAGCACAGACAATGTGGACCAAAGGGTCTGTTCTTGTGCTGTACTGTTCTATGTTCTAGACAAATTGCTAATCATCTTGTTCTTATCTTTGAATTCTAGTATAGAAATGGTACCCCAGTGCCCAGTTCACACATTGGTGTAATCTAAATGTCCTTGCCATCGAGTACTTCGCTCAGAATGACTCAGAGCTACTTTAAGCATCACACATCAACCCTAACTACAAGCATAAATTGCAACCCATGTACAGGATGAGTCACTGGTTGAGGAGAGAAGGGAACGTTTTTTAATTGAAAGTTGTTCTTTGTTTTTAATATTGGTTTTGCAGAGATTCTGTTATTTCAGCCAACTGATTTATTTTACAACCATGACTGTGAGTAATGGGGAAAACCACAAAATAAATGAAGTTGATTTCTGTGTGGTGAAGAGTGGCTGATTTTACATGACATTGGTTTTGTAATTGTATAACTATGACGAACAACTAAACACTGTGTCAAGACTAGATAAGCGATTTAATGCTACTGCGAATAACATTTAATGAGATAAACCTTTGATATCAAAACCAAAGGTAAAATTCTGGAACAAATATTGGGACAACACTCAGACTGAAAAAAATTGTAGATGGGCTGTGATAGATGAAATGTTTGATGAGTCTTACGGCATGAGAGGGGAGGGAAGAAAGAGTAAACTGAGAAATAGTTTTGAAGGCACAGGAAAACATGGGTCAAAAATGAAGATAATGTGATTTAAATCATGATTTAAACATTAAGAGGACACAGGGTTTAGGAAGACCAGTGAGAACTGGTTTAGTGAACAAAGAGGAAGAATGTACTCAGGAGGCAGGTGCATGCAATACACACATTTATAGCTTATGAACATATGGTGATGGCAAATGATAAAAGAACTGCTGGCAAGATGTATCTTGGGCTCATAGCTAACCACTCACTGCTCTTAGAACAATGGACAATGGGCGAACTGGCGTGGGGGAACCCCCGTGAAGAACAATGGACAATGGGGACCCGGCGTGGTGGGACCGCCATGAGGGAGGGGGGAGCGGAGGAAGAACAAAGGGGGAACAGGCGCGGGGGTAATTTGTTACTTTGTAAGCGCCCATTATGGGCGACTATTTGCATACCTTGGCAAGGTATGCAAGCAAAGAATTTCACTGTGACTTGCATATGTGACAATAAAGTATTTTATTCAATTCTCTATTCACTGCTCTTAGAATGCTCAATCCCACCCTACACACCAACATTATTCTCTTGGGAGAAGCAAAAGAAAAACATGGTTACATTGGGGGGAGTGGGGATAGGAGGGAGAGAAGTGGAGTGAAGACACAATCCTCCTTGAGCCAGAAAGTTTATATCATAAATTCCAAGAGACCATAGTGACCATGAGGCAGATTGACCAATTGTGCAGCTTTTTTTTAATGTGTGGTTTCATCTGCCACAGCAAAGAATTCGCTTAGCTCTCCATCTTTTAAAATGTCTGCAGACTTGCACTCGCTGAACAAGACAGCAAAGTGTTCCAATCATTTTCTGTGGAAATAAATCTTTTTTGACATCTCACCCAGAAGGGAACATAGGCTATTTAGCTTCCTTCAATGTCTTATGAGGTCCCAAAGCAGCTTTCAGCACACAATCATAATGTAGGAAACGTTAGATAGCAAGATTGCTCCCACAAAATTCCTCCCACAGTTTTTTCATATGAAGTGTGGCCTGGTGGCATAGCGGTAAAACTGCTGCCTTACAGCGCCAGAGACCAGGGTTCAATCCTGACAATGGAGGCTGTCTGCATGGAGATTGTACGCTCTCCCCTTGACCCGTGTAGGTTTTCTCCAGGTGCTCTGGTTTCCTCCCACACTTCAAAGATGTACTGGTTTGTGGGTTAATTGACTTTGGTAAAATTGTAAGATTGCCCCTGGTGTGTGTAGGATAGTGTTAGTGTGTGGGGAATTGAACCCCGGTCTCCCGCGTGGCAGGCGGGGTTACTAACCACTCTACTAACGTAGAAAAAATAGCATGCACTATATATCCGCAATCAGAATTCTTCATCGACTCTTCCATCTTCACTTTCACCTTCTAGAAGCAAGCATAACTTGATTAGTAATCTTATTAAAACACTAGTTTTAATTTAAAGTCGTACCGTGCTCACCAAACCCTTAAAATCAGGCATGATACCCAGTATATAGTCCAAAATATAACAGTCCAAATATTTGATTGCATGAAACGTCTTCCACCATGTCCGATCAACTCATGGATGTGTTGTAACAACAATGTTGAAGTGTGAAAATCCTTCAAAAGAATAACAGGATTTTTAGCAATAAAGGTCACCGTTAGGTTTGATTTAATTTCCGGATCATTAGCAGAGATTTCAAATCCCAGCTCAAGCTTTGGCCAATATCTGTCAGGCTTACAGAGAGACTGGTTCATTGATTCATCTCTTATCACTTAAGAAGCGGTTCACCGTCAGTTCTCTGGAAACTTGTTGCACAAGATTTTCTTTTGTGTCAACATATTTCAATTGTGCAACATTAGTAACTCCTCTTTCCATTGGCAGATTGTCTCTGACCAAATCCAACTCCCTGGTTTCTTTGGCTCTATCATCTAGTGGAATGCTTTCACAATTGTCGCTGATCCACTTGGAAAGTGTGAATCCTCCCTTATTGCAAAGGGAAGTCAGATGTTCTACTACTAGAATTGCTTCCTGCTCAGTAGACATGGAATTTAAGGAATCATCCTTGTGGAAATTATTCTTCAAAGAGATTCTTACTTGATGAAATTTTGGATTCTCGACAAACGCGTTTCAAATTCTGGGTACGTTGCTCTGCCTTACAACGCTTATTCGGTAAACGAACACTTTCTTGTTTGAAAGGTAAGTCCAGACAATAGTGTCCATCAGTCTATACTGAATAGTTCATAATAACCATGAACTTCAACTCTTCATTCGACATTTCTTCAGATTCTTTATTGGAGTCATGATGGTATTGCTTCATCACCGGCTTTTCTAATTTATCAATAGATATTTGATTAACAGCAATGATAGGATAGTTCTTCTGATTCCTGTTTTCGTTGTTCCTTTTCAAAGAACCATTGATAACCCATCCAAGTCGGGTTTTCATAGCGTACGGTCAATCACCTTGGCTCCTAACAATCTGCATAGGTTCCAATGCTTTCAAAACATTTGTTCTGATAAGTAGATCAACCCCTGAATTTATCTTGACATCCCTTCAGGTAATGCCATTGTTTCAAGTCTCCGTGTCTTGGTATATTTTGACGACCAGCAGGCACGGTTCCATGTGTAAACACTTCAGATATTGGTATAAAATTATCTTCAAAACTGGATATCTCTTTACTTGTAATGTAATGACCCCTGCTCTCTTTATCTTTAGTCATGGTACGTAATCGAATCTTAGTCTCTTCTCCTGTGACGTTCAGCCTTCTCGTCAGGTTTTCTGGGCAAAAGGTAGTCGAACTTCAGTGATCCAAAAAAAGCACTGAATTCGTCTTACTATTCCTCACCTGTACTGGTAAGATAGAAAACATACGAGTTTCAACCCCGGCCTCAATATGAGCAGTTACTTGAGGCGAGGTGATAGCATCTCTAGTAATTGGCTTCTTCTTCTGTTCCGTTTGCTCCAGTTCCTCTTCGTCTATTTGCTCTGATAGCTCTTCTTCAATTTGCTCAGGTTCCACCTCTTCTATTTGCTCTGATAGTTCTTCTTCAATGTGAAGTACTTCATGATGATATTGCCTGCACTTATAACAAATTATAGGACTCTCACCATATGTCCTTTTTTCAAACATCCAAAACAGATTCCCTTCTCTTTCAAGAAATCCATCTTTTCTTCATATTCTTTCATCTTGAATCTTCAACACCATCTTCTGGTGTGACCGACTTCATCACATAACAAACAAAAAAATATTTGCTTGCTAGTAGATACATTTCCTTTTATTCCATTATTCCGCCTGCTTCATATCTCCACCTTTCTCTCATTCTTCCGGGCAACTTGCTAATGATGATACTAGTATTACTCGCAAGATTCATTTCCTCCATGTGGCCGAGATTTCTCATCGAGCTGCAACAACCTCTCAGAAATATTGCATATTTACTCAATGCCTCCCTATCTTCTGGCTTGATTTCTTTCCAAGCATGGGCTTTCTCCATATATGCAATCCTCTGTTCATTGCCAAAATGTTCTTTAAGTAATCTTCTTGCCTTTTTATAGCCATGGCTGTCTGGCTCAATTTGACAACTTTCTACCAGTGTCTGAGCATCTCCGCTTGTGTACTTCACCAGAAATCGTAAGCGCTCCTTTTCATCCATAGTTCTCATTTCTAATATTTCTTCTAAGCTTCATACCGCATAGGATCACCATCATATGTAGAAACTTTACTTCGGAGTCACGTGAGTAAATACGTGAAGAAGGCCGTCAGTCCGCTTGCGCGTCATTACGTCTGAAGTATGCGCCAACGACTGACTGGCAGGCGTGTCGCGTCCTTCCTGCGGTAAGTTTTAAAAACCCAGGTAAGTGTTTTCAAAAACTACTCTGAGGTTATGTTGGCGGGTTCGTTATTTCTTGTTTTTCTCGCAAGTAGAACCCTACCATGTCGAAGGTGAGGAGACGGTCTGCAGGGAAGCCGGCTGCAGAAGACCGCGGAGGTGTGGGTAACGGGCAGCGGGCGACTGTCTGAATCACCTTCCATGCCGCTGGCGGTGGACCCAGCGACAGCAGACTTGGTGCCTGAGGAGAGCACCGTGGCAGTCCCGCCGGGGCGCAAGGCCACACAAGTCTGCCAGGCCCGTAGACTCAGACGAGTCCGGATTCACTGGGAAGCGTCTACGGGCAATTTATCCAGATGGAGCACCTATTGGAGAGGTGGCTCCAGACCGACACGCTCCAGAGGAGGGAGCAGTATCAGCTCGGGTCTCCACGGGATCCCGCGCCAGCAGCACCGTACACAGGGTTGCGAAGTTACTCCCTCTCTGGAGATGGGAGTGCACAGAGTCAGTATTATCCTGACTCAGAGCAGGGAGGCACATCAGGTGAATGCTCCCGGGGGCATGGGGCTGAAGTGCCTCTTCTGGCATCCAAATTTGCCATCCCAACACCAACAGCACCGCTGGACGAAGAGCTGGCCACTACGATAAATTACCTGGTATCTCATCAGCTCAAAGACCTGGATATGGAGGAGACCTCCAACAGATATCATACTCCTGCCAACTGTGCCTCCCTTAATGTGCTGGCCGTCAACCACTCCATCTGGGGTCATATTGGAGCTGGTGTAAGAGCCCAGGAAGTCAAGCTCCAAATTTTAAAAAAAGTATTGACCTCAGGCATAACGGACTTTGCGAGGTCCGTAGATGGGGGGCTGCTGACGGAGACACAGCAGGACGCTGTGGGGCTTCTCTATAACTCCCATTTAGAAATAAATTGTCTGCGTAAAACGCAATACAGCCGTACCCAATCCTAAATTTGTTGTGCTGTGCAAAGCCAGCAGCGTCCAGCTGGCTAATTATCTATTTGGGGTAGGTTTGCGAGCTGGATGATGAGGCCAAGACCATCCGCCTCATGAGCCGAGCCCAAACAACACCCAGGGGCTCATCACACCGGGCCTTCAACACCAGGCAAAACCAGCCTAGGGGCTCTTGGACAGGAGGAAGACTGAGCTGGAAGCACCAAGGTCTTTTTTAGGCGTAGTTCACAGCCGGCCCACGGCTCGGATGCGCGGGGGGCACCCGCCATCAGGCCCCCTTCCCAAGCCACGAGGACGGAAGCCATGACCACACTGCCAGTAACGTCTAACGGAGGAGAACCTAGTTCCTTGTGGAACACATTACATATCACTCACTCACGTTGGGCGGAGCTTGCGACATTTCTTGAATGAATGGAATTGGATCACAGCAGACACGTTCATACTGCACAGTATACAAGGTTTCAAAATTGAGTTTCTTCTTGATTCACCACCATTTAAGATGCATTTAGATAGGCACATGGAAGTGCAAGTGCAAGGAATAGTGGGATATGGATCATTTAGTTTAATTTAGTTCAGAAATACAGCGAGGAAACAGGCCCTTCGGCCCACCAAGTCCACTAGGGACAATTTTATGAAGAGCAATTAACCTATAAACCTATGTCTTTGGAACAAACACACGCAGCTCACGGGGAGAATGTACAAACTCCATACAGACTGCACCCGTGGTCAGGATCGAACCTGGATCTCAGGTGCTGTAAGGCAGGTGCTGTAAGGCAGCAACTCTACCATTGCACCACCATGCTGCCTTGTACATGTACAGGCAGATGAGATCAGTTTAACTTGGCATCATGTTTCAACACAATTATTGTGGGCTAAAGGGCCTGTTTCCGTTCTGTACTGTTCAATGCCTCTGATGTTCAAGTTAACCCACAACCAGTAACCAGTGAGGTATGAGTGAGATAAGATATGAGTGCCAAACTGGTCAGCAAGTGGCAGATTTCATTCTAATCATGTGCAACCTATATACACCACCTTCGAGGTTTAGGAGAGAAGGGCTGGAAAGGGGATTTTAGTTTTAATTGGAAAAAAATTGTTGTATCATTTGGGCCAACAATTTTTTTACAGATATGAGTTATTCTAACTGGATATATGATGCAGGATGTTCACTGACAAGTAAGAGTGGCTGATTTATATTATATTAAACATTGTGTAATTGTAGCAAGCAACAAGATGCTGTGTCAAGGCCAGTCATTTGATTTAATATGACTGCAAGGGACATTGATTTGGGAACCTCTTGTTATCAGAAGTGTGGGTCAAGTTCTGGCCAATGTTTGCGAACAATGTCAAGGCTGAAAAATTTGGAAAGAGGTTGTAATAAATCAAGATTGAAACACGGAGTAGGGAACCCTTGGTCGTCATCATACTTTAAAGAGGCAGACATGATACTTGGACGGATACATGGATGGGAAATGCTTAGAGGGATATAGGCCAAACACAGGCAAGTGGGACTCGTATGGATGGGCTACTTGGGCAACAGGGACAAGTTGGGCTGAATGGCCTGTTTCCATGCTGTGTGACTCTCTCTATGACTCTAGGCCATTGAAAACTATTGTAATAGTTTTATGTATACTATCATTCATAAGGTCATAAGGAATAGGAGTAGAATTAGGCCATTCGGCCCATCGTCTCTTCCGCTATTCAATCATGGCTGATCAATCTCTCCCTCCTAACCCTATTCTCCTGCATTCTCCCCATAACCTCTGACACCTGTACTAATCAATAATCTATCTATCTCTGCCTTAAAAAAATATGCACTGACTTGGTCTCCACAGCCTTCTGTGGCAAAGAATTCCACAGATTCATCACCCACTGACTAAAGAAATTTCACCTCATTTTCCAAAAAGAATGTTCTTTAATTCTGAGACGATGACCTCTACTCCGAGACTCACCCACCAGTGGAAACATCCTCTCCACATCCACCCTATCCAGGGCATGCAATCATTGAGATTGCATTTTTAATCTAAGATATTATTTAATTACTCGCCTTTAAATTCCTGGACTTCCATTGTGGGATTGAAATGGAAGTCTTTTGTCCAGTCACAAAACCACTGTGCTACCATACCACCCTTCACACCACTTTGTGGTGATAGTGGGTGGAGATTGGTGGGTGCTGGAATGGAGGGCAGGGTTTGTTTGGATTGTACTGTGTTGCAACCCTGACGTTGTGTATATTCTGCTGAAATGTGGTCTCATTTTGAACACAGCTTTTACTGCAATAATATTTATTTTGACATTGCTTCTTGTTTATTGAGTTTCAGGTTTTGCAATGATGAAATTACATCATAACACCATTTCCATCAATTACCAGAGACGTACAAATCGTGACAAATTCAGCTTGTTAAATATTTAAACTGTGTTTCAAAGCAACTGGCCTCATTTTCTCCACAAAGCCGGTGACTAATTTTGTCAAAATGCAGAAACCAAGCTGAAGGGCTAAGAGGCACAATCGGCAAAGAGGCACAATCCCTCACACTACAAGCCCAAGGAGAGACTTGGGTTAGGGGTGCTGGGTATTAGGTGGTGCAGTAGCAGCATGGCAGCGTATCGGCAGAGTTGCTGCCTTACAGCGTTTACTGCGCCAGAGACCAGGGTTCGATCCCGACTACAGGTGCTTGTTTCTGCAGAGTTTGTACATTCTCCCCATGACCATGTGGGTTTTCTCTGAGATCTTTGGCTTCCTCCCACATTCCAAAGACGTATAGGTTTATAGGTTAATTGGCTAGATAGCTGTAAAGATAATAGGGGAGAGTTCAAGGACAGCATTTTCCTGTTAAAGTGAAGGACAATGTCGAAAGGTTTAGGAATTTCTATTGATGACAAATATTGAGGCTCTAGTCAGAAAAAAAAAGTAAATGCCAGATACAGATAGCAGTGATCAAGCTAAATAGTTGCAGAATATAAGACATGTAGGAATATGTAGGAGGAAATCTGGAGAGCATATAGAAGATATGAGATAGCTCTGGCAGACAAAATAAAGGAAAGTCTTAAAATATTCCACAGATATATTAAGAGCAAAAAGGTAACAAGGGAGAGAATAAGCCATTAAGGTTCAACATGGTTATTGATGTGTTGCGCCCCAGGAGATGAACCACGTTAAATTAATACTCATCTTTATCTAACTGAGGAGAAGGTCGTATGTTCATGTCATTGGAGCAGGATTAGGCCATTCGGTCTATTGAGTCTGCACACCATTCAAGCATCTTTCCCTCTCAACCCCATTCTCCTGCCTTCTCACCATAACCCTTGACACCCTTACTAATCAAGAATCTATCAATCCGGCCATAAAAACACCCAAAGATTTGGGCCTCCACAGAGGTCTGTGGCAATTAATTCCACCGATTCACCACCTCTGATTAAATACATTTCTTCTCATCTCCTTTCTAAAAGTATGTCCTTTTATTCTGAGGGTGTGCCCTCTCGTCCTAGACATCCCCATTAGTGGAAACCCCTCACCCCATCTTTCCCAGTACAACAAACTATTTGACGTCGAGCTTGGGAAATACAACATCGTCACTGATACAAATGTCTTACTTGTGATTCGAGCACCACACCGCATTCCACATGCTTTGCGCGACAGAGTACACAATGAGCTCCAGCGGATGGTGTCCCTGGGTGTCATTGCCACGGTCACTGACCCATCCAACTGGGATTCCACCATGGTGGTTGCAACAAAGAAAACCAAGGAAGAAATCCGAATCTGCGTCAACCCCAGAGACCTGAACACAGTGATCAAACGCCTGCACTACCTGATGCGCACAGTAGAGGAAGTTGCTGTCCAGCTGGGCAGTGCCTCCATGTTTTCTGTTCTGGATGCCAAAAGCTCCTTATGGCAGATCCCACTTCTGACACCATGTCAAGTGAATCACATATACTCATAGATCTGGCACAACAGTATTTATTGAATAACTCATATAACACATTACAGCATGTTGGTTCTACTGTACAGCAGCATAGACTGACTGTACATGTCGGGTTGCGATAATATGAATAGTGTGGTAGTAGGCGGAGCTTCTAATAATAAAGCACTATATCTGGTTCGTAAGTAAAGTAACCAATATACAGTCCCTTCTCATCTTATAAACCCCAGCGAGTACAGGCCCAGTGCCATCAAATACTCATCATACATTAACCAAATCACACCAGGGATCATTCCCATAAACCTTGTCTGGACCCTCTCCAATGCCAGCACTTCCTTCCTCACATATGGAGCCCAAAACGACTCACAATGCAAATGCAGTCCGACCAGTGTCTTATAAGGCCCCAGTATTACATCCCTGCTTTTATATTCTATCCTCTCAAAATGATTCAAGATTCAAGATTCAAGAGAGTTTATTGTCATGTCCTAGATAGGACAATGAAATTCTTGCTTTGTTTCAGCCCAACAGAATATAGTAGGCATCAATACAGAACAGATCAGTGTGTCCATATACCATTATATAAATATATACACACATGAATAAATAAAACAGATAAAGTGCAAATAAACAGATAATGGGCTATAATGTTCAGAGTTTTGTTTGAGTTGAGTTTAATTGTGGGGAAGTAGCTATTCCTGAACCTGGACGTTGCAGTCTTCAGGCTCCTGTACCTTCTACCTGAAGGTAGCGGGGAGATGAGTGTGTGGCCAGGATGGTGTGGGTCCTTTATGATGCTGCCAGCCTTTTTGAGGCAGCGACTGCGATAGATCCCCTTGATGGTAGGGAGGTCAGAGCCGATGACGGACTGGGCAGTGTTTACTACTTTTTGTTGTCTTTTCTGCTCCTGGGCGCTCAAGTTACCGAACCAAGCCACGATGCAGCCAGTCTGCATGCTCTCTACTGGGCACCTGCAGAAGTTAGAGAGAGTCCTCCTTGACATACCGACTCTCCATAATCTTCTCAGGAAGTAGAGGCGCTGATGTGCTTTCTTTATAATAGCATCAGTGTTCTCGGACCAGGAGAGATCTTCAGAGATGTGCACACCCAGGAATTTGATGCTCTTGACCCTTTCCACCATCGACCCATCAATATAAACGGGACTGTAGGTTCCCATCCTACCTCTTCCAAAGTCCACAATCAGGTCCTTGGTTTTGTTGGAGCTGAGGGCCAGGTTATTGTGCTGGCACCATTTGGTCAGTCAGTCGATCTCACTTCTATACTCTGACTCATCCCCATCTGTGATACGTCCCACAACAGTGGTGTCGTCAGCGAACTTGATGATGGAGTTCGCACTATGACCAGCTACACAGTCATGAGTATAGAGTGAGTACAGCAGGGGGCTGAGCACGCAGCCTTGAGGTGCTCCCGTGCTGATTGTTATAGAGGCTGACACCTTTCCACCAATTCGAACAGTCTGTGGTCTGTGAATGAGGAAGTCCAAGTGGTCCAGAGCGGAGTGGAGAGCCAGCGAGATCGCATCCACCGTTGATCTGTTGTGGCGGTAGGCAAACTGCAGTGGGTCCGGGTTTTTGTCGAGGTAGGAATTGATTTGCGCCATGATCAACCTCTCAAAGCACTTTTACACCACTGACGTTAGTGCCGCTGGTTGATAGTCATTGAGGCACGTCACCTTGCTCCTCTTGGGCACCGGTATAATTGATGCCCTTTTAAAGCAGGTGGGACCTCAGGCCTCAGAATTGAGAGGCAGAAAATGTCTGTACAAACTCCAGCCAGTTGGGCCGCACAGGTTTTTAGAACACGACCGGGTATACCAGCAGGTCCAGGCACTTTTCGAGGGTTCACGCATCTGAAGGATTTTCTGATGTCGGCCTCTGTGACTGTGACTGTGACTGTGACTGTGACTGTGACTGAAATACCATCACAGCGAATGGGGGCTTGAGAAGGCACATCAGTGTTCTCCCTATCAAAGTGTGAGTAAAAAGCATTGAGCTCATCAGGGAGTGATGCTACGCCGACATTCGAGCTACCTCCTGATTTCACCTTGTAGGAGGTGATTGCATTCAGGCCCAGCCACAGCTGCCGAACATCTGTCTCATCTTCCAGGTTGGAGCAGAAGTCCCTTTTGGCCTTTTTGATGGCCTTACCAAGGTCGTATCTGGACTTCCTGTAGACCACTGTAACATCAGACATGAATGCCCGGTGTCTGGTCTTCAGAAGAGTGCAGATCTCAAAGTTCATCCAAGGCTTCAGATTGGGAAACACTCAGAAGGTTTTTGTAGGGATGCAGTCCTCCACACATTTCTTTATGAAGTCTGTAACGACTGTGGTATATTCGATCAGGTCCGTTGCCGAGTCCCTGAACATTGCCCAGTCTACAGACTTCAAACAGTCCTGGAGTTGTTCCTCTGACCCCCCCCCCCCCCCCCCCCCCCCCCCACTGTGTAGCAGTGGTGGATGGTCTTTGGTCCTCTGGTGCAGCAGGAGACATGTTGGTGGAAGTTAGGGAGCGATTTCGTAAAGTTTGCTTTATTGAAGTCCCCAGCTATGGTGGTGAACGCCTCCGGGTAAGACGTCTGGTGTTTGTTGACCACGGTGTGCAGCTCCTCCAGATGGACGCCTGCCTGGGGTGGGATGTAGACTGTGGTCAGGATGATGGAGGTGAATTCCCTTGGACGGTAGAAGGGGCAGCACTTCACCGGCAGATGTTCGAGGTGTGGAGAGCAGGAGTTGGAAAGGACTGCTATGTCGGAATGCTAACATTGCATTTGCTTTCCTAAATTCCTCTTCATCTCCTTTCTAAAAGTACATCCTTTTATCTGAGGCTGTGCCCTCTAGTCCTACACTGTTCTACTTCTGGAAAAACCTCTCCACGTCCACTCTATCCAGGCCTTTCACTGCTCTGTAAGTTTCAATGTGGTTCCCCTCATTCTTCTCATGGAAGCAAAGGAATTGATAGAGGTGAATAGTTATGTGTTGGACCATATCTGAATTACAGATGAGGAGGTGCTAGCTGTCCTAAAGAAGATTAAGATGGATTAATCCCCAGGACCTGGCCAAGTGCATCCTCAGACATTGTGGGAAGCTAGGAAAGAAATTGACTGGCAGTCTTCAGTGCCTACTCCCTGGCAGAGATACTGTATCTGCATCATCTTTCGCCGTGGGGTGCTGGAAGACTGGAGAGTGGCTAATGTTATACCTTTATTTAAGAAGGATTGCGAGGATAAGCCAGAGGACTACAGGCCAGTGAGTCCAACAGACCAGTGAGTGGCGAGGATGTTACTGGGGAGAATCTGAGATGCTGAACCTATAAGCATTTGGATGAACAACCAATGATTCAGGATAGTCACCACATTTTGTGTGTAGGAAATCACAAATTTAATAGAGCTTTTTGAAGAGGACAAGAAGAGGATTGGCGAGAACAGTGTTTATACAGACTTTAGCAAGGCCTTTGACAAGGACCTTTACAGTAGGCGAACCCAGAAGGTTAGATCACATAGGTTCCAAATTCAAAATTGTCTTGGTTGTAGGGTCAGACGGACAATTTCATCACACAGAGTGTGGAATGTGCATGGAATTATCTGTTAAACACAGTGATAGAGGTGGGTACAATGTCAGTGTTTAAAGCATATTTAGCCAAGCACATGGATGGAAATGATTTGGAAGGATATTGGCCAAGAGAAGGCAAATAGTAAAGTTAACAAACTTGTTCAGGATGAACGAGGTGGGCCAAGTTTCCTGTGTCCAGTGCTGTATTTGACGTCCCATTCACTATACCAATCCAAGATACTAGCCTCTTTAATTAACAATGTCTAAAGCTTGTAACTTCTCAGCTATTTAAGGAGTGTAATCCTAAATTCTTCATTCATTTTAGCCTGATAAATTATTTTTTTAATTACAAATTAAGAATCTATATTACTAAAAGTCTGATCTTGACCACTTCCTGTTGTTCTGTATATTGATTTTAGAAAAAAAGCCACCACTTACGGCTGTGATTTTTGGTCATCTTACTCAGAGTCCCCCTCCGCTGCGCAGGTCAAGAGGATTTTTCCCATTGATGAAAAATAAAAGAGTTATTAGTGTTTACAAAATGTTGAGATTCTCTCTCCTGAGGGCCACGCCCCTTCCGGAGGGACTATAAAACCTGGAAGTGTTGAGTGCCTCAGTCAGTCCCTGCAAGATGGGGGGCGAGAGGGTCACATCTCTCAGTCTGAGCTGTGAATAACACTGAACACATGTCTACTAAACTGCGAGTTGTTTTACTATCCTGTCAGTGCCCTTAATGTGGTTTGAAAATATAGTTTGGAAATGCTAAAGCTGTGTAGCCTTTGGTTTGGAAATGCTAAAGCTTTGTTGCCTTTGGTTTGGAAATGCTAAAGCTGTGTTGCCTTTGGTTTGAAAATGCTAAACCTGTGTTGCCTTTGGTTTGGAAATGCTAAAGCTGTGTTGCCTAATTAAAGTTGCCTTGCTTATAATAACTGACTGGGGTACTGAGATTTTACCTCCATGAGAGGCCTCTTTCACCACGGCAATAATAAAACCATGCGCCAATACAATAGTAATGAGGATTAATAAATTGTGATCAATCATATGGAAGTTCAGTGTTGTAAATGAGGGCGGATGATTAATTAAAGTTGCCTTGCCTTCCATATAATTAAAAGTCTAATCTTGATCATCTCCTGTTTGCGCTTTATATTGATTTTAGAAAAAAAACGCTACCACGTACGGCTGTTATTTCTGGGCATCTGACTCAGAGTCCCCCTCCACTCATCATGTGCTGAGGATTTTTCCCATCGATGAAAAATAAAAGTGTTATTAGTGTTTAAAAAACTGCACTTGAATTTGGTGGCCTTGCACCCTGGTTGAAATGGAATTCCAAGGAATAGCCGTGAGTCAACTGATAGACCACCAGCCGTGAGTGAGTGAGCTGCCAGCACAACATAGAAACATAGAAACATAGAAAATAGGTGCAGGAGTAGGCCATTCGGCCCTTCGAGCCTGCACCGCTATTCAATATGATCATGGCTTATCATCCAACTCAGTACCCTGTACCTGCCTTCTCTTCATACCCCCTGATCCCTTTTGCCACAAGGGCCACATCTAACTCCCTCTTAAATATAGCCAATGAAGTGGCCTCAGCTCTGTGGCAGAGAATTCCAGAGATTCACCACTCTCTGTGTGAAACAGGCTTGAGTGACTGAGCCGCCAGCCTAATAATCCATTCGGCCCACAATGTCCATACTAGCCCTCTGGAAACCAGTCCCTTCAGCCCACAACACCCATACTAGTGCCCCAGAAAGCCCCCCCCCCCCCCCCCCCCTCTGGCAACCAATATTGGAATTGGTGGTGAGGTAGAATATTGAGTTGAGGGACCAGCCCTCCTGTGCGATCTTATATCCCTCAGCCTTGCACTTCTGTCAAGCTAGAGGATCAACTGGTTTATTGAGATATTTGGAAGGCTATGACTGGAGGAACACCTAGCATTCGTAAAAATGAAGTGCTAACATGAAAGGCTGCAATAAGCCACACAGTAAGAACAGCATGCAAGACAGAGCTAACTGATTCCATGAACACCAGATCAGACCAGCAGTCCTGCCACATTTTGAGTGAATGGTGGTGGACAATTAAGCAACTAAAGGGAGGAGAAATCTCCCAGGAACGCCCGGCTGGAATGATGCAAAGGCAAGGCTGAAGAACTTGGAACCATATTCAGCCAGATGTTTTGAGTGCAATATCCACTGGACCTCCTGCTCCACCATCATAATAGCCAGTCTTTAATCAATTTGATAGACTTTACGTTATTGTAGAGGAACTCAATCATTACTCAAGTCCTCAAAGCCTGTGTATTCTGAGGAAACATGTTGTATACTAATACGAAACGATAAGATAGAACTTTTTTAATCTCAGCAGGGAAACAGCCAACAGTCACAAAACACAGTTTTATCTGCAAAATGATGGGCAAAGATTGGGGAGGTGGGGGTCGGGTGGGGGGGAGGGAAGGGGAGTCAGTCTACCCAATGACAGAAGGGGTAGGAGTTGTACAGTTTGATAGCCACAGGGAAAAAATCATCCTGTGACATTCTGTGCTGCATCTTGATGGAACCAGTCTTTTGCAGAAGGTGCTCCTCAGGTTGACCAGTGTGTCATGGAAGGGATGAGGTGTATTGTCCAAGATGCTCCGCAGTTTGAGGGCCATCCTCCCCTCCAAGGCCAGCTCCAATGAATCTTACTCCACTCCCAGGAGGGAGCCAGTTCTCCTGATGAGTTTGTTGATTCTGTTGGCATCCGCGGCTTTCGCCCTGTTTCCCCAACACACAACTGGCCACCACCTATTGACCGAACATCTGCAGCAACTTACTGCAGATGTTGAAAGACCGGAGCCTCCTCAGAAAGTACAGATGGCTATGTCCCTTCTTATGCAGTGCCTTAGCATAACTGGACCAGTCCAGTTTACTTTCCAGGTACTTGTACTCCTTGGTAACCTGCACATCCACACCTTGATGGAGGCAGGGTACAGGGGTGTTTCATGTCGGGATCCTTCTTCAGACTTAATCCAATTACTTGTCCTATCTTCTACCCCAGCTATTCTAACCAAATTTAATCTGTGCAACAGAAATACACTTAAGTATATTATAGCATGTAAACTAATCTTACGTACGATTTCCCCACTTCCAGATTTCCCACCACACATGCAAAGGAAGAAACAACTAAGTACTGGATCAGTCCCAGCTGTAGAAATTAACATCTGTATTTTAGTACCAGATGTGCCTCTAGCCAAACTCTCAAGTACAGTTACAATACTGACACCTACCTTTCAATGTGGAAAATTGCCACAGATGTTCTCTTCACAGAGCAGGAGAAATCCAACCTGAAAATTATCACTCAATCATCACCAAAGTGTTGCAAAGGGGTTAAACAGTGTTATTTAGCAGCATTTACTCCCAGAGAGTTGTGAATCTGGAATTCACAGCCCCGGAAGACAGTGCATGCCAATTCACTGGATGTTTTCAAGAGAGAGATAGATTTAGCTCTTAGGGCTAAAGGAATCAAGGGATATACGGAAAAGGCTACTGATTTAGGTTGATCAGCCATGATCATATTGAATGGCGGTGATGGCTCGAAGAGCCGAATGGCCTACTCCGGCACCTATTTTGTATGTTTCTGTGTTACTCACTAATATCCTGTCAATTAATGTAGACACAAGGAAATGCAGATGCTGGAATCTTGAGTAAAACGCATGCTGCTGGAGCGTTTTGGGTCAGGATCCTTCATCAGTCTAATCATTGGTTATCCATTCCCTGCACAGATGGTTACCCCAGCATTTTGTGTTCTGCTCCTGTTAATTAATGTCCATTTTGAGATTCACTAGGATCATCAACTCCAGATCTTAATCAAACATATGGTAAAGAGCTGAATTTCAGAGGTGAGATGGTCAATGGTCAATGGGTTCTTTATTTTCACATGTACCACAAAGATACAGTGAAATACATATTTTGAATACAGATCTACAAGACTATCCCCATACATAAACAATACCACCCCGTGCAGTATACACAGGGCAGCCCACCGAGTCCATAAGTAATAGGTGCCATTTTGGCGCCATTTCACAGTCGTAGCTGGCCATGAAGGCCCCTTTGCAGCCTTCTCCATTTCAGTCATCATCACGGTCATCCCTCTCCATGCCTGGCCCTCTTCAGCCATTGATCCCCAAGTGGCCGCCTCCTACAGCCCCCCCCTTGAAGATGCAGAAAGAAAGACCCCCCCTCCCGGTTCCTCTCACCAGGCCCTTTGTCCAGTGTCTGCCACTGTCACCGTCTCCTTCCAACTTCTCTCACATACCCGATCAAGGGGGCAAATTGGGGTCGGGCTCTATGACCTTCCCTCTCCGAGCGAGTCTGGGGCTGCGGTTCGCATGCCGGGTTGAGTCCCAGTTTAGTGCAGGGCCTCCAGCGGCCTCATCCACCGCTGGAGGCCCTGCTTTCTGTCTCTGGTCCACTTAGCGGCCCTCGTTCTGTCCTCCTTCCTTCCAGAGATATAGGAGGCCGAGCCAGGCGGCAACACTGTGGGCCAGTTCTTGTCGCCGTGGCGGCAAGCCATGACTCGTCGGGAGGCGACCTTCTGCTGCGTGGCTCGCCAGGTCACTCACCGCGTATCTCCTCGCGCTTCCGGTAGCCGAGCCCGCTCCTGGTCAGCTCAATGCTGGCGATTGGGTCTGGTCCATACAGCTGTGCAGTGCTCGCCGGGAGCTCGCATCTAATGATGATAATAAATCCCATAGAAAGCAAGGCTGCAATTGATCAAATATAGCATTGGGAAAGCTGAAGTCAATGAGTATCAATGTGAAAACATTTCAGTGGTTGTATTTATAGTTTGCACAAAAGGATGGTGGTTGTTGTTTTTGGAGGTCAGTAATCACAGACATAGAACGTCACTGTCATAGTTCCTCAGAGCGATGTCCTAAGCCCAATCATCTTGAGCTGTTTTACCAATGGTCTTCCTTTGATAATGAGCTCAGAAGTACGGATGTTCTTTGATGATTGCACAATTCTGAATTACACTTGAAGCTCCTCAGAATTTGAAGCAGCCCACATTGCTTGCTGTCAGACTGAAATGCATGACGGCATGGATTAATAAATGACAATGACCACTTGTAGAAAGGTGTAAGAAAGAACTGCAGATGTTGGTTTAAATCGAAGGTAGATACAAAAAGCTGGAGTAACTCAGCGGGTCAGGCAGCATCTCTGGAGAGAAGGAATGGGTGACGTTTCGGGTCCAGACCCTTCATTTGACCCGACTTCAGTTGTGACCCAAAACGTCACCCAATCGTTCCACCTTGGACTTTTGATGTTGGGTTGGGAATAAGGTATATTTAAAGAGGAAGTATCAACAATGTGGGCAGACACATATGCACATGGTATTTTGGTCATTTAATTAGATGCCTGATTCAATAAATGGCAATCCAGATGTCATGTTACTTGTGTTGATTACTTGCTCATGTGATGTGAAGAATGTACCTTCGTATTATTCTTTAAATTTTCTTTAAATTGGCGTGGTATCAATAAACTGAGCACAATGAGGCACATTCTGGAGGGAACAAGGAAGAAATAGCAATATAAATTAGCGGCTCAGTCCCGCAGCTGGTAGAGCTGCTGCCTCACAGCACCAGAGACCCAGGTTCAATCCTGACTTTGGGTGCAATCTGTGTGGAGTTTGCACATTCTCCCTGTGACTGCATGGGATTCCTCCCATTTTCCAAATATGTGTGGGTTTGTAAATTGCCCCTAATGTGTAGGGAGTAGATGAGAAATTGGAATAACATGGAACTAGTGATAACAGGTAATGGATGGTTGGAGTGGAATCAGTGGGCCAAAGGGCCTGCTTCCATGCTTTTTTTTCCAACCTAATGGAAGGGACAGAGTTAAAAAAATAAGCAAATTATGCCTTAACTGGTGTGTTTCTATCTTTCACCAGCAGAAGGAGCCAGTGCCCACAAGTGAAAGAACCTGTGCTGTGATGCATCCCAATAAAATGTTCTCCACAGCACATCTGTAGACTTTGGTGAGGTTTGTTGGGGACATTCTGAACTTCCGAAACCTTCTAAGGAAGTAGAAGCATTGGTGTGCTTTCTCGGCCATAGCTTTGATGTGGTTAGTCCAGGACAAATTGTTGGTGATATTTATTCCTAAGAACTTGAACGGCGCCATATGCCAGGTATAGGCACCTGGGATCAAGTGAATCCCTTGAGGAGTAGAGGAGGTTAAAGGGGGAAATCAGAGTGAAAAGGGGGCATGAGAAAGCTTATGCTATAAGATAAAATGTAAAATAAGAAGTATAAAATCACGAGAGGAATAGATCGGGTAGATGCACAGAATATCTTACCCACAGAAAGGGGAATCAAGGACCAGAGGACATAGGTCCAAGGTGAAAGGGAAAAAATGTAATAGGCTTTTTCACACAAAGGGTGGTGGGTGTATGGAACAAGCTGCCAGAGGAGGTAGTTGAAACTGGGATTATCACAACGTTTAAGAAACAGTTGGACAGGTACATGGATAGGACAAGTTCGGAGGAATATGGACTCACGCAGGCTGTTGGGACTATTGTAGCTGGGACATGATGGCCGGTATGGGCAAGTTGGGCCGAAGGGCCTGTTTCCATACTGTATCACTCTAACACTATAAATAAAGGGGAATCGGAACAGATTCTACAAGCATATTACAGCCAAAAGTGTAACCAGAGGGAAAAAAGGGGGGCACGAGAAAGCCTATGCTACCAGATAATATGAAGGAGAATCCAAACAGATTCTACAAGTATATTTGCAGGCAAAAGGGAAAAGGGAGAGAATAGGGCTCTTGAAAGATCATCAAGGTAATCTTTGTGCAGAGCCATGGGAGATGTTACATGATTATTCATTGTCTATATTTATCATGGAGATTCGAGGGAACTCTAGGAAGCGAATAGTTATGCCCTGAAGTGAGTCCAGACTACTGCTGGGTAGAATTGGACGTAAGTGCACCAGGGGCACCGGGGAGATGGCAGCCCTGCCGGCAGTCTGTTCATTTTTCTTTCTTTTATTTATTTTTAATTTGTTAAAAGTTTTTGTTTTAATGTTCTTGGTGTGCTTTATGTGGGGGGAGGGGGGAGGGGGGGAGGGGACGGGGGAAACTTTTTTTCAAGTGCTTACCTTCCAGGAGATGTGATCAATCTTCGGATCACATTCTACGGGCTCTGCGGCCTACCATCGCTGGAGCTGGAGGTCGCCTAGGACTATCGTGAGCCCCTCGCAGGGCGCGGACTTAACATCGGAGCGGTTCCCTTGCTGGGATCGCTCCCACCGCGATCACCGTGGATTAACCATCAAGGGCTCGCAGTCTCAGGAGAGGCTTGTCAGGAGCTCCAACACAGCGGAAGGAAGGCTCGACCAGCCCCGACACGAGGTTCGATCGCCCGACGCGGGGGAGCTGACAATCCCCCCCCCCCCCCGATGTGGGAGCTGAACGCCTCGAGGCGGAGGGCCCGAACGCCTCCGGCTACTGAAGTTAAGATCGTCCTGTCAATGGAGGGCTTGAGGCCCCCGGCCGAGGAAGAACAAAAGGAAGGACTTGAACTTTATTTTCGCCTTCCATCACAGTGAGGAATGTGTAGGAGTCACTGTGGTGGATGTCCTGTTAAAATGTGTTTTTGACTGATCTGTTACCTTTCATTGTATGACTGACCTGGCCAATGAAATTCCTCGTATATGTTGCAAAACATACATGGCGAATAAAGTGTGATTCTGATTCTGAAGTGATAGTGGATCCAAGTGAGGAGGAATCAATGGCCAGATGGAACCATGTGGGGGAGGAATGGTGAAGTTGGCATTAGAGACTGAGAGGTGAGAGATGATAAGTGGAGGCATTAAAACTCTGCAAGAAAGGAATGAAGATAAGGGAGGAATGCAGGGCAGATGGGAGCAATAGGGGTAAGTCTGATGAAGGGTGCAGACCTGAAACGTCACCAATTCCTTTTCTCTAAAGATTCTGCCTGACTCACTGAGTTAATCCCGCATTTTGTATCTAAAGTCTGATACCATATCTTTCAAAATACCAAATTTTTTACCCAGAGAATTGTGAATCTGTGGAATTCTCTGCCACAGAAGCCAGTGGAGGCCAATTCACTGGATTGAGTTAGACTCGGCTCTTAGGGCTAACAGAATCAAGGGTTATGGAAAAAACACAGGTACTACTTTTGGATGATCAGCCATGATCATATTGAATGGCGGTGCTGGCTCGAAGGGCCAAATGGCCTACTCATAGAGTCATAGAGTAATACAGTGTGGAAACAGGCCCTTCCGCCCAACTCGCCCACACCGGCCAACAATGTCCCAGCTACCCTAGTCCCACTTGCTTGGTCCATAACCCTTCAAACCTCTCCTATCCATGTACCTGTCCATCTGTTTCTTAAACGATGGGATAGTCCCAGCCTCAACTACCTCCTCTGACAGCTTGTTTACTCCTTCACTTATTTTCGATGTTTCTGTTTCTATCTGTTAATAGCTGTTTCTTAAAGGCATCTATGTGCTTTTAAGGCAGGTAGTAGTTCTCTGGGTGTGTGGTCAATTTACCACCAGCTGCCCTTATGCTCAGTGTGCACATTTCAAACATCTCTTTCAATTGTTGCACAACCATTTAATAGCCAATCAGTCAATCACAGGCAGGTGGGATTAGTGCAGAGGTGGCATGTTTGTTGGTGTGGGCAAGTTGGGCTGAAGGGCCTGTTTCCACACTATATGACTGTATGACTCTATAACTAATCAGCATTAGATATTTCATTGGTAAATGTCCTCCCAAATTACACACATCATCTGCACAGGACAACCACAGACCACTCTAGAACAGTGTCTTCTGCTTGGTAGACAAAAGTGCTGGAGAAACTCAGCGGGTGCAGCAGCATCTATCGTGCCAAAACCCTTCTTCAGACTGATGTGGGGGGGGGGGGGGGGGGGTGTGGAGAGGAAAGGAAAAAGGAAGAGGAGGAGCCCGAGGACTGAGGGAGAGCTGAGAAGGGGAGGAGACAGCAAGGGCTACCGGAAATTGGTGATTTCAATGTTTATGCCACTAGGGTGCAGACTGCCCAAGCGGAATATGAGGTGCTGCTCCTCCAATTTCCGGTGGTGCTCACTCTGGCCATGGAGGAGGCCCAGGACAGAGAGGTCGGATTCGGAATTGGAGGGGGAGTTGAAGTGCTGAGCCACTGGGAGATCGGGTTGGTTAGTGCAGATCGAGCGGAGGTGTTCGGTGAAACGATCGGCAAGCCTACGCTTGGTCTCACTGATGATCAGCTGACATCTAGAGCAGCGGATGCAATAGATGAGGTTGGAGGAGATGCAGGTGAACCTCTGTCGCACCTGGAACGACTGCATGGGTCCTTGAATGGAGTCGAGGGGGGAGGTAAAGCAACAAGTGTAGCATCTCTTGCGGTTGCAAGGGAAAGTGCCCTGGGAGGGGGCTAGTGCGGGAGGGAAGGGAAGAATTGACCAGGGCGTTACGGAAGGAGCGGTCTTTGCGAAAAGCAGACGGGGTGGAGATGGGAAGATGTGGCGAGTGGTGGGGTCACGTTGGAGGTGGCTAAAATGACGGACTATTTGTTGTAGGTGACGGCTAGTGGGGTGAAAGGTGAGGACTAGGGGGACTCTGCCCTTGTTACGAGTGGCAGGATGGGGAGAGAGAGCAGTTTTACAGGGTATGGAAGAGACCCTGGTGAGAGCCTCATCTATAGTAGGGGAGGGGAACCCCTGTTCCCTGAAGAATGAGGACATTTTTGATGCCCTGGTGTGGAACTTCATAGTTGCATTGGACTCTTCACAATATTATAGGTTCCTTGCTTTGTGATCACTGCTTAAGGTCTTCGAGTAAGCACTTGCATATCACCCAATTGCTTGATAATCCTTTGCCCACGGCTTGACCAGGTATATTGTATGGGAATGCTATGGGAATGATTACAATCTCTGTTAAAATAGTAGAAAAAGGAAATCCATTAAAATTTGTAGACTATGACTCAAAGCTAGCTGCTCTGTACATTTTGTACACATGGCACAAGTTTGCCTGAATGTCTACCGCACATGTGTTTGTCTGGGGTGGGCTTGGAACAGAAGCCTTTTCTACTTGCTGTGGCAAAAAAAAAATTGTTTAGGTGATGCATGCCATGTTTTTATCATTTACAAAATAATAAAAATGATTGATCATATGGAGTTATTCATTGGAGGATAGTTTGGTTTTATTATCCTATCTTAATTTAAACTTAAGAGCTGAAGTTTAAGAAATTTATTTTAAGACTTTAGAACCCTGGGTTATGAATAACCTAATTCTTTTGAAAATATTTGCTAATGGAACGGGAACACTTATTAAGTGCCAGAGTGCTGGCGTCAAATTGTTCAACACGAGAAATTCTCACATCCTGCCACTGTCAGTAATAACTGGAGCCAGGATGTTCAGGCACTAAAAAACTCTGAAATAGGCAGGAAAAAAGGCATAATAAAATTACAAAAAAGGCACACCAAAGGCATTTATTGACAGAAAAAGGCATAAAAAGGCATATATTTCCACCACCAACATACGGTTAAAAATGGTAATATAAAGGTATACTACATTAAATGACCAAACTTGCCTGGTTGCACATAACTAGCATGTTTTTTCAAATGATCTGGTGTTAAACTATACTGTCTGTCAGACAGAATATGCTTCGGTTGTGAAAAACTTATTGCTACCTCAGCTGAGGCCACTGCTGCACACCGGAAACAAGCTACAGACTCTAAATTCATAATGATGTCGTGCGCATTACAACTACCTTTGAGAACTTAGCTATGTTTTTAGCTGAGTGAATGGGCAGATGCATGGCAGATGCAGTATAATGTGGATAAATGTGAGGTTATCCACTTTGGTGGCAAAAACATGAGCGTAGACTATTATCTGAATGGTGGCAGATTAGGAAAAGGGGAGATGCAACGAGACCTGGGTGTCATGGTACACCAGTCATTGAAAGTAGGCATGCAGGTGCAGCAGGCAGTGAAGAAAGCAAATGGTATGTTAGCATTCATAGCGAAAGGATTTGAGTATAGGAGCAGGGAGGTTCTACTGCAGTTGTACAGGGTTTTGGTGAGGCCACACCTGGAGTATTGCATACAGTTTTGGTCTCCAAATCTGAGGAAAGACATCCTTTCCATAGAGGGGGTACAGAGAAGATTCACCAGACTGATTCCTGGGATGTCAGGACTTTCATATGAGGAAAGATTGGATAGACTCGGCTTGTACTCGCTGGAATTTAGAAGATTGAGGGGGGATCTTATAGAAACTTACAAAATTCTTGGACAAGCTAGATGCTGGAAGATTGTTCCCGATGTTGGGGGAGTCCAGAACAAGGGGTCACAGTCTAAGGATAAGGGGGAATTCCTTTAGGACCGAGATGAGGAAAACATTCTTTGCACAGAGAGTGGTGAGTCTCTGGAATTCTCTGCCACAGAAGGTAGTTGAGGCCAGTTCATTGGCTATATTTAAGAGGGCGTTAGATGTGGCACTTGTGGCTAAAGGGATCAGGGGGTATGGAGAGAAGGCAGGTACGGGATACTGAGTTGGATGATCAGCCATGATCACATTGAATGGCGGTGCAGGCTCGAAGGGCCGAATGGCCTACTCCTGCACGTATTTTTCTATGTTTCTATGTTTTGTATTTCTTCAAGATCTTTGTTAGCTAAAATCACTCTCTCACATTTTCCTTGTACGTCTTTACCTACATCGCCAGGAACTTTACAAATATCGTCAATTACTTTGTTGAAAATCTGCAAGTTATTCACTAATGTTTCACCACGTTTCTCAAGGGAAGTGGTAGCTTGTGGGAAGATTGCAAAATTGGAAGCAATAAATAAATTGTGGAGAAGGCTGAACCAGCGGGCAGCGGCACGAATGAATGAACGACCGACGGTGTCGACCCCAGTTTCGTCCTGATGGTGGAACTTTTCTTGTAATTTATACTATGTTAACACTTTAATAATAACATTAATATTAACGTGTTAACATAGAAAACATCATTGTAATCACGGTACAACTAGAGAAAATAACACAACCTTTTTTGCAAAACGACAAAAAAAGGCTGATTTAGGCACTCGATCGTGAAAAAGGCATTATAGTGAAATTATCAAAAAAGGCATGAAAAAGCACATGGCATTTATGGCAAAATCTAGTAATAACATTTCTGGAGACTTGCAGCTACAATTTAGTTTTGTGGGAGGTCAGATAAAGCACTTGTGACTTACACTTCACTTCAAGAGCTGGTTTGTCCCTAACAAACAAAGAAAATAAAAATAAAATGTAACCTGTGTTTATGATCCAGCACCAACTGCTACATAGCTGCTTGAAAGTGTTCTAGATTGTATTCAGCCTCAAGGGGGAATAAATCTCCCAATATATCCACAGCCTATTTTGTAGCAGGGGCCCTGTGTGATGTCTGCATTCATTTTTTTTTTAACATAGTTAAAAGGGATAAGTTAAATAATCAAATAAAGGCATATTCAACAAGTTATTAATTTGGTTTGCCTGACATGCTTTAAGAAATTAGTTTTCAGATTATGGGCATCATATGTATTGTTGACAGTGGCAGTGATACGAGGACTTTGTGTGCTGTATATTTTGATGACTGCCTCGTGAAGATTATTAGTAATCCTTTTTAGCAAGTATTTTCTAAAAATTAAATTATTCATGACTCATGACTCCACAGTTTTACAAAATCGTTCTTAAGCTTCAATCACGGAGTTACAGAGAAATACGGCATGGCAACAGGTCTTTTGGGCCACCGAGTCCTGATGCTGACCATCAACCAACCATTTACACTGACCCTCCATTAAGTCTCATAAAACATAGAACAGTGCAACACAAAAATGGGATATTCGGCCCACAAAGTCCTTGCTGAACATGATGCCAAGCCCATCACTTGTCTACCTGCACATAACCCCTATCATATTTACATTGCATCTCCATATTCCTATCCAAAAGTCTTTTAAATACCACTAACACTTCTGCTCCAACCACTACCCCAGGCAACATATTCTAGATACTCACGAGCCGCTGTGTAACAAACTTGCCCCACACATCTCCATTAAACTTTGCCCCGTGCATTTACACCTATGGACTCTAGTATTTGATTTTTCCACCTGAGAACAAAGATTCTAAATGTCTATCCAATTTATGCCTCTAATAATCTAATTTTACTTCGGAGTCACGTGAGTGACTACGTGAAGACCCCGCCAGCACGCATGCGCGACATATCGTCGAATGCATTGCGGAAGCGACAGTCGGGAGGAGCGTCGCTCCTCCAGCGTAAGTTTAAAAACTTACGGAGGGCAAGTCTCACCTGTAGTGGTGAGCGTGGCGACTCGGTGTTTTTCTTGTCTACAGGAGAAAACCCAACATGGAGTCGCGAAAATCAAAAAGAGCAGCGGCAAAATCTGCTGCTATGGGGAGCAGCCAGCAGCGTGCCGCTACTCCTGAGCTGCAGGTGTTACCGGCAGCTCCCGACTTTTCGCTGATGAGGACCGCAGGTACGCCGCGGTCGGGCGGCAAATCCACCCGGAAGTCGGACGGGCCGTTGACTCAGCTGGGTCCGGACCCGAAGACACCCCATTCGCTGATAGCGACGGCGGGCGTCTTTCCCGCATGGAGCGGATGATGGAGCAGTTGCTCCAGCGTGACCTGCTTTTGCAGGGGCAGAGTCACAGTGGGCCTCTTCGCAGGCCCACGGCAGAATCCTACCATGGACTGCCAAATGTCTCACCCTCTTCGCAGGGGAGCATTAGGGGTCAGAACTGGGCTGACCCTGAAGAAGGGGATTTGGCTGAACAACCAGCAGTGTCAGGGGTGCAGGAAGAGTTACTGGATATGGTGAACAAACATGCTGTTCCTACACAGAAAGGACTGCCTATTCACCAGAAGCTGGCAGCCAGCATTAACTACATGGCTACCAACCAGCTTCAGGAGCAAGCCATTAATGCAACAGCTGAGAAGTATCTCGCTCCTGAGAATTGTAACTCTTTGAATGTTCCTGCGGTGAATAACCCTATATGGGGGAACATGAGCCCTACTATCAGAGGGCAAGAAATCAAGCTTCAGAGGATTCTGAAACTTTTGGCCGCCGGGATTACAGCAGTGGCCAGGACTGCTGTAGGGGTGGAGTTACCAGAAGAACTGCAAGATGCTCTGGCTTTGCTGTGTAACACACAGTTTGAAATAAATAACTATCGGAAGAGCATCATCAAACCTGCACTTAATCCCAAGTTTGCGGGGTTATGCAGGTCAGGTAACTTGCAACCACCTAATCTGCTGTTTGGGGATAACCTTCCAAAACAGATGAAAGACCTGGATGAGGAGGCCAAGGCTATAGGCCTGATTAAGGTACCTGGTACCTCTAAACCCCACTATCAGCAGCGGCAGCACCCCTACACACCCACCGGACAGCGATATTACAACAGACCGTCCGGTGGTGAAAGCTCGAAGGCCGGCCCACCTGCACAACGGTCTTTTTTAGGCCATGGCCCAGCCCGGCCTTCTTGGAAAATGCGCCATCCCTACAACTCAGCAACACAGCAACACAAGAAGCAAGGGCAAAGACCGCAACACCGGCAGTAACCATGGAGGTAGGTGGGTCTGGTTCCCTCAGGAACATTGCATGTCTAAATTCATCTAATGTGGGGGGACGGTTGCACTTGTTTCATGAAGTATGGCGCACCTTTACCTCTGATCTTTACATACTCGGAAGTATTCAGGGTTATAAAATTGAGTTTATTCACGAACTCCCTACCCCAGTTCAGCATTCGCCTAGCCGAAAGTTTATACTTTCACAGAAAGAAAGAATGGCAGGCCATGCTGAACTATCAAGACTAATTAACAAAGGGGTAATTGAGAAGACTATCAGAGAATCTCAGGAGTTCGTATCGAATATATTTACCAAAAATAAAAAAGATGGTGGGTGCCGCATCATCATAGACCTGACCGAACTAAATACTTCCGTTCAGTATGTTCATTTTAAAATGGACACTTTTGTCACGGCTAGACAGCTAATATCTGAAAGGTACTACATGGCTTGCATTGACCTTAAGGATGCATACTATTCAGTACCTATACACAAGGATCATAGGAAATACCTGAAATTTATCTGGATGGGACAATTATGGCAATATAAAGCCTTACCCAATGGGTTATCATCAGCACCCAGGCTGTTTACCAAAATATTGAAACCAGCTTTAGCCTATTTAAGGAAACAAAACCATATTGTCATGGCCTACCTTGATGATATCCTCATTGTCGGGGAGAATTTGGAAATGGCTACATTGGCAGTTCTAGCCACAAAACATCTTTTTCAAAAGCTGGGATTTATCATACATCCAGATAAATCGAAATTGGAACCCTCCACTACCATGGATTATTTGGGGTTCACCATTGACTCGGTGCAAATGTCTATCACCTTACCACCTAACAAGGTGGTGGACTTGATAGAAGCTTGCAGGAGCCTCACTGGCATCAGGGATCCATCTATACGGCAAGTAGCCAGAGTGATTGGGAAAATAGTGGCTGCATTTCCCGCAGCACAATTTGGGCCACTCCATTATCAAAACCTTCAAAGAGTAAAAATTATAGCTCTCAAAAATCATGCAGGCCATTTTGACAGGCCTATGAAACTACCAGAAAAGGCAAAATCTGAATTAAATTGGTGGATAGAAAATGCACAGCTTTGTTCTAACCCCATCACTATCATGAATCCCTCGGTTATCTTACAAACTGATGCCAGTGCCAAAGGTTGGGGAGCAACTAATACCACCACAAGTTGTGGAGGCAGATGGAGTGCACAAGAGCTAACCCTATTTAAAACATTAGGGATTAATTATTCAGAAATGCTGGGAGCATTTCATGGTCTAAGGGCATACTGCTCAGATATGCACCAGTTGCATGTCAGGTTACAAATTGACAACACCACAGTGGTGGCTTATATTAATCATATGGGTGGAATAAAGTCGATATCATGTGATGAATTGGCTAATAATATCTGGCACTGGTGTCTGCAAAGGGAAATTTGGATCTCAGCCACTTACCTTCCAGGTAAGCTAAACACAGTGGCAGACACCAGATCATGAAAATTCAACGACAACATAGAATGGATGTTGGATCGGAAAGTGTTTACGGATATTATAGAACGTTATGGGACACCAGATATCGACCTTTTTGCATCCAGACTTAATCACCAACTTCCAACATATGTTGCTTGGGAACCAGACCCAGGGGCAGTAGCGATGGACGCTTTCACGCTACATTGGGGGGATTTGTTCTGCAATGCATTTCCCCCCTTCTGCCTCATCAGTCGGGTCTTGCAAAAAATAAGACAAGACTCCGCATCGGGTATTTTGGTTGTGCCCGACTGGCCTACCCAACCATGGTTCCCAGCGGTACAGAAGATGGCCACAGAACCTTGCATCCGGGTCAACAAACGACCTAGTTTATTGATACATCCCGTTACAGGGGAAAGCCATCCATGTCATGACCGCATGGACCTGTTAATTTGCAGATTCTGAATCGGCCACTTCTGGGATACGGACTCACCGACAGAACAATAAATACCATCTCAGCGTCGTGCAGGGAGTCCACCAGGAAACAGTACCTGACCTATATCAGAAAGTGGGAAGTGTTCTGTACTACAACGAACACTACCTATGAAACGGCCACCATCACGGAAGTTCTGGAATTCCTGGCTACCCTTCACCACGATGAAGGATTAAGCTACAGTGCCATCAACTGTGCAAGGAGTGCTCTATCGAATTATCTGGGCAAAGGGAGTGATCATCTGGCTATTGGATCACACCCATTAGTGTCAAAGCTAATGAGGGGAATATTTAATTCCAATCCCCCCAGGCCCAGATACAACCATACGTGGGATATTAGCATAGTCTTGACTATGTTACGAGGATGGACACCCAATTCGGGGCTCACCTTGGACAAGCTCACCTATAAAATGGTAATGATTATGGCACTTGTCACAGCACAACGGGTCCAGTCCCTACACAAGTTAAGTATGGACGCCATGACAATCTCCAATGGCAAAATAACTTTTCTTATACAGGGGCTGTTAAAACAAGACCGACCCGGGTCGTCTGGACAAACATTAGATTTTCAAGCTTATCCTGCAGATACTCGACTCTGCATCGTTACACTGATATTACAATATATCACAGTCACTAAGACTCTAAGGGGCACGGAGAAAGCTTTGCTTATAAGCCATAAATGGCCCCATCACAAAGTCACGGTGCAAACCATATCAAGATGGTTAAGGGTGGTGTTAGATGCAGCGGGGGTGGACACTAATGTCTTCAAATCTCACTCCACCAGGGCTGCATCTACTTCGGCGGCTAGGATGATGGAAGTACCCATGGACCACATCCTGGCCACAGCGGGTTGGAGCAATGAGAAGACATTCCAACGCTTCTATAACAAACCCGTGGCCTCTCCTGACACTTTTGCAGGGAAAATTTTGAGTACTGCTAAATAATTACCCTATATGGGATATATTTTGTTTTGGTATGAATAAATACCTATTTTGTTTTTCAGCCAGTGTCATGTCTGAAATACGTTCATCCTCTTATCCCAGCATAGCAGTGTGTGAGCATGGACTTGTTTCCAGGGCATGAAATCACAGAGCTTTGAAATCTTCACGTAGTCACTCACGTGACTCAGAAGTAAAATAGTAAGATTAAATGAGAACTTACCAGTTTGAAGTTTGATCTTTATTTTATGAGGAGTTACTATGAGGGATTACGTGCCCTCCGCTCCCAAAACCCTCTATTATAAAGTTCAACTGGTATGGAAGTTCTCTCTTATCTTACTATATTAGTCTACGTTGCTATCTGTGATTTCACACCACTGCTTTGAAGAATGACGCGCATGCGTGCTGGCGGGGTCTTCATGTAATCCCTCATCGTAACTCCTCATAAAATAAAGATCAAACTTCAAACTGGTAAGTTCTCATTTAATCTCACTATTAATTCTTGTTCTCCCACCATTCTTATCTACTTCCCTCAGATTCTATCACCAGAGGCAAATTCCATTGTTCAATTAACGTGCACTTCTTTGGGACACAGGAGGAAGCCAGAGCACCCAGAAAACTGTCACAACAAGACTATGTAAACTCAAACAGGCAGTACCTGAGGTCAGGATTGAGCCTTGTCTCTTGTGCATTTGGTCTACTAGCTGTGTCACTGTGCCATCCCTTATGGGCATCCTTCAAATTAATCATTTGACAATAGACAATAGACAGTAGGTGCAGGAGCAGGCCATTCGGCCCTTCAAGCCAGCACCGCCATTCAATGTGATCATCCCCAATCAGTACCCAGTTCCTGCCTTCTCACCATATCCTATTTTTAAGAGCCCTATCTAGCTCTCTCTTGAAAGCATCCAGAGAACCAGCCTCCACCGCCCTCTGAGGCAGATAATTCCACATACTCACCACTCTCTGTGAGAAAAAGTGTTTCCTCGTCTCCGTTCTAAATGGCTTACTCCTTATTCTTAAATTGTGGCCCCTGGTTCTGGGCTCCCCCAACATCGGGAACATGTTTCCTACCTCTAGCATGTCCAAGCCCTTAACAATCTTATATGTTTCAATGAGATCCCCTCTCATCCTTCTAAATTTCAGCTGCTCCATTCTCTCAGCATATGACAGTCCCGCCATCCCGGAACTTGGCTGCCTAAGTGGAAACTGACTTTTGTGCTGTGCATAATCTGCCCTGTAAACATAGAAACAAAGAAAATATGTGCATGAGTAGGCCATTCGGCCCTTGGACCCAGCACTCCCATTCAATATGATTAAGGCTGGTCACTCAAAATCTGTACCTCTTTCCTGCTTTCTCCCCATATCCCTTGATTCCTGATAGCTCAGCTCAAAGTCAATGCTATGGCCAGGGAGACAGTTTGGTGAACATCCTGGATGAGCAATTTGTAATATTGATTTCGGAGCCAATGGAAGGATTTAAAAAAAAGATAATTTTAAAATCAAAGTGTTGTCAGACCGATATAACCATGGGGGTCATGTAAGAGCATGCGATTATTCTCTTTTTGTTCAAGAACGAAAGTTTTTGAGGGATATGGGCCAAATGCAGGCAAGATAGGTCATCTTGGTCAAGTTGGGCCAAAGAGCCTGTATGACTTGACTCTATGATTCTATGAATTTAAGAGTCAACAGTGGGAATAGTTGCATGTTGTTTCACTCTCTGTCTCATCATGGTATGATAATTCTCCTTATACATTTTAATGAGTGTTTGAAAAAAAATATTAGCATTTTTGTGATGCCATGGAGTTACTAATCTAGAAACTAATCATTATCAGTGATTAGGACAAAAGATAGACACAAAATGCTGGAGTAACTCAGCGGGACAGGCTGCATCCCTGGAGAGATGGAATGGCTGACGTTTTGGGTCGAGACCCATCTTCAGACTGATGTCGACTAGGAAGGGAGATAGATGCATAAGGAAGTGTGAAGGTGTGAAAACAGGGCAATGGAGATCAAGGAAAATGTCAAATAGATCATTGTTAGTTGGGTGAAGGTAACAACAAAGCAAACAGAGATAAAATGTAGTTGGACACAGTAAGTCTGGTCGGAGAACTGTGAAGGGGGAGGGATGGAGTGAGAGGGAAAGGAAGGGTTACTTGAAGTTGGAGAAGTCAATGTTCATACCGCTGGGGTGTAAGCTGTGCTTCGGACTGCTGTCTCAGAAATCAAGGGATTGAATTTAACCCTGACCTTGGATGCTTTAAACACAGCTTTGCCATGAGCAAGGTGCATGCGCATGGTGTTCCAGTTTCCTCCCACATCCCAAACACATGCTTGTAGGTTAATTGACTGCTGTAGATAATTCCTGATTATAGGTGACAGTAATTATTTTTTTTAATGGTTAAAGTGGAATACAGTAGATGGGTATCTGAGAGAGAATACTTTGCAGGGTGATTTAGATCGATCTCTGAAAGCTAGAATGAATCGGATGGCTGAATGGTCTCCTGCTTCAGCATTTGATATGAAATTATATTCTTAAAGCAATGGGTCAGTCTTTCACTGAAGCAGTAGTAAAGTGGTAGCCTACAACTTGCTTAGGACCTGCATTCAAATCTGATGTCTTGATATTCTGATCCAGATAGAGGAGATTCTGTGCTAAGTCCTCTTATGTTATGTATTGAATGGTTGTGAACGGAAAGGGTGGCACAGTAACGCAGCAGTAGAGTTTCTACCTTACAGCGGCAGGGACCAACATTCCAACATTCAATTGATTGGAATAGCCTTTTGTTTGTCCAAAATGGATACAGAGATAAATCCCAGTGCAGGATGATAGAGGATGTCTAAATTTTGTCTAAAGGATCATAAGGTCATAAGGTCATAAGTAATAGGAGTATAATTAGGCCATTCGGACATCAAGTCTACTCTGCCATTCAATCGTGGCTGATCTATCTCTTCCTCCTAGCCCCATTCTCCTACCTTCTCCCCATAACCTCTGACACCCATACTAATCAAGAATCTATCTATTGTGACTTGGCCTCCACAGCCTTCTGTGCCAAATAATTCCACAGATTAACCACCCTCTGACTAAAGACATTTCTCCTTTTGAAAGCCACATTGCATAAAGGGTTGTTTGATGGTTCTCTGAAACACCATGAACAACCCTCTCTGGCTAAACCCCTCCCTTCATCACCTCCAGTTTAAATTCCAGTTGGAATATTTTATAGGACCAAGTAACCAAGAACCAAGAATCAAGAAGAGCACGAGAGGTGCCTGTGTATTCTAGCTATTATTTATTCCTCAAGCAACATCACTAAAATAGGTCTGCTGTCATGGTTGATACTGTCAGACCCAAAGGTATGTAGGTGCTGGCAGCAGCTGAAAAGAATGACTTTGGTTATGATGATCTGAACTGAAATAAATGTTGACTTATCCAAAACCTAATATCAAAGAGGCCCAACACAAAATGTTCAGATTGATCTTAGTCCAATAACAGTAACAAAATGGGTAAGGCAAAGATTTTTAAAAAACTAACAGAGAAGCAGCACCAACATAAGCCTTTCATTCCACTGAGTCGGAGCTGAGATCAACCATCCACTTTTACATAATCCTGCCCAGACTCATTTTATTCTCCCCACGTTCCAATAAAGCCTGAGATTCTACCGCTCACCAACGTAAAGGGTAATTTGCAGTGGGCAATTAATCTACCAATCCAAGTATTTGTGGGTGTGGGAGGAAACCACTGTTGACCAAAGATCCTATAGCGGAGCAAGATAGACCACTCCTGCTAAATGCAATGGGCTGATGTGTTGTACGCAACGGAACGGAACGTGGGCCTTTTTTTCATCCATTTCCGTAACCGGACCGGACCGGACCTGATTCGCAGTGAAATCAACATTGCAGGGTAACAGTTTGTTCATACCGCTGATGTGTAAGCTGTGCTTTAAATTTAAATTTAAATTCTGAAAATGCGGAGAATATTTGTACCAAATAACTTTTATTTTCACGAGGATGTTTCCGTAACTGGCTTCCGTCTCCGCACTATTATCCTATGGGATCTTTGGTGCGGAGACAGAAGCCGGTTATGGAAATGGAGCCTTAAATTACCCATGAATCTGCCCATGACCAGATTACGTCTTTTTTGTCGAGTGGACTATCTTGCTCGCTGTAGAATCTTTGCTGTGGCCTCCATATACATTTCTCAATGCCTTGGAAAAGCAGTCAACTGGATCAGAAACTGGAGAGAACCTGTGTGGTCACATAGCAAACATGCAAACTCTACAAAGAAGCACAATATGTTGGAACCAAACCCGGGTCAGTGGAGCTGTGAGGCAGCAGAACACCTTTGCTTAGCCCGTGTGAACCAACCTGATCTCCCAGTTGCTGGACACTTTAATTCTCCTTCCCATTCCTACAATAATTTTTTGTCCTCGGTTTCCTCTGTTGTCAGAGTGAGGCTGAATGCAAATTGGAGGAAGAGCATCTCATATTTTGTTTGGGCAGCTTACAGCCCAGTGTTATGAGTATTGATTTCTCTCACTTCAGGCAGCCCCGACATTCCCTCTCTCTCTGTCCCTCCCCCACCCAAGTCGCACTGGCTTCTCATTTTCACCCTACAAACAGCTAATAGTTTCCTTTATCATCGATACTTTTTTGCATGTCTTTCATTCATTGTTCTTTATCTCTCCACATCACCATCTATATCTCTCTTTTCCTTATCCCTAACCAGTCTGAAGAAGGATCTTGACCCGACACATCACCCATTCCTTCTCTCCAGAGATGCTGCCTGTCCCGCTGAGTTACTCCAGCTTTTTGTGTCTATCTTTAGCAATAATATTAGCTCTGCTATTGTGTCATCCCAGGTACTTTGTACTGGGCCTGTAAAATACTTTCATGGGTGAACAATGGATAGGTCATAGCTACTCTGCTGATAATTAAATTGAAGTTACATGACTATTTTAGCCAGAGGAAAATAGGTTATAGCTTTTGAGTAATTTTGTTCTGTTTTTTTGTTCTGAGTTAAAAAATAAAGGGAAGTAACTGAAAAATATCTGGGCATAAATTGCAGATCAAAATCGGGATCAGTCAATGGAAAAATTAGATAGCTCCAAATTCCTCATGTGTTTTCGGTTTATAGCTTTCCGTTTATATTCGGTACACAAATCTAAAATATACGTTTGAAATGTCGAGAGAAAAATAAGCATTGGAAGGGAGCGGATAAACTCTGGAATATTTTCTAAATCCGGGCTAGACTGATGAGGTAGAAGTCTTGTCTCACTGAAGCAGCTCCAAGAGTGCCACAAACTTATTTAACAGCCTCAACCATATTCTTAGTAAAGGCCCTGTCCCACTTTCCCGAGTTACTCACGAACTCTCCCGAGTTTTCCCCTTGATTTGAACTCGGAGAATGTTGGGTAATGTCGGTAGTGAGCTCGTAGGAGCCTGTAGGAGTCCGTAGATGTTTCGTAGCGGCTCGTAATGCCAGCCGTAGGAACTCGGGGCATCAGGTAAGTCGGGGCTTTTTTTCAGCATGTTGATAAATATCCACGAGTTAAAAATATAGCCCCGAGTACCTACAAACGGCTATTCCCGTAATTCTCCGAGTTCGAATCAAGGGGAAAACTCGGGAGAATTTGTGAGAAACTCGGGAAAGTGGACAGGGCCTCTAGAATTTAACATATCATGGAATCACATTGCACTGAAGCACATAGCACCTTCTGTCACCATATCCATATGAACCATCAAATGCCCATCTATACCAATCCCATTTACTCGCATTAGCTCTGTAACCTATTTTCCTTGGCAATTCAAGTGGTCCGCTAGATATGTTTTAAATGATATTCGAATACCTGCCTCCATCACCTTCCAGATTTTAATCATCCTCTAGGTAATTAAAAAAAAAATCTCATCCTGTTTAACTTTCTTATTACAATGTACTCTAGTTTCAGGCATCTCTTTTATGAGGGTTTATTTCACAATCTATCCTATCCATTCCTCTCATAACTTTGTATGGGGTGGGAGATTCCAACATTCACGTGGTCCGCCCTGTTTCGACAAATGCAATCAACCCGGCGTGCACAATCAAATAAGATCAAATAGAACAAATTGTCCGACAACTTTAGGCTTGCATGCCATACGCAAGAAGAAGATCCACACCCTCACACAATATTCCATTTGTGACCAGTCCAAAATATCTTAAAGTTGTTACAGATGGCTCTTATATGCCATGCCTCAGATAACGAAGGCCAGCATCCCCTATGCCCTTTCATCATCTTATCTACCAGTGTTGCGACCTTTAGAACATTTATGGACTGGTACGCCAAGGTTCCTCTGCTCTTCAATAACACAACCCAGCCTGCCCTTCCACCACCCTGGGCATTTTCATTCATGGTGTATGCCCTATCCTTATTAGGTCTCCCTGTGAATGCATTAACTGCACTTTTCAGGATTAAATTAATTTATCAACTAGTCAATATTATTTCTGTTTAGTTTAGAGATACAGCAAAGTAACAGGTCTTTTGGCCCACCGAGTTCACGCCGATCCCCACACATTAACACTGTCCTACACACACTAGGAGTAATTTACAGTTATTCAAAATCAATTAACCTATAAACCTGCGCATTTATGGAGTGTAGGAGGAAACTGAAGATCTCAAAGAAAACCCACGCGGTCACGGGGAGAACGTACAAACTCCGTACAGGCAGGACCGTAGTCGAGTTCAAACCCGAGTGTCTGGTGCTGTAAGGCAGCAACTCTACCACTGCGCCACCGTGCCCCCAGAAATTCTGCAACATATTCTGCTCAAATGTCAACAGAACCACCAGCTTTTGTGTAACCTGCAAACTTACTTATAACATCTCCTGCATTCATATCCAAATTGTTAATGTACGTATATGGAAACAGTAAGAGTGCCTTCACCATTCCTTGTGATACACAAATGGTCACAGGCTTCCAAATCACAAAATCAACCTTCCGCCATGATGCGGCGTCACTTATTGCCAATCCATCTTTTGATCCACTTTGCCAACTTGCCTTAGGACCTTACTGAAGTCCATATAGACTACATCATCCATACTGCATACATCAGTACATTTTGTTACTTTTTCAAAAAACCCAATCAAATTAGTCAGACAGAATCTCACACCAACAACTCTTTGCTCAATATCCCTGATCAACTCTCACCTCCCCAACTATAGAATAATCCTGTCCCTTAGAATTCCTTCTCGTAACTTCTCTGTCACAGACGTTAGATTCATTGGCCTTTAATTACCTGGCTTATTCCTGCTTCCTCCGTTGAATTAAGGTCCATTTGCCAATAATTACTAATAATATATTGTGGCGGCACCTGGTGGCAAACCACGGACACAATGAACCCTCGGCTCTGGAGGGTGGAGTCTCGGTGTGGGAGGCGTTATTCATGGGGTTTGTACCTGAGTTGGTATTTAAGGCCGGACAATGCCCATGACCTTCAAAGAGTAGGGAGCTGTATCGGAGAGAATAAACACGTCTCGTGCACACAACTTGTGTCCGCTTAGTTTTTGGCTGGACTCTTGCGAGTCCCCGCTACACTGGTGACCCCGACGCGCAGGAGTGTAAAAAAAAGCATTCCGCCGCTGCGCCTTCGAGGCCCACAAGGCCGAATTCAATGCGATCTCCCTGAAGCTGCATACATTTTGGACCTCGCAGCTGGAGGTTTGGTTCCGACAGGCCGAGTCCCAATTCTACATCCGCGGCGTAATGGCTGACGAGACGCGTTACCACTATGTGGTAAGCGCTCTTGATCAGGAGACGGCCACCGGATCATTCCTTACCTCGATAATCTGCTGGCGGCGGGTAAGTACACAGGCCTCAATAAGCTGCTGCTCCAGATCTACGGGCTTAGCCGAATGGAGCGTGCGTGTCGGGTCCTAAACATGGGCGGGCTCACCGACCGGAAGCCCTCGGCCCTCATGAGCCAGATTCTCACGCTCATGGGCGACCACCTGCCCTGCCCGCTGTTTGAATGTACTTACCTGCAGCGACATCTGCTGGCAGCTCTCGGGGGAGAGCTTCGAGGATCCAATCAGACTAGCGGCACGCGCCGACAAGCTGTGGCTGTCCGACCGGCAGCAATCCCTGCCCTGGGTGCGCTGGAATCCCTGGAATCGCTGGACCGGATCGATTCAGTGCCCTGGAAGGCCCAGCGAATCAGGACCAAGCCCACAAGAGGCCCACACCCACAAGAGCCTCAGAGCAGACAAGTGGCACAGGAGAGGAGGATGGTTGCGCAGGACCCAGGAGATCCAGGGAGAAAAATGTGGTGCTTTTACCACCAACGCTGGGGCTCAGCAGCCCGCCAATGCCGCCAGCCTTGTTCATTTCCAGGAAACACCGGTGCCGGCAGCCAATAGTCACCGCGGTGGCCAGCAGGATCCATCGCCTGTATGTCTGAGACTGGCGCTCAGGGCTCAGGTTCTTGGTGGACACTGGAGCAGAGGTCAGGATTTTGCCCCCATCTGGACTGGGCATTCGTGCTGGTAAGAGGGGCCCCCGTTAACTGCTGCGAATGACAGTTCAATCTGCACATATGGCGTCCGCACGGTTCCCGTCATATTCGGCGCATGCCATTTCACCTGGCCATTCATCATTGCGGACGTGGCAATGGACGTGAGGGGCCAATGTCTCGTCCACGCAACAACGTTCAAGAAGATCTGCTTGCGCTCTACTGCGCCCACCGCGCCAGTCAGCTGCCCCGTAGCGACAGTGGACAATGTCTACGCCCAGGTACTGGCTGAGTTTCCGGACATTGTCCCCCCCAAGTTCGGCTTAGCCAGCCTGAGGCATGGTGTCATGCACCATATTCTGACATCGGGTCCACCGCTCCACGCCCGCGCCAGCAGGCTCGCATTCGACAAGCTCCTCATAGCCAAGGCAGAGCTTCGGAGCATGGAGGCCATGGGCATGGGCATCGTTCGACGCTCCCACAGCCCATGAGCCTCCCTGCTGCACATGGTGCTGAAGGTGTCAAGTGACTGGAGGCCATGTGGGGACAACCGCCACCTTAACGAGGTTATGACCGACTTCTCCAGCCATCTGGTTGTGGCTAGCTTCTTCTCCAAGATCGACCTAGTCCGGGGATATCACCAGATCCCCGTGCGACTGGAGGATGTCCCCAAGAAAGCAATTATCCCCCCCGTTCAGGTTGTTCGAGTTCCTGTGGATGCCCTTTGGCGTCTAGAATGCCGCGCAGGCCTTTCAGTGCCTGATGGACACGTGGGGCACGGGCTCGACTTACTGTTTGTCTACTTGGATGACATCCTCTTGGCAAATCGCTCGCGAGAGGAACACTGCACCAATCTGCTTCTACTCTTCCAGCGCCTCAGTGACCATGGCCTCGTAATTAACCCTAGCAAGTGGCAGTTTGGCCTCCGGGCCATCCACTTCCTGGGGCATCGGGTGACACGGCATGGAACAGTGCCTCTGCCGGACAGGGTTGAAGCAATCCACCAGTTGACCACATTTTGCCACCAGTTCATTCCAGTGGCTGCCAAACATTTGCGGCCGCTTTTCCAGTTGCTGACAGGCAAGCAACAGGAGATACAGTGGGATGCTGTTGCCACAACGGCATTTGAAGGGGCAAAGGAGGCCTTAGCTCGGGCAACTATGCTCGTGCATCTGTTGGCCGAAGCTCCCACAGCCCTTACCATGGATGCCTCGGACATTGCGGTCGGCGGCATTTTGAAACAGTCGATTAATGGCCGTTGGCGCCCTCTCGCCTTCTTTAGCCGTCACCTAAGTGCTGCGGAACAGCGCTACAGCGCTTTCGACTGGGAGCTGCTCGCCTTACACCTTGCAGTGCGGCACTTCCGGTACTTCCTTGGACCACAAGCCCCTCACATTTGCTTTCGCCAAGTTTTTGGATCCTTGGTCTGCCCACCAGCAGTGACAGCTGACCGCTATTTCGGAGTATCAAACGGACGTCCGACTCATTGCCGGGAAATGCAACCTAGTGGCGGATACCATGCCCTGTCCAGCAATTGCAGCCGTGCTTAACCCGGCCTCGGGAATAGATTACTCCACCTTGGTGGTGGCCCAGCTGGCGGACGAGGAGATGGAAGCTCCCAGAGCTTTTTCCAAAGCGAGCAAGCCCCCGTGGTGTGACGGCACCTGGTGGCAAGCTATGGGCACAACGAACCCTCGGCTCTGGAGGGCGGCATCTCGGTGTGGGAGGCGCTTGTCACAGGGTTTGTACCTGAATTGGTATTTACGGCTGGGCAAAGCCTGTGACCTTGGAGGAGGAGGGAGCTGTAATAATACTTCAGTAAACTGAAAACATGAACATTGAAATGGGAATTGAATTGAATTGAATTGAATTGAATTGAATGCCTTTATTGTCATTCAGACCTTTCGGTGTGAACGAAATTTCGTGCCTGCAGTCATACATATATAAAAATAACAATACCATACAATAAACACAAAATTAACATCCACCACAGTGAGTTCACCAAACACCTCCTCACTGTGATGGAAGGCAAAAGTCTTAGGGTCTCTGTCTTTTCTCCCCTCCTTATTCTCCCTCTGCGCTGAGGGGATCCAGGCCGCCGCCACCGCTGACGCCGGAACGCCGGAACACCGCCACAGGGCCCGCCGCCGGAAAGTCGCTGGAGCACCGCAGCTCCCGAAAGCCAGGCCACCGCTGGAGCACCGCAGCTCCCGAAACCCAGGCCGCCGCTGGAGCACCGCAGCTCCCGAAACCCAGGCCGCCGCTGGAGCACCGCAGCTCAGAGGGAGCCAGGCCGCCGCTGGAGCACCGCAGCTCCCGACACCCAGGCCGCCGCTGGAGCACCGCAGCTCCCGACACCCAGGCCGCCGCTGGAGCACCGCAGCTCAGAGGGAGCCAGGCCACCGCTGGAGCACCGCAGCTCCCGACACCCAGGCCGCCGCTGGAGCACCGCAGCTCAGAGGGAGCCAGGCTGCCGCTGGAGCACAGCAGCTCCCGAAGCCCAGGCCGCCGCCGGAAGCCAGGTCGCCGCTGAAGCTCTGAAGGCCGTGCAGAAATCTTTGGAAGAAATCTGATTAGCTTTCACTTACATAGCTTCCTTAACTTTTGAAAAAATTACAGATTACTTCACATTTGCAGAAATTGTTGAGAGTTATAGATGCAGCCCAGTCCATTACACAGACCAGTCTTACCATCATTGACTCCATCTACATTTCACATTGGCTTGGTAAAACAGTCAACACAATCAAAGATTGGTCCCACCCTGGCCATTCCTTCTTCTCCCTGCTGCTGTTCGGCAGAAGGTACCGAAGTTTGAAAGCATGCAGCATCTGACTCAGGAACAGCTTCTTCCCCTCTGTTATCAGGTTTCTGAATGGTCCTTCTCTAAGCTAGGTTTCCTCAAGCTCGTAACAGACATTGGAGTTTATCTATGAAATTGTTGTGCTACAAAGCTGGCAACTACTGTATATTCTGAACTGTGTATCTTCTCGTTTGCTCTATCTATTGTACTTGAGTTTGATTTGATTGTACTTATATATCGAACATCGAGCAACTGGGAGCAAATCTCACTGGACAGGCGCTCCTGGAGAAAATCCGTGCAGGAAGGAGCTGCACGTCATGAAACAGAGCTACGCTGTGTCGCAGACACAAAGTGACAGCACCGTAAGGAGAGAGAGAAGGGGACTCGACGACTACCAACCACCGCCAGTCTCCACTGCCCACATTGCACCAAGGTGTGTGGATCGCGGATCTGCCTCTACAGACATCTACAGACAAGTAGATGAACTTGTGAGAGAGGGGAAGACAGTCATACTCGTTTCGAGTGACCGCCAATTATAGAATATATGATCTATTTGCAAAGCATGCAATACACAGCTTTTTAACTGTACCTGATACATGATAATAATAAAGTTAAACCTAAACTTAAAGCATAAGGAGGCACATATTGAAATGTGGGTAAAGATAAAAATAATAAGATGGGTGACCCTCAGACTATTTTTGCTCAGATTTTACTGGCTTTATCTTGCACAAAATGTTACTCAACTACCTGACTGGATGACCACAGTATGTCAGGCTAGAGAACAGTGCCTTGGACATGGTAGTGTGCAACACAGGGGACCCCCAAGGAACCCTCCTCTCTCCTTTCCTGTTTACCATCTACACCTTGGACTTCAGATGCAACTCGGACTCATGCCACCTGCAGATGTTTTCGGATGACTCTGCAATTGTGGGCTGCATCAGTGAGGGGAGGGAAGCTGAATACAGAGGTGTAGTCAATGACTTTTTTGAGTGGTGTGGGCTGAATCTGCAGCTCAACACTGACAAGACAAAGGAGTTAGTGGTGGACTTTAGGAGGAGAGGAACACCCCTGTCCCATGTCTCCATCAATGGTATGGTTGTGCAGTTTACCAAGGAGTACAACCTTGGAGTTTTCGTGGACAGTAAACTGGACTGGTCCAGGAATGCTGCGGCACTGAAGAAGAAGGGACAGAGCTGTCTGCGCCTTTTGAGGAGTCTGCAGTAAGATGCTGCAGATGTTCTATAATTTGTGGTAGCCAGTGCTGGGGTAGCAGCGTGAAGGCCGCATACTTAACAGAACCAACAAGCTCATCAGGAAGGCTGGCTCAAGTCCTGGGGCAGAATTGGATTCATGGGAGGCGGTCTTGGTGGGAAAGATGCTCCTCAACCTGCGGAGCATCCTGGAAAATACAGCTCACCCCCTCCATGACACACTGGTCAACCTGAGGAGCACCTTCAGCAACAGACTGGTTCCACCAAGATGCAGCACAGAAAGTCGCAGGAGATCCTTTATCCCTTTGGCTATCAAACTGTACAACTCCTCCCCCTTTCGTCGTGGGGTAGACTAACCCCTTCCCACCACCCCCCTCTCCCCTCCCCAATCTTTGCATATACCCAATCCTGGACTTTCCACTCGTCACTTTAATTTCATGTATCTAGTTGTGTTTCATGACTGTTGGCAGAAAAATTTCCCTCCTGCGAGGAAATAAATAAAGTTCTATCGTGTCGTATTGTATCATATTGCCTTATCGTGTATTTGTAGACTGTGAATTACTCGATTGTAATCATGTATTGTCTTTCCGCTGACTGGTTAGCACACAACAAAAAGTTATTCACTGTACCTCGGTGCACGTGACAATAAATTAAACTGAAATAAACTAAACTGAAAATGTAAGGAGTGGTGAGAGAGGGAATACAGGAGAGAAAGGTAGAATGATCATATGGATTAGGAGTAGAATTAAGCCATTCGGCCCACCAACTCTACTCCGCCATTCAATCATGGCTGATCTACTCTCCTAACCCCATTCTCCTGCCTACTCCCCATAACCACTGACACCTGTACTAATCAAGAATCTATCTATCTCTGCCTTAACTATATCCACTGACTTGACCTCAACAACCTTCTGTGGCAAATAATTCCACAGTTTCGCCACTCTCTGACTCAAGAAATTCCTCTTCATCTCAATCCAAAAGAAACATCCTTTAATTCTGAGGCTATCACATCTGGTCCTAGACTCTCCCACTAGCAGAAACATCCTCTCCACATGCACTCAATCCAACCCTTTAACTATTCTATATGTTTCAACGAGGTCCCCCTTCATTCTTCCAAACTCCAGCATGTCAACAAACGCTCATCATAGGTTAACTTAATCATCCTGAGATTCCTGGGATCATCTTGGGCTCGTTTCTAAGCTTCCCCCAGTCTAGTTTCAGGCAAAACACTGAATCAAGCACTTGAAACAACTAAATTTTATTTTACCAAAAGCGCGTTACAGATCACACACTGTACCTATCCCACCACGGGTTCGATCCTCGCGTCTGCCTGTTCAAGCCCTGTTAGCTTCGCACAGACAGAGGCACTCTAGAAGTTCACACAGTCCCGAGTGCTCTTCCAGAAGATCGCACTGAGCCTCGTGATCGCGGACTTTTATATGTCCCGGGACCTCGAGGGGCGGAACCACATGGGGTGGTCTCTCAACAACCCAATTACAGATATCGATTAACCCCATACATAACAGGCATTCCCCTAACCCAATAATACAACAGCTGATACATTGTATAAGAAAAAAGCTCTCGAAGTAAGCTAACAAGAACAAACATTGAAACATGTGCCCTGGGAATCAAACAATGTCTCCTAGGCTCAACAGTTTGACCAATCATCAATTAACAGGATGCAACATTATGAATACTGTTTTACAATGCTTTTGCAGTGGCCCAATAAAAATGATGCATTTAAAGTTAGTTTGTAAAACCACTATATATGTTATCAATTTAAGATAAACAAGGAGAACACCTGGACCCCTTACCAACCTGCATATCAGTCTGAGCCCAGACTGGCTGGTGCCAATCAAAGGCTGTAAAGTTCAGCTATCAATGGTTAAGCAATTCTGACAAGTGCAGGGACCCTCCATTTTAGAGTGTCTTTAATTTAACCAATATTATCATTCCCCCCTTTTATCATTCATGATAACCCTCATCATAAATGATAACTCCAGAATACAATGATGTATTCATACTCATACATTGTTGAAGTATACAATTGAATACATTTTCTCCAGGATTTACTTTAATGGGAGTTACTAATGAAGGCATATCCGCATAGGCTGCTTCACTCTACAACAATCCCTTAAGGCTCTTGTCAAGGCTAAGATATAGTCGGTCATCTCTGCAGTCATATGGTGGAAATTAACTATTTTCATTGTATTCTGGTTCCAAGGGGTTTTCAGGGGTCTACCGTAAATAATTTCAGCTGGGCTTAATCAAGATTTTCCTGCAGTGGTGACTCTCATCTGAAATAGGGCTATTGGGAGTAATTTGATCCATCCAAGTCCAGCCTCCGCCTTTAATTTGGCTAATTTGGTTTAAGGGTCTGGTTTGCCCTTTCTACAAGACCGGAAGCCTGTGGTCGATAAGCACAGTGTAATTGCTGTTGCATCCCCGCTGTTCACAGATTTCTTTATTGATTTGTCCAATTAAGTGTGGACCATTCTCTGAGCTAAGTCAAATGGGAATGCTGAATCTAGGGACAATTTCTCTCATTAGCACCTTGACAACAGTAGCCGCTTTATTGTCAAGGGTTGGGTAGGCTTCGATCCACCTGCTGAATACATCGACTATGACAAGAACGTATTTGTATCGTGGCATCTTTCTAATTCAATATCATCATAGAAACATAGAAAATAGGTGCCATTCGGCCCTTCGAGCCTGCACCGCCATTCAATATGATTATGGCTGATCATCCAACTCAGTATCCCATACTGGCCTTCTCTCCATACCCCCTGATCTCCTTAGCCACAAGGGCCACATCTAAATCTCTCTTAAATATAGCCAATGAACTGGCCTCAACTACCTTCTGTGGCAGAGAATTCCAGAGATTCATCACTCTCTGTGTGAAAAATGTTTTTCTCATCTCGGTCCTACAAGACTTCCCCCTTATCCTTAAACTGTGACCCCTTTTTCTGGACTTCCCCAACATCGGGAACTATCTTCCTGCATCTAGCCTGTCCAAACCCTTAAGAATTTTGTAAGTTTCTATAAGATCCCCCCCCTCAGTCTTCTAAATTCTAGTGAGTACATGCCGAGTCTATCCAGTCCATTTGCAGTGTTTCACAAGGACCCATAGGCAATGGTGTTTTCGCATCCTATTCCTTTTCCTGGATTGTATTGCTGGCAGACCAGGCAATTACTGCTCACCTTTTGAGCAAAGGATTGTAATGTTGGATGCCACCAATTAGCTAATAGAGTGTCCCCTATTGCTCTTGCACCACAATGAGTTGCATAGTGCATACACTCAATAACCCATACGGCCAATGAGTATGTCATGCAAGTTTGCCCTGCTGGAGTGGTCCAAAGCCCTGTCATACAATCCAGTACACATCCCAGTTGTTTCCATCTCTCCTTATCTTCTTCAGTAGCCTCTTCTTGTAATCGAAAAATTTATTGGATGGTCGGCATCAGTTTCTCCAAGGGGGACTTGTTAGTTACACTTTTAGTCTGCCTCATCATTCTAGGTACCACCACCTTACGTTCCCATGATACATTTTTAGATACTAAGTCAGCATTACGGTTTCCAATGTCTACTGTGGTCTGTCGTTTAGTGTGGGCACTACATTTTATTACAGTGATTTGTCTGGGTAGCATTAAGACCTTCAATAAATTTGTCACCTATTTTGGGTGATATTTGGGTTGCTGCAGAAGTTAGAAATACCCTTTTTTCCATAATTGTCTGATATCATGCACCACCCCAAATGCATATTGACAATCAGTGTAAATGTTTACTTTTAGATCTTCCCCAATAATACAAGCCCTAATTAAAGCAAATAATTACTGGGTCATCTTTGCTTGCCACCAATAGGTCATCAACATACTGTACTAATGTGGAATTCATTTTAAACTTTAAAGTACTTAGCTGATCCTGCAGATACCTGGAAAATAAAGTGGGCGAGTTGACAAATCCTTGAGGCAACCTGGTCCAGGTATATTGTTGTTCCTGATAGGTGAAGGCAAACAAATATAGGCTGTCTCCATGAAGAAGAAGAGAAAAGAATACATGTTGTAAGTTGACTATTGAAAATACTTTGGCTTCAGCTGGTACATGGACAGGATTTGGCACTAGGGCATGAAGTGGTTCTACAACAGAGTTGATTTCCCTGAAGTCTTGTATGAGTCTATACTGACCCTCCTCTCCGGTTTAGAATAGGGGTGTTAATATAGATTGGCACTTCACAAATATTCATTGTTCTAACAAACCCCAAATTAATTTGCCTCTGCTGGTGATGGCCTGTAGTTTCAATGGATATTGTTGGATTGAAGGAAGTGTTACCCCTTTCTGGAGAGCTACACAGATGGGATTGATGTTCACGCACCCTATCTGAGCAGTGTCCTCCGCCCATACTTGAGGGTTTACATACTCATACACCTCACTCCCCAGATGATGACGTAAGTGGGCAACAACCTTCCTTGGGGCCTGGTAAAATTCAATAACAAATTAATTAGACAAATTTTGCTTTTGGTAATTATTCGGGTTTGCCAAGGTAATTGCCTTTCTTACCATCCTTCCTAGGTCCTTAGTTCTAGCCGGGAAATTCGCCTTTCAAGTTATGTGGGGAGCAGCCTCATCAGTTCTTTTCCATAATTGTACCGGTATTTTAGTATATTCGGCAGCTCCCTCTTTTCCTTCCACTAGTGCCAATACTTCTATTTCCCATTCCTGTCCTGATTTAAAGAAGGCTTCCAGCTGACTATTCTTTCCACTTCTATCATAAGCCAGTGTAATATGAAGTTGGGGTTCTATGTCCAGATCTAAGGACCACCATTGAGGGGTCACTATGGAGTAACATTGTTGTGCAGGGGCCCATGGGGTCACTACTATGTATCTATCGCCACATTCTATTTTTAGTTGGAAAACACAGAGTAAATCTCTCGCTCTCAGGTTGCAATCTAATCCGGCGGTTATCACTTATCTATATTTGATTGTCTTGCCTCCATACACTACTTCGACTGGCTCAGAGATGGGATACTGGCAAATTTGTCCTTGAAACGCAGACCGATTCTGAACTTCTTTTGATTCTGGTAAATTATAAATTGAAGAGACGACATGGATGCGCCTGTGTCCACTAGGCAAGTGCAGATTTTACCTTCAATCTGTAGAGACAACATAGGTTCCTCGTCAGACTTGCGTCCAGTCACTACCAGGTTTGCTAATCATAGGCATGTAAATGGGTTACTCTGAAAAAAGGAGATTTGTCCCCTTGGCTCCTGATTTTCCTGCCAGTTTCCTCTGTGCTCTCTCCATTCTCTCCATTGATCCCTCCATTCTCTTTGATCTTGGAGATTTCTTCCGTAACCACCCTCTGTCGTTCCTTTCTTTATTTGGGCACCCTCTACTGCAGTGACCTATCCCTCCGTAATGATGACACTGGTTCATTCCTGGTGGCCGGCATGTCCTTAACCCTGGTCTTTGGAGGGCTGGCTCTAGGGTAGATGTTTCCTTATAGTATCGGTCTGGATATTCCGGAACTTTAACTTCTCCCAGTCCATATTTTGCTGGTACTCTGGGGCTCCATGATTCCTGAATCGAATTTTGCTATTTATTTTCTCATCACATATTCATTTCTTGGTTGCGCCTGTGTCTATCCTGCTATCCTGCTTCTTTATGTCCGGGCTATCCTGCTTCTTTATGTCCTTCCAATGATATCTTACAGCCCTGGCAATTTGACTGGCACTATTTTATGTCCAGTCCATGTTATTAGTCTTAATGGCTTCTGCTACATTGGTGGGGAGACAATTCAGTAAAATGGCACAATATTGACGGGAATTTACTAAATTTCTGTAATTTATTGAGTGGAATTTACTCAATTTCTGTAATATATGATTGGTCCATATATAATTCTGAAAAACGCTCAAGAAACTCATCCGATCCTTCTCCCCTTTTTGGTCTTATATCTAATATTCTGACCTTCCTTCCATCGAGGGGATCTATCACAGTCGCTGCCTCAAAAAGGCTGGCAGCATCATCAAGGACCCACATCACCCTGGCTACACACTCAGGAATAGCTACTTCCCCACAGCCATCAGGCTATTAAACTTTGCTCGGACAAAACTCTGACCATTAATATCCCTCCATCTGTTATTTGCACTTTATTAATTTATTAATTCATGTGTGTATATAATTGTAGTCAATGCCTACTATGTTCTGTTGTGCTATGCAAAGAAAGAATTTCATTGTGCTGTCCGGGACACATGACAATAAACTCTTTTGACTTTGACTTTGACTTCTGAATATTCTGGCCAAATCGATTGGTTTCTGAAGGGTGTTGGCAAGAGCTGTTAAAACAGCTTCCTCCCTTGCTCCATTGTCCGCTATTATATTTGCAAGAGATTCATGCGATGGATGTCCTAATTCGTTAGGAATCTGGCATGCTCACTTGGGGTAATTATTTACTGGATCACCGCCCATAAATCTCGGGAATCAGCATGATAAACGTGCATTGTAGTTCTTAAGTGATCCACAAAAGAAGCGGGTGATTTTCTACGATCGGGTATTTGACTCAAAATAGCCATCATCTCGTTAAGCTTCCATGGGGAATAGACTCTAATTGTACGGGGATTATTTGCATTTAACCATATAATAACCATATAACAATTATAGCACGGAAACAGGCCTTCTCGGCCCTTCCAGTCCGTGCCGACCATTTATTTTCCCCTAGTCCCATCTACCTGCACTCTACCCCTCCATTCCCTTCCCGTCCATATACCTATCCACTTTACTTTTAAATGTTAAAATCGATCCTGCCTCCACCACTTCTGCAGGAAGATCACTCCACACAGCCACCACTCTCTGAGTAAAGAAGTTCCCCCTCATGTTACCCCTAAACTTCTGTCCCTTAATTCTCATGTCATGCCCTCTTGTTTGAATCTTTCCTACCCTCAATGGGAAAAGCTTATCCACGTCAACTCTGTCTATCCCTTTCATCATTTTAAAGACCTCAATCAAGTCCCCCCTTAACCTTCTGCGCTCCAAAGAATAAAGACCTAACTTGTTCAACCTTTCTCTGTAACTTAGTTGCTGGAACCCAGGCAACATTCTAGTAAATCTCCTCTGTACTCTCTCTATTACAGCATTGGCTGGATCAAAAGAAGGATTAGGCATTTCCCAGGGAACAGTCTAAGGGTTGTTTGTTTAGCTTCAGTATCTACCTCAGCCTTTTCAATTATGGTCTCACACCCAGATGTATCTTCCCCTTCACCAGGGGTGCACGGTATTTTCCAAAGGATTTCCTTCCTTCCTTAACTGCTCGTTCAATTTGTCTAGGGGTATGCTCTTCTTTTTCCATAAGTAATTTAGTCTTTTTCTTAGTTTGGCTTCTGGTACCGTGAATTCTAGGACTGTCTGTAATGGACGGAGTGGTCGGAGTTAAAGATGTTTGTACCCTGGGATTTGATTGTGCATTCCTATTACGCGGTCCGCAATGTGCATTTGTGGTATTGAGATCGATAGATGAATAAGGTGGTGGCCCTGAAGTTCTAGTTCTAACACTCTCCCAGTCAGAGTGTAGCGAGGATCTGGATGCAAGCAAAATATGAGGTGCTTTTTCACCAATTTGCGATGGGACTCACTCTAGCTATGGAAGAGGCCCAGGCCAGAAAGTTCTGATTCGGAATGGGAGGAGGAGTTGAAGTGCTGAGCCACCGGGAGATCAGGTTGGTTATTGCAAACTGAGTGGAGGTGTTGGGCGAAGCGATCGCCAAGCCTGTGCTTGGTCTCACTGATGTAGAGCAGTTGGCACCTGTTGACACATTTTCTCTGAAGGGACTGCTCCCACATGTACTGCAATTACTAGTCCGAAATATAGATAGAAAATTCTTACTCACTCTCCCTTAATCAGTTCCTCTTCATGGGAACAGATGACAGATTGTACGATAGGAACTGCATTCAGATTTTAAAGCAATAGCCTGCAGGAGATTCACATGATTAATTATTTTAATACTGTAATTCTTTTCGGGGATGGTTCTACGTGTGATTGATTTTAAGCCAAGATGTAAAGTATGAACATTTAAAGCTAATCATAAAGTTAGATGAAAATTAGTCCCGGAAAGAAATAATGGCATGGTACAGTTCCAATCTTCCCCTCTGATGGATGTCAGAATCTTCCATAAAGCGATTACAAACATTCATGAGATCTAAGTGGGAGCTAGCTTCCAAAGGAGGCTGATACAGGATTACAGGTGTAGAACAGAACGACAGCAGCCATTCATGTGCCAGCTTGTGTCAAAATATCAGCAAATAAACAGAAGGTAAGACAGAGGAACACATATTCAGGAAACTAGTTGTTTCTGATTCTTGAGCAAAACTTAAAAATCATCTTCCGAATCATCTTCCATTACTACTACTTGTCTTTAACCTGCTGTTCTTTTCCAAGTGCCACAGGGAAAATGTGTATCATTAATCGGCCTATATTAAGAACATTTCAAACATTACTTGTAGTTCAGTTTAGTTTAGAGATCACAAGATCATGTGATAGGAGTAGAATTAGGCCATTCGGCCCATCAAGTCCACTCTGCTATTCAATCATGGCTGATCTATCTCACCCTCCTAACCCCATTTTCCTGCCTTCTCCTAATAGCCTCTGACAACCATGGATACATCATGGAAACAGGCCCTTTGGCCCACCAAGTCCATGCCGACCACTGATCACCCGCTCGCATTAGTTTTCCCACTTTCTCATCTGCTCCCTACACACCAGGGGCAATTTACATAGGCCAATTAACCTACAAACCCGCACATCTTTGGGATGTGGGAGAAAGCCGGAGCACCCGTAAATCACAGGGGGAACCACAGACAAGGTCAGGGTTGAACCCGGGTCTCGGGTTCATCGTGAGGCAGCAGTTCTACCAGCTGTGCCACTATGATGCTAGTTTGCTAAAGCTATCATTTAAATATTTTCTCCATGGATATTAGAAGGAACTAGAAACTAATTACCATCCTGTTGTGATCCTTAAAACCTGAAAAATCCATTCTCACCTACTCTTGCAAAAAAGTTTCTGCAATGGCAAGGGTAGTTGTTGACCTCTGGAATTAGAAGGCTCATGGGCAGGCCACAGTAGTTTAGAACAGTGCTTCTTAAACTATTTCAGTGTCATTCACCCTTGAGTCTTTATCACAAAATTTCATTCACCCTCGACTAAATTTTCTTATGTTTATTGGTAATTTTCGTCTTATTCTACCCTTGTGTATAATTTTTTATATAACTTATTTTTGTTACATGAGCAAAAAACATAAATTGACTAATTTCTTAAGCATTTATTTTATTCAACTTTTTGAACGTCCTAAAAATATGTAAAGAAAACTAGGAGATAAAAAAGTGTAATTATTACTGGAGTTGGAAAATCATTCTATTAGAATGATAAAAAACCATTCCAATGTCTAAACACTGGGCTTAGCCCCATCCTACCCTTTCGGGCTTTGATTACTGCAATTGTTATCTTAGAAAACAAGTTCAAAAAAACATGGAATATGTAAATTGGCAACACAAAGTTACAGTTCAACAGTTGCCTATGGTGATCCTCCAGTCTTGCCTTCTATACATTTATGATCCCACTTGGTCATCTGGTCTTCCCTAAAATGTTATATTACAGTAACTTTGGGAAATATCCTGCTATTTTGAAATGAGAAAACTATAGGTAGTGAGAAAAAAACATATCAAATTTCCAGCTCCACTGCCATTAAAACCAATAAGAGCTTACTAACCACTTTAATAGACAATAGACAATAGACAATAGGTGCAGGAGTAGACCATTCGGCCTTTTGAGCCAGCACCGCCATTTAATGTGATCATGGCTGATCATCCCCAATCAGTACCCCGTAGCTGCCTTCTCCCCATATCCCCTGACTCCGCTGTTTTTAAGAGCCCTATCTAGCTCTCTCTTGAAAGCATCCAGAGAACCTGCCTCCACCACCCTCTGATGCAGAGAATTCCACAGACTCGCAACTGTGAGAAAAAGTGTTTCTTTGTCTCCGTTCTAAATGGCTTACTCCTTATTCTTAAACTGTGGCCCCTGGTTCTGGAATCCCCCAACATCGGGAACATGTTTCCTGCCTCTAGTGTGTCCAAACCCTTAACAATCCAAATAACATGCCATGTAATGGGCTGCCACTATTGTCTATTTATCCTTTTCACCCATGCCTATCCTTCGGTTAATTTATTGTGTTGCACAGGGAGCCAAATGCAACGTAATTTCGTTTGGAACTGCATGTATCAATGTATTTCTAAATGACAATAAAGTTTGTTTGACTTTTGACTTTTGACTTGTTTGAACAGTCTGAAGAATGGTTTCGGCCCGAAATGTTGCCTATTTCCTTTGCGCCATAGATGCTGCTGCACCCACTGAGTTTCTCTAGCACTTTTGTCCACCTTAACAATTTTATATATTTCAATGATATCCCCTCTCATCCTTCTAAACTCCAGAGTGTACAAGCCCAGCCGCTCCATTCTCTCAGCATATGACAGTCCCGCCATCCCGGGAATTAACTTTGTAAACCTACGCTACACTCCCTCAATAGCAAGAATGTCCTCCCTCAAATTAGGGGATCAAAACTGCACACAATACTCCAGGTGTGGTCTCTCTAGGGCTCTGTACAACTGTAGAAGGATGGCAATGCTTTTTTTAAGTATAGAAAAAATATATATAAATATCTGAATAAATTAAGTAATTCACCCTTCATTCACCCCTCTAGTTTCATTCACCCCCAAATAATTTCATTCACCCTTGGGTGAACCATTTACCAGTTTAAGAAGCACTGGTTTAGAGATACAGCATGGAAACAAGCCCTTTAACCCATCGAGTCCGCACCGACCAGCGATCCCCGCACACATATACTATCCTACACTCACTAGGGCCATTTTTACATTCATATCAAGCCAATTAACCTACAAACCAGTATGTCTTTGGAGTGCGGGAAGAAACCAAAAATCTTGGAGAAAACCCACGCAGGTCACGGGGAGAACGTACAAACTCTGTACAGACAAACACCCATAGCCAGGATCGAACCCGTGTTTCTGGCGCTGTAAGGCAATAGGTCTACCACTACACCAACGTCGTATAAGCTGATTCATTTGACGTTCTGGCCATAATAAGATGATCACAACAATCATTCTGCTGAGTGGGAATTTGCTCCCTTGTCACAGCAGCACTCACTGCAACATCCCTCCTTTCTATTGTAAGAGATCCATTGAAGCAAAGATTAATTTAGTCTTCCAGCTATTTCAAGACAGAGGAAAATATCACTATATGGGCACAAGAAACTGCAGATGTTGGATTCTTGACCAAAACACAAAGTACTGGAGGAACTCAGTGGGTCAGCAACATCTGTGTGGAGGAAATGGACAGCCGACATTTTGGATCAGGACCTTCTTCAGAATGATTGGAGTAGGGAGGAGAGAAAGCTGGAAAGGAGAGGTGAAGGTGGTACAAATATTGGCAAGTGATACATGAACTAATTTCCATGGTGGCTAAAATAGGAGGCTTTGTTTGCCAGATTGGTGTCGTAAGTGACAAAGGCTAGACCTGATAAAGAGACAAAAAGGTGTCACATCAGGAGAGTAGCAGAGGAGGAAAGAAATGTAAAGCTGGAGAGGGGCATATGGTGGAAGGGAAGAGGGATGAAGGGAAAGTGCAGGGAATAAAAGGGAAATGGCAGTGCCAGAATGAGAGATATGGGTGGAAAGAGTCGGGGGGAGGGAACGAAGGGGGATACAAGGGAAATGGATGTGCTGGAGGGAGGCATCTCTTTATAGGCATCTAACATAGATGCTATTTGTACATGACCTATTTAGGTGGTGCAGTTTGGTTTTAATAGTTTCCTTCCTTAACTTAAAGAAAGGTAACTTTGAAGGTATGAGACGTGAATTGGCCAAGAGACAGGCAAGTGATTCTTAAAGGGTTGCCAGTGGATGTGCAATGGAAGGTATTTAAAGACTGCATGGACGAACTACAACAATTGTTCATCCCAGTTTGGCAAAAGAATAAATCAGGGAAGGTAGTGCATCCATGGATAACAAGGGAAATCGGGGATAGTATAAAAACAAAAGATCAAGCATACAAATTAGCCAGAAAAAGCAGCCTACCAGAGGACTGGGAGAAATTCGGAGTCCAGCAGAGGAGGACAAAGGGCTTAATTAGGAAAGGGAAAATAGATTATGAAAGAAAACTGGCAGGGAACATAAAAACTGACTGCAAAAGTGTTTATAGATATGTGAAGAGAAACAGATTAGTTAAAACAAATGTAGGTCCCTTGCAGTCAGAAACAGGTGAATTGATCATGGGGAACAAGGACATGGCAGACTAATTGAATAACTACTTTGGTTCTGTCTTCACTAAGGAAGACATAAATAATCTGCCGGAAATAGCAGGGGACCAGGGGTCAAATAAGATGGAGGAACTGAGTGAAATCCAGGTTAGCCAGGAAGTGGTGTTGGGTAAATTGAATGGATTAAAGGCCAATAAATCCCTAGGGCCAGATAGTCTGCATTCCAGAGTACTCAAGGAAGTAGCCACAGAAATAGTGGATGCATTAGTGATCATTTTTCAAAACTCCTTAGATTCTGGAGTAGTTCCTGAGGATTGGAGGGTAGCTAATGTAACCCCACTTTTAAAAAAAGGAGGGAGAGAGAAAACGGGGAATTACAGACCAGTTAGTCTAACATCGGTAGTGGGAAAACTGCTAGAGTCAGTTATTAAAGATGGGATAGCAGCACATTTGGAAAGTGGTGAAATCATTGGACAAAGTCAGCATGGATTTACGAAAGGTAAATCATGTCTGACGAATCTTATAGAATTTTTCGAGGATGTAACTAGTAGAGTGGATAAGGGAGAACCAGTGGATATGTTATATCTAGACTTTCAGAAGGCTTTCGACAAGGTCCCACATAAGAGATTAGTATACAAACATAAAGCACATGGTATTGGAGGTTCAGTATTGATGTGGATAGAGAACTGGCTGGCAGACAGGAAGCAAAGGGTAGGAGTAAACGGGTCCTTTTCAGAATGGCTGGCAGTGACTAGTGGGGTACCGCAAGGCTCAGTGCTGGGACCCCAGCTATTTACAATATACATTAATTGGACGAGCGAATTGAATGCAACATCTCCAAGTTTGCGGATGACACTAAGCTGGGGGGTAGTGTTAGCTGTGAGGAGGATGCTAGGAGCCTGCAAGGTGACTTGGATAGGCTGGGTGAGTGGGCAAATGCACGGCAGATTCAGTATAATGTGGATAAATATCCACTTTGGGGGCAAAAACAGGAGGGTAGACTATTATCTGAATGGTGGCACATTAGGAAAAGGGGAGATGCAACGAGACCTGGGTGTCATGGTACACCAATCATTGAAAGTAGTCATGCAGGTGCAGCAGGCAGTGAAGAAAGCAAATGGTATGTTAGCGAAAGGATTTGAGTATAGGAGCAGGGAGGTTCTACTGCAGTTGTACAGGGTTTTGGTGATACCACACCTGGAGTATCGCATACAGTTTTGGTCTCCAAATCTGAGGAAAGACATTCTTGCCATGGGGATACAGAGAAGGTTCACCAGACTGATTCCTGGGATGTCAGGACTTTCATATGAGGAAAATCTGTATAGACTCGGCTTGTACTCACTAGAATTTAGAAGACTGAGGGGTGATCTTATAGAAACGTACAAAATTCTTAAGGGGTTGGACAGGCTAGATGCAGGAAGATTGTTCCCGATGTTGGGGAGGTCCAGAACAAGGGTGTCACAATCGAAGGATAAGGGGGAATTCCTTTAGGACCGAGGTGAGGAAAACATTTTTCACACAGAGAGTGGTGAGTCTCTGGAATTCTCTGCCACAGAAGGTAGTTGAGGCCAGTTCATTGGCTATATTTAGAAAGGAGTTAGATGTGGCCCTTGTGGCTAAAGGGATCGGGGGTATGGAGAGAAGGCAGGTACAGGATACTGAGTTGGATGATCAGCCATGATCATATTGAATGGCGGGGCAGGCTCGAAGGGCCGAATGGCCGACTCATGCACCTATTTTCTATGTTTCTATGTTCTATACTATCCTCAGCTAGCTCTCTATGTGGTTTGTGATTAAAACAGATTTGATACAGTGAATATTAAAATACCAAATGTATAGCCCACTGCTAGCCAATTTTTGCTACATGTCAGAATTTACCTCAAAATATTTAAGAAAAGGAAAATAGGTGCATGGAATGGAATCATTGGGTGGGCAGAAACAGCAAATGTCTCGCCCACTGCCACCCGATCTTGGCAATGTATCAGAATTTACCTCAAATTCGTTAAGAAATGGGAAATGGGTATTGTCCAGGAAGGCATGAAATGTGAAGAGAATTTAAAAGATCTTTAAAGGATGGACTAACTGTAATGTGTTAGTTTATGAGTATGATCACAAAGCCATAAAGGTTTTGAGAAATCCAGTCCTATTCCCTACATTTCTCATTCAGACAAACTCCAGATAGGATTTTTGCCAAGTGGCAGTTTTCCATCTTAGTTCATTAAAAGGCCAGTAAAGTATCTGTGCACATGCAGGACAGAAAAATCCTGTGTATAAACCCCAGTCTTTGCTGAGCTCATTAAGACAAATGTTTAAGATAGACACAAAAAGCTGGAGTAACTCAGCGGGACATGCAGCATCTCTGGAGAGAAGGAATGGGTGAAGGTTTGGGTCAAGACCCTTCTTCAGACTGAAATGTCACCCAAATCCATCTCTCCAGAGATGTTGCCTGTCCCATTGAGTTACTCCAGCTTTTTGTGCCTGTCTTCGGTTTAAACCAGCATCTGCAGTCCCTTCCTACACAAATGCATAAATGCTTAAATGACATTAGGCAACAGCAGCTTAGTATCTTCCATTTACATTCTTTATTCCGATTAAGATAAATCTAATTAAATGGAAATAAAATGCGTACAGAGACACATTTCCGGGCTATTAATTATGATGAAATAATGCTCTGCGAATCTTACTGGTAATATTCACAACTATCGTTCAACAATATGTTCTTTGTGTTCAATGATGAATTATCATCCACAGGATTTTTGCTGCCATGTTTTATTGCAGTGTTTGTTTTTTGCAGAATATATTTGGAAAATAAAATAAATGTGTGGTGAAAGGTGCATGCAACTTTAATATTGATTAAAAAAACCCCTGCTTATAATGACATATTTTGCTGCTCATGTTTTGGCCTGTAACGAAGGGGGCCGTCAACTGACCTTTAAGCACAAGACTGCAAACTGACAAGATTACAGTTGGTGCCAAAGTCAATCTGCCTTATGTCAGAACAAGACATCTAAAGAACGAAAATGGGGACATAAATATGTTCATGTAATGTCACTCTCATAAATATCATTCTCGATGTGGTTTAGCGATGGAGTGTTTTGCTAAAGTATAAATCATGTTGTTGAAACTGTAGAGGGCATCATTTGGGAGTATGTTTATATTATTTTATGATTTACAATTTGTTCAAACATTAGTAAATGTAAAAAATAAAAATTGGTTGTAGTTAAAAGTTTCTTTACAGTGAATGGACTGTGGAGGGCATCATTTGGGAGTATGTTTATATTATTTTATGATTTACAATTTGTTCAAACATTAGTAAATGTAAAAAATAAAAATTGGTTGTAGTTAAATGTTTCTTTGCAGTGAATGGACTGGTTTGTTGAAAATAAACCAAAGAGTAATTTGAGAAATAAATCTATTCAAACATTTCTAACCATGAATGTGTGTAAAGAACACAACACATAGAACATCGAAAAGTACAGCACAGGAATGAACTCTTCACCCCACACTGTTTGATGCCAAGAAAACAAATCTCATCTACCTGCACATCACTCACATCCCTTCAATCCCTGCATAGCATCAGTCAGAGTATTGTGCATATAAGGTAGACACAAAATGCTGGAGTAACTCAGCGGGACAGGCAGCATCTCTGGAGAGAAGGAATGGGTGATGTTTCGGGTCGAGATCTATTGAGTATAGAAGTTGGGAGGTCACGTTGCAATTGTATAATACGTTTGTGAGGCCGCATTTAGATTTATTGTGAGTTACACAAAAGGTGGAGAAACTCAGCGGGTGCAGCAGCATCTAAGGAGCGAAGGAGATAGGCGACGTTTTGGGTGGAGACCCTTCTTCAGACTGGTCAGGGATCAGGGAAACGAGAGATATAGACGGTGATGTGGAGAGATTAAGAACAATGAATGAAAGATATGCAAAAAAGTATCGATGATAAAGGAAACAGGCCATTGTAAGCTGTTTGTAGTGTGAAAATGAGAAGCTAGTGCGACTTGGGTGGGGGAGAGATAGAGAATGAAGGAATGCCAGGGCCCGAGGGCTGAAGGAGAGGTGGGAAGGGGAGGAGGCAGCCAGGGTTAACAGAATTGAGAAAATTCAATGTTTAAGCCCAGAGGATGCAGACTCCCCAAGCGGAATATGAGGTGCTGTTCCTCCAACTTGCGGTGTTGCTCACTCTGGCCGTGGAGGAGGCCCAGGACCGAAAGGTCGGATACAGAATGGGAGGGGGAGTTGAAGTGCTGAGCCACCGGGAGGTCGGGTTGGTTATTGCGGACTGAGCGGAGGTGTTCGGCGAAACGATCGCCAAGCCTCCGCTTGGTCTCACCGATATATATCAGCTGGCATCTGGAGCAACGGATGCAGTAGATGAGGTTGGAGGAGGTGCAGGTGAACCTCTGTCGGACTTGGAAGGACTGCTTGGGTCCCTGAAAGGAGTGGATGGGGGAGGTGAAGGGACAAGTGTAGCATCTCTTGCGGTTGCAAGGGAAAGTGCCCGGGGAAGGGGTGGAGCGGAAGGGAAGGGAAGAATTGACAAGGGAGTTGCGGATGGAGCGGTCTTTGCGGAAGGCAGACGGGGGGAGATGGGAAGATGTGGCGAGTGGAGGGGTCACGTTGGAGGTGGCGAAACTGGCGGAGGACTATCTGTTGTATGTGCCGGCTGGTGGGGTGAAAGGTGAGGACCAGGGGGACTCTGCCCTTGTTGTGAGTGGGGGAATGGGGAGAGAGGGCAGTTGCGGGGTATGGAGGAGACCCTGGTGTGAGCCTCAGCTATAGTGGGGGAGGGGAATCCCCGTTCTCTGAAGAATGAGGACATTTGTGATGATCTGGTGTGGAACATCACATCCTGGGAGCAGATGCGGCATAGACGGAGGAATTGGGAATAGGGGATGGAGTTCTTACAGGAAGCAGGGTGGGAGGAAGAGTAGTCCAGGTAGCTGTGGGAGTCAGTTGGTTTGTAGGGGATGTCGGTCAGGAGTGTATCACCTGCAATAGAGATGGTGAGGTCAAGGAATGGTAGGGAATTGTCGGAAATGGTCCAAGTGTATTTGAGTGCCGGATGGAAGTTGTTGGAGAAATGGATGAAGTCAGTCAGTTGTGTGTGGGTGTAGGAGGTGACACCAAAGCAGTCGTCGATGTAATGGAGGTAGAGGTCGGGGGTGGGGCCCTTTTATGCCAAGAACAAAGATTGTTCGACTTGCCCGACAAAGAGGCAAGCGTAGCTGGGGCCCATGCGTGTGCCCATAGCTATGCCTTGTGTTTGGAGGAAATGGGAGGAGTCAAAAGAGAAGTTATTGAGGGTAAGGACCAACTCCGCTAGGCGGAGGAGAGGGTCAGTGGACGGGTATGGGTTGCTCCTCTGGTCCAGGAAGTACCGGAGGGCTTTGAGACCATCCTGGTGGGGGATGGAGGTGTAGAGTGACTGGACGTCCATGGTGAAGATGAGAGGATGGGGGCCAGGGGAATGGAATGCGTGGGGCCGACGGAGAGTGTCTGAGGTGTCTTGAACATAGGTGGGGAGGGATTTAACAAAGGGGGATAGGATGGAGTCAAGGTATGTGGAAATGTGTTCGGTGGGGCACGAACAGGCAGAGACAATGGGTCTGCCGGGGCAGTCGGGTTTGTGGAATTTGGGGAGAAGGTAAAATCGGGCCGTGCGCGGCTGGGAAACGATGAGGTTGGAGGCTCGGGGGGGTAGGGAGCCGGAGTTGATGAAGTTGGTTATGGTGCTCGAGATGGTGGCCTGATGCTCGTCAGTGGGGTCATGGTCCAGGGGTAAGTAGGAGAAGGTGTCCGAAAGTTGGCGCATGGCCTCTGTTTTGTAGAGATCGATGCGCCAGACTACCACGGCACCTCCCTTGTCGGCGGGTTTGATAACCCAGTCTGGATTGTTACGGAGTGAGTCGATGGCAGTATGTTCGGGGGGGGAGAGATTGGAGTGAGACAGGGGAGTGGAGAAGTCGAGGCGGTTGATGTCCCAATGGCAGTTTTGTATAAAGAGTTCTAAAGCTGGAGGGCCACGAGGGGGGGTCCACGAGGAGGGGGTTCGTGGGAGACAGGAAAAGGGATCATCAGTGGGGGGCGAGGACTCATTCCCGTGGAAGAACACTGTGAGGCGGAGGCGACGGTAGAAGAGCTCCAAGTCGTGGTGGGCGCGGAATTCATTGAGGTGGGGACAAAGGTAAGACCTCTGCTGAGGACCGACCTTTGGTGAACATGCGGCAAGGATGGGGGTTGTGGCCGGAGAAAGGCAGGTGAGTGGACTGAGGACGGAGCGTTGTGTGGTGGGGGGTGGAGGGTGGTCTGGAGGTGGGGTGGTATGGGGGCTGTGGTGTGGGTGGGGAAGAGCAGGGGTTGCATGGTGGGGGGGGATGGGGAAGACCCAGAGGAATAGCCACTGAGGTCACCGGGGCTGGGGAGACGGGCACTAGGACCCAGTTCCGTTACAGAGTGGTGGGAGGAGTGAAGAACGTGGAGGCTTCAGGCCCCCTGCAGAGTCCATTTTGCAGGTAAGGCAACGGCTGCGGGCTGCTGGAGGGCGGTGGAGTGTCGTGGATCGGCGGGCCCGAAGGTAGGAGTCCGCGGGCAGTAGAGTCGGCGTCGGCGGGCAATGCGTGGGGGGTCCTGGTGGGCGGGAGGTCGGTGTGGCGGCAAGGTTCAGCCCGCCCGGTGAGGCGGCGAGAAGAGTGGGGTGCGGTGCGGCGGCCATGTTCGGGGAGCCCCGGTCCGGCGGCGATGCAAGGTGAGGTGGGTGCGGCTGTGATCTTCGGCGGGCCCAGTACAACGGCGATGCTGGATGGGCCCGGTGCGGCGATGAGGTTGGGTGGTCCCAGGGGGCGGCGAGGTTCGGCGGTCGCGTTGTACTGGTGATGGGCGATGGAATCGGGGAGGGGGAGATAAACAGAGTTACCGGGCAGGCAGTGGGGCTGGGCGTCATCGGTAGGCAGGTGGAGGTCGGCGGCAGCATCGGCGTGGAGGTCGGTGAAGGCGGCGTCCTGGTGAGTCCTGGAGGCGCTCCTTGTGGCCAAGATGGCGTCGGGGGACTCAGGCCGGAGGCTCGGGCCAGAGTGGAGGCCCGGGGCATGCGGGCGGTCGAGTCGGGGATTGTCGGTGGCTGGAACGGCCTGGAGGCGGGCTAATTTCAGGTCCTTGGTGGAGTTAAGGTGGGACAGGAATTGTTGATTGAAGTGGTGGATCTTCCGGAGGATGTAGTGTAGTTGGGGTCCATTGCAGGTCTGGGTGAGTGAGGCCCAAAGATTCGGGAGAGTCAATGCGAGGTCCTGCTGGTGCCGACGCATCACAACCAGGGTGGATCTTAGTGCCCGGTTGGAGAATTGTATTGTGTTCAATTCTGGGCACAATGTTAGAGGAAAGATGTTGGCATGCTGGAAAGGGTACAGAGAAGATTTACAAGTATGTTGCCAGCGCTAGAGGGTCTGAGCTATAGGGAGAGGTTGAGTATTCCTTGGAGCGCAGGAGGATGACGGATCTTATTGAGGTGTATAAAATCATGAGAGGAATAGATCGGGTAGATGCACAGAGTCTCTTGCCCAGAGTAGGTGAATCGAGGACCAGAGGACATAGGTTCAAGGTGAAGGGGAAAATGTTTAATAGGAAACTGAGGGGTAACATTTTCACACAAATGATGGTGGGTGTGTGGAACAAGCTGCCAGAGGAGGTAGTTGAGGCAGGGACTAACCCAACATTTAAGAAACAGTTAGACAGGTACATGGATAGGACAGGTTTGGAGGGATATGGACCAAACACGAGCAGGTGGGACTATTGTAGATGGGACATGTTGGCCGGTATGGGCAAGTTGGGCCGAAGGGCCTTTTCCCACACTGTATTGCTCTATGACTCTATGACTAACGTGCCGATCTGAAAGGCGCTTGATCATAATTTAAATGCCATAGATCATCGTCGGAGTCGTAAGCATGGAAACAGGGCCTAATGCCCATCTCATCTATGTTGACCAAGATGCCCCATCTAAGATAGTTCCATGTGCCCACATTGGCCCATACCCTTCTAAACCTTTCTTATCCGTGTACCTGTCCAAGAGAATTTTAAATGCTGTTGTAGTATCAGCCTCAACTATCTCCTCTGGCAGCTCGTTTCATATACTTACCATTCTCTGAGTGAAAAAGTTGGTCTTCAGGCTTGTATCTTGCCCCTCCCACCATAAACAAATACCTTAGCCATCAGACTCCTGAATGCCATGTAATGGGCTGCCACCATTGTCTATTTTATCCTTTTATCCATTTTTTTCCATTTTAACCTTCTTTTAATTATCGTGTTGCACAGGGAGCCAAATGCAACGGAATTTCATTTGGAATTGCATATATCGATGTATTTCTAAATGACAATAAAGTTTGTTTGACTTTGACTTTGACTTAACTGATTTTGTATTGTTCTACCCCGGGTAAAAAACTCTGTGCATTCACCCTAGATGATTTTACACATCTCTGTAAATCACCCCACAGCCTCCTGCGCTCCAAGGAATAAAGCCCTAGCCTGGCCAACCTCGCCCTGCAGCTCAACCCCTCAGTTCCTGGCAACACCATCGTAAATCTTCTCTGCACCCGTTCCAACTTAATTACATCCTTCCTATAGCAGGGTGACCGAAACTGAACACATTACTCCAATAGACCCAAGAGCCAGAGAAATTCAGCGGGTGAGGCAACATCTATGAAGCGAAGGTATAGGCGACGTTTCGTGTTGAGACCCTTCTTCAGATTAATGTCGGGGGGGGGGGGGGGGAAGGGGGAGGGGAGAGCGGGAAAAAGAAAGGAAGAGGCAGAGGCAATAGGCTTGTGGGAGAGCTGGGAAGGGGAGGGGATAGAGGTCTCCCTGAAATTGGAGAAGTCAATGTTCATACCATTGGGGTGTAAACTACCCAAGCGAAATATGAGGTGATGTTCCTCCAATTTGTGGTGGGCCTCACTCTGGCAATGGAGGAGGCCCAGGACAGAAAGGTCAGATTTGGAATAGGAGGGGGAAGTGAAGTGCTGAGCCACCGGGAGATCAGGTTGCTTATTGTGAACTGAGCGGAGGTGTTGGGCGAAGTGATTGCCAAGCCTGCGCTTGGTCTCACCGATGTAGAGCAGTTGACACCTGGAACAGCGAATGCAGTAGATGAGGTTGGAGGAGGTGCAGGTGAAACTCTTCCTTCGCCTGGAAAAATTGCTTGGGTCATTGGATGTAATCGAGGGGGAGGTAAGGTGACAAGTGTAGCATTTCCTACGGTTGTAAGGGAAAATACCAGGGGAGGGGGTGGTTTGGGTGGGAAGGGATGAATTGACGAGGGAGTTACGGAAGGAATGGTCTCTGCGGAAAGCAGAAAGGGCAGGAGATGGGAAGATGTGGCCTGTGGTGGGATCCCGATGGAGGTGGCGAAAATGTCGGAGGATTATATTATCCATGCTTTCTCCCTCCTTCCCCTCCCCTTCCCAGCTCTCCCACAAGCCTACTATCTCTGCCTCTTCCTTTCTTTTTCCTGCCCCCTCCCCCCCGACATCAGTCTGAAGAAGGGTCTCAACCTGAAATGTCGCCTATTCCATCCCTCCATAGATGCTTCCTCATTCGCTGAGTTTGTCCAGGTTTTTTGTCTACCTTTGATTTTTCCAGCATCTGCAGCTCTTTCTTAAACATTACTCCAAGTGAGGCTTCACTAATGTCTTGTACAACTGAAACATAATGCCCCAACTTCTATGCACAATGCCTTACCTGATGAATGCCAATTCACCAAAAGCCTTCTTGACTACCCTTTCTACATATGAAGCACTTTCAAGGAAATATGTACTCACTCCTAGATTCCTCTGGTCCACCATTTACTCTGAAAGTCATGCCCTGGTTTGCCTCCACAAAATGCAACACCTTGTACTTATCCGCATTAAATTCCATTAGCCAATCCTTAACCCACTTGCCCAGCAGATCAAGATCCTGTAGTGATGATAACCATCATCACTCTCTACAATACCACCCACATTAGTGTCATCTGAAATGTACTAATCATGCCTTGTACATTCTCATCCAAGTTATTTCTATAAACCATAAAGAGCAATGGGCGCAGCACCGATCCCTGAGGTACACTACTAGTCATAGGGCTTCAGTTCAAAATACACCCTTCCACCACCACTCTCTGCTTCTTTCTATGAAACCAATTATGTATCCAGTTAGCTAGCTCTCCCTGGGTGCAACTCGATTCATCCTTCCAGAACAGCCAACCATGCTGAACCTAATCAAAATCCATATAGACAATATCTGTGGCTTTGCCCTGGTCAATCTTTTTGGTTACTTCTTCAAAAAACAAGTTCGTAAGACACAATCTCCCATGCACAGAACCAGGTACAAAGCCATGCTGCTCTATAATACCCAGGCTTTTCCTTGCAGTTCTTCTTAAATACAGGCCAAACATTAAACACCCTCCTCATCTGTGTCTAACAATAATGCATATATCTCAGCCAAGTCTTCTGCAGTTTCTCTAGCATCTCACACCATGCTCAGATATATATTTATTCTGGCCTGGGAGATTTATCCACCTTCATATGCCCAAGGATATCCGGTACCTCCTTGACCATAATACAGTTTGTCTTTAAGACACCTCCATTAACTGTCTCAACTTCCATCACTTTCAAGTTTTTCTCCACAGTAAAAACAGAGGAGATATACTCATTGAGAGCCTTGCCCATCTCCCACAGCTCCAAACATAGATGACTGCTTTAGTTTCTGAAAGGCCATGTTCTCCATCTAATTACCCACATATTGTACAAATAAACTCTTGAATATTGAACAAATAAAATCCCTTAATTGTATCTGCCAGAGCCATTTCTTGCCACATTTATGCCCTCCTGATTTCCTTCTTTAAGTATCCTCCTCAGTCTCCTAAACTCCACCAGCATTGCACTAAAACCTATTCCCTTCATCCTGTATTTGTACACTGTGGACGACTCGATTGCAATCAAGTATAGTCTTTCCGCTACACCACTTTGGTATAGTGATATCATGCAACAAAAAAAGCATTTCACTGTACCTTGGTACACATGACAATAAAATATCTAACTAGCTTAATCCTAGCTGCCTTTATCTCAACAAAAAAACAAATAGTTTTGGAACCTACACCGTATAGCTCCTTCAATGGTCAGTACATGATCTGTACACACGTTGAGCAGAAAGATACCCAATATGAATCTCCTTCGCTCCATAGATGCTGCTGCACCCGCTGAGTTTCTCCAGCATTTTGTGTACCAAAGATGAATGTCACTTTTTCCTAGGCCAAGGGAATAATCCTTAGACACTGTGGAATCAACCCTGTTTTGGATGTGTATGTATTGATAGCATCTGAAGAAAGAGAAAATCATGGCCTTTCAAGCCTATGACCTTTACTGGAAGAACAAAGGCAACAGGCACATGGGAACACCGTTGCCTCAGATTCCCCTCCTGTTTGCTCACTGTTTTGATTTGGGAAAAAACTCGCTGGTCCCTCCCCATTATTGGATCTAAATCCTGAAACTCTTGCACCGTCAGTACTTTGGGAGTTTTTTTTGTGTGAGTGCCACAATCAATGGGATGTGGGCACAAATTAATAGACTACTCATTTCAGACTGAGGTGCAGACAATTTTTTTCTCTAAAAAAAAATTGAATATCTGAAATTCTCTGCCTCTACAGATGGTGGAGACCAGAACATTGGATGGTGGAGATATTTGAAGGATGAAGGAATTTCAAATTGGGGGATATGAGGAACTGGCACAGAAAATGAGTAAAGGGGAGTACAGATTAGCCATAATCATAATGATTGATGGGGCAGGCTGGAGGGCCTGGTTGCTACTCCTATCCTATTTTCTTGTAATAAGTTAATAGTGGGTCAAGAAGGAACCTTGTTGTGGGCAATTAGGGATGAAAAAATAAATGTTGGTCTCGCAAATGATCACTAGCTCCAGAAAACCGAATTAAAACTTTACATCTGTCTGAATAAGGTTTCTGACCCAAAATATCACTTGTTCATTTTCTCCAGAGATACTGCCTGACCCGCTGAGTTACTCCAGCAATTTGTGTCTATCTTTGGTGTAAACCAGCATCTGCGGTTCATTCCTACACATTAAAACTTTACATTCTGCACTCACAAATCAAAGATACATACTCTCCAGCAGCTTCACTGGATGGACGAAACACAATCATTCTGACTGAGCTAAGGTGTGCTGGGTCTAATTTTAGACATCACAAGATACTTCCAGGGTGAACAGCTAAGCCAGCACAATCAAAGAGAGATATAGAAACAAGGAACTACTGATGCTGGTTTACAAAATAAGACACACAGTGCTGTCAGTAAATCAACGGGTCAGGCAGCATCTCAGGAGAACATAGATAAGTGACCTGACTGAAGAAGTTTAGTTTAATTAGTTTAGTTGATTGTCACGTGCACTAAGGTTCAGTGAAAAGCTTTTTGTTGCATGCTACCCAGTTAATGAGACAACTATACATGATTACAATCAAGCCGCACAGTGTACAGATACAGGTAGGGAAGGGAGGGTAGGGAAGATTCAAACAAGAGGGCATGACATGAGAATTAAGGGACCGAAGTTTAGGGGTAACATGAGGGGGAACTTCTTTACTCAGAGAGTGGTGGCTGTGTGGAATGATCTTCCAGCAGAAGTGGTGGAGGCAGGATCGATTTTAACATTTGAAAGTAAAGTGGATAGGTATATGGACGGGAAGGGAATGGAGGGGTATGGTCTGAGTTCAGGTAAATGGGACTAGGGGAAAATAAATGGTCGGCACGGACTGGAAGGGCCGAGAAGGCCTGTTTCCGTGCTGTAATTGTTATATGGTTATTATATGGTTATAGGATAAAGGGAATAACATTTAGTGCAAGATAAAGTTCAGTAAAGTTCGATTAAAGATAATCAGAGTGTCTCCAATGAGGTAGATGGTAGCTCAGGACCGCTCTCTAGTTGGTGATAGGATGGTTCAGTTGGCTGATAACAGCTTGGAAGAAATTGTCCCTGAATCTGGACGTTTGCTTTTTCACACTTCTATACCTTTTGCCTGATGGGAGAGGGGAGAAACGGGTGAGTCTTGGGGTGAGACTCATCCTTGATTATGCTGTTGGCCTTGCTGAGGCAGCGTGGTGTAGATGGTATCAATGGAAGGGAGGTTGCTTTGCATAATGCTGCGTCCACAATTCTCTGCAATTTTTTGCTATCTTGGATGGAGCTGTCCCCAAACCATGCTGTGAATCATCCCAATAAAATACTTTCTATGGCATATCTTTAGAAGTTGGTGGGAGTTGTTGGGGACATGTTGAACTTCCTAAGTCTTCTACGGAAGTAGAGGATTTCTTAGAGGCCAAGTGTGCTTTCTTGGTCATTGCTTAGATATGGCTAGTCCAAGACAAGTTGCTAATGATATTTACACCAAGGTACTAGAAGCTTTCAACCATCTCTACTTTGGCGCCATCAATTTATACCAGGGTATGTGTACCACTTCACTTCCTGAAGTCGCTCACTATGTCTTGTTGACATTGACAGAAAGGTTGTTGTCTTGATATCAGGTTACAAAGTTCTCAATCTCCTTCCTGTACTCCGTCTTGTCATTATTCGCTATCCGGCCCGCTATGGTGGTGTTGTTCGTGAATTGGTAAATTGAGTTTGATTTGCACAGTTGTGGGTGAACAAAGAATAAAGAAGGAGGCTGAGAACACATCGTAGAGGAGCTCCAGTGTTAAGGATTATCGTAGAGGATGATGCGTCCACTAACTGATTTTGTTCTGTTGAAGGGTCATGACCCAAACCTTCTCTTATCCATGTTCACCAAAGATGCTGCCTGTCTCGCACTCTGTGTCTTCTTCAGCACAATCAAATCTGCATTTCAGACGCCTATATTTTTTTATATTTACCCTGTAGGGGGAGCTCTTGAGTTAGATATCACTCAGAAGTTAGAGCTCCTGATAAATTAGCCAGAGGGAAAGAGTGAACATTTAATGTTTAAGAAGGAATTGCAGATGCTGGTTTAAACTGAAGATAGACACAAGATGCTGGAGTAACTCAGCGGGACAGGCAGCATCTCTGGATAGAAGGAATGTGTGGCTGGAGAAGGGTTTTGACCCGAAATGTCAGCCATTCCTTCTCTCCAGAGATGCTGCCTGTCCCATTGAGTTACTCCAGCATCTTGTGTCTATCTTCAGTTTAAACCAGCATCTGTAGTTCCTTCCTACAATATCCTTTATATTATAGCAACATATTTGACTTTCATATTTTACCCCAGCATTTTGTGTCTATCAGCATTTAATGTTGATTATCTTTCATTTTAATTGATGAAGTTAGGCATTGTGGTACAGTTTTTAAGTGGTTTTCTAGAATTTTCTGGTCCAAGTACATCCAAAATCTTAATACCCCAGTATCTTGGATTCCTAGGATAGATCATGAACTTGAGTCCATCATTAATTTATCTATAAGATCCTATGTTGTAAACTGTATATATATATACAGAATATATTTATATATAAAACAGACTATAACACAGAAAGATTGTTTACAGGACTCCAATTACTGTTCATTTAGGATTGTAGGTTAATTGGCTTGGTATAAATATAAATCGACCCTCGTGTGTGTTGGCTTGGTATAAATGTATATCGACCCTCGTGTGTGTGTGCGGGGATTTGCTGGTCGGCGTTGATCCGGTGGGCCGAATGGCCTGTTTCCAAGCTGTATCTCTAAACAAAATTAAACTGAACTGGCAGATGGGTTTCCTCAGATTGAAAATCAAAAATATACAGATGATGGAAATGTGAATTAAAATCATAAAATGGTCAATATACTCAGTGGGCCAAGTAGTATCTGCATGAAAGAGAAGTAAAGAGAATTATTTTAGCTTCATCATAATTAGAACATTTTAGAAGCTGAGCATGTTCCGATAAACGTGTAAACATGTAGGGGCAGCTCAGTGGCACAGCAGTAGTGTTGCAGCCTCCCAGAGCCAAAGTACCAGGTTCAGCCTACGGGTGCTGTCTGTGTGGAGTTTACACGTCATCCAGGTGCTCTAGTTTCCTCCCATATCCAAAAGATGTGCAAGTTTGTAGGCTTCTGTAAAGTTTGTAAGTTGTAAGTTTGTAGGCTTCAAGTTAATTGGCTTCTGTAAATTGTTTCTAGTGTGTAGAGAGGGGATGAGAAAGTGGGATCATATAGAACTAGTGTGAACTGTTGACCAATGGTCGGCATGGACTCGGTTGGCGTGTTTCCTTGTTGTATCTCTCAACTAAAAATCCTTTTGATGACCTGACTTGAATCATAATTGCTGTTTCATTCTTCACGGGTGCTGTCTGACCTGCTGAATATTTCCTGTACTTTTCGTTTTTATTTCGATTGTCTTCCATCCTGATATATTCCTCCGGTCTCCGCATCCCTTTCCCTGATAAATACCATTGAGAAATATTCATTTAGGAACTCGCTCATCCCCTGGGTCATAGAAACATAGAATCATAGAAAATAGGTGCAGGAGGAGGCCATTCGGCACTTCGAACCAGTACCACCATTCATTGTGATCATGGCTGATCGTCCGCTATTAATAACCCGTGCCTGCCTTCTCCCCATATCCTTTACTCCACTAGCCCCCAAAAGCTCTATCCAACTCTCTCTTAAATCCATCCAGTGATTTGGCCTCCACTGCCCTCTGTGGCAGGAAATTTCGTAAATTCACAACCCTCTGGGTAAAAAAGTTTTTTCTCACCTCAGTCTTAAATGACCTCCCCTTTATTATGAGACTGTGGCCCCTGGTTCTCGACTCACCCAACATTGGGAACATTTTTCCTGCATCTACAAGCCCAGTCTTTTCAATCTTTCCTCAGATGACAGTCCCGCCATCCCAGGGATCAATCTCGTGAACCCACGCTGCACTGCCTCAATCACAAGGATGTTCTTCCTCAAATTAGGAAACCAAAACTGTACACAATACTCCAGATGTGGTCTCACCAGAGCCCTATACAACTGCAGAAGAACCTCTTTACTCCTGTACTGAAATCCTCTTGTTATGAAGGCCAACATTCCATTAGCTTTCTTCACTGCCTGCTGTACCTGCACGCCAACTTTCAGTGACTGGTGTACCAGGACACCCAGGTCTCGCTGTACCTCCCCCTTACCTAACATAACCCCATTGAGATAATAATCTGTCCCCTTGTTTTTGCTGCCAAAGTGGATAACCTCACATTTATCTATATTATATTGCATCTGCCACGCATCTGCCCACTCACTCAACCTGTCCAGGCCCCGCTGCAACCTCCTAACATTCTCTTCACAGTTCACACTGCCACCCAGCTTTGTGTCAACTGCAAACTTGCTAGTGTTGCTCCTAATTTCCTCTTCCAAAGCATTAATATATATGGTAAACAGTTGCGGCCCCAACACCGAGCCTTGCGGCACTCCACTCGCCACTGCCTGCCATTCTGAAAAGGACCCGTTCACTACTACTCTTTGCTTCCGGTCTGCCAACCAATTTTCTATCCATGTCAACACCCTACCCCCAATACCATGTTCTCTAATTTTAGTCACCAGTCTCCCGTGCGGGACCTTATCAAAGGCTTTCTGAAAGTCTAGATACACTACATCCATTGGCACCCCTTCATCCATTTTACTTGTCACATCCTCAAAACATTCCAGAAGATTAGTCAAGCACGATTTCCCTTTCATAAATCCATGTTGACTTGGACTAATCCTTTTACTGCTAATCAAATGCTCCATTATTACCTCTTTAATAATTGACACCAGCATCTTTCCCAACTTCGAAGTCAGGCTAACTGGTCTATAATTCCCAGTTTTGTCTCTCGCTCCTTTCTTGAAAAGTGGGATAACATTAGCTATCCTCCAATCCACAGGAACTGATCCTGAATCTATTGAACATTGGAAAATGATCACCAATGCGTCCACTATTTCTAGAGCCACCTCCCTGAGGACCCTGGGATGCACACCATCCTTCAGTCCCATTAGCCTACCCAATACTATTTCTCGCCTAATGAAAATTTATTTCAGTTTCTCTACCCCCTTAGATCTTCTATCCTCCAGTACATCTGGGAGATTGTTTGTGTCCTCCTTAGTGAAGACAGATCCGAAGTACCTATTCAACTTTTCTGCCATTTCCTTGTTGCCCATAATTATTTCACCCGTGTCTGCCGTCAAGGGACCCACATTTGACTTTGCTATTCTTTTTCCCTTAACATATCTAAACAAGCTTTTACTGTCCTTCTTTATATTCCTGGCCAGCTTCTCCTCGTTTTTCATCTTTTCAGCCCGTATTGCCTGTTTTGTTTCCTTCTGTTGTCCTATGAAAGTTTCCCAATCCTCTGGTTTCCAGCTACTCTTTGCTGTGTTGTACATCTTTTCTTTTAGTTTTATTCTATCCCTAACTTCTCTTGTCAGCCACGGTTGCCTCCTACTCCCCTTAGAATCTTTCTTCCTTTTTGGAATAAAATAATCTTGCGTCTTCCGGATTATGCCCAGAAATTCCTGCCATTGCTGTTCCACCGTCATTCCTGCTAGGATCCCTTTCCAGTCTACTTTGGCCAGTTCCCCTCTCATGCCTTCATAGTCCCCTTTGTTCAACTGCATCACTGCCACTTCCGATTTAACGTTCTCCTTCTCATATTGCAGATTAAAACTAATCATATTATGATCACGATCTCCAAGCGGTTCCTTTACCTCGAGTTCTCTTATCATATCTGGTTCATTGGACAACACTAAATCCAGAATTGCCTTTTCTCTGGTCGGCTCCATTACCAGCTGCTCTAAGAATCCATCTCGGAGGCATTCTACAAACTCTCTTTCTTGGGATCCTGAACCAACCTGATTTTCCCAGTCTACCTGCATATTGAAATCCACCATCACCACAGTGGCATTACCTTTGTTACATGCCAGTTTTAACTCCTGCTGCAACTTACACCTTACATCCGGGCTACTATTTGGGGGTCTGTAAATAACACCAATTAGTGTCTTCTTGCCTTTACAATTCCTCAACTCAATCCACAATGACCCTACCTCGTCAGTCCGTATGTCTTCCCTCGCAAGGGACTGAATTCCATCCCTCACCAGCAGAGCTACCCCCCCCCTCCTCTGCCCACCTGCCTATCCTTTCTATAGGATGTATAACCCTGAATATTAAGTTCCCAGGCCCGATCCTCCTGCTGCCATGTCTCAGTAATCCCCACAATGCCTTATCTACAAACCTCTAACTGAGCCTCAAGCTCATCTACTTTACTTCTTATACTTCGCGCATTCATATACATAGGGTCCACATATAGATTACCCCTCTGTTCCCTTCCTTAGAACACCTCTTCCTCCACCTGCACCAATTGCAGCACACAATGAGTGAATCACTGATTCGATTACCTAAAGTGCTTACTGCTCTATCTATTTGGTTGAGTAGTACCTAACGTTGAGAACACAGATCTCTACACAAAGTACATTTTTCTGCGAATAGCTACACTTTACACATGTAAACAATGGTTGAGAAATAGCACACTTTAGCCAATTGAACAATATCTATGGTGCATATTCACCTATGTAACTGAAGCTGATGGGAGAAATGCACATCACGATACATTAATCATCTTGACGTGCTCAGGGCAGAGAGATGTACCGAAGGGGCTAACATTGCAACGCAAAGGTATTTGCACTCAATCCAAATACGCTTAAAACCAGAGTACTCCTTGATGCACAATCTGGAAAATCTGATAACATTTCATCAATAGAAGTATGACAATTCATTCAGTTAGCAACATTTGGATAAGATCACTGCTGTGTCACACTTTTGTGTACAAGCGATCACTTTCGACTCATGTTCTCCCACCCATTCCGATCATGTAGTGGACACCTGGAGAACAGACAGATTATTTTTTCCATCATACCCTCCCGCTTATATTTTGCAGCCTCTATCGAGAGTTCCTCTGTTAGAAGTTGCGGTGATAAGTATCAGAAGAGCAGACCATGTAAGGTGGAAGAATTATGAGGTAGGAATACATTTCACATTGAAAGTCAGACTTCATTATTGCCAGAATGGAATGATTAAGGAGAATCCAAAGAGATTTTTGAAGGTAGACACAAAATGCTGGAGTAACTCAGCAGGACAGGCAGCATTTCTGGAGAAAAGGAATGGGTGACATTTTGGGTTGAGACCCTTCTTCAGACTGATCTTTGAAGTATATTCTATATACTTCAAATATACAATAATATATTCTATATATAATAACCTAGAGATTTTTGAAGTATATTGAAGGAAAAAGGGTAACGGGAGAGAATAGGACCCTTCCAAGCTAAAGTATCCATCTATGTGAGGATATGCAGGACATGGACAAGGTACTCATTGAGTTTTTCTCCTCTATTTTTAATGTTGAAAAAGACATGAAGACAAAGGGAACTTGGGAAAAGTAATGAAGATGGTTCGACGACAGTCCGTACTACAGTCAAGAAGGTACTGAGAAGGTGTATGAAGGTAGATAAATCACTAGGGCCCAATCAGGTATATCCAAGGTCACTAGGGAAGCTAGCAAAGAGATTGCAAGAGCCCTGGTTATGTATATCATCGTTAGACACGGGTGAAGTGATGGAAGACAGGAGAGTGGCTAATATTGTGTCTCTAGTTAAGAAGTGCCACAACAAAAAAAACCTGGCAACCAGTAAGTATGGTGGGAATGTTACTGGAGGGGGTTATGAGGGATAAAATATACATGCATTTGTATTGGTAGGTGTTGATAATGCTTGATAGACACAAAAAGCTAGAGTAACTTAGCAAATCAGACAGCATCTGTGGAGAAAATGGTAGGTGACGTTTCGGGTCGAGATCCTTCTTCAGATAGTCAGCATGGTTTTGTGCGTGGTAGATCGTATATCACAAATTTGATTGCGTTTTTGAAGAAGTAACCAAGAAGGTTGATGAGGGCCCCATCTCTGTTTCTTTGTGAATCAAGGAGGTCTCTCGCTCTCCCCTGACGATATCTCTACATAGTAGGTGTGTGGCTCTGTGGCTTTGAAGACCTGTGGTCCTTAATTGATTGCAGAGCAGCAAAGTCTCACCTGCTGCTCTGAATTTAACCCAATTCCACCGGGAACCACATAGGTGATATTTTAACATTACTTTCTCATGTGAAGCATCATGATGCTCTTGACCAATTTTGACCAAATTTGTGATTTTAGTTTTTGAGAAGGTCCTGATCTGCCATCGGCGCTAAACGCTATGATGTTTTACTGTAACAAAATAAGGTACATAGAACAGTACAGCCCAGGGATGGGCCCTTCGGCCCACAATGTATGTAGCGAACATGATGCCAAATTAAACTGATCTCATCTGCATGTACATGATCTATAATATTCTATTCACTGCACTTCTATATGCCTATCTAAAAGCTTCTTAAAATGGCACTATCATATAAGCCTCCACCACCACCCTTGGCAATTTGTTCCAGGCCCCCACTACTCTCTGTACACAAAAGTGCCTCACACGTATCCATTAAACCTCCCCCCTCTGACAATCTACTCCTAACACATTTACTCTCCTAATATGCCATCCTAAGATGTTCAACACCAATCCTACTCACCAGCAACTAGGGTTGCCAAGTTTCTCACTCGCAAATAAGGGACAAATGGTCAAAGTACGGGACAAATTCCCAACGGCAATTTGTTGACCGACTCGGCCGTGGCTGGGTGAATGATGAGTTGGCCCGGGTGCTGAACTGTACACAAAGCCCAGCCGGTAGGCCAGCTGAGGAGTTTTGGATCAGGCCGCGCGACGTCGCGTGCAAAGTCCGGCACCCAATCCAACTCATGAACCGATGATCAGCCATGAGAAGGAGGGGTGGTGGCGGTAAGCGAAGGTCCGAGCGTTGGGGCCATGGGTGAGGCGCTGCTGCTGCACCTCATGGGCTGCACTACATTGGAATGGGTGAGGCGGTGATCCGACCCGACAGTCCCCTCAACCCGAGTAGCAGCAATCAAATACAGGACAAGGACGGTCCTGTACGGGACAAACCAATTTAGCCCAAAATATGGATGTCGCAGCTAATACAGGACAGTTGGCAATCCTACCAACAACCCTAACAGTAACTTGTTCACTATTACTTATTATACCATCTCTCAATATGATGTGAATGATGTGAATATGAACAAATTCCCGTTATTTTTCTTTGAGCTGTTCTAAGAATAAACAGGTGGTGGAGCTCTACTACAGGTTTGCACAATTATTATGGTCAAGTCAAGAGTCAAGAGGGTTTTAATGCCCTGTGTCCCAGATAGGACAATGAAATTCTTGCTTGCTGCAGCACAATGGAATATTGTAAGCATAATACAGAACAGTTCAGTGTGTCTATATACCTTAGACCATATATATACACATAAATAAACAGATAAAGTGCAATAGGCGGTTATAGTTCAGTGTTTGTTTGATGTCGTGTTTAATAGCCTGATGGCTGTGGGGAAGTAGCTGTTCCTGAACCTGCATGTTCCAGGACATGGTGTGGTTACGGGATGTTTGTAACAATATGGTTTCTGGTTCAAATTGTACAGTCTGGGTGGTGCCATTCAGATATGAAGTTGCTCAAATTAAATTCAACTAGATGGTTGGAGATCAGATTATAGAGGTAGAACTGAAACAGGTGAAAAATGACGTTTCTGGGGCATTGTATGAAAGAGATGAAACTGTACGGTTGTTTTTTTCTTCTTCTTTGGTATCCCAAACAATCTTAATCTACATGCAAAACTGTGATCACTTAAAATAATGTAAAAGGAACATCATAGTCAGCCATGAAACATAGGTCTGGTACTCTTGGACTGTGCTAGATGGCAACTAGTGTGCACCGAATACCTGCAGAACCCAATTTTATTGGCATTTTGCATTTGAGCCTTATATTTCACGGTTTCATTTATTTAATGTCGTATTGCTACCTGCCTATATTAATGACGTTTCCTGTTGCTGCATGAGAATTAATAGCAGCTTGCTTTGAAAAACAATTTCTATTTGGGGAGCAGGAAGCTTTCCTAATTTCCTGCCCACACATTTCATTTTAACGAACGCGTCTGAAGAAGGGTCTCGACCCGAAACGTCGCCTATCTCCTTCGCTCCTTAGATGCTGCTGCACCCGCTGAGTTTCTCCAGCTTTTTGTGTAACCCTCGATTCTCCAGCATCTGCAGTTCCTTCTTTAACAAGAAAAACAGATTAACTGGTTATTCATCTCACTGCCTTTAATGGGACATCTTTACGAAGAAAATGGCTGCCGCATCCATTGCATGGTATTAGTAATGGATTTGGGATGTTTCTGGGAGATGTGATAAGGTGTTATACGAATTCAATAATGGTGCGGAAGCAAAAATCCAAAACAGCTGTGTCCCTGATTTATCAAAGCAGTCGAGAAGTCTGTGTGTTTATAGATACAAAGATTGCACTGGATTGATAGACAATGAGTTTAGTCAATGTTTATAAATGCAAAGCTGGTTTTTGGCCTCCATGACTGCTTGGTGTTTATAAACTTGAAGAATGTACATTCATAAGTACAAAGATCGCATCTGCATTTTTGACCAGCAGATGTTTCAATAATGCAACAATTGATGGTTGGGCTAATTTATTTGACTGTAAAAAATACATTTGTCATAATGGAATTAAGCTAAAAGTAGACATAAAAGCTTCTCCAAACCGCTGTGTAATATGAAACTAAACAGTCTCGGGCAGATGATTGTCCCCGTACTTACTGTCTAGGCCTGGATGCGAAGAGAGTCACTTAGGCAGAATTCACTGGGGTCACCTCTGCGATTGGGACCGTACTATTGTGTGCATTTGCCTTTCCTTCAAAACAGATCAAAAACGAAGACGAATGGAGTAAAAAGAATTGAGAACATAAGCATGTAGACCATTTACAGCTATTGTGAACACTTGCAGCCAACTCCAGTGGCAGTCAGTTATATGGCTCATTAGTTGTAATCATTTCATTCAGAAAAATCCATTTTTTTGTCATCATTTACTTTCATTGTTTACTCAGTAAATTAATGTTATTTGTTTAAATCAGCATACTCTCATTGGTGTATACCCAGTATTCATCATGTGTTTAATAGGGAATGTTTGACATGTTAGATATGGCTTAATAAAATCAGGAAACTACAACCAAAATATCTTGAAAATGACTGGTATGTATAAGCTTGGACTATTTGGATAAGATATGAATTCAATCCCACCATGGAGGTTGAGGTATTTAAATTCCATGAAATTCATGAATAAATAGGTAATATCATAAGGAATACTATTGTTGCACACAGTGATTACGATCCAAGGACTTTATTAACATTACAGCATAGGTAACTTCACCTTAGCACATAACTCCAATAGTGAGGGAGAAAGGGCAGGGAAGCTTTCTGTTAAACTAGTGGGCATAGCAACAAAGCATGCTTCATAACATGAGTGACACTGATCTACATCCTCCCTCTGAAAGAATTAAATGTCAGCACAAAACCATTGACTAAATAAGGCATGCATAGCAGTTGATAACAAGCTAAGGAAAGTCAAACATAGCCCGGGTACTTCACGATGGGCTTGCAGACACGACCAGCATGTATGCGATAAAAACCATCTCTGTTTTTCCCCACCGGGGGTAGAGTTTCACAGGTGACGGAAATTGAATCAACATTCCCGGTGATGAAACAGGGGACTGTGGCACAGGTGGAGGGGGCGTCGGCACTTGCAAAGCAGCCGCTCCAGAAGTGGGTTGTTGTGCTGGTGCAGGCGGATCAATGCCTCTGGATACAGACGGAAGTACACTTGTACGGTCTGGTAATACGGAGGTGGAGCTGGCTCATTCACAGGCAGGATATGTCATCTGTTATGCCTGTAGGTGCCACCATCAGCACTGACCAGATATGAGCATTGCTCAGAAGTAGTTATTTGCTGAATCGGCATGAATCGGTTTGTTAAAGATGCTGATCAGAGGTTGGTGATCAGTTTCAATCGTTACCGTATGTCCGAAGATAAAATCGTTAAATTTCTTGCAGGCGAAAACAACCGCCAGCAGCTCTTTCTCAATTTGGGCATAGCGTTGTTCTGTGTCAGTCATAGTGCATGAGGCATAGGCAACAGGTTTATTTCTGCTTCCGACATTTTGAAGACATGCGGTGCCCAGTCCATGTCGTGAAGCGTCACAAGTTAGTGTGACCGGTCGTTTCGAATCAAATTAAGCGAGAGTTGGAGCACAAGACATCTGCTGCATAAGAGTGTCGAACGCCCTCTGCTGTTGCTCGTGTCAGGACCAAGCAGTGTCTTTGTGTGTAAGATGGTGCAACGGGGCTGATATTTCACTGAAGTCCGGAATAAATTTGCTCAAGTAGTTAACCATGCCAAGGAATCTCTGCAGACCGATGCACCTCACGATGCTGCAGATCGAGCAACAGCATGCGAACCCCCACAGTTAAAACAATTGTTTATTAGTCTCACAATTAGTGTTCTCGGGCACTTGAGGAGAACGGCGAGAGGTTTAATAAGACATGCTGGCAACATTAATATCACGACCAACTTTTGTAAGAGCGTCAGCCATTTCAGCAATGCGCCAGTGGTTTTCAACAGTCTCTAGAGTAAGCTCAGCATCCCGCAGTAACTCGTTGTGTAATTTATCTTTGTGGACACCATAGACCAAACGGTCATGGACTAGGCTATCACATATATCCCTGAAATCGGATCGAGTGGCAATGTGCTTCAAGGCACTGACATACATCTCCACAGGTTCTCCCTGTCTCTGGCTTCGGGAAAACAACAAATGCCTCTCCATGACCAAGTTAGTACGTAACTCACATAACTGTCGGAATTTGCATAGTAGGCAGTCAGGGTCTCGGATAGACTCAGCGGGATCTATCTGGACACCAGCTGAGTCAAATCTAGCCGGTTCATATTGAAATCTTCTAGCACGTCAAGCAGTTTCTGTGCCTGGTAGATTAGGAGAAATTGACGCTCGAACACCGAGAGCAGCAGTAGGGTGAGCCGTTTCAAAGTAAATTGAGAAATCTTCTACAAACACACGCCACCGCTCTGCGAGGTCCTCGTCAAACACCAAGATCTCTGGTTTTCTGAGAGCAGAAACCATAGTTATATATACCGGAGAAAACAACAAACTAAAATAAAAGCAATATAACTAAGCAAGGAGTGAGTCTGTACATTCTGACACCATGTTGAGCTCCTGCTGTTGGAATAACTGAAGTCCCACACAGTGATTAAGATCCAAAGACTTTATTAACGTTACAGCATAGGTATCTTCATCTTATCACGTAACTCCAAACGTGAGGGAGAAAGGGCAGAGAAGCTTTCTGTTAAACTAATGGACGTTGCTACACAGTATGACAGACCATGAGTGACACTCATCTACGCTATGAAACCATTGGTTTGTTGTAAAAATCCACCAGATTCAGGAAAGGAATCTATCATCGTTACCTGATCTGTCCTTTGTCCAGCAATTTGATTGACTCTAAACTGGCTTTGGTATTGGTGTATTATTGTTACAGCTACCAAGATAAAGTGAAAAACTTTATTTTGTATGTTATCACATAAATTATCCATGCATGATTACAATCAAACTATATATGAGTATAACAGGTAGTGTAAACAGAGAAAGGAAACAAAGTGCAGAATATAGCTTTACAGCTACAGAGGTTCAGATTTTAAAATGAGCAAGGCCGCAATGAGGTAGATTGGGAGACCAGGAATACATCCCTAGTTTATTAGAGGACCACTTAAGAGTCTGAAAACAACAGGAGGGTAATCTGTTCTTGAATCTTTTAAGCTTTTGTATTTTCTGTCCGACGAGAGAGTGGAGAAGAAGGAAAGACTGGGGTGTGAGTGGTCCTTGATTACGGAGCACCCAGAGAAAAGCATGTAGTCACAGGGAGAACGTTCACATTCCGTACAGTCAGGAACGAACCCGGGTTTAAGGTGCTGTATGGCAGCAACTCCACTGCTGCACCACTGTGCCGCCAAATTATTGCTGATATTTATGCTGAGGAACTTAAAGCTCTAGACAATTTCCTAAATTCAACGAATTTTGAACATAAAATACTGTAAATCGGTATGCTGATAGTTTTGGACAATATCCATCTGCAGTTTAAATTTCCTTATCATTTGCCGCACTGTGGTACTGCCAGATTGCAACACAATCTGCGTACAATATTATCAAGCTGAAATCTCCACTGAAGTAATATTTCCACATTGTTCTCAGAATGTTGGAAAGTCTGTGCGACTTTATGAGATGATAGATCTTCTTATAGTTGTAACTGTTTCTGCTAACTTCCCTTATATTCCAAGCTACGATTAAAAATCATGTGAACAGTGGATTTTTGCAATAATCCAGCAGCTTTAGCGGTCATTAATTTTCTGGGGCAACTCAGTAATGACCACATTTATTGAGCCTATGGAGTTTAAACTCTGCTGGTTGAGTATCATAAGCACTGCTCTGCCACAATGCATTGACCTATGAGATGCAGGAACGCTGTTAAATTGCTTCCCCAATCTTTTCCTTTCTTCTCTACAGCAGCGGACATTACTGCAGCAAAATTATTATATAGGCCCTTGTGAGATCCAGCTATTCAAACTGATCTATTGTTCAGCTGTACCAGACGGTGTATTTATGAATAGGACTATCGGGTTGGGATGTGGGGAAGTTAGGCGAAGCTTTATATATTTTTCTAGAATAAATTCTCAAGAGAACATCTTATTGCATTTATCTGGAATCATTTTCCTAACGTGAGGGGGTAGTTCAAGAAGAGACTTTTGATAGTGTCTCAGGAATTGAAGCAAATCTATTTATTTAAGATATATCTTAGCATGGTTTCTTACTTATAGGCATGGCCAATCAATGGTAAAATTAATCACATTCCTATGTTTATTTTGAATACTTTATTCATATATTAGGGGAGCAAGTAAACTAATTAATTCAAGTAGAGTTGAGAATCAAGTAATGCTTTTCAATTTGGTTGTGTATTTCCCTGACAAACATATGCTCAGATCATTGTACATATTCTCTGCCCATTTGGGATGGCGTTTGCTAATGTGTGCAAGCTGCTTCATCAAATGTTGACACCTGATAACTAGCTAACTTTTCTGTGTGGGAAGGAACTGCAGATGCCGGTTTAAACTAAAGATAGACATAAAAAGCTGGAGTAACTAAGCAGGTCAGGCAGCATCTCTGGAGAAAAGGAATAGGCGACGTCCGGGGAAAGGGTAACGAGAGATATAGGCTGTGAGGTGGAGAGATATAGAACAAATTAATGAAAGATATGTAAATAAGTAATGATGCTAAAGGATACAGGCCATTGTTAACTGCGTGTTTGGTGAGATCAAGTTACAGACAATGAGACTACAGGACGACTTTGAAGCTGGTACGGCTTGGGTGGGGGAGGGATGGAGAGAGAGGGTGAATGCAATGGTTACGAAGTTAGAGACAATAGACAATAGACAATAAGTGCAGGAGTAGGCCATTCGGCCCTTCGAGCCAGCACCGCCATTCAATGTGATCATGGTTGATCATCCACAATCTGTACCCCGTTCCGGCCTTCTCCCCATATTCCCTGACTTCGCTATCTTTAAGAGCCCCATCTACCTCTCTCTCTTGAAAGTATCTTTTCATAGCAAACTAAGTTGCACTCTGACATGTATACAAAAATGTTAGAGAAATCAATATTCGTTCCACTGGGGTGTAAGCTGCCCAAGCATTTGGCACCCTCTGACTATGGGACAACATCTCATATTCCGCTTGGGCAGCTTACATGCCAGTGGTATGAATCTTGATTTCTCTAACTTTTCTGTGTACATGTCAGAGTACGACTTAGTTTGCTATGACAAGATATGACTGTCAAAATGATATACCTGACATTTGCATTGTTGAAATCTTGGGGTGAACTAATTCTGTACAGCCATCATATTTAAAACCCCAGATTTACTAGTTGACCGAGAAAATGCATAAGTATTCATTTAATCTTCCTGATAGTTAGCTTAGATTTGGCCTTGTACAACGTAGAAATAATGAACTCTGATCTACCTTAATCCACCTAATTTGAAAAACTATCAGCTGAACAGGGTTCACTGCCTTTATAACCTTAATTATAACTTTACTGTCGTGTTGTTACTTGTGAGCGGAGCACTAAGGCAAATTCCTTGTATGTGTTCATACTTGGTCAATAAACATTTTCATTCATCCATTCATCATATAATATCTCTATAATTATAAAACTCTGATCGTGTGTGTGTGTGTGTGTGTGTGTGTGTGTGTGTGTGTGTGTGTGTGTGTGTGTGTGTGTGTGTGTGTGTGTGTGTGTGTGTTCACATCTTCTCGAAAAAACAATGCGCTAATGGTAAAATGTTTACATATTCCGGTCGAGATTTATCCAGTGGACTCCGAAATCATCTTATCTGAAAAGTTCATGCATTATTTCTCGAGTTATTAATCAATACGTTCATAAATCTGAAATAACTTTGAATCTAAATGAGATGGTCTCGCTGATGACATCACAATGGGTCTGCTCTGCTTGGCCTGTGCTGTGTTTCACGTGCTGTGAGTGATGTCACCCCCTCGCCCACATGCTGTCCACCCCGCATGGTCTGAATCCGCCCCGCCCGCTCAGCGTCTGCCCCACTCGCCGAGTTCAAGTCTGCCCTCTCCCTCTCTCTGCCCCCTCCTCTCCTGCTTTCCCCCCTCTCTTCTCCCCCCTCACCCCCCTCTCTTCTTCTCTCACCCCCTTCTCACCCACTCTCTCCCCCTCCCCCTCTCTCCTCCCCCTCTCCTCCCCCTCCTCCCCTCCCCCCTCTCTCCCCCTCTCTCCTCTCCCCCTCTCCCCTTTCTTCCCCACTCTCTCCCCTCTCTCCCCCTCATTCCCCCCTCTCTCCCCTCTCTCTTCCCCCACTCTCTCCCCCCCACTCCCCCTCAGCCCCCCCTCCCCCCTCCTCTCCCATCTCTCTCATGCCTGCTCCCCTCTCTCTCCCCCCTCTCTCCCCCTCTCACCCCCTCTCTCCTCCCCCCCCTCTCTAGCCATCTCATCCCTTCTCTCCCCCCTCTCCACCCACTCTCTCCTCCCCCTCTCTCACTCCCCATCTCTTCCTCCCTGTCCCTCTCCCCCTCCCCTCCTCCCATCCCCCTACCCTCCTCTCCCCCTACCTTTCTCCTCCTCTCACCCCCTCTCCCCCCTCCTCCCCCCCTCTCTCACCCTCTCTCCCTCCTCTTTCCTCCCCTCCCTCTCTCTCCCCCTTTCTCTGGTTAGTGTGTGCATGTGTTGGGGGTGGTTAATGTGTGTGTGTGTGCAGGCTGTGCCCCCCCCCCCATTCCACCGCAACTGCATGTTGGGACCCAATGAATCCCCCTAGGTCTAGTACCTATTAAAATTCTGATCTTGGATGTGTCTGTGTTTGCTTGTAATCACATCTTCTCGAATAAATTACACAATGATGCTAAATCTTTTATATCTTCCGGTAGAGATATTTCCCTTGGAGTCCAAAACTACTTATCTGCTTTATTTCTCGAGTTATTCATGAAAATGTTCAAATATCTGACAAAACTTTGATATAAAAAAACTATCTTTTGCTTATTCTCTTATTGTAGCCCTGCTCACAACATTGTTGCTATCTAAGTACACTGAGTCCTGCTAGCCCTAGCAAGTGCAATTTGATTTTTTTTAAGTCACAGTACACTGAGTTATGCTTGTTAGCATGTTAAAATGCATCTTGGCAGGACCCCTACCACCCCAGCAATGGAGTGTTCCAGCTGCTATTGTCAGGCAAGCACATCTGTTGTCACGCTCAGAAAACAGAGAGGATGAGACGGAGTTTCTTCCCACAGGCCATTAAGACTGTAAACTCTAATCTCACCAGGTACTAATTTACTGTTGTGTTGTGTCTTTTTATTTTTCTTAAATGTAATTACTGGTTCTAATCTGTTCTGTTTTCTATTGTTTTGCACAATCCGCAGGCATTGCCACTTTCATTTCACTGCACATCTTGTGTGTGTATGTGACAAATAAAGTTGACTTGACTTGCATTTGCGTTTAAAAATGAGGGAGGGTGAATAAGGCGAAATGAGCTGCCCATGCACAGTTGTAGGCTATGGGTAAATGGTGGAATATTGTGTTGGGGGACCAGGCCTCCCGTGGGTGCTATGGATGAGTGGTCAAATAATGCATTGGGGAACAGGTTGCATTGAGGAACCAGGCCTCCCATGTGACAGGGACCCAATGGGCCCCACTTGCTCTAGTAACTATTAAAAGTCTGATCTTGTATGTGGATTTGTGTGTATATTTATTCGTGTGTTATCACATCTTCCCAAAAAATCTATGTGACAACGATAACATTTTTGCATATTTCAGTAGAGATTTTCCCCCTGGAGTCCAAAATCTACTTATCTGAAAATTTCAGGCTTTATTTCTCGACTTATTACTGAAAATGTTAAAAATACTTTGAATTGAAAATTTTTTTTTTCCTGTTGAAATCATTCTTCACAGCTTCCAACACACTTCAATACCGTTGCAAGACAGGAACACTAGCAGCAACAATGAACATTTTAGCTCAATGGTATCCCACAGAGTGCACATTTGCAACAATGTTGCCATCATAGCTCCTGGAAGGACATGAGGGGGAGGGTCAATTGGTATTTCAATTGGGATGAAGCTATTGGGATTTTTTTCTCAACTCCAGTCCTGGGTGAGGCTCACAACCTGTGATCTTTGCTGAGGAATGCTCGAATCTTACCTTTGGCCAGGGGTTGAATTGGAGGACCACGCCTCCCATGGGGGCTACGGGTATGGGATGAGTGCGTTGAGGGAGCAGACCCAATGGACTTGTACTTGATCTGGTTACATATATATCTCAATCTGATCACTTCTAAGATTAAACCTATCAAGTGTAGGGTTGCATTTCTGACAACAAATTGCAGAACATAAAAGCTAATGATCCTGTACTGACTTGCAGATTGTAATATTAACAGTTAATTGTCAAAGATCATATATGTCTTTTTTATGGTTCACTTACATACCAAGAAGAAAAAATGGAACATTGAGGAATGCCTTATAATTTCTCATTCCTGTTATGGAAGCAGTATGCAAGAAAAATGGAGGAGTGTCAGGGAAAAAAAGTTGATATCTTAAAGGGTGCCTGGTGGCGCAGTTGTAGAGTTGCTGCCTTATAGCACTAGACACCTGGGTTTTGTCCTGTCTATGGATACTGTTTGTGTGGAGTTTGTACGTTCTCCCCATGACTGCATGGGTTTTCTCTGAGTAATCCGGATTCCTCCCATGCGCCAAGATGTACTGGTTTGTAGGTTAATTGGCTTCGGTAAAGATTATAATTTATCCCTGGTGTACAGGATAGTGCTAGTGTGTGGGGATCGTTGGTCGGCGCGGACTCGGTGGGCTGAAGAGGCTGTTTCTATGCTGTTTCTCTAAATTAAACTAAACTGAACTAAACTAAGCTAAGCTAAACTAAACTAAAGCTGCTATTGATCATGAATGTTCTCACTTTGTTGGGATCTCTTTGCAAACTTTGAAGATTATTTCTCACATTAGCGTTAGTATATTTTCTGTAGATGTGTCTGTAAAATATGTCATTGGGTCTGCTGCCAATCCTATCATCTGCCGCATGTATTCAGGTGGAGTACCATACATGTAAGAAGTTGAATACCTTAACTTTAAAGCCTGCATTATGTATCCTCTGGGACTCTTTTGGTAATATCTAGTCAGTGTCTGTGAGTTTAAGTCAATCTCCAAAGACTTGAGCACGAAAAATCTAGACGCTCACTCCAGGGCCATTCCTTTGTGAGTGTGGCACCACTGTTTTGTTTTCGATCAGACCAAACTCAATAGCAGTGATACAAGTAGTGAAACCAAAGGCATTAGTCACTAATCTTTCGGTCCCTTGAAGGGTCTTGAACCGAAATGTCACCCATTCCTTCTCTCCAGAGATGCTGCCTGTCCCGATGATTTACTCCAGCTTTTTGTATCTATCTTCGATTTAAATCAGCATCTGCAGTTCCTTCTTTCACAGTAATCAGACACCATTGTCCCTAAAGAATACAGTTTCACTGCAGGTGGCCATTGCAATTGACAAGTAATCACTTCTGTTGACACTTTAGTTTTATTTTTTTAGAGACACAATGCAGAAACAGGGCCTTTGGTCCACCGAGTTCGCAGCGATCCCCGCACACTAACACTGTCCTGCTCACACTAGGGATAATTTACAGTTACACCAAGCCAATTAGCCTACAAACCTGTATGTCTTTGGAGTGTGGGAGGAAAGCAGAGATCCCAGAGAAAATCCATGCAGGTTATGGGGAGAACGTACAAACTCCGTACAGAGAGCACCCTTAGTCAGGATCAGACCATGGTTTCTGGCACTGTAAGGCAGTGACTGTACCGCTGCGCCACCGTGCCGCCCCTCTTTATGGAATGATACTCCATTAAACAATGCAACATACAGCCTTTATTGCTGAATGGCCCACATCTTATTTTGAGACTTTGATCCTTAGTTTTATACATCTGGGCTAGGGGTATATTTTGTCAATATGTATTTTGTTGAGCCCTGTAAGAATTTTGTACACTTCAATGAGGTCACCTCTTATTTTACTAAACTCCAGAAAATGCAAGCCTAACATATACAACCTCTCTGCACAAGGCAGGTCTACCTTTTCAGGAACTAATTGTGAATCTCAAGAGTCCCTCTATAGTAATCACATATGTGTTTTTAGGTAAAATGACCCAGATTTAATGCCATGCTTCACATGCGATCTTGCTAAGGTCCTATACAATTGTAGCAAAACATCTTTGCTATTACTCTCAACTCCTCTAGCAGTAAATGCTAATGTATTATTAGCCTTACTAACTGCCTGCTATACCTGTATGTTAACTTTCAGTGATAGGTATACAAGGACACCCAGATTCCTTAAAACATACATAATTTCTCAAGCTATCGCCAGCTGAGAAATACATCATCTTTACTGTTTCTGCCTTTTCTACCAAAGAGGATAACTTCACGTTTCCCATTTTGTACTGCATCTTCCACTCAGCTGGTGAATGTCCTCTTGAAACTTCTTTATGTTCCCATCATTTCTGCCATTCCTACATAATTTTATGTCATCAGCAGACTTGGAAAAGCAGTCTCCTCAGCCAAATCTTTGACATTGAGTGTGTACATCTGGGACACAAGAACTGATTCCTGCTCCTGTTGGCCACTAGACACAAGTGGCCAACAGGAGCAGGATCAATTAGTTCCTGGATCAATGACACTGTGCTAGTCAGGTACCTGAGCATCGTTTTCCATGCATTCTCATGCATGCAGTGTTGTTGACAATGAGGTCCTACTTAAAATATATGCAATAACCTTCAGAAACTTGTGGACATTTTGACTAAATTAGAGAAATATAATATTTACTTTGTTTTAGTAATTTACAAAATTCATTCACATTTCTAGGTAGAAACTAGCTTACACTTCATAAACATGTTGTCTACATTTTTATAGCACTTAGTTGTTTAGGTGCTCAATTCTACATTTAAATGATTGTCCTTTTTTGTGCAGGTCTTTTTTGTTGCCTGCAGGTTTTGCTCTGATGCATGTTTGTGACCAGTTTCATAGACTGGAGAGTGCTCTGCCACAGAAGCAGATGAGTATGTGATCTGGGATTACAGATGGCAGACAGGCATGCATGGGAATGGTTGGAAGAGAGGCCAGAGATACCAGGATCAGTATGTACATTGAGGCACTGGAGTCTAGAGCTATTAAAATGATCAAATCATTTAATTTTGTGGGAGAGACATGATATTGTGGAATCTGCAACGTTCTCAATGTGGACACAAGAACCGAGGATGCTGGAATCTTGAGTAAACTACAAAGTGCTGAAGTAACTCAAGTAGGTCAGGCAACATCTCTGGAGGACATTGATTGGTAACTGTAATGTATTCATACATATTCATGTACATATTAATGAGTTCAATATAAGCAGGGAATGTTGGGTAATAAATCTCTCTCTTGCGATCCAGGCAAGCAGCGTGTAAGTTGTTATTCGTACTGCTGTCCGGAATATACCAAAATTGGCGACGAGGATGGGATCGAGTTTGTGAACTCATCCTTTAAATACAGTGCAGGACTGTTTTGCAACATGCAGTATTGCTTAACATTTTAAACAGTAAATTCGGAGTTGTGACAAAGTTGTTTGCGAGCTGGACATGATAGGCTGCAGATCCTTCTATGCAGGGGACTGTAGTTTAAAACAGCAGCTGGACAAATCGTTGAGAGTTTGTCAGGCTTTCTCTATGATGTGTCTACGTGGCAAGATGCCGTCCTTGGGATTGTGTAAGGTTTTTTTTTGTCGAGTTCCTCAAGCTGAATAGCCTTTGAACAGCTAAGTTTTAGGTGAATTGTTACACCAGAACAGACAGGAAATCAGGGTTTTTGAATGGACATCAGAAACCTTGGCACTTTTGAGAAGAGTAGAGAGCCGTTCAGCTCCTATATGGAGAGAGCGAACATGTTTTTTACGGCAATCAACATAATGGAGATTAGTGGTGAAGGAGAGATAGTGACTGAAACAAATAAGGCCATTTGTGAACGCATGAAAGCTATTCTGCTAATGGAGATCGATCCTGAAGTGTACGATACACTCGTGAATCTCCTTGCCCGTGAGTACATTGTTGCCTTGAAAAACTTAACTTTGCACTGTAACGTTGGAACCTTTCTCGGACACGCACTACGCGACAGATTTATTTGTGGCCTAGTGGATGAACGAATTGAGTCCAACCTCATGAACACTCCAGATCTTACATTTGAGAAAGCATGCAAGTTTGCTACCACAATGGAGATGGCATCAAAGAATGCTCGCGAGTTTCATCCACCAAGGACTGCAGTGGCCGTTTAAAGTCACAAGGCAGTGCCTATGGCCAAACCAAAAGGCGCTAAACCAAAACCAAAGTATGGCAGGGAGCCGAGTTCAGCCAGTTGTTATCGTTGCAACAGTAATCACTCATCCCAATTTTGTCAGTTCAAAATGGCCAAGTGCTATAACTGCCAGAAGAAAGACCATATCGCCTCAGCATGTCGGGCCAAGCTTCAAACAGGAAACCAACAATTTGTGGAAATCAAGCGACAACACCAGAGAGGAGTTCACAACTTGGAGGTGAACCCAGATGGAAATGAACTTGGGTTGTACACCATTTATGCAATCAACATCCATAAGCCTACAACCAGCCAAGGCAAGGACTTTCAAACTAAACTATTGATAAATGAACAGTTAGTCGATATGTGTATTGACACGGCAGTAGATTGTTCGGTCATGAGCAGAGACCTGTAGGAAACAAAGTTCCCATAGATACCATTGTTTGAGAGTAAGGTCAAGCTGAGAACCTACTCGGGCGAAGTTTTGGTGACATGTGGACAAATGAACTGTAAAGTTCAGCATAATGGTCAGTCAGTAAGACTGCCCATCATAGTGGCCAGCAACAGAAATAAACCAACCCTCCTTGGAAAGGATTGGCTGAGTAGAATAGAGTTAGACTGGAAGAACATTTTCAGTGTCGATTTGTCCAAATCATGTCTTGAAACGTCATGAGCAAAAAAGCAAACATTTTTGCTGACAGTTACACGTGAATAACACATGTTCTCTGCACACATTTGACTTAAGTAAGATGTGAGACCTGCGTATTGTCGACCAAGGCCTGTACCATATGCACTAAAGCAACAAGTGGAGGAAGAACTCGACAGGTTAGAGCGGAATGGAGTACTCGTGAAGACAGACCAGAGTAACTGGGCAACGCCAACTGTGGCCATACCCAAGGCCGACAAAACTGTTAGACTATGTGGTGACCACAAAGTCACAATCAACCAAGCCGTTGATGACAAACAATATCCGTTACCAACCTCGCAAGATCTGTACGCAGAACTCAGTGGAGCCAGAGTCTTCACTAACCTGGATTCATCTCACACTTAACTGCCCAACTCAATGTCGACAACGAAAGTCAGCAGTACTTGACTATCAACAAACATAAGGGCTTGTATTCATATACAAAGCTGCCCAATGGTGTGAAATCCTCCCCGAAAATCTTTCAGTCTGTCATGGACAAAATGTTACAAGATGTTACAAAATGTTACACTGTGTGTGCAACCAGGATGACCTACTGATATTCACAGAGGGCATGGTAGAACATCTGGAAAACCTTGAGCAAGTTCTCACACGACTGAACTGCCACAATGTCAAACTGCGACAAAGTAAATGTGCATTTACGCAGTCAGAGGTGGTTTACCTTGGAATCAAAGTAGACGACAACGGACTTTGCCCTGTGAAGGCGAAAGTGGAAGCAATAGGGAATGCTCCAAAACCCAACAGTGTGTCAGAGCTACGATCATTCCTTGGGATGGTGCAGTTCCATGCACGATTCCTACCAGATTTAGCAACTGTGCTAAAGACACTACATCATCTGCTACAAAATGATGTGAAATGGATGTATGGAAAAGAACAGCAATGTGCATATGACATTTGCAAGAAAACTTGACAAGTGACAAACTCCTTGTTCACTACGATACGACACGCGAGATGAAACTTACTTGTGATGCTTCAAGTTATGGTGTAGGTGCAGTGATCTCCCACGTAATGAATGACGGACAGGAAAAGCCTGTTGCTTTTGCATCCTGCACCCTATCACCGAGTGAGCGTAATTATGCACAGATAGAAAAGGAAGCACTCAGCATCATGTTCGGAATCAAGAAATTCCATCAGTTTTTTCTCGGCAGATCATTCACCCTAGTGACTGATCACAAGTCACTACTAGTGATACTTGGTCTCAAGTCAGCTATACCTTCCATGGGGGCATCAAGGATGCAGCGTTGGGCAATTTTGCTGTCCCAGAATGACTACAAGGTTGAGTACAGAAGCTCCAAGTGCAACGCAGTTGCAGATGCGTTGTCCTGGTTGCTCCATGAGAACTCTGGCGTGGGAAGTGAGAACTCAATCTACACACTGCAAGTTGTAGATCGAGATTTTCTAGTGACTGCAACAGAAATTGCAGCAGAAACAGAGAAAGACACTGTGCTGAAGAGGGTATATGAACAGACATTGAACGGTTGGACTGAAATCGATAGTGGATTGAACTCAGTTCTGAACTCAGAGCTGAAGCCTTTCCATAATCAACGCCATGAATTATCATGTGAGCAGGGATGCATTAAGTGGGTTTAGAGTCTTTGTGAGGTACCAGAGAAACAAAATTATGAATGAACTTCATGCCAAACATCCTGGCATTGTAAGCATGACGTCAATTGCCAGAAATGTTGTGTATTGGCCTCGCATTGACAGTGACATTGAGTCACTTGTGAGCAAATGTAGCGTCTGCCAAAATTGCCGGAGTAAACCACCAAAAATACCACAGCAACCCTGGTCATGGCTAAGTAGACCTTTTCAGAGAGTTTATGTAGATTTTTGTGAAAAGGGTAATGATCACTTTCTGGTACTAGTAGATAGTCATTCCAAATGGATTGATGTTAAGCTTATGGGGTCAAGCTCTACTACTGAGTGTACCATAGATGAGTTGAGATCAATTTTTGCATGTTATGGTTTACCGGAAGAACTTGTTTCTGATAACGGGCCACAGTTTCGTTCAGAACGGTTCAAAGAGTTCATGCAGTGGAATGGTGTAAAACACACATTTGTTCCCCCCATACCATCCAGCCTCCAACGGGGTGGCGGAAAGGTCTGTTAGAGTTGTCAAAGATGCTCTCAAGAAACAGGTTTTGCAGGGTAGTTCAAAGCTCAGCATGAAACATCGTTTGGCTAGTTTCTTGCTGAAGTACAGAACCACACAACAACGGGTTACTCACCTCCAGAATTGTTGATGAAGAGAAGGCTAAGAATATGCCTGGGTCTAGTTCAACCCAATTTGGCCTTGAGAGTTGAGCAAAAACAGTTAAGTCAAAAACACCATATTGACTCCCATATTGACAAAAAGGAGAGGTACTTCAAGCCAGATGAGCAGGTTCGTCTTCTCAGTCCTCCCAATAAGTCCAGTCGAGATAAATGGGATGTTGGTTAAATAGTGGAAGTGTGTGGAACAAAAATATACTTAGTTGAAGTTCGAGATAGGATCAAAGGTGTTCATGTTGATCAAATGATTCCAGCCAAAGATGAACCAAAAACTGAGCATGAAGTCCTAATCCCTGACTTTTTATCTGAAAGTGATTGAAACACAAAGTTTAGTTAGTACAGGCAAAGAAACATACAAGATACAAGTTACAAGATATATTTATTTGTCACGTGTGCCAATTGGCACAGTGAAATGTGATCACCATACAGCCATACACTAAAATAAAGAACACAACACACGATGTTCAACATAAAACATCCCCACACAGCAGAATCAAAAGTTTCCCACTGTGAGGGAAGGCACCAAAGTCAGTCATCTTCCTCTAATGTTCCTGATGTTCACCCGTGGTTGGGGCCTCCGGAGCCCTCCGCAGTCGCCACTATGGGCAGCCCGCCACTCAGGCCCGCTCCCTGGGATGTTGACACTCCGATGTCGGAACGGGAGGCCAACCTCAGCGGCTTGGACCTCCAAAACGACCGGAGTCCGCAGCTCCCGACGTCCCCAGGCCGCGCTGGGCGGAGATTCACGCTGGCGGCCCTTGGCAAAGCACCACAGCTCCGCGATGTTGATGCTGCAGGCCAAACACTCCAGAGCTCCAAAGGGCGATCCAGGTAGGTATCGCCCGCTCCGCGGTAAATCCAGCGCCGCGCCGCCGTGCCGAAGCTCTGGTCATGTCCCCGGTCTCTGGTAGGAAAGGTCGCTCCGATCCAGTGGTAAGCCATGGGGGAGGGGGGGGGGAGGGCGAGGACGCGACTTGGCCAGGAAGCGACTGGGAAACGGTTTCCCCCACACCCTACCCACCTCCCACACATAGAAAAACGAAAGTATCCCCTTCCACCTCTGTATTCCTCAGGTCAAAGTCAGGGTACTAAAACAGAACCAAAAAAAGCCTACAGTTGAGTAAACACCTAACCCTGTTACACTTGTTACTGTTAGTCGATCAGGCAGGATCCGTAAACCAGTAGTCCGGTTAGATTTGTACATTAAATAAATCACTGAACAAGTAAAACAAAATTGTGTAGATATGTAAAATAAACATATTATGTTATCATTTAAGATTTCATAAATACTGGTTTGAATCAAGTATCACAACATCAAAATTGTAACTGAATACTTAGATTTAATAATAAAAAAAAGGGAGTGCAGTGTAATGTATTCATACATACCCATGTATATGGTAATGAGTTGGTGTTCAATATAAGCAGGGAATGTTGGGTAATAAATCTCTCTCTCTCTCATGATCCAGGCAACCAGCGTGTAAGTTGTCATTCATTCTGCTGTCCGGAATATAACAGTGACCCCTCTGGTTGCAAACCGAAACGTCACCTATCCATGTCCTCCAATCATGCCACCTGACCTGCTGAGATACCTACCACTGGTTGTAGATGCCTGAAATGCACTGCGGGGATAGTGGTGGAGGCAGATGTGATAATGGCATTTAAGAGACTTTTAAATAAGCGCATGGATATGCAGGGAATGGAAGGATATGGATCACGTGCAAGCTGAGGGGATTAGTTTAACCTGGCTTTATGTTTGACATGGGCATTGTGGGCTAAAGGGCCTGTTCCTGTCCTGTACTGTTTTGTGTTCATGCAAGACATGTCAAAAAGAGGATGTAACAAGTAGAATGGACAAGAGAGAGCCAGTGCATGAGGTATATCTGGACTTTCAAAAAGCCTTTGACAAAGATCCCACACAAGAGATCAGTGTTCAAAAGTGGAGCACATGGTATTAAGGGTAGGCTATTGACATGGATAGAAAACTGGCTGCCCGACAGGAAGCAAAGAGTAGGAATTAAGGGGTTCTTTACAGAATGGCAGGCAATGAAAAGTGGGGTGCTGCAAGGCTCAGTGCTGGGACCCCAGTTATTTACAATATATATTAATGATTTAGACGAGGGAATTAAATGTGATATCTCCAAGTTTGCGGATGATACAAAGCTGGGTGGCAGTATGTGCTGCGTTGAGGGTGCTATGAGGCTGCAGGGCGACTTGGACAGGTTGAGTGTGTGGGCAGATGCATGGCAGATGCAGTACAATGTGGATAAATGTGAAGTTATCCACTTTGGGGGCAAGAGCAGGAAGGCAGATTATTATCCGTCTGGTGCCAGATTAGGAAAAGGGGAGGTGCAATGAGACCTGTTGTGCTTGTACATCAGTCATTGAAAGTAAGCATGCAGGTACAACAGGCAATGAAGAAAGTTAATAGCATGTTGGCCTTCATTGCGAGAGGATTTGAGTTTAGGATCAAGGAGGTCCTACTGCAGTTGTACAGGGCCCTGGTGAAACCGCACATGGAATATTGTGTGCAATTTTGGTCTCCTAATTTGAGGAAGGACATTCTTGCTATTGAGGGAGTGTAGCATAGGTTCACGAGGTTATTTCCTGGGATGGCGGGACTGTCATAGGCTGAGCGAATGGGTCGACTGGGCTTGTATTCACTGGAATTTAGGATGAGAGGGAATCTTATAGAAACATAAAATTCTTAAAGGATAGGACAGGCTAGATGCAGGAAAAATGTTCCCGATTTTAGGGGAGTCCAGAACCAAGGGTCACAGTTTAAGAATGAGGGGTATGCCATTTAGGACTGAGATGACAAAAAACTTCTTCACCCAGAAAGTTGTAAATCTGTGGAATTCTCTGCCACAGAAGGCAGTGGTGGCCAATTCACTAGATGTTTTCAAGAGCGAGTTAGATTTAGCTCTTAGGGCTAAAGGAATTAAGGAGTATGGGGAAAAAGCAGAAACGGGGTTCTGAGTTAGATGATCAGCCATGATCATATTGAATGGCAGTGCTGGTTCGAAGGGCCGAATGGCCTCCTCCTGCACCTATTTTTCTATGTTCTATGTTCTATCTTTCTATGTTTTTATGTTTGCTTGCCGCAAACTGTCCAATTTGGTGTTTTCACTGCAAAGTAATTGGGTTTCATTAATTTGCCATTAACTAAAAACAACTTAAAAATGACGTAAATTGCCTTATTTTGTATGTTAAATAGATGTAACCAATACCAATAAAATAAGATTACAAAAGAGTAAATGCATTGTCAAGATAGTTCACAATATGCATTTGAGTTAATGAGGTAACGAGAGAGAGAAGCATACCACCAGGAAATATATTTTTGGTTCTTAACTCAGCACATTCTCTGATTTGATTTACATGAAAATTGGCAATATTCCAAATGTTCAAAATTTAAGCCTTATTCTATTTTAATAAAAATATTTGGAATCTTGAATGTACTCCATATTTTGATTACATGCAGTAAATTGTTGCTCGTTTAAAAATATATATTTGAAGTCTTATTGTGCATACTATTAGAAGCTCTCTTATTCCCCAAATAACATTTCCAATGAGTTAGTTATTAACATGAGTTTGGAAGGATAACTTTCCGGATATAATATTATGATAAATCCTACACATTCAGGATCAATGATCAGGTGAAGGATGGTTCTATTAGCATTAAGTTATCCAACCCCATTTCTGTGATTTCTCTCTGGAAATTATATTTTAAGTGAACACCAATGATAGGAATATAGGTAAACACAAAATGCTGGAGTAACTCAGCGGGACAGGCAGCATCTCTGGAGAGAAGGGATTGTGACATTTCGGGTCGAGAAGAAGGGTCTCAACCCGAAACGTCACCTTTCTTTCTCTCCCAAAATGCTGCCTGTCCCACTGAGTTTCTCCAGCGATTTAAACCAGCATCTGCAGTTCTTCTTCTTCTTCTTTCAGAATCAGAATGCTTTTATTGTCACTATACACATGTACAATGAGATTAAAAGCTGCTCCTACTCAGTGCAAAACAAAAGGGGGGGGGGATAAGGTGCACAGTTTCTGCAGTGCTATATACATATCTATAAAAAGACAATGGATAAATAGAATGAATAAATAGGATTCCTATATCCAGTATGGGTCATTGCACATATTGGAGATTACAGTTACAGTACAAATTACAGTAGGTGGATAGATGAAAGTTCGTGTGGCGTGCACAGCCTAATGTTGTTGGACAACTTGTTCTATTTGATCTTCCGTTTGTGCATGTCGAGTTGATTGCATTAGTCGAAACAGGGCGGACCACGTGAAGGTTGCAATCTTCCCCCCATCTGCAGTTCTTTGCTACACATGATAGTATGGCACTGCTTGCTGCTTGCATCTTATGGCTGGCAAGAGTTTCTGGAATCCAGATTTGCCAGCTACAATGTTGTCAGCTACATTGTGGATTCAATTTAAAAAGTAAATAGTTTTGCCCAATAAAATTAACAGGGAAAAGAAATTGAAATATAATACAGACAGAATTCTCAAAACATCTGTACTCATATTCATTGTGAAAAACACATTGTTTTAGTTTGCCATTTACATAATGCAACATAATTTTCATTCCTGCATTTGTTCCATTCAAATAAAATCTGATTGTATTGTCTCAAGTTTAATTCATTAAAACCATGGAGTTTCTTCCCTCTTTATCTTATTTTTCTTCCAACAATGTACAAACCTCTAATATTCAAATTTAGAATCGCTACAATATCATGACTGGACCTCTTCCAGTTTTAAGGGCCTGTCCCACTTAGGCGACTTTTTAGGCGAGTGCAGGAGACTCTGCGCCCACCTCATGATCGCCACATGGTTGCCACATGTGCCTTGGTTGTCTCTGGTGAGTCTCCTTCATGGTCACGAGGATTTCCCGCATTCTGGCAACTAGTATGGTCGCCGCAAATTTTTCAACATGTTGAAAAAATTTCTGCAACCAAAAATTGGTTGTCATGGAGAAAATTGTTAATCCTGTAGTTAAATGCCCGCCGCATAACTTCACAGCTGTGTATAAAAAAGTTGTCTAGGACCTTTTGTCACTTGTGTGACTTTTTTTGCGACAGCCAACGCCCGTCATAGGTCACTGATAATTTTCAACACATTGAAAATTCAGCGACAACCAGAAAGACGCCAAGACTCTTTCGGCGACTAGGAGACTACTCACGACCATACAGGCGACACCCTGGCTACATGTCATGGGGTGAAGCCTGTATGGTTGTGAGTAGTCGCCCAAAGAGTCGTACCTTGTTCTGGTCGCTGCTGGACTTTCAACATGTTGCACATTTTTGGAGACCTGTAACGACCTATGACGGGTGCCGGCAGTCGCCAAAAAAGTCGCATAAGCAGGACAGGCTCTTCTGGCTTCTTAAAAGTGTCTCTACTCCTTCTACCCCCCCTCCCCCCCCTTCTCCATTCCCCTCCCCCCTCTTTTAAAGGACTTACCGCACACTGTGCTAGCCGTCTTAACCTTCCTGTTCAGGGTGGTGTGTTTCTGTATCACCTTGGCTTTGCACCATGTGAATTTCAGACAGCGCTCCCCCGCTTTCCCTGGCCCTCGCCTTTGCGATGTGTTTGTGTATGTGTGAGTGTGTTCCACTCTGACAGTTGCCATTCCAGCTCCAGGTTTTTCAGGCGACTGCCGGGAACTAGCGAATCCATTGAAAAATCACCTAAGTGGGACAGGCCCTTTAGTCTTTTCAATTTTCTAGGCATCTTGTGTAACAATAAGAATGTAAAAAATAATAATTGCCGCACATTTTAACTAATCAGATTACATGATATTAATAGCAGACATGCTACAGAAGTAATATGAATTGCCATTGTACATTAGTTTAGCAATCTTACTGCATATCAATTGGCTAACACTTTACTAAAATAGCAGCGAAGGAGGTTTCAAATACTGTATGTTTCCTACACATTTATTATTGATGTCATGCAACATCTGTATTTCTGACTATCCTTCTTAAATTCATTGCAGTCCCAAAATGTCTCTCTTGCCATTAATATCCAATCCTGGATCCTTCAATCTTTAGTTTAATTTAAAGATACAGCGTGGCAACTGGCCCATTCGCCCACTGAGTCCATGCTGACCATTGATCAACTGTTCACACTAGTTCCATGTTATCACACTTTCTTGTCCCCTCCCTACACACTAAGGGAAATATACAGAGGTCAATTAACGCACAAACCCACGCCTTGGGATGTGGGCGAAACCCAGAACACCCAGAGGAAACGCATGTGGTCACGGGGAGGATGTGCAAAATCCACACAGACAGCATCCGAGGTTAAATTCAAACCCAGATATCAGGTGTTGTGAGGCACATTTAAAAAAAAAAATCTAGTGTGTAGGGCCTCATGTCATTTTCCCCCAGGCTCAATATTTTAATTGCTTGTAACTTGTTCTAGTTTTGAAATTGATCTCCTTGCAGGTAATACAATCGTTGTATATGCAGTACAATCTATGTTTGGATTTTCTCTCAGCAACATCTATATTTACCAAACTGAAAGAAAACCTTGAGATTAGTATTTTGATTTTCTGATTATTAACTGAATGTATTCATTGAGTATGAAATTTAATAACTGTATCCACAATCATCTCTTATTAACTAGATCTCATTCAGAAAGTAGCAATACAAATTCAACCTTAAGTCTATTTTCTATATTTGGTTTCATAAGCATCTGGGAACAGTAAGAAAATAATTCTCAATTAGGAAATTACTCAAAAGTAATTGTAAACTTCCCCATTTATTATTTTATAAAGAAAAGCCAGGTTTAGATCAATAAAACATAATCCTTTTTTCATCATTCTATACTATGGCACTAGCGCTTTTTAGATGGTGATTCTTTTGTTGTTGAAATGCTCCAGAATCTAAAGACATCTTGATGTTACAAACATACATATGTTTTCTATGATAGACCAATGACTTGAAATGTTGATTCCGGTCTTTCCTCCACTATTATTGTTTCTAACATTTTCTGTTTTATTTCAAGTTTAGTTCTTCTGAAATATTTTATTTAGTAAATTTTGTACATTGTCCTTTTTGTTTCTAGTCTGTGGATTTTATGTTGTTCTTTCATAAGAAAGATCCCATAACTACATGTTATAGTGGCAGTTTGTTTCTCCTGATCTGTGTTTGTATTGGAAATGCTGTTTTTTTTTCCTGGGTTAGGGTTCTATAGGAGTCAATAGCTCTCTTAGTTTTCTGAAGCAGTGGCCAAATGGAATTTACTATGGCCCAGGGCATCATAGTCCAATTCATATCCAATACACATGGGCAGCTATTTTTCAACATAGATCATGTTAAACTTCCGAATGTGAAAGATCAGGAGCTCTGATTGATTTTACATTGCTGAAACTTGGTGTCATTTCGTTCATTGGGTGCTGAAATGGAACGTTAGCTTCATTCAGTTAATTTTACATAAACCAGTCACTCAATGATATACTGACTTGTTAAGCCATCAGCATTTCTGCCTGAGAAATTATTATGGGTCAAGAGGACTTGTCACAATTTTGCAATGTTTGAGTTCGGTTATATAAGCCAGAGGATTTCTCAGTTCCCTGAAATCTGACATTTTCTGCTTCCAGATAAATAAAGAAGAACAAAGAGTGGCAATAATTCCATCATTTTCATGAATTCAAGTAGTCTATGTTTCCTCAGTCTATTACAAATTGGGTGTGATGGAATGATGTTAACCAGATGCCAGAAGCATACGACTATAAGACTAAGGGCACCTCCAGGTGGAGATGCTGCCCGAGTTAAACTTAGCATGAGAAACTCACACCATGTTTCCTTTTATTTTCTCGGAGCAACAGAGAGACACAGATGCAATACAGCTGCAAAATATTGAAGAGAAACAAAATGAAATGTTCATCAGATTTTCCCATCTGCAATTTCAACCCATCTTTACATTACATAACATCCACAGTTAAAAGGTATAAAGGAGAAGAAGTCTCCACTGAGATCATTCTAGTCCAGCCACAAGTATGTTTGGGGGAAAAAGTCTGGAATATCTCTCTCAGTCTCTCTCACTGATATTCTCATTTTGTCCCTTTGAGTAAAAGGTTGCTTCCTCCCATTCTCTCATTATGATGTCCATCTGCATGATGTCAACATGAGCTTTACTATAATTTTACGACTAACAAGTAAACCTATTATTCCTTGAATACAAGTGAACTCAAATGATATTTTCATTTTGATTTGGAATGAATGAATTCACTCCCTCAGGTTGTACTGTGGCACAGGTAGGAGAGATGGTCTAATTGACTCATTTTCATTAACTCGTTTTCACCGAGCTCACAGCTAACAATGGCCTATTTCCTTTATCATTGTTACATTTTTGCATATCTTTGATTCATTTGTTCTATATCTCTCTGTCACTGTCTATATCTATTTTCCCTTTCTTCTGACTCTCAGTCTGAAGAAGGGTCTTGACCCGAAACGTCACCTATTCCTTTTCTCCAGAGATGCTGTCTGACCCGCTGATTTACTGCACCTTTTGTATCTTTCTTAGAGATGGTACCCGACAGCTCCAGTGAACTGAGTTCAATCCTGATCCCCGATGCCGTCCTTGTGAAGATTGTATAGAAACATAGAAAATAGGTGCAGGAGTAGGCCATTCGGCCCTTCGAGCCTGCACCGCCATTCAATATGATCATGGCTAAGCATCCAACTCAGTATCCCGTACCTGTCTTCTCTCCATACCTCCGATCCCTCTAGCCACAAGGGCCACATCTAACTCCTTCTTAAATATAGCCAATGAACTGGCCTCAACTACCATCTGTGGCAGAGAATTCCAGAGACTCACCACTCTCTGTGTGAAAAATGTTTTTATCATCGCGGTCCTAAAAGATTTCCCCCTTATCCTTAACTGTGATTCCTTGTTCTGGACTTCCCCAACATCGGGAACAATCTTCCTGCATCTAGCCTGTCTAACCCCTTGAGAATTTTGTAAGTTTCTATAAGATCCCCCCTCAATCTTCTAAATTCTAGCGAGTACAAGCCGAGCCTATCCAGTCTCTCTTCATATGAAAGTCCTGACATCCCAGGAATCAGTCTGGTGAACCTTCTCTGTACTCCCTCTATGGCAAGAATGTCTTTCCTCAGATTTGGAGACCAAAACAGTACGCAATACTCCAGGAGTGGTTTCACCAAAACCCTGTACAACTGCAGTAGAACCTCCCTGCTCCTATACTCAAATCCTTTTGCTATGAATGCTAACATGCCATTCGCTTTCTTCACTGACCTTGTATGAACAGTGAACAGTATGTTCTCCCTGTGACCATGTGGGATAACCCTGCTTGCTTCCCACATCCAAATGATGTGTGGATTGGTAAGTTAATTGTCCCTGTAAATTGAGCCCAGTGTGTAAGTGAGTAATAGAATCAATGGGGAGTCAATGGATACTTGGGATAATTGTAAATAGGTACTTGATGGTTGGACTGGACTAGGTGGGCTATAAGGTCCATGTGTTGTGTATGACTCCATCACTCTATGTTTGACTCAGAAGTTTGGCAAAGCTTGATATTCTTTCATTGCTGAACTTAAATTTAAGTCATATCCTGCATGTGGGATGCACGTTTCATCCAGTAATGGAATGTAATTATCTTCTATTAATTAATTTATGATGGATTGCTACAAAACCACCGTGAGGGATAAGCTTCCTTGGCCTTCCCTTCACTGATCTACCTGCTGCAGAAGCATCTATCTATGAGAAGAGACCACTGCACTGTCTGCGTGTAGATGAAGTTCAACCTTCATATTTTGAACATCCTCCATTAAAGATTCTGAGAGTCATAGAACCATGCTGCATTGAATGTGGCCCTTTGACCGACTGTGTCCATGCTAATGTTGAAGCTCCCATTGAAGTAGTTATTTTTGTAAGGACATCATTACCACCTCCTCCTGAATTCTCCTGTCAATTGCGAATCTAGGGACCATTAACTGTAGCCTATTAATTTACCAACCAACAAGCCAGCACCGCCATTCAATGTGTTCATGGCTGATCATCCACAATCAGTAACTCATTCCTGCCTTCTCCCCATATCCCCTGACTCCGCTATTTTTAAGAGCACTATCTAGCTCTCTCTCGAAAGCATCCAGAGAACCTGCCTCCACTGCACTCTGAGGCAGATAATTCCACAGACTCACCACTCTCTGTGAGAAAAAGTGTTTCCTCGTCTCCGTTCTAAATGGCTTATTCCTTATTCTTAAACTATGGCCCCTGGTTCTGGACTCCCCCAACGGGAACATGTGTCCTGTCTCTAGCGTGTCCAAGCCCTTATCAATCTTATATGTTTCAATGAGATCCTCTCTCATCCTTCTAAACTCCAGAGTGCACAAGCCCAGCTGCTCCATTCTCTCAGCATATGACAGCCCCGCCATCCCGGGAATTAACCTTGTTTTATTAAATAACTGGAATTAACTATGCTGCACACTCTCAATAGCAAGAATGTCCTTCCTCAAATTAGGGGACCAAAACTGCACACTGGGGTCTCACTAGGGCTCTGTACAACTGCAGACGGACCTCTTTGCTCCTATATTTGATTCCTCTTGTTATAAAGGCCAATATGCCATTCGCTTTCTTCACTGCCTGCTGTACCTGCATGCTTATTTTCATAGACTGATGTTCAAGGACCACCAGATCCCGTTGTAATTCCCCTTTTCCCAACTTGATGCCATTTAGATAGTAATCTGCCTTCCTGTTTTTTCTACCAAAGTGGATAACCTCACATTTATCTGCATTAAACTTCAGCTGCCATGCATCTGCCCACTCCCCCAACCTGTCCAAGTCACCCTGCATTCTCATAGCATCCTCCTCACAGTTCACACTGCTACCCAGCTTTGTGTCAAATTTGCTAATGTTACTTTGAATCGTGTGTGGATGCGGTGCCGACAGACAAGAGGCCGAAGCAAAGAAGCTGAAGCCAAAGAACTGAATAAAAACGAGGCCGAAACGCGAATGAACCGAACAAGTCCGAAGACGAAACGCCTACTAACCAAAAGGATGGGACGCCTAAATGCAAACTAACCAAAAGCGCGGGATGCCTAAACGCCTACGAACCGAAAGGCTGCGCTGCCTAAAAGCAAACTTACTGAATGGCCGCTCAGTTGATACGCCACCTGCCCGAAAGGCGGCGTTGCCTACACGCCAAAGGACCGACTCCCAATCAACTGAAAAGTCCAATAATGGACTTGACGTTGCCGGGGGCGGGACTTGTCAGCGATTGGTCCAGACCCCTGCGTCCATCACATCACCGTGAAGGCATGAACATTGACCCAAACCTCCGCTCCACCCGACCCGCAGCCCGTGGAGGGTGGCCGTGGGAGAGTGGGGGCTGTCCCAAGGAATGAGCATCTTCAACCGCTTTCCACTTGGTGCTTGGGTTCAGATTGCCCAGTCATCTATGGCTTGAGTGGGAAAATGAACCCCACGCTCCCGTCTCCCCCCCCCTCTCTCTCTCTCTCTCTCTCTCTCTCTCTCTCTCCCTTCTCTCTCCTCCTCTCTCTAGCCTCTTCTCTCTCTCCTCCTCCCTCTCCCCCTTCTCTCTCCCCCCCTCTCTCTCTCTTCTCTCTCCCCTTCTCTCCCCCTTCTCTCTCTCTCTCCTCCGTCTCCACCCGCGGTAGTGTCCCTTTAGTGTCTAAGACAGTGGCCCCTGGTTCTGGACTTTTCCAACATTGGGAACATTTTTCCTGCAACCAGCCTGTCCAGTCCTTTTATAATTTTATATGTTTCTATAAGATCCCCCCTCATCCTTCTAAACTCCAGTGAATACAAGCCTAGTCTTTTCAATCTTTCCACATATGACAGTCCCACCATCCCAGGGATCAATCTCGTGAACCTACGCTGCACTGCCTCAATCATAAGGATGTCCTTCCTCAAATTAGGAGACCTAACCTGTATACAATACTCCAGATGTGGTCTTACCTGAGCCCTATACAACTGCAGAAGAACCTCTTTACTCCTGTGCTGAAATCCTCTTGTTATGAAGGCCAACATTCCATCAGCTTTCTTCACTGCCTGCTGTACCTGCACGCCAACTTTCAGTGACTGGTGTACAAGGACACCCAGGTCTCGCTGTACCTACCCCTTAACTAAGAGAACTTGGGAAGAAGTAAGTTACCATTCATGCACTGATGCTTCCCATACATTCATCCATTGTTAAACACGTCCTTTACTGTACTATTAATCTTTCCCATACTAATAATATATTTTATTGTCATTACACATAAGTGCAATGAGATTTGGTTTGCAACTCCATCTGATATCATAACTTAAACGACTAATACATTTAGGTTTAGATACCCCAAGAATAAGGTTTGTGAAAAGTACATTAGAACAGTAAAACAGTCAAAAACAGATGTGTCTGTCCGACGTGACCATCCGAGGGAGACAGTCCATGGGGGTGGGGGGCACTCAGCAGGGCCAGTTCAGAGCCGCTATAGCTCTGGGAATGAAGCTGTTCCTGAGTCTGGAGGTGCGAGCGTAGAAGGCCTTGTATCGTCTGCCGGAAGGGAGTAGTTCGAACAGTCCATTACAAGGGTGAGAGGAGTCTTTATGGATGCTGACTGCCTTCCTAAGGCACCGTGTGATGCCCTCCAAGGCTGGTAGCGGTGTCCCAAAGATCTTTTGCGCTCTGTGGACGACACACTGAAGAGGTCTCCTCTCCGCCTCCGTGCAGCTGAGATACCACACAGAGATGCCACACGTTAGTATGCTCTCTGTCGTGCAGTGGTAGAAGGTCTTTAGCAGCTGTTGGGGCAGACCAGTCCGTTTCAATGTTGTTAGGAAGAACAGTCATTGCTGTGCCTTTTTGACCAGCGCAGCGGTGTTGGTGGACCATGTGAGGCCCTCTGAGATGTGAGTGCCCAGAAAGTTAAAGCTGGACACTCTCTCCACACTGTCCCTGTAGATGGAGATTGGGGCGTATTCCCCATTCTGCGACCTCCTGAAGTCAATAATCAGGTCCTTGGTCTTGGAGGTGTTTTGTGACAAGTTGTTCCATGAGCACCAGTCCACAGGGTTCTGCACCTCCGCTCTGTAGTTTGTTTTGTCACCGTTCGTGATCAGCCCGATCACCATTGTGTCGTCTGCAAACTTGACAATGGTGTTGGTGTCGAATGCAGGAACACAGTCGTGAGTGAAGAGGGCGTAGAGCATGGGGCTCAGTACACAGCCCTGTGGCATGCTGGTGCTCAGGTGATAGTGGAGGACAGGTGCGGCCCTAGTCTCACTGCCTGCGGTCGCTCCATCAGACAATTCAGGATCCAATCGTATATCAGTGAGCTGAGGCGTAGCTTGTGGAGTTTGGTGGTGAGCTTGGTGGGGATGACCATGTTGAAGGCAGAGCTATAGTCAATGAAGAGCATCCTCACCGACCTCCACATCGATGCTGTCCCCGACCTCCACATTGATGCTGTTCCCAACCTCCCGGTGGCTCAGCACTTCAACTCCCCCTCTCATTCCGTATCCAGGACTCCTGGATGGCCAGAGTGAGCAACACCGCAAATTGGAGGAACAGCACCTCATATTTCGCTCGGGGAGTCTGCATCCTCTGGGCTTGAACATTGAATTTTCTCAAATCTGTTAACACTTGCTGTCTTCTCCCCTTCTCACCTCTCCCCCAGCCCTCGGGCTCCTCCTCCTCCTTTTTCCTTGCTTCTCCCCGCCCCCCCACCCCCCCCCCCCCCCATGTGAAGAAGGGTTTCGGCCCAAAATGTTGCCTATCTCCTTCGCTCCTTAGATGCTGCTGCACCCGCTGAGTTTCTCCTGCCTTTAGTGTACGTACCCTCGATTTTCCAGCATCTGCAGTTCCTTCTTTAAAACGAGCATCCACTGTGGGGGCAGGCGGGGCTGCTCTTGTAGTCAGTGATGTTAAAGTGGTCTTCCGCCCTGTGGATGTCTTTGGCCTTTTTTATGTCTTTGTTCAGGTTCGACCTGGCAGCACTGTAGGCAGAAGTGTCCCTGGATTTAAAGGCAATGTGCATGCTCTTAGCAGGTTCTGGACCTCCTTGTTCATCCACGATTTCTGGTTTGGGAACATCTTTATTTGCTTGTCCACTGTGACAGTCTCCACACAGCAGTTGATGTAGGAGAGCACAGTGGATGTGTACTCCTCCAGTAACTCTTTCTAGGACCAACAGTAACATATAGTCAGTTCTCTCCGTAGTCACACGGTGTTCTTCAATGTATATCTGATGATAGTTTCTCATATAGATTTCAGCTGGGTTCAATCCAGATTTCCCTACAGGCATGACTTTTATTCAAAATAACCATGGTGAATGCTTCAATTCAACCAAATTCAGTCTCAGCCTTCAATTTAATATTTTGAGTTTTAGGGTCTGTCTCACCCTCTTCATTCCATAGCTCGAGGTCCATAACACAATTCAATTCAATTGCTGTGGAATTCCCAGCTGTTCAAATGTAATCAATTAATTTCCGTATGTTGTAGGTTATTATAAAGTCAATTAAGAAATCCAAATCTAGGGACAATTTCTTTACACCTTGATAATAAAAGCCACTTTACTATCAAGGGTTAGACAAATTTAGATTCACTGGTCAAATACATCGACTCAGGTACCCATTCCCCTAGTATTCCTTCTAATTCAATAAGACTTTTCCCCCAGTAACTCTTTCTAGGCGGTTAACTTGGGTTTCTCAAAGGGGAGTTCTGCTATTCACATTTCCTCTTTCTTACTATTTTAATGCCATTTCTCACACTCTATGGATACTCCTTCATTTTACTAGACCTTTCCAAGTCCCGCCCTTCCCTGATGTTGTTTGAATAATCCTTCCCATCTTTGCTGCCTGTCTGGGGGCGAGACAATAAAAACACCAAGTTAATAATCAGATTTTAAATACTCCTAAGCCAGATCTCATAAGTCAGTCCCAAATCTCAAACTTTAAAGTCCTTCCAATTCATCACTATACAATTGAGAGATCGAATTCAAAATGTTGTCAATTTATTTCTAATGACTAGAATTTAGGCGCTAAGTAGGTGCCCCCGAACCACAGAGGAGTATTCATTTCCAAATGTAATTTGTTCTAATTGCTGCTTGCCTCAATGGTCTTCAGAGGTTGTTTGTATTTCTTCTGAGAGTTTCAGATGTTGTTCTCTTCTTTTCCCTTCACTGGTGTCAAATATTATGTTATAGTTGGGCACTAGGGTATGTATCTTCTTTTTCTTTCCTTATGTTTAATTTGGAAGGAGTAGGAATACCGAGGAGCAGTCTCCTTTGTTTGTTGGCCTTCCCCAGATGGTATGTATTATAGGGACAGGACAGTATCACTTCTTCTTCATTGTTGGTCTTTGTCTCTGGGGAGCTACCTGAATGGAGATAATGACTACACATTCTACATGAGCTGTGTCCTCTGCCCGTGCTTAAGAATCCACATACTCTGTTACCTCACTCCCCAGATAGTGATATGTGGTAGGTGACACTGTCCTGGAGGCACAACAACTTTACAACAAGTTATTAAACAAGTTTACAATGGCCCCTATTCCTTCTCCTGTACCACCTGCTCAATAATTAATTTCTTCTTTCCCTAGTGCCAATCTGAGTTCCTGTCAGTTCTTTACCTTTTTGACATCAGCTGCTTTGTCTCTATTTTCGTATTCCTCTATTTTAGTGAAGTTTCTCAATCCCAATCAGCTTCTTTGTAAAGGCCCTGTCCCACTTTCCAGAGTTACTCACAAACTCTCCTGCGTTTTCCCCTTGATTCGAACTCGGGGAATGTCGGTAGCGAGTCCATAGGAGGCCATAGGAGTCCGTAGATGTTTCATAGCGGCTCGTAATGCCAGCCATAGGAACTTGGGGCATCAGGTAAGTTGGGACGTTTTTTCAACATGTTGAAAAATGTCCACGAGTTAAAAACTTGCCCTGAGTACCTGCGAACGGCTATTACCGTAATTCTCTGAGTTTGAATCAAGGGGAAAACTCTAGAGAATTTGTGATTAACTCGGGAAAGTGGGACAGGGCCTTTACTCTCTTCCTGCAATTCGAAAGGGGCGGTGTTCTTTCTTGTTCCAATTTAGTTAATATTTATTGGGGCCATCTTAATGTCATGATGATACCCTCAAATTTCATCTTTTAGGCTTTGAGGCAAGGGTCAACTGACTGCCCACACTCTGGACTAGCTGGCAGATCAGGGCTACCAAAATGGATTTGGCTGCCAGAACGATGTTTGGTTCCCTGCCCCCTGATCCTCTGACCAACATTCTCTTCTTCTATCTTCAAGGTCCCAAGTATCCCTATAACCTCTAAGGATCCACAGACTTCTCGGACCCCGTGGCCCTCTCCTTTGACCCCTTCCTCCTCTAGGGTAAGATCTGCTCCAATGTCCCATTTCTCCGCAAACATAGCATTAGTCGGGCCTGACAGTTCTATTGCCTCTCCAATTAAATTGAGGGAAGTAGGCTCTCGAAGAGGCATGTCCCTAAGGTAATCAGGAGGGATCCATGCCTTAAATTATTACTCTTCCTTCGATGTTACGTCCAGATTATTTTTACTGATCTCTGAAAGGATTTAGTTGTGGTCGAACCGGGTTGCACTGGAGCAGGGGCGTCTGTAGCCCGGGGATAGTCTGCACTTACTGCAGTATCTAATTCTAAAGACAGAGTAGGCAGCTTCCTACGAGGGAATTGCCTAAGGGGAATTCGCTCCATTTCCATGATATCAGGAATCTGTTCTGATTTTATAATTTTAGTGATATCAGGAGAAGAACATTATCAAGGACAGCTCCCATCCTGCATTTGGCCTGTTCAACCTGCTACCCTCAGGGAGGCACTATAGGTGCATCAGCACAAGGACAAATAGGCTCAAGAACAGTTTCTTCCCAAAATCCATCATCTCCCTGAACTCACACATGCATTGACTTCACCCCCGGACTTTCATCTATCCACCTATTGTAATTAGTACTGTAACTGTAACCCATACTGGATATAGGAATCCTATTATCCATTCTATTATCCATTGTCTTTTTATAGATATGTATATAGTGCTGCAGAAACTGTGCACCTTATTCCCCCCCCCCCCTTTTTGTCTTGTTTTTGCACTGAGTAGGAGCAGTTTTTAATCTCACTGTACACGTGTATAGTGACAATAAAAGGCATTCTGATTCTGATTCTGAACTATTTCTCAGCCCACTATTGCCTCACCCTCAGAGACACTGCTCCTTCTGCTAAAGGAGTCTCTATATTTTTGGAATGATTCCTTTACTTCTCCAGTTGGTCTTTTAATCAATTTTGGTACCCACTCCTGATGAACCTTCTTTCTAGCTCCCTGATCCTTCACACAATCCTCTGCTGGTGAAGCAATCGTCGGAGCCAGAGAGTCCTCTCCCGATTTCCCTGCTATGTATTTAACTTCAGTGGGTGGGAGCTGAACCAAACCCAACTTGAGCTGGGATTTTAAATCTCTGCTAATGATCCAGAAATTAAACGAAACATCACAGTGAACGATATTGCTAAAAATCCTATTATTCTCTCGAAGGATTTTCATAATTCAACATTATTGTTACAACACATCCATGAGTTGATCGGACATGGGGGAAGAAGTTTCATACTATCAAAACTTTGGACTTTTGTTTCTTGGACTATATACTGTGTATATCATGCCTGATGTTAAGGGTTTGGTGCGCACGGTACGACTTCAAACTAAAAACAAAGTTTTAATAAGACCAATAACAAAGTTATGCTTGCTACTAGAAGGCGAAGGTGAAGATGGAAGAATCACTGAAGAAGTCTTAATGCGAATATATAATGCATGCTATTTTTTGTTTTTGAAATATGTTAAGCCTTCATGGCTACTTTTTTGATGTCTATTAATAAATGCCTCGTTATATACTCAGAACAATTGTAGTGGCCATTTGGCTTAATTTTGGGTGTCATAAATTATGGTATTTGCCTTTAAAATGTGTCTGCCTGTGATTATGTGGGTGGGACTTATTAAGTAGTCGGAGGCGTGTTTGCTGCTGGGATTCTTGCGCAGATGCTGTTAGTTTTTTATTTAGTTCGTAGTAGGCATGGTGAGAAGGAATATCTTTCGACCATGTGGAGCCATGCGGAGACACATGGAGACATACGGAGTTTGACTAAGGTTAAAATGTACTTATCAAGAAGAAGGTTGGATTGAATAGCTTACTGTTTTTCTTCAGCAGTAAAGAAACTATTAATCAAGAGACTGTGTTATGAAGATTTATCTTTCCAGAGGCTTTGAATGTCTCGTTGAGAGCTCCCATGCGTAAATGACAGTATCTCCTCACCCCATGTTGACTCCTGGTGGCTAGAGGGAGCAATTCCTTGAACGATATGATAATCTGCCATTATACATAGTATACAGATACATGGTAAAGGGAATAACGGGAATAATGTTTTGTGCACGATAAAGTCCAGTAAAGTCCGATCAAAGATATTCCAAGGGTCTCCAATGAGGCAGATCGTAGCTCAAGACTGCCCTCTGGTTGTTGGTAGGATGGTTCAGTTGCCTGATAACAGAGAAGAGAGGGTGACTTTTTTTGGCATTAAGGGTGTTGGCATATCCAGAATCATGTTATACTGAGGTTAGTGGGGATCGAGTGGAAAATAATTCAATGGACAAGTCAACTGTTTAAAACAAAATGATGTGGATGACCTTGGAGTTCAGTACTGGGGTTTCGTAGCACAATCTCCTCAGCCCAACCATCTTCAGTAGCTTCATCATCTTCTTTTCATCATAGGGAAAGAAGTTGAGATGTTCGCTGATGATTGCACGATATTTAATTTCATTTGCAACTCAGCAAAGAAAACAGATCTAGACAGCGTCCATATCAGACCCAGACAGCAACCTGGTTTAAATTGCAGAGAAGATAGGGTAGGATCAGAGGACAAAGGGAAGATCTCGTATAGGGTAAAGCCAGTGTTATGATGCTGAAAGGATGTTGAGATGGAAAGCAAACAAGGGGCATGTAGATGTTGTGAATTGCATGTCAGAACTGCAAAAAAGACCTATTGGATCACTCAGAAAAAAATGTAATTTCTCTATCTCATCTGCCACTGCCTGACCTGGTAGGCATTTCTTAAAGCACTCAACTAATGTTCAATATTAAAGTATTAGAGAGTGGTGGACAGACTTTTTTCAAATGATTTATCTAATTTCTCAAATTTAAAAATAACTTCATTTTCCTGTGAATAAATTGGGGATTATTAACTTGCAGCATTGGCTGCCCAGTCAATCATGGCTACATGATTTTGCATCTCTGGCCGACTTGGGAGCTCCGTGCCGCGGAGTGTTCCGATCAGTCCTGACGCCAGAGTTCTGATCATCCCGACGAGAGGGCTTGAACAGCGGACCGTCGGCAACGGCCTCGTTCAAAGGCCCCGACCACGGGTGAACATAGGAGGAAGATGACTGAACTTTATTGCCTTCCATCACAGTGAGGAATGTTGATTCCACTGTGGTGGATGTTTATGTTAAACTTTATTTTGGTCGCTGTGTGTATTTTTGCTTTTTGGCTGTATGGTAACTCATATTTCACTGTACCTTAATTGGTACATGTGACAATTACATTGAATCTTGTATCTTGAATCTTTTAATTTGCCAGCAAGGTATCGTGGGACACAATAGCTTGTGTGAGCACCAGGGGCAGCATCTCAGACATGGGTTCAATCCTGATAACGGCTGCTGTCCGTATGGAGTTTGTACGTTCTCTCCCTGACCATGTGGGTTTTCTCCGGGAGTCCTGGTTTCCTTCCAAACTCCAAAGATGTACAGGTTTGTGGGCTAATTGGCTTGGTAAAATTGTAATTAATCCCTAATGTGTTTAGTATAGTACTAGTGTGTGAGGATCGCTGGCCGGCACAGACTCGGTGGTCCGACGGGCCTGTTTCCACGCTGTATCTCTAAACGAAACTAACATGTTATTTTTTAAAGCATGGGTTTTCACTGGGATCTCCGGTTTCTTCCCACACTCCAAAGATGTACAGGTTTGGAGGTAAATTGGCATGGTATAATTGTAAATTGTCCTTAGTGTGTATGGATAGTGTTAATGGGTGGGGATTGCTGGTCGGCACAGACTTGGTGGGTCAATGGGCCTGTTTTCCCGCTACATCTCAAAACCAAACTAAACTAATGGGTATTGCAAAAAGTGTAGGCTTCAGGTTTCCATTTACTTCAAGTAATTCAACGTTCTATTTAACAAATCAGATAATTCAAATAAGAACATGTACGTCAGGCTGTTCATTGACTGCAGCTCAGCATTCAGCATTTATTCCCACCAAACATATGATCAAACTCAGAGAAATGGGTCTCTACTCATCCATTGGTTTCTTGATTTCCTCATTGACAGACCACTAACAGAATGAATTGCCAACAACACTTAGTCTTCTATAACCAACTATGCACAAGTTGGTCACAAGCATCGGAGGCCTGGGTCGCCTCAGAGGAAGAGGAAGAACAAGAAGGGAAGAGACAAAGACAAGATTTTTGCCTTCCATCACAGTGAGGAGGTGTCTGGTGAACTCACTGTGGTGGATGTTAAATATGTGTTTATTGTGTGTTTTGTTATTTACTATATGTATGACTGCAGGCAACGAAATTTCGTTCAGACCGCAAAGTCTGAATGACAATAAAGTTTTCCATTCATTCCATTCCATTCATTCCAACTCGAAACATCACCCATTCCTTACCTCCGGAGATACTGTCCAAAGATCCTATAGCGGAGCAAGATAGACCACTCCTGCTAAATGCAATGGGCTGGTACACAAAAATGCTGGAGAAACTCAGCAGGTGCAGCAGCATCTATGGAGTGAAGGAAATAGGCAACGTTTCGGCCGAAGCCGTTCCTCAGACACTTCTTCAGACCCTCCTTTAAATGCAATGGGCTGACGTGTGGTACAAAATGGAGCAGAACATGGGCCTTTTTTTCATTCATTTCAGTAACTCGACCCGACCCGACTCGCAGTGTAATCGACGTTGCGGGGAAACAGTTTGTGTTAAAAAATTATAATTCTGAAAATGAGGAGAAGATTTTTACCAAAGAACTTTTATTTTTACGAGGATGTTTGTTTCCATAACCAGCTTCCGTCTCCGCACTAGTATTTTTGTGGTCTGGTGCGGAGACGGAAGCTGGTAACTAATGGGGCCAAAAATTACCCATGAATCACCGTACTATGTATTTTTCGTCCAGTGATCTATCTTCCTTGCAATAGGATCTTTGATGCTGCCTTTCCCGCTTAGTTACTCAGCCTTTTTTGGTCTATCTTCTGTTTAAACCAGCATCTGCAGTTCCTTCCTACACAATGCAGAAGCACCTCAAGATTGTATACTCAGTCCTTGCTCTTATTTTTACAGTGAAGTCAGTACCCTTTACTGTGAAGTCAGGCACAGCTCCAGCCATCTTTACAGTGCATTCAGAAAGGATTCAACCCCTTCACTTTTTACACATTTTGTTACGTTACAGCCTTATTTTTAAATTGATTGAATTCATTTTTTTAAATCATTAATCTAAACACAATACCCCGGAATGAAGAAGTGAAAACAGGTGTTTAGAAATTTTTACAAAGTAATTAAAAAGAAATAACTGAATTATCACATTTACATAAGTATTCACACCCTTTGTTATGACACACAAAATTGAGCTTAGCTTCATCCTATTTCCATTGATTATCCTTGAGATGTTTCTGCAACTGGATTGGAGTCCACCAGTGTTAAATTAAAGTGATTGGACATGAATTGGAAAGGCACACGCCTGTCTATATAAGGTCCCACAGTTGACTGTGCATGTCAGAGTAAAAACCAAGCCACGAAGTCAAAGGAATTGTCTGTAGACCTCCGAGACAGGATTGTGTTGAGACACAGATCTGGGGAAGGGTATAAAACAATCTCTGCAGCATTGCAGGTCCCGAAGAGCACAGTGACCTCCGTCATTCTTAAATGGAAGCACTTTGGAACTACCAGGACTCTTCATAGAGCTGGCCGCCTGACCAAACTGAGCAATCGGAGGAGAAGGGAATTGGCCAGGGAGGGGACCAAGAACCCGATGGTCACTCTGACAGAGATCCAGAGTTCCTCTGGAGAAACTTCCAGAAGGACAACTATATCTGCAGCACTCCACCAATCAGGCTTTTATGGTAGAGTGGCTAGACGGAAGCTACTCCTCAGTAAAAGGCACATGACAGCCCGCTTGGAGTTTTCCAAAAGGCATGAGAAACAAGATTCTCTGGTCTGATGAAACCAAGATTGAACTCTTTGGCCTGAATGCCAAGCATCACGTCTGGAGGAAAATAGGCACCGTTCATCACCCTGCCAATACAATACCTACGGTGAAGCATCGTGGTGGCAGCATCAAGCTGTGGGGATGTTTTTCAGCGGCAGGTACTGGGAAACTAGTCAGGATTGAGGGAAAGATGAACGGAGCAAAGTACAGAGAGATTCTTGATGAAAACCTACTCCAGAGTGTTCTGGTCGTCAGACTGGGGAGAGGTTCACCTTCCAACAGGACAACAACCCTAAGCACATAGCCAAGACATGACAGTAGTGGCTTTGTTACAAGTCTGCGAATGTCCTTGAGTGGCCCAGCCAGATCCCGGAATTGAACACGGTCGTACATCTCTGGAGGGACCTGAAAATAGCTGTGCATCGCTGCTCTCCATCCAACCTGACAGAGCTTGAGAGGATCTGCAGAGAAAATGGGAGAAATTATCCAACTACAGGTGTGCCAAGCTTGTAGTGTCATACCCAAGAAGACTTGAGGCTGTAATCACTGCCAAAAGTTCCTCAACAAAGTACTGAGTAAAGGGTCTGAATACATATGTAAATGTGATATTTCAGTTATTTGTTTTTAATTACTTTGCAAACATTTCTAAACACATGTTTTCACTTTTTTATTATGGGGTAGTGTCTGTAGATTGATGATAAAAAAAGAATTTAATCAATTTTAGATTAAGGCTGTAACATAACAAAATGTGGAAAAAGTAAAGTGGTCTGAATACTTACTGAATGCACTGTAAATTTGCAGACTTTGGTTTAGCAGTGTTATGGTTACCTAGTACTACTGTTACTCATTTATTGTATTATTGACTATTATGTATTTATTTGTGTATTTACTTACCTGGCTGCACACTCATTTCATCCCGGGAAGAAGGTAGAGGAGCCTGAAAACTGTAATGTCCAGGATCAGGAACGAACACTTGGAATGTGTTTCTATGTCAAAATGGGCCAAATCATGTACCATATATACCTGAGTCATTTCCATGGGTGCTGAAACCCAAAGAATCAAGAGTTAAGAGTGCTTAATTGTCAAGTGAAAATCCCAGGTAGAACAATTACAATTTTACTTGCAGAAGCACAACAGAATATGTAAACATAGTGCACTGTAAACAATAAATTAAAGAGAATTTAGTCTGTGTGTATATATATATAAATACAGATACTCACACACGCACACACATATATACATACACACAAACACACTAATATACATATATGTGTATATATGCATATACATACACATATATTTGTGTGTGTGTGTGTGAGTGTATATAACAATCATCATATAACTATTAAAACTGATCTTGGATGTGTGTGTGTGTGTGTGTGTGTGTGTGTGTGTGTGTGTGTGTGTGTGTGTGTGTGTGTGTGTGTGTGTGTGTGTGTGTGTGTGTGTGTGTGTGTGTGATCACATCTTCGCGAAAAATCTACGCAGTAATGGTAATTTTTTTACATATTCCGGTAGAGATTTTTCCCGTGGAGTCCAAAATCTACTTACCTGAAAAATTCATGCTTTATTTCTCGAGTTATTAATAAAAATGTTCAAAGGTCTGAGAAAACATTGGATTTAAAATGGTTTTTCCAGTTAAAATCATAAGTCAGAGCTTCCAACACACTTCGATGCAAAGTTGCAAGACAGGAACTGAACTTTTCAGCTCAATGGCATCTCACAGCAAGTGCACAATTGCTAAAGTGTTGCCATCATAGCTCCTGGCAGGACAGGAGGGGGAGGGTCAATTGGTATTGCAATTGGGAAGACGCTATTCTGATTTTTTTTTTCAACTCCAGTGCTGGGGGAGGCTCACGAGCTATGATCTTTGTCGAGGAGTGATTGAATCTTACCTTCGTCAATGGGTTGAGTTGGAGGACCATGCATCCTGTGGGGGCTACGGGTAAGGGACGGGTGCGTTGGGAGAGCAACGGGTCTGCACTTGGTCTAGTATACTATTAAAAGTCTCGACTTGTTTGTCTGTCTGTCTGTCTGTGTTCTCAGGAGCTACGCCAAAATGGTACACCATAGCGCAAAATTATTTTGCAGAATCTTACTCAGCATTTTCCCCTGGTCATTCGTATCAAATTTCTTCACATTTGATGTTATATTTCCACAAGTTATTGATATTTAAAGTTTTAAAAAAGCCAAATTTGAGAATAATAACTGACTGTGAGAGTGAGAGTTTTCTAGCAGCTTCCAGTGATGATGCCACAATGGCATCTCACACTCCTCCAATCACAATGGGATCTCATTTACGCAAGCTGCCGTGAACATTCCGACAACCAAAAATGACATCATGTGATCTCTGCTGCCAATACAGAAACTATGAGAGTTCACAGAGTGGGGGATGGGAGGAGAAGAAATTTTATTTAGAAATTGTCTTTAGTGGGGGAGTGCGAAAGGGGAGATGTGAGGGAGCGTGTATTTGAGGGTAAGGAAAAAGAGAGGGAGGGAGAGATGACAGAGAGACAATGGGATCAGCAGCGTCGAGGGGAGTAAGGAGAAAGTGAGATTTTTTTTTAAATATATATTTTTTATTAGTATGCAGTACAATTAGCAAACACATATTATGATAGTAATATTTTGTGTGCAACAATCATACGTTATTAATATTATCAAATGAATCATTTTGACGTGGGTAAGCTTTTCCCATTGAGGGTAGGAAAGATTCAAACAAGAGGGCATGACATGAGAATTAAGGGACAGAAGTTTAGGGGTAACATGAGGGGGAACTTCTTTACTCAGAGAGTGGTGGCTGTGTGGAATGATCTTCCTGCAGAAGTGGTGGCGACAGGATCGATTTTAACATTTAAAAGTAAAGTGGATAGGTATATGGACAGGAAGGGAATGGAGGGGTATGGTCTGAGTGCAGGTAGATGGGACTAGGGGAAAATAAATGGTCGGCACGGACTGCAAGTGCCGAGAAGGTCTGTTTCCGTGCTGTAATTGTTATATGGTTATATGGTTATTTTGCCTCTAATATATATTTTTTAAAAGAGAGAGAAACAGAGAGAAAAATAAAATATAAATCAAAAAGAAATCATAAAGAATGGAATCATTTACCATTAATACGTCATTGGAGATAAGATCAAGGAATATAGATAATAACTTTTCATCCAATCCTGAGTCCAAGTTTCAGTTAGGGTTCCCTGCCGAACCGATCTACCCTTTTAAGTAATCAATGAAAGAAGACCATATTCTAACGAAGACTTCTTGTTTGTCCATTAGGTCAAATCTGATTCTTTCCAAGTGTAGGGTCTCCGACATTTCTGTAATCCACATTTTAATTGTGGGGGATATAGGGCCTTTCCAAAATGTTAATATTAATTTCTTCCCAATTATTATACTGTAATCTAGGAAATTTATTTGACTTGTTGTAAGTATTAGACTTTGTTCTGATATTCCAAGTTAATTAAATAATTTTGAGTCTGGATCCAATTTAATATTAATAACTTCAGAAGTTATTCTAAAAATCTCAGTCCAGAAATTCTTAATTTTTATACAATTTGCAAAAGTTTTCTTTTTTTTTTTTTTTTTTTGTTAATAATATTTTTATTAGATGTAGTAATTTCCAAGTAGTAAAACAAATTTACAAATACCAAAGTAATTCAGTAAATGTACAACTATCATATTCGCTATTATTATCTTCTGTTTTTTAGAAATAAAGAAAGAATAAGAAAAAAGGAATAGACTTTAAATCGAAAAAAAAAGAAAGAAAATGATTGTGTTTGAATAATAAAAAAAGATAAAAAGTCAAAGAAAAAAAAAACAAAAACAAAAAAAAGAAAAAGAAAACAAACACTACTTAGTATATATCTATTCAGTATATATATATAATTCCCCTTTATGAACAATATATGGTATAATATGAATATTTAAGATAGAAACAACAAAATGTATTGTAATTATAACGTCGTATTGCGGAGACGTGTACACAAAACCCAATTAGAAAATCCATATTTTTTCCGTCAAATCCTGTCTAGTACCCATTGAGTAGTAATGCCAAGAACAGCTAGCCCTTCAAATATTGTATATATGGAGACCATATTTGTTCAAAGATTTCACATTTGTCCATTAGGACAAATCTGATTCTTTCCAAATACAAAGTCTCCAACATCTCTGCTGTCCACATTTTAATTATGGGGGTTAATGTTCCCTTCCAAAATTTCAATATTATTTTTTTCCCTATTATCAAACAGTAATCTAAGAAAATTCTTTGATTTACTGTTAATACGCATTGTGAATCCGGAATTCCTAATATTATTAACTTTGGTTCTGGATCCAGTTTAACTCTAAGAACTTCAGATATAACTCTAAAGATTTCTGTCCAATAATAACTAAGTTTTGAACACGTTACAAAACTATGTATTAAATTAGCCTCTAAATTCTGACATTTATCACAAATAGGAGAGATATTAGGAAAAATTCTATTTAATTTGGTTTTTGAATAATGTAACCTATATAAAACTTTAAATTGTATCAATGTATGCCTCGCGTTTAATGAACAGCGATGTATGCGTTGTAAACTTTCTTCCCAAGATTCTTTTGTTATAGATAAACCAATTTCATTTTCCCATGCTTGACGGTATATTTCTGTTGTTGGATTCTCCCTATCCAAAATAAGATTATATATATAAGCTATAAATTTTTCTGAATTTGGATGTTTATTAAATACTTCATCTAATAATCCTGGTTCTTTAATTTTATAATCTTGTGTGTTAGACTTAATATAATCTCTAATTTGTAGATACCTAAACAAATTATGTGGTGGTAACCCATAAATTTCTTGTAACTCATGAAATAAAAGAAATTTTCCCTTTCTATACAGATGTTCAATCCTATAAATTCCTAAATCCTCCCATTGTCTAAACCCCCTATCTAATATAGAGGGTTTAAATAAAGGGTTATTCATAATTGGTAGTTTAAGTGACAAATTATCCAAACATAAAGTCTTGACTATTTGTTTCCAAATACGTCTATTGCTATGAATTATAGGGTTGTTCCTATAAATTTTATTTTGTATTTCTCTTGGCGCAAAAAGAATTGAACTTACATTAAAAGGTAAACAATCTTCCTTTTCCATGTTTAACCACGTTGGTTCGTAATCCAAATTTACCCACCAAAAATTCATATTCTTAATCTGGACTGCCCAAAAATAGTACAAAAAATTTGGAAGTGCTAATCCTCCATTTATTTTTGATTTACATAAATGTTTTTTACTTATTCTATGATTTTTATAATCCCAAATAAAGCTATTGACAATGTTATCTATTTTTAAAAAAAAACTCTTTGGGAGATAGAAAGGAATAGCTTGAAACAAGTATAGCAGTTGTGGTAAAAAGATCATTTTTATAGCATTTATTCTACCAATCATAGATATAGGAAGTGTTTTCCAGTATAAAATATTTTTTCTAAGTTTATCTAATAATAGGGGATAATTAGATTTAATTAATGAGTTATAGGATTTAGATACATTAATACCTAAATATTTAAATTTATCCGTAACTATTTTTAGTGGATATTGTTGCAATATATTTGATCTTATTCCGGTTATAGGCATAATCTCACTTTTATTCCAGTTAATTCTATATCCAGAAAATCTGCCAAATTTAGTTATAACATTAAATAGCTTGGGTATACTGATCTCTGGTTTTGTAATATAAATTAATACATCATCTGCATATAAAGATATTTTATTAGTTGTAGTATCAGTATTATATCCATATATTTCTGGTTCAGATCTAATCCTTTCAGCTAAAGGCTCTATCACCATAGCGAATAACAAAGGCGACAGCGGACGTCCTTGTCTACAACCCCTATGAAGCTTAAATTTAGCTGACAATATTTGGTTAGTTAATATTCTTGCAGTGGGATTCGAATATAGAATTCTTATCCATTTACAAAATCTATCCCCCAATTGTAGCAATGTTACAAATTTTTGAGATTTTAAAAATCAAGTCTGCAATTTATCCCATCAGATAAAGCATAAAAAGAAGTTTAATTTGAAACCTAATTTACTTTCATATCTTCGGTATTAAGAAAGTTATGGCTATTTTCATACTCGGAAATGAGCATCTTGCATCCCATTGCCTTTCAATTGACTTAATTCAAAAGCTGTGATCTGGAACAGTTAAAAGTCCATAACATTCTTAAATATTAAGAGAACTCAATGAAATTTTCAGTTATTATAGATTGAAGCATTCTGAAACAAATATTAAACAATCTTACTTGGATTACCAGAAATTAAAGCATATAATTAGTTAGTTATCTAATTGTAGCTAATTACAAAATTCAATGAGTAGATCTAAACATCTATCCATTTCTTGAGAAAAGATAAACTTTTTTAAAATTGCCTAAGTGTCCAAATAACATTCACACAATAATCCACAATATAACATCATGTTTAAATCTAATTTTCATGAATTTCTGGTCCAAATGGAAGGAATTTAGTGTTTGATTCCTGTAAATTAATGGCCATTTAAATCAACTAGCGAGTGGGTTTTAGTGGAATGCGGTGGATTGGAACGTTGCGGTTAGTGGTGAAGTCGGGGGGAGAAATACTGGGGGTTCATACATTTTTTGGGGAACCCATTTCGCAACATAAAAATATTATTAATGCCTCCCAAAAAACCAACTTTTAATATAAAAATAAAGTATTTACCTTTTTTTCTCCCCTACGCAAAATGCTTCCGGTGGTCTGCGGTCACGGCTTTTGAAGGTGATTTTTAAATTACTCTAGTTAATAAATAATCTAGAGTAATTTAAAAATACCACCATTCATTAAATGTCGGAGCAATTTTTCTTCAGCAACCAAATCGCCCGACATTCATCGATTATCCAGGCCTGTGGAAAAACGGCACTTTAAGCCCGCCCCCCTCTGCAAGGCGCGAAAGTCGCGCACACGGGGAGCGGCAGAAGTGCAGCGCCGCTAAAGGTAAGTTTTGTAACATACCTACCAATTGGAATTTCTCCATTATTCTAAATAAATATGGCCATTCAACCTGATCGAATGCTTTTTCTGCATCTAAGGACATAACAGCTAAATCCCTATCCCCAACTCTTTTTGAATATATGATATTAAATAATCATCTCAAATTATAAGATGAGTAACGCTTTGGGATAAAACCTGTTTGATCATGGTGTATTATTTTAGTAATCACCAAACTTAATCTTCGTGATAAAACTTTAGCTAAAATTTTTTGATCTGTATTTAAAAGAGCAATTGCTCTATATGATCCTGGGTCTTCCAAGTCCTTGTCAACCTTAGGAATTAGTGTAATTATAGATTCATTTAGGGATTCCGGCAATTTTCCATGTTCATATGTATATTTATACACTGCATGTAATCTTGGGGAGATCAGATCTTGAAATTTCTTATAAAATTCTGTACTCAGGCCATCCGGGCCCGCTGCTTTTCCATTATTTAATGATCCGATTGACTCCTCAATATCTTTTATTGATATATCCGCATTTAACAAGTCTCTACCTCCCTGATCTAAGCTGTTAATATTACATTTTTGTAGAAATGTATCCATTTCATCCATTTGTCCTGTTATTTTTGATGAATAAAGACTTTGATAATATTGTAAAAATATATCATTGATATCTTTTGGTAAGGTCGATATATTGCCATTCTCAGATCTAATTCTATGTATCATTTTTTCGTCCTCTCGCTTTCTAAGTTGTCGAGCCAACAATTTTTGCAGTTTATCTCCAAATTCAAAGTGCACTTGTTTAGTTTGTTGATAAAGTTTAATTACTTGATTGGAATATATTTTATTTAGTTTATATTTTAATATTGCAATTTTATTACTTAACAATTTAGAGGGCAATTTGCAAAAGTATGTGTTAAATTAGCCTCTGGATGCTGACATTTATCGCAGATAGAGGAGATCTGTGGGAAGATTCTATTCAATTTAACTTTTGAGTAATGTAATTTATGTAATACTTTAAATTGTATTAAAGCATGTCTGGTATTTAACGAGCATTGGTGTATATATTGTAAACTTTTGTCCTATATATCTTTCATTATTGGTTGGTTTATTTCATTTTCTCATGTATGTCTATCTGCTTCTGTCGATGTAAAAGGGTATTATAAATATAAGTTGTTAGTTTTTCTGTATTAGGATGCTTATTCAAACATTCATCAAGGATTTCTGGTTCCTTATTCCTATAATCTTGTGTATTCGATTTAACAAAATCTCTGAGTTGTAGATATCGAAAAAAATATTTGAATGTAATCCGTAATCTGTCTGTTGTAATTCCTGAAATAAAAGAAAAGTGCTTTTCTTATAAAGGTGTTCCATCTTTTTGATTCCAAGGTTTTTCCATTGTGTAAAACCTTTATCCAGCATGGAAGGTTTGAATAAGGGGTTGTTTACAATAGGGAGACAGAGTGGTATATTATCCAATTTTATTTCGGAGTCACGTGAGTGACTATGTGAAGAAGCCCCGCCAGGCGCATGTTCAGCATTACATCGACGCATGTGGCACTGACAGGGTGGAGAGCGCAGCTCCCACCAGCGGTAAGTTTAACCCGCAGGTAAATCAGTGTTGAACTTCTTGCAAGTGTTTTTTTTAAACTCTGTAATTCTGCAGAGCCAGCTAGATGTATTGTGGAAAAATAAAGTCTGCTCTGTGTATATGTTACCAGATGCAGTTTTCCTTTATGGAAATGTATATAACCCTGGTGATACTGAGGTTAATACTAATATTCTGCAAGCAGAATGTGCCTCTCAGAATTATAATTTTAAGGTATATGATTTATGCACAAATACAAAACAGTAAAGAAAGTAACTCTCCTCCAAGGGAGGACAAGAATGAGGGGAAGGCTGGAAATGGAGAAAATGCTCCACACTTGACTTAGTTAAGGGTTCTTAGACCCATGTATGTCTTCCTGTAAGGCAAGCTCCAAAGGGTTTCCATACACTAAGTATGGTGCCTATAAAGAATGAGAATCTCATTCACCAGTGCCTTGCATAGGTCTGGATGAAGTCCTTAGAGCAAGATAAAATGCAAAAAACTCTAAACAATTAAGGGTTTTAACACCCATGAGATTCTAAGGCAGGCTCCGAAGGAGTTTCCATACAATGAGTTTGGTGCCGATGAAGAATGAGAATTTCATTCACCAGTGCCTTGCATAGGTCTGGATGACGTCTCCCTAGAGCAAGACTCAGGAGTACAAGGGCAGGATGAAACTGACCCTGAAGCTGGTGTCTATACTTATGTGTATACACCAGAGCACAATAGAAATATTCCGGGCGTTCCCGATGTAGCACCAAGTTTTGCTATATCGGTATGGACTGGTGAGGCTATGGATGAACCTGGCAGCCAACATTATTTGGTTTCTCACCTACTCCAAGATACTGTTATGACTGAAACAGTAAATAATATATAAAAATATATAAAACACCCGTCTATTGTGCTTTGCTCAGGGTGCCAACAGTAACTCAGTAATTAGGCACCCATAAGTGAATGATGCGAGGACAGGAAATGTGTTCCAGTATGTCCTCTACCTGATATTCAGTTGGCATCATTGTATTTGGGGAAGACATACATGGGTCGATAATGCCCAATACTTCTAAGACATGCTTGCATTACTCTGCAATGCATATTCAAACCCAATTGTATGATGCAAATTGCCATTTGGCTAACATTATCCTAAAAAAATGCAGGATTATGTGAGCAAGCTATAACCAGATTTATGATTGATGAAAATGAACCCCTATATTAAGAAGAAGGAGATCTTCTGGTTCATTTACGGAAGTACAGAAACGTCATTCCATTACACATGGAATTTCTGGGGAAACAGCCTCTGGTTGGTTAAGATTACAATTGTTTTGTAATTCTGCATTAATCTGATTGGCATGGTGTTTGAATGTACCAGAAACTCGTCAGGTAGAGAGAATATATCCCAGACACAAGTATGGGGGTTGCAGAGTCATTCTAGGACTCACAAACTTAAATTTATAGTTCAGTATGAACATTTTAAAAAAGTACACTTCAGCATTATACCTACGATCTATACATCCAGATGGTGTTTTCATTGTTGCTGGGGATTTTAACCAGGCCAACATGAAGACTGTTCTCCCACATTACTACCAGCATGTAAACTTTGCAACCAGGGGAATGGACACACTGGACCTAGCCTATACTAACATCAAGAAGGCATTCAAGGCAGTCCCCCGCCCCCACCTTGGCTCCTCAGACCATATCTCTGTGATGCTAATTCCTGCATACAGGCCCCTGCTTACCAGAGAAAAACCTACTGTGAAGCAGGTCAGGGTCTGGCCAGAGGGAGCTATGACAACACTACAGGACTGTTTTGAATGCACGGACTGGGACATGTTCAAGAAGGCTGCAACTGTCAATCAACACATCAACCTGGAGGAGTACACTGTGTCCATGTCTGCTTACATGGAAAAGTGCATAGAGGATGTCTGTGTCACCAAGACCATCACTGTATGGGCCAACCAGAAACCCTGGATGACCACAGAGGTACGTGGAATGCTGAGAGCACGTAATGCCGCGTTTAAATCCGGAGACGTTGTGGCACTCAGATCCACAAGAGCCAACCTGAACCGAGTCATCAGGCTGGCCAAGCGTGCCCATGGTCAGAAAATCCAGAGCTTCTTTCATGACCCCAAGAACACCAGGCGCATGTGGCAGGGAATCAAAACAATCACGGACTATAAGACTGCTCCACCACTCTGCTCCACCACTGGTTCCTCAATGAACTCAACAACTATTTTGGACTAAATAACTGCATTAAATAACTGCATTAAATAACAGACCTGCAAGTAAAGGTATTCCTCACTGTGATGAACAGGCACTCAGTCTTGATATAGTGAATGTACGGAGGACCCTAAAAGGAGTGAACGTACGAAAGGCGGCAGGCCCTGATAACATACCAGGGCGGGTGCTCAGGGAATGTGCTGATCAGCTGGCACATGTCCTTACGGACATATTTAACACCTCGTTGAACCAGGCTGTCGTCCCATTATGTTTCAAGACTGCCACCACCATACCAGTGCCAAAAAAATCCAACATACAATGTCTCAACGACTACCGCCCTGTAGCACTCACCCCCATAATGATGAAGTGCTTCGAGAGGCTGGTCAGGGATCATATTAGCTCCAGACTCCCCTCCACACTTGACCCATACCACAGAGGACGCTATATCCTCCGTACTCCATCTGAGCCTGGAACATTTAGATAAGAAGAACACCTATGTGCGAATGCTGTTCGTGGATTTTTGTTCAGCATTCAACATAATTATCTCTCAGCACCTGATAAGCAAACTGGTTCCATTGGGCCTCAGCACCCCCATGTGTAACTGGCTACTGGACTTCCTCACTGACAGACCCCAGTCAGTGCGGGTTGGAAATAACACCTCTAACACTATCTCTCTGAGCACCGGCTCCCCTCAGGGCTGTGTCCTGAGTCCACTGCTGTTTACCCTGATGACCGACGACTGTTGTGCCAGGTTTAGTACAAACCACATCATGAAGTACGCAGATGACACAAAAGTGGTCGGCCTCATCAGGGATGACAATGAGCTGGCTTACAGGGAGGAGGTGAAACAACTGGTGGACTGGTGCAATACGAACAACCTGATCCTGAATGTCGAAAAAACAAAGGAGGTCATCGTCGACTTCAGGAAAAACCGGCACAGTCCCATACCACTTCACATCAATGACAGCGATGTGGAGGTGGTCAGTAGCACTAAGTTCCTGGGGGTGCAGATCACTAACAGTCTGACCTGGTCAAATAACATCTCATCAACAGTTAAGAGAGCGCAGCAGCGGTTGCACTTTCTGTGCCGGATGAGAAGAGCTCACCTCCCCCATCCCAACCTCACCACTTTCTACAGGGCACCATAGAGAGTATTTTGACCAGCTGTATCTCTGTCTGGTTTGGGGACTGTAGAGCCTCCAACTGGAAGTCTGTACAGAGAGTTGTGAGGACAGTGGAAAAAATCATCGGGACCTCTCTCCCCTCAATCGGGGATATTGCGACCAAACGTTGCGTGTCTAAGGCCAGCAGTATTATAAAAGACCCCACACATCTCCATCACGGACTGTTCACTCTGCTACCCTTGGGCAAAAGATATCGTAGCATAAGGAGTAGAACATCAAGATTCTGCAACAGCTTCTTCCCATGAGCCCATGTAATGGGCTGCCATCATTGTCTATTTATCCTTTTTATCCATTTTATCCATGTTTATCCCTCCGTTAATTATCGTGTTGCACAGGGAGCCAAATGCAATGGAATTTTGTATGGAACTGCATATATCAATGTATTTCTAAATGACAATAAAGTTTGTTTGACTTGACTTTGTTTGACTATAATGAAGTTGTTATCACAAGGCTGCTATGTGGTTATTTTTTAGATTTAAAAAAGGTGCCTTATTATTCAGGTACTTCAATTAATTGGATGGGCCAGCTGAAGGAATTACCTAATGGGTTAAATTCAGCCCTCAAATTGCTCACACAATTATTGAAACGAGCACTGGTGTTAATGAGGGCTCAGAATCACATTGTAATGACTTATCTAGAGGATATGTTAATTGTAAATGGGAGACAGCTGAAGAACTGAGTTCAGCAACCATAAGCCTATTGAAAGGCCAAGGTTCTGTACATCCAAACAACATGGAAGATACAGGCATCCCAAACAATTGATTGTTTGTGGTTTGTCTTTAATACAGTTGATATGTGAGTAACTTTATCAACAAATTAAGGTTGGGGATGTTATAAATGCCTGTATTTGTCTTGGGGGGAAAAAAACATTATCCCACCATCCAAGAAGTAGCTATGGTTACTGGTAAAGTGATAGCAGCATTCATGCTGTCAAATTGGGACCTCTGCATGATCAAAGTCTGCAAAGACCAGAGTATAAGAGTAAAAAGCGTGCAGATTATTGATTAGGTCCATGCAGTTACCAACTAAAGGTTGAGTTGAATTCAATGACGGATTCTCAATGTTGCACAAGTTACTAGAAGTAAAAGTGTGCTTGTTCAGAAGTCTTCAGTGTTATTACAGACTGATGAGAGTGCTCTCAGATGGGGAGCTTAGGACAGTGACACCAGTTGTGGTGGTCGATGGACTGTCCAAGACGATTAATTCTCCAAATACATGTTGAATTATTTGGAGTTATTGGGGGTGTTTTATGCATTGATAGCTGGTGTTCTACAATAAAGAACTTACATGTTCAATTACGAGTAGACAATACCGACACTGATTTGCCCACACCGACCAAGATGTCCCATCTGCACTTGTTCCACCTGCCTGTGTTTGGCTTACATTCTAGTAAAATTTTTCTAGCCATGCACCTGTCCAAATGTCTATTCTGTCTCTATTCCTAAAGATTAAAACTAACAATCACTTTTAGTGATACAAACTCGTTACCTTCAGAATTGTTCTGAGAAGTACCGGTAATCCTAATTCTGAAACCATCACAAATTCAACTCTTGTTTTCTTGATGCATAGGTCCTGGCCATTGGATTATCAATGTAGTCATCAACTACTGGGTATGCAATTGTAAGCAAGGGGTGCATCCATATCATTACTATCCAGCCTGAAGAAGGTGCCTCAATGATAGCGGGCTTCAGGTGCAAACTCTGCAGAGGCACTGAAAGCTCCACATAGCTGTGTTACCCTGCACTAGAGGAAAGATGGAATCTGAAATTGATCACCTGCGATGGTCTTGCAGTGAGCCACTTATTCAGATGAAATGTTCGATTCATTAAGAAAAATAGGGTTGGAACTATCTGAAGGAAAAGTAGTGGTGTTCCAGTCCAGATGTCATAAAAGGGGAACTGCTGATTTATCCCAAGGCTGGACATGGAATGTTGGAGTAACTCAGTAGGTCAGGCAGCGTCTCTGGAGAAAATGGATGGGTGACGTTTCGGGTCAAGACTCTTTTCAGTCTGACCCGCTGGGTTGCTCCAGCATTTTATGTCTATCTTTGGTATAAATCAGCATCTGCAGTTCCCTTCCTATTACATATTTTATGGAACTCTGCTCCTTTTCCTTAAGGTAGTCCCATCCCCTTTTTTCTTAATGTGTATTTTTTTCTTTTTTAAACTTGCCATAAACATGACCTTTAAATGTCCCCTCTCACCTTTAGGCTATGATCTTTGATATCCTTTTTTTCCATCCTGCTGAAAAAGGTTCTGACTGTCTACACCATTGAAGGTGGACAAAAATGCTGGAGAAACTCAGCGGGTGAGGCAGCATCTGTGGAGCGAAGGAAATGGGCAACGTTTCGGGTCGAGACCCGAAATGTTGCCTATTTCCTTCGCTCCATAGATGCTGCCTCACCCGCTGAGTTTCTCTAGCATTTTTGTCTACCTTCGATTTTCCAGCATCTGCAGTTCCTTCTTAAACATTTAAAAATATATATATTTTTTTTATTTATTAGAAGCAAGTGTACAAAAATAAAAGCAACGGCATATAAAATAATACAGTTATTGTACAACTTCAATTTTAACTTTTTAGCTATGGTTGGAAGAAAGGAAAGGAGAAAAAGAAAGAGAGAGGAAAAAATGAGATGTGCAAAGATAGAGCCCCTAGACTGCCAAAGTGGTGTTGCCAAAGAGCGAATAAATGAACAAAAGAAAAGAGGAATAGAAAAAATAAAAGGACAAAAAGAGAAAGAAAGAAAAACACCTGCTTTACATCCCTCCTCACCCAACCTGTAATTAGATTAAAATCCCAAATTGTGTTGTACCAACTATCCTTGTAATAAATCAATGAATGGTGTCCATGTCTTCGAAAAATTATCTGTTTTTTCTGCCAAGACAAGTCTTCTTAAACATTTTGTCTCCACCATTGATGCCTCTTGTAATTCTATGTACTTCTATCAGGTCTTCCCACAACCTCTGTCGTTCCAAAGAAAGCAATCAAAGTCTGTCCAATCTCTCCCTGTAGTTAATGCCCCCTAATCCACCTCCAATTCCCTGACCAGTTGAAGATGAGAGGATATACAATTGACATTTTGCATTTCTCATATAAAATCCCACATTGGTAGATTGTGTGATAACTGTAGACCAATCTCTTCCGGGACTGATGTACCTTCCTTCTGTCACGAGCTGATGGAATGATGCACCATTCGTGTTGTCAAGTTGGAAAGAGTGCAGTGAAAATTTACGAGGATTTGCTAGGACTCGAGGGCCTGAGCTACAGGAAGAAGAGGTTGAGTCGGCTGGGACTCTATTCCTCGGAACGCAGGAGGATGAGGGGTGATCTTAGAGAGGTGTACAAAATCACAAGGATAGAACGGGTAAAGGCACAGTTTCTTGCCCAGAGTAGGGGAATCGAGAACCAGAGTGCAAGGTTTAAGGTGAGGGGGGGAATGATTTAATAGGAACCTAACGGGCAACTTTTTCACACAAAGGGTGTACGGAACAAGCTGCCGGAGGAGGGATTTAAGGCAGGGACTATCGCAATGTTTAAGAAACATTTAGACAGGTACAGGAATGGGACGGGTTCAGAGGGATATGGGACAAATGCAGGCAGGCGGGTCTAGTGTAGATGGAACATGTTTATCGGTGTGGGCAAGTTGGGCCAAAGGGCCTGTTTCCATGCCATGTGACTCTATGATCCAACCCAATAAAACTCCTGAGTTGGTGGAATCAGATTTGTGTTTTTAAGATCATCTCTTGTGGCTTCATTTCTTACCCCAAAAACCTGAGAGTGGTGTTCTTACTGGAATGTGAGGATAAAATGTGTTTGTTCGCTTGAGATTTACCAATAATTTGGGCGGTGCAGCGGTAGACAGGGCCACAGACCTGGTTTGATCCTGACTACGGGTGCTGTCTGTACAGAGTTTGTACGTTTTCCCCGTGACTTACTGAGTTCGGGATACTGAGTTGGATGACCAGCCATGATCATATTGAATGGCGGTGCAGGCTCGAAGGGCCGAATGGCCTACTCCTGCACCTAATTTTTATGTTTATGTTATGTTTTATACCACAACTGTGGGAAAATACAATACTGTAGTAAGACAACAGATCACAAAAATGCAAATTACAATACAGAATGAATGTTAAAATTCAAAAAGATTGTCAGACAGTATGTGTACCAAATGTTGATCTGTTGTGTCTGGATTAAATCTCCAGTGGTCTAAATGTGTCTTGTGGGAGTCAGACCCAGGAGCATTAGCGGTGGATGCATTCTTGCTACATTGGGGAAGTATAGTCTTTTATGTTTTCCCCATTTTGTCTGATTAGACAATGTGTCACCAAAATAGAGCAAGTCTCCGCCGCAGGTGTTTGGTGGTTCCAAATTGGTATTGTTCTCGGCCTTTTGTCTAAGATCAAGTGTATCAGTTCGTATCAGTTCGTATCAGTTCGTATCAGTTCGTATCAGTTCGTATCAGTTCGTATCAGTTCGTATCAGTTCGTATCAGTTCGTATCAGTTCGTATCAGTTCGTATCAGTTCGTATCAGTTCGTATCAGTTCGTATCAGTTCGTATCAGTTCTTTCCCTTATCTAGGGACCATTATTACACAGCCATTGTTCGCATTGGTTCTCAGAAAAATGATTCAGACATTCATGACAAATACCAGGTGCAGTTATTGTTGGTACATCCAGTAACAGCAGACGTCATCCATTATATGACCATATTAATTGTTAATCTGCAGGTTCTGATGGAATGTTGGATAGGACCATGGATGTCATAACTGCAGCTTGGAGAGATAGCACTAAGAAGCAATATATGTGTCATATAAGGAATGGGAAATCTTTTTGTATACAGTCAGATATATTTTATCATACTGCAATGTTTAAGCCCAGAGGGTGCAGACTCCCCAAGCGGAATATGAGGTGCTGTTCCTCCAACTTGCGGTGTTGATCACTCTGGCCGTGGAGGAGGCCCAGGACCGAGAGGTCGGATACGGAGTGGGAGTGGGAGTTGAAGTGCTGAGCCACCGGGAGGTCGGGTTGGTTATTGCGGACCGAGCGGAGGTGTTCGGCGAAACGTATTGCGGACCGAGCGGAGGTGTTTCGCCGAACACCTCCGCTCGGTCCGCAATAACCAACCCGACCTCCCGGTGGCTCAGCACTTCAACTCCCCCTCCCACTCCGTATCCGACCTCTCGGTCCTGGGCCTCCTCCACGGCCAGAGTGATCAACACCGCAAGTTGGAGAAACAGCACCTCATATTCCGCTTGGGGAGCCTGCATCCTCTGGGCTTAAACATTGAATTTTCTCAATTCTGTTAACCCAGACTGCCTCCCCCCCCCCCCCCCCCCCCCCCACCTCTCCCTCAGCCCTCTGGCCCTGACATTCCTTCTCCATCTCCCCCCCCCACCCCCCCCGGTCGCACTAGCTTCTCATTTTCACACCACAAACAGCTTACAATGGCCTGCTTCCTTTATCACCAATACTTTTTTGCATATCTTTCACTCATTGTTCCTTATCTCTCCACATCACTGTTTATATCTCTCGTTTCCCTGATCCCTGACCAGTCTGAAGAAGGGTCTCGACCCGAAACGTCGCCTATCTCCTTCGCTCCTTAGATGCTGCTGCACCCGCTGAGTTTCTCCAGCTTTTTGTGTAACCTTGGATGTATTGGAGTTCCTTATTATGTTGCACCTGAGTTATGGTACCATGAATGGAGCTCGGAATGCTTTGTCCCCCTATTTAGGACTACTTCAGAATCGACAACTATCGGTCTCATCTGTTAATATCCCGATTTATGAGAGGAATTTTAATAAAATCCTACCAAACGCAGATATTCAGAAATCTGGGATGTCAGTATAGTTCTCACATTGCTTCGGCAATGGACTCCAATTACGACACTGTCTTTTCAGAAGTTAATATTTAAAGTGGTTATGTTCATAGAATTTATATCAGCACAATGCGTACAAACATTACAAACGTTGTGGTTAGATTGTAGACCGTTGTCTGTAGAGAATATAATGTTTTATGTCAATGTTCTAAGCAACCCAAAAAAGGCTGGAACCAATGTAATCTTTAAGACATACACTGTCAACTAAACATTGTGTGTGGTTAAGCATCTGAATTAATATATATTGTATTAAGAGTCTCTGAGATTGTGAGACACCAATGTTCATTACCCACAAGAAACATACAAAAGTGACAATACAAACTATTTCTAGATGGATAAACAGGTTCTGGATTAACTGAAGTAGACACTGATGTGTATAAATCTAACTCCACAAGGGCGGTATGAATATCCACGGCGGAGGTGCAGAACGTGCCGCTCGACCAAATTCTGGAGACTGCAGGATGGTCTAAAAAATAAACTTTCCTAGTTTTATGACAAACCTGTTGTTACCGTGCCAGAGTTGCACATGCTGTGTTGGGTTCTGTTCAAAATTGTTTGCTTTGTTGCATAACATTTGTTGTTATTTCCCCTGGGATAGAGGGGTTATTATTTTTTGTTGTATTATTATTAAAAAAGAAAAATAAATAAATAAATAAGAAAATATGTGTATATATATTACAATATTTATTGCATAATTTCAAGCAATATATTATTTACTCACTACTGGGTAAACTGAAGCAGTGTGTCATATGGAATGATCTACGGCATGAAAATCACACAGCTTTAAAATCTTCATGTAGTCACTCGCGTGACTCCGAAGTAAAATAGTAAGATTAAACGAGAACTTATCTGTTCAAAGTTTGATCTTTATTTTATGTGGAGTTACGATGAGGGATTACGTGCCCTCCACTCCCAATCCTCATAATATAAATGATCATCTGGTAGTTCTAATCTTTGTGAGCCTTACTATCTTACTCCAGCTATTGGTTCTGTGTTTTTCACGCCGCTGCTTTGAAGTATGCCGAACATGCACCTGGCGGGGCTTCTTCACGTAATCCCTCATCGTAACTTCTCATAAAATAAAGATCAAACTTTGAACAGGTAAGTTCTCGTTTAATCTTGGGTTACACAAAAAGCTGGAGAAACTCGGCGGGTGCAGCAGCATCTGGGAGCGAAGGAGATAGGCGACGTTTCGGGTCGAGACCCTATTACTATTCTAAAGCCTTTTTTAGTTGTTTCCAGATTCGTGTACCACTATATATTATAGGGTTTTCCCTATAGGTTTTTTTGTCCAATTTTGTTGGTGCAAATATAATCGAACCGATTTCAAAAGGTAAACAGTCCTCCTTTTCCATCCTTAACCAGTCTGGTTGTTGATCCGTTTATTTCAGCCAAAAATTCATGTTTTTAATATGGACTGCCCAAAAATAAAACAGAAAATTTGGTAGAGCGAAAGTGAGATTTTTGAACCCCCCCCAATGGGTCCCACTTGGTTCAGTATACTATTAATAGTGCCGACTGCCCCCCTCCCCACATTGGAAGGATTGATTGGCTCCTGCAAGCGTTGACGCCGACTCAAACGTCGAGTCCGTTCATTGGCTCCGAGAAACGCCGACTGTCCCCCCCACGTGGGAAGGATTGATTGGCTCAAGGGTACATGATATGGGAACACATTCCAAGTGTTCACATTGTAGGTCCTTGATTTCTGTTCCAAATACAACGTAAGATTTGAAATGGGTAGCAATGGAGCCAATTACGTCCGAAGAAGGGTCTCGACCCGAAACGTCATCCATTCCTTCTCTCCAGAGATGCTGCCTGTCCCGCTGAGTTACTCCAACTTTTTGTGTCTCCCTTCGGTTTAAACCAGCATCTGCAGTTCCTTCCTATGCATCTAAAATGTTAATGGTCCAGAATATCTACATCTCCAGTTTGAGGTTGTTTATGCCTTCACTAATGCCAGGCAAATACAATGAAATCAAACCTCTTCAATTTATTCTGCACATGAGCAAAATAAAATGTATTAGAAATGTAAAATATTAATCAAATACTGACTGAAAAATTACAGAGAAGATTCAATTACTTACATTGACAGACCAGTCATTAGGCTGCACATTTACAGAAAATATTTCTGAAATAATATCTATTACTATCCATCTGGAATTTTGACCAATAACTGCATCTGGCATAGAAACTTGAGAATACAGTATAATGATATGAATAAGCAGGAAACCTATATTGTATATAATATTTCTATGGTGAATAAGTGAAGATTTATTTGGTTATTTGAGCATACATTTAATGCAAGGAATCTTTGCTATTTACTCATAAAATCTGTGGTCATTTTTAATTTTATTGTTTGTCTGTTGCTTTTTTTGATAAGCCAACATGAAATGTTTAATATAATCTACAAAATAGATTTATAATACAGCAAATAATAAAAGACAAATTTCATAACAATATTGATTTTATAAGAATATTATATGTATATATTAATTGCAGCAAACTAGAAAGAAAATCCAAGTGTTGGTGAATAATCACTTCCATAATTGTAATTGTATTTGCTAATAACCTGCTCTGTAGTTCAAGGTAAAAGTTATCATCGTGATTTAAAATAATTAAAATTACTTGTTTGTGCTGAACTTGAATTATTAGTGTTCGAAATGTTATACCAGTTAACTGAATTGTTTTCACTCTTCAGAAACATTCTTGGCCCAATAATAGTGCTCTCTCCTCTGAGCCAGACGCTGTGAATTTAACTCCGCTCGAGATGTGGGCGTCATTGGCAAGAACATTGCTAAATCTTGTTTTTGTGTTACATTCATCCTTCCCTTACAACACTAAAGGAAGTCATTCAACTGAGCAGATCTATGCCAGCTCTCAGAGCAACCCCATATCCCTACTTATTTCACTGTAACCCATTCTTCCTCACAAGCTCATTAATTCCACCCTGGACTGGCATATTATAATTTAATTGAATTATAATTTAATTCATTTAATTATTCCTTATCCTATGTCTAACATTACCATAGACAATAGGTGCTGGAGTAGGCCACTAGGGCCCTTCGAGCCAGCACCGCCATTCAATGTGATCATGGCTGATCATCCCCAATCAGTGCCCCGTTTCTGCCTTCTCCCCCATATCCCCTGACTCCACTATCTTTAAGAGTCCTATCTATCTCTCTCTCTTGAACTCAATTCTGAGAATGTTAAGGATCAGGAATAATTAATTTCCAGTTGGCCTTTTGAATCTACACTAGAATTTAATGCTGATCTTCTATCTTAACTTCCACTTCTCACTTGTATCAATATCCCGTGAATTTTGAAAATACTAAGACTAACTATCCACATTCCTGTGGGGTCGAGAATTTCAAATATTCTGGATGACACCTTTTTTGTGTACTCCAGATCCTTCTGCTCTATAACACTGCCTAGAGCCTTGCCATTGTCATCATTGTTGAGGTCCTGCCCTGGTTTGATGTCCCAATCTCTCCCTACAGCTCAGCCCCTCAAGTCCTGGTAACATCCTCATAAATCCTCTCTGTGCTCATTCCAGCTTAATGTCATCTTTCCCATAAAAGGGTAACCATTACTGAACTCAGTGCCACAACTGTGGCCTCACTAACATCTTGTACAACTGTAACATAAGGGTGCAACTTCTATACCCAATACCAATGTACCAAAAGCCTTCTTGACCAACTTATCTAGCTGTGAGGCTATTTTCAGAGAACTACTAGACCTTGTGTTGGGTTCTGCCTCCCCAACACAAGATTCCACCACTCACCCGTTCCCCCAATGCGAGTGCATTATTTCATTACTCTGATTTTTTTTTTTGTCCAAAGTGGGTGAGTTTGAAGAAATCGGGCTGTTTTTAAAATTTCATGGATTAATAACTTCGGAAATGTAGGTGGGAATGCGATGGGAAAAATGTGAGTAGGATGTGTGAAAATGGGAAGGCTGTGGCCTAGCATTTGGAAGAAGATAGGAAAACCACATTGACACAGAGACACATCATGGGCAGATCGTGAGCACAAACATAAACAATAGGAAGACTTTTAGTATAAAGGGCCTGTTGCACTTTCACGACTTAATTTATGACCTTTTTTACTCATGGACATTTTTCATCAGGCTAGAAAAACGCCCCGGCCTTCTTGATGCCATGAGTACCTACGACTAACATCACGACCTACCTACGACCTCCTATGACCTCCTACAGCCTCGTGACGACCATGCTGCGAGTATGAGTCAAGGGCAAACTCGACAGAGGTGGTGAATTAGGTCGTGAAAGTGGGACAGGCCCTTTATAGAGATGTACCTGCATTTCTAGATTCCCACATGATTCTACAGGTCCTGCCATTCTCAATGAATTTCTTGCTGTAGTTTGACTTCCCAAAATGTAACATCTCGCACTTGTCTGTGTGTTAGCCATTATCCATTAGCCATTCTTCAGCCCACTTGCCCAGCTGATCAAGATCCTATGCTTCTAGTCGATCCTTTTTCAAAATAGAAAGCTAATATATTATTTGATTAAATGCACCAGGAATCCTGGAAAGGTACCAACAATTAAATAGTAAACATTTGAAAGATCATTAGACTAAAATGTTAACTTTTTTCTCTCTCTCCACAAAATATTGCCTGGTCTGATGAGTATTTATTGCATTTTCTGTTTTTATTCACTATTTTGAACATCTTCAGGATTTTATTTTTGGATTGTTTTCAGAATAATCCAGATTGATTTGAATCTGAGGAATAGCGATCTTGCTGCTGATTCCAAGCAACCCGTGGAATAAAAGTGGATCCAAAATTGAGATAATGCAATATGTTCCATATATTACACAAGTTACAAGGCACATTGCTGGATGAATACATTATAAAATAGCTCTGTAAAGAAAAAATATCGTAATCATATTTAAAGAAAATTCATTACTGGCATGTTTTTTTAACCAGCTTGATCTTTGATAGTGCTGCATCTTGTCAATTCAAATGTCACTGGAAGCAGATCCAGAAATGCATTCCCTTATACACTTCAATAGATTGAATGTTAAACAGGAAGAGCGCAAATTCTGAATACCTAACAGGAATGCATTAACCATGAGACTAAATGTTACAAACCTATTTAAATTGCAGGAAAACGGAAGGCTGCAACTCTGCATTCTCTGTAGTCTATTGATTTTACCATTCTGTATGATTGATTAATAAATTCAGGCAGTTTCTCCTGATGGATTTTGGATAAAGTCTGCAACACGATTGATGTAGATTACAAATTCCATTTGCTTTGTATCCGCATGTGCAAGCAGGATTAGCTTATTGTTATTCACATTTAAGCTGTGTCTTTCTCACACAGCAAATCTGAAATAAAAGCGGAAAACCTGAAACGCAGAGCAAGTCGGGTCACACCTGCGCAAAGGGAAACAGAGTTAAGAGCCTGTCCACCAGCATGCAACTCTATGCGATTAGCGCGACCTAACGTAGTCGCTTGAGCCGTCCGGCGTCGCGGGGCCGGTCCCACTTCGATCGCCGGAGCCGTGCGGAATTGTGCGGAGTTCGTCCCGAGTTCGTCCCGACACCGCGCGGGGCTCCGAAAAACCGACTATGTCCAAAAATCCCGCGTGGCAACGGCTTGTCAGCTCGCAGTCGCCTCAGCATTTACACACCGCCCCGACATCGTGCCTCCGTGACCCTCTCGCTAGGTGCCTCCATGACCCTCTATGTGTGTGGCTCCGTGGCCCTGTGTGTGTGTGTATGTGTGTGTGTCCTCGGTGCCCCTCTAAGACTTTGCTCCAAGTTCGCCTCACTTTGCGGCGCGTTGCGCCACTCACCCGACCTCCGCGCGGCCCCTACTGCCGGTTTGGTTGCGCTTGCCGCATGCAGGCGCATGCTGATGGGAACGGCCCTGTACAGGGGATCACCCGACCTCCGTGCGGCCCCCGCTTCTAGTTCGATCGTGTTCATCGCATAGAGTTGCATGCTGGTGGGACAGGCCCTTTAGTGTTTCAGGTCCAAGGCCCTTCATCAGAAGTGGCAAAGAGGGAAAACAATTTAATTTTAGGTAGCAATGAAAATGGGAAGAGGAGAAGTGGGTAGAACAGCAGGAATGTCATTGTTAGGGTCTGAAATCGCCCTTTCAGGGATATTCCCTTTTATGTTCCAATCAAGTTTGTTTCAAGAACCGGTTTTGACTTGAGACATTCATTCTATTTCTCTTTCCATGGAAATCTCTCCTGATTTACCTAGGTGTACTCGCACACCCTACTTCTGTCCAAATCCTTCCAAGCCTCTCTATTCCCTCCCCAACTCCTTCATTACCCATGACCCACTTGGTCATTTATCCCCTTCCCCCCCACCCCCCATCTCTCTTATCTGTGCACCATCCCACCCTGGTTTTGTTTTTAATCTTCACCTTCCTTAAGCCCCTGTCCCACTTAGGAATGGAAACCTCTGGAGACCTTGCGCCCCACCCAAGGTTTCTGTGAGGTTCCCGGAGGTTCCGGTCACTCTCCCTAATTGTCGAAAGTGGTTTCCGCGTAGTCGAGGCTTCTGCGATGTTCCTGTGATTATTTCAACAAATTCAAAACCGACCTCGACTAAAAATAGGTTGCAGTTTGGTCGAAGCCAGTGGAGTGGGGTTGCTATTTACTTACAGCCAGTCGAAGGCAATCTCTTTCGCTGACCGGCCATTTTAATTGGCTCATTGGAGTTTTCAGCAAAGATCCTGTCGGATCTTTGGTTTTCAGGACCTAGAAGATCTGCCGGAAGGTAAAATGCCCACTAACTTTATTAAACTTCTTAAAACTGTCTCCACTCCTTCTGCTCCCCTTCTGCTCCCCTTCTGCTCCCCTTCTGCTCCCCTTCTGCTCCCCTTCTGCTCCCCTTCTGCTCCCCTTCTGCTCCCCTTCTGCTCCCCTTCTGCTCCCCTTCTGCTCCCCTTCTGCTCCGCTTCCCTCCCCTTTGTTTTCTACACGTCGTCTCTCTGCTTCTGTCATCTCTCCACCCTTCCCTCCCCCACTTGATTCAATATCCTCATCAACCCCTCCACACATGGATCCACCCTTCTCTCTTCCAGCTTTCCCCAGCTCCACTATCAGTCTAAAGAAGGGTCCCAACTCAAAACATCACGATCCATATTCTCCAGAGATGCTGCCTGGTCTGATGAGTTACTCCAGCACTTTGTGTCTTTTTTTATAAACCACAATCTGAAGTTCCTTGTGTATCCACCCATCGTTTGCCAGCTCTGGGCTGAGTTCCTTTCATTCTCTTTCCGCACATGCTGCCTAATTTGCTGAGTGTTTCCAGATTTTCTATTTTTATTTCAGATATTCAATATCTTCAGGCTTTTAGAGTGACAATAGAAGAAAGCTCTTTGCCTTTAACAATCCCCATTGTTGTTCTAATTTGTCAATGTTCCTACTGATCATAGACCTTCTGAACCTGTCCCTTTTTTACTCCAACGCATCAAATATCTTTAGCTGTAGCCTAATCCTGCTTCGTGGTTTCTTATTTAATGTGTTGAAATTAACATCATTGCTTCATTTAATCATTTTTGTTTAGAAACATAGAAAATAGGTACAGGAGTAGGCCATTCAACCCTTCGAGCCAGCACCGCCATTCAATATGATCATGGCTGATCATACAACTCAGTAACCTGTACCTGCCTTCTCTCCATACCCCCTGATCCCTTTAGCCACAAGGGCCACATCTAAGTCCCTCTTAAATATAGCCAATGAACTGGCCTCAACTACCTTCTGTGGCAGAGAATTCCAGAGACTCACCACTCTCTGTGAAAAATGACTTTCTCATCTCGGTCCTAAAAGACTTCCCCCTTATCCTTAAACTGTGACCACTTGTTCTGGACTTCCCCAGCGTTGGGAACAATCTTCCTGCATCTAGCTTGTCCAACCCCTTAAGAATTTTGTAAGTCTCTATAAGATCCCCCCTCAATCTTCTAAATTCCAGCGAGTACAAGCCGAGTCTATCCAGTCTTTCTTCATATGGAAGTCCTGACATCCCAGGAATCAGTCTGGTGAACCTTCTCTGTACTCTGTAGAGATACAGCTTGGAGGCAGACCCTTAAGCCACTGAGTTCATGCCAACCATTGATCATCCATCCACATTAGTTCTTTGATATCCCACTTTCTCATTCACTTCCTACACACTAGGGGTAATTGACAAAGGCCAATTAAATACAAACCTGCACATCTTTGGGATGTGGGATGAAACTAACGCATGGAAATAGGCCTTTTGGCTTACCAAGTCCATGCCGTCGATCGATAACCCATCCACATGAGATCTATGTTATCCCATTTTCTCAGTCACTCCTACACATTGGAGAAATCCCATGCAGTCACAGGGGAGAACATGCAAACTCAGCTGCACCATTGTGCTGTCATAAACCTATTCTTCTCAGAATGATAAAACATCACTTTCCAGACTACCAAAATCTAAGATTTGATATACCTGCTCAATACTTTTCAATTTACACTTTCTTCTCACCATTGTAATCATGTACTGTCGGCTTCAGCTTATTTCGATTCAGGTCCAGCCAAGGTTGCAAACACCCAATGCAGGAGCGGACCAGCGGTCTTACCACGCCAGAGACATGGGTTCTATCCTGACTACATGTGCTGTCTATATGCGGTTTGCACCCTCTCCCTGCGACCTTGTGGGTTTTCTCCGGGTGCTCTGGTTTCCTCCCACAACCCAAAGATGTGCAGGTTTAAAAGTTAATTGGCTTCTATAAATTGTCCTCAGTTTGTAGGGTAGAACTAGTGTATGGGTGATCGTTGGTTGGTGTGGACTCGGGGAGCCAAAGGGCCTGTTTCCATGCTGCATCACTTCACTAAACTAAACTAATGGGATCCCATACGTGAACTAGCAATGAGGAGGCCAGCGAGGTTGATGGGGATGGATTTACCGGCTACTGTGGGATAACAAGCATCTTCTGTCAGGTGGTGAATCACCAACAGAAGATATATTCCATGTTCCTTCCCTGTTGTGACTTGGGGCTGTCTGTATCTTTGTCTTGTGACTAACTACAAGTGACTCTGGTTATCTGTGCTGGATTAATAATGATTCTATTTTAACTTGGCCCATGCTAACCATCGATCACCCAAACACTTGTTCTATGTCATTCCACTTTCGATTCCTACAAACTAGGGCAATTTGCAGATGTTAATCAACCTGCACGTCTTTGTAATGTGGGAGGAAACCAAAGCACCCAGAGAAATCCCACGCAATTACACAGAGAACATACACACTCCACACAGACAGTACCCATAGTCAGGATCGAAATGTCATTCACGTCGAACTCCTACATTCCGAAGACACGCATATCTCTGGGGCTGTGAGGCAGCAGCTCCATCGCTGTATCACAATAATCTAATAATTCACATGTATATTTTTCACAAATTGTCAATTCATTACACCATGATTATACATAGAAGTTTGGCTTATCTGCAAAAAAAATCCCATCATGGTAGAATAATAGGTTGTTCCAGCAAAAAATGAGCTCCATTTTCTCTGTGGAAAAGACTCTTTCACTCTTTTTTCAAAGCGTTGTATTTTGTCCACTTTTTTCAAAAGTAATGCAAGCTTAGAAATTACTACTGGATTGTGCATTCCAGGAATTGCATTCTAGACCCCAACCTAATGCATAAATTAATATTTCCACATGATGCCTTAAATTGTTTGGTTGATGCCTTGTGCGCGACTCTTTTACCAATGGAACCAGCTTTCTTATTTTCCTTTTCAAAATCCTTGACTTGTAACGTGGTCATCAAATCTTTTTTTAACCTTCCCTTCTCTGAGGTGAACAGTTCATGTAATTGCTAACCCTAATTTATAGCAGCAGTCCAGAAATCTCTCCTGTACCCTACTTAAGTCTTGACACCCTTTGTGAGATGTGAGAATTGAAGATGGTATTCCAGCTGAGCCAAAAGGCTGTTATTCTGCAGACAAATTTGATTTATTTTCCTTGCTTTTGCACTTTTGTAATTTTGCTCCAAATGCTTACCCCCCCCCCCCCCCCGTAAAACACTGAGTCAAGCACTGGACAGTAAAACACTGAGTCAAGCACTGGACCACTAAACTTTATTTTATGAAACAACACCAAACTCCCTATACAATACCTAACCACCGCAGGTCTGATCCTTGTCTTTGCTCATTCAAGCCCTTCAGCCTATTGCAAGCAGACACCTCCAAAAGGTTACGTAGTCCCAAGCGCCCATCCAGAAGATCGACAACGATCCTAGTGGCGTCACTTTTAAAGGTCACCGGACCCTGTGGGGCAGAACTATATGGGGGTGGCAACCCCCCACAAGCCAATCACACTTATTGATCACATTATACAGTAATTGATAGTTCCCCAACCCAATTACAAAGTGCCCCATTACAATGTTTCCACAGAAGCTTCTGGAAATAAGTCAGCTAACTAAGTAAGGCAACATTTCCCCTGGCAGTATAAACAATTCAACCAAGGCTTCACACTTCAGCCAATCATCAAACAGCAGGACAAACATCTTGCAACATTATTAACAGTATTTACAACCCTTCTGCAGCTGGCTGATCCTGATTATGCATCTGAAACACCTCTGAGCTTCTGTGCAGAGCCCTCATATATTTTAACAATGGAGAGGACATCTGGACCTCACCTTATCTGACATCAATCTAGGACTTAGACTTCCTGGCACCGGGTCGCAGCTTGGAGCTTTACACAGAAAAAGGCCAACAGGCCCTGCAGATGCATAGATCCCCCATTTTATACTAACTCTGATTTGGCCAATATTAATATTCCTCCATTTTATCATAATGATAACCCATCATTAATGATAACCAAAATGCAATAGTTACTGTTTTATTCTAACAGATATCTTAATAAAAAGATGCTGATGTATTTTACCAGAATTTCATCAAACTTCCCAAGTTCACTTGGGTGTAGCTTCATGATTTCTGTCTGATGAGTCTTCACCTCCCGAGTTTTCCTGGGCGCAGATCCCCTCCATCCATCTTGATAATTCATCTGTATTTGATCCATAGTAGAGAATGAAGTTTCTAAAAGAACCTGGAATAAAGTAAGTTAGCAGTCCATACTTCCACTGATAATCCTACAGTGGTGGAGATGTACCCATGCATTATTCCCTTCAACAAAAGGCCTTTCACTATATGCTGCTCTCACTCCACAACATAACTCTTTCAACACTAGAGTCAAAGCTAGAATGTGGTCGGTCATCTCCGCAGTCACATGATGGAAGTTGATCATTTCCATTGCACCTTGATTCTAGGATATTCCCAAGGGTTTAGTCATAATGATTTCAGCTGGGTTCAGTCCGGATTTCCCTACAGTCGTGACTTTCATTTGAAAACAAATATGGGAAGTAAATTTAATCAAACCAATTTCAATCTCTGCATTCAATTTAGCCAGTTTAGTTTTCAGGGTCTGACTTTCCCTTTCTACCAGTCCAGCAGCCAGGTCAATACTCACAATGCAATTGCTGCTGGATCTCCAGCTGTTCGCATAATTTCTATTAATTTGTTCTAATATGATGTGGATCATTATCTAAACTAAGTCGAATAAGGATACCAAATCCAGGGATAATTTCTCTTTAATTCCTTGATAACAGTAGCCGCTTTATCAAGGATTGGACAAGTTTTGATCCACCAGCCGAATGCATCGACTTTGACAACAAATACCTATAACTCTGGCACCTCCTCTAATTTGATGTAATCCTTCTATAATATCTTGAACAGACTCATTGTCATTAGTGGTTCTTTCTCTCTAGGCGGTTAGCACCGACCTCCTGGAGGGAAACTTGTTACTCAAACTTTTAGTTCATCTTATTACTTTTGTACTATCATCTTACGTTCCCAGGGTATTCTCTCAGTGTCTGATTAGCACTGCAATTCCTGACATTTGTTAGGGTCTGTCTTCCCCTTGATGATCACTAACAGTCCTGTCCCATTCCTGACTGTTTTTCTGGCGGTGAGACAAGAAAATATACTAGGTGAATTTATGTACAGTGTCTAAATCAAAAATTGCAATTATTCTGAAATAGATCCCATGCTATTCTGGTAGGCCATTGTTAATTGCTAGATTTTAAAGTCATTCCAATAACACTGCCCCGGACATGAACTATGTCCTACGATTTTCTGATAAAGGATCGAATTTGCAATTGGTTATGAACTGTTATACATGGTAGTTAGAATTTAGGTGCAGAGTGGGTGTCCCATGGTTACAGAGCAATGTCTATTCCCATGTTTTGGTGCCAGACTTGAAATTGCCCATTCAGACAAAATAGTGAAGTAAAGCTGGAAGGGATTGTTGTACAGTGATCTCTCCAAAATTGGAACATGCCTAATGATCTCTTTTAATCTCTGGAGGCTTCCTGTACCTTCTTAATTCATTGAGGCTCGACTCATCTTCTTCGCTGGTATGAAGTGTTAGGTTCTTAATTTTTCTGAGTTAAGATGTTAGCAGGGTTTGGTACTAGTGTATGTATGGAGAAACTTTACAACTGAGTTAATTAATTGCTGTTAGATTTTGTACCAGTTTATATTGATCTTTCAGTATCGGAACTGCAAGAGTAGGGATGTTACTGTCAGGAGCAACCCATATAGTTCTTGTAGATTGGCTAGTAGTTTTATTCTGGCATTATCCAAATCAATCTGTCAATTCTGTTGATGGCCTTTGATCTTCTTGGATATTAAAGGAAAAGTGTTACCACTTTCTGTGGAGCTACTTGGATGGGATTGATGTTTACACGTCCTACCTGAGCTGTGTCTTCTGCCGTTCTTGAGGGTTCACATACTCGTATACCTCACTCCCCAGATGATGACGTAGGTAGGTAACACTGTCCTGGAGGCCTAATAAAACTCAACAACACTTTAGTTAGATACATTTGCGTTATAACTGTTCGGGGCTGACATAGTGATTGCTCCTTTCCACTATTGCTCCTGCGTCTCTTGCACTTACTGGATAATTTCTAAATCTTACTGGTGCCTCACTGTATTCTACAGGTCTCTCCTCTCCTTGAACTAGTGCCAAATCTTATTCCCATCGGGTTCCTTCACATCACCAACAGTTACTCTTTATTGCTTCTTTGTTTTTCTCATACTCTGTTCTATTTTGTCTCTTTGCTGGGCCTTCCTTGCTCTAGTGGCCTAATTGGTTACAATTGAAGCAAACTCCTGAGGCTTTACAATATTCCTCCAGGTATGTATGTATGGGGCTTTTTGCAGCTTTTTGATCCTGGGTTATTCTCCCCTACTATTTTTCCTGTACCGTTCTCAGTACTTATGATGATGGTGTACTCAACTCCCTTAGATTATTCTAATAGGTCCTGAGGTAGGGGTCAGGTTGTTTTTTTTCATAAATTCTGGACTGGCTGGCAGATCAGGACTGTGAAAATGGGTTGGTTTGTGAAAATGGTGCATATCTTCTTGGTCCCTTATCATCTGGCCAGCTTACTCTCGGCTCTTCCTGATCTCTAGGATTTAAAGGTTTTCTATGATCTCTAGGATCTCGAGTGTTCTTGTAACTTCTAGGGTCCCAAAGGGTCCTCTGACCTCATGATTCCCTTCTTTGACCCCTTCCTCCTATTCGTTCTTTCATTGGACATTATCAGCTCCAATGCCCTGTTTCACCACAAGTAGAGCACTGATCTGGTCCCACCACTTTATTCCTTCTCCAATTCAGTTGAGGGGAAATCGGCTCCAAAGCAGGTATTTCATTGAGGTAATCTGGTGGGAGTTGATTTTCCCAAATTTCAAATTCACAATCTGTCATTACTCTAGGATTTCCCCGTCCTAAGTCTGATTTTGGTGTCTCCTTTTTAGCCACGTACTCTGTTTTTGTTTTTTTGTTTAATTTCTTTTATTAGAAGTAATCGATTTACAATATTGTAAACAGCTTTACAAACATCAACTTAATTCCAAATTTTTTTTTAAATAACCCATTGAAAGTTATTATCTTCTATTTTTTAGGAAAAAAAGATAGAGATAGAGTAGTTTTAAATCAATAAGAGAGTGATTAAATAATAATTTGATTATATAAAAGAGAAAAAGAAAATAGAAAAAGGAAATAAGGTTAACAAAAAATGAAAAAATATAATATATATATATATAAATGAAAAACAACCAAATATATTTTATCTAAAACTATTACAAATAATAGTATCAATGAAGACATGCTTATTAATCCTAGTATAAGAATATGTTATTCTCATCAAGTCCCGCAGGGTACCCGTCAAGCTGTGTTGTCAAGAGCAGCTACTTCTCTAGGTACTGTATATATGGACCTATACATATTTGTTCGAAAGAGTTATATTTGTCCAGTAGGACAAATCTGATTCTTTCTAATTGTAACGTCTCCAACATTTCTGCCGCCCACATTTTAATTGTGGGGGTTAAAGTTCCCTTCCAAAATTTCAATATTATTTTTTTCCCTATTATCAAACAGTAATCAAAGAAATTTCTTTGGTTTACTGTAGGGACCGAGTTTGAATCCAAAATTCCAAGTATTAATATCTTTGGGTCTGGATCCTCTGTTTTTGTTTTATCTGCAGGCTGATCTTCCTGCTCTTTTATATCTCACCAGTGGTAAGTCACTGCCCGAGCGATCTGACTGACACTGTTGTTTGACCAGTACGTATCATCAGTTCTGATTGAATCAGCCACATTGGTAGGAAGACAGTTTAGCAATATGGCACAGTTTTACAGATAATTTGCCCCACTCTGATAATCTAGGTTGATCCATGATTGATCCATGTACAGTTCTGAAAATCCTGATTGATCCATGTACAGTTCTGAAAATCTTCCCAACAACTCATCTGCTTCCTCTTCTTTCTTAGGTTTTAATTCCAAACTTCTAGCTAGATCAACTGGTCTCTGAAAGGTATTTTCAAGGGCAGTTAAAACTGCCTCTTCCCTTGCACTATCATCTACCATTACATCCGCCAATGCCTCATATGTTGGATGTCCTAATGCTCCTAGAAATCTGATGTTTTCTGTTGTATCACATCCCATAGGTCTCGGAGTCTGTATAATGCCCATGCATTGTAGTTCTTACGTACTCCACAAAGGAAGCAGGTGATTTATTTTTATCAGAGATCTTGCCTAACACTGTCATCATCTCGTTGGGCTTCCATGGGGTGTGGGCATCTGTCGTACAGGGATTATTTGCACCCTCTGCACTAACCGGATCGAAAGTGGGGTTAGGCATTTTCCTAACTAGGAACTGCCTACGGGTTATTCGCTCTGCTCTCATGATATATGCTATATCGGGATCTGTTTTAGTATCTCCAGCTATTGCCTCACCCTCAGACGCACTCCCCTCCTCACGGTACAAATGGTTCCTTATGTACTCCCGCTGCCCGTCCAATTCGTCTAGGCACTTCAGGGGTTGAACTATTCCTTTAAAGCTCTTATCCTTGAACACTGGCTCTATTCTAACTTTTCTCTTTGTCCCGTGAGCAACCGAACTATCTATCATTAATGAAGTAATCGGGGTTAAAGAATCCTGTGCTGGCGTCAGTACGGTTGGTGAAGCAAGCTTTGGTGTAAATTCGGTAGGTGGAGTTAAAGGTGCTGCCGAATCCAAACGTGTGCCGTGTTCACAAGCAAAACATGGTATCTGAACTGGGAACGTGAGAAGAAAAGAGGGAAGGCTGTGAACTAGTGTGAAATTAGAAAGCTTTCCCATTCTTTAAATAATCGTCTTCCTCCTCTTTAAGGTCAATGCCAACCACCGGGTCCTTAAATTCAAGATCTGCTGGGGCCAGTTTACCTTCAGAAGATTTCCCTGTTCCCTGCTCCTGCTCCCTAACACATTCCTGCTCCTTTCTCAAGGTATCTAGAGGTTGATAGACTTTAGTATCTTTCAGCTCACTTCCAATTTGCATTCTTATAACTTCTTTATTTGCCTTCAGCATTGTATAGTATGTTCTCCACCATCCTATTAGCTCCTTCGCTACCTCACTGTTACCACATTGCCAAATAATTTGTTCTACATACTTTATTCCCTTCAATGTTTTAACGCCTCCCTTCAGCCATAATTCGTCCCCCAATTCCCTATTCAATGCTCCCGAAATTTTTCTCAACCTCTCAGCTTTTTGTGGGAATTCATTGCATATTAATTGCAATTGACTTTCGGGGTCTTCTGTCATATCTCGCTCCACTTGATTTCCCATACTTGCAGACAATGGAAACAAATTCCTAAGCACTCACACCTCCCTAACAATTCAGGCCTCTCTCGCAATCTCTAGACTTATCAAACTCGCTCCCGAACAATGGCCAAAAGCTCAATCAATTCTTTCAATCCAGTACCCAAATTCCTCTGCAGTCTCCCACAAATCCACACAATTTCAACTCCAACAATTTTAACAATCCTCAATCATCAAAAAGTTAAGATGCCCCAGTGAACAATCAAACCCAGCCAAGCACAATCAAACATGCTTCTGCAGCCCGTTTCCTATACCCAGAGCAACCTTAATCTGAACACATGCAATTGAGCTCCAAACACGCGAGCAAAATCATACACAGACAAGAAATTATAACACCGATTATTGTCATACAAAACCACACTCCCATATAAAATACAAGCATTCGTCTAATATTGCATTTGTTAACTGTACAGTTCCAAAAGCAAATTGCAGTATATTTTAATCCCTCCTAGTGGTGTTTTCAACCAATGGAACCCCCCCCCTCGGTACAGCGATCAGAAATATACGAACCCCTGGTTGAACAGCCACAAGTCGGACTCCAATTATAGTAACAGTCTTAATCAAACTATGTTCTTATACAGTCGATTCGAACCACTATTACAACAGTGGTTAAAAGGGTTCAAAGAATAAACCTAGCAATTATAGACCTGTTAGTTTGATGTCAGTGGTGGGCAAATTAATGGAAAGGATACTTAGAGATAATATATATAAGCATCTGGATAAACAGGGTCTGATCAAGAACAGTCAACATGGATTTGGGCCTGGAAGGTCATGTTTGACAAACCTTCTTGAATTTTTTGAAGAGGTTACTAGGGAAATTGATGAAGGTAAAGCAGTGGATGTTGTCTATATGGATTTCAGTAAGACCTTTGACAAGGTTCCCCATGGAAGGTTGGTTAAGAAGGTTCAATCTTTGGGTGTTAATGGCAGAGTAGCAAGATGAATTCAACAGTGGCTGAATGGGAGATGCCAGAGAGTAATGGTGGATGGCTGTTTGTCAGGTTGGAAGCCGGTGACCAGTGGGATGCCTCAGGGATCTGTGTTGGGTCCACTGTTGTTTGTCATGTACATCAATGATCTAGATGATGGGGTGGAAAATTGGATAAGTATGCAGATGATACTAAGATAGGTGGTGCTGTGGATAATGAAGTAGATTTTCAAAGTCTATAGAGAGATTTGGGCCATTTGGAAAAGTGGGCTGAAAGATGGCAGATGGAGTTTAATGCTGATAAGTGTGAAGTGCTACATCTTGGCAGGACAAATCAAAATAGGACGTACATGGTAAATGGTAGGGAATTGAGTAATGCTGTGGAACAGAGGGATCTAGGAATAACTGTGCATAGTTCCCTGAAGATGGAATCGCATGTAGATAGGGTGGTAAAGAAAGCTTTTGGTGTGCTGGCCTTTATAAATTAGAGCATTGAATATAGGAGTAGGGAAGTAATGTTAAAATTGTACAAGGCATTGGTGAGACCAGTTCTGGAGTATGGTGTACAATTTTGGTCGCCTAATTATAGGAAGGATGTCAACAAAATAGAGAGAGTACCGAGGAGATTGACTAGAATGTTGCTTGGGTTCCAGCAACTAAGTTACAGAGAAAGGTTGAACAAGTTGGGTCTTTATTCTTTGGAGCGCAGAAGGTTAAGGGGGGCCTTGATTGAGGTCTTTAAAATGATGAAAGGGATAGACAGAGTTGACGTGCATAAGTTTTTCTCATTGAGGGTAGGGAAGATTCAAATAAGAGGGCATGACATGAGAATTAAGGGACAGTAGTTTAGGGGTAACATGAGGGGGAACTTCTTTACTCAGAGTGGTGGCTGTGTGGAATGATCTTCCAGAAGAAGTGGTGGAGGCAGGATCGATTGTAACATTTAAAAGTAAAGTGGATAGCTATATGGATGGGAAGGGAATGGAGGGGTATGGTCTGAGTGCAGGTAGATGGGGCTAGGGGAAAATAAATGGTCGGCACGGACTGGAAGGGCCGAGAAGGCCTGTTTCCGTGCTGTAATTGTTATATGGTTATATGTATCTTAAGGGCCTGTCCCACTGAAGCGACTTTTCAGCAACTGGCTTCGACCTTCAAGCTCGGGTGCACATGGCTGAAAAACCATGAGTTGGATCAACCGTCACCACACAAACACACACTACTCCATCTACATTTCACGACACGTCGGCAAGGCCACTAGCATAATCAAGGACGAGTCTCACCCTGGTCACCCCTTCTTCTTTCCTCTCTCATCAGACAAGAGGTACAGAAGTGTGAAAACACACACCTCCAGATTCAAGGACAGTTTATTCCTAGCTGTCGTCGGGCCACTGAACCATCCTATCAATGACAAGAGAGCATTCTTGAGCTATTATCTACTTCATTGGAGACCCTCAGCCTATCTTTACTCGGACTTTGTTGGACATTATCTTCCACTAAACGTTATTCCCTTTATCCTGTACCTGTACACTGTGGACGTTTTGATTGTAATCGTATGTAGTCTTTCCACTGACTGGATCGCACACAACAAAAACCTTTCCTCTATAGCTCAGTACACGTGACAATAAACTAAACTAAACTGATGTCCTCCATGGTCAACTGCTTTCTGGATCATCCTCAGGATCACTAGTATTTGGGCACTCCATTTATAATTTCCCTGTTTAAGATGAGGGTGCAGAGAGCAAGGCTACCAATCTACATTCACAATCTTCGTAATGTAGATTTATCAACAACATATTCATGAGTTGTGTCAAATCAAAATTCTAGTCACAGTTGACCATGGAATCGCCACCATTTAAAAGATCCACAAAATTCTTGGACATGGGGCTATTTTAAGTAGCTTTAATATAGTATTTGTCCAATGGGACATAATGTCTTTAAAGACATTTGCAGAAAGACATTTGCAGAAATGACCTACCTTGTACTGATATTAAACAGTTATTTCAAAAGTGCAGCAAGAGTCAGCAATAAAACTCTTCTGCCATGAACTCGGATAATAGTTGATCTAATCTTTGTCTCGGGCCCTATTTCCTTGCCCCTAACTCCTCACTCACTAGAGACCACAAATCCACTTCAGCCTAGAAAAGATTTAATGACAATCACAGCTGGTCTCTGAGTTAGATAATTCCAAATATTCTTGGGAATCTGAGAAAATAAATAACTCACCATATCTATTTTAATTGGGCAGCTACTTGTGCTGAGAATATATCCCCAGTTTTATATACATATTCTCTTAGGATCTGTCGTCTCTTCAAGTCCACTTAGATGTTTCATTCCAGTGAACTCCAACGAATTACAAACCAAGCCCCTCAATGCTTTCTCATAAGACCTCCTTTCTTTACAGGAATCAATTTAGTAAACCTTTTCTGAACTGCCTTCAATAAAGAGATAAAAATTGTATACATTACACTGGGTATTGGTCATATAAACGTATCAATTCTCTAGCAATATAATCTACAATCACATTTAATCCATAACATTTGGCATTTGAACATTTACCAATTGACGAATGGTCTTTCATCTGATGGTGTTAATTCTGTTTCTTTTTTCCACAGATGCCATCAGACCTATTGTATGTTTCTAGCATTTTATGATTTTAATTGAGGAAATGCTGGTGATTTATTAAGGAAATAGCAACAGAACACTCAAAGTCGTAATGCAATCAAGCAGATTTACTTCAATATGGCTTAATAAATGGAAAGTCGTGTTGACTAATTTATTGGAGTTATTTGAAGATGTCATAAGAAGATTGGAGGAGTGGATAAAATAGATGCAACACATTTAGATTTCAAGAAACAATTCAGCAAGGTGCAATATATAAGGTTACTGGACAAGTTTGGAGCTCACAATATTGTGGATTAAATGCAAGTATAGATTATATTGCTAGAGAATTGATACGTTGAAATGACCAATATCCAGAGTAATGTATACAATTACTAAACGTCACCCATTCCTTCTCTCCAGATGCTGCCTGTCCCGCTGAGTTACTCCAGCTTTTTGTGTCTTTTTGTGAACAGCAAATGGGAACTGCAGTTCCTTCTTACACATCTGGGATCTAGGAATCGGATCTCCCCTCTGTCACTGAATCCTCGACTTTCTGAACCACAGACGTCAATCAACACCTCCTCAGCAATAACTCTCAACACTGGTGCCCTGCAAGGATGCATTCTTAGTCTCCTACCATACTCCCTTTACACTAATGGCTGTACAGCCAAATTCGGCTCCAGTTCCATTTACAACTTTGCTGATGACACCACTGTGGTGGGTCGGATCACCAACAATGATGAGATCGAGTAATTATCCCTGCCTCTGCCTTGCAGAAGCTTTTGAAGCTTGAAAACACACACCACCAGATTCAGCGACAGCATCTTTGCCTTCCTTATCAAGCTTTTGAACTGATCTTCCATAAGTTAGGGTAGACAAAAATGCTGGTGAGGCAACATCTATAGAGAGAAGGAACAAGCGCCGTTTAGGTTCAAGACTATTCTAGCTCTACCCTTTTGAGGACATCGGACTTTGTCTCAGGAACTGATGTGCTACAATGAAGATAACTATATTCAGCACTCTGTTTCTTCCCCTTTGCTCTACCTCTTGTACGAGTTTTAATTGATTGTATCTATGCATGGTATATCTGATGTGTTTGAATAGCATGCAAAACAATGCTTTTCACTGTACATTGTACACTAAATATTATTGTACAATAATAAACCTAAACCTAAATCCAGATACGTGAAATGAGTATTGTGAGAATTGACTCTCTCTGAAGACAAATATCCCAATTACTGAAAGGCAAAAATAATATGTCCTTGACCATGTTTGATGCATTAAGAGACTGAATAAGTCTGGTGTGCAACCCTCCTACACTATCACAATAGTGCAAAAGAACAGATGAAGATGTCTGATGCCAGATTTGATGTTGGCCAATTAATGTACCCCATTGTCCTTCATTTGGCTGATGTACAGGAACATATCTCATGGTAATGGCAGTTTGCAAAGCATACAGTATCCCTGAAGATGCCTCTTGCCATGGGCTAGGAGCCTTTGCTCTTCAGATGGTACAGTTTGTTTACATATCTGTCTTTTTCACTTCCAAACTGATTACTGCTTGTAGTTTACAATTAAACAGGTTGTTTTAAAGATTGGTTCTTGTTTGTATTAATGCCAGCTATTCACATCATTTCTGACAGAAGTCCGTTGCTTAATAATCACTAACAGAGGTAATGCTTGTATGTTTGATCTTGTTCCAGCTTAGAAGGATTGGCTGTTAGCTCATCCCTAAGTGTACTCATATCATTTTACTTTTTCCACTCCATGGTTATTGGTTCCATACTGTGGATTCAGATCACAGCTCCAGTTCAGATTAGTTGAGTTAGCATAACCATTTGACCAAACAAAGGATTTCCTGAATCCGTAGAGTTTACACCAAAGATCCTATAGCGGAACAAGATGGACTACTCCTACGCAAAACACGTAGTACGGTCATGGGCAGATTCATGGGTAATTATAGGACCCATTTTCGTAACCATCTTGCTTCCGCCATCTTTCTTCCGCCCAAAGATAGGATCTTTGCTTCCGCCTCCGCTCTCGCATCCAAAGAGTCTTCGCTTTGGCCATGGCGTCCACGTCTACTAGTCCTGCATTCTGCTCTGCGGAAAATTGCTCCATTCGGCAATGTAGGCGACCCGACTTGTCTTTCTCCAGGTTCCCCGTTAAGGAGGAAAGGTAAGAAAACATTAATTACTTCTGTGGCATATTGAAAATTTTATTTAGCCTGTTCAATCTCTCACTGTAGTTAGATCATTGAGCTCAGATAGTCTAGGCCTCATAGCAACATCCTTGTAAAAATCTTCTCCACAAGAGCATTTTCTTTCTACCTCTCTGTTATTTAATGCATAATAAGAACATTTTGACTCAGTTCTGTACTGAGAATTTTATTAAGTCTGCCCGAACTTTCACTATAGTTCAGATCTGAAACCCTTTGTCTCAGATACAGTCGAGGCCTCAATAGACAATAGGTGCAGGAGCAGGCCACTTGGCCCTTCGAACCAGCACCGCCATTCAATGTGATCATGACTGATCATCCACAGTCAATACCCCGTTCCTGCCTTCTCCCCATATCCCCTGACTCCGCAATTTTTAAGAGCCCTATCTAACTCTCTCTTGAAAGCATCCAGAGAACCTGCCTCCACTGCCCTCTGAGGCAGAAAATTCCACAGACTCACCACTCTCTGTGAGAAAAAGTGTTTCCTCGTCTCCGTTCTGAATGGCTTACTCCTTATTCTTAATCTGTGGCCCCTGGTTCTGGACCCCCCCTACATCGGGAATATGTTTCCTGCCTCTAGCGTGTCCAAGCCCTTAATTATCTTATATGTTTCAATGAAATCCCCTCTCATCCTTCTAAACTCCAGAGTGTACAAGCCCAGCCGCTTCATTACCTGCATGCTTACTTTCATAGACTGATGTACAAGGAACCCCAGATCCCGTTGTACTTCACCTTTTGCCAACTTGACGCCATTGACGCCGATCGTGCTGGAATAGGTGCAGGAGTACTAGTTGCCTCATGGCAACATCCTTGTAAAAAATCTTCTCAAGAGCATTTTCTTTCTACCTCTGTTATTTAATGCAGAATAAGAACATATTGACTGCATGATTTGTAATTTCAGTTTTTCTGTAATTTCAGATGTCGACAGTGTGTCCAGAATACTCGCCGACATGATCTCCTACACCAAACTGCGGAGTATTTGTCAAATAACTGCCGTCTTATGTACATTGTGTGAAATTATGATTTGTTAGCTGCATATGGTGATTTATTTTATTATTGTATCTACGTTGGACGTTTGCTCTTTGGTGTAAGCAGGGGCGGGGCTATTATTGTGTTACATACGTTGAATTGTACATCACTTTCACTGGCTAGCTGATATGCTGAACACTGCAACCCTGTATATCTCACGCACAGAATAATGTGAATTATGTAAATCTTACTATGCATGTCAGAAATAAAATGTTAACCATGTTAATGGATTTTTATAATGAATTATTTAAAATTGAGTGGGTTGGTGCAATATTGATGCCATATGCTGCTAATGTGTCGTTATCAGATATTCAGTGTAAAAAGAAAAATAAATCACAATAAAAGCGAAAAGATGTTCCTTTCACAGAGTGCGGGGAGTCTGGCCCGGATCAGCACGGCCAAGACACCAAAGTGAAGTTGCGGGGAGGTTTACAATATTTTTTAATTTAATGTTGTCCCTTGTCTGGTCTGAAATAAAGTTCATCATTGGATATAAAAATCGGAAGAAATGTAAATGTGTGTGTTATATTATTATATACATCTATATCACATTCATGTGTGTGTGTTCTTTCCAGCACAATCTAATCAGTTGTATGCTCGCTGACTAAAACCATCCTTAAGTTATACATAATTTGTAAATCTTGCTTAAACAAATTTAATTTTGTGAAATACTTAATTTAGATAACCCCAGCATTACAGACAGATCTCATTCCACTCTCTTGCTATTGGGAAGACCAGACCCATTTTATTGTTGAGAAACAACTCCATAGACACAAAACCATTAAAGGGCCTGTCCCACCAGCATGTAACTCCATGCGGTGAGCGCGACCAAACTGGAAGCGGGGGCCGCGCAGAGGTCGGCTGAGTGCTGGGACATGGCGCGAAGTTGGAGCGAAGTCCGCGTTAAGTTCGCAAGGACAGAGAGGGACACACAGAGAGGGACACGGAGGCACACAGAGAGGGCCATGGAGGCACATATAGAGAGGGTCACGGAGGCACATATAGAGAGGGTCACGGAGGCACAGAGAGAGGGTCACGGAGGCACATATAGAGAGGGTCACGGAGGCACACATATAGAGGGTTACGGAGGTACACATATAGAGAGGGGCACGGAGGCACACACAGAGAGGGCCACGGAGGCACACAGAGAGGGCCACGGAGGCACACAGAGAGGGCTACGGAGGTACACATATAGAGAGGGTCACGGAGGCACGCCGTCGAGGCGTTGCATAATGCAGCGAGGCAGCTGTGGGCCGACAGGCCGTTGCCACGCAGATTTTTTAAACACGGTCAGTTTTTCGGAGCCCCGCGCGATGTCGGGATCAGCCCCGCACAACTCTATACGGCTCCAGCGATCGAAGTGGGACCGGCCCCAAGCGACCACGTTAGGTCGCGCTCACCGCATGGACTGGCATGCTGGTGGGACAGGCCCTTAAGTAACATTCCAGGGCAACTGGAATCTTCATATTGCTATTATTTTCCCAAATACTGCAGATGTGAACAGTGTGATTAGATGAATGAATTACAGAGTGGAAGTGTAATACAAAACCAACTCAAACACAGCATATGAGCCATTTAAAAATAAATTATTTTAAAAACATTTTTTTTAAAAATTACCAGAGTCAAAATTTATAAACATTTTATTCTTTAACAAGAATTAACAGAATTATGAACTAACAGAATTATGAATCTAACCCTATATCACACACACAAACTGTTCCCCCATATCGTTGATTACACTGCGAGTCGAGTCGGGTAGGTTCCGGTTCCTATAAAATCAACTCATACACAGCTTCTGAGCCATTAAAAATAAATTATTTAAAAAACATTAAAAAAGAAAATTACCAGTCAAATTTTATTCTTTAACAAGAATGAACAGAATTATGAACTAACAGAATTATGAATCTAACCCTATATCACACACACAAACTGTTCCCCCGCAACGTTGATTACACTGCGAGTCGGGTCAGGTTGGGTAGGTTCCGGTTACTGAAATGGACGAATAAAATGCCCACGCTCCACTCTGGTGCGTACTACACGTCAGCCCATTGCATGTTGCAGGAGTGGCCTATCTTGCTCCACTATAGGATCTTTGGTTTACACTTAACTCGGGAAGCACAGCGGAGAACCTGGTAGAGTCACTGCCTCACAATGCCAGTAATCTGGGTTCGATCCTGGCTTCAGGTGCTGTCTGTGTGGAGTTTGCACATTTGCACATTTGCCCTGTGACCACGTGGGTTTCCTTTGGGTGCTCCGCTTTCCATCCGCATCGCAAAGACGTATGTGTCTGTAATTTAATGGACCTCTGTAAATTGTCCCTAATGTGTAGGGAAAGTGGAATAGTATAGAACTAGTGTGAACTGGTAATCAATGGTCGGCATGGACTTGGTGGGCCAAAGGGCCTGTTTTCATGGTGTTCCTCTAAACTAAAACTAAACTAGAATGCCCACAACAAGGTACTTTTCTTTACCAACTTAATGCTACTCAACCATCTATGTTTCTTCAAGGAAAGAAGGGTAAAATACACAAACAAACATGGATCTGGATACTTGGCTAATAAATTCATTACAATTACAATTACAATTAAATTTGATGGCATCATTGTTGAAGATCAAGATTTCGAGTAGGTGTTAGATACAAAGAGGGAAGTGAAGATGTTTGCTAGATATGGCAGTGTCTTTAAATGGGTATTTTCTATCTATGGCAGAGACTTTGACCAAGTATTCCATGAGATCTTTAATTTCTTATCTGTTTTCAAGTTAGACAACATTAAGAACATTGCAATAATTGTTAAAAGTCAGGTGACAGAAGGAGGATGCTACATGCAACAGTCACTATTATGAGGTATTAGGAAAAATAAATTCAGACAACTTCCCTGAACTTCAAGATCAGGAAATAAAATAAATGGATGCATTGATTGCAATCTTCCAAAATGTCAGAAATTATGGAAAAGTTGCAGTGGATTGGAAAATGGTCAATGTATTAATGGTCAACGGACTGAGGCAGAGAGCAGGAAACTTTAGGCCAATGAGCATTATGTATTCTTTGGGAATAAAAACAACTGCAAATGTTGAAAATCTACAAGGAAAATAGAAAACATTGGAATCACTCAGCGGGTCAGGAAACATCCTTGGAAAGAGAAACAATGTTAATTTTAATCTTGAAGGTAGACACAAAATGCTGGAGTAACTCAGCGGGACAGGCAGCATCTCTGGAGAGATGGAATGGGTGACGTTTCGGGTCGAGACCCTTTTCAGACTGAAGAAGGGTCTCGACCCAAAACATCACCCATTCCTTCTCTCCAGAGATGCTGCCTGTCCCGCTGAGTTACTCCAGCTTTTTGTGTCCTCTTGTCCTAGATTCCAGAGATGAGTTTGGATGGGTTTCTGCTGTTGAAGCAGAGCTATAGTTGATAAATCGGAATGTAATGAATGAGCCCTTGTTTTCTGATGTTCTAGAGATGAATTTAGGGCCAGGGAGATGGTGTCTGCCGTGGATCTGTTGCAATGATAATGGAAGATATCCCATTAGTTCTTCCCATTGTTAATAATGTAAGTTTTAAACCATCCCTGGAAAATTTAGGATTCTTACAATGGAAAAATCAAGGAATTAATAAGATTAGTGACCTTTACGGGGACAATCTGTATCTTTCATTTAAAGAAATACAGGAAATATATGGACTACACTCTAAACATTACTTCAGATATCTACAAATAACTGACTACATTAAAACAACTGCACAGGAATATAAAAAGAGAAAGACGGGAATTCTAGATGAATGCTTAAATAAACACCCAAACACGGAAAAATTAATATCATACGTTTATAATATTTTATTAGAAAATGATATACCCAATACGGAAAAGTACAGACAACTATGGGAAAATGAAATAGGTGAAGCAATTGAATCTGATATCTGGGATGAAAGTTTATGATATATACATAATTGTTCATTAAATTCTAGACACTCTCTGATACAATTCAAAGTTTTACATAGATTGCATTTTTCAAAATCTAAATTACATAGAATATTTTCTAATGTATCTCCTATATGTGACAAATGCCAATACCCAGAAGCTAATTTAACACATTCTTTTACAACTTGTATAAAAATTACGAATTTTTGGTTGGAAATATTTAAGGTAATCTCGAATGTTGTAAATAAGAATCTAGTTCCAGACCCAAAATTAATAATATTGGGAATATTAGAAAGGGATCAATTACTCACGACAGCACAAATAACTTTCATAGATTATAGTTTAATAATTGGTAAAAAATTAATTTTACAATTTTGGAAAGGCCCCATACCCCCTACAATCAAATTGTGGATTTCAGGAATGGCGGAGACTTTACACTTGGAAAGAATAAGACTTGCACTTTTAGGCAAGTTAGACCAATTTAATCTGATTTGGTCTCCATTCCTTGAATATCTTAAGGGATCAATATGACTCGGTTTGTGGACCTGATCGAGACCTGAACGAAGGATTGAGCGAAGAATAATACATTATTGATCACGGATATATTATTATATAAATACTGTTTGTATAATATACCACTGTCATTTTATTTACTTTTTTCTTTTGGTTAATTTATAACTATCTTTATGTTAATCATTTTTCACACTTTCCTACTTTTCACTTTAAAAAAAACTACAATAAAATGTTTAGAAGTATATATAAGAAAACATGGTAATTATTACCTATCTCTTTATTAAGAACGTTGTTTTTATATGTACTTATACTTGTACTTATACCTGTACTTATACTTCTAATAAAAAATATTCAACAATCAAGCAATGGTAAGCCAACTGCAATGCTGGCTGGGAGGGCAAAAGATTCTGCATCTACTCTATCTATTCTTCTCACCCCTATAAGATTTATCCTCATCGTCCTGGAATAGAGATCCAGCCTACTTAACCTCTCCATATAGCTCACAGATTCTAGTCCTGGCAACATCCTCGTAAATCTTTTCTGATCCCTTTCAAGTTTGACAATATCTTTTCTACAACATGGTGCCCAGAACTGAACACAATATTCTAAATTCGGTCTCACCAACGTCTTATACAACTGCAATATGACCTCCCACTTCTACACTAAATACTCTGATTGATGAAGGCCAAAGTGCCAAAAGCCTTTTTGACCACCTTATCTACCTGCGACTCGACCTTCAAGGAACCATGCACCTGTACTCCTAGATCCCTCTGCTCTACCATTCTACCAGAAGCCTACCATTTACTGTGTCGGTCCTGCTCCTTGTTTGATGTCCCAAAATGCAACACCTCATGCCTCTCTGTATTAAATTCCATCAACCATTCCTCTGCCCACCTGGCCAATCGATCGAGATCCTGCTGCAATCGTTAACAACCATCTTTACCAAAACAACTAACTTTTGCATCATCAGCAAACTTGCTAATTTTACCCTGTATGTGTTCATTCAAATCATTGATGTAGATGACAAACAGTACGGGCCCAGCACCGAACCCTGAAGCACACCATTAGTCACAAGCACCCAGTCTGAGAAGCAACCTTCCACCATTACCCTCTGCTTCCTTCCATGGAGCCAATTTGCCATCCATTCAGCTATCTCTCCTTGGATCCCATACGATCTAACCTTCCATAGCAGCCTACCATGCGGAACCTTGTCGAACGTCCAAGTCCATATAGGTGTAGGAGGTTATTGGGAGAAGGCAGGAGAATGTGGTTAGGAGGGAGTGATAAATCAGCCATGATTGAATAACAGAGTAAACTTGATATGCTGAACGGCCTAACTGTACTCCTATTCCTTATGACCTTATGACCCGCTGCTATCTCTATATAAAAAACTCAATGTACTATGAGTTTGGATTAATTCCACTGTGTTTCTTGCCTTCCACCAGGTGTCTTCCTCCTCCTCCTCCTCCTCCTCCTCCTCCTCCTCCTCCTCCTCCTCCTCCTCCTCCTCCTCCTCCTCCTCCTCCTCCTCCTCCTCCTCCTCCTCCTCCTCCTCCTCCTCCTCCTCCTCCTCCTTCTTCTTCTTCTTCTTCTTCTTCTTCTTCTTCTTCTTCTTCTTCTTCTTCTTCTTCTTCTTCTTCTTCTTCTTCTTCTTCTTCTTCTTCTTCTTCTTCTTCTTCTTCTTCTTCTTCCTCCTCCTCCTTATGGCATGCACAGCCTAAAGTTGCAGGACAACTTGGTCTATTTGATCTTACTTGATTGTGCACGCCAGGTTCATTGCATTCGCCGAAACAGGGCAGACCACGTGAAGATTGCAATCTCCCACCCCATTCCATAGTCTCTAGATAAATAAATACCTTTTTAATTTAGCCATGTGGTCCAATATATTCACTGTCACAACAGGCTTGAACAGTTAGTCGACCATCAGTTGTACAGAAAATGACAGAATCTACAGTAAAAGATGTAAAAATACAACACAGAAAATCTACATTGATTTCTGAAAGATATATTATAGTTAACAAATCTAATATTGTTCATTATGTGATTAGTAGAATAGATAATGGGGAACCAGCGCATGAGGAGAATACATAGAGGTTTTAAGAGGATTTTGGCAAGCTGCGTAAGTGCCGAGAAGGTGGCAGAGGAATGTAACAAGGACAAACATGAGATCATCCATTTTGTTGTACCAAACAAAAATGGCTGAGTGGAAAATACTGCTGTTTAAAGGGGCTTAAGTGGCCTTGCAAACAAATCACTGAAAACTACCATGAAAGCTAACATAAAGGTGCAACAAGCAATTAGGGCACAAATGGTATTTTGAGTTCTATTGTGAAAGAATCGAAGACAGGTAAATAAAATATATAGATTTTGCTCAAACCTATTATTGTTTTCTGTTTGTTGCATATTAAATTATGAGAGGCATAGAAAGGGTAGACCATCAGAACATTTTTTTCCAGGATGGAAAAATCAACTTTAAGGTGAAAGGGGCAAAGTTAAAAGGAGATGTGAGGGGTAACTTTTTACACAGCGAGTGGTGAGTGACTGCAACACGCTGCCAGGGTTGGCGGTTGAGTCAAAAATGTTAGTGGCATTTAACAGGCTTTTGGATAAGCATGTGGATATACTGGGAATTGAGGGATATGGATTATACGCAGGTAGATAAGAGATGGTCTTGAGAGTTGAGTCTGAAGAAGGGACCCGACCCAAAAAGTCACCCATCCTTTTTCTCCAGAGATTGTGCCTGACCCGCTGAGTTAATCCAGCATTTTGTGTCTGCCATGGCATCATGTTCAACACCGATATTATGGGCTGAAAGGCCTGTTCCTGTGATGTACTGTTCTAGGTTCTAAGGAGAAAGAGGCATTGTTGTAATTATATAAGGGTTTTGTGAGAGTATGTCTACAACATTGTTTTGGTCTCCTTTACCTCAAAAAGGATATACTTGCCATCGAGGAAGTGCAACAGAAATTGACTCGATTGGTTTCTGGGATGGTAAGTGTTGTTTGAGGAGACATTGACTAGACTGGACCTCTATTCTCCAGAGTTACAGTAAGATAAGTAAACAGTGATTTCATTGAAACTTACAAAATTCTTATATGGATTGACAGGGTAGATGCAGGAAAGTAGCACTGAGATATATCAGTCATGATCTTGATGAATGGTGTAGCAGGTTCAAAGGACCAGCTCCTAACTCTTATCCTCTTATTGATAACATATTGTCTATGATTGCATACAGTATGAAACATGGCTAATTCGGCAAGTCATGAGAGGATGATCATTCCATGTGAAATCGTAGCACGCTGCGAGGAAGAGAATAAACTGGAAGAAGAGAATAAACTTTCAAGATGTTGAGTAACTGGAAACGTTTTAGAAAAGAAGCACAAATGAATAATAATAGAGCAGAATTAATAACGTGGTTTTAATACATTTTAAAGTTGTACACAGATTACACTAAAATAAAACTAAATAGAATTTTCCCACATATCTCACCTATCTGCGATAAATGTCAGCATCTAGAGGCTAACAACACATACTTTTGCAAATTGTATAAAAATCAAAAAAATTTGGATTGATATTTTTAGAATAATCTCTGAAGTTGTTAATACTAAATTGGACCCCGACTCAAAACTGATAATACTTGGAATATCAGAACAAAGTCTAACACTCACAACAAGCCAAAGAAACTTTCTAGATCCAGTATAATAACTTGGAAGAAATTAATATTACAATTTTGGAAAGGCCCTATAACCCCCACAATTAAAATATGGATTATGGAAATGTCGGAGACCCTACACTTGGAAAGAATCAGATTTGTCTTAATGGACAAACAATAACTTTTTGTTAGAATATGGTCTTAATTCATCGATTATTTGAAAGGTAGATTGGTTCGGCACGGGAACCTAACTGAAACTTGAACTCAGGATTAGATGAAAAGTTATACTTTATAATGTTCTAACCTATCTCCAATGATGTATTATTAGTAAATCATTCCATTCTTTTTTTTTATCTTGACATTTGTGTTTTGTTTTTTTCCCTTTCTTTCTTTCTTTCTTTCTTTCTTTCTTTCTTTCTTTCTTTCTTTCTTTCTTTCTTTCTTACTTTCTATCTATATTAAAAAAAATTAAAGCAGAATGAAGCCATAATTGACAATATTAATAATATATGATTGATACATATGAAATGCTTTTTACCATAATATGTATTTGCTACTAATAAAAAAGAGAGAAAAAAAAATTAATAACGTGGCATTTCTCAGAGCCTGAAATTTAACCAATATAGTATCAGCTTTTCTCCAAATAATTTGTAAAAGTGCACAGCGAAAATGTCTCAGTCAATCCATTTTCTCCTGTACTTTGAACATATTGTATCAGTCAGTTGTGTTTCCTCAAGGAAGGTGACATGTTTATATTCCTTTTTAAGAAAGTTCAAAGTATTTTTTTCTCTTTAGTGACTGATTTGAGCCTTTCATAACGAATTATTTTAATGGAAATAGAACACAAAATGAAAATATGCCTGAATATATAAACAGAAACATACTCATGAATGCACACCGCGGGAGGCACAGACCTACATAAAGGAGTAAGGAGTTCATAAGGTTGTACTTTGTTATTTTATACTGTTGAGTTATGACTACCAGTGAAAGTGAGTTATGGGACATTTTTGGTCAAAGCGCCTTTCTTTGTAGTGGAGGTAACTGGAACCCCAAACTGATGATGTGTGGCTAAAACTCCTGGGGTGTTCGACACAACATGTAGAAGTAACATTCATTTGAACTCCTGTCTATTTGGTGCATATCCCTTGACTGGTGAGTCAAAGGCTCACCAGTGGAAGGCTGAATTCAGGTTTTGATCATATGGTGAGTTACTTTGTTCTGCATTGTGGCAAGAGGAAATGTAACGGCTGAAGAAGTGTATCAAAGAAAAGTAGATGAAGGGAGAAATCTGAAACACATTGATAAAAAAAAAATACCCATGGCGTTAAAAAAAAGTGTAGATTCCCAAAGTCTAAAGATTGTCAGCTTAATCATTTTATGATTCATTGATATGGAAGGGACAGGACATGCTATAAAGTTTTCTTGGTGCGGATCATTAAAGATATCAGTTTTGCAAACAATTGTTGCATTGTTGTATAATTATGCATGTTAATTTTATCTCAAAGTAAAAAACCTGCTGTGGCTGGGTTGCCACTTATTGGGCAAACCCTCGGCCCTAGAACTGGCAGGGTCACGTGACTAGGTTTGACAGGAAGAAGTCGTCACGTGGCTTAGGGATGTGCCCGGTTATATATATGGAACTTTGGGAGTTGTTGGAAGCTGTTCTTAATTTAATGAGTAACAATTTCAGGATTACTGCCTGTGCCATGTGACAGTGAGAGTAGAAATGGAATGAGGTGAAGGATAAATGCGTGGCTGAGGGACTGGTGCAGGGATTCAAGTTTCTTGATCACTGGGACCTCTTTTGGGGAAGGCATGATCTGTATAAAAAGGACGGGTTGCACTTAAACCCAAGGTGAACCAATATACTGGCGGGGCGATTTGCAAAGAAGACTTTAAACTAGAAAGGCTGGGGGGGAGGGACTCGGGTAGAGGGGGCTAGGGGACAGGGTGAGGGGCAAGAGGCAGAGAAGGGAAGCACTCAGACCCAAAATGTAGGCGAGAAAGAGGAAAAAGACAATAAACAGAGAATAGGGGATGGTGGGTTTCTAAAATGTGTATATTTTAATGCTAGGAGCATTGTAAGAAAGGTGGATGAAATTAGAGCCTGGATTGACACCTGGAAATATGATGTTGTGGCAATCAGTGAAACATGGTTGCGGGAGGGTTGTGATTGGAAACTAAATATTCCAGGATTTCGTTGCTTCAGGTGTGATAGAATTGGAGGGACCAGAGGTGGAGGTGTTGCATTGCTTGTCAGAGGAGATATTACAGCAGTGCTTTGGCAGGATAGATTAGAGGGCTCGACTAGGGAGGCTATTTGGGTGGAACTGAGAAGTGGGAACGGTGTAACAACAGTTTTAGGGGTGTATTATAGACCGCCAAATGGGGAGCGAGAATTGCAAGAGCTAATATGTAAGGAGATAGCAGATATTAGTAGTAAGCACAAGGTAGTGATTGTGGGAGATTTCAATTTTCCAAAAATGGACTGGGAAACACATTCTGTAAATGGGCTGGATGGTTTGGAGTTTGTTAAATGTGTACAGGATAGTTTTTTGCAGCAATACATAGAGGTATCGACCAGAAAAGGAGCAGTGCTGGACCTCCTGTTAGGAAATGAGGCAGGTCAGGTGACGGAGGTATGCGTTGGTGAGCACTTCGGGACCAGTGATCACAATACCATTAGTTTCAATATAATTATGGAGAGAGTCAGAACTGAACCTAGGGTTGAGATTTTTGATTGGAGAAAGGCTAACTTTGAGGGAATGCGTAATGATTTAAAAGGAGTGAATTGGGACATTTTGTTTTATGGGAAGGATGTAGAAGAGAAATGGAGGACATTTAAAGGGGAAATTGTAAGAGTACAGAATCTTTATGTCCCTGTTCGGTTGAAAGGAAATAGTAAAAATTGGAAAGAGCCATGGTTTTCAAGGAAAATTGGACACTTGGTGCGAAAAAAGAGAGATATCTACAATATTTATAGGAGGCATGGAGTAAATGAGGTGCTAGATGAGTATAAAGAATGTAAAAAGAATCTTAAGAAAGAAATAAGAAAAGCTAAAAGAAGATATGAGGTTGCTTTGGCAAGAAAGGTGAAAGTAAATCCAAAGGGTTTCTACAGCTATATTGATGGACAGAATGGACAGCTATCTGCATAGCCAAAAGAGATGGGGGAGATATTGAACAATTTATTTTCTTTGGTATTCACCAAGGAGAAGGATATTGAACTCTGTGAGGTAAGGGAAAAAAGTAGAGTAGCTATGGAAACTATGAGATTCAAAGAGGAGGAAGTACTGACACTTTTGAAAAATATAAAAGTGGATAAGTCTCCAGGTCCTGACAGGATATTCCCTAGGACATTGAGGGAAGTTAGTGTAGAAACAGCAGGGGCTATGACAGAAATATTTCAAATGTCATTAGAAACGGGAATAGTGCCGGAGGATTGGCGTACTGCAACATGTTGTTCCATTGTTTAAAAAGGGTTCAAAGAATAAACCTAGCAATTATAGACCTGTTAGTTTGACGTCAGTGGTGGGCAAATTAATGGAAAGGACACTTAGAGATAATATATAAGCATCTGGATAAACAGGGTCTGATCAAGAACAGTCAACATGGATTTGTGCCTGGAAGGTCATGTTTAACAAACCTTCTTGAATTTTTTGAAGAGGTCACTAGGGAAATTGATGAGGGTAAAGCAGTGGATGTTGTCTATATGGATTTCAGTAAGGCCTTTGACAAGGTTCCCCATGGAAGGTTGGTTAAGAAGGTTCAATCTTTGGGTGTTAATGGCGGAGTAGCAAGATGGATTCAACAGTGGCTGAATAGGAGATGCCAGAGAGTAATGGTGGATGGCTGTTTGTCAGGTTGGAAGCCGGTGACCAGTGGGGTGCTTCAGGGATCTGTGTTGGGTCCACTGTTGTTTGTCATGTACATCAATGATCTGGATGATGGGGTGGAAAATTGGAAAAGTAAGTATGCAGATGATACTAAGATAGGTGGTGTTGTGGATAATGAAGTAGATTTTCAAAGTCTACAGAGAGATTTGGGCCATTTGGAAGAGTGGGCTGAAAGATGGCAGATGGAGTTTAATGCTGATAAGTGTGAGGTGCTACATCTTGGTAGGACAAATCAAAATAGGACGTACATGGTAAATGGTAGGGAATTGAGGAATGCTGTGGATCTAGGAATAACTATGCATAGTTCCCTGAAGGTGGAATCGCATGTAGATAGGGTGGTAAAGAAAGCTTTTGGTGTGCTGGCCTTTATAAATCAGAGCATTGAATATAGGAATAGGGAAGTAATGTTAAAATTGTACAAAGCATTGGTGAGACCAATTCTGGAGTATGGTGTACAATTTTGGTCGCCTAATTATAGGAAGGATGTCAACAAAATAGAGAGAGTACAGAGGAGATTTACTAGAATGTTGCCTGGGTTAAGGGGGGACTTGATTGAGGTCTTTAAAATGATGAAAGGGATAGACAGAGTTGACGTGGATAAGCTTTTCCCATTGAGGGTAGGGAAGATTCAAACAAGAGGGCATGACATGAGAATTAAGGGACAGAAGTTTAGGGGTAACATGAGGGGGAATCTCTTTACTCAGAGAGTGGTGGCTGTGTGGAATGATCTTCAGGCAGAAGTGGTGGAGGCAGGATCGATTTTAACATTTAAAAGTAAAGTGGATAGGTATATGGACGGGAAGGGAATGGAGGGGTATGGTCTGAGTGCAGGTAGATGGGACTAGGGGAAAATAAATGGTCGGCACGGACTGGAAGGGCCGTGAAGTCCTGTTTCCATGCTGTAATTGTTATATGATTATATGGCTATAAACCAGTAAAGATCACTTTGTTTAACAACACGTGTCTCGCTATACTGCAGTGAATTCTTCTTCATTATGTTTCCCATCCCTTGGCAACCTTTAACATGTTCAAACTGACTGTTCATCTCCACATCTCCCACTCATTTGGACTCTTCTTATTTTCTTTTAACTACCCTATTGAGCCGTACTGCTGAATCTACATTCAGTAATGGCTCTTCTTTCCCCACTTCTGTCAAGCTCTTCAGTATTCATCGACCTTAGCAAAATTATTTAAAGATAGACACGAAAGACTAAGATAGACACGAAAAGCTGGAGTAACTCAGCATCTCTGGAGAAAGGAATAGGTGATGTTTTCAGTCGGGACCCTTCTTTGAGACTTCTTTGGGTCTTGACTCGAAACGTTACCTATTCCTTTTCTCCGGGGATGCTGTCTGACCCGCTAAGTTACTCCATATTTTTGTGTCTATCTTCGGTTTAAACCAACCTCTGCAGTTCCTTCCTATTCAAAGACTGAGATAAGCTTGTAAATATAGATGATGCGCTTGTCGGCTGTGTGACTCCTCATCTGTCTCTGTCTGAACAGACTGCCTGTTAATCTTCCGATAAACCATAAGCTCCTCTTATAACCATTAGTCAGTACCTGTTATCCCAGGATGGAAGTATCAAAAACTAGAGGCCAGAACTTTAAGGGGAGAAGATCAACATTTAATGGAAATGTGCAGGACAATTTTTCTTACAAAATGTGGTGGGTGCCTGAAACACACTACCAGGGGTGGAGGTTTGAGGCTTATTTGATCTTGTGCAGTTGGAAGCGATTTTACTTCGGAGTCACGTGAGTGACTATGTGAAGACCCCGCCAGCACGCATGCGCAACATATTGTCTAACGCATTGTGCAGTGACAGGCGGGAGGAGCGTTGCTCTTCCAGCGGTAGGTTTAAAACGGACCTGCAGGTGAGTTTTTACTATTCTGAGGTCGTTTTTTTGGCCGCTCTGTACAATTTCTTTTACTGAGCAAAGAATTATGGACAAGTCTAAGACAAAGTCCAAATGGACCGCAGCGAAACTGACTGCGGAGGACCGTGGGACTGTGTGCAGTCAGTAGCGGCCGACTTCATCTGGGCTGCTAATCGTGCGATCAGCAGCCCCCGGCCTGGCACCGCTACAGCCTGTAGGTGTACCTCGGACTGGCGGTAAGGCCACTCGAAAGTCGGATAAGCCCGTAGACTAGAACGGGTCCAGGCTGGAAGATTCACTGCCTGCAGATAACGACAGTGGCCTTTAATCTCGCATGGAGCGAGTGATGGAGCAATTGTTCCAACGTGACATACTCCAACAAATGAAGTCTTGTTACCGTGGGTCTCCTCGGACACCCACGGCAGCACCTTTTACAGGGCTGCCAAATGTCTCCCTCTCCTCAGAGGGGAGCATAAGGAGTCACTACTGGGCTGGCTCTGAAAATGGGGGCTTGGCTGAAGACACTTCCAGCGTACTAGGGGTGCAGGAACAACAGGAGCTGCTCGGCATGATCTCAAAATTTGCGATGCCCTCACAAAAGGGACAGCCGTTACAGCCGCAGCTGGCAGCAAGCATCAGCTACCTCATCACCAACCAGCTGCAGGAACAGGTCATGAGTGACACAGCTGCTAAGTACTTCGCACCAGAAAACTGTGTTTCCCTCAGTGTTCCTGCAGTGAACAACCCGATCTGGGGAAACATCGGTGGTGGCATCAGAGCCCAGGAAATTATGATACAAAAGATCCTTAAACTACCGTTATGAGGTAATATAACGGCATTTGCCAAATCAGTTCATGCAAGGACATGTCGGAAGAACAACAAGACACTCTGGCACTCTTCTGCAATGTGCAGTTTGAAATAAATTGCTTCAGAAAGAGTGTGATCCGACCTGCATTAAACCCCAAATTTGCAGGGTTGTGCAAGACCAGCAGCATGCAGCCGCCTACTTTACTGTTCGGGGACAACCTGCCGAAGCAGGTCAAAGACCTCGACGAGGAGGCAAAAGCTGTTGGACTAATGAAAGCGCCGTCCACTGCCAAGACCTCGCATCTTCGGCGGCAGCACCCCTTATGCATCCACGAGCAAGCCATGATACTATGACGAAAGAACAGCAGCTGATGAAAGCTCAAAGGCTGTACGTTCAGAACAAAGGCCTTTTTTAGACCAAGGCCCAGAACGGCCTTCGTGGAAGGTGTGCCAACCCCGCACTCCAGCTTCTCTACTTCCCAGGAGACGGAGTGTGGGGTTGGCGCATCTTGACGGAAGAAACAAACACAGCACTGCCAGTAACCATGGGGGCAGGTGGGTCTGGTTTCTTCCAGAACCTGTAAGTTCTTCACAGGTTGGGGGAAGGTTACACTTGTTTTGGAGTGCATGGAGTTCCATAACTTCTTATCCTTTTATACTACATAGTATCCACGGTTACAAAATTGTATTCATTCACAAACTCCTTCCTCCGGTTCAGCATGCACCTAGCAGAACGTTCGTGCTTTCACAAAAAGAAAGATTGGAAGGTAATGCAGAACTTTTGAGGATTCATACAAAAGGAGTAATTGAGAAATCCAAACACGAATCTCTTGAGTTTGTGTCAAATATTTTCACAAAAAAAAAGATGGTGGATGTCATCATTGATTTGACACAGCTGAATACTTTTGTGCCGTATACACACTTCAAAATGGAAACTTTTGTTACTGCCAAACAATTAGTTTCCAAAAGATACCTCATGGCTTGCATCGATCTAAAAGATGCACACTATTCAGTACCAAAAGAGAAGGGTCACCACAGATATCTGAAATTTAACTGGATGGGGCAGCTCTGGCAGTACAAAGCACTGCCTAATGGATTAACATCAGCCCCCAGACTATTTACTAAAATATTAAAACCAGCCTTGGCGTTTCTCCGTAAACAGAAACATATTGTCATGGCATATCTGGATGACATCTTAATTGTGGGAAAAAATCTGGAGTTGGCCAAATTGGCTGTTTCAGCTACCAAGCTCTTATTTGAAAAGCTGGGGTTTATCATCCATCCATATAAATCCAGGTTAACGCCTTCTATGACTATAGACTACTTGGGGTTCACAATTGACTCTGTTCACATGTCTGTGCCTTTGCCAAAGGACAAAGCAACAGACTTTATTAAGTCTCTATTGAGGCATGCAACAGCCTTGTTTGCGTCAGTCAACCATCTATTTGACAAGTAGCCAGGGTGATTGGAAAGCTCGTGGCTGCGCTCCCAGCCACACAGTTTGGACCTTTGCATTACCATAATTTACAGAGGGCAAAGGTTGAAGTGCGCAAACATCATGCTGGCCATTTTGACAGGCCAATGCAGTTACCAGCCAAAGCAGTTTTGAAGTTGCAATGGTGGATAAAGAACACTCGGCATTGCTCTAATCCCATTATAATCAGCAATCCTTCAGTTGTGTTACAAACTGATGCCAGTGCTCACGGCTGGGGTGCAACTAATACCATCTCCAGTTGCGGTGGTAGATGGGATGCATATGAGTTAACTTTACTTCAAGCACTGGGTGTTAATCATCTAGAAATGTTGGGCGCGTTCCATGGACTTCGGGGTCACTGTTCGGACATACACCATCTGCATGTTTGCCTACAAATTGATAATACCACCGTGGTGGCATATATTAATCATATGGGTGGAATTAAGTCAATATCTTGTGATAAATTGGTCAATACAATCTGGCACTGGTGCATCGAAAGAAATATCTGGATATCAGCTACTTACATTCCAGGTGAGCTCAATACAGTGGCGGGCACCAGGTCATGCAAATTCAATGACAACACTGAATGGATGTTGGACCACCAAGTATTTACTGACATTGTAGCTCGGGATGGAACACCAGATATTGATCTATTCACATCCAGGCTTAATTACCAGTTACCAACGTATATGGTGCATGGGAACCAGACCCTGGGGCAGTAGCGATGGACGCATTCTCACTACACTGGGGGGAATTGTTTTTCTATGCATATCCCACCTTCTGTCTCATCAGTCGGGTCTTGCGGAAAATACAACAAGACTCTGCATCGGGTATCTTGGTAGTACCCGACTGGCCTACTCAGCCATGGTTTCCTGTGGTTCTCGACATGGTCTCGGAACTATGTATGCCCATTTCCAAACGCCTGAGTTTATTGGCGAAAGTCACCTCTGCCATGACAGCATAAATCTGTTGATTTGCAAGATCTAAAAAGACCACTCCTGGAATTTGGACTGTCGGACCGAACCATGAACATTATCGCGGCAGCCTGCAGAGAGTCCATCAGAAAACAATACCTCTCATATATCAGAAAATGGGAGATATTCTGTACCAGGGCAGACATCACATACCATACGGCTACTGTAACGAATGTGCTTGAATTCTTGGCCAGCCTACACTTTGACGAAGTCTTGAGTTACAGTGCCCTCAACTGTGCAAGGAGTGCCCAATCATCTTACTTGGGACAGGGTTTAGGACACCACGGGGTTGGGTATCACAGTCTAGTATCAAAACTAATGAAGGGTATTTTCAACTCTAATCCCCCCAGGCATAGGTACTCCCAGACCTGGGATATTGGTATTGTCTTAACCCTGCTCAGGGGTTGTGCACCAGCAACGTCCCTGACACTAGCAAAACTAACATATAAAATGGTGATGCTGATGGCACTATTAACGGCACACTGGGTCCATTCACTGCACAAATTAAGACTGGACGCTATGGTAACATCTAAGAACAAAATAATCTCTATATATTTGAGTTACTTAAACAGAACAGGCCTGGATTGTCTGGCCTCAAATTGGAGTTCCTAGCGTACCTCATAGACCTCTGTCTATGCATAGTGACCCATCTATTACATTATTTTGAGGTCACCAAATGCCTAGGAGGCATGGAAATGGCATTATTAATTAGTCATAAATGTCCTCATAAAAGAGTGTCCGTGCAGACCATTTCGAGATGGCTTAGACAGGTATTAGGAGTGGAGATTAAATCTCATTCCACCAAGGCTGCATCTACATCGGCAGCGAGAATGTTGGGAGTTTCCCATGGACCACATTCTTGCAACAGCGGGATGGTCTAGCAAAATAACTTTTCAACGATTTTATAATTAAGCCCGTTGCCAGACCAGAGACATTTGCAGACACGATTTTAAGTTCTGTATTATAATTTTACCCTAAATATTAGGGGTTATAATTATTTGTTAATAAATGCATCATTGTTTTTTCATTAACTGATTCATGGTTGAATACGTTAATATATTTCCTCCATTGGTCATTATAGCAGTGTGTGGGCATGGACTCGTTCCACGGCATGAAATCACAGAGCTTTAAAATCTTCACGTAGTCACTCAAAGTAAAATAGTAAGATTAAATGAGAACTTACCAGTTTCAAGTTTGATCTTTATTTTATGAGGAGTTACGTTGAGGGATTTCGTGCCATCTGCGTCCAACCCTCTATCATAAAGGTCAACTGGTATTCTAGTTCTCTTATCTTACTATATTTAGTTCAACTTCTGTTATCTGTGATTTCACACCACTGCTTTGAAGAATGTCACGCATGCATGCTGGCGAGGTCTTCACGTAATCCCTCAATGTATCGGATATCTTAAACCCGTGAATATACGGTTTGAATGAAAGGCAATCACCCCGTGGGAATAAGTTGATCGTCTAAGTCATATAAACTTTTCAGCTACTTTCTCTAGACATTCACTTCCTTTTTAAACTTGGACCTCAGAAAGGGAGGGCATATGAAAACAGTCGAGAAAGGATGAATTAATGAAGCAGCTGAGTTTACAGCTGTCGTTGTTGGCCAGGAAAAGCAATGATATCTCCTTCAGGCTAACAAACTCTTCAGTAAACACACAATGGCTAAAGTACAGTTTCTGAAGAATTGTCCCGACACGAAACATCGTCTGAACATTTGATGCTGCCTGACCTGACAGATGCTGCCTGACCTGCTGAGTTTGATCGATTGAGGGCATAGCATTAAGGAGAGCGGGGCAACATTTTTTTTGCACAGAGCGTGGCATGTGCCTGGAACGTGCTGCCGGTGGAGGCAGATATGATCATGGCTTTTAAGAGACTTTTGGATGGGCACAATTAAATGCAGGTGAAGGAGCGATATGGATTATGTGCAGGCAGATAAGAATTGGTGTTGGCATTATGTTTGGCACCAACCTGTTCCTGCGCTGTACTGTGTTCTATGTTCTATGTTTTGCCCAAGATTCCAGCATTTTGTTTGTTTTTTTATCTACACCTTGGCTGTAATTTGTTTCATTATCTTCCCAATCCCGTAAAGATCACCTTTCCATATCCAATCATTATTCAACAATTAGAGCCTCTTGTTAACCATCTGAAGACCCTGCCAACTTTTAGAGGCTACATCACTGTCATTGAACCACATCCACCATGAAAGGAATACCTTGCGTACCATTGATACTAACACTCTCATTCTCCCAAACAGATGATCACCATAGGTTTCAGATTTGTAAACTAGTCCTTGTGTCTGTATGTCCTCCAGTCTGTACATCTTGCTGTCACTGGGTCAAATACTAGCATGAAAGCAGTTGAGCTGCTCTGAAGTTAAAATGCCCTGTTGACTGGCACACTGCCTAAGTTCCCTGGTCACTTCTCCTGCCAGAAGTAGGCTTTATGGAGAAGCTGGTACCAATTTGGACGACAAGGGCCATCGCTGCATAGGACATTGAATGATCAAAATGAGCAGGATTTGCCCCTGGTGTTGCATGGAGGTCCATTTAAGCTTGGCCACAGGCTTGCCTTCCATCAAAGTTCTCGTTGAGATTGCATACTTGTGGACAATCACAGTCAAAACAGTCAAAAAAGATTAAAGCTTAAAAATACCACAGAAAATGTTAACATGTTTAAAAAGTAAACATGCCAAAACACTTAAAAACACTAGGAAACAATTAAGAACAGTTAAATAAATTTAAATCAGCTTTATGAAATGAAAAGAAAGGAAATTACCTTGTACTTGGCCTATTCCCTGCAGCCATTTCTTTTCATCAAAATGAATGGGTCCACTGGACTCATTTAGCCGGGTAGTTTTCCAGTTTAAATGCTGGGAAATATGTAGAAGTTTATGCTCTACTGATGGACCCCAAGAGTAGTCTGACATTGAGCACAGTTGTCCCGTGATTAATGGTCAGTTGAGCAGCGGATGAACCTTGCCTTGACGTGCTAATCATGAACTTCTACCCTGGTTATGATGGTAAAAGCTGGTGGTTCAGAATGATACTGTTAACTTTTTATGAAAGAATCAGGATTCGTAGATCATTGAGGAAATTAATTATTTTTGTTGAAGAAATGATCTTCTGGAGAAAATGTTGCATTCATAAGTTCATAAGGAGCAAAATTAGGCCATTCGGCCCATCACGTCTACTTCACCATTCAATGATGACTGATCTCTTTCCCTCTCAACATTCTCCTGCCTTCTCTCCATAACCCCTGACAACATTACCAATCATGAATCTGTTAATCTCCACCTTAAAAAATCCAGCGACGGCCTCCACAGTCATCTGTGGCATTGTTTTCCTCTGCTTATGTTTCTATGTATTATTACTAGTCATAGAAACATAGAAACATAGAAAATAGGTGCAGGAGTAGGCCATTCGGCCCTTCGAGCCTGCACCGCCATTCAATGTGATCATGGCTGATCATCCAACTCAGTATCCCGTACCTGCCTTCTCTCCATACCCCCTGATCCCTTTAGCCACAAGTGCCACATCTAACGCCCTCTTAAATATAGCCAATGAACTGGCCTCAACTACCTTCTGTGGCAGAGAATTCCAGAGACTCACCACTCTCTGTGTAAAGAATGTTTTCCTCATTTCGGTCCTAAAGGAATTCCCCCTTATCCTTAGACTGTGACCCCTTGTTCTGGACTCCCCCAACATCGGGAACAATCTTCCAGCATCTAGCTTGTCCAACCCCTTAAGAATTTTGTAGGTTTCTATAAGATCCCCCCTCAATCTTCTAAATTCCATCGAGTACAAACCGAGTCTATCCAATCTTTCCTCATATGAAAGTCCTGACATCCCAGGATGTCATGCTATTTGAATTGTTTTCATTGACCTTGACTACATGTATGCAGCATTTTTTCTGGTCCCTGGAACTGCACTCCTGGTATTCACCTTCACAGAGTGCTTGGAGGACCTTTCGGCCTACCAAAGTTGACAGACTCTGCACTTCAACTCACTCAGTGAACAAATTCATCAATGTTGCACTAGTAAATCATGGAGCTCATTCCGTATGAATGACAGCCGCGGTGGTACAGCGGTAGAATTGCTGCCTTACAGCACTTGCAACGCCAAAGACCCGGGTTCAATCCTGACTACGGGTGCTGGTGCTGTCTGTACGGAGTTTGCATGTTCTCCCCATGACCGCATGGGTTTTCTTCGAGATCTTCGGTTTCCCCCCACACACTAAACACGTACAGGTATGTAGGTTAATTGGCTTGGTGTAGATTAATGACTCATGTTATGAGTCATGCATTTGTAGTTACACCCACTAGCTTTTCAGTTATCACTGCTTTCTACATTCCTTCAGTATAAGTGGAACGTGCAAGTGATAAGTTGTGCTTGCTATGCAATTAATAAAGTCTTTGAATCATTATCATGGTGTAAGGCTACTGTTATTATATGGACATCAATTAAAATGGTGTCAGAAGTGGGATACGAACCCTTGCATCACTTATCTTGTTTGCTGGTACTCGACTACACCCTATTGGCCAAGTTGAGTTACGTTGTTGCCTCAGTTCATGTGACCATATCCTGGATTTTTACGTGGTATGTGAGAAGGTACCATCCATACTGGGTGCCGATGCATGCCTAGACATGGGTGTGATTATTTTCAGCCCTTCTGTCTGTCTTCTGACTACAGACTGTGATTTTACACATCAATTCTAACATAATACAATGATTTGTTTAACGATAAGCTGGGCAAGTTGCTTGTTAGATACACGATTACCATTGACCCCGAGGCAATCCCTGTTGTTCATCCGGCTCACAAGATTCCCCACGCTATGTGGGATCGTGTTGAAAGTGAACTTAACAGAATGGTGGCTCTGGGTGTGATTACTCCCATAACTGACCCCTCGGACTGGGCATCCACAATAGTTGTCGCTACTAAGAAGAACAGAGATGAGATACGGATTTGCATCAACCTCAAGGACTCTCTTCTTTTCGTGTCCACCTTGCTACAAATGTTGGCCTTGCTGTCATCATCCGTCCTGAAAAGGACGCAAGCTTCCGGCGACAATCAATGGAAGCCATCACTTGTCGCAATAGATGATGGTGGTAGCAGAATTAGCTCGGGATACTTCCAGTTTCCAGCCCCACCACGTGGACGCTTCTGCTATGGGGCCACTCCAAGGACGTAAACACAGCAATTAAACGACCACGTTATGCCATGTGCACTGTGGGCGAGATCGCGGCACAAATGGCTGAAGCAACTGTATTCACAGTGCAAGATGCCAAGGGTTCATTCTGGCAGATTCCACTGGAACATAACTCCTCCAAGTTGACAACTTTCAGTACTCCATTCGGATATTATAAATTTCTTAGGATGCCTTTTGGTATAAGTTCTGCCAGTGAAGTATTTCAACAATCCATGGACCAATTGTTTGCAGGATACCCATGCTCCATCGTAATGGATGGTAGCCTCATTGCTGGGAAAACGGTCAAGGAACACGATGCCAATCTGACAAAAGTATTGATGCGTGCAGAGGCCATCCATCTCAAGCTAAATCCTAAAAAATGCAAATTTAGAGTGAATGAGGTAAAATACTTAGGCCATATATTTACCAAAGACAGCCTAAAAACTGATCCAGCAAAAACCAGTGCGATCAATGAGCTTCCTGCACCTAAAGATGTGTTCAGTTTGCAGGGATTCCTTGGCATGGCTAACTATTTGAGAAAATTCATTCCGGATTTCAGCAAAATATCAGCCCCATTGCACCAGCTTACACACAAAAACTCTGCTTGGACTTGGCATGAACAACAACAGACAGCATTCAATACTCTTAAACGCAGATGTCTGATGCTCCTACTGTAGCTAACTTTGATCCTAAGCTACTGATTACACTTACTTGTGACACCTCACAACACGGGCTGGGCACTGCATGCCTTCAGAATGATGGCCATGGCAATAAACCTGTTGCTTATGCCTCGCGCGCCATGTCTGACAAAGAACAATGATATACGCTATTAAAAAAGAACTGTTAGCAGTTGTTTTTGCCTGCAAGAAATTCAACTATTTAATCTTTGGCCACACTGTCACAATTGAAACTGACCACCAACCTCTGATCAGCATTTTCAATAAACCTATCCACAGCTCTTCAGCGCATCTACAACGGATGTTATTGCAACTTTAATAATATGACATTGTTCTGATCCACAAACGCGATAAGAACATGCACCTGGCCGACACTCTTTCGCATGCACCATGATCCGCCCTCGCCGGATGATGACTTTATTGTGAGGACTGTGTCTTTTATCGCTTCATCCTATATGGAGGACCTGATTTCCCACACTGCTGCTGACAGTACCCTATGGTCGCTAACCTCCGTCATTAAGCGTAGCTGGCCAGACAAACACTACAATGTTCCGCTGCCAGTCTGGCCCTTCTTCGCTGTCAGAGATGAGCTAGTGCTGCAAGACAGCATTATTTTAAAAGGACACAAGGCTGTGGTTCCTGCTTTGCTGCATCACCGGTATTTTAATGCTGTTCATGCAGGGCACCCAGGTGCTGAAGCCACTGTTTTACGGGCGAGAAGCATGTTTTACTGGCCTGGCATGGCTGTATACATCACCGAAAATGTGGCATCCTGCGCAGTGTGCAACAGCTTGGCTCCTCATCAACAAAAGCAACCACTTCTGTCACATCCTGTACCTATGCTCCCGTGGTCTACAGTCGCAGCTGATTTATTTGAATGGCATGGCAAGCAGTACCTGGTGCATGTGGATTCTTATTCAAGATGGTTCAACATTGATTTTCTCAGCAGCCCCACTTCCAGCGGAGTGATTTCAAAATTATCTCGTCACTTTTCAGTCCACGGATCTCCAGGCAGACTCCTAACTGACAATGGCAGTCAGTTCACCAGCCAACACTTCAAGGAGTTTGCTAGACATTGGAATTTCCACCACGTCACCAGCAGCCCTGACTATCCCCAGTCTAACGGGCTGGCTGAACGGGCTGTCAAAAGTGCTAAACAGCTCATGAACTTTCTTACAGAGCAAAATCGGACATATTCCTCGATCTGCTCAACGTATGTAACATCTCCGGTGACCCAATCTTGGGTTCGCCCGCTCAACGAGACAGACCCATGCCACAGTGCCTGGAGCAGATCAAGCATTGATCCCACAAGTGTTTCCACCTGAGGAGGTTCAATCCAGGTTGCAACAGAAGCATGACATTCAGAAACAATGGTTTGACAAGACAGGTAGGCCACTGCCACCGCTGACCAAAGGGCGGGTGGTCCGCTTTCAGACTGACAAAGGCCACGACCATATTGGAGTAATTTCTGGACTTGCTTCGGAGCCACGATCATATATTGTTAGTGCTGGTGATGGCACCTACAGACGTAACAGGCAACATATTTAACCTGTGAACGAGCCAGTTCCTCCTCCGTTCTATCCAGATTGTACAAGTTCACTTCTGTCTGCATCTAGTGGCACTCGCATGCTCTTGCCGGCACAACAATCCATGCCTGCAACAGTTCCTCTGTCTGTTCCATCTCCTGCTTCGTTTTCAGGGCCTTTGGTCTAGTCCCCCTCGGTGGTGAAACCGCCTGCTCTTTCCCCGGGGAAAAAGAACGGAGATGGTCTCTATTGTACACGTGCTGGTCGTGTTTACGGGCCGGTCGTGAGATATCCGGACTATGTTTGACTTTCCTCCAGTCTGTCATCGATTGTGATACTTGCCTTGTTTAGTTTATAGGTCTGTATTGTTGTTGATTCTTTAAGAGAGGGTGTAGATTAGTGAGTCATGTTATGAGTCATGCATTTATAGTTACACCCACTAGCTTTTCAGTTATCACTGCTTGCTGCATTCCTTTAGTATAAGTGGAACGTGCAAGCGATAAGTTGTGCTTACTATGCAGTTAATAAAGTCTTTGAATCATTATCATGGCGTAAGGCTACTGTTATTATATGGACATCAATCGACACTTAGCATATGTGTAAATGTCCCCAGTGGGTGTGGGATAGCGTTAATATGCGGGGATCGCTGGTCAGCGCGGACCCAGTGAGCTGAAGACTTGTTTCCGTGTTGTATCTCTAAACGAAACTACTGCGCTGCAGCAACGTTTAATCTTTGACTGACTTCGATCATCAGCATGCAAATGCAATCATTAATGTGGTTAGCACTAGTCGGAGAGTCCAAGACTTGTGGTCATAGCCTCAGGATTAAAGGAAGTTATTTTTGGAAGGAGATGAGGAGAAATGTATTTTGGCAGAAGGAGGTGAATCTGTGGAATTCTTTGTCACAGGCAAAAGGTTATGGGGGGGAAGGCAGGAGAATGGGGTTAGAAGGGAGAGATGCATCAGCCATGGCGGAAGACCCTTGATGGGTCGAATGGCTTAATTCTACTCCGATCACATGACTACTTATGACCACTAGATGGAAGCTGACATATGATGATAATATGGAGGTAGCAATAATTTTGTATGCAGCCTGCATTGGACCATTTGGTTAAAGGTTGAGGAGAAACAAGGAACTGCAGACATTGGTTTACAAAAAAAAGGCACAAGTTGCTGGAGTAACGCAGCAGGTCAGGCAGCATCTCTGGAGAATATCGATGTTACAATTCCGGTATGCAGAAAGGTCCTGACACAAACATGTTCTCCATGTTCTCCAGAGATGCTGCCTGACTTGCGGAGTTACTTCAGCACTTTGTGTCTTTTTTGGCTAAATGTTAACTGTGCATTGCAATCTAATGCAATGATTTTTTTGCTTCTATCAGCCCATACCAAATAACTGGCCCCATTACTTTTGATTTCTCAAATTATCACTGAACCACAAATAAGTGCATAACATCTTGAAGTCACTCTCTGGTGCAAATGCACCATTTTGACTATTTCATTTCGGAGTCACGTGAGTGACTTCGTGAAGAGCCCGCCGGCGCGCATGCTCGACATATCGTCGTAACGCGTTGCTGCGACGGCTGACGGAGGAGCGTGCTCCTCGCCAGCCCTTCATAAGGGAACCACGCAGGTAAGTATGCTACCTTAAGTTGGTGGTTCTTGTTGTGTTTGCTTCACAGCAAGAACATGGATGGGAGTTTAAGAGACCGGAGTTCGAGGAGAAGTCGCCGGCCAGCAGTTCCGGAGCGAGAGTTGTCGGGGGTACCTGCAACGCAGACCGGAACGAGGGCGGAGATGTCGGTGAGCTCTGTTTTTTCAGGTCCGGACCCGCCCGCACACCACAGCTCGGAGGAGTTTGACGAGGAGGAGTGTGGTGTGCCGCCAGAGCAGGACGACCCTGCCATGGCAGTCCGGTCGTCAGCAGGCTTGCTGACGGCCTCGAGCAGACGGGTCCGTGCGGCTGCTCCAACATCAACAGGCATCCAGCAGCGACAGGCACAGGGCTTCATCACCAGCTTCATACACCAGCCTGGAGCAGCAGGACGAGGAGGCCGTGGGCGACCCCATCCCACCCCCGCCTGAATTACCGGCGGAGGACCTCCTCGATGTGGCCACCAAGTTTGCAGCCCCTCATTCCTTGGGGCTTCCTATCAATACAAAGCTGGCAGCCACTGTGGACTTCCTAAATAATCACCAGCTTCAGGAGGAAGTTCTACTACAAGCCATGAGCCGTCACAAGGCTCCATCAAACTGCAACTCCCTCAACGTGCCTGTGGTCAATACGCCGATATGGGGCAACATCAGTGCGGCTATCCGTCAGCAGGAGCTAAAGATTCAGCGGATCCTGAAACTCCTCACGGCCGGGATTACTGCCTTTGTGCGGTCGGTCGATGGAGAGGAGTTTAATTTGGACCAGGAGGATGCTCTGGCGCTTCTATGCGCTACTCAAAACGAAATCAACGGCTTTCGGAAAAATAGCATCCGCCCAGCGCTCAACCCCAAATTTGCAGGGTTGTGCAAACCACCGCCGCCGCCGCCGCCCCGTCAGCTCTTTGGCGAAGACCTTTCCAAAAGGGTCAGAGAGCTTGATGAACAAGCCAAGACCATGGGGCTCATGCGCTCTCAGAGTGCCCCCACGCCATCGAGCTCCAAAGCTCCGCTTGGCCGCTCACGAGGGTCTGCCAGCACGTCTACCAGGAATTACCCTCCAGCTCCAAACCGATATCAACCACCCCAACCACAGGGGTCTTTTTTAGGACAGGCTCGGCAGAAGCCGAGATGGAAAATGAGGACGCCACGACCTCAAACCAACCCAGCACCTCTACGTCCACCCACTCGTGTCAGGGACCGCCGGTAACCACAGAGGTGAGGCGGTCTGGTTCTCTTTTTTCTCTTTGTTTAACCTCACATGTTGGTGGGCGTTTGCGGTTGTTTGCGGGTGCATGGGGTGATATTACCAGTGATGAGTATGTGTTACGGAATATTCAGGGCCATAGCATTGAGTTTATTAATGGGGACATCCCTCCGTCTCAGCATAGACCGGGTCGTATGTTTAAACTAACGGCTGCGGAACAGTCCGTAGGCTATAAGGAAATTTTAAGGTTGGAACAGAAAGGGGTCATAGAGAAAACGGTTCATGAGCCCGTTGAATTTGTTTCCAATATTTTTACCCGACCTAAGAAAGATGGAGGCTGTAGAGTCATTATTGATCTGACCACTCTGAATAACTTTGTAACATATACTCATTTTAAAATGGACACGTTTGAAACGGCCAAATCATTGATCTCACAAGGGTGCTTTATGGCATGCATTGATTTACAGGATGCGTACTATACCGTACCCATGCAAAAATATTACAGAAAGTTCTTAAAATTTATCTGGATGGACCAGCTGTGGCAATATAGGGCGTTGCCTAATGGGCTCACCACAGCCCCTCGATTATTTACTAAATTGGTGAAGCCAATTATGGCTTATTTAAGACAACGACATCATATCGTTATGGCCTATTTAGATGATATTTTAATTATCGGACACACCTTGGAATCAGCTCAACAAGGGGTTGCAGCTGCGGTCAATTTGTTCCAACAGCTTGGGTTCATTGTTCATCCAGAAAAATCTAAGTTCTGCCCCACCCAGGTAATTAATTATCTGGGGTTCTAGGTGAATTCCATTAGCATGAGAGTCACCATACCAATTAACAAAATTGAGGAGGTAACACAGGTGTGTACAGATTTACTCAATACTCGTATACCATCGATTCGTCACACAGCTACTGTCATTGGCAAGATTGTGGCTTTGTTTCCGGCAGCCCGGTATGGACCTCTGCATTATCAAAACTTGCAGAGAGCCAAGATTGCTGCGCTGCGACGGCATGCTGGTCATTATGATCGATCAATGCAGCTGCCGCCTGCAGCATTGGATGAGTTACGATGGTGGGTTTGCCACATTAGTAACTCGTTTAAAACTATTAGTGAGGCGAAACCGATGATATACTTACAAACTGATGCGAGCTCTGATGGCTGGGGAGCTACGAATCAACATTCTAGTTGTGGGGGCCGATGGGATACCCTTGAGAATACAATGTTGGTATCACAAGGGATCAACTATTTGGAGCTGCTTGCAGCGTTTCACGGACTTCGTGCATATTGTTCCAAGATCTTTGGAGCACATGTCCGGCTCCAAATAGACAACACCACAGCGGTGGCGTATTTAAATCACATGGGCGGTACCAGGTCAGTTTCATGTGATAAATTGGCTAATTCAATTTGGCTCTGGTGTGTCAAGAGAGACATTTGGATTTCAGCCACCTATTTGCCAGGTGAGCTTAATTTTGTGGCGGACGCCAGGTCACGCAAGTTCAATGATAATATTGAATGGATGTTACATCCTGAAATTTTTGCAAAAATCACAGCCAAATTTGGGAAACCGGACATTGACCTTTTTGCGTCCCGGTTGAACCATCAGGTACCAACCTACGTTTCGTGGGAACCAGATCCTGGGGCTATAGCGTTAGATGCATTCTCGCTAGACTGGGGGAATTGCTTTTTCTATGCATTCCCTCCGTTTTGCCTCATCAGTCGGGTATTACGAAAAATTCAGATGGATGGTGCCAAGGGCATCCTTATCATACCCGACTGGCCTACACAGCCGTGGTATCCGATGGTCTTTGACACGCTCAGTGAACCTTGGGTCCGTTTGCAGGGTAGCCCAGAATTAGTTACTCACCCTGTATCAGGGGAGCCACATCCCTGCCATGGCTATTTAAATTTGTTGGCTTGCAGATTCTGAATCGGCCTTTAGTTGGATACGGCCTTTCTACCCGGACCATGGATACCATTGCAGCGTCGTGCCGAGAGTCTACAAGGCGAAGATACCGCTCTCACATCAGGAAGTGGGAAGCCTTCTGCATCCGCTCTCGCATCACGTACGATGCCGTGACTATAACCGACGTCCTGGAATTCCTCGCGGGGTTGCACCATGATGAACACTTAAGCTACAGTGCCATCAACAGCGCCAGGAGCGCTCTATCATTCTACCTCAATATTGAGGTGGGATCCAACAAGCTAGTGTCCAGGCTCATGCGGGGTATTTTCAATACGAATCCGCCTACACCACGCTACAATATCACCTGGGATGTCAGGGTAGTTTTAGCTCTGCTCAGGACGTGGTCCCCCATGGAAGGGCTCCAGCTGGACAAACTCACCATGAAACTGGTGATGTTACTAGCGCTGACTTCAGCACAGAGGGTACAGACACTCCATAAACTACGTGTCGACAGAATGATGTCTACCCCCACAGAAGTAGTTTTCTTTGTTGACGAGCTACTAAAGCAGCACAGACCTGGGTGCACAGGGCTGCAGCTGAAGTTCCCGGCATACCCCGCAGATGCTAGGCTATGTTTAGCCTCCCACATCCGTTACTACGTCAAGGTGACGGCAAGCATCAGAGGAAAGGAGAGATACCTGCTTGTCACTCATAAGAGACCTCACCATCGAGTGACAACACAGACGATATCCAGGTGGCTTCGAGTCGTCTTGGGTAAGTCAGGTATCGACACTAATGTGTTCAAATCTCATTCCACCAGGGCTGCATCGACGTCGGCGGCGAGGGTCATGGAGGTGCCCATGGACCATATTCTCGCCACAGCAGGATGGGCTAATGAAGCGGTGTTCCAGCGTTTCTACAATCGGCCCGTCGCTGCGCCTCTACAGTTCGCAGAAGCCGTACTAGATGCGGGGCAAGAACGTGGAGATGTCCCCGAATAAGGGGTTTTTGATTTGTTGTTAATAAATATGATTTGTTTTGCAGTATGGACTAGTCAGCACGTTATTCCTCCCATCCATCCCTGGTAGTGGTGTGACAGCATGGACGTGGTCCAGGGCGTGTCATCACAGAGGCTTTGAAGTCTTCACGAAGTCACTCACGTGACTCCGAAATGAAATAGTAAGATTGAACGAGAACTTACCAGTTCGAAGGTTGATCTTTATTTCATGAGGAGTCGAAGTGAGGGATTTCGTGCGTTCCTCGCCCAACCCTCAATCACCTTCATCTGGTAATCTTAGTCGTTTTCATTCTTACTATGTGAAATCATTTCTTTTCATTTGTTTCTGTGATTCCACGCCGCTACTTTGAAGTATGTCGAGCATGCGCGCCGGCGGGCTCTTCACGAAATCCCTCACTTCGACTCCTCATGAAATAAAGATCAACCTTCGAACTGGTAAGTTCTCGTTCAATCTTACTATTCTCAGACAGTCAAACTGTCGGAAGGATATTGAGAGAACCTGCAAAACCATGCAAAAGCCAGCAGATAATAGTGGTAATGGTAAGAGGAGGCAGAGAAAGGAGCCTTCATCTATCTAGGTATAGACCAGGAAAACAATGACATGAGGTGCAAATAGGGGAGCAGTTTCTGAAGTGTATTCAGTGAGCTTTCTTGATCACTACCTTTTGGCCAAAATGAAATCGAACCTGGTTCTGGGAAAGAAGCCAGGCCGAGCAGAAGAAGGAGCAGTGCGGAAGCATTTAGGAACAGTGAGTTTAACATCATAAGGTTTAGAATGGCTGTGGAAAAGGAAATGCACTGCTCCAAGTTAAAACGTAGCCAGTCGAAGAAGGGCCAATTTCAAAGGGGCGAGAACAGGTTTGATCTGAGCAAAATGGAATCAAAGCTTGGCAGACAAAATGACACTTTAACCATAGGAGACATTTAGGATTTTTCACCTTGATTCCAGACACATTTCCATGTGCGCGAAGGAATGGGAAATTGAAGCCAGAAGTCACCAAAAGACCAAGACGATAAAGAGTCAAACAGAGCAAGAGTAAAGAGCATTTGACGGATATCAGGTGTCAACATAAGTGACAGAATGTTCAGAGAAATTAGAAAGAAGGCAAGAAAAGACTGTTAGGAAGAGACCAAAGGAATATGAAAATATTTCCCAGGCATTTGAAAAAGTGACGGGCTATTACAGAAAAGATAGACAATCAGGAAGGAAATGATGGAATGGAGAGCATGGCGACTGCTCTTTCAAAGTCTCTGTGCACTCCTGAAGCATGGCCTTGTGACTCTCAATACTCTCCTGAATGCTCCTTCCGTTACTTGTACAGTCCTTGGCTAGAGTCAGTAGGGATGTTGGGGATCATGACAGAAGCTTCCTCGTGGCGATCCCCGGAAACGACGACACGATGCACTGTGTGACACATCGGGCAACCAATTCTGTCAACATGTTGGACGATGACAGAAGCCAACAGCGAGCTACACGTCGTCTGACACACGAGCGAATGCGTAGGGATGTTGAAATTCTTCGAGAATGCTTTGATAAAAACACACTTGAATCTTTGTCGCTGTCCAGCTGGCAGTCTCTTCCCATGACAAAATGGCATATCATTTTTTGCTGTTGGGCATGTAAGCAATGTGTCCTCTCCAATATACTTAGTGCAGCCACAGCCTCCGTGCTTATCAGATCATCATACAACATGTAAAGGGCCTGTCCTACAAGCATGCAACTCTATGCGATTAGCGCGATCAAATTAGAAGTGGGGGCCGCGCGGAGGTCGGGTGATCCCCTATACAGGGCCGTTCCCACCAGCAAGTGCCTGCATGCGGCAAGCTCGACCAAACTGGCAGCGAGGGCCGCGCGGAGGTCGGGTGAGTGGCACAATGCGGCGCAAAGTGAGGTGAACTTGGAGCGAAGTCTAATGTAAGTTCACCGGGACAGAGAGGCGCACACAGAGAGGGGCACAGAGGCACACACACACAGAGGGCCACGGAGCCACACACATAGAGGGTCATGGAGGCACCTACAGATAGGTTCACGGAGGCATGATGTCGGGGCGGTGTGTAATGCGTCGAGGCAACTTCGAGCCGACAAGCCGTTGCCGCGCGGAATTTTCGAACATGGTCAGTTTTTCAGAGCCCCGCGCGATGTCGGGACAAACTCAGCACAATTCCGCATGGCTCTGGCGATCGAAGTGGGACCGGCCCCGTGACACCGGACGGCTCAAGCGACCACATTAGGTCGCGCTAATCGCATAGAGTTGCATGCTTGTAGGACAAGCCCTTAAGCACGTCTTTCAGCCCAACTCATCAATGTCTACCAAGGTGTCCCATCTAAACTAGTCCCATTTTCCTGTGTTTGGCCCTCTAAACCCATCCTATCCATGTACCTGTCCAAATCACTTTTAAATAATTGTACTTGCCTCAACTACGTCTTCTTGCACCTTGTTCCATATATCCACCACCTTCCATTGTGGAAAAACATTGACCCTCAGGTTCCTATTCATTCTTTTCCCCTTCACCTTAAAACTTCATCATTTTTCCTGGGAAAAAGATCTGCACATTCACCCTAGCTATTCCCCTCATAATTGTATACATATCGATAAGATCGTGCCGTAGTATTCTAAGGGTTTGGGAACAGTTCCATCCAATTCCGCAAGAAATTACAGAGCATTATAGATGCAGCCCACACCATCACACAAACCAACCTCCCTTCCATTGACTCAATTTATACCTCACTATGCCTTGGCAAGGCCAGCAGTATAATCAAGGAGGAGTCACACCCTGGCTACTCCCTTTTCTCCCCTCTCCCATACGGCAAAATGTATAGGTATGAAAACACACACCTCGATATTAGACAATCGACAATAGGTGCAGGAGTAGGCCATTTGGCCCTTCGAGCCAGCACCACTGTTCAATGTGATCATGGCTGATCATCCCCAATCAGTACCCCGTTCCTGGCTTCTCCCCATATCCCCTGACGCCGCTATCTTTAAGAGCTCTATCCAACTCTCTCTTGAATGCAACTCTCTATTAAGGGACAGTTTCTTCCCAGCTGTTATCAGGCAACTGAACCATCCAACCACAACTAGAGAGCAGTCCTGAGCTACTATCTACCTCATTGGAGACCCTCGGACTATCTTTCACTGGATTTTACTGGACTTTATCTTGCACTAAACATTATTCACGTTCTTCCCTTTATCATGTATCTGTACACTGTACATGGCTCAATTGTAATCATGTATTGTCTTTCTGCTGTCTGGTTAGCACGCAACAAAAGCTTTTCACTCTACCTCAGTAGACATGACAATAAACTAAACATAAACTCAAACTCAAGCTAAAGAATGAAGTCTTAACCTCTCTCTGCAGTTCACGCCCTCGAGACCTGACAACATCCTCGGAAATCTTCTCTAAACTCTTTCCAGCTTAATGGTAACTTTCCGATGGTAGGGTGAGCAAAACTGAACACACTCCAAGTGCAGCCTCACTAACAAAATGTCCAACTGTAACATAACATATCAACGACTATACTCAGCTTCCTGACTGATGTGGGCCAGCATGCCAAAAGTCTTCCTCACAATCCTATATTTCAGTGGCCCCACTTTCAGAGAATTATGTATTTGTACTGCTTCATCCCTCTGTTCGACAACACTCCCCAGATCCCTACCATTCACCGTGAAGTCCTGCCCTGGTTTGACTTCCAAAAGTAGTTCACACATATCTGAATTGATCCATTTGCCATTCCTCAGCTGATTTGCCTAGCTGAACAAAATTCCACTATAATTCTTGATAATCATCTTCACTGTCTACAATACAACCTATTTTAGTATCATCTGCAAACTTACTATTCATGCCTTGTGCATTGTCATCCTTATCGTTGATATAGATGATATGCGGCAATAATCCAGTACTGACCTTTGAGGCTCATCACTATTCACAGACCTCCAGTCTGAAAACCAATCTTTCACATTGCCCTCTGCTTCTTACCATGAAGCTAATTCTCTATCCAGTTAGCTAGGCTCTCACTGGATCCTGTGCGATCTAACCTTCCAGAGCAGCCTGTCATGTGGGACCTTGCTGAAGTTCATCTAGGCGACATGTATGGCCCTGCCTTCATCAACCTTCATGGTTATTTCTTTAAAAAATTCAAACAAATTGATGTGGCATGAAATGTGTGGGAAGGAACTGCAGACACAAAAAGCTGGAGTAACGGTGTACGTTTGGTATAAAAATCCTCATCTTGAACAACGGATACAGTAGATGAAGATGAGACAAGTGAACCTCTGCCTAACCTGAAAGGACTGTTGGGGTCCTTGGACAGAGTCGAGGGAGGATGTATAAGGACAGGTGTTGCATCTTCTGCGGTTGCAGGCAAAGGTACCTGGGAGGGAGTGTTTGGGTGGAAAGGGATGAGTTAACCAGGGAGTTGCAGAGGGAACAGTTTCTGCGGAAGGTGGAAAGGGGTGGAGATGGGAAAATGTGGATCCAGTTGGAGGTGGCAGAAATTTTGGAGGATTATGTGATGTTGCAAAGTAAATTACCTGACTATCCTAAATCAATCCTTATGTTTCCAAATGCATGTGTATGTTATCTTTCAGATACCCCTCCAGTAACTTATTTACCAGATGTATCAACATCAGACTGAATGAAGAGGAAATGTACTAAAATGGTTCCATTATGGTGTAGCTAGTAGACCAATGGTCACATAGCACGAGAGGAATGGATTTGGTCTTCACCTCCAGAGGATAAAGGGTTTAAAGAGAAGGGGAAAGGATTTAATAGCAATCTGAGGGGGCAACATTTTCTCACAAATGATGGTGGGTGTATGAAACAAGCTGCCAGAGGAGGTGGTTGAGGCAGGGACTATCCCAACGTTTAAGAAATAGTTAGACAGGTACATGGATACGACAGGTTTGGAGGAATATGTGCCAATCGTGGGCAGGTGGGACTAGTGTACCTGGGACACGTTAGCCGGTATGAGCAAGTTGGGACGAAGGGCATATTTCCACGTTGTATCACTCTATGACTCTATTACCTTGGGTGATGTTTAAGTATAATTCAAATATTTTCCCTGTGACTAAATTCTAAGTTCTCTAAGTTTTCAAACATCATCCCATATGGGAAAAGACAAACATAGAAACATAGAAATTAGGTGCAGGAGTAGGCCATTCGGCCCTTCGAGCCTGCACCGCCATTCAATATGATCATGGCTGATCATCCAACTCAGTATCCCATACCTGCCTTCTCTCCATACCCTCTGATCCCCTTAGCCACAAGGGCCACATCTAACTCCCTCTTAAATATAGCCAATGAACTGGCCTCAACTACCCTCAGTGGCAGAGAGTTCCAGAGACCCACCACTCTCTGTGTGAAAAAATTCCTTCTCATCTCGGTCCTAAAGGATTTCCCCCTTATCCTTAAGCTGTGACCCCTTGTCCTGGACCTCCCCAACATCGGGAACAATCTTCCTGCATCTAGCCTGTCCAACCCCTTAAGAATTTTGTAAGTTTCTATAAGATCGCCTCTCAATCTCCTAAATTCTAGAGAGTATAAACCGAGTCTATGCAGCCTTTGTTCATAAGACAGTCCTGACATCCCAGCAATCAGTCTGGTGAACCTTCTCTGCACTTCCTCTATGGCAATAATGTCCTTCCTCAGATTTGGAGACCAGAACTGCGCGCAATACTCCAGGTGTGACCTCACCAAGACCCTATACAACTGAAGCAGAACCTCCCTGTTCCTATACTCAAATCCTTTTGCTATGAAAGCTAACATACCATTCGCTTTCTTCACTGCCTGCTGTACCTGCATGCCTACTTTCAATGACTGGTGTACCATGACACCCAGGTCGCGCTGCATCTCCTCTTTTCCTAATCAGCCTCCATTTAGATAATAGTCTGTTTTCCTATTTTTGCCACCAAAGTGGATAACCTCACATTTATCCACATTATACTGCATCTGCCAAACATTTGCCCACTCACCCAGCCTATCCAAGTCACCTTGCAGTCTCCTAGCATCCTCCTCACAGATAACACTGCCCCCCAGGTTAGTGTCATCCGCAAACTTGGAGATATTGCCTTCAATTCCCTCATCCAGATCATTTATGTATATTGTAAATAGCTGGGGTCCCAGCACTGAGCCTTGCGGTACCCCACTAGTCACTGCCTGCCATTGTGAAAACGACCCGTTTACTCCTACTCTTTGCTTCCTGTTTGCCAGCCTGTTCTCTATCCACATCAATACTGAACCCCCAATGCCATATGCTTTAAGTTTATATACTAATCTCTTATGTGGGACCTTGTCGAAAGCCTTCAGGAAGTCCAGATACACCACATCCACTGGTTCTCCCCTATCCACGCTACTAGTTACAACCTCGAAAAATTCCACAAGATTCGTCAGACATGATTTACCTTTCGTAAATCCATGCTGACTTTGTCCAATGATTTCACCACTTTCCAAATGTGCTGCTATCCCATCTTTAATAACTGACTCTAGCAGTTTCCCCACTACCGATGTTAGACTAACTGGTCTGTAATTCCCCGTTTTCTCTCTCCCCCCCTTCTTAAAAAGAGGGGTTACGTTTGCTACCCGCCAATCCTCAGGAACTACTCCAGAATCTAAAGAGTCAAACAGGTTAATTTGTTGAATGGCCGCTGCAAATTGGCTCAGGTGTTTAGGTGAATAGTAGAATCAGAGAAGAGTTGATGAGAATGTGGGGAGAATAAAAAAGGGATTAACACAGGATTGGTGCAAATGAACGGTTGATGATCAGTACAAATTCAATGGGATAAAGAGTCTAATTTTGTGCTGCTTCTCTCTGTGACTCTCTAGATGAAGAACTTAAATGGACACAATGTACAATCTGGGGTTGTTCTACTTGGAGCATAGGAGGTTGTGAGTGGATCTGGAAGGAAATGTTCAAGAACATGAAAGAACTAGCAATGAGTCAAAGTGAGTTGTGGCTCTGGAGTCACATACAAGTCAGAGCAGGTTAAGGGCCTGCCCCACCGCGGCGACCTAATTTGCGAGTTTAGAAGAGTTTGCGCTCGACTCAAACTCACAGCATGGTCGACACATGGTCCTAGGAGGTCTTTCCTTCATGCTTGAGAGTAGTTCCCGCATACCTGAGGCCTCAGTTTGGTCAAGGAGTATTTTTTAGCATGCTGAAAAGTCCGCGAGTAAAAATTGGTCGGCATCGAAAAAAATCGATATTTTTTTACTCGTAGGTATAGTCGAAGTAGGTCGTAGTAGATCGGCATGTTATTCATAGGTAATCAAAGGCAATGAAAGATAATCGTAGGTAGTGGAAGGTAATCGAAGGCAGTCAAAGGCAGAGGCGGAAATCCTGGGGGGTACATGGGGGACACGTCCCCCCCATGTTTTGAGAGGTGGGGGACAATCCCCCCCATGTTTTGTCATCCGGACTTTATCAGCCGCTTTCTAAGGGCTGAATTGGCCCATTTGCGGGGCCTTTCACCGCCCATCGTGGCTTAAAATCAAACTGCTGCATCGCGGTGATCAAGGCTCCCCGATGTTGAAGCCTCCACCGTCCGATGAAAGACCCCGTGAATGGGCCGATTCAAGCCCATGGCCGAAGCCTTGCATGCACCTTGCTCTCTCCTCCACCCCAGCGCGCCTCTTGACTCGGGGGTGATTCAGTACAGCGTGAAGTCGGCGCCCGATGAGCAGAGGGAACCGGGACAGCCAGGGATGCAGTTCTCTATCTAGATGGCGGACGGTCTGCTGCGGCTATTGGCAGGTACAGAGAGAGAGAGAGGACACACGGCCCGCGCGTGTCTGATGTTGATCTCACCCTAGCTGCTGAACAGACCGAGCACCAGCACCGAGTGCTCGCTCCGCCATTTTGACAGTGGGTCTCCACAGGGCCCATGGCTGAAGCCTCCGAAACCTCGCATGTGTGTGTGAGTGTGCGCATGCGCGCGCAGTGACCAAGAAATTGTGTGTGTCCCGGACCCCTCCATGTTTTGATAGCGATTTCCGTGCCTGGTCGAAGGTAGTCGTAGATAGTGTTAGTATAGTCGAAGGTAGTCGATGGTAGTCATCTTCACTCTCCACTATTCGGTGTCCAATTTTCCTGAACGCAGTCTTCAAAATAATCGAAGGAGGTCGAAGGAGATCGAAGACGGTCTTCCACATAGTCAAAGGAAGTCTTCCACGTATTCGTCGGACGTTCTGTACATAGTCGAAGGAAGTCGTAGGAGGTGTTCTACTTCGGCGATACAACAAGACCATGACACTTTTTAAAACTCTCCTAAACTCTTCTAAACTCACAAATTAGGCCCCCGCATTGGGACAGGCCATTTAGGATGACAATTTCTTTCTCTGAAGGATATTAGTGATACAACTTTATGGATTTGAATGCAGAGACTGGCTTTGTCAAAGAAAGAATACCGGATTTATTTATTTATTTGAAGTTAAATTCCTTGAATACCATCGTGGAATCAATTCTCTGGATTATAGTCCGGAACTTTGGCTGATAGTCCCGTAACCTAACCACAATACTACCACACCCAAAAGATGATCCTGTAATCAACAGTAAGGGGGAAAAATTGACAAAATGCTAACAGCATACTGGGAATTAAAAACATATCAGGGTGAAAAATGTAACAAATTCCATATACATAAAGAAGTTTGAAAGTAAAAAGAACTGACATTTTGCAGCGAGATACTATTAATTCCATTTTTTCACATTGACACTCCCTCACAATAGTGAGACAAAGTTTCGGCTTCCTATATATGCAATCACCAACCATAATGTCTCAAGTTTGATGACCATTTCCATTGCTTTGAATGGAGATGAATGATTGCAGAGAACATAAGGAATATATTAGCTGATCTTCGTTTTTCTTGGAATAATTAAAGTTTGGTTTAAAGCTTTTGATTGCTTTTGTTGTTTTTCTCATTTTAGATTAAATTAAAAATTGGTTTAGATCTGGTTAACCCCTTCCAACCAGTAGTTTATTATTACTGAATATGATGCTAATGTAAAAACTGTTAACATAAGTAATTGTAGATAATCCGAATACTTAATTAGGTAACACTTAATTAGATATATATATTATAACAGTGATATATATAATTTGGATTTGAATTGGCCCCATCTCCCTTTTGCAAGATTTCTTAAGGGAGCGGAGCTAATGTGTATTAACAACAACGGAAGTCAACAAATTTGTAACTACCACCATTAGGTGGCTAATTTGTTACAGTGTCATTACTTTTAGACACTGTAATATCACTTTAAAACATTTTTTTTGTCACAATAATTCACACTTTTTTGTCTTTTTGCTTAAGGACAATTTTAAAAAGGATGTACCAACAGAATTTAATAGCGTTAAATGCTCCCCCAACACCCAGAGACCTGAAGTATTTGTTGCACCGTATGACTCAAAGGTATCAAAGTAATTTAAAATGCAAGACGATAATCAAAAGAAACTAGGAGGAATCACATTTTGTAGTTGGAATATAAGGGGTGCTATCGAACCAATTAAAAGGGGTAAGATTTTCGCACAATTGAAAGTGCTCAATTCAGATATAATTTTCTTGCAAGAAACACATCTGAAAATGCAAGTTGAGACTAGATTGAAGGCAAACTGGATAGGTCAAACATATCAGCCTTCGTCAATCTCTAAATCTAGAGACATGGCAATTATAATTCGTAAAGGTATAACATTTAAATCAAAGAATATCATAACAGACAAGGAAGGGAGATATCTTATAGTTACCGGAGAGATTCATGCTACCCCAATTACAATGGTAAATATTTACGCGCCTAATTTTGATAACCCCCAATTTTTTAATAAAATTCTGAATATAATTTCGGAGTTTAATTATCAAAATGTGATAATTGGGGGAGATTTTAATTGTGTTTTAGATCCATGCCTGGATAAATCCACACAACAAAAGAGGGGTAATACAAAATCTAAAACTAGTGAACTCCTAAATACACACATAAAAAGCGCAAATATAACAGATGTTTGGAGGATCGCTAGCCCAGCTGGAAGGAAATACTCGTTCTATTCAACAGTACACAAAACTTATTCACGTATTGACTATTTTCTAGTGGACACAAAATTAATTCCCTACACAAGGAACCCAAAATATCATAACAGCATCATTTCTGACCACTCCCCATTAACTATTTTTTTTAAACTGGAAGGAATGCCTAATAGAAAATCATTTTGGAGGTTTAATTCTCAAATTCTAAATGAGCCACAAGGTGGTATATATTTAAAACACCAGACTGAACTTTTTTCCGAGACCAATGACACCCCAGATATTTCGCCCATTTTACCATGGGAATCTTTTAAAGCATTTATCAGAGGATCTATAATTTCATATCAAACTTCTCAAAATAAAAAGAATAAGAATGAACAAATGCAGTTAGAAGAACAAATTGGACAATTAGATAATGCTAAAGAGTCAACTATAGATAAACATAATAAAATAATAATAGTGAAATTTAAATAAAATAAAATATTATCAGCAAAAATTATAAGATTATTTCAAATTACAAAACAGGAACATTTTGAATTTGGTGATAAACCACATAAACTTTTGGCTTCAACTCCCCCTCCCATTCCGTATCCGACCTCTCGGTCCTGGGCCTCCTCCACGGCCAGAGTGCGCAACACCGCAAGTTGGAGGAACAGCACCTCATATTTCGCTTGGGGAGTCTGCATCCTCTGGGCTTGAACATTAAATTTTCTCAATTCTGTTAACCCAGACTGCCCCCTCCCCTCCCCACCTCTACCTCAGCCCTCGGGCCCTGACATTCCTTCTCCATCTATCCCCCCCCCCCCACCCCAGTCGCACTAGCTTCTCATTTTCACACCACAAACAGCTTACAATGGCCTGTTTCCTTTATCATCAATACTTTTTTGCACATCTTTCATCCATTGTTCTTTATCTCTCCACCGCACTGTTTATATCTCTCGTTTCCCTGATCCCTGACCAGTCTGAAGAAGGGTCTCGACCCGAAACGTCGCCTATCTCCTTCGCTCCTTAGATGCTGCTGCACCCGCTGAGTTTCTCCAGCTTTTTGTGTAACCCTCGATTCTCCAGCATCTGCAGTTCCTTCTTTAACATTTTAAACTTTTGGCACGTCAACTGAAAATACGGGAAAAAGATCATACAATTTTAAAGATTAAATCAGCTAAAGGTGAATTGTTAACACTACCTAATGATATTAAAAAAAAGATTTGCTCAATTTTATCAAAATGTATACACATCTAAAACATCAGCAGATAATACTAAAGTTATAGAGTTCTTGGATAACTGTAATCTCCCAAAACTCAACCTGATTGAACAAGAGCACATATTAGGAGCACAGATCTCAATTAAGGAAATAGAAGAAACAATTAACTAATTGATGAATGGAAAAACACCAGGACCAGATGGGTTTAGTAATGAATTCTATAAAAGATTTTATGAGATAATTTCACCACGTTTACATAAAATGTACACATACGCTTTCAAAGAACAAATATTACCAGAAACATTAGCAGAATCAACAATTACACTTATACCTAAAAAAATAAAGATTTAGAAGACTCTGGATCACACAGATCCATTGCACTGTTAAATACAGATCAAAAAATATTAGCAAAAACATTAGCTAGAAGATTAAACATGTTAGTAAATTAATAAATGTGGATCAAACGGGGTTTATACCCAATAGATACTCATGCAATAATCTGAGACATCTGTTTAATATAATGCATTCATATAAAACTGGAGAACAAGGCTTATCAATTATTTAATTGGATGCAAAAAAAGCTTTTCAAGTGGTTAAAGTATTGCAAACATTTCAAATGGGAGAGAACTTCATCTCATGGGTAAAATTATTATATGACAGACCCACTGCTGGAATATTAACTAATAACATATTGTCTCCAAAATTTCAATTATCCAGGGGCAATAGACAGGGATGCTCACTATCACCTCTGTTATTTGCTCTTGTAATAGAACCTCTAGCTGAAAGCATCAGAACACATCTGAACATCCAGGTTCATAATAGAAAATGTTCAAATAACAAAATATCATTATACGCAGATGATGTACTACTGTACAAAATCACAAATCAGCATACCAAATATATTAATTCTAATAGAGGAATTTTTCAGGATATAGAATAAATTGGAATAAAAGTGAAATTATGACGATAAAACCTCAAGACTCAACACATCTGCTAAAATTCCCTTTTAAAATTGCTACAGAAAATTTTAAATATTTGGGAATTGAAATTACCAGAAAATATAAATCTTTATTTAATGCAAATTATATGCCCCTACTTAACAAATTAAACGCCCTGATGAAGTTTTGGAAAACTCTTCCGATGTCTTTAATAGGACGAATAAATGCTATAAAAATGAAAATTTTACCACAACTTTTATATCTATTCCAATCAATACCAATATACTTACCTAAAAAGTTTTTAAAAAAAGTGGATTCTGATATTACAAATTTTATATGGGACTATAAATCTCATAGAATTCAAAGAAGACATTTGTGCAAACCTAAAGAATTTGGTGGATTAACACTTCCTAATTCTTTGTATTATTATTGGGCAGCAAACGTCAAAAATATGATTCACCTGTTGGACAACTCTGCCCAGCGGGTGGATTGGATAGTAATGGAGAGAGAGGATCGCACCCCTTTTAATATAGCAGCGATCTTTCTCTCACCAACAAAACTGAATAATACAATATATAGTAAAAATCCAATTATTCATAGTACTATTAGAATTTGGAAACAAATAAAATTAACCCTTAAATTACGAAATGTATCACTTCTCACCCCTATAGTTAATAACCATATAACATATAACCATATAACATTTACAGCACGGAAACAGGCCTACTTGGCCCTTCCAGTCCGTGCCGATCATTTATTTTCCCCTAGTCCCATCTACCTGCACTCAGACCATACCCCTCCATTCCCTTCCCATCCATATACCTATCCACTTTACTTTTAAATGTTAAAATCAATCCTGCCTCCATGACTTCTACTGGAAGATCATTCCACACAGCCACCACTCTCTGAGTAAAGATGTTCCCCCTCATGTTACCCCTAAACTTCTGTCCTTTAATTCCCATGTCATGGCCTCTTGTTTGAATCTTCCCTACCCTCAATGGGAAAAGCTTATCCACGTCAACCCTGTCTATCCCTTTTATCATTTTAAAAACATCAATCAAGTCCCCCCTTAACCTTCTGCGCTGCAAAGAATAAAGACCTAACTTGTTCAACCTTTCTCTGTAACTAGGATTGTAACAAGGATTGTAAATGTAAATGTAAATTTCAAAACTCTTTAGATTCTGGAGTAGTTCCCGAGGATTGGCGGGGAGCAAATGGAACCCCTCTTTTTAAGAAGGGAGGGAGAGAGAAAACGGGGAATTATAGACCAGTTAGTCTAACATCGGTAGTGGGGAAACTGCTAGAGTCAGTTATTAAAAATGGGATAGCAGCACATTTGGAAAGTGGTGAAATCATTGGACAAAGTCAGCATGGATTTACGAAAAGTAAATCATGTCTGACGAATCTTGTGGAATTTTTCGAGGATGTAACTAGTAGCGTGGATAGGGGAGAACCAGTGGATGTGGTGTATCTGGATTTCTAGAAGGTCCCACATAAGAGATTAGTATACAAACTTAAAGCATACGGCATTGGGGGTTCAGTATTGATGTGGATAGAGAACTGGCTGGCAAACAGGAAGCAAAGAGTAGGAGTAAACGGGTCGTTTTCACAATGGCCGGCAGTGACTAGTGGGGTACCACAAGGCTCAGTGCTGGGTCCCCAGCTATTTACAATATACATTAATGATCTGGATGAGGGAATTGATGGCAATATCTCCAAGTTTGCGGATGACTAAGCTGGGGGGCAGTGTTATCTGTGAGGAGGATGCTAGGAGACTGCAAGGTGACTTGGATAGGCTGGGTGAGTGGGCAAATGTTTGGCAGATATAATGTGGATAAATGTGAGGTTATCCACTGGTGGCAAAAACAGGAAAGCAGCCTATTATCTAAATGGTGGCCGATTAGGAAGAGGGGAGATGCAGCGTGACCTGGGTGTCATGGTACACCAGTCATTGAAAGTAGGCAGCAGGCAGTGAAGAAAGAGAATGGTATGTTAGCTTTCAGAGCAAAAGGATTTGAGTATAGGAGCAGGGAGGTTCTACTTCAGTTGCATAGGGTTTTGGTGAGACCACACCTGGAGTATTGTGTACAGTTCTGGTCTCCAAATCTGAGGAAGGACATTATTGCCATAGAGGGAGTGCAGAGAAGGTTCACCAGACTGATTCCTGGGATGTCAGGACTGTCTTATGAAGAAAGACTGGATAGACTCGGTTTATACTCTCTAGAATTTAGGAGATTGAGAGGGGATCTTATAGAAACTTACAAAATTCTTAAGGGGTTGGACAGGCTAGATGCAGGAAGATTGTTCCCGATGTTGGGGAGGTCCAAGACAAGGGGTCACATCTTAAGGATAAGGGGGAAATCCTTTAGGACCGAGATGAGAAGGACTTTTTTTACACAGAGAATGGTGGGTCTCAGGAACTCTCTGCCACAGAGGGTAGTTGAGGCCAGTTCATTGGCTATATTTAAGAGGGAGTTAGATGTGGCCCTTGTGGCTAAGGGGATCAGAGGGTATGGAAAGAAGGCAGGTACAGGATACTGAGTTGGATGATCAGCCATGATCATATTGAATGGCGGTGCAGGCTCGAAGGGCTGAATGGCCTACTCCTGCACCTATTTTCTATGTTTCTATGTTTCTATGAGAAGCAATGAATATAAAGGCGGAGTCAACTAATTTAATATCATACGTATAATATTACCCTAAATATAGAAATACCATCATCTGATAGAATTAGAAGAGATTGGGAACAAGAACTAGCTATAAAAATCTGAAAAGAGAGTTGGGATAAACACTTGCTATATGTGCACAAATGCTCGTTCAATGTAAAACATATTTTAATCCAATTTAAAACCTTACATAGACTATATTATTCAAAAACTGAAATAAGTAATTTTTTTCCAAATGTGTCCCCAATTTGTGATAAATATCTATCCCAGGAAGCAACCATAGCCCATTCCTTTGTTTTTTGCATAAAAATCCAAACATTCTGGAATTAAATCTTTAAAATTTTTACAAAATTATTCAAAAAAATAAAACTGAAACCGAATGCAGAATTGATTATTTTTGGAACAATGGAAGCCAGCTTTGAGCTGAATTCGTTCCAAAAGAGCTTCCTTAATTATGGCTTAATAATGGCAAAAAAACGTATACTTACATTCTGGAAAAACGCTCCCACACCAACGATAAAAATGTGGATTTCAAATATGTCCGAAATGTTACACCTTGAAGATATGAGAAGCCTCCTAGCAGGCAAATCAGACCATTTCCGAAAGATTTGGTCTATATTGATCGACTTAATACAAGCATAGGGTGCAACACAACCCTATGGTTTCAGGACCTGGTGAGGGGTGTGTAAAGATATGAAGTAGGTACATCCCTTTTATCTTATCTTATTTTACTTTCTTATATTTTCTATCTTCTATTTTTTTTAGATTTTCCTTTGGCTTTCTTTTTTTATTCTTTCTTGTGTCTTACGCTTTAAGGGTTCTTCCTGATCACTCTCTCGCGCACTTAATATCTTATCTAACTTTCTCTATTCTTCTTCTTCTTAAAGTTTAAAATAAGAAGTGGTACTGGAAATGTATTATGTTATTTTTGGCTTATATCATTGTAATGTACATTACTTCTAATAAATAAATAAAAAAATAAAAAAAATTAAATATGAATAATTTTGAACATAGTTTTACTTTATGAATTTAACAGATTTTTCATTGGCCTGGGTTGCCTTGAGAAGTGCTGTTCTTTCCAGGTTGACGGTTGGCTTTGTGGTTTCAGCTGCGTGAAGATCTGCATGAGCGCTGCATGGATCCACGGGGGGGAAAGAGGATTCACGCTCACTGGAAAATTTGGTAAGAAGTACATCCGAGGAGATCTGCAAAACCCTAAATGTACTGACCACATATCCCATTTTCTCTTTTTTTTATCAATGCTTTGATATTTATTTAAATTCCTTTTTGCAGTCCTTAGCCTGACTGTTCTTCTTAGAGTCATAGACTCATACAGGGTGGAAACAGGCCCTTTGGCCCAATTTGCCAACAGCCATGATCATATTGAATGGCGGTGCTGGATCGAAGGACCGAATGGCCTACTCCCGCACCTATTTTCAATGCTTCTATGTTCCACTTGTCGAAATGTTTCTTAAATTTGCGATAGTACCTGCAAAATAGTATCTTGACAACATTACAAGTCTCTTCTTTTATTCGAACCTTAGATGTGTGTCTGTATTCTACCTTGAGATATCTGCCACAGGTGGACGGGCAGACTTGATTTATTAAAGGCGGAGCTTCCATAAAGTCATAAGATCAAGAGAAATAGGAATAGAATCAAGTCTACTCCGCCATTCAATCATGGCTGATCTATTTCATCCTCCTAACCCCATTCCAATGCTTTCTCCCCATAATCTCTGACACCTGTACTAATCAAGAATCTATCTATCTCTGCCTTAAAAATATCCACTGGCTTGGCCTCCACAGCCTTCTATGGCAAAGAATTCCACAGATTTAACACCCTCTGACTAAAGAAAAATGTACTCATCTCCTTCCTAAAAGAATGTCCTTTACTTCTGAGGTTATGACCTCTAATCCTACGAACGGAAACATCCTCTCCACTTGTATCTAGGATGTTATGAGGGATAAAAGATAAAGTATCGAGCAAATAAAATTATAATTCTAAAAAATACTCCTCGACCAAACTGAGGCCTCGAGTATGCGGGAACTTCTAAGGAGAGTTACATAGACCTCCTAGGACCACGTGTCAACCATGCTGCGAGTTTGAGTCGAGCACAAACTCATCTAAGTGAAAGTACCTGCAAGATAGTATCTGGACAAGACTGACAACATGTACTTGCCAAAAGAAAACAGCCCATCACTAGCTGTCTACTTACCAACCACATTGTTCAGTTGATTAGAAACAACTTTATAATGTTTGCTGTTATGGACAGTGAAGTAAACTAAACTAACATCTCTAAACTAAACAAAACTAATCTGGCCTTTACATGGACCTGGAGTGGTAATAAATAGTAATCGAAAAGCAATTGACTAATGGTGTGAATGTTGATGGAACTGCTGGTGTTTAGGGCCAAGGCCTTGGCAGTATTGCTTTAGTCTCGCATCCTGGGTTGGTTAGACCTGAAACCTTTAGTTGGAATAGAGGGATGTCCTGATTTAGGTTCTAATCTAAGCAACCCTGGAAGCACGCAAAATTCAGTGGGGAAAATAAATTGTGCACGGATAAGATATAAAACACTGTTATTGATCATCAAATGTCCGTTGAACTTCAAGAAACAAGAGTGCTGCGATTAAGCTGTTTTTGAAACTAACGGTCATGGTTCTTGGGCTCCTGTACCTCCTTCCTGGAGATGAAAGCATGGCCAGGATGGTGTTGGACCTCGATGCATTAGCTATCTTTTTGAGGCATTGCCTCCTGCACATCTCTTTGATGGTGAGGTAGCACCCGTGATAAACTGGGAATTGTCTTCCATTTTCAGCAGCCCCTTTTCCTGGACATTCATGTTACTGAACCTGGCCATGCAGCCACCAGTCAGTATGCTCAGCACCAAATACCCATAGAAGTTCAATAGACTAATTAGCAATATACCAAATCTCCTCAATCTACTAAAATAGTAGAGATGCTGATGATCGTTCTTTGTGATTACAGCATTGTGATTTAGAAACATAGAAAAATAGGTGCAAGAGTAGGCCATTTGGCCCTTCGAGCCATTCAATGTGATCATGACTGATCATCCAACTCAGTATCCCGTACCTGCCTTCTCTCCATACCCCCTGATCCCTTTAGCCACAAGTGCCACATCTAACGCCCTCTTAAATATAGCCAATGAAATGGCCTCAACTACCTTCTGTGGCAGAGAATTCCAGAGAATCACCACTCTCTGTGTAAAGAATGTTTTCCTCATCTCGGTCCTAAAGGAATTCCCCCTTATCCTTAGACTGTGACCCCTTGTTCTGGACTCCCCCAACATCGGGAACAATCTTCCAGCGTCTCTTTGGGATTGTGTCATTGATGGGCAGATCTCTAGCGAAATGCACACAGAGGAACAAGAAGCTGTTAACTCTCCCCACTTCCATCCTGTCAATAAAGGTAGGTTTGTGGATTCGTGGCTTTCCCTTGTTGATGTCAACAATCAGCTGGTCTCGTTAGCATTCAGAAGAAAATTGTTGACCCTGTACCATTTAATCAGATTATTAATCTCCCACCTGTACTCTGACCCATTGTTGCCTGTTATTCAGCCAATGACAGCAGTATGGTCAACAAATTTAAAGATGGTTTTAGAGCTGTGTAAGATGACAGTCATGGATATGGTGAGTAGAGCAGGGGAGTACGCACGCAGCTCCTGTGTTGAAGGTCATTGAGGAGGAAAATACTGTGTTGTTGATGACAGACGATTGAATTTGTGTGGAAGTTGTAGTGCCAAAGGATCTGAAGGCGAAGAAGCATTACAATACTCAACATTCCAGTTGCCATGAATTTAATGGACAGGTCACAAACAAGAAAAATCACGCATCCACGAAAACAGTTTAAAATGACGAACAGTCAGAAATTGAGACAAATGACTTTGCCAGAAAAATGTCTCTGCCAGAAAAATGACGAACACGGTCAGAAATTGTCACAGAGACAAATTAGGAAATTGCACTATGTATTGTCTAATCTTTCATTGATAAGAGATTATCATGCACAAATGTGGTCGCTCATACTATAATAGTGTAGAAAGAGCCCGTTTATAGTCAAGCTCCCATCTGGGCAATTCCATTCCCTCTCACATTTTACAACTTATTCTCTATCATATGCCCATTATTTGATTATTTTGCTAATTAAGATTTAATTTACAGTGCCCAATTAACTGTGCAGGGTGTCTTTGAGATAGGGCAGGAAATTTGAGAACCCAGTGGAAACCTATGCATCAGGAAGAATATGTACAAACTCCATACGCCCAAGGCCAGCATCAGACTTGGCTTCCTGCAGCTGTGCGGCAGCGGCACTAATTACTGCACCACTGTGCCACTCATTTACGCTGATCTCTTGAATTTTTAATTATTGCCAGAGATCAATATACTTTTTGGACTAATGCCCATCAGAGGATAGGAAATAGTTTAGTGATGTTACCGTCTTTACACACGCTCTCATTATTATCTTCTCATTGTTCAGCTTCAGGGAAAGGAATAGCCTGTCTTTGCCCAGATTGAACTGAAACTTTCCATGTATGACGACATGTCATAGCAGGTGATTTCCCAATGCAGTATTGATTTGAATGTCTACACTGTAATCACTGGTGAGGTCTAATGAAGGATCACTTCATTTTAGAGATACAGCGTGGAAATAGGCCCTTCGGCCCAGAGTCTGTGCCGACCAATGATCACATGTTGACTAGTTTTGTACGTCTATGTAATCCAAGTTTACTAGTTCTAGTTCTATGTAATCCCAGTTTCGGATCCGTGGCTGAAGCCAATTGTAGAGAAGCCAATTAATTGAGAAAACTGCACGTCTTTGGAACATATGAGAAAAATGGAACACCCAGAGAAAGGCCACCTGGTCACAGAGAGAATGTACAAACACCGTACAGACAGCACCCATAGTCAGGATCAAACCTGGATCTCTTGCGCTGTAAGGCAGCAACTCTACTGTTGCGCCACTGTGCTACCCCCATTCATTGTTCTTAAATTTTCATTAGGACACTGTAAAGCTGAATTAACTAGCTGACTCTATACAAACCAATCCACAACTGTGTACTGCTTACACTTATCAACCCGCAAATGTTGTAATTCACTTTGTATCAAATATTGCAAAGGAAGGTTTGTCACTGTCTATGGTTTATAAAAAAAACGCTGAAGGAGAGAAGGGAGGAAAAAAGAGGAGAAAGTAGACAAGTTGGCAGAAAAAAGTGAGGATGGCCATGGGGTGTAGGTGTATGGAGAATAATTTGTTCATTTGTAAACTTTAGTCAGTTAAAACAGCGATGGTGATTTCATTTGTGGTGGTGAGGTTTTGATACAGCATCATAGTTTTCAAACACTTAACCAAGTGTGAGTTTGAAGCTGCTAAGGTATTTAACTTTGAGTTATTAAATACATCTGCAAGTTGAAAATATTTCCTCCAATGTACCAAAGATATGACTGGATTGTTGTGAAAATCCTTTTGGTTCACTAATACCCTAAAGGTGAGAAAATCTACCATCCATGTCAAGTCAGATTTATTGTCATATGCACAAGCACACTGAGGTGCGGGTACAATGAAAATCTTTCTTGCAGCAGCATCACAGGTGCAGGGATTCACTCAGCCTCGTTATATGCGACACCAGACCTACCAATGCGATTGATTATTCATGGTCTCATTTCTGCAATGCTTAAGGGTGGATAATAAATGTCATCAAAGGACACAAAGTGATCGAGTATTTCAATGGGACAACATCTTTGGAGAATATGAAAAATGGTCTCAACCCAAAACGTCACCTATCCATGTTTTTCAGATATGCTGCCTGACTCACTCAGTTACTCCAGCATGTTGTGCCCTTTTGTGTATTTACCAGCATCTGCAGTTCTTTGTTGCTAATAAATGTCACTGTTGCCTATATAACCACAAATCATGCATCACCGATACGATAATACGATTCTGAACAGTGTCGTTACTCACGATATGGATATTTTATTTTTCTCAGGGAGTATTTAATTTGTCAGTAGCATGTGCCTGCCTTAAGTAGGTATGTTACAATACCTATCTTTAGCAGCGCTGCAGTTCTGCTGCTCCCCGTGTGAGAGGGGGGCGGGTTTAAAATGCTGATTTTTTTCTAGGCAGTCCAAGTTGATCCATGTCGGGCGATTTTGTCGCTAAAGAGAAATCGCTCCGGCATTTCTCTTTCATAATTTCAACATTCATAAAGGTATTTTTAAACTATGCTAGATTATTTATTAACTAGAGTAATTTAAAAATCATCTTCGAAAGCCCTGAATGGTGACAGCGGAACGGACCTAAGGTAGGCGATAAAAGAAGCTACACAGTTTATTTTTACATAAAAACTTGTTTTTTTAGGAAGGCTTTAATCACATTTTCATGTTACAAAAAGGGGACAAAAAAAATGTATGGACCAGCTGTATTTTTCATACTGACTTCACCGCAAACCACAACGTTCCAATCCACCGCATTCCACTAAAACCCACTCGCAAGTTGATTTAAATGGCCATTAATTTACAGGCATTAAACACTAAATTCCTTCCATTTGGCCAGAAATTCATGAAAATGAGATTTTAAAATTATGTTATATTGTGGATTATTGTGTGAATGTTATTTGGACACTTCGGCAATTTAAAAAAAAGTTTATCTTTTCTTAAGAAATGGATAGATGTTTAGATCTACTCATTGAATTTTGTAATCAGCTACAATTAGATAACTAATTATATGCTTTAATTTCAGGTCATCCAAGTAAGATTGTTTCATATTTGTTTCAGAATGCTTCAATCTATAATAACTGAAAAATTCATTGAGTTCTCTTAATTTTTAAGAAAGTTATAGGCTTTTAACTGTTCTAGATCACAGCTTTTGAGTTGGCATTTGTAAGGCAATGGGGAACAAGATGCTAATTTCCGAGTATGAAAATGATCATACCTTTCTTAATACTGAAGATATGAAAGTGAATTAGGTGTCAAATTAAACTTCTTTTTATGCTTTATCTCATGGGATAAATTGCGGATTTGATTTTTAAAATCTCAAAATTTTGTAACATTGCTACTCTAAGATGACACTTCAAAATACTTTCAAGGCTTTAACCTATTAAAAAAAAATTGGTTTCTACCAATATACCCAGCAGAATTGGTTGTATTTAAAGTTAATTTTGGTTAAATTGTAACTTTCTCAAACTAGTTATAACATATTATTACTTTGTGATCATTTTCACGAGGATCTTCTCATGATATTACTGATTATCCCTCTCCCATTGCACATAATAAGTTGAAGAAAATATGATTGGTTCCATGCTGTAATGTTTCAGAAGATTGTTCCAAATGCTTTCCGTGAGCTTATTATTTTAGTTTGATCCAATCAAACCACCATAGCGTGTGCCTTGAACTTGTGCTCCTGCAGTTTGTAATGGGTCATTATACTTACTCAAAGAACATATAACAAAATGTTTCACGATCTCATCAGTTACAAAATATTGTAACTTGTTAAAAGTACAAGAAGAATTACGAGTTACACAGTTGAAAAACAAATGACTCTGCATAGGTCCAAAAACTCAACTTTACTGTTCAAAAATTATACATGGAATACAATAAAAGCTGGATAACATGGACACTAGTAATAAGTATTCACCGAGGAAACATGTTAAGCACAAACACTAGTGTTTTAGATTGTTCACATAAGATGTTGTTATTCATACGAAAGGGAGAAAGTACACACAGTGGAATCTTTTCTATGAATTTGTTTTAAAAATTACACCAACAGGTCTGAAATGATGGGCACGTTCTTTATGACTGAATAAAGTATTGCCACAGTAGATTGCACCAGATGTGGTAGTACCATGAAATGTAGCGGCTGCCACAATTAGGACAATGTGGATAACTGTGTGAATAACTTGAAATGCAATCATCACTTAATGCTATTCTTTTAATACAATATTCGGAAGTATCCATTTCATCGGTTCACAAGGCAATATCTTTCACCAGAAATATCTGTGATAAATATCCACATGCAGCAGATTACAATCATAATACAATTCAAGGGAAGGAAGTAGACTAAGCTTTAATAAATATAATGCCAATAATCATTAATTAGAATAAATCCCTGTTAAAAGTGATTTTCCCTTTGGTACCAGAGAATAAACCTTACCAAGGCTCCATAGAATATAGGAACTATGATAAATGGAGTCTAACAATATAGAAAGAACTTGCCACATAGTTTATAAGCAGAGGTAGCTAGTCTCACCGTAACTTTCAATATGTCTTCAAGCAGGTAGTTCTTGTTTACCTTCAAACAGTCATTACAAGGCAGACAAATTGAGAAACCTCTACTTCTAATATCAGAGAGTAAAGTAAAAGATATTTCTAACCAGTGTAAAAAGCAATGGTATCTTTTTAATTAAGCTTCAATGAATTTGACCATATCCTTGTTTGGGTGGCAAAAATATTGTTTGGCATATCGACAAAATCTTAAAGCAGGAAACTATCGAAGTCTTTACATTCTTAAGCCTTGAGGAGAAAAGTTGTAATGGATATTTCACTGTGTTTACAGTAGTCCACATTTGACGGATAAATGCCCAGGAAACAATGGCCTAGAAATTGGATCATTCCTAAACAGGAGCATCAAATATCTGCTGCGTTATTAACCTGCACCTATTCATGCTGGTGCCACCGAGGCTTCGTTTATCAAGATTGCTGTGAAAGTTTTTATGTGCAGGCTGAATGCACAATACTTTATTTTGTCTTTTAATACATGGTTCATAACAATTAATGGCTCAATACCAAGCACAGGTTAATCCGTTCAAACACTAATTTTATCACCTGAAAACGCCCATGTTTATTTTGAACATGCAACACTTCATTCTTCTGTTAATTTACACTTCATGATGATTGATATCATGCAATCATAGAGTGATACAGCATGGAAACAAGCCCCTCAGCCCAACTTACCCACAAAGGCCAACATGTCCCAGCGACACTGGTCCCACCTGCCCGTATTTGGTCCATATCCCTCCAAACATGTCCTATCCATACACCAGTCTAACTTTCTTAAAAGTTGAGATTGTCCCTGCCTCAACTACCTCCTCTGGCAGCTTTTTCCATACTTTCACCACTCTTTGTGTGAAAAAGTTACCCCTCAGATTCCTATTAATTCTTTTCCCCTTCACCTTAAACCCATGTCCCCTAGTCCTCGATTCCCCTACTCTGGGCAAGGCACTCTGTTCATCTACCCGATCTATTCCTCTCATAATCTTATACACCTCTATAAGATCACCCCTCATACTTTGATTCATTCATCTCCTCATTTTCATCAAGCCTCTAGGCCACACATGTCCACTTTGCCACCCACTGCTGGAAGTGTATGTGCAGGTTTCTGCTACATTGGTTACATGGGAGGTGATGCAGAGTAGGAGTATACCTCCCACTTCCCGATGGACCTTAAATTCAATGATTCAATTATACTTTATTGTCCCATGTACCTAAGTGCAGTGAAATGCTTTGTTTTGCATCCAACCTGCTAAAATGATACAGCAGACCTCACCAAAGCAGTACACAAGAGTCTCCATGTTTCTGGCTACAAGAAAGTTCCATAAAGTTCATTAAACAGACTTATCTTTTGTTTGCAGCCCTGTGCACAATATGGAAGAGTCAGGTGCGCTGCACCAAAATAAGCTTGTGTCTACCAAAGTGGAAAGCGATTGTCGCATAGGAGCACTACAGGCAGAAATTCAATCACTTTGTTTATCGTGCCAAAGTATGTGCCTTGCACTGAGTACTGTAACTCTCAGAAGCAGCCTAGAAGTTGTAGTTGCTTCACAACTCGATACATAGAAGTATGCTTGCACACATGTCTACCCACATGCCTATTTCACTCTACTTTTGAGTCCTGCTACCTTAATACACTACTTAATGGTTCAACTGACTTATCCAGCTCTGCATCAGTGGTAACATCTACAATATGAAAAACACTTTTTTCACATTTAAATGAACTGCTTCTATTGTCAGATAAGACAGCCTCAGGCAACGGTAGATGGACATTTCCATTCCAGGTACACAGCAGGATGGAGAAGGGGGATTATACAGGACATCAACCCTGAAAGACTTGGGAATGTCAAGTGGTATGAATTCTACTCTGCCATTCAATCATGGCTGATCTATCTTTCCCTCTCAACCCCATTCTATTGCCTTCTCCCTGTAACCTTTGACACAATAATCACAAATCTGTCAATCTCCGCTTTAGAAATACTCGATAACTTGGCCTACACAGCCGTCTGTGGCAATGAATTCCACAGATTCACCACCCTCTGGCTAAAGACGTTTATGCAAGGTTACAGAGGACTACTGATGTGTCTCCTCCTATCTTCAAAGTAACTATTCAGTTTTTGTTAATATGCATGTTTGCTGAACCCTCCTATTAATTATTTCAGGCAACTACACAACGACGATGTTATAAATGCTTAGTCACAGGAGAGACCAACTCCATCGCCACCTCTCCACTGGAATCGCCCTCTAGATCCTCCAGCCAATGGAGAAGAGGAGGAAAAGGTTGAGAAGACTTTGCTTTCTTGTGGTTGACTCCACTTAACAGCTGTTCGCATCTGGTATCAAGGGGCTTGAGCAGGTTATGTGAATCACATTGTTTTAAGTGGAGGGACAGTTGGCACCAAGGCAGCAATGGTCAAGGACATAGTATGATTGGTACACCTTACTACCAGAAGGGAAGGTCATACATCAGTACTATGGCAAACCCAGATTAATAGCCATTGTAATGCAGCACGTATAGAAAGATTCTCAATGATGCAAGGTGGAAGTATTTGCTGCATAGATCAGTTACCCAGCTGCATTTTAGACATTAGGACTTAGCGATTACTCGCAATGTCTAATTAATTAAGTGTGTCTATTCTTTGTGAAAGTATCATGTTAGAAGTAGAATCTTTAGACCCCTGAGAAGTATGTGATACTGTGACCTCATTATATTACCTCATCAGTGAGGCTTTTTGAAGCCGAATGCAGACAATAATGGAAAGGAGTTTTAGATATGAAGGTATTCTGAAGGCTGCGTCATCATTCATAACTGTGAGTGTGAAACTGAAAACGCACACCTCCAGATTCAGGGACAGTTTCTTCCCAGCTGTTATCAGGCAACTGAATCATCCTACCACATCCAGAGAGCAATCCTGAACTACTATCTTTGTGACAATCGGACTATCTTAGATCGGAGTTTACTGGCTTTAACTTGCACTAAACTTTATTCCCTTATCATGTATCTACACACTGTAAATGGCTCAATTGTAATCATATATTGTCTTTCCGCTGACTGGTTAGCACGTAACAAAAGCTTTTCACTGTACCTCGGCCCACGTGTTAATAAACTAAACTGAACTAAACTAGCGTAGAGTATCAAAGCAGTTTGAATGAAATGGGCAGTATACATGCTCACATTAAATTGAGCGCAATTCTTCAGAGAATCTTCCAAGGTCAACAGTTTATTTCTGTTAAGGGGATGACATTAGACTTTATCTATGGAACTGATGCACTACAATGCAGAGAACTATATTCCGCACTCTGTATCTTCTCGTTTGCTCTATGTACTGTTTGACTGGATTGTGTCTATGAATGGGACATCTAATCTGTTTGGAAAATATGCAAAACAAAGATTTTTATTGTACACCGGTACATGTGACAATAATAAATATAAACCTAAATCACTAAAAGTCATCTCACACCTGGCAATGTTTTAATAGAATAAGCAGTCTTTTTCATTGGCTCTTACGCGGGGAACTAATGATATGAACTTAGGAAGTGACTTTAGACAGAAAACATCAGGATAGTTGAGGATGTTCAATATACTCTTCAAATTATCACCATTCCTTTCCTTTCATGAAAAGGCTTTGTGGCCTTGATATATGTAGAGTTTACTTAGTGTCATAGTGCTTAGTATGGTAACATTTAGTTGGTAAGCCCCAGAATTATCAATTTTTCAGCTGTGCTAAAAAAATCCTCTAGGTTCCCTCCTGCTGTGTAGTCAGCAAGGCAACACATTTATTGTTGTTAATATAAACTGGATATATGGTATTAATCACAGCAATGTATTTTTTTCTAATTGTCAACCACAAGCTGTATGTTGATGACGTTCATGATGTGAGTACCCTTCCAATTCATGAAGAGCGATGAGAACCTAAAGACCAACATGAGTGAAGTCTATCACTACCTAGACACAAATCTCAAAATCGTCGCATATCCTCAGGGATACTCTGCCTAATGATATCTGCCAAGGAAAATGGGTCTCGCTAACTCAAAAAGCATTATCAGTGAACACCCTAAAGATACAGCACTATATGATCCACTGCTACTGTGTGAAATGTTCTGAAGATTAGGAAGTTAATGATGACAGTGATCTTCACCTTTTAGGCAGACAAGTTCAAGCAGAGGTCCATGAATGGAGCTCAGCCTACCTACAGTTACAGCTCAGTTACCACTGATATAAAAAAATAACCAGTAGCCTTAAGTGCCTGTCCTACCAGCATCCGACTCCATGCGATGAGCGCGATCAAACTAGAAGCGGGGGCCGCGCGGAGGTCGGGTGATCCCCTGTACAGGGCCGTTCCCACCAGCATGCGCCTGCATGCGGCAAGCACAACCAAACCGGCAGCGAAGGCCACGCGGAGGTCGGGTGAGTGGCGCAACGTGGCACAAAGTGAGGCGAATTTGGAGCAAAGTCTTAAGGTAAGTTCGCCAGGACAGAGAGGGGCACACAGAGAGGGGCACAGAGGTACACACACAGAGGGCCACGGAGGCACAATGTCGAGGCGGTGTGTCATGCGTTGAGGCGACTGCGAGCCGACAAGCCGTGGCCACGCAGAATTTTTGAACAGTCAGTTTTTCGGAGCCCCGCGCGATGTCGGGACGAACTCCGCACAATTCCGCATGGCTCCGCATGGTGATCGAAGTGGGACCGGCCCCGCGACACCTCAAGCGACCACGTTAGGTTGCGCTCATCGCATAGAGTTGCATGCTGGTGGGACAGGCCCTTTACGCATTGCTCTTTGTAGAGTTCTAAGAACATTGTACTCTCTTTAAGACAAAGACCTTTCTCCCCCCCCCCCCCCCCCGTCCCCCTTCTCTCTTGGCCCATATTCAGGAATGCCTGTCCAATAGATCTCTTTGGGTATAAATGCTATAGGTGTGATAGAAAAATAGGTTAGAGTGGGGGAAGGTTGGATAGACGCTGACTGTTTTCTTTGGAACGCAGGTGGCAGAGAGGTGTACGCGATCATCAGGGGCATTGCTAAAGTGAACACTCACAGTGGTTTTTCCAGGAGAGAGAATGTTAAAAGGGCACAGGCTTAACGTGAGAGGGGAGTGATTTAAGACGGAATTTTGAGGCTCAGAGTGTAGTCTGTATCTGCAATGAGCTGCCAGAGGAAGCTATAAACACAAATAAATTAGATTTTCAAAAGACATTTGGGCAGATATATGATTAGGAAGGGTTCTTCGGCCTCAGCGCCAAATGGGACCCCAGGATGTCAACTTGGTTGAACTTGAACAAGTTGTACCAAGGGTCTCTCTCCATGCTATATAGTGTGATGACCCGATGACTGGTGAAATAGCAAGGGGCCTTACCCAAAGTCGCTGCACAGGATCAAGTGGCCTCCTACTGGCAGTTTTCAAAGTGCAGCAAATATGAGAAGACCAAGAAGTACTTTAAATCATATAATTGCAACATATTTAGCTCTGTGAATGAAGATAGACACAAAAAGCTGGAGTAACTCAGTCGGTCAGGCAGCATCTCTGGAGAGAAGGAATGGGTAATGTTTTGGGTCGAGACCTTTCTTCAGACTGAAGAAGGGTCTCGACCCAAAACATCTCCCATTCCTTCTCTCCAGAGATGCTGTCCGTCTCGCTGAGTTACTCCAGCATTTTGTGTCTATCTTTGGTTTAAACCAGCATCTGAAGTTCCATCCTAGCACTATGAATGTATGGTTCAAGTGATTGCCCAAGATCGCATCTCAACACGAAAAACGTAATCCAATTTCTGCTCCAATGCTTATAATGAGCATTGCACAATGGATAATGTCATCTTGTGCCTACACAATGAATCAACCATCTTACATTCATTAACGTGTAATGCACTCGGAAATGCCATACACATTATGCAAATTGCATGGTTCATGTAGAAATTCACGATTTACGTATTGAGCCATTACAAATTAATTGTACCATAATGAAAAACACAGTACTCGCAATCCAATTTATAGGCCACTGCACACTTTTCGAAATAAAGCACGGCTCAAAGCTTCCATTAATTATGTAATTTTAAATTGAACTTGATTTGTATAATTATAAAATATTATTAAATAAAAATGTTGTTGAACTTGATTTTGACTGGACAGAAATGGGATTTGATAAGGGCATTATCATGCCATTTCAAATGGGTGTAGAGAGCATAGTAATAGTTACTAACTACACACAGAGCCTTGGCAATAAAACAAATGATTTTATATTCAAGAACACACCTTTGTTAAATTACCCTTTTCTAACAAGTGTTACTTTGCTTTAATCAAAAAAAATCTGATTCGAATACTTACAATGATCTAATTCTAACACTTAACCACTACTTGTCATTTTTGAATTTTAACAATAAATTGTTAACATCTTTAAAGAAGAAATTTGAGGACTGAGCTACTGATTTCAATAAAAATTAATTCTATGGTAATTGAAAGGTAGCAGAGAACTTATCATTTCCCCTGCACAACTAAATTTAACTGTGTCAAGTTTATGTAGGTGGCACTCTTGGACAGTATGTGAAAAGTTAAATTGATCCCTTTTATGTTTTTGTTCTTTTTAATTGTTATTTAAGGAAAGATAATAATGGAGATATGTGCTTTTTTAAAAACACAACAGAATCTTCTATTGTCACAACTGAATAGCATACAAATATGTCTTCCAGTAAAAAAAAATTAATGCAGTCCATCACAGGCAATTTAGGGCATAATATTCATGGTGGAGCAAGACATCCCATCATTTGATATCAGCCATAAGTACAAAACATTGTTTCAAACCAATTGTAATAAACCTACTGACCACAATTCTCACACTCAAAATTTCACAGTGCTGTCACGAACAGTAAACCATCATCTATTGGCAACTGCCCTCACTAAACAGATGCCTGTATTTCGGAAAGCAGAGCAGTGTGGTTAAAGGTCATGGAGATCACGGTGTCTTTGGCATGATGATTTAGCTGTATGTGATTGGTTTTGTTCACATTCATTTTTTTTGGGAAAATATTTCCCTCACCAGATGCAAGATTAAATGGTATTCATTTTTGCCCTTCAAAGAAAATACTTCAGCGTGATGGTGTGTCCAGTCGAGATCCATGCTTTTGTTTTCCTTCTGTTAATGTGTCCGTGTTCTGTGAACTTTCACAAGGATCTGAGCTTCGTATTCCGTGGAGTTCTTTTTGGGAATCATGTTGAAAAGGGAGATGCATTGGATCCATCACATGTGCAAAATAAAAAGCACGGATTCTCATAACTGCTTTTGTCTTTTACTACAGATACACAAAGTAACGGTCTGTTGAAACACAAAAAAAAATGCATTAGAAATATTTTCAATGCAAAAATGTATTTCAAAATTAATTCACTGGAAAGCAGTGAAACAATTGCATTCAGTTCTGATTTCCCTTCTGTAAGACATTCCCCAGTTATCCCAGCAAGCATTTTTCTACAATAATTAAAATACCAACGACCGATCATGCATCAATTATTCATTAGCACCTGAGAGGTTGATCTTTTGGAACCTGCTGAATATAACGTTTGTGCCATTAATAATTTATATGGTAAAAGCAGCAAATTCATAATATAGGTTCTTCTTTCAGGAGTGGTCAGTATTCTATATTTAGATTTGTAAAATATTCTGTCACGTAAAAAAAATCTTATTGCACCTGCATGATAATAAACAACCATCTGAATTTGTTTCTCTATCTCTACTTGACCAAGTGTTGAACATTTAAATGCACATTTCCAGACAAAGGTCACAAAGACATAAGGAATAGGATTAGAATTAGGCCATTCGACCTAGCAAGTCTACTCCACCATTCAATCATGGCTGATCTATCTTTCCCTCCTAACCACATTCTCCTGCCTTTTCCCCATAACCTCTGGCACCTGTACTAGTCAAGATTCTATCTATCTCTGCCTTAAAAATATCCACTGACTTGGCCTCCACAGCCTACTGTGGCAAAGCTGGAATTTCTTCCAATTGTTCACTTATCACTCGTGCAATTTTGTATTTTTTAGAAGTTACATTTTATGTAAAGTTTGGTCTATTATTATGGTTGATATAGCAGATTGATATTTATAAATCATTGGGGAACTGCATGGCATTGTGAGATCATCTGGTCACAGAAGGTGATGGGTATGTGGAATGAAGAGGTAGTCGATGAAGGGACAACAACAACAACATTAAAACAAACATTTGCTCAGGTACATGGATAGGAAAGGTTTAGACAGAGATCTGTCAGAAGGAACTGCAGATGATGGTTTATACCGAAGATTGACCCGTGAGTATGATAAAGGGTTCCAACCCGAAACATCACCCATCTTCTTTCTCCAGAGATGCTGCCTGACCCGTGGAGGTACTCCAGCACTCTGTCTATCAAGGTTTCGATGTATATGGGCCAAATGTGCACAGGTGGGACTAGGTAGATGGGATATCTTGGTCGTCAAGGGCAAGTTTGGCCGAAGCGCCTTTGCTGTGTTGAGTTTCTCCATGACTACGGAGCAACAAACCATTTTTGGTGGCATTGAATCAATTACAAATTGTTGAAAGTCTTTCCTGCAGCTGATCTTAACATGGTGGGAAGATCACGGATAGCTTTGAATCAGCTACGCTCCCACCGAATACTTTACACCAAGAGATAACGTTTTTAACCCCTTTTTATTTTGTTGCAAATGATTTATCTTCTAACATCGTGACTTTTTCAATTAATCCCATAAAATGATGATAAAGCTATCACTTCCCTAACTTTGAAAATCTTGCTTGTAACCTTCCCCTAAGACAGCAGACAGCAGAATGTCTATGATTTTATTGACACACACATCCAGGAGACACGTGATCTAATCCCTTGCATGAATATATTAATTAAAGTTGACGCTGCTGGAAATAAAGGCAAATTATTGACTTGCTTAAGAGATTAGCTAAATGCTGGGAGGCAAAGAATAGGAATAATGGTGAGACATTCTAATTGACAGGATGCGGTGAGTGGCATCTCATAAGAATCAACCTCAATGGTTCTTTGTGATTTTACAGGATTCATTAAAAGGAAAGGCACATTTTCAGCTTTGCTGATGACAGAAAGATTTGTGGCTCTTTGAGACATGTGGATGAATGCATAAAATAATGATGTTGATAGTTTTATCAAATAGACAAAATCACGAGAGGAATTTGATAAGGTAACTCAAGGTAAAGGAGCCATTAGGAGGTAGTGATCATAATATGATGTTTTAATCTACAATTTGATAGGGAGAAGGGACAATTGGAAGTGTCAGTATTACAGTTGAGCAAAGGGGACTATGGAGGCATGAAAGAGGAGCTGGCCAAAATTGACTGGAAAAAGACACTAGCAGGGATGACATTGGAACAACAATGGTTGGTATTTCTGGGAATAATATCAAAGGTACAGGATCAGTTCATTCCTAAGAGGAAGAAAGATTCTAAGGGCAACCATGGCTGAGAAGGCAACCATGGCTGAGAAGGGAAGTCAAGAACAATATGAAAATACAAGAGAAGAAGTATAACACAGCAAAGATCAGCGGAAAGCCGGAGGATTCTTTAGGTATGTGAAGAGGAAAAAAATAGTTAAGACAAATGTGGGTCCCTTGAAGACAGAAATAGGTGAATTTATCATGGGGAACCAGGAAATAGCAGACGTGTTGAACAGGTACTTTGGATCTGTCTTCACTAAGGAAGACACAAACAATCTCCCAGATGTACTAGCGGCCAGAGGTCCTAGGGTGACAGAGGAACTGAAGGAAATTCACATTAGGCAGGAAATTGTGTTGGGTAGACTGATGGGACTGAAGGCTGATAAATCCCCAGGGTCTGATGGTCTGCATCTCAGGGTACTTAAGGACGTGGCTCTAGAAATCGTGGATGCATTGGTGATCATTTTCCAATGTTCTATAGACTCAGGATCAGTTCCTGAGGATTGGAGGATAGCTAATGTTATCCCACTTTTTAAGAAAGGAGCGAGAGAGAAAACAGGGAATTATAGACCAGTTAGCCTTACATCGTTGGTGGGCAACACCTACTGCAATGCCCATTGCTGGGTAATCCATATACGACTGCAGACCATGCATTTAACACTCTGATAGCGCAGCAATGTGTAAAGCAATGGCGAGCCACTATATAGCATAAGGACACAAAAGATTAAGTGGGGGGGGGGGATGATGCTGGAGTTAATTACAAATGATGAAATAGCGGCACATTTGGAGAGCAGTAACAGGACTGGTCCGAGTCAGCATGGATTTACGAAGGGGAAATCATGCTTGACTAGTCTTCTGGAATTTTTTTATGTAACTAGGAAAATGGCCAAGGGTGAGCCAGTAGATGTAGTGTACCTGGATTTCAGAAAGCATTTCACAAGGTCCCACATAGGAGATTGGTGGGCCAAATTACAGCACATGGCATTGGGGGTAGGGGACTGACATGGATAGAAAATTGGTTGGCAGACAGGAAACAAAAAGAAGGGATTAATGGGTCCCTTTCAGAATGGCAAGCAGTGACTAATGGGGTACCGCAAGGCTCGGTGCTGGGACCACAGCTATTTACAATATACAGTAATGATTTCATGAAAAGGGGTTAATAATTAGCACATTTGCAGATGACACAAAGCTGAATGGCAGCGAGAACTGTGAGGAGGATGCTATGAGGATGCAGGGTGACTTGGAAAGGTTGGGTGAGTGGGCAGAGGCATGGCAGATGCAGTTTAATGTGGATAAATGTGAGGTTATCCATTTGGTGGCAAGAACAGGAAGGCAGATTATTATCTTAATGGTGTCAAGTGAGGAAAAAGGGAAGTACAATGAGATTTGGGTGTCCTTGTACATCAGTCACTGAAAGTAAGCAAGCAGGTACAGCAGGCACTGAAGAAAGCGAATGGCCTTCATAACAAGAGGAGTTGAGTAATGAAGCAAAGAGGTCCTTCTGCAGTTGTGCAGGGCCCTGGTGAGGCCACATCTGGAGTATTGTGTGAAGTTTTGGTCTCCAAATTTGCTGAAGGACATTTTTGCTGTTGAAGGAGGTTAATTCCCGGGATGACGAGACTGTTGAAAGAATGGAACGACTGGGCTTATATACACCGGAATTTGCAAGGATAAGAGGGGATCTTATAGAAACACATAAGATTATTAAGGGATTAGACACGCTAGAGGTAGGAAACATGTTCCTGATGTTGGGGGAGTCCAGAACCAGGGGCCAACATTTCAAGAATAAGGGTAGGCCATTTAGAACGGAGATGAGGAAGCACATTTTCACCCAGTTGTGAATCTGTGAAATTCTCTGCCTCAGAAGGCAGTGGAAACCATTTCTCTGGATGCTTTCAAGAGAGAGTTAGATAGAGCTCTTAAAGGTAGCGTAGTCAAGGGATATATAGAGAAGGCAGGAACAGGGTACTGATTGAGGACGATCAGCCTTGATCACTGTGAATGGCAGTGCTGGCTTGAAGGGCTGAATGGCCTACTCCTGCACCTATCATCTATTGTCTATTGAATAGATCGGGTGGATGCACAGAGTCTCTTGGCCAGAGTAGTGGAATTAAGAATCAGAGGATATAGGTTTAAGGTGAAGGGGGAAAGAATTTATAGGAATCTGCGGAGTAACTTTTTCACACAAAGGATGGTGGGTGTATGGAACAAGCTGCCGCAGGAGGTAGTTGTGGCAGGGACTATCACAAAGTTTAATAAGCAATTAGACAGGGACATAGATAGTGTAAGAAGAAACTGTAGATGCTGGTTTAAACCAAAGATAGACACAAAAAGCTGGAGTAACTTAGCGGGGCAGGCAACTTTTCTGGAGAGAAGGAATGGGTGACGTTTCGGGTCAAGACCCTTCTTCAGACTCATTAGCAATATGGGAAAGGAGAGATATAGACGGTGATGTAGAGAGATAAAGAACAATGAATGAAAGATATGCAAAAAAGTAACGATGATAAAGGAAACAGGCCATTGTAAGCTGTTTGTTAGGGGAAAGTCAGAAGCTAGTGTGACTTGGGTGGGGGAGGGGATAGAGAGAGAGGGAATGATGGGGCTGCCTGAAGTGAGAGAAATCAATATTCATACCACTGGGCTGTAAGCTGCCCAAGTGAAATATGAGATGCTGTTCCTCCAATTTGTGTTTAGCCTCACTCTGACAATGGAGGAGACCCAGGACAGAAAGGTCTGTGTTGGAATATGACGGAGAATTAAAGTGTCTAGCAACCAGATCAGATAGGTTCACGCGGGCTGAGGGAAGATTCCTTCAAAACGATCGCCCAATCTGCGTTTGGTCTCGCCGATGTATAAGAGTCCACTTCTTGAACAATGGATACAGTAGGTGAGGTTGGAGGAGGTGCAAGCGAACATCTTAGGTACATCGATAGGACAGGTTTAGAAGGGTGTGGGCCAAATGCAGGCAAGTGGGACTAGTGAAGATGGGACATGTTGGTTGGTGTGGGCAAGTTGGCCGGTTTCCACACTGTATAACTCTGATAAAACACTAGCAAAATTGATTTAAAATGTCAGAATGATCACTTCAGAATTGAAAAGCATAAATCAGAGTACATCTTTAAAATATGTATAAAAAAACAAAAATGGCAGAAGTCCAAAGAGACTTCAATTTATCGTGTAGCATTTGATGTTCAGGGAGTGGTCTCAACTTTGGATAAACCAAATAAAAATTGGGTTATCACTCTACAAAACACCAATGTTAGCACTCAAGTTAGCAGGGCTGATTCAGAGCTTCCATTCGTCTGTCACTTTCATTATCCATCCCACTTCTGCTGTAACTTTTTATTTTGTTTTAGAGGAGGTAGCCTCTTACACTGTAATGAAGTTTGAGGATCAGCACATTCAGGATATTACAGCCTTCTGGACTGAATATTAAATTGAACATGTAATTCGCTTTCTCTGTCAGAATCAAGTCTGACCATTGCGGTTGTAAGCCATTCATCTGTTTGAATGGCTCATTTTTTGGAGAGATTTTTAAGAGAAAGCTGAATGGATTTCAAATTGGCTTCATGGAAGGAAGCAGAGGGTGATGGTGGAAGGTTGCTTCTTGGACTGGAGGCCTGTGACTAGTGGTGCGCCTCAGGATTCAGTGCTGGACCCGTTACTGTTTGTCATCTAGATCAATGATTTAGATGAGAACATCAGAGCAAGATTAGCAATTTTGCTGATCTTACAAAAGTGGGTGGTTTTGCTGATAGTAAAGATGATTGTCAAAGTTTACAGCAGGATCTGGATCGATTAGCCAGGTGTTTGATGGAATTTAATACAGAGAAATGTGAGGTGTTGCACTTTAGGGCGTCTAACAAGGAAAGGACCTATGCAGTAAATGGTAGGCCTCTGGGTAGTGTTGTAGAGAGAGGGTTTGCGAAGTGCTGGTGCATGATTCCTTGAAAGTCGAGTCGCAGGTAGATAAGGTGGTCAACAAGGCTTTTGAAACATTGGCCTTTATCAATCAGAGTATTGAGTATAGAAGTTGGGAGGTCATGTTGCAGTTACATAAGACATTGGTGAAACCGCATTTAGATTATTGTGTTCAGGTCCGGGCACCATGTTATAGGAAAGATATTGTCAAGCTTGAAAGGGTTCAGAGAAGATTTATGAGGATGTTGCCAGGAATAGAGGGTCTGAGCTATATGGAGAGGTTGAGTAGGCTGGGTTTATTCCTTGGCACGCAGGAGGATGAGGGGTGATCTTATAGAGGTGTATAAAATCATGAGAGGAATAGATCGGGTAGATGCTCAGTCTTTTGCCCAGACAATGTCGCAGGCTTTTTCTTTATTTATTTAGTTTACTGTAGGGATTACAAACAATTGTTATAAAAATATCTGGAGGAGGGGAAATATTCATTCTTCCTTATGATTTTTCTACAGCCTTTTTTTTCCTCTGCATGGGATATTTTCTTTCTAGGCTGGAAACAAATCTTTACGAGTTGAAGTAGTTGCATTTTTCCTGCCGATGAAAACTCTTCTTGCATTTTAAGCCACAGTAGCATAAACTTGTATTGAGCGCTGCTTTCTTCTACCCAACACTTTCCCTCGATTTCCTGGAGGTGGTGTAGTGGCCTTCATAAACGGCAAAGCTTATGATCAAGTGGAAACTAGATCAGAGTGCACCGTCCCAGCAGTGAACTGGCTCAGAACCCTGACCTCAAGCCTGCTAAATACCTTGGGGATGAATTAAAAACATAACTATTTGAAAAGGCAGCTCTATCATGAACTAGGAGGTTGTTTGCACTGTGTTTGCAGAAGGAGTAGGTGAAGATGGAAATACACCGGAAACTGTGTTTCTCAACGAGATGGAGGGAACTGGCAGCCCCATAAATCTTATGATACCCATGCTATGTTGTATCACGGGGATTATAAAATAAACCCATTTTTTTCGTTGGTTTTGTTAATGGTCCAAAGCTCACTGTGCCAGATCAAGGCAGTTTGAAGAGTCACCGTTGTTTAAATAAAATAGGTATCTCATGTTTAACCTTTCAAGCACTAAATGACCTGAAAGAAATCCATAGTAGCTTCTCCTTTTTTTAAATTTCTTACCATGACTGAAATTCCTATAAGAAAACATATTATGGAGGATAATATATCCTCGTAATTTTTTATCAATTTAAATAACATACCAAAATCACAGTGAATGCATCCTGACCACATTGTTTATATGGTGATATAGGATCAAATGACCATCTAGATGTTTAATCCTCCAGATGTTTAAATCACCAATTTATATCACATGTCACATTCTTGCTAAAGCAAAAGCATAATGTTTTTGACAGTCTGTGAGGGCATCAGGATTACAATAGGCTAAAATAGCCCACACATTATCTCATATCTGCTCTACCTCCACTTTTGCTTCCCCTAAAGACTTTACAAAATTCTAAAGATTTGCATTCTGAATATACTCACTCATATGCTGACTGGGAAGAAAAATACGAGGATTCAAAGCCCTCTAAAATAATCTTATTCCAATTGGCATTTTCATCCTGCGATAGCTTTTCTCTCAGGATGAAGGTGTGTGGTGAAAAATAAATGTTATTACTTAGGAGATGGTTGTCCCAGAAATTTCTGCTTTCTAGATCTTCTAACCATAAGACAGTCATTTCTCCCCTGTAAGAACTTGCATGTTTAAATGAGGTCACATCTCATCATTTTAAAGACCACTGGGTATATCTCCATCCTCTTGAATCTTTCAATATAAAACAATCTTCACATCTAGTAATCAATCTGTTCGTATCTTTAAGGCAGGTATATATTTCAGAAGAGATAAGAGCATAATTATACATTTGTCCCATCAAGTCTTCTCCTTCATTCAGTCACGGATAATCTAACTTTCCCTCTTTACCCCATTCTCGTGCCTTCTCCCCATAACCCCTTTCTTTTGATTTGGAAATCAATTCTGTATCCAACTCATCACTTTCAAAACACTTAAAGGTTTGTATCAGGTGTGTCTAATTTGCTCTTTCTCTGGGTTTTATATTTTCCTGGTTTGTACATCATTCAACTACCTTAAATGTATACATGACAGTGGTGGACAGTTTCTCAAAGCATTGAGAACCATCTGCAATGCCATACTGGAGTCACATGAAGGGATATTAGGTTTAGTGATTCGTAAAGTATATCAGTGAACCACTTTCAATATTGTAACAAGCTGGCAGTGTTCATGATTTTAGGTAATGCATTGCATTCATATTCATTGCATTCATATTCATAATTTGCCATGAATTCACGGTTTTGGTCACCCTGCTAAAGGAACGACGTTAAACTGGAAAGAATGCAGAAAAGATATACAAAGATGTTGCCCAGACTCGAGGGCCTGAGTTATAGGGAGAGGATGGGCAGGCTAGCACTCTGTACCTTAGAGCAGGAGTCTTTTACCCAGAGTAGAGGAATCAAGAACTAGAGGTCAGAGGTTTAAGGTGAGAGGGAAAAGATTTAATGGGAACCTGAGCGGCAACTTTTTCACACAGAGGGTGGTGAGTATATGGCACGAGCTGCCAGAGGATGTAGTTGTGCCAGGCAAAATAACGCCATTTTTAAAGAATGGCACCTGCCAATGACACCAGGAAGAAAATAGCAGAAAGCAAAACTCAACAAAGTAACCTAAAAAAGTGATGAAAATATGTTGCTGATCACGAAAGAAACAAATCTAATATTTCAGGTTAACAATCTTTCAATCAGGAATAGGCATAAATATAAATCTTGAGGAGATGAGTAGTATTTCTTCCAGGAGTTTTATGGGCTCAAAAGTGGCACAGATTGCACCCTGATACATATAACATTAGTAACAGAATTTTTGCAATCAACCTAAATTGCCTAATTTCTCTCACCACAGCTGCTGACTGACTTACTGAGTATTTCAAGTTTTTTCTATTTTATTTTACTAGGCCACTCGAGCCTTGTCATTAAATATGATTATGGATAATATATACTGGCCTCAACTTCTCTTCTGTGGCACTTCTCCATAACTCTCAAGTTCTCCTCACTCTCGTCTCGATTCATCGGGCAAGTTCATAGAGGGTCAATCAACAATGAAGCCCAAATTTGCATGGCAACATCAGTCTGCTTAGTCTTGTTTTACTGATGAGCATATATCGTGCTTCCCTTCACAATTTGGTCAAAATATCTCCCTGTGGTTCCTCCTTGAAAAGAGTGAATCACAGTCCTAGTTTGAATTGCTAGTCTGGGTCGGCAATTGCATTTGGAACCAACACAATGCATCTACTCAGATGCATTCACACCAATAAAGCCAATCTGAAGATAGACACAAAAAGCTGGAGCAACTCAGCAGGACTGACATCATCTCTGGAGAGAAGGAATGGGTGACGCTTCAATAGACAATATACAATAGGTGCAGGAGTAAGCCATTCGGCCCTTCAAGCCAGCACTGCCATTCACTGTGATCATGGCTGATCATCCACAATCAGTACCCCGTTCCTGCCTTCTCCCCATATCCCCCGACTCCGCTATCTTTCCGATAGGTCTGAACAATGGTCATGACCCAAAACGTCACCCATTCCTTCTCTCCAGAGATACTGCCTGCCCCACTGAGTAACTCCAGCTTTTTGTGTCCATCTTCAGTTTAAACCAGCATCTGCAGTTCCTTCCTACACAAATCAATCTGAAGACCAGAAATGCAGAAACTCATGACCTTTGGAGGTGGGAATAATGGGAAGGGGATTGTACAATCCTGCCTTCTACCATCACCTTGTTTGGTCTTCTTAGGATGAAATGGCCGTTACCCTCATATGGGAGTATCAGTAAATTCTGATGAATGGTGGGACCACATAAGTCAAGTCTCTTTTTTCTTAAATATATTTATTTACGAGTTGTAGTAACGTCCAGTAAAAAATCATTTCTTCCCCATTCATAATTGGCCTTAAGGGTATTAATTTTGTTATAGGCCGATGCAAGTTCTCCTGTAGTCAAACTTTCACAATGGCTTTACATACGGATTACTTCAATTGATTAGGGTTCAAGAATCATTGAATTGTGAGTCTGCTGTCACACATTGGCCAAACCAGTAAAACATGGCCGCTTTTCTCTCCTAACAGAGAGCAACTAACCAGATTTCCTTTTTTTATAATGTCATCACAGAAGTTCCATGGCCACAATATCTAATACTAGCTCTAAACTCCAGCTTTATTTCATTACACAGCTGCAAGATGGAATTTGAACTCCGGTTCATGCGTCTTGGTTCAACCAATATCAAGCGTCATAACAATGAAATAATAGTGATATATCTTTAAGTAATGATCTTGGCCTTTGCAATACAATGAGGGAATCTTTGAGATTATTCGACAGATTGATTCAAAGAAATAATCCAGACTAAATAACTGTACGCTCTACCTGCACGTCCCTCTAACAACAGTTCTTTGTAACATTTCCTGTTGTTCATTTCTCCCAAGTAGATCTCACCAGCTGCTCCAGCTGTGCTTTGCGCAGCACACATATATAAGGAAAAAAATTACTTTGGTGGAATGTTGTCAGCTGCAGCAGTACATAGCTGCATTGTCAACAACCACTTGCGTAACTATTTTCTCACAAGTATTAACATATAGTTTCCAGTAATGTTTTTAATCCGGTGGGTTTTTTGTGCGGAGAATTCTGCAAAGCAGTAATCCCTTTGCGGACTAAAAAGCTTTCATAGGTTGCAACACATAAACATATGTCCATTTTTCATTAGGTTAAATTTATGAAGGTAACTTCCAGCACATTTTGTAAATAAAATCTTTAAAGAATTTTGATGAAGATAGCTAAATGCAGCATTAAGAGTGAATTGACTTATCACTGATACATTTACATAAGTTAGAAAGTCAAAATTATAAAACCTTCACAAAAAACGTTCGGTATTCTGGTTGCTTACATCTTTAAGTTTCTGTCTTCAACCTTGATATTGGTTAAACCCTTTCAAACTCCTTTAATATCCAACTCCCCAGTTTATTTCTTTACCTCCTGCAATGTATTGTCTCTTCTGCACCTCCTATAAACTGTCGCTTACTGAGAACTAATTTTCTCCATGATGCTTCTAATGCCTATTCGTTGCAAATGGCAAATGCAGCATGAAATAGAGAGTGAAGCCCACAGCTTAGCAGCAAGAAGCAAAAAGGAGAAATTAATGGAATAATTTGTGTAACGGGAAATCATACACTCCATTTTTAAATTCAGCTATTAGATAAAAGTGTATGTAAACTGACTACTTTCCTATTGTTTGATAAACCTTGGAGGAAGAAATCTGCCATCATCATTGTTGCGACCCATACATAACTCAGCGGTTAACTTTTAACTGCCCATTGATAAGCCACCCAGTTAAGGGGCAAACAGTGAATCATTAATAGGCCTTTGTAGTGATAAATGAAAAATACATGAAAATTACCCTTCATTGTAGAAGAGGGAAAGAGTGAAAGACAATCCAAACTGAAGAGGCAGAAATGGAAAATCGAACTGAATATGTTGGGGGAGGAGACGGAAATGAGAAAGGAAGACAACAGATACTTTGCTCAACAGCAAATGCATAAAAAGGGCACTTGTATCTGAACTCACCCAAAAAATACTTGAATAACAGCAAATGAGACAGTTCAGTTTTGAATTATTCTGAAGAATGGCATATGGACTGCGTAAGTCAATAGTAGGAACATGCAGGTGGACAAAGAATAGATGTGCATTACCAAAAATGTTGCCTATTAATCTATCTGAAGAACATCCTGAAAGATTAAACGTTGGCTAACTATTACACTGATTTTCATCTGATATGGTGGACGTTTCCTATCAATTTATAGTGTGGACGATTGGTTAGGAATATTCTGCTCAGCAAACCTCCCAAACCCTCTCTATCCCAAAATAAAGGTCGGGATTAACACAATTAATTCCTCCGCTGGTTGGCATCTTTCAACAAGGAAAGGATTCAAAGCTGGTGACCTCAAGGAATTCTTACTCAACAATAATCTGCTCATGGAAATGCTGAAGTAACTCAGCTGGTCGTAATGTGAATAGGTGACGTTTTGGGTCAATTCAGGATGTTTCAGACTCTTCGGTCTGAAGAAGGGACTCGACTCGAAATGTCACCTATAGAGAATAGGTGCAGGAGTAGGCCATTTGGCCCTTCGAGCCAGCACACGCATGTATGTCTCCAGAGATGCTGTCTAACCCACTAAGTTACTCTGACATTTGTGACTTTCCTTGGTAAACCAGCATCAGCAGTTGCTTGTTTCTACATTTTAATCTGCCCACCACGTCCCGATAGAAATAACTTTCACTGCATTAATCCGGATATGAATGGAAGAAATGCACACTGGAGTAAAGAATATGCCTTTGACCTCAAGAGATTTAATTGAATACTGGTTAACATTGGTTCACTGTTAAAAGAAAAGGCACAAAGTGGGTTTGCAGCATCTCTGGAGAACATGGATGTAGTATAACGTAGGTAACAATAGGTAAGGTTTCATGTTGTCATTGAAAGTAGGCATGCAGGTGCAGCAGGCAGTGAAGAAAGCAAATGGTATGTTAGCATTCATAGCGAAAGGATTTGAGTATAGGAGCAGGGAGGTTCTACTGCAGTTGTACAGGGTTTTGGTGAGGCCACACCTGGAGTATTGCGTACAGTTTTGGTCTCCAAATCTGAGGAAAGACATCCTTGCCATAGAGGGGGTACAGAGAAGATTCACCAGACTGATTCCTGGGATGTCAGGATTTTCAAAGATTGGATAGACTCGGCTTGTACTCGCTGGAATTTAGAAGATTGAGGGGGGATCTTATAGAAACTTACAAAATTCTTAATGGGTTGGACAAGCTAGATGCTGGAAGATTGTTCCCGATTTTGGGGGAGTCCAGAACAAGGGGTCACAGTCTAAGGATAAGGGGGAATTCCTTTAGGACCGAAATGAGGAAAACATTCTTTACACAGAGGGTGGTGAGTCTCTGGAATTCTCTGCCACAGAAGGTAGTTGAGGCCAGTTCATTGGCTATATTTAAGAGGGCATTAGATGTGGCACTTGTGGCTAAAGGGATCGGGGGTATGGAGAGAAGGCAGGTACGGCATACTGAGTTGGATGATCAGCCATGATCACATTGAATGGCGGTGCAGGCTCGAAGGGCCGAATGGCCTACTCCTGCACCTATTTTCTATGTTTCTATGTTTCTATGTTGGGTCCCTTCTACAGGCTGGCTCTCAACCAGAGATGTCACCTATACATCTTTTGTAGATGTGTTGCCTAAAGGGGCTGTCCCACTTAGGCAACCTAATCCACGAGTTCTGGTGAGTTTGCCCTCGACTCATACTCACAGCATGGTCGACACGAGGTTGTAGGAGGTCTTTATAACTCTCCTTCATGCTCGAGAGTAGTCCCCGTGTACTCGAGGCCTCAGCTAGGCAGCGGCGTAAAAAAAGGTTGCCATGGAAAAAAATCGATAGTTTTTTTACTCGTAGGTTTAGTCGTAGTAGGTCGGCATGTTAGTCGAAGTTAATCAAAGGGAGTTTTCATCATAGTCGAAGGGAGGTCGAAGGAGATCGAAGGAGGTCATCTTCACTCTCCACTATTCGTTGTCCAATTTTCCAGAAGTTAGTCGTAGCTAGTCGAAGCTAGTCTTCAACAGAGTCGAAGGAGATCTTCTACATAGTCAAAGAAGGTCTTCAACATGACATTTTTTCAAACTCTCCTAAACTCGCCAATTAGGTCGCCCAAGCGGGATAGCCCCTTAACCCGCTGAGTTATTCTGGCAATTTGTGTTTTTTTTTTGTCAACCTGAATCTGCAGTTCCTCGTGTCTAATATTGGTTAACTGTTCCTCTTTCCATTAACTCTGCCTGACCTGCCGAGTGTTCTGAGCATTTTTTACTTTAACAAGGGAAGTAGGGGTGGGTGTCAAAATGTGGCCAAACCAGTATTAATGACAAAGCAAACAAAGTAAATAAATAACTCACAAGAGTTCAATGTTTATAGTCGCAAATTCTAGTTAAACTGAAACAAATAGATGGAATGTCAGAATTCCTAATACTTTTTTTATGGTGTATTACTGGGATAGAATTTAATGAACAAGTATAGTAGCTGATATCTCCAGAGATTTGAATAATCACCCCATGCCATGTTAATAAATAGTACCAAGATTCATGAAATTCAACAATGCATTGTGGCATATTCTTATAGTGTTCAACAACCTCACATGGAGATCACATCATGATAAAAACCACACAAACACACTGCAAATTTTTCATGTTGTACAACTGTTTCTACAGCAACAGAAGCACCAGAAAAATAACTTCTAGTGCAGAAGTTTGCTTTGAATCACAATGGAAGTTGATCATGATATGTCCGGAAATACAACCTGGCCAGAGCTGGCACATAGATGCAATTTTCTGCGACACTAATCTTTTTGGATGTTATCCCTATGTAGTATACTAAAGCCTCTGTCCCACTTAGGCGATTATTTCAGCAACCACAGGCAACTAGGCTGTCGCCACAAGGTTGCGGGGTGACGCCTGTATGGTTGTGAGTAGTCTCAAGTCGCCTAAGGAGTCATAACATTTTTCTGGTCGCCGCTGAATTTTGAAATGCTCAAAACCTTTCGGCGACTGCGGGCTTGATTTAGCTTGTCTTCTCCTGTCATAGGTGCTGCGTAGGTTGTCGCCAGGTGACGTTGGTTGTCAGGTACCGGTGACTGAATTGTCTTCAGTTGTTGCCGACAGGGTCGTTGCTTGTCGTAGCTTGTTGTGGGTGGACGTAGACTGACTTTGGTTGTCGTAGAATGTCGCCAGTGAGGTCTGGGGTTGTCGTAGGTGTGGTTGTAGGTGGATGTCCTAATGGGTCGTCGGTTGTCGGTAGCTTGCTGTTGCTTGACGTCGACTAGGTGGTAGGTTGTCGTAGCTTGGCATAGATATTGTCGCGGGGGGGGGGAGGGTCAAGTCATTGCTTTTTCAGCGACATGCTACGACTGTGACAGTTTCCAATGGTCACCGAAAAAATCGCCTAAGTGGGACAAGCCCTTAAGGAGCTTATTTTGTTATGCAGGTTGTTTCTGCTGTCAAATGAGAGCTTTGTATTGCTTCAGGTTATTTACTTTACAAACATGTCATTCAGTTCAGATTTATTGCTCACAGGAGTTCAGTGAGTTAAAGGCCAAATCTCTAAAGTCACAGATAGGACCTTACAGTGAGAACTAAAACAGAAGATATTCATGCTCTGGATTTGTGCCCATCTGATTTTTTATTAGAGATACAGGCCCTTCGCCCCACCGGGTCCGCACCAACCAGCGATCCCTGCACATTAACACTAACCTTCACACACAAGGGACAATTTACATTTATACCAAGCCAATCAACCTACAAAGCTGTACGTCTTTAGAGTGTGGGAGGAAACCGAAGATCTCGGAGAAAACCCAAACGGTCACGGGGAGAATGTACAAACTCCGTACAGACAGCACCCGTAGTCGGGATCGAACACCGGTCTCCAGTGCTGCAAGCGCTGTAAGGCAGCAACTCTACCGCTGCAACGCCCCGTGTCAATTATCATAGAAAATGAAAATGTTTGCTGAGCTTATCTGAGCCCTCCAATTTCCAAATGTCAGCATTATGCCAATAGAACTAATTAATTAAATTTACCCATAATTTATGTCAGAATTGGACATTCTATAAATCAAAATAATCAAAAAATATTATTCAAATACTTTCATTTAGGTGTGCACCAAGGCAAATTCCTTGTATGTGAAGACTTGGCCAATAAACTTATTCATTCATTCAACTCCTGTACAACATGCAGTTGATAAAATTAAGAATGTGGGCATCTTACCAGATAAATAAAACCATGAACATGCCGAGGAACAAGATCATGGACAATTCCACCTTCGGGGAGTTGTTTTGTCGGTTGGCACTAACGCTTGGGGTTGTACTGGTTAAGATGTCTGAAACTGTTGAAGTAACAAAGGATTTATCAAAGTTATTGAGTTTATATTATTGTACATCAATACTTTACAGTTGCTGAGGCTTTGCTGTTTATTATTTGCAACACAGTCAAGCAGTCATGGGCATAAATTTATCATTGTTTGGTAATGCTAAACATGTGCGCAAGTATTAGTTAAACATTCAGCTCCATTAACTTCAATCGTCATGGGTTTAGCATTGGCAACCAAAGACAGATTTCACCCCAATGAGTTCAAGTCTTAATCCAGGGCAAGGAATGCGACACAGCCAAAAGATTCCTCACTTGCTGAACCCTCTCTTCTAGTGAATATTAAAGATCCCGAGGTAATATTTAAACAAAAACAGAGTGTTCCAGTCACAATTTGCGGCACATTTTGCGAAATTAATTTATACTTATTATACGTTGCGTTTCAAAGTACATAATCAGATACTTTTGAAATATTTCTGAAGGATGTGACTAGACATTGTATAAATTCATGAGGAGGAAAGAACTGCAGATGCTGGTTTCAATTGAAGATAGACACAAAATGCTGGAGTAACTCAGCGGGACAGGCAGCATCTCTGAAGAGATGGAACTCTATTCCTTCTCTCCAGAGATGCTGCCTGTCCCGCTGAGTTACTGCAGCATTTTGTGTCTACTATATAAATTCACGCTTTCTTTTATTTTTCTCCTTGCATGTAGGTTTGTTTGATTTAAGGAATTGAGAAAAAGTTATGATATCATTAAATCATTTCTACAATGTGGGTTATAATCAAAATTCCACACTCGGAATATAGTCTGTCAGATTTACTCCTTAAAATCTTTTCCGTCACTGTCCACTTCTTAGATCTAGGATATCTATTTTCATGTATTTTGTTATTAACCAGAATTTGGCATTGAGGAAGGTAGAATTGAGGAAGTTGTCATAGAGGAATGACATAGACTGCCTGAGTAACATAACATATCGGCTTTAACAGTTAGTTATCATTGGCATGGTTTTATGGTAGAACCATAAGGTAGCGTGGCAGTACAACATGCAAAATTTGAAGTTCCGTCTATGTGTTGGCAATTCTAACCATCATCAAAGCACGAGCAGACACATTTCCCTGACTGGCTCCAGTCATTCTACCATTGCCAGACTGAGAAAATTAGTTTGTATTTTAATGGTAGACACAAAATGCTTGAGTAACTCAGTGGGACAGGCAGCAACTCTGGAGAGAAGGAAAGGGCCACGTTTCGTGTCGAGACCCTTCTTCAAACTGATCTCATGGGAGAGGGTTTGACAAAGAGGCTTCTATCAGGCAAGAGTGAATGTGAATACTGGGTTAAAGTGTGATCCATTATGGTGTACTGCAGTGCTTAGTAATTTATTGGTTTTCAATGTCTCGACTCATAATGAGCAGTAATAGCTTAAGCAAAGTGATGGAGGTTGAAAACCAATCAATGACCAGCCAACGAAAAAGGGGTAAATGCAAAAGTTGGCAACAACAAAAATGGACCCACATATTATTTGAACAGAATGATAGCAGACTTCAGCACCCTCAGGTGAAAACTAATTATTAAAAATTACTGCATGGTAAATTCAAAGCCAGGTCTCAAAAATAGAAACACATATTTGCACAAACATGTAAACAATGTATTGTTTGTGAGTGACAATTTACATGTAAGTGCATGACAGGTGTACACATTGCAGTTGGACAAATTCTCCCGAGCTCAATAGAAGGATAATTTAAAAAACTTGGCCAAGCATGTTTTTCATCCTTTAGCTTGGGAAGACTTTCAGGGTTGTAATGGGTTTAATTTGCAAAAAAAACCTGAACTTCTAAATTATGGCATACCATTGTTAATATTTTCTTCAGGCTTGTAATCTGATGCCAATGCAGTCCATGGTGTTGCGTGTACAGCCTTACTCCATTCACTCCAGGTCCCAATTTCACTGTCCTTAGCAGCAACCTGTATAATGTGCTCTTTCCCTTCATACGCATCAGTGATTGTATGAAATGGAACATCAGTCACCTCGACCTAGGAACAACAGAAACAGATCATCAGACAACTATTGACAAGTAATAATGGAAAGAAGCAAAGCAACAATAAAATATATTTCACTGCTGACACTTTTAGGATTGTATCACCCTTTTGAAATACCAATTTCTCTACATTCCCCTGCAGTAATCCAAATGTCACTTTATAGAAATTGACTCCAATGTATTTATTGTTTGTGTCAAACTACTGCAACAAGCAGTGACATAGTACAGTCAAAATTATCTCATCGCTCGTTTCCTTCAACCTTCATGACATCCAGCATTTAAATTCTTCTTCCTCAACTCTGTTTCACAGTCTCAAAAATGAAAATTAAAATATGGAGCCATTTAAATACCACTTATACTGTTTCACCATTTAAAAAAAAAATGTCCATGAAAAAAATCCAATCAATTAATTTAAATGAAAAAATTACACATTCAACGTCTTAAAAAAACAAGAACATTATTCTAAACTTCACTGCAGAAAGAAAATAGGCATTTTAATGTCTGATGATCTGTTTCTGTGGTTCCTAGGTTAAGGTGAATGATGTTCCATTTCATACAATCACCGATGCGTATGAAGGGAAAGACCACATTATACAAGTTGATAGAATTGTGGATAGAATTGAGGAGTTGTAAAGGTACGAAGACACTAATGGGAGTTATCTACTGGCCCCCACACAGTAGCCTAGATGTAGGGTGCAAGTTGCAGCAGCAGTTAAAATTGGCATGTAACTAAGGTAATGCCACTGTGGTTATAGGAGATTTCAACATGCAGGCTGGGAAAATCAGGTTGGTTCTGGACCTCATGAAAGGGAGTTTGTAGAGTGCCTCTGAGATGGATTAGAGCAGCTTAGAGCAGGTTATACTACAGTCAACCAGAGAGAAGGCAATTATGGATTTAGTGTTATCTAATGAACCAGATTTAATAAGGGAACTCAAGGTAAAGGAACTGCTAGGAGGTAGTGACCATAATATGATACGTTTTAATCTGCAATTTGAGAGGGACAAGGTTAAATTAGAAGTGTCCATGTTGCAGTTGAACAAAGGGGACTATGAAGGCATGAGAGAGGAGGTGGCCAAGGTTGACTGGAAAAGGATCACAGCAGTGATGACGGTGGAACAGCAATGGCAGGAATTTCTGGGCATAAACCAGAAGGTGCAGGATCATTTCATTCCAAAGAGGAAGAAAGATTCTAAGGGGAGTAACAGAAGGTAACAAAAAGGGCAATACGGGATGAAAAGATGAAGTATGAGGGTAAGCTGGCCAGGAATATACAGAAGGATAGTAAAAACCTATTTAGGTATGTTAAGAGAAAAAGATAAGTAAAGCTAAATGTGGGTCCGTTGAAAGCAGAAACAGGTGAAATTATTTTGGGGAACAAGGAAATGTCAGAAGAGTTGAACAGGTACTTTGGTTCTGTCTTCACTAAGGAAGACACAAACAATCTCCCAGATGTACTGGCGGACAGAGGATCTAGGGAGACAGAGGAACTGAAAGAGATTTGCATTAGGCAAGAAATAGTATTGGGTAGACTGATGGGACTGAAGGCTGATAAATCCCCTGGACCTGATGGTTTGCCATGGTACTCAATGAGGTGGCTGATGGTCTGCATCCCATGGTACTCAAGGAGGTGGTTCTAGACATCATGGAAACATTGGTGATCATTTTCCAATGTTCTATAGATTCAGGATCAGCTCATGTGGATTGGAGGGTAGCTAATGTTATCCCACTTTTCAAGAAAAGAGCGAGAGAGAAAATGAGGAATTATAAACCAGTAAGCCTGACATCGGTGGCGGGAAGGATGCTGGAGTTAATTATTAAAGAAATAATACCAGCGCATTTGGATCACAGTAAAAGGATTTGTCCAAGTCCGCATGGATTTATGAAGGGGAAATCCTGCTTGACTAATATTCCGGAATTTCTTGAGAATGTGACAAGTAAAATGGATGAAGGAGAGCCAGTGGATGTGGTGTCTCTGGACTTTCAGAAAGCCTTTGATAAGGTCCCACACAGGAGATTAGTGGGCAAAATTAGAGCAAATGGTATTGGGGGTAGGGTATTGACATGGTTAGAGAAATGGCCAGACAGGAAACAAAGCGTAGTAATAAACAGGTCCCTGTCAGAATGGCAGGCAGTGGCGAGTGGAGTGCCGCAAAGTTTGGTGCTGCGGCTCCAACTATTTACAATATATATTTAGATGATGGAATTAAAAGTAACACTAGCAAATTTGCAGATGACACAAAGCTGGGTGGCAGTGTGAACTATGAAGGGGATGCTAGGAGGTTGCTGGGTGACTTGGACAGGTTGAGCAAGTGGGCAGATGCATGGCAGTTGCAGTATAATGTGAGATGAGGTTATCCACTTCGGCGGTAAGAACAAGGAGGCAGATTATTATCTCAATGGTGTCAGATTAGGAAAATGGAAAGTGCAAAGAGACCTGGGTGCCCTTGTATACCAGTCACTGAAAGTAAACATGCAAGTACAGCAGGCAGTGAAGAAAGCTAATGGCATGTTGGCCTTCATAACGAGTGAATTTTAGTATAGGGGTAAAGAGGTCATTCCGCAGTTGTACAGGGCCCTGGTGAGACCACATCTGGAGTATTGTGTGCAGTTTTGGTCTCCTAATTTGAGGAAGGACATTCTTGCTATTGAGGCAGTGCAGCTGGGGTTCACAAGGTTAATCCCCGGAATGGCAGAACTGTCATATGAGGAACGAATGGAATGACTGCGCTTGTATTCACTGGAATTTAGAAGGATGAGATGATACCTTCTAGAAACATATAAAATTATAAAAGGACTGGACAAGCTAGATGTAGGAAAAATGTTCCCAATGTTGGGGGAGTCCAGAACCAGGGGCCACAGTCTAAGAATTAAGGGGGGGGGGGGGGGGTGGCATTTAAAATGAGATGAGAAATACTTTTCCACCCAGAGAGTTGTGAATTTGTGGAATTCTCTGCTTGGAGAGAATTCAGGCAGTGGAGGCCAATTCACTGGATGCATTTAAAAGTGAGTTAGGTAGAGCTCTAGGGGCTAGCGGAATCAAGGGATATGGGGAGAAGGCAGACACGGGTTATTGATTGTGGATGATCAGCCATGATCACAATGAACGGCGGTGCTGGCTCGAAGGGCCGAATGGCCTCCTTCTGCACCTATTTTTTAATGGGAACGTTGGCCTTATTTTGGACAAATTCATTAAAAAACATAACATAAGCCAATTGATCGTATGTCCATATTCAAACAGCCAAATTAACCTTCATAATCAATAGGATCAGTGGAAACCTGGCACATTGCCAAGTCTCTCTTCTACTCAGATATCTTAGAAGATGTGCATTTCTATAGGAAATCATTATTCCCAAAGCAGCATAGCTCGATTTTAGCCTGACTCTGCAGAAGTTGAGAGTTTCAGACAAGCTTAGATTTCCGGTCCAGATTTATACTTATCCTTCATGGAAAGAAACAATCTATAGAATATCTGAAAATATACATAATAAAATGCTGGAAACACCATTCATAAAATTGGCATCTAAATTTATAACATTTTCAGGGTGATTCTTCAGCTAAAGTCTTCCGCTGAAATATTACAATTTTTAATATCAAATGCTGTATCCTGATGAATCTGGATTCATTTTCAGAATCCTGCTGAAAAATTGCTCAAATCTTGACAGATTCTTAGATCTGGCACCAGATAACTAATGTGGGCACAAATGAGCATGGGATATGAAAGATAACCTTGGGGGCGGGGACTGTTAGGGAGTCTGTCTTAAAGGGAAGCACAGTTGGAAGATAATTTGTAATACACACTGGGATAATTTACTATGACAGTGAGTTCAATCTTGATATTGCCTCAATATTAAAATAATATGGACAATGTTGTGCAGATGCTGCATGATCCTATTGGCATGTAAATAAATGCATGATAAATAAATAAGTACTTTGATAGATAAGTACATTCTGTCATCTGCATTGAGGACTCTCTAAGTTTTAGGTTAGTGCAATGAAAACAAGGAAGATAAAATAGTTGAATTTAAAATTAAGCATTGGGAATCCAGATGTGGATACATGTATGGGCTGAGAAAACAGCTGCAGTTAAAAACTAATATAATTTACGGAAATCGCAATGGCTGTAGCCAAGCACAACACTTGGTAATCGGGTTCATCTTTAACAATGTATTCACTATCATCAAGACATATGGAAAATAATTCCAACTCCTAATCCATTGATGTATCCAGACAGATTAATCTTATAGTAAGTTCCATTTCCGACAGGACTGCTGAGGTTGACGTTGTCATAATCTGGTTTAGGTTTTAAAAAGCACAATACCCAGCCTGAACAAAATTATAATCAAATGCTCCAGACCTTTTGAAGGAAATGTATATTTTTAATATTGTCTCACCTCATTTTGATGAAATAGCAATTTCATTTATATATTTTTAAAATTCAATGTCAATGACTCATTGAATTAAGATAGCTTGCAATAGTTTAATCAATAAATGTACTTCTTGTTTTACTTTCTCGCAGAACCAAATAATTACTCATGAATGGATGGACTTTCTAATGGCTGCGTAAATGCACTAGAGGCAAAGAGTTGTGTAACACAGAAGCAAGCCCCTTCTGCCCACTGTGCTCATGCCATACCATGATGTCTATCTGTATTAATCCCACTTGTCTGTGTTAATTCCATTTCCCTCAATGTTATGCTCATTCAAGTACCTGTTCGGATATCTCTTAAATATTGCTCCTGCCTCCACCACCTCTTCTAATAGCTCATTCCAGTTACCAACTACTCTTCATGGGCAAATGTAATCCTCAGATCACCTTTAAATCACCGCCCTCTCACAAACCCATGCCTTAGTTTAGATCACCTTCCTATGGGAAACAGCCTCTGTCTATCCACCCAATTTAGTTTAGAGATACAGCGCAGAGACAGGCCCTTTGGCCCACCAAATCCACGCCAACAACCCTGCACACTCGCACTATCCTATACACACTACAGCCAATTTTTTTTTACAATTCTCAGAAGCCAATCAGCCTACAAACCTTTACGCTTTGGAAAGTGGGAGGAGGAATGTAGGGAGAACGTACAAACTCCATACAGACACGCCCGTTGTCAGGATCGAACCCGGGACTCTGGTGCTGTAAGACAGCAACTCTATGGCTGCTCCACTGCACCTCCCTAGATTATTCTATATACCTATTATTCAATGTGTTATTTAAAATACCTTTATCACATCACCGCTGTCTACTTTGATACAGGGGAAAGCTGGTATGTCCAATTTCTTAGAACTCAAGCCCACCATTCCAGGCAATAGCCCTATGAATCTTTTCTGTGCCCTCTCTGGCTCAATCACATCTTTCACAATTGAGGAATTGTAAAGGTTAGAAGACACTATTGGAAGTTATCTACAGGCCCTCAAACAGTAGCCTGGATATAGGGTGCAAGTTGTAACAAAGGTAATGCCACTGTGGTTATGGGAATTTTCAATATGCAGATGGGCTGGGAAAAATCAGGTTGGATCTGACCCCAAGAAAGGGAGTTTGTGGAGTGCTTGCGAGATGGATTCCGAGAACAGCTTGTACTGGAGCCTACTAGAGAGAAGGCAATTATGGATTTAGTGTTGCCTAATGAACCAGACTTAATTAAGGAACTCAAGGTAAAGGAACCGCTAGGAGATAGTGACCATAAGATGATGTTTTAATCTGCAATCTGCGTGGGAGAAGGTTAAATCAAAGTTGAACAAAGGGGACTATGAAGGCATGAGAGGAGAATTTCTGGGCATAATCCAGAAAATGCAGGATCATTTCATTCCAAAGAGGAAGAAAGATTCTAAGGGGAGAAGGAGGCAACTGTGGCTGACAAGGGAAGTTACGAATAGAATAAAACTAAAAGAAAAGGTGTATAACATTGCAAAGAGTAGCGGGAAGCCAGAGGATTGGGAAACTTTCAAAGGATAACAGAAAGTAACAAAACTGGCAATATGGGCTGAAAAGATGAAGTACAAGGGTAAGCTCATCGGAGGTGGGGATGATGCTGGAATCAATTATTAACGAAGTAATAACGGCGCATTTGGACATGACGCCCGTTTGGTGTAGCCCAAAGAGTCGTACCTTTTTCTGGCAACCTTCTGCAACTATGACGCAAGTGGGACAGGCCCTTTAGTGTGCAAGGATTGCTGGTCGGTGAAGACTCAGTGGGCCGAAGGGACTGTTTCCGCACTATAGCTCTAAAACTAAAATTAAAAACTAAATATAGATTGTAGATTCAAGGCTGCTTTTGTGCTTGTGGAGTCATACGGCACAGAAATAGACTTGCTTGCGTTGATCAAGATGTCCCATCTTGGGGCAGCTGGTGCACAGTTGGCTCATTTCCCTCTAAACCTTTCCTATCCATGTACATGTACAAATCTCTTTTTAAATGCTGTTATTGTTTCTGACTCAACTACTTCCTCTGGCAGCTCATATACCCATCACCCTCTTTGTGAAAAAAATGTCCCTCAGGTTCTTACCCCCCTCAACTTCAACACTATGCCCTTTAGTTTTAGTTTAGTTTAATTATCCATTGTCCCTCAGGTTCTTACCCCCCTCAACTTCAACACTATGCCCTTTAGTTTTAGTTTAGTTTAATTTAGATATACAACGTGGAAACAAGCCCTTCGGCCCACCGAGTCCTCACTGACCAGCGGTCTCAGTACACCAACACTATCCTACACACAATGGATAATTTATAATCTTAACGAAGCCAATTAACCTCCAAACCTGTACATCTTTGGAGTGTGAATAAGAACTGGTTCACCCGGGGAAAAAGCATGTGGTCATGGGGAGAATGTATAAACTCCGTACAGACAGCACCCACGGTCAGGATCGAACCCATGTCTCTGGCACTATAAGGCAGCAACTCTATTGCTGCGCCACTATGCTACCCCCTCTGCCCATTGATTCCTCTATATACTTCAATTTGGATTCTTACAGGAAGTTCCACCCTTCCAAACTATTGCAACATGTTTCCATCAAAGTTTGATGGTGCAAAAATCAAACGGTGAAAACTTGGGTAGGTTCTATTCCTAGCGTGAAATATTCACTGGGCATATTTCTGCTGTATATTTCATTCAGGAGATTGCTTTGATTCATTTTATCATTGGAGTTCCTTGTGCATTTCTGGTTCATTGGGGTTGCAGGACTTCTGTCAAAAGTACAACTCTTGATTGGTAGCAGCCCCAAGGTCTTCACAGGTAGAAACAAGACACAGGAAGTCCCAAGGTCTTCATGTCCCAAAGAAACAGAGAAAGGTATGTCTGAATAAATCAAGGGCAAAGTTTAATTTTAAGAACTATAATTGAGAAGATGCCCTCAAGTTCTGTGCAATTACTTGTCCTATGGTTTTGGATATTCTATAAGAAATGCATATAATCTTAAATCAGCACAGTAAAAGCATGGAGTGCACGGGCTAATGTATTCCAATTCTTCAAAGAAAGGACATGCTCAATTGACATTATGATTAATGTGGAGGGGTCATGCTTGCTGGGTGAATGGATGAAGAACTATTTCACCCTGTCCTTAATCAGGTCATCCATTTCCAAAAAACAAGGTGAACAAAAGTTCACTGCAGTCAGGGGTCATACTTGCATGCAACATTCTTATTGTTCCAAGATTAAAATGTTTTTAACTTGCAGGTACCATGATCTGAGAGGCAGTTACGCCCATGTACCAATGCTGTGAGAATGCCTGCCGTGTGATCTGAATAGAGAATAGGGTCAACTTAAAGGCAATAAAATAAGAAAAAAAATTAAACCGCTTGAACATGGCAATATGAATTAAAAACAGGCAGGAACGATTACTGCCGAAATGCTCAAGATTATCTGGCCCCATCTGTTTGGTGTTAATTAACCATTTCACCAAGACCTCCAGCGTCTAAATACCTAGGGATGGGACTAAATGTGAAGTTAACTCTCAGTGTTACTTTCTTTTACATCATGCTATCTTTTCATAGCATCATTTATTTTTGTGCGAGCAACAATCTCAGTTTTTTTTTATACAGAGCATCAACGTCATTGCATTTCATTGTAAAATTAAATCCAAATAAGGCTGTAGGTAGGAATAAAAATCTGGTTTTAGTGTCTTGAAAATGTTCAAACATGTGGATGGTGCTGAGAGTATTATTTTTTACCTCCACATTTTTTCTCTTAATTATTTGTGCGAAGTACCTCAATTTAACCATGATCAGAAAGGGATATGAACCTGAAAAATGGTTGGGGCGGAAAGAAAGGAAAAGCTGCAATTGTTCAGGGGAGGGTTGGGAATAGGGGTTCTTAAATCTCATGCATTTGTTCAGTACCTCTGGAAAGGAAAGAATGAAACTGCTGTGTACTATATCACCATGGATGAAACTGTGTGAAAGCCCTGGCTTTTCCACAAATTAATGCTGTCCACCATGTGAATTGTAAATTGGAGTATTGATAAAAGAGTTGAACAACAACATCTTAAATAGAATGGTTCTTTACAGCCATTAGTTTCCATGAAATGGCAAGATGGTGGCATGCACTTCCTCGTAGCAGTGGTTTTACATAATTTTAGCTGTAGCTTCCATCAAATATCAAGGATTGTAGAATTAATCCAGAGTGTTCCACTATTATATGACTTGCGTTTCGTCACTTCTGCCACTTCAGGCATTAATCTGGCGTATGTGATGGACAATCCAATCAATTCTCAATTAATTATTACTATACTCTTAAAACAAGGAAATATTTGTAGGTGTTTTAAATCGTTTACATGGGGGATAGGTTGATACTATTGGAAGCATGTGGCACACGTCCAACGCCGGAATCAGGTTAACAAAAAAATGAGGTTAATAAAACCGTATTGTTCTGGTTATTAAATGAGGTGGTTATTTGTTAACCTTATTCTTTCTACTGTTGTGAGATACTGTTGGAAGAAGGCCATGTGCCTCGAGGGCAAAATATTTTTTGAGAGGGAAATGTTTGGATATGAGCTTGCCAGACCGAGCAAAACTACTTCAAAAGGTCTACTTTTCAAATAGGAATTTCACAACAAGGTTTGAATAAAAACATAATTACTTCCATTAATCAACAATTGGATGAAACAAATGAAAAAAGACAAAGGTTTTGTTGGAAAAAAGTATCTGAATCGCAGATTACAAGTGAAGTCTATTGCAAGCCTCACAACAATTTTGCTACCATCCACTGCAATATCCTAATGGAAAATAATGCACATTCAAATAACTGTTTAACGTTTTCTGAATTACAGAAGGACAAAGCAGCAAATTTGAAGAAATATCATAACTCTGCATAGAACATCTCTGGCAATTCTGCCAATTTCTCAATGGCAATTAGGATAGGGTATGAATATATATATATATATATATACACACACACACACAATTGAATACACACATCCTACAAATAAAATTACGATAATCACAGGAACAAAACATTGCATGGTGGAATTAGAGGTTTTTTTTAATTCCAATTTTTTTATTTTTTTCCTGATTTAGACTGAGATGCACAGAATTACTGTACAGAAGGAAATCATTTGGCCCATTGTATTTGTGCCAGCTCTTTGAAATTCTCATTAATCTATTCTTTCCCTGGAGCTCTGTAGTTTTTTTTTCCACTTTAACTGGAGTATTTATGCAATTCTCCTTTGATGGTTACGAATGAATCTTTATCCACCACCTTTGCAGATTACTACTCACTGGGTAAAAATAAATTCTCTTCATCTCCTATGTTATTACTTTGGGACTCTGACAACAGAAATTGCCCAATGTTCCATCAAAATCGCTGGATTTTGCAAATCAATTAAGTCTCCTCGAAAAGAATATCAGAAATACGAACAGTCGATACAGCAGATCTTTTAGCTGATCCATATGGTGGCATGGCACGAGCACAAGTAAATTATCCGAGGTACCTCATAGAGTCATATATCACAAAAATAGACCCCGACTCCTCTTAATCACATGGAATGCAAGTTGTGTAGCCATTGGCAATGTGTGTTGACTTTTGCATACTTCTATTAGTACCCCCCCCATTACCCACTTCATCAAGAAAAACATCTATGTTTGATGATATAATGATGCCAGATGGTTAAGGGCGCTCAGTCCCTCCATCATCCAAACTTCATGGGTTTTGGTTCACAGTCAGGATCACAAGCAGTGAAGAGCAACACCTTCTTAGTGTCGGAGAAACCACAATTACATTGCAGAATGCATCAAACTTCAGTCAAATCATGCAAGATGACAGCTACATGTCTGCATCAAGTCAAGGATGCAAAATGTGAAGTTCTTAATTGTACTTAAAAGGAAAGGCAGGAGATATTAGCACTTGATTTTCTTCTAAGCCAATCCAGTACAACCCCAAACTAAGGAAAATAATGTTATCTACACTGATCAAAATCTATCCTTCCCTGCCACTTTGTGTAACCTACAGACAAGGAACTCATTCTTTACTCTCTATTTCTAATATCCTGTGGACAGTGGAAGGTGGATTACCTGCAGAAGCGAAGCAAAATTAAAAGCAAAATGATCAAATCATGAGCAGAGTCGTCCCACAATGGACACCAGACATCAAAGACGGAAACAAGCAGAAAGATAATCCAGAAGCTCTGGCATTTTGTGCATGGACACATCATTTTCAGAAAATAAAGTGGAATAAGATACTCTATGTATTTCGGAGAGATTATACGAGTATGTGGGAAATCCACGATGATAAAGAAATAAAGATGTGCATGATCCAGAACCGCTTTGTTTGGTTCAGTTTAGAGATACAACGTGAAAACAGGCCCTTCGGCCCACCGAGTCTGCGCCAACCAGCAGTCGCTGCACACTTACACTATCCTACATACGCTAGGGCCAAATTAAAATTATACCAAGATAATTAATCTACAAAGCTGTACGTCTTAGGAGTGTTGGAGTAAACTAGAGATACTGGAAAAAACCCACGCAGGTCACAGACAAGCACCCGCAGTCAGGATCGAACCTGGGTCTCCGGCGCTGTAAGGCAGCAACTCTACCACTACACCACCGTGCCATACCAGTTCCTAATACTAACCCCAGAAGATGAAGAAGTTGTACCTGTAACCCATGTGCAACTTAATGCAATAAGATCATTTGGGAGGGGATACAAGAAGAGAATAAATCAATGTTGATAACGGAATTAGGCTGTAAACTTTGAAAGTAGAAACTTTACCTTCCTTCAACTACAATTTGAATGTCCTGTCAGCTGAAGCAATCCAAAGTTGTCTAATCTCTCATTATAGCAAATACCCTCTAATCTGAGCATCATTTTGGCAAACTTCTTCTGCACCCTCTCCAAACAATACTGTAATGGGGTGACATAATAGCACGCAATATTCTAAATGCAACCTCACCAAAAGCCTATAAAACTGCAAAATTACTTTCTGACTATTAGTGCTCCACCCAATGTAAGCAAGCGGCCATGTGGCTTATTTAACACTCTATCTACTTGTGTTGCCACTTTCAGGGAGCTGCAGACTTGGTCACTGTGTACTTGTTGTTATTGGCCTTGCCATCATCTGCATACCTTCTCCATACATTCAACCTCCCAAAGGTACAACACCTGACATTTACTCACAATAACTTCTGTCTGCTAGTTCTCCGCCCATTTCTGTAGCTTATCAATATCCCACGGAATATTTTGACTGTCTTTCTCACTCTCCGCAACTCCACCAATTTTGATGGTGTCTGCAAACTTACTAACCAACCTATCAACATTTACATTTAAAAAAAATACACTAATTGCTGTAGTAATTTAACACTTTGTGTGCATGATATGTACATCAATTTCTAACATTTTAGGTTACTAACTAAAACAACCCTTTTCCCCTTCCACCCATATCCATTACTCTGGCTTCACATTTCACTCCTTATCTCACAGCCTTTTATCTTCTTCCCATCTGGCCATCCACCAATCACCCCCCCTCCCCACAGTATCTATCATGTGTCCACCTATCACTTGTCAGGTTTTGTCCTAAACTCCATGCCCATCCAGTTCCCCCCCCTCCCCCCCCCCCCCCACTACAGTCAGTCTTAAGAAGTGTCTCGACCCGATACATTGCCTATCCATATTCTCTGGAGAAGCTAATTGGCTCATTGAGGTACTCCAGCACTTTTTTTGTAAAGCAGCATCTGCGGTTTCTAGTGTCTACATTTATATCTATCACTACCAACAGAATTCTCAACACAGATCCCTGTCAAAGACCTCCAGAATAACACCCTCCCACCTCAGTCTTCTGATTTCTAGGAGTAAGCCAGTAATGAATCCAAAGGATCAAGTCACTGTGGATCCTGTGGATGAAAGATGAGATGGAATGCAATAACAAACATTTAATCTCTACTAAAGTGAATTTGTTATTATAATTATTTTGATTGTGTACATAATTTGGATTGAGATGTAAATCTCATATGGAATTGAAGGATTTCATTTTTTTTGTATTTATTAACATAAAGAACATAAACTAATTTGCTTTTCGCAAGTTTTCAATTTTTTTTAAATATTGCAACTGATCTTATGTCGTGTGAAAGAATCTCCAGATTAACAGATAGTTTGAGTAAAGCTGATCATTTACTGGGACTGCTGGCCATGTTGTATTCACTAAAATCCACTTTCTAACTGTCCGTAACTAAAGTTGAAGTTGAAAATAAAAGTTCTTAAACTAACCATGTAAAAATAAAGCAAAAAAATATGAATAAAATGCATAACCATTATTTTAGCTTCACCTATATGTACTATCCATCAAAGTAGCAGAGAGCTTTCAAATCCATGATAGACACAAAATGCCGGAGTAACTCAGCGGGACTGGCAGCATCTATGGATAGAAGGAATGGGTGACGTTTCGGGTATATTGTATATTGTCTATTGCGACGTCACCAATTCCTTCTAACCAGAGATGCCGCCTGTCCACTGAGTTACTCCAGCATTTTGTTTCCATCTTTGGTGTAAACCGGCATTTGCAGTTCCTTCCTACACATTTAGAATCCATGATTATATTTTCCACTGTGATATTAATTCATCTAAAAGGAAAAAAAAATCCCTCAAAGAATAATTAATACAATATTTGCAAAGGGTCTATTGGAAAATCACAAGACAGAGCTGCTGGAGCCAAGATTTTCAACCCCCCTCAGCAGTGCTGCCTGCCCATTGCTTCTCCCTTACTTGTCCTGCAGTCAGATTCCAAGAATCCAACAGTAACCACTCTGCTCATTCTGCCAAAACCTAGTTTATTCGACTCAAGTGGCCCCACTCCTACTATTTGCAATGTGAGAATAATAGGATTTGCAGAATCACTACATTTGTTCAGAAAAAATTTGCAACAAAGACTAGATTTTTTTGTCCCCAGCATATCAACAAAAAGCCAGCTTGGTGTGCAGTAAAAAACAAATTCAGCCGATTCAATGTCTATAAAGAAATAGCTACAATTATGCATCTCCTGATACAAACCATTATGGCTAAAGTATAATGTTACTAGGTAATTTATTTTGATGGGTAGTTCTTATGTGGTATAAAGCAACGTCATTGCATTATATTCTGCCTCCAAAATGTATTCTTTGGAGGCACAATACCATCAGATGCAATGGGGAATGCACTGTATGTTTTAGTGCTAAAGACTGGGGATGAATTTCTAGGCACATATCCTTTCCACTTTGGATATACAGCATGGTAACAGGCTCTTCAGCCCATCACGCCGACCAGTGATCATCCCGTACATAAGCACTATCCTGTACACGAGGGACAATTTACAATTTGTACTGAAGCCAATTCACCTACAAACCTGTACATTTTTGGAGTGTGGGAGGAAACTGAAGCATTCGGAGAAAACTCATGCAGTAACAGGGAAGTACATAAAAACTCTGTACAGGCAGCATGTATAGTCAGGATCAAACTCGGGTCTCTAGCATTGTAAGGCAGCAACTCTACCACTGCTCCACTGTGCCTCCTCTAAATTATCAGCAGCAATTCTGTGAAAGAACTACTGTTAATTACTTTGCTTTCTTCCTAGCCCTTTTTGCTGGGTCGAGAATGACTTGCTCCCACAGTTCTGAGAGTTTGGATGTGAAGGCTTCCAAATAGTCAATGGGAATTAGAGAAACAAATATGCTGGAAGTTTGCGGAGTGTTGCAAAGATAATAGGGTTGACAGAGTAGGAGATTCATGATAAAAGTGTCCCAATATTTCTCTGTTTTAACTTTTCTAATGTAGACTGAGTCTGCCATAGTTCTGTGGGCTTAGATAGGGTGGAATTTCTTAAGAATACATGCATCACCATTAGCTAAGTGTGCGGTGTCAAAAAACTGGACGGTGGTTAAAATTGTGCCTTTGTATAAAAAAGACTGCACAGAAAAACCTGAGAACTCGAGAGACCAGCAAACCTAATGTCTGTGACAGAAAAGTTATTGGAGGGTGTTCTGAGGAATATGCAAAGAGAGTTGATTGGTCAGCATGGATTTATGCATTGGGGGCCATGCCATATGAATCTGAATAAGCTTCTTGATAAATCAAACTCCTCTAAAGTCGCAAATTAGGTCCCCAAAGTGGGACAGGCCCTTAGGTTTGCACATTGTAGGCTGCTGTGGAGTGTTCGATCACGTGAGATCCATGGTGAGCTCGCGAATTGGATGCAGAATTGGCTTAATAATAGGAAATGGTAGGTTGGTCATGGAGATCTTTTGGACTGGGAATCTGTGACTTGTGGTGTGCCTCAGGGATCATTACTGGTCAATTGTAACAGAACAATGAATAGTACAGCGCAAGAATAGGCCTACAATGTCTGTACCGAATATACGATACAACTTTATTTATCCCAGGAGGGAAATTGATCTGCCAACCGTCATAGACATAGAAAATATAAAAACATAGAAAATAGGTGCAGGAGTAGGCCATTCGGCCCTTCGAGCCTGCACCGCCATTCAATGTGATCATGGCTGATCATCCAACTCAGTATCCCGTACCTGCCTTCTCTCCATACCCCCTGATCCCTTTAGCCACAAGTGCCACATCTAACGCCCTCTTAAATATAGCCAATGAACTGGCCTCAACTACCTTCTGTGGCAGAGAATTCCAGAGACTCACCACTCTCTGTGTAAAGAATGTTTTCCTCATTTCGGTCCTAAAGGAATTCCCCCTTATCCTTAGACTGTGACCCCTTGTTCTGGACTCCCCCAACATCGGGAACAATCTTCCAGCATCTAGCTTGTCCAACCCCTTAAGAATTTTGTAGGTTTCTATAAGATCCCCCCTCAATCTTCTAAATTCCATCGAGTACAAACCGAGTCTATCCAATCTTTCCTCATATGAAAGTCCTGACATCCCAGGAATCAGTCTGGTGAATCTTCTCTGTACCCCCTCTATGGCAAGGATGTCTTTCCTCAGATTTGGAGACCAAAACTGTACGCAGTACTCCAGGTGTGGCCTCACCAAAACCCTGTACAACTGCAGTAGAACCTCCCTGCTCCTATACTCAAATCCTTTCGCTATGAATGCTAACATACCATTTGCTTTCATAAAACACAAAGATACACGACACATGAAGTATGAAGTCAAGACGCCACTTGTCTATCTACACATAACCCAGATCCCTCCATTGACTGCCTCTCCGTATGCCTATCCAAAAGCCTTTTAAATGCAACGTATCTGCTTCACCAACACACCCGGCAACTTATTCCAGGCATTCACCATCCTCTGTGTAAACATCTTGCCCCACACATCTCCTTTAAACTTTGTCTCTCTCAAGTTAAAGCTATGCCCTCTAGTATTGATTTTTCCATCCCCACTGTGGCCAAACAGCATGGATTTGGCAGCCTTTCCTGGAGACCGACGGGCGCTCCAAGCCGCGGGAGCGTGCGGAACTTGCAATCCCTTTACTGGCAATCGAAGTTCCAACTGCGGGGCCTGTAGACTTTAACATCGTGAAGCCCGCGGTAAGAAGAGGCCGATTCAGGAGCTGCATGCCGCAGAGAGAGTTTCAACTGCCCCGAGGCGGGAATGTCGATCACCCCGACAGGGGCTTCGATCGCCGGCTGCAGGGGCTTTGATCACCCCGACTGTGGGTGGTTTGACTGCCCCGACCGCGGGAGATCAAAAGAAGAACTTTATTGGCTTACATCACAGTGAGGAATGTAGAATCCACTGTGGTGGATTTTTTTGTTAACTTTTATCTGGTTGTGTGTCTTGTTGCTTTTCACTTAGTATGGCTATACGGTAACTCAAATGTCACTGTACCTTAACTGGTACAGGTGACAATAAACTGACCTTGAAACCCTGAAACATATATGGAATGAGCTGCCAAAGGAAATGGTTGAAGCATGTACTATTACATTGTTTAAATGACATTTGGACAGGTACATGGATAGGAAAGATTTAGAGGAATATGGGTCAAACAAGGGGAATTGGGTCTAGCTTAGATGGGTATCTCGGTCAGAATGGATGAGTTTGACCAATGGGCCTATTTCTGTGCCGTACGACACCTATGAATTAAAATTGGTTAAATCTTACTTTCAATGGTGTTCTCACAGCATGGAACTTGGATCTGTGCATACGATTAGAGAGTATTTGGGGAATGACCAGACATGCTGAAGACACAAATGCTTCCAGCTTCCCCTCTTCCCCACCATTACTCCCTTCTGCATATGTTTTCACTATTTCTCGGCCATCTTTTTCAGTACCTGCTCTGTGTTTGGTGTGGAGAGTGGTCCCATGACAGACTATGGCAATGGTATGACAACCTTTATATCTCCAAGCAGCTGCCATTGGGAACTGTGCATGTAATAGTCTTACTGCAAATCAGGGTGAATTTCCTGATTCTTTTGTTGCTCAATTGATGTAAGAAGTGAGTCTCCTTTGCTTCAAGAAATAGTTGTTTACAATACCAAAGAATGGTTCACTTCAACTTCTGGACAACCACCAATGGGCAACCAATTTATTATGCTCACTTCCTACTGCTAAAACCGTCAAATTCACAATCATTTGGTATAATTTCCAAAATCTAATATCTTCCTTTTCCTAAATGAAACAACTATACAAACCAATTCCAGGGAACCAATCTAATACTCGATGGGTCATTCAAAACAATAAAATCCCGTGGCTCGTGTAAAGTTTCCTTATTCTCCTAAATAGTACAGGGTTAATGGCACTGTCTGAACCATTTTTACTTTTACTGTAAGTGCCTTCATTTTAGGTACAACCATTTATACAGTGCTTCTTATGCAGCAGTTTTAATGACAAACGTATTCGATGAGGCCACGGCTTCATCTTCAGATGTGAAATCTGATGCCAATTATCTTTTTAAGTGGTCAGATATATCTTTCTGTTCCACGATAACCTGCCCTGACAAATGTCTCAAAGGGATCCCAGCAATCATTTGTCATTCCCTTGACTTCTTGTGCAAGTATAAAATAATCTTTTACTACACACTAACGGCGCACTCTCCTGTTCTCTAATGCCATATTGTCATTTTTATTGCTGGCTTTAATTATGCTCAGATTTTTCTGTTGTTATATTCTTGACAAAAATACCAGATAGAATTACTTTTGTACATGTTTGTTTCCTTACAAACATTTCGTCTTTTCTACCTGGACTTAATTTTATCTTGAACTCTTTTGTTTTGCAAAGTGATAATTGACTACCCATCTTTGAGTGTTAATTGAAATATAATCTACTTTTCTCTCACCATGTCATAATATATCTCCTTCAACTCCAATCTCCTTCAGCCTCATCAGGGCGGCACGGTGGCACAGCGGTAGAGTTGCTGCCTTACAGCGCTTGCTGTGCCACAGACCCGGGTTCGATCCCGACAATGGGTGCTGTCTGTACGGAGGTCTCCCCGTGACCTGCGTGGGCTTTCTTCGAGATCTCCAGTTTCCTCCCACACTCCAAAGACGTACAGGTTTGTAGGTTAATTGGCTTGGTATGAGTGTAAATTGTCACCAGTGTGTCAAGGATAGTATTAATGTGCATGGATCGCAGGTCGTTGCGGACTCGGTGAGCCGAAGGGCTTGTGTCCACACTGTCTCCCTAAACGAAACTAAAAACAAAACAATTTCCCTATAATTGACCACTTGCCCATCCTGAAATCAAACACTGTGTATAATAAATATATCAAAAATGGAAATCACTGTTACGCAATAAATATTTAATAGCAAAGTTGTGCATTACGTCTGAAAGGTTTTCCTTAATGGTAAAGGGCCTGTCCCACTGTATGAGGTAACTCAAGAGCTCTCCCGAGTTTAAAAAAAAATCAAACTTGTAAGTTCGTAGAATGTACGTAGCGGGTACGTCGGAGCTCGGGACATCTCTTAGCGGCTCATAACAGCAGGTACTCAGGAAACGCGGTAAGCTCGTGAAGATTTTTCAACATGTTGAAAAATGTCCACGAGAGCCCCGAGTACCTACGAGCGGCTATTACCGTAATTCTCCGAGTTAGAATCAGGGGGAACTCGGGAGAACTCTTGAATTACCTCGTACAGTGGGACAGGCCCTTAAGGATGCTATAATGCTATACCATTATGAAAATGGAAAAGAAATAGGCCATTCAGCCCATCAAGTCTCACCGCCATTCAATCATGGCTGATCTATCTCTCCCTCCTAACCTCCTTCTCCCCATTACCTCTGACTCCCAATAAATGTTTAATAGAAATAAAGTTGAGAAGAAAACAAATACTTTCCTCAATGTGCTTATGGGTTGCTTATTAATTCTCTCTCAAAATAACATGACAGATAATAGCTTTTTTAAAAAAATCTTCATGGCCTGTTCTGTTCCTCTCAAGACCTTTCAACTCTGCAAAAATCAATCCTGGGTTAGCATGCCAACAGCAGTTACTCCATCACAGGTAAATCCTCTTTTTTGACAAAGAAAATGCTGTGGTACCTCCGTATGTAACACAAAATATGTCCATGTAACCAACATGTAAGCATAAGTCACACTTTTAATCCAGCTAGATTGTAGTAATTATTATTGCACCTTCAAAATGCCCCTTTTCTCATACACGTACACATTAATAAAAAATATATAAAATATCATAGCCTTCATATGCTTATGATTTAGTTTAGGTATGCTATTGTAATCCCTATGACTGAAATTGAGTTTATCAATCTTACTAGTACTGAGCAGTTTAATCTTCAAGTCTTTCTGAAAAAACATATATGGAGCGATGATGTTATATTATTTTATGTTTCATTTTTTGATCTTAATCCTCTATTTCCTGTACTCTTTGATATGTGTACATGATTTCACAATGAAATTCCTATTTAATTTAATATATTGTGATTTAGATGTTGCAAAGGAAATTAAAAACCCAAACGTGGGTTAACTGGAGTCAGAAATACATACTCTTAGATCCTCACAATGGGCGGCATGGTGGTGCAGTGATAGAGCTGCTGCCTTACAGCGCCGGTGACTCAGGTTCAATCTTGACTATGGGCACTGTCTGCGTGATGTTTGTTCTTCCCGTGACTTGCATCGGTTTTCCCTGGGAAGCTCCAGTTTCCTCCCACCCTCCACAGGCATACAGGTCTGTAGGTTAATTGGCTTGGTAAAATTGTAAAATGTCCCTAGTGTGTGTAGGATAGTGATGTGTAGTGATCGCTGGTAGGTACGGACCCGGTTGGTCCAAGGGCCTGTTCCGTGTTGTATCTACAAATTTGGCTAAACCAAACCTGATTCCTTCATCACAAATGAACCATGTCTCTGCACAAATGTATGCGCCTTCCCACAATGACCCTTTGCATTATTTACATCAGGCATGAGTGACAAACAAGTCCCCAACTGGGTACATTCAGCAATCATTGGATCCCCACATCTGGCTCAACAGCACTCCCATCAGAACTCCTGTACGTCCCACACCAGTGTGTCCCACAGTTCACATTCTTTAGTATGGTTAGTTGAAGTCTAAAGCTGGAGTGCTACTTGCTCATACAGGCTGGAGATTCCTCGTGGAGGGTGCCATATTGAGAATTAGGAACTGTAAACTGCCTCTCAAGTGACTCCAAAAATTATGTAAGTAACTGCAAAAATTATTCCCTTTGCTAAAAAAAATTGATTCAACTTTTGCACCTTATTTGTTTTCCATCACAGCCTCACTCATTGCAATGATCTGGATAGTTAATACAATGGTGAAAACTATCATTCCACAGTGTTCCTAAAAAGTAAATCATACGACAATCTTGATTGATTGCATATATACAGACAGTAAGTTCCAAAAATCAAGATGTTGTCGTCCAAGTTAGACTCCCATCCAGATGTTGCACAATCACTGTACTTTGCTGAGCCAGCATCAAAATAGCAAGCGCTGTGGTGGATATCATTAAACTCAACAAAAAATAGTGAGACTACCATTCCTGTGAGATATTTTTTTTTTAAACCTCTGCGAGAGGTTTTACCAAATAACTTCCATGATGCTGCGAATGATCCTTTGCAAATGTGTAACAAAAATAAGAACATTTCTGCACACACTCAGAAAGCTGAGCAGCATCTGCGGAAACAGGAACAAAGTTAATATTTAGGTCTGAGACTCGACTTCTGACGTAGGTCTCAGACCTGAAATGTTAGCTCACTTTATCTTTCCCAAGACTGCCTGACCCACAGTAGTTTCTGTTTTTATTTCAGATTTCCAGCACACTCCCTGTACACACATGACTGCATGGCCAGGTTCAGCTCCAACTCCATCATTAAGTTTGCTGACGACACAGTGGGGGTGGTGGGCCTGATCTCCGACAACGATGGGAAAGTCTACCTGGAGGAAGTGGCTGACCTGGCACACTGGTGTCAGGATAACAGGCACTTCATGAATGTCACAAAAACTAAGGAGCTGATTGTGGCCTTTAGAAGGGAATAACAACCAAAGACATAAACGCCACTGTGGATTCATGGGACATCTGTGGATAGGGTGAGCAGCTTTAAATACCTGAGAGTCCACATCACAGAGGATCAGACATGGACAACACACATTGGCACACTGCTGAGAAAGGCAAGGCAGCGCTTTTACTACCTCAGGCAGCCGAGGAAAGTCAGAGTCTCCCCGAGGATCCTTCAATCCTTCTACTCTGGAGCTGCAGAGAGCATCCTGATAGGAAACACCACAGCCTGGTTTGGCAGCAGCTCTGCCAGGAAGGCTCTGCAGAGAGCTCCGCGGAACTACACTCCCCCCCCCCCCTTGCAGGACCTATACACCTGGAGGTGCAGAACAAGTGTCTGTAGGATCATGAAAGACCCCCACCACCCTAACAATGGACTGTTCCAGCTGCTACGGGTAGGCAAGCGCCTCCGCAGTCACGCAACAAAAACAGAGAGAATGAGACAGAGTTTGATCCCACTGGCCTTCAGAACTGTGAACACTGATCTCACCAGGGCCCCACCATATTCCACATATTGGCCATCTCATGCACACACACATACATGGATACTTATAATGCATACACATAGTTATTTATATTTATTTACATCCACTTCTACTGCAAATAATGTTGCTCTTTTCATTATAAATGTAAACATTATTGTTTTTTTTTATTGTAAATACTGGTTCTGTTGCTTTGCACAATCCCATTAAGCATTGCCACTTTTATTTCACTACGGGTACATCCTGTATGTGTATGTGACAGATAAAGTTCTTGAATCTTGAATCCTCAGATTTAGTTTGATGATTTTGTTTTGCAAGTATGCTATTTCACAATTGAAACCAATTTCAATTTTCAGCTTTCTTTTTTTGTTAATCCTTTGTGTCCCTCTCTCTATTTTGCTCTCTTTAGCTTTGTTAGTGAATTTATCATTTAAATGTATATTTTCTTGTCCAGACTGTTCTTTAATAATTCTTCAGTTATTCAATAAAGAAGAGGTACAGGCTCCTAATCCACCATGGAAGTTGCCAAACTGAAATGGTTAAAATTACAAGCGATATCAAGTGCAATATTGCACAAGAATGAAGTCCTTCTGAAATGAGTGCTTTTCAGATTTTAAATGTATTTTCCATAGTTTTTAAAGTAGGTATTGTCGCAACATTTAGACATGGATACAGGATAGGTTTAGTGGGATATGAGCCAAATGCAGGCAGGTGGGATTAGTGTAGATGGGACATGTTGGTCAGTTTTGGCAACTAGGGACGAAGGGCCTGTTTTCATGCTGTATGACTCATGCTGTATACTTTCATGCACCTCCATGACTCAGAGGTCTTTTGGTATTTAATGGCTTTCAAGGCCTTCTGGGCCAGGGTCTCAGTGGTACTGTGCAGATCCTGCACTGGCTCTGAGTGCTTCTTGGGTCAGATGCAGGTGGGTGGCAAGAACAAGCAGCAGGTTAAACCCAGCACAATTGTCCTGTGGTCTCAAAAAGAGTAAAACTGATAATGGTATCAATAGAGTGCCATTAATAACATAAAACATTTCACACAAGTGTAATGACAAGAAATATGACATTAAATACTTAAGACGCAAGATCAGAAGACAAAAAGATGGGGCCGTTTAGGTATGTTTTTAGGGAATGAAGAGAGGAAGAAGGATTCAGGGAGTTTATAGGAAACCGTCTCCTGAAAGAAAGAACCATTTGAATGATTGATCATGTCAGAGTACAGAAAAAAAAATTAAATTGAAAACAATTGCGTTAATTGAAAACAAAGGGTTAAGCGACCAAAACATCATATTGTGTGCCTGATGCACATGCATATGAATATTTTTAGAAGTTGGCTGGTGTACATAGCTGTGCGGATCAAGATCATGTTTCACATCAGCCTGGTTCTACTCAAGCTCACATTTTCCAGCACATCAATCACATGAATATGAGCACTGGCAATTCTCTGTTTATTTTCCTACCTTTTAGGTCCTTTGAATTTCCCAAATCTGATACATTTAACAATCAAATTAAAGAGAGACCAGTTATACCAAGGAAGATAATGGAAAGTTCCCCTTGAAAGTTGCTTTTCATTGGATTTTCCCTTTCCCCTTGACCTCCATTAGGCTCCTCCAGGATAATAAAACATATGCTCGTAAAATATCTGGCATTGGTGACTTACTATGTGACGAAATCCAAGTTACAACCAAACACTATTGCGGCACGGTGACGCAGCGGTATAGTTGCTGCCTTAAAGCGTCAGAGACCTGGGTTCGAATCTGACTACGCGTGCTGCCTGTAGAGTTTATACGTTGTCCCCGTGGCCTGCATAGGGTTTTCTCCGGGTGCTCCCATACTCCAAAGATGTACAGGTTTGTAGGTTAATTAGCTTGGTAAAATTGTAAATTGTCCCTAGTGTGTAGGATAGTGGTTATGTGTGGACTCCAAACACACCAGGGACAATTTATACTAAACACTAGCTAATGACACAACATAAAATGATGGTGAGTTGGTGGTACAGCATGTAACTCAGTGCCATTGCTATAGTGCTGAATATTTGGATTCAGTTGCAAATGAATCTCAGGACTGTGTAGCTGGACACAGTGGTAACCCCATCTTCAAGTTCACTGATTACACCACCGTTGTTCGAAGAATTACACATGGCAGAGTATAGACGTTTAGTTTAGTTTAGAGATACTGCGCGGAAACAGACTCTTCGGCCCACCGGGTCCACGCTGACCAGCGATCCTCACATATTAACACTATCCTACACACACTAGGGACAATTTTTACATTTACCAAGCCAATTAACCTACATACCTGTACGTCTTTGGAATGTGGGAAGAAACCGAAGAACTGGGAGAAAACCCACGCAGGTCATGGGAAGAACGTACAAACTCCGTACAAACAGCACCAGTAGTTGGGATTGAAACTGGGTCTCTGGCACAGTATTCTCTGTTTGGCAGCAACTCTACCGCTGATCCACCGTGCCGCCCAAGTGGGATAAACCGATTGACCAAATGGTGCCATCACAACAACATGGGTCTGAATGTCAGTAAGACCAAGGAACTGATTGTGGACTTTGGAAGAGGGCCCACAAACTTATCTATATCAATGGGACGGTAGTGGAGTCAAAAGCTTCAAATTTATGGGCGTGCATATTTCTGAAGATCTTTCCTGGACCCAGTAAACTGGTGCAATTATAAAGAGAGCACATCAACGCCTCTACTTCCCGAGAAGATTGCAGAGATTCGGTATGTCAGAGGATTCTCTTGAACTTCTACAGGTGTACACTAGAGAACTTGTTGACATGCATCATGGCCTGGTTCGGCAACTTGAACGCCCAGGAGCGAAGGAGACTACAAAAAGTGGTGAACCCAGTCCATAACCGGGTTCTGACCTCCACAATGTTGAAGGGATTTACCATCAACCTCGCAACCTCATAAAGATAGCCAGCATCATCAGAGACCCACACCACCCTGGCCACACATTCACTTCAACCCTGCCATCAGGAAGAAGGTACAGATGCCTGAATACTGCAATGTCCAGGATCAAGAACAGCTTCTTCCCTACAGACATCGTGCTATTAAACACTACAACCTCTAATGAACTCTGAACTAAATAGACTTTTTGCACTATCATTGTTTGTTTGTTTGTGTTTGTTTGTGTTTGTTTGTTTGAGTTTGTGTGTGGTTTGTGTGTGTGTGTGTGTGTGTGTGCGGTTTGTGTGTGCGTGTGTGTGTGTGTGTGTTTTGTTTGTGTTTTTGCGTGTGTGTTTTGTGTGTGTGTTGTTTGTGTTTGTGTGTTTGTTTTTGTGGGTGCGTGCATGTATGCACACAAACACAAACATTTGTTTCTCGTTTATTACATTGTTTACAGTGTACTATGTTTACATATTCTGTTGTGCTGCTGCAAGTAATAATTTCATTGTTCTATTTGGGACATATGGCAATAAAACACCACTCTTGAGTGATGAGTAAGCTGGGAGAAAGTTCACTGGTTTTTAAATTCTCATTCTGTCTTCAAATTTCTCATGGCCTCATTGCTCACTCCCTTTGTGATCTCCTCCAATTCCACAACCCTCCCAAGCTCCTTCAGTTTTGGCCTTCTGAGTGTTCACATTTTAGTTCCCCCACCAGTTGTCAATCCCTAAAGCTTCGCAAGAAATTCTGTGCTCAAGCCACCAGAGAGAGCTGGACAGGGCTCTTAAAGATAGTTGAATCAGGGGCTATGGAGAAAAGGCTGGAACGGGGTACTGATTGGGGATGATCAGCCATGACCACATTGAATGGCGGTGCTGGCTCAAAGGGCTGAATGGCCTCCTCCTGCACCTATTGTTTATTTTCCACACTACCTGGAGTAACTCAGCAGGATAGGCAGCATCTCTGGAGGGAAGGAATGGGTAACGCTTCGGGTCGAGACGCTTTGTCAGACTGATGACTCATTGAGGGTCTCGACCCGACACATCACCCATTCCTTCTCTCCAGAGATGCTGCCTGTCCCGCTGAGTAACTCCAGCATTGTGGGACATCTTTGATTTAAACCAGCAACTTCAGTTCCTTTGCTCACTATCTCTCTTTCTTCCTTTGAAAGACTCTTTACAAAAATCTTCTCTATCAGGCTTTTGCCCACCTGTGCTAACATGTAGCTTGATAATAGATGGTTACACAAAAAGCTGGAGAAACTCAGTGGGTGCAGCAGCATCTAAGGAGCGAAGGAGATAGGCGACGTTTCGGGTCGAGAATTAGCTTAATAATAGATGTTCTCTAATGCTTCTATGATTGGCTTGGGATGTTTCAATACATTTAATGGACTATGTAAATGTCAAGTGATAGAGGGAGTTATCTAGCAGAAAAAGTGTACAGTTTGAAAGGTAACTAATTATTCCCACTTTTGATATCCTTCCTAGCAATCAGCTGCAGGATAGAATGATAATCAATGCTGCAAATTGCATATAGAAGCAGAAAGGGCACAAAGATATGAGTGGTTGGAGAATCAGGCAAGGAATCGCAACTGCACAGAAGAGTGACAAATTTAGCAGTTGGTTCTCACTGGCATTTTTTAATTTCACTTCCCATCCTGCAGCCAAGCGAGGAAACAGGTAGTGCCCTTGTTGACTAGTCAACCCAGCCAATGGTGGCAGGGGGCTTAATGAACAATTGGTCTCAATCTCACACAATTAACTGGTGAGTGGATCAGTTTTGGAATGGGAACGGTGTTGATTGGCAGAGGGGTGAGAATGCTGACGTTTTGATGCCAGGAGTGCAGATGTAGTTACTGAACATCATAAGGTCATAAGTGATAGGAGTAGAATTAGGCCATTCAGTCCATCAAGTTTACTTCACTGTCCAATCATGGCTGATCTATCTCTCCCACCTAACCCCATTCTCCTCCATTCTCCCCACACCCTCTGACACCTGTACTAATCAAGAAATTATCTATCTTTGCCTTAAAAATATCCACTGCCTTGGCCTTCCCAGCTTTCAGTGGCAAATAATTCCACAGATTCACCACCCCCTGACTAAAGAAATCCCTCCACATCTTCCTAAATGAACGTCCTTTCATTCTGAGGCTGTGGCCTCTAGTTCTAGACTCTCCGACCAGTGGAAATATCCTCTCCACATCCATTCTATCCAAGCCTTTCACTATTCTTCTGTTTCAATGAGGTCCCCCTTATTCTTCTGAACGAGTACCGATTCAGTGCCGATTGCACCCTCATCATAACCTAACCTACATAAGGGAGGGAGCTTTGTATTTTTCAGCTTGAAATTGTGCAATCTGGTACATACTGTAGCATGTTTTTTAACTTACACTTGAATGCAACATTTATGCATCAAATTGGATTAGGTATGAATAAGGTTAGGCTAAATGACATTCCTAACTACATTCCAGAGTAGAGCCAGGCTCTGATCAACACGTGCAGCACATGAATGATCTTAGTATATTCATGCATGGAAATCAGATTATAAATCATGCTGTTATGCATATATATAGAGAAACAAAAACATAGAAACAAGGCACGAGGAGTCAGACTTCCATCAATGTTCTGCACAAATAAATCAATCAACCTTTGACTATAGAAACAAGATGAAAATAATGCCACATATTCAACCAAGTATGTGGCTCAATGAAATTAAGATATATATGGAAAACATATATATGGAAACAGGTCCTTTGGCCCACCAAGTCCACACACACCAGTTCTATCCTACATGCCAGGGACAATTTACAGAAGCCAATTAACCTACAAACCTGCACTTCTTTCAGATGTGGGAGAAACCAGAATATCCAGAGAAACCACATGTGGTCATAGGGCTAATGTACAAATACTGCACAGACAGCACCCGTAGTCAGGATCAAATCTGGGTCTGTGGTGCTGTAAGGCAGCAACTCTACCACTGCGCCACCGTGCCACCCCGTTAAATTAATTTTTATGTAATATATTTATTATGGTGTCACGTCAATAAAGATGAACACATGATTCTGATTTCTGCCCTTAGTTGGATAACACACATCTCCAGTCATTGTGTTTTACAACTATATGGCTGGTTTTCAACCTCTTCAGTCTGAAGGTCTCGACCCGAAACATCACCTATTCTTTCTGTCCAGAGATGCTGCCTGTCCTGCTGAGTTACTCCAGATTTTTGTGTCTATCTTCCATTTAAACCACCATCTGCAGTTCCTTCCTACACTCTTTGTTAAGCAAAACAGGTCCTGTTCGCATAATATTATTCACCTCAACTAAGTCTTTTCTTCACCTCCGTTGCTGCAGAGACTATAATCCCAGTTATCAAATCTTTCTTCAAAGTGAAAAAAAAATTCCAGCCCTGCCAACATGTTCATAAATTGCATTGCATCCTTTCTATAGTGTGTCATAGTCTTACAGCATAGAAACAGGCCCTTCATCCCAACTTGTGTATGAGGATCAACATGCCCCATCTAAACTAGTCCCATTTATCTGCATTTGGCCCATATCCCTTTAAACCTTCTGTGTGCCAGTGTGTAAGGGTGTGTGTCAGTGTGTGTTAGGTTGTGTGTGAGAGTGTGTGTCAGTGAAGCGGCGACAACACCCTAAGTGACCAGAGGCTTAGCGATGTCCGGGGAGCGTTTCCCTCTTTCCCCCCCAGGAATGCTGGCCAGCCTAAATGCTCTGTGTCCAGCTGAGGTCCGGGGGAGGTGAAGGACAGTGACCCGGGGGTCCGGGGGAGGTGAGGGACAATGACTCAGGGATCCGGGGGAGGCGAGGGTCAGTGATCCGGGGGTCGGGCCTCGGAGCGGAGCCTTAGCCGGAGATTCATCCCCGCGGCTCCAGAGGCACACCGATGCCCCCACTCACCCGGTCCGCTCCTAGCTCCAGGCTGAGGTTAAAATTCCATCGGGTGTGGACAGGGCAGCCACCAGTCACAGAGTTGCTGGAGGTGAGGGTGGGAGGTGTGAGCGGTGCTTCAGGGGTCAGTGCTGGGACCATCGTCGAGTCTCACCTATCACACCATCTACATGGGAATGTGAATGTGGGTGAAGCAGCATCTGTGGAGCGGTTGACATAAATGTTGGAGAAATGCTTGAGTATGAAGATGGGTCAAACTCAGACATAGATGCTACCTCACCCGCTGAGTTTATTCAGTATTTTTGTCTACATTGCCATTTTAAATAGTGTGCGATGGGCTTAAGCCAATCAAGTTGCTCGTCTTTATGGGAAACCCGCCGACAGAAAACTATTCTCATTGGTGAGTGTGGAGGAGTGTGACTTTATTTATTTATGTATATTTAAAGAATATATATTTTTTGAGCGTGAGAAATTCTGTCATTAGCATGAGAATTTCATGAAATGCGTGAGAGTTGGCAGCCCTGCACTCCAGAGCCAGCACATCCTTCCGCAGACATGGTGCCCAAAATTGCTCACAATATTCCAATTGCATGCTTACGAGCACCTTATATAGCCTCAGCACTACATCCCTGGTTTTGTATATAAGCCATAAACCCTCTCCAAAGAGTGAACTTTCTTGGGAAGTATGAAGGAATTTGTTTGAGAGGCTGGAAGCAGCTCAGGCTCCTTCTAGCCCACGAGTCTACATCGAACATAGAACAGTACAGGAATGGCCCTTCGGCCCACAATATTTCTGCCAAACATGGTTCTACTTTCATTCAGAGCAACAAACAGATGATCTTTTTCGATTCTGACCGCAGCCCCCAACATCAAAGATGCCAAGCGTAGCCAATTTGGTTTACAACCCAACATTAACTAGTGGCCAAGTGCACTGAATATTGTGAGAAATATGGGCCAGAAGTCAATGAAATGTAAACTTCAGAACACATTTACACTAACATCCACTAGATGGTACGTAAGTTCATCCATGTGTATTCTATCCACATAGAACAACAGTGCAACACAGGAATAGGCCCTTCTGCCCACAATGATTGCGCTGAACATGATGCCTTTAAAGTGATCTCATCTGCGTGTACATAATCCATATCGCTCTATTCCATGCTCTTCCATAAGGTCATAAGTGATAGAGTAGAATTTGGCCATTCGGGCCATCAAGTATACCCCGCCATTCAATCATGGCTGATCTATCTCTCCCTCCTGACCCCATTCTCCTGCCTTCTCCCCATAACCTCTGACACCCGTGCCTATCTATAAAAGCCTCAAACGCCACTATTGTATCTGCCTCCACCACCAAACCTGGCAATGGTTCCAGGCCCCCACTAAATAAATTGCTCCCCACATCTCCATTAAACATTCCCCCTCTCATCTTATAGCTCTGCCCTCTAATATTGGACATTTCCACCCTGGGAAAAAAGGTTCTGAATGTCTATCCTATCTATTTCTCTCATAATTGTATATACCTTATGTAATATTCCCTCCTGGAGCTGTGGGTCCCTTTTACATTATGCTGCTGTTTCCCCTGAATCTTGTGACTTAGATTGTTGGCTCTCTGTGATTTGTATCTCTCTTATTCCAAATATTCTTTCATATTTTATTGCAGTGTTACAACCCTGTTGAGTGGGCCCAAGTAAATACAAATCTGCCATTGTCAGGTTAAATATTTTTGAGTTGTTGTAGATGCATTAGATCTCATGTATCTCTAAGCTCTGGAATAGCACATCTCTGTTATGTTTGAACCAAGATATTAGCCTGACTTAAGGCACTATGGAAAAGATTAAGGTACTGCTATAGCCAAACAATGTGGTGACCTCTTTTTTCAGAGACTGCCATCGAATTGTTTGCATTTAGTTCAGCATAGTTTCATTAGACATACAGCGCAGAAACAGGCTCTACGGCCCACCAGCGATCCTCGCACACTTACACTATCCTACACACACACTAGGGACAATTTACATTTACACCGAGCCAATTAACTTACAAACCAGTACGTCTTTGTTGCGGGAGGAAACCAAAGATCTCGGAAAAAACCCACTCAAGTCACAGGGAGAACACGTACAGACAGCACCCATGGTCAGGAACAAACCCGGGTCTCTGGCGCTATAAGGCAATTGCTCTACTGCTACTGCCCTTAATTATCGTTTATCTTAACCAAATGATAGCACATCCAACCCAGCAGTACTCGCTTGGTACTGATATGTGCTGCCGACATTCCAATACCGACTACATATTTAAAAAATGCCATAGTTATAAATAATTTTGGGATTTCCTGAAAGGCTTTTCCGAAATATATCTTCCTTTTCTCTTGGCACATACTTTCCACAAACCATCAGCAGTCATCAAGCACGCCACCCATATTAATTTATTTCTACTAAACATATATATTTAATGCCGGAGGCATAATTTGATCCATGATGTAATTTGACGTTGTCAAGGCAAATACATATGTTAGGCAGAAGTGAGTGTGAACCTCTCTCATACAGCAGTGTAATATACTAACAACTGGTAACTGATAGACACAAAATGTTGGAGTAACTCAGTGGGACAGGCAACATCTCTGGATAGAAGGATGTTTTGGGTCGAGACACTTCTTCAGACGGATAGCTGTTAACTGATAACAATACTAATTATCCTAATAATAATTAACTGATAATTCATGGTATTATTGTTTATTGTACCCTTATTTGTTGTGTCATGTGTTAATATACCTGTAAAACTGCAGCTAACAAGAATATAATTGTTCTCATCCCAGTGCTGGTGAATATTAAACACTCTTGACAATTAGATGGGGAAAACTATAACAGACAGCTTAGCAGTGGAACATTTGCAATGGGAAGGGAGAGCAGCCAGAAGTTGTTATGCACGTCGACTCAAACAAACTAGGAAGGAAAAGGCAAGACGGACTCCTCTTTGGTTATAGGGGCACTGTGACAACCCTATTACCATTTATAACCTCTAAAATGATTTCCTAAAACTTGAACATTTTCACTTATTTTAAGATGCAATGTAGTAGTGAATTAGTAAAGTGACAATGTTGCCACATTACTGTACAATTTCACATTTTCACAAAAGGTCATTTTGGATATATTAAGGGGGCTCTCGCTCCTTAGAGTAAGAACGTCATATTCCAAGAAAACATTTCTGCTTTAAAACTACCGTCAGCATTTCTTCCTCATTTAATTAAAAGAAGACAAGATAGATCACTCTTCAATTAAAATATATATATTTGATCCACACAGATAGGATAGTCCCAAGTTTGCTGAGTGAGCTGAGGTCAATTGGAATGCCAGCACAGGGACAGTGGGTTGATATTAGATGTAACCTTAGCGTCTCTCGGTTAGGAAAGAGTAAAGCTCAGCCAGGGTTCCTGCATCTAATTTTCTGGTTAATAACCTCTAATGGAAGTGTGTCAAATTTCAGATGAGGACAGAATCCAGTATGCTGCAATGTTTAGTTTAGTTTGGTTTAGAGATACAACAATATAACAGGCCCTTCAGCCCACCAAGTTCACGGGGAAGGAGTGGTAGGGAAATGTCCATTTTTGCCCATTGTCCACTATAATGGGCCTGTCCCACTTAGGCGATTTTTCAGTGGCCTGCCGGCGACTGTCAAGTTGCCAGCCGTCGCCTGAAAAACCAAGAACTGGAACAGCGACTATCAGAGTGGAACACACACAAAGACATTGCTTCCTTCACCAGCCCATGTGAATCTTTTAGACAGCGCTCCCCCCACTTGCCCTGTCTAAAAAATTCACACGGTGCAAAATTAAGGTGATACAGACACACACCATGATGACAGGAAGGTTGGCGCTGTAAAAAGACGGCTAAAGCACAGTGTATGGTAAGTCCTTTAAAGGGGGGGGGGGAGAGGGGGGGAGAGGGGGGGAGAGGGGGGGAGAGGGGGGGAGAGGGGGGGAGAGGGGGGGAGAGGGGGGGAGAGGGGGGGAGAGGGAGTGGAGAAGGAGTGGAGACAACTTTTAAGAAACCAGAGATACACGGCTTTAACTCTGTTATTTTGCAATGTTAAATATCTTAACACCAGACACATCATGAAAACTGACCAGCTGAATAATGCACCAAAAAATAACTTCCCATAAAGAATAGTATCTGAACATGAATTAGCTTCTTTACCAAAGGAGAGGAAAAAACGAGCAGGTAAAACACATAAAGGACATAAAATTTTATGATCTTAAACTCTGATCAGACAAATGATTTATGGAACAGTCGATAAAACGTTCAGCAGAGGGAAATAAGAAACACAAGAACATTTGTAAAGTAGTGGAGGATTCTGTTTTGTGGGCTGTAGTATATAACGGGTCCACAAACCAAAAACAGTGCAAAATAGTGTGTCTCAGCACTTTCCTTGCTATCAACCAAGTGCTGTACCATTGGATCTTTCCCCCACCAAATCCTTGATTTTGTTTTCCATGACTTAGGGCGGCACAGTGGAACAACGGTAGAGTTGCTGCCTTACAGTGCCGGGTTCGATCCTGGCTACGAGTGCTTGTCTGTACAGAGTTTGTACGTTCTCTTCCTCCCACACTCCAAAGGCGTCCAGGTTTGTAGGTTAATTGGCTTGGTATTAATGTATAAAAAACGTAAAGTTGTCCCAAGTGTGTGTAGGGTAGTGTTAAGGTGCGGGGATCGCTGGTCGGTGCGGACATGGTGGGCCAAAGGCCCTGTTTCCGCACTGTATCTCTAAACTAAACTAATTGCTTAAGGATTTCAGAAGGTTTCCACCGTGCTGCAAGTGACTGTGCTCTGTCATATCAGTCATTCTAAAATATTACCAGAATTACATCCGGCGTTAAAACTTCTAGTGGTTTTGCACTATGCTTGCGATTCTTTTGAAAAATGGATATGTGTGGAACATATTGCATTCATATGAGGGATTTCAGTCTATTTGTCAGCCTCTGATTCTGTTCCCTGTGAAGCGTATAAGGGAAAGAGCAATCATTCTCTTCTACAATGTTACTTCCACGAATAGACAAAAATGCTCAATATTAATCCAAATGGAATAGTTGAGCACTTCAGCTTTATGGTGAAGGTTCTGCACCAGCTATTTTCGAATATATTCTTTATCGGAGAACCAAATTAACTTTTATTTTGTGTGTTTCTGTGTCTCTAATTCTGCATCATAACTTTCTTTCTTAAAATAGAACATCAGTCTGACAGATGTTTCATGACATAACAGGTGTGTATCTTCAAAGCTAAAGGGGTAATTACGGCAATTTATACGTCTCCCACTTTGCCTCAGTTGCTAAGTGGAATAGCTGGCATGGAACTCAGCCATTCCGACAAGGAGGGATAAATTTGAAGTCTGCGTTGAGTTAACTGGTAAGAGCCAATAGGTATGCTACAATTGTTTTTCAATATCATTGGATCAGGTTTAAGCAGAAGGAAAAGTGTGACCATTGATCGCCGCTTATTGGAAAGCAGTCACTTGTGAGTGTTAGATAAAGGCAGGAGACTAGGCATTCTCCTCTCCTGCTTATGTTCATAAGGTCAAAAGGCCACAAGTGATAGGAATAGAATTAGGCCATTCAGCCCATCAAGTCTACTCATACTCATCAAGAGAACTCATACTAATCACGAATCTATCTATCTCTGCCTTAAAAATATCTACTGACTAGGCCGCCACAGCCTTCTGTGATGAAGAATTCCACAGATTCTACTGTCTACTTTGTCTATTCTGAGCAAATAAATGTCACTTCATATCCTTCCTAAAAGAACGCCCTTTAATTCTGAGGCTAAGACCTCTAGTCCTAGATTCTCCCACTAGTCGAAACATCCTGTCCAAATCCACTCTATCCAAGCCTTTCATTATTCCATATGTTACACGGAGGTGCCACCTCATTCTTCAAAAATTCCAGCGAGTACAGGCCCAGTGCCGACAAACACTCATCATAGGAGCAACGTTGCCCTTATCACATTGGTGGAAATGTATAAAGAAGCTGAATACTCACTATTTCCTTTTTCTCCCCGTTGCACAAATTTAGAATTCAGCACTTTGAAGCTGCACAAAGTTACTGGAAGTACCAAGTGCCTATAGAACTGTTATTTTGCATTGCAAAGAATGAAAAAGCAGGAAAATAAACTGCAATAACACATTGCTTTGATAGAAAGGGGTCCTTAACCATTTAACCTCACTATATAATAAAATTATTATGGAAAACAGCTATCGATGTAACTAGGTATGTTACAAAACTTACCTTAAGCGGCGCTGCAGTTCTGCCAATCCCCGTGTGCGCGACTGTGGCGCCTTTCAGAGGGGGGGCGGGTTTAAAATGCCGTTTTTCTCCAGACAATTCAAATCGATCCATCTCAGGGGTTTTCGTTGCTAAAGAAAAATCGCTCCACCATTTGTTTTATGAAGGTATTTTTAAACTACGCTAGATCATTTATTAGCAAGAGTAATTAAAAAATCATCTTCTAAAGCCGTGAACGCCGACAATGGGACGGATTTTACGTAGGGTTTATTTTTACATAAAAACATGGTTCTTAGGAAGCCTTTAATCAAATTTTCATGTTGCGAAAAGATGACAAAGAATATATACAAACCGGCAGTATTTTTCCTGCCGACTGTGGGTTAAATTCACCGCAAACCGCAACGTTCCAATCCACCGCGTTCCACTAAAACCCACTTGCAAGTTGATTTAAATGGCTATTAATTTACGGGAATTAAACACTAAATTCCTTCCATTTGGCCTATAAATTCATGAAAATGAGATTTTAAAATCTTGTTATATTGTGAATTATTGTGTGAATGTTATTTGGACACTTAGGCAGTTTAAAAATGTTTATCTTTACTTAAGAAATTGATAGATGTTTAGATCCAGTAATTGAATTTTGTAATTAGCTACTATTAGGTAACTAACTAATTATATGCTTTAATTTCAGGTCACCCAAGTAAGATTGTTTCATATTTGTTTCAGAATGCTTCAATCTATAATAACTGAAAATTTCATTGAGTTCTCATAATTTTTAAGAAAGTTATGGGCTTTTGACTTTCCTCGATCACATCTTTTGAGTAAAGTCGATGGAAAGGCAACGGGGAACAAGATGATATTTTCTGAGTATGAAAATGGCCATAACATTTTGAATATTGAAGATATGAAAGTGAATTAGGTGTCAAATTAAACTTATTTTTATGCTTTATCTGATGGGATAAATTGCAGACTTGATTTTTTAAATCTCAAAATTTTGTAACATTGCTAATGTAACACACAAGCTCTAACAGCATTGTATTTGCACCCCAACATTTTGGAACAAATAATATTATCAGATGAAAATCACTAATATGATTTAAATTTGTTTTTTCAGATTTTTCTCGGCTTAAAATATTTTCTTACATTCTTATTATTTAGAATACTGGAGCATAAATTCATACATGGTTTAAATTGATACAAGCATTTTAAAATAGGAGCTTCCCTGTACCCTCACAATTCCTGTCATGTTGCCTCGTGATTGATCCGGCTGGTAGTTTTACTCCTTCAGTGTGTCCAAATGGTCACTTGCATCTTTTGAATTGAGGAACTGGGGTTTGGGTGTTACATTCCTAAGATGCTTGGGTCTTCACCTAACATTTGCACTCTTCATTTACTCAGCATTCACCCTTCATTAGGGATCACTGCATGGGGTAGCAACCATGTGGTAGAAAGCATGGCCCAGGAGCAATTTATCACTTTATTACCAATCCTGCCTTGGATCAAGAAACCTTCCTGATGTGTTTTACTTAAAATATAATTCACACATTATGAAAGGAATAAAGAAAGCACATATTTCATTCAACCATTTAAGCTGTTGCCCTCCAAATATTTAAAAACCTGAAGCAAATTGACAAAATAAAATGCACTTTTAATAGAGGAAGGTTTTGTTTCTTCGGTAAATAACATTTGTAAATATTTAGTAATTTAATTCAGAAATGCAATACTCAAAAGCCTGAGAGTTAAACTATTTCATCTGGAGTACAATAGCTCCGATTGTCTAAGGGTCATTTTAAAAATGGAAAAGGCCAATGTGGAGGTTATATCAAAGAACTGCACATTTCTTTAATCTGGCCGTAGCCAGATACTTACAAAGTCACATGCCTCAGATGTACTTTTTTTCTCTCTCTCTTCCTGGGTCTGTGTCTTAAAGGCTTTGTGCTGCTGCCAAAAGCCACTTTGCCCAACCATCAGCAGTCAGATTAATGGGCAATCAATACCCAGTGCATTGCGGAACCATTAGCATTGCAAAAGCAGTTATTCCGCTGTCTCCTGTGACAGCTATCTCATGAAAGTCTTGCCTTCCCCTTCCCCCTCTTCCAGGAGACGATTTCTGCATCAAACAGCACTAGACAGGAATAAAACCACGCTAATGTCATTTTGCCGAGTGTGCATTAATAATACAGTTTTGGCAGATAGCCATTATTCCTACCAAGAGATGTATGATCATTATCACCGCAGACTGACATCCAGATGGTCCTGAAAGAGCCCAAATCCCTTCGCAACTTGGGCAAGGTATCCAATGTCACCCAGTGTCGGACTCAAATATGTTGCCTTAATGTTTAACTGTCACATCTCCCTTTTTATTCTCGTTCTTTAACCTTTATTTTACTCCTTTGTTCCTCTGCACATTGTCCTATGCTTCAGTCCACAACTGTTTCCATGGAAATCATTCATTTATCTTCAAGGATGTATTGGTTTTTAAAAGGAAACTGCATAAAGGATATGAAAATGCATCACTTTGATAGCAGATGACATTTTTCTAGTATTCTTTTAATGAAAAACATTAAATCAGTCATGCCTGCGCTGTGTCTCTTCCCATTGCATCTTGTGTTTCAGTTAATTCATTACAGAGTTGATGACTAGATATAGCTCATTCATCCTGTGTGCATGATCAATTTGTTATACATGCCAAAAAATTTAAAGTATTCGTTAGATAATAAATTGCACCTAACTATGAGAAATATGTTTTCTCATTTTAAGGGCTTAGTTAAGTAAAATCAATATTTTATTATATTTGATTATCTGTCCTTTGTCTTCAAGGAGATGTGATCCATGTAATGTGTACCTACCATAGACTTTGCCAGGATCAGTTCGGGCCGTGTTTTGTAAAAAGCTGCCAGAACTAAAACAATTAAACAAAGGCCGCCCATGTTTTTTAAAAAAATCAAACTTCCTTCATTTATTTTCTAAAGGAGATTATTCATCCTTGAGCTGGAGTTTAAGGGTATATTTAACCCTCTAGAGCCCAGTGCAGTTGAGCATTTGAATATGAATTCATGCAGTGTGGTGGAAAAGCAATTCAACAATAGCGCAGCGATAGAATTGCTGCCTTACAGCACTTGCAGTGCCGGAGACCGGGTTTGATCCTGACTAAGGGTGCTGTCTGTAAGGAGTTTGTACGTTGACCCGGGTTCAATCCTGACTACGGGTGCTGTCTGAACAGAGTTTGGACGTTCTCCCCGTGATTACGTGGGTTTTCTCCGAGATCTTCGGTTTCCTCCCACAATCCAAAGACGTACAGGTTTGTCAGTTAATTGGCTTGGTGTATGTGTAAATTGTCCCTAGTGTGGGTGTGTAGGATAGTGTTAATGTGCGGGGATCGCTAGTCGACACTGTTTCGGTGGGCCGAAGGGCCTGTTTCCACGTTGTATCTCTGAACTAAAAAATAAACGAATACTGTGCATCAAAACCAAACACAATCCTCTACTTTCGAGAGCACTTTCTAACAAAGTCACTGCATAGTGGAGCGTTGCTTTAACATATGCTAGTTCTTTCCTCTTTGCATTAAGTAAGCAGAAGTCTATTCTAAGTCATCAACAGTTGTTCTGACTAAACAATGCCAGCTCACAACAGACCATCAAGCGTCATAGCAGATGAAACTGAACTATTTAGTAGTGTTTAACATATGTCTTCACAATTCTTTCTGAAATTGTCCCTTATTAATTTGTGCCATTTGAGCCTTTACCTTTTACCGTCCTCAAATACTGCAATCTGATTGGTGGAGTTATGCTCACAGTGCAAAGAGGAAGAAAGCTGCAGCATTTTATCCCAGCAGCAATTTAAAAAAAGGGTCAATACAGTTCCGAATCAAAATCATGTGAGTTGGAGAGGAAATTGGGAGATTTGGTCTATTATGTGCCTGATGTTCTTCCAGGTTGTTTAGATTAGTTTGGTTTATTGTCACATGTAATGAGGTACCGTGAAAAGCTTTGTTCGTTTGCTAACCATCAGCGGAAAGACAATACATGATGATTACAATCGAGCCATTCACAGTGTACAGACAAATGATAAGGGAATAATGTTCAGTGCAAGGTAAAGCCAGTAAAGTCGGTCTAAGATAGTCCGAGAGTCACCAATGAGGTAGATAGTAGCTCAGAACTGCTGCTACTCAGCACTAGTTGTGGTAGGATAGTTCAGTTGCCTGATAGCAGGTGGTAGAGACTACAGATTTGGGTGGCATGACAAAAGAAGCCTTGCTGTGGGGGTGTTGAAAGTGTGAAGATTGCAGTCATTTTACGCCTGCACTGAAGAAAGAGAATATTCAGAGTTGTGGATTAGATGCTTATCAAGCAAGCTTCTTAGTCCGTGGCAGTGTTGTAGCACTCATATAGGCAAGTAAAATATAGTTGATCATACTTCTGTTGTCATTGCGGAAAACCTTTGGGGGGGGGTGAAGTGAGGGTGTTCATTGAAAAATGGCCAGCCTTCAAATAAGTGTTTCTGGCTATAGGTGACTTTAGTGATGTGGATCATGGCAGATTAATTGATGATAATGGCATGAAATGAGGGGATGATGGTGAGAAGGGAAGAAGCTTTCAGGTGTTTGTAGAGAAGCCTAATATTATAGTTATTATTGACCACAATCAGTCAAATTGTGACCATCCTGGCCACACATTCCAGGGGGCGCTGGACTGCCAGCAGCCTCTGCCTGCAGCCCGTTTGTTTTTCCACCTTTTTTTTATTTTTAGTTAGTTTAAAGTGTGTTTTCTGGGGAAACTTTAACTTTTTTATGTGGGGGAGGGGGGCAGGGTAAGGGGGAAACTGTTTCCCAGTCGCTTCCTGGCGGGGACGCGACTATTTCTCCGAGTCGCGTCCTCGCCCCCCACCTCGCGGCCTACCTTCTGGATCCGAGCGGCCTTTCCTGCCGCGGACCGGGAACCGGACCAGAGCTGCAACAGCGGCGGTGGCGCTGGAGTCACCACGGAGCGGGCGATGCCTACCTGGGTCGCCGTTGGAGCTCCGGACCGTTGGGCCGCCGCTCCAACATCGTGGAGCTCTGGTTTAGAGAGTTCCCAACGCGGGCGGCGCTCACCGTCATCGTGGAGTCCTGGGGCCCTTTGCCGAGGGCCTCCAGCGTTGTGTCTCCACCCGGCGCGGCCAGTGGACTTTGGGAGCCCCGGACTCCGGTAGGAGGGGGCCGACTCGGGGTCCAGGCAGCTGAGGACGTCCCCCAGCCCCGACATCGGACTTACATCACCTCGGGGAGCAGGCCTGAACACCGGGCCGCCCGTTGCGGCGACTGCAGGGGGCTCGGGGAGGCCCCCGACCACGGTGGAACAGTGGGGAACATCAGGGGAAGAGACTGACTTTGGTGCCTTCCCACACAGTAGGACATTTTGACCCTGCTGTGGGGGGATGTTTTATGTTGAATTCTATCTACTCCATGTTGTGTTCTTTATTTATTTTTTTTAATGTATGGCTGTATGGCGATTTAATTTCACTGTGCCAATTGGCACAGTGACAAATAAATGCATCTCATCTCATCTCATCACATTTATCTACCTTCAGGTAGAAGGTACAGGAGCCTGAAGACTGGAACGACCAGGTTCAGGAATAGTTACTTCCCCACAGCCATCAGGCTATTAAATCTGGCTCGGACAAAATTCTGAACATTAATAACCCATTAACTGTTATTTGTACTTTATCAGTTTATTTATTCATGTGTGTATATATTTATATAATGGTATATGAACACACAGATCTGTTTTTGTAGTCAATGCCTACTATGTTCTGTTGTGCTGAAGCAAAGCAAGAATTTCATTGTACTATCAGGGACACATGAAAATAAACTAACTTGAACTTGAAAATAACAAAAGCAGGCACTTCCACCTCATCTCTGGAATTTGCCTTATTTGTCCACGGATAAACAAAGGAGACCATTTTTGAATTATGAAAGGGATGCTTTCCTGGAAAATGTTTTGTTAAGTGGCATTTGTGAATCGAAAAGTTGGGGTAAATTGTTGTTCACATTGAAAAATAGATTTGTTCATCGAAGATATGTAATTCCCCCCCCCCCCAAAACAAAAATCAATAACATTATAGTAACATTTCATAAACAGAGCAATCATAAATCAAGGATTATTTATGATGAGAACGGAAGACACAAGCTGATCACTGGAGCAGGATATGAATGTATTTCAGTGTAGAAGCAATCGTTGATTACATTACACCTTCCATCAGATGCACATGCTTGAGATTGTGTTGAGGTAATTGGACCCATTTAATTTATTTTCTCCATTTTATGGACTGAGTAGGTCTGGCCTATTATCCATTGTTTTAGCTGAATGCTATTTTTATGCCTGCAATGGAACTGTTTGGTTGGAACCATTACTAATTATGGAACACAAGACATCAGAAACACAGCTGGGATGTTTGTTGGGTCTCATAATCTCTCCTACATCCAACAGACACAGACATTTCCAGTGTTTTTTTAATCACAGCCATTAACATTCACTTTTGGCCATGTGTTGATAAGTACTATTTCATCAGTATTGTGAACAGGCCTTTTTATTGGAATGTTCCATCTTCCATTGGAAGATGGGAAATTAATGCTTGAGTCCAGCTCAACTTCAAAGATATACACAGCTAAGTGTTTATATTGGTGTCATCAGTTATACATTTAAATGTCTGAGATTTCCTCATCTCTTACTGCAGCTATAGTCCTCTCTGACTGACAAACTACCCAGGACTGAGGGAGTGCACCCTACAAAATATGGTCTTTTGAGCTCAGAAGATCATGTGATAGGTGCAGAATTAGGTCATTTGGTCCATAAAATCTACTCCGCCATTCAATCATGGCTGATCTACGTCTACTTCCTAACCCCATTCTCCTGCCTTCTCCCAATAACCCATACTAATCAAGAATTTATCTATCTTTGCCTTAAAAATATCCACTGATTTGGCCTCCACAACCATCTGTGGCAAAGAATTCCACAGATTCACCACCCTCTGACGAAATAAATATCTCCTCTTCCTTCCTAAAATAATGTCCTTTTATTCTGAGGCTATGACTTCTAGTCCAGGACTCTCCCACTAGTGGACAACATCCTCTCCACATTCACTCTATCCAAGTCTCTCATTATTCTGTACGTTTCAATGGGGTCCCCCTCATTATTATAAAATCCAGTGAGTACGGGCCCAGTGCCGTCAAACACTCATCATATGTTAACCTATTCATTTCTGGGATCATTCTTGTTAAGATGGTGCGGCAGCATCTATGGAGCGAAGGAAATAGGCAACGTTTCGGTCCGAAACCCTTCTTCAGACTGATGTACGGTGTGGGGTGGGGGGGGGGGGGGGGGGGGGGGGGTCGGTGTAGGTAGGAGAAAGGAAGAGGAGGAGCCCGAGGGCTGAGGGAGAGCTGAGAAGGGGAGGAGACAGCAAGGGCTACCGGAAATTGGAGAAATCAATGTTTATGCCACTAGGGTGTAAACTGCCCAAGCGGAATATGAGGTGCTGCTTCTCCAATTTCCAGTGATGTTTACTCTGGCCATGGAGGAGACCCAGGACAGAAAGGTCAGATTTGGAATGGGAGGGGGAGTTGAAGTGCTGAGCCACCGGGCGATCGGGTTGGTTAATACGGACTGAGCGGAGGTGTTCGGCGAAACGATCCCCATGCCTACGCTTGGTCTCACCGATGTGGATCAGTTGACATTTAGAGCAGCGGATGCAAAAGTTGAGGTTGGAGGAGATGCAGGTGAACCTCTGTCAAACCTGGAACGACTGCTTGGGTCCTTGAATGGAGTCGAAGGGGGAGGTAAAGCGACAAGTGTAGCATCTCTTGCAGTTGCAAGGGAAAGTGCCCGGTGAGGGGGTGGTACAGGAGGGAAGGAAAGAATTGACCAGGCAGTTACGGAGGGAGCGGTCATTGTGGAAAGCAAACGGGAGGGAGATGGGAAGATGTGGCAAGTGGTGGGGTCACTTTGGAGGTGGCGAAAATGACGGAGGACTATTTGTTGTACGTGACGGCTAGTGGGGTGAAAGGTGAGGCACTTTTGTCTACCTTCAATTTTCCAGCATCTGCAGTTCCTTCTTAAACAAAACATCATTCCTGTTAACCTCCTCTGGACCCTCTCCAGAGCCACCTTCCTCAGATATGGTGCCCAACATTGCTCACAATATTCCAAATGTGACCTGACCAGCGACTTATAGAACCTCAGTATTATTTCCTTGTTACATCCCAGCATTACATTATATCTCTTGTAATAAATGCTAGCATTGTATTTGCTATCTTTACTACTGATTCGATTTGCAGAAACTTTTTGGGAACCCTGCACCAGCACTCCCATATCCCTTAGCACCGATTTCTGGATTCTCTCCCCATTTAGAAAATAATCGACACCTTTATTCCTACTACCAAATTTACTATTATACAATATAAAGCAAATGCAATGGCTCTTTGAAAGAAATTCCTCGAGGGATTAGGGGCACCTTATAAAAACATTAATACATGACTTGCGCACAATTTTGCAAAAGCTAATGTCTTGATTATTCATCTTAAGTATCCAAATGACATGGATACTTAAGCATATTAATAAGGATATGTGACTTTCACTTTCTGAGGCTACATATTAGATATCACATTATTACAGACACAATACTATTCTTTTGAACGGGAAAGAAAACCAGCTGAGCCATCTACAATCTAATTTAAAGTTCTTAAATTAGATACTTTCTTTAGTGTGGCTTCCATCTTTTATATCCCTTTAAAGTAAATTTTAACTTCAAGTTCTGGAGTGGGAGATTGCAACCTTCACGTGGTTCACCCTGTTTCGACTAATGCAATCAAACCGACGTGCCCAAACAAGATCAAATAGAACAAGTTGACCTGCAACTTTAGGCTGTGCATGCCATACGCAAGAAGAAGAAGACTTCAAGTTCGAAGAAGCAATCAACTGTTATCTTTACTTCATGGATGTGCCCATTTTAGGATCCGAGTGTACATATTTTCTTGAAGGAGGCCATTCGGCCCATTGAATAAAGGCTGGCACAATGCATGAGTTATCCACGTGTCTGCCTCCCCCAACATCTCCTCCAATCCTACAAATCTTTCTCCTTTCAAGAACTCGGTCATTTTCTCCTTTAACACCATATTATTAGATTTTAATCTGGAAGTAAAAAAGCTGCTACCATTACACCACAAAATGGCATTCAGACCCTTTACAATTTGTCACAATGAATCTTACTCATTACTTTTGTTTTCTCATTTGCCAATCACCTGCATTGTCAATGGTCTGTTCATTGACTTAGGCTAACGAGAACAATGTCTTTGCTTTAATCTGCCACTTGACTGTTTTACATATTTTTCCCAGTCCCTCCTTAATTCAGAGGGGAATAAGTCAACTTGAATCTATCCAAATTAGTAAAGCTCCTTATCCATGGTCTTCTGCACATTTTATGATCCTTCGTCTTCTTGTACATGTAGAGTACTGTGTGCAGTTCTGGTCACTCCATTGCATGAAGGATGTGGAGGCTTTAGAGAGGATGCAGAGAAGGTTCACCAGAAGGTTGCCTGGTTTGGCTCATGAGTTAAAAGAAGAGTTTGGACAACATTGGATTATTTTGTCTAGAACATCAGAGGTTGAGGAGGGACCTGATAATTTTCTCTCCAGGCATGTTTTAAGGTGAGAGGGGAAAATTGTTTTCATAAAGATTGGTACATTGGAATGCACTGCCAGGGGAAATTATTTAAAGAAATACATGAAGAGGCAGAGAATAGAGGGATGCAGCACAGGAATAGGCCCTATTGACCTCCAATGTCTGTGCTGAACATGATATCAAGTTAAACTAATCTCCTCTTCCTCATATCCGTCCATTCCTTGAAAATTGATGTACCTACCTAAAAGCCACTTAAACACCATAATTGTATCTGCCAACACCATCACACCTGGCAATGTGTTCCAGCAGCCCACTGCAATCGATGTAAAAAGGTTTGGCATGGACATCTCCTTTAAACTTTATCCATCTCCTCTTCCTTGATCGACAGGTTTACACTATATACCTTCTGTGTTCTACTACCAGGTCAATCCCAGAAGAGGAAGATTAATCTTACCAAGGATGTTGCCTGACTCACTTAGTTACTCAAGAGTCAAGTGTGTTTCACAGAATTTGTTAACATAATACTCTGTACACAATAATAAACGAAAAGTAGTTAAATATGCGTACACACACCCACTCATACAGCAAACAAAAATAGTGCAATACTCCAGCACATTGTGATTTTTTTGTAAACCAGCACATGCAGTTCCTTGTTTCTACATCTCACCCGTAACCATCATGAGTTTCCTTAATTACTTGAAATGTATGTTCGATTTCCAAAGACATTCATTTTTTGTCTTAAGAGGAATGATCCAATGGAGTAATAATGTTATACTTTGTAGTTAGCAAAATGTAGCTGAAATAAGAAACACTCACATGCTGCCAGTCATTCAGAATGACAGGCTTGTATCTCAGGAAGTACTTGAGGGGCATAGTATCGGGCTCAGGCCATGACTGTGGATTTCTCCATTTGACTTCCAGTCTGCTTGGGGATTTAGGAATTGTATTTACTTCAATTATCTCTGGAGGATCTGGTTTCACTGCAAAGAGAAAAAAAAAGTCAAATAAGCATTTGCTTTATGCATGAGGTTTCATAATGCTTGAACAAAAGGTGCATTTCAATGTCAGCCCTTACAAACTAAAGGAGCAATATTACACTACATTCAAAAATAGCATGAGGTGATTATCGTGCTTTCAGCATTTCCTGTTTTGTTATAATCAGGAATAATATGATCCCATGCTAATTCATTAACATATCGCACAGTTGTTACTTTAAGATCTATACATGATCAAAATTCTCCTCTATGTTTTAAAGGGATTATTTAATTGGTAGGCTAACTGATATTTGATAGATGTTTTTACATTTAGTGCTCCTTAGCTCAGAACATTAAGGACTTCTGTTCAATACCAAACACAAGGTTTATGCTGCTGATAGCCATCTTTCTTTGTTAGTTTATGTTTCTGTTGTCGTGATAGTAGATCTAGGCTACTCAACCCCTCCTATCTGTAGGTATGTTACAAAACTTACCTTGAGCAGCGCTGCAGTTCTGCCGCTCCCCGTGTGTGTGACTTTGGCGCCTTTCAGAGGGGGGCGGGCTTAAAGTGCCATTTTTCTACAGACAGGGAAAATCGATCCATGTCGGGCGATTTCGTTGCAGAAGAAAAATCGCTCCGACATTTCATTCATGAAGGTATGTTTAAATTACGCTAGATTATTTATTAACTAGAGTAATTTAAAATCGCCTTCAAAAGCTGTGAGCGCTGACAACGGGAAGGATTTTGCGTAGGGGAGAAAAAAAGGTATACAGTTTATTTTTATATTAAAAGTTGGTTTTTATGAAGGCTTTAATCATATTTTCATGTTGCGAAATGGGGTCCAAAAAAAATGTATGAACCAACAGTATTTTTCCTCCCGACTTCACCGCAAACCGCAACGTTCTAATCCACCGCATTCCACTAAAACCCACTCGCAAGTTGATTTAAATGGCCATTAATTTACAGGTATTAAACACTAAATTCCTTCCATTTGGCCCAGAAATTCATGAAAATGAGATTTAAAAATTATGTTATATTGTGGATTATTGTGTGAATGTTATTTGGACACTTAGGCAATTTAAAAAAAGTTTATCTTTTCTTAAGAAATGGATAGATGTTTAGATCTACTCATTGAATTTTGTAATTAGCTACAATTCGATAACTAACTAATTATATGCTTTAATTTTGGGTCATCCAAGTATGATTGTTTCATATTTGTTTCAGAATGCTTCAATCTATAATAACTGGAAATTTCATTGAGCTCTCTTAATTTTTAAGGAAGTTATGGGCATTTAACGGTTCTAGATCACAGCTTTTGAGTTAAGTCAATTGAAAGGCAATGGGGAACAAGATGCTAACTTCCGAGTATGAAAATGGTCATAACTTTCTTAATACTGAAGATATGAAAGTGAATTAGGTGTCAAATTAAACTTCTTTTTATGCTTTATCTGATGGGATAAATTGAAGACTTGATTTTTAAAATCTCAAAATGTTGTAACATTGCTACTGTCTGTACAACAGTCACATCAGAGTTCTTTAATTTAACTTCATGTCCAGCTCAGTCCTGTGCCTTGCTTGCTACAAATCTATGAATCTTATGAGGCATTCCATGAACCCAAAATCACGGGCTTGTTGGGCAAGAGTGTCCAAAATATCCACTTGCCTTCCTCACATCACTTCTGAATGGCCTTAAATTTGTTTAGCTCTCTTGTCAGAATTCCCACCTGAACAAAACTAGCCGCAATCTAAAGCCCTTGCACATTTCAGTGATGATAAGAGGAGAATGTCACCAATGTTTAAAATTGGAGACAAAATTGATCACGGGGAGTGGAATTATCTTTGCTTTCCAATTTCTCTCACGTGCCAGAGGTTGCGCAGAGACCTGATAGAAGTATATAAAATTACGAGTAACATACATTGGGTGGACATTCCGAATCTTTTTCCCGGGATGAAAAAGTCTAATACTGGAGGGCATATTTTTAGGTTAGAGGGGCAAAGTTTAAAGAAGTGCAGGGCAACTTTTTTTTTTAAACACAAAGCTATGGTGAATGCCTGGAATTCACTGCTGAATGTTGAGAGCTGAGGCAGATATGCTGATGACATTTAACAGACGTTTGGATACGCACAGGGAATGGAGGGATATGGATTACGTGCAAGCAGATAACAGATGGTCTCGGCATCATGTCTGGAATGGACACAGACATTCGGACCAAAGCGCCTGCTCTTGTGCTGCACTATTCTATGTTCAATGTTCTAACTGATTCCAGAGTTCACGCAGTGACAACAGGTGGGAAGGACACCTGGAAGGCGCTGACAAATGAAAGGACATTCTTTAAGGAATGAGATGAGGTGGAATTTCTTTAATCAGAGGGTGGTGAATCTATAGAATTCTTTGCCACATAATGCTGTGGAGACCAAGTCAGTGGATATTTTTAAAGTAGAGATAGATACATTCTTGATTAGTACAGGTGTCAGAGGTTATGGGGAGAAGGCAGGAGAATGGGGCTAGGAGGGAGAGATAGATCATCCATGATTGAATGGCGTAGATGCCAAATAGCCTAATTCTACACCTATCACTTATGATAAGCACCATCTAAATCTCACAATGATACCTTTGCCAGTAGAGTATCAATGGTCTCCTGAATTTCTAGAATGAAGATAGCAGATCTACAGTGCAGTTGACCAAGTTACTGTAGGTCAGATATGCAAGATTTCTCAGGGGAACAAGTTTAACTATCAAGTGTGGTTGGAACAAAATAACAGTGGCAGAACTACCATGGGAAATTGAACTTCAAATACCTGGTAAACGGGATTTTGTGCGTGAATTTGTAGATTGGATTTGGGGTCAGTTATCAGAGCCATCTGATCCCACACCACATCAGAAAGAAGGATTGGATGCACCTTCTTCAAATGTAGGCATCAGACCTACCTGGAGTTTCCCTTGCCTGATTGAAGCCTATCCTGTCCAATTGATTGACAGGTGCACTGTGAATAATGGATGTGTAATTTGTGTTCAAATTCCTCTTGGGGGATGGAAGGGCAGTGGGAGGAGACTGTTCCAATGCGAAATTCTGCAGAATGTCCCCTCACCCTTTCTGTCCAACTATCTTTGTGATCATCCAAGCTCTCCAGGGATGCTGTCTGACCCGCTGAATTACTCCAGCATTTTGTGTATTTCTTATTCCGACCTAATGGTTGGCATGTTGTAATTTAATATGCAATTATTGATTATGGAGAAAACTCCTATGCCTTTGGATGCCTTCAGTGTCATGTTTCTGATATGATGTAATTTAATGGCAACTAACAGAGACTTTGTTTCAAGTTGAGCATTAATTTCAACACAGTTGTCTCTTTCTATGCAAGACACTATATATAATTATGTTCAATTTCATACATCATATAATTTTTCAGACCAATTTCCATATCTGGTACACACTTTAAATTTAACAAATCATCTTGCAATGGCAAGTTTTTTTAATTAATTCTTAGACTAAGAGAATATTTTAAAAACATGAAACACCTTTTTAAAAATTCAAGGTTATATGTTAAAACCTGTCATCTCCAATTTTATAGGCAAATGGATGTTGTAGCCCTTCTGACAAGTATTCTTCTGCAGTGCTTGAAGTTGTAAAAGGTAAAGATAAAGCAAGAATCGTGGCTACGATTTTGTACAAAAGGATGAGTGGAATTGTCAGTTAAGAAACAGGAATTAACATGGAACCAGAAATATTTGAAATAGATGTTCAAGGGTTTATGTTCTTTTTTAGCTTACAATGCACAGGGCGGGTACATAACTGCCAGTGTCAGAGTTTAGTGTCCATTACTAATTGTCCCAGTGCTGAGGAAGCAGTTAAGACGATACATTTGGAATGATATATAGACACGGTAGAGGGAATAGCACATTTCATGCCACTGTGGAGTTTCAGGGTTACCACTGTGGAGACAAGCTTTTTGTCACATTCAATTATTAGAATCCAAACTCCTTAGCTTCTCTGGCTGTATTCAAATGCATGCCATTAATCAAAGGGTCTTAGAACCTTCAAGGGTCTTGATTAGCACAAGTGTCATGGGGTTATGGGGAGAAGGCAGGAGAATGGGTTAGGAGGGAGAGATAAATCAACCTTGATTGAATGGCGGAGTAGGCTTGACAGGCCGAATGGCCTAATTTTGCTCCTATCTGCTGATCTTATGAATATTGGCTGCCTACCTCATGCATAATTATCATACCACTGTGTTCCATATGCAGTCAATGTCATAATCTTATAAGATCACTGTGAATTTTGGTCATGTTATTAAGCTCCAGTGGTTCAGACATTTTCAAATGGTTGAAAACATTTACCTTGAAGAGAAAATGTTTGCCAAAAAATTGTACATTTTTGTACTAAGTAGAAAAGGGGTGATATTTACCAGAGAACACATCTGTTACATGTAAAGGATGTCAATATTTAATGGCAAAAAAAAATCTGTATTCTGGTTATGCTTCCTCTCAATCAATGAAAGAGATCTGCACTATTCCATCCAATTACACAAGATGTAATGCCTGCCCATTTACCCCTTCTCTTCTCATTATCCCGGTAACCAAACAATTATACCAGATGAAATAGTGATTCACTTGCATATCTTCCAATCTAGTGTACTACATTTAGTGTTCACAATGTGGCCTCTTCTATAATGGAGAAACCAAACACAGATTGGGTTTTTACTTTGAAGTCCATCTGTACGGAGTCTGTCGGGATGATCCCGAGGTTTTAGTTGCCAGCCACATTATTTCTTCATCCTGCTTCCTGTATGAGTTATCTGACAGTGACTTCCAGCACTATTATAATTGGGGCTAGCTTAAGCTTCAGGACAACGCCTCATCTTTACACTGAACACTTTGCCGCATTCCATGCTCAATTTTAAATTCTCCAACTTTGCTTAAGTAACACGTTCTGTCTATATCAAAACTAGCCATTTCTGGCAATCATCTATCGATAACTTTGCCTCAGTGCTTCTCCCTCCATTTGTATTACGTCATCTATCACAATGTCCCGGAGTTCTGCTATTTGAAACACATTACATACACAAAGAGGTATAAACTACTTTTGTCTACCTCATTAACTAATTTGAACAATCCATCAGAGATATTTTCAATGTTCTACCCACCCCTCTACTACCTTCCCTACAACTATAAGACAATGTGTTTATATATGTTACATGAGTATATGTTGTACGCAAAAATAATAATTTAATTTCTAACTATGTAATTAACATTTATATAGAACATAGAACAGTACAGCACAGGAACCTATCCCACAGCCTGACATGATGCCAAGTTAAATTGTTCTAATCTGCCTGTACATGATCCATATCCCTCAACATCCATGTGCCTATCTAAAAGTCTCTTAAATGCCATTATCCACCTCCACTGCCACCCCAGGTAATGCGTTTTCGCCCCCCACTACCCTCTATATAAAAACAACTTGCCCTGCACATTTCTGTGGGATATTGATCATGCAGCCAGGAAAATTGAACTTGTTTACTATTGAAAGCACATACAATTCACTGAGGATTCTTGTCCCCAAATCAAAATTAAATAAGTTTGATTTAACTTTTATATTAACATTATAGCTGTCCCCAGTTTTTTCATTGCTGAACATTACCTATGGAAATTTCATTAAATGAAATGGTTGCAGAGTTGGAGCCCAGTGCATTCCTTGCTGTTACTGTCACTGTGTACTTGCTTGTAGAAAACATTTCTGGAAATCTTATGCTGCACCTGTTCTTATGGTTGGCTCCCTTAATGGTCTCAATTTCCTTATCTCCATGCCTGTGAAAAAACAGGTGCAATCAGTGAGAAGCAATAATTCTGCACAGACCATTGTGATATTTTTCTAAGATAGCAATTTCAAATAATTTCAGTTTAATGTGGGTTGAAGTTATAATGAACATTCTCCACGTAATATCACAGCATGGTTATCAGTATACCCATGAAGCAAAGTTATTCTTCAAATGTTGGTAAGGAATCAGAATGCAACACTTATGTTCTGTGAGTGCACTGCTCAGTCTGGTGCAATGTTATTCCGATCAATAAAGTTTTGAAACCAAACAGACCTGTAAAAATGTGTTGCTATATATTAATCGCACTTGCCTAGATTGCATATGCAAGTCCTTTCTGTGGATTGAACATGTGACTATATAACTAAAAGGGTAGATTAGCTTTCCAGTGTTACAATCATATGTTGAAATAAGCCATTTTCATTTTTCAGAGCCACTAGACATACAGTGGAACTAGCGTAGTCGGTAGGAATTCAGTCTCAATTCAAACCATTATCAAGTTAACGTCAATATTTGAGCTCCTACTTATACAAATGACCGTGTTAACACAGCCCCAGTAATGAAATAGATCCATTCCATGCCACTTATATGTTATTATTTTGAACCTCAATGACTGACAGACAAGTATTATGAGGTTCTTTTGCCCATGGAATTTAAATAAGCATATTTAGTTAAAGTGTTGGGAGTGGGGTAGTGTAACAGTGTCAGAGTGATGATAGCTTATTGTCCAGGCAGTATAACATTTGGGCTACTTTTAATGCCTTGCTAATTGTTCTTGAAATATTGCTGTTGAAATGGTGATAGATGTGAGGAACTTCATGGCATATGATCTATATCCCTCCATGACAGCTTTTCTCAACTTCTGCAACTCCACCAATTTTTGTGTCATCTGTAAACTTACAAATCAACAAATCTAATTTTACATCCATAGACACAAAAAGCTGGAGTAACTCAGCGGGACAGGTAGCATCTTTGGAGAGAATGAATGAGTGACTTTTCGGGTCGAGACCCTTCTTCTAACTGGTCTGAAGAAGGGTCTTAACACAAAACTTCACCCATTCCTTCTCTCCAGAGATGCTGCTTGTCCCGCTGAGTTACTCAAGCCTTTTGTGTCTAACTTTGGTTTAAACCAGCATCTGCAGTTCTTTCTTACACTAATTTTACGTCAAATTTTCTTTATATATGTCATAAACAAAAGAGCACCAATCTCTGAAGATCACCACTGATCATGGACTTCCAGCCAGAATAACACCATTGCTCAACTACCCTCTGTATTCTATGGGTACACTGATTCTGAACCCAAACTATTAAATCATCATGAATCCCATGCATCTTAACTGTCTGGATCTGCCCACCATGATGGATTTTATCAATTGTCTTATCCTTGTCAATCCTTGTTCACAACGCCCACTGCCCTGGCCTCATCAATCACCTCCTCCACCACCTCAAAAAAAGTGATCCAGTTAATAAGACAAGACCTGCCATGTACAAGGCCATTCTGACAGTCATTAATTAGCCCATTCTCTTCCAAATGTGAGTAAATAGGCAGGTCTTGTCTTGATAAGGACGCTAGGGGCGCTGGACTGCCAGCAGCCTCTGCCTGCAGCCCGTTTGTTTTTCCATCTTTTTAAAAATTTTTTGTCAGTTTAAATAAAGTTTGTTTTTGGGGGAAACTTTAACTTTTCTATGTGGGGGAGGGGGGCAGGGCAAGTGGGAAACTAACTCCCAGTCGCTTCCTGGCGGGGACGCGACTATTTCTCCGAGTCGCGTCCTCGCCCACCCTACCTCGCGGCCTACCTCCTGGATCGGAGCGTCCTTTCCTGCCAGGGACCAGGAACCTGACCAGAGCTGCATCAGCGGCGGCACGGCGCTGGAGTCACCACAGAGCGGGCGATGCCTACCTGGGTCGCCGTTGGAGCTCCGGAGCGTTGGGCCGCTGCTCCAACATCGTGGAGCTCTGGTTTAGAGAGCTCCCAACGCGGGCGGTGCTGACCGTCATCGTGGAGTCCTGGGGCCCTTTGCCGAGAGCCCCAGTGTTGCATCTCCACCCGGCGCGGCCAGTGGACTTTGGGAGCCGCGGACTCCGGTAGGAGGGGGCCGACTCGGGGTCCAGGATGCTGAGGACATCCCCCAACCCCGACGTCGGACTTACATCACCCCGGGGAGCAGGCCTGAACATCGGGCCGCCCGTAGCTGCGACTGCAGGGGGCTCGGGGAAGCCTCGACCACGGGTGAACAGTGGGGAACATCAGGAGAAGAGACTGACTTTGGTGCCTTCCCTCACAGTAGGAAATTTTGATCCTGCTGTGTGGGGATGTTTTATGTTGAATTCTATCTACTCCATGTTGTGTTCTTTATTTTTACTGTATGGCTGTATGGTGATTTAATTTTGCTGTTCCAATTGGCACATGTGACAAATAAATGCATCTTATCTTAAATCCTATTTTCAGGAATCCTCTCCAATGGCTTCCCAAACACTGACGTGAGGCTCACAGCCCTTTAATATCCTAGATTATCTCTACGTCCTTTCTTAAAGGAAGGGGTGACACCGGCTACTCTGCAGTCCTTACCTAGAGAGGATACAAAGATCTCCATTAAAGTTCCTGTAATCTCCCCTCTTGTCTCTCTCAATAACCTAAGGGTAGATCCCATCAGGATTTTTTTTCTGCATTAAGAAATCTTTGAGATTTCTGCTCGTCTGTTGTTCAGCCTACAACGTCAACCATTGTTCTTTAAGAAAACCACTTTGATTATTGGGAAGGAAATTATTCTTTTTGGGATAAAGAACCTGCAAATATGCAGCCTTCAAGGCTTTGGTCTATACCAATATGTTGTTTAGCACCTCAGAGACTATGTTAAGCTAAAGACAGCACTGCTCTTTGGTAAACACATATTACACAGACCTGAGTTAAAGAATAATCAATAGAAAAATCAGACAAAATATCATTGAACTTGATCATCCAGGACACAAAATTGGTTCATATATTTCACAATGGCTGATGTGAGTTTATTTATAACAGTAAGCTTGTTCTTTGAAAGCAACCTAATAGTTTCAGCAAAATGAGCTGTGGCAGCACATATAAATAAACATAAACATGTCCTCATATGCCCGGGATACTTTTGTTCCAAAGTTTAAGAACAGCTGCTTTATATTGTATGCCAGACAGTTCGAAAAGGATAAGATGAAATCTTGTTGCTTCTGATCAGATTCTAGAACTAAATTGATCCTACAGGTAATCACAAGCCTAGAGCAAGCAGGCAGTGTTCCAGAAAAGAGACAAATGAATCTGGTTTATTTGTTTCAACTATTTGCATTTTTTCCTGTGATTTTCAGTCTGAAGAAGGGTCTCGACACGAAACGTCACGCATACCTTCTCTCCAGAGATGCTGCCTGTCCTGCTGAGTTACTCCAGCATTTTGAGGGAAGCTTTCAGACAGTTAACCTGGAGCAGTGCTCCTTTGTCCAATCAGCAATTAGTCAATTAACAAAAGGACACAAGGTGCTGGAGTAACTCAGCAGGTCAGGCAGCTTTCCTGGAGAAGGCGAATAGGTGACATTTCGGGTGAAAATCATTCGATCAGAAACGTCCCCTATCCTTATTGTCCAGAGATGCTGTCTGGCCCACTGAATCACTCCTGCATTTTGTGTCCTTTTCTGTATTAACCAGCATCTTCATTTTCTTTTCTCTACAAGTATGTCAATTAATGCTTCTTTTCTAACAAATTATTTGTGGCATTTTCTTAGAGGCAAATAAAAATATCACCTTTTACCATTTAATATTTAGTTTAAAAAGCTCTCTCACACTCTTAGGTGCTTCCGCTTTTACTAGACATGCACTTATTGAAAAAATAATTAAAAATATCCCAAATTAAAATATAGGAAACATTTTATATCCAAACATTACATTTTCAGCATGTAATTATGATGTGATATTCAATCGTTAATGCAGTTCTTTAAAACTGTTGTTATGATCAGTCAACTTTGAGAAACATTAGAAACAAAAGAAAACTATAAATCGCAAATACACTTAGCTTCCTGTAGTCTCTTCCAAATCTAATATGGGTGTCAGCATTACTGAAGAATGACCTTGGTGCAGTGATTTGCATTGAAATGCATTTAGATTCTTGGCACCAGATTCGCTTCAAATGGAAATTAACATTTTGTATGCATAATTCAAATTCAGAAACCCACAGGCTAATGATCATCCAGCAGACAGCACACTCTGTTCCATCAGCCAACAGTTGTGCTACATATGGGGATATTGGGCTGCATTACCTCCCATTAACATAGGAACTGCCAGCATCATTAAGCAGTTACATTTGAGAAATATTAATGACGCAAAGCCAAAGAGGCAGGAAAGTGATTATTACTGTGGCAACGGAAGTGGGAAAAAAAAAATCAACCCCTTAGGTACCGCACACTTCTGCACGTGTAGATTGACAAAATAAATCTAACAGCAGTTTTGAACAGCATACTGTTTATGGTGTGTAAAAAATGTCTGTGAGGAGTGTGCCGAAATATAACAGGTAAATTTGGCTTCATTTCATTCCATTGACCTATCTGGGACACATGACAATAAACTTTCTTCTCTTGACTTGAATTGATCTCATTTTAATATTTAAAGCGTGCGGAAAGCATCAGGGCCTCAATGATTTTTATATTGTTTGGAGAGATTAGCAAGGAGCAATGATGTTCCTTGTAATGGACCATGGGGGGGAAAGGGGGGGGGGGGGGGGTTGGGGATGGGTTGGGGGGGGGGGGGGGGTAGCCCACACCGGCCAACAATGTCCCAGTTACACTAGTCCCATTTGACTGTGCTTGGTCCATATCCCTCCAAAACTGTCCTACCCATGTATCTGTCTGAAGAAGGGTTTCGGCCCGAAACATTGCCTATTTCTTTCGCTCCATAGATGCCGCTGCACCCGCTGAATTTCTCCAGCATGTTGTGTACCTTCGATTTTCCGGCATCTGCAGTTCCTTCTTAAACACAAACTATCTGTCTAACTGTTTCTTAAACGATGGGATAGTCCCAGCCTCAACTCAAGTGAGGGGGCTAAAGTTTAACCCATGGCCAGGAGGGAAGAGACGTGGGGTTGGGGGAGGGAGGGATTAAACAAGTGGGAATTCACAGGCTGGGAGCCACAGAGCCCCCACCCCCACATGCAGTGCATCAGGTATGAGCCCGGTATTCATGCTGTCTTTGTGCTCCTCACTCTTTCCATGATCGAGTGAAAGACGTAATAGGAACCTGACGGGTAACTTTTTCTACACAAAGGTGGTGGGTGTATGGAACAAGCTGTTGTAGGAGGGGTTGTTGAGACAGGTACTATTACAATGTTTAAGAAACATTCGGACAAATACATGGATAGGATAGGTTTAGAGGGATATGGGTCAAATGCAGGCAGGTGGGACTAGTGTAGATGGGACATATTGGTCGGTGTTGGCAACTTGGCCCAAAGGGCCTGTTTCCATGCTGTATGACTCTGTGACTCTAGCATTCTATAGCCTTGTTCAGAAGGTGCAACACACCAGTGACTTGTAGGTAAATCTGGTTCACCAGTGACTTGTAGGTAAATTGTTCAAAGAGAAGGGGACATTCAATATGGCACTGCGTACATCAGGTCTATGTACAAGCACTACGTAGAATCTCAAAGTTACCAGTGAAATGAGCACACCATTTTATACATGTAGGAAGGAACTGTAGATGCTGGTTTACACCAAAGATGGACACAAAATGCTGGAGTAACTCAGCGGGACAGGCAGCATCTCTTCATTGAAGGAATGGGTGATGTTTCAGGTCAAGACCCTTCTTCAGTCTGAAGGGTCTCGACCTGAAATGTCTCCCATTCCTTTTCACCAGAGATGCTGCCTGTCCCTCTATGTTACTCCTGCATTTTGTGTCTATCTACACCATTTTACATATTATACATCTGCCCATCCATCTGCCTCCATATGTGGAAAAGCCTGTGTTTCCCTGCATTAGTCTCATCAATCAACTCAGAATCCATAGAACTAGATATCCTCAGTCCGGAGAAGAAAGTATCAAGAGTTGGTGGCATTGACTTGTGATTGTTCTGGGTGATGGTAACTAATACAATTTAGACATTACTTCTGGAAATGTGTTTAATGGCAAATTAATACGAAAAATATTAAAATTACTTATTCTTCAAAGCTAAACAATTTTTTGAAAAACAATTATTTTAAATTAAATAAATTGTTAAATTATAAAATGCGGCCAGATAATACTGGTTCATGGCAAGATTTTACATTTGCCAATATGTAAATGAGTATGAGCAGAAAATCACAGCTCAAAACTAGTGCAATGTTAGCTGCACTTTTGCCTGAACTGCCTATTGAGTCCAAAGTATGCATTTAAATAACAATCAATGTGTAAATAACATTTAGCTCTTGAAATGTGAACAGATTGCCCGTATTGAAGAGCTTTGTACTATTGTACCACATTTTTGTTTAAATAGAATTAATCCATAAGATATACATAGTAAATTAAACATTGTAAAATAACATATTAAATACAAAGCCATTAAATTTATTCATTTCAATGCCAGGTTGCAATTTTCCCACTGCTCTGCCCACTTAAGATTCCAAAAGTCTGAAGAAGGGTCTCGACCTGAAAAGTCATCTATCCATGTCCTCCTGACCTGCTGAGTTACTCTAGCACTTTGTGTCTTTTTTTGTAAACCAACATCTGCCGTTCCTTGTACCCTAATGTTCCCAAAAGTTGACATAAATATTCTCTTACTCTCACTTTATTCATCAATTCACCTCTACACAACCTTCCCCGGCAGCTTTGCATGCCGTGAAGTGTTTAATTGTCCCTTGGGCTGTACCTCAGGTTAAAAAAAACCATTCAATCATGTTCGGACCTATATATTTGCATAACCTGCCTTTGGATGGAGTCAATACATTCATTCTCAAGTAAAGGATGTTTTTGAATGAATTAATACATCAATTACAATACAACAGAAGCAGTTATGCCAGACAAACCTTACGGAGATGTCAAATTCGGTTGGGATGTAAGTTGGGCTTGCCAGCTGCCATGTACAGTAGAACGTGTCAGGGTAGGCATTTGATCTGCAAACCACGTTGGGTTGTCCCGGAGAGTCTAGTTTGAAGAAAAAGAGTAAATTCAAATTACTGTCATTATTGGTCATATTAAAGAGCTCAACATTTATCATAATTCTTTTCAAATTATGATTTTGACATGCAAAATAAATTGTATCTCCCATTTTGGTAGGAATATATAGTTTATATAAGTTTAGTTTAGAGATATAGCACGGAATCAGGCCATTTGGCTCATTGAGTCCGAGCTGACCAGCGATCCCTATACATTAGTAGGTTATGCAAATATGTACACTAGGGACAATGCAAATTTTTACCAAAGCTACAAACCTGTACGTCTTAGGAGTGTGGGAGGAAATCGGAGCAACCGAATAAAAAACATGCGGTCATGGGGAGAATGTACAAACTCTGTACAGACAGCACCCATGGTCAGGATTGAACCTAGGGCTCTAGCATCGTAAGGCAGCAAATCTACGCTGCTCCACTGTGCCGTCAACGTTTTTTTTATAGCACAAGGAACATTCAGTTGAGAAACACAATTTTATCAATGGATTTGCTTAATACCATAGCCTCAAAACAAAGCACATTGGATTGCTTAGTTGCCAGAATAAATCATGAACATTGAAACCAGTTAATTTTAAGATGAAATGTGGCAGACACTTGAGGATGAAGAAATCAAAAGGTTAGCATCAGAAAGAGGGAAGGCAAAATTAAGTATGAGTCTACTTTTCCAAGGTGGCACCCAAGCCAAGTGTCTCTCTGCATGCTGGTCCCAGATGTAGATCTGCAATCACTCGTTACAATGGCTCCACTCATTTACACCTCTACTAAACGCTATTCTGTTTATCATGTATCGGTACTCTGTGAGCGGCTCGATTGTAATCATGTAGCCTTTCCGCTGACTGGTTGACATGCAACTAAAATGTTTTTCACTGTACCTCGGTACATGTGACAATAAACTAAATTAAAGAGCCCACTCAGAGATGATGGGCCAAATCGCCTCTTTCTGTGCTGAAATGTCAATGATTTCAATAAAGTCAAAATGCATTTCAACAACAAGCCAAAAGAAAAGAAAACTGCTTTTAATTGTATACCAGAGTGTTCTTCACATTTGAAAGAAATATTTTAAATTCACTCCAATCACTTTGCTGAAGCCACGGCTCATTGGGTAGCAATCTTACTTTTGAGCCAGAAAGTTCTGCAATGAAGTTTCATTCCAGAGGCACAAGTACAAATATCTAGACTGACATTTCTACTTATTTGCGGTGTCCCGAGTCCAATCTTTCTATTTGTTCTGCGCAGTTTGCTGTGTCTTGTAGTTATTGCAAACTGTTGTGGGATGGACTGTTGCTGCAGGGCATCTGAGGAGATGATCTATTCGTTTTCCTTTCCTGACATACAGAATAGATGTTCCGTGATTTCGTTGGAAAGTTACATTGCTGACAGTATAAAGGTAACGATGTGCAATACTGTTATGTCATTGTCTGGAAAATCACCTTCCATCAACAGCATTTAAATGCAATAAATGAATGAATGAATGGATGAATGAATTAATTAATATTTTATTGTCACATGTGACAAGTCACAGTGAATTTCTTTGCTCGGTATGCAATAGTCACCGCATACAGGGTGCCGACAGTTACAAAGTATCCCGCACCAGGTCCACCTTTATTCTCCCCATGCCAGGTCCTCCAGTGTTCCCCTTCCCCCACGGCAATAGGAGCAGTGTGTTAGACGCACACTCCGAAATTCAGTTCCATTGATTTCCAAGTCCTAGTGAATATTTAACCGTCAAGTAACATAAGTGCTGCTGCTGTCTCATAATTCCACCTACCCAGGTTTGATCTAGATCTTGGGTGCCATCTTTGTTGACATGCTCAAAGGGCCTATTTTCATGCTGAATGAAACCATGACTATTTATTTTAATAAACAAAATAATTCAAGGAAGATTCCTGCAAAAGTGAAAAGCACATGGCCTGATATCTATTAAAATATCTTATCAAAAAGATGAACTTCTAAAAATATACATTTAAAATATTTTCATTTTAACTTTGGACTCAATACATTTTAAGATTGCTTAGCTGAAACATAAAACAATTTTTTTTGTTAGCTCTGGTATCTCAGTAACCACGTTAAAACAATGCAACAGATTTTCGTACATTTTAAAAAGTAAATATGAAACTTGAAATAGGTGACAACCTAAGAAGTTCCATAATATTGATGGTTCAGAGGAAGAATGAATTACAGCATTTGGCAACAAATTATGAGGTCAATAGATGTTTTGAGCTATGTCCCAGCCTGTTACATAACAGGGCTTATATGTTTAATGCATAGCTATCTCTCCACTTCTCACTTCATTAATGGTTTGATTGGGAGAATGGGAGTTTAGGGGTTGCTGTGGAAGGAACGTAAGAATTAGCTGAGTGTGATTGTGAGTTTGGGGAATGATTAAGGGACCTGGGTAAGTTTGTGTACATTGATCTGAACAGAATCAATCAATTAATCAATCAATCAATAAGATTTATTCATCACATACACAATAAACTGCAGTGAAATGAACTTGCCAGCAGCAGTACAATAAAAAAGAACACACAATACACAATAAAAATTTAACATAAACATCCACCACAGCATTCTTCATTGTGGTGGCAGTCCTCCTCCATTTTCCCCTGTTGTCCCCATAACCTCCGCAGTTGCCGCTGTGGGCGGCCAGATGACAGGCCCAGATGAATAGGCTAAAGTGCTATTAGCTCAGGCAAATCCCCTCTAAATATTGCAGAAGTATGATTCAGTTTCATAGTAATAGCCTGGTTCAGAGTAAGTGTCCTATCGTATCCCATGATACATACAGAGTCTTATAGTGCAGAAACTGGTCCTGGACCTCAACTTGTCCACGCCAACCAACATGCACCCCCCCCCCCATCTGCACTAGTTCCACCTGTCTGTGTTTGGTCCATATCTTTCTAACCTTATCAAGTACCTGTTCAAATGATTTTAAACATTGTGATAGTATCTGCCTCAACTACCTCCCCTGGCAGCTTGTTCAGTATACCAACATACCATTGTGTGAAAACATTGTCCCCCAGGTTCGTATTAAATCTTTCCCCCCTTACCTTAAACATATGTCCTCTGGTTCTTGATTTTCCTATGCTGTGCATTTACCTAATCTAATCCCGTCATGATCTTATACACCTCTATAAGATCACCCCTCATCCGCCTGCGCTCCAAGGAATAAAATCCTCGCTTGCTCAACCTATCCCAATAGCACAGGCCCTCGAGTCCTGGCACCATTCTCGTAAATCTTCTCAGTGCCTTTACCAACTTAACAAAACGTTTCCCATAACAGGGTGACCAAATCTATACACAATACTCCAAATGTGACCTCACCAATGTATTGTCCAACTGTAACATAACCTCCAAACCTCTATACTCAACATTCTGATTGATGAAGGCCAATGTGCCGAAAGCCTACTTGACCACCGTATTTACCTCTGACTCCATTTTCAGGGACATACTCCTAGATCACACTGCTCCTCAACTCTCCCCTGGCATTCACTATGGAGATCCTGGTTTGACTTCCTAAAATGCAACACCTGACACTTATCCATATTAAACTACATTAACCATTCCTCTGGCAACCTGCCCAACTGACCAATATTCTGCTGCAAGTTTTGATGAGCTTTGATTACATAGGCTAGTGAAATACATAGAAGTCACATACAGATATGTGCTGGCTTCTGATGGAGGCAACTATATGTGGCTGGGTCCTTTCTATTAAAGTGGAACATGCACAGAGAACCTTTAAACAACATCACTAACTGTGATAGATAGAGGAAGTGAAGGGAGGAAGGAATTGATTGCAATCAGCAATCAATTTTCTGCCAGAATTCTATCTAGTTGCTTGTAAAAATGCTGTGTTGGGAAATAGAATACTTAACTCCATGAAAAGAATAACATAACCTTCACTACCTTCTACACTAACACCAAGGAGCTTATAACTGCATTGATTAAACAAAATGAAGTTTAACTTTCTGCTGGTCTTCATTTTGCAATGACTGCAACTACTTTTGCTTTGCATTTCATAGAAACGCATTTAGATCCTAAAAAGGAACAAACATAAATGTTGAAAATTATTTTTCCAGGATTTACGAGTCCACATCCAAGAACATTATAGTGCATGACCCGACATTCCATTGGGTACAAAGCATTTCACTTAGTCCACAGGAGGTTAATACTCCAACAGAACTGCTGAATACCACCAATGACAATGAATGCATAAGTGCATAAATTAAGGAACCCAACTGTGTAATTAAAAACGAGCTCAAAAACTATTCACTTCCCTGCTGGATTTACGAACTCAGCAACCCGTATCTCTCAACTGTGCATTTAACCATAAATTTAAACAAAAGCATATTTAGCAATGTTTTGCACTACAATAATTTTAATTATTCATACTGTTATCCATATCATTTTTAATTCCTATATTTAGGTACCTTTTAAATTCACAATACCCACACTAGTTAATTCCTATCTTTAGGTCCCTTCTAAATTCACAATACCCACCCAAACACAGTTAACATTCAATTAGCTGTCATTTATTAGTGCAGCAAGATGGGGGGCATGGACGGACATATTCTTACCAAGTTATATTACTAGAAAAAATATAAATCTTAGTTAAGGTTTCTAGTTAGAAGTTCAGTTCTGATAGTTCATGAACTGAATAAATTAAGTAAAATGGCTTGAAAAATGTATGTTTTTTTGTAGCAAAAAACTTTTGTAGCAAAAATACTAGAAATCCCAAAAAGACAAGACAAGGATTCTTGCACCATTGAAAAAAATCTTTATTTACAACAGTTACAACCAATTGTGCTTGGGTGGTCCACAGAGAGTGTTGGATTATACTCTGAAATGTTAGGGATTTTTCGAGTTTATCTCTCTCGTAAATCAGTAAAGAAATTAGAGTAATCTATCTTTCTATCTACACATAACTAAAAATCTGATCTTGTTATCTTCCGGTTTGGCAGTCATTCTATTTACACAAAAACTGAACGCAATAGTGCTACGTATTTTTGCCAGCTTACTCACCGTTCTCCTGTGCTGCGATTGCATCGTTTTGTTCTGATCTGTGGAAGCTGGTAAGAATTATTGAGGTTTAAAAATCTTTAAAAATGCGCGTGTGCGCAGATCGATAGTCTCGCCTGCCATTCAGCACCGCGTGGATTGGTCCCTTCTACTGTCCCTCGTGGGACGGTCCGCCCCTTCCTGTACCATTGTGTCTTTACTGCAGCTGCATGAGGCTCTGGATGGCAGGCGGAGATCTCCAACAGGGCAATTTTCGGAGGGAGGGACTGGAAACGGCGGCCCAGCCCAGCGTGGAGGAGGAGAGCCGAGTCGCCAAAGAGAAAGCGGAGACTCTGATCCTGGCAGAGGAGAATGGCCAGCGAAACGACCAGCGAAGTGACCAGCGGCTGCTATAAGTCCCCATCACACCATCAACCCCTTCCGCTCTGGTCCCCCTCGCTGGCTCCTGCCCCCCCTCCCCCGTGATACTGCACTTTCCCTCATGGCTCTTCCCCAAGCTCTCTCCCCCCTTCCCCCACACCCCTCCCCCTCCCCCCCACACAACCTATTCCCAACCCCCTCCCCCCCCACATCCTTACCCCCAACCCCCCCTCCCACAACCCCCCTCCCACACACTCCTCACACCCTCACAACCCTTCCCCTGCCCACACACCCCACCCTTCCCTCTCACACACCCCTCCACCCTCACAACCCCCCCACACAACCCCCCTGCCCCCACAGACCCCCACCACACACCCCATCTCCCCACAACCCTCCCTCTCCTCCACAATCCCCCCTCTCCCCAACAACCTCCCCGCTCCCCACAAGCCCCCCTCTTCTCCCCACAACCCTTCCCTCTCCCCCACACATTCCTCCCCCACCCACAAACCCCTCCTCCACAACACCCCCGCTGCCCACAACCCCCCCCCCACTCACACACACCCCTCCCCCAAACCACTCCCTCCCCCTCCCACATCCTCTCTCCCACCCACACCCTGCCCACACACACCCCCTCGCCCAAACACCCCACTCCACCCCCACATCCCTCCCCCCCTCGCAAACCCCTCCCACCCACATACACACCTCCCCTCCCACCCCACACCCCCTGTGGTGACCCAACGCGTCCCACTTAGTCTCATACTCACTAATGTTTATTAAAATCATGCCACTTCCCTGCACAGTAGATGTTTTGAATTTAACATGAGAAAACTACATTTGAATATATGATTCATGGACCAGGATGTGAAGATGGAATTGTTTTATTTTAGCTGATGGATATGAGGAGGCTGATTGAGCTTTAATAATTGTGCAAAAACATCCAGCCAGAGCCATTCTGCCACACTCACAATCCGCACAGTTTTGCAAGCTATCCTGCTCCCTTTTAAATGCTACAATTGAATCTCTCTCCACACAAGATCTAGCAGCACGTTCCAGACTATAATCACTTGAGAGATTCAGGGACAGTTTTATCAGGCAACTGTATCATCCTACCACAACCAGAGAGCAGTGCTGAACTACTATCTACCTCTTTGGTGACCCTCGGCCTATCCTTGATTGGACTTTGCTGGCTTTACCTTGCACTCATGTATATTTACACTACAAATGGCTTGATTGTAACCATGTATTACCTTTCTGTTGATTGGATAGCATGCAATAAAAGCTTTTCACTGTACCTCGGTACACGTGACAATAAACAAAACTAACTACTTGTCACTCAGTCTGAAGAAGAGTCTTGACCCAACAAGTCACCCATTCCTTCTCTCCAGAGGTGCTGCCTGCACCCAGTGAGTTACTCCAGCATTTTGTGTCTACTTTGGAAAATAACTCATCGTGCTTGTAGAGTATAATAGATTTAAACACTAGTTAAAAAATAGAAAAATGACAACAGTTCTCTGGCCTTTTCTTCTATAATAAAGTTCTAGTAAAGTATTAGGCACCACCCTCCTGATCATTTCCAGTACTGCAGTACACCAAGATGCAAGTAGGCAATATAATCCTGCTAAATCCAACTATTATTGCTATAAAATAGATCTTTACAACTGTTTTGTTGTATGATGGAGAGCTCAATGTTTATTTGTCCCTTTTATTGCATACGTCCCCATATTTCCCACGTGGGCAATTTTGATTCTTCTGGATGATATGTATTAAACTTCAAAGATAGGCAAAAAATTGCTGGAGTAACTCAGTGAGTCAGGCAGCATCTCTGGAGAAAAAGAACAGGCAATGTTTCAGGCCATGTCCTTTCTTCAGACAATGAGAGTCAGGGAAGAGGAAAACAAGAGGTATGAAAATGTTCATAACAAATCAGAGCCGGTACCAATAACCAAGGAAAGGTGGAGCCCACAATGGTCCATTGTTGGCTGTGGAAGAGACAATAGACAATAGGTGCAGGAGTAGGCCGTTCAGCCCTTCGAGCCACCACCAGCATTCAATGTGATCATGGATGATCATACCTAATCAGTACCCCATTCCTGCCTTCTCCCCATATCCCCTGACTCTGCTATCTTTAAGAGCCCTATCTAGCTCTCTCTTGAAAGTATCCAGAGAACCGGCCTCCACTGCTCTCTGAGGCAGAGAATTCCACAGACCCACAACTCTGTGTGAAGAAGAGGTAATAACAAAGTGATCACTGGATGTAAACAATGTAACTAGCAGGGTGACAAGGGTGGCAGAGGGGCAGAGAGAGAGAGAATGCAAGGGTTACTTGAAATTAGGGAAATCAGTATTCAAATCGATGGTTACAAGCTGCCCAAGTAAATATGAGGTGCTGTTCCTCTAATTTGTGTGTGGCCTCACACAGACATTGGAGGAAACCTAGAACAGAAAGATCAGTATGGGACGAATGTTTGGCAACCAGAAGATCGTGTAGTCCAAGGCAGATTGAGTGTAGGTGTTCAGCGTTTCACCAGCGTCCATATTTTGTACAGGATTTGACTCACTACAAAATCATTATCCGGATGAATCAAGTGAACGGAGAAATGTTTAGGCATTTGAATAGTTTGATATTATCAAATCTAACTGTCACCCTATTTAGAGATTTAATTTTAAGAAAGCGTTGTTTCTCTTTTGTTTCAAATTATGCTGTAATGTCCATGATCCTTCTTCAATCACAATGGATCACAGGGGTTTTTCATGATTTAATCTTTAGAGTGTTATGCTTCAGGGCACTGAATCATTCTTTGCACATTTGGAAAGAACCACTGATGCCATCACAATTTCAATTTAATTCATTCTGCCAAGTCTGGTCTATACTTGTTAAGGTAATAGGTTTACCTAACAGACAAGCTGACTGGGGCCACTCATCTGTTTATTGATGTTGACATTGGCTAATGTGTTATCTATCCGAGTTTGTTTTCCAAAACTAATTTGACAAAAAACTGAAGTGACCAGTTAGACAGTTTTAGTGTGAAAAACATTTGCTTTTGCCAGAGATGGCATTCTCCCCAATCCTTATCTCAATATTCCATCATGATTCATGGTGAATAAATAGCTTTCAATCATTCTACATAAAAATGCATAAGTAAAAATACTATCAAAATTAACATTCCTATGATTTTCTCTTCTTAATGCACATCATCATGATGTGCAGAGGGATCTAAGGGTCCAAGTTCATACTCCCGGAAAGTAGCAACTCGAGTCGATAGAGTGGTAAAGGAGGTGTATGGTATGCTTGCTCTCCTCAGTCCGGGCATTGAGTCGTGGCTGCTCACAGAACGAAGACGCCTGTACGTGTGTTCGTTTAACGTGTACTTGATGTTGCACTCCAAGAAGCACATGGTCCTTCACAAATCAATCAACTAATTCCAATGGCAAGGGAACCAAGACGATTGGAGCTGATAGATCTGTTGCAGCCTTTATCCGCCTTCACAGCCATTGAGTTCAAGGTAACTTCGTCCGCCTGGTCCGCCATTGAGGTCTTGTAGGTTGGATCGTTCTTAGTCTGGACCCTCATCCTCGACCTTACCGCCATGGGTGGCCCTGCCAGAAGCTGGTGCTTCCGACGGCATCGCTCTCAGAATCATGGGGACATGCAAGCCTCTTAACCACAACAACGTAAACGGTCTGAATAGGCAGGGCATTGAGTATAAGAGTCAGGAAAAGAGAGGAATAGGCAGGATGGACAGTCAGTTTTTTTTTCTCCCGGATAGAAAGATCAAATGAACGAAGGCAAGGTCTTTTACACAGAGGGTGTTGAGTGCCTGGATTGCATTGACAGTGTGTTGGTTGAAGAAGACACTTTGGTAGTATTTAAAATACTTTTGGATGGACATATGTATATGCATGAAATAGATGGATATGGGTTATGTGCAGATAGATAAGTGATGGTCTTGGCATCATGTGCAGCACAGACATTGTGGGCTAAAGGGGAATGTTCTTGTGCTGTACTGTCCTATGTTCTATGTTCAATTTGAAAACTTTAAATGGGAAAAGATGATTTGTTAATATTCTACTTCTTTTGATATCAGCTCTACAGACATGCCTTCATATGATAGCATTCCTTTCTTCAGAATCATATTTATTTGTCTCTTGAACCCATTCATGTTTTCTGCTTTGATTTTGTTCTTCAATAACATATTCTACAAATCTGTTTTGTGAAGGAGAATCTATCAGATTTTTTTTTAAACTTCATCATTCTTATTTTTTGCTTGTCTTTGATCACATAGGCTGGCAATTTTCCACAAACTGTTTCACTTCTGTATCCTTAGGTTATGTGAGTGAGCAAGAAGTTGCCAGATGGAGTAAAATGCTGGAAAATATGAGGTTATCTTCTAAAGGGGAATGAAAAAGCAAATTATGATTTTGGCATTGTCCACATAACATTGTTGGGCAGAGAGGAGTGGAAGATTGCAACCTTCACGTGGTCCGCCCTGTTTCAACAATGGCAATCAACCTGGCGTGCACAATCAAATAAGATCAAATAGAACAAGTTATCCTACAACTTTAGGCTGTGCACGCCATACGCAAGAAGTAGATAGGGCAGAGAGATCTGGGAGTCCTGGTGCAGCAAACAAAAAAGGTTGGCATGCAGTGCAACAAGAGTTCAGGAATACTGACCATTTGTGCAAGGGATACAGAGTGGAAAAGCAGGGAAATGTTGTCTGACCCAAAACTTTGTCTGTCCATTTCCCTCCACAGAATTTGACTATCCAGTTGATTGCTCCAGCAGTCTCTACTTTGCTCAAGATTCCATCAAAAGTTGTCTTGTCTCCTCAGAATGTTTTGAAGTTATCTTACATGTACCTTCCTTGAAGATGGAGTCACATGTAGATAGGGTGGTATCTAAAAGGCTTTTGGCACATTGGTCTTCATGTATTGAGTATGGACGTTGAGAATGGACATAGTTTTTAATAAAACTATGTTGTACCATGTTTTGGGAATGACTGGGTTGTTTTCAGTCATGTTGCAGTTATATAAGACAATAGACAATAGGTGCAGGAGTAAGCCATTTGGCCCTTCAAGCCAGCACCGCCATTCAATGTGATCATGGCTGATCATCCACAATCAGTACCCCGTTCCTGCCTTCTCCCCATATACCCGACTCCGCTATCTTTAAGAGCCCTATCTAGCTCTTTCTTGAAAGTATCCAGAGAACCTGTCTCCACCTCCCTCTTAGGCAGAGAATTCCACAGAATCACAACTCTCAGTGTGAGAAAAGTGTTCCCTGATCTCTGTTCTATATGGCTTACCCCTTATTCTTAAACTGTGGCTCCTGGTTCTGGATTCCTCCAACATCGGAAACATGTTTCCTGCCTCTAGCATGTCCAAACCCTTGATAATCTCATGTATTTCAATAAGATCCCCTCTCATCCTTCTAAATTCCAGAGTATACAAGTCCAGCCGCTCCATTGTCTCAGCATATGACAGTCCCATCATCCTGGGAATTAACCTTGTGAACCTACGCTGCACTCCTTCAATAGCTAGAATGTCCTTCCTCAAATCTGGAGACCAAAACGGCACACAATACTCCAGGTGTGGTTTCACTAGGGGCCTGTACAACTGCAGAAGGACCTATTGCTCCTATACTCAACTCCTCTTGTTATGAAGGCCAACATGACATTCGCTTTCTTCAGTGCCTGCTGTACCTGCATGCTTACTTTCATTGACTGATGAACAAGGACCCCAGATCCCGTTGTACCTCCCCTTTTCCCAACTTGACACCATTTAGATAATAATCTGCCTTCCTGTTTTTGCTACCAAAGTAGATAACCTCACATTTATGCACATTAAACTGCATCTGAAATTGGTTGGTGAGGCCATATTTAGTTTTGTGTTCAGTTCTGGTCAGCATGTTATAGGAAAGATCATAACGTCATAAGTGATTGGAGCAGAATTAGGCCATTTGGCATGTCAAGTCTACTCCACCATTCAATCATGGCTAATCTATCTTTCCCTCCTAACTCCATTCTCCTGCTTCTCCCAATAACCCCCGACACCCATACTAATCAAGAATCTATCTATATCCACTTTAAAAATTCCAGGACTTGAGGATTTGAGTTATGGGGAGATTAAGCAGGCTGGGATTTGATTCCTTGGAGTGCTGTAGGTATATAAAATCATGAGAGGAATAGATCAGGTTATGCAGTTATTTACCCAGAGAAGGGGAATCGAGAACCAGGGGACGTAGGTTCAAGGTGAAGGGGAAAAGATTTAAAAGGAATCTGAGGGGTAACATTTTCCACACAAGGGGTGGTGGGTTTATGCAATGACCTGCCAGTGGACCAAGTTGAGGCAGGGACTATCACAACATTTAAGAAACAATTGGACAGGTATGTGGATAGGACAGGTTTAGAGGGATGTGGGCGAAACGCAGGCAGGTTGGCCTAATGTAGATGGAGCATGTTTGTCGGTGTGGGCAAGTTGTGCTGAAGGGTTGTATCCACATTGTATAACTATGGTTCTAGGTAGCCAGTTTTGAAGATGGAGATAAGGAGAAATTTCTTCTCCCTCCAGTCCAATTTTAAATCAAATGGCTAGCTCACCTTCCATTCCATGCAATCTAATCTTCCAGACAAGCCTACCATGCGGGCCTTGTCAAAGGCAGTTTACACTGGGAATACCTTTTCTTCTGAAATGATCCAAACTCCGTGCTAATGCTAATTAATATTGTCAAGCAACTATTTCAGGAAATTTCATTTCTCTGTAGGGGTCTAAATGAGTGCTTTATTTCCTTGCAGTTATCCACCTAAATAAAAATCCACTCTCAGCTTTAAATTGACTGAGGTCAATTGACTGTACGATTATGTGAATTGGCTAAATGTACACTGGCAACTCTTTTGCATCTGTCTGAAATTGGACAGGTGATGGTTTAATTTAATTTTATGTCACTACACTGCATAATGGGAAACACATCACATTTTGAACATCACAAGGTCTTGCAGCATTATGGTTCTTGGTGTATTTTTAGTTTTCATCACCCTTCCACGGGAAGTTGCTATTAAGCTGGAACGAGTGCAGAAAAGAGTTAGAAGGATGTTGGTAGTAGGTAGTAGTCAAGGGGCTCAAGTATAGGGCGAGGTTGGGCAAGTTTGGACTTGATTTCTTGGGGTGTAGGAGACTGAAGAAAAAAAAACTTATTGAGCTGTGTAAAATCATGAGGAACATAAACAGGGTGAGTCTTTTCCCAAGGAGAATAAAAAAAACTACTCTAGATGCCATAAATTTAAGGTGACAGAGGAAAGATTTAATAGGAACCTGAGTTGCAACTTTTTCACAAAGAGATGAACAGTACATGGAACAAACTTCCAGAGGAAGTGGGTAAGGTAGATACAATAACAATATTTTAAAAAGTAATTTAGACAGATACAAGGATAGGAAAGGTTTGGAAGGATATCAGCCAAACACAGGCAAATAGGACTGACGGAGATGGACACCTTGATCAGCAAGGACGGATTTGCCCAAGGGACCATTTCCATGCAGCATGACGCTATCACAGAATGACTAGATGAGCATCACTAGTCATATTTCAAATTACTAGTTTATACTATCAGCAAGAAATAGCTGCCATAAAAAGACCAGCCCTATTAGTTTTACTGCTTTATTCAGATGTCCTTTCCTCATGGTGCCGTGTACCATTATCTTAATAGTTTGTAATTCTCAAATAAAATTTAAGTTACAATGACTGCACAGACAGCCTCATTAGTTAAATACCACGTATCAAATGATAAATTATGCATGATAATTATAATTTCAAGGTTCAACTAATAAAATTAGGTTCTAATTCTTCCATGTTTGAAAGCCTTAAAAGCTATTAATCAATACACAATTTTACCTTGAGATTTCACACTAAAATCTAGTCCAAAAGACAAATTCTTCATGAGTAAAACGCGTAAAATATATTTCTACAAGATTTCTGTTTAGACTGTTATTAGCAGTCACTTGACAAAATAGTGGATCTTAATGACACAAATGGAATCAAGCTCTTAATTGCCCACTTACTAACATGTACTAACTGGTCTTTGATGCTTATCATATCACCCATTCAGATCTGGTGCTAAAACCATTAATTGCTGCAATAATTTGGAATTGATAGGTAGTGCAGAAGAATGTCATTAATACAAGATGCCACCTATTGCCACAATTCAAAGCAAGGTGAGGTTTGGATTTTATGCTGCCCATGAACATTTATTTGGAAGCTTAATAAATAATCAACAGTTTTATATATTTAATTAGGTGGACAACCTAATTTGTGGTGCACAGCTTATGTTCTAATAATTCTAAGTAGCCTACTCAAACTTGAACAGCTGGCTACCATGCTTTTGTCTGCTATACAGCTCATGTGGAGCACTTAAAATAGTATTGCAAGATTAGATTCTGAACTCCTTCAACCTGCATCAGTGCCTGATATTTGGCATTGTTACCAACTTTAATGCATCATTACTTGACGGTCGATGGTGATCGAAGAAATGATGGATTCTGACGTGTTGAACAAATATAACCAAATCTAATAATGCACAGACTTATTCTGCCTTTAGCGAAAGCTGGATTTGTATTTGTGTGTGGAACAAAAAACTTGAGATCATAAACACACAAAAACGTACGCACACACACACAGAAAGTGTCTCACATGAGTACCAATTGTTCAGTGGACAAGGGCCAGAGCCCCAACATCTGGAAAATTTTAGAAGCAGACGAGAGATTATAAACAGGTCAGCTTTTTGTTAACATCAATTCTTTATTCAAGCTTAAAATCTTACAGGGTTTAATACTGGGGATGGACAGTTGCCAAAAACACAGCTTCAAGCATGAAGGGATCCTTCATAATCCACCTGATGTTGCACACCATATTTTTAGCAGGCTGCAGAGTCTGAAGAAGAACATTGTCAGTATTGTCCGTTGATGTGAGTTGCTGGTGTCTATGCAATCTGTTGGCAGCCCTGAGAGTATATGACGCCATTATCACCTCCATCTCTTTCAAATAGCGTATGGGATTAATTATTTCCAGAAATCAAGGAAGAAGTCCATACTTATTTAAGCATTTTTATTTAATTATTATTTAATCTACGCTGGTCCCTTTGTTTTATCCCTCCACCCACAGCTGCTCGCGTCCCTGCAGCCTTCTGCAGCTGTGACCGTGGCTGAGCAAGTTGTGCGCTTTTTTTAACCAGTGTTATCTTATACTCGGCTTTACCAGTGGTATCCTTTACTCAGCCATTTCTGGCACGCAAGTTTGGGTGGCACAGTAGCACAGCGGTGGGATTGCTGCCTCACTGCACCAGAGACTCTGTTGGGTTCCATCCTGACTATGGATGTCGTCTGTACAGAGTTTGTATGTTCTTCCCATGGGTTTTCTCCGGGAGTTCTGGATTCCTTGATTCTAGTTGTAGTTGTTGACCCCCGGAAAAAAAAATACACTATGCAGTTCACTTTTTCTCTTCCCCTCAAGATTTCATGCATTTCGATAAGATCATCCCTCATCCTCCTGAGTTCTAAGGAATAAAGACCCAGCCTGACTAATCTTGTCCTGTCCTGGTTTGATTTCCACAAATGCAAGAACTCACATTTATCTGGATTAAACTTCATCTAGCATTCCTCAGCCCACTTGTTCAATTGATCAAGAACTTGCTGTAATTTTTGATAACCATCATCACTATCTATGATACCGCATTCTATAATGTTATCCGAAAAAGTGGGAGGTGTTGCATTTTGGGACGTCATACCAGGACAGAATCTTCATAGTGAATGGTTGGGTCCTGGGGAGTGTTGCAGAACAGATGGATCAAGGAGTACAGGTACACAGCTCCCTGAAAATGGCATAGCAGGTAGTTAGGGTGACAATGAAGGCTTTTGGTGCGATAGCCTTCATCAGTCAGGGTATTCAGTATAAAGTTGAAACGTTTTGCTATAGATGCAGAAGACATTAGTGAGGCCGCATTTGGAGTTTTGTGTTCAGTTTTGGTCTCCCTGTTAATAGGAAGGATGTCATTAAGCTGGAAATAATGCAGGAAAGATTTATGAGAATGTTGCCAGGCAAAAGGTTGGATAGATTAGGACTTTATTCTTTGGAGTAAAGGAAACTGAAGGGTGACCAAGAGCAGAGGAATAAAAATCCAGAGAACATAGGTTTATTAGAGGGGAAAAATGTAACAGGAATCTAAGGGGCAACATTTTCACTTAGAAGATGTTGGGTATATGGAACGAGATGCCAGAGGAGGTAGTTGAAGTAGGTACAATAACAACATATAAAAAACAGTTGGATGGTACTTAGATAGGAAAGGTTTAGCGGGATATGGGCCAAGCACAGTCAAATGGGACAAGCATAGATGGGGCATCTTAGTCAGCATGAATGAGTTGGGTGAAGGCCTGCTTCAGTGTTGTATGATTCTCTGACCCTACATGTTGACTGACTGCATCCTGGTTAAACACACTGCAGTTCTCTGTAAGAAATGTATATTCAATTATGCAAGAAATATCGTTAGCAACCTCTAGAAATTGTAATTGTGCCACAATATAGGGAGATACAATATAAGCAGGAGAATAGGGTTAGGAGGGAGAGATAGATCAGCCAAGAGAGAGTTGGATTTAGCTCTTAGGGCTAAAGGAATCAAGGAATATGGGGAAAAAAACAGGAACGGGTACTGATTTTCGATGATCAGCCATGATCATATTGAATGGCTCGAAGGGCCGAATGAGCTGGCTTGAAGGGTCGAATGGCCTACTCCTGCACCTGTTTTTATATGTTTCTATGATTGAATGGTGGAGTAGACTTGATGGGCCGAATGGCCTAAATATACTCCTATTCCTAATGGCATCAGGCTGTGCTGTGATTATATGCTTCGGCATAGATTTCCATATATCCAGGAAACTGAAAAGCACTGGCGGAGTTATATAAATGAGGTCAAATGTTTTCAACATCCCTATCCAGGGAGATGCATAAATGATTAAGTTCATTTGTGTGGAGTGATTTTTCAGAGAATAACCAGGTAAATCAGTTACATGCAAATTCTTTGAAAACATTTAATTACGTTGAAACTCTCCAGAAAATCCTAGGGCGCCTTTTATTTTTAATTTCTGTCTCTCTGGTTACCTACTTAACTATGGAGAAATTTACAGATGCGCTCAGCTGGCTTTCATTAAAAATGTTGCATCAGATTAAAATAAAGAAAACCTGGAAAAATAAAATTTTGAATCAAGCCTTTTCTCTTGAGTTTAGTGAATGAATGATATGAGTGGGTGTTGGTTTAAATTTGAAATGAAGCCAATTGTCTAATGGCATTGTAGGTATCTTTCATCTGATTCTTCTTTGATGTTTTATTAGTGTTACCCAAGTGAGCATTGAATACTAGGCTTGGAGATCATTTCCCGCAGTTGGCACATGCCCAAGCATATGTGGGCTGGATAGAAAGGACTTATCTCACTTGATCTCTGAACCCTCAAGTCCTGTGGCCTGATCTCAGCAGCAGGTAGTTGAGATCTGAGAATTTCCTCCAAATACATTACTATCAGATCATAAAGCTGAGATGGGAACTTTTAGCTCTGAAAGCTGCCTTTGATATTAACAGTTTTCTAATGTATTGGGACACTTAAATTGAACTAAATATGTAATTAAAATAGCAATCTTTAAAATGGAGACACAAAAAAACTGCAGATGCAGTAATATTATAAAAAAGAGACAAAGTGCTGGAGTAATGCAGTGGGTCAGGTGGCATATCTGGAGAAAATGCCTGCCTGTCCTTGTTATCCATAGATACTGCCTGATCCCCTGAGTTACTCCAGTCTGAGCTCTTTGTTTTAGCAATCATTAAAACATGGTTTTAAAATTAAAATAACTAAAAACACTAAGAAGAAAATGAGCAACAAAATAAACTTAAAAAAATCTTTGCAGTTCCTTTCCAGTTCCTTCATAGATCTTGCCCCATAAATCCCATTCAAATTTTAGAACTAGAATGATGATTCCTCGGATAAATAGCAAGAATCCGGCAAGAAAGAGTTCCGCCAACGGATTACATTTGTAGGAAGGAACTGCAGATGCTGGTTTACACCAAAGACAGAAACAAAATGCTGGAATAACTCAGCGGGTCAGGCAGCACCTCTGGAGAAAAGGAATAGGCGACCTTTTGGGTCAAGATCCTTCATCAAACTAAGGCGGCCTGAAACGTCATCTATTCCTTTTCTTCACTGGAGTACATGGGAGACCTTTAACAGGGCAAAATGACAGATTTTGCCCCGTGAATCTGGCAATCTGATCTATGCATTCAAAATGATTTACAGAGATTCCGAGAAAGCCTTTCTGCATATAAACTCTTTGTATGAAACCTTTTGGAATGATGCTGGATCATTTCTGTTAGCATGTAACAGGGCTGGCCTTAAGCCAATTGGACCAATTGCTCCCAATTGGGACATGCGCCTAAGGGGGCCCCGCGCTAGAGTAATTAATCTCGGGTCCGATAGATCTACCCTGAATGGAGCGTGGAGAGAGCGGTGGAGAGACAGTAGAGGAGTTGAGAGGGAAGAACACAGGGAGGGCCGGGTCGGGGGTTGGAGCAACGTTTACAAACCTCGGCCTCAGCTCACACACGTCCACTAGGACCCCGGCATCCGCTCCTGCCGCCGGCTCCCTCCCTCCCCTCCCTCCTTCCTCTCTCACTTTTCCTTTCTCTCCTTCCCTTCCTCCCTTCTCTCTCTACTTATCTCCCTCCCTTCCCTTCTTCCTCCATTCAAACACACACACATAACGCACAGACAACTAACACAGACACATCACGCACAGACCGACCGAACACACACACACGTACACCCCTACTAAGTTAGGATGGGGTAGAAGCCCAAAGGGTAGGATGGGGCTGAAGCCCAAAATGTAATGCCTGGACTGTTTTTTCACCAATGGTTATTGGTTTTCCAGGATCTAATTAATTAAATAACTTTTTTTAAAATTTCACAGTCACTAAAACAAGTGGTATTGTAAGTATGTACATTTCAGAGGTGATCTGCACATTTTGTTTGGTACTTGTAGGCTTACATGTATGCAATTTTATATTAAAATGTAGTTTAGATCTGTTTGGTCCATTAACTCGCAGACACTTTTTAAGCACACATTTTGATTACTTTCCATTCTACCATAGAGATATAAAGTCTATAATAGACTTTAATTATATTTCTATGATTCTACAGACCTTGGCTGGGAACCTGGGCTCACCAAAATTGTTCCCAATTGGGCCCCGCACCTCCTAAGGCCGGCCCTGATCCCTGATGTTGCAGGCAAACAACCCGAGTGCATTGTTATGGATAGAACAATGAAATGGCTCAGTTAGGATCCAGTCACATGCCAAGAGGTTAGGTCGATATGGGTGATCTGGACATACCCATCAGCACCTCTATGTGGTTAATTACAGCACACAACAAGTTGTGAAATGGGTTTCCAAGGTTTAAATAATTTGAATCACATGAACAGGCCGTATTGGGTGTGATTGAAAAATGTTATAATTATGGCGATGAGAGGTTAATGGCACATCCTCTAGTCTCCAGACACCCCAGCTAGTATTAAAGCAACAAGGATGATGCAAAATGAATATGCTTTTGTGATTAGCAACTGCCAGAGAGAAATATATTCACTTGAAATTGAATCTTTTCTGTCTTCTAGTTTCCTAGTTACATAGAAACATTCCTTTAAACACAGAAAAATGTGTTGCATTTGGCCCTGACTAACATTCTGCAGAAATGTTTCCTGGGGGAACTCTTGTGAGAGTTTTGTATTCCCTCAATATTGTTTAGTGCTACAGGGATTTACTTCAAATGTAGTTTGTAAAATAACTTTTTCCAAAATCAGGTTTCCTTTCCTCGCTCCCTGCCTGCATCTGGTCATCACCTCAGCACCAGCCCATCTATAATTAAATCACTATGCCAAAGGGTCATCTCAATCCGATTTGGAAATTCATTGAACAATGATTGAGCAGGCATTGGTTATCAGTAGCCAACTGCAAAGCAGCCTTCATTAAACAACTCTGGTGGTGAATGTTGCTCATATTTCCTCTGAGGTGGGAGAGTTAATCATGGCTAATCACGAAATAACGCAAGCCCTGCTCCAATAATCTGCAAAGCATCCTGAAATTTTGAGAGAAAAAAAAAGATTTTGCACCAAAGCTGCAAAATAGTCCCATTCTGAACAATGGTTATGGTCATAGAGGAGACAGGTGGAATTGCAAATGCTGGTTTACAAAAAAAGTCAAAGTGCTGGAGTAACTCAGCAGTAATACAACTGAAAACATTACATCCATGTTCTCCAGAGATGCTGCCTGACCCGCTGAGTTACTACAGCACTTTGTGCCTTTTTTTGGTCCCTATCTCAGCAACTTTGATGCAAAGTGGATTACTGGGAAGAGGACACATTGCTTGTAAAGATACAACATTTGTATGTTACTCTGTTTGCTATCAACACAAACTAATTACAACACCCTTTATTAAACTAGTACAAATCACTTTGTCATGGTAATGGTTAGTAACAACAGTGCTGCAGCGATTGAGACTTTGAACTGAGTAAATCTGATTACTTTTCCAAACTGAGCATGTCTGCATTACTGTTTAAGAAAGAACTGCACATGCTGGAAAAATCGAAGGTAGACAAAAATGCTGGAGAAACTCAGCGGGTGAGGCAGCATCTATGGAGCGAAGGAATAGGTGACGTTTCGGGTCTGAAGAAGGGACTCAACCTGAAAACGTCACCTATTCCTTCGCTCCATAGATGCTGCCTCACCCGCTGAGTTTCTCCCGCATTTTTGTCTATTACTGATGTTCAACTTTAGTGGGCAATTTCTAACCAGATGTCGATGCAGAGACATTGAGACACCATACTTAGTAATTCCTGAAGAGCCTTGTGAACGACTCATTCTCTGAAGGAACTTCATATTAACAGCTCTGCACAAGTGCGTCAGATCAGATAATATCTGAAAGGAAAAGGGGAGTGCTTCATGTAGGCTTTTCTTCTTCAGAAAATGACTGAGCTGCAATTAATTTTTATGTTTAATTATCACCATTTGAAGTTTTTAATTCCAATAAACTCTAGTCTTTGTAACTACTCTATTAGTTTACGTTTCCTTACAATGTGGACAGAGGCCATTTGATCCCATGCTGACTCACACAGTAATCCCATTCCCACATTCATTTCTCCCCACATTCCCATCAGCTCCCCAGATTCTCCAACTCATAGTAATGGATTGCAACAGCTAATCAATCAGCCAACTCATACATCTTTGGTGAGTAGCCAGAAGAAAACTCATGGTCAGAGGGAAGTAGTGTAAACTCCATTCAGACAAGCACATGAAGGTCAGGGCTGTGCCCAGGTCACTGAAGCTACCGAGTAACTGTGCCTCTTTGCCACATTTCCCAACTAATATATATGAGCAGCATCGCCATTCAATATGATCATGGCTGATCATCCAAAATCCATTCCCCATTCCTGCTTTCTCCCATATCACTACTTCCATTAGCAAGGAAACTCTCTCTTGAAAAGAAAACAGTGAGTTGGCCACCACTGCCTTCTGTGGCAGAGATTTCCACTATGTTTTGCTTTAGCTAGATGTGAAACAAGGAAACTGCTACTGGTTTGTTTATTGCTTTCATCTTGGGAAGATAGTTGAATATAATTCAGTTCACGTCCTACAAAATCTTAAGGTTCATTATAATTCAGGCCGCAATGAGCAGCTTTAATCTAACAGTATAATATAATTCTCACTGCCCAGTCATCAATTCATCTATTATGAATAAATGTAATCGTGGATATCATGGAGTAAAATCCAGTGACTCCATCGACAAAATACAATTTGTGAAAGTATTGAAGTTTGCTGTGTTGAGCTCCAGAATGTAGTAACCGACTAAAATCCATGATGAAAGCAACATGAAGAAGATATTAGAAGGTGAACGGATTGGCCCTTATGGCTTACATGAGCGTGCAGTGAAAGAAGAGAAGTTCCTACGGTATTTGTATTTATTGCTACTTAATGGTTAATCATGCTACAAATAGTTCTTGGCCACACACAAGAACACATAAGGCAACTAGAAAGAGGAAAAGCTAATCGGCCCAATTGAAATTTTATAGAAGGGTCTCGACCCAAAACGTTACCCATTCATTATTTCCAGAGATGTTGCCTGATGGCCTTAGTGGTAGTGAGTTACTCCAACATTTTGTGTCTATCTTGGTTGTTATTAGACCTGCTAGCTCTTGGTGAAGGTTAATTCTCTCTCCCTCCTTGACCTATTTCTGCAGGCTGACTATGCTCTTTACAGAGACATTGGATTCTACGCATTCCTGTACATGTGCCTCAAAGGCCTGTCCTTCAAACTGGTGACAAAATTATTATTTTGCAGTCCGATATCCTTTATTCATCGGAATTTCAAGCAAGTTGCTGCGTTTCATTGAATAGTTGCCTTTGGACTGGATTTCAATATGACAATTTCCATTTTGAGTGATCTGTCCATGATTTTTCAAAAATATGCTGAGCGGACAATTAAAGGCTTGCCTTTTAAACAGAACCCAGGTAATTCTGTCTGCTTCAATGAATCAGCATTAAACATTTTAGGTCATAAGTGATAGGAGCAGAATTAGGCCATTCGGCCCATCAAGTCTACTTCGCCAGTCGATCATGGCTGATCTATCTCTCCCTCCTAACCCCATTCTCCTGCCCTCTCCCCATAACCCCCAACACCCATACTAATCAAGAATACATCTATCTCTGCCTTAAAAATATCCATTGACTTGTGTTCTCTGTATTCTCCCCACACCAATCATAAATCATCTAGATGCAAAAAGTAATTCTTAATGGCCCAAAGCATCCAGGAATCCAATGAGGTGGCCTGAGTGGAAGTATAACATTTGTGTCCTAACAATAATTGTTGTTTTAATAGAATTGCTCCTTTAAGGATTATGTCAACTCAGCACCTGCCCTTTGTATTGTAGCAGCATCAAGGTAAAAAGTTCAAGCGGGAAATGATTTGAAAGAAGACCAGAGTAAAAATACTGCTGCTACTGTAAGCATTTTATTAATGAACTGATAAGTTTATGTTCATAAGTGGTAGGCCCATCAAGTCTGCTCCACCATTCAATCATGGCTCATCTATCTTTCCCTCTCAACCCCATTCTTCTGCCTTCTCCCCATAACCTGATGTCCAGACTAATCAATTTGTTGTCATTTAAAAAATGATGAACTATTTCCAATGCTTGAGAAAAGTGAATTATGGAGGTATTGAGTGGGAAGTCCTGGTTGATGAAATTAAGAAATTTAAATGCCATACATGGATGAGAATTTAAAATGTCAACTGTGAACAATCCCAACTAAGTGAACACATCGATGCACATTGAGAATCAGCAAGTATGAGATTGAATTGAGAGTGTACAAAAATAAACCACCTAAACTCCTCGTTTTCCAAAGCCTGTCTAAAGCATCGAAAATCAAAGGAAGCATGTGCACTGCACACAAATAAAGTTGAACAGATGAAAGTTAAGATGTCATTATTTCTCTTTGGTGACAAGAGGAGTGAATTGTACCGCACCATAAAGCTTGCAAATGATAACCTGGAATACAAAAACGTTACAGCGCGACCATTTCATCACATGCAACATGAAGAATTCTTTAGTATGTTCTTAATGAAGCTAAAATAGTTAGCAAATATTTAAATTTTGCAGGTATGAAGCATTTTTCCAGATATAATGGTCCATGAGTGCATCCATGTGGGCAGCACAGTGGCATAACGGTAAAGTTACTGCCTTACAGCCCCAGAGACGCAGGTCAGATACTGACTATGGTTGCTTGTCCATAAAGTTTGTATGTTTTTCCTGTGACACACGTGGGTTTTCTCAGAGATCTTCAGTAATGCTAACTGGCAGGGATCGCAGGTCGGTGCGGACTCTATGGGCAGGAAGGCCTGTTTCCACGCTGTATCTGTAAACTTTAAACTAAAAAATGACTTGCTCATAGTCGCCGAATTATTTGTGGGATACATGGAGAAGAGGGGGGGGGAAAGAGGGAGAGGGAGAGGGAGAGGGCGCATATTGGGCCTGCCATTCATGTAAAATTCAAAAAGGTTAATACGTGTGTGAGCAGAAGATGTAGGTAACAATTTAATGAAGACTTTTCAATCACCTTCACAAAAGATTGAGATGATGCCAATTTTATGGTTAAGGTGAACAATTTAAAAATATTGAACGGGATAAACATAGTAGAAGTGGCGGGTCATCGTTGAAAATAAATAAATTGCCAAGACCTGGCATAAACCATACCAGGATGCTGAAAGAAATAAGCGAGGAAATTGCAAAGGTCATCTATTTGTTAAGCATCTCTCACCAATGGAGGGGTGCTAGAGAATTGGAGGTATTGCTAATATTTTACCATTGTTAAAAAATGTGTGGTAGGATAAAGCAAGTAATTACAGGTCAGTTACATTTAGTTAAATGGAATTTAGTTTGGAGGTACAGCATGGAAACAGATCTTTTGGCCCACTGAGTATACACTGATTATTGGTAAACATTGGTAGACAAAAATGTTGGAGATACTCAGCAGATGAGGCAGCATCTATGGAGCGAAGGAATAGGTGACTTTTCGGGTCGATAAACTTATTCAGAATGATCCACACTGATCATTGATCATCCATTAACATTAGTTTTATGTTATCCCACTTTCCCAAAACACTACAGGCAATTACGAGGCCAATTAACCTGCAGACCTGCGTGTCTTTGGGATGTGGGAGGAAACCAGATCATTCAGAGGAAACTCAAGCAGTCAAAGGGAGAACGTGCAAACACCACACGGACAGCATCCGAGGTCAGGGTCAGATCCGCGAGGATGTGTACTCAACCCCCTTCTTAACTCCTTATACATCCATGGCCTTGCAGCCATTGTCAAATCGAATTAAATTTACAAATTCGCAGACGACACCACTATTGTGGGCTGGATATCGAATAATGATGAGACATAGTACAGGAAGAATCTCGTGACCTGGTGTTCAGACAAAGAGTAGGAAGGAACTGCAGATGCTGGTTTAAACTGAAGATACACACAAAATGCTGGAGGAAATCAGCGGGACAGGCAGCATCTCTGGAGAGAAGGAATGGGTGATGTTTTGGGTCGAGACTCTTCTTCAGAGTGGGGGTCAGGGGAAAAGGAAACGAGAGATATAGATGGCGATGGAGAGAGAAATAGAACAAATGAATGAAAGATGTACAAAAAAAGTAACGATGATGAAGGAAAGGCCATTGTTAGCTGTTTGCAAGGTGAGAACGAGAAGCTGCTGTGACTTGGGCGGGGGAGGGACGGGGAGAGAGATAATGGAAGGATTACTTTAAGTTAGATAAATCAATATTCATAACCCTGGGTTGTAAGCTGCCTAAGCAAAATATGAGATGCTGTTCCTCCAATTTGCTTTTGGCCTCACTCTGACAATGGAGGAGGCCTAGGACGGAAAGGTCAGTGTGGGAATGGGATGGATAATTAAAGTGTTTTGAAACTTGGAGATCAGGTAGGTTCAAGCGGACTGAGCAAAGGTGCTCAGCGAAACGATCGACCAGTCTACGTTTGGTCTCGCCGATGTAGAAGAGTCCACATCTTGAACAACGGATACAGTAGATGAGGTTGGAGGGGGTGCAAGTGAACCTCTGCCTAACCTGAAAGAACTGTTGGGGTCCCTGGACAGTCAAGAGAGGAGGTATAGGGACAGGTGTTGCATCTCCTGCGGTTGCAGGGGAAGGTATCTGGGGGGAGGGGGTAGTTTGGGTGGGACGGGATGAGTTAACCAGCGGAGGGAATGGTCTCTGAGGAAGGCGGAATTGGGAAGATGTGACTATTGGTGGGATCCCGTTTGGAGGCGGTGAAAATGTTGGAGGATTATGTGTTGCATGCGACGGCTGATAGGGTGAAAGGTAAGGACTAGGGGGACTCTGTCCCAGTTGCAACTGGGGGGAGGGAAAGCAAGGGTGGAGCTGCGGGGTACCGAGGAGACACGTGTGAGGGCCTCATCTATGATGAAATAGACAACAACCTTCCTCTCAATAAAGCACGTGCCATCACGGTAGGCAAGGTAGGCAGTGCCTACCCTGACTAAAATTATAAAAAAGGTAATTATTAAATATAAATAGTAAAGATTTACAATTCATTTACTACATTCAGTATTTATTATTACATGGATATTATTTTAATAATCAATCATAGGTAGGCATAATTCTCCCGTGCATTCCATCCGCAGTACGTGTATTATGCGTAACTATGTTCAACTCGCGTGCCGTGGACGCTGCTTCAAGCCTTCATTTACAACGGACAATAAAGGCAGCTGAAATCCTGCTTTTGCATCGTGGACTGCGCGCAAGTTGCTGCACATGCCCACAGGAGAGGAGAACGATCCGCGCATGCGCTTTTAAAAAAAAAAAAATTTAAGTCGACTGACTGCCTACAGGACCGATCTGCGCATGCACAGTATTACAATTTTCCGCGCATATGCGTTTTTTTTACAGTTGACTGACTGCCCAGTGCTTACCCTGAGTAATTACTCACGGCACGTGCCTGCTCTCAATGTAGGTATGCATTGCCGACACCGAAGTAGAGATGGTTGAAAGCTTAGACTTCCAAGGAGTAAATATCGCCAGCAACTTGTCCTAGACCCCCCCCCCCCCCATTTTGAAGCAACGACCATGAAAGCACATCAACGCCTTACCCCTTAGAAGGCTGATCAAGTTTGGCATGTCCCAAACAACTCTCATCACATCTCACAGATCTGCCATAGAAAGCGTTTTTTTGGGATGAATCACAATATGGTTTGGGAACAGCTCCATCCAAGACCGTAAGAAGTGACAGTGAATTGGGGACACAGCCCAGACCATCACACAAACCAACCTCTCTTTCATTGACTAGATTTACACTTCACTCTGCCTCGGCAAACCACCAGCAGAGTCACGGATGACGAGTTTCAGCACAGCCACTCCCTTATCCCCCCTCTGCAAGAGGTATAAAAGTGTGACATTGTATACCTCCAGATTCGCTAGACCGTTTTCCTGCACTACTATCTACCGCATGAGACCCTCTGGCTATCTTTAATTGGACTTTACTAGACTTTATCTTGCATTTTACTTCGGAGTCACGTGAGTGACTACGTGAAGACCCCGCCAGCACGCATGCGCGACATATCGTCGTACGCATGCAGAAGCGACGGTCGGGAGGAGCGGGGCTCCTCCAGCGTGAGTTTAAAAAGCTCACGCCAGGTAAGTCTCACCGAAGGAGTGAGTCGACCATTATGGAAGGGAGAAAATCTAAGAGAGCGGCGGCCAAATCAGCGGCTAAGGACAGCAGCCAACGGAGAACCGCCTCTCCAGAGCTACAGGTTCTACCTGCAGCTCCCGACTTTTCGGACTTTGAGACCGTTGGTACGCCACGGTCGGGGAAAACTACCCGGAAGTCGGCCGGGGCCGACTCAGCGGAGTCCGGTCCCGAGGGCACCCCGCTCGCAGGCAGCGACGGAGGTCGCCTTGACCGCATTGAGCGGATGATGGAGCAGCTGCTCCAACGTGACCTGCTAAAGCAGGGGCAGGATCACAGTGGGACCCCTAGTAGGCCCACGGCAAGTTCCCTTAGAGGACTGCCAAATGTATCCCCTTCTATACAGGGGAGCATTGAGGGTCAGAACTGGGCTGACCCAGAAGAAGGGGAGTTGGCTGAAGCACCTGCAGCGTCAGGGGTGTGTGAAGATTATATGGATGTGGTGAGCAAACATGCCATGCCCAACCAGAAGGGCCTACCCATCCACCCCAAGCTGGCTGCCAGCATTGATTATATGGCCACTAACCAACTTCAGGAACAGGCCATCAATGCCACAGCAGACAAATACATGGCGCCAGAAAACTGCAAGTCATTAAATGTACCCGTGGTAAACAACCCGATATGGGGAAACATGAGCCCCTCGAGTAGAGGGCAGGAGATGAAACTTCAGAAGATCCTGAAGCTCCTAACCGCAGGGATTACTGCAGTAGCCAGAACAGCAGTGGGAGTGGATATGCCGGAAGAACTACAAGATGCTTTGGCCTTACTGTGCAACACACAGTATGAAATAAATAATTTCAGGAAAAGCATTATAAAGCCGGCGCTTAACCCCAAGATCGCGGGGCTGTGTAAGCCTGGGAAGACGCAGCCTCCAAGCCTGCTATTCGGGGAAGATCTCCCCAAACAGGTTAAAGATCTGGATGAGGAGGCTAAGGCTTTGGGCCTTATTAAAGTACCTGGGTACACTAAGCCTCATCACCCACACAGAACGCACCCCTACGCACCCACCGGGCAGAGTTACCCTAACAGGTCTGCCGGTGGTGAAAGCTCGAAGGCCGGCATACCTGCTCAGCGGTCTTTTTTAGGCCAAGGCCCAGGCCGGCCTCCTTGGAAGATGCGCCACTCCCAGAACACCTACAACCAGCCGAGGAAGCAAGGCCAGAAACCACCACACCGGCAGTAACCATGGAGGTAGGTGGGTCTGGGATCCCCAGGAACACTACTGGCCCAAATTCACTTTGCATAGGGGGCAGGTTGCACATGTTCCTCGAGAATTGGCTCACTTTTACCTCTGATCCTTATATACTCAGGAGTATTCAGGGCTACAAAATTGAATTTATTCACGAACTCCCTACCCCGGTACAGCATGCACCTAGTCGGAAATTCGTCCTTTCTCATAGAGATAAGGCAGCAGGGCATGCTGAACTACAGAGGTTGAGAGAAAAAGGGGTAATTGAGAAGGCCATTAAAGAACCTCAGGAGTTCGTGTCTAATATATTCACTAAAAACAAAAAAGATGGCGGTTGCCGCATCATCATAGATTTGACCGACCTGAATACTTCTGTCCAGTATATTCATTTTAAAATGGACACCTTCGACACTGCTATACAGCTTATAGCCAATGGGTACTACATGGCATGCGTTGACCTCAAAGATGCATACTATTCAGTACCCATACACAAGGATCATAGGAAATACTTAAAATTTATCTGGATGGGACAATTATGGCAATATAAAGCTTTGCCTAATGGGTTATCGTCAGCACCCAGGTTGTTTACCAAGATATTGAAACCAGCTTTGGCCTATTTAAGGAAACAGAATCATACTGTTATGGCCTATCTTGATGACATCCTCATAGTGGGGGAGAATTTGGAAATGGCTACTTTGGCAGTCACAGCCACGAAACATCTTTTTCAGAAACTGGGGTTTACGATACATCCAGATAAATCAATATTGGAACCCTCTACCACCATGAAATATTTGGGGTTCATTATTGACTCAGTGCAAATGTCTGTCACGTTACCACCAAGCAAGGTGGAAGACCTGATAGAGGCTTGCAGGAGCCTCATTGGCATTAAGGTCCCATCCATTCGGCAGGTGGCCAGGGTGATTGGGAAGATAGTAGCTGCATTTCCTGCAGCACAATATGGGCCCTTACATTACCAAAACTTACAAAGAGCCAAAATTACAGCGCTCAAAAATCATGCTGGCCATTTTGATAGGCCCATGAAAATTCCAGAAAAGGCAAAAGCCGAATTATATTGGTGGATGGGTAATGCCCAAAATTGTTCCAAACCCATTACTATCACCAATCCCTCGATCACCTTACAAACGGATGCCAGTGCCATAGGGTGGGGAGCTACTAACACTACCTCTAGCTGTGGAGGTAGATGGAGTGCACCAGAGTTAACCCTATTTAAAAACTTAGGGATTAACTATTCAGAAATGCTGGCAGCATTTCACGGCCTTAAGGCATACTGCACTAACATGCACAAAGTTCATGTTAGAATACAGATTGACAACACCACGGTGGTAGCCTATATTAACCACATGGGCGGTGTAAAGTCGATATCGTGTGATGAATTGGCCAACAATATCTGGCACTCGTGTCTGCAAAGAGAAATTTGGATCTCCGCAACTTACCTTCCAGGTAAATTAAACACAGTGGCAGACACCAGGTCACGGAAATTCAACGACAACATAGAATGGATGTTGGATCGGAATGTGTTCGCAGATATTGTAGAACGTTATGGGACACCAGATATCGACCTTTTCGCGTCCAGGCTAAATCACCAACTACCAACGTATGTTGCTTGGGAGCCAGACCCGGGGGCAGTAGCGATGGATGCTTTCTCGCTACACTGGGGGGATTTATTTTGCTACGCTTTCCCCCCTTTCTGCCTCATCAGTCGGGTCTTGCAAAAAATCAAGCAAGACTCCGCATCGGGTATCTTGGTAGTGCCCGACTGGCCTACTCAACCATGGTTCCCTCTGGTACAGAAGATGGCCACAGAACCCTGTATCAGGGTGAATAAAAGACCTAGCCTGCTTGTTCATCCTGTTACAGGAGAATGTCATCCATGTCATGACCGCATGGGATTGTTAATTTGCAGATTTTAAAACGGCCACTTCATGGATTCGGACTCTCCAACAGGACCATTGATACCATCACGGCAGCCTGCAGAGAGTCCACAAGGAAGCAGTACCTGACCTACATCAGGAAATGGGAAGGATTCTGCGTGACTACCAAAACAACATACGAAACCGCCACCATCACGGAAGTGCTGGAGTTTCTGGCTACCCTTCATTACGATGAGGGTCTAAGCTACAGCGCCATTAACTGTGCCAGGAGTGCCCTATCGTCTTACTTGGGCAAGGGGAGTGACCAATTGGGAATTGGGTCACATCCCCTAGTATCCAAATTTATGAGGGGAATATTTAATTCGAATCCCCCCAGGCCCAGATATAGCCATACCTGGGACATCAGCACGGTATTGACGATGCTGAGAGGATGGACACCGAACACGGGACTCCCTTTGGCCAAATTAACCTACAAAATGGTCATGATTATGGCACTGATCACGGCGCAACGGGTCCAGTCCCTGCACAAACTCAGTCTGGATGCCATGGCAATTACCAGTGGGAAGATCACATTCCAGGTGCAGGGACTATTGAAGCAAGATCGACCCGGAGTGTCTGGACATACGTTGGAGTTCCTGGCTTACCCAGCGGACACCCGTCTTTGTATCGTTACATTGATTCTGCGATACATTTCAGTCACTAAAGATCTAAGAGGCACGGAAACAGCTTTGCTTGTCAGTCACAAGAAGCCTCATCACAGGGTCACGGTGCAAACCATTTCCAGATGGTTAAGGGTGGTACTGGATGCGGCGGGGGTGGATACTAATGTGTATAAATCTCACTCCACCAGGGCAGCATCCACCTCGGCGGCTAGAAGGATGGAGGTACCACTGGATCACATCCTGGCCACAGCGGGTTGGAACAATGAGAAAACCTTCCACCGCTTTTACAACAAACCCGTGACCTCCCCTGGCAATTATGCAGGGAGGATTTTAAGTGCTGCCAGATAAATAACCCTTACGGGACACAATATTGTGTTTGGTATGAATAAATACCTGTTTTGTTTTTCAGCCAGTGTCTTGTCTGAATCACGTCCATCCTCTTATCCCAGCTTTAGCGGTGTGTGAGCATGGAGCTTCCAGGGCATGAAATCACAGAGCTTTGAAATCTTCACGTAGTCACTCACGTGACTCCGAAGTAAAATAGTAAGATTAAACGAGAACTTACCAGTTTGAAGTTTGATCTTTATTTTATGAGGTGTTACGATGAGGGATTACGTGCCCTCCGCTCCCGACCCTCTATTATAAAGATCACCTGGTATGAAAGTTCTCTTTTTCTCTTACTATGTCAGTCATTGTGACTGTTTGTTCTGTGATTTCACACCACTGCTTTGAAGAATGTCGCGCATGCGTGCTGGCGGGGTCTTCACGTAATCCCTCATCGTAACACCTCATAAAATAAAGATCAAACTTCAAACTGGTAAGTTCTCGTTTAATCTTACTATTAAATTTTGTTCCCTTTATCATGTATCTGTACAATGTGGATGGCTCGATTGTAATCATGTATAGTCTTTCCGCTGACTGGATAGCATGCAAAAAAAAAGCTTTTCACTGTACTGAGGTACACGTGACCATAAGCTAAATTTCAAACTGCAGGATTGAACTCGGTTTTCTGGCAGGTTGAGACAACAGGTCGACCAGCTGTGCCACTGTGTCACCCAAATATTTTTTCTTCATTTAGAAAGGCTCAGATTAACCAATGATCGGTGCTTAAGTGAAGAATAAATTATTTAAGGAGGTAACAATGGTATAATGGGATCATTCTTTTCATGATTCCCTCATCTACAGTTCCATTCCCATTGGACACTCACTGTCTCCCACTTCCCCATGCAACCATATGACATGCAACTCCTGTTCTTTCTCTTCCTTTTCACAGTTCAGGGACCCAAAAAGTCTTTCCATGTGATGTTGTGTTTCACTTGCACTTCTTGTGACCAAGTGTACTACAGTTGGTGTTCACAATATGGTTGTAACTGCAATTGAGAAATCAAATGCAGATTGGGCGATCTTTGTGTAGCACTTGTGTTCAGTGTGCAGGAGTGAAACTGAGCTTCCAATTGCCTGCCAAATGTTATTCTTCATATCTCTCTGAACGTGACCTATCTGCCTCTGACTTTAGTCATGGTGTCAACATGGAAACAGGCCCTTCAGCCAAACTCATCCATACAGACCATGATGCCTTATTAAAGCTAGTCTGTACTGTTACAATAGGGCCCAATGTAAGCTTGTGTTCTTCTGGGGCATGTTGCATCCTTCTGGACCCAATATCCAGCTTCATCTAATGAAGAGAAATTACCATCCATAGAACATAGAACAAAGAACAGCATAGTGCAGGAACAAGCCCGACAGCCCACAATGTCTGTGTCAACCATGATGCCAAGGTAAATAGCACATCTGTGTGTACATGGTCCATATACCTTCATTCCAAGCCTGTTTATGTGTCTGTCTAAATGACTCTTAAACACTGCCATCATATCTGATTCCACCACTTCCCATGGCAGCATGTTCCAGGGACTTATCATTTACCATATAATAAAAACTTGCCTTGTCAATTTTCTTTATATTTTGCATCTCTCACCTTAAAGCAATGTCCTCTAGTAATTAACATTTCTACCCTGGAAAAAATATTCCAACTATCTACACTATGCGTGACTCTCATCATCTTATAAACTTCTTTCAAGTCTCCCCTCAACCTCTGATGCTCCAAAGAAAACAATACAGGTTTGCCCAACCTCTGCTTATAGCTAATACTTTCCAAACCAGGAAAACCTCTGAGTTAACCTCTTCTGCAGCCTCTCATAGCTTCCACATCCTTTCTGTAATTGGGCGATCAGAAATGCACCAATACTCAAAATGTGGTGTAACCAAAGTCTCGTACAGCCGCAACATGACTTTCTGATTTTTATAATCAACATGCTAACCGAAGAAGGCAAGTATGTGGTATGTCTTCTTTCCCAGCTATCTACTTACATTGTCACTTTCAAGCAGCTATGGACAGACCTGGCCATTTCTGCTGTATATCATCCAACTGTGATTTTGGTTCCGTTTTTCTCTCTCTCTATTAGAACCGCTTGATTTGCTGATTATGTCACGCATTTTGCTAATAGCAACACATAGAGAGGGTACAGAGGAGATTTACTAGAATGTTGCCTGGGTTTCAACAGCTAAGTTACAGAGATAGGTTAAATAAGTTAGGTCTTTATTCTCTGGAGCGCAGAAGGTTAAGGGGGGACTTGATAGAGGTCTTTAAAATGATGAGAGGGATAGACAGAGTTAATGTGGACAAGCTTTTCCCTTTGAGAATAGGGAAGATTCAAACACGAGGACATGACTTTAGAATTAAGGGACAGAGGTTTAGGGGTAACATGAGGGGGAACTTCTTTACTCAGAGAGTGGTAGCGGTGTGGAATGAGCTTCCAGTGGAAGTGGTGGCGGCAGGTTCGTTGGTATCATTTAAAAATAAATTGGATAGGCATATGGATGAGAAGGGTATGGAGGGTTATGGTATGAGTGCAGGCAGGTGGGACTAAGGGAAAAAAGTTGTTCGGCACGGACTTGAAGGGCCGAGATGGCCTGTTTCCGTGCTGTAATTGTTATATGGTTATATGGTTATATGGTTATAACATGAACAAAGAAAGCATAATCATCATCTAACATTTGACCTGGTCTCATCTTATCACAGATGTCCCTATCCATTCCTTCTGCCACCTTTTCTGCAATTAAAGAATAACTGTTATGATATTTATTTCCCAGTTCTATTGAAAGGGCACTAACTTGAAACATTCTTTCTTTATCCACAGAGGCAGCTGACCTGATAATTGTTTCTAGCATTATCTACTTTTATTTGCGACTTTCTACAGACTGCTGTAGGTGGGTTTACTCATTCTTTTTCTGTAAATCATATTCAAAATACTCAATGCGATGCTTATTTTTAAATTGCATCATTGAGAATCAACTTTGGGTGCATCTCACCACATAGCTTTATTGGATCTATAAAGAGAGCAGGAACAGAATATTGATTAAAAACACAATCCAAAGCCAAGAGGCGCATAAAAGTTAAATTACCTCAACATCATAATTATTCAATGCTCTGGTTTACCTCCATCACTTGATTTGCTATTTGTATCTACGATTGCACAAATTTGTACTTGCTGCTGAATTTACCTATTACATAGCGGCAGAGTGGCGGAGCTGTAGGGAACCCGGCTTCAATCCTGACTACAGATACAGTCTGTACGGAGTTTGTACGTTCTCCCTTTGACCGCATGTGCTTTCTCCGGGTGCTCCAGTTTCCTCTCACATTCAAAAGACATTCCAAAGAATTGGCTTTGGGAAAGTGTAAATTGTACCTAGTGTGTAGAATAGAAGTGGTGTATAGGTGATCAAAGTTGGCATTGACTTGGTGGGCAAAAATGCCTATTTCATAAGGTCATAAGGAATAGACCATTCGGCCCAACAATTCTATTCCACCAGTCAATCATGGCTGATCTATTTCTTGCTCCCAACCACATTCTCCTGCCTTCTCCTCATCTTTGACATCCGTACTAATCAAAAATAATCTATTTCTGCCTTAAAAATATCCACTGATTTAGCCTCTACAGCCTTCTGTGGCAAAGAATTACACAGATTCACCGCACTAAAGACATTTCTCCTCATCTCCTTGCTAAAAAACGTTTTTAATTCCGAGGCTATGACCTATAGTTCTAGACTCTCCCACTATTGGAAACATTCTCTCCACATCCATTCTATCCAAGCCTTTTACTATTCTGTAAGCATCAATGAGGCCCTCCATCATTCTTCTAAACTCCAGTGAGTACAGGCCCAGTGCCAACAAACGTTCATCATAGGTTAACCTACTCACTCCTGGGATCATTCTTGTAAACCTCCTCTGGACCCTCTCCAGAGTCAGCACATCCTTCCTCAGATATGATTTCCATGCTGTATCACTAAACTAAACACATTTGCTGTGGCTGTCCACAGCTGGTCGACAACACTTCCAATTTCAACCCCTTGTCTGGCTGCTCCCACAATTCCGATAAACGTCTGTTCACCGTGGGATATCTACTGTTTTCAATTCAACTCAATCCTTTACAACAGATCTGAGGCAAATAGAAAACAGGAAATGCCTTTCAAGATGCGAGAGACACTGGGAAGAAAGTAAATAGTTTAGGTGTCTCACTTTGAGATCAATTTATCTAATTTGTACATTTTTGAACTCTCATTTCTTGTCGATGCAGAAATCATCGAACAGTGATAATATCTAAGTTGGAGAACATTAATGCAATGACTGTTGGAAATCTGAAATAAGAGCAGCAAACTCCAAGTGGGCTGTCATGTGCCTTTTACTGAGGAGTGGCTTCCGTCTGGCCACTCTACCATAAAGACCTGATTGGTGGAGTGCTGCAGATATAGTTGTACTTCTGGAAGGTTCTCCCATCTCCACAGAGGAGCTCTGGAGCTCTGTCAGAGTGACCATTGGGTTCTTGGTCACCTCCCTGCCCAAGGCCCTTCTCCCCCAATTGCTCAGTTTGGCCGGGTGGCCAGCTCTATGAAGAGTCCTGGTGGTTCCTAACTTTTTCCATTTATGAATGATGGAGGCCACTGTGCTCTTCTGGACCTGCAATGTTTTATACCCTTCCCCAAATCTGTGTCTCGACATAATCCTGTCTCAGATGTCTAGGGACAATTCCTTCGTCTTCATAGCTTGGTTTTTGCTCTGACACGCACTGTCACCTGTGGGACCTTATATAGACAGGTGTGTGCCTTTCCAAATCATGTTCAATCAATTTAATTTACCACTGGTGGACTTCAATCAAGTTGTAGAAACATCTCAAGGATAACCAATGGAAACAGGATGAACCTAAGCTTAATTTTGAGTGTCATAGCCAAGGGTATAATATGTATGTAAATGTGATATTTCAGTTATTTCTTTTTAGTTACTTTGCAAAAATTTCTAAACACCTGTTTTCGCTTCTTCATTCTGGGGTATTGTGTGTAGATTGATGATAAAAACATTTTTATAATCCATTTTAAAATAAGGCTGTAACATAACAAAATGTGGAAAAAGTGAAGGGGTCTGAAAGCGGCCAAAAGGAAGTGTTACCAGAAATGTAAAGCATTCCACATTCTCCAATATCTATACATAGTATATAAGGCAAGTTATTGTAGTGACCATGGCAAAAGAAAATTATTGTGACTATGCCTCCAATTTGCTGACAAGACCCATTTCAGATTCTCATATGTTTCCCTTTTCAAAGGTCTGTTAGCATTTTACAGTTCTCTCTCCATATGAGCTAATGCCTGCAAGATTGAACATTGTGCAATGCAATCTTTTAAATCTTATTGTGCAAGAAAATGGCCTAAATTGCACTCTACTAACTGTTTCCAGCCCTCAGTAATATGTTGCTGTGATCTTTGTGGATCATTCAACATAGGAGCACATGGGTTCATGCTGCAACATATAGAAAGTTCCTAATTGCATTTGGAGTAGGAAAACCTAGACAACATTGAAGGGATGAATGGAATATGAAGGGTATGTCATTCAGAATGTATGATGGCACTTTGCCTGCGTAGAATGGTGCCTTGGAACAGGTTATTTATTCATTCTCAGCTGGATAACAGCTGGCAGTATGGATATCTAGAGGAAGGAAACTATTAAGTATACAGAGCATATATTGCATTTAAACAAGAAAAAAGAGTGATACAGCATCAAAACGGGCGCTTCAGCCCAACAATCCCATGCAACTATCAAGCAACCATTTATTTTAATCAGACTAATCACATTTTATCTCCCCTACATTTCCATCAGTCCTTCAATAATTTACGACTCACTTACACACTAGGAGCAATGTACAGTGGCTAATCAACCACCAACCCACACGCTTTGTGGGGCAAGGGAAATTAAAATGGTGAGCAACTGGGAGACCCAGTGCACCTCCTCAAACCTCATCGACTGCTTTGGGTATTCCCAATGTGGCCTATTTTTCGGTGAGACCGAGAGGAGAATAGGCATCCATTTTCCCAAGCACTTGGGCTTGGTCTGCCAAGGCCTGTTGAATCTCCTGATCGCTAACCATTTTAATTTCCCTTCCCATTCCCATACTGACCTCTCCATCCTGGTCCTCCTTCATTGTCGCAGTGAGTCCACATGCAAACTGGTGGAACAGCATCTCATATTCAGCTTGGGTGGCTTACAACCCAACAGTATGAAAATTGAATTCTCCAAATTTAGGTAACTTGCACAGGTCAAAGGCTTCCACGCAGATTGTAACTCCCGAGCACCATTTTCAAAGCCAAAATAGGATCCAGTTCCTAATTACATTTGGAGTGCTGCACCCGCTGAGTTTCTCCAGCCTTTTGTGTAGGATCCAGTTTGCCAGTTTACCCCAGATCTCACAGGTTGAAGTGGCACAGTGGTAGAGTTGTTGCCTTACAGCAGCAGAGACCCAGGTTTGATCCTGACTATGGGTGCTGTCTGTACAAAGTCTGTACATACTCCCTGTGACCGTGTGGGTTTTCTCTGGGTGCTCCGGTTTCATTCCACACTCAAAAGAGCAGGTTTAGAGCTTAATTGGCTTCTGGAAATTGGCCCTAATGTGTGGAATAGAACTAGTGTACAGGTAATTGCTGGTCATCATGGACTTGGTGTTACGAAGGATGTTTCCATGCTGTGTCACTAAACAAAACATTCTAACCTATTGGAGGGCTAGAGTATTTGGTAGTGATGGTACCTCTGATCGTTTTCATAGTAATAGTCCAAAGCTCACAATTATATTGATCCTTCCCACGTAAGTATCACGCAAATACATTTTCTTCCAATTTTATGTTCTCAGTCGCCATTTTTAATTGTGACCTTAGGAAATTTTGCTGATTATAAAATATGGATGGACATAGATTGAACTGTATCCCAGGGACCATTTATTCACAATTTAATAAACAGTTTCAACTAAATAATAAACTTTAATTGACCTTACAATGCAAGTACAGCACCTTGGGAGATTGCCTCACATGTGTTTAAAGGAAAGTATTTGCATACACATCAAAAGTAACGGTCCACATTTTTCATGTTCTGCCTATATTGACATACAGATCAGTCAATATTTTTCCATGCAGCGGAGAAGAACTTTTAAAAGTCCATTGGAGAATACAGATGCCCCAAATGTATAGGCTGTGTTCTACAAGTGAATTCCCAGCTGTCCTCCACTTATAGGATACCCATTCAATTAGATGGGAAATTATAGTACTGGGGGGGCAGAAAGAACAAGGCTATTAACGTTTTTTTGGATAATTTGTACTGTGTTTAATGTTTTTAATGAGCTTAATGTTCTCAGTTGCTTTAATTCTGTTCTAACTGTTATTAGTGTAATCCCATTTGTTTCGGTTTTCTGTGTTTTTGAATGCCTGAAGACTTTGAAAGCGGGGACCTGGGACAGACCTTGATCTCAGTCAATAGATTGCAAAAGAGATTTGTGGACAGGGTTGCTCTGGCCCACACCTGCCCCCCCTCTCCACACCAAGGCCCGGCCACCTACAATGGCCATGCTGTTTGGTTCAAGGCCAGACTGGTCAAGCGATAACAACATCAGGATACAGGAAAGAAGGAAATTGGGCCCCATATACGAGGAAGGATGTCGAAACATAGAAACATTGAAAATAGGTGCAGGTGTAGGCCATTCGGCCCTTCGAGCCAGCATCGCCATACAATATGATCATGGGTGATCATCCAAAATCAGTACCCCATTCCTGCTTTCTCCCCATATCCACTGATTCCATTAGCTCCAAGAGCTAAATCTAACTCTCTTGAAAACATCCAGTGAATTGGCCTCCACTGCCTTCTGTGGCAGAGAATTCCACAGATTCACAATTCTCTGGGTGAAATTTATTTTCCTCATCTCAGTCCTAAATGGCCGACCCCTTATTCTAAAACTGTGACCGCTGATTCTGGACTCCTTCAACATGTGCTTGCCTTGGAGAGGGTCTAGAAGAGGATTACGAGAATGATCCCAGGAATGATTGGGTTAACATATAATGAGCATTTGATAGCGCTGGGCCTGTACCCGCTGAAGTTTAGATGAGGGGGAACCTCATTGAAATTCACCAAATAGTAAAAGGCCTGGATCGAGTGAATGTGGAGAGAGTGTTTCCACTAGTGGGATAGTCTGGAACTAGAGGCCATAGCCTCAGAATAAAAGGATGTACGTTGAGAAAGGATGAATTTCATTAGTCAGAGGGTGGTGAATCTGTTGAATGCATTGCCACAGACAGCTGTGGAGGTCAAGTCAATGGAAACATTTTAAGGTGTGGATTGACAGGTTCTTGATTAGTACTGGTGTTAGAGGCTGTGGGGAGAAGTCAGGAGAATAGGGTTGAAAGGAAAAGATAGATTAGCCTTGATTGAATGGCAGAGTAGACTTGATGGGCCGAATGGCCTAAGTTTGCTCCTAGAACTTATGAATTGGGAATGTGATGGGTGTGTGTGGGGAAATCAATGCATTGCAACTACACCTGCAGTGCATTTTCACAAAAAGAAGATTCAAAATGAAGTTCAAAGTTTATTCTCTGGTGATGCCAATTTTTCAGATCATTGGAAATAATCATCACTGGCAATTCCTCAATTCAAGAGTAATCTCTTCCATAATGAGTCCTGAGATGATTCAAGAATCCTGACCTGAAACAACACAAACCCAGCTAACAAGGTGCAGAATTTTCTCAACAAAAGACACCAAATGCTGGAATAACTCATTAGATCAGGCAGCATCTCTGGAGAACATTGATAGATGACGTTTCTGGTCGGGACCCTTCTTCAGATTGATTAAAGGGGTGAGGGGACGGAAGAAAGGAGGGGCAGGACAAAGTATGGGCAGTAATAGGTGAACCAAGGTTAGCCTTCTTTTGATAGGCAGATTGTTAGACAAAGGCCAGAGATGAAAAGATAGGTGAGAGCCCAAAAAGGATAAAGAGTTACAAATTGTGAAACTTGAGAATAGAAAAGTTGTGGCTTGTATAGCCATTGGAAGGGATGCAGGCGGAGGAGGCCTGTACCTCTCCCCTGTACTTCGATCTCTTTCCTCGGCTTTGATGATCAAACACTTTTGCTTGAAGCAAGTCAGCCTCATGCAAGTTCTGGCACCACTGACCTAACCAAGTGCTCGTTCCTCCCATCTTGTAGCCTGTGTTCCTGAGATATATCATAGGGAGGGTCAGCCAAGTGAAGAGAAACCCAGGTGGATAAGTGTGTGATTGATAGCCGACAGATGGAAATAGGAAGCATAAATGCAGGGTGAAGGAGACTGAGGTGGATCAATTGGAATGGGAAAAGGAACACAGGGGTGTGGGTGACCTTAAATTGGAAAATTCAATGTTCATGGGTTGTGGGCGACGCAAGTGGTATAAGAGGAGTTGTTCTAGTTCGTGTTTGATCTCACATTGGCTGTGGGAAAGTCTGAGGAAAGGCTGGTATGGGTGTGAATGGGAAAATAATTTAAAACAACCTGCAAACAGAGGCACAAGATAGAGCCATTGCAGATAGAGTGTGGGTCCTCAGTAAAACAGTTGCTAGTCTATAGATGTTCTTGCTGGTGGAGCAATGACCAGAATGGGTGGTTATTGGTCATTGCGCACTCGATGGGCCAAAGGCGTGAATTTGCTGTGTGAAACAATTACACTATATCTGAGTGATCTTATCGAAGTGTACAAAATCGTGAGAGGAATAGATCGAGTAACCACACAGAATCTCTTACCCAGAATAGGGGAATTGAGAACCAAAGGACAGGTTAAGGTAAAGGGGAAAGATTTAATAGGAACCTGAGGGGTAACATTTTTACACAAAGGGTGGTGGGTATATGGAATGAGCTGCTGGAGGAGGTAGTTGAGGCAGGTACTATCACAATGTTTAAGAAACATTAAGACAGGTACATGGATAAGATAGGTTTAGAGGGATATTGGCCAATCATAAGCAGGTGGGACGTGTAGATGGGACATGTTGGTCGGTGTGGGCAAGTTGGGCCGAGGGGCATGTTTCCATGCTGTATGACTCAATGACAAGCACAATTAGGTGGAAACTGCAGCAAAATACTTAAGTGCTGCACTCTTCGAGATGCTGTCTTTTGTAATACACAATTACCCGAGGACTTGCCTGCCATTTTCTTTTAAAATAAATTGAATTTTTGAATGGTATTCACACAGTGCTTTTTGGTTTCATGTCTTAGTTATCCTTGAGGGGCTAACCCACTGTACGAGCTAATTCAAGAGTTCTCCCGAGTTTCCCCTGATTCAAACTCAGAGAATTAAGGTAATTAGCCGCTCGTAGGTACTCGGGGCTCTCGTGGACATTTTTCAACATGTTAAATGTTCACAAGCTTACCCCATTTCCCGAGTACCTGCCGTTAGCGTTACGAGCCACTAAGAGATGTCCCGAGCTCCGACGTACCTGCTATGTACATTCTAGTGCTTACCACGAGTTAGATTTTTTTTTAAACTTGGGAGAGCTCTTGAATTAGCTCGTACAGTGGGACAGCCCCTTAAAGCAATCTCATTTAGATCAGTTTTTACACTACTATATTACTGTACACAAATGTGTGTCCCTCAAGCAATATCAGAATTTAAAAAAAAATTAGCTGCAACATTTTTTTAACATGAATTAATGCCTTGAAAGGCGCCAGTTAATCTCATCTGTCTAGTTAGGGAATAATTAGTTTCCCATTCAATCTTACCATTAGTCATCCATATGGTTTACATTTATTGTATTACAGTTGCATTGTGAAAAAGGAACAAGCTGGTATTTTGGATCCAAACAAATATTTAATTAATTGCCATAAGACATTAAAGACCTGTTCAATTGTGAACACTATCACATTGTTGTGTCACATGCAGGACTGCCAACATTTTGCAATCGCAATTGTGCCACACATGCTGGTCCTAGCGGACACTGCAGGTTAAAAATGAGCACACACAGATTAAAAGAACGTGTTGGAGAAAAAGTGTTGGAGTAACCCAGCCAGTCAGGCAGCATCTCTGAAGAGAAAAGGATGAGTGACGTTTCAGGTCAGGACTCATTTTCAGAATGAAAGTAGGGAGCGGGAAGGGGAGGTTAAAGGATGGAGGTGAGAAAAGATCAGGACCAACCAGGGTGAGTCACTGCAAAAAGGTATAGAAATGTGAAAACGCACACCTCCAGATTCAGAGACAGTTTCTTCCCAGCTGCTATCTGGCAACTGAATCATCCTACCACAACTACACAGCAGTCCTGAACTTCTATTTATCTCATTAGTGATCCTCAAACTATCTTTGATCAGACTTTACCTTGCACTAAACTTTATTCCCTTATCATGTATCTGTACACTGTAAATGGCTCGATTGAAATCATGTGTTGTCTTTCCGCTGACTGGTTAGCACGTAACAAAAGCTTTTTACTGTACCTCGTTACACGTGACAATAAACTAAACAAAGGTCCTCACTCCAAGCTGGAGTCCCAAGGCAAACATGGATACCTGTGACAAGGTTTGCATTTTATAATGGACTAGAGAGCGAAGGCGGGCAGTAATCACTGACAGTAATGGGTCTCTCTCTGATGAGCTCTTTGCATATTATGCTTCAAACAAAAGGCCAATGTAGGAACGTCCTCTACCCCATCAGTCTTGGATGGGCCTGCACCAATGATTACTATGGCACAAATAAGGTCAATCAACGGACAGCAAATGTCCCAAATGGTGTTATCCTCAGGACCTATGTTGATCGGCTGACAGAGGCATTCACAGATGTCTTTAACCTCTCACTACTCTATCCTGAGGTCCCCACCTGCTTCAAGAAGACCACTACCAAAGAAAAGTGAGGTGGCCTGCCCTGTGACTACTGTCCAGTGACTCTGACATTCACCATTATGAATTGCTTTGAGATACTGGTGATGGCGCATATTACCTTCAGACTCCCAGGTAGTCTTGATCCAGTGCAGTTTTTTTACCATTATAGCAGGTCCACACCAGATGCTATCACCCTGGCCCAAAACTCATGTCTGAAACATCTAGACAACAAGGATTCCTACATTAGATTCCTATTTATCGACTGGTGAGAGGGGAAAGTTTAAAGTAGATGACCTGGGCAAATTTTTTTTTTACAGAGTGGTGGGTGTCTTGAATGCCTTGCCAGCGGTGGTGGTGAACACAGATATGACAGTGCAGTTATGATGCTTTTAGATAGGCACATGCATATGTGAGGAATGGAAGGATATGAATCGTGTGCAGGCAGAATGGATTATTATAATTTGGCATCATGTTGAGCACCCTCACAGTGGGCAAAAAGACCTGTTCTTGAGCTACACGGTTCTACGTTCCATGTTCTATTTTCCTCTCTGAAAAGGTCCATCAAGTTTTTCTCTAATTTTTCCAACAGTTGTGGATGTCACTCGATGCACTTCCATTGGAAGGTAGTGATATGATAACTGTACGGGAGTGGCAAATTGGAATTATCCATTGCAGGACTTGTGGAAGAGTTCAAATGCATTAAAGCAAGGTTGGTCATGACCCTCACTGAATCTGAAGATACTGTTATTCAAACAGCGGCCCCCCGTGTGGCAACAGGGAGGTAGTGGACCCCATCTGAAGCCGTTCAGAGTGCTAAGTCTGCTCTTCATTTCCAGGATGTGGTTGGCCAAGTCCAACACGGGAGAGCCGGGCTCGGGCTTGTCCCAAAAGCTCCTCAATGGCACAAGGTAACATCAGTGCAGAAGAGACAGCTCGTGGTGGAGGAGGTGAGAAGATGGGAGGAGGCAGAATGACATGGCAAGGCCGTCTCAATAGCCAAGCAGGGCCAATGGGCTAACTGGGAGAGCCTGGAAAAGGGGAAACTCAGCTGGCATAACATCTGGCAAATGGAAGGATCTCGGCTAAGTTTTGTCATCAGAGCCACTTATGATGTTCCACCATCACCCCAAAACCTGATGCAGTAGTTCGGAGAAGACCCCGCTTGCTCCCTTTGCCAAGCACCTGCCTCATGAAGGCACATTTTAACAGGATGCACTATGAGCCTCGCCCAAGGGCATTACACTTGGCGGCATAACCAAGTTCTCAGACAGCTGGCATCAATCCTGGAACAGAGGTGAAGGATTACAAATTTTTCCCCACAAACATCAGCAGGAAATGTCACCACTTCACCACTTCAATAGGCCAACCTCCAGAGCACCAGATAACATCAAAGGATGCAAGCATTCTGCAGCCTGCTCGGGATTAGAAAATGGAAGTGGAAAAAAAGCTTGTGTTCCCCCCCAGACATTGTGACTACAACAATCCGGCCAGACATGGTCCTGTGGTCCAGAACAGCCAAGTTGGCATACGTTGTGAAATTGACAGTTCAATGGGAAGATGGTGTTGAAGAAGCTTATGAGAGGAAAAAGACCAAGTACTCTGAACTGGCAACTGAAGCTGTCCAGAATGGCTGGAAGACCAAGATTTCCCCTGTAGGTGGGATGCAGGGGATTTGTTGCTACATCTATGACCAGGCTATTAAAGAAAATGCGGGTGAGGGGTCGCTCCCTCCAACAAGCAATCAAGTCATTATCAAATTCTGCAGAAAAAAGCAGCAATTGGATTTGGATCAAAAGGAAAGATAACAATTGGGCTGCAAGATGAAGACAGGAGGGTATGGAACTGAGGGGGGTGTAGCCAGGATGCCAGGTATCACCGTTGAGCCCTCTGGAGATGTTGTGGGCTTATCAATGAAACGTCAAAGAAGGAGGGTGCCCACCTGATGACCCCAATGACGTACCTACCCTACCTTTCACCACTCCAATCCCACTGCAAATATCAATAGTGCCGACTTACTACAGGGATTGAAACATCAAGTCCTATTAGCTCTACTATTGTATCTTTTCCCCTGATTAAATTTTGGAACACATTTTGTCTATTGTCACATTTAATCTTGTTGATTGGCTGTGAACTATATAACTAAGGGATGTGAGTCAGAGGCTGTCAATCCCTGCTCTTAGACAGATTACTCTTGAATGTGAACCAAATGTTTGAACTGTAGTGTTGCCCAGATTGCTGCTGGGCTATTAATAGGTATATGTCCGTGCGGAAATAGTCTCAACGACGAGCAAATCTAAAAAAAGTAAGTAATTAATACATTTATAACACCATAAGGTTTCTAGGATCCAGGACATGTCACTTATCAGTATGCCTGCCCATCCTTCAGCACAAGTTCTTCAGGAATCTGTATACACTATTGACTACGTAGGAAGGAGCTGCAGATGCTGGTTTACACCAAAATTGGACAGAAAAAGCTGGAGTAACTCAGCGGGTCAGGCAGCATCGTTGGAGAAAAGGAACAGGTGGCGTTTTGGGTCGAGACCCTTCATCAGACAGAGAGTCAGGGATGGGAGAAACTAGAAATATGATTGAAAGGTACGAAAAGAAGAAATCAAAGCCAGCCAGATGATCAAGTAAAGGTGGCACCCACAATAGTTCTTTGTTGGCTGTGGAAAATGTGATAACGAGTGGATACAAACAGTGAAACTAAGCAAGACAACAGTGAAACTAGTGGGACAATGAGGGTGGGGAAGGGGCGGAGAGAGAGGGATATTTTAATAAATCAATATTCATAAATCTTGGTTGTAGAATGGGCAGTTTACACTATCTACTAAAATGATGTTTTCTGGTAACATCTTATACAAATCTATTCTCATTTGGTAAAAATATGCTTGGCATCCATCCTTCCTTTAACCTCTGTATTTTTTAACCTGTCTTCACGTTTAATGGCCTTTCTATGTTATTAGTACCTATTCAGGAAAAGGGAGGATAATTGACCAATATTTTCTTTGCACCCACTTCCCTGCAAACATGTTGTGCCTTTTGGATGTCAAGTCTAATATTCAATAAGTCAGGTAGCTTCTGTGGAGAGAGAAACAGAGTTAAGGTTCCATACCTGAACCATTGAGTCCATTTGTCTCTCCATAGATGCTACCTGACCTACAGAGTAGCATCAGAACTTTGTTTTTATTTTAAACGTGTAGCATTCAAACCACTTTGTTTTTGGATTGCAGACCTAATGGTTATTTTTGTTACTTACACAGTTGTGAGTCATTTATGTTTTGAGGTAGCTCTAAAATGAGTGATCTGAAAGTACATTATTTAAATGTATCAAGAATAAATGGTTGCAAGTGTCTTGTGCGTAATTCTAGCCACGTAATCTGGGGAAAGATTTTGTTATCATGCTTTTGTGTCAACATTTTATGTAAATATTAAAATCAACAAACTTGTTTACCTTGGGAAGAATAAATTGACACCCATCATCCAAGAAAACTGGTAAAAGTTTAAAAACCAAAACTGATAGATTGGGATAGGACTCGGAGGGAATTGAAATAAAGGTAATCGAAAAGATGGTGACATACATAGACATAGAAACATGGAACATAGAAAATAGGTACAGGAATAGGCCATTCAGCCCATCGAGCCAGCACCGCCATTCAATATGATCATGGCTGGTCATCCAAAATCAGTACCCGTTCCTGCTTTCTCCCCATATCCCTTGATTCTGTTATCCCTAAGAAGTAAAACTAACTCTCTCTTGAAAACATCCAGTGAATTGGCTCCACTGCCTCTGTGGCAAAAAATCTCACAGATTTACAACTCTCTGGGTGAAAATGATTTTCCTCATCTCAGTCTCAAATGGCCTACCCCTTATTCTTAAACTGTAACCCCTGGTTTTGGACTCCCCCAACATCGGGAACATCTTTCTTGCATCTAGCCTGTCCAATCCCTTAAGAATTTTATCCCTTTATATGTTTCTACAAGATCTCCTCTCATCCTTCTAAATTCCAGTGAATACAAGCCCAGTCGACACATTCATGATGGTTCTAAAACGGACTACCTAAATATGAAAGCTATGAATGTAGGTCACTGTACTGAAAGTAGTAGCCATCCTAAACATATAGGCTATTGTTGGAGCAGTAATGGATCTATCCCTTGGGATTATAATCATCCGATGTTCCTTCTGGAATCAGCAGTGTCTCCTGCTTCCTTTGACTCTCTCTCTCTCTCTCTCTCTCTCTCTCTCTCTCTCTCTCTCTCTCTCTCTCTCTCTCTCTCTCTCTCTCTCTCTCTCTCTCTCCTATTTATCATGTTTCTGTGATCTCAGCCTTTGTCTGTGGGTAGAGATGGCAATATGTGGAACCATGTTCTTCCACTCCTGCAATGTGAGAGTATTGAAACAAAATTGCTGCACAAATGAATATTTCTAACGGTGTACTTCGGAATATTTTGTTGGCAAATTCTTATGTTAATGCAGTATCTTTCAGTTGATCATTGGAAGATTTGCACTTGTGAAAAACTCTTATGTTGTATTGAATGAAGCATGTTTCCCTGTTCACTTAATTTAATGATTAGATATTTAATTATTTAATATAGATATTCAAACTTCCACCAAACACTATGTATTTGACCGTGACCAGTTGACTAACGAGCCAACTGTCTTGACAACTTGCTTGTAAAATTGTCACTATACATCAAGCACCTAATTTGATTAAGGATTATGAGGATCTTGTTCAGCTGTTTAAATAAAGAGAAAGCCCTGCCAGGATCTTACGTGGTAATATGTAGATGATAAATGATTAGATGTCAACATGAACATGGAGTGTATGATATATATATATATCAGCTGACTCATTGAGCATGAGTTATTGATGGAACGATAAATTGCAAACTATGTTATGACAAAAAATAGAGCAAGATCATAAATAATAACAATGAGAAAGAGAAACGGAAAGAAAAATAATTCTTACAGCAAAACAATTAGATATAATCTTCTATTAATCACTTTTCCTATTACCATCTTTCATATTGTGACAAAGGAACACAATCAATGTCGATAGTTTGAAGTACATATTTTATAAATATATGATCTTATGTTAATTCAGAGATATTGACATCATTTTTAAAAGCTTAAATTATGGGTTTCTCATAATTTAAGGCATTTTGGCATCTCAGGCCATTTTCTTAAGACTTTTGACCTGTTTGAAACCATGCAAAAGTAGGAAACAGACCATCACCAGTCATGTAATAAAAAAACATATAAAAAGCAAATAAAAATCGAGTTTCAGAGTTGTTTTTCACAGATGAATGGGAGAAAAAGCAGTCCCCATCTCATGATCTCATTTCTAGTAGCTTTTTTGTCATGGACCGGTCGGGACCAATGTTTCTGGAGCAATGGACCCATGCAATTGCTGTTCTGCAGCCACAGGTCCTGAATAACATTACAATTTTTAAATGCGCCATTTAGTTTTCATTGTCAGATACTGATTAAAGAAAAAAGAGGAGACCCTTCTGGGATGGTGCCGTAGAATGGAAGATTATTGCATTGTGCACAACACTAATGTTTCATTCAATTTCAGTAAATTAAATTAAGTAACAGTCAAACAATCTGATACTACCTGTTTTGTACCACTCCCCAAACTGAGCATTTACCCTAGGATTCAATTGTAACCATCATTTGGTCTGACTAATTGACATTTTTACTCCATTTCACTTTTTGAGAAATAAATAATCTCGTATGGGACAAAGCATGTTAACCATTTCTAAGATATTGCAATTTTATCTGGCCGAGTAACTTGTCGCCTTTGAACAAGCTTTTTTGTGAATATCTCTATTGTCACAGTTATACTGTAACCTTGCTCTGATTTCAAAATTCATTTTGCAAGTAAAAGCATATTATATTGCATGAACGCAGACATGACACTGTGGCTGAAAAGTAAAAGCAAAACACTCTTTCTCAGTCACTGAAAAAGAACATCGTCTCCACACCCAAAGAAAGACGAGACACCACTGACACATAATTCCGATACCACCGCTTTCATTTCATTGTTCCATAAGTTTTTCTTCCTTAAAGCCTTTTTTTAGCTCTTAAATCTCTGAACATGACCAAAATGTTACCCCTTTATTCTATTTTTCCCACTACTTCATTAATGCTCCGAATTCCATAGCTATTTCTCAATTACAATTTCATTGTGAACTATTGCTATTTCATAAGATTATTGTTCAATCCAAGCAATCTGTCAGTAAAACATTTAGTAAAATAATATACAATCATGTTCTCTTACTCTTTGCACAAAACATGAAACGGCATTTTTATTCCTATTTTCACATTATTTGGATAATAGTCTAAAAAATTAACTTCAAGGCTCTGCACCAAAATCCAGCAAATTATTGTGTATTTTAGCCTTTTCCATTTAAAGTCAATACTAGAAAAATGTTAATTTAAATTTTAATGCCTGTGCTATATTTAGTAGTGGCAATTTTAATTTTCCTCTTGAATGACATTGGAAACACTCTAAAGTATTAAATGTGTCCTCTGCCATACGATGTAACATTTAGCATCCCGTTTTCATCATAGTCTTCTCTCCAGATGTCAAACAATGGAAAAAGAATACATTTTGAAATCTACACAGTGTTCAGTCATCAAAGGGTAGCATTTCTTATTGACTCATGTACAGATGATATACTATGGACATTGCATCTATTTTATGAATTACTTGCAGTCTGAATCATCCTATATCTGTATCAGTCCATACTGTTTTAATTTTTCTGATTCAAGAGACATTAATTAAACACACTTGTATTTACGATGAGCCGCCACCAGATTTTAACCCATTTGTCAGCCAGTTACGCGAATACAGTTGAAGATGCATTCTAAGTATGATTCCTTCTTATTATTTTAGTGGACAAATACACTATCCAATTTCAAAATCAACCATTAAGGTCTGCTAATCGTAGATTGTGGCTGAGATTAACTGAGCATGTATAACAACCAAAGAAGCCGTTAATTTAAATAGATTTGCAATCGGTTGCTATACCCTATACATTTCCATTTATATACAGGATATTCTGAGACTGGTCGCGAATGATTGTCTATGAAATGAGTGTTTCTTGTACGTGGAACAAGACAACAGCAAGAAATTAACTGCACACAGCAAATATGTATTCTACTCACTTCCAGCCAAGGAATATGTCCCAAGCAAACTACTTTGGAACACATGTGCAACAGTTCATAAAAAAACATATATTTTATTTTTCCCTTAAAGTTCAGAGTGATGACTAATAAATAATGAAAACATACTAATAGAAATGATTTCATAACATTTACTATTCTCTTGATTTAACATGGCTAAATGTGTCGAACAACAGAATGAATCTATTAACATCCAAATCAGGCACAATCACAAATAACACTGTAATTTGGTCCAAGGGATATTTCTCTTTGTCCAATTTGGAAAGATAAATATTGGGAAAATAAATATATTACCAGTTTGCATAATCAATCTGTGATTTCAATCCATCATGAGAAACCACACCTGCGATCAATGAATAATTCGCCTCTATTATTACATTACTACTATTCAGCTCCTCTTGTTACAAAACTCCTATATTTATATTCCAATTTGAAGTTTCTGGAGAAACAATCTAAGGCATTGTTTCTGTTCACACATAACTGACCCTTGAACTTCAATTCATATTGCCATAACTCAAGAAATAATATAAATAATTTATCAAATGGTGTTTGAAGTCAGCAGGCAGCGCTTGAAGTGTAATCTCTTGAGCACCTAATACTACATATTAGGGATATATTTTGTCATTCAAATAATGCTACAATGTTTAATGTGGATTTTTAAATTAGATTTGGTTACATAATGATTTAATAATTGGGTGCAGGGACAAGTACTTAAGTGTAATTTTTTTTAAACAGTATAGACTACAAACTAAAAAAATAATGGGTTCCAACTAAACTCAAGTTTGTCAAACAGGGATGAACTGCTCAAGTTGTATCATCTTTCAAAGGTGTTTTAAAATTGCATTTTAAAGTTTGATTTGAGTGACAATGGAAGTTTGGGAGGAAACTCCTGAACTGGATTTGTGCCAGAGCATGTACGGGAAGCACCCAGGGACAAGGTAAACATTTCTAATTTACCCTATGGCCATCTGTTACTTATTTCTATGTTTTACATGCTTTCTTCTTTAAAAATAAAAATGACCTAAATCAAGTCAGGGGAAATCATCCATGTTTATGATGAAATCCATTTGGTATATGTTAGAGAAATTTTAGAAAAATAAAACAAATTAAAGACAAATGCAACCAAAAGCAGAGTTATTATTCTTAAAGAGTTTTGATAATTAAATAAGCTCTATCATTTGGAGGATACCGGCTGTACTAGACTGATTAAAAGACAGTAATCTCTCTGAGACAATCTGACAATGTCGTCATTCAATAGTTTAGTATGTTAATTCCGTACCAGCCATAAACGAGGGAGTAAAGCCTTTGGGGGAAAGGGGGAAGAAATGCTGGGAGGCACAAAAAAAACAGGCAGAAAGATATGCGATTAATGTATGTTGATTCTGATGCAGAGAATAAAACAACTTCTTGCTCCCCGCTATTTTACATGATTACTGGGTACAGCTTCTAATAACTTTTGGATTATTGCCTCAGGAGAGGGTCCAATTCTGCAAGTAGTTTGCACCAAATAAATCAGACCGCACTGCCAAAGGGAGATGCGTTATGGATGTGGCTTCTATGGTGAACAATCTGTACTCATTCTGATGTAGAAAACATTGGGGAATGCACAGCATCGGACAGAATAGGTTCATGAAAGTAAACATGCAGGTACAGCAGGCAGTGAAGAAAGCTAATGGCATGTTGGCCTTCATAACGAGAGGATTTGAGTATAGGAGTAACAAGGTCCTTCTGCATTTGTACAGGGCCCTGGTGAGACCACATCTGCAGTATTATGTGCAGCTTTGGTCTCCAAATTTAAGGAAGGACAGCCTTGCTATTGAGGGAGTTCATCCCCGGGATGGCGGGACTGTCATATGAGGAAAGATTGGAAAGACTGGGCTTGCATTCTCTGGAGATTAGAACAATGAGAGGGGATCTTAGAGAAACATATAAAATTATAAAAGGACTGGACAAGCTAGATGCAGGAAAAATGTTCCCATTATTGGGAGAGTCCAGAACCAGGTGCCACAGTCTAAGAATAAAGGGGAGGCCATTTAAAACGTTAAATGACAAAAAACATTTTCACCCAGAGTGTTGTGAATTTGTGGCATTCTCTCTCACAGAAGGCAGTGGAGGCCAATTCACTGGATACATTTAAAAGAGAGTTAGAAACATAGAAACATAGAAACATAGAAATTAGGTGCAGGAGTAGGCCATTCGGCCCTTCGAGCCTGCACCGCCATTCAATATGATCATGGCTGATCATCCAACTTAGTATCCCGTACCTGCCTTCTCTCCATACCCTCTGATCCCCTTAGCCACAAGGGCCACATCTAACTCCCTCTTAAATATAGCCAATGAACTGGCCTCAACCACCCTCTGTGGCAGAGAGTTCCAGAGACCCACCACTCTCTGTGTGAAAAAAGTCCTTCTCATCTCGGTCCTAAAGGATTTCCCCCTTATCCTTAAGCTGTGACCCCTTGTCCTGGACCTCCCCAACATCGGGAACAATCTTCCTGCATCTAGCCTGTCCAACCCCTTAAGAATTTTGTAAGTTTCTATAACATCGCCTCTCAATCTCCTAAATTCTAGAGAGTATAAACCGAGTCTATGCAGTCTTTGTTCATAAGATAGTCCATAAGACATAAGACATTAGATAGAGCTCATGGGGCTAGTGGAATCAAGGGATATGGGGAGAAGGCAGGCACAGGTTACTGATTGTGGATGATTAATCATGATCACAATGAATGGCGGTGCTGGCTCGAAGGGCCAAATGGCTTCCTCCTGCGCCTATTTTCTATGTTTCTATGTTGCAAAGGAGACTTTAGTAGAGGAAACAGTAGAAGAGGGATTGTTCTGTTTCTTTAGGAACCAATGGTTTCTCCAGACACACAATGTAAAGACAGAGGGCAAAAGTATTTGAATCTGTCAATAACTAAAGTTAGTAATTGGGAAGACTGAAGCAGTGGTGCACGTAGTTCAACAAGCTAACATGCATTAAGTCTTCAAATTGATCTTCAATTAGCATTTCTCTCGATTGAACCACGAGCACTAGATGTTACTCAATACAAAACGCCTTCAGCATTCATCCACCAATAATCTTAATCAATTAAGATTTTACCCAGCACACATTGAGAAATGATGCCAACTCTACATCAATGAATGTACTTGGTGTTTGTTGCCTGAACAGACAGACTGTGGTGTTCATGCTCATAAAGTTCAGCAATCCTGGCTTCAAATTACTCAAGGTCATCATTCAAGGCCATCTGCAAACTACATTGAAAGTCAACACCCTTCACAAGTCCACTGGGATAGAATTACATTGGAGCATCTGGTCAGGAAAATTCACAATGAAAACAGGCACCAGGAAAGTGCACAAGGGGGATTAGTTTACTTTGCATGCTAGTTGAAATGCTCTGATTTATAACTTTGGTTTGGGATGTTAAGTTTATGATGGCTTTAATTCTACCTTGTGGCAAAATGTGATCCTTAGCAAAAGAGGGAAGCTAAGATTTAGAAGTATGGAGATTTTAGACTGTGATTATATGTATTACAATTGGATTAATTGATCTGGGAGATTTCAAGCATGAAGGTAAATCCCCAAATAAAAGAAAGATAATCACCATCTTCAAGCAGATATAGTCATGGGTTGAGTGAGCAAGTGCATGAGGAGAAATGTATTCATTCATATGTTGGTGAATCTTTTGGAATACTCTGCCTAGAGGGCTATGTAAGCTCAGTTGTTGAATTCATTCAAAATAATAAGTGAAACATATCTGAATCTAATAGAAATTAAAGGATTTGGGATAGTGCAGGAACATTGCTCTGATGTAAAAAATCACATTATCTTGATGAATAGTGCAACAGACTCAAATGGTCAGAAGGCTTACTCCTGCTCCTTTTCCTTATAATCTGATTTGAACGAAGTTTACAATAGTTATTAATAAAATGTGGAAAATGGCATATACTGAAGACTAATAGACAAAAGACAATAGGTGCAGGAGTAGGCCATTTGGCCCTTCGAGCCAGCACCGCCATTCAATGTGATCATGGCTGAAGGATGTAATGAGCTTCCAAAAAAAAAAATCCAAATAACAACTTAAGAAAATGATTACAAATTTGGAGTAGACAATGAATACGCTACCAGGATTGTGTGAGAATTACAGCTCATGGTATTAATGCAAATTATTTCATTCATGTAGCTACCGAACAAGGAAATCAACCGCCATGCCTTGTAAAATCTGACCCTGTTCCATTATCCAAATGTTAGCAATTGTCTGTATTATTTAGACATATATATATATTTGCATAATACATAAACATTTCATGGATACGTTTTGTAATTAGGAAAAATTTTATCGGCAGAAGTAATTTACCATTTTCCCATTTTCACACAAGAACATGAATACATATGAGCAGGTGTAGGTCATCAGGCCCTTCATGCACCATTTAATATGATCATTGGTGATTTTTAAGTAACTGTTTCTTTAGAACTATCTATCCATCCCACATCTGCAATGATTGTAGCAGAAAATTCAACATTAACATCCTCTGTGTGTGCACAATTTTTCAACCACCATTCATTTATTTTTTTTTACATTATCTTGCATCTTTCCATCTTGCCCACCAGCAGAAAATTTCACTCAGTTTGTTTTAAATTACAAAAATAAACTATATTAATAAAAAAATATATGCAAAAGCACAAACTCTTATAAATTATTTGTTTTGGTCTATTGATCAATTTCACTAATTTTGTGTACAGCAGTGCGACACGGTGGCACAAGGTCGGCACGGTGGCACAGCAGTAGAGTTTCTGCCTCACAGAGCTTGCAGCTCCGGAGTCCCGGGTTCTATCCTGAATATGGGTGCTGCCTGTACAGAGTCTGTACATTCTCCCCGTGACCGCGTGGGTGTTCTCCGAGATCTTCGGTTTCCTCCCACACTCCAAAGACGTACATGCATGTAGGTAAATTAACTTGGTGTACGTGTAAATTGTCCCTAGTGTATAGGATAGTGTTAAAGTGTCGGGATCGTTGGTCGGTTCGGACTTGGTGGGCTGAAGGACCTGTATCCACACTGTATCTCTAATCTAAAATAAACAGTGTCCGCACACCTGTTTTGTACAGAGCACCATTGCCACACATGTGAGCCCTTGGGGTGACGCACCTTCAGTTGTTTGAGGTGTTTTTCTCACTGGATTTTACCTCTCAATGCCCAGTTGCGGCCCTTCTCCACAGAGTCTTTACATTGAATTGCAGCAAACTTCAGTGTGAACTTCAGCAGGTACTCCTGCAGTATGTACTGTGCACCCATATTTTCCCATGAACATCTCAAAAAGAACATGTCTTAACTGAATCCCCAGTTAATTGAACCTGAACATCTCAACCTCTCAGCATTACTGTAAGCAATACCTGACTTTATGCTGAACACTTCCCACTGTCTTTATTTTTGTTTTATAAATTGGCATAACACATTAGCAGAGCAGTAAACTAGAATCTCCCAACATTTTTTTTTAAACACCTGTTTTTAGCTGGACTTTCTTTGGGCCATTCACCCGTAACTTGTGCGAGGGAAGCCAAATAGATAATACTGAGAAATTTGTTCTAATATTGAGGAGATTTGATAAAAGAGCACAGATTGTCTGTGGAATTCTCTGCCTCAGAGGGCAGTGGAGGCCAGCTCTCTGGATGCTTTCAAGAGAGAGCTAGATAGGGCTCTTAACGATAGTGGAGTCAAGGGATAGGGGGAGCAGGCAGGAACGGGGGTACTGATTGGGGGATAATAAATTTATTTTTATTATAATAAAATAATAAAAACATTTATTATTTTTTAAAATACCTGTTTTTAAACAGGTGTTTAAAAAGAAATGTTGGGAGATTCTAGTTTACTGCTCTGCTAATGTGTTATGCCAATTTATAAAACAAAAATAAAGACAGTGGGAAGTGTTCAGCATAAAGTCAGGTATGGCTTACAGTAATGCTGAGAGGTTGAGATGTTCAGGTTCAATTAACTGGGGATTCAGTTAAGACATGTTCTTTTTAAGATGTTCATGGGAAAATATGGGTGCACAGTACATACTGCAGGAGTACCTGCTGAAGGACACACTGAAGTTTGCTGCAATTCAATGTAAAGACTCTGTGGAGAAGGGCCGCTACTGGACATTGAGAGGTAAAATCCAGTGAGAAAAACACCTCAAACAACTGAAGGTGCGTCACCCCAAGGGCTCACATGTGTGGCAATGGTGCTCTGTACAAAACAGGTGTGCGGACACTGTTTATTTTAGATTAGAGATACAGTGTGGATACAGGTCCTTCGGCCCACCAAGTCCGAACCGACCAACGATCCCGGTATTTTAACACTATCCTATACACTAGGGACAATTTACACGTACACCAAGTTAATTTACCTACATACATGTACGTCTTTGGAGTGTGGGAGGAAACCGAAGATCTCGGAGAACACCCACGCGGTCACGGGGAGAACGTACAGACTCTGTACAGACAGCACCCATAGTCAGGATAGAACCCGGGACTCCGGAGCTGCAAGCTCTGTGAGACAGAAACTCTACTGCTGTGCCACCGTGCCGACCTTGTGCCACCGTGTCGTACTGCTGTACACAAAATTAGTAAAATTGATCAAATAGACCAAAACAAATAATTTATAAGAGTTTGTGCTTTTGCATATATTTTTTTATTAATATAGTTTATTTTTGTAATTTAAAACAAACTGAGTGAAATTTTCTGCTGGTGGGCAAGATGGAAAGATGCAAAATAATGTAAAAAAAATAAATGAATGGTGGTTGAAAAATTGTGCACACACAGAGGATGTTAATGTTGAATTTTCTGCTACAATCATTGCAGATGTGGGATGGATAGATAGTTCTAAAGAAACAGTTACTTAAAAATCACCAATGATCATATTAAATGGTGCATGAAGGGCCTGATGACCTACACCTGCTCATATGTATTCATGTTCTTGTGTGAAAATGGGAAAATGGTAAATTACTTCTGCCGATAAAATTTTTCCTAATTACAAAACATATCCATGAAATGTTTATGTATTATGCAAATATATATATATGTCTAAATAATACAGACAATTGCTAACATTTGGATAATGGAACAGGGTCAGATTTTACAAGGCATGGCGGTTGATTTCCTTGTTCGGTAGCTACATGAATGAAATAATTTGCATTAATACCATGAGCTGTAATTCTCACACAATCCTGGTAGCGTATTCATTGTCTACTCCAAATTTGTAATCACTTTCTTAAGTTGTTATTTGGATTTTTTTTTTTGGAAGCTCATTACATCCTTCAGACACTGAAAGGAGTTTCATAACCAGGTAATCTCAAATTAAGTGAAATTTTAGTTGTCCTTTAGTTATAGAGTCCTAGAGTGATACAGTGTGGAAACAGGCACTTCAGCCCAGCAAGTCCCAGCCAACATGTTCCGGCAACATGTCCTAGCCACACTAGTCCGACCAACCTGCGTTTGGTCCATTTCCAACCGAACCTGTCCTATCCATGTATCTGTCTAACTGTTTCTTAAATGTTTGGTAGGTCCCTGCTTCAACTACCTCCTCTGGCAGCTTGTTCCATACATCCCCCACCCTTTGTCTGGAAAAGTTACCCCTCAGATTCCTATTAAATCTTTTCCCCTTCACCTTAAACCTATGTCTTCTGATCCTTGATTCACCTACTTTGGGAAGAGACTCTGTGCATCTACCTGATTTATTCCTCTCATGATTTTATTTGAGAACATGAGATAGATAACATGGTAATAGAAATCTTCCAGAAATTGGAAGCGAGATGAATGATAAGTTAATTTATTGTTAACACTAAGAGATGTGAAGGTGCTAGACATCGATGTGGAGTCCTGGGAGAGCCTTGCAGCTGACCGCATGAGGTGGAGAGGTACCCTGAACCAACATCTCAAAACGGGGGAAGAGAAACTGTTGAACGCAGCGGCAGACAAGCGGGCACGCAGAAAGGAGCGCAGCAACTTCAACAAACCAGAGACCACACACAAATGTGACCTTTGTGACAGAGACTGCCACTCCCGCATTGGTCTCTTCAGCCACAAGCGACGCTGCTCTAGCCAAGGTTTGGAACAAGCAGTCAACAACTTCAGTCATGATCGAAGGGGGCTTACGATGTTAACACTAAAATCCTGTGATGGCTTGCAACGTAAATTTTTTGAAGAAACAGCATTCAAAAGTTAAATCCATGCATAGAGCAAAAAGTGAAAATCAAAAGCAGAATCACTGGGCTATCTTGTCAGCAACTCTCAACAGCCAACAGAAATGTATTGGCACAAAAAGCTGGACTAACTCAGCGATGTTGCCTGTCCCGCTGAGTTACTCCAGCATTGTGAGTCTATCTTCGGTTTAAACCAGCATCTGCAGTTCCTTCCTACGCAGAGATTCATTGGCTTGGTGGTGCTGTGTGGACTAAAAAATGACTGCAAAATTTGTTGATTTATGTGAAAGTAATAATGATTATTATGAATTAGTTTAAGGGAAGCCATGGAATCCAAAATTAAATTAATAGGAACTGCCACATAGCTATCATTAGAACAAAATGAATTTGATCTGTTGTAGTTTTCCACTCTTTTGGTATCCACGTGCGGTTGAATCTATATGCAGCGTGATGAAGAAGAGAGCGTGAAGGGGTGCCTTTGGTTAATTATGAGGCAGAAATCCAATTGAAGGGTTTAAATTATAACATAAGAGCAAAGATCAAGCAGTACATGACTGTCACCTCAACCACAAGATTAGATTCGCACATTGAAATCACTTCAGGGCATCTGCTACTTCCTGAGTGTTCCAGTTTCCTCCCACCTCCCAAAGATGTACGTTAATTGGACGCTGTAAATTGTCCCTAATTTTGTAGGAAGTAGATGTAAAATGGGACAACATAAAACAAGTGTGAATGGGTGATCGATGGTAGGTGTGCACTCGGTGGGTCTATGCCGTATTCTCTAAAACTAAAAACTCTGATGCTTCAGAAAAAAAACAATTCAAGTTTTGCTTATAGCTAATGCACTCTAATCCAAGCAACATCCTGGTGAACCTCTTCTGGACTCACTCCAAAGACCCCACATCCTTCCTATTGTGTGGCGACCAGATCTGAGGCAATATGACTCAACTCAGAGTACGGTTGTATATTTGCCAATTAAACCACTCTGGGAATTGCTATCAATCAGTTGCAATAAACTTCAATGCTCCTCTGAAGGAAAACAAAAATCCATCACAAGACCAAAAAGCAGAGCTTTCAAGTTCAGAGTTTTGGCACGAGAAGCAATGAATGATTGTTGTAAGATTCACAAAGTTCAGCAACATAGCAAAAGTGAAAACGAGTCAATGAACACTTTATTTCAAGTAACGCTAAACATTATGTAACATGTAACTGTTTACAATGAATGCAAAGGTGGCCTCATACAAACACTAAGATACATGTTACAATGCACAAATAATTGAAAATGGAAACAATACTCTGCATTCCAGTCTGTCAGCAGCCCTCCCCTGCCTGTCGAATTCTGTACATCTGGCCAATCTCTGAGCCAGACACAATTATTTAATTTTGATTAAGATGTTTACTGTTTTTTCCATGTTTACAAGGGTATCATTAAAATTTTCTTGGAAGTGGGTTCATTAAAAAGATCAGACTCGCATAATCCCATGATTGCACGGTGAGGTAGAGAATTTTGAAAATAAAAATGGCGAAGCATTCATTTGCATATGTATGCTGCCCCAGATAATCAAAAGAATAGAATAATTTTGGCTGCCAACTTAAAACAATGTGCTCCTTTATTGAGCATTGCCCAGTACAACACCAGGATTGAAATTCTGCCAGCAATGCACTTGATTGTAAATTGGCAGGCTGTGGCCATCATGTCCTACTGAAATATAGTCAAAGGGAGCAAATCAAAACAACCGACTCAGGCTCAGATTTTTGGCAGGAACCACTCTGCCGCAGCTGACTCCAGATAAAGAAAACTGATCCCAAATGGAGCTCTCATCCAACCATAGAAGTGCAGTGAACCAAATCATTTTCCATCCACTCTCAGAAACAAAATTCCTCCTCCACAAGAAGACAACACATGATTGTATCCTGTATCTAGGACAAAATATCTTCTAATTACTTGTGGTCTTTCAACTCCATTTATTGACCATCTATCCATCTGTTTCTGTTTTTTTTGGAGAATGATGTTCTATATGAAAGATTGTTTTTCATCAAGAAATTATTTCTATTTCAAATTTGTGGAGTATTTTGATTAACCAGGCTGAAGTACAACATTCTTTTGCATAAACATTCTGATCCAAGTATAATATTTATTTGGCAATCTGCTACATATTTATTGAGATTTAACTGCATTAATATTTACTGTAAATCTATACTACATGCTTGCAATAATTTTGCTCCTCTAGCTGATGGAGAAGATGGACCCTGGATAAACCAGTAGAAAACAGAAGCTTATTATTGTGGCTATTTTAGCAATCACCTCTTGTGATTAAATTGTGTATTTGACTTCCAAGTAACAGAGCAAACTCATATCTGATGTCACTGCAATGCAAAAATAAAATGATGGTTGACCAGAACCAACTGCTGTGACAACTACCCCAATAACAAATCTCTTGCCCCCTGGCAGATTTTATATATTTCTGTTGTACTATGCTAATGGAAAACATTTCTATATAGTGTCTTATCGCATCTTTCAGAAACATGCAAAAAGAGGCAAAAAAATGCTTCTGTTTTTTATGAATTATGTCTGAGGTTTATATTTTACAACATCATACTCAAAGCATAAGCTGCTCATTCATTTGCAAACCAAGATATTTGCTTAAGGAAAAGAGTCCAGTCTTGTTAGCTTGGCTGAGTCAAGAGGGTATGATTTCGAGCACCAGTAAAATCTAAGCACACAATTTAGTTTGGAGCTTCACTGCATTGACAAGGCAATACTGTGCAGATAAAAGCGTGTCCTTTTGTGGTTAAACTAGGATCCCATCTATTTGCTAGTCATATATAAAGATTCTGGTTGAAGGTGTCCTCTTGGTGATCTGCCCAATATTCCTCCTTCAATTAATGCAATAAAAATGGATTATTTAAAGCCCAAATGTTGGATGTTTCTGAATCCTCGCTGCAAGTTAATGTGGATGTTGGCTTCAAATAAAACAATCTATTGATTATAGAGCACTAGTTTCTTGAGTGCCATCTAAGATATTTTGTTCATTTATGAAATAATTCTTGATGCATGGTCTAGTTGGCATTAGAGACAACAAGTAATTCAATCAAGAAGGGTATCGACTCGAAACATTCACCCATTCCTTCTATCTAGAGATGCAGCCTTTCTCGCTGAGTTGCTCCAGCATTTTGTGTCTATCTTCGGTGGAAACCAGTATCTGCAGTCTGAAGAAGGATCTCGACCCGAGACGTCACCCATTCCTTCTCTCCAGAGATGCTGCCTGTCCGGCTGAGTTATTCCAGATTTTTGTGTCTATCTGCAGTTCCTTGCTACAACTCAATCAAGGTTATTATTTGCTTATATTTGGGTGTTAATTCAACATATTAACGACCTAAAAGAGGAGATCGTTTACAATCTGCACAGAAGTCTGCACTTTATAATTGCTGATCACCAAATGCAAAAAATATACACTATGTCAGTTTTGCCAAACCTTGCAAATAAATAATATTTGTAATGCATTGGTGACATTTTAAACTGCACCTAGATTTTTTTTCTGCAGCCTGATTGAACAAATTTGTATTGCATCACAAATGTGAACAAAAGGATATAACTTGCGCATAGTTTTTGTGGGCTGTATGCAGGCAAATTATGTAGTTCAAATATAGTGAGCTATGGGTCTAAAAAAAGTAAACGATAGACAGATTTAGCTAATTTTTTTAACTGATATTGAAACAGTTGAATACTTGTAAACATATTTTGCCTCTCATTATGGTACCCTGCAAATATATTAATCACAAAGACAGTAATGTTTGATGATTACATGATGCAAACAGAATGGAGTCAAGAGTGTTTCGTTGTCATGTGCCCCAGACAGAACAATTAAATTCCTACTTACCTAATATAAGGATAGGAATGTATAAAGAATAAGTATAATAAAAATAAATCAGAGAGCAAAGTAAGTGGGTAGTAAAGTGATAACTGAAAATGCAAATGTGCCTGGAAGTGGTAGAAAATAAGCAAAAGTCGTGCAATCAAAATTGAGAATGTAGTAACAGTTATAACTAATCAAAGCTTAAAGCTTTTTATCAGAAATGCACAGCATTCATAAGAAGATGAATGAGGTGACAGCACAAAGAGAACAAAACAATTTCAACTTAACAGCTATTACAAAGATCTGATGTCGTGTTACTGGCACTGGAAGCACAACATTCTAGATTATTTGTTAAAGAAGGAACTGCAGATGCTGGAGAATCGAGGGTTACACAAAAAGCTGGAGAAACTCAGCGGGTGCAGCAGCATCTAAGGAGTGAAGGAGATAGGCGACAGGAGATAGGAGATAGGGCCCTGACATTCCTTCTCCATCTCCCCCCCCCCCCAAGTCGCACTAGCTTCTCATTTTCACACCAGAAACAGCTTACAATGGCCTGCTTTCCTTATCACCAATACTTTTTTGCATATCTTTCACTCATTGTTCTTGCTTTATCTCTCCATATCACTGTTTATATCTCTTGTTTCCCTGATCCCTGACCAGTCTGAAGAAGGGTCTCGACCCGAAACGTCGCCTATCTCCTTCATTCTAGATTATTTGATGTTCCTAAATAGGCTCAAAAAAGAGAAAACGATGTGGTATAGCATTGTAGACAAAAATGCTGGAGAAACTCAGCGGTTGAGGCAGCATCTATGGAGCAAAGGAAATAGGCAACGTTTCGGGCCAAAACCCTTCTTCAGACTGGTATAGCATTGTTAGTCACGGGAAGTAGTGGTGCGGTGGTGAGTCGTGATACAGATGCAATGGATCTTGGAGTTGGGGACTGGGCAGATTAGTGATGATAAAATTGAATGGCAGGGTAGGCTTGAGGGACTAAGTGTACTGTATATGTGTGCATTCCTGTGCATAAGAAAATGTTTACTTTTACAGAAATTCGTGTGAGTATTTTCTGTGTGTAGGCATTTAGGAAATGCTTACATACATTAATCTATTTATTATTCTTTATATAATACACTTCAATCCACCAATTTATAGTTGATCATTATATAAGTTTCTCTACCGTGCTTCACTAGTTACTTTCCTTGAAATACAATCTTATCCCTCAGGCAGTAATCATACAATGTAAATGTAAGCATTAGATGCATATGTATATCAAATTCAGATCAGTTTGGTTTGCTAATCTAAATAATCTCTGCAACAGAACATGTTATTTTATTGTTTTAAACAGGATTAAGTTACTCAAAAATGAGCAGGAAGTTACAAGTTTGGAATATAACTAATTAAAACAGTGGTTTCTTCAGTGAAATCTTCAGGCTTGGATAGAGTGGATGTGGAGAGGATGTTTCCACTCGTGGGAAAGTCTAGGACTAGAGGTCATAGCCTGAGCATTAAAGGAGTTTCTTTTAAGGAGGTAATGAGGAATTTCTTTAGTCAGAGGATGGTGAATCGGTGGAATTCTTTGCCACAGAAGGCTGTAAGTTGATGTATTTAAGGCAGAGATAGACAGATTCTTGATTCGTAAGGGTGTCAGAGGTTATGAAGAGAAGGCAGGAGAATGGGGTTAGGAGGGAAAGGTAGATCAGCCATGATTGAATTGTGTGGTAGACTTGATGGGCTGAATGGCCTATCTCTTATGATCTTATGAAATCTATGCACCTGGTTCCAGCTGACAATTGCCTTTTAAGATTTCAGTTGGAAAATGACCACTAAATATTCCCATCTGGATGTGAAGTCAAGTTTCTGTGGCTAGACCTCGCTGGGCTGGTAGTGCCAGGGGACATCACAAGCAGACCTTTCCTGCACCGTCGGAATCTTATTACCAGTGCACGCTGCCCTCGGGATGGCTGCTATTGAGAGGAGCCAGTTTCCCACCTCCTCGCAGAGCGTAGAGTTGCAAAGAGAGTCTGGAGAATGATGCAAGGATCCTTGTCACAGTTTATCCTGAACAGCTCCGTAACAGAGGACTCTCTGATTTACGGACTGTTCCCAGGGACTCATTCGGTGATAGACATCAAGTGCTGCTGCAAGGTCATCAAGTTGTTGAAAGGCTGCCCAAAACTTGTTGATCTCCCTGCAAAGCGAGATGTCCATCAGAGAATGTTGCCGACTAGCCCATCCTGACTCCAGGAGTACATGCTGAGGGACGCAATGAAGCTTGGTGTAGTCAACACTGCGCCACAAAGCCCAGACCTATTGTTTAAGTTGTCTATATTTGAAAATCAAACAACTCAAGATGCTGGAAACACGAGTAGAAAATCTGAAAATACTGGAAAAACATGTCGGGTCAGGCAACATTTAGCGAGAGAGAACATTTCAGGTCGTTAGCATTGCGAACGTGGGCTTATTTTATGTTATGGAAGTGTAGAGAGAACAGTGGGATGCCAAAAGGACAATAAGTACTGGAGTAACTCAGAAACTCAGGCAGCATCTGTGGAGAACATGGATAGGTGAGACCTCGACCCGAAACGCCACCCATCCATGCTCTCCAGAGATACTGCCTGACCTGCTGAGTTAGTCCAGCACGATATGTTCTTTTGAGTATTAACCAGCACCTTCAGTTCTTTGTTTCTACATTGGGAAAATCAAGGTGCAAATTCATTATTCGTCTAACAATCACGCTGAACGTTTTGAACTTGTTTGCTCTTCCTTTGTCTCAGCCACCCGTTCTTTACATGTGTCATTAAATTCCCCCCAGTAATGCCATTTTCCCATGAACTTGCAGCATGTTTCATTAAACAGCAATGTTCTCCGTATAACTCTGGCACATATGGCCTCTTTTTCTCCTCCTGTTATTTTCCAGCAGCCTACAATTTGAAAAATGTGCAGGCTCTCTTTGCTGTTTCTCCCCCAAAACCTGCTATTTTATTCAGGTCGTGTTGCCTGAATCTACACACCCTGCAGAAATTCAATGTGCAGTGCCTGAGCCTGTCACATTTGGATGTATCGAAACAGGATAGCCTGGGTGGCAGAAGTCCTCTCCATATAAATTCTGATGGTGTACTATAACAGGGGGGATCTTAAGCACTGATCTCACAGTTCATTATAAGTTTGTATAGGGCCTGCTAGTATTTATTGCTATCCTATAAAAGATCAATGGAATTAAATTAATGTATTTTCCAATCATTATAGTATTAATGTTTTACATGTACACCCTGATTACATAGATAACAGAGGAAACAAAACTTCTGGCTACCAATCGCAATCAATTCATGTTACCTCTGTGAACCCTTTTTAAATTGCAGGCTTTTACAAGTTGTGACATTATGCATTACTCATGGCCTTTTGGGCTCACGAGTACACAACTGGCATGTTGCATAGTTAAGAAAAAAAACAGCATCCAAACCACATCAAAGAATACAAAAAAAACAGAAGAGACTCATAAACCTCAGCCTTTACTATTGGAGAGAGAAGGAATGGAATATTGTTGTTTTCAAAAATCCACGGTGGAACAATTTTTATGTGCTAATGTCAGGATAGCACCATTACCATAATGAGCAGGGTTTTGGCCATCTGGAAAATTTATATAACAAACCACAAGCCAAAAAAAAAACAAACTAAGTTGCACAATGGTGTTCAAAATAGAGGAATGCTTAAAAATGTAATTATGGGGAGCACATCCTGAATATGTACACATGCCTCACCATTGTTTTCTAAACCATCTGATTTTAGGTTTTGAATGCTCAAATGAGAAGTGCTGGGACATATAACATACAGTATCTCACAATCCCACTAATAGGAAGCCAGTTTAAAGTTGGTGACTTTAAATTGGCAATTGTTGCTGCATTCTGTTTTCTCTTTTGGCCCATATCCTTCTAAATCTTTCCTATCCAGATACCTGTCCAAACATCTTTTAAATATTGTTATAGTCCCTGCCTCAACTGCCTCCTCTGGCAGCACGTTCCATAGACCCACCACCCATTGTGTGAAAAAGTCACCCAACAATGAGTGAGAGGTTTTCTGGTTTTTCTTCCCAGGTAGGAGCAGGACTTTTATGAGGACATTGCCAGACTTGAAGGCCTGAGCCATAGGGAGAGTTTGGGCTGGCTAAGATTTTAATCCTTGGATCGCAGGAGGATGAGGGGGAGGTTATAGCGCTGTATAAGGTCATGAGGGGAATAGATACGGTAGATGCACAGAGTCTTTTACCGTGGGAATCAAGAACCAGAGGATGTAGATTTAAGGTGAGAGGTGAAAGATTTAATAGGAATCTGAGGGGAACTTCTTCTCACAGAGGGTCGTGAGTTTATGGAATGAACTGCCAGAGGACGTAGTTGAGGAATATACTATAACAATGATTAAAATAGATTTGGACAGGTACATGGATAGGAAACATTTAGAGGGGTATGGACTAAAAGTCGGCAAGTGGGACAAGTGTCGATGAGGCATCTTAGTCAGCATAGGCAAATTGGGCCGAAAGGCCTGTTTCCACACAGTGTAACTATGACTATATGAATGCGCATCAGGCCCTTAAGGAAGCCTTTGGTCTACCCTAGCTCCAACGATTAACCTCCTTCCTAGTCCTCTCATGCATCTGATCCCCGATACTGTCCTCTCATCCGATTTCCAGAAAAAGGTTCTGAAAGGTCCTCACCTGCTGATTCCCGCTGCAAGAGTTGCCTCACTAAAGAGGCATCTTTTCCTTTAGCTGTCAGTTGAATACGAATCAGTGTTTAACAAAAAGTGATTTCAGTAACCTTTGCAATTCTAATAGCGGAGAAATCTGAGTTTTTAAATATTGTCATTCCGATCACAGCAATAATGCCTCTACCCAACTGCAAACTGAGACTATCGCAGAACAAGTTTGCGGATTATTGAGTGGCAGTGTAAGCTGCGAGGAGGATGCTATGAGGCTGCAGAGTGACTTGGACAGGTTGGGTAAGTGGGCAGATGCATGGCAGATGCACTATAATGTGGATAAATGTGAGGTTATCCACTATGGTGGCAAGAACAGGAAGGCAGATTATTATCTGAATGGTGTCAGATTAGGAAAAGGAGAGGTGCAACGAGACCTGGGTGTGCTTGCACATCAGTCACTGAAAGTAAGCATGCAGGTACAGCAGGCAGTAAAGACAGCTGGCCTTCATTTGGAGAAGATTTGAGTTCAGGAGCAAGGAGGTCCTACTACAGTTGTACAGGGCCCTGGTGAGACTGCACCTGGAGTATGTGTGCAATTCTGTTCTCCTAATTTGAGGAAGGACATTATTGCTATTGAGGGAGTGCAGCATAGGTTCACCAAGTTAATTCCCGGGATGGCGGGACTGACACATGATGAAAGAATGGGTTGTCTAGGCTTGTGTTCACGAATTTAAAAGGATGAGAGGAGATCTTATAGAAACATATAAAAGTCTTAAAGGATTGGACAGGCTAGATGCAAGAAGAAAAATTACGATGTTGGGGGAGTCCAGAACCAGGGGTCACAGTTTAAGAATAAGGGATAGACCATTTAGGACTGAGATGAGGAAAAACTTATACACCCAGAGAGTTGTGAATCTGAGGAGTTCGCTGCCACAGAATGCAGTGGAGGCCAATTCTCTGGATGCTTTCAAGAGGAAGTTAAATTTAGCTCTTAGAGCTAAAGAAATCAAGGGATATGGGGAGAAAGCAAGAATAAGGTACTGATTTTGGATGATCAGCCATGATCATATTAAATGGCGGTGCTGGCTTGAAGGGCCGAATGGCCTACTCCTGCACCTATTTTTCTATGTTCTCTAAAATACACAGAAGTTAGAGTTATAAGAATGCATTCAAGGGCACTAACCAGTGTATAATAAGCCCAACTAGAAAAGGGATGGTATGAGACATATACCATGGGATGTCAGGACTTTCATATGAGGAAAGATTGGATAGACTCGGCTTGTACTCACTGGAATTTAGAAGATTGAGGGGGGATCTTATAGAAACTTACAAAATTCTGAAGGGGTTGGACAAGCTAGATGCTGGAAGATTGTTCCCGATGTTGGGGGAGTCCAGAACAAGGGGTCACAGTCTAAGGATAAGGGGGAATTCCTTTAGGACCGAAATGAGGAAAACATTCTTTACACAGAGAGTGGTGAGTCTCTGGAATTCTCTGCCAGAGAAGGTAGTTGAGGCCAGTTCATTGGCTATATTTAAGAGGGCGTTAGATGTGGCACTTGTGGCTAAAGGGATCAGGGGGTATGGAGAGAAGGCAGGTACGGGATACTGAGTTGGATGATCAGATTGAATGGCGGTGCAGGCTCGAAGGGCCGAATGGCCTACTCCTGCACCTATTTTCTATGTTTCTATGTTTCTATAAGGGATAAATATGGCATATGGGGGAGACATTAAATGGATGGTACAGTGGGGCATCTGGTGGAGCTGCTGCCAGGTTCAATCCTGGTGCTGTGTATAGTTTACACTTTCTCCCTGTGACTGTGGGTTTTCCTCAGAATGCTCCAGTTTCCTCTTACACATCCTAAAGACGTATGAGTTTGTAGGTTAATTGGTCTCTGTAAATTGCCTTTCATCAGCAGGGAGTGGATGTGAAAGTGGGAAGTATAACTGGTGTGAATGGGCGGTTGATGGTTGGTGTACATCCGGAGGGCTGATAGGCCTGCTTTAATGCTGTATTTTTCAATTAATTTTTCACAGTTATGACAGAAAGCAAGGGTAGGTCAGCCTGGGGTGTACCAGCTATGATTGTATTGAAAGCTGGGGGTTGGCTGAGGGATCTCTTGACCTACACCTGCTCCTGTTTTCTTCAGTTCTCAAAGCAGAAGTGAAGTGGAAATGGCTACTTTAAGATAAATTAACGTGAGAGCAGTGGAAAACATGCAAGGAATCTTGCATAATAAAGATTCAACCTCTAGATCAGATTAGGACTCCCCTTAACCTCCGACACGCCAGAGAATCCATTACAAGTTTGTCCAATCTTTCCTTACAGTTCATCTTCTTATCGAATCCACACACAAGATTAGAAGTTGTTCAGCCAGAGCTGAACACACTTCTTGGCATTTGCATACAATGGTGTGTGTCTTGTGCTTCTTGTTCATGGTGGTGGAAAGACTGGTGGAAACAGGGCCGCGACGTGAACGCTCTTTCCTTGACAGTTTGTAGTTAAAACAGTTAATAGGTGTATTACAGTTAATACACCCTAATGTGCTAGCTAATGCACCCTAATGATAATTATCTTCTGCACTCCACATCCAAAGCCTCCACATCCTTCCAGGAATTGGGTGACCAGAACTATACCCAATACTCCAACTTCTCTAAAGCTGCAATGCTTCCTGAATCTTACACTCAAAATTCCAAATGATGAAGGCAAGCATACCATATGTCTTCTTTACCACTCTATCTGTTTGTGTTGCTTCTTTCAGGGTAACAAAAAAAAAAGAATAGGTCCTGTTACAAACCAAAGGAGCAATCATGAGCAAGAAATCCTTCCAAATATTTACTTTGAATCCACCCGCATGGGAGAGCGTGTAAAGATAATCATTGGCTATAAGAAAGAAGAGTAAGGAGGAAGAGGATAAATAGATATACGATATATTAAATATTCTAAAAGGGATAATTCTCCACGCAGAGGTAAAATGTATTCAACAGTCTAATCGGCCTGTCCTACTTAGGGGCAGGAGACTATGCAGTCGCCACATAGTTGTCACATGTCTGCAGATGGTTTGCCGGGCAGTCGCCTTCATGGTCGTGAGGAGTTCCCGCATTCTGGAAACTAGTCGCGGCCTCATTATGGTCACTGTGAATTTTTCAACAAGTTGAAAAATTAGCGGCGACTAGAATGAAGCCGTCATGGAGCGTGGCGAGAATTCTTGTGCCGTAGGTGGGTCGCCAGGAGGTTCTAATGGGTTGCCAGGAGGCCGAAAGTTCTCGTAGGTTATAGCCAGTGCTGACCAGTGAATTTCATTGGCTCATTGGGAATAAAAAGGAAAGCAGCAGTTTTCAGAACCAAGGATAACCAACCAGTAATGTTGAATGTCCGCTGAGCTCATTAGTAGAAGGGGAAAAAACAGTGCAGATTCGGAAGACATTCCAATTCAATGCAAAGGAGATCACACCATTATCATTAACAATTTCATCTATTTCACTCATCTTAGTTTCACCCCCATCCCTTCACAGACAAAACAAGAACGGTCATCCCTGTCCTGACCTTCCACTCCACCAGGCTCTGCATTCAACCGATTATCCTTTGCAATTTCCTCCAGATGCAACAAGATTCCACCATCTCTCCTCTTTCACCTTTCAACATTTCGAAGGGACCATTCATTTTGAAATGCCTGATTTGTTCTTCCATCACCACCAGATGCATCACCTGTCCTTTCACCTGCTCCCTTCCCACCATCCGGGGGCTCAATCAGTTCATCCAGGTGAAGCAGAAATTCATCTCTACTCTTCCAAGCTAATGCCTTCATAAGGTCATAAGGAATAGTAGAATTAGGCCATTCGGCCCATAACCTCTGTAACCTGTACTAATCAAGAATCTATCTATCTCTGCCTTAAAAATATCCACTGACTTAGCCTCCACAGCCTCCTGTGGCAAAGAATTCCACAGATTCATCACACTCTGACTAAAGACATTTCTCCTCATCTCCTTCCTAAAATAATGTCCGTTAATTCTGAGGCTATGACCTCTATTCCTAGCCTCTCCCACTAGTGGAAACATCCTTCCTTCAGAGAAACCAAATACAGAATTGGTGATCGCTTTACCGCACATCTGTGTCAGTCCACAGGAGTGATCCAGAGATTCTGGTTTCCTATTACTTGAATTCATCATCCCAGTCCCTCTCAGACTTGGTAAGGATTCACTACCTTTTTTGTTATTCCAGGCTGAGGAAATAACCATAAAGCAGCTGAATACAAAAAAAAACTTATTGGGAACATAGAACCAGGCAAGAGATGAAGAGCCAATGGTGGCTGTGTAGCAATGTGCAAGTGAAATGCTGAGCAGGCTGGCAGGTGAAATGTGTTTTTTCCCCCACTTATTTTCTGTTATGACCTTGGGAGTAATCAGGTTGGATTGTACAGGAGAGTTACCTCAAGGAATATTTTCAGTCACTCATCAAGAATTACATAGAAGTGCTGTTTGTGAATCCTAGAAATAACGGATTGAGCAGCTTTTCTGTCTACTTTACCTTGTGAGGGCTTCATCTTAAACTATGGCAATCAACGCTAATCATCAGTCTAGCAATGATGGACTCGGGCAACAGTATGAAAAGCCCGGCTAATGAAGTTGCGCCAAAAAGGCGTGTGTTTAAAATTTCAATGGTTGAAAAGAGCTGCCAGCTATTGTGAGCTATTTCTTAATCATTATTAACTCACTGAAAGTGGAAGTAAGCATTTATCAGCATTTATTTCTCTCGTGGTCTGGAACTCTCTACTTCTCAAGTTAATAATGATGCATGTAGGCAGCGATATTTGGCTCTGATTTAGATCAATCTGTGCAGTATTAATGTGACAGCAACGATCTTTGTTTTCTAGGATTCTCGTTGTTTAGTTTATCTCTTTCATTTAATTCCCTTGTCTTCTACCTCATTTTCTTCATGGTGTTTATTTCCATATATTTTATCCACCAATTTGAATATAAAGTGCAACAGAAAAAGAAAAAGAAAAATAATGCAAGGGATATGGAGCCTGCTGGAACAAGTTGTGTAAGTGAATATTTATTAATCTTGCAGTTCTGGATGTTTTAATAAGAGACATCCATTGGTGGTATACATCTTATCATATGATAATTTGTTACAGCAATCTTGATTGAGTGATAAATTCCAAACAGGATTATTATTGTTCAAAGTAGAACAATGCAAATTATTGTATCTACTTGAGAGAGCAAATCAGTATACAATCTAACCTTCAGCAAAGTCAATACGTCTGATGAAGCAACATCCCCTCAGCATTGCTTAATCCAGATTTCCATGTTTATTTCACTATAATGGGACCCAAATCCACTTCTCTCCACCTCCGAGAGGCAGGTTAGCTGCTTAATGATGTACAGAGCGTAGAGTGAGTCATATTGTACACAAGCAGGCTCTCCAGCCCACAACAACTATGCCAGCCATGTAGTACATCTCTGCATTAATCCCAACAACCCCCTCGTGGTTTGTAGCCTTGTATACCTTCCCAATTCGATGGTCATCTAGATAAATCTTATAATGTTGTGACATTACCTGCCTCCGTCACCTAAACAGGCAGTGCATTCCACACCTGCACACAAATTACCACTTTTCAAACCCAAGCTAAGAATCAAATAACAGCTATTTTTAAATAGGCCTTGACTTTTGAATTAATGTTTAGAATTGTGGTGTTGATCTGTACAATTGCCCTTGGCTCCTCACCAAAACTGCTCAATAAAGCAAAATCTGAGAGTTGGTAACAATTTGGAATCTGTCAAAGTAATTGTGGGATTTACATTCTAAAGTCAATTCCACTTTGGTATTGTTTACTTGCCTGCGGTAAATCGTGTATTAAAAGATGAAAAAAATGAAAGAATTTCTCATTGCACAATTTCTTGTATATTCTATTCATAAATGCAATGGAAACTTTCACAACGTTCTGACTGCTTCATTGCTGGGTATGGTAGATTCTCAAAATTGTTCAGGTCATATTTAAGCAGAATTGACTAACGTTTTCAGTTGAATATGTCGTAACATGAGTAATATGGACAAAAGAATATGAAGAATAAACAAACAAAGTGAATCAGTTGAAAGAAGTGAATCGGAAAGTTCATGTAGGAAATGGGATTCTATTTCATGTTCTATTCACTTATCTGTAACAGTAATTTAACATCTACTCGTTAAAGTGTCTTGGGTTTGCACGTAAGTGGACATGACTATAATTTAGTTTGCTTGCTCAGGGCAATAACTGTCAAGGCTGAACCTTTGACGATCTGAAGCGGGGATTTATCAGATACCAAAGATGGTTTAACAAAATGTACAACTTGGTAAGTAAGATGTCTTCTTTTTATTACGTTTTCCCACCCCAGTTCTATTAACAATAGTGAAAGGTTGGCGGCAAGTTAGGTAAGAGGGATCACCTGTCATATAACAGACAAGCTTTATTTCTAGTATCCTTTTCATAAGATAAGTATTGGAAAAGCATCACCAGATATGGGAGCAGTACTCATGTTTGCAACTGAGTAGGGCTTCGTTGAGTAAAAAACATTTTGAAAAGAAATGCAGTTGCAAAAAGGGGAGGTATTTGGAGAAAGTGGAGGATAAATTGTCTCAACAATTGGTATTAAAATAAGACAGATGATCCGTGCATTACTGGGTTTGGGGGTGGAAACTTGAATTCCTAGAAATTGAACCTTTTTGCAATATTCTGTAATGCGGCAACACCGGCACAGAGGAGCAGCTGGTACAGCTGCTGTCTCACAGTGCCAGAGACCCCTGTTTGATACTGATCCTGGGTTTAAGTTTGACTTTGAGATTAGTTGGGTTATGTGTCTGGTGCTGTCTGTGTGGAGTTTGCATGTTCTCGCTCTGAACATGTAGGTTTCCTCCAGATGCTGCAATTTCCTCCCACTGCCCCAAAGGCATGCGGGTTGGTAGGTTATTTGTCATCTGTAAATTGCTCCTCGTGTGTGGGGAGTGGATGCGAAAATGAGATAGCATAGAACTATTATGAACAGGTGATCGGTAGTTGGCATGGATTGGGTGGGCCTAAGGGCCTGTTTCCATGTTTTATCTCTAAACTTAAAAATACGTACAAGACAAGCAACATTTTACCAGCTACTGGAGAATTTACTGAATGAATGTTACTGAATGAATGGATGCTGTAATGAGGAGGAGGGCACTTTGCATTATATGAATCAGTTGTTTGACTGTTGGTCCTAAAGAGTACAGTTTCAGAGGAAACAGACATGACGAACATTGTCTGTGAGCAAATAAGACCAGTGCGGTTGATAATAACATGCAAGTCTGGCGGAGAATCCTATCAACAACTGAGGAAACAAGTTATCTGAAGGTCACTAATGCTCCCAGAAATCTACACAGAAATGCTCTTTTCTGGATTAATGGTTTTAAACAGTACTTTAATTTTTAATGTTGTGAGTTAAAATTTATAACTCGAAAGGTACCAACTATAGGAATTACAATGGAATAAGAAGAAATTATGTAAAGATTATTGATAGGAATGAGGAATTAAAATGCAGCCATCTCCTTTGCTTTTAGACATGCAAATGGATAAAGGATCCAATGTAATACTAAATCTGTAATTTCTACAATCATTTCAAGTAAGTAAGTTTATTGGCCAAGTATTCACATACAAGGAATTTGCCTTGATGCTCCGCCGACAAGTAACAACATGACATACAGTGACAGTTACAGTGCTTGGGTTCCACCATTAAAGTAAACATTTATAATGTTAATATTCATATTACATTGGTTTAATATGCCTCTGCCCTGCAGAAAACTTGGCCGCACACGCACACGCAATTCACTTAACCCATCTCTATAATCTGCCTTTGACATCTCCAAAAAATGACTCCACACATAGATAATTCCAATGGATCACTTGTTTCAGTCTCCATCCCTCCCCTTGTTCGTGTTCCACCAAATTAATTTCCACATATGTCGACTCCATCCTATCCCCCCTGGTCCAATCCCTCCCTACCTATGCCCAAGACACCTCACATGCTCTTCGTCTCCTCAATGATTTCTGTTTTCCAGGCACCACTCCCTTATCTTTACTATGGATGTCCCCAGTTTCTTCCTCGAACCAGCCAAATTCTGTTTACCAATATCCCTCCACCGCCTAGCGGAGCTGGTCCTTACCCTCAACAACTTCTCCTTCGACTCCTCCCACTTCATCCAAATCCAAGGTGTAGCTATGGGCACTCACATGGGCCCCAGCTATGCCTGGTTTTTTGTAAGATACGTCGAACAATCCTTGTTCCAGATGTACACTGGCCCTATCCCCGAACTCTACTTCCGCTACATTGACGACTGCATTGGTGCTACTTCCTGCACCCATGCAGAACTCACTGATTTTATCCACTTCACCACCAATTTCCATCCTGCTCTCAAATTCACGGACCATCTCCGACATCTCCCGACCGTTTCTAGATCTCACCGTCTCCCTCACAGGAAACAGACTATTGACAGACATCTACTACAAACCTACTGACTCCCATAGCTATCTTGACTACACTTCTTCCCACCCTGCTTCCTGTAAAGACTCTATCCCCTACACCTAATTCCTCCGTCTACACCGTATCTGCATCAAGGATGAGGTGTTCCATACCAGGGCATCGGAGATGTCCTCATTCTTTAGGAAACGTGGATTCCCCTCTTCCATTATGGATGAGACTCTCACTATGTTCTCCTCGATATCCCGCAGCTCTGCTCTTGCTCCCCCTCCCCATTCGTAACAAGGACAGAGTCCCCCTTGTCCTCACCTTCCAACCCATCAGCCATGGCATACAGCATATAATCCTGCAACATTTTTGCCACCTCCAACGGGATCTTACTACTGACCACTTCTTCCCATCTCCTCTCCTTTCTGCATTCCACAGAGAACATTCCCTCTGCAACTCCCTGGTCAACTCGTCCCTTCCCACTCAAAGCACCCCCTTCCCAGGTGCTTTCCCCTGAAACCACAGGAGATGCATCACCTGTCCCTTTACCTCCCCCCTCGACTTCATCCAAGGACCCAAACAGTCTTTCCAGGTGATGCAGAGGTTCACACGCACCTCCTCCAACCTCATCTACTCTATCTGCAGATCCAGGTGTCAACTTCTCTACATCGGCAAGACCAAGTGCAGTCTTGGCGATCGTTTCACTGAACACCTCCGTTCAGTCCGTCTTAACCTACCTGATCTTCCAGTGGCATAGTACTTCAACTCCCCCTCCCATTTCCAATCTGATCTTTCTATCCTGGGCCTCCTCCATTACCAGCACAAATTGGAAGAACAGCACCTCATATTTCATTTTATACCCCAGCGGTATGAACATTAACTTCTCTAACTTCAGAAAGCCCTTGCATTCTCTCTCCATCCCCTTCCCTTTCCCAGTTCTCGCACTAGTTTTACCTTCTCCAACTACATTCTATCTTTGTCCCGTCCCCTTTCCTGACATCAGTCTGAAGAAGGGTCTCGACCCAAAACTTTACCCATTCCTTTTCTCCAGAGATGCTGTCTTACTCGCTGAATTGCTCCAGCATTTTGTGTCTACCTCCCCCACCCTAGTGGTTGTACAATTTCACTGTCGTCCTTGAGAGTTTCATTGTCTATAACTCGTTTTCACCTAGCCTAGAGCTAACAATGGACTGTTTCCTTTATCATCTTTACTTTTTTGCATATCTTTCATTTATTTGTTCTATATCTCTGTATATCACCACCCATACATCTCTTTTCCCTCTCCCCTGACTCTCAGTCTGATGAAGGGTCTCGACCCGAAACATCACCTATTCCTTTTCTCCAGAGAAGCTGTCTAACCCGTTGTTACTCCAGTTTTTTGTGCCTATCTTCAGTGTAGACCAGCATACGCAGTTTCTTTCTACATTTCTTGTCTCACATCCTATTCTGCATCATTGCCTCAACACAATTACCTTCATGTCTTTGTACCTATCATTTGTATATTTCAGAACACCACATTCTTAGTTCCAACATTTACAATTGTACGAAACAACCTTACTTCTTAAGTTTTCCATATTTCTGCCTCTGCTTTCACACTGCCTTCCATTCCAAATACCATTCTTACTCACAAAGGACACTGGAACTTTCATCTTTCCTGCTGTCATCTTTGAAATCCTAAGAGATCCCATCTGACATTTCCTTTATGGATAGTTGTTCAGCCTTTTGACCCTGACACAACTGTTTTCAGTTTCATTATCACAATCAGGCTTTGCTGCACTTGGCTTATATTAGGAAATAAATCAAGTACAAGGGAGCCAACGTCATGTGCACTTGTTTCAGTCCATTCAAGAATTATGTAAATAGCAAGGGACTTACAGACACTGAGCTCTCCTCTAGAACTTGCGCATTGACTTTGCCAGACCTAATCAGTATCACTTCATAGCCCTTGCTTTCCCTCTCTCCCCATCCCCTCCCCCTCCCCAGTTCTCCCACCAGTCTTACTGTCTCCGACTACATTTCATCTCTGTACTACCCACTCCCCTGACATCAGTCTGAAGAAGGGCCTTGACCCAAAACGTCACCCATTCTTTCTCTCCAGAGATGCTGCTGTCCCACTGAGTATTCCAGCATTTTGTGTCTAACTTCACTTCATAGCAGCAGTTTGTACCAAGCCGACGGCTTCTTACCTTGTTTGTGAACTGTTGAAATGACACAGTTGTCCTCCTGAACCTTCTGCCTACATTGACTTTGCCAGGCACAATCAGTATCACATCACAACAACAGTTCATGCTGAGCCTATAGTTTCTTACCTGTGTTCATTCTGGAAGAGACACAATTCAAGTATTTTGTACTGGCTTCTTTTTTTTTTACAGTTTAAACAGATTACAGACTCTTCTTTTCAATTGCCTGTCTTTGTGGTTTAGTGAAATCTTCTAGTAAGTGGAAACATGATATCCCCAGATGTGGTTTGGCAGTGAAAATGGTCAATTTTTACTTCTGATTTTGTTCTCATTTAGAATTTCTGATGAATTGCCTTCAAATTCCATCTGTGTTGGTGCGGGGCATCACACACTAAGCAATTAAACTCCACAAAGTGATCCTGGTAGTCTTAGATCACTTTCCACATCTTGGGAGAAGCAGACATGGATGATGAAATTCACCAATGTTTCTAATGCACTTGCACGGGTCTTGAATGTCCGTGGAAAAAGTGTTCAAAGGCAATTTGAAAAAGACACTAAATCTTGTTCATGCAGCTGGCTATCAGGGGTCTGATATGCACTGCCGTGTGGTAGCACTGGAGGTAGATTCAATTATAGTATTCAAACGTGATAAAAAGGAGCTGCTGGTTTATACTAAAGATAGATACAAAATGCTGGAGTCACTCAGTGAGTCAGGCTGCATCCTCTTCCTCCACTAAAAGTTGGTTAACCAGTACCACAGTTCACAATGATGTATCCCTCTTGGGATCACACCATCCTTAGCTAACATTTGGCTAATCAGGGACCACCCTGCCTTAGGTCATCTTTTGCAAGCCTAATTTGCCCTGGTCTTTCCTTGTTTCCAGTTTCCCTACCACCACCCTCTTTCAATCAATCTGTAAAAGGGTCCTGACCCAAATCATCACCCATCCTTTTTCTCCAGAGATGCTACCTGACTCGCTGAGTTACTCCAGCATTTTATGTCTATTTTTGGTATTCAAAGAGGAGTTGGACAAAGAAACTGAATGGAAATAATTTGAAGGCCAGAGGTGTGGGATGAGCTAGATTGCTCCTGCACAGAGCAAGATGGACATGGACGATCATTTGGCCTTCTTCAATTCTACAAGCATTCTGTAAACATCTCAGACCTAGCACTAACCTTATGGTCTGGAAGTCAGTGATCACTGCTTTGGAAATATGGACTACCTACAGCAGGTACCTACAGCATCACTGGAGAGGTATCATCAATGCAGTCTCCACAAAATTCTCAAATCCATTAGAAGAATAAGGAAACCAATGAACATTATCCCTTCTTAGTCCTTCCCAATTGACGCTTTAATTACACCAGTTGATCCTGATGAGCAGGCCACACCAGTTGAATTACCAGGCTCCTGATACATGGAGGTACAGTGCCACAGAGTTACACAGTGGTGCAGCGGTGGAGATGCTGCCTAACAGCACCAGAGACCCGAGTTCAATTCTTAATAAGGACGCTGGCTGTACTGAATTTTGTACATTCTCCCAGTGATTGCATAGATTTTCTCTGGGTGCTCAGGTTTCCTCCCACATTCCAAAGACACACAGGTTTACAGGTTAATTGGCTTCAGTAAATTGATGCTAGTGTGTTGGATAGAATTTGTGTATGGGGATCGCTGGTCGGCATGGATTTGGTGAACTGAAGGGTCAATTTCCATGATGTGTCACTAAATTAAACATATACTTACATTGAGCTCCAGATGCTAATGAAACTGATGCAAAATTCCCAGCACTTCTTTGCAAAGTAATTTATTGTTTAAGTAATGAAATGTTTGGCACCACCAAGAATCCTAGAATGCTTAAATGTTACAAGATATCCCGAGAGCTTTATTTAATTTGTTTAAGTGTCTACACAAGTTAATGAGATTTTTCTCCATTTGATAGCAAAGTCTAGAGTTTCACATGTTTTCAATGACAAAGCAAATCCTTTATGTACAAAGAAAGTGCAAAATCAGTAACTGGAGTTATTAAGCAACCTTGCTAAATATACAGTTTACATTTGTCTAGTGCTTAGCTCATGTTGCTCTAATAGTTAGTGAAAGCCATGTTAACAAACTTAGCATTTGGTGCTGAGGTTATTGGTGTACCACTGACTGGTGTACCATTGGTTTCTTCACACCCATCGCCACCGTTCGCCTACCTTTTAATATATTTCAATCACACTACCGCCGAATTATTGGTGAACACAGTAGACAATAAACAATAGACAATAGACAATAGGTGCAGGAGTAGGCCATTTGGCCCTTCGAGCCAGCACCGCCATTCAATGTGATCATGGCTGATCATCGCCAATCAGTACCCCGTTCCTGCCTTCTCCCCATATCCCTTGACTCTGCTATTTTCAAGAGCCCTATCTAGCTCTCTCTTGAAAGCATCCAGAGAACCTGCCTCCACCACTCTCCACAGACTCACCACTCTCTGTGAGAAAAAGTGTTTCCTCATCTCCGTTCTAAATGGCTTACTCCTTCTTCTTAAACTGTGGCCCCTGGTTCTGGACTCCCTCAACATCGGGACCATGTTTCTTGCCTGTCATCCTTCTAAACTCAAGAGTGTACAAGCCCAGCTGCTCCATTCTCTCAGCATATGACAGTCCCGCCATCCCAGAAATTAACCTTGTAAACCTACGCTGCACTCCCTCAATAGCAAGAATGTCTTTCCTCAAATTACGGGACCAAAACTGCACACAATACTCTAGGTGTGATCTCACTAGGGCTCTGTACAACTGCAGAAGGACCTCTTTGCTCCTATATTCGATTCCTCTTCTAATAAAGGCCAACATGCCATTCGCTTTCTTCACTGCCTGCTGTACCTGCATGTTTACTTTCATAGACTGATGTACAAGGACCACCAGATCCCGTTGTACTTCCCCTTTTCCCAATTGACGCCATTTAGATAGTAGTCTGCCTTCCTGTTTTTGCTACCAAAAGTGCAGTTTTCTCAAAGTGCCACATTCTGATAGATTCCATTGAAAAAATAAACGTGGAAAAGCTACTCACTTCCAGCTTGAATAGTTATTTGATTCTTCAAGCTTCCACTGTGTTTTTCATGGCAGCTGTAGGTCCCACTGTGTGATGAATCTAAGTTTATGAGGGTGAGGTTGGTGCCTTGAAGAAAGTGACCTTCATTGTGGATTATTGCATGTCCATTAAATCTCCATTGCACTGGAGTATGACTGTCAGAAGTCTCGCACGGCAGGGTTACATTGGTTCCAATCCGTTTGTAGTATTTTCGTCCTTCTGAAATGAAAGAAAACATTAGTGATATAATCATAGATGCTGCCTTTTGCTGGTAATATCTGCTCACCAATACCTCATTAAAGTGCCCACTTTTGACGTTTGAACCTAGAGGGAGTACTGACAGGCAATGCACTCATAATAAGCAGGAATCAAAGTGCAAAGTGAGCCAAGAAAGAGGAGAACAAAAAAGTCAAGTGTGTGTTAAAACATACTTCCCACTCACTTTTTGGGATTAAGTGCTTTGATTAGCGTGAAGCCAATTGTTGTTCAGGACTGAATTTATGACGGGGAGTCATAAATTTAATTCTTCAGCACTTAATGGATGGACAGTAGATTTTTCTTCTGCATTTCATAATCACAATCATACTTTATTAGCCAAGTATGTTTTGCAACATATGAGGAATTTGATGCCCTACAGTCATCATACCAATAAAAAACAAAACACACAAAATACATTTTAACATAAACATCCACCACAGTGACTCCCCCACATTCCTCACTGTGATGGAAGGCGCAAAAAAAATAGTTCAATCTCTACCATTCTTTGGTCTCCCACGGTCGGGGGCCTCATGCCTTCCATTGACAGGATGCTCTTGGCTCCCGTAGCCAGCGGCCGCCACCTAGGCGTTGCGGCGATTAAGCTCCCTGCTTATTTCATAGGAAAAATTATCACATCTATAGAGTGCCTCACAAAGATTCGCGTTCAATGGGAAATATATGAACACGCCAACTTGCACATTTCTAACATCTTCTGATCAGATATCATCAACCCACCCAAAACATTGCCACAATTTCTCTCTCCACAGATGCTGCCTGACCTGCTGAGTACTTCAATGATCTCTGCTTTCATTTCAATATCTTAGGGACTTTATATTCATCTTATGCCAAGAATTTATCCAGCACAAATCTGACAATGATCTGTGAGTTCTTCGGACAAGGCAGAGACTCTTTGGTCCATTAAATTTGTTCTCAATCCTGTACTCAAAACCAGTATTCCACATAATCTGCACAATACCTTCAGAAACGTTTCAGCCCATTCATACATCAGACTTGTTAGTCATTAAAAGGTCCTGCCACATTTGGCTTAATCTACTATTTGAAGCCATTACTGCAAGGCCTCATAGCTCAAACAATCTGGGTTCAATTCTAGTCTCTGAGGTTGTCTATGTGCAGTTTGCATATTCTTCCTGTGACTGCGTGACTTCGCCATGCATGATCTGGTTTCCTCCCTCATCCCAGACATGTGCTGGTAGGATGTTTGGGTGACTATAAATTGGCGTGTTGTAGATGGGTGGTCAGAAAAATGAGGGGATTTATTAGACAGATGGGAGAGAATAGGATGCAGAGAAATAGGTGGGAGGATGGGATGTCCTGAGAGCTGACATAGTCTCAATGAGCTACACAGCATCCTTCTATGTCAGGATGGCACAGTGGCACTGCTGCTGCTTCATAGGGTCAGAGATCCAGGTTTGATCCTGTCAGTGGGCGCTGTCTGTGTGGAGTTTGTACATTCTCCCTGTGACAGCATGGATTTTCTCTGGGTGCTCCTATTTCCTCCCACATCCCAAAGACGTGAAGTTTTCTAGGTTAATTCTCCGCTGTAATTTGCCTCTAATGCATAAGGAGTGGATGAGAAAGTGGCATTAAATAGAACAAGACTGAACATTGGGGGCCGATAGGCCTGCTTCCATGTTGTATCCAAAAACTATCAATGTAAAACTTCCCAGGTTGGAAGAAAAATTACAACAATTTTGCTCAAAACAAATTTGTCAGTTCCCTTCATAATCTTGAAAATTTTCATTTGGATTAACAATAAACCTCCATAGTAAATGCCTATCATAATCAAAATTGAGTGAAATATAAATATTATTTGAGAATACCATATATAGATACATAGAAAATATGTGCAGGAGTAGGCTATTCTGCCCTTCAAGCCAGCAACGCCATTCATGGCTGATCATCCACAATCAGTACCCCATTCCTGCCTTCACCCATATCCCTTGATTCCACTAGCCCAAAGAGCTCTATCTAACTCTCTTTTGAATGCATCCAGTGAATCAGCATCCACTACCTTCTGAGGCAGAGAATTCCACAAATTCACAACTCTCTATGTGAAAAAGTTTTTCCTCATCTCAGTTCTAAATGGCCTACCCCTTATTCTTAAACTGTGGCCCTTGGTTCTGGACTCCCCCACCATCATGGCCCTGTACAACACAGAAGGACCTCTTTGCTCCTATGCAAACTGCACATAGACAATCTCAGAGACCAGAATTGAACCCAGATTGTTTGAGCTATGAGGCCTTGCAGTAATGGCTTCAAATAGTAGATTAAGCCAAGAAAATAAAGAACATGTGGCAGGACCTTTTAATGACTAACAAGTCTGATGTATGAATGGGCTGAAACTCCCCCACCATGTTTAGTTGAGTTTAGTTTTAGTTTAGAGATACAGTGCTGAAACAGGCATCTAGCATGTCCAATCCCTTAATAATTTTATATGTTTCTATAAGATCCCTTGTCATCCTAAATTCCAGAGTGTACAAGCCCAGTCGCTCCATTCTTTCAGCATATGACAGTCCCGCCATCCTGGAAATTAACCATGTGAACCTACACTGCACTCCCTCAATAGCAATAACGTTGTTCCTCAAATTAGGAGACCAAAACTGCACACAATACTCCAGGTGTGGTCTCATCATGGCCATGTACAACACAGAAGGACCTCTTTGCTCCTATACTCAACTCCTCTCGTTATGAAGGCCAACATGCCATTCGTTTTCTTCACTACTTATTTTCAGTGACTGATGTACTTGGATATCATAAGGTCTCGTTGTACTTCCCCTTTTCCTAACCTGACACCATTTAGATAATAATCGGCCTTCCCGTTCTTGCTTCCAAAGTGGATAACCTCTCATTTATCCACATTATACTGCATCTGCCATGCATCTGCCCACTCATCCAACCTGTCCAAGTTACTCTGCATCCTCATAGCATCATCTTCACAGTTCACACTGCCACCCAGCTTTGTGTCATCTGCACATTTGCTAATGTTACTTTTAATCCCTTCATCCAAATCATTCATGTATATTGTAAATAGCTGCGGTCCCACGACCGGCCCTTACGGCACCCCACTAGTCACTGCCTGCCATTCTAAAAGGGGCCCGTTAATCCCTACTCTTTGTTTCCTGTCTGCCAACCAATTTTCTATCTGAGAGTCCATTTTAACGCTACCAAGAAGATAGAAATCATCCATTTGACTTATCAGTGCCTAACCTGCCGCTTTCTTAAGTTACAGTGCAGCCTATTCCCAGTGATTGTGAGGAAACCGCACTGAAAGTCAATAGGTTAATTTATGTAAATTTGAGGTTTGTTCTCTGTCCCGTGCTATACCCCTCATATAAACACGACTGTTTTGTTTAGTTGAGTTTAGTTTTAGTTTAGAGATACAGTGCTGAAACAGGCCCTTTGACCCACCAAGTCCGCACTGACCAGTGATCCCCACACATTTACACTATCCTTAGACATTAGACTTTAGGGATATAGCACGGAAACAGGCCCTTTGGCCCACCGGGTCTGCGCCGACCAGCGATTACCTCATATTCTGTGCTATACTTTTCTATGTTCTAAGCAGAAGAATCAGACCATAAGGTTTCTCCAGCTCTGCTTCTCATTTTCCTTCATTCGCTCGAATCCAAACATCTACCAAAAGTCAGACACGAGTTATTGATCATAGACAATTTCAAAACCATATAATCATATTGGTAAGGAAATTCCCTATCTCAGTCCTGAATGACTTACTCCGAAGATCATGCTTTGTAATTCCAAACTCTCCACTCTGAGGAAACAGCCTGTCACCTATTCAATTCATTTCTAAATCCTATAAGAATAGAAAAGGGCAAATTTGTGAATAGATTCTAAATGCACCTACTCTTGGGAAATAGCACTTGATATCAGTCATAACTTTTTTTTCACATAATTCTGAAATCAGAACAGAACAGTTTGCTGATATCACCGAATGTGCTCCCATAAATTTATTGCAATTAGATTCTAATGAAAAAAGGTTGCTTCAGAGACAGCACTGAAAATCAGAATCGCCTGAGCCACTTTTGGCGAACCGATAGAATTGTGCACTGATGGTTGAGGTTTTCAGGACAGAGGAGGTGGGATGCATGCTGAGTGAAATGCTGCAGGAATGTGTGTTGGGACCATTACTGTTTCTAATTCACATCATAATTTGAACTCTCAAAACAAAGGCAGACTGAACAAATTTGCAGATGATGCTGAACTAGGAGAGAAGCGGAATCAGAACAGACAGTTCAGAAACTGGAATACAAGCTAGACAAAATATATGAGCAGGAAAAATGATGGCAGATGAAACTTAATACTCACATGACTGCAAAAGGTTGAGCAGAGTAGGGAAAAATGAACAAAATATACACACCATGAAAATGCAGAAAAATGCCAAGGATAAAGTTGAAAGAACCCAGAACTCTGAGTGGGCTCAGTGGTCAAAATCTCCAGCCAATGCATCACAGCAATCAATAATTTGTTGTATCCAGTAGACCAAACAGTAGAAGCAACTCAGAGGAAGTTATGGTCAGAGCAGTTAGTGCATAGTCAGACCACAGGCAGCACTGAAACCAATTATAGTCACAAAGAAATGGTGAAAGTAGAGCAAAAAAGAGCCACAAACTGATCCCTACCAGAAAGGTCTACCAACAAAGGAAGAGAAATCCCCATGTGCTAAATATACAATAAAGTCCCATTGAAGGAAATAAAGTTGAATTTAGTGTTTTAGAATTTTAGTAGAGTTTTGTGCACATACATTAAGTTGTACAGGCAACTGAATTTACATAAGATATTAAAGCTAATTTAGTGATTCCATGCACACTAGATTTATAAAGCTGAAAAGGGTGTCGATGTTTCCTTTCAATTAAATTGCAATTAATGAATGAATAAGTTGGTGCTCTACTCGCAAGTAACAACACGACATACAGTAAACAATGAAGAATGAAACATAAAACATTAAAACATTAAGAATAAAACATTATAGTTTAAACATGTGAATGAAATAAACTGCCAGAGCAAAAGGAGGCTACAGACTTTTGTTTGTTGAGTAGAACTACTGCTCGTGGAAAATAGCCGTTTTTATGTCTGGCGGTGGCGGCTTTTACAGTCCTGAGTCACCTTCCAGAAGGAAGTGATTCAAAGAGTTTGTGGCCAGGGTAAGAGGGGTCAGAGATTATCTTACCAGCTCACTTCCTGGCCCTTGCAGTGTACAGTTCATAAACGGGAGGAAGGTTGCAGCCAACAACCTTCTCAGCTGATCGAACGAGTCGCTGCAGCTGCAGATGTCGTGCTTGGTGGCTCAGCCAAACCAGACCATGATGGAGAAGGTGAGAACAGACTCTACGATAGCTGTATAGAATTGGACCATCATTGCCTGTGGTAGATTTTGTTTCCTCAGCTGCCACAGAAAGTACATCCTCTGTTGGGCCTTTTTGACTGTGGAGTCAATGGTGGCCCCCAATTTAAGGTCCTCGGAGATGATGGTTTCCAGGAACTCAATAGGCTCCACAGGTGTTGTTGATGGTGAGTGGGGTGAGGGAAGGGGAAGCTCTCCTAAAGTCTACTATCAATTCCACTGTCTTAAGAGCATTGATCTCCAGGTTGTTACAAAGGCACCAGGATGCCAGCTGTGCCACTTCCTGTCTGTAGGCAAATTCCTCCCCATCCTGGATCAGTCCAATCAGGGTTGTATCAACCGCAAACTTGAGAAGCTTGACAGAGTGGTCAGTGGAGGTGCAGTCGTTGGTGTAAAGGGAGTCAAAGACTGCAGACACGGATGATTAAGGACTGATATCTGGAAATACTTCTTCAAAAATGGATATATGGCGGCTTTAACGGTCCCGAGTCACCTTCCTGAAATGGAAGCCAGCATCTATATCTTCAAAAATGAATATATGGATATTGAACTCCTCAGGTGGACTAAATGTGGAACACCAATTTTCTACCAATTCTCCAGCAGTTGCACTGGGAAATGTGCCTGTTGAATCTGTCACAAGTTAGGCAGATTCAGCCACCTTATTCAACAGAGAGGAACAGCTGAAGGAGATTAAATATTTAGTTGAGAGATACAGCACGCAAACAGCCCCTTTGGCCCATTTAGTCCACGCTGACCATCGATCGCCCATTCACACTAGTTCTATGTTATCCCACTTTCGCATCCACTCCCTACACACTCAGGGCAATTTACAGAGGCCCATTAACCTGCAAACCCACACGTGTTTGGAATGTGTAGATGGTTTTGCATGCAACCAATAACATAGTTACCTCAGTACCATTAACCGCGCCTAGTCAACATCAATCATAACGCCCTCCCCTTCCTGGGTACGGTTCACTAGAAGAATGTAGCCAGTACTTGAGGATGTATGTAATACCTTGTGCTATCATTAAAATGTATTGAACACTCTTAGAGTTTGTAAATTGCTTATTTACATGGTGTCAGAAGTGGGATACTTGCGCCCACCTGTCTATCGGGTTTTATTTCTTTTTTTTTGATTTGTGCCTTTGTGCTTTATCTCTCTGACCATGGCATCCTCGTGCAGAAAGCCCGCGCAGCTTGTCTTTGATGCTGATATTTCTGAGCGCTGGGCTACGTTTGAAATTGACTTCACCCACTTTGTCAACGTCGCTCACCGCAATGATCCTGATTCCCTCAAAGCCTCCCTCCTACTCAACCTTGTCGGACCTGATGCCATGAAGAGAGCCAGGACTTTCGTCTACGCTCCAGCGGTCTTGGATGACAACAACGTGGTGGTTACCCCTGCAGAATCTGCCAGTGACCCCGCTTGCCTGCTACGTAAGTTCAGGGAGATTTGTGACCTGCCCTCGAACCGCATTCTAGAGAGGGCACGGTTCTTTACAAGGAGACAGCTGCCGGAGGAACCTGTTGAATGTTTTATTGCCGATTTGCGTTATCTCGCCCAGCAGTGCCGTTTCGGTGACATGACAGACCAGCTCACTAGAGACATTTTAGTAACTGGCATGCGTGACCAGAAGCTGCGATGTGAGCTTCTTAGGGATCCGGATCTAACGTTAGAAAAAGCCATGCATGCCTGCAGATTGTCTGAGGTCGTTGTATTGCCAGATGATCACCGGGACTCGGGCGATAAATCTGTCAACCTGGCTGAGTTTAGGAGGCCACAGCCTCGGAAAGGAAACAATGCTTTTCTGCCGCGTGCCAACCCTGGTCCAGATGATGTGCCCCCAAAAAGGTGCCCAAACTGTAACTACATGCATCACAGACTGTCGACGTGCCCTGCCTATGGCAAGGCCTGTAATTTTTGTAAAAAACTGAATCATTTCACTGCCGCCTGCCGATCATTCTGTTCTCGTGGGAGACAGGTACAGATTTCCAGACCCAGTCTAAACATGCTTAAGCAATCTGATAGCTGTTACAACCCACAGCCCAATGTTGCTGAATCCTATGATGCAGATCCAATTAATTCTCCCGAGGATTCGAATGTGTTTACCCTCCTCCAGGCACATGGCCAACGTCTCGATCCCTCCGTGTCTGTGACTGTCAACAATGTAACCTTCCTTGCTAAGTTAGATACGGGGGCAAAGGTCAACGTTTTGTCAATAAATCTGTTCAACAAGATAAGGAATGATGAGGCCTTGGTCGCTGACAATGCTACTCTGCATGCCTATGGTGGAGAAATTCTCAGGCCTGTGGGGAGGGCCACTTTAACTTGCATGCTGCAAAAGGCCACAAGAAACCTGGTTTTCTATGTTTTGAACTCTGACTGTGTTACCCTGCTGGGAAACCGTGCGTGCCAAGATCTTGGCCTGGTGTCCTTCGACCGCACGGTCCACAAAGTGCAACTGTCGTTTAACCCGCTTGCAGAATACCAAGACCTGTTCAACGATGACCTGGGAAAGTTACCACTGACATACCATATTTCCATTGACCCAAATGTACAACCCGTGGTCCGCGCACCTCACAGGGTGTCCCACGCCATGAAAGACAGGGTCAAGGCGATGCTTAACAACATGGTCGACAAGGGGGTGCTAGAAGCGGTCAGCGAGCCCACCGATTGGGTCTCCACCATGGTTGCCACGATAAAGAAAGACAAGAATGAAATACGTGTGTGTATCAACCCCAAGGACTTAAACCTTGCCATCAGGCGACCACACTACCCCATGCGGTCTGTTGAGGATGTGGCGGCTCAGGTCGGGCAAGCCACCATCTTTTCGGTCCTAGACGCTAAGAACTCGTTCTGGCAGATCCCGCTGGACAAAGCATCTTCTGACCTGACAACCTTCGCCACACCATTCGGCAGATTCAAATTCCTGCGAATGCCATTCGGCATCAATTCCGCTAGCGAGGTGTTTCAGCGAACGATGGAGCAGATATTCTCGGACTTGCCATGTGCCATCATCGTGGATGATATACTGGTCTATGGGAAGGACATTGCCGAACACGACCAGAACCTCCGCCGCGTCCTGGATCGGGCGCGAAAGGCCAACCTGAAGCTTAATCCAAAGAAGTGCCGGTTTCGTGTCTCAGAAGTCACGTATGTTGGACACGTTTTCACCTCCAACGGACTAAAACCCGACCCTTTGAAGGCAGCTGCCATCTCCGAGATGGCAGCCCCCACCGACGTGCCAGGTCTACAACGATTCTTGGGCATGGTGAACTACCTTGGGAAGTTTGTACCAAATCTCAGTGAGCTGAGTGCTCCCCTGCGGCAGCTAACAAAAAAGGATATCGCCTGGGTCTGGCTCCCACAGCACCAGCAGGCGTTTGACTGTCTCAAGTCAAAACTGATTGACACTCCGACGTTGCGATTCTTTGATGCGAGTCGCCCCATCACCCTCACCTGTGACGCTTCTAGGTTCGGTCTGGGCGCGGCCTGCCTCCAATCTGTCGATGGATCGTTACATCCTGTCTCCTATGCCTCCCGCACCATGACGGACACCGAGCAGCGGTACGCTCAAATCGAGAAGGAGCTGCTCGCGGTGGTGTTTGCCTGCTCCAAGTTCAGAGACTTCCTGTTTGGCAGCAGATTTACAGTCGAAACCGACCACCAGCCACTGGTGACAATCCTGAACAAGCCGATTCACGCTGCCCCTGCCAGGCTGCAGCGTATGATGCTGCAGCTCCAGCGCTTTGATTTCTACGTCGTCTACAAGAAAGGCACCGAGATGCACATTGCGGACACCTTATCGCGCGCCCCGCGGGCCTCCTGTGCTCGCCACCCCTACGAAACAGAGGACTTGCTCGTACTGGGCGTCAATTTTATTCCCACCAAGCAGCTGCAGCTTTTGGCCGAGCACACCGCTGCTGATCCAGTCTTGCAGCGGCTTGCGTCTGCGATTAAATCAGGGTGGCCAACAAAGCGCTCCGCTGCGCCGTCCGAAACACAGCCTTTCTTCCTGGTCCGTGACGAACTGGTGCTCCAGAATGGCGTTATCGTTAAGGGACATAAAGTGGTGGTCCCGTCCTCCCTGTTCGATTCTTACTACTGCGCAGCCCACAGCGGACACCCCGGGTTCGATGCAACACTCGCCCACGCTCAGTGCCAATTCTACTGGCCTGGAATGGCCAAATATATTCGAGACCGTGTTTCTGCCTGCTCCACGTGCAACAGTCTTGCTCCACACCAGCACTCGAAGATGTCTTCGCTGGCTGCCGACATCTTCGAGTGGCGTGGTAACCACTACCTTGTCCTGGTCGACTCGTACTCAAACTGGTTCGAGGTGGATTTGCTGACATCCCTCACGTCGGAGATGGTAATCCGTAAGCTGCGGAAACACTTCTCCACGTTTGGGTCCCCTGTGAGGCTGCAGACTGACAATGGCAGGCAGTTTACCAGCCGAGAGTTCAAGAGTTTTGCCGACAAATGGAATTTTGTGCATTTCACCAGCAGCCCGGAGTACCCACAGAGCAACGGCCTTGCTGAACGGGCCGTCCGCAGCGCCAAGCTTCTGATGGAACAGGCGAGACTGTCTAACTCTGATTTGTATTTGGATCTCCTGAACCTCAGGAATGTTTCCAGGGATCCGGCCATGGGGTCCCCTGCTCAGCGTCTAATGTCCAGAACAACCAGATCTACCATCCCGATTGCCCAGCGCCAGCTGAAACCTCGGGTGCTGGAGCCTGCCTCCGTGCAGAGGCGCATTCAAGAGAAACATGACAGCCAGCGGTGTTCCCACGATCGGTCGTGCAGACCACTCGATCCTCTGTTGCCTGGACAGGTTGTTCGATTGCAAACCGCCAGTGGTCACTCCCGTCTGGCTACCGTGGTTGGGGTGGCCGACTCACCTCGCTCGTATCTGGTCGACTATGAGGGAACCATCTACCGTAGGAGCCGACAACACCTGCTTGCGGTTAATGAGCCGAAGCCGCAGGCCCCGGGCCCCTATGCCCCGCCGCTCTCATACCAGCAGCCGGCTCCTGTCCCAGCCAGCGTTCCCTGCATGCCTCGTTCCCCATATCGAGCACCCGGTTCCCCTCTGCGCGGGTCACCTGTTGCCTGTCGCGGTTCTCCCTTCGCTGTTCCTCCAACCCCACCGCCCTTCCCTGGTTCCCCTACTGTCTCGGGTTCCCCTGTTTTTTCTGCTCCTCCGGGGGAAGGGGGAGGCATCCGTACGCGCTCGGGCCGGATCAGCAAACCACCTGTTCGTTATGGCGATTCTGTTTAATTCTGTTTAATTCTGTTGTAGTGACAATGGTCTGTTTTTTTTTATTTTCGAAGGGGAAGGATGTAGATGGTTTTGCATGCAACCAATAACATAGTTACCTCAGTACCATTAACCCCGCCTAGTCAACATCAATCATAACGCCCTCCCCTTCCTGGGTACGGTTCACTAGAAGAATGTAGCCAGTACTTGAGGATGTATGTAATACCTTGTGCTATCATTAAAATGTGTTGAACACTCTTAGAGTTTGTAAATTGCTTATTTACAGAATGTGAGATGGGAAACCGGAGCACCTGGAGGAAACCCACACAATCACAAGGGAATAAAAGAGATACATCAATGTGCAAACTCCCTAAAGACAGCACCAGAGGTCAGGATCAAACCTGGTGCTGTGATGCAGCAGTTCTACCAGCTGCATCTCTGTGCTTTAAAAAAAAATCAATGTATTTACTTTGGATGTTTATGCTTAAAATATCGGTAATATTTTTGCTATCATATGAATAGTGTTGAATGTCAGTGCTGTCAGCTAGCTAAGACTGGGATGGAGGCAACATTGTCTGTCAATCTTTTCAAGATGCTTCTGTGGTTGAAGCTTGTTCAGGTCTTTTAGGTAGAAGGCTCTGCACTGCACAGACCTCACCAACCAGACTAAGGCTGCCTTTATTAAGGAACTTGCAAATTAAACATCTGCTCACATTAAGTGAAAAGTTAACTGGCGAGTTTGGTTGACTTTCTGCAAAAGTTTAAGATGTATCTCTTTTATTCCCTTTAAAGTTGAGTAATTGTAGCAAAAGAAAACATCGAATGGCGGTGCTGGCTCGAAGGGCCGAATGGCCTACTCCTACACCTATTTTCCATGTTTGTATGTTTTTATGCTTCTATGCTTTGTACATTCTCATCCAAATTGCTGATATGAACCACAAACATCAATGAGCCCAGCAATGATCTCCGAGGCTCACCACTTATCAAGTCAGTCTGAAAAAAGTTATTCTACAACCTCTGCTTCCTTCCATGAAGCCAATTCTGTATCCAGGCAGATCTCTTCCTGCATCCCATGCGATCTAACTTTTCAGCATAGCCTATCATGCGGAATCATATCATTTCCCTTGCTGCAGACTATACAGACAATGTCTACGCCTTTACCCTTGTCAACCTTCAGAGTTACTTTTTTTCAAAACTCAAATTCATAAGACACAATTTCCCATGTACAAAACCATGCTGAATAACTCTAATCATCCCCGTCTACACAAATGCATGGACGTCATCCCTCAGAATCCACTCCAGCAAAAAATACCTACCACAGATGTTAGACTCACTGGTCGATAGTTCTCTAGGATCGTCACTAGAACACACTTTCCTTGCATCCCATTTTAATTAGAGGCAAAACATTAGCCACTGTACAGTCCTCTGGCACCAGCATATCAGTATCTAATGGTGATTCATATGCCACAGCAAATTGTCAGTTCCCACAATTTCTTCTCTAACTTCCACTGTGTCCTTAAATATATCTGATTTTGCCCAGGTGATTTAACTACCTTCATACACTTTAGGATATCCAGCATCTTCTTGGCCAAAATACAGACTATCCTCAAGACGCCTTAATTAACTGTCCCAGGTTCCCTCGCCTTCATGTCTTTTTCCACAGAAAAAAACCCAGACTCTTTAAGAATATTCACAACATGCTAGAGTAACTCAACGGGATAGGATAGATTCTGCAGGCCAGCATCTCTGGATAGAAGGAATGGGTGACTTTTCGGGTCGCGACCTTCTTCAGCCCCGAAGCGTCACCCATTCCTTCTATCCAGGGATGCTTCCTGTCGTGCTGAGTTACCCAGCATTTTGTGTTCATCTTCGGTGTAAACCAGAATCTGCAGTTCTTTCCTCCTCATTGAGAATCTTGCCCATCTCATGCAGTTCCATATAGAGATTACTGCTTTGGATCTACGGCTCCTATTCTATTTCTAGTTACCATCATTCCCTTAATATATGTAAAATCTCTTTGGATTCTCCTTAATTTTATCTGCCAGAGATATCTCCTGCACACTTTTGTCCTCCTGATTTTCCTCTCAAGTATGCTCCACAGTTTCTTAAACGCCTCCAGAGCTACAATTGACCCCCGCTGCCTGTACCTGGCCCACACCTCATTTATTCTCATCCAGAGCCTCAATTTCTCTTGTCATCCAGGCTTCCTTACTCCCATCTGCTTCGCCTTTCAGTCCGCTAGGAACATGCATGCCTTGACCTCTCACCACACTTTTACAAACATTTCCACTTTGTTTTGCCTGCAAACAACCTACTCCAATCAACTTTAGCAAATTCCTGTCTAATACCATCAAAGTTGGGCTTTCCTCAATTCAGAATTGTAACTTGTGTGCTTCCCTAGTCCATATCTTCAACTATTGTAAAGCTAATCAAACTGCTTCCTCTGGTTCCAAAGGCTTGCCCACAACATTTCAATCACAATAGCTCAAGTTTTACCCTCTCTCTTGTAGGGCCCTCTACATATTGCCAAAGGAAACTCATCTGAACTCATTTGAAAAATTCCAATCCGTCTAATCCCTTGGCATCATGGCAGTCCCAGAGTATAATGGGAAAGTTAAAATCCATTACTATCACACCCCTATTTGCCCTGCAGCTGCCGACAATCTCCTGGCTTATTTATTCTTCTATTTCCCTTTGACTAATTGGGGGCATTCCAACAAGACGATCATCCCCGTTTTATGCCCCAGCTCCATCCACATTGCCTCACTGGACGACTATCAGTAATATCATCTCAGAATGCTGCTTGGTGTACTTCTTGACCAGGAAAGTAAATCAACCTCCTCTTTTACCCCAACTTTATCTCGCCTGTAGCACCTGAGACAATCAGCTGCCACTCCTGCTCCTCCCTTAGCCAGGTATCTCTAATGGCGATAATTTCCCAGTAACACGTACCCATCAACTCTCTGCTTTCATCCGCTGGTACCCGTCAGACCTCTTGTATTGAAATAAATGCTATTTAATCCAACAGTCCTTCCTCACTCCCTGCCGTGCTCCTGTCTATCCAATCAAATATAACCATATAACCATATAACAATTACAGCACGGAAAGAGGCCCTCTCGGCCCTTCCAGTCCGTGCCAAACATTTATTTTCCCCTAGTCCCATCTACCTGCACTCAGACCATACCCCTCCATTCCTGTATATATAGCTATCCACTTTACTTTTAAACGTTAAAATCTATGCTGCCTCCACCACTTCTGCTGGAAGCTCATTCCACACAGCCACCACTCTCCGAGTAAAGAAGTTCCCCCTCATGCTACCCCTAAACTTCTGTCCCTTAATTCTCATGTCATGCCCTCTTGTTTGAATCTTCCCTACCCTCAATGAGAAACGTTTACCCACGTCAACTCTGTCTATCCCTTTCATCATTTTAAATACCTTAATCAATCAAGTCCCCCCTTAACCTTCTGCGCTCCAAAGAATAAAGACCTAACTTGTTGAACCTTTCTCTGTAATTTAGTTGCTGGAACCCAGGCAACATTCTAGTAAATCTCCTCTGTACTCTCTCTATTTTGTTGATATCCTTCCTATAATTAGGCGACCAAAATTGTATACCATACTCCAGAATTGGTCTCACCAATGCCTTGTACAACTTTAAAATTACTTTGAGCCAGCACCGCCATTCATTGTGATCATGGTTGGTCGTTCCCTATCAATAACCCGTGCCTGCCTTCTCCCCATATCCCTTGACTACACTAGCCCCTAGAGCTCTATCCAACTCTCGCTTAAATCCATCCAGTGACTTGGCCTCCACTGCCCTCGGTGGCAGGGAATTCCATAAATTTACAACTCCATAAATTTTTCTCACCTCAGTCTTAAATGACCTCCCCCTTATTCTAAGACTGTGGCCTCTGATTGTGGCCTCACTCAACATTGGGAACATTTTTCCTGCATCTAGCTTGTGCAGTCCTTTTCAGTCCTTTTCTAACACACATTTCAACACACATTTATTTTGTCCATTAAAACCCAAATTCAATGCTTCACCTTTTACTCGAAGATTCAAAAACATCAGACAGCAAGTGATTGTTTGAAAGGAAAGAAAATTGAATCTAATGTTTATTCAGCTGGCCTCCATCTTGTTCAAAGGTTAACTTTGATAAAGGAAATCATTCCAATCTGAGAGAAAGAACCGTGTACAGGTTAAGAATTCTAGGCTTGCTATTTATGGTCTGGAATGTCACTAATGAGGATTAAGGGCATGGTTTTGAGACAGGAGATATCGGGACATGACTATTGCTTTCGTACAGTGATTCATTTCTTAAACAGTGAATGATCAGCAAACGTAGTAATTTAAAGGTGGAGTAAAATTAGTAGCTACACGTTTTGAACATTAATTTCAAGAATCTGTACAATTTCCATTGGAAAATAGCCAGGGAAGCAAACTATATGAAAGGCACCTGATTTGCGGCTGAAGTTGAGTTAATTCCACCAAAAAGTGTGGAATCTTGATCAATGTAGACTATTTCGTTTGATGCTTTGAGCTTTGGAGATTTTCTCCACAATAATTGGGCATGGTAATGAACTGTAAATGCACAGGTCAAGACACTGTCAGTGCAATCACTTCCAAATGCGAATTTGGCCATTCAAGAAGCTCAGACAAGAAAAGACTCACAACCATCTTGTTAAAACCAGTTAAAAATTTTGACAAGAGCAATCTTTAAAACCTATGGGAAATCTAAATTTAAAACTTCACATTGATGTTAGCTCTTATTTTTCTGGTAGGTTCGTTTGAACTTCATAATTGTTTCATTTATGGATCCCCTTTCAAAACACATAATCTTTCATAATTACTTGAAATAATGAATGCAGACTTATACTGGTCAGGCCTTTAATAACTTCCATAGGATTTTCTATCCAAGGAACTGATGCGTTACAATGCTGAGAACTATATTCTGAATCGTTCCCTTTGCTCCATCTATTGTACTTGAGTTTGAACTGATTGTATCTATGTATGGTATTTGTGATCAGTTTGGATAATATGCAAAACAATGCTTTTCACAGTATGTTGATACATGTGACAATAATAAACCAAAACTGAAACCGAATAACAAGCACAAATAAAGCAAGACAAGTCTGCATTCTCCCCAAGACAGATCTCTAAACAATAGCATCGAAGCATAGTTTCTGGTCATGTATTTACCACTCTGTCTTCGGTGTAATGCTACCGAATGTCTGGAAACTACTTAAAACCAATCTATAAATACGATCTACCTTCTTTTCCTTACACTGAAATCATCAAAACAGAAATTTAACATATCTTTCCCAGGACTTTTACAACTGTGGGATCAGTCAGGAATGGGTAGACTGCAGAACAATATTTTTCCAAACAGTGTTCAGAGAGCTGAGCTGAGCAGAACTTGGAGTGAGGTGAGAGTTATTGCTCTCGATCGCAAGGTAGTATTTGACTGAGGGTGGCAGCAAGGAGCATTGGTAAAATTGAAGGTGATGGACTTCAAAAGAGAACCTCTCTAGTGGTTCATCAGAAGGACTCCAGTGGTTTACCACCATACTCTCAAGGGCAATTAGGGATGGGCAATAAATACTGGTCTTGTTACAATCCTATAAACAATACAAAGAATTACATCCCATGGATAATAATGAGTAAGTATAATTATCTACCCCAATATTTAACTTTTTTTTTAAGTGATGAAAAATGTAAAATGGGTACAGGGGAAAGCTGCAGAATTTATGGCAGCATTCTAATTTTTTAATTTTTTTAAATTTTCATTCTATTATCAATTGTTCAAGTGCCCAAAGTCTTATTTCTGAATGATACCTTCCTTTGGAAATAAAAAGGATTTGCACAAGATGCTCATTGCCTCTTTGGTAAATATCTATGGCTGTGAATTTCTCTCAGAGACTTAAACTAAGAGACCATTTATCACATGTTGGGCCTAGTTAGCAAGCTCTTATAGATTGCCTGAGAGAGAATAAATCATAGGTGCATTCACTTGACCTCCACTTACTCACTGGCGATAAGGCTGATTTCCATTCCTTACATGTACTGACATTAAGCCAAGCAGTCTAGCTTTTGAATTAACCCTCCGAAGACCAGCTAATAACATTGGCTACATGGTAGGCACAAGAAACTGCAGATGCTGGAATCTTGAGGAAATCACAAAGTGCTGGAGCTATTCAGCAGGTCAGGCAGCATCTGTAAAGGGAATGGATAGGCAACGTTTCAGGGCATGACCATTCTTCAGACAAGGTATTGTTTTTCTTCCTTCGAGGATGAGGCTATTGCTAAATGCTTCTGAATTATAGAATCATACAGACATGTAGCATGGACATAGGACGTTCCACTGCTGGGCCATTGTTTGGAAGGTGAACCAAAATGTCACCCACGTTATCCAAATGGCATCATATAAGTAATACATAAAAAAATTATTGTAAGAGATTAATCTTATTCATTACTATTTTCCTACCTACATAACTATAATGCATGTCTGCTAAAGATATGAACATTCAAGCTGTTCAAAATTCACAAGTTTGTACAATAAAACTTATGAAAAAAATGCTTCCGCGTGGCCAGTCATATTTGACCTCTGGCCCAAAACAAACATTGTCAGCATAACATAAATATTTAACTTGATAAACTTCTAAAAATATATGAATTATATATACAGTACAAAACAATATACCTATAATGCTTTCAGAATTAGAAGAGATGTAATCCACAATTTTTCATATTTTTGGTCACACACAAGACTAAGTATGGGCCTGCAGTGTCATGAAGCACCTACTGGTATTAATCTTGATTGTTTCTATTTTATTCACCCCACATTCCCATCAACACTCCACAGATTCTACCTACACATTAGGTGCAATTTACTGCAGCCAGTTAACCTGCCGACCCACATCTCTCCGGAATGTGGGATGAAACCAGACCAAAACCGCATGGTCACAGGGAGAATGTGCAAATTCCACAAGCTCATATCACCCAAGCTCATGATTGAATTTAGTTCACTTGGAGCTGCAAGGCAGCAGATCTAGTAGCTACTTTGCTGCAATGTGAGGCTAATTAAGAGTGGACCACGTTGCACTGAGCCCAGCGCTTAATTTACTTTAGATTGAGCAAGGACAGCAAATTTCCTTCCCTACACATTCATTCATGTATTTTGAAGTCACCATTAATAACCCTGTTTTTATAATCAATTTACGTAATCAATATCGTTATATAATCAATATCGTTTCTTGAATTTTCCTGCTGCCAAGTCACGATTCAAATTCACGTCTCTAAGTCACGTCTTTGATCACTTGTCCATTGCAGGAAGTTAACTTTCCTTCTGTCTCACCTCTAAGCTTTATGTCTTCCTAAAGTGTGGTCTTTGGAAACATGTGAATCAATTTGTCTCTTTGTCAGTGAGTTCAGCTCAGTATAATTATCATTCTGTCACAAGTGCCAAGTTGTGTTAAAACTAGTGAAAGCTGCATAAATGGTTATTATTGAAACATTTTCAGCCACTGACATTTGATTGCTCTCAATTTTCTCTTTAATTCCTCTGAGACTGCAAGCTGCCTGGCAGTACACAGGGATGTATTGTGTTCATGCGTTAGGGTTAGGGTTACGGTTGTATTAATCATTTGTACAGATATTTATTACGCAAGTAGATTGAAAATGGTGCCACCAGAAACTGTAGATGCTACCAGAAACTGCAGATCTTGAGCAAAAGACAGATTGCTGGAAGAACTCAACTGGTCAGGCAATATCTATGGAAGAAAAAGGACAGATGCCACATCGGGTCAGTGCTCCTCAGACTCTGAAGAAGGCTCTTGACCCAAAATGTCATCTATCCATTTCCCTACACAGATGCTGGCTTACTACTGAGTTCCTACAGCAGCCTGTTTTTCCCAAAATAAATTGAAACTCGTTCTTCATCTTAGCTTGGTTAATAGCTACATGATTTAAGCAACCAATTTAATTAGAAGCAATCTGCATCTAAGATGTTACAATCTCATATAGTTAGTGACATAGTAACAATTTAAGTAAATACATCTTCAACTATGAATAACTAGCTATAATTGACCATCTTACACTGAGTGAAGACGTTACGATGATTAGCATAAAAGTAGGAGTTGTGGGGCACAAACAAAAGCAATGAATATTTGAGGGAGTGATATTGAACCTTGTATCCACATCAATCCTGCTTCAACTTTAAATCTCTCCTTCCAGCTCGCACATTACATTAATAACATTTAGCATCATTTGCACAGCCATGTACTGTGGACATTAAGGGACAGAAGTTTAGGGGTAACATGAGGGGGAACTTCTTTACTCAGAGAGTGGTGGCTGTGTGGAATGATCTTCCTGCAGAAGTGGTGGAGGCAGGATCGATTATAACATTTAAAAGTAAAGTGGATAGGTATATGGACGGGAAGGGAATCGAGGGGTATGGTCTGAGTGCAGGTAGATGGGACTAGGGGAAAATAAATGGTCAGCACAGACTGGTAGGGCCGAGAAGGCCTGTTTCCGTGCTGTAATTGTTATATGGTTATATGGTTATATGTACAAATCTAATACAATGTTCAGATTTACAGATGACACCACCATTGTGGGCCAGATAACAAACAATGATGAGACGGAGTACAGGAAGGAGATTGAGAATCTCATATCCTGGTGTCGAGACAGCAACCTTTATCTCAATGTCAGCAAGACAAAAGAGATAGTGATTGACTTCAGGAAGCAAAGCCAAAGTAAAGAGGGTCGCAAACCTCAAATCCTAGGAGTCAATATCACCAACAACTTTTCCTGAACCACACATATTGAAACAACGACCAAGAAGGAACACCAACACCTCTACTTCCTTAGAAGGCTTAGAAAGTTTGGCATGCCCCCTACAAGTCTCACCAACCTCTACAGATGCACCATAGAATGCATTTTATCAGGATGCATCACAGCTTGGTTTGGGAACGGCTCCATCCAGGACCGCAAGAAATTTCAGCGAATTGGGGTCGCAGCCTAGACCATCATACAAACCAACCTCCTTCTCTTGACTCCATTTATACCTCACACTGCCTCAGCAAGGCTAGCGGCATAATCAAGGACTTGTCGCAACCTGGTCACTCCATCTTCTCCCCTTTCTCATCAGGCAAAAGGTACAGAAGTGCAAAAACACATACCACCATATTCAGGAACAGTTTCTTCCCAGCTATTATCAGGCAACTGAATCATCCTACCACAACCAGAGAGCAGTGCTGAACTCCTATCTATCTCTTTAATGACGCTCGGACTATCCTTGATTGGACTTTGCTGGCTTTTCCTGGCACTAAACGTTATTTCCTTATCATGTATCTATACACTGTAAATGGAACGATTTTAATCATTCCAATCAGGGCAATTGAAATGGGTCAGATTGGCGATTCTGTGGACGCAGTCGGGAGACCCGGATGGTAGTTTGCCTCCCTGATGCCAGGGTCTCGGATGTGTCGGAATGTGTCGAAAAGATTCTGAAAAAGGAGGGAGAGGAGCCTGATGTTGTGGTACACATTGGTACCAATGACATAGGCAGAAAAAGAGAAGAGGTCCTGAAAGGAGAATTTAGGGAGTTGGGGGGGAAAGTTAAGGAGAAGGACCAAAAGAGTAACAATTTCAGCATTACTGCCTGTGCCACTTGACAGTGAGAGTAGAAATGGAATGAGGTGGAGAATAAATGCATGGCTGAGGGACTGGTGCAGTGGGCAGCGATTCAAGTTTCTTGATCACTGGGACCTCTTTTGGGGAAGGCATGATCTGTATAAAAAGGACGGGTTGCACTTGAACCCGAGGGAAACCAATATCCTGGCGGGGAGATTTGCAAAGGAGACTTTAAACTAGAAAGGCTGGGGGGAGGGACTCGGGTAGAGGGGGCTAGGGGACAGGGTGAGGGGCAAGAGGCAGAGAAGGGAAGCACTCAGACCCAAAATGTAGGCGAGAAAGAGGAAAAAGATAATAAACAGAGAATAGGGGATGGTGGGTTTCTAAAATGTGTATATATTAATGCGAGGAGCATTGTAAGAAAGGTGGATGAACTTAGAGCCTGGATTGACACCTGGAAATATGATGTTGTGGCAATCAGTGAAACATGGTTGCGGGAGAGTTTGTGATTGGAAACTAAATATTCCAGGATTTTGTTGCTTCAGGTGTGATAGAATTGGAGGGACCAGAAGTGGAGGGGTTGCACTGCTTGTCAGAGAAGATATTACAGCAGTGCTTTGGCAGGATAGATTAGAGGGCTTGTCTAGGGAGGCTATTTGGGTGGAACTGAGAAGTAGGAACAGTGTAACAACACTTTTAGGGGTGTATTATAGAGTGCCAAATGGGGAGCGAGAATTGGAAGAGCTAATATGTAAGGAGATAGCAGATATTAGTAGTAAGCACAAGGTAGTGATTGTGGGAGATTTCAATTTTCCAAAAATAGACTGGGAAACGCATTCTGTAAATGGGCTGGATGGTTTGGAATTTGTTAAATGCGTGCAGGATAGTTTTTTGCAGCAATACATTGAGGTATCGACCAGAGAAGGGGCAGTGCTGGACCTCCTGTTAGGAAATGAGGCAGGTCAGGTGACAGAGGTGTCCGTTGGTGAGCACTTTGGGACCAGTGATCACAATACCATTAGTTTCAATATAATTATGGAGAAAGTCAGAACTGGACCTAGGGTTGAGATTTTTGATTGGAGAAAGGCTAACTTTGAGGGAATGCGTAATGATTTAAAAGGAGTGAATTGGGACATTTTGTTTTATGGGAAGGATGTAGAAGAGAAATGTCAAGGGAAATTGGACACTTGGTTTGAAAAAAGAAAGATATCTACAATAATTATAGGAGGCATGGAGTAAATGAGGTGCTAGATGAGTATAAAGAATGTAAAAATAATCTTAAGAAAGAAATAAGAAAAGCTAAAAGATATGAGGTTGCTTTGGTTGCAAATCCAAAGGGTTTCTACAGCTATATTAATAGCAAAAGGATAACGAGGGATAAAATTGGACCATTAGAGAGCCAGAATGGACAGCTATCTGCAGAGCCAAAAGAGATGGGGGAGATATTGAACAATTTATTTTCTTCGGTATTCACCAAGGAGAAGGATTTTTAACTCTGTGAGGTAAGGGAAAAAAGTAGAGTAGCTATGGAAACGATGAGATTCAAAGAGGAGGAAGTACTGACACTTTTGAAAAATATAAAAGTGGATAAGTCTCCAGGCCCTGACAGGATATTCCCTAGGACATTGAGGGAAGTTAGTGTAGAAATAGCAGGGGCTATGACTGAAATATTTCAAATGTCATTAGAAATGGGAATAGTGCCGGAGGATTGGCGTACTGCGCATGTTGTTCCATTGTTTAAAAAGGGTTCAAAGAATAAACCTAGCAATTATAGACCTGTTAGTTTGACGTCAGTGGTGGACAAATTAATGGAAATCATACTTAGAAATAATATATATATAAGCATCTGGATAAACAGGGTCAGATCAAGAATAGTCAACTTGGATTTGTGCCTGGAAGATCATTTTTGACAAACCTTCGTGAATTTTTTGAAGACGTTACTAGGGAAATTGATGAGGGTAAAGCAGTGGATGTAGTCTATATGGATTTCAGTAAGGCCTTTGACAAGGTTCCCCATGGAAGGTTGGTTAAGAAGGTTCAATCTTTGGGTGTTAATGGCGGAGTAGCAAGATGGATTCCACAGTGGCTGAATGGGAGATGCCAGAGAGTAATGGTGGATGGCTGTTTGTCAAGTTGGAAGCCGGTGACCAGTGGGGTGCCTCAGGGATCTGTGTTGGGTCCACTGTTGTTTGTCATGTACATCAATGATCTAGATGATGCAGTGGAAAATTGGATAAGTAAGTATGCAGATGATACTAAGATAGGTGGTGCTGTGGATAATTAAGTAGATTTTCAAAGTCTACAGAGAGATTTGGGCCATTTGGAAGAGTGGGCTGAAAGATGGCAGATGGAGTTTAATGCTGATAAGTGTGAGGTGCTACATCTTGGCAGGACAAATCAAAATAGGACGTACATGGTAAATGGTAGTGAATTGAGGAATGCTTTGGAACAGAGGGATCTAGGAATAACTGTGCATAGTTCCCTGAAGGTGGAATCGCATGTAGATAGGGTGGTAAAGAAAGCTTTTGGTGTGCTGGCCTTTATAAATTGGAGCATTGAATATATGAGTAGTGAGGTAATGTTAAAATTGTACAAGGCATTGGTAAGACCAATTCTGGAGGATGGTGTACAATTTTGGTCACCTAATTATAGGATGTCAACAAAATAGATAGCGTACAGAGGAGATTGTTACCTAGAATGTTGCCTGGGTTCCAGCAACTAAGTTACAGAGAAAGGTTCAACAAGTTAGGTCTTTATTCTTTGGAGCACAGAAGGTTAAGGGGGGACTTGATTGAGGTCTTTAAAATGATGAAAGGGATAGACAGAGTTGACGTGGATAAGCTTTTCCCATTGAGGGTAGGAAAGATTCAAACAAGAGGGCATGACATGAGAATTAAGGGACAGAAGTTTAGGGGTAACATGAGGGGGAACATCTTTACTCAGAGAGTGGTGGCTGTGTGGAATGATCTTCCTGCAGAACTGGTGGAGGCAGGATCGATTTTAACATTTAAAAGTAAAGTGGATAGGTATATGGACGGGAAGGGAATGGAGGGGTATGGTCTGAGTGCAGGTAGATGGGACTTGAGGAAAATAAATGGTCGGCATCGACTGGATGGGCCGAGAAGACCTGTTTCCGTGCTGTAATTGTTATATGGTTATATGTATTTTCTTTCTGCTGATTGGTTGGCACGCAACCAAAGCTTTTCACTGAACCTTGGTAAACGTGACAATAAACAAAACTGAACTGAAATAATGTGAGTGGATTCATCAGATATTGAGAGCAAATTTAAACTATATGAATGGAACCATGAGGTAACAGAGTTGCCATTCCTATGACGTTCACACACAGACTCATCTTCACTACCTCTCCCACATCATTGTCACATCTGACCTAATGGATGGCTCAGCAGAGGAATCACCTGATATCTCACCCACCCCTACCTGCAGCTTGCTGGCGTCTAACTTGTAAAGCCTGTTCAACTCAGGGTTTGAGATGGCACAAGCTAACGCACTTTCTCCGCAAATCTTTCTCCGTTTCTAACCTCAGGGCCTTTCATAAACTTTGAAAACTCCAATTAACATTCTCTGTTCCAGGAAATATCTCAACTTTCAGCTTAGTGAATGTTTACTGTCCTTATCCCTGGTCGGTCTTATTTCTATACTGAGATTCTTGAGACATGCACAAAGTATTTCTGACTGATGCGTGGTACAAAGTAGCCATCACAACTTTGCATTCATTTGCAATGGTCTGGATATACAATTCACAATAATTCATTCTCATTAATTTTCCAAGTGTTTTGGGGTTTTAATTTTGATCATTTAAAAGTCACAGATAATTCTAAAAATGAAAGTTCAGAATTCAAAGATCCACTATTTATTAATTACAAATTCAAAAAAGATTCCCAGCAGTTGGATTTCAGAGGCAAGCTTCCTCAAGGGTACACGTTTAGACATCTGGTTCAAATTCCTTTCAGACAGTTCATCAGTCAAGATTGACAGCTCTTTAACTTTTCAGTCCATTTGACACACACTTTTTCCTGTGAATCATTTAACCCTTCTCAAGACTTACCCCAGAATCAAATTTCACTGGTGCATTCATCTAGCCAAAAGGCAAATCCCAATCTTATTGTTGACAGCTTTGGAATATTAACTCTAAATTGAAGACGAGTGCAAATCTAGCCTCACCTGACTCTGGGTGATATAATCGAACTGAATAAAATCTACCAAAAAGCAGATGCTGGAAATATGAAACAAAAATAGCAAAAGCTTGAAACATAAAGCAAGTCAAGTGACAGCAGTGGGGAGAACAGGTCATTGATCGATTTTTCAGGCATGTATTCTCCTATAGATCAGAAGTTCTGAAGAAAAGCTTTAATCCCCAAATGAAGACTATGGTTCTCTTAATATAAGCTCATGGTCCTGACCCATGTTTCTATTTTTTTGTATTTTACTAATTTATTTCCTACTGTTATATACATGAGCACATAGTTTTTAAATTAATCATGTTTTACTTTATTTTTTTTACATGAGATGATAAACCGAGGGGCCCATCCATCTTCTCTGGTGGATGTTAAAGTGCCAATGGAATTCTCCTGAAGGAGAGCAAAGGAATCATTCTCAGTGCCCTGGCCAAAATTGAACCCTCAATCAACACTACTGGACAGAGTATTTATGAATTAACACATAACTTTATTTGGGAGATGCTGGTACAAACTAGCGGATTTGTCATGCAGTGTGACCACACTTCAAAAAGTGTTTTTCTGGCTGTAAAATGTTTTGAGATGTCCTAAGGTTGTGATAGATACTACCTAAATTTAAACCATTCTTCGCCCCCGTTCCTTTTCAATTTTCTCTATTGATGTTGGGATACAATACAACAGACATAGCCCAGATTCCAATAATCTGCCACGCATCACCTGTGAACCAGGGCACAGTGTGGATAATCCATTTAGGGAAACTAGCATCAGCATCAATCACCCTAAGCGCTTACAGTCCAGAAAGAACAAAAAAAGATTTGTCAGCAATGCAGAACTCTACCGCTGTGGCCACGGTGGCACAGTGGTAGAGTTGCTGCCTTCCAGCGCCGGAGACCCGATTTCGATCCCGACTACGGGTGCTGTCTGTACGGAGTTTGTACGTTCTCCCCGTGACCACATGGGTTTTCTCCAAGATCTTCAGTTTCCTCCCACGCTCCAAAGACGTACAGGTTTGTACGTTAATTGGCCTGGTGTATGTGTAAATTGTCCCTAGTGTGTGTAGGATGGTGTTAATGTGCAGGGATCGCTGGTCGGCATGGACTCGGTGGGACGAAGGGCCTGTGTCCGCGCTGTATCTCTAAACTAAACTAAATCTTCCCCATGTCAGCTGGCGGGGCAAAGTGTGGCAGTTCTTCTAAGATCAGCAGTAAAAACTGCAAGCTCCCTTTGGTCAATAGATTCACTCCACATTAACCAATTGCGCGTCAAGGAAACTGGACGTTCCCTGGTAGTAAAGAAAGCAAACGCAATGCCAGCTTGTATTTCAAGAGGGTTTGTATACAAAAACATGGATGTAATGTTGACTCCATAAGGTGCTGGTCAGGCCGCATTTGGAATACTGTGAGCAATTTTGGGCACCATATCTGAGGAAGGATGTGCTGGCTCAGTAAAGGGTCTAGAGGAGATTTACAAGAATGATCCCAGGATTGAGTAGGTTAACATATAATGTTTGTGGGCACTGGGCCTGTACTCACTGGAGTTTAGAAGAATGAGGGGGAACCTCATTGAAACATAACGAATCGTGAAAGGCTTGGATAGAGTGTGGAGAGGATGTTTCCACAAGTGGGAGAGTCTAGGACTAGAGGTCATAGTCTCAGAATTAAAGGGCATTCTTTTAGGAAGGAGATGATTAAGCATTTCTTTAGTCAGTGGGTGGTGAATCTGTGGACTTCTTTGCCACAGAAGTCTGTAGACGCAAAGTTAGTGGATATATTTAGGGCAGGGTTAGATAGATTCTTGATTTGCACAGGTGTCAGAGGTTATGGGGAAAAGGCAGGCGAATGCGGTTAGGAGGAGGAGATAGATCAGCCATGATTGAATGGCGGAGTAGACATGGGGCTGAATGGCCTAATTCTGCTCCTCTCACTTATGATCTTATGACCACAAAGCTGGGTGGCAGTGGGAACTGTGAAGAGGATGTTAGGAGGTTGTAGGGTGACCTGGACAGGTTGAGTGAGTGGGCAGATGCATGGCAGATGCAGTATAATATAGATAAATGTGAGGTTATCCACTTTGGTGGCAAAAACAAGGGGGCAGATTATTATCTCAATGGGGTTAGGTTAGGTAAGGGGGAGCTACAGTGAGACCTGGGTGTTCTTGTACACCGGTCACTGAAAGTTGGCGTGCAGGTACAGCAGGCAGTGAAGGAAGCTAATGGAATTTTGGCTTTCCCAACAAGAGGATTTCAGTACAGTAGAGAGGTTCTTCTGCAGTTGTATAGGGCTCTGGTAAGACCATATCAAGAGTATTGCGTACAGTTTTGGTCTCCTAATTTGAGGAAGGACATCCTTGTGATTGAGGCAGTGCAGAGTAGGTTCATGAGGTTGATCCCTGGGATGGCGGGACTGTCATATGAGGAAAGATTGAAAAGACTAGGCTTGTATTCACTGGAGTTTAGAAGGATGAGGGGCAATCTTATAGAAACATACAACATGTTTCCCCATAGGTCCAGTCCCCCTCAACCTATCGCTGTGAGGCTGGATTCTTAACCATGGTAACTCTGAAAACGAAGGTATGCAATAGGCTTGAGGTCGACGCTGACATGAGGTGCTGCCTGTCGAACATTCGTCCTTGTTTTGATCGCCTGATGGCTGTGAAGCAATTTCAACCCATTACTGAGCATTGACTGAGCATTGGCAGACATGTTTTAATAAATCGGGCTGTTTTTTTTTCAATTTTTGTTTTAGAGGTCACTGTACTGATCAAGAATGTCTGATGGGGTCGTGGGGCCAAAAAGGTTAAGAACCACTGTGCTATGGAGATGCAGGGTGACTTGGACAGGTTGGGGAAGTGGGCAGATGCATGGCAGATGCAGTTTAATGTGGATAAATGTGAGGTTACCCACTTTGGTCGCACAAATTGGAAGGCAGATTGTTATCTATATGTTGTCAAGTTGGGAAAAGGCGAAGTACAACGGGATCTGGGTGTCCTTGTTCATCAGTCACTGAAATTAAGCATGCAGTTACAGCAGGCAGTGAAGAAAGCTAATGGCATGTTGGCCTTCATAACAAGAGGAGTTGAGTATAGGAGCAAATAAGTCCTTCTGCAGTTGTACAGGGCCCTAGTGAGACCACACCTGGAGTATTGTGTGAAGATTTCATCTTCAAATTTGAGGAAGGACATTCTTGCTATTGAGGGAATGCATCGTAGGTTCACGAGATTAATTCCCGGGATGGCGGGACTATCACATATTGATAGAATGGAGCGGCTGGGCTTGTATACACTGGAATTTAGAAGGATGAGAGGGGATCATATTGAAACACGTAAGATTTAGATAGAGTTCTTAAAGATAGCAGAGTCAAGGGATTATGGGGAGAAGGCAGGAACAGGGTACTGTTTAGGGATGATCAGCCATGATCACATTGAATGGCGGTGCTGGCATGAAGGGCCAAATGGCCTACTCCTGCACCTATTGTCTATTCACCTTAAACCTGTCCTCTGGTCCTCGATTCACCTACTCTGGGCAAGAGACTGTGCATCTACCGAATCAATTTGTTTCATGATTTTACACACCTCAATAAGATCGCCCCTCATCCTCCTGGCTCCAAGGAATAGAGTCCCAGCCTACTCAATTTCTCCCTGCAGCTAAGACCCTCTAGCCCTGGCAACATCCTCGTAGTTCTTCTCTGTACCCTTTCCAGCTTGACAACATCTTTCCTATAACATGGTGCCCAGAACTGAACACGATACTGCAAATGTGGCCTCACCAACATCTTATACAACTGCAACATGACCTCCCAAATAACCATATAACCATATAACAATTACAGCACGGAAACAGGCCATCTCGGCCCTTCAAGTCCATGCCGAACAACTTTTTTCCCTTAGTCCCACCTGCCTGCACTCATACCATAACCCTCCATAACCCAATACTATACTCAATATTCTGGCTAATGAAGGCCAATGTGCCAAACATTTTTTGACCACCCTATCTACCTGCGACCACCTTCAAGGAACCATGCACCTGCACTCTTAGATCGTTCTGCTCCACAACACTCCCCAGAGGCCTACCATTCACTGTGTAGGTCCTGCCCATGTTAGATGTCCCAAAATGCAACACCTCACATTTCTCTGTATTAAATTCCATCAACCATTCCTCCACCCACCTGGCCATTCGATCAAGATCCTGCTGCAATTTTTCACAACCATTTTCATTATCTGCAAAACCACCCACCTTTGTATCATCTGCAAAATTGCCAATCTTGCCATGTATGTTCTCATTCAACTCATTCATTTAGATGACAAACTGTAGCGGGCCCAGCACCAAACCCTGAGGCACACCACTAGTCACAGGCCTCCAGTCCGAGAAGCAACCTTCCACCATCACCCTCTGCTTCCTTCCATGAAGCCAATTTTCTATCCATTCAGCTATCTCTCCTTGGATCCCATGCAATCTAACCATTCAGAGCTGCCCACCATGCGGAAGATTGTCGATTGCTTTGCTGAAGTCCATATATACAACATCTACTGCTCTGCCCTCATCGACTACTTTGGTCATGTCTTCAAAAAGCTCAATCAGATTGTGAGACACAATCTCCCATGTACAAATCCATGCTGACTATTACTAGTCTGAAGAAGCATCTTGAGCCGAAACGTCACCATTCCTTCTGTCCAGAGATACTGCCTGTCCTGCTGAGTTACTCCAGGTTTTTGTGTCTATCTTCGGTTTAAATTAGCATCTGCAGTTACTTCCTGCAGATTACTAATCATCCCTTGTCCCTCTAAATGCCTATCTACTAACTTCAGCTTTTTGCATCTATCTTACATCAGCCTTGATTGAATGGCAGTGTCGACTTGATGGGCCAAATGGGCTAATTCTGTACCGGTAACATGAACTAAGAACATTACAATATCATCTTAATAAGATTAATTTGCCTAAAAGAAACTTTAATTTTTAACATTTGATTTTAACAGTCAGTTACTTCCTAAATGACTGAATATCAGGGACATTAAAAAAACATACAACTTTAACAGCAGGTGATGTTTGGTCCCCAATTGTGATCACTGTCTAAGATTACCATGCTGTTCCAGGCCCAAAGCTTTCATGGTTCACTACCTAAGGGTTGTTCACCACTCATGTCAGGTGTAAGGTCAGTAGGAGTGGTGGATTGAGTTGAGTTCAGCTTGAATGACTTTTCACTTTAAGACCATCTGACTGAGAGAAGGTTAGAGCCTGTGGTGTAACATTTTCTAAAGAAGGTGATTAATTACATTGATCACAATGGTCCATTTATGTGTCCATACTTTTCAATGTTTCCAAATGTGAATTAATAGTGAATTTAAAGTAGTATATGCCAAGATGTTTAATAATGATGGAGGCGGACTTTGGACCTATAAATATACTGCAATATTACAGCATCCATAACCTGAATGGGTCTGTTTATAGAACGTGTTAATTGCTGTTTAGGAAAATGCTATACCTAGACAAACAAACTAGCTTTCATCGAATGTAAGAACAGGGAAGTTATGCAAAAGCTTTATAAAACATTGGTAAAGCCATCAATAGAATATTGGGTGCAGTTTGGTTGCCACAACTGGAATCGTGTGAACAGTTCTGGTCACTACACAACAGGAAAGACCTGATTGCAATTAAGATGGTGCAGTGCAGATTCACCTGGATGTTGCCTGGGACAGAATATTTCATTTATATGGGGGTAATGTATTGCAGCACAGTGGCACAGCGGTAGAGTTGCTGCCTTACAGCGGCAGACGCCTAGGTTTGATCCCGACTGTGGGTGCAGTCCATACGGAGTTTGTACAGTCTCCCAGTGACTGCAAGTTTTTGTTTTCTGGGTGTTCTGGTTTCCTCCTACATTCGATAGATGTACAGGTTTGTCCTTTAATTGTCTTTGGTAAAAAAGAAAATTGTAAATTGTTCCCCTACAATGTTAGTGTATGGAATGATCGCTGGTTGACACGGACTCGGTGGGCCGAAGGGACTGTTTCCACACTGTATCTCTAAAATAAACTAAAGTAGACCAGATAAGCTGAGTTTGTTTTCCTTACAGTGTAAAATCATTGTGAGGCAAAGTCAGTGGATGTATTTAAGGCAGAGATTGATAGATTCTCGATTAGTACGGGTGTCAGAGGTAATGGGGTGAAGGCAGGAGAATGGGGTTAGGAGGGAGAGATAGATCAACCATAGTTGAATGGCAGAGTTGACTTGATGGGCCGAATGGCCTAATTCTACTCCTATCACATAATGTTATGAACCAGATAGGTATGCATAAAAGGGTAAAGACAAAATTAATCTTCATCCTATATTGAGCTAAATTATAATCTGAGAGCAAAGGTTAAAGGTAGAGAACAAGAGGTTTGATGTGCATACAAGGAAAGCTTATTTTGTTACCAAGGGGGCCATTGGAATCTAGAATGCACAATCTGAGAAGGTGATGAACACAGTGATTCTCACATTTAATAATGAGCACTTGAGTTACCAAGAAGGCTAAGGACCAAGTGCTGGCAACCGAATACTTGATAGCTGGCATGAATAAGGTGAGTCAAAATCATAACATACCACAATTGCTATTGGATTGGCAAGCCAGGTTTGGGTCAAGGTTTATTTTTGTCACATAGCACATTGAAAAGCCTTGCTTTGCTTGCTATCCAAAGAGATCAGATATACCATAGATATATTTAGTTCAAACTCAAGTAAGATAGGTAGAGCAAAGGGGAAGGTACAGATCAGCATTATAGCACATTGTAATGCATCAATTCCTTAGACAAAGTCCAATGTGCTCATGAGGGAAAGGCGAGTCAGACAGTACCCTAGCTTGTGGAAGGACCGTTCAGAAGCCTGAGAACAGAGGGGAAGAAGTTATTTTTTAATCTGGTGGTGCGCACTTTCAAGCTTCTGTACTTTCTACCAATGAGTGCTGGGAGAAGAAGGAATGACAGTGGTGGAACAGGTCTTTGATTATTTTACAAAAAGGACATTGTGCTGGAATAACTCAGCAGGTCAGACAGCATTTCAGGTCGAGACCTGAAATGTCACCTATTCCTTTTCTCCAGAGATGCTGTCTAACCCACTGAGTTGCTCCAGTGTTTTGTGTCTATCTTCAGTGTTAACCAGCATCTGCAGTTCATTTCCACACGTGAAGTATAAATTGAGTCAATGATAGGAAATCTGGTATCTGGTCCACTGATTCAGAAATGAGTTTAAATCCCACCATGGTGGCTAGGAATTTAAACTCAAGCAATTAGATAAATCTGTATTTTAAAAACTAAAGCTAGCCTTGTAACAGTAAACATGAAACTACTGTACGCTAATGAAAACCCATCTGCTTTACTGATATCTTTCAGAGAAGGTAATCTGGTGCCATTTATGTGACCTCAGATCCATCAATGTGATTGACTCTCAACATATTCTTTGACTGAGGCAATTATGTATGGACATTAAATACCGACATTACCAATGATGACAACAAATACATTAAAAAAATGATGACGATCGGTTAAATATCTGGATTTGAAGTTCTGTTTGTTTACATTTGTTTGCAGTTGAACCACAACCTGCCTGGACAACTCTCTGGAGTTGAAGCTTTCTGCAACGATTCTTGAGTTTGATAATGTTGATGTGTGTAATCATTTAAGATAAACAATTATGGTCATTAATGGCATTGAAGGATGCCATTCAGTCATAGTGCTCCAGCCAGGTCCAAAGAATGATACACATACTCTCAGTTTGGATATAAATACATGAAGGGTAGGCTTATTTTCATTCATCAATGTTTCTGTTGTAACCAGTTTGAAATCTATTCCTAAATTAGATACTGAAATATCTATTATATTTCATTTGTAGCGCTCAGCTGTAAAAATAAGATATATCACAGCAACCATATATATGAATGTAACCTGTGTTTCCAGTGTCTTCTGCTCATACTCGCTTGCGACATGGATAAAATGTTAGTTAGTTTATTGTCACGTGTACCGAGGTACAGTGAAAAGCCTTTGTTGCATGCTAACCAGTCGGCGGAAGGACAATACGTGATTGCAATCGAGCCATTTACAGTGCATAGATACATAAGGATACAATGGGAATCCAGGGAGATCCCAGCACGCAGCCAGGAATGGAGAAAATCAGCAAACAAACATGTTATTTTGTAGGAAAAAAAGGATGTTTTAGAGATCCAATTTTGAATTCTTGGAATTTGTTTTTTTTTCTGCCTGAGGTGGGTAAGGTTAATGGAACATGGTGAATGGAAGGTGAATGGAAATGTTTTGTTTTCCAACTTACCCGGCCCGCTGTGGCTTCGAGTACGGACCAGCAGAATCGCCAGCACCACACAGTAGGCAGAAGCAACAAGATTCGCCATCTGTAAAGAAAACAAGTGAAATCATTAACATCAGTCTAAAAGACAGCTCCTGGGATTCTTAATCTACAGAGCAGCATTGTGAACGTGAGTGTCACTCTTTCAACAAACACATCCTCCTCTTAAGGACTTGCCTGTACAGACCCCAGGAGCCCGAGTCAAACCAACAATTCAATCTGTCATCCTTCATGACGCTGAGCACTAACAGAAACCTCCTAGGATCCACTTCAAATGAGACAACTTGACAGGTAGAAATTTGCAGTCAATTGCCTGATGTGACAGCACACCCAATGTCCCTTGTTGGGATTAATGTTAACCTTTTATTTTTCTTCTTCTTATTGGTTGTGAATGCAGGGATAATAAAATTCAATCAAAATATTTTTTTTAATGAAAGTAGCCAAACATGGATTATCGTTACACAAGTGTTAGAAGTTTCTTTTGGAATTATTCAACGATTAACTTGTTTGAAATCCAGATTGGGATGAAATTCAGAGAAACTGTGCCAAATCTGATGACACCAGTCTTTGATGTGTGACTGGGACCGGGGGTACTGTTTGTTCGGGAAAGACCAGACCGTGGGGAAGAGATGTACATGGGAAGAAAGACAGATAAGGACACATCAAGAGAATCGCAGAGAATAAAGTAAAGAACATACAAGGAAAAAAATCAAAAGCTTGTCAGACACAGACTTCTGCGGAACCTTGATATGAATGCAAAAGCTAACAGAGAAAATGTGATATTAATTATTCAACTGTCATCATAACAGCTTTCAACTGAGCGAATCCTGCAAAACTCATACTTAACAGTAAAGATGATGGTTTTGGTTATTGAACGCCACTCATCACAGCATTCAAACATCTGCAGGAATTCCTTTGGGAAGTATTCTCAACCATCTTTAATCACTTTAGTAATGAGGAAAATATATGTGTTTCCTTCATAGATTGAACTGCATTCACAATATCTCTAACAATGAAGTGTGTGCAACTTGACCACAACATCATCCAAATCTACGGTGACATTGCAGGTAATTTTAACAGTATTTAAGAAATAAGAACACAAGAGCTCATCTGCTTCATTTTAAACTTCAGTTGTTAATGTGCTGAATTCCCCACTCTGTGAGTTCCACCGCTGAGCTCAAGATGAACAGGAATATAGCTGAAATGATCAATTTCCCTTCTAGCCTCTGGTGTACTCAATTTAGTTTCATTTACTGTCACATGTACCGAGGTGCAGTGAAAAGCTTTTGTTGCGTGCTAACTAGTCAGCGCAAAGAGAATACATGATTACAATCGAACAGAGTGTACAGATATATGTTAAAGGGAATAACGCGAATGATGTTTCGTGCAAGATAAAGCCAGTAAAGTGCAATCAAAGATAGCCCAAGGGTCTCCAATGAGGTAGAAAGTAGTTCAGGACTGCTCTCTAGTTATTGGTAGGATGGTTCAGTTGCCTGATAACAGCTGGGAAAAAAACTGTCCTTGAATCTGGAGATGTGCGTTTTCACACTTCTATACTTAATCATCAGTAGTAGCGGTAGTAATTACTTTATTGTCACGTGCAGCTAGATACAGCGAAATGCTTTGTTTTGCATACAACCCAGTATACATAAGCACAATCATACATAAGTAAAATAATGCCACGATTGAGTAGATTTCTTCTCGGGCAGTATACAATGAGTCAATATGTTTCTGGCGCTAACTTGTAGCGTTCACTGTTCAGAATCTTAGAATTTCTTATCAAACAGCAATGTGAAAGCACAACAGCAAGATGGTATATTAGCTTAAAGAACCGGGAATAACCTATTCCAGCCCAGAGTATATTCTGCATCGAATTAGATTATGCCTGATCGGTACATCACCTGCACTGATCTGTCTTTATTTCATCATCCCATGATAGAAAATGGATATAGTGGTGTAACTGTAAATACCACAGCACTCACAAGGCAGGCTCAGTCCTGACCTTGGATGCTGCCCATAGACCACACCCAGATACCATGCATGTTTCTGATGGGTGCCCTGGTCTCTTCTAACGTCCAAAGAAATGCTGGATTAATCAGCTCCTGTTAATTACGCTTAAATCTAGGAGAACAGCGAGAAGAATTAAAGGACAGACGAGGGAGAAAATAAATTGCAGGGCTACCGAGAAAATAAGAAAAAGTGAACTGGTATTGATGAGATTGCATTCCTGTGAGCCACCATGGGCTGAATAGCCTTCTATGTTGTAGTAACTTCACCTAAATAATTCACCCTTCTAGATCCAGAAAATGTTATTTGATCCAGCATCTACAATCTTTCAAAGAATGGATTATCTGATTACATCACAAAAATGAAAAAAAGATTGAATGAACTACTGGAAAATGTGCATCAGATTTGTTTTTTTGGGATAAAGGCAGGCTATGATTTTCAGCAATTCTTTATAGAATTCAGAAAGTTAACGTTCTCTTTCAATCTAATGATTGACCTCTTAGTTCTGTTCTTATCCCAAACCGGGGAAGTGCTGTAAGCAGAGAGATTTAAAAAACAAACAATTTTCTTGAGGATGAGCAAGATTCTAAAGATTCTAAAGCATAACACAATAATTTGCCCACTGCTCAAATACAAAACATAGTAACGCTTGCACTGTAAACTTATTGATTCCAATCAGAAAAGTGGTTCACTTACATGACACTTCTGTTTGCTTGTTGATTTGCCTAATATCCCGAATGAGTTGCACACAGAAATATTTAGTAGTCCTATTACTCTGTATTTTAGATATCTCCTTTTTATCCATGTCATATACTAAAAGAAGAAAGATTTATTTTGCAATATATCATCCAACATATTGTAAATGGACACTGCTTCCCTTTGGAGAAATGCTTATATTCTCCTGGAGAAAACGGTGAGGAATCTCATGGGTAGATTCCTGTCCAATAGGCTGCTCTCACGCTCTTGGAACATTTGGAACAATTAGAGACTGTCCAAATATTACATTCATGAAAATCAGAGGCAGGAAAGGATTTCTGTTCACCATTGGCAGCATAATCTTATACATAGCTACAAAGAATACTTTAATACGAGTGCCACAAAGAATATATTTCAATTTATTTGAATAAACAAGCAAGACTAATTTCTATGTAATTTCTTTTTTGCTAAAACCCTGCAGTTTGCATACAATGATCAGCTTAGAAATGTTACTTTCATATGGGGAAAAATGAGTATTGCATTAATCGATAATGGTTTACATCTGCTCATCTGCTGTTCAATTCATGTCTCAGTACAAAATACTTTCCAGAGTATGAAGATGTAATTAAACCCATTTTTAATGTGTTCATCAAGTAAGATAATTTAATCTTTTTAATTCAAGCTCAGAGTGTAGGATTCCTAAAACAATTGTGTATATGTTAAATGCAGTGAAAATCCCTCTGGTACATCCATCGAAATAATGTGCTTTTCCAAACAAGCATCCTCCATCAAAAAGTTCAAATGATTATGTACTAGAAAAAGAACAGATTGAAATTATTGTGACAGGATACAATAGTTTGTTTTGTTTCAAGTTGCAAGTAGTCAGGAAATCAAAATGGTAATGATGCTGTAAACAGATGAGGTAGGTGTGCAATGATATAATTAGTCATGCATTATTATGAAAAGTGAGGTGAAGAACTCTCTTCAAAACAAAAATTTGTTTCATGTGTTGCCCAGTCTGTGAAGCATTAAACTGCAGCATTGAGGCTGCTAACAGCCAAAGGGAATGTTAAATGCAGCCACCTAGAGAGAAAATCACTTTTGAAAAAAAGATGAAAACCATAGAAGCGACATCTGCTGTCTCCTGCACATGCTTTAATCTGATGCAATGGTCCTAAATACAAAACTTAGCTGATTCAGAACCCTGATCTCAATTGCTATTGAGAGCTCTGGCTGAAGGTAAACAGTTAAAAGACAAAGTGTGCTTTGAATGACAAGTTAGAAACTCGACAGTATGAAAAATAAGGTTTAAACAACTTTGGAAATGCTGGCAACATATTAGCAGCTCTGAACTGTTATTATTTACATTGGCCCATATGGTGAACAACAAACATCAAGGAGCTTATGAGGAATACAATTATTAAGATATGTTTTGATTTTAAATTATTTCAATTCATATGCATAATACCAACACTTCTTCCAGACATAAGGCTGGTTTTAATAACTAAGGTCCTTTTATATTCATGCTTATTATTCAGAACCAACACTGAAATAATCTCATCTACCTATTGTGAAAAATAATTTTCTCATGTGAAACAATCTGGCAGGGTTGAAGTGGTTTTACAGATTAATGCTCTCATAAATTGTCTCATTATGTGGTGTGATCAACAGACTATTCTTGATTATTATTTCCATTTCTAGTGCATCATTTTCTCACAATCATAGTTTCAGTTGACATTGAGCGGGATAATCCTTAATTCTATTAATCTAGCAACCTTGGCTCTTGCTGAATTCAAATAAAATAAAACACCAATTGGGTTAAGATAGACACAAAGCGCTGGAGTAACTCAGCGGGTCAGACAGCATCTTTGGTGAAAAAGGATTGGTGAAACGTCACCATCATCATTCGTTGTGGCTAGAATTGGTATAAATCAGCATCTGCAGTTCTTTGTTTCTACCAAGGGGGTAAACATTGTTATGCCTTGAAAATGTGCAAAATTTGAGTTGATTGATAACATAATAGCAACTCTGCGTTGTCTCCAATGATTTGTCAATGATTGTAAATGATTGGAGACAATGAGACAATGATTGTCTCCAAGAATATCTCCAAAGTATGGATCGACTGGGCTTATATTCACTGGAATTTCGAAGGATGAGAGGGAATCTTATTGAATCCTATAAAATTCTTAAGGGATTGGGCAGGCTAGATGTAGTAAAAATGTTCCCAATGTTCAGAACCAGGGGTCACAGATTAAGAATAAGGGGTAGGCCATTTAGGACTGAGATTAGGAAACACATTTTCACCCACACAGTTGTGCATCTGTGGAGGCCAATTCACTGGATGTTTTCAAGAGTGAGTTAGATATAGCTCTGAGGGCAAACACAATCAAGGGATATGGGGAGAAAGCAGATTTTGGATAATCAACCATGATCATATTGAATGGTGGTGCTGGCTCGAAGGGCTGAATAGCCTATTCCTGCACCTATTTTCTATGGTTCAATGATTTTTACTTGCATGGTGCTAACATGATAGGCAACACGTGTGGATGCAGAGCTGGAAGAAATGTAATAATCCTATGTAAATAGTCATAAATTTCCAGTATTAGCAGGGGATTAAACACCATCCCTTGCTAAAAGGTAGCCTGTACCTCATAAAAGGAAGGTACATTGTGCATGAGTACGTGGTAGGAATCAATCTACATGAAAACTAACTTGGGAACAAAATGGCTAACCATAGAACAGATTGCAGTTGTTTGATGTAAGTAGGAAGAGAGATATTCTACATCCTATTGGATCTGATAACGTAGAACAGTACAGCACAAGAACAGGCCCTTCAGCCCACGAGGTCCATGCCGTACATAATGCCAAGTTTATCATTTATCTACCTGCGCATTCCTCCATTCCCTACATATCCATATGTCAATCCAAAAGCCTTTTAAATGGCACTTCTGCTTAAATGACAATATCTGACAATTATCTGACAAATGACAATTAAGGGACAGAAGTTTAGGGGTAACATGAGGGGGAACTTCTTTACTCAGAGAGTGGTGGCTGTGTGGAATGATCTTCCTGCAGAAGTGGGTGGAGGCAGGATCGATTTTAACATTTAAAAGTAAAGTGGATAGGTATATGGACGAGAAGGGAATGGAGGGGTATGGTCTGAGTGCAGGTAGATGGGACTAGGGGAAAATAAATGGTCGGCACGGACTGGAAGGGCCGAGAAGGCCTGTTTCTGTGCTGTAATTGTTATATGGTTATATGGTTATATCTGCTTAAACCACCAACCCTGGAAGCATGTTCTTTGGCACCCACCACCCTCAGCCTAACAAAAAAAGCCTTGTACATCTCCTTTAAACTTTTCCTCTCTCACTTTAAAGCTATGCCCTCTAGTATTAGTTTTTTTTCCAACCTGGGAACAAGGTTCTGAATGTCTATCTTATTGCTGCCTCTCATATTGTTATATACTTTTGTCAGGCATTCCAGAGAAAACAATCCAAGTGTGTCCAACCTCTCCCTGGAGCGACTACTCTCTAATCCAGGCAACATTCTGATATCATATAAAAGGGCAGAAGGCTTTCCAGATATATGTTAAAAGGTTTACAGAAAAACGCTTAAACTTCGTGAGTCTGAAAGAGGCCTGATGATTTCACAAATATCATAAAGTTCAATAAATGCATTTCAAATTGCCACTGTCTACCTCCTGCATCGCCGACCCAAATCCTCCACAACTTCTCTCTCCCAACTACTTCCATCAATCAATACTCAAAGCTGCATGTTTCAACCTAGGCCTACAGCTTTCATATTTAAGAAGGAACTGCAGATGCTGGAAAATCAAAGAGAGACAAAAATGCTGGAGAAACTGGGGTGTATTATAGACGGCCAAATGGGGAGCGAGAATTGGAAGAGCTAATATGTAACGAGATAGCAGATATGAGTAGTAAGCACAAGGTAGTGATTGTGGGAGATTTCAATTTCCCAAAAATAGACTGGGAAACACATTCTGTAAATGGGTTGGATGGTTTGGAGTTCGTGAAATGTGTGCAGGATAGTTTTTTGCAGCAATACATAGAGGTATCGACCAGAGAAGGGGCAGTGCTGGACCTCCTGTTAGGAAATGAGGCAATCAGATGACGGAGGTATGCGTTGGTGAGCACTTTGGGACCAGTGATCACAATATCATTAGTTTCAATATAATTATGGAGAGAGTCAGAACTGGACCTAGGGTTGAGAGTTTTGATTGGAGAAAGGCTAACTTTGAGGGAATGCGTAAGGATTTAAAAGGAGTGAATTGGGAAATTTTGTTTTATGGGAAGGATGTAGAAGAGAAATGGAGGACATTTAAAGGGGAAATTGTAAGAGTACAGAATCTTTATGCCCCTGTTCGGTTGAAAGGAAATAGTAAAAATCGGAAAGAGCCATGGTTTTCAAGGGAAATTGGACACTTGGTTCGAAAAAAGAGAGATATCTACAATATTATAGGAGGCATGGAGTAAATGGGGTGCAAGATGAGTATAAAGAATGTAATAAGAATCTTAAGAAAGAAATAAGAAAAGCTAAAAGAAGATATGAGGTTGCTTTGGCAAGAAAGGTGAAAGTACATCCAAAGGGTTTCTACAGCTATATTTATAGCAAAAGGATAACGAGGGATAAACTTGGACCTTTAGAGAGCCAGAATGGACAGCTATCTGCAGAGCCAAAAGAGATGGGGGAGATATTGAACAATTTATTTTCTTTGGTGTTCACCAAGGAGAAGGATATTGAACTCTGTGAGTTAAGGGAAAAAAGTAGAGTAGCTATGGAAACTATGAGAGTCAAAGAGGAGGAAGTACTGATATTTTTGAAAAATATAAAAGTGGATAAGTCTCCAGGTCCTGACAGGATATTCCCTAGGACATTGAGTGTAGAAATAGCAGGGGCTATGACAGAAATATTTCAAATGTCATTAGAAACGGGAATAGTGCCGGAGGATTGGCGTACTGCGCATGTCGTTCCATTGTTTAAAAAGGGTTCAAAGAATAAACCTAGCAATTATAGACCTGTTAGTTTGACGTCAGTGGTGGGCAAATTAATGGAAAGGATACTTAGAGATAATATATATAAGCATCTGGATAAACAGGGTCTAATCAAGAACAGTCAACATGGATTTGTGCCTGGAAGGTCATGTTTGACAAACCCTCTTGTATTTTTTGAAGAGGTTACTAGGGAAATTGATGAAGGTGAAGCAGTGGATGTTGTCTATATGGATTTCAGTAAGGCCTTTGACAAGGTTCCCCATGGAAGGTTGGTTAAGAAGGTTCAATCTTTGGGTGTTAATGGTGGAGTAGCAAGATGGATTCAACAGTGGCTGAATGGGAGATGCCAGAGAGTGATGGTGGATGGCTGTTTGTCAGGTTGGAAGCTGGTGACCAGTGGGGTGCCTCAGGGATCTGTGTTGGGTCCACTGTTGTTTGTCATGTCCATCAATGATCAAGATGATGGGGTGGAAAATTGAATAAGTAAGTATGCAGATGATACTACGATAGGTGGTGCTGTGGATAATGAAGTAGATTTTCAAAGTCTACAGAGAGATTTGGGCCATTTGGAAGAGTGGGCTGAAAGATGGCAGATGGAGTTTAATGCTGATGTGTGAGGTGCTACATCTTGGTAGGACAAATCAAAATCGGACGTACATGGAAAATGGTAGGGAATTGAGGAATGCTGTGGAACAGAAGGATCTAGGAATAACTGTGCATAGTTCCCTGAAGGTGGAATCGCATGTAGATAGGGTGGTAAAAAAAGCTTTTGGTGTGCTGGCCTTTATAAATCAGAGCATTTAATATAGTAGTAGAGAAGTAATGTTAAAGTTGCACAAGGCATTGGTAAGACCAATTCTGGAGTATGGTGTACAATTTTGGACGCCTAATTATAGGAAGGATATCAGCAAAATAGAGAGAGTACAGAGGAGATTTACTAGAATGTTGCCTGGGTTCCAGCAACTAAGTTACAGAGAAAGGTTGAACAAGTTAGGTCTTTATTCTTTGGAGCGCAGAAGGTTAAGGGGGGACTTGATTGAGGTCTTTAAAATGATGAAAGGGATAGACAGAGTTGACGTGGATAAGCTTTTCCCATTGAGGGTAGGGAAGATTCAAACAAGAGGGCATGACATGAGAATCAAGGGACAGAAGTCTAAGGGTAACATGAGGGGGAACTTATTTTACTCAGAGAGTAGTGGCTGTGTGGAATGATCTTCCAGCAGAAGTGGTGGAGGGAGGATCGATTTTAACATTTAAAAGTAAAGTGGATAGGTATATGGACGGGAAGGAAATGGAGGGATATAGTCTAAGTGCAGGTAGATGGGACTAGGGGAAAATAAATTGTCGGCACGGACTGGAAGGGCTGAGAAGGCCTGTTTCCGTGCTGTAATTGTTATATGGTTATATGGTTATAAACTCAGCAGGTGAGGCAGCATCTAGCGAAGCAAATAGGCTTCTGAATAAGGGTTTTGACCCGAAACATTGCCTATTTCCTTCGTTCCATAGATGCTGCCTCACCCGCTGAGTTCCTCACAACTTTAGTACTGTTGAAAACCTCACACGTGCTGCAGTGAAAGCTTACCATGCCATCCTCCAGTATCAGTTTCATACTAAGCATGTTCAGACAGCAATTACAATGGCACTGGGCACCGTCATATAGTGGCTCCCAAGATATCACAGCTTCGCCCAGGATCCTACAGAACCTTCTTCCTAAATATGACTACCTCCAAAGAAAATAACTACCCCTCCAATTCCTCCTCTTGCTTCTTCATATCCTCACTCTTCTTCCAACTTATTCCACTGTGTTCATTCTCCCAATCATGCTCGATTCCAAGAGGCAATTGTGCAATTGATCTTTGCACAGGCCTTCAAAGCCCCTGTCCCACGATACGAGTTCACCCAAGAGCTCTCCCTAGTTAAAAAAAAAATCTAACTCATGGTATGTACATAGCGGGTACGTAGGACCTCGTGGATGTCCCGTAGCGGCTCGTAATGCTAATGGCAGGTACATGTTAAAGCGGTAACTCGTGAAGTTTTTTCAACACTGTGCAAAATGTCCAAGAGTTTCCAGAGTACCTGCCGTTAGCATTATGAGCCGCTACGGGACATCCACAAGGTCCTACGTACATTCTACAGACATACCACGAGTTAGATTTTTTTTTTAAACTCGGGAGAGCTCTTGGGTGAACTCGCATTGGGGGACAGGGGCTAAGTCAACAAGAACATATTTAAGCACCAGCAAATCCGCATCCAGAGTACTGCGAAAATGTGGAACTAATGTGGCAAAGCAAGCAAAATGTGTAAACATGGACAAACAAGGAATTGCAGATGGTTCAGTACAACATACTTTCCAGAGTATGAAGATGTAAGACACTAAGTGCTGGAGTAACTCAACGGGTCAGGCACCATCTCTGGAGAAGATGGATAGGTGATATATCAGGTCTGGACCCTTCTTCAGTCTGGTTGTGGTGGGGATTAGGGAATAGGGAGAGAAAGGAGCAGGGGTAGCACAGAGCCTGGTGAGTTACAGGTAAGTTACAGGAGATGGGTTTTTTTTTTGATAGGCTGATGGTGGGACTAATACCAGAGATGAAAAGACAAAAGATGTGTGATAAGGATAGAAGTGTGAATTGTGAAGCCAGAGGAAGGAATCTGATGGAAGGGGAAGGGGTGGGGAGAAAATGGGTGCGCATCCAAATAGAGCATAGGGAAGTTAGGGTGGGGGGAAGGGAGGGGATATCGTGTGAAAATGTGTACATTTGTACCAACACCCAGAAGAAGTAATCCATAACTATTCTGTAAGTAGTTGTGTACCAATATAAACAGTGCCAGTTTGGGTTCCTTCACACCACTGAACATGGATGTAGCTATGATACAATTGAACTTTATTCATCCCAGGAGGGAAATTGATTGGCAACAATCATAAAAAAAGCATGTAAAGGGATCTGGGCTAAGTTTTGAAATTCCAAATAAATGCTAGTTTGAAATTTTAAATGATCTTGAAGTGCCCAAAAATGTCCAGTTCCAATGTCAGTTTTCCTTCTACTTTGTCTTCAGATACAGTTTCCACCATAAAAGCAATTGCTCCAGTTTTCCAACTCCCAAGTCAGATGCAACCCCCTCCCTCCCCCTGGCTTCAATATATTTCCAGTCAGATTGTTAATTATTATCAGTGATACACTATGGCTTTGTTCCCAATAGGAACTAAGATGTCAAAGCTAATTTTGTTCAAAGCATTTACAACTGAATGATTACTAATTTCACCACAGCAGTCTGAGCTTGATGTCAGTTGGTTTCTTAGCTGAATTAATATTATTCTAACAGCACATCGAGTCGTACAGTTATACAGCACGGAAACAAGCCCTATCGCCCAACTTAACTAAGTTGCTCCATCTACACTACTCGCATTTGCCTGCATTTGGCCCATATCCCTCTAAACATTTCCTATCCATTATCTGTCCAATTGTCTTGTAAATATTGTGATAGTTGGTGGCGCAGCGATAGAGTTGCTGCCTTACAATGAATGCAGCCAGAGACCCAGGTTCGATCCCGACTACGGGTGCTGTCTGTACGGAGTTTGTACATTCTCTCCATGACCTGCGCCGGTTTTCTCTGAGATCTTCGGTTTCCTCACACACTCCAAAGATGTACAGGTATGTAGGTTAATTGGCTTGGTAAATGTAAAATAAAATTGTCCCTAGTGTGTGTAGGATAGTGTTAATATGTGGTGATCTGTTGTCGGCGTGGACCCGGCGGGCTGTAGGGCCTGTTCCCACGTTGTATCTCTAAACTAAACCAAGTACCTTCCTCAACTACCTCCTCTGGCAGCTCGTTCCATACCCACCACCTTTGTGTGACCTTTGCCCCTCAGGTTCCTATTAAATTTCCCCCTCTGACCTTAAGCCGATGTTGTCTGGTTCTTGATTCCCCTTCTCTGCATAAAATATGGTGCTTTCACCTTATCTATTCCCCTCATGAATTTATACACCTCTATAAGATCACACCTCAGCCTGTTGTACTCTAGAGAATAAAGACCTAGCCTGCCCTGTTGCTCAAGCCCTTGAGTCCTGGCAATGTTCTCTGTACTTTTTTCAGCGTGACATCATTCCTATAGCAGATGGACCAAAACTGAACACAATACACAATATGTCTGCTCTACAACATTCCCCAGGGCTTTGCCATTCAATGTGAAGGTCCTGCCCTGGTTTGTATTTCCAAAAATGCAACCCTTCAGACTTACTTGCTTTAAATTAATTAATAATTACTCAGCCCACTTGCCCAGCTGATCAAGATCCTGCTGTAATTTTTGACACCATCCATTTTTGTGCCATCTGCATACTTACTAATTATGCCTTGTACATTCTCATTCAATTTGCTTCTATAAATCACAAACAGCAATGGACCCAGCTGCGATGCACATCACTTGTCAAACGCCTCTGGTCCGAAAAACAACCTTCGACCATCACATTATGCTTCCTTCCATGAAGCCAATTCTCAATTCTGTTGGCTTGCTCTCCCTGGATCTAACCTTTTAGTGAAGAGAACCTAGTCGAACTTGATCAAATGTGTTGCTGAAGTCCACGTAGGCAACGTCTACAGCTCTGCCCTCATCAACCTTCTTGGTTATTCCTTCGAAAAATGCAATACGATTTGTAAGTCATGATCTCCCACTTACAAAACCATTCTAACAATCGCTAATCAGCCCTTGACGTTCCAATCTAATACCATCAGAAGCAAGTTCCTATCTAATACCATCAAAACCTGTTTTGAAAGCACATTACCCATTTTAAGAGAGAAAAGTTGATTTAATGTTGATCATGGAGCAAGTTATCCATCTACCATTTATAAAGATGGATTATAGATGGATTAGACCATTTAGTCCATCAATCCTCTGCTGTCAATAAAAAAAATGGCCAATGGTTCATCTGTACCTCAATTCCATTCATTTGTTTATGACCCATACCTACTCAAAACAAAACATTTCCTTGATATTACTTGTGAAAATTTCAAATAACCTATTCGTAAAGAAGATAAGAGTGTTTAGGTTTCCTTGTCATTTTTGAAAGGTGGTAGTTTCAGCGGCTTCAATTTTATGTTTGTGACTTTGTTCTAGATCTCGCCAACAAGGAATATAGTTTGTATGTTTTTCGCTCTATTAGATCCTTTATTATTTTAAACTCCATTAGTTTAATTTAGTTTAGAGATATAGCATGGAAACATGCCCTTCGATCCACTGAGTCCATGCCGACCATAAATCCTCGAAAACCAACACTATCCTACACATTGGGGAAAATTTATAATTTTTACCAAAGCCAATTAACCTACAAACATGTATGTTTTTGGATTGTGGGAGCAAACCGGAGCACCGGAGAAAACCCATGCGGCCACAGGGAGAATAAACAAACTCTGTACAGGCAATACCTATAGTCAGGATCGAACCTGGGTCTATGGCACTGTAAGACAGCAACTCTACTACTGCGCCACCATGCCACCCCTCCATTAGATCACTCTGAAACATTGTAAAGTTGCGAGAATACACCCTAAGTTTGTACATTTCATGTCTGTTTAAGCCTTCTCTGCTATGAAGCCTTCACATGTGAAATTTAAAGAGGGAAAATAATTCATAGTTGGATTTGTGGCAAAGGGTCTGTTTCCATACTTATGACTCTCTGACAATGATTCTATGATGGTAGCTACACATAACCACAATGTCAATGACCAGAAAGATCCTAGGTTCAATTACACGCTATTCAAAATCACCTACCAAGCTGGAAATACCACATCTAATCTTTGTGTCCCGATATCTTAGAGTTATGGGGTGAATGAAAATCAACCTGCTTCTGAAGTCTATTCATTGTGCTACACCAGAAATTGCATGTGATGCGAATGACCGCTGAGGGTATTTTTAGCTCCAGCTGTGTCTCTCGTACAGTTGAAAAGCCTGTCAAAGCTTACATCTTGAAAATGGTTGATGAATTGGGAGCTGTTGATACCCGAAGAAATGGAATGAAATCAGGAGTTGATGGCCTCAAGAGTAATGAGCAATGTAGCAATATTGGAGGATGCAACATGCAAAAATATTTTAAAATAATTCACAAATATCTAAATAGCATGTCCTTGTGAATTAAGTGAAAAGAAATTACCAAAAAAAAAGAACCCTGGTGAAACACTGTAGTGCTGTAACACTATATCTTTTCATTGATTACATCGTAAGTTGCAGTTAGGGTATTTTTCAAGATTGATGCTGTTACCCCCAGATTTCAATTACAATAAAACACAGCTGACATTTCCTCAGCATCGTGCGGAAGAGACTCAAATTCTGCCCAAAGTGAGTAAGACAAAGCTTTGTTATTATTGTGTTCCCTTATCCTGGGAAAGACTCACCATGCTGCACTTAAAAGCAAGGAGATATTTATATTGATTATATAATATTCCAAAGAAAAAAAGAAAAAAAAGACAAAAGTGATATGATATATCTGTTCTGGCTTATAACATGGCTCCTTTGCAACTGATAACTTCCAGATGTTTAAACCCACTATAGAGCAGTAAATATAATTCTTATTAATATTCTCTAATGGAAAACACATTGCGGTTGCAGCATTGAAAAAGGCATTGTTATTCAAAGAAAAAAAACTCGGTTCCATTTTATGTGCCATGTGTTTGGTTGTTTTTGACCAGGTTTAGTATGACAAAATTCTTATGAATGTAAGTAGATACAAATATTGATTTTGAGTCTCTAAATGGTAAGAATTGACAACTTGTTCATAACAGTACGGAGAAATCCCAAGGTTCCTATATTAAACAAAAAGTGGGGGCAAAGAGTCAGTCAGAATTCTTTATATCCAAAGAGCGGCAGATTTGCCTAACATTACATGCAGCAGTGGAAAGTATAAATGGGTTGGCAAGGCAACTACCTGCATCTTTGTCGGGACAAAGTATGGTGAATAAACAGTTATATTGATCGTTGATTAATAAGGAGGAACAGTTTACGATACGGTGGAAGTTTATTTTTCCCTGGAGGGAAATTGGTCAAAGATTGGTTTGAGGATTTATTGTTACCATTCCTGAAAATTCATATGCATGTTTTCCATACATGTAAATTATAAAGGTGTACTAGAATTTAACTTAACAACTCATTTTCTTCCCTGACAAGCTATGCTGAAACAGAGAACTCAGCGTGCCTTCAAAGTAAACGGCATCCAGGTTACATAATGCTGGAGCCCATCAAAATACCAGATGCTATTTTTCACTTCTAGGTGAATAGGTGGATGGGGCAGTGAAAGCAGTGTGGAGAAAGCATAGAGAAAAGTGTAAACTGTAGAGAAAGCTGGGTCTCTGCAGAAGGACTTGGACAGATTGGGAGAAAGATACCATACACCTTAGTTGCCACACCATTTCCTTAGATTTCTACTTACAGGCGCTGTGGACTTGGACCTCAATATCCCTCTATATATTAATGATAATAATACACTTTATTTTCATTGTAAATACATGCAACAAAATTTCAGGCGCACTGCCCGAGCAGAGCTCCAACGTATCAGATAAATAATAACGACAATGGAAACAACAAAAATGGCCTGCCATTAATCATATATTTTTTCCCTTGCATTTAATTTCCCAAATTGCCTAGATTAAACTGCATTTATAATTTCTCTGAAAATATCTATAACTAATCTATATCCTGCCACATTCTTGAACAATATAATTCACTGTCCGCAACTTCACCAATTTGTGAGTTGCCTGCCAGTCTTCAGGGGGTAGTGAGTATGCCAGTTCTGAATCCATGTCATAGTGGATCCCATGCATCTTAATCTTCTGGATCAGCCTTCTAAGATGGACATTGGCAAATGCCTTACTAAAGTCCATGCTTACAACATCCACAGTCCTACTCTCATCAAATGCCTTCATTACTTCTTTTAAAAGCTCGATCAAGTTTGCAAAGACTTGAACTGCTGCAGACAAAGCTATTCTGATTAACTCTAATTAGAACATTCTCTTCCATCTGTCAGCCAATCATATCCCCAAGAATCCTTTCCAATGGTTTCCCTACCACTGACGTGAGGTTCACCAGCCTATAATGTCTGAGATAATCCCCATTTCCTCTGCCGTGGTATAATATTTACAATAAGGCACATGGATTGAGAAATTAAAACAATAATTATTTATATTGTACTTCAGCCATACATCAAATATATGCAAAGTAAATTAGAGTGATGCATATGTGCACTTCTGTAGTTTAAGGTGGTCTCAAATAATTAAGAGCTTAAGTTAGACAGAAATAGATGTTGGCGCATGAACTCCAGCATCACAATCTTCTTCAAACTCTACCAATAGCCAATTGAAGTAGTGGAAACAAAATCAATTTGCTGGGGTGCAGTATCAACCCACATGGTAGCAGTTTCAACAAAATAGGTGAGAAAAAGAAACTGTACTGTGGTGAACAATGGAGATGTGACCAACTCAAAGCCGTTGGATGAAACAATGTGATGCTTTTCTGACTTAAAAGTAAGTAATGGTGAAGCTGCATCGGGAGGGTTTTTTTTTAAAGAAGGAAAGGGAGCTTCTTTTCCTGATTCACATTATTTTTCTATCTTTAAAGATTTTTGTTTCTTTATTTTGTTTAAGGAGCACTTAGACAGGTACGTTGATAGGACAGGTTTAGAGAGATATGGGCCAAATGCGGGCAGGTGGGTCTAGTGTAGATGGTCCTTTTTCTGTGCTGTATGACTCTATTTCATTTCGGAGTCACGTGAGTGACTTCGTGAAGAGCCCGCCGGCGCGCATGCTCGACATATCGTCGTACCGCGTTGCTGCGACGGCTGACGGAGGAGCGTGCTCCTCGCCAGCCCTTCATAAGGGAACCACGCAGGTAAGTATGCTACCTTAAGTTGGTGGTTCTTGTTGTGTTTGCTTCACAGCAAGAACATGGATGGGAGTTTAAGAGGCCGGAGATCGGGGAGAAGTCGCCGGCCAGCAGTTCCGGAGCGAGAGTTGTCGGGGGTACCTGCAACGCAGACCGGAACGAGGGCGGAGATGAGCTCTGTTTTTTCAGGTCCGGACCCGCCCGCACACCACAGCTCGGAGGAGTTCGACGAGGAGGAGTGTGGTGTGCCGCCAGAGCAGGACGACCCTGCCATGGCAGTCAGGTCGTCAGCAGGCTTGCTGACGGCCTCGAGCAGAAGGGTCCGTGCGGCTGCACGGCCCGTTTCACGAAGCCCCCTGAGGAGGGGGAGGGCAGGAGCCCAAAAGCCTAACCCTGTCGGGGCTAAGGCTCTGCCTGTCGCCAAGGAGCGGTCAGGTTCCAGGACGGGACCCGGGGCAGCTGTGAGGTCCAGCCGTCGCCCCCCAACTTCCGACGCCGGGACGAGTCAGTTGGGGGTCCCGTCACGGTCGCCGAGCCCCCCATGGATGGGTGGGCGAGACCATGCGTCGGCAAGGTCCACGATGTGGGCAGCTGGCAAGCCTGCACGGGCCCAAGGTATCCAGGCTTCGGCTGGTGCCGACACCATGCCGCATCTGTCCTTAGAGGCAACGGCTTCCGCTCCCGCTACACGGAGGCGGTTGAACACGCCCGTGCAGGAATCGCGCAGTTTCGCCTCGGCGGCTGTCGACGACAACTACCGGCACCGGCAGGGCCTCGACGAGGTGCGGGCCGATGACAGGAGCCCCGGCCAATTTTCAGAGCTGGAGAACTCCGACCACCTGAGTGTTCAGGGTGAAGGGCGTATTGACCGTATAGAGCGGCTGCTGGAACGTCTCCTTCAACAACAACAGGCATCCAGCAGCGACAGGCACAGGGCTTCATCACCAGCTTCATACACCAGCCTGGAGCAGCAGGACGAGGAGGCAGTGGTCGATCCCATCCCACCCCCGCCTGAGTTACCGGCGGAGGACCTCCTCGATGTGGCCACCAAGTTTGCAGCCCCTCATTCCTTGGGGCTTCCTATCAATACAAAACTGGCAGCCACTGTGGACTTCCTAAATAATCACCAGCTTCAGGAGGAAGTTCTACTACAAGCCATGAGCCGTCACAAGGCTCCATCAAACTGCAACTCCCTCAACGTGCCTGTGGTCAATACGCCAATATGGGGCAACATCAGTGCGGCTATCCGTCAGCAGGAGCTAAAGATTCAGCGGATCCTGAAACTCCTCACGGCCGAGATTACTGCCTTTGTGCGGTCGGTCGACGGAGAGGAGCTTAATTTGGACCAGGAGGATGCTCTGGCGCTGCTATGCGCTACTCAAAACGAAATCAACGGCTTTCGGAAAAATAGCATCCGCCCAGCGCTCAACCCCAAATTTGCAGGGTTGTGCAAACCACCGCCGCCGCCGCCGCCCCGTCAGCTCTTTGGCGAAGACCTTTCCAAAAGGGTCAGAGAGCTTGATGAACAAGCCAAGACCGTGGGGCTCATGCGCTCTCAGAGTGCCCCCACGCCATCGAGCTCCAAAGCTCCGCTTGGCCGCTCACGAGGGTCTGCCAGCACGTCTACCAGGAATTACCCTCCAGCTCCAAACCGATATCAACCACCCCAACCACAGGGGTCTTTTTTAGGACAGGCTCGGCAGAACCGAGATGGAAAATGAGGACGCCACGACCTCAAACCAACCCAGCACCTCTACGTCCACCCACTCGTGTCAGGGACCGCCGGTAACCACAGAGGTGAGGCGGTCTGGTTCTCTTTTTTCTCTTTGTTTAACCTCACATGTTGGTGGGCGTTTGCGGTTGTTTGCGGGTGCATGGGGTGATATTACCAGTGATGAGTATGTGTTACGGAATATTCAGGGCCATAGCATTGAGTTTATTAATGGGGACATCCCTCCGTCTCAGCATAGACCGGGTCGTATGTTTAAACTAACGGCTGCGGAACAGTCCGTAGGCTATAAGGAAATTTTAAGGTTGGAACAGAAAGGGGTCATAGAGAAAACGGTTCATGAGCCCGTTGAATTTGTTTCCAATATTTTTACCCGACCTAAGAAAGATGGAGGCTGTAGAGTCATTATTGATCTGACCACTCTGAATAACTTTGTAACATATACTCATTTTAAAATGGACACGTTTGAAACGGCCAAATCATTGATCTCACAAGGGTGCTTTATGGCATGCATTGATTTACAGGATGCGTACTATACCGTACCCATGCAAAAATATTACAGAAGGTTCTTAAAATTTATCTGGATGGACCAGCTGTGGCAATATAGGGCGTTGCCTAATGGGCTCACCACAGACCCTCGATTATTTACTAAATTGGTGAAGCCAATTATGGCTTATTTAAGACAACGACATCATATCGTTATGGCCTATTTAGATGATATTTTAATTATCGGACACACCTTGGAATCAGCTCAACAAGGGGTTGCAGCTGCGGTCAATTTGTTCCAACAGCTTGGGTTCATTGTTCATCCAGAAAAATCTAAGTTCTGCCCCACCCAGGTAATTAATTATCTGGGGTTCCAGGTGAATTCCATTAGCATGAGAGTCACCATACCAATTAACAAAATTGAGGAGGTAACACAGGTGTGTACAGATTTAATCAATACTCGTATACCATCGATTCGTCACACAGCTACTGTCATTGGCAAGATTGTGGCTTTGTTTCCGGCAGCCCGGTATGGACCTCTGCATTATCAAAACTTGCAGAGAGCCAAGATCGCTGCGCTGCGACGGCATACTGGTCATTATGATCGATCAATGCAGCTGCCGCCTGCAGCATTGGATGAGTTACGATGGTGGGTTTGCCACATTAGTAACTCGTTTAAAACTATTATTGAGGCGAAACCGATGATATACTTACAAACTGATGCGAGCTCTGATGGCTGGGGAGCTACGAATCAACATTCTAGTTGTGGGGGCCGATGGGATACCCTTGAGAATACAATGTTGGTATCACAAGGGATCAACTATTTGGAGCTGCTTGCAGCGTTTCACGGACTTCGTGCATATTGTTCCAAGATCTTTGGAGCACATGTCCGGCTCCAAATAGACAACACCACAGCGGTGGCGTATTTAAACCACATGGGCGGTACCAGGTCAGTTTCATGTGATAAATTGGCTAATTCAATTTGGCTCTGGTGTGTCAAGAGAGACATTTGGATTTCAGCCACCTATTTGCCAGGTGAGCTTAATTTTGTGGCGGACGCCAGGTCACGCAAGTTCAAGGATAATATTGAATGGATGTTACATCCTGAAATTTTTGCAAAAATCATATTGACCTTTTTGCGTCCCGGTTGAACCATCAGGTACCAACCTACGTCTCATGGGAACCAGATCCTGGGGCTATAGCGTTAGATGCATTCTCGCTAGACTGGGGGAATTGCTTTTTCTATGCATTCCCTCCGTTTTGCCTCATCAGTCGGGTATTACGTAAAATTCAGATGGATGGTGCCAAGGGCATCCTTATCATACCCGACTGGCCTACGCAACCGTGGTATCCGATGGTCTTTGACACGCTCAGTGAACCTTGGGTCCGTTTGCAGGGTAGCCCAGAATTAGTTACTCACCCTGTTTCAGGGGAGCCACATCCCTGCCATGGCTATTTAAATTTGTTGGCTTGCAGATTCTGAATCGGCCTTTAGTTGGATACGGCCTTTCTACCCGGACCATGGATACCATTGCAGCGTCGTGCCGAGAGTCTACAAGGCGAAGATACCGCTCTCACATCAGGAAGTGGGAAGCCTTCTGCAGCCGCTCTCGCATCACGTACGATGCCGTGACTATAACCGACGTCCTGGAATTCCTCGCGGGGTTGCACCATGATGAACACTTAAGCTACAGTGCCATCAACAGCGCCAGGAGCGCTCTATCATTCTACCTCAATATTGAGGTGGGATCCAACAGGCTAGTGTCCAGGCTCATGCGGGGTATTTTCAATACGAATCCGCCTACACCACGCTACAATATCACCTGGGATGTCAGGGTAGTTTTAACTCTGCTCAGGACGTGGTCCCCCATGGAAGGGCTCCAGCTGGACAAACTCACCATGAAGCTGGTGATGTTACTAGCGCTGACTTCAGCACAGAGGGTACAGACACTCCATAAACTACGTGTCGACAGAATGATGTCTACCCCCACAGAAGTAGTTTTCTTTGTTGACAAGCTACTAAAGCAGCATAGACCTGGGTGCACAGGGCTGCAGCTGAAGTTCCCGGCATACCCCGCAGATGCTAGGCTATGTTTAGCCTCCCACATCCGTTACTACGTCAAGGTGACGGCAAGCATCAGAGGAAAGGAGAGATACCTGCTTGTCACTCATAAGAGACCTCACCATCGAGTGACAACACAGACGATATCCAGGTGGCTTCGAGTCGTCTTGGGTAAGTCAGGTATCGACACTAATGTGTTCAAATCTCATTCCACCAGGGCTGCATCGACGTCGGCGGCGAGGGTCATGGAGGTGCCCATGGACCATATTCTCGCCACAGCAGGATGGGCTAATGAAGCGGTGTTCCAGCGTTTCTACAACCGGCCCGTCGCTGCGCCTCTACAGTTCGCAGAAGCCGTGCTAGATGCGGGGCAAGAACGTGGAGATGTCCCCGAATAAGGGGTTTTTGATTTGTTGTTAATAAATATGATTTGTTTTGCAGTATGGACTAGTCAGCACGTTATTCCTCCCATCCATCCCTGGTAGTGGTGTGACAGCATGGACGTGGTCCAGGGCGTGTCATCACAGAAGCTTTGAAGTCTTCACGAAGTCACTCACGTGACTCCGAAATGAAATAGTAAGATTGAACGAGAACTTACCAGTTCGAAGGTTGATCTTTATTTCATGAGGAGTCGAAGTGAGGGATTTCGTGCCCTCCTCGCCCAACCCTCAATCACATTCATCTGGTAATCTTAGTCGTTTTCATTCTTACTATGTGAAGTCATTTCTTTTGATTGGTTTCTGTGATTCCACGCCGCTACTTTGAAGTATGTCGAGCATGCGCGCCGGCGGGCTCTTCACGAAATCCCTCACTTCGACTCCTCATGAAATAAAGATCAACCTTCGAACTGGTAAGTTCTCGTTCAATCTTACTATTCCCATATGTTACAATCTTAAAATGAGATACCTCTCAATGTCATAGGATATACCTATATTAGAATTGTGGCTCAGAGATGAATGGTTCCCTTCCCTACTGTGCAGTAATTAAAAAATTATCACCATAAATTGCCTTTTTGGTCTGGATATCTTCAGGGTGTACCTGCCACTTAAGAAAAAAAGCTTTGGCCTTACTTAGTCTAAAGTTAACATTTATACTAAGACAAAATGACACAAGCAGACTCAATTTTGCATTCTACAGAAGAACATTACCAGCATCACTCAATCATGTTTAAAATAATCTTTACGATGATCCAACATTTGGAAAGACTGACATTTTTTTTCATTAAGATAGTCAGGAGGGAACAGTAAAAAACAATACTTACACCCAGACCATCCAGATGTCAATATGTTTAGACCTCAACAAGTTGCTGCATTGATGCAAGTAAGCTAATGGAGCATAGATATTGTAAACTATTGCATAAGGTTGTGTTCAACATTAGAAGGCAAAAATGTAATAAAAATCATAAATTACATCTTGTGTCGCTGTCACAGTGCTGTCTCTAATTTCTTAATTACAGCTTTCTCTCTTTGCCTTTATCCAAAAATATAACCTACGTATTTACTAACAACATTTTGTTACAACCAGGGGCCACAGTTTAAGAATAAGGGGTAAGCTATTTAGAACGGAGACGAGGAAACACTTTTTCTCACAGAGAGTTGCGCGCCTGTGGAATTCTCTGCCTCAGAGGGCGGTGGAAGCTGGTTCTCTGGATACTTTCAATAGAGAGCTAGATAGGGCTCTTAAAGATAGCGGAGTCGGGGGATATGGGGAGAAGGCAGGAAAGAGGTACTGATTGGGGATGATCAGCCATGATCACATTGAATGGCTCGAAGGGCCGAATGGCTTACTCCTGCACCGATTGTCTATTGTCTCACCAATATCTTTCATCACTCCTCCACTGTGTTACCAGACTGCTCTGCAGACATTTAGTCTTGAGGAAGACAACATATCCCCTGGTTAAACATGAAGAAGATCTATGTCAATATACAAATCAGGCGTTGAAGTCCTATTTGCATGGAGCTGAACTTCTAACTACTGTGGTCATACTTTATTACTTCTACATTAAATTATTTCACTACATGCTTGTCTGCCTTTGCATCTTCAATCCATTGTAAGAACATGAGCAAATACAAAATATTTCCACATTATCCTAGCTCAGTTTATATTCTTATCGACTCCACATTGCGTCCTGGTCCTTTGTGATAACTTTTTTTTTTTTTTTGAATATATTTTTATTAGAGGCCATACATATAACAAATAATATAGCATTTTTTTCCAAATATAGTTGATACATCTTTCCAAAATTATATAAATGTTAACAAAATATATATATTGGCCTCTCTTTTTTATATAGAGTGAAAAAAGTATAAAGAAAGAATAGTGAATAATTATAAGAGTATGATTATAGTTGATTAATATAAAGAAGAGAGAGAAGAAAAATAAAATAAAATAAAAAATAAAATAAAATTAAATAAACAAAAACAAAAAACAAAAAAATAAAAAATAAAAATAAAAATATTTGTGGAAAAGAAAACGGCATACAACTTGTCAATGAGTGGAACTTTAACCTTTGTGATAACTTTAATCCTCCCCACAACCTTCTTAAATTTCTTATCTATAATGTTCCTACACTTCTGGTCTCTTGAACATCCAGTAATTCATTTTCTTCACCAGTATGCTTCAGCATTCTCATTCCTAAAGTCTGGATATTTCCCCTTATTTATTCTGACAGTCAGCTTTCAGAGTCATGGAGTCATGGAGCTCTAGGGTACAAAATTGGACTGTTAAGCCCCTCACTTCCATGCCAACCTTTTTGCCCATCTATACACAAACCTGTTCGTCTTTGGAGTGAGGGAGGAAACCGAAGCATCCAGAGAAAACCGAGGAGAACGTACAAACTCTGTACCTGTAGTCAGGATTAAACCAGTGTCTCTGGCATTGTAAGGCAGCAACTCTATCACTGTGTCCCCCTTCTGTGCCTTGCTTATTCAAGTGTGTGTCTAAATGACTCCTAAATGCGATTGCTCCAGCTATCAACCACTATCTATTTAAAATATCCCTTCTAAAATTCTTTCCTCTCACATTAAACATATACCCTCTTGTTTTTGACACCCATATAAAAGGGAAAAAAGATACTTACTATTTTCTCATCGATGCCTCATAATTTAATTTTCACTGTCATCACACCATTCTGTCTTCTTCACTCCAGGAATACAATAGACAATAGGTGCAGGAGTAGGCCATTCGGCCCTTCGAGCCAGCACCACCATTCAATGTGATCATGGCTGATCATCCCCAAACAGTACCCCGTTCCTGCCTTCTCCCCATATCCCCTGACTTAGCTACATTTAAGAGCCCCATCTAGCTCTCTCTTGAAAGCAAGTGCAGCCAATCCAATTTCACATCATAACTAAAATCATCCTATCCAAGCAGCAAGATGATGAATATATTGGCAATCTTTCCAGTGCAACCACATATTTCCTCTATCTTGATGACTAGAATTAGACACAAATAATCCAATGAGGTTTAAAAAGTGTATTGTATAGTTGATGTTTAAAGTCTTAACTTTTATTTTCTATGCCTTGCCAACCTATGAAAGAAAGCATGTCATAAGCATTCTGCACTGTTCTATATATGGTTGCCAACTTTCTCACTCCAAAATAAGGGACAAAAGGTCAAAATACGGGACAAATTCCCGACGGCAATTCGTTGACCGACTCGGCAGTAGCTGGGTGAATGATGAGTTGGCCCGAGTGCTGGACTGCACACAAAGCTCAGCCGGCGGGCCATCTGACGAGTTTAGGCCCGCGCGACGTCACGCGCAAAGTCCGGCACCCCATCCAACTCATGAACCGATGATCGGCCATGAGAAGCAGGGGTGGAGGCGTCGGCATTAAGCGAAGGTCCGAAGCTCGGACAGCTGTCTGGGCAGCCAACCAACGGGGCCACGGGCGAGGCGCTGCTGCTGTATTCCATGGGCTGCACGTCGGGACGGGTGAGGTGGGGCCGGACGCGGCGCTCCGACCCAACAATCCCCTCTACCCGAGTAGTAGCAGTCAACTACGGGCAAGGGCGGTCCCGTACGGGACAAATCAATCTAGCCCAAAATACGGGATGTCCCGGCTAATACGGGACAGTTGGCAACCTTAGTTCTATATCACTATGTTGCTACTTTTAGTGAACAAAGGACATGTTCCACAAGAGCCTCCTATTCATCAACATACCTATATTTTGTATAGAAGGATGAGGGGGAATCTTATAGAAACATATAAAATTATAAAAGGACTGGACAGGCTAGATGCAGGAAAAATGTTCCCAATGTTGGGTGAGTCTAGAACCAGGGGCCACAGTCTTAGAATAAAGGGGAAGTCATTTAAGACTGAGGTGAGAAAAAACTATTTCACCCAGAGAGTTGTGGATTTATGGAATTCCCTGCCACAGAGGGCAGTGGAGGCCAAATCACCGGATGGATTTAAGAGAGAGTTAGATAGAGCTCTAGGGGCTAGTGGAGTCAAGGGATATGGGGAGAAGGTAGGCACGGGTTATTGATAGGGGACGATCAGCCATGATCACAATGAATGGTGGTGCTGGCTCGAAGGGCCGAATGGCCTCCTCCAGCACCAATTTTCTATGTTTCTATATGTCCTACCCCCATATCATATATAAAATGCATCACCTCATCCTTATCAGGATTAAATTCTACCTGTTGAAGTTTCACATAATTTTCCATCTGATCTTTTTTATAGCTTTAGACAACCTAGACAATCAAGACACCACCAATTTTCATGTCATATGTAAACATTAATCATACCTCCTATATTCACATCCAAGTCATCAATATTTATCATAAACAACAAGAGTCTCAACACCAATTCCTACTGTCCACCATTGGTCACAGACTTCCATCACCAACCTCTTCCAGAAAAACGCCCTTGTATTCGCAACCTCTGCTTTTTTATCACCCAGCCAATTTTCGATCCAGAGCCAGCTTGCTTTGAGTGCTGTTGCCTTAATTTTCTGGACTTGCAGGACTTTGTCAAACACCTATGTAAACAATATTTATCCATCTTCTCAGTTACCTCAAAAAAGGCAATCATATTGATGAGACAGGATTTCCCCCACGCGACACCATGCTGACCATTCCAGATATTATCTGGCCATGGGGATTGATCAACCCATATGTTTTCCGTAACTCCTAACATGAAAACTTCTTAATACAAACATGCTCCAGCTATTGATATTTCCCTCTCTAAATTCACTATTGTAGCGGCACCTAGTGGTGGGGTGGGGGGGGTCAGAACCCTCATCATTGGTTGGTTTGGTCACGTGATCGTGGGGGTTCGTTCGCGGGCTTTTTTGGGGTGTGTTAGTTAGTCAGCGCTCCTCCCAGTAACTGGAGCCAATATTGTTTGTTCAGTCAGACACGCGTACTTCACAAGTTTTGTTTTGTTTATATTGAAAATTACTTTGCTCCACCTGTCTGGCTTTGCTACACTGTCTTCTTTATCCAGGCCATATCCCCAGGCTCCACACATAGGTTACCCTTTTGGTACCTAAATGTACCCATTCTTTCCCTGGATTCTCATTAATCTTACTTGCCATGGACTTTTGACCACCTCCTTTTGTCCTCCTAGCTATTTTCTTAAATTCTCTCCTGCATTTTCTATATTCCCCCCCCAGAATTCACCCGATTCCAATTTTATTTTCCATTAGCCATTAGCAAGAACATAATTAATTGAAACAAAATTTGGTTACCCAACCTTACATCTTCTTCTTTGGTTCATGCTGATTTATTTCTGACTTTCTGACTGAGCTATCTAGAGAGTATTCATTATGTTAAATACATTATATTCATACAAATTGTTGTTTTCTTCAGCAAGTTAATTTTAGAGTATTTTGTTCTCATACATGTTATGGTGCCAGGAAATAATCTATGCAGGAAACTTATTGGCACAAACCGTCTTGGTTGTTCTGTTTCATAGTATGGGACCAATCGCTTAATAATCTAGTAAATAATGAATAAAGAAAAGTTGTCAAATATGAATGTGTTCATGATAACTGTTCTTTGCAAATGATTAGACTTGTTTTCAAAATTATTATATGAACTATAAATGATGTGCATGTTTGTAGGTTAATTGGCCTCTGTAAATTGTCCCCTAGTTTTCAATTCAATGAGTTAACAATGAACCAGTGTGACCGGTTGATCGATGGTCAGTGTGAAGTCAGTGGGCTGAAGGGCCTGTTTCCGTTAAACTGCTAAATTAAACAAAACTAAACTCAAACCAAAACTAAACTACATATATCAACTTGATTAATATCAGAATTCTCTGTTCTGGTGAACATTTAAAAAATATTTGCCTTTTTTTCCACAAAGATAGAAACTCTTCAATGTGATTCCCTACATTATTAGTTTGGTAAGGAACAGCTGTTCCATGAGCTTAATGTATAGAGCTTACATAATACATTTTAATGGATTTGCAACTAATAAAATCTCCTTAATTCAAGGTAATCATTGAAAAAGACAATACATTTTACGGATCTTGTTAGATGTTAGCTCTCGCGCTTTAAAATAATACTGTTTAAATATGCGTCTGTAAACTATTTGCACCAGCAAAGTTACGATAAAATAAATAATTATTATTCATGGTCTCAGTTGAATTGTTTTGGTTGCTGTTGCATAAGACTGTGGATCTGAAGATCTAAAATCAACCCTTCTACTCTATGAGATTGGCCTTCCGACAGAAGATAATGCCAAGACTGCAAACCCAGGGGAAAGGACATGCACAACTGTTTGTTTCTTAGCATCCTTTTGCTCCTACTTCCCCTCTCATTAAATGTTCCATAAAAAACACTGCAATCATTTATTTCTCTGGCACATAAAGTGCAGTTTATAGCTGGAGCCATGCTGAAGTCTACAAATGAATCCCATTATTTTGTCTAATAGCTGCCATCTAACTAATTGAAAATGTGCCTTTTAATTTTGTTTGTAAACTTCAAAAATAGAAATTGAAGCATATTTTCAGATGGATTTGCATGGGCAATTTGAAACAGATGAAAGATATTAAATAATTTAACCATTACAATTTATCCGATATATTGTTTTTATTTCTCATTTTATTGCCCCATTCAGCATTGTAATTTTGACTTCCTAACCCTGAACAACTGGATAGTTTTAGATGAATTTTGGGTCCAATTGAGATTTGGGTTTTATTGGGTTAAGTTTTGGGTTTGAATGCATTGCACCTTTTCTCGAAATGATACACCTGGCATCAATCCTCGGGTATCTGTTAAGTACAAATTCTTAGAATGGGTATGTGAGATTTTACAGAAATCTACGTTCATGGGAAAATAGAATAAAACAGCACAGAAGGAGGCCATTCAACCCTTGTTCCTGTGCCCACCCATGTAAAGTAGTACACAAATAGGTCTACTCCCTTATTCTGCTGTCGATAACATGTCATTGTTATGGACAATAGACAATAGGTGCAGGAGTAGGCCATTTGGTGCAGGAGACAATAGGTGCAGGAGCCAGCACCGCCATTCATTGTAATCATGGCTGATCATCCACAATCAGTACCCTGTTACCGCCTTTTCTCCATATCCCCTGACTCCGCTATCTTTAAGAGCTCTATCCAACTCTCTCTTGAAAGCATACAGAGAATTGCCTTCTGAGGCAGAGAATTCCACAGATTCACAACCCTCTGTGTGAAAAAGTTTTTCCTTAACACCGTTCTAAATTGCTTACCCCTTATTCTTAAACTGTGGCCCCTGGTTCTGGACTCCCCCAACATCGGCAACATGTTTCCTGCATCTACCATGTCCAAACCCTTAATAATCTTATATGTTTTGATAAGATCCCCTCTCATCCTTCTAAATTCCAGAGTATACAAGCTCAGCCGCTCCATTCTATCAACATATGACAGTTCCGTCATCCCGGGAATTGTTCTCCTTTTTTAATTCATCCCTGAACATTTTTTCCACTTCCATTTCAAGCAAAACATTCTAAAACAAAACAAAAAATGATCTTCATTTCACTTCAGGCTCGCTTATCAATTTCCTGTATCCTTCGGTGATCTGCGCAGATACTGGTTTACACCGAAGATAGACACAAAATGCTGGAGTAATTCAGTGGACAGGCAACATCACTGGAGAGGGGGGGGTTTATAGTAGATGTCAGTCGATAGAGACGGCAAGATCAAGAAACGGAAGGGAGATGTCGGAGATGGTCCAAGTAAATTTGAGTGCAGGATGGAAATTGGTAGTGAAGTTAATGACGTCCATGAGTTCTGCACGGGTGCAGGAAGTAGCACCAATGCCATCTCTCCAGAGATGCCTGTCCCGCTGAGTTACTCCAGCATTTTGTGTCTTCCTTCGGTTAGCTATTGTGCCATCATTGTAGCTGAATTCTCCCTTTCCATACTGTCAAAATCTTTTTGTTAAGATTTAATACAAAATCCATTAAAACATTTATTTTCTTTCTGAGTCCCTTATCTTATATTTCAACAACGAAATACACATTTTATTATGCAATGTTAATAAATTAGATTTCAACTGTATCACTAATTTTTATTCATTTTGGTCAGTAAACAGTAAAGATATATAGTGGGTGATAAAATACAGTACTAATTCTTGGGGTTAAAGAGTTAAATTGCGGCAGATTGCTAAACTTACTTTTCATTCCCCTGAGTTTAGAAGGTTGCGGGGTGAGGTGACCGAGATCTTTAAAATGTCCTGCACTCGGGTTTATACAGTGAAATTATTTCCCCTGTCAGACAGATCCAGTACAAGGGGCAGATTCATATAATTTGAGCCAGACCAAGTGGAGTGAAATCACTTCTCATACAAAGAGCACGGTATATCAGTAACTGCCTTGCCTAAAATTATGTCTACGGTTAAGATAATTAAAATCTTCAAAATCAAGATGATAGCTCTTTATTAAGAAAGGACGCAGAGCAAAATGGATAAATGTAATTGAGATAAAGATGATGCAATTTAATACGGTCGGGCCTTTTTCCTGCTTAGTAATGCTGAACGATATCATTTCTGAAATTGAGTTTACAGCAAAGGAAGCATTTTTATCATTGTACATCACCTTTTATTTTGCTTTTCTTGTATTAGTTTAATTATATCACAATGATAATCTTTGCATTATGTATTTTTTCCTTATTCTTATTCACTACTGATACCAGTGTCACTTCTGAGGAGCTCTCCTAACTATACCCATGGTTATTTATACATTAAAGATTTTAAATCAGACATCCATTTCATACAACGATACCCATAAAATCCTGATAATTTATTTAATTAAGGGAAAATGTATTAACATAGCAAAGTTTGATTTTAATATTGGGATCTCCCCTTTTCCTGCCCTTTCTCACGTTAGGTTGATAATCATAAAATTGGTATGAAATATCTTCCACAGCTAGTCTGGTGCAGAATCAAATTCTGTGCACAAACATTAACAAGAGCAATCAGAGGTGGTAAAGAAATATAAACATTTTAATTTCCACCTTCTTAGTCCAATTGATTGCAATTTCTGCATTCATCAATATTTAAGAAAGATAAAGAGGAGGTAATAACAATTGCTTGCAGAAACTCTCAAGAATAAAATAGTAAAATGTCTCGCAGAAAATTGTATCTGATAACCGGTGCTTATTTTAAAAGTATTTTTACTCCATTTTGCACAATAGGCTCCATCTGATGCAATATTTCCCATTGGTCGCTCACTGCTTCCTGGCTAAACCACCCGTGGACATTGGTTTCACTTTCACATTCTTTCAAGCCAAGTTTCAAGTGTATCCTATTTTAAAAGCAAACAAGGTTTATTTTCTTTTAGCAGTGCTCTAAGAGCATGGCCTCCCATGCTCTACCCATCAACGTCTGACAGGGCCATTAGGATTCTATTCCCATAGCCTAGACCTTTCATTGCAAATTACCCAGACAATCCATTAAACTGGAGCACGTTATTCAACTAATGCCCTGTGCTAAATTAAAGATGGGCGAAAATATAATATCAAAGCTAACTCTCTCGTCCTCGTGACTTTCAGTTATTTTGTGCTTTTAACCGCAGGAAAAGAAAGAGAAAACGTGACCAAGTTGTGTCCATGCACCTGATTGTTTTACTTAAAAGGTTAGGTTAAAAATTCAATATTTATAGGCTGCATAAGTATTTTTCATCTTTGGTTTTCTTTCCTCTTTGTAAAATGGTTTTTTTTGCATGGTAGTTCCACACATTCCAGAAACATTCAACTGAAGGTGTGGAGGAGGCAGAATTGAATTGAAACTCATTGTCCCTGGCCTCCTGTCATGAGCTCCTTCCACCAGCAGTCACTTGGAACGCTATTGGCAGGAAAACCTTGGCCTCTGCCCCCCTATCCTATGTTTATGATGAGGTGAAGAAGGGGGGGGGGGGGGGAAGAGAAATAATTATAATACCTTACTCTTCCATTATCTGATATAGAGTGCAGTATCGTCTGGGGACCAATCCAAATAAATTTGTGGTCTGTGCATCTTAGCTACATATTGCCTGAACCAGGATAGTAGATAATTAAGTCTAGGCTGAGTCATTAAACTACAAGGGTCATCTGATGCCTAAAAACGGTTCAGTCTATGATGATCTCATTTTAGCAGACAGGTGTGACTAATGCTATGCTTATTTAAAAAAAATCTCCTGATGTCAGTTTAAATTTTGCACACAGCTAATATGTGAAGTATTGTCACTGTACTAATAACGTTAATTGTCGACTCTTCATTTCAAATCAACATTGCAACATTAAATGCAGCATTTTTTGAAGGACTGTGACAACTGTTAAATGCAGCATTATTTTGAATAAGCCTCCAAACTATAAGCCTATAATTGAGGAAAGAACATGCTGAGCAACATCTTTGAATTTTGGTTGCTTAGATAATAATTGGAGGTATTCATTGGAAATAATATTTACATGTTAATCACATTTTAATTCATTTATGATAGAGCACAAGCTTCATGAACACCTTCATGGGAAATTATTTGTACTTGGGATTCGATGTGCTCACATTGTAATATTTTCATTTTGAATTTTAACTGTTAAATATTAAAAAATCATCTCGTATTGCTACAGAGTATTGGAAACTCGGCTTATCCTTTGATCACAATGATTTATGATCTGAATGAGGTGTCTCAGATCGAGAGACAGTTTGAAACCTGTTTGAGGATAAGGAGTAGGCCATTTGGGACTAAAATGAAGAAAAATCTCTTCACTCTAAGGGGTGGTGAACCTTTGGAAGATGCCTGTAGAAGCTCGATCATTATTTCAACAGACAGTTTTTGGTGTTTTAATAAACAACTAAATGGATGAGGAGACAGGATTGTAAAATAGAACTGGGGTGGAAGATCAGTCAAGATCTTGATAAATGGCAGCAGGACTGGATGGTTCATCATATTTCTTGTGATCTAATGTTGAAATGACTGCCAATACATTATGTCTGCAGCTGCTGTTAACAACAAAATTGCATTTTTGGGTCTAGAGCTGATTTTTCTGAGAAAAAGAGAATGGTGTGAGATTTCAATTACAATACCTACGTGAAGGAAATATTTAAAAAAAAACTGCTTTGGGCAAACCAAAAATCACAACACTAGTAAATGTTGGGTTGCACCGGTAGCTTATTAAACAGATTTGTGGGTGGGGGCTGGGGGAAGGGGGGGGATAATGGTGGACAGAAGACGTATTCCCTAATAAGTCCACCACAAATCGATGAAAAAGTCTCCCAAAGGTAGAAATGTAATTCAGTGAATAAAACAACGTATCCACTCACAATTCAATAGCATTCATCATTCGTGTACAGCACACAGTGTGAGCACACCATATGCTCCCAAGTACAAAGAATTTAACAGCCAGGGAATATTATTTTCCAAATAAATTTCTACTCCTCTGTACATCAATTAAAAAGCAGTCAAAATGTAAACACTAATTGCAATAGGTAGCTTCAATTATTTTCAGGAACTGTACCAGGCCACAAACAAAGGCAACGAGGATCTTTTTAGATATCAACCCAATTCTCATTTGATTAAAATAGATAAAAGATATACCTAGCCTCGGCAAGGCCAGCAGCATAATCAAGGACGAGCCGTACCCTGGCCACTCTCTCTTTGGTGACCCTCGGACTATCCTTGATCGGACTTTTTCCATCAGAACTGCCCCCTTCATCGACTCCTTTAAGTAGAGACTAAAAACTCATCTCTACTCCCAAGCCTTTCTTGAAGTCCTCTAAGCAAGGCTTATATGTATGTAGTGATGTTTGTATTTAATCTATGAACTACTGTTGTTTGTTATACTATTCTTATACCAATGTAAAGCACTTTGGCCAACGAGTGTTGTTTTTTAAATGTTCTATATAAATAAAAGTGACTTGACAACTTAGCTGGCTTTACCTTGCACTAAATGTTATTTTTTTATCATTTATCTACACTGTAAATGGGTCGATTGTAATGGTGTATTTCTGCTGACTGCATAGCATGCAACAAAAGCTTTTCACTGTACTATATACTGAACTGTGACAATATGCTAAAGTGAAACTGAAACCTATGTAATTTGGAAGGCGGAAATATTTTTGGGTGCCTCCAGCCTATTGCACATTATAACATGTTCCATGAACATGACAGTCCTTATGATCACCATCCTATTGCCAATTCATCCTCCTTCCCACATACTGCATTTGAAATGTTGCCAGCAAGACAGGCTGGTTAAACTAAACATTTCATAAAATGGTTACATATTATGATAGTACAACTGGTATTTTAATTACTTAAAATTTCCTGAGATGATGAAATGCAGGTTGTTTATTTCCTTGGGACAGAGACATCCTTTGAATTAGACACAAAATGCTGGAGTAACTCATCGGGACAGGTAGCAACTCTGGAAAGAAGTACTGAGTGATGTTTCAGGTGGAGTACCTTCTTCAGACTGAGAGTCAGGGGAGGGGGAGACGAGAGATATGGTAGAGTAAGGTGTGAAAAGAACAGATCAAAGCAGATGTTGATCAAGGAAATGGATGTTGAAACTAGTTGGAGAACTCAGGTGGGGGGGGAAGAGAGAGAGAGAGGGGGAGGGAGAGGGAGAGGGAGAGGGAGAGGGAGAGGGAGAGGGAGAGGGAGAGGGAGAGGGAGAGGGAGAGGGAGAGGGAGAGGGAGAGGGAGAGGGAGAGGGAGAGGGAGAGGGAGAGGGAGAGGGAGAGGGAGAGGGAGAGGGAGAGGGAGAGGGAGAGGGAGAGGGAGAGGGAGAGGGAGAGGGAGAGGGAGAGGGAGAGGGAGAGGGAGAGGGAGAGGGAGAGAGAGCGAGAGAGAACGAGAGAGAGCGAGAGAGGGAGAGATTAAGTTAGAGAAATCAGTGTTCATACCGCTGAGTTGTTAGCTGCCCAAGTGAAATATGTGGTGCTGTTCCTCCAATTTACATTGTGCCTCACTCAGAAAGTGGACGAGACCCAGGACAGAAAGGTCAGTATAGGAAGTTAAAGTGTTTGGCAACTAGGTGATCATGGAGGCCTAGGCGGACTTGTTTAGCGAAACGATCGCCAAGCCTGTACTCGGTCCACTGAATCAGCCTTTCAACATCTAGATATGTCTTAAGTTGAGAACTCAAGACAAGGGAAATTATTTCATTTTGTTTACATTTTCATGTCATAACACAAATGCCTGGTACCATGGTTAGAAAATTGGCTTCATGGAAGGATGTAGTGATGGTGGAAGGTTGCTTCTCGGACTGGAGGCCAGTGATTAATGGTGTGCCTTAGGGTTCAGTCAGGGCTGGATCAACTATTAAGCAAAATAAGCGCGTGCTTAGGGCATCAAGGGAAGGGGGCCACCACAGAAATGGTAAATGGTTTACGGCACAAAATAAATCACTTTAAACTTGCTAAAATAATATTCTAAGTGGTTTATTTTATTCTTCTTTTCTTCATAAAATTTTTATTCGTCTTTATTCTTCATAAAATTTATTTTATGGTTTATTATTGTTTATATTTTGAATTACATATATATGGGGGCACCAAAATCTTTTAAGTGCTTAGGGCCTCTATGGGTCTTAATACGGCCCTGGGTTCAGTGCTGTATCCATTACTGTTTGTCATCGATATCAATGACTCGGATGAGAACATACACGGCAAGATTAGCAAGTTTGTAGATGATACAAAAGTGGGTGATTTTGCAGATAGTGAAGATGGTTGGATCAATTGCAGCATGATCTTGATCAATTGGCCAAGTGGGCTGAGGAATGATTGATGGAACAATGCAGAAAAATGGGAGGCGTTACATTTTGGGAAGTCATAAACAGTGAATGGTAGGGCTCTGGGGAGTGTTGTAGAGCAGAGGGATCTGGTAGTGCACGTGCATTGTTCCCTGAAGGTGGGGTCACAGGTAAATCGGGCAGTCAAAAAGGCTTTTGGCACATTGGCCTTCATCAGCCACAGTATTGAGTATAGACGTTGGGAGGTCATGTTGCAGTTGTATAAGATGTTGCTGAGGCCGCACTTATTGTATTCAGTTCTGGGCACCGTGTTATAGGAAAGATGTTGTCAAGATGGAAAGGGTACAGAAAAGATTTACGAGAGTGTTGCCAGGACTAGAGGGTCTGAGCTATGGGCAGAGGTTGAGTAGGCTGAGACTCTATACCTTGGAGCACAGGAGGATGAGGGGTGATCTTATAAAGGTCTATAAGATCATGAAAGGAATAGATCGGGTAGGTGCACAGAGTCTCTTGCCCAGAATAGGTGAATCGAGGACCAGAGGACATAGGTTTAAGATGAAGGGGAAAAGATTTAATAGGAATTTGAGGGGTAAAATTTTCACACTAAGGGTGGTGGATGTATGGAACAAGCTGCAGAGGAGGTAGTTGAGGCTGGGGCTATTCCAACATTTAAGAAGCAGTTGGACAGGTACATGGATAGGATAGGTTTGGAGGGATATGGACCAAATGCTGGCAGGTGGGATTACTGCAGTGTAGCTGGGACATATTGGCTGGTGTGGGCAAGTTGGTCAGAAGAACCTATTTTTTACACTCTATGACTCTATGACATACCATATAAAAATGTTACAGTAAAAATGTTTCAGCATTTGGTGAATAGAATTTGCAGGTCCTATTTTAAAAATATCCAACATGATTATGTGGGTTCTTTAATGAAATGGTTTCAATACGGATCAGAGTTTTGAAAAGCATCATCCAACATGCTGCAATCTTTTAAACTGCTGGAGTCACCTTACTGAGTTGATGTACATTGGCAGAAAAAGTTGTGGAAGTCGCATGCCTAACCTTATTTTAACTTGTTCAACTTTAACTGCTCCCCCAACAGGTTACCACTGATACTTCAGCAGCAAGGTCATATCTGGTGGATGGAAGCCAGTTTGAGTGTTCCAAATGCTTAGAGGACACGTTTTTTTTAAAACTGGACTGCCAACTTAAACCAATGATAATGTTTATTTAAATAATATATTTAATTCCACACAAAAGAATAATACATGGACATTGATCTATTAATGAGGACAAATGTGTACAGGTGTCAGGGGTTATGGGGAGAAGACAAGAGATTGGGGTTAGGAAGGAAAGATAGATCAGCTATGATTAAATGGTAGAGTAGACTTGATGGGCCGAATAGCCTAATTCTGTTCCTATCGCTTATGAACAAATTATTGGCAGTATATAATACAAACCTTTACGTAAATCAGCAAAAAATGGTTAATGTTTGATGTGGTTACCTTTAGTTAAAACTTAAAACAGTGTTAATCTGTCAATTATTTCTAAATCTACTATATATGTCATCCAGCTTTCTCTAACTAATTACATATTTGCTGATTTTTTTTTGATCTCTGCTATGAAATGTTTCCCATGGTTTTCCAAAGATAATATCCAAAACACTAATTTAGCAAATGTGCCAGTTTAGCACAAGGCTTAATATAACTGCGCCTTCCAAAATAAAAGTTAAATGGTGCAGGAATGTTATTTTAGATCTGTTATTTTAATCACGAGTGACAAATCATTTATTGGCAACCTAACGGTTATGATTCATGCAAGACTATTTGTGACTGTATCAACCAAGATATTGGTGTAACGTTAGATAAGAATACATTTAAAACCTAGTTTTTAAAAATACTAATACTTAGGAATTGCATTCTAACACAATATATTGGGAAGTTGCATTTCTTACTGAAATTTCAAATACATATTTTAGTTTTTATTTTCACTGTTTACTCTGAGCTTTATGTAGCAATGTTACAAAATTTTGAGATTTTAAAAATCAAGTCTGCAATTTATCCCATCAGATAAAGCATAAAAAGAAGTTTAATTTGACACCTAATTTACTTTCATATCTTCAGTATTAAGAAAGTTATGGCCATTTACATACTCGGAAATGAGCATCTTACTTCCCATTGCCTTTCAATTGACTTAACTCAAAAGCTGTGATCTGGAAAAGTTAAAAGTCCATAACATTCTTAAAAATTAAGAGAACTCAATGAAATTTTCAGTTATTATAGATTGAAGCATTCTGAAACAAATATTAAACAATCTTACTTGGATTACCTGAAATTAAAGCATATAATTAGTTAGTTATCTAATTGTAGCTAATTACAAAATTCAATGAGTAGATCTAAACATCTATCCATTTCTTAAGAAAAGATAAACTTTTTTTAAATTGCCTAAGTGTCCAAATAACATTCACACAATAATCCACAATATAACATAAGTTTTAAATCTCATTTTCATGAATTTCTGGGCCAAATGGAAGGAATTTAGTGTTTTATGCTGTAAATTAATGGCCATTTAAATCAACTAGCGAGTGGGTTTTAGTGGAATGCGGTGGATTAGAACGTTGCGGTTAGCGGTGAAGTCGGGGGGAAAAATACTGTTTGTTGATACATTTTTTGGGGACCCCATTTCGCAACATAAAAATATTATTAATGCCTCCCGAAAAACCAACTTTTAATATAAAAATAAAGTATTTACCTTTTTTTCTCCCCTACGCAAAATGCTTCCGGTTGTCTGCGGTCACGGCTTTTGAAGGTGATTTTTAAATTACTCTAGTTAATAAATAATCTAGAGTAATTTAAAAATACCACCATTCATTAAATGTCGGAGCGATTTTTCTTCAGCAACCAAATCGCCCGACATTCATCGATTATCCAGGCCTGTGGAAAAACGGCACTTTAAGCCCGCCCCCCTCTGCAAGGCGCCAAAGTCGCGCACACGGGGAGCGGCAGAAGTGCAGCGCCGGTAAAGGTAAGTTTTGTAACATACCTACTTTATGTGAACAAGGAATTTCATTATACTCTGGTGCATATAACCTGTATCAGTGTCTGAATACATATAGGTTTATGGTCATATAAACCCGAGTGCAAATCTTTCCAAACCTTCTAAATGCAGGGAATAAAATTCTAGTTTGTGTGACCTTTCCTTTTTAATTAACCCTTAGAAGACCAAAATTATTTTTGCTGAATTCTGCACTGCAGTCCATGCAAGGACAGTATATTGCTCTAAGGGGAGAGGGAGGGGGAGGGGGTGGGGTGGTTTCACAGAAATGTTCACATTGATCCATATGTATCAACCCCAGACTGTGGCTTAGCTCGTGTCCTCTCACCTTCTAGCTCTAGGTATAAGCTCTGACATTTCAATAGGCCTTTGGTTTACCTGTCAAAGCATTTGGTGATATTTGTTGATAGGCCCCCAAATCGCTTTGACTTTTTACTTCTTGCATGGAATATGTCCTAGTCTACAACATAAGGCTCCAAACAAAGATTTCAGGATTTGACTTGAATGGGAAAAGTTAAGTCCAGTTATTAGTGACAAAAGGCCCTGGGATGATAGTTATGGCAAGTGTATGGCATTAAATTATTATAGTTATGATAGCAATCATCATTTTAGTAATGTTAAATTATATAGATATACAACAAGACAAGTTGTATATTGTAATTGGTCCTTCTTTGTGGAATGATAATGTCCTCAGTTTTCTTTGAATATCCAATTATCATATTGAAACATTACGATCACTACAATCAATATTCTAGCCTATTAAGATTATCAATTTGTTGGCAGTTATTGAATGTGTTACTACTAAACATTTGTGGAAATTGTGTTAATTCTTCATTAAAATAATGAAAATTCAACAGAAATGTGGGTGTCACATTTAACTGTATAGAAACATAGAAACATAGAAAATAGGTGCAGGAGTAGGCCATTCGGCCCTTCGAGCCTGCACCGCCATTCAATGTGATCATGGCCGATCATCCAACTCAGTATCCCGTACCTGCCTTCTCTCCATACCCCCTGATCCCTTTAGCCACAAGTGCCACATCTAACGCCCTCTTAAATATAGCCAATGAACTGGCCTCAACTACCTTCTGTGGCAGAGAATTCCAGAGACTCACCACTCTCTGTGTAAAGAATGTTTTCCTCATTTCGGTCCTAAAGGAATTCCCCCTTATCCTTAGACTGTGACCCCTTGTTCTGGACTCCCCCAACATCGGGAACAATCTTCCAGCATCTAGCTTGTCCAACCCCTTAAGAATTTTGTAGGTTTCTATAAGATCCCCCCTCAATCTTCTAAATTCCAGCGAGTACAAACCGAGTCTATCCAATCTTTCCTCATATGAAAGTCCTGACATCCCAGGAATCAGTCTGGTGAATCTTCTCTGTACCCCCTCTATGGCAAGGATGTCTTTCCTCAGATTTGGAGACCAAAACTGTACGCAGTACTCCAGGCGTGGCCTCACCAAAACCCTGTACAACTGCAGTAGAACCTCCCTGCTCCTATACTCAAATCCTTTCGCTATGAATGCTAACATACCATTTGCTTTCTTCACTGCCTGCTGCACCTGCATGCCTACTTTCAATGACTGGTGTACCATGACACCCAGGTCTCGTTGCATCTCCCCCTTACCTAATCTGCCACCATTCAGATAATAGTCTACCCTCATGTTTTTGCCACCAAAGTGGATAACCTCACATTTATCCACATTGTACTGCATCTGCCATGCATCTGCCCATTCACTCAGCCTATCCAAATCACCCTGCAGCCTCCAAGCATCCTCCTCACACCTAACTATACCCCCCAGCTTGGTATCATCTGCAAATTTGGAGATGTTGCATTGAATTCCCTCATGATATGATATTGTATGGTATGATATTAAGTAACATCGTTTTTAAACAGTTACGCCTGCATGTTACGTGAAAAGCCCACATAGAAAGCCACATAGCCTGACCTTCAAAGTGTTTCCAGCTTTTTCTGTTTTTGTTTCAGATCTCCAGCATTGTATTTTTTTTATTTTCATTGACCAACATCACCCCAAACATGTGGGAGTTCATGTACAACCTTCACTCGCAATTCTGCTAAATCCTCTTTTCCCGCCACCACCCTCCCACTCTTTATCCGTCACTTCCCTCCCCCAACCAGTACATACACATTACTCTGACTATCTCCCACCGTTCAAGTCACCTTGCTCCTTTCCCCTCCTCCATACACTCATCTCCCATTCCTAAGTCTCATATTTCCATTTCATTCCCCCCTCTTTCCCCTCCCTCCTGTCCACTTCCACCCTGATGCCTCTATCCAGCTTTACATTTCACTCATTTTCTTTGCTTATCTGACATGCTTTTAACTCCTTTTCACCTCTACCCTTTGTCACTTATTCCACCCATCTGCCAATCAGCTCTCCATCACCTGTATCCACCTACCACTTGCCAGTATAGCTCGCTAAAATGCTGGAATAACTCAGTGGGACAGGCAGCATTTCTGGAGAGAAGGAATGGGTGACGTTTTCGGGTTGAGACCCTTCTTCAGACTCCTTGCCACTTGCTTATCACTTGCCAGTCTTTGCCCACCCTCTAGCACTTAGATATAAGCTGTGACAGTTCATTAGGCCTTTAGTATACTAGCTGTACTTGTCAAAGCTTAGGTGATCTTTGTAGATGGACTCCCAAATCTCTTTGAGTCTTTAGTTCTAGCATGAAACATAGAAAATATTCTATTCTACAACATTAGGCTCCAAAGTGGATGATTTACCATTGAAATATGAAAGACCTTATAAAAAGGGTTTATAAAATCACGAGGACAAAGATAAGTTGAATGGTTGTAGCATTTTTTTCAGGGTCGAAGAAAAAAAGAGGGCATTAGTTAAGATGAGAAGAGAAAGATTTAAAGGGGACACGAGTGGCAAGTGTTTCCACACAGAGGGTAGTGGGTATATGACACAAGCTGCCAGAGGAAGTGGTGCAACAACAAAATGGTTGCCATGGAGCAATTGGGCCAAAGGGTCTGTTTCTGTGTTGTATAACGCTATGATTGTATGACTAAGTGTAGCGTGAAGTAAGATGGCAAATGGTTGTCTTTATTGCAAAGGGTCTGTAGTTGATAAATATAATTATTTTATTATAATTAAACAGAGTGTTGGAAAGGCCATATTTGGAGTACAGAAGACAGTTTCATTCCCATTACCGGGAGCGAAATGGGAGGAGATTCACTGGGCTAATCCTTGTGGTAATAGGGTTGTCCTCTAAGAGGAAAAAAAACAAGTTGGGTCTCCATTTTTTTTAGAAGAATTGGAGATGATCTTACACAGGCATACAAGATCTGAAGGGGACATGATAAAATCAATGTTAAGATGCCTTCATGAGTGGGAGAGCCTTGAATGAGATGATCTTACAGAGACATACAAGATCCGAAGGGAACATGATAAAATAAATGTGAAGATGTCTTTATGAGTGGGAGAGCCTTGAATGAGGTGAAATGTTTCAAGATAAAGTCAGCTCACATAAAAACCGCTGCATATGGTACATGGAACAGGCCCTTCGCCCTAAAATGTCCATACAGAACACGATGCCAAGTTAAACTAATCACCTCTATTCCTTGCATATCCACATGCATATCTAAAGGGCTCTTCAATGCCAATATTGTATCTGCCGCCACCATCACGCCCGGCCGCATTTTTCAGGGACACACCACTCTGTAAAAAAACTCGCCCTGCACATCTCCTTTAAACTTTCCCCCCCTATGATCTTAAACTTACGCCCTTTAGTCTTTGACATTGCAGAGGGTAATGAAACTTTGGAACGTTCAACTTTGGAGAGTGGTGGAGGAAGATAAATCATTATAATAATTTTAAGTGGCGGTAGATCATTTAGTGAAAGATCTGGGAACTGATGGCGATGGTTATCTGGCACAGAGGAAGACTAGCCTGGGCAGCCTTGATTGTATTGAATGGTGGGGTATCCTTGACAGACCAAGAGGCTTACTGGTGCGTGAGCTTAGTTGCCGCTGACTTTTCCTAATACATCATCTCCTTTAACTATACTGAGAGCGATACATCTGATGGAGAGAAACATGATCACAGGGGATTCCTTCATTACCTACCTCTTCTAATATACCCATTACAATAGATAACACTCAAAGTTAGTCGGGCCGAGGTCGGTGCCGCGAGCCAGCAATGTTTAACTCTAGTCACACGGGCCAACTTAGATCAGGCCAAGATTTGCCTCAATGGTGCAACAGAAATAAGGGGTTGAATTGTCTTATTTGTAATATAGAAACATATAAAATTCTTAAAGGATTGGACAAGCTGGATGCAGGAAATATGTTCCCCATGTTGGGGGGGTCCAGAACCAAGGGTCACAGTTTAAGAATAAGAGGTAGGCCATTTCGGACTGAGATGAGGAAAACCCTTTTCACCCAAAGAGTTGTGAATCTGTGGAATTCTCTGCCACGGAAGGCAGTGGAGGCCACTTCACTGGATGTTTTAAACAGTTGGATTTAGCTCTTGGGGCTAACAGAATCAAGTTATTAGGGAAAAAACAGGAAGGGGGCACTGATTTTGGATGATCAGCTGGCTGGAAGGGCCAAATGGCCTAATCCTGCACCTATTTTCTGTTTCTTTGACCTTACAATTCAGACAGGAGAAAAATTAGACTTAATATTGACCTGGAAATTAGGGATGTTGTGATTACAGCTTGTGCAATTAAAAGATAAATAGTTATAAATAACATATAAGGCTCCATTTTAATCCATTATGACATGCAGATGCACAATGCTGCCATACCAGCTCTCCACTGTACAGATAACAAAGTATTTTTGCTTCCATTCCTAATTCCAGACTCTGATCTTGCCACGGGCCGAGATAAAAGTCAATTTTTCAGAAATGTAGCTTGCTGGCAAATTTCTTTGACAGCCTGCTAGTTCAGGAAATGTACAGTTTTGAAAATTAAATCCATTCATTTCTCATAATATAACCCGAATCATAAAAATGATGTAGTAAACAGAACTGCACAAAGTACCATTATAATTATCAATAAATTGCTTAAAGTATATGATCCATGTGTTCCATTGCGTGTTTAAGTTATATTGCAGATGTTACATGCTAGATTGGAAGGCATTTATCATACATCCTGACTGTCTCATTTAATATTGGAACATGTGACAATTTTTAATATGTTGTGACCCATGAATAATTATTATTTGACAATGATGATAAATTATCATTTGTATTTCTTTTATGGCTTTGTAATTTATCTCCAGATTTTCTGCCTAGTCAGATGCAGCATGCATCATTACTCATCAGGAGTGTATAATATCAAATCCTACATACCGAGCACAAAATTGTTGTTCCATTAATTTCATTTATCAGATGGAAAATTGTAGGATTGCAGAAGTAATAACAATTGTACCAACCTTGTAAATATGTACCCATGAAACTGATGTTGATGCAATTTTCAAAACGGCTTCCTTTCTCCATTGGAATCTAATAATTTTGTACTAATTGTACCAATACTTAATGTCTAAGGTAACTACAAAAAAACCCACGATTTTCACATAATTGATCTTTGCTGTGCAAATTTGTCAAATCTATGTCCTACATTACCTCAGTATTGGGTAATCTATGTCCTGAATTCTAGAACAACTCCACAAAATATAATTATTCATTTTTTTAACAGTCTAATTGATAGCCATTGTTAACTCAACCTCTTGCTCGAACCTTGCTGCAATATAGAGAATAGAGAAGTCAGAATAAAACTGGAAAAGTGTGCTTTTCTGCCTCTCCTTTTTCCTCCCACTACCTTGCCCTGAAAATGTCCAGACTCAGAACATCCATCCATTAAACATAACTGCGTTTTTTTCTTTGCAGTTAAAGAAAAGGTGAATTAGTATCCCAAAGCTTCTGTCAAAATAGACTTCTATGTTACTTGAAATATTTAGATCATCCTTCTCGATAATTATCATTCTAATCTTTCAACCTTTTGTCCAACCGGATATTCCTGCAATTTATTTCCAAGATTTTCATTAATCCAAAAATAACTCCTGCTGCAAATGTGCGCCATATCTCCACTGGTTTACAAGACACACTTTAATCTGTTTGTTAACAAGGCTTCTCAATTTCATCTTGCTTCTTCCAATTATTTTTTTGCTTTGAGATATCCATTGAGGGAATATGTTTACAGCCTCATTATAAACCTCTCAACAATTTAACATCTTGAAGTATATTCCATATCAGTAAATATTTTCAAATGAAATTATTCAGTTCAGTAAATATTTTTTTTATGTCTTAGATTCATGAGAGCTGTAGAATTAATGTTAATATCTTCAATGCTTATTAATCGAGTAACATATTACATGCTATAATAAAAAATACCTATTGATAAAACTGCTTCCTAATTCAACCTATTTCTAAAATCGATCCTTAATGAACTTGCTCACATCTGTTGCATATTTACAGATTTACTTTCTATTCTCTTCTGTTAATAAACACTCCATTTACAACCACATACTTGTCATTATTCTCAGGTAATATGCATCAATTCACATCAAAATCCTTCCTAAATACCCTGCCTTCTGGTTTAACAGGTACAGATCCCATTGTAACCTGTCCCTCTTGCTCTTTTATCATACATCATGGAGTCTGTGCGGCATGGTGGCACAGCAGTAGAGCTGCTGCCTTTCAGCACCGGAGACCAGGGTTCAATCCTGACTACAGGTGCTTGTCTGTATGGAGTTTGTACGTTTTCCCGATGACCTTTGTTGGTTTTCACCGATATCTTTGGTTTCCTCCCACACTCCAAAGATGTGAAGGTTTGTAGGTTAATTGGCTTGCTATAAATGTAAATTGTCCCTAGTGTATGTCGGATAGTGTTAATGTGCGGGTCAGCGTAGACTCGGTGGGCCGAAGGGCCCGTTTCTGCGCTGTATCTCTAAACTAAATTAAAAATAAAGTCACAGTCAGTGTGGAAAGCCCCTTTGGCCCAACTTGCCCACAATGGCCAACATGTCCCAACTACACTAGTCCAACCTGCCCGCATTTGATCCATGTCCCTCCAAACCTGTCCTATCCATGTCCCTGTCTAACATTTTCTTAAATGTTGGGATAGACCCTGCCTTCACTAGCTCCTCTGGCAGCTTGTTCCTACACCCACCACCCTATGTGTGAAAAAGTTACCCCTTAGATTCCTATTAAATCTTTTCCCATCACCTTAAACATATGGCCTATGCCCTCAATATATATTCCAGCCACCAAAATTACAAGACTGTAATTAGAAATGCTGTTCTGTAAATAGCGGGACTACAAGACCATAATAGATGTCACCCCAAAGGAAACTTTCCCTCTAATTGTCAACTTCTGGTTTTTCATCACAAAAATAATTTAAATCCAGCTGGACATTTGTGAATGGTTTTCCCAACCAAATTCCTCTCTCCTTGTTTCATTGCTCATGGCGAACAGTAGTGACTTGAGTCGGGGCATGGTTCAACAACCAGAGCCATCTTACAGAGAAGATATTGCTTCACATGTGTTCTAGGTGTTAAAAGTATAGGCAGATTACCGATTTATATCCTTAAATTTTTTTTTTTTTAAACTTGACTCTGCTATCCCAAATTTCATTTGGGATTATAAAACCCATAGAATACAGAAATGACATTTATATAAATCTAAAGAAAATGGAGGATTCGCACTCCACAATTTCCTTTTCTATTACTGGGCGACTAATATTAAGCACTTAATCTACTGGATGGATGATACATGTCAACAGATTGTTCGCCTTTTAATATTGGCGCGATTCTTCTTTCTCGAACACATCGGAATAAATCAACGTATGAGCAAAATCCGATAATACAGAGCACCCTACGAATTTGGAAACAGTTGAAAGCCTCAAACTGAGAAATGTCTCTCTCCTTTTACCAATCACTAACAATCCGTCGTTTAAACCATCTACTTTAGATAAGGCGCTTGCACAATGGAAAAACTCACAAATTAAAACGCTGGAAGACCTCCACGAGAAGGGAATTTTCCTCTCGTTTCAAGAATTACTGGAGAAATATCATTTGAAAGTAATTTTTTTAGAAATATTCAAATTTGAGACTATGTGAAAACACCTACACAACACTGTCATTCTATGGGCCCCGATATATTAGACGAATGCATGAATAGCCAGGCGGATGCAAGTAAGTTAATATCCTACATTTACAATACCCTTTTAATTGCACACATCCCATCTCCTGAAATGCTTAGGCGAGCATGGGAAGATGAATTGGGTTTATTAATCTCAAAGGATAGCTGGGAGGAAAGCCTTCTATACATACATTACTGCTCTCTCAATGTTAGGCACTCCCTGAATGAATTTAAAATACTACACAGGCTCTACTATTCAAGGACCAAAGATCTTCCCAAACATCTCTCCTATTTGTGATAAATGTCTCCTCCAAGAAGCGACTATAACCCATTATTTCGCTTCCTGTATAAAGTTTCAAAACTTCTGGAGGGGAATATTTGGTACCTTCTCCAAAATACTTTAAATTAAATTGGAACCAGATATAAAACTGATCACATTAGGTATGTCAGAGGCCTGCTCTAAGCTAACGACGTTTCCTCAATTACGGCCTAATAATGGTGACAAAATTAATACTCAAATTTTGGAAACAGACAACAGTCCTTATAGTGCAGATGTGGATTACTGCTATGTCCAAGACACTGCATTTGGAAAACACCAGGCTTGTCTTGGCGGAAAAACCAGATCAATTTATTAAGACATGGTTACCTTTTACTGAATTTCTGCAACAACAGAATGGTTAAACACTAATTTATATTTAAATCCTACGCCGGGGATGGGTGAGGGAGGTATTTCTCCATCTTTCCTTTTCTTATTTCTTTTCTCCTGCACCTCTTTGGGGGCTTAGGGGTCTTTTTCCTGCTCTTTTGTATTTTACATTTTTTTCTTCATTCTTTTCTTTCTTTGTTTTCCTTTTTTTCCTGATTTAGGTTATAAGGTTAAAAATTGGGCTGTGCAATAGTTGTATAGATTAGATAGATTAGATTAGATTAGATTAGATTACCTTTATTGTCATTCAGACCTTCCGGTCTGAACGAAATTTCGTTGCCTGCAGTCATACAAAAATTCAAAATAACTTAAAAATAACAAAAACACACAAATTTAACATCCACCACAGTGAGTTCAGCAAACACCTCCTCACTGTGGTGAAAGGCAAAAGTCTTAGTCTTTGTCTCCTTCCCTCCTTGTACTCCCTCTGCGCTGAGGCGATCCAGGCCTCTGGTGTATTGTCCCTGCCGGGTGTTGGTACCGCTGCCGCCACCGGAACGCCGGAATGCCGCCGCCGCTCCAAATCGGGCCGCCGCCTCCACCGGAATGCCGCCACAGCTCCAGGCCGGTCCGCCGCTCCAAATCGGGCCGCCACCACCGGAACGCCGGAATGCCGCCGCCGCTCCAGGCCGGTCCGCCGCCGCTCCAGGCCGGTCCGCCGCTCCAGGCCGGTCCGCCACAGCTCCAAGTCGTGCCGCCGCCGCCAGGCCAGTTCAGTCGAGCCACCGCCGCTGCAGCGAACGCCGCCCGAGGCCGTCAGCTCCACCATTAGGGCCTCAGCGCAGACGGAGACAGGGGGATACAACAAGAAAAGGTTGTATCCCCCCGAAGGAAGGGACTAAGCCCTGTTTCTCCCACCCCCCCCCCCCATACAATCTAATAAACTAACTAAACTAACATAAACTAAACAGACATAAACAAAAACAAACAAAAAAAAAGAAAAAACAGATGGACTGCAGGCGAGCCGCAGCTGCCAGGCAGCGCCGCCACTTCCGGTATAACTGTTATGTCGATTGATTTATCCTTGTACAATTGCTTATAATAAAATAAATTAAAGAACAAAAAGTATGGGCAGATTATGAGTGGATGTGAGGAAGCGGAGGCTATGACTGGCTTTTTCTGTTTCTAGTTGTCTCACTGAATATTTAGGCTATGCTGTTACTTCCATAAGTAGACCTTAAGTCTCCTGCATTCAAGAGTGCAACCTTTCGTTTCTCAGCATAAACAGTGCCACTATCACAACAGAAAATCTATACTCTATGCACAGTCTGCGAGAATACATCACATACCATCCTGTGAACTTTCTTCTTTTCAAAATTATCTGCATGAAATCTCAGCAATTTGAGATTTGGGTTTTGCTCTAATCAATTTATTGATGAAGTTCTACCACTGAACATTATACACTTTTGTCAGTATCCGAGAAAACAAAAGATGCACCATTTTCTATCGAAGCCTGACTGTCGAACGGAATTTCTTCTACTGCAAACTTGCTCTATTCAAGCTCCTTGATCAAACAACTGAGATGAGGAAAAAGCATTTCACCCAGAGTTGTGAATCTGTGGAATTCTCTGCCATAGAAGGTAGTGGAGTCTAATTCATTGGATGTATTCAAGAGAGAGTTAAATATAGCTACTAATCAAAGGATATGGGGAAAAAGCAGGAACAGGACATTGGTCATTGACAAATCCACACCTGAAGAGTGTTTCTGATCTGTCAGACAGATGTTTGGGAGTTTTTATCTTTAGTATAGAGAGAATTCTTCTGTCATCAGCTGCGAAGGTCTTCCTTGGCCTGTCAGTCCCTTTGCGATTAGTAAGCTCACCAGTGCTCTCTTTCTTCTTAATGATGATTTTCAAACAGTTGATTTGGTAAGCCTAAGGTTTGGTTGATGTCTCTAACAGTTTTATTCTTGTTTCTCAGTCGCATAATGGCTCATTTGACTTTCATTGGCACAACTTTGGTCCTCATGCTGATAAACAGCAATCAAAGTTTCCAAAGTTGATGGGAAGATTGGAGGAAAGAATAGGTGCTGAGAGCTCTCTTATACCTGCATTAAGGAGGCATTTAAACACACCTCGGCAATTACAAACACTTGTGAAGCCATGTGCCCCAAACATTATGGTGCCCTGAAATGGGGGGACTAGGTATAAACACAGCTTAATTTCTACATGGTGAAGCCAAAATGTATAAAAATACCCTTTAATAAAATCCGACAATGTGCACTTTAACCACGTCTATCTTTTTCTATTACAAATCTTAAATTGTAGAGTACGGAGGCAAATAAATAAATAATGGTTCTTTGTCACAAACATTATGGAGGTCACTGTAGCTATGTGGTGAAAGAGAGAAAGTTTAATGGAGATGCGCGGGGCTTTTTTTTAACATAGGGAGTTGGTGGAGCTTGGAACGCATTGCCTGGGGTGCAGATGCAATAGTGGCGTTTAAGAGGTTTTTAGATAAGCACACAGAAGTGCAGGGGATAGAGGGAAATGGATCACATACAGGCAGATGGCATCATGTTTGGGCCATGACATTGTGGGCGGAAGGACCCATTTCTGTGTTGCACCGTTCTATGTTCTGTCTCTGATTGTTGCTGACTGTGTTTGTACCCAAGGTTACATCCCAATGTAATCAATCCTTTACAATATTACTAGGAACCACGTAATTCACTCTTCATTGATAAATGCTCTGTCAAATTCTGCATTAACCATTTGTATGCTGATTTTTAGCATATAATAAATAATAATAATAATAATAAAGACATTTGCTTCAAAACCAAACTCTTCCAGGAATGTGCAGGAAGGAAGGAACTGCAGATGCTGGTTTAAACTGAAGATAGATACAAAAAGCTGAAGTATCTCAGCGGGTCAGACAGCATCTCTGGAGAAAGGTGACATTCCGGGTCGAGGGCCTGACGCAGGGTCTCGACCAGAAACGTCACCTATTCCTTTTCTCCAGAGATGCTGTCTGACCCGCTGAGTTATTCCAGGTTTTTGTATCTATCTTCCAGGAATATATGTTCTACTAGGGGGTGCTAGATACTGATCTCGTGAAGGACCCTAGCTCAGCTCTTGTCCTCATCCCATAAAACCAACTGTTATGTCCCAACTGTGGCCTTCAATGGGAGCAACAAAGCTTCCATACACCATGGAACTCACAAATTTGATAGAAACAAGAACTATAAAATATATTCAAGCAAGTCACTGGTGGAGGAACTTTAACTCTTCCTGAACACCCAAAAATGTGGAAGTGCCTCAAAGACCTAAAAAAATTGCAGGCAAGGTACCAGTGTTGGCAGGCCATGCTTACTATTTTAAGTTTATCTTCACAAAATTCCAGTAAATTTGTGGAAAATGTAAATATGAACAATTTTTATCCAAATAAATTGATAGTAAATGGTTCACCAATTTGATACTTCTCCACAATCAATTTTCTTATAATCCAATTTATTTAGTTATTCTTGTGGGAATTTCAATTCCATAAGAGATTGTAAATATCACATTTCTTGATATTAAGACTCTAAGGTCTGGGTTACAAACATATGGGACCCAAACATTTTAATTATTAGTTACACCCGAGTATTGGTGCTATGTGTACGGAGTTTGTAAGTTCTCACCATGATCATGTAGGTTTTCTCCGACTGCTTAGTTTTTCTCACTCTCTCCAAAGACATACAGATTAGTAAGTTAATTGGCTTCGTATGAATGTAAAAATTGTCCTTAATGTGTGTAGGATAATGTTAACGTGCTGGGATCACTGGTGGGCGCCGACTCGGTGGGCCGAAGGGTTTGTTTCCACGCTGCATCTCTAAACTAAAACTAATCTATTTGCAAAGTCATATTCAATGACAAGTGAATGAAGAAAATATAATCTATAAAACTCTGTCAACCACCAATGGGGTTTCTGCATTGAGAAAGTTATAGGGATGGCCTAACAGTTGAAAATGAATGGAAATTCTATTTTTTACACTGAGATCGAAATTATATTCTTGGTGGCAACTTCATCAGCTAGAGTGCAGTCCTAACCTCGCAACTTCCTCACTGGAGACCTCTGAAATGTCTTTAATCAGACTTTATCTTGCACAAAACGTTGTGCCCTTTGTATTGTAATCATGTATTGACCTTGATTGTAATCATGTGCTGACCTTTCTTTGACTGGGTAGCATGCAAACAAAAGCTTTTCACTGTACCTCAGTACATGTGACAATAATAAACCAAACTAAAAAAAATTAAAATAGGAATCCAAATGAAGTTCATAAATCACTGGAAGATCAGAAACTATAACATTTGGATGAACTTCATTTCCAAACCATTTACAGTTGAGCGAGGTTGCAAACTGGGTGCCGAGTTATTCAAAATCCATTCATGATTTTTAGTGGCTCAAGTGGAAATAGTTTTAACTATTGGCAACGTTTCATATCTTGTTTCTGCTATCCTCATATGTTATTTGCACAACTCCAGATGAAGATCCCGTTCACATCCAGTGTATATGACAAATAAACACTCTTGAAGTTATTGGATTGCAACTCACTTATAGTTTTTTTATTCCCAATTGTCTCACATGATTGGAAATGTCATAGCCAACGGTACTAGAATCACTATTTGGTCCTCCACCCACCTGCCACCACAATCCCAAACACATCACCACACAACATTCTAGCTATTTGAGTGAACAAAAAACAGTTATAAAATCTGGGCCTTTTCTGTACTGTTCAGTATGAGCACCACACAATATAATTTTCCTTCTAAACTGTTGGAGGAGCTGAGTCGGATAACAATTGTACCAAAAAATCTCCCCAAAGTTAAAATAAACCCTTTGTTTTCCAGAGCACTGTAACATATCTGATACTGCTTTACATCTCATCCTACCCTTACAACAGTCACTACATTTCAAAAGTGCTTACTTAAAGCATTTTTGAGAATCTCTAGTCTTAGAAGAAACTGTATAAAAGTCTGAATTGTAAAAATCTTTACATGTACCATTGAAACCAATACAATATATATAATGTGTTGTTATATTATATAATATATGTATTATATATTACATAATATATGTATTGTTATATATTATAATATGTGTTCTTCATCCCCTTCCCAGTTCTCCCACTACTTTTACTGTCTCCGCCTGCATTCTATCTTTGTCCCACCCCCTCCCTGACATCAGTCTGAAGAAGGGTCTCGACCCGAAATGTCGCCCATTCCTTTTCTCCAGAGATGCTGCCTCACCCGTTAAGTTACTCCAGCATTTTGTGTCTACCTACATATATAATAAAAGATGTGTTCTATAATTTAACAGCGTAAAACCTCTTGGATATTTTTATGAAGATTGGTTTTAAAAAAACTTGCAGGCAGAAAAGAGATATACTAATCAGAAACAGTAAAGAAAACACAATCCATTTCTAAACAAAAAAAATCATTACCGGTGTTTAAATAAAAACAAGCTTGATTCTTAAATGTCTATGAAGGAAGATGGAAATGTGGATTGCATAGCGTTGATGCTTTTAAACAATGTTGCAATAGAAATAATATTTTAGCAATGGAATTATAATCAACTAAATTTGCATTTACATCCCTACAGCCTCCTGTACATTTAACAATCATGTACTGCTGACCATTTAAAATTATTTGTGTACTAGTGCATGTCATGCTCAATCATATCATTAACAATTCTCACTTCAGCAAGCATTCTTTCAACTTTGAGGTCAACTGTGGTGTAGAAAATTCAAGGGAAATATTTAGAGATTTGTGGAACAAAGACTGGGGAAGACAAGGGGTGAAACTGGTGCACAGAAATGAGAATGTCACACAAAAGGGCCAAAACTATTTGAGCAGGGACAGGCAATACTTTGTCTGCATGTTTAAAGTTAACTCTTATTATCGCAAGTAGACAAAAAATGCTGGAGAAATTCAGCGGGTGGGGCAGCATCTATGGAGAAAAGGAATAGGCGACATTTCGGGTCAAGACCCTTCTTGATCACTAATAGACTGATTTATTGTTATATCAGAAAATATAACAGCAACACTTCCATCTCTTTGTGACTAAATACATTGTACATTGGTGAGATGAAATCCTCAAGTTTTAAATTGTTGTACCTCAAATAATAGTGTCTTTCATCATACCCAAAAAACGATGAACTCTCACTGCAATCAGACTTTGTAACCTGGTGAGAAGTGAAATATTGAAAACATTTGACAGAAATTACCAAAAGCCATCACAAGGTCATGTGTCAGAATATTAGTCCTACAATATCTGCCATTGCAAACAAATCTGGCGATAAACACACCATATAAGTATAATTTTTGTGGTAAGACAAGACAAAAATTGTCATACATTTTTGTGTGCCTGCACATAATTCAAAGAGGGACATTGTAATCTTTATTTAATTAGTGAAAATAATTTAAAGATTGAATTTTGCAATTTTTGGATCAACATCCTGTGTAGCTACAAATTAACTATTCACCATGTCCTTCTGACAGCCTAAGAGATTCATTCTTGTATGTATTATACTGCTGGAGCCTGCATGAACACTCATCTGGTGCCAAGAACAGCAGATGAAATCAATTGTAGAGGTAATAGTATTTTCTAATACATTTGCCTTTGATCTATTGATTCAAACAAAAATTCTTCAAACTAATAGAGCAACAAACTAATAAAGAGAAGGTGGCAGAATGCCTGGGAGAGTAATTTCAAAATCAGGGTGAGATAATTTAAGGTTTTATTGGTATTGATTTATTATTGTTACATATACTGAAATACAGCGCAAAACTGGTTTGCATGTCTTCCAGGGAAATCATACTATACACGAGTACAACAGATAAAATAAATTGCGGGGAAAAGAGAAAGGAAACAGCTGAAAAAATGTGGTTAAAAATAAACAAATACAAGGCCCATAAAGTGGTTGATTGGGAAATTGGGAATCCATCCTTAGCATAGAAGAGAACCATCTAAGATTCTGATAACAATGGAAAAAAAGCAGATTCTTGAATCTGTAGAGAGGGATATGGTTTAAAATGAAGAGCGGACCACGAAGGGACAGGACATTTGACAAATAGAATAATGGTGACTGTATTGAGTTTGTGATTTTATTGAGTTAGAGAATTATTTAGTTAAGTAAGAATCTAGTATTTCAAACCCGAACAGGAACAAATTACATATGCATGAAACCAAGAGAGGTTGGAAAATGACTTAAAATGCAAAAAACAAAACAAAAACAGCAGCTGGGAATCAGAAATTAAAAACAGAGTTTTTATTTCAGTTGTGACAAAAGATCATTGACATGAAATGTTAACTCTGTTTTCCTTATGACTTGTTAAACAAGTCTAACATTCATTTTGTATCAAAAGATCTTTTAAGCAACAATTTATAGACAACATTAAGTACACATCCCTTGAAGGAATAAAATTAACAAAAAAACATATTACAAATAAAAGAGAATGTAAACAGTCCCTTCAATGGAGAGACCGACGCATGTACAATGGGAACTGAGGACATGCTGGAGATGTTAACAAATAGTTTTCATCTGGTTTCATACTAGAAGACATGTAAACATTCTGTATTTAATGGAAACCAAGGGTCCAGTGGAAGGAGGAAGTTAAGAAATTAGCATTGGTAAAGGGAAGACAGACACAAAATGCTGGAGTAACTCAGCAGGACAGGCAGCATCTCTGGAGAGATGGAATGGGTGATGTTTCAGGTCGAGACCCTTCTTCAGACTGTAGGGTCTCGACCCAAAAAGTCACCCATTCCTCCACACCAGAGATGCTGCCTGTTCCTTGAGTTACTCCAGCTTTTTGTGTCTGTCTTCGGTTTAAACCAGCATCTGCAGTTCCTTCATTACACATATTGGAAAGGGAAACTGGATTGACCACAAACAAATTGCTGAGACGTATTGTCCTAGATCTAAAGGGTTAAAAAAAACATGTGCTTACAGTGATGTAGATGTTTTGTATTTGATTTTTCAAAATTTCTAATATTTTTAGATGGTTGCCTTCTATTGGAACAGAACAAATACAGTGCTAGTTTTCAAGATAGTTTAGTGCCTGCAGGCTAAATAACAGGAGGGAGAGTTACTGACACAGCATCCTTTATTACATGCACTTAACTCCCAACTAACAGCAATAATTTATGAAAAATTGTCAAACTGACATTCAATTGTTAAAAGGAAAAGACAGTCATATATTCTACAGACAGGAGAGAAGACCATAAAAATGGAACCATAAACTTAGTATCCTGTTACCAGTCGTAACAAAATAGTTGGAATATATTAAGAACCTGGTAACAGAATATTAAGAAAGCGTCACAACATGAAATATTGCCTGTCCATATCCACCAAAGATACTGCCTGGCCTGCTGAGTTCCTACAGCACTTTGTTATCTACACAGGAGTCTAGATAACCATCTTATGACTGAGCAAAGTCAACGTGGGTTTATGGAAAAAAAGTGTGTGATAAGTACTAACGGTTAGATTATACCCTTCAAAGTAGGGGGTAAGGCGGGGGGGGGGGGGGCGGGGGGGGGGGGGATGGGAGGTAGTAGATGTGGTGTGTTGAATTTTAAGTTCTATTTCATTAAACACCATTAAGATAGTAATCACATAAATTTTACATCTCAGCCTCAGGATAAGGAATCAGGACCCGAGAACTAAGGTGAGGGGATATAGCTTCACCCAGTGAGTTGTGGATCTTTAGAACAGTCAATTTCAGGAAAATGAGTATATTCAAGACAAAGGTCAATAGATCTTTGAAAAATATATAGTGCCTTGTAATAGTACCTGTCTCAACCACCTCCTCTGACAGCTTGTTCCATATACCCACCACCCTCTGTGTGGAAATGTTGCCCCTCAGGTTCCTATTAAACCTTTCTCGTCTTAACTTAAACCTGTGTCCTCTGGTTCTCGATTCCCTTACTCTGGGTAAAAGTCTGTGCATCTATATTATCTACGAGACTAAGTAGGACCCGTTGTGTCCCTGTCACACAGGAGGCTTGGTCCCCTAACGCAATATTCCACCACTCACCCATAGCCCCCAACTGCACAGGCACAGCTAATTTCCCCTCATCCCTAGCACTCTCTCCCCTCCTCTTCACCTTCCCTCTTCTTTCCCCTCTCCGCCTCCACTTCCCAAATCCCTCCCGCACCCCTCTCTCCATCTCCTTATCCCAACCCTCAGTCACTCCCTCCCTCCTTCCATAACTCCTCTCCCCTCCCTACCCCCCTCCTATCTCTCCATCCCCCACCTCCCCTACTCACCTCCCCCACTCACCTCCCCCTATCCCTGCTCACCTCCCCCCTGCCCTCTTCTCCCTCTATTCCCCTCATCCCCCACTCTCCCTCTGCTCCCTCGTTTGCCTCTCCTCTACCCTCCCCTCCCCCAATCCCTCCCAAACCTCTCCTTTCCCCTACTCTCAGTCACTCCCTCCCTCTATAACTCCTCTCCATAATTCCTGGTGATAACGTGCAGTTTTTACGATTTTTGAACCTCGGTAACTTTTACAACATACTACCGATCGGATCGAAATTTGGTGCACCCGCAGCACAGGATAACGGTGAGTGAGCAGACAAAAAATCGTAGCGCTATCGTGTATCCTTTTGGCGCAAATAGAAAAACTGCGCAAACGGAAGAGCAAAAGAACAGAGTTTTAGTTATGTAAAGATTTTCGTCATGATCTTATACACCCCTATACTATCATGCCCCATCCACCTGCTAGTTCTTCCCAATAGCTCAGGCCCTCAAGACCTGGTAACATCCCAGTCAAACCTCTCTGCACTTTATTTGGACACTTTAGCTCTCACATACAATATTTCCTCCAGCTTTGCATCTATGCAAATCCCATAGAAATTTTAGATCAATGCCATTAATTTAAACTCAAGAGTATAATAACCTCTCTGCTTAATCTCTGCTCATACAGGAAACCAACCATCCCAGGATTCAATCTAGTGCTTTATTTTCCTGCACTTCCTTTGCATAAATCATTTCAGGAACAACCAGATGTGTGTTGCATGCTCTTGTGATGCCATGCATGCATTGTTACATGGAGGACTCAATGGGAAATCAAGGAGCAAGGAATGTTTGTTAAGCTCACGATACTGCCTTGAGTGTAATTTTGTGATGATACTCCTATAGTACACATAAACTTGGTGCTATTTTCTAAAATGTTTGATTTTGAATCTATGGAGATACCCAGCTGAATTTAGAACATTGAGCACATGAACAGGCTCTTCAGCACACCTGAGGGTTGGGGAGGTGGGGGATGGAGAGATAGGAGGGGGGTAGGGAGGGGAGAGGAGTTATGGAAGGAGGGAGGGAGTGACTGAGGGTTGGGATAAGGAGATGGAGAGAGGGGTGCGGGAGGGATTTGGGAAGTGGGGGAGGAGAGGGGAAAGAAGAGTGAAGGTGAAGAGGAGGGGAGAGAGTGCTAGGGATGAGGGGAAGTGAGCTGCGCCTGTGCAGTTGGGGGCTATGGGTGAGTGGTGAGAATATTGCATTAGGGGACCAAGCCTCCTGTGTGACAGGGACACAACGGGTCCTATTTAGTCTCGTAGATAACATAGATGCACAGACTATTACCCAGAGTAAGGGAATCATGTAGTGATTATGAAGGTCAGGCTAAACTAATCTCATCTGCCTGCACATGATCCGTACTCTCCATCCCCTGCCTATCTGTGTGTCTAAGAACCTCCTGATAGAAACATAGGAAATAGGTGCAGGAGGAGGCCATAGGGCCCTTCGAGCCAGCATGTCATTCATTGTGATCATGGCTGATCGTCCGCTATCAATAACCCGTGCCTGCCTTCTCCCCATATCCCTTGACTCCACAAGCACCTGGAGCTCTATCCAACTCTCCAGCAGACAAGAGCCACTATCGCAGCTGTCTCCACCATTACCTTCAGCAGTGCGTTCCTGGCACCCACTACGCTCTGTGTAAAAGATTTGCCCTGCACATCTATCCGCTCAAAATGGTAGCATATTTGAAAATAATAGGTGAATATTGAGATATATCTGAAGTTGTAACCAGATATTAAACATGTCATCAGATATGGCCAGGTAATATCTTACATACTGGAAGAATACTCTTCAACCGAACCAGAAGATTATATATGTATACAACTGGGTTTAAATGTCTTCAGTGCAGAAATAATTATATGAAAAATCAATCCATTCTGAAAGAAATGTAAAATGCCCTAATCATAATACTAATCATCTGGCTTTGAACAGAGCAGTCAAAATTTTGCTTGCCCATCAGAAAATTTCCATTATACATATTGGGCACCACAAGCAAATATAATTTATTCCCAGAGTTTTGTTGCCTTGTCTTATGCTACAGAAATATTGGAAACTTTAATTATATAATCGTACAGATGGTTACGGCATTGTCACAGGCCCTTTGACCCACCAAATCCACACAGTCACTGTGTAATCTCCACGCAGCCAGCACCTGGTGCTACATAGCAGGGCCTCTATTAACTGTGACACTGACAAGACTTTCAATTAAATGACAGCATCAGCAAAGGAACTTCGGTCCTTGCGGTGATACCCTATATCAAAACTCGGTCCATATACAAGTTCTGTTGGACTGAGTAGAAAGTATGTTTTCTCATTATTCACCCACAACATTTATTTTATGGCTTAATTCGAAAAAAGAACATTATTTGCAAATTGCAATTATAGCTAATTTTTGGTTTGCTGCTGTTACACAAGCAATCTGGATTGTGTGCAGTGCAACAAACTCATAATAACATTCACCCAAGTTCACAAGTCAAAGGAGCAGATGTAGGCCATTCGGCCCATCGAGTCTACTCCGCCATTCAATCACAGCTGATCTCTATATCAATCTTGCGAAATTCTTACAAGCCAATATACCTTCACAACCTGTACAGGTTGAAGTTTTGTACCATCGAAAGATTGTTTTGGTGAAGCTGTCAGTGAACTCTTGGGAATGTTGTCAGTCTCCCTGGTAGGCTCTTCTTTGCTGATGTGAGGTCCCTGATGATTATAATCCCTGATCAGAGTTTGCTGTTAGTTGTTTGAGAACAGTGATGCCCATCAGCATTTGCCATCTGTCGCTGCAGGACATATCTACCCCTCAGAACATCCGAATTGTTGACACTAGAGCTATAAAGGAACTTCAGCTATCAGGAACTGTCGCTTTGAGAGCTCTGACTATAGACTGGCAGTGGCATAGCTAACTGGGCTGTAACCTCACAGCTCCAATGACCCATGTTCAATCCAGACCTCCGTTGCTGTCTGTGAGAGCTTGAATGTTCTAACAGTGACCATGTGTGTTTCCTCCAAATGGTCTGATTTTCTCCCACATCCTAAATATTTGCAGGTGGGCAGATTAGTTGGCTACTGTAGTTTAGTGTTTAGGTGAGTGATAGAAGCCAGGAGCATTGAAAGGAATGTGGGAAGAATAGGTTACCGGGACTTTGGTGGGAAAATATAGAAAATAGAACACAGAAAGGTACAGCACAGGAATGGACCTTTCGGCTCACAATGTTTGTGCCAAAAATAAAGCCAAGTTAAATTAATCTCACTGATTGCACTTGATCCGTTTCCCTTAATTCCCTGCATATCCATTTTTCTATCCGAATCTGAAAGCGTCTTAAATGCCAGTAGTGTACCTGCCGTCTCCACCACCCTAGGCAGAATGGGAACACTGTGAGCCTGACCATCAAGGCAGAGCAGGTGTGGAAGGAGCTGAGCAGACAAGGCAAAGCCACGGGCCCCGATGGTGTTAGCCCTAGGGTACTCAAGGCGTGTGCCAGCCAGTTGTGTCGAGTACTCCAGCATATCTTCAACCTGAGCCTGGAGAGGGTTCCTGTGATGTGGAAGACATCCTGCCTGGTGCCTGTACCAAAGAGGATGCACTCCAGCTCTTCCACTGACTACAGACCAGTGTCGCTGACTCCACACATCATGAAGTCTCTGGAGAGGCTGGTGCTCACTCGCCTGCAACCCCTGATTAAACCCTACCTGGACGCCCTGCATGTCGCTTAACAAACAAAAATGAGGGTTGAGGATGCCATCATCCACCTGTTCCAGAAGGAGGAGGAGTTGTCCAGTTTGATAGCCACAGGGAAGAAGGATCTCCTGCGGCATTCTGTACTGCATCTTGGTGGAACTAGTTTGTTGCTGAAGGTATCCCTCCCCTTTCCCTTATGGGGTAGACTGGCTCCCCTCTCCTCCCCCTTCCTCCCCCTTCCTCCCCCTTCCTCCCCCCTAATCTTTGCACATCCCCAACCCTTTCCACTTGTCACTTTAATTTCATATTTCATGTATTTTGTGTTTTTGACTGTTGGCAGATCAATTCCCCTCCTGGGATAAATAAAGTCTATTTATCTTACCGTGTCATAACAAAAGTAGAATATAGCAAAGTTCTTATACATTTTTAGTAGTGAACACACCATGATGTCTCAGTTTAGTTTATCGTCACATGTACCGAGGTACAGTGAAAAGCTTTTGTTGTGTGCTAGTCAGCGGAAAGGCAATACATGATTACAATCAAGCCATCTACAGTGTACAGATACATGATAAAGGGAATAACAATGAGGCAGATAGTAGCTCAGGACTACTGTCTAGTTGTTGTTAGGATGGTTCAGTTGCCTGATAACAGCTGGGAAGAAATGGTCCCTGAATCTGGAAGTGCGCGTTTTCACACTTCTATACCCCTTGCCTGATCGGTGATGGGAGAAGAGGGAGTGGCAGGGGTACGACATCCTTGAATATGCTGGTGGCCTTGCCAAGGCAGCGCGTGGTATAAATGGAGTCAATGGAAGGAAGGTTGAAGGAAGACCCGTGTCCACAATTCTTTGAAATTCCTTGTGGTCTTCGATGGAGCTGTTACCAAACCATGCTGTGATGCATCCCGATAAAATGTTTTCTAGGGTGCATCTGTAGATGTTGGCAAGAGTTGCTGGGGACACGTTGAACTTCCTAAAGGAAGTAGAAGCGTTGGTGTGTTTTCTTGGCCATTGCTTCAACATGGGTGGTCCAGGACAAGTTGTTGGTGATATTTACTCCTCGGAATTTGAAGCTTTTAACCGTCTCTACTTCGGCACCATCAATGCCTACACCAGCAAAAGAACATTGTCATCGGTCCCTCACAGGGAATGCCTCAATAGCTGGATTTTTACAGAATAATTACTTGCTTCTTATTCTCTTAACCAGGTTATCAAATTTCTGTTACTTATTTCCGAAAAATTGAGTCAGCAACACAAACTACACATTCACAACAGTAAGTGTGGCAGGGTGGTGCAGCTGCAGAGGTTTCTGCCCAAATTCGATCCTGACTACGGGTGCTGTCTATCGACCTGTGGCACTAACGCCTGTGGTGATGAAGTGCTTCGAGAGGTTGATCATGGCGCAAATCAACTCCTACCTTGACAAAAACCTGGACCCACTGCAGTTCGCTTACCGCCACAACAGATCAACGGTGGGCGCGATCTCGCTGGCCCTCCACTCCGCTCTGGACCACTTGGACAACAAAAACTCATATGTCAGGCTGCTATTTATTGACTACAGCTTGGCATTTAACACAATCATCCCCTCCAAGCTGGTTACCAAACTCGCAGAACTGGGTCTTTGCGCATCCCTCTGCAATTGGATCCTCGACTTCCTCATCCACAGACCACAGTCTGTTCGTATTGGTGGAAATGTGTCAGACTCGATAACAATCAGCACGGGAGCACCTCAGGGCTGCGTGCTCAGCCCCCTGCTGTACTCACTCTATACTCATGACTGCGTAGCCGGTCATAGCGCAAACTCCATCATCAAGTTCGCTGATGACACCACTGTTGTGGGACGTATCACTAATGGGGATGAGTCAGAGTATAGAAGAGAGATCAAGCGACTGTCCATATGGTGCCAGCATAACAACCTGGCCTTCAACACCAGCAAAAGCAAGGAACTGATTGTTGACTTTGGAAGAAGTAGGATGGGGACCCACAGTCCTGTTTATATCAACGGGTCGATGGTTGAAAGGGTCAAGAGCTTCAAATTCCTGGGCGTGCACATCTGTGAAGATCTTTCCTGGTCCGAGTACACAGATGCAATTATTAAGAAAGCTCATCAGCACCTCTACTTCCTGAGAAGATTACGGAGAGTTGGTCTGTCAACGAGGACTCTCTCCAACTTCTACAGGTGTACAGTAGAGAGCTTGCTGACTGGTTGCATCGTGGCTTGGTTCGGCAACTTGAGCGCCCTGGAGAGGAAAAGACTCCAAAAAGTAGTAAACACTGCCCAGTCCATCATCGGCTCTGACCTTCCTTCCATCGAGGGGATTTATCACAGTCACTGCCTCAAAAAAGCTAGGCATCATCAAGGACCCACACCACCCTAGCCACACACTCATCTCCCTGCCACCTTCGGGTAGAAGGTACAGGAGGCTGAAGACTGCAACAACCCGGTTTAGGAATAGCTACTTCCCCACAGCCATCAGGCTATTAAACCTGGCTCGGAACTCTGAACATTAATATTCCTCCATCTGTTATGTGCACTTTATTAATTTATTAAGTCATGTGTGTATTTATGTATAGAATTGTAGTCAATGCCTTCTATGTTCTGTTGTGCTATGCAAAGAAAGATTTTCATTGTCCTGTCAGGGACACATGACAATAAACTCTTTTGACTTTTGACCTTTGACTTGTCTGTGCGGAGTTTGTATGTTCCCCCTGTGACCACGTGGGTTTCCTCTGTGTGCTCAGGATTCGTCCTACATTCCAAAGACGTAGGTTAATTGGCTTCTGTACATTGCCCCATGAGTAGGACATACAGTGTACGGGTGGTTGATGGTGGGCATGGGCTTGGTGGGTCGAAGGGTCTGTTTCCATTATCTAAACTCTTAACTGAACATGGTGGATGAGCCGCTCATTGTCAAATTACAGAGAAGGGTGTATTTTGTGAATTTCTGTAAATTTCAATAGACATGCACAATGAGTTTTGAATTTTGCTTAGCTTGTGACATTTCTGTGTAAACCTGATTAATGTAACCACTTCATAAGCAGAGATACTTCCTTTGCAATAAATGTTGTGGTCGGCAATGGAATGTACAATCTTGTAGTACCTATTATATACAATTAAAAAAAATCTTGGCAGATATTCTCCAGATAGTGAGATAAGGAATACATTCCTGCTGATATGTTCCATCTCGACAGGAAATTAGAAGGTTGGCACTGGATTAAAAGACCATTTGTCCGGAGCATGTGAGGCTGCAACCAAGCAAACTTTAAAGGGGAAAGGTTTGATGTAAAACATATTATCCAACCAGATCAAAGCGCACAATCAATTATTTCAAGCAGATCGGCCAGTAAGATACTTGTGAAAACATCCCTCAAAGAACCTGAGGCATCAAAGTCTGAAACTATAATGACTGGTAATCTTACTGAAAGGTAGAGCGGAATTAGAGGAAAGGAGGGGGTGGGGGGGTATTTGTGGGGTGGTGATGGCATAGTCCTGCTCCTGTTTCTTCTCTCCATTGCTTGCCATCAATTTGAAATAAGCTATTTACCAGGGATGGCAACATTGTTGAAATGGGCGGCACAGCTTGATGTCTTCAGTTTGTTCAATTCCATATTTGAGTTATGACAGAAATTGCAGTATTTGGGACAAAGAATCATTTGGTTAAAGTGCCTGCTTTACACCCAAGATCTTAAAAAGTAGAATAAACTGTACTTGCAATGGAAAAGCATTTCCACAAAATGACCTGCATATGAGGAACATCTTCAAATGTTTAGTTTAGTTTAGTTTAGAGATACAGCGCAGAAACAGGCCCTTTGGCCCACTGAGTCCACGCTGACCAGTGATCCCCGCACACTTACATTATCCTACACGTGCCAGGGACAATTTACAATTATATATATACCAAGCCAATTAGCCTGCAAGCCTGTACGCCGTTAGACTGTGGGAGGAAACCAGAGATCCCGGAGAAAATCCACGAAGATCACTGGAAGAACACAAACAAGCACCTGTAGTCAGGATCAAAACCGGGTCTCTGGCAGTGTAAGTCAGCAACTCTATGCTGTGCCGCCCTTAACCTGAAGTGTGTCCAAAGGAGTCATGAGGACAGCAATGGTCAAATAACTACAGTTGTGATGTTTGGCTATTCCATGTGGACAACAATCCAAAGAATTAGATTAATAATTGAGAGAAAGGAGAGTACAGGCAAAAAAAAAATCTGTATAACAGAATTCAGAAAAAAGGCATGTTCATATTGTCAGAGGATAAGCATGTGATTCTTTGATGTCACTCGGGGGAGAAAAAATACATATACAAATACTGACGCACACACACAAATACATGACTGCATTCTGAAGCTAAGGAGGCTTATACTGAATTAGTTAAGAAATATTTTAGAAAGATGATGAATTATTGATCCTGATTTGATAAGCATTGAATGTGATTTAAGTTATATTCAGTGCATAAGTAAAGATTATGCATCCTAAAATCATCATGATCCTAATACCTATTAAATTATTTACACTAATTTTAGTTTTTTAATGAAATAATTAATATTTAAAAATGTACTTTGATTATTTTCATTATGTAATGTGAGCTGCTGATAGGCTTTCCGTGGAGAGTGCATTTCAAAAATTCCACGAGCTACATACCATATTAAATTCTCAAGGTCTTTGTGGTTCCTCATAAAGCTCAATTTCCCATCCTTCATGCAGCAGATACAAACCCATATATTTGGTTGTTTCATGCATCTCTTTATTACTTCCTGATTTATTACTTTAGCTTTTAAAGGTTTGAAGCTGCTTGAATGTGTCAACATCTCTTTCTAATATGTAGTCGGTTTTGATCCAGGGGAATGATGATCATGAACACAAGCAGTTGTATATGAAGTCACAAAATCTTACAATACAATACAACTTTATTCATGGCCGGACAGAAATTGGTTTGCCAACAGTAATAAAGTGAAAACAAAAGGAAAAAGACAAGCGACTGTTGTCTGGCTGCCGTGTGCACAGCGCCTTCACCGGAACTAATGAACAAACAAACACAGACAAAACCCACACAAGTCACGGGGAGAACGTACAAACTCCGTACAGACAGCACCCATAGTCGGGATCAAAGCTGCAAGCGCTCTAAGGCAACAACTCTACCGCTGCGCCACTATCCGGCCCCTTGTGCTCAAGGTGCGTCTAACCAAATTCCTTACAAACTGTATGTAGAAAATAAATGAAACATTGGAAATTGTCCTCGAACTACCGAATTGTAATCATGAGTAGTAACAGATATAAACAGATAACGTGATATTTTCCATTCAAATATGCATTTCTCAGATTCATTCTAGGTAATCCTAGTAGCAGAAAAGTTTTGAAACACCCATCTTTTATAATTGCTAAAGATAATACAACAGATAATCCTCCGACATTTTCGCCACCTCCATCAGGATCCCACCACTGGCCAAATCTTCCCATCTTCTCCCCTTTCGGCTTTCCGCAGAGACTGCTCCCTCCGTAGCTCCCTGGTCAATTCGTCGCTTCCCACCCAAACCACCCCTTCCCCTGGTACTTTCCCTTGCAACTGCAGGAAATGCTACAGATTGCCATATTATCTGTTGTTTTAAATGTTAGCATAACAGCGGGTGAAATTGTTTGGGGTGCACCCTGCCGTTCTTCAAGTGTAACCATTCTTGTCATCCAGGCTCCAAAATTAGAAATAGTCTCTTGGGAAATCTACCAAGGACTAACTAACGTCATTAAATAGTGCTCCTGCAGGAACAAGTACCTTCACTCTCTCGCTAGAAAACTAATTTATTGAAATTTGCAAAATAGGGGAGAAGGCTAAATGTGTGCATCTATGTCCATGTCTGTGACCACGCATGTACATAAATTAGCCATCAGCTTTTTAAGATGCTGACCGAAAATGTAATCAAGTTGTCAAAGTAATTGTTTGTCACATGAGAAAACAAATTTGTCCGCGCTTACCATCGATCACCCATGCATTAGTTCTATCCACTCTCACATCGACTGGGGGAAATTTACAGAAGCCAATTAACCTGCAAACTGGCACGTCTTTGGAATGTGGGAGGAAACTGGACCACCTGGAGAAAACCCACACAGTCACAGGGAGAACGTACAATCAGGACCCGCAGTGAAGATCGAACCTAGGTCACTGGCGCTGTGAGGCAGCAGCTCTACCGCTGCACCACTGTGTCTTGGAGTTGAGTTTCCACATATGAAGTAGACAGTCTAGGAAGAAGGTAATTTGGCCTGGAATATTTCCTTAATAAAGGATGGGGCTGCTACCCCATTGTCCCTTCCCTCCGCTGCACCAGTGCTGCCTCCCTCTGCTGCCTGAGGTGCCCCTTCCCTCCCATGTACCAGTTACCTTTCCCTCCACTGCCCCTTCCCTCCACTGCCTCGAGCTTCAACTTGAAGCCACAGTATTTCAAGCTGAGTAACAGCTCTGAGTTTATTTACAGGTATGCCTAGGTAGTATTTGGAGACAAACTGCTAAATCCATCGCTAAAATCTTAACAGATCTTCCAAAAAACGTTGAGGAGCACGCAGCTGTTACACTCTATAAAGATTTAGTGACTTGGAACAATTTTGAAATAAACAGGATGTTCATTGGTGTGATCATTTAACTGGCCTTTTTCTTTTAGTGTACCAGTTACTGCAATTAATGGAATTGGCATAGTTCTGGAAATAAAATTCAAAAGCCTGAAGGTTTTACAGCTGCTTTCATTCAGATGATCTTTCTAGATTCTGACCAAAGCCCCCAACATCACAGATGCCAGCAATCAGCCAATTTGGTTCATGACCAGACATTAACAAGTGGCTGAGTGCACTGGATATAGCGAAACATATGGGCTACAAGAACATCCAAGCTAATGAATTGTAAACTTTAGAACACAATAACACTGACGTCCACTAGATAATAGGACGCTGACCCATGTGTATTCCATCCACAAACATAGAACAACAGTACAGTACAGGAATGAGCCCCTCGGCCCACAATGTTTATGTTGAACATGATGCCAAGTTAAACTGATCTCATCTGCCTGTACATGATCCATATCCCTCTATTCCCTACACTTCCATGTGCCTATCTAAAAGCCTCGGAAACACCACTATTGTATCTGCCTCCACCCCCACCACATCTAGCAGTGTGTTCCAGTTCTCCATCACTCTGTGTAAATAAACTTGCCACGCACATCTCCATTAAACTTTCCCCCTCTCACCTTATAACCATGCCGTCTAACATTAGATATTTCCACCCTGTGGAAAAAGCTTCTGACTGTCTACCCTATCTATGCCTCTCATAATTTTATATACCCCCCTCAACCTCCACCAATCCAGAGGAGACAATCCAAGTCTATCTAACCTCTCCCTGCCGCAAAAATCCTGGGTAATAGGTTCTGACAGAGTAGGATAAATCTAATTGAGGTGCTGCCACCTTTCCATACCAATGGTCCGTTTAATTAAAAGAGTCATTAGTAACATCATCAGGTGATATTTGCTTAATGATCTGATAGTGGTGCTCAATGCAGACCTCAGCATTCAGCTGCAGATTTGTCCTTAGTCTTGATGCCGATGAGGGTTCGAAGAAAGGCAGATAGGCTCCTTGAAATGAATTAAGCATTGCCCCTCACAAAACTTAAATTATTGCGGTTGATGAGAAAATCCTCTGGGAAAGATGGGCAATAGTTGCTGAGAGATCAATCTTCACAGAACCAGGAAAGTATTCTCAGGTAAAATATCTTCATCTTCTCCTGTGCTGATCTACCCTGCACCGTAGGAGTGGGGCCTCACACTGAAGGTTCAACCAAACTCAACTCCATTTTTGTGATACTGAAGCTGCGTGTACTGGGCTGAAATACAACTGGTTACAGGCTGGCAGGAGATTCATGTGTACAATGGCACAGGACATACATTTTGTACCACCAGCCATAAGGTTCAACATTCAAAAGGAGTGCAATTTCTGCTAGGACTAGCAGTCTGCCAGCTGGAAAACTGTACCAACCAGATGACTGAACTTGTGAAAAGACCACCCCACTGAGTGAAAACATATTAAACTGAAGTTGAGTATCTTATAGATCCAGCTGAGAGTTGAATAGATAACTCTAATTTGGCGTATCCTAATTTTAATTGATTTCTCCTAACTGGTCGGGCTAAAATAATTTCTTAAATATTCAATGTAAAAGCTGCTTTTTTCATATTTGTAAACATGTGTGTACATATGTTTGCTATTTTAATGATTTCAATATTTGCAACTGATAAATATAACTTGGCAGAGAACATACAGCCTTAATATTCTTAAAATTGAGATTAATCACTGTAACAAACATGATGTTGCAATTAAAATGCTGAACAAACATCCAAGGATATTTTCAAAAAAGTCCCATCGTACACACAGGGTTTATCATTTTAAAAAAAAGACGAGTTGTTACCCTTAGGTCATCTGTCTTCACATGACCTTTAGTTACCCTTTTTGCAAATCTCCAGCGCTTCTCATATCATAGTAGTCGGTAGCAGCTGCAAATTGTGCAAATGCACTCTGGATAATTTAAGTGTCTGCAAACTGTCCTCTTAAAGGACTTCAAATAGTTGGAATGTAATGCTTTTTAAACTTTACTGCTAAATTGTCAGCTGGATTACTGACTATCCTGTAAATTAATTTGTCAGCAAAAAAAAATTCCTCTGAAAATATACATATCATAAAAATCACCAGTGTTGAAAGTGAGACATCTGTTACATTACAGGCTTACTCTGGTGTTAAACATGACAGTTTTAAAGTGGGTGTATGGAATCATTATTTCTTTATCCAGTCCACTGCTAAAACCACCACTAAATCAAATGGAGATTAATAGAATCACTGTGACAAATCATTTGGTTTCAATGCAGATATTTCAACATTAATATTCAAGCAAGTAAGAATGTCATTGTTCTATCTGGGACATATATGACAATAAAACACTCTTGACTCAAATAAAGTAAAGATATTAGTGCTGAGCAATAGAAAAAATATTTCCTGTTTTACATGCCCATTACCAGCATCACACAGGCCTTCTCTATGGTTTCAGTCCAGCTATTGTGTTGGAATATTTTTTTCTGTCCCTCCCGCGGCACCATTTCTGTACAAAATCAATAATGGCTAATTTAGAGGTGATGTGGGATCCTGTTCTCTGAGAAGTGGGTGAATAATGGCCAAACTCCTTTCAATCATCCACCCCGTTTGTCTATGTTAAAATGCAGCTTAAATCGCAGAAGGAAAAGACATGTGGGGCCAATTTCCATCCCTCCACTGCTCTCTTCCACTTTGATTGAGGTGGTTTGCAATTGGAAAGCAGTAAACACAAATCCACCTCCAATTTCCTGCCTGAAGCCACTGCCATGAAATTATGAATATTGGTCGATTTAGGCTGATGCCTAACTGCCAGAAACAGCCGGGACGTGATTATTCTTTGTTAAATTTGGGACTTCGTCTCTTTAGGGCCTCTGATATTTTTGGCTGCATTAGTGAGGTAAACCCCACTGCTGCTTATGAACGGGATCTAACCAGGCAGAGTATATTTAAAGTACCACTGGAAGTGGGTTTGGAAACTGTCGTGTAAAGATTTGGATTACCTGAAACGCTTTGTGGTTTTCACCATGCACTATATCCCCGCCATTTCCTATTAATTTAAAAACAGCATCTAGACAAGTACTTGAATTGCCAGGGCATAGAAACATAGAAAATAGGTGCAGGACTATGCCATTCGGCCCTTTGAGCCAGCACTGCCATTCAATATGATCATGGCTGATCATCCAAAATCAGTACCTCATTCCTGCTTTTTCCCCATATCCCTTGATTTCATTAGCCCTGAGCTGAATCTAACTCTCTTTTGAAAATATCCATTGAATTGGTCTCCACTGCCTTCTGTGGCAGAGAATTCCACAGATTCACGACTTTGAGTGAAAAAGTTTTTCCCTCATCTCAGTCCTAAATGGCCTGCCCCTTATTCTTAAACTGTGCCCCCCCCCCCTAGTTCTGGAGCCCCCCAACATGGGGACCATTTTTCCTGCATCTAGCCTATACAATCTCTCAATAATTTAATATGTTTTATATACGGGCTGTGGCAATTAAAGTTCTTGTTAACAATTCCCTTCTCCAACAGATTTTGCTTAACTTGCGGAATTCCTCTAGCAGATCATTTGTTGTTGGCGGCTCATATCTCTCCAATTATGTGGGTTCTGATATGGCCTCGGAAAATGAGTGCTCCACAGGTAGGGAAGCAAATTCTCAATTCTCAACAAGTAGGGAGGGAGTGTGCCAGCTGACACACTTCTTTGCCCATTGCTTGCACCTGAAGAGATTTATGTTTCCCATTGTCATCCTAGTTCATTTAAAGTCATCACAGGCCAAGGACTCTCACAAGTCATTGGGAGACATTAGAAGTTTGAACAATGTCCTCCAATCCTTTCGATTATCTCTTGCCATGGTGGTGTTGAAGTTGAATGCTTATTTTGGGAATACCATAACAGGCATGTGACATGCCCATGCACAGGGGCTGGCTGGGATTAATCATGGCTGTATTGTTGCGAATGTTACCCTGGAGAGACCATTCATTTTGATTTTGTAGAATCAAGGAACAGCAGATGCTGATTGACAAAAAAACAAAACAAATTGCCAGAGTATTTTCAACAGGTCAGGCAGCATCTCTGGGGAATAAGGATAGGTGATATTTCAGGTCGGGAGCCTTCAGAGGAGAACTTTTTCAAAGTAGGTACTGTATATCTTGAAGAGATTTTGCAATCAATCAGTACAATGTAGATGCAAGGAACTGCAGATACTGGTTCACAAAAAAGACCTCAGCGGGTAGTGCAACATCTCTTGAGAACATGGATCGGTGATGATCTGGGTCGTGACCCTTCAGTTGGGTTTTTGATTCACTTTCCTGCCAATGGACTTGGAAGATTTTGCAGAGACTATGTTGGTGGTATCTCTCTAGTGCTTTGCGGTGCTTTCTCTAGGTGACAATGTCTCTGGAGGTTACAGAATGGCTGGGATTATTGCTGTTTGATTTAACATCTTGTTCTTTGGAAATTAAGGTCATAAGTGATAGGAGCAGAATTAGGCCATTTGGCCCATCAAGTCTACTCCACCATTCAATCATGGCTGATCTATCTCTCCCTCCTAAACCCATTCTCCAGTCGTCTCCCCATAACCCCTGATGCCTGTACTAATCAAGAATATCTCGGTCTTAAAAATATCTATTGACTTGGCCTCAGATTCACCACCCTCTAATGACTAAATTAGTCATTATTTTTCAGATAACGAAAGGCGATACTGGTGCACAAGAAAAAGGTGAATTTTACCATTGGTATCCAATTTCATTAAGATGGTTCTCCTGAGGTATGGGAATACGATCCCATTTTTCAGTGTGTCCTCATGGATCTTTTATTGTCGGTGGTAGTATTGCAACATGGGGTAGCTCAGCAGAACACTTTTGTGGGAATGGTTTGTGTAATGCACATTTTCTCATACACAAACAAAAAAAAGTTAATGGTTTGGAGCTTAATCTCTGAACGTGCACAACATAATGCTTTATCTGTGCAGTGTACTGTAGACTGAGGCTAGAGTAGCCATGCTTCTACAATGGAGCCAACATAAATTCAATTCTCCTGTGGATTATCTTGGAGGCGAGTTGGAACAATGCTGTACAAAAGATTGAAAACAAATGCTGGAGCAATGATCTATTCTTGCTTAACACAGTCTGCATTACAATTGTAAGGAAAAAGGAACTGCATATGCTGGTTCGTATCAAAGATAGATACAAAATGCTGGAGTTAAGTATGTGCCTATTTTAGATCTGTTGAGTGGAGTTGTGATCTGCATGTCATCACACAACAGTCAGATTTTAGAAGAATTTTTAAGTTGAGTCGAATTTCAGAAGAATTGTCCATGTACGTCTTGATTATCAGAGGCAAAGGGTTTCATAGGATTTTTAAAAACATGACCATTCATGCTCATTGATGTTGCTCTTGATATTTCCTCCAGGGCAGCACAGCAGTAGAGTTGCTGCCTCACAGCACCAGAGACCCGGGTTTGATCCTGACTGCAGATTCTTGCGTTTACACGTTCTTCCTGTGACTGCGTGGGATTGCTTCGAGAAACTCCGGTTTCCTCCCACATTCCAAAGACGTACAGGTTTGTAGACAAATGGGTTGGTATAAATGTAAATTGTCCCTAGTGTGTGTAGGATAGTGTAGTATGGGGAGATTTCCGGTCCCCGTAGACACTTTGGGCCGAAGGGTTTGTTTCTGCACTGTATCTTTAAACTAAGAAGCTGATCAGTCAATATCATGTCATTGACATGAAAAAAAATCCACACTTCAAATCTGGAAACAGTTCTTCAGCCTTTGGGTGAAAGCTGATGAGATGGGTCTTAGTGGTGACCGTCGTTTAGAGACCCCACTCTGTAATTGCAGCCATCACATTTTTCTCTTTTCTTGGAGATGGTTATGATTATGACACAATGGTACTGAGGCAAATCTATAACTTCCCAGGTACAGAAGACACAGCAGTGGGCTGGTGCCTAAAATTCTACTCTGGCTCAAGACCTATTTTTTCAGTCCACTTATCAGTTTAACTTCTTGGTGGTCTATGGTAGTGATGAGACCAGACTGAAGAGAGTACCATGGGGTAGCATCAAGGACTTTCATATCATGGATGGTATCTTGTGGATAAGTGGTCCTTCTAGTGGGTCTGCTTCTGTGGTTGAAACTTCTCCATTCTTGTCTCTCGGGGGGTGGGCTGTTGGGCTATTATGTGACTTGGCAGATGCTGGACTTACACCTACAGCATTTTCTTTAGTTTTTCTGTAGAATCACAACCTTCAGGTAGAACATTGTTGCCCCTCAAAGATAATGTCCATGTGTCTTTAATTCCAGTGGATGTGGCAGAATGAGACTTATTTTGACCCCATGTCTTTATTATTGGTATCAAAACACTTTCAACACTTCTTTCATTTGTAATCTGCTTCACGGGCACTTCAGTGGTAAATCCTACATTATGTCCAATTCCCTCGAATTCTATCTTTCTGGGCCAATAAGGTCTGGAGTCAACTATGGGCCACAAATCAAACGTCCTCCCTTAAAAATGCATTAATGAACCAAAGAGGGTTTACAATAGTTTAAGTGTACTATTGCTAATATGAATTTACAACCCCAGATTTATTTAATTAACAGAATTTAAATTCCAAGATCAAGATGTAAGATTTAGACTCATTGGTCAAGGTCTTTAAATTATTAGTTTCATAATTTAGAAATAAATTAAAGCAAATCCACTAATCTTTAATACCCATGCATCTTTAATAACCATTTAATGTGATTATTATTTATGCTTCTTTCTTTGTTTTGCTACTCTAATTTAATGTCAACTCAAGTGACCAGTAAAGTGTAATAAATAAACTCTGTCCTTCAAAATCCATGGTGTTGATTTCATTATCCTTGCAGGAGCATTATTCATGCCATTGCCCTTGCAGAACAAGGCATTTAAAGTATCAAATTCCTCTTTCTCCTGTCAATAGCAGCATATTGTGCTGATGGCCTGTTTTAGCATAGTATGCATCTAAAGTGCAATCCAGGCACATTCCGTGATATAAATCTTGGCCACAGTTTTGGTGTTAAAAGGACACTCATATCATTTGTTATTAATTCACAGCTGGTGGATGCACTATGTAAGTATTGACAATAATATTACTGTCTGTTTAATATAAATACATTCCCTCCCATTGAGCTCATGGGAAAAAGTATGTTGGGTGTGGATAAAGCTGTACAGGTCACTGAGCCCTTGACAAGGGCCCTGGTCTGTGTTGAATCAGCTGATAGCAGCAAGGTTGCCTGGAAAAGAGAAGCAATTAGCAGGCAGTGCTGTTGGTCCTGAAATAAGCTAGTGGTTCTGCTATAAATTATACATGCAGAAACGTTAAAATCAAACACTGCCTCCCGATCAGTCCCTCCTCTCCACTCTCCCATCAGGCAGAAGAAACAAAAGCTTGAAAGCACATTCCATGAAATTCAAGGTTTCTTCCCTGCTGTCTCTTGAATGAACCACATAAACAAAGGATGCATTCTATTGCCCTCTACCTTGTTGCTGACCTTGCATTACTTCTTTAATCTACACTTTCTATAGCTGTGAATATATTCATGGATTGATTGTATTCATAAAAGGATAATTGACTTGGATAGCAGGTAAAATAATGTTTTTACGCTGCATCTCAGCACACTTGACAATAATAAACAATACTCAAGATATGGCCCCAAAATATCAGTCTGAAGGGTCTTGATCTGAAACATCACCCATTCCATCTCTCCAGACTTACTCTGACATTTCGTCCAATTGGAGTTTAAACCAGCATTTGCAGTTCCTTCCTACACAATAGCAACACCCAAGTGGGAAATAATCAGATTCATGTGGAACATTCTCCCTTCTGAAATATCTAACATATCTTCAAGATAGTTTAGGGATAATATCTTCCCATTAAATGGATTGCGAAAGGATGTGGGGATGAAATTTAAAATCATTTGCAAAGGATATGTAGAAGGTTAGATCAGAATAGTCATAATTTTGAAATCATTGCCTAAATCACTCAATCATCAGTAGGGAATAGGATCAGAGTTTGAGAGAGAATCCTTTATATTTCTATGGACAAAGTATAAGGGAATTACACTGCTGGGATCCCTCTATGAGTTGGCAGGGTCTCAGTGGGCTATATGATCAGTTTCTATGACACAAGAATGATACTAAGTTACAAAACTAGGATTCAAAAGCTCAATTGTTTAAACCTAAAATAACATAAAGTGCTGAAGTAACTCAGTCAGGCAGCATTTCTGGAGAACATGAATAGATCACGGTTTAGGTTGGGACCCAATTCAGATTAATGCTCGACCCAAATCATGTCCAGACCAGAAATGACACGAGACACTAGACGATAGGTGCAGGAGTAGGCCATTTGGCCATTCGAGCCAGCACCGCCATTCAATATGATCATGGCTGATCATCCCCAATCAGTACCCCTTTCCTGCCTTCTCCCCATATCCACTGAATCCACTATCGTTAAGAGCCCTAACGAGCTCTCTTGAAAGTGTCCAGAGAACCGGCCTCCACAACTCTGTGGCAGAGAATTCCACACTCACCACTCTCTGTGAGAAAAAGTGTTTCCTCATCTCAGTTCTAAATGGCTTACTCCTTATTCTTAAACTGTGGCCCCTGGATCTGCACTCCCCCAACATCGGGAATGTGTTTCCTGCCTCATGTTTCCTGTCCATGTTCTCCAGAAATGCTCTTAGCCGTTGAGTTACTCCAGAACTGTGTTTTATTTTTGTAAACCGGCAGCTGCAGTTCCTGATTCCTACAATTGTTTGAACCTTACTGTTTGAAATTGGGTCTGATATGCAAGCTTATGTGCAAGTCACTGCAGCCACCCTAAGTGTAAAGGGCATTACTGCATGTACCTTTACTCACAGATGCATACAAAGTAGACAGATCACGATATTGCTATTGATCAGTTTGTAATGTTTACTTAAGAGCACTGCTGCCAATTTGCAGCTTCAGCTGATGCCATGTGTTAACCTTGTTTGTTCGATATATGTGCATCAGTAGAAATTACTTCATAAGGTTGTTACTTAGAGTCTTCAGCTACTTGCAGGTTAGTTACAGCTCGTCTACTGCCGTTGCTGTGTTCCATCTGATACATTGATTTAGTCACTCAAGTCTACAGGAAATATTTACCCAATGCAGAGGATAGTAGTCTTACCTCAGGCCCTCTGCAATGACCAATTACTCTAAACATCAGGAAACTTCTGATGGATGAGCTCATGACTGGGAAATGAGCAGTGGCGATACTGAACAGCAATAGGTGCTAGAAGAGGGAAGGGGCAAAAAAATCTCAATAGGTTGCTAACAGGAGGGCAATACTTTGAGTATGTTAAAGAAACAATTTTCCTGCATGAACCTCCATGCAGAATTTTGTGTTTAATGCTCCAGGCCAACTTACTGTAATATTCTACATAGCCCAACCCAATGAAGTATAACAATGGAGTTTAGTCGGAAGCAGCTCAATGCAGACTTGTATCTAAATAAAGAAGGATTGCAGCACTGAGCAATCTAGGCATTTATGAAGGCAAATTGTATCCCGTGCTGTCACAGGGAGAAATGGCAAACTCCACACAGACAGCGCAGGAGGTCGAGATCAAATGTGGGTCACTGGATCTATGAGGCATCAGCTTTGCTAGTTGTGCCAATTGCCACCTACTGTGAAGAAAGGAAGAGCTCCAGAAAGGAATGCACTCCTTCGACCCTAATCCATTCAGAGATTGAGGAGAGATGAACTGCAGCTTTAAGGGCAATGCCTAGCATCTTGACAGCAGTTGCCATGCTTTCATCCAAAGTTTGAGCCAAGCTAGAAATTATAAGAGTGTTAAAGAAGGAACTGCAGATGCTGGAGAATCGAGGGTTACACAAAAAGCTGGAGAAACTCAGCGGGTGCAGCAGCATCTAAGGAGCGAAGGAGATAGACGACGTTTCGGGTCGAGACCTCAGAAGGGTCTCGACCCGAAACGTCGTCTATCTCCTTCGCTCCTTAGATGCTGCTGCACCCGCTGAGTTTCTCCAGCTTTTTGTGTAACCCTAGAAATTATAAGAAGTGTTTTCCATGACCAACTCGCCTGATTTTGCTACAATAAACTCGTCCAATTCTCCATTCACCTCCATTTTCCATGCACCATAAGATTACCATTTCATCTTCCCACTATTGCTGACAGTTTGCTAAAGTTGCTTGTCGAGTCCACAATACCAACATAAAATTCAGCACAATCAAAATCATCAATCCAAAAGATGTTAAAGTGCAGTATTTATCTATTCAAATCTCAACTGACCAGGCCTATGCATTTTATGAATATCCATCTTCCACAGTCCTTTACCTACAGCTTGGTTTATGGAACGGTGCCGAATTGAAGGAGGAGGTTGCCAATGGCATCACATGGTGGCCCCTAGTACCATTGGACAGATTGGATTTGTTCTAGACTTTCGCCATTAGGGGCAGAGTGGGTTGGCAGGTTGGGGGACAACAAGACCATTGACATACTTGTTTGTCGACGTGGGCAAGTTGGCCGAAGGGCATATTTCCACGCTATGTGACTCCATGGCATGGAGAATACCACGAGAGCCGTCGTTCCAAGGCAGAGCGGAAACTAGTCACGCTGACGTAATCAGCCATTATTCTAAGGCAACACCTCAACAACCCCAGCAGAGGATAGATTACAGAACTACTATGACATTCTCCAGGTCCTATTCAAAATTGCTGTGTACAGACATCGTGTGCCTCACAGTAACTCGTTCGACCAAGGATGAAACAAATTAGAGAACAAATGAAATAACAAGCTTTTTGTATCTCTATTCAAAATGAACAGAATACTTGCATTTATAGATTTCTTCTGATGAATCAAAAGTCTTCCCTTACAAAGAACTTACTGGAAAGGTTTTGCAGATAAATGGACCAGCCGTTTATATTTTGTAAGATCCCACAAATAGTGCGATGAATGAATAGTCAATGTTTTTCAGGATGGTGTTTATTGAAGGAGCAATGTTGGCCAGAGAACATGGAAAAACTCTGCTGTTCTGTGACCAGTAGCACAAGGGGGCAGAATTTCTATTCCAGTGCAATTCATTTGAAGGCAGTCAAATCAACACAAGAGTGCAGACTTAACTACAAATTAAATTCAGCACAAATTAATTTCCCACGATTGTTTTAGACTGGTTGGCAAGAGCTTACAGTGAAAACTGACTCTCTCAAAATTGACCACACAACCAGACCAAATTGATCTTCACAAAGAGCTTCCACTATTTGTGCTCATTTGCAGCTTGGCGATAGCTCTAAATTTAAGCCGATTCTTTTATGTGCAACATCACTCTTCAGCACTTTTTATTCCTTGCAGGTGACAAAAGTACTCTTACCGGTATAACATCAGTGAAGCTAGTAAATGTTTCTCTATGGTTTAAATAATTTTCAGTCAGCAATAGTCAATTAGACAGCGACTTAAAAAAATATTCAGATCAGGCCATTCTCAGTTGTATCAGTAAAACTAATTTTCACTCAAATATATCCTAGAGAAAAAGTAATACATCATGGAAACAGGACCTTCAGCCCAACTTGCCTATGCTGACAAAGATACTGCATCCACACTAGTCCCACCTGTCTGCATTTGACCAAATCCCTCTAAACCTTCCCTATCCATTTACCCATCCAAAGGCCTTTTAAATGTTGTTATAGTACCCATCTCAACTACCTCCTCTAGCAGCTTGTTCCACATACTGATGACCCTGTGCAAAATATTTCCCCCTCGGCTTCCTATTAAATTTCTCCCCTCACCTTAAACCCATGTCCTCTGGTTCTTGCTTTCCCTACACTGGGTAAAATACTCTATGCACCTGCCCTATCTATTCCTCATGATCTTATACACTCCCATAAGATCACCCATCAGCTTCCTGCGCTCCAAGGAATAAAGTCCAAGACGCCCAACCTCACTCTCCAGCTCAGGCCCACCAGTTCTGGCAATATCTTCACAAATTTTCTCTGCACTAGATTCACATCCTTTCTAAATCAAGGTGATCAAAACTGAACACAGAACTATGTATTGCACTCCTAGATCTCTCTGCTTCACAACACTCCCCCAGGGCCCTGCCATTCACTATGAAGCTTCTGCTCTTGTTTGAGGTCCTAAAATGCAACAGGAGAGTTCAAGATTGTTATATTGTCATGTGTCCCTGTTAGGACAATTAAATTCTTGCTTTGCTTTAGCACACCAGAACATAGTAGGCACGAATACTGAACAGATCAGTATGTCCTTATACCATTGCATAAATATATACACACATGAATAATTAAACTGATAAAGTGCAAATAAACAGATTATTGGCTATTAATGTTCAGAGTTTTGTCCGAGCCGAGTTTAATAGCTTGATGGCTGTGGGGAAGAAGCTGTTCCTGAACCTGGCCATTGCAGTCTTCAGGGTCCTGTACCTTCTACCTGAAGGCAGTGGGGAGATGAGTCTATGGCCCGGATGGTGTGGGTCCTTGATGATGCTGCCAGCCTTTTTGAGGCAGCGACTGTGATAGATCCCCTCAATGGAGGGGAGGTCAGAGCCCATGATGGACTGGGCAGTGTTTACCACTTTTTGTAGTCTTTTCTGCTCCAGGGCGCTCAAGTTTCCGAACCAAGCCACGATGCAACCAGTCAGCATATTCTACACATGTAGAAGTTAGAGAGAGTCCTCCTTGACATACCAACTCTCCATAATCTTCTCAGGTCACACACTTATCTGATGGTGTGAAAAGACTGATATGATACACCGCTGAAGTGATAGGTATTGTGGTCATTTAATATAATGGATTTTATCTTTGAAACCAAATTCATTCTCAGGTTTGAGGATTTAATTTCTAATTTTATAAAAATTAGAGATATTTTGACAATAGCAACATCAATATCTCACAAATTATTCCTTTAACATAATCTAAGCCCCTGGCTGTCCAGAAATCTATACCTCTGTTGCACCAAACATATCATAAAGTAGCATCAACGTGTTGCATTGCATTCTTCTTTAAAATTAAATTCCATGGAATTGTTACTACTTATGTGTTAATTTGACCAATCTAGCTGCTCACTGCACAACCATTCTCCTAGTCTTTCCCTAGCAAACTATTCTCTGGCTAATTTAATTTCTACCACCCTTAGTCAGTGAATTCCAGATCATAATTACACTCTGAATAGAAAAGTATTTGGTCACATTTTCATTGGTAGTTTTGCCTATTTTTAAAATGGTTTGTGTCCTGAACCTGAAATCATCTGCAAACCAGAACAGATGCTCCCGAGTCATCTCAAGCAAACACAATCTTCCTTTGTCCAAGGAGAAGAACCCCAGGTTCTCCAGTCAAACTCTGCAAATTAAATTCCTCAAACATTGAGTTATTCTCATAAATCTCTTCCACACTCTGGAGGATCTTTGTCTTTCCATAGTTCTTCACTAGCTACCCAATGTTCTTGGATATATCTGATCAGGCTGGGGAGATGTATCTACTTTCATTCACCTTATTCTTCTTGTCGTGTCACTACACTTTTCCAAACCACTGCATGATGCAGGCTCTGGTACATGGGTTGAAGAACATTAGATCTTCTGATTTGAAAGGCTCTGGGAGGAGGGGGCAGGTAAGTAAGTGCTCCATAGTTTGGGTTGCCCCCCCTGCAGTCACATTCAGTTGGCCCATTGTTGTTGTACCCCCACTTCTGCACGAGGGCTTTGCACCGTCCAACCCATGTTCTGAGGCAATTGAGGCAGAGCCAGCATCTTCTCAACTACAATATGGTCTGCCCTCAAGAGACCTCCATTACTGGGCTGGGAATAAAATGTGATACTGACATCCTCACTGATTCCAATGGTGCTGCACAGACACAGTTAATTTTGTGCCTGACTAATTAAAGTTATGTGTTTGTAGTATTAACTCCAATTATGTTCATAAGTGACAGGAGCAGAATTAGGCCATTCGGCCCATCAAGTCTACTCTGCCATTCAATCATGGCTGATCTATCTCTCCCTCCCAACCCCATTCTCCTACCTTCTCCCCATATCTTCCGACACCTGTACTAATCAAAATCTATCTCTACCTTAAAAATATCCATTGACTTAGCCTCCACAACCTTCTATGGCAATGAATTCCACAGGTTCACCACCCCCTGACTAAAGAAATTCCTCCTCATCTCCTTCCTAAAGGAACATCCTTTAATTCGGAGGTTATGACCTTTGGTTCCAGACACTCCCACTATACGTGTAGTAAAGGCTCAGATTTGAAAAATATTTACTTGAATAAGCTAACAGTGGGAATCTTGTGCCATTGGAAATTAATTGTCAAAAGCAATTATATTCAAGAGTACACCAGCGAGCAAGAGAACAGAATGCAAATGGTGATAATGAGGACAGATGTGGAGAGAAATTATATTAACATTAACAAGAAATTAACTACTTGGCTAGATCTGAAATCTGTTGGATTTTGCCTTGCCAGTTAAGTCCATCGTTGGGATATTAAAGACTAAAATGCAATTTCCAATAAATGAATACCACTTCTTGCACATGAAAACTTAAATGAAACTAAGCTCTGCTGATTCAAGGAAGCTGCATTCCATTATAAGTTCATAATGCTCATTCTTCAAACAAAAAAAAATGGACAGCTTTTACTTGAAACATAAATCACAGGTTGGCTGACAATTCCAAAACATCAACCTCCCTCGATTCACTACACTATTCTCAAATGGATCCATTGTTAGTTCTGCTACCTAGAATTCAGTTATGAAAACAGAATTGGTTTAGTATAATAACGCAAAACACACTGCCAAACTCTTTCCCATGCAAGTTATTTCATAATAAATAACAGAGCAATGTTAAATGGGTTGAATAGTATAGACACCATCTTGTACTCATCTTCTGAAATTTGGTCTCCATGCCATGAAAGTGGTAGGGCATATTGAAAGAGTGATCAATAAAGCCTTGGGATTCATAAATAGTTGCATAGAGCACAAAGGCAGTGGCATGACATTGAACCGGTAAAAAATCATTGCTTCCTGCACAAATGGAGCATTGCATTCAATTCTGATTATCCAACTATGGAAAGGCAAAGATCCTTAAGAGGGTGCAGAACAAATGATTCAAGGTCCAGGATACAAACATTTAAAAAAAAAACAGCATAATGTACCAATGAAGATGTGAGTAAATAAGTTTCTATTTAAAGTGCAATTATGATCTGGAATTCACTGCCTGCAAGGGTGGTAGACACACAATTAACCATTAGAATAGATTGCAAGTCTATAGGGAAAGAGCAGGAGAATGGGATTGATCAACGAACAGCTAAATTGGGCAAACCAACACTTTGCAAGCAGCAATAATTCTACATTTCAATGGAACTGAATTTGTAAGGGAAAATACAATGCATCGATGCTACTTTATAGTATGTTTGGTGTAAAAGAGGTATGGATGTCTGGACAATCTTGAGCTTAGAGCAATAACACAGGAATTATTGTGGTAGAAAACTGCGCAAAATACTTAGATTTGTATAAAATCAGAAATTAAATCCACAGATCCGAGGATGAATTTGCATTCAAAGAAGAAAAAAGTTATCCACCATCACCACCAGTCACTTCAGTGGTGTATAATAATCTGTCTTTACACAACATCAGATCATAATTTCTATCACAGCTTTAATGTGTATCACTCGTATTATTTCTAATGCTGCATGTTGATTATTAATTTAAAAATAACTTAAAATCTTGGATAGCACCTGGAGCTTTATTGAATATGGTAATCATGAATTTCTCTAATTTTGAAGTTCTTTGTGCTGATCTTTGTTTAAAGTTTGATGAAATCTTCTATTGTGTACATATGCTATAATGTTCATTGTTCAAATATATTGGCATTTAATATTTATTGCTGGTTAAATGTAAAGATACAGGAAAAAACCCGTAATACAATGGTGATAATTCAGCTCAAGAATCAATGCAGCTTCACAGAGATATGCCGGCATCAATATATTTTACTAAAGTGAAGCCAAGGATAAAGCTGCCACAATAATAGTACGTTCTCAACTATAAAGTAAACTTTGCTAACACCTCCTGTGTTATGGTATCGTTGGCTTACCACACAAAGCACTTCTTAGCATTTATAATATATTTCATAAGACCATAAGGGAAGTACTGAGGGGTTTCAAGACTGCATGACTTCTTCAGAAGATCAGACACTCTGCAGGGAAATTGTGTGTATTTTGCATACGAACAATGTTATGCTTATCCCTCCTTGGACTGGACAACAAAATTCATACAATGGATTCTTTTACTTTTTGCAGCTTACTTTAAGACACTCGAAATCACAGAAGTGCCGCGGAAACAACTTCTCCCATATTCTGAAAATCTGCTCCGAACCAAATACAAACTTAACCCCAGTAAAATTACTTTAGCAATGTTTCCTGCAGTATGTGGCAATGAACACTACTAGGTTTTGTTGCAGCCGTACAAATTGAATTTTTAATGAAGTAAATGAGGGTCAGAACTAGGGCATAACACAGAGGGTCTCAATGCAGTTGCTATTGATTATGCTGTCAGCCTATTAACTCATTATCATGGCGCATTATATGTGGTCAGGATCTGGCAGCAAGAATGATCAGTTGCATAAACAAAATTATTCCATTGACATAATCTCCGATGAACAATTTATGTGCCACCTATTTATTATGTTGAGCTGTTAACATTTATGTAGGATTTGAGATTAATTTTGGCAAAATATTTCGAGCATATCCTTTGGGAATGAGGGATCTGCACATTGTTGTTCTGCTTCACTCTTTAAATGACCTCCCAATGATGATTACATGTTGTTGTCATGATTGTTTCTGGCTTTAATTGTGGTATTGTTTCTGCTCACCACAGATGATAGGCTCACTAGTCTATGGTTCCCAAGCATTTCCTTGCCACCCTTCTTAAATAGATTTACAGGGCTCCTGCAATTCCTTGTCCAACCCCCCACTGTGTTCTCAGGTATATCTGACCAGGCCCAAGAGATTTATCTACCTTCATACGCCCCAGGACATTTAGCACCACAGTAATCATAAGACGGACTGTACTCAAGACATCATCAACCGTCCCAGGTTTCCCAGTCTTCATGTATTTCGCCATGGTAAAAACAAAGAATAAATACTCATTGAGGACCTTGCCGATCCGCTGCAGCACCACTCAGACATGAGCTCTTTGGTTTCAGAGGGGAAATTCTATCACTAGTTACCCTCATCCTTAATGTACATCTGAAATCTCTTTGGATTCTGTGCCAGAGCTATTTCTTGCCTCCTTTTTGGCCTCCAGATTTCCTTCTTAAGCTATATGCTCCTCAATTCCTGAAACTCCTCTGGGGATGCATGTGATCCCACCTGCCTATATCAGTCTCATATATCCTTCTTGGTCCTGACCAGAGCTTCAATTTCTCATCATCCAAGCTTCCTTCCTCCCATCCATCTTGCCCATCACCAACAAGAACATGCATGCCCCAACCTCTTTATCACACTTTTTAAAACATCCCAGATGATCTTTTGCCTGCAAACAACTTACACCAATCAACTTTAGCAAGTTTGGCTGATACTATCAAAGATGGACACAAAATGCTGGAGTAACTCAGCGGGTGAGGCAGCATCTCTGGAGAGAATGAATGGGTGACGTTTCAGGTTGAGACCCTTCTTCAGACAGGAAACCATCAAAGTTGGCCCACTCTACCTTTATCCAGAACTATTTAAAAATAATAGAATAGTGGTTGTTGGTTCCAAAAGGCTTGCCATAGACAATGCAGTCACCTGCCCTTCCTAATTTCCTAAGAGTAGGTTAAGCTTTGCCCGCTCCCTTGAAGAACTCTATGTATTGCATGCAGTAACTTTCCTGAATATGTGACAAATTGAATCAAAGATTCAATGGCAACAAGCGATATGGGGAGAAAACAAGAATGGGGTACTGATTTAGGATGATCAGCCATGATCATATTGAATGGCAATGCTGGCTCAAAGGGCCAAATGGCCTACTCCTACACGTATTTTGTACGTTTCTAAATTCCACCCCATCTAATCCTTCGGCACCATGACAGTCTTGGTGTACATTGCCTCAGCTGCCTGCAATCTCCTGGTATATGTTCTTCTAATCTGTGTTAACTATTTGGGGGCCTAGAGTACACTCCCAACAAGGTGATCATACCCAGTTTAATTTCTCAGCTCCATCCAGACAGCCTCACTGGACAAACCATCAGTAATGTTGGAGTGGCGGCGCTGCGGCTCACCTGCAGTCCGTCTGTTTTCTTATCCTGTTTTAGCTTGTTAATTTGAGTTATTAGGTTGCGTATGTGTGTGTGTGTGTTGGGGGGGGGGGGGGGGGGGGGAGAGAGGGGTGGGAGAAACGTGTTTTAGTCTCTTCCTTCGGGGGGGGGGATGAGACTTTTCTTATTGTATCCCCCCCCCCCCCGTCTCCACCAAGGCCTAATGGCGGAGCTGGCAGCTTCCAACTGCGACCGACCTCGAGGCTCTGGCAGAGCCAGCCAGGACTTACCAGCGCGAGGCTGGCTGACATCAGGGCTGTGGCGGGTTCAAGCATTCCGACTGAGCCTTGGCGGCTTTTCGGTGGCAGCGACTTCGGAGGTTCGGCCGCGGGCCCAGTGGACGGGAGCCTGCAGGTCACAGGATGGCGACCCTTTTTTCCCCCCGGAGCTCTCGTGGCAACTGGCCCGTTCGCGGAGCACGGTTCAGCCGCAGGACTTACTTACCATCACCCGGTGGGGTCACAACATCGGAGGCCTGGATTGCCTCAGCGCAGAGGAAGAACAAGGGAAGAGACAAAGACTTAAGACTTTTGCCTTCCATCACAGTGAGGAGGTGTCTGGTGAACTCACTGTGGTGGATGTTAAATTTGTGTTTATTGTGTTTTGTTATTTTTTTATATGTATGACTGCAAGGAAACAAAATTTCGTTCAGACCGTTCAGAATGCCGTGGCATTCTCCTTAATCAATAAATGACCATCCCTTCCTCTTTTATCCTTACCGCTATCTCTCCAAGACCAATACCCTGGAACATTATGCCGCCAATCCTGCCCCTCTCTTAGCCAGGTTTCTGTAATGGCTACAACGTCTCAGTCACAGGAATCAATCCATCTCTGCCTTTCTATGCTGTATCTCTAAACCAAATGATTGTGCATTTACATATTAGCATGACAATTTGTTAACTATATTTAGTAAATCTAATTTACAGTATGCTAAGGAACAAAACTGACCGTAAAAGCTGCCAAGCTGGTTTTATTTAGTTTAGAAATAGAGTGCAGAAACAGGCCCTTTGGCCCACCGAGTCCGCACCGACCAGCATTCCATGCACATTAGCACTATCCTACACACTAGGGACAATTTACCATTTTCATCCCAAAGCCAATTAACCTACAAAACTGTACATCTGGAGTGGGGAAGGAAACTGGAGTATGCAGGGAAAACCCACACTGTCATGGGGATAACACAGACACTGTACAGACAGCACCTGTACTCAGGATCAAACCTGGGTCTGTTACCACAAAGCAACAACTCTACCACTGCACTGCCTACGGTTGTCCTTCAGGAAAGGAATCTTTCTCCTATCACATCTACTTGATTCAATCTTCACAGCATTTATGTACTATCCGTCCCAAGGCAAATATTGATTTGAAGTAAATGCTGTTTTGCTGAGGCAAGCCAGTTTCAATAATTCTATTGTGAAGTACCACTGTACAAATCCTTTGCAGATATAATCTAATGCTCCAATTATTAATTTATGCCAATTAGGAAAAAAGGCTTGATGCATTCAGTAGGAGGAGAAGTAAAACAATTGAAGGACCACTTTTCACAACATTCTTGCATCTCTATTAACCACATTTCAAAGGCCTCATTGCTCCAAGCCAATAACAACAAAAAGTAAAAAGCAACACAAGATTTAAGGATGTAGAGAACTTAGGATAACTCTATGATAACATAAATCCTGGGGATAATTATTTTTACGTTCAAAATTGTATTGAAGCACAACAGTAAAGTCCATAAGTTCACATCAAGAAACAAAAACTAATTGTAAGCATAGTTGGCATGAGCATTTGTCAACAAAGGAAACGGTACATTTCAGGATACAATTAGGACTTCAGCAATGAAGTGAATATATTACATGTGTTTCCTGTATTTATTCACTAAACATAATAATGTTACACTGGGTATTATATAATTGTGTTTCTTTTACATAATATTAAAGAGCTTTATGTTTCCAGTTAGCATTGTTGGCAAAGATTTTTTTATTATTTCATAACTAACAATTTGCTGAATGCAATTATTTCAAAAGCAAAAGCAAATTTGGACAGGAGGAGAGTCAGGCAGTGATGTTGATTGGTGCACTGGGTTATTGTGGTGTGTTCTGTTCTTTCACCTCTTGGATCCAAGGCTAAATCTGACACACATTAATGGAAGGAATTCCTCCTCTTTGTGGATTGTTTCATGTCAAATGAGTTTTGGCAGTAATAATCCAGTTCCAAATAAAAAATGATCAACAGCACAATTCCATTTTACTGATTGCAAACCTATTTGGACAGACTTTGATAATAAAACCAGACTCATTTAGACCAAACACCAATGGAATCATTTCAATGCAAGTACATTTCACTGCCACTACAATGATCAATAAGATTTGCTCATTATAGATACTGCTGTTAATACTAGTTTGCTAGTTACATATACAAAATATTAATTCCATAAATCATCCCTGTACATGCATTTTAAGATACAAGGGTTTAACAGCGACTTGGACGTATGGATTCAGAACTGATGGAAGACAGAGGGTTGTGGTGGAAGCACAATATTCAGGCTGGAAATCAACAACCAGTGGAGTTCCACAGGCACCTGCGCTGGGACTGCTGTTGTTTGTAATAAATGACATAAACTGGTTGATTAGTACACTTAGATGACAGGGATTGATGGGGTCACGCACTGCGAGAAAGGCTTTCAAAGTATAAAGCGTGATATAGATCAGCTGCAGGAATGGGTGAAGAAATAGCAGTTGGAGTTTAATTTGAGCCAGTGCAAGTTGTTGTACTTTGGGAGGTTGAATAAAAGGGGGAAATATACAGTTAGTGGCATAACCCTTCACAGCATTGATGAACAGTCCAAGTCCATAATTCCCTGAAAGTGTCAATACAAGTAAACAGTGACAATAGGTGCTGGAGCAGGCCATTCGAGCCAGCACCACCATTCAATATGATAATGGCTAATCCACAATTAGTACCCTGTTCCTGCCTTCTCGCCCGACTCTGCTATCTTTAAGAGCTCTATCCAACTCTCTCTTGAAAGCATCCAGAGAATTGGCCTCCACGGCAGATAATTCCACAGAGGTAAAGAAGGCAGATGGTATACTTGCATCAGAGGTTGAAGTGATAAATACAAGAGTCAGGAAGTCATGATGCAGCTTTACAGGACTGGTTAGGCTATGTTCTATGCATATGGTAATTTGAAATAAAGCATTCTATTTCTAATAGTAGCAGTCCACACACAGGAATGGTAAAATAATGGCTCGTGCATATAAAATAAATTGATTAAAATCTTGTGAACCATATTGGTCAAGGGAACATGCATTAATAATGCATCACATCAGTCATTCCAACAATGTTTTGCCCTCTGCAGTGCAATCATTGCATGTTAAATATGATGATATATTTCAAGATAAGAAATGACATTTTTCAAATATTGATGTTGCAACCAATTAAATGATGAAATATAGCCACTTTTACAATGTGGAAAGTGAAGGATAAACATTGGTTAGGACAGCAGCATTCGCACTGTTGCTCTTTATCAAAATAGTGCCATGGGGTTTTGTATTCTCGCAAACAAGCTCATTGGGTCTACTGTTAAGTTTCAGGAGAAAGAAAAAGTTTATCCAACAGTGCAGAATCCCTTCAAAATTCTACATAAATTATATTTGACTTTGGCACAAATAACAGAAGTAGGAAAAGGGATGAGGTTCAGAGTGAGTAGAGGAAGCTAGAGGGAACAAGGCAAACACTGCAAATTACAACTTGGTTTTGGAACAGTTCTGCCCACAATCACAAGAAATTGCAGAGTTTTGGATGTAACCCAGTCCATCACACACAAACTAGAGTTCCACCATTGACTCCATCTACATTTACCACTGCTCGGGAAATAAGTGAACAAAATCAAAGATTTGTCTCGCTATGGTCATTCCTTCTTGGCCCTACTCTCATTGGGCAGATGATACACAAGACTCACTAGAATCAGTAACAGCTTCTTCCTCTTGGTTATCAGGTTTCTAAACAGTCCTTCCATAAGTTAAGGAATGATCCTATTCTCCTCAGACTCATTGTGGACTTTATCGATAAAATTGCTACGCTACAATACAGAGAACTATATTCTACACTTTATCTTTCACTTTGCTCTAGTAATGTATTGAGTTTGACAATTGTATTTATGTATAGTATTCTTTGATTTGATAGCATGCAAAACAAAGCTTTTCACTGTACTTCGGGGCATATGACAATAATAAATCTAACCCCAAATAAATTAAATGATCTTTTAAATCATTATTTTGTTGACATGTTGATACTTCATATTCTATATTTTTTTATTTTTAAAATATTTTATAAATAGACCTGTCCGGAGCACAGGCACAATCACGCAGAGGTACAGTTGCTGCCTTACAGCGCCAGAGTCCTGGGTTCAATCCCGACTACAGGTGCCGACTCTGTGGAGTTTGGACGTTCTCCATGATCATGTGGGTTATCCCTGGATGCTCTGGTTTCCACCCACACTGCAAAGATGTACAGATCTGTAGGTTAATTGGCTTTTGTAAATTATCCCTAGTGTGAAGCAACCCTGTGCTGTGTATGGGGTGACCACTAGTTAGCAGGGACTCGGTGGGCTGAAGGGCCCGATTCCACGCTGTATCATTAAAGTCTAAATGTCAGGTACACAGGTCTTGAATTATACCTTGGCAGCACAATTTAAAATAATGAAGTTAATATCAGAACTGGTGCTACTCGTCTAGTAAGTAAATGAGGAACTGCAGATGCTGGTTTAAACAGACACAAAAGGCTGGAGTAACTCAGCAGGTCAGGCTGCATCTCTGGAGAAAAGGAACATGTAATGTTTCGGGTTAAGACCCATCTTCAGACATCGAATACATGGATTGAAACATATGCCTGAAGCTTGGTGGTAGTCCAGCCTGACATCACCTGCATCGTACCAATGAGACTGGGTGCCAATCGAAGATACAGATCCAGTTCACTTCATAAGGCCTTGAGAATTTTAACAACCATTTTACACTACTGCCCATTCCGATTTTTATCCATGGTCCCATCCTTGTGCATCTTACGCAAGTTTGGATTTTGTCTAGTAAGTAAATGAGATTTCATCAGCGTGACAGACCCACAATTCATAAATGCCACAGGCAAAAATGAGTTGTCAGCTCTTTCTCATAAATGAATTAAACCCTGTAATGTACCACGACCTGTGCAATATTCCATTTATTATGCATCTGGTACCGTTTAGATGTGGGAAAAGATAATAAAAAAACAACCATTTTAAGTTCAGAAAGGTAGTTGAAAGCTCTGAAGTCTTAATAAAAGTCTTGTGGAGATATGGAATGTGTTGCTGGTTATGTGGTGCACTTGCCATCGGCAAGTGCATAGTATAGGCAGTGGGTGATATTTTGACAGGTGTCTAGGATCATGTGGACGTTCATTGTTGTGAAACCCTACATGCAAGGTGTATTACAACAATAATACATTTGTCACACCATGAATTGTGTCTTTCAATTATTTTCATTCATAAAAGAAAATTGTCCTAATGTAGGTCTTAAAGAACTATTAACACCTCACTCTTATCATTTGGTCTGAAGTAGTTTATGGATTGATGCCGCGTATAAAATATTGGATATAAATTTGTGCAGGAGAGACAAGGGATGGAAGAAAAGAGAATATTTTACTACTGACACGGGGGGATCTATCCATTGGGGAAACAAGACCGAGAGCTGTTATTATACTATTGGAATGGCCCCATTGCAGAAGCGTCCACGTCGTGGGGCTGGAAACTGAACGTTTCCCGAGCTAATTCTGCTTGCACCCTTTTCAGGACGGACAATGACAGCGATGTCAACATTTGAAACATGGAAGATGGACATGGAAGATGGACACGAAAGACTATTGGAATTATTTTATAGAGCTGCCGATAATGGGAAATACATTGAAGAGCAAATTTGCAGGCACGTTTATGTCATAGGGTAGTAATAATGGGGAACACCACCCGAGTAAAGACTAGGATAGTAAAATTAGAAGAAAGGTGAGGAGTTCCTGAATTGTGTTCAGGAGACCTTTCTTGATCACCATGATCCAACTCCATGATAAAGGCAGCATTGCTGGACATGGCTCTGGGAAATAAGTCAGGAGAAGTGGAGCAAGTATCATTGTGGGAACATCAGGGAAACAGTCATCCTAATAGCGCGATTTAAAAATGCTCTGGATAAGGACTTAGACCACTTAAAGGTAAAAACAGTTAATTGGAGAAAAGCCAATTTCAAAGGGATGAGAAGAGATCTGGTCTGGGTAAATTGGAAATCAAAGCTTAGCAGGAAAAAAATGTAATTGAACAATATTCTCATGGGGAAAAATGGTGGGGAATTAAAGACAGAACTCCCTGGATGACCAAAGAGATAGAGTAAAGCAGAAAACAGAGCATATGACAGATTCCAGGTTGTTAACGCAAATAAGAACCAGGCTGATTACAGAAAGTTCAGAGGGGAAGTGAAAAGGGAAATAAGAAAGTCAAAGAAAGAGCATGAGAAAAGACTGGCAGCAGACATAAAAGGAAATTCAAAACTATTCTGCACGCATGTGAACGGGGAAAGGTTGTGGGAGGAGAGGCGAGGCAAATCAGAGACTAAAAAGGAAATGTACTCACGGAGGCAGCGGGAACAGCAGAGGTACTAATTGAATTGCTCACATCAGGAAGAATGTGCTGCCCATGTCGAAGCAAGGGAAGATTTTGGATGGGCTAAAAATTAATGAGGGGGAAGGAAAAGGCAGGTTACATTTAAAGTGGATAATTCACCTGGTCCAGATGGGATGCAAACTAGGATATTAAGAGACGATGACAATGAATAGGCGTTATCCATTATCTTCCGAACATCACAGGGTCAGGGGTGAGGCCTGAGCACTGGAAAGTTACAAACTTTAAACTCTGCTCAAAAATAAATGACAGAAGAAAGTTTGACTGAAGGGCAATCATTGTAAGCTTGGCAGTGGGGAAAGTTCTAGGAATGATAATTGGGCAGAAATAATCTGCACTTGGATAGATGTGACTTGATTATCAAAAGTGAATAAGGATATAGAGTATTAAAGGCAAATTATGCCTTCCAATCTTGATTGTGTTTCTTGGTTAAGTAACAGAGTTCTTGAGGTAGGTGCAGAATATTGCATTTGCAACAGGATATTTGATAAGGTACCACATTATCGGCCTGTCATCAAGATTTGACCATGCAGCTAAAAAGGGACTGTGACAAAATGGATCAAAAGTTCGCAAAGTAACAGGAGACGGAGAATAGCAACAAATGTGTGGCTGCTTTTCATACTGGAGGGTTGTAAATTGGAGTTCCCTGGGGAACAGTACCAAAGCCATTGTTTTTCACTTAATACACACTAATGATCTGGATTTGTGCGTTTACAGAATCAAATTTGCAGATAACATAACTTGGAGCTATAATGAATTTCACAGAGGATCGCACAATGAGCAGTAGGTGCATAATAACATTTACTGCAAAACAACCTATAATGTTACCTTGTGGTAGAAAGGCAGATTTAAATTGAGTTTTTATCTTTGGATCAGTCGGATGGGATAAATGTCCGTTTCTTCTGGATCAAAGTGTATCAAATGAAATAGTTTGGACAGATTAAATTTGAGTTCGCATTATCAAACACGCATTAAATTGATTTTAAAAAAAGTACTGGATTAACTCGGTGGGTCAGGCAGCATTTCTGGAGAGCATGGATTCAGGCAATGTTTCTGGTAGAGATCTTTTTTCCGACCAAGGGTTCCAACCCAAAACATTGCCTTTCCAGGTTCTCCAGAGATGCTGCCTGACCCACTGAGCTACTCCAGCACTTGGTCTCTTTTTTTTGGTAAACCAGCATCTGCAGTTCCTCATTTGTACACAGAGTTAATAATTCAGGAAGTTCAGGAATTAATTTACAATTAAAGCACAATGTTGGGACGGATTAATGACTATTGTATACTTTGCTCCTCATCTGATAATGCCATCGTAGGAATGAAAGTAATACTTCGAAGAATTAACAATTAAAATAAAAGTTAGTTATCAAAGTAATGTTGTTTTGCTCTAGTTTTGCTGTTTCTTCAGTGCATGAAAATATAAATAACTTAGACAGAAGGCTTATACATTCATCACAATATAATCCTTCTTGGTAATTTGTCAAAACACAGATTAGATTAGAGTAAAAATAAAATTCTGAAACCGTACTATTAACATAGAATAAAATATCTCAGATACTGTTATTTGCTCTCAAAGATCTTTAGATATTTCATCATGAAGAGGCTAAAATGGTAATTTCAGCAGGCAAAGATGTGGCACATGACATAGAGTATCATAAAGTGATACAGTGTGGAAACAGGCCCTTTGGCCCAAATTGCCCAGACCAGCCAACATGTCCCAGTTACACTGGTCCCACCTGCCTGCGTTTGGTCCATACTCCTCCAAATCTGTCCAATCTATATACCCGTCTAACTGTTTCTTAAAATATTTGGATAGCCCCAGCCTCAACCATCCCCTCTGGCAGCTTGTTCCATACATCCACCAGCCTGTGTGAAAAAGTTATCCCTCAGATTTAGAAGGATGTGAGGATGTTATTGAAACATAAGATTAAGGGTTTGGACACTAGAGGCAGGAAACATGTTCCTGATGTTGGGAGAGTCCAGAACCAGGGGCCATCGTTTAAGAATAAGTGGCAAGCCATTTAGAACAGAGATTAGGAAAAACCTTTTCACACAGAGTTGTGAGTGTGTGGAATTCTCTGCCCCAGAGGGCAGTGGAGGTTGGTTCCCTGGATGCTTTCAAGAGAGCGTTAGTTAGAGCTCTTAGGGATAGTGGAGTTAAGGGATATGGAGAGAATGGGGTACTGATTGCGGATGATCAGCCATGATCACATTGAATGGTGGTGCTGGCTTGAGGGGCTGAATGGCCTACTCCTGCACCTAGTGTCTATGCCTAATAAATCTTTTTCCCTTCATCTTAAACCCATGTCCTCTGGTCCTCGATTTGCCTCCTCTGGGCAAGAGACACTTTGCATCTGATGTAGGAAATATATAATGGTCAGGATAGTCACGGCAGGATAATTACAACAGCACTGTTCAAGCTGCCTTCTCTTCCCCCAGAAGGCCACAGGAACTTCAGAACATTTCCTCCTTAATTTCCTCATTTAAAAAAAATAAATAAATAAACTCAGCACAGTAGAAACAACAAACTTTACCAAGGAAAGACACAACATGCTGGAGTAATTCAGCAGGTTATGCAGCATCACTGGAGAACATGGATAGTCGACGTTTCAAGTCGGGACTCTTCTTCAGACTCAGTGCTCTTTTTAGGAAACATAATTTCCCTTTGCCATCACTCAGTTATAATCCTGGAGCTCCCCACCTGGTACAGCTTGGTGTGTCAACCTTCACCACACAAAGTCAGAGTACTTCAAAAAGTTGTCATATTATCAATTTTTTGGGAGACAACCGAGTGGGTTTATCAACACCTGCACCTCAAAGTAATGAAAATTCTGGCACCATGCCATTCACCATGCTATGAATTTCGCTGGTGACTATTCCAACCCGCACAAGACATCTCCCTGTCACCACTCCACAACAGCAGGATCCATTGATTTTCATTGCCCTTTGGAGGCCAATATATATCTTCTGACAGAACATCGGCTTCCAGTTCTGTGGGCTGGGAAAGCAGGAACATTTTAAAGGTAAAGAGGGCCCATCACCAGCTCTTCACTTTGATGTACGAGCCCGAGCCTCTGGCCAATCACACAGCCTACTTGCCAAGGAAGGTTTTGTTTTAAAACAGCGATTAAGAAAAGCAGCAGGGTTCCTCTCCAAGCCCTTTGACCAGACCCACTGGAGACAAGAAAGGAGACTTATGGAATGTCTGTGGAAATGCATCCCCAAAATAATATTGACGAATGATAAAGCTACAAGAGACATTGCAATATAAATGGTGCCCGTGTAAGTGAGGAAGGCTATAGTTGTAGGACATGCGATGGCTAAAGTTTCATTCCACAATGCTTTTAGTCTGGTAGGACAACCACAAGCCAAATTTGTATCGCAACTCACTCAGATCTTGGCTGCAGTATCCTCCTACAAAATTGATTGCAATTTATAAAGTAGAGAGAATTGGAGACTTCCATCCTAATGTAAATGGCAAAGGAATGCACAAAACACAGTAGAAAATAACTTAGATTCATTTGGTGCATCACTCTGGCTGTTACCTCTGATAAATCTTATAGAGTTATGGGGCTGTACAGCACAGGAACCGATTATTCGGTCCATTCATCCATGAAAACTAAATTGCTTAAGTTAGCTAGTCCTACTGGCTTGTGCCTGGCCCATGTCTCTCCAAACCTATCCTATCCATGATCATGTCCATGCGTCTTTTGACTGTTGTAAGTAGGTGGTCTGAAATAAGTAAACATCCAATTTGAATAGTTACATTTGTTTATTACACCAAAAACATGTCTGGACATAGCGAGGAAGAGCAAGTGCCATGCACACATTGGGCTGACCATTCTAGTGACAAGTGCTAACATATGTGTTCAAGCCATACCCAGAGCCGGCATGCTGCCCCAATATCAACTGTCTTTCTTCCCACTGACAGTTCTCCTCTTCTCTCTGTACGTTCCCCCTGTGACTACATGGGTTTACTCTGGGTGCTCTAGTATCCTCCCAGGTTTTACTGGTTCAAGTTTATTGGCTTCTGTAAATTCCTCCAAGAGAGAAAGTGGGATAACATAGAGATAGCGCAGGAAATAACTGCAGATGCTGGTTTAAATCGAAGGTAGACATAAAATGCTGGAGTAACAACGGAATAGGCACCATAGTGTACGGGTGATAGATGGTCGGCATGGACACAGTGGACCAAAGGGCCCGTTTCCACACTAAACCTCTAAAACTAAATGTCACTGGAACGGAGAGATTTCAGAAATGAGCATAAACTATAGATTTATGATATTTGGCAGGTTAACTCTCAATATATAGTTTGAAATTATTAGAGTAAATGGAAAGCTAGTGCAATGTTTTTTGAAATGTATTCAGGAGAACTAATGTATACTATGTGCAAAGTCTGCGAAAGGACATTTGGGTAAAGCCTGCAAAAAAAAAAAATTTGATTATTTTGCACCTTTCTCCATCACCAAAGTAAAACTACTAAACTAGAAGAGGAATAACTTTAATGTAACGGGCGGCCAATTAACTACAATAAAATGGAATTAAATGCTGACAAGAAAACCGTAATGGAACAAGTGATTGTTTGGGAAGAAATGTTTCAGATATTTGTATACAAGAGGGAAAGTTAGAGGATCTGAAGGTACAGTCAGAATGGAACAAGCCCTTCGGCCCACCTTGTCCATACAGCCCCAGTTAGCATTTGACCCAAAGCATTCAAAAATGTTCCTATCCATATATCCGTTAAAATGCCTTTTAAAAGTCGTAATTATATCCACTTCTATAGCTTCTTCTGGCAGTTCAATTCAGATATGGGTTGCCCTCAGGATGAAAAGGTTTCCCCTAAAGTTCCTCTTTAAATCTCTACCTTCTCTAGTCAAGAGTGCTAATGTGAGTAATTCACTGTAATCCATGCCCCTCGTGACCTTGTACACCTCAATAAGTTCACCCTCCAGCTATAATGCACCAAAGTATTGTTACCAACCTCTCCCTCTAACTGAAGCCCATTTCTTTTGCACCCATTGCAACATAATGACAACATTATTCCAGTCACCCAGCTCCAGGAGGGCAAGTGATAAGAGTAGAATTAGGCCATTTGGCCCATCAAGTCTACTCCGCCATTCATTCACAGCTGATCCATCTCTTGCTCCTAACCCCATTCTCCTGCCTTCTCCCCATAACCCCTTACACACATACTAATCAAGAATCTATCTATACCGTAAAAATATCCACGGACTTGGCCACCACAGCCTTCTGTGGCAAAGAGTTCCACAGATTCACCACCATCTGGTTAAATAAATTTCTCCTCATCTCCTTCGTAAATGAACGTATTGCACATAGTATTCCAAACGTGGTCTCAATGACATGTACAGCTGTATCGTGATGAGCCAAATTCAGTACTCCAAGCCTTTCCCAGTGAAGGAAACCCCTCCTCCACCACACAGTCCATCTGACCCGCAACATTTAGGGAACCATGCCCTTGTGTTCTGCGTCACTCTCCAGGGATCCATCATTTACAATGAAAGTCATGCCCAGGTTTGAAATACCAAAGAGGCACACTCGTCCTCGGTGGTAAAAATTGAGATTAGGGAAGTGCTATTAAAGAAGCCTGGGCGAGTAACTGAAGTGCATTTCGTAGATGAACATTGCAGTCCCCTTGTCCTAAATTTGGAGCAAATAAATTTGCGGTAGAGTCACATTAATTGAGGCCGTTTGGCGCTGGATTCAGGCAAGTGAAGAGTATTCCACTACACTCCAGACTTGTGCCATGTTTACGGTGGAAAGACCGTAACTATTACACGTCACCCGACCTCTATAAAGGGATGCAATATCTCTTTGCAGCTTCTATCATTTTGCCAATGAATTAGAGTAGATTGAATGGGTGTTAATTCTGCAAATTTTTTTGCTTTTTATGAACACCGTGTCCACAGACAATTTTCCGCATTGCAGGGTTGATGCCAATTCTGCAACGCTGCTGGATCAGCTTCCCCACGGGTCCAGAGCAAAGGTCTTTGTAGCAACAATAATGACAATATGATTCCAAGACAAGAGTCTGGATCCTGGCCTTTGATCCATTTAATGATAATCTCATTGGAGTAAAACAAATCCCAACATAATCAACATGGATTAGTTTTTAAATGAACCAGATATCCCATCATGATCTATGGCTATTAGAAACACTGGAAAATAACATACCCAAAGTGTTTAATGCTACATTCAATCCCAACTGTACATGGAAAATAATTATTTTACCTGGTGTGCTAATGTTCACTCTGCGATATCCCTTTCTATTTGATGGTTTTATATTATCTGTTAAAACTAGGAAACCTCCATCTTTTATTAGTTAGGAAATTATTTTATTGAAAAAGAGGGCAAATATTTTTATTATCGAGATATTATTTACTGGAAGATATCACAATGTTTGAAACATGTCTTTTTAGAGTACGAGTGGCCTTGCAGGTCCATTAATCTGGGTTCAGTCCTGATCTCCAGTTTTGTCTGTGTGGAGTTTCTATGTTATCCCTGTGACTGTGGTTTTCCTCTGGGTGCTCCAATTTCCTCCCACAAACTTGGGTGCTTAGTGATCAGCTCAGACTGGCCGAGGAGCCCGCTTCTGCGCTCAGTGTTTCTCCAACCCAGCTGCGAGCTATGAAAAAAAGGCAATATGGCTCCCTTTAGCTCAACTGCAAGTGTATGAAAACTACTTGGTAACTGTTCCAGATGGGTCAAATCAGCTCAGTTCTTTTTGCAAAGTGCATCATCTGAAACCAGTTAGTCACCTCTGGTTTGCGATAGTGCAAGTGCACAGCAGTTGTTCATCATATCATCAAATGCTTCAATCAACCCATCATCACATGATGAATATCAGATACAATGAATGCATCGAACAAAGGAAGACCCATCTTCCATGTGCTACTCACCTTAAAGCTGCTCGCTTAATCTGGTACAAATATGAAACAATTCTGAAAATCACAGTCAGAGATGTTGGTATTTGTAAAGGTTACCCTGGTCTTCCAATTTGTGGCAATAAGCATTTTCAGTTAATCGAATATGATCAATAAAATATGATTAAGTTACTCACCAGGAGGGGTTGCGGCGGCAAAGACACAGACGTTTCACGGAACAGGTAGCGTGTCCTGCAATGAAAAGATAGTCAGGGTGTAAATTAGTAAAGAGCCAAAGATTCTTTTGAGCTTGAGATGTAGTTTAGTTTATTGTCACATGTATTATGGCACAGTGAAGAGTTTATCATGTGCCAAGCAGTCAGCGAATAGACAATGTGCCAATCGAGCCATCCACAGTGCACAAATACACGATAAAGGGAATAACGTTTAGTGCAATATAAAGTCCGATCAAACATAGTCTGAGAGTCTCCAATGAAGTAGATAGTAGTTTGGGACAGCTCTCTAGTTGTTGGTAAGATGGTTCAGTTGCTCTTCTCTTCTGAATTCTTCCCATATTAAAGTGCATTGGCACTATTTTGTTTAGTTTGTTCTATTTTCCCCCCATGTTTTCATGATGCTTCTCACCACAAGTGAGGAGAGGGGGGGAAAATGTAATAGGAATCCAAGGGGCAATTTTTGTTTTTAATATGAGCTGCTGGAGGTGGTAATTGAGTTATGTATTTTCACAATGTTTACGAAACATTTAGATAGGTACATGGGAAGAAAAGGCTTAGAGGGAGACGGGTCAAATGCAGGCAGGTGGGACTAGTGTAGATGGTGGATATTGGTCAGCATGGGCAAGTTGGGCCAAAGAGCCCATTTCCATGCTTTATGATATCATAACCATCCAAGAGGATGTGATCTTTCGAATTTCCATTGAGCCCTTGAAGTGGCCATTCAATGTTATAAGCAGAAAAAAAATTTGCTTTTCAATTATTTTTCCATCCTGTAAAGAGTTGACACACGTGTAGGAAATAACTGCAGATGCTGGTTTAAATCGAAGGTAGGCACAAAATGCTGGAGTAACTCAGCGGAACAGGCAGCATCTCTGGAGAGAAGGAATGGGTGACGTTTCTTCAGACAGAGTTGCTCCAGCATTGTGTGTCTACCCAAGAGTTGACACATGGTGCCTTAATCTGTTTTATTCATATTTTGCCCCAGAAAATTGAGACAGTGCCTCTGAATGTATAATTCTTAGTCAACCTTCAGCTTGTCCAAGTTACCATTTTTTATCACGAGCCAGCAACAACATTGCAACGTCCATCACACAATGTCTACATAAATAAACTTCCCCACAGATTAAAAAAGCGATGGAGGGTACAGTCATGCTCAATTTTGGACAATTGTTCCCGAGATGGCTTGCTTCAGCTTCATCATCCTGGTTGAAAATCAGCAGAATCAAACATGAAATCTGTTGCTGCATACATTTCAATGCCATTATAAGAACTAGAGGAAAGAATGTGATAACAAGACTATTCATTTGTATATTTAATGTTAATTGATAACATAGATTCCCCAATTGAGGTGAAATTGCATGCTTGCAAGGCTTGATATTTCAGGACAATGGTTTACACAGTGAGAATTAAGCAAGCTGCAGGTCGTGCCAAGCCTAACAAATAGTTTGTAATTAGAAGAGTAACCAGTAGAAAAAACAAACATGTGCCATGGTATATTTTGTAAATAAAATATTAAATACTGGTCCAGATACACAGGCACTAAGCAATAGTTTCTATGCTCATGGGCCTGAACACACATTTACATTACATTTCTGAAGGAGCAAATATATATTATTCCTAGATGATGAACTATTTAATAAAAATCAGTGGTCAGATTTTGTACGGTTCTATATGCCAAACACTTCTGTTCCCACTGAATTGAGTAGGAACAAGAGGCTAACAGAGTTAATAGAAACAGAAGGCAAATAAGATGAGGCTATACCAAAAATTGTGGCAACATTGAAGTTGTGGCCCATTTTGCATGATCCACCAACAGCAGTTGCCCAAGATGACACTGGCCACATGAACTAAAAATAAGGGGAAAATAAAAAAGGTTTAAAAGATGAAAGGTTGAACATTCTTGACACATCCTTTGCAAATTCATTGAACATTGAAAAAGCTGAACTGTAAATCAAATATTCATGAATTAAAAGGAAAACCAAGCTATCATCCCACATTTGTGGTTGCCTTTTCACCTATACAGGTGAAAGGTTGTAGTGATAATGACAGCATAAATTGGGATATGGAAAGGAAGATAGTGTTGAAATCTAGATTGTGACAATCCAAATAAAGCAGAGAAGTCTCATACAGTTTACCATGTGTATCTGTGAGGACTATTAATTGGTTAACAGCAAACACAAGTAACAGCAATGCTTTCAAATGTGAAACAGCTGCATACCGACAAAAGTTTGATGTTATTAATTTGGGGAAATATAGTATTATCTTAGCAATTTGATTGGAAGTTTTCAAACCGAATCATACGAAATTAGTACAGTGTTGTTAAAATATTTCCTCCTTGTTATCCTCTCCCAAAGCAAGTTTCAAGGTTTCCTGTTGCACTCTCTTGCGCAAGTGCAAATTCAGATATACAATTCAAAGAAATCCTTACTCTTTCATGCCTCAGTGAAGTGGATACGTTGAGAATGTGGACAGAAAGAGCTCATACACGCAATACATTCCAATACCTCTGATATTTGATTTGTCAAGTTAACCCAACCCACTCCTAGAGACGTCAGAGATAGAAATTGTACAAAGGCAAGCTGAAGAAATGGCAACATCGACGAACAGGGTTTTGGAAATTATTGAAGCCAAAGCTGGTCCCAAATCAAATACAATGGTGTGCGCATGTGGTTTCGTTTGGATTGATGTTATATTTTACGTTATTGACATTTTAAACTTTACAAAAATCACTTTTCCACTTGACCTGCACATCAACTGTGTTCAACGTCACAACGGTATCCTGAATATCATATACATTTTTTAAATTTTTTTTTAAAAATCACAATTTTCAAAAAACCTGTTTTAATCAAATTCTTCAGTTTTCATTAACAGCCAATATTGTGTTTAGGTCATATTAAAGAACAAATGCAATTGTCATTCAGAACAAATGCAATTGTCATGCAGCCAACAACCTTCTCAGCTGATCTAACGATTCACTGCAGCCTCCGGATGTCGGTATTGGTGGCCGAGCCAAACCAGACCATGATGGAGAAGGCGAGGACAGACTATGATGGCAGTATAGAATTGGACCATCGTTGAACGGTGATGCTGGCTCAAAGGGCTGAATGGCCTACTCCTGCACAAACATTTAATGTTTCTATAAGATCATTGTTAACCTTTTATCTCAGTGCTTTCCTGTATGAACACATTTATTCCCTTACTCTTCATTTAATTCCACAAATAGGGGGCAAGTCAGGATATCAACAGACAGCCACTACAACTGAGGTTACCTGGGACATTTCCCCTTAGTGTTGAGAAGGCAGGCGTTTTATTTGCCCCAAGTACTCTCCCATGGTCATACCATAAGTGACTTGCAAGACCATGTGAACAGCAGCAGTCTGGCTATAAAAATGACAGGTGAACAGCGAATTCCCTCTGCACCTCCAGCTAGTCATTCCAACACCATTATACAAAAGGGGTCCAACCTCCACAATTCAGTCAGGAGCGAAGATCCTATAGCGGAGCAAGATAGACCACTCCTGTTAAATGCAATGGGCTGATGCATAGTACGCAACGGAGCGGAATGTGGGCCCTTTTTTCATCCATTTCCGTAACCGGACCCAACTACCAGTGTAATCAACGTTGCGGGGGAACAGCTTGTGTTAATAAATTTAAATTCTGAAAATTGAGAAGATTTTTACGAGGATGTTTCATAAACCCGGCTTCCGTCGCCGCACTATTATCCTATGGGATCTTTGGTGCGGAGACGGAAGCCAGTTATAAAAATAGGGCCTTAAATTACCCATGAATCTGCCCATGACCGTTCTACATCTTTTCCGTTGAGTGGACGATCTTGCTCGCGATAGGATCTTTGGTCAGGAGTGGAATTCCACGTGGTTCCTCTGTAATTGGAGCTCTCCAGCAAATGTGCCAGCGATCAAGGGATCAACTATTGTTTTAATTCATCATCCAAACCAAAATGTTGTTCCAAGCTTCTTAATGAATTAAACGGAATTTGTGAATCACCAAAATTGGGTTACCCATGGCCGGTGCCTCATGAAGCTTTGAATTTAGTTAATTTTCATGTGCACTGAGGTACAGTGAAATGCTTTTGTTGCCTGCTAACCAGTCAGCAGATAGACAATGCATGATTACAATTGAGCCATTCAGTGTACAGGTGCATGAAGGGAATAATGTTTAGTGCAGGAGAAAGTCCAGTAAAGTCTGATTAAAGATAGTCCGAGGGTCTTTTCTGCACATTTAAAAATGTGTGCATTATTTAGCAGGGTTTCTCAGTTATGTATGCATTGTCATGGTATTCTCAAGGTGCGAAATGTCAGAAAATTGCACCGTTTTTGTTAATTGCTGAGCATTGATGGCGAGCGAGTCCATTGTTTTTGATACTCATGCAGTTTGCAATTAAAAGATGGTTAAACTTTTGACACTACATCTCCCATCTCTCCGAATTATAATGGTCATAATGTGCATGAAAGTGACTTTTGCTAACACAAATATGACTGGATGAAAGAATGAAGGAACTATTAACAGATCCTTTCAACTGAGGTTTTTTTAATATTTAATATGCCACTGACAGTTTGTTATTGCTGGCTTTTATACACATTGGTATACAAACTAGAAATCTACTTGGCTTCTCAAGCACACATTCAGCTTCCAACATCGAACTTATGTGATTCTGCCATCTGGAGGACTTTCAGTGTTGCAACTAACGTACAAATCAAGGCTTGAATGTTACAGAACCTTGCAGCTCCCCATGGATTACTTATCTTTGAACTATCCCTTGGGATTGAGGATGACTTGCTTCTACTTTGGTTTTGTGGTTTTCTGAGACGGTTATTGAGGCTAACGCGAGAACCACAGATTTTTCTGGTAGGGTAGGGTGGGTGGGTGGTGTGTATTCTAGCTTATGATGAGGTACATTCCTTTTGACACTCATGCGGGTCTTCTGTGTTACCTCGAGGTTGTCAGTGGCATTTCCAATGCTCCCTCTTCACTTTGTGTAGATAGAGACCAGAATTCCCAGGACCAATTGGAGATATTATGTTCCTTCAAGATGGCTTCTAGCACACAAAGCCTTGCAATATTCTGCAGTAGGTACTTGACCTGCTGCAAGTCACCATGATAGGAGGTCAGATCATAAAATAAAGCCACGATTCAATAACATAACATTTAGAGTTGTAGTCGGACAGCATAGAAACATGCTCTTCAGCCCAACTTGCCCACACCGACCAACATGTCCCATCTACACTAGTCCCACCTGCCTATGTTTGGCCCATATCCCTCTAAACAGATCTTTTCCATGTACCCGTCTAAATGATTCTTTAAATATCAGCGAGTCTCTCTTCCAATCAACTGTCATGGTGCTGGCTCCTTGCACCCACCAAACAAATCCCGAGTCCAGTCAATTCCTGGGTCAGAATGCATCATTCTTAGATTTGTTGAACTTGTCACGCCCATATAGGAGCTCCTAAATCATGACAGAGGCAAAGTGCACGAGCAAAGGGCAGAGAAAGGCACCGCATCAGTTAACTTGAAAGTACCATTTGTACAGGACGAAAGTTAAACACCCCTGGACACAACTCAATTATTCTCCGTAGAGCAAAGATCCTAGCTCAGTACAGTCTTGAGGCAAATGATGTTGTATCCTATCGGGGAATAGAGATCTACACGATCTGCAAATGGCATTAACTATCTTCTTACACAGTCTACGTACATTACTATGCTCAAATGAGTGGTTCTACATAGCCTCTACATGCCACACAATCTCCTGCCATTACAATTAGTTAATCTGAGTTAGCTGAATCCTTGTTATTATGCCAAGGCACATTTAGTTCCCAGCCTTGACAAATGTTCCCACAATTGTTGCCATGCATGGATAGAACAAGTTTGGAGGGATATGGGCCAAATGTGGGCAGGTGGGACTAGTGTAGCTGGGACAAGTGGGCAAGCTGGGCCGAAGGGCCCATTTCAATGCTGTATATCACTTCAAATGTAGACACAAGTTCACCCAAATAACCCCAACCAAAATCTCAAGCCCCTTTCCCCGACATCAATCCACAGTGAATAGGAACTCAGGGACAGAGATTACCTACTCCCACAGACACCGTCCACAATGTAGCCCTCATTCATTCAATATATGCTGGTAGCAGTAGTCCGCTCTGTTGCTCAGTTAACCAGAGGCCAACAAATTGACGGCACTTCTGTGATTAACACAATATAGTTATTAATATGTTAAAAGAGTAGTTTTATTTTTTTTAAATCAAATAATTAATTGAACAATATTAGTAATTTGGGGTGAATGCAACTATTTTCAACTTCACTGGGCCTGAGATTGCCTTCATAGGCTAATAAATTAATCACTTATTTTCATCTGCAAGCAGAGACTTTAATTTTGGTTGCACAGAGGAAAATTATTGTCCCAACACTTGAATGTAGTTTCACAACTGCATACTTTGATGGCTAATCTATTTAAGTGCTTAATACAAGATTTGATGGCAGACTGGCATTTGTAATGAATGTGCTAATTACCTTTCTTTTGTACCTAGAATAATTATTATCATTCTTACCCTCTGACCTTGCAAAGCTGTTCGGTGCCTTCAGAAAATGGTCAGCACAGCGGAATTATGAAGAATTTACCCCATGGCTTGCCACCCAGGCACTTGAAGTACTCAGGAATCACGCAACTGATCAGTTTGCAGCCTGTTTATTCTATCAACTGAAGGATCTTGGCGATAAACCCCTATCAAACTAATCACCCCCTTACTTTAAATTTTAAAAATGTCCATAACTTCTGCAAATGGACAAAGAGAAATTTAAAGGGATTGGTATTTGATGGACTGAAAAGCCTGTTTCTGTGCTATGCAACTCGATTTGTAGATTGCAAATATACTTTAGATGCGGTAGACAGTTACAATCTTTTATCTCCTTCTCTGCTGTTCCCAAGAGTCTCGGTCTCAAACAATGTAAAAGCAGCTCCAAACTAACCATAGAAATCCACAATTGTGAAAGGTTGTAACTGAATTTGATCAATTTAAATTGGAGAAGTAGACCAATGTCAGGTACAAACAGGATCAATGGATTCTGTCCAGGTACATGGTAATTTTTGAAATGCAATGATTCATTAAATTCACAATGAGTTATTAATACCATTCAATGGCAATAGCTCCTCTTCTGGAGAGAGATGTGATTTCTCGCAATGACTTTATTGAAGTAAACCTTGCCTGATAAATTTTCCTCAAAAGTGACATCAATATTTTAAATCTACATCTCCAAAAATTGGGAAACCACTGGCCCATCTACTTTTCTTCAAAAGAACATCGAGAAAGGAGACAAACAAGTTTTTAAGAAACATCAGTTGGATCAACTTTAATCAATACAAAGCTAAAATTACAATGTTCCCAATCGTTTACACCTTGCCATGATTCCATTTGCCCCAAGAGTTCTTTCCATATTTTTTTTAAATGGATATTAAAAGATATCTTCGAAATAAGATTTAATAAAATTATATTCTTGCTTGGTCAAATGCACGCAAGTGCATTTTTAAAGTATGCTCCGATATGTCTTTTCTATTCAGAAGGGAATCTCAAGTGAAGAATGCATAATGAGGGGTCAAGGCACATGATATGAATGCCATTAGGCAACAAAAAGGATTTAATCTTTCAAGCCTTGTGTTATTTTAACGGTTTGGGAATGCACTAATAAGGACCATTAATCAAGTTCTGTGGATTGTATTCTGGTCTCTGCAATAAGCACTGCCCAATATTTATCATAAATTGCATGCTCATCCTAAATATTAATACTCTATAACCAGTCTTTCAAAATTGTGCGAAGAAAGTATCATGGTAAGATGCTTCAGTATTTGCATTGTTGAAAGGACTAAAACCACAGAAGATTAGGATTCTGGATAATTACAGGAGAAAAATGAAAATTCTCACACCATCAGTTGCAACTAATGGACAAAACTATTGACCTTGATGCAAAATACAAGACATTCATTTCACTCTGCAAGTTTTGGCACCAATCAGCCTCAGCAGATAAACTATAATCGGAGCTACGGCCACAGTAATCTTTCACTTGCATAAAAATATTCGGTGACCTATTCTGAGCAAGAATCCACCTTGCAACTTATTTTTGGAGCACTTCCACTCCAAGCTACCCTTTTGCAGCCGTGGACACAGGTTTCTTCAGTTCCCCACCGACACATCCAGTGGAAGTGGAAACCTCAGCCTTTCCCACTTCTCACAGCAACCTTCTTGTTAGCCTTCATGTTGTAGCCAGCTGCAAAGTAATTGCGCTTATGAACTGCTCAAGTAATGCACGTCACATAGAGGGCAGGATTTCAGATAAACCTTACCAAGAATCATACGAGATCAAATTCAATATAATTTCCTTCGTATAAAGTATACCAGATAATCGGAGACACATCAAAAGCATACATAAACACATATGGCACAAATAAATTACAGACAATATTTTCCTTTGGCACATAGTTAAACCTGTTCGCCTGATAGATATCTGAAGGAGGCTGTTTCTGCAAGCATTAATACTCAGTCGCACAATATTCCCCTATTCTACTGAAGGCACTGCTTTAAAAATGAAATATTCATTCTTCAATTTCTTACCCCGAGGTTTTTTGTTGCTGTTTTCTGGCTTTAAATGAATGTTGTGACCCCCGTAGACAACAGATTTTTCTTCCAAACACCTGCCTGCAAAGACGATCGCAGTGATTTGATGAGGCAGAGTGACTCATATCATGCCATCCCATTTTGAGTTATAGCTCTCGTTAAAACTGTAGCACAGAATAAATTACCTGATAGACTTTTCCACGAAACAATTGAGTAAATAGGCTGTCATTCATGTTAAAAGGTAACAGTGCAGCGTGTAGCAAAGCTTCCGTGTTTACTGGAAAATTAAGACAGCTTGGAGCAGCAAAGAGACAGACAGTTGCTCAAGTCTCTCCATCTCAAATGCACTGAATCTCAGTTTCAACACTTAACCTTCAGTCCACCCACTCCTGACTCCAAAGCATCATGTTTGGAGAAATAAAGAAAACAGGATATTCTAAAACTGTTGGCAGCTGAATTAAAAAAAAAAAAAATCCCCTTCAGCACACATTTTTTATTTGCTCACTTGAAACTGACTAACGGTTGTTCCCCTGCAAATAAACATCGTTGGAAGATTAGCAATTAGCAGCTAGCAGTGATAAGCTAAAGCACTCCCCTGATCTGAAGGTTTTTGGAAGTAATGGAGCACTAGCAGAGAGCAAAGAGAAGAAAAAGCAAGAGGATTTCCGCTAAATCTAATCAATCAGGAATGCATAATAGCTTCCATGCAGAACTGCTGACACTGGGTCACCAGCTTCTGTGACCCCTAAACACAAGACCAGCACTACAGAAAAAGATGAGAGAATCCGAGCTAATTGTCTAGCAGTGCAGTGCTTTCTTCACTTTCACCCAGTAATACAATTCCAACCACACCCGCACATTTCATGACAATCCAGTGAAACATCTTTCATCTTCTTTATTTTAATTATTTTTCCTCACCCCCCTTCCCATTAAGCTGACTGTCCTGCCAGCAAGTGTTGCAACAAATAATTTAAAAAAAAGAAATATCTGAATAAAAGCATTTCTAAGCCAACATTGTATATTAAATATAATTCATTGAGCCCATAAAAGAAAAAAATTGTATCAGCAGCTCATTCAAGCTTCCTGTCATCTTGTGATTTTTTTTACTTACTGAAAACGCTCTCACAGTAGCACCTCGCAGCAAAAGACAAAGTTGCCAGTGTTGCCAGAATATTTCTACTTTGCCACCAGCTGCTCTGCACTGGATGCAGATTAAAGCACTTTTAAACTCCAGAGCCTCACCATGTGACCAGGCAATCATTTGTGATGGGCAGAATAAATTATCAGACGAGCCGTGCACCCCCTAGCCAATGTTTGGGGAAGTGTAGCTTTGTATTAAAAAAAAACTCACCAGTGTCTGCCAAACCTCCTAGAGCTCAGCCTCCAGCCAAACGCACAGAAGATAAAATATCTTCTCTTCATCTACACATAACGCAAATATGTATCTACTCTTGAATTATAGGGACGGTGGGGGGGTTGTGGAACATAGAGGGTTTTTTTTAATAGAGGGATGTTGGGGGTCTTGATGGTGGAAATCTAAACGGTTGGGGAAGTCTTAAATTTATTTCTTTTTGTGTGTGCTTTTTTTCTCCCCTTTTAACCCTCTGCTTGGAAAGCAAGCTTGAAGGCAGTTTCTAAAGCACGGCAGCTAAACACACAGTACACATTAACAAATCAATACAAACAAAGGTCCTGGAGTCTCTGCATAAAACATGAAGCTCTTTATCCTAATTGAGCTCTGATCCTGCCACCTCATTCAGAACGCACTATCTGCTGTCTCAGCTGACAAGTGTGGGGTGATTATGTATATGCATACACATTTATATATTTATGTACATGCCAGAAATATGGAAATGATATCTATTTTTTCTCTGATTACTCCATATTGCTGCACAGCTGCTGCATTCATTTACTCAAAATACTTAAGCAATGATTATTTCAATTGTCTTAAAATATGGCATTCTTTTCAAAATCTTTGCTCTATAGATCTTTGACCAACTTTCCTTTCAAAGTTTAGCCAACAAATAACCATTGGGTGTCAAACTACAAGAAAAGTAACTTATTGGTTAAATATTTGCTCTGATTTAAAAGAGATTCAGCAATGCAAGGTTAACTCTCAGAGTTACTGGCTAGTGCCAAAATAGTATTTAGACCTTTCCCTTTTATCCATTCTACTAATCTTTGTTCCTTCTGTGTCATTTTCTTCAAAACAGTTTTTTCTCAACTTTACTGGAGTTTTGCCTTAGTACTTCACGTGACCTTTTCAAAAAATCTCAACAGACTGATGTATGAATCTGAGAATAGGAATAATTTACGGTTATTGTTTTACATGACAGCTGAAATTAATATATCCATGAACGTTGTAAGGAGGTTGTTGGCCTCTTTGATTACTCCTATTATTGTACGTTTTGTCAGCTCCAGTAATGCTTTGCAGGGCATCTGAAATAGCCAAAGAACTGAATTATTTTCTTCCCCAATGGTGGGGAGTTCACATCTGATAAATGAATAGCCTTTTAGGCAAGAAATCCGTTGCTTGGCTGAGGGTTTTTAATCTCAGATTGAAAAAGCCAATTTGCAAATTTAATAATTCACCAAGCCATTCAATCTGAGCAGTAATAGCAGAAAACACTCAGGAAAATCGTATTTCACACAAAACTGATTAGACTTCTAAAAGCATGCTTGAGTTTTGGCAGCATTTTGTGTATTTAATGTGCTAATCATTAAAGAAATTCTACAGCCAAAATTACTAACAGGAGAACAATTAAAACTTAAACAAGTAATTGATGCTGAGTGGTAGTGCTCTAATGCTACTACCAGACTTTACAATAATATGAGCCTATTTCACATTGTCTGCTCTCTTTACACATGTTTGTATTGATGGAATCCATTCCACACTTATATTGTTTTCCCTATCCTAATTGAATTGCTTACAGAAAACCCAGGAAGTATATATTATAGATAAAATGTGGGCTTTCCCTTATGGTTCAATGAAAAGTGCATGATATGCTGCTGAACAAGCCATATGAAATACTGAAGTTGCAGGCAAAAAGACCAGTCTGCGTCAAATTATCTAACCTAGGTTAGGACAGTTTGTTGGGAAGTAAAAAAGAAGGAGAAAAAAAATCACTCTTGTTGGGTCCTTTTGATCTTTTCAACATTCCCTTCATCACCCTGTGGAAGGATACACTTGCTGCCATAAGAATTCAGATTTCTACAGATAAATTCTGCAGATTATCGGGCTGCTGTAGGCATCACAAATCAATCAATGTTCACATACAGTAATAGAGTCATAGAGTCTGAGGGAAGGGTCGCAACACAAAACGTCACTCATTCCTTCTCTCCAGAGATGCTGCTTGTCCCACTGAGTTACTCCAGCTTTTTGGGTCTATAATAGAGTCACAGAGTTATACAGCATGGGAACAGGCCCTTCAGTCCAACATTCATGCCAATCAAGATACGCAATCTATGCTCGTCCCACCTGCCTGCATTTGGCCCACATCCCTCTAAACCTTTCCTATCCATCATCCTTTAAATATTGTTCTACGACCTGCTTCGACTAACCTGTCTGGCAGCTCGTGCCACGTACCCGCCTCCCTGTGTGAAGGTTACCTCTCAGGTTCCTATTAAATCTTTCCCCTCTCACCTTAAACCTGTGTTGTCTATTTCTTGATTCCCCTATTCTGGGTAAAAGACTCATGTACCTTATCTATTCCTCTCAAGGTCTTCTGCTCCACTATAAGATCACCCCACATCCTACATTTTCTCTGCACTCTCTCCAGCTAAACAACATCCTTCATATAGCAGGATGACCAAAACTGAACACAATACTTCAAATATGGCCTCACCAATGTCTTTTATGCTCAATACCCAGACTGATGAAGGCCAATGTGGCGAAAACCTTCTTGACCACCCTATCTATCTGTGTTGCCACTTTCCAGGAACTAAAGTGAATGGCATCGTAAATCGTGAAGATTGTTATCAAAAATTACAATTAGGATCAGCTGGCCAAGTAACCTGAGGAATGGCTAATGGAGTTGTATGCAGATAAGTGCGAGGTGTTACATATTGATTAGTCAAATAAGGGCAGGACATTTACCGTGAATGGTAGACCACTAGGTAGTGTTGTAGAGCAGGGGGATCTCGGAGTGCAGGTGTATAGTTTCCTGAAAGTGGCATTTGTAGTACCGTGCTCACTTTTGGTCACCCTACATAAGAAGGATGCCATTCAGCTGGAAAGAGCGTAGAGAAGATATTGCCAGACCTCAAGGGCCTGAGCTGTAGGGAAAGCTTGGGCATATTTGGAATGTGTTCTTTAGAGCGCAGGAGACTGAGTGGTGATCATATAGAGGTGTACAAAGCATGAGAATAGATAGCGTGATTGCATGGATTGGAAAGGTTTTGAGGGGTATGGGCCATTGGCAGGCAGGTGGGACTAGTATAAAAAGGGCATCTTGGTCGGCATGGGCAAGTTGGGCCAAAGGGCCTGTTTCCATGCTGTATGACTCTATGACTACCACTGGCAAACCTGCCTGCCAGGGTATTGGTTCCCTTCAGTTCAGGTGAAACCTAAACCTCCTGCACAGATCACCTCTGTCCCAGAAGTAATCCCAATGGTCCAAAAATCTGAAACCCAGCTCCCTGCACCAACTCCTCAGCCTGTCCGACCTTCCAGTTTCTATCCTCACCAGCATTTGGCACTGGGAGTAATCCCTTGCAGGTCCGGCTTTTCAACCTTTCGCTTAACTTCCTCTATTCACTTTACAGGACTTCATCCCTTTTCCTATCTCTGCACGACAACTTCTGGCTGCTCACTCTCCCCCTCACGAATGTCATACAAACATTGGAACTGTTGCTAAAGGGCTCTGTCAAGGTCACTGGATGGTGATTCAGATTAGAATACCTGACTTGTACCCAATTATTCACTTGAGCCACTTGTGGATATCCCACATCTCACAATTCCAACTGTTGCCTTCATTGAGATCTGATAGCAAACCATATCATTGGTATTAAAGCTGATACTTTATTGCTTGTGTAGCACTGTATCACACCAACTTAAAAACAGGTAATGTTTTTTGGGTTGGCAAATATCAATTGATATAAGGTAGACATAAATTGCTGGAGTAACTCAGCGGGTGAAAAGGAATGGGTGACATTTCGGGTCGAGACCCTTCTTCAGACTGATGACAGGGGAGGGGGCGTGACAAAGATAGAATGTAGTCAGAGACAGTAAGACTAGTGGGAGAACTGGGAAGGGGACGGGGATGGACAGAGAAAGCAAGGGCTTTCTGAAGTCAATGGATATAGATCTTTAAAAAATATTAAAGTTGATGTAGTAACTGTTCCTGATGTGATCTTATCTGTGAATTCTCCAGAGCAAGATGGGATACGGAAACATAGTAATGCTTACTTTTATATTATATAGCAAGGATGTAGGGGTGGCACGGTGACACTGCGATAGATTTGCAGCCTACAGCACCAGAGACCTGGGTTCTAGCCTGACAATGAGTGTTGTCTGTACGGAGTTTGTACATTCCCCCCGTGACCGTGTGGGTTTTCCCTAGGTGCTCCGCTTTCCTCCCATGCAACAAAGACGTAAAGGTTTGTAGGTTAATTGGCTTCAGTATAAATTGTCACTAATGTGTAGTGTGTGCAAGTGTAATGGGGATTGCTGGTCAGCTCGGACTCGGTGGTCCGAAGGGCTTGTTTCTATGCTGTATCTTGAAATTAAACTAAACTAAATTAAACCAGACCTATTCATCTGAGGGCATAATTTCCATTCCTATTACAGCAGATGCAGAAAATAAATTCGGGTAATTATATAACTTTTTTTTCTAAAATGACTAGTCTGTCATGAAACTACTGATATGTCATTAAAAATCTGATTCATTAGCATCCTTTAAGAACACAAATCTGCTGATCTACTAATTCTAGCAAATTTATGATTCTTGACCCACCAATGAAATTGACTCTTTACTCTTTGAAATGGCCAAAAAAATCATTTGATTCGGGGAGAACTTAATAGGAAGTAAGTGCTGTTTTTTCAACATCCTGTGATGAGCTAATTTAAATTAAATATATTTAACCTGGTTTAACCAAGTGCAACTATTGTTCTGATATTCACTTTAGTATATATAATACCCGCCTGTGTTGTTCCATAAAAACAGACTAAATCATACAAAAAAAGACCCTTGACCCGAAACAACACCCATTCCTTCTCTTCAGAGATGCTGCCTGTCCCGCTGAGTTACTACAGCATTTTTGTGTCTATCTTCAATACAGAAATAGAGATTTGCTGCCTTCTCAATCAGAAACTACCACAATCTCACCATGACTAAACCAAATGAAAGTACATGCATTTCATGTGCATGGATAAATCCCTCAAACACTGTGCATAAAGATATAATGCTTTATGGTTCATGAACCTCAGAACATGTAGAATGGTTGGGCTCCTGTAGTAAGCCTCTGCAGCTTCACTGTGCACTGGTGAAGCAGCACCGGTTCAGCTCGAGGCAGGTTAAAGATTTTCTGATCTGACGAGAGAGAGAAGCATGAACATGTGGTTCCGATAATGCCTGGCTTTCTGTTCTAGATATGTACTCCAGAGGAAAACAACTGGACTCAAGCCTGATTGTGTCACAGCCAAATTGGTACAACTGGAGTGAAAAGGAAGTGGGTTGGCACAGGAATTCCTTTATCTGAGATCAGCTCCATGTACATATTTCCGACGGCTGGGGGTTTAAAATGACGTTGGCATCGTCCGGAAAAAGAACTTAAGTAAAAGCAGAGCAAAGAAAAACTTTCACTTAGATAGCACCTTCCATGATGTCAGAAGGCCCCAGGGCATTTGTGAGTGCTGCGAATGGTGTACTTCTGAAGTATTCATATTGATGTAAACAGGTGTGAAATAATTCATACATGGCAGGCATGTCAAACAGATAAAAGTTACAGCTTTTACTGTGGTGTTGTTCTAAGCAATCTTTATTTCACAAATATCAGATAATGGGCGGTACGGTGATGCTGCGGTAGAGCTGCTGCCTTACAGCGTCAGAGACCTGGGTTCAATCCTAACCACTGCCTGCACAGTTTGTACATTCTCCCAGTCACCTGTGTGGATTTTCTCTGGGTGCTCCGTTTCCTTCCCACACACAAAAGACATACAGGTTTGTAGATTCATTGGTTTTGGTAAAATGGTAAATTGTCCATAGTGTGACTAGGATAGTGTTAGTGTGCGGGGATCGCTGGTAGGCACGGACCTGGTGGGCCACAGGGCCTGTTTCCACACTGTATCTCTAAAAGTAATACTTTAAAAAAATGTCATAATTAAAACAGATGATGTGGCCATTATCACATTGCTGTTTGTAGGACCTTGGTGAGTTCAAATTTGCAGCCATTTTCCTACATTGCAATATATCACAGGCTTGGCATCAAGTAAGTCATTCCCAATTCTCAAATAATAATTTTAAATTAACAGCCTAATATCACACATGCAGCATTGACCACTTGAATCAGATGCGATGAAAACAAAAGGGGGAGAATATATAAATAAGAGCCAAATAAAAGGAAAGAAAGATTCAAGGAACAAAGAATGACAGAAGGAAGCAGAAGGAAAATTGAGCATATTGAAATCATCCATCAAGTGACTGCCATTATGTTGACCTTGTGCAAATCAAATTAAAAGATTGATGGAAAATATAGTATTAAATCCATCACACGCAAGCATAAGGCATGTGATATGAGGGCACTAGCTCATGAATGTGCATAGAGAGACATGCATTATGCTGGTCTTTCTGTGCAGGAACAAAAACATTGCCACTTGAATGTCCTTGGTGAATTATTATATTAATCATATGTTTCCCACGTGAAGAGAAAATCTGCAGTTGAATAGAGTAATATAGAAGAATCATAAATAATTCAGTTGATTTTGTTTCTGGATGGTTTCCATCTATTAGGAACTGAAGAATGAGCCTTCCAAAGGCAATAACAATATGAATTTGTCTTTCAGATAAGAAAATGTGAACATTTGCAAAAGTGTGATGTTTCCAGAAGTGGAGGTTTTAATTAGGTGGAAACATAAGAACGTGCAATCTAAGTTTGACACCCCTAGTTATAAAATAAACGATTACCTTGGTAAGAATTCTCATTGCATTGATGAGTCACTTTATTTTGTATATTGGTGTTAATGTTTTGACTCTTCCTAGACCTGTGAGTCATCATTTAATCTTTTGTGGCTCAATGCACAATATTTATCAATTTGTTGAATGGCAGCAATATCTGATGGATGAAAAGCAAATAAATTGACGTATGCATGCTGGCACGTCAGCGGAAGAGGTGCTACCATAGTGCAAATTTTGAAACCAACCAAAAGATGAACAATGGATGATATTAGCCACACCAAACATTATGAAGAGGTTGTGCCAGACAAGAAATGGACAGCTTGCTACTGGTGATATTTTTATGCAGTATCCTTGGAGAAATGGGCATGATAGAAATTGAACATAAAAAGGAATCATATTAAAGGTAAGCCAAGACATCTAAGTGAAAAGAAAGGGTAATTGTTGGAAAATAAGTAGTGTTTGAGTAGGAGCAAAAAAAAGAAGCATCTGCCGGAACTCAACGGGTCAGGCAACATCTGCGGAGAGAAATGGGCAGATGACATTTCAAGGTCCTTCATCTGGAATGAAAGTCATAGAGTCACAGTTGAGTTTAGTTTATTGTCACATTTACCGAGGTACAATGAAAAGCTTTTGTTGCCTGCTAACCAGTCAGTGGAAAGGCAATACATGATTACAATCGAGCCATCCACAGTGTGCATTTACATGATAAATGGAATAACGTGAATAACATTTAGTGCAAGATATAGCCAGTAAAGTCCAATCAAAGATAGTCCAATGAGGTAGATAGTGGTTCAGGACTGCTCTCTAGTTGCTGGTAGGATGATTCAGTTGCTTGATAAAAGACGGGAAGAAACCGTTTCTGAATCTAGAGGTGTGCGTTTTCACACTTTTATGCCTTTTGCATGATGGGAGAACAAGAGGGAGTGGCCGAGGTACGACTTATCCTTGATTATGTCATACAAGTGGAAACACGCCCTTTGGCTCAAACTGCCCACACCGACCAACATGTCCCATCTACACTAGTCCCACATGCGGTCCATATCCCTCTAAACCTATCCTATCCATGTTTCTATCTAAATTTTTCTTAAACATTTCACTTCAGATCGAGACCTTTCTTCAGATGGACTGTTCACGAAACAGTCAATCTTTAGTTCATTTTATTTCCTTCGAATAATTTTGAACAAGATGGAGGAATCCGTTGCAAGAAAGATTAAATATTGCTTATAGTTGAAATGGCAGATTCAATGGCAAAAAACAAGCTAGAAGAAATGGCAGGTAGAAGTGTAAGAGTGGCTTGGGACAAAGATAAAGTAAATAAAAGGTTGATCAGAGAGCATGTGGTTGTTTAAAAGAATCAAGGCAAAGAAAGGATACTCAAATCTGACAACACATTTAAGATACTCAACTGTTTAAGAAAGAAGTGCAGATGCTGGAGAAACTCAGCGGGTGAGGCAGCATCTATGGAGCGAAGGAATAGGTGACGTTTCGGGGCGAGACCCTTCTTAAGACTCAATTAAGATACTCAGCTGATCACACTCCAATATACTCATTGACTTTCCATCAGGGCACCAGAAACAATTCCAGTTACTAGTCTGGCATCCGGAGGTCTGAATTATGGATCCCAAATCTTATCATAAACTCGGGAATTTAAAATAAAAATCTGGATTTAAAAAGTTAGAATTGGTAATGGCAACCATGGAATTACTAGGTATACATGAAAACACATCTGGTTCATTAATGTCCTTTTGAAAATAAAGTGTTCTGCTGCTACTGGGTCAGGCCATCATGTGTCTCCAGATCAACTAATAAGATTGATGCTAGCATTTATTTCAGGAGGGCTAGAATACAAAAACAGGGATGCAATGCTGAGGCTCTATAAGGCGCTGGTCAGGCAGCATTTGGAGCATTGTGAGCAATTTTTGGCAACATATCTGAGGATGGATCTGCTGGCTTTGTTTTCACCTCTTGAAATCACCCCTCCCCCCCCCCCCCCCCCCCACCAGTCCCATTAACATCTGTAGAAAATTATGTGGTTCCCACATTGGCCTCTTTAACCACTTAGAAAACTGGAGTAAAAATTGTGACCCTTAATCCCAAGCAACTGTCCAAAGAATGGACAAACAAACTCAGGTGAGTCAGTCTTAATAAGCCTGGAATGGAGTTCAGTCTTCACTCCATTTAAATTTATTGCAATTATTACATTGATGTTTGTTCAAACAGAGTGTGTATATTAGCTTTAGTATTTCCTAAAATTATGACATTGATTAAATTACAGAAGTATATCATTGGCTATTAAACATATTGGAACACCCAAAGCATACAGCATTTGATTAGTTTTCCTTATTTTACTATAGTATAAAGCAGAACAGGACATGGACTCAATCCATTTTATGACTGTGGATAGACACAAAATGCTGGAGTAACCCGTCTCGTCCCAAAACATGACCCATTCAATCTCTCCAGAGATGCTGCCTGTCCCACTGAGTTCCTCCAGCCTTTTGTATCTATCTTCGGTTTAAACCAGTTTCTGCAGTTTAGTTTAGATTAGTTTAGTTTAGTCTAGTTTAGTTTAATCTAGTTTAGTTTAGTTTAGTTTAGAGATACAGCGCGGAAACAGACACTTCGGCTCATTGGGTCAGTGCTGACCAGTGATCCCCGCACATTGACACCATCCTACACACTAAGGATAATTTTTACATTTATCAAGCCAATTTACCTACATACCTGTACATCTTTGGAGTGTGGGAAGAAACCGAAGATCTCGGACAAAACCCACGCAATCACGGAGAGAATGTACAAACTCCGTACAGACAGCATCCATAGTCAGGATCGAACCCGGGTCTCTGGCGCTGTAAGTGCTGTAAGGCAGCAACCCTACCGCTGTGCCACCATTCCGCCCTTCCTTTCCCATTCCTTTCCGCAGTTCCTTCCCACGCACAATTGTGGAGTCAAAGCACAATTGTTCTTAACCAAGCATGGAATTTTCAAAATGCATGTGCACAACCTAACTACATTGATGTTAACATTCCCATTAATCAAGGATGAGTCACACCCTGGCCACTCCTTCTTCTCCCCTCACCCATCAGGCAAAAGGTAGAGAAGTGTGACAATGCACACTGCCAGAATCTGGGACAGTTTCTTCCCAGCTGTTATCAGGCAACTGAATCATCCTACAACAACCAGAGAGAAGTGCTGAACTACTATCTAACCCTTTGGTGACCATCGGACTATCCTTGATCAGACTTTGCTGGCTTTACCTTGCACTAAACATTATTTCTTTATCATGTATCTATATACTGTAAATGGATCGATTGTAATCATCCATTAAGAATTGTCTTTCTGTTGACTGGTTAACACACAACAACAGCTTTTCACTGTACCTCTGTACACAATAAACTAAACTGAAACATAATGCATTATGTGAAAGACATTTCCTTCCATCCCCAAATATGCACATATGTCTCAAGAGATGAAAATACTTGTCTGCAAACCTTTCTTCAGAGCATAAATTTAAGACCCAATATTAAAAAATGGAAATGAAGAAAAGTTGTGCTCTCAAATTTCATTTCACTTGCATTCATGAAAGTACCGTAGATGCCAAAAAAATCTCACTTTTACAAACGGTACTAAAATGGCATCTATTGATATGCTTACATTCCTTTAATGGTTTTCACTGTACCTTGGTACATTAGACAATAAACTTAAAATACTCCGTTTCACACTTTATATTTGAAGCATTTTAGTCAAAAAGACAGCAGGATAGTAAAAATCGTAATTCTAGAGTGATATGCATTGAGGAGACTAACTGCAAATTGGTTGACAACCTTCAGAACATCTGTCCAATCTGCAAGTATACTATCAAGTTTCTGGCCTCTGACCCCTCTGTGCTCACCCCCCTGCATCATTCCAACAATGTTCAATGAAAGCACAATGAAAAGCACTTCAACATCTTTTCTAGGATAACACTAATCTTAACAATTTCAAACAATGAACAATGAAAACCACTTCTGTTATTAGCCCCAGTTGGCTTGCAGCTTTACCCATATCATATTTTATTTTACATTTGTCCACTTCTACTTTTCTATGCATTTTAAGATTCACTTAGCTCTAACTATTCCAGTACTGTAAAAGGTAATTGCTTGAAATATTAACTCTGTTTCCCTCCAGAGATGCTGCCTGAGATGCTGAACATTTCAAGAGGCCAGAACTTTTAATGATGGCCCAACATCTGCATTATTTTGCTTTTGTGTTGTTAATTCCAGATTTTGTTAAAGCACATGATATAACTTAAGCATTATAGTGATGACAATATCCTTTATAGACACAACATGCTGGGGTACTCAGCGGGACAGGCAGCATTTCTGGATGCAAGTAATGGGTGATGTTTCGGATCGAGACCCTTCTTCGGACTGAGTCAGGGGAGAGGGAGTTATAGAGATAAGGAAGTGTAAGGTGTGAAAACGAGACAAAGGGGATGTAGATCGAGGAACCTGTAGAATTTTCACACCTTACACTTCCTTATCTCTGCACCTTCCTCTCCCCTGACAGACTGAAGCAGGGTCTCAACCCAAAAATCACCCATTCCTTCTATCCAGAGATGCAGCCTGTCCCGCTGAGTTACTCCAGCATTGTGTGTCTATCTTCGGTTTAAACCAGCATCTGTAATTCCTTCCTACAATATCCTTTATATTATAGCAACATATTTGACTTTTCTGGTTAGGTATAGAGCAAGGACTGCAATGACCTGACAAGTCACCACATTACTGGTCCCCTGAAAATGAGATCATTAAACAAAGGCTGACTCATACTCTGCAGCAGGACTTCATCCTTTGAAATCAAGATTGCAATTTTCCCCAGCTCATATTTTTTTCAGATTTTGTGTGATCTCATCATCACAGTGTGCTGGATGATGAGATAAGTTGCTGGAGCCTGAATAATGAGCTAAGGTCTCTTATTTTCAGTTCTGATTTCATATTTTCTTTGAGTTAATTAAGAGTAAGACAGAGAGATGGACAGTGAGCCCATTTGAAGTAAAACTTGGTAAACAACTTGAGAATTGTTACCTGGCCTTTAAGCCTCTTTTATGTCCTCGAGCTTTTGTGACATTCAAAATAAAAATGGATTTTTCCGAGACTAATTTAGGTCATTTGAGTGCATGTTATTCTTTAAGCATCAATGAAACCTCAAACTCATAAGAAGGGTCTCGATCTGAAACATTACCTATCCATGTTCTCCAAGGATGCAGTTTGACCTACTGAGTTACTCCAGCACTTTATGTCCTTTTGTGTATTAACCAGCTTCTGTCATTTCTTGTTTCTACTTAGAAAATATTGTAATTGTCATAAGAGTAGTATTCTTCCTGCGGAAATAAGTTGTATTGAGTGGTAAAAATGATTAATAGAGAGGAAAAAAAGCATATAAGATGAAACATTCTAAATGAGATTGCAACATAATGATACAGGTTGATTGGTACGGGTGTCAAGGGTTATAGGGAGAAGGCAGTAGAATGGGGTTGTGAGGGAGAGAGAGATCAGCCATAATTGAATGGCGGAGTAGACTTGATGGGCCGATATACCTAATTCTGCTCCTATCACTTATGAACTTAAACCTGGTGTGAGATCAAAAGTAAAATTATTGGATTTCATGATCATGTTTTGTGCTTATTCTGCCAATGGTGAGAGAGAAGCTAAAAGTGAAGTAATGAGCAAGGGATACCACTAGGGGTCATGAAGCATTACAAAGGATCAACAACTGGAGATGTTATGATGCTTGCATGTAAGATTCCAGTTGTGATAAAGATACTGGCTGCTTCTGAACCTGTTTGTAAAGCACATGCTTGCCTTTCTACCAAGTTTGTACAATATCAGAGCAAACTGACTGGGTGAATTCTGTTCAATTTAAGTACCTTAGGATTTTAAAAAAAACAACAACCGTCAGTAATAAACCATACAACTGTATTTATAAAAGAGATAGAGACACTGAGAAGGAAAAGCGGAGGAGGTTATATAAAAAAGAATAAGGTGACAGATTTTCAGAATGCCTTTGCAATTTGAGAATAGACATAATAATGGAAATGCCACAGAAGGCTGCGGAGGCCATCAATGGATATTTTAAGGCAGAAATAGATAGATTCTTGATTAGTATGGGTGTCAGGCGTTATGTGGAAAAGGCAGGAGAAGTGGTTAAGAGGGAAAGATAGATCAGCCATGATTGAATAGCGGAGTATGTCCACCCGCGACAAGCCACGACAAGCAACTACCCTGTCGGCGACAACTGAACACAATTCAGTCGCCGGTACTGTAGCTGGTTGATTAGGATGACGTAGGTTTTCGCCAATGAAATTCACCGAGGTCATCACCCGGCAACAACCAATGTCTCCTGGCGTCATCCTGGCTTCATCCTGGTGACAACTTACGACAGCACCTACGACAGGAGAAGACAGGCAACGTCAAGCCCACTGTCGCCGAAGGTTTTGAACATTTCAAAATCCAACGGTGAAAAGAAAAAAGTTACGACACTTGAGGGGACAACTCACGACAATTCAGGCATCACCCCGTGATCATGTGGTGACAGCCTATTTTCCGGCTGTCACCGAAAACAATCGCCTAAGTGGGACAGACCCTTTACGCGTTACATAAAGCTTTTAGCAGCCTTTAGGAAAATGTTCCAAGGTGCTCTAAAATGGAATATTAAAACAAAATTTGACATGTAAACACAAGTTGAGGAAAAAAATGTTCGGATATAGACTTCCTTAAATAAAAGAAAGACAGAGGAGCAGATATGTTAAGGAAATGAATTCTAGAGGTTAGACTCCAGCCAACAAAATGCACAGCCAGCAACAGTGAATAGTATTGCACAAAGGAGTTAATGGTTGAAGGTTGTACTGACACTGATGAAGCAATGTATAAAGAGGTTGTTCAATAAACCAGCAGAAGAATTTATGAAGGGTAAGGCATAAGAATTATGTGCCATGAACACCAGCTGGATTGAAATTCCTGTTTCTGCTATGAATGCTAAAGAATTGTATATTGTAGATAGTATCCGCAGTTTGATTGATTGTCCAATTGTCTCATTAGTTTAGGGCTGTAATTTCAATTTCCACTCCAGAGACTCAGATTTCAGATTCCAGGCTGATACTTCAATGTGATGCTAAAGTTCTGCACAGACGTTGTTTAGAAACTTGGTAGTCTTTTAACCCTTGCGTATACATCGATTTGAAGAATAGTGAGGGTGTTTGCCTCAGTGACCGGAACAACATTTACCCTTCAACCAACATCTCGATTCAAATGGGGTTACCTGGCCATTTTCGCATTGTGGGAGATTGCAGGAAGCAAGGGTTCCTGCAATTAAGTCAGAAACAAGGGTTCTGAACTTGAACAAAGGTAACTTTGAAGGTATGAGATGTGAATTGGCCAAGATAGACTGGCGGGTGATTCTTAAAGGGTTGACAGTGGATGTGCAATGGAAGGTATTTAAAGACTGCATGGATGAAGTACAAAAGTTGTTCATACCAGTTTGGCAAAAGAATAAATCGGGGGTGGTGGTGCATCCATGGATAACAAGGGAAATCAGGGATAGTATAAAAACAAAAGATGAGGCATACAAATTTGCCAGAAAAAGCAGCCTACTGGAGGACTGGGAGAAATTCAGAATGCAGCAGAGGAGGACAAAGGGCTTAATTAGGAAAGGGAAAATAGATTATGAAAGGAAACTGGCAGGGAACATAAAATCTGACTGCAAAAGTTTTTATAGATATGTGAAGAGAAAGAGACTAGTTAAAACAAATGTTGGTCCCTTGCAGTCAGAAACAGGTGAATTGATCATGGGGAACAAGGACATGGCAGACCAATTGAATAACTACTTTAGTTTTGTCTTCACTAAGGAAGACATAAATAATCTGCCGGAAATAGCAGTGGAACAGAGGTCAAATAAGATGGAGGAACTGAGTGAAATCCAGGTTAGCCGGGAGGTGGTGTTGGGTAAATTGAACGGATTGAAGGCCGATAAATCCCCAGGGCCAGATAGTCTGCATCCCAGAGTACTCAAGGAGGTAGCCACAGAAATAGTGGATGCATTAGTGATAATTTTTCAAAATTCCTTAGATTCTGGAGTAGTTCCTGAGGATTGGAGGGTAGCTAATGTAACCCCACTTTTTAAAAAAGGAGGGAGAGAGAAAGCGGGGAATTACAGACCAGTTAGTCTAACATCGGTAGTGGGGAAACTGCTAGAGTCAGTTATTAAAGATGGGATAGCAGCGCATTTGGAAAGTGGTGAAATCATTGGACAAAGTCAGCATGGATTTACGAAAGGTAAATCATGTCTGACAAATCTGATAGAATTTTTTGAGGATGTAACTAGTAGAGTGGATAAGGGAGAACCAGTGGATGTGTTATATCTAGACTTTCAGAAGGCTTTCGACAAGGTCCCGCATAAGAGATTAGCATAGAAACTTAAAGCACAAGGTATTGGGGGTTCAGTATTGATGTGGATAGAGAACTGGCTAGCAGACAGGAGGCAAAGGGTAGGAGTAAACGGGTCCTTTTCAGAATGGCAGGCAGTGACTAGTGGGGTGCCGCAAGGCTCAGTGCTGGGACCCCAGCTATTTACAATATATATTAATGATTTGGACGAGGGAATTCAATGCAACATCTCCAAATTTGCAGATGATACCAAGCTGGGGGGTATAGTTAGGTGTGAGGAGGATGCTTGGAGGCTGCATAGTGATTTGGATAGGCTGAGTGAATGGGCAGATGCATGGCAGATGCAGTATAATGTGGATAAATGTGAGGTTATCCACTTTGGTGGCAAAAACATGAGGGTAGACTATTATCTGAATGGTGGCAGATTAGGAAAGGGGGAGATGCAACGAGACCTGGGTGTCATGGTACACCAGTCATTGAAAGTAGGCATGCAGGTGCAGCAGGCAGTGAAGAAAGCAAATGGTATGTTAGCATTCATAGCGAAAGGATTTGAGTATAGGAGCAGGGAGGTTCTACTGCAGTTGTACAGGGTTTTGGTGAGGCCACACCTGGAATATTGCGTACAGTTTTAGTCTCCAAATCTGAGGAAAGACATCCTTTCCACAGAGGGGGTACAGAGAAGATTCACCAGACTGATTCCTGGGATGTCAGGACTTTCATATGAGGAAAGATTGGATAGACTCGGCTTGTACTCGCTGGAATTTAGAAGATTGAGGGGGGGTCTTATAGAAACTTACAAAATTCTTAAGGGGTTGGACAAGCTAGATGCTGGAAGATTGTTCCCGATGTTGGGGGAGTCCAGAACAAGGGGTCACAGTCTAAGGATAAGGGGGAATTCCTTTAGGACCGAAATGAGGAAAACATTCTTTACACAGAGAGTCGTGAGTCTCTGGAATTCTCTGCCACAGAAGGTAGTTGAGGCCAGTTCATTGGCTATATTTAAGAGGGCGTTAGATGTGGCACTTGTGGCTAAAGGGATCAGGGGGTATGGAGAGAAGGCAGGTACGGGATACTGAGTTGGATGATCAGCCATGATCACATTGAATGGCGGTGCAGGCTCGAAGGGCCGAATGGCCTACTCCTGCACCTATTTTCTATGTTTCTATGTTTCTAAGCACACTGGCTGCCATCTTTTCTTTTTAAATGATCTGGTCAGTGAATACAGAGGTTGCTGGAAATACCAGCATTCATTGTCCATCCTTGATGGCACTTGAACTGCAGTGGCAATTACAGTGAACCACTTTGGTGGTTCCAGAGTCAATATCAATATCAGTTTTATTCGTCACTTGCACGAAAAGTGCAAGTTAAATGAATTTGCCAGCAGCGGTACAATGAAAAAGAACTCACAAAAACACAATAAAATTGTTTTAACACAAACATCCACCACAGCATTCATCACTGTGGTGGAGGCACAACATTTGGCCAGTCCTCCTCCACTTTCCTCCTCCATCTCCTCCTCCAGTCACAAGCAGGACAGATTTTCTTCCACGAAAAACATTTGCTAACCAGATGAGCTTTTACAATAATCTCGTTGATCTATACCTACCATACTGTGAGTTGCCGTTTATTTAAATTCCAGGTTTATTTACAAACATTAATTTAAATAACCCAACTCCCACCAAGTTCAAACTTATTATCCTGAATCAATGGTTCCAGACTCTGGATCCTAGTTCAGTAATTACAAACTTGTGCAGTGATTATATTTCAAAAACATACTTAATTAGCTACAAAATGCTTTTGGACTACAAAGGAAAAGAAAATTTAATTTTTCTCTTCTTTTCTGACTACTGCTGAGAAGCAAGGAGGGAGAATACCACAAAACCAAGGAGTGACATAGAAACATAGAAACATAGAAATTAGGTGCAGGAGTAGGCCATTCGGCCCTTCGAGCCTGCACCGCCATTCAATATGATCATGGCTGATCATCCAACTCAGTATCCCGTACCTGCCTTCTCTCCATACCCTCTGATCCCCTTAGCCACAAGGGCCACATCTAACTCCCTCTGTGACTGAGAAAAGTATGAGAATGTAGCAGCAAAATATACGACCGTGGAGATGTGAACTTAGAAGATGTACGGCCAAAACGTTCAGATGGGATGACCGCTAACTGGAAAGATTCAGATTGATTTGGAGTTTGCCTGGATTAGAGCTAGGTTAGTCCAGCAAAAGGGAAAGGGTCAAAGCTATATAGTAGTAAACTTATAGTTCAAAATATCAATACAGAGAGATATCACAAAACAAGGCCCTTGGCTAAACTCGTCCCCGCCAACCAAGATGCCCCATCAAACCTAGTCCCATTGCCGATATTTGGCCCATATCCCTCTCAACCATTCCTATCCGTGTACCTGTCTAAATGTCTTTTAAATGCTATTATAGTACCTGCCTCAACCACTCCCTCTGGCAACTCTTTCCATATACCCAGCACCCTATGTGTTAAAAAGTTGCCCTATAATTCTTATTAAATCTTTCCCTTCTCACCTTAAACTTACTGGATGTCCTCTGGTTTTTGATTCCCGTTCCCTGCATAAAAAACTCTGTGCATTTGGCAAACACTTCTCTAATGATAATATACACCTTTATAAGATCACTCCTTAACCTCCTGTACTCCAAGCAATAAAGTCCTAGCTTGCCCAGCCTTTACCTATAGCTCAGGCCCTCATCCTAGTAAATCTTCTCTGCATTCTTTCCATCTTAATAACTTCCTTTCTATAGCAGGTTGACCAAAACTGAATATGATACTCCAAATGCAGCCCCATTAACATCTGGCACAACCGTAACATAATGTGCCAACTTCTCTACTCAATTCCCTCACAAGCCCAATATCTTCTTTACCACCTTATCCATTTGTGATGCCACTCTCATGGATATTTATTCCTGCACTCATAGTTCCTTCTGCTGTACCACACTCTCCAGGGGCCCACCTTTCACTCTGAAGGTCCTGCCCTGATTTGACTCCCAAAATGCAGCACCTTGCACATAGATGCATTGAACTCCATTAGCCATTCCTTGATCCATTTGCTCAGCTGATCAAGATCCTGTTGTAATTTTTGATAACCATCTTCCACTGTCTATGGTACTACCTACTTTAGTGTCATCTGCAAATTTACCAATCATGTCTTGTACATTCTCATTGATATAAACCACAAAGAGCAGTGCCCCCAGCATAGAACCATGAGGTACACCACTGGTCACAGGCCTCCAGTCCAAAAAGTAACTTTCCAATAACCAACCAGAAGAAGGGTCTCGACACGAAACGTCACCTTTTTTCCCGAGACACTGTCTGACTGTCTGTCTAGCTTTTTGTATCTATCTTCCAACACAACCCTCAGCTTCTTTCCATTAAACCAATTATGTATTCAGTTACCGAGACAATGCCTATGGCCTTCCTTTTGTCAGACTTCTTGGCTGCTTCTTGAAAAAACTCAATCAAATTTGTGAAACATGAATACCCACGTGCCTATAGTACACTTAAAGAAAATGACAATTCCCTTTTTATATCTCAGCTCCATCCATGTAGCTTCAGTGGACAAACCACCAACAACATAGTGGGGGAAGGAAGTGAACTAAATGTGGAATGCAAAACTCCAACCAGGATCCAAGCAGGCACACAGGTTAACATTAAGTTCTGTCCTGAGCGAAATGCTGATTGAAAAAGGTGATTGTTTAGGACAGAGGTCTGTTTTAATTAGACCGAGATCTGATAGTCGTACCAGTGGGACATCTGCTTGACCTCATTCTCAACGTACCTGTCAGAGGCACATCTCCCCATGGCGATATTGCCAGGGTTGAACACTGTACAATGTGTTGAATGTATTGTGAGCACACAGTCTTCCTGAGTTCAGAAAGATGGCTTGGCATTAGTTTCTCAAGGACACAGTGAGATGGACAATAAATGCCGCTCCCACTCGACATCCCTTCGATTATCAGGAACAATAATGTGATTTTTAAATGTGTAGTAACATGAAATAAATTAGTACATCAAGGTCCAACAATCAACAATTTGGAAATAATTTCGCAGCCTGTTGATCGAGGGCTGAGGTTTGGCCAGAATGTCAGAAAATGTTCCCCTTCTCTTTTTTTAATTGGACCGGGTGAGTAACTTCATATGTTCCAGCAGCAGTATTAGGCTATTTGGCCCATCTAGTCTACTCCACTATTCAATCGTGGCTGAACTATCTTTCCCTCTCAACCCTGTTTCCCTGACCCCATAACCCCTGACACCCGTACTAATCAAAAATCCGTCAATCTCCACCATAAAATGTCCATTATTGGCCCCCACAGCCTTCTGTGGCAATGAATTCCACAGATTCACCATCCTCTGACTAAAGAAATTCCTCCTCATCTCCTTTCAAAAGGTACATCCTTTTATTCTGAGGCTATGCTCTATAGTCCTAGACTTCAATCTTCCATCTACGAGAAAGGTGAGGAGGCTAAAATTGAAATATTGGTGCTATCTCAAAAAAAACGAGTTAACATAAAAACAACTGGGCCATTGCAGCACAATGTGTTATGTGGGACTAGTGTCACAGGTCATGGTGTTTGCCCTGCCGTAAATAGCATGATCAACTAATTACAATAGCCAGATGTATTCCGGCTGTCTAAATACAACCAGAGATGCTCTCGTTCATGGGAGGAGAGCAGTATCATTACAGAAAAAAAAGGACTTGGAGGAAAGTTCAAGACCTGGTTCAACAAGCTTTTTTTTTAAATCTTGCTGCTGTTTCAAGGAACGATGGATGCTCCAGGCGCAGTATCTGGGCACATAGCTAAGAAATGAACAGTAGCTTAGTCCAGAATGTAAGCTAAATGAAAATATACCAGCATAGCATTTCATCCAATTCATTTCTGTGGTATTAACAAAGCATTATCCAACATCTGAAACTTGCTTTAAGAGCAAGAAAAGGACATGGAGTGCTGGAATAACTCAGCAGAAATAACTCAGTCAGCATCTCTGGAGAACATGGATAGGTAACGTTTTGTGTCGGAACCCTTCTTCAGAGTGAGAAGCTTATCTGCAAAGTTAATAGATCAGCATTTCACGTTTGTCTTTGTAACATCAACATCCTCATGTTTCAGTTGCTGAATTCAGTTGCAAGTTCATCAGCCTATTCCCCAGCACTCTCTATTTTTTCTAATCAGCTCTTAAATATGTTTATCTCAATATAAACAACGTTCTTCCAGAAGTACGTGAGTATTGCTACTATATGAATGGATGCTCAGGGATTGGGAGATCTTGTGGGAGAGTGGTCCTTAAGGAGTCAAAGGGTTCTGGACAATTTGTGCAGAAGGCATGTTCTTTGTGCGAAGAGGCCATAGAAACCTTCAGAGTTTCACTGAGAATGAAGTATGGCTGAACTTTGGAGATGTCAGCAGTGTAGCTGCCTGTTCTACCCACTGAAAGAATGGTCAAACTTGGTAGAATGGAAACTTCTCTCCACTTACAATAACTCTCTGCCCCAAGTAGCACTATTTGTCCCTTGGCCACTGTTGTCCTTGGTCTGATCATCCCTTTCCATATTTTAGCCACATTTATCCTCCCTTCAGCCACCACATTCCTTACACAATCTATCATCCTACCACAACCAGAGAGCAGTGCTGAACTACTATCCACCACTTTGATGTCGCTCAGACTATCATTGAACAGACTTTGCAGGCTTTACCTTGCATTAAATGGCATTCCTTTATCATATATCTATACACTGTGAATGGGTTGATTGTAATCATGTATTGTCTTTCTGATGACTAGTTAACATGCAACAAAAAACTTTTCACTGTACCACGGTGTACATGACAATAAACTCAACTGAAATGGCCCAATTGTAATCATGTGTTGTCTTTCCGCTAACTGGATGGCATGCAACAAAAGCTTTTCAATGTACCTCGGTACTCGCGACAATAAACTAAACTGTAACGGGCTAGCACTGCCAACCTGAACCAATTCTCTAATTGAGGGTGGATTGGAATGTTCCACAATCTGGAATCTGAATCCAACATCTTAATTTCACCAGTCAATCCTCACTTCTGTACTTTTCATAAAATCAGGCTCATTCCTGCTGAAGCTTTCCCAAGAGTTCAGTTATGGAACACCTTACCTCACACCATCTCCCCTCCTGGAATCTTTCAAAGCGTAAATTTAGCGCCATGTAATTGTTGGTTCTTGATCCGCATCACCTCTGCTAATGCAGTTTCCAACTTCTAACGTGGAGTTGGTGTGGGGGGTAGGGTGTCACCTTTCACCCAGTTCTTTGATTAAAAAATGTCTATTACCACCTTTTTCTGCAAAGGTCTTCTGGACGAATACAGCAATTTGCTACTTTAAAGGCTCAATTGCTTACAGTTTACACTAACGTTAAGTTTTGATTGTGTTTACCTCAAAATTGGATGTCTTCTTGTGGTATCAAGGACTGGACAACATTTAACTCAGCTGGAACAGCAGTTGTACTATATATGGTCTCCTGCAGCCTTTATATACTTACAATAATCAAAGTGGGAGCAAATCACAAGCTTAAATTAAGTTAAAACCTAATTAAAAATCCTCACCAGTTTGCTTTCATATACCATACATATGGTTATCTCAGCGGGGGTTATTTTCAAAGCTTTATTTCTGGCCTGAAGTTTTATTATGCTGTTCTTTAAAAAAAAAATCACTCTCATCAGTTAATAAGCCTCAAGCAAAACTAGTGATTAGAAAAGCTTTTCCCACTGAGTTGTGGCCATATGGAACAGACTCCTAGTGAAAGCAACCAAAGTTACATTCAGCTGAATAAATGTGCAGAGCTAAGATTTAAGGGCGGTCTTTCATTTTATATTGCTTGGGGGATAAATTATCACAAAGCCATAAAGGGCGAGTAAGTGGGGAGATTCACTCGTCCGTAATAGAGCAAGCATTACTGAAATGAATAAGTAAAATTCAGTCAAGATTCCCCCTGCCTGGTATCTCCCCAAACATTCTGCCCAAACAATCTTTTATGTCTAATTGATATGAGGAAAATCTGACCGTTACAATCATCATGAAACTATATGCCCAAGTTTAAAAAACCAAACCGACCAAATCACCCTTGTCCCTATCAGCCCATTTGATGAAGGCATCTCCGGATGGAAGGAATGGGTGATGTTTTGGGTCGAGACACTTCTTCAGACTGTCTCTCCCTCTCTGTGATTCCTCCTGCTCTCCAACCACATTTTGACCCAGGCTCGCTACCACAGCCACAACCACATTTTTCTCGGGACTTGCCTGCGCCTCCATCTTCTGCCTCGGTTCTTCCAGCTCCGATTCCAGACATCCCAGTTCGTACCCAACTAGGATTAGAGCTAAGAAGGGCCTCGACCCGAAACATCACCCATTCCTTCTATCCAGAGATTCTTCCTGTCCCACTGGGTCACTCCAGCATGTTGTGTCTATCTTTGGTGTAAAACATAATCTGCAGTTCCTTCCTACACATTTAGTTATTCTCAATTCCTTATTTTTAATAAAAACGCAACTACTATTCAAGAAAGCTGCCTATCACAGAAAGTGTTTCACTAACACTGTGGTAAATTATCAAACTGCCTTCCAATTTGGATCTTTTCCTGAATTTTCAAGGATATAAATTGCATCTGCCATGCTCCCCATTGGGTGTAAAATAGGTATCATACTAACAAATTTAGCTGTGAGATGGCACTCTAAATTTATGCCTGGGTTTAAGTCACTGTTTAATGCAATAGACACTTTTAAAGTTTTAATGGGTGACCTTCGGAAATGAATCGATTTGGCCCCTTGCAAAAATGAATTCATTGCTTGCTAATTAATTCCTTGTTTCTAAAATATAATTAAGAATTTCTCTAGAATACCTGTTTCCATTGAGCAGAGTCAATAACCTTCAACTCTTATTGAGGTCAACAACAAACTTTTTAAAGCACTCCAGTGGAGCAGGGAAACCCTGAACTTTATAAAGGAAATATCTACTGTAAATGCTGGAGTAACTCAGAAGGTCAGGTAGCATCCCAGGAGAACATGGATAGGTGACGTTTTGGGTCAGTTCTGATTGATTGCAGGGGTGGAGGGAAGGAAAGCTGGAAGAGTGGAGGGGCAGGACAAATCCTCATAGCCTTTACTTTAAGAAGGAACTGCAGATGCTGGAAAAATCGAAGGGAGATAAAAATGCTGGAGAAACTCAGCGGGTCAAGCAGCATCTAGGCAGCGAAGGAATAGGTGACGTTTCGGGTCCCTTCTTCTGCCCAAAACGTCACCTATTCCGTTGCTCCATAGATGCCGTTTCACCCGCTGAGTTTCTCCAGCATTTTTATCTACCTTGACTTTATGGTCATCATTTGACTATTCCTGCTTGCTTACCATTACTGAAGCCCCATAGCAAAAGTGTCCACGTCGCGGGGCTGGAAACTGGAACTATCCTGAGCTAATTCTGCTACCACCATCATCTATTACGACAAGTGATGGCTTCCACTGATTGTCGCCAGAAGCTTGTGTCCTTTTCAGGATGGACGTTGACAGCGAGGTCAACATTTGTAACAAGATGAGCACGAAAAGAAGAAGAAGACCATTACTGAGACTTCAATTTAGGCAGCTGACAGCATGACAGAGGCACAAGACCTGCAAGCCCGAGGCACCAGTCTGCCGTTTGGCGATGCACCCGTTTTGAGGATTCAGAAAAATAATGAACAGCTCAAACCAACGAGAATACTTAATTAAAGGAAATAACAGCTTCCATGAACATGTCAGCATCTTAGTATGACATTCTCCACAGAGCAATGCAGACCGAGGAAATTTATATACTAAATATTGATGTAATATTACAGGGAGCAGTTGGGATAAAATGTTCAATGTGCTTCTAGTCTAACCTTAAAACAACATGATTGCCCACCCCCGCCATTTTCACATAAGTTTCACTCCACCTTTAATAAACAAAACAAAAACCCATGGAGGGAGGGATCCAAAATAACTCAGTCTCCAAGTAGTTTACTTTGGTACAAAATAGTAAGAGTAAACGAGAACTTACCAGTTTGAAGTTTGATCTTTATTTTATGAGGAGTCATGATGAGGGATTACGTGAAGACCCCGCCAGCACGCATGCGCGACTTTCTTCAAATCAGCGGCGTGAAATCACAGATAGTAGAGTTGACTAAAGATAGTAAGATAAGATATCTAAAATACCAGTTGACCTTTATAATAGAGGGTTGGGAGCGGAGGGCACGTAATCCCTCATCGTAACACCTCATAAAATAAAGATCAAACTTAAAACTGGTAAGATCTCATTTAATCTTACTATTTTACTTCGGAGTCATGTGAGTGACTACATGAAGATTTCAAAGCTCTGTGATTTCTTGGTGTGGAAACGAGTCCCTGCTCACACACTGCCATAGTAACCGATGGAGGAAGTATGTTAACGTATTTCAGACATGAATCGGTTGCTGAAAAACAATGATGTATTTATTAACAAATAATAATAATAACTCCTAATTTCAGGGAAAATTATAATACAGAACTCAAAATCGTGTCTGCAAATGTCTCAGGTCTGGCAACGGGTTTATTATAAAACCGCTGGAAGGTTCTTTCATTAGACCATCCCGCCGTTGCAAGGATGTGATCCATAGGAACTTCCATTATCCTTGCTGCCGATGTAGGTGCAGCCCTGGTGGAATGAGATTTTAAAACATCAGTGTCCACCCCCGCTGCACCTAATACAACCCTAAGCCATCTTGAGATGGTCTGCACGGTCACTCTTTTATGAGGACGTTTATGACTTATCAATAAAGCCATTTCCGTGCCCCTGAGACTTTTGGTGACTTCCAGGTAATGTAGAAGGTGGGTCACTATACATAGGCAAATATCTGTGGGGTAAGCCAGGAACTCCAATTTGAGGCCAGATGATCCAGGCCTGTTCTGTTTAAGTAACACATATACAGTATATGGAAAGTTATCTTATTTTTGGATGTTACCATGGCGTCCAGTCTTAGTTTGTGCAGAGACTGGACCCGCTGTGCCGTTACGAGAGCCATCAGCATCACCATTTTATATGTCAGTTTTGTTAATGTAAGGGACGTAGCTGGTGCCCAATCCCTGAGCAGGGTTAACACAATACCAATATCCCAGGTCTGGGAATACCAACGCCTGGGGGGATTAGAGTTGAAAATACCCTTCATAAGTTTCGACACTAGAGGTTGAGATCCGACGCCATGGTGTTCTAACCCCTGTCCCAGATATGACGATAGGGCAGTCTTGGCACAGTTGATGGCACTGTAGCTCAAGCCTTGATCAAAATGTAGGCTCACCGAGAATTCCAGCACATCTGTAATAGTGGCTGTGTGGTAAGTGGTGTTTGCCCTGGCCCATTTTCTGATATATGTGAGGTACTGTTTCCTGGTGGACTCTCTGCATGATGCCGTGATGATGCTCATAGTTCAGTCCGACAGTCCAAATTCCAGGAGTAGTCTTTCGCATCTTTATTTCTTGGTTCCTGATGCCAGCACTGCAACGTATGTTGGTATCTGGTGATTAAGTCTGGATGCGAAAAGGTCGATATCTGGCGCTCCATACCGGGCTACAATGTCAGTAAATACCTGGTGGTCCAACATCCATTCGGTGTTGTCATTGAATTTGAGTGACCTGGTGTCCGCCACTGTATTGTGTCTTTCTATGCACCAGTGCCAGATTGTGTTGACCAATTCATCACAAGATATCGACTTAATTCCACCCATATGATTAATGTATGCCACCACTGTGGTATTATCAATTTGTAGGCGAACATGCAGATGGTGCATGTCTGAACAGTAAGCCCGAAGATCGTGGAATGCTCCCAACATCCCTAGATGATTGTTACCCAGTGCCTGAAGTAAGTTTAACTCATGTGCATTCCATCTACCACCGCAACTGGAGGTGGTATTGGTTGCTGAATTTGTATCCCTGAATACTTTGCAGTATGAAAGGATCAGAAGTTATGGAACTCCATGCATTTCTAAACAAGTGTAACCTTCCCCCCAATCTGTGAAAGAGTTACACGTGCTACGTTCCAGAAGCAACCAGACCCACCTACCTCCATGGTTACCGGTGGTGCAGTGTTGGTTTCTTTCGTCATTGTTTCTTGGGAGGTGGAGGCGCTGGGGTGTGGGGATGGCGCATCTTCCAAGAAGGCCGGTCTGAGCCATGGTCTAAAAAAGACCTTTGCCCTGGTCATACGGCCTTCGAGCTTTCATCAGCTGTTGCTCTTTCGCTGTAGTAACGCGGTCTGCTGGTGGATGCGTAGAGGTGCTGCCGCCGAGGATACGCGCACGCGTGCTGGTGGGGTCTTCACATAGTCACTCACGTGACTCCGAAGTAAAATAGACGATAGACAATAGACAATAGGTGCAGGAAAAGGCCTTTCGGCCCATTGAGCCAGCACCGCCATTCAATGTGATCATGGCTGATCATCTCCAATCAGTACCCCGCTCCTGCCTTCTCCCCATATCCCCTGACGCCGCTATTTTTAAGAGACCTATCTAGCTCTCTCTTGAAAGCACCCAGAGAACCCACCTCCACTGCCCTCTGAGGCAGAGAATTCCACAGACTCACCACTCTCTGTGAGAAAAAGTGTTTCCTCATTTCTGTTCTAAATAGCTGATCCCTTATTCTTAAATGTTAGAATGTTAGGGCCCGGCCAGGGCCTCGCTGGACGGAGTACGGGTAGGCAGAGTGGCTGATGGAGCCTGTGGCTGGGGCTTGGGTCAGCACCACGGAGGCGTGAAGTGGAGGTTGACAGCGGTGAAGCCTCCACGGAGGTGAAGCAGCGGCAATGGTGATGCCTCGCGACGATGGAGCCTCGGTGGCGGTGAAGCCTCGGGGAGGCGGCGATGCCTGGCAGGTTAACCCACGGTCGATGAGACTGTTGAGGACCACCGTGAGGGGGAGGGGAAGAACAATGGAGGACCAGGCGTGGGGGGACCACCATGAAGGAGAGGGAGGGAGAACAATGGACAATTGGGGAGGTGGGGAGAACAAAGGACAATGGGACCCGGCGTGGGGGAATCGCTGTGGGTGCGAACATAAGGAGGAGCCGGCGTGCTTTGTAACTTTGTCAGCGGCGTAGATGACCGCTATTTGTATACATTGAGTATACAGCAAAGAATTTCACTGTGCTTAGTCACATGTGACAATAAAGTATTCCATTCCATTCTTTGGCATTCTCTTCATAGTAAGTCTGTTTTATTTTAGCTGAAACCAGTTGCTTTTTAAGACTATTTTGCATCTCTGGTTTTAATAGCTTTTGTTTAGACTTTAGAGATACAATGTGGAAACAGGCCCTTCGGCCCACTGAGACCCCACCAACCCGCGATCAATGAACCTACAAACCTGTACATCTTTGGAGTGTGGGAGAACCCTGAGAAACCCTATACGGTCATGGGGAGAACGTACAAACTCCTTGCAAACAGCACTCGTAGTCAGAACGAAACCAGATCTCTGCAACGGTAAGGCAGCAACTCTACCGCTGCGCCACTGTGCCACCCCAAACTTCTGGTTCAAATGCCTTTTCTATTGTTGAGAGAAGAGCTCTAGTTCAACTACTGGGCAACTGAGATAGGGGCAATACATTGGTGGACTTGATTCCAAGAAGGAGGTAAATCAAATGGTGTAAGTATCAATGGGAAAACATTGGGAAAACTTAAAGCATAAAACATAATTTCATAAGCTTTAGAATACCTTTATAGATCTTTTGAGGATCCTTGACACTACACTTGATGCCTTGATGTCAAACCTGATCTTTGGAATACTTCTTCCCAGTCTATCCTTGAACTGAATAGAATGAGCATGTAACCAGCAGAACCAAAACAAAGCACCAGTGAACAGATTGGCTCTCATATTGGCTCTGTTAATGATCTAGAGTAGGCTAACCATTAGCTGGATTGGATGTGTCCTGATTTTTGTGGATAGGTTTAGTTTAAAGTTTAACTTCATTATTGCAATGTGTACTGAGGGACAGTAAAGGGCTTTGTTTTGCATGCTATTTAATTAGATCAGACAATACTGTACATAAATAAAATAAAATCAAACTCAAGTGCAGTTGATAGAGCAAAGAGGAAGATACAGAGTGCAGAATACAATTCTCAGCATTGTAGTGCACCAGTTCCATCGGCTAAGTCCAGTGTCCTCATTTGGTTCGAGGTGAATCAGTTGCAATTTATATGACAAATGGCATATTAAATTAGTGCGCTTTAGCAACCTGGTTTAATGTATTTTTCTCAATGTACACTCTCTCAAATAATTCACAAAACTCTTGGCACACAGCCACATGGTATCACAATTAGGAGAGAGCATGCCTGATATTCAGTATTCTAATCCAGGCACAGTATCTAAATTTTATAAAATACACAAAGTGCCTGAGTAACTCAATGGGTCAGGCAGCATCTCTGGAGAATATACCTGAAGAAGGATCCTGACCCAAAATGTCACCTAAGCATGTGCTCCAGAGCTGCTGCCCAACCCGGTGAGTTACTCCAGCACTTTGTCTTTTATGGTAAAGCTGCATCTGCAGTTCCATGTGTCAACATCTAAATTCCATAGGTTCATCAACAAGTTCCTCTGGCACCATTTCCCAGCAACACTCTTTTTAGATATTAGATATCAAACTAAAATCAAATTACATAATTAAATAAAAGAAATGCTCACAAGGCCAGGACAGCATTTCTCACTGTGGTCTACTAACACTAAATATGTGGTACAGTCTTAAAATAACTATGATTGTTCCCAAACTATATAACATATGGCACTCAGTATCTGTGGAGATCTGGTTAAGACTAAGGTAGAACATGTAATATACATCAGTACAGCACAGGAATAGACCCTTTGGCCCACCATAGCAGGAGAGAAACCATTCCTCATAATTTTCCGTTAAATAGAGTGTCGCTATTGTTACTAATGAAAGCTCTCATATAAAGCACACTCCCATAATAACCGTTATGGGAAAAGTGGGGGTGGACACAATGACTTGAGTGGCAGAGAACTGGAGAGCATTCGTATTGAAAAAATCAGAGAGCACACAATAAATTTAGGGGCTGCCTTACAGCGCATGTTGCGTTGTAGACCCGGGTTCTAACCCGACTAGAGGTGTGGTGACAGTCAAAGTCAAAGTCAAAAGTCAAAAGAGTTTATTGTCATGTGTCCCTGACAGGACAATGAAAATCTTTCTTTGCATAGCACAACAGAACATAGAGGCATTGACTACAATTCTATACATAAATACACCCATGAATTAATAAATTAATAAAGTGCAAATAACAGATGGAGGGATATTAATGTTCAGAGTTCTGAGCCAGGTTTAATAGGGCCAGGGTGAGAGGGTCAGAGATGATCTTACCCACTCGCTTCCTGGCCTTTGCCGCTTACAGTTCGTGAATGGAGGGAAGGCTGCAGCCAATAACCTTCTCTGCTGATCGGACGATTCGCTGCAGCCTCCGGATGTCGTGCTTGGTGGCTGAGCCAAACCAGACCATGATGGAGAAGGTGAGGACAGACTCTACAATGGCTGTGTAGAATTGGACCATCATTGCCTATGGCAGATTTTGCTTCCTCAGCTGCCACAGCAAGTACATCCTCTGTTGTGCCTTTTTGACTGTGGAGTCGATGGTGGCACCCTATTTAAGGTCCTTGGAGTTGATGGTTCCAAGGAACTTAAAAGACTCCACAGATATGACTGTGGTGTTGTTGATGGTGAGTGGTGTTGGTGGAGGGGAAGCTCTCCTAAAGTCTATAATCAATTCCACTGTCTTAAGAGCATTGAGCTCCAGGTTGTTGCGATGGCACCAGGACGCCACGTGTGTCACTTCCTGTCTGTAGCAGATTCCTCCTCATCCTGGATCAGTCCAATCAGGGTTGTGTCATCCGCAAACTTGAGAAGCTTGACAGAGGAGTCTGTGGAGGTGCAGTCGTTGGTGTAGAGAGAGTAGAGGAGAGGGGAGAGTACGCAGCCTTGCGGTGCACCTATGCTGAGGGTCTGTGTGTCCAAGATGTGCTCAATGGTGTTGAATACAGAGCTAAAATCAACAAACAAAATCCTTGCAAAGGTCCCCTGCCAGTCTACGTGTTGGAGGATGAAGTGCAGGCCTATGTTGACAGAGTTGAAAGACAGATACCATGTGTTCAAAACTTCAGAAAGCCTAGAAGACATAGTCTTCCATCACATATACATTCCAATCATACTCGATATCATGTCATGATCATGCTCATGTTCATGGTCGAAAACTATATCTTCCCATAGTCTTCGCTGAACTAAACTAAACCATCTGGGTGCCTGCTCCAGAATCCTAGCCACGAACACACGCCAGACTACGTATATATCCCACCCACATAATTACAGGCAGATAACATTAAAGGTAACTGGTTATAATTATAACATACTGAATTAAGCTAAAGGTAGACAAAAATGCTGGAGAAACTCAGTGGGTGAGGCAGCATCTATGGAGCGAAGGAAATAGGCAACGCTTCAGGTCAAGACCCTTTTTCAGACTGATGTGAGGATGGGGGGGCGGGAAGAAGAAAGGAAGAGGCAGAGACAGTGGGCTGAGAGAGATCTGGGAAGGGAAAGGGAAAGAAGGAGAAAACAAGGACTACCTGAAATTAGAGAAGTCAATGTTCAGACCGCTGGGGTGTAAACTGCCCAAGCGAAATATGAGGTGCTGCTCCTCCAATTTACGGTGGGCCTCACTCTGGCCATGGAGGAGGCCCAGGACAGAAAGGTCGGATTCGGAATAGGAGGGGGAGTTGAAGTGCTTAAGCTAAATGACTACTACAACAGGTGCTGTCTGTATGGTTTGCACGTTTTCCCCATAACTGCACGGGTTTTCTGCAAGATCTTTGGTTTCCTTCCACACTCCAAAGTACAGGTTTATGGATTAATTGGCTTGGTATAAATGTAAATGTCCCCTAGTATGTGCAGGATAGTGTTAATATGTGGGGCTAACTGGTCGGCATGGACTCGGTGAGCCGATGGGTCTGTTTCTGCTCTGTATCTCTAAAAAAAGATTTAAGAGGATAATTAATATAAAATGGAATAAAGACAGATATGGTTAGTTCAAATCTTTAAAAGCCTAGAGGAATATAGAAATTATAGTTGTAAAATTAAAAAGGTGAATAGGAAAACAATGAGGATGCGTTAAAAGATATTGGTAAGCAAAATAAAGGAAAGTCTGAGGATATTTTATGAATCTGTGATGGGAAGGAGGATAGTAAAGGAAAGTATAGGTCATATTGGAGAGAGAGAATGAGAGAGTGAGAGAGAAAGCAAGAGAGAGTGAGCGAGAGCGAGGGAGATAGAGCACGAGAGAGCGAGAGAGAGTGCGGGAGAGAGCCAGAGTGAATGACAGAGAGCGAGGGAGATAGAGCATGTGAGAGCGAGAGAGCGAGAGAGAGCGAGAGAGCGAGAGAGAGAGAGAGCGAGAGAGAGAGCGAGAACGAGAGAGAGAGACAGTGTGATTATATTTTATGGTGTCCAGCACCTTTGTAGTCTACAAGGTTTCAGATGAAGAGCTTTGCATTGAATCAATACTGAAAAGCCTTTCTTTCGGCCTTAGTGACAAAAAAGGCCTGAAAACCATTCTTCTATGCGTAGAGTTCAATAATTAATTGAAGCAGCAGCACAAAAACATGCAGACTCTCTCTAAAATGATCATTTTAACCATATATGTTAAAAACAAACCAACTCTGCCCCCACTGTTTACGTGACCACTGTAGATTAAAGTGATGATGACTGAGTTGTTTTGACACACGGATCTAGATGGCTATTAGCATTCCAACCACTTCTGCCCTGGAGGGCAGTGGGAACATACTGAAGGATGATGTGCAATGTTATGCAAACCTGAGGAAAATGAAATCTTCCTATCGGGGACAAGCTGTCTGACCCATAAAAATAGCTATTTAGTAAACATACATCAGATTAAGTCATCCCTTGTAAGATCCCCGCAGGCCATCATCATCAGCACACTTTCGGGAAAAGAGAAAGCATCACCTGCAGTACAATGACAAAAATGTTTAAAGCTGCATAAGCAATCCAGTGAGTCACTCAGAAGATCAATAAAGCATTTGTTGGGTTTGTGTCAACCCAGATGAGAGGTGGACATGTTATGGCAAAACTAGGGAGTACTTGGAGTCAGATAAACTATTCAGATGTGACTGATTCTCCCAACACGAACATTACTGACTGTTTAAACAACCATGTAGGAAAGAACTGCAGATGCTGGTTTAAATCGAAGATAGACACAAAAAGCTGGAGTAACTCAGCGGAACAGGCATCATCTATGGAGAGAAGGAATGGGTGACAATTTGGGTCGAGCCCCTTCTTCAGACTGATGTCAGACCAGTCTTACTGTATCCGACTACATTTTATCTCTGTACCGCTCACTGCCCTGACATCAGTCTGAAGAAGGGTCTCGACCCAAAATGTCACTCCAGAGATGCTGCCTGTCCCGCTGAGTTACTCCAGCCTTTTGTGTTTATACAACTGAACTTTCTGCAAAATGATTGGGGTGGATTTTGCACGGTCGTGTTGGCCACTTCATGAATGAACTGCTGACATTCCCATGGGACCAACAACAAATCCACATTTTCTATGCTAACCTGGGGGTCCCGGTCACTGTTGGCTGCTTGAGGTATCATTTCAAGAATGTGTTACGCCACATTCAAAAATATCTCCACTTATTTCAAAGAGGCAGCACGGCTACAAGGAACAAAGTGAATTTTCAATTAATTTACTTCCTTTAAAATTGTTTTCATTTCATTCAATGCATTTAACTGTTTATCATTTGTGTTTAAATATTTTAGAATCATAGTCATACAGCACGGAAGTAGGCCCTTCGTACCAACGTGCCCATGACAACCAAGCTGCCCCATCTACACTAGCTCCAATTGCCCATGTTTGGCCCATCTCTCCTTCCTATCCATGTACCTGTCAAAATGTATTCTAAGTATTTTGCAAGTAAATGGGGGCAGGAATAGGCCACACAACCCCAAGTCTTAAGTTCTATATCTTTTTATGGCTTTACAGTCCTCCAAACGCACATTCGCCTTTACCTTACAGCTGGATGGCGTTTTATATATGGACATTTTTTGTAGTAGGGACCATAAAAAACAATATGCACGGAGAACGTGATCACAGCCATTGGCAACTCATTCTCTTTCTTGCACATCTGTGGCTGAATTATTTCCATTACTTCCATTAGTTCTGGTGGGGAAGTGAAAATGTTTTTCTTCCTGGTGGGGATGCGACATGGTGCAGCTCAGCCAGATTTGACAAACCACTACTCAGGAGCAGCAGTGAAGTACAACATGGAGATTCTTGATGTAACCAAGCATAACCAAACAAACAATTTCCAGTGCCTGAGGGTCGTTGCTGAAGTCAAACGTGGGTTTCAGAAGCTATCACTACCAAGTAAGGCTGTCTTATTTTCTACTTCAGGGAACCATACAATGCAGAAGGTAAATGAGCAATCCAGCGTGTTGTATTGACCGTTAATCATTACAAAATAGTTTAGTTTAGTTTAGTTTAGAGATACAGCGCGGAAACAGGCCCATCGGCCCACCGAGTCCGCACTGACCAGCAATCCCCGCACACTAACACTATCCTACACACACTAGGGACAATATGCACTTACACCAAGCCAATTTACCAACCTACCTATACGTCTTTGGAGTGTGGGAGGAAACCGAAGATCTCGGAGAAAATCCACGCAGTCATGGGGAGAACGTACAAACTCCCTAGCGACAGCACCGATAGTTGGGATCGAACCCGGGTCTCCGGCGCTGCAAGCGCTGTAAGGCAGCAACTCTACCGCTGCGCCACTGTGGCTGCCTTAGGTAAAAATAATTTCACCGATTCCTTATTTTATTGATGAAAAGAATCATTTTATGCATTGCAAATTGAGGGTAAAGCTAAGGATATGGTTAAGTAAAAATGCCTATAATACAAGAAAGGTCTAGTTATGAACGCAGCAGTAGTTCACGTGTTCTTGGCATAAACATGACGATATTATTCATTGGTAACAATCCTTGTGGTGATGTTTCTGGGTAAGTAAACAAGTTAGCCAATGCAAGAGCAGGAAAGCTTCCATGTACAAGTATAAAAGAAGTGAACATTTATAAATGTTGCTAAATTGGCAATCATAAATGCTTTGTGTGTATGTTTTCATTGGCATGGAGGTAAACTACATTGAAAGGCTTTGTCCTCTACAATGAAGCAACCTTTAATATATAAATTAATGACTATCGACCTGTGGCACTAACCTGTGGTGATGAAGTGCTTCGAGAGGTTGATCATGGCGCAAATCAACTCCTACCTCGACAAAAACCTGGACCCACTGCAGTTCGCTTACTGCCACGACAGATCAACGGTGGATGCGATCTCGCTGGCTCTCCACTCCGCTCTGGACCACGTGGACAACATAAACTCATATGTCAGGGGGTTAGGTTAGGTAAGGTAAGGGGGAGGTACAGCGAGACCTGGGTGTCCTTGTACACCAGTCACTGAATGTTGGTGTGCAGGTACAGCAGGCAGTGAAGAAAGCTAATGGAATGTTGGCCTTCATAACAAGAGGATTTCAGTATAGGAGTAAAGAGGTTCTTCTGCAGTTGTATAAGGCTCTGATGAGACCACATCTGGAGTATTGTGTATAGTTTTGGTCCCCTAATTTGAGGAAGGACATCCTTGTGATTGAGGCAGTGCAGTTCACGAGATTGATCCCTGGGATGGCGGGACTGTCATATGAGGAAAGATTGAAAAGATTAGGTTTGTATTCACTCGCGTTTAGAAGGATGAGGGGAGATCTTATAGAAACATATAAAATTATGAAAGGACTGGACAAGCTGGATGCAGGAAAAATGTTCCCAATGTTGAGTGAGTCCAGAACCAGGGGCCACAGTCTTAGAATAAAGGGGAGGTAATTTAAGGCTGAGGTAAGAAAAAACTTTTTTACGCAGAGAGTTGTGAATTTATGGAATTCCCTGCCACAGAGGGCAGTGGAGGCCAAAGCAGTGATTTAAGAGAGAGTTGGATAGAGCTCTAGGGGCTAGTGGAATCAAGGGATATGGGGAGAAGGCAGGCACGGGTTATTGATAGCGGACGATCAGCCATGATCACAATGAATGGCGGTGCTGGCTCAAAGGGCCAAATGGCCTCCTCCTGCACCTATTTTCTATGTTTCTATGTTTTTATGTCAGGCTGTTATTCATCGATTACAGCTCGGCATTTAATACTATCATCCCCTCCAAGCTGGTTACCAATCATGCAGAACTGGGTCTCTCTGCAATTGGATCCTCAACTTCCTCCTCCACAGACCACAGTCTGTTCATATTGGTGGAAATGTGTCAGACTCGATAACAATCAGCACGGGAGCACTTCAAGGCTGCGTGCTCAGCCCCCTGCTGTATTCACTCTATACTCATGACTGCATAGCCGGTCACAGTGCAAACTCCATCATCAAGTTCGCTGATGACCCCACTGTTGTGGGACGTACAGTGGCTTGCAAAAGTTTTCATACCCCTTGAACTTTTCCACATTTTGTCATGTTACAACCACAAACTTAAATGTATTTTATTGGGATTTTATGTGATAGACCAACACAAAGTCGCGCATAATTGTGAAGTGGAAGGAAAATGATACATGGTTTCCAAATTTTATTACAAGTAAAAAACAGAAAAGTGTGGCGTGCAAAAGTATTCAGCCCCCCATGAGTCAATACTTTGTAGAACCACCTTTCGCTGCAATTACAGCTGCAAGTGTTTTGGGGTATGTCTCTACCAGCTTTGCACATCTAGAGACTGAAATTTTGCCCATTTTTCTTTGCAAAATAGCTCAAGCTCAGTCAGATTGGATGGAGAGCGTCTGTGAAAAGCAATTTTCAAGTCTTGCCAGAGAGTCTCAATTGGATTTAGGTCTGGACTTTGACTGGGCCATTCTAACACATGAATATGCTTTCATCTAAACCATTCCATTGTAGCTCTGGCTGTATGTTTAGGGTCGTTGTCCTGCTGGAAGGTGAACCTCCGCCCCAGTATCAAGTCTTTTGCAGACTTGGTTTTCTTCCAAGATTGCCCTGTACTTGGCTCCATCCATCTTCCCATCAACTCTGACCAGCTTCCCTGTCCCTGCTGAACAAAAGCATCCCTAGAGTATGATGCTGCCACCATCATGTTTCAAAGTGGGGATGGGTGTTTAGGGTGATGTGCAGTTTTAGTTTTCCGCCACACACAGCGTTTTGCATTTAGGCCAAAAACTTCAATTTTGGTCTCATCAGACCAGAGCACCTTCCTCCACATGTTTGCTGTGTCTCTCACATGGCTTGTGGCAAAGTGCAAACGGGACTTCTTATGGCTTTGTTTCAACAATGGCTTTCATAATCACTCTTCCATAAAGGCCCAATTTGTGGAGTGCATGACTAATAGTTGTCCTGTGGACAGATTTGCCCACCTGAGCTGTGGATCTCTGCAGCTCCTCCAGAGTTACCATGGACCTCTTGGCTGCTTCTCTGATCAATGCTCTCTTTGCCCGGCCTGTCAGTTTAGGTGGATGGCCATGTCTTGGTAGGTTTGCATTTGTGCCATACTCTTTCCATTTTCGGATGATGGATTGAACAGTGCTCCGTGAGATGTTCAAAGCTTGGGATATTTTTTTATAACCTACCCCTGCTTTAAACCTCTCCACAACTTTATCCCTGACCTGTCTGGTGTGGTCCTTGGGCTTCATGATGCTGTTTGTTCACTAATGTTCTCTAACAAACCTCTGAGGCCTTCACAGAGCAGCTGCATTTATACTGAGATTAGATTGCACACAAGTGGACTCTATTTACTAAATAGGGGGGGGGGGGGCATGTTGGTCCACATGGGCAAGTTGGCCTGATGGGCCTGCCGCTGGATGGCTCTAAATTGCTTTTAAACTTTCCTTTCTCACCTTTAGCATTTGGCCCTTCCACTCTGCGAAAACAATTCTTTTTAAAAATGTATTTATTTATTTTTTAATTTTATTTATTAGAAGTAATGCACATTACAGTGATATAAGCCAAAAATAACATAATACATTTCCTGTACCACTTCTTTTTTTAAACTTTAAGAAGAAGAATAGAGAAAGTTAGATAAGATAGTAAGTGCGTGAGAGAGTGATCAGGAAGAGCCCTTAGAAGCGTAAAACAAGAGAAAGGATAAAAAAGAAAAACTAAGGAAAAGAAAGAAAAAAATAGAAAACAGAAAATATAAGAAAGTAAAATAAGATAAAAGGGATGTACCTACATCGTATCTTTACACACCCCTCACCAGGTCCTGAAACCATTTATTTTCAAAGTTGAATTGCACCCTATGCTTGTAATAAGTCGATAAATGGAGACCAAATCTTTTGGAAATGGTCTGATTGCCTGCTAGGAGGCATCTCATATCTTCGAGGTGACATTTCAGACATATTTGAAATCCACATTTTTATCGTTGGTGTGGGAGCTTTTTCCAGAATTTAAGTATACGTTTTTTTGCATTATTAAGCCATAATTAAGGAAGCTCTTTTGGAACGAGCTATATGAAAAATATTCTATCTACTCTATCTATGCCTCACATTATTTTATATACTTCTGTCAGGTCATCCTTACATGCACACTCAGGCACAAGCAGGCATATATATATTATATATATATATATTATATATATACATGCAATACACATACACATATAAACCTCTACATACAAACATCCCCCCACACACACAGGACTTTCATGTTTACGACATATAATTCAAGGTAATCTATTTTGAATCACAGAGCATTTTAAAGCTACCTCCATGCAACAGAAGTACTACCAGACCACCCTTTTACCGGTAAAGCCTGGGGCTATTACCACCTTTACTCAAATCTTTAAGCAGTTAAACTTATCATTTATCTTAATACTGTCAGTCAGGTCTTGCTAAGTGCAAACTGACTGCTGTAAAAACAACGTTTTCTTGTGGCGATGATGTGCTTTGGAATATTTATTTATGTCATTTGTAAAACTTTTATTTGTAAAACATTTAATTGGGAGCTATTTTTCAGCTTGAGGCCAATGTATCCTTTTGTTTGCTAAAATATGTTTTTCAGTCAGCCTTGGTTAAACTATGTGAGTCATCTGAAGCCAACACCAAAACTAATTTTCATTGTCAAAACCAAAGTGGAACCATGATATATTATGAAGAATTGTACAGTGCTGGTGCTAGCATTTTTACTAATGTATTAAATGTCATTTTGCAATATGGCATTAACTGTATGGACGTTAATTTTGTACACCTAATCAACTCTTTCAACCAAATTATTTTGGTACATACACCTAGGGTTAACTTCTCTGTATATTTGGGTAGTTATAAAGATCATTTGCTCTAAACAAACTTTAGTTTAGTTTAGCTCGGAGAAACAGGCCCTTCGGCCCACGGAGCCTGCACCAACCAGCGATCATCCATATACTCAATGTCAGAACAACTCTTAAAAGTATGTGCATAGCACAATCTGTGGGGTGAATTTGTGGAATGGTCTGGAACAGGAGATAAAACTTAGCACAAACATAATTCAGTTTAGAAAGATGTACAAAAACACATTTTAAAAAGGATATTGGGATGAGGATAGGTGATTGTGAGTGATATATTTGTTATACTGATTGTATTGGAAGGGTGATTATAGAGTGATGGGTTGTATATATGACTAAGAGATACTGTGTAGTATTTGAGGGGTTTTGCTTTTCTTTTTTCTTTTTTTCTCTCTTTTTTTGTCTGGCTTTGTAATTATTTGATTAGTGTATAAATGTAAATAATGTGGTGTATATATAGCTGCTGGTGTACATATGGTGTATATATAGCTGCTAAATTTGTGGAAGATAATTATAAGCAGTTGAATAAGGGGTGGGAATTAATAAGCTTTGGCTTCTTCCTGCTCCTTTTCGGACACATACGATTTCATTTATTTATAGATACTGTTTATGACACTTTATAAATATTCTTGTTTTGTTTTTTGTATGGTGTTTCACACTTGCTTTTTATTCTTTTATTCTGTTTGAAATAAATAAATAAATACTAGTTCTTTCCCACACACGAGGGTCAATCTTCAAGTTCCTCTGAGTAAATATCACCTGCAACTTGTCCTGGATCAGCCATATCAAAGCAATGGCCAGGAAAGCACACCAATGAACGACATGTTGTTGCTCCACTAGCTAAACTTTAAATAAACCAGCAAATGTAAAGGCTTGCACAATAAAGAGGAAGTGATTTTTAGCACTGTATGATATCTTAATTAATGTCAAACCCATTATCTGGCATTGACAATTAACATATACAAACACTGAATCTCATTCATACAGATATTAACAATTATAAATTGGAAAAATAAACAAATAGAATAATAATTATTTATTTGGGAGAGGTACATGGATATGCAGGAATTGGAGAGATATTGATTATGTGCAGATAAGAATTGGTCTTGGCATCATGACCAATCTCAATCCAATTTTGACATTCTGTGAATTACATTAAATGGAATTAAATATCTTCTTCATTCAGGCTCTGTGATGAAGTAACTGGTCTTCCTCTTTATGCATAAAGTGTGCAATATGTCTCTTCCAACATTTAATTACTTTTACTTCATTGGAATGGAATTATAATAGTGCAGAAACCAGGAACTGCAGGTGCTGGTTTACGAAAAAAAGACACTAAGTGCTGGGGTAAATCAGTGGGTCAGACAGCATCGCTGGAGAACATGAATAGGTGACACTTCGGGTCTTTTTGAGATGTTTCAGATCCTTCTGTCTGAAGAAGGATCCTCACCCGAAATGTCACTTATCCGTGTTCTCCAGAAATGCTGCCTGACCCACTGAGTTACTCCACTGTTTTGTGCTTTTCAAAATTGAATAGTGTACTTGGCACAATAAAACGAGGATACCATATCTAACTTAATATTTTTAATTTAAATTAGATAGAATTTAGACTTAACTTTAGACTTTAGAGGTACAGTGCGGAAACAGGCCCTTCAGCCCACCGAGTCCGCGCTGACCAGTGATCAGCCTGTACACTAACACCATCCTACACACTAGGGACAATTTACACATTATTTTTTTACCAAAGCCAATTAATCTACAAACCTGTATGTCTTTGGAGTGTGGGAGGAAATCGGGTCGCAAGGGGGAAACCCATATGGTCACAGGGAGAATGTATAAACTCCGTACAGACAGCACCCGTAGTCAGACAGGATCGAACCTGGGTCTCTGGTGCTCTGGTGCGGTCTCAGCTCTACCGTTGCACCACTGTGCCGCTCCAAAGAGTGAAGGATAGAGTTACCTGGCCCTTGACACCTTGTGGAGAATGCAGTATTGGAATGGACTGCTGATAAATGGAATGTGGAGATGATGTTTCCACTAGTGGGAGAGTATAGAACCGGAGCCCATAGCCTCAGAATGAAAGAACGCACCTTCAGAAAGGAGATGAGGAAGAATGTATTTAATCAGGGGGTGGTGAATCTGTGGAATTCAATGCCAGAGATGTCAATGGATATTTTTAAGGCGGAGATTGATAGATTCTTGATTAGTACAGGTATCAGGGGTTATGGGGATAACGCAGGGCGAATGGGTTTGAGAGGGAAAGATAGATCAGCAATGATTGAATGGTGGAGTAGACTTGATGGTTCGAATGGACTAATTCTGCTACTAGAATTTATGAACAATGAACTTCTGAACTTATAAATTAATGCAAGCTGCTGCCCAAAAGTACATGTAAAATCTGTGGGCAGCAGCCAGCATGATGAACAGTAAACACGGTTCCTTCACGGCCGACAGCAAAAGCCAAGCCATCATTTTATGTCTCAGATGAATTAATAACTTGTTTTGAGCCTCAAATATTTCTTCAAGGTAATGTGACACTTTTGAAAGTTACCAATTTCGTGAACTCAGAATACCAAACATTGAAACACAAGCCCCTAGTAATAGCAGAGCTAAAACATACACAGGGCTGCAAGGTCAGAATTCGAGCAATGCACACTAAAATGATGGACCGTTCGCACTGCTAAAACAACAGTTTCGTATTGACCAAAAAGTAAAAGAAAGCCAGCCAAGTTAATGTGTCAATAAGGTGACTACATTTCTTCAATTTTAAAGCTGTTTCATTGCATGGAAGTGAATCATTGTTATTTGGGCGGCAAGTAGCATAAGGGGAAGAAACACTGCATCACACAAGTCAACCCAAAAACCTCTTCTGCTGCTTATCAGCCATGGAGAAGAAGCACTGAAATAGATAGATTTAGCTCACCCTGGTTTTCTGAGCCTAGGGGGCATGCCTGATCGGACAGGTCCACAATGGACAATGATATGGGTTAAAACGGGAAGGGAAAAGCACTTTCCCAAAATAAGAAATGAACAGGAAAATAATTTTGTAGGGAGGAAATGCAGGTGCTAGTTTACGCCGAAGACAGACACGAAATGCTGAGGTAACTCAGTGGGGCAGGCAGCATTTCTGGAGCGAAGGAATGGGTGACCTTTCGGGTCGGGATCCTTCTTCAGAATTCCGAAGAAGGATCCTGTTCCTTCTTCCCAGAAAAGACATTTCATTTATTCCCCTGTAAAATTACTTTGAATGGCATGTTTGAATGGTAATATTTTAGAACAAAAATATAAACACCAATTGAATTTTAACCGCATAGTTTAGTTTAAAGCCAGAAGAGAAATTCTTGTTGGGATGATTATTCTGGAGATGCGTTTGGGCAAACAGCCTGTAAATGTGATAAAATATGTATTTTGGCAGGAATGTTGACTGTTTGTGGAATAAACAGTAAAATGTATGTTTTTATTTCCTGAGCAGATTTTTTCATTATAGAAAGTATGATTTTCAAAACCCTTCATGTAAAATAATATTGTGAAAGAAAATACAGATAAAGTAAAGATCTCATGGGTTTTTGCAAGTGGATAGTGCATTTATAAAGGACGATAAATATGTATAAATATATTTGTACAAGAATGGTTATTATTGAACCAGTTTTCCAAATGGGAAAAAATAACTAATTTGATAAAGGTATGGCCTGTTAGTTTCAATGCCATGTTAGTCTTAGGTTTAGGCTTTGCAAATGCTTTGACTGGAGGTTTTCAAACTTTTGAAGCCTTACGCTGTAATCTCTAATGGTCTAATGTCTTTGCATTCTCCATGGGTGGCTGTTATAATGCAGGTTTTGTTCGACTACAACCCTGAGTTCTTCTCCTTCACATAGAAAGCTGCCCATGCTGAGGCAATGCTCAACAGCAAATAAATAGCAAGCGACAGAGGAGCATAGTGGTAGAGTTGTTGCCTTACACACTGTTAAGTTTACCCACGGATAAGTTTGATCCCCACCACGGGTGCTGTCTGTATGGAGTTTCTACATTCTCCCTGTGATCACATGGGTTTCCTCCCACATTCCAAAGATGTGCAGATTTCTAGGTCGTTTGGCCAGCATAAAAATGGTCTATCGTGTGTAGTGTGTGGATGATCATTGGTCGGCGTGGACTCGGTGGGCCGAAGGGCCTGTTTCCACTAGGTATCACTAAACTAAACTAGAGATACAGAGGTACCAGCATTGTATTGTACAAACTTTTGGGCAACCACTTCACCTCTGGAGACTGCGCCTTTCTTTAAGATGCCAATTGAAATGAGTTAAATGGTGGGAGTTTGGGAGCCACTTAAATACTGACATGGAATAACCATTCGCATTATGCTCTGATAACTTCCATTTGAAAAATACCTTTAAATAAAGCAGAATGCAGCAATTCCTATTTCACCTGAGCCATGTCAGAGTGTATTTGATGTTAAGCCTGAAATTGAAGTTGTAAGATAGATAGAATCCTGAAGCAGGTACTTAAAACATAGTTTTCTTTAAAGAATGGGGAGTGGAAGGAAGGTTTAAGCATTGTCCGGAATTCCAATGAGCAGGGTCTATCAGCTGAAGGTGAATACCTGGAAAGAACACAAGGTTAGAAAATTGAAATCTCCCACTAAACTTGCTGACTAAGTAGAAATACTCGGAGAAATTATCACTGAAGACAACAGCAACAGTTACATAGTACAGGACAGCACAGAAACAGGTGCTTCAGCCCACAATGAATATAGGTTACACTGGAAAACAGAGGATTAATCATAAAGTTGGGGAGGAGGGAGATGGGATTAACAGATTAAGAGATCTGTATGGAGAAAAGCGGTGTTAAATTTTCAGGTTGATGATGTCAAAGTAACCTTGAGGAATTCCATTTCTGGACAAGATATCCAGATTTTCTCAATGCGACAACTGGACTGTTCTGATGAAAGAGCTCATATTTAGTCATATTAAATCAGTTTACTCTAAGCATCGTGGAACAGAAGGACTAGCTGGAAAGGTTGGACATTTTGGACACTCTCTCTCTCTTTACTATTGCACCCAGAATGGTGGCACACTGCCCAAAGAATGAACTTTGTCTAGACGTCTTATCGGCGGAATGCTCACTCAAGGACATACTCTGTTCCAAGAGAAGCTGGAAAAAGATAGCCACCGAAAATAAGAGCTCATCAACAGACTGGGCTTAGCTATTACAGACTGGGCTTAGCTATTACTGTTGTATATGAGATCTAATGAATAACCTAATGGTATAGCATTAACATCCTTAACAATATTATTATAGAATATTAACATAGAAACAGTAATGAATGCTAATCAGAAATGCAGGAATGGGGATTTTCAAATTAACATTTTAATTTAACCTAATAATTCTCAAGTAGATTTATAACCGGGGCGTGAGGGGCAGAGGCGAGCTCCTGGCTCAGTTCCAGGAGCCAGAAATAGGTTAACCCCTTCAACCAACAGTTGATAATTTCTGAGGTTAAAATACACGCTTAACACTTAGTAGATAAAAATGATAGTTATATTCGGAAATACCGAAGAAACTGACATATATTCTGTAAATGGGTACTATACATCGGATTTTTAAACCGGTCCAGTTCCAGTATGTTATGATTAATTGAGGGAGCGGAGCTATTTGTTTGTTTTATATTGACATGGAAGTCAATAAAATGCTTTTTCCCACCTACAGGTGGGTCACTTGTTACAGTGCCGACAAGCTGGGACACTGGATTCTCACTTGTATTAGTTTGTTTTAATCATTTTCACATTTAATCACATGTGTGTTTTTTTATTAAAGGACTATCGCAAAGGGAATCTACTAACTGAACATTGTAGGGTAAATCATCCCCCTATATCTAAAGACCTGAGGTACGAATGCACCGCAAGACACACAGGTATTAAATCTATTCAATATGCAAGATGATAGCCAAAATAACCTGGGAGGAATCACATTTTGTAGTTGGAACGTTAGGGGCGTTAACGAATGCATTAAAAGGGGTAAGATTCTAGCTCAGCTGAAAGCATGCAACACAGACATTGCTTTTTAACAAGAGACCCATCTTAAACTTCAAGACCAAGCTAGATTGAGGGCGAACTGGATAGGACAAGCTTTTCACTCGTCATACTCGTCGAAATCTAGAGGAACGTCTATTATTATTCGCAAAGGCATTCCATTTAAACCCAAAACTACCTTAACAGATAAGTCGGGAGATATTTGATAGTTACCGGGGAGATCCATGCTGCCCCAATTACCTTGGTAAACATATACGCGCCCAACATTTTCAATAAAATCTTGAATATAATTGCAGAATATAACTACCAAAATGTCATAATCGGCGGAGACTTTAATAGAACATAATAGAATCCAAAACTAGCGAACTTCTAAACACATATATAAAAAATACAAACATAACAGATGTCTGGAGGATTGCAAATCCGACCGGCAGGGATTACTTGTTCTATTCTATGGTACACAAGACATATTCACGAATAGACACAAAACTAATACCCCAAACTTCGAAATCAAATTACCACACAAATTACCACATATGATCTCAGATCACTCCCCAATAACCTTTTTTCTAAAAATGGAAGGAATGACTAAGAATAATCCATTTTGGAGGTACGATCCTCAAATTTTAAAAGACCCGCAAGGGTGTACATATTTAAAAGAGCAAATGGAGCTTTTTTTCGAAATAAACGACACGCCAGACATATCACCTACACTATTATGGGAATCTTTCATACCATTTATTTGTGATAATTTCATATGAAGCTTTTCAAAATAAGAAAAATAAGAAGGAACAAAGACAGTTAGAAGAACAAATTAGACAACTGGACATAGAAAACGCTAAAGACCCCACTACAGATAAACATAATAGAATAATAATACTGAAATTCAAATTAAATAAATTATTATTGGAGAAAGTCATAAGATTATTACAAATTACAACACAGGAACACTTTGGATTTGGGGATAAGCCCCTCAAACTTCTGGCCAGTCAGTTAAAAAAACGAGAAAAGGATCACACAATTTTAAAGATTAAATCAGACAAAGGGGAAATATTAACCTTGCCGAGTGATATTAATAAAAGATTTGCACAATTTTACGAGAATCTGTATACATCTAAAACAATAATGGACACCAACAAAGTTACAGAGTCCTTGGATAATTGTAACCTTCCTAAATGAGATTTGCAGGAACAAGAGAATTTGGAAGCACAAATCTCAAATAAGGAAATAGAAGAAACAATAATCTAATTAAAAAATGGAAAAACACCAGGTCCCAATGGATTTAGTAATGAATTCTATAAAAGTTTTTATGGCATATTTACTCCTCGCCTACAGAAAATGTATACTTATGACTTCAAAGAACAAATACTACTTGAAACACTAGCAGAATCCACGATCACACTAATACTTAAGAAAGATAAAGATGTGGAAGAACCTGGATCATACAGAGCTATTGTGTTGTCAAACACAGATCAAAAATATTAGCGAAAATACTAGCTAGAAGACTAAGTAAATATGCTAGTAAATTAATACATCCGGATCAAACTGGGTTTATCCCTAAGAGACAATCATTTAATAATTTGAGATGCCTGCTCAATATAATGCTTTCTCACCAAACGGAAGATCAAAAACTATCAATCATATCGTTGGATGCAGAGAAAGCATTCGATCAGGTCGAATGGGAATATATGGTCAGGGTATTGCAAGAATTTCAACTGGGAGATAATTTTATTCTATGGATTAAATTACTATATAATAAGCCAACGGGCAGAATATTAACTAACAATAATTTATCTATGAAATTTCATTTGTCAAGGGGTAATAGACAAGGATGTTCATTATCACCATTGTTATTTGCCCTCATAATTGAACCCCTAGCAGAAATAATTAGAACTCATCTGAATAAAACAAAATGTTCCAACAATAAAATATCACTATACACTGACGATGTACTATTGTACATCAAAAAACCTCATATTACTATACCAAATATTTTAAAATTAATAGAGGACTTCGGATCATTCTCAGGATATAGAATAAATTGGAATAAAAGTGAAATCATGTCAATAAAACCATACGAATCTACGCATCTTTTACAGTTTCCTTTCAAAATAGCTACGGAAAAAAATTAAATACTTGGGCATCGAAATTACTAGAAGATATCAAGATATGTTTGATGAAAATTATAACCCTCTACTTAAGAAACTATATAACTTGATTAAATTTTGGAAAATGCTTCTGATGTCCTTAATAGGCCGAATAAATGCCATAAAAATGATTTTTCTACCACAAATTTTATACCTGTTCTGATCTATACCAATATATTTACCCAAAAAGTTTTTTAAAAAAACTGGACTCAGATATCTCAAATTTTATTTGGGATTATAAATCCCACAGAATACAAAGAGCTCATCTGAATAAACCCAAAGTACTCGGGGGGTTAGCACTCCCCAACTTTATGTATTACTACTGATCTGTAAATATCAGAAACATGATCCAATTGCTGGATAACTCTCCCCAGCAACCGGATTGGACGATTATGGAGAAAGAGGATTGCTCTCCTAATATTGGAGCAATCCTTCTCTCGCCAATATCGATGAATAATATAAATTACAACAATAATCCAATTATATACAGTACAATTAGAATTTGGAAACAAATAAAACACAATTTAAAATTAAGAAATTTATCTCTCTTATCTCCTATCGGTAAAAACCCCTCATTTAAACTTTCAACTATAGATAAAGCATTTATACAATGGGAAAGAGCTGGTATTAAAATCTTCGGAGATATGTATGAATTGGGAAAACTATTATCATTTAAACAAATACAACTAAAATACAATTTGGGAAACAATCAGTATTTTAAATATTTCCAAATCTGTGACTATCTGAAAAAATACGCACATGATTATCACAGTATGCCTCCAGACTTACTGGAAGTAATGAATACAAAGGCAGAATCAGCAAACCTAATATCATATATATATATAATATTATTCTAAATGCAGAAATACCAACAACAGATGGTATCAGGAGATACTGGGAAAAATAATTAAGTATAAAAATTCCCAAAGAAAGGTGGGAAGAATATTTATTAACTGTGCATAAATGTTCAATTACTGTAAGACACACCTTAATACAAGTTAAAATCTTACACAGATTATACTATTCAAAAGCTAAAATAAGTTAACTTTTTTCCCAACGTCTCACCTATATGTGATAAATGTCAATGTCAAGAAGCTAATATAGCACACTCATTTGTCTTTTGTACATTTTGCCTCACCTGGACGCACCTATTTCTTCCCTCCCCCACCCCTCCATCTACATTCCTTTCTCTGGCCTCACAATTAACACACCTTCTATTTTTGAATCTCTATGTTTTCTTCTTTGTTCAACCATCTGCCTATCAAACCCCCCTCTCACCTGTATCATCATCCTATTACCTGGACCATAACATACTGCTTGACAGACTGGAGAAGTGGGTAGGACTTTCTGGTTCTGTGATGGACTGGTTCAAATCCTACTTGAAAGATCGGGAATATTTTGTTTCCCTTGGTAATTATGAATCAGAACGTACAAAACTCACATGCGGGGTTCCTCAGGGCTCCATTCTTGGACCCATTTTGTTTAATATTTACATGTTCCCCCTAGCTCAGATCATAGAGTATTTTAATATATGCTACCACACTTATGCCGATGACACACAACTTTATATCGCAGTGTCACCACATGACCATAGTCCCCTACACTCACTGAGTCAGTGTGTCAAACAAATCAATGAGTGGATGAACCAGAACTTCCTCCAGCTCAATGCAAATAAGACAGAAATTATTGTCCTTGGTCCCAAAAATACAAGGCTAGAGATGAGTGCTCAACTTGACTCAATCGCACTGAAAACCACAGACAAAGCCAGAAACCTTGGTGTAGCTATGGACTCGGATTTGAATTTTAACAGCCATATAAAGACCATTACCAAATCTGCCTATTACCATCTAAAAAACATTGCAAGAATCAAGGGATTTCTGTCCAAAGAAGACACTGAACAACTTGTTCATGCATATATCTTCAGTAGGTTAGATTATTGTAATGGTATCTTTACAGGTCTCAGTAAAAAATCAATTAAACAACAGCACCTTATCCAGAATGCCGCTGCCAGAGTCTTGACCAACACCAAGAAAATGGACCACATTACACCTGCCCTTAAATCTTTGCACTGGCTGCCTGTGTGTAAAAGGATAGATTTTAAAATTCTGTTACTGGCCTACAAGGCACTGAATTTGTCCAATATACATCTCTGACCTACTTGTTGTATATGACGCACCTAGACTCCTCCGGTCTTCAGGGACAGGTTTACTCTGTGTTCCCAGGGTCAGAACTAAAAAGGCTGAAGCAGCGTTTAGTTTTTATGCTCCACACCTGTGGAACAAGCTCCCTGAACACCTGAAGTATGTACAGACTGTAAGCTCATTTACATCAGGACTAAAAACACTGTTGTTTACTGTAGCTTTTGCATAACCCATAAGGAAATCTTAACCTTCTAATCTTAACCCTTTTATGTGCTTTTAAAATTGTTTTATTGTTCTAGTGACTTTGTTTTACTGTTCATGCATTTGTCTTATTGCTTGTTTTGTAATGTTTGATTATTGGCTATTTTGTTGTCCTGTGTTGTATGGTTGTTCTGCTGTCTTTTTACTATGTTATTATTTTGTTTCTTTTGTAAAGCACTATGAATTGCTGCTTGTATGAATGGTGCTATATAAATACATTTGCCTTGCCTTGCCTACCTGCCAGGCTTTATCCTGCCCCTCCTCTCTTCCAGCTTTCCTCCCCCCCACAATCATTCTGAAGAAGGGTCCTGACCCTAAAATGTCACCAATCAATGTTCTCCAGCAATGCTGTCCGACCTGTTTAGTTACTCCAGCACTTTGTCATTTTTCTTAAACTTGCATCTGCAGTTGCTTGTTTCTACACACTCCCTAATCTGCTGAGTAATTCTAGAATTCTCTGTTTTATTTCAGATTTTCAGCATTTGCACTGTTTCACATTTCACAGTCCCAACATTGTCTTTCTCTACCCTCTGATTCATTCATCCTAGTTTAGTTTAGTTTAGAGATACAACGTGGAACCAGGCCCTTCGGCCTACTTCCATTAGAGCACATGGTATTGGGGGTAGCGTGTTGGCATGGATAGAAAATTGGTTGGCAGACCGGAAGCCAAGAGTAGGAGTGAACGAGACCTTTTCAGAATGGCAGGCATTGGCGAATGGAGTGCCGCAAGGCTCGGTGTTGGGGCCGCAACTGTTTACCATATATATAAACGATTTGGAAGAGGGAATTAGGAGCAACACTAGCAAGTTTGCGGATGACACAAAGCTGGGTGGCAGTGTGAACTGTGAAAAGGATGTTAGGAGGTTGTAGGGGGACCTGGACAGATTGAATGAGTGGCAGATGCGTGGCAGATGCGGTATAATATAGATAAATGTGAGGTTATCCACTTTGGCGGCAAAAACAAGGGGGCAGATTATTATCGCAATGGGGTTAGGTTAGGTAAGGGTGAGGTACAGCAAGACCTGGGTGTCCTTGTACACCAGTCACTGAAAGTTGGCATGCAGGCACAGCAGGCAGTGAAGAAAGCTAATGGAATGTTGGCCTTCATAACAAGAGGATTTCAGTACAAGAGTAAAGAGGTTTTTCTGCAGTTGTATAGGGCTCTGGTGAGACCACATCTGGAATATTGTGTACAGTTTTGGTCTCCTAATTTGAGGAAGGACATCCTTGTGATTGACGCAGTGCAGCGTAGGTTCACGAGATTGACCCCTGGGATGGTGGGACTGTCATATGAGGAAAGATTAAAAAGACTAGGCTTGTATTGTAAAGAATGGCCTCTTACACACAGAGTCTTTACTACTATTTTGTTCACTACTCCAATACATCGCAGCCCTAGCTGTACGTGGTCTGTCATGGATGCTAGAGAGAGAGGCAAGGGTGGGAAGGTCACAATTATATGAATGGTAAGGGGTGTGGTTAGTGGTGGATATGTCACTATATTTAAAGGTATACACACATATCATCTACATATGTATTCACTGGAGTTTAGAAGGATGATGGGGGATCTTATAGAAACATATAAAATTATAAAAGGACTGCTAGACAAGCTAGATGCAGGAAAAATGTTCCCAATGTTGGGTGAGTCCAGAACCAGGGGCCACAGTCTTAGAATAAAGGGGAGGTCATTTGAGCTGAGAAAAACTTTTTAACCCAGAGAGTTGTGAATTTATGGAATTCCCTGCCACAGGGGGCAGTGGAGGCCAAATCACTGGATGGATATAAGAGAGAGTTAGATAGAGCTCTAGGGGCTAATGGAGTCAAGGGATATGGGGAGAAGGCAGGCACGGGTTATTGATTGGGGACGATCAGCCATGATCATATTGAATGGCAATGCTGGCTCTGGGCCGAATGGCCTCCTCCTGCACCTATTTTCTATGTTTCTATGTTTCTATGTTACTGAGTCTGCAACGACCAGTGATTCCTGCACATTAACACTATCCTACACTAGGGACAATGTTTACATTTACACCAGCCGATTAACCTACAGACCTGTACGTCTTTGTAGCGTGGGATGAAACCTAAGCTCTCGGAGAAAACCCACACAGGTCACGGGGAGAACGTACAAACTCCGTACAGACAAGCAGGCATAGTTAGGATCGAACCCGGGTTGCTGGCGCTGTAGGTGCGGCAAGGCAGCAACTCTACTGCTGCTTCACCGTGCTGCCCCTATCTTCTTTTATTTTATACCTCCTTTATATCCATCAACTGTATCAACAAATTTTCATGACACTATCAGCCAGAATGATCACTATTTGTGTCATTTAGTCTCTTGGTTTCTGACTGAACAGAGACATTCCATTTGTTTTATCTACCTCACCTCCTCTTTTCAACTTAAATCACGTGTAATATCTATTCATAGCCTTGATAAAAATTAATTGACCTTAAATGTAAGCTTTGATTTGCTCTATCCACAGATGCTGCCTGACCGAGTGAACATTTGCAGCATTTTCTGATGTCATTTTAGATTTCCAGCAAATCTATGGAAATGTGAGGGCAGCACAATGGTGCAGCAGTAGAATTGCTGCCTCAGAGCGCCAGAGACCCAGGTTCGATCCTGGCCTTGGGTGTTGTCTGTGCGGAGTTTGTACGTTCTCCCTGTGACCGCGTGGGTTTTCTCTGGGTTCTCTGGTTTTCTTCCACATTCCAAAGATGTGCAAGTTAGTAGATTAATTGGTTTCTATAAATTGCCCCTAGTGTGTAATGCAAAAGTAGGATAAAATCGAACTAGTGTACGGGTGATCGATGGCCCACACTGTATCTCTAAACTAAACTAAACCCTAAACAAATGCAGTTTTATTTTTTGCTTCCAGGCAAAATAAAGGAAATGAGCAGACATGGTGAAGTTAATTGAAGGCTATTAATATAACATTAGGATAATTCAGACTTGTCTGATTATTGCACCAATCTGGTCAGCTTCTTAACCAAAAAAATGATCTTCTGACCGGTTATCTTTCCTCTGGCTGCTTTGCTTTGACGCAAATTGTGGACAGCGATTAGTCTCATCATTGAATTATACTTATCTAGATGAAACGTGCCATACCAAGGTTCAACATAGCTGACTGCCACTGACAGACCTATGAGTGTGCAGAAAGCTGAGTTCTAAGGCTAGCCCTGTTCAGTACAATTGCTATTTGCAGGAACCAAAGAGCCAATATGAGCCCAGTGGGTCCAATTATCACATTATGTCTCTTCCCAACTTCTTTCAACATTGGCAGCCAAAAGCTTGATCCTCCAAAAGCTATTCTGAGAATGATCTTAGGATTTTGGCTGGCTTGAATGGAAAGAATCATGGGAGCTTGCAAACCACATCAACATTCATGGAACAGTAAAGCTTTCTGCTCATGAATGGTACTGCATTCAGCCCAGGGACACACATAGGCATGTTTGAGTGCAGTCAATTATAAAGTTAACTTTTGGAAGTCCTGCCAAATAGTTAAAATGCCAGACCCTTTTTTGTTGCTGGCTGCTTTAATTAGGAAATTTAATTAATTGCTTGGTCTTAAGCAATGTGTCGCTTGCCTTCTTTGTCTAATTATCAAAACATTTTCTGGAGATCTCCTTCAATTATCTGGAGGAAACCAGCCAGGCCAAAGTTCAGTGCAAGACACAAAGTGCTGGAGTAACTCAGCAGATCAGGCAGCATCCCTGCTGGAGTACATGGATAGGTGTCATTATGAATTGGGTTGTCAGACTGATTGTGGTGGCTTGGGGGGCGGGGGGGGGGGTGTGGGCAGTGGACCTTTCACTGACCACAATGGACATCACCGACCCTTCCACATAGGGCAGTGTGGTAGCACAGCGATAGAGTTGCTGCCTTACAGCGCTTGTAGCACCGGAGGCCCGGGTTCTATCCTGACTACGGGTGCTCTCTTTATGGACTCTGTACGTTCTCCCCGTGACCACGTGGGTTTTCTCCGAGATCTTCGGTTTACTCCCACACTCCAAAGATGTACAGGTATGTAGGTTAATTGGCTTGGTGCATGTGTAAATGGCCCTTAGTGCGTGTGGGATACTGTGAAGTGCGGGAATCACTGGTCGGCGCGGACCCGGTGGTCCGAAGGGCCTGTATCCACGCTGAATCTCTAAAACTAAATTAAAACAATCAGTCTGATAAAGAGCCCTGACCTGAAATGTCACCTACCCATGTTCTCCGGAGATGCTGTCTGACCCATTGAGTTACCCCAGCACTTTGTGTCTTTTTTTTGTAAACCAGCAGCTGCAGTTCCTTGTATCCAAAGCTGCAACTGTCAGACCTAAGAATGTGCAGAAAACTGAGTTCTAAGATGAGCTACAACAAAGCGCTTAGTTTGTTGATGGTTTTCATCAGGCATCTCTCAATAATCACAGGCTCTGAAGGCAGAACAGATAAGGGGCCAGGGCTGACAAACACAAATGTGCAGGAGTGGGGAGCTGCACACCATGTAGCTTTGTTTGTGCCAGCCAACATTTAATATACGCAGGTTACCCCTGCATACCCTTTACTGTAGGAAAGGTTTATGGATAGGAAATGGATAGGAAATGTTTAGAGGGATGTGGTTTTAACATGGACCAATAGGATGCTTAAATGGGGCATTTTGGTCAGCGTGGGCAGGTTGGGCAACCGCTCATTTGAGCATGGTAATGTACGTAGACTGTGTATGAAGGTAGTCAAACGATGCGATTTGCATACTGTGTAGGTCTTAACTCCCTGATAGGATACAACATCATTTGCCTCTTGACTGCACTGAGCTAGGATCTTTGCTCTATGGAGAATAATTGAGTTATGTCCAGGGGTGTTTAACTTTCGTCCTGTACAAATGGTACTTTCAAGTTAACTGATGCGGTGCCTTCCTCTGCCCTTTTCTCTTGCATTTTGCCTCTGTCATGATTTAGGAGCTCCTATATCGGCTTGGCAAGTTCAACAAATCTAGGAATGATGCATTCTGACCCTGGAATTGACTGGACTCGGGATTTGTTTGGAGGTTGCAAGGAGCCAGCACCATGACAGTTGATTGGAAGAGAGACTCGCTGATATTTCAAGAATCATTTAAACGGGTACATGGAAAGGATCTGTTTAGAGGGATATGGGCCAAACGCAGGCCGGTGGGACTAGTGTAGATGGGACATGTTGGTCGGTGTGGGCAAGTTGAGCCTGTTTTGGTTCTGTCTGACTCTATAACTTGATAGCACCATTGTTTTCCGAATATGTTCACCATATTCCACCAGAAACTTCCCTAAACTTCACGTCTTATGCATTGTACACCAGCTGATCAATCATGACAAGCACAGTCACTAAAAGCCTCATAAAAATGATCAGTTACATGTTCCCTTCTTTTATGTAGCAGAGGGTTGCAGGAATCTGGTACGTCGAGCTATCTTTATTCACCCTCTCAAAGAAAACATGTTGGCAGTGCTGGAAGAGACGTCACATTGGGTTCATTCAAAATTATGGCACAGAGTCATAGAGTGATAGTGTGGAAAAAAAGCACTTGCCCACACCGGTCAACATGACACAGCTACACTAGTCCCACCTGCCAGCATTTGGTCCATATCCATCCAAACCTGTCCTATCCATCTGCCTGTCTAACTGCTTCTTAAATGTTGGGATAGTCCCTGCCTCAACTACCTCCTCTGGCAGCTTGTTCCATACATCCACCGCCCTTTGTGTGAAAAAGTTACCCCTATGAAATCTTTTCCCCTTCACCTTAAACCTATGTCCTCTGGTCCTCGAATCACCTACTCTGGGCAAGAGACTCTGTGCATCCACCTGATTTATTCCTAATCATGATTTTATACACCTTTACCAGATCATCCCTCATCCTCCTGCATTCCAGGGAATAGAGTCCCAGCCTACTCAACCTCTGCCTCTAGCTCAGACCCTCTAGTCCTGGCAACACCCTTGTAGAACTTCTCTGTACCCTTTCCAGCTTGTGATTTCATTTTTCCACTTCGTGCTCTGCACAGCAAAATGCAGAAACTCCAACAAGCTGCATGTTGCGGAGTACCTGTGGTTGAGCAAACCCCCGCTCAGCCAGAAGTATTCCTCAGACCCAGACGCCTTAATCCTTCCCGGGAGCCGGTCCCACACAATTTGAACCACCTTTCCTCGACACCCTTCATCTCCCTCTGAGACGCAGGGAGCCATGTCCTGTACGGGCTCCTCCTCCACACCCTGCACTTCCTCGCCCTGGTCCACCGTCCGGACACTAAGTGGCTGTCGGTGTTGCCCTCCGGTCGTGAGGGGGGCTCCCGGTGGGGTCCCGCTACGCAGGGTTTCTCCCCCTCTACATTGGGGACCTGGGGTGGAGTGTATTGCACTGAGGTGGTCCCTGCAACCTGTTTCCCTCGCGGTTCACAGACTCGCCAGCCACATGCCACTTTTGCGGGCTGGAAGAGTCTGTGTACCACGTGTACATGGAGTGCGTGAGACTGCAGCCACTGTTTGAATACCTAAGGGGGCTGCTCCTGGCTGCATTTTTTACCCACCATCCTCATCTTTGGACACCCTGTGCGTAGGGGAGTGGGTTTGAGCTGAAGATGTCCTGGTTGGGTTGCTCCTGGGCCTGGCCAAGCTGACCATCCGCGAGTCAAGGCGCCAGGTGGTGGAGGGCTTTACCCGAGCCGGCTGCCTGCCACTTTTCCGGGGATACATCCGTGCCCAGGTGCAGTTAGAAAGGGAATACTCCCTGTCCACGCGCACCCTGAGGGAGTTCCGGGACCGCTGGGCTCCACAGGGTGTTGAATGTATCCTCAATAAGGATATCATAGTTGTACAGTAGTTTATTATGGATATATGTTTGTATTGTATTATGGTGGTGGGTTCTGGCTTGTTTTATTGTAGTGTAAATATTATTTTTTTAATAATTGAATAAACTTTTTGATTAAACAAAAAACAAGCTGCATCTTGTGCTACACTAAAAGGTACATGAACAGTTCATTACCAATTAAGTCCAGTCAAGTTACTATGTTAGTATCTAAATTTGCTTTTATGCACATAATTAGTACCTAGCCCATGCAATTTGTATCTAGCTCACAGCAATGTTTGCAAATCTTAACCTGATTTTATTGGGAACTGTCTCGGCCACAATTAAATAGAGTAAATTACTTTATTTGTCTGTTTGCTGTGAGTTCTGGCATAAATTCGTGATAGATCCACTGAATATGTCCACACTCACAGAGGCATACAGCACAGATAAAGGCCCTTCAGCCCAACTTGTATATGCAGATCAAAATGCCCTATCTAGTCCCATTTGCCTGCATTTGGCCTATAACCCTCTTCATATTTCCTATGCATGTACCTGTCCAAGAGTCTTTTAAATTATGTTATTGTACCTACCACAACGATCTCCTCTGGCAGCTCATTCCATATACGCGCCCTCGGTGTGAAAAGGTAGCCCATCAGAATCCTATTAAATCGTTCCCCACACACCATAAACCTATGTCTTCTGGTTCATGATTCATCCTGGGTGAAGGATTCTGCACATTGTAGACTGAGTGGTAAATTCTACCTAGATTACAGTAATGTCCAAAATCATGGAGGCCCCTTCTGACTCCTTTGGTAACTGTTAAGGAAAATCAGCTAGCAGACACCTTGCCTTTGGGAATCCTATTGACTGGAGGCTCCAGAGTTTAGAGTCTGTCTTAAATTCTGTTCACTCACAGTCCCATGAAAATGCTGGTGATATTGCCTTGTGTGATGTCTGCTTACTCCCCAATTCATGCAAATACAATGAACTGCAGGTGCTGGTTTACAAAAACAACGACACAAAGTGCTGGAGTAACTCCGACAGACATTTCGGGTTAGGACCCTTCGTCAGGGATTGTAAGGTGAGGGGGAAGAAAGGCGGGGCCAGGCAAAGCCAGAAAGGTAAGAAGTTAATACAGGTGAAGGGAAGAGGGGGGAGGGGGTGGTTGATAGGCAGATGGTGGACAAGGCCAGAGATGAAAAGGAAGAAGTTGTGAGACAAAAGGATTGAAGAGTTACAAATTGCAAAGCTAGAGTATGGAATGTAGGTGGAAGGGGAGGTGGAGAAAAGAAATAGGTGAGTGCAGGTGGGGCACTGGGAAGGAGGGGGGGGCACAGGGAAGGGGGGGGGGGAGTTTAGGGGGGAAATAGAGAGGGAGAGTTTTATCGTTACCTAAAATTAAAATGGAAAGATTCAATGTTCATATTGTTGGGTGTATGCTCCCCATGTGGAATATGAGATTATGTTCCTCCAGTTTACATGTGGCCTCATTCTGGCAATGGCGGAGGCTCAAGACAGAAAGGTTAGTATTGGAAAGGGAAGAGAAGTTCAAATGGTTTCCAACCGAGAGATCCATTAGACCTTACGGGCCTGTCCCACTTAGGTGACATTTTAGCGAGTGCAGGAGACTCTGCGCTCGCCTCATGATCGCCACATGGTCGCCACATGTTTGCTGGTGGTCTCTGGTGAGTCTCTTTGATGGTTGCGAGGAGTTCCTGCATTCTGAGAACTAGTCGCGGCCTCAGTATGGTCGCTGCATATTTTTCAACATGTTCCAGTTCCCGTTTTTTCAGGCGAGTGCCGCGAACTTGACAGTTGCTGGCAGTCCGCTGAAAAATCGCTTAAGTGGGACAGGCCCTGGTTTGCCTCCAAACCAAGTCAACGCTTGGTCTCAGCAATGTACAGGAGGCCACATCAGGAGCACTAGATGCAGTCGATGAAGTTAAAGGAGGTGCACGTGAACCTCTGTCTCACCTGGAAGGACTGTTGGAGTCTCAGGATGGAGATGAGGTTGCAGGGAAATGTACCCAGGAAGGGAATTGTTTGAGTGGGAAGGGATGAGTGAACCAGATTGCGGAGGGTGTGATCTCAGAGGAAGGTGGAAAGGGTAACAAAAATGAGGGTATCTCGGATGTCCTCGAATGGAAAGCCTCATCTTATGACCAGATGCAGTGGAGATGGAGAAATTGAGAAAAGGTCTTAGAAAAGATACAAACCGGCAGTATTTTTCCTGCCGACTGGGGTTTAAATTCACTGCAACCACAACCTTCCAATCGATCACGTTCCACAAAATTCCACTCGCAAGATGATTTAAATGGCCATTAATTTATGTGAATTAAACACTAAATTCCTTCCATTTGGCCTATAAATTCATGACAATTAGATTTAAAAGTCATGTTATATTGTGAATTCTTGTGCGAAATGTTATTTGGACACTTAGGCTATTTAAAAATGTTAATCTTTTCTTAAGAAATGGATAGATGTTTAGATCTAGTAATTGAATTTTGTAATTAGCTACAATTGGGTAACTAACTAATTATATGCTTTAATTTCAGGTCATCCAAGTAAGATTGTTTCATATTTGCTTCAGAATTCTTCAATCTATAATAACTGAAAATGTATTTCAGTTCTCTTAATTTTTAAGACAGTTATGGGCTTTTGACTGTCCTCGATCACAGTTTTTGTGTTAAATCAATGGAAAGCAATAGGGAACAAGATGCTAATTTCCGAGTATGAAAATAGCCATAACATTTTTAATACTGAAGATATGAAAGTGAATTAGGTGTCAAATTAAACTTCTTTTTATGCTTTATCTGATGGGATAAATTGCAGACTTGATTTTTAAAATCTCAAATGTTGTAACATTGCTACAGTATTTGCTTGGAACAAGGATTGTTCTACATAACTGACCAAAGGAAAGGCATAGCTGGGGCCCATGCGAGAGCCCATGGCTGCACCTTTGACTTGGAGAAAGTGAGAGGAGTCAAAGTAGCAGTTGGCAATCGGGGCCTAGAAACTGAAAGTTATTGAAGAGTTGAAGGGCATGTGAAGTGTCTTGGTTATAGGACGCAAGGGACTGGACAAGGGGAAGAGGATGGAGTCAAGGTATTTGGAGATGAGTTCTGTGGGCCAGGAGGAGGCAGAAACAATGAGGGTGCCAAGTAGGGTTGCCAACTGTCTTGTATTAGCTGGGACATCCCGTATATTGGGCTAAATTGTTTTGTCCCATATGGGGCTGCCCTTGTCCTGTATTTGATTGCTACTACTCGGGTCGAGGGGACTGTTGGGTTGGAGGTCTGCATGCTTAGTCCTCAAGTGGGAGGTCAGGGGGGAGATGATTAAAACCCAACAGGAGTAAGGGCTGGGGTCAGATGAGGGCAGATGGGGTGGAGCATGGCTTGTGGGAGATAGAAACATAGGAACATAGAAAATAGGTGCAGGAGTAGGCCATTTAGCCTTTTGAGCCAGCACTGCCATTCAATATGATCAGGGCTAATCATCCAAAATCAGCACCCCATTCCTGTGTTCTCCCTGGATCCCTTGATTCCATTAGCCCTGAGCTATATCTAACCCTTTCTTGAAAACATCCAGTGAATTGGCTTCCACTGCCTTCTGTGGCATATTCCAGAAATATGACAGGGGATCAGAGGGGTGAAGGTGTTAGGGGTGGTGTAGGGATAGTGGAGCATAGGAAAAGTAGCATGGTTGGAATTGGGGAAAGGGCAGCAGGACCCAGTTGTGGCATTACTGAGGCCCCCTCTTGCAAGAGGAGATTAGTAGGACCCAGAGGAGTCCGTCCATGTGATGCAGCCAGCAACATGGAGGGCCTCGGCCTGGAACTGGGGCCTGAACCCTGGTGAGTCGACGGCCCCAGCCTGCCGATGGTTGGCGTGGAGACGAGGGTCAATGGGATCAGTCCGGCCTGGGAATGGCTGTCATTTTTCCAAGTTCTCTCGAGATGCGGTCTGACCCGCTGAGTTACTCCAACACTTTATGTCTTTTTTTTGCCCAATTTGTGTAATTGTTCCAAGCAGAGTGAATGATGTGTCTGTCCCTTCTTTCTAACCAGGAGATAACACATTATCTCAGCAGTGTCTAATATTGTGCAACTATGATAACGAAACCTGGAAACTCTAATTTACAAAAACAAATGTTACCAGTGATCTAATTGTCAACCATTCAACCAAACCCAACTACAGCAATTAACATTCAAATTTTCTCCGTCTACATTAGTAAACTCCAGTTTCCAAAATTTGCACAAAATGCCAAAAGAGCTACCTAATTTAGTTCCACAAAGCATGATTTAAAATCACTCATGCACAGCTCTGAAGTGAGCATAAATGAAGTTTGTAAATCCTCAATGAAAATCAAAAGTATAATAATGAAATTATGGAATAAAAACAAAAAGAAATGGTGAGACACTCAGTAATTAGGCAGCATCAGTGAAAATAAATCTTTTATTTTTCCTTTTTCTCTTTCTGCAAACGCAGCCTGACCTTCTGATTATTCTCAATATTTTCTGTTCCTATTTATGATAAATAGTCATTCAATGTTTGAGCTTTATATTTTTAATTCTATCAAGAAAATATAAAATATACTCTTAAAATTACTCAGGTGGCTTAAAATGGCTCAAATCTTCTCAGTGAACTGTGCTTTGACAAGAAGATCTAGATTACATGTGTAGGAAGGAACTGCTGCTGCTGGTTTATACCGAAGGTAGACACAAAGTGTTGGAGTAACTCAGCGGGATACGTAGCATATCTGGAGGAAAGGGATGAATGATGTTTTGGGTTGGATCCCTTCTTCAATTAGGGATGGGGGGTGAAACTGGGATCTATATTAGATCCCAATGTCTGTTGAATTAATTAATTGAAAGAAGGCTGTCCAAAAGTCTGTGCATTACTGCTCTCCTGAAACAGGAAGGGATTTGTGAGTTCTCCGGGTTACAATGGCAAAATGCTGACAAGGCATGATAGCCTAAGCAAGCTCCTTCTATCATGCAAATTGTTCCAGTTGCTTACCAATATCATAAATTACAATGTAAAAAAATCAATGGCTTGAAAACATGTCTCATAAAGGACCTGTCCTACTTGGGCGACCTAAGCTGCGAGTTCTGGAGAGTTTGCCCTCGACTCATACTCGCAGCATGTTCGACACAAGGTCGTAGGAGGTCTTCGTAACTCTCCTTCATGCTCGAGAGTGGTCTCCACTTACTCGAGGCCTCAGCTAGGTCGCGGCGTTTTTTTCAATATGTTAAAAATTGCCCGTGAGTAAAAAAAAGGCTCAAAGGAAAAAATAGATTATCTTTTTACTCGTAGGTTTAGTCGTAGTGGGACGTAGTTGGTCGTAGTAGATCATCATGTTAGTCGTAGGTAATCGAGGATAGTCGAAGGTAGTCAAACATAGTCTTCATCATTGTCGAAGGGAGATCGAAGGAGGTCATCTTCACTTTCCACTATTCGGTGTCCAATTTTCCCGAAGTTAGTCGTAGCTAGTCATAGCTAGTCGAAGCTGGTCTTCAACATAGTCGAACGAGGTCGAAGGATGTCTTCTACATAGTCGAAGGTCTTCAACATGACATTTTTTCAAACTCTTTCAAACTCGCCAATTAGCTCGCCCAAGTGGGACAGCCCCTTAATACCATAAGGTCCACTTGCAGTAGATTGGAATCAAGTTCTATTATAAATTACCTCCATACGAAACAATTATTTTTATCTACTCTATATCGATGGGAGAGTGTGGATTTGAAGCATGAGGGATAATTTTGGGCTTGACACTTTAAATGGAAAACCCCAAAACTCATTTTCCTTATATTTCTGAGGAACATCATAAAGGAACAGAGAAAGTCCCTCTCCCCCGGCTTTCAGTCTGAAGAAGGGTCTTGACGCTTTTCTCCAGCAATTCAGCCTGACCCGCTGAGTTACTCCAACATTTTGTGCCCTTCTTCGGTATAAAGCGAGCATTTAATATCCTGAGAGGTTTATGCTGCCATTCATATGGCCTTTTTATTGAGAAAACAAAATACTTTCTACTTTTTGATATGCAGTATCATCCAACCCCATTAGGGCTTACTTCAATGGTATGCATAGACATGGAGTCAGGGCTATAAACCTGACCAGATATTACAACTGAGTCCATGCTGACCAGATACATTATTAAATTGATCTAATTACATTTGCCAGCAGGTCAGGTCGGAGGGAGTTCCCCCCGCCACGGGTACCATGTAATCCTGTGCTACCTGCTCCATGGTCAGATAGTCGGCGACTAAACCGTCTCCCCCACATGGTTTGCCAGGTGAGGAGGGGGCTGTGGACCCCCAGCAGGCCCAAAAACAAGGCCAGTCAAAGGGCGGATGAGCTTCTAGAGAGCCAATGGCCATCCACACTTCAGTAGAAGATGTGATCACTGCATAGCATTGTAAACCACACTCACCAAATCCTGTGCTTCCAGTGGCAGAAGTCCGCAGGAACTGGAGGACTGAGGACAGTGTGTTGGATCCGTCACCGTTCCCGTTGGAAATCAGCACCACTGCATCGCTAATGTTATCAACGATGATGAATGCATGTGGCCCAAATCCCTCTAAACCTTTCCATTCCATGTACTTACCTAAATACCTTTTAAACACCGCCATTGTACCTGCTTCTACAGTTTCCTCCAGCATGTTCCATGTACACACCACCCACTGCATGAAGAAATGTCCCCGCTGGCTTCTTTTAAATCGTTCCCCTTTCACATTAAACCAAGGCCCTCTTGTTCTGGACATCTCTATTTTTGGAAAAGACAACCATTTAACAGTTTAACTAAACCTCTCATGACTTTGCATACCTCTGCAAGGTCATCCCTTAGCCCTCTCCACACTCCAGGGAAAGGTAACAAATGAAATAAATCAATTCTGTCAACTATCCTTTTAAAACTATGATCGGTTATTTCAAGGGTACAACAGTCCAGAACTAGAGAACCTATTTTTAATGGGAGAGGGACAAGATTTCAGCCATGCTTTTGTGAAAATAATTTTATTAGTCCTTAAATTTAAGGTTAATTTAGCATCATATCCTGTTGCACTGAATATTCATTAGGGAAGAAAGCTTATCTGTCCCTATCTTATTTATGCCTGGAAGGTCATGTTTGACTAATCTTCTTGAATTTTTTGAAGAGGTTACTAGGGAAATTGACGAGGGTAAAGCAGTGGATGTTGTCTATATGGACTTCAGTAAGGCCTTTGACAAGGTTCCTCATGGAAGGTTGGTTAAGAAGGTTCAACTGTTGGGTATAAATGCAGGAATAGCAAGATGGATTCAACAGTGGCTGAATGGGAGAAGCCAGAGGGTAATGGTGGATGGCTGTTTGTCGGGTTGGAGGCAGGTGACTAGTGGGGTGCCTCAGGGATCTGTGTTGGGTCCTTTGTTGTTTGTCATGTACATCAATGATCTGGATGAAGGGGTGGTAAATTGGATTAGTAAGTATGCAGATGATACCAAGATAGGGGGTGTTGTGGATAATGAAGAGGATTTCCAAAGTCTACAGAGTGATTTAGGCCAGTTGGAAAAATGGGCTGAAAGATGGCAGATGGAGTTTAATGCTGATAAATGTGAGGTGCTACACCTTGGCAGGACAAATCAAAATAGGACGTACATGGTAAACGGTAGGGAATTGAAGAATACAGTTGAACAGAGGGATCTGGGAATAACCGTGCATAGTTCCTTGAAGGTGGAATCTCATATAGATAGGGTGGTAAAGAAAGCTTTTGGTATGCTAGCCTTTATAAATCAGAGCATTGAGTATAGAAGCTGGGATGTAATGTTAAAATTGTACAAGGCGTTGGTGAGACCAAATCTGGAGTATGGTGTGCAGTTTTGGTCGCCCAATTATAGAAAGGATGTCAACAAAATAGAGAGGGTACAGAGGAGATTTACTAGAGTGTTGCCTGGGTTTCAACAGCTAAGTTACAGAGATAGGTTAAATAAGTTAGGTCTTTATTCTCTGGAGCGCAGAAGGTTAAGGGGGGACTTGATAGAGGTCTTTAAAATGATGAGAGGGATAGACAGAGTTAATGTGGACAAGCTTTTCCCTTTGAGAATAGGGAAGATTCAAACACGAGGACATGACTTTAGAATTAAGGGACGGAGGTTTAGGGGTAACATGAGGGGGAACTTCTTTACTCAGAGAGTGGTAGCGGTGTGGAATGAGCTTCCAGTGGAAGTGGTGGCGGCAGGTTCGTTGGTATCATTTAAAAATAAATTGGATAGGCATATGGATGAGAAGGGTATGGAGGGTTATGGTATGAGTGCAGGCAGGTGGGACTAAGGGAAAAAAGTTGTTCGGCACGGACTTGAAGGGCCGAGATGGCCTGTTTCCGTGCTGTAATTGTTATATGGTTATATGGTTAATCACATTTTGTTCAATATCTTGAAGTATTTATTCCTCATATGATAATCGTGTAATTGTGGTGGACATTTCAGAATACATCTATATTCTTTGTCTCCTAAATCAATGTAACTTATAACCCATTGTACAATTTTACTTCCAATTCCAAACTCAGCCACTTTGTTAATTACATTGTGTTCCTTAACAATGCTGATACAGTGGCACTGCTGGAGGAACTGCTGCCTTGCTCTCAGAGATCCAGTTTCAATCCTGACATCTGGTGCTGTCTCTGTGGAGTTTGCACATACTCCCTGTGAATGCATGGGTTTTCTGCCGATCCTTTGGTTTCTTCTTCCATTCCTGAAACATTAATTCATTATATAAAAATTCTACTAATAAGCAGTAGAATCTGGGTGAGTTGATGGGAATGTGGAAAGAATAACATTGGTTAATTTAGCAATTGTGTAAATATGTGTCTGATGATCTGCATTAACTAGATGGTCTTAATGGCCTGTTTCCATGCTGCATGAATCTATTACCATGACTATAACTCTAAATCTTACCAAAACTCTTTGGAAATGAGTATAATTGACTCCACAGGTACTTGGCCACCAGAAAAGAAAAATAAACGAGCAACAAATTCAAATTTAATTTAAACAAGCTGAAAATCTGCCAGATCACAGTGTTAGCCACTTCTCGTTTTAAAAATTATTCCTCAAGATAAGTATACTTGTCAAGGCCTGTATGTGTTACCCGTCCAAAATTACTGTTAAAATTTGATGCTGGTTACTCATCTTCTTAAACTCTCGTGACCTGTGTTTTCTGAGACGTTGACCAATACACCAAAGGAATTCATTACGTCTCTTTAAATAATGTCATGTTATCTTTTACACCCAGCAGAATAAACAAATCAAATCTTGGTTGCATCCCAACAGCAGGCCGTTTCATCAGGACTGTGGTGAAGTGTCTGTCTAGATTATGAGCAGAAGTAGTGAACATCCAAAAGGTAAATGTTATTCTGACTTTAATTTTGATTTTTTTAATCTTTAAATATGCATTTCAAAAGCCAATAAAATAAACTGCATATGGGCTGGAATGCTGAGAGTGAGGTGTTTTTTAAAAAAAAAATGTTTTTTTGATTAGTAAGCATGATTTAGCATAAATGATAAAGAACTTAGATAAAATCAGTTCTAATTAATCTTATTCATATTGAAATTTAATGGGCTCTGCATCCTAAAAATAGAGTTAAGTGTTGCCAGTGAATATTAAAAAATAATAATATTTTCCGATATTAAACTCTTTTGTTGGCCAGCTATTTTGGTTATCAAGGAAGCAAAGGGGAAACAGTTCATAGTGATACCAATGCTGTCTAGGGTTAAATAAGAATTTAAGGACATTAAAAATGTAGACACGGGAGAACACTTGTGCCTGTTCAACCATTCAAGAAACTCATGGCTGATCTTGTGCCTCATATTCATTCTCCATGCTGATCACCAAATCATTTGATCCCTTTCAAAACATTAAAAATATTGATACCAGTCTTACTTATATTGAACATACTGTTTACAACATTGGTCACCATGCACATGAAGTATTATGTGTAGTTCTGGTCACCACGCCATAGGCAGGATTTTGTAGAATTAACAAGAGTGCAGAACAGGTTCATCATGATTTTGCCTGGAATATATTCTTGTAGTTATGAGTATGAATAGGCTAGGGTGATTCCACTGGAATGCTGAGAGATGACCTTACAGTGGTTTATAAAGTTAAAAGGCTATCCGTAGGATAGATGGAATCTTTTTCATCAGACTGGGGGATTTAGAATTAATATGCACTAAGGTGAGAGGGAAGACGTTTAAAGGAGATCTGATGGGCAAGCATTTTCACACATGGGGGTGATTCCATGGAATGAGTTGCCGGAGTGAGGGGTAGAGGCAGATACAGCTACCTTGTTTAATAGACATTTGGACAAGTAATGGGCTGATATTGGCCTAATGCAGGCAAATGGGTTTTGCATACATAGGCAAGGGACACAATTGGTGCTGTAGAACTCTACGACTCTGTGACTGACCATCTACTACCCAGTGTGGCAGTGAATTCTAACGATTTTGCATCTCAATTGTAATTGGCTGACTTCCTTATCCAGGCTATAATACCTACATTGATATACTCATTAATCCAGATATGACTATAATTTTCTGTTGTAAAAGATATGTACAAAAAGTTACAGGACCGTTGGACACCATTACAGCTGGTGCAGAAGAGTATTTTCAAAAGAATAATTGATATTTAGCTTTTAAATTTGTCAGATGCTTACATAGTTGAACAAGACGCAAGTGTTTTGGATTGGAATTATCCACCATCCCTTCATCAATTTCTTTTCCTCATGCATGCTATGTCTCCAACATAAAGACATACAGCACTAACACGCTCAAGGTTCAGCACAGTGGCGCAGCGGTAGAGTTGCTGCCTTACAGCCCTGGAGATCTGGGTTGGATCCTGACTATGGGTACTGTCAGTGCTGAGTTTGTACGTTCTCCCTTTGACCACGTAGCTTTTCTCCAGGTGCTTCAGTTTCCTCTCACATTCCAAAGACGTGCAGTTTTGTAGGTTAATTGGCTTCTGTAAACTGTCCCTAGAGTAGGAGACAACTAGAGCACAGGGGCCGCAGGTCTGCAGGAACCCAGTGGGCCGAAGGGCCTTTTCCCATGCTGTTTCTCTAAACTAAGCATGATTATAATGACTAAATATGAATATTGTAACACTTTGTCAGAGACTCCAGACATAAAGCTGAGAAGGGAATGATTTTCATGCAAAACATACTGAGAGGCAGTTCATGGTATAATTTCTTTGATTTTTCTACTGTTGATCTATTGCATAATTTGAGAAAAGTTGTGAACATTCAATAATTGAAATCAACGATACTTTCTCAGTATTGTCTACCCTTGTTATTACGGCCCACTTTACGACTGATTCTGGTTATAGCAGATGGAATATCCCCACAGTAATCAAACACCACTGTCTCTTTAAGAACACAGGCTGCTAGTTTCACTGTGGGAGGGCATTGAAATAGACAAGCAATTGCTTCGATCGGCACTCTATTAAACAATGGAACAAACAGCCATAAATATTTTTAGGTTGCAGTAACAAAAATACAGCTTTTATTTGAAAAAATATATATATTCACGGAGTGACTGCTGGGAGGTTGGAGAGAATGCCTTATTCGGTTATGGCGGAAATCAACAATAACGAACACAATTTCACCCCCCCCCCCCCCCCCCACCTCTCCCCCACATGACCCATTATAATGAGGGTTATCTGCAAATAACTTAAATCTGGTGTGAAATTATGTACATTTGTCTTGTCCTGTCACCTCATTATCATGTCATTTCATACTTATCGTTATCTTTCATGTTCCAAATCACAATCATACAGGGTGGAAACGGGCTCTTCGGCCCAACTTGCCCACACTGACCAACAAGTCCCATCTACACCAGTCACGCCTGCTTGCGTTTGCCCCATATCCCTCTAAACCTATCATATCCATGTACCTGTCCAAATAGACAATGGGTGCAGGATTAGGCCATTCAGCCCTTCGAGCCAGCGCCGCCATTCAATGTGATCATGGCTGATCATCCACAATCAGTATCTTAAACGCTGCAATGGTAACTGTCTAAACAAATTTCACTCTTTCTATTGGAACATATATACCTGTTTCACCTTCTAATTACACACATTTGCACCAGATCAAAGTCAGAATTACTGTCACTTGATTATGAATTATATGTTTCTACAAATGGAAAACACCAGATTAAAATCGGAAATACATTTTGATTGTCTCTCTAGAGAGCAGTAAATAAGTGAGCTAATAATACCTTGAAAATATGCAGCATGGTACCAAACAGTTCCATTCAAAAAGCATTATCGAGTCATGAAAGAAATTTTCCAAGGTAGATATCACCTTTAATTCACAAAATAGAGGAACAGCACATATTTTGCTTGGGTTGTTTACACCCCAGTGGAATGAACATTGACCTCTAACTTCAGAAAGCCCATACTTTCTCTCTCCATCCCCTCCCCCTTCCCAGTTCTCCCACTAGTCTTACTGTCTCTGACTACATTCTATCTTTGTCCTGCACCCTCCCCTGACATCAGTCTGACGAATGGTCTCGAACTGATACGTCACCCATTCCTTCTCTCCAGATATGCTGCCTCACCCGTTGAGTTACTCCAGCATTTTGTGTCTACCTTCAATTGAAACCAGCTGCAGTTCTTTCCTACAGCTAAACACACAATATCAACTTGGTCAGAAGTTGAGGTTTTAAGATGCAGTTTGTGGATGAAAGATACAAGTAGAGACACAAGTAGAGAAGAATTAAGGAAAGAATCTCAGAGCAGGTAATTGGCACAATTAGCTTCAACAAACTGATTACACTTGAAAATGATCAACACTTCAGAATTGAAACGGCCTTAATATTTCATTAAAAATTGTGGGGTTGTAGGAAATTAAACAGATTAAGGGTAATCATTGGCTATTTTCGTCTTCTGAGAAGGTTGTACAAGATGCCACAGATCAACGGTTCAATTGCACCTTTTTGTCACGTACCTAGATATAGTGAGGCACTGGGTCAGTATTAGTTCCGATGACCCCCACCGTCACTCTGTGTCGCTGCAGGCCATGTCTTATCCGTGTGTCTGACCTCTTTGGGGCCTCCAGCAATGCCTGAACCCAATTGATTCACCGGCTGCTGTAGGGCCTCAAGCTGTCCACTCCACCGACACCTCGACACGGGAACAGGCAATCCCTTCGTCTCCCGCAACCACCGCTCTCCCTCTGTGCACCAGGGCACCTCTCACAGCCGACCTTGGAACCCCCAGAGCGCCTCCAAGGGCGTGGGAGATGAACCCACAGCCTGCTCACTGGCACGTCTCCTCCATCCATTGCCACCACCATCTTAACAGATCACAATGAAGTCAGTCCTCTTTGGTGTGAATTGTAAGAGACCCTGACCTGCTGCAGGCAATAACAAACTTGAGTCTTCAGGAAGTCTTTGGCTATTATCAGTAATTCGGATTTAGAATAGTTTATTATTATATAAACCAGGGTGCAATGAAATCAAATCAAACAGAGTAAAGCTCATAGAGAAATGATAAATACAACAAGAGGAAATAGTAGAATGGTGCAAGATTGTAGTGCAAACTGAAGTAGTCCAAACAAATATTAAAGTACAATATCAGATAACCAAATGAGATAGAGTTGAAGGTAAAAGTACATTGCTGAATCTGCAGGACATGGGTGTAAAATAAGTGTTTCATTCTGGAGTCTGATAGCGGTGGTGAAGAAGCTGCAGCAACGTGAGAGACGCAGCCGTGATCTGCTGCATCTTATTAGGAAGATGTTGAGAAGCAATGTGATCTTGATCACCATGGAGAGAGCAGAACAGGCTCAAGGGCACAGCTGTGGGTCATAGAGTCAGAGAGTGATACAGTGTGGAAACAGGCCCTTCAGCCCAACTTGCCCACACCGGCCAACATGTCCCAGCTACACTAGTCCCACCTGCCTGCGCCTGGTCCATATCCCTCCAAACTTGTCCTATCCAAGTACCTTTCTAACTGCTTCTTAAACGTTGGAATAACCCCAGCCTCAACTACCTCCTTTGGCAGCTTGTTCCATACACCCACTGCCCTTTGTGTGAGGTCTTCCTGCAGATCATCACATGAATTAGAAATGATAGCCTTGAATAAAATGAGCCTATGAACACATTGTTCACGCGGAGAGATCTAGATAGGATGCAATGGCTTTGTAAACACTATCTTTGCCGTAAGGTCTATGCTGATGGGCATTTATTTGCCTTGTGTCTCAAGATCCCCAACATACCCAGATTGGGTTGTCATGGACAAAATAGTGCTTTCCAGTAACAGTTCCGCCTGTAATGTCGCCACTGAGGCTCCCATGGAATGAGTACTTCAGCAGCTAAATGTTGGAACAAATGTTCATTGTTAGTTGCATTACACTCTGTGGACGTTGCAAGATGCTTAAGCAATCACTCCTGAAGATACTCGATGAAATCTCCCAATGTAGACAGAATGGTATTTCAAATAGAAAAACAAAGCAACCTGCAATCCTGGTTCCTCAGAACTTGTCAAAGATGCAGCTTTCTAGTTGATGTCATAATTATCAGATAGAAAGGTGGGATGAAAATGAGCCAACTGCCCCTTTTTCAGGATGTGACACAAACTAGTGTAAAATTATGACAATCTGTCTATATTTTCCATTATTTCTATCAAAATTCATTCCTTCCGTTAGAGCAGATGTGGGTAAAATATTAATGGCATTTGATCCACACCTGGTGTCAGAAAATGTTAGTTGTGCTAATGTGAACTGCACATGAAAAACCTTGGCTCAGTTTCATGTTTGTCATGATTTAAGGCAGTAATGATCTTTGGGGATATCTAAACTCGGACTACATAACACTTTAAAAATGCACATCACACAATGCAATATCTATTTGTTACGTCCGCTGAACAGCACAGATAGGGACAAGGTTTAACATAAGGTTTTAACGATTAGCTGTGTTACCTACATTGGGTCTAGTTAAATTTGGACCACATAATACTTTAAAAATGCACATCACGCAATCCAATTTCTACATTGCCACGTCCACTTCAGAGCACAGATGGAGCCAATGGTTTTCCATATCATCTCAAAGATTACAATCTTCAGCAGTCCTTCACCTAGCACAGAAAGGTCCCTCCAAGTGTTTGCCCTTGAAGCTCCAGAGTGGGACATGAATCAATAACCTTCTTACTCAGGGATGTGTGCTGTCAGCTGAGCCCATTTGACACCCTTCAAAGTTAATTCCTCTACCTCTAGTAGACAGGAACACTCCTCATCCATCACATATATCAGGTCACTTGTCTATGCAAAACATTTTTCCCTGAGCCTCAAGCAGACCCTACCTCAGTGAAGTTCCCACTGGATGCTTTGATCCTGCACAACAGGAAATAAGAATTATCTTCAAAGGACAGTTCGCCACAGCTGGGTGGCTAAATCCTGTGATCTGAAGCCTGTATAATTCTCAACATAGATCCACATAATGAAATTTATAATGTGTTAACTGTAAATTGTATTTAAAATAAATGTGGCGTGTTCTTAGATGTCATGACAGCGCAAAGTTTGTTACATCCCTGAAATAATCTTGAACCAGCTGAGTCCAGATTAAAAAAAATCAAGATTCAAGAATCAAGAGAGTTTATTGTCATGTGTCCCAGATAGGACAATGACATTCTTGCTTTGCTTCAGCACAACAGTATATAGTAGGCATAAATAAATACAGAACAGATCAGTGTGACCATATACCATTGAATATATATATATGCACACATAAATAAGCAGATACAGTGCAATGGGCTATTAATGTTCCAAGTTTTGTTTGAGTTGAGTTTAATAGCCTGTTGGCTGTGAGGAAGGAGCTATTCCTGAACCTGGATGTAGCAGATTTCAGGCTCCTGTACCTTCTACCTGAAGGCAGCGGGGAGATGAGTGAGTGGCCAGGATGGTGTAGATCCTTGATGATGCTGGCAGCCTTTTTGATGCAGCGACTGCGATAGATCCCCTCGATGGTAGGGAGGTCAGAGCCAATTATGGACTGGGCAGTGTTTACAACTCTGCAGTTTCCCAGAGTAAACAGGAAATAATGTCTAATGATAAAAAGATACAAAGTGCTGGGGTAACTCGACGCATCAGGCAGCATATCTGGAGAACATGGATAGGTAACTTTTCGGGTCAGGACCCTGCTTCAGACCCAAAGCATTATTTATCTACGTTCTCCAGAGATGCTGCCTGACCCGCTGAGTTTAGTTTAGTTTTGTTTAGTTTAGTTCAGAGATACAGCACGGGAAAACAGGCCCTTCGGCCCACCAGGTCCGCGCCGACCAGCGATCCCTGCACATTAACACTATCTGACACCCACTAGGGACAATGTTTACATTTACCTAGCCAATACCCTACAAACCTGTACGTCTTTGGAATGCGGGAGGAAACCGAAGATCTCGGTTAAAAACCCACACATGTCACGGGGAGAACGTACAAACTCCGTACAGACAGCACCCATAATAGGGATCAAACCCTGGTCTCCGGCACTGTATTCGCTGTAAGGCAGTAACTCTACCGCTGCGCCACCGTGACTGCAGTGTTACTACAGCACTTTGTGTTTTTCTTTTGTAAACCTGCATCTTCAATTACAAACTTCTATCTCACAATGATCTGTGACCTCCCTAAATATTTGCTCCTTCAATTCCTCCTGATTATTGGTAAACCTCTCGAGCAATCCCGTCACCCTGCTCAGCCCCATTTTACTTCAAAGCTCTTTTCTAATAGCTGCACCAAATGCCTCCCCAGCAATATCCTCTCTAAGTACCACAGCGTTATTCACCTAATCAATATTCCAATGCCCCTCTGCTCCTACATCCATTTCTATCATGCCTGTCACATCAGTAGTTCAAATCACTGAACTTATAGTCCCATCCATCCCTCAACCAAGTTTCTGAAATAGCAATAATATATCAATCCGATGCATTAACCTATGAGTTGAGTTATGTCAGGGCTGTCCACAATTAAGGGTGGCACAGTGGCACAGCTTTAAAGTTGCTGCCTTACAATGCTAGAGACCCGGGTTTGATCCTGCCTATGGATGCTGTCTGTACAGAGTTTGTATGTTCTCCCCGTGACCTTGTGGGTTTTCCCCGGATGCTCCGGTTTCCTCCCACACTCAAAGATGCACAGGTTAAAAATTGTAAATTGTCCCTAGTGTGTAGGGTGTTGATAGTGTTCGGATGATTGCTGGCCTGTGCGGACTTGCTGAGCCAAAGGGCCTGTTTCCACGCTGTATCTCTAAGCGAAACAAAAAAAATGACTTGCTATATTTGCTTCAACTTTCTCATCCGCTACATTACCACTACTTTGGGTCCCGTCCGTCTACCAGTCTAGTTTAAACCCTTCCAAATAGCTCGAGCAAATCAGGATGTTTGTCCCACCTCCAGTTCATGTGCAACCCGTCACCTCTACCCCAGGAGAGAACTTGATCCCCCACATTACACTTTGTGGGCTGAATAGAGGACCATCGCTTAAACTCATTTTGCCCCAATCTGAGCAAAAATGACCATCCATTTCCTAATATATTTTGAAGATAAACACAAAAAGATGGAGTAACTCAGCGGAACAGGCAACATCTCTGGAGAGAAGAAATGGGTGACGTTTCGGGACGGGATCCTTCTTCAGACCAATAATATATCAGACTCCAAATATATATTTATATTTAACTATTTTTACTGAATGCTGTTTTTCTCTAACCTAATGCTTGTTCTGTGTGTTTTCTACAATATTAAAGGTGTTTTTAAGTTTTGCTCTGTAGTTTAAACAGTGACGGCTTTGTGCAAGTTTCCAAGATTATTAGACACAGAGGAGACTTTGAAGCCCAAGAGATGACGGAGGAAATAGCCATAAATAGCAGAGTCCAAGGTGTGACTGAGCAAAGGCTGTGTAAAACTATGTATTCCACAATTTTCTTTAGTATTAATAGAACATTCAGCACTGTAAGGAAGTGTCAGAGAATTAACTCAGTATAGATGTTAAAAGTGTAAAAAACTGGAGCAATATAGAAATCAACACTAAGTTAAATTGTGGACTCTGGGAGAAGGAGACGTAGGTTCAGCATGAGCAAAAACATGTTTAGTGAAGAGGTCATCAATTCATGCACATGCACTTGCAATAAGTGACCAACACTTGTATTGAACTTAACAGAATTAAAATCTTATCAGGATGCATCGCAGTTTGGTATAGCAACTGGACAAGGCCACAAGAAACTTCAGAAAATTATGAATGCAGCCCAGTTCATCACACAAACCAGCCTCCATCCTCAGACTGAAGAAGGGTCTCCACACAAAACATCACCAATTCCTTCGCTCCAGGGATGCTACCTGACCCGCTAAGTTACTCCAGCATCTATCTTCGGTGTAAACCAGCATCTGCAGTTCCTTCCTACACATGTCAATAACTGACCTGTTATTTAACTTGTTAATGTTCATTTTACTTCGGAGTCACGTGAGTGACTACGTGAAGACCCCGCCAGCACGCTTGCGAGACATATCGTCGAACGCATTGCGGAAGCGACAGTCGGGAGGAGCGTCGCTCCTCCAGCGTAAGTTTAAAAACTTACGGAAGGTAAGTCTCACCTGTAGTGGTGAGCGTGGCGACTCGGTGTTCTTGCTTACAGGAGAAACCCATCATGGAGTCGCGGAAATCAAAGAGAGCAGCGGCAAAATCCGCTGCTGTGAAAGCAGCCAGCAGCGTGCCGCTACTCCAGAGCTGCAGGTGTTACCGGAGCTGTTGACTCAGCTGGGTCCGGACCCGAAGACACCCCGTTCGCTGATAGCGACGGCGGGCGTCTCTCCCGCATGGAGCGGATGATGGAGCAGTTGCTCCAGCGTGACCTGCTTTTGCAGGGGCAGAGTCACAGTGGGCCTCTTCGCAGGCCCACGGCAGAATCCTATCATGGACTGCCAAATGTCTCACCCTCTTCGCAGGGGAGCATTAGTGGTCAGAACTGGGCTGACCCTGAAGAGGGGGACTTGCCTGAACAACCAGCAGTGTTGGGGGTGCAAGAAGAGTTACTGGACATGGTGAACAAACATGCCGTTCCTACTCAGAAAGGACTGCCTATTCACCAGAAGCTGGCAGCCAGCATCAACTATATGGCTACTAACCAGCTTCAGGAGCAAGCCATTAACACAACGGCTGAGAAGTACCTCGCTCCTGAAAATTGTAACTCTCTTAATGTTCCTGCGGTGAATAACCCTATATGGGGGAACATGAGTCCTACAATAAGAGGGCAGGAGATCAAGCTTCAGAGGATTCTGAAACTATTGGCCGCCGGGATTACAGCAGTGGCCAGGACTGCTGTAGGGGTGGAGTTACCAGAAGAATTGCAAGATGCTCTGGCTTTGCTGTGCAATACACAGTTTGAAATAAACAGCTATCGGATGAGCATTATAAAACCTGCACTTAATCCCAAATTCGCGGGATTATGCAGGTCAGGTAACTTGCAACCACCTAATCTGCTGTTTGGGGATAACCTTCCAAAACAGGTGAAAGACCTGGATGAGGAGGCCAAGGCTATAGGCCTGATTAAGGTACCCAATACCTCTAAATCCCATTACCAGCAGCGGCAGCACCCCTACACACCCACCGGACAGCAATACTACAACAGACCGTCCGGTGGTGAAAGCTCGAAGGCTGGCCCACCTGCACAACGGTCTTTTTTAGGCCATGGCCCAGCCCGGCCTTCTTGGAAAATGCACCATCCCCACGACACAGCAACACAGCAACAAAAGAAGCACGGGCAGACACCGCGACACCGGCAGTAACCATGGAGGTAGGTGGGTCTGGTTCCCTCAGGAACATTGCATGTCTAAATTCATCTAATGTGGGGGGACGGTTGCACTTGTTTCATGATGTGTGGCGCACTTTTACCTCTGATCCTTACATACTCGGAAGTATTCAGGGTTACAAAATTGAGTTTATACACAAACTCCCTACCCCAGTTCAGCATTCGCCTAGCCGGAAGTTTATACTTTCACAAAAAGAAAGAACGGCAGGCCATGCTGAACTATTAAGATTAATCAATAAAGGGGTAATTGAGAAGACTATCAGAGAATCTCAAGAGTTCGTATCGAATATATTTACTAAAAATAAAAAAGATGGCGGGTGCCGCATCATTATAGATCTGACCGAACTAAATACTTCCATTCAGTATGCTCATTTTAAAATGGACACATTTGTCACGGCTAAACAACTAATATCTGAAAGGTACTACATGGCTTGCATTGGCCTTAAGGATGCATACTATTCAGTACCTATACACAAGGATCATAGGAAATACCTGAAATTTATCTGGATGGGACAACTATGGCAGTACAAAGCCTTACCCAATGGGTTATCATCAGCACCCAGACTGTTTACTAAAATATTGAAACCAGCTTTAGCCTATTTAAGGAAACAAAACCATATTGTCATGGCCTACCTTGATGATATCCTAATTGTCGGGGAGAATTTGGAGATGGCTACATTGGCAGTTCTAGCCACAAAACATCTTTTTCAAAAGCTGGGATTTATCATACATCCAGATAAATCAAAATTGGAACCCTCCACTACCATGGATTATTTAGGGTTCACTATTAATTCTGAGCTAATGTCTATCACCTTACCACCTAACAATGTGGTGGACTTGATAGAAGCATGCAGAAGCCTCACTGGCATCAGGGATCCAACCATACTGCAAGTAGCCAGAGTGATTGGGAAAATAGTGGCTGCATTTCCCGCAGCACAATTTGGGCCACTCCATTATCAAAACCTACAAAGAGCAAAAATTATAGCTCTCAAAAATCATGCAGGCCATTTTGACAGGCCTATGAAACTATCAGAGAAAGCAAAATCCGAGTTAAATTGGTGGATAGAGAATGCACAGCTTTGTTCTAACCCCATCACTATCATGAATCCCTCGGTTATTTTACAAACTGATGCCAGTGCTAAAGGTTGGGGAGCAACTAATACCACCACAAGTTGTGGAGGTAGATGGAGTGCACAAGAGCTAACCCTATTCAAATCATTAGGGATTAATTATTCAGAAATGCTGGGAGCATTTCATGGACTAAGGGCATTCTGCTCAGATATGCACCAGTTGCATGTCAGGTTACAAATTGACAACACCACAGTGGTGGCCTATATTAATCATATGGGTGGAATAAAGTCGATATCATGTGATGAATTGGCTAATAACATCTGGCACTGATGTCTGCAAAGGGAAATTTGGATCTCAGCCACTTACCTTTCAGGTAAGCTAAACACAGTGGCAGACACCAGATCACGTAAATTCAACGACAACATAGAATGGATGTTGGATCGGAAAGTGTTTACGGATATTATAGAACGTTATGGGACACCAGATATCGACCTTTTTGCATCCAGACTTAATCACCAACTTCCAACATATGTTGCTTGGGAACCAGACCCAGGGGCAGTAGCGATGGACGCTTTCTCGCTACATTGGGGGGATTTGTTCTGCTATGCATTTCCCCCCTTCTGCCTCATCAGTCGGGTCTTGCAAAAAATAAGGCAAGACTCCGCAACGGGTATTTTGGTTGTTCCCGACTGGCCAACCCAACCATGGTTCCCAGCAGTACAGAAGATGGCCACAGAACCCTGCATCCGGGTCAACAAACGACCTAGTTTATTGGTACATCCCGTTACAGGGGATAGCCATCCATGTCATGACCGCATGGACCTGTTAATTTGCAGATTCTGAAACGGCCACTTCTGGGATACGGACTCACCGACAGAACAATAAATGCCATCTCAGCGTCGTGCAGGGAGTCCACCAGAAGACAGTACCTGACGTATGTCAGGAAGTGGGAAGTGTTCTGTACCACGACGAACACTACCTATGAAACAACCACCATCACGGAAGTACTGGAGTTCCTGGCTACCCTTCACTACGATGAAGGATTAAGCTACAGTGCCATCAATTGTGCAAGGAGCGCTCTATCGAATTATCTGGGCAAAGGGAGTGATCATCTGGCAATTGGATCACACCCATTGGTGTCTAAACTAATGAGGGCAATATTTAATTCCAATCCCCCAAGGCCCAGATACAACCATACGTGGAACATTAGCATAGTCTTGACTATGTTACGAGGATGGACACCTAATACGGGGCTCACCTTGGACAAGCTCACCTACAAGATGGTAATGATTATGGCACTTGTTACAGCACAACGGGTCCAGTCCCTACACAAGTTAAGTATGGACGCCATGACTATCACTAATGGCAAAATAACTTTTCTTATACAGGGATTGTTAAAACAAGACCGACCCGGTTCATCTGGACAAACATTAGAATTTCAAGCCTATCCTGCAGATACTCGACTCTGCATCGTTACACTGATATTGCAATATATCAAAGTCACAAAGACTCTAAGGGGCACGGAGAAAGCTTTGCTTATAAGCCATAAACGGCCTCATCACAAAGTCACGGTGCAAACCATATCAAGATGGTTAAGGGTGGTGTTAGATGCAGCGGGGGTGGATACTAATGTCTACAAATCTCACTCCACCAGGGCTGCATCTACTTCGGCGGCTAGGATGATTGAAGTACCCATGGACCACATCCTGGCCACAGCGGGTTGGAGCAATGAAAAGACTTTCCAACGCTTCTATAATAAACCCGTGGCCTCTCCTGACACATTTGCAGGAAAAATTTTGAGTTCTGCTAAATAATTACCCAATGTGGGATATATTACTATTTTTGGTATGAATAAATACCTATTTTGTTTTTCAGCACAGTGTCATGTCTGAAATACGTTCATCCTCTTATCCCAGCATGGCAGTGTGTGAGCATGGACTCGTTCCAGGGCATGAAATCACAGAGCTTTGAAATCTTCACGTCGTCACTCACGTGACTCCGAAGTAAAATAGTAAGATTAAATGAGAACTTACCAGTTTGAAGTTTGATCTTTATTTTATGAGGAGTTACGATGAGGGATTACGTGCCCTCCGCTCCCAAAACCCTCTATTATAAAGTTCAACTGGTATGAAGTTCTCTCTTATCTTACTATATTAGTCTACGTTGCTATCTGTGATTTCACACCACTGCTTTGACGAATGTCGTGCATGCGTGCTGGCGGTGTCTTCACGTAATCCCTCATCGTAACTCCTCATAAAATAAAGATCAAACTTCAAACTGGTAAGTTCTCATTTAATCTTACTATTTTAAAGCAGTGTCTATTGTGAGTTGAAAGGAGGGGCAGGAGCACGGGAACATTCATAACCAGTGTTTGGTGGTGCGAGCCAGTCATTTTAAAACAGTGTCCAGCATGAGCAACAAATAAAAAGGAGGTAAGTTCCACTGTTGTGGCCATTATGAGAAAGGCAGCGTTGATATGGAAGTGCTGCTGGTGTCGAAAGTGTAGACTTTAGTGAATTAGGGCTTTGGTGAGGAGTGTAGGCAGCACAAAGATGAGGGCGAGGTAGGTCATAGCATCATAGTCATAGATTCATACAGCATAGAAACAGGCCCTTTGGTCCAACTCATCCATGTCAACCTTTACACCCTATCTATGTAGATTCAGCTATTGAACCTTGAGTTACTCGGATCGTGGGATGTCAAGCCAGCTGTCTCTAACTTCCTGAATAATGGGTGGTACCATATCTGTTGGTAAACATCATCATTGGTCTCAACACATACATCCGGTCCCAGCGATAAGTCTTATTGGAATTTTGTGGCACAACACATACCAAGGTCTTTCTAATCTGACATTAGTTCAGACGCAAAGTGCAGGACTAACACAATAAGTCAGGCAGCATCTCCGGAGAAGATGGGTAGACAACATTTTTGTCCTGCACTTTTTTGTCCCTAAACATCAGTTATCCATATTCTTCGGAGATGCTCTCTGACCCACCAAGTTACTCCAGCACTTTGCATCTTTTTTTGTAAACCTGCATCTGCAATTCATTGTATCTATATCATCTTAGAACAGGTGTGGAATATGAGACTGCATTGAGTTCAATGAGATTGAGACACATGGAAGCTAGTACTCAATACTTATTAACTAAAATAATTAAATGTTATCATGAAATGATTGTTTATATTATTTCAAGTGTTTTGTGGCTTTACTGGTGCTTTGAAATGTTTAAATAATTGTTTTCTAACTAATTCAACTTCCATAATGTTTTGTCATAGAATTTCTTTCTTTTTTTTTCACTGAATCAAATTTTGTAAAAAGCAACTGGGGTAAGGCTAACTTTGAGGGTATGGGAGAAGGTCTCGCTCAAGTTGACTGGAGCAGGTTATTTGAGGGGAAAGGAACATCGGTCAAGTGGCATGTTTTTAAAAGTGTACTGAAGAAAACTCAGGATGTGTACGTCCCCGTTAGAGTGAAGGCCAAAGCAGGCAGACGTAAGGAAGCTTGGCTGACGAGGGAAATTGAGACATTAGTCAAAAACAAGAAGGATTCATGGGACAGGTATAGGCAGCTGGGATCTAATGCATTCCTGCAGCAGTTTCGAGTACACTAAAAAAGAAAATCAGAAGGGCTAATAGGGGCCAGAGGATAGCTCTGGCGGGTAGCATTAAGGACAATCCCAAAAGATTTTATAAATACGTAAGGGGGAAAAGGGTAACTAGAGAGAGAGAGTGGGATCTCTCAGGAATCAAAGAGGTCACCTCTGTGTGGAGCTACAGGAGATGGGCAAGGTCCCAAATGAGTAATCCTCCTCTGTATTTACCGAAGAAAAAGACAGTAGGACAGAGGAAATTGGAGCAGTCACTGGAAGTGCCTTGAGAGCAGTCAGGGCTACCGTCGAAGAAGTACTGAAGGTACTGTTGTGTTTGAAGGTAGACAAATCTCCAGGGCCTGATCAGATATATTCAAGGACATTGTGGGAATCTAGAGAGGAAATTGTGGGAGCCCTAGTTGAAATTTACGAGTCATCCTTAAAAACAGGAGAGGTGCCAGAAGACTGGAGGGTGGCAAATGTTGTGCCTTTTTTCAAGAAGGGCTGCAGGGAAAATGCTGGGACCTGTAGGCCGGTGAGCCTAACATCTGTAATTGGTAAGTTACCTGAGAGTATTCAAAGGGATAGGATATACAGGCATTTGGATGGGAAAGGGCTGATTAGGGATAGTCAGCATGGTTTTTTACGTAGGAAGTCGTGCCTCACAAATCTGATTGATTTTATTAATAATATTTTTATTAGATGTAGTAATTTCCAAGTAGTAAAACAAATTTACATATACCAACGTAATTCAGTAAATGTACAACTATCATATTCGCAATTATTATCTTCTGTTTTTTAGAAATAAAGAAAGAATAAGAAAAAAGGAATAGACTTTAAATCGAAAAAAAAAAGAAAGAAAATGATTGTGTTTGAATAATAAAAAAAGATAAAAAGTCAAAGAAAAAAAAAGAAAAAGAAAACAAACACTACTTAGTATATATCTATTCAGTATATATATATAATTCCCCTTTATGAACAATATATGGTATAATATGAATATTTAAGATAGAAACAACAAAATGTATTGTAATTATAACGTCGTATTGCGGAGACGTGTACACAAAACCCAATTAGAAAATCCATATTTTTTTCGTCAAATCCTGTCTAGTACCCATTGAGTAGTAATGCCAAGAACAGCTAGCCCTTCAAATATTGTATATATGGAGACCATATTTGTTCAAAGATTTCACATTTGTCCATTAGGACAAATCTGATTCTTTCCAAATACAAAGTCTCCAACATCTCTGCTGTCCACATTTTAATTATGGGGGTTAATGTTCCCTTCCAAAATTTCAATATTATTTTTTTCCCTATTATCAAACAGTAATCTAAGAAAATTCTTTGATTTACTGTTAATACGCATTGTGAATCCGGAATTCCTAATATTATTAACTTTGGTTCAGGATCCAGTTTAACTCTAAGAACTTCAGATATAACTCTAAAGATTTCTGTCCAATAATAACTAAGTTTTGAACACGTTACAAAACTATGTATTAAATTAGCCTCTAAATTCTGACATTTATCACAAATAGGAGAGACATTAGGAAAAATTCTATTTAATTTGGTTTTTGAATAATGTAACCTATATAAAACTTTAAATTGTATCAATGTATGCCTCGCGTTTAATGAACAGCGATGTATGCGTTGTAAACTTTCTTCCCAAGATTCTTTTGTTATAGATAAACCAATTTCATTTTCCCATGCTTGACGGTATATTTCTGTTGTTGGATTCTCCCTATCCAAAATAAGATTATATATATAAGCTATAAATTTTTCTGAATTTGGATGTTTATTAAATACTTCATCTAATAATCCTGGTTCTTTAATTTTATAATCTTGTGTGTTAGACTTAATATAATCTCTAATTTGTAGATACCTAAACAAATTATGTGGTGGTAACCCATAAATTTCTTGTAACTCATGAAATAAAAGAAATTTTCCCTTTCTATACAGATGTTCAATCCTATAAATTCCTAAATCCTCCCATTGTCTAAACCCCCTATCTAATATAGAGGGTTTAAATAAAGGGTTATTCATAATTGGTAGTTTAAGTGACAAATTATCCAAACATAAAGTCTTGACTATTTGTTTCCAAATACGTCTATTGCTATGAATTATAGGGTTGTTCCTATAAATTTTATTTTGTATTTCTCTTGGCGCAAAAAGAATTGAACTTACATTAAAAGGTAAACAATCTTCCTTTTCCATCTTTAACCACGTTGGTTCGTAATCCAAATTTACCCACCAAAAATTCATATTCTTAATCTGGACTGCCCAAAAATAGTACAAAAAATTTGGAAGTGCTAATCCTCCATTTATTTTTGATTTACATAAATGTTTTTTACTTATTCTATGATTTTTATAATCCCAAATAAAACTATTGACAATGTTATCTATTTTTTTTTAAAAACTCTTTGGGAGATAGAAAGGAATAGCTTGAAACAAGTATAGCAGTTGTGGTAAAAAGATCATTTTTATAGCATTTATTCTACCAATCATAGATATAGGAAGTGTTTTCCAGTATAAAATATTTTTTCTAAGTTTATCTAATAATAGGGGATAATTAGATTTAATTAATGAGTTATAGGATTTAGAAACATTAATACCTAAATATTTAAATTTATCCGTAACTATTTTTAGTGGATATTGTTGCAATATTTTTGATCTTATTCCGGTTATAGGCATAATCTCACTTTTATTCCAGTTAATTCTATATCCAGAAAATCTGCCAAATTTAGTTATAACATTAAATAGCTTGGGTATACTGATCTCTGGTTTTGTAATATAAATTAATACATCATCTGCATATAAAGATATTTTATTAGTTGTAGTATCAGTATTATATCCATATATTTCTGGTTCAGATCTAATCCTTTCAGCTAAAGGCTCTATCACCATAGCGAATAACAAAGGCGACAGTGGACATCCTTGTCTACAACCCCTATGAAGCTTAAATTTAGCTGACAATATTTGGTTAGTTAATATTCTTGCAGTGGGATTCGAATATAGAATTCTTATCCATTTACAAAATCTATCCCCCAATTGGAATTTCTCCATTATTCTAAATAAATATGGCCATTCAACCTGATCGAATGCTTTTTCTGCATCTACGGACATAACAGCTAAATCCCTATCCCCAAATCTGATTGATTTTCTTGAAGACATAACCCAAAAGGTTGACGAGGGCAGACCTGTAAATGTTGTGTACATGAACCTCAGTAAGGTGTTCAACAAGGTGGTGAGCATATGGAACAATCTGCCAGAAGAGGTACTTGAGGCTGGGACTATCCCATCGTTTAAGAAATAGTTAGACAGGTACATGGATAGGACAAGTTTGGAGGGATATTGACCAAGCGCAAGCAAATGGGACTAGGGTAGCTGGGCCATTTCTGGGCGGTCCAGGCGAGTTGGGCGGAAGGGCCTGTTTACACACTTTATCACTCTATGACAGAAGGCAATGTTACATCGCCAGAATTTCCTTCAATCAATACCATCGGTGGCAGGGCCCACATGCCTTGAGGCTTGATTGCCACCGAGTGCTGGCTGCAGAGGGCCAGAAAGGCCATCCTTCATATTAGGACCAAGTAAGTCCCTGCAGCCAGGGACAACCATCAATGGGCCCGAGCAAAGTGACCTGCCCTGTTAAAGGTAAGGTCTAGGAGCAAGGAACTGCAGATGATGTTTTATCAAAGAAAGACACACAATGCTGGAATAACTCAGCGGGTCAGGCAGCATCTCTAGAGAACATGAATTGGTGATGTCGGGTCCCTTCTTCAGACCTATTGTAGGGGGATGGGGGGGGGGGGGGAGGGAAACGTCACTGACCTCCCCCCCCCCCCCCCCCCCCTCACACACACAGTCAGTCTGAGGCGGGAATAGAGGAGGGGCAGAGAAGAGCAAGGGCGGTAATAGGTGAACATAGAGATGAGGGGTCTTGACAGGCTTTTTTTCTGTTCTGTTAATTCGGCTGGAAACTGGATTTCTGATTGTGCATTATAATATCAAGAATGCTCTTCCGTTCTATGAATGTGGAAGTGATTTTTTACACGTAGAATCTCAAAACCCCATAAGCACCAAACGACCTGGAAGTATCTTATGACTTAGCTTAGTTTAAAGTTACAGCCCTTCGTCTCACCAAATCTGCACTAACCATGATCATCCATACAGTAGTTCAATGCTGCACACTCGGGACAATTAACCTACAAGCCAATTAACCTACAAAAGGCAAGACTTTTGAATGTGGGAGGACACCGGAGCACCTGGAGAAAACCCACGCGGTCACAGGGAGAAAGCAAACTCCATACAGCCAGCACCCATAGTCAGGATCGAACCCGGGTCTCTGGCGCTGTAAGGTACCAGCTCCACTGCTGCACCACCGTGCCGTGCCTTATTTGCTGTTTTCCAATCGCCACTGCCCCCGTATCTTTGAAAGAGGTGGCAGACTGCAAAGTATGATCAACCAAACATAGATACAGTAATGAAAGGAATGTTTGGTATGCTTAAAGTACACTTTCTTTCCCTCCACTGATCAGGAGGTGCCCTATAGTATGTCTCGTGATTCGCCTGCCAGATATTTGTGGTACACTGTCTCCTACACAGTGAGACCCATGAAGCATTGGCATTGCATTAGATCCTTATGAAGAGAGAATGCATGCTTTTGAAAAACAGGACAGATATCTACAAAGCTTATTTAGGCAGATGGTGTCCTGAAACTGGCAAGGGAAGTGATGGAAAATGTTATTCATGCATTTTTTAAAACTTACATATAACACACATACCACACAAAAGCATCATTCCTGCAGATATTGGAATTTATTCCAAAATAAAGTGGATAACATTTTACCAGCTTATTTTGCACGTTTCACGATTACAATGCCACAAGTCTGATTTGAAAGGTGAAAGAAATCAGTGATAAAATTGGGTTGCATTCACAGAAGGACATACTGCTGGTTAACATGAGGTATTGTTCGGATACCAATGTGAATTCCATTATCGCCGCTGGCGATAATAATGTCCTTGGCTGTTTTAGAGGCAAGGCATGTGCAGTATCCAGTTCAGCATTATATTTTAAAATTATATTAGTTAGATCCAAACTACATAAATGAAACATTGAGCCTAATCGTGAAACAGATTTATAAAAGGTTATATCGGAGAAGTGAATAATTTTCCTACCTTTCCTCTGGAGTGGGACATGGTTTAGTCACTATTTGGCAATGGACTAAATCTGTGTTACTTAGGTGGGATAATGAAGAAAAACTTAGATTTATCATTCTTAAGATCCAGGTTTAGATAGTGATCATCCAGGTACTTCTGAATTCTCCATTCATTTTAAGCCTCATCTTAGGAGCAGATGGGGCGGAGACAAAGTAATTGAAAGTAGGAAATAATGTCTTTGCAATCTCCTTTCCAGTTTTCTCACCCCAACTACAATCAGTCTCCAGATGGGTCCTTACCCAAAATGTTGCCTACCCATGATCTCCGGAGATGCTGGCTGACCCACTGAGTTACTCCAGCACTGTGTCCTTTTTTTTACAAATCCGCATCTGCAGTTTCTCTTGTGTACATAATCACTTTTTAAATCAGAACAGCTTTGCAACACAGTCATATGGTACTGCAGGCTGTTTATAAATTGCTATTTATCAATTCAGCATTTACAGAAATATATGAAATTCTTAAAATATATCTTACCCATGCAATGAGTTTCCAATAGTTATTATTCTAGATGAATGGGAACTCAAACTTCCCATGTGGGAAATAAAATTGCCTGATGTTGTTCACCTTAGCTACATTCACAGACTTTCTATTTGTAGGCATGTAACATTGCAAAATGCTTGAAGACGCATATTTGACTCTTCCCCCTTGCTGTTGGTTTCTTTAAAGTATAAGGAGGGTTCAGCCATGTTTCATCTTGTGAAAGGGAAGACAAATACATTTTTGATGACATGGTTGAGTGTACTAGTGAGCAAAACCAAATGCTTGGTTGTTCAGAAACGGTAGATGAAAGGAACTGCAGGCGACGGTTTACAAAAAAAGATACAAAGTGCTGGAGTAACTCAGCGGGTCAGCCAGCATCTTTGGAGAACATGGATTGGTGATGTCTTGGGTTAGGACCCTTCTTCAAACTGATCAGTCTGAAGAAGGGTCCTGACCAAAAATGTAACTTATCCATGTTCTCCAAAGATGTTGGCTGACTTACTGAGTTAATCCAGCACTTTGTGTCTTATTCAGAATCTGCCTCCCTTGTTCTTTAGCCATTGGTGCATCTTCTGAGCTTCATATACATCTTCAACTTCTCTTATACCTCTTACCATGTTTTAAAAATCTTACTGCACAGTTGTTTGACCATCTTCTTTCTCCACCTAATCATTTTATGGGTAAGACTTTGTCTATTCTTGTGAACGTGCTGATTTTTATTCCTCATCCTTTCACTTTGCTTTGACACTTCTTACAAGCTGTCCATGCATAATATCCTTCATTCTAAAAAAGTACTACAAGTTCTGAAGCATAATCTTCTCTCAAAAGATACTGGGCAACATTGATTGTTTATATGTTCCTCTATGTTTATTTTGAAATACAATTGAACACTACTTCTTAACATATCCCATTTTCCCTCTTTTTTCCTTTTTTATCTCAGCAGTTCCCAGCAAGATGTGCCTTTAACAAATAACTTTTTAAAAACACCTTTTTTCAGTGAGCAAAAAGGATGCTAGGACTGTAAGCTTACAAATATGTTTTAATGCTAATTAACCAAACGAGCAAAAGTGAAACAAAAATCTGCAGATGCTGCTTTATACCAAAGATAGACACAATGTGCTGGAGTAAATCTGCAGATCAGGCAGCATCTCTGGAGGAAAGGGATAGGGAACATAGAAACATAGAACATAGAAAATAGGTGCAGGAGTAGGCCATTCGGCCCTTCGAGTCAGCACCGCCATTCAATATGATCATGGCTGATCATCCAAAATCAGTACCCCGTTCTGGCTTTTCCCCCATATCCCTTGATTGCCTGAGCCCTGAGAGCTATATCTAACTCTCTCTTGAAAATGTTTCTTCAGACTGAAAGTAGGGGGTGGGTAAATAGCTGGATGTATAATTTGTACTGGCCTTTTCTCATCTTCAACTCTTCACCCCTCACACCCCTTACTTTCAGTCTGAAGAAGGGTCCTGACCCAAACCATCAGCCATCCATTTTCTCCAAATACGCTGCCTAACCCGTTGACTTACTCCTGCACTTAGTGTCTATCTTTGAGCAAAGTTGAATTCCCTTTTAAGTCTCTTGCTGTGTGTCATGAACAAAACAAAGTGTATCTTAATATGTAGGATTCTAACATTAAGCCAGCAAACAACAATAATAAATAATAGACAAAATATCAATATGTAGCATTTCAAATCTGGGTTCCTAAAAATGGAAAACCATTGTTCTCTTAACACAGCCACCCATCCCAAAAACAAATATTTATTCCCAAATCACAGTAAGAATAATACCCAATGGAGGTATCTAGCAGTGGTAGCAATACCATTGTCTTAATTACACGGACAAACACAAAATTGATTTCATTTTGCGCTGAACCAAGAATTCATCTTTGAGGAACCAGCATTTGAACGCATAAATATGGTAACAGTATTATTTGTTAAGAGGCAAGTAGAACTTCAATGATGTGTAAGTGAACCACTACAAAGAAGAACAATAAACTAGCTAAATCTAACAGGCTGAACATGCACAGGATTTGCTTGCTTTTTCATTAGCACTAATTTAACTTATTTTCTGGTTCAATAGTTAAACGATTAAATCTTTGGCTCCATGTGTTTTCAATGTACCAAAATAATTTGTCATTCATCCTAATGTAAAACATTCTTCTTAACTGTAAAATGCAGAAAATTGGTTCTAGCTAACAAATTACACACTGCTAAATTGTGAATATAGCTTAAAACGCATTCCATCTGCATCACATTTTAATGATTTAAGTTTAATTTCCATACAAATTGTTTACAGCAGTTTCTATATGGGTTTATTCACGATGGGATGTCCCACCTTGTAATCCTTCAGAAAGCTAACCAAAGCTATTACTCATGTTAGTGAGAGGATTGGAGAACTGCCCACCACCTACCGATGGGGACCCACATGACAAACACCAGCACGTTGCAAGCATGAATGTTCAGTCTCATCAAGCCACCCAAGGTTAAGGATTTTTTTTAAACCCAAGAAAATAATTGATTCATTTGTTGCAGTACCACCCATCACTTTGAGAATCTCTAGGGGCCAACCACTTGAAAGCATTTAATAGCACACTACTTTGTGCATTGGCCAATTCAGTGTATGGCAGGACATTTCCAAGTACCCTGCAATGATACATGTGGTTTTGAATACATCCGCAGTACATGTCCCCTGGAACAGAAATAGAGTTGAAACAATGCAGCTGTTAAAATGGCATCTACATTCCTGTTTCTCTTCTTTTGGTAAGTTTCTCTCCTTCCATTTATCCACTTCTTTCCTCTCCCTACATTTTCATGGATAGATGTATATCCTGAGCTCATCTTGTACTTTGAGAGTTCTGCATTGTCATAAGTGTTTGTTTTTTTTAGCAATACTTTAAATATGTTTGGGCAGATGCAATAGGTTTCACAGCAGGAGTTAAAGTAAATTAAGGAAATGTCCCTGTGTTCTGGCTATGTTCACTCAATAAACATTCTCTCCTGAGATGCTGCCTGACCCATTGAGATAGTTACTCCAGCACTTTGTGCCTTTCTTTGTATCTTTTTTTGTGTCTTATTTTAGTAAATCAGCATCTGCAGCTCCTTGTTTCTACTACCAAAGATGATTTTGTCACTAATTCACTATTTTTTTTGTTTCTGGAGCTTTGCTACCCACAGATTGAGCTGTTTGTTTTGTCACCAGATTGAAAGCAATATATTTGCTGCACATTATTTTGGGGTGTGTTCAAATGTTACTTTAATTTTTTTTTGTTAAATTGTAATTTTTAATTTAAACTTATTTTTTGGAGTCCATGTTTCCTCATCTTTACAATTTCAGGTAAGAGCAGTGGCCTACTCACTGATTGTTAACAGGGCTTCAACACATATTCGTATTTCTACTCTGTACATTCTTTATCCACATTAGACACAGCAGTGGAAGCCTGTTTGCTACATTTCTCTTTGACTGGTCTTATTTTAAATCATATTTAATATCGGACTATAATCATAGCTGGAAGATTAGACACGCCGGTACATTTCCTTCACGAATTTATACCCAGATAAATTTTATATAACAATTTACAGTATTAGGGTCATACAGCATGGAAACAGGTTGTCCATGCCAACCGAGGTGTCCCATCTACATTAGTCTCATGCACCCACATTTAGCCCATATCATGCTAAGCCTTTCCTATCCATGCAACTGTCCAAATGTCTTTTAAATGCTATTACAGTTTCTGCCTCAACTACTTCCTCTGGCAGCTCATTCCACATTCCCACCACCTTCTGTGTGAAAAAGATGCCCCTTATATTCCTATTAAATCTTTCCCCTCTCACCGTACACCTATGTCTGGTTCTTGATTCCCCCACTCTGGGTAAAAGACTGTGCAACTGCCCTGTTTTTTCCTCTCATGATTTTATTCACCTTTATAAGATCACCTCTCATCGTCCAATGCTCTAAGGAATGCAGTCCCAGCCTGTCCAACCTTTTTCTATAGCTCAGGCCCTCAAGTCATGGCAACATCCTCATAAATCTTCTCTGCTCTCTTTCTAGCTTAACAACATCTTTCCTTGACCAAATCTGAACACAATGCTCCAATTGTGGCCTCACCAGAGCCTTGTACAATTGTAACAATCAATTTGTTGATTTATATCTTACAAAACAATACATCCAAAACAGGCTATGTCTAAAATAATTTGTTATGCTTTCATTATTTTATTTGCATTAATGCAGACCACCCACACACATCCAGATATAATGGGCAGCAAATATATTGCTGATCACCCGCATGTTGTGGCTGTTCAGGTTACAGAATTTAACAAATCACTTGCCACAAAAGTAGAGAAAGACTAAAATTCACTCTCAGAGAATTTGAGTGTAAAATGTAAATAAATCAACACATTGTTTTTTTCCAAAGCTTTTTTTCACATATGTGCAATGACAGGGCTTTGCGTTACAGACAAATGTAAAAGAGTCCATTTTTTAGGAATACAACACACCTGTGTATTTTTAAAAACTATGACATGAAAAGTTATTTGAAGAGTGAGGAGGAAAATGACTTGGCAAGTAGATGGGTATCTGTGTGAGAGGAGCATCTTTAAGACATAAATTAGCATCAGTGACATTGATGCAATTTTTGTTTCATTCACAGTGCGGCACGGTGGCGCAGCCGTAGAGTTGCTGCCTTACAGCGCTAGAGAGCTGGGTTCAATCCTGACTATGGGTGCTGTCTGCACGGAATTTGCACGTTCTCCCCGTGACCTGCGTGGGTTTTCTCCGAGATCTTCGGTTTCCTCCCAAGGATGTACAGGTTTGTAGGTTAATTGGCTTGGCATAAATGTTAAAATGTATATAAATGTCCCTAGTGTGTGTACAATAGTGTTAATGTTTCTGGGTACATGGGTTAATGATTGTGGATAATCAGCCATGATCACATTGAATGATGGTGCTGGCTCGAAGGGCCGAATGGCATGCTCCTACACCTATTGTCTATGTATCTATGTAATGTGCAGGGATCGCTGGTCGATGCGGACACGGTGGGCCGAAGGGCCTGTTTCTGCACTGTATCTCTAAACTAAACTAAACTAAATTAAACTGAACTAAATTCTTCTCTCCAATTTCTAACATTGCATTAACATTGGCAACAGGATTATCACCACGAGTTGTCTTGTCTTTTCTGAGAGGTTGAATGGCTGGTTATGTATTTCCTGTACTTTGAAAATAACTTTCCATTTTTCAACCGAAAGATTATTCCTTTAAAGTGAAATTTCTCTGTATCACCCAGAATCCTGGCAACAATCATGAGCACGGTTTTCAGGCAAATAGATCTTCATTCTGCATCAAGCATTATTCCTGCCATCAGCTAGGGCAAGGCCAAAGATAGAACATTTGAGAATTTCATACCCGTACCTTCTATTATCAATGTCTTGGATCCCAGGATGAATTCCAACATTCAGATCCTTGAAAGAGCAGATATCTGAGGATCTGGGCCTGGAATAAAAGTGCTGGAAAACTCAACATGGAGTCAGAGTCATACAGTATGGAAACAACCCCTTCATCCCAACTTATCCAATGCCAACCAAAATTTACACCAGTCCACCTGCTTGCTTTTGACCCATATCCCTATAAATCTTTCCTATCCATGTACCTGTCCAAATGTCTTTGAAGTGTACCTGCCTCAACAACTTCCTTTGGCAGTTTGTTCCAGATACCCACCACTGGCTGTGTGAAAATGTTGCCCCTCAGATCCCTATTAAATATTTCCCCTCTTGCCTTGAACCTATGTCTCTGTTTCTTGATTGCCCATCTCCGAGTAGATTTTTATTATTATTTAGGTTCAGATCCGTGTTTAGATACTATATAAGAAAACCAGCAGCATAATCAATGACCTTTTTTCCATTTACCTGAAATGTAAACATTGTTTCTCTCTCCATGGTTGCTATCTGACCTTCTGAGTATCACTATTATTTCAGAAAGTGAATGGTATGTTAGCATTCATAGCAAAAAGAATTGAGTATCGGAGCAGGGAGGTTCTACTGCAGTTGTACAGGGACTTGGTGAGGCCACACCTGGAGTATTGCATACAGTTTTGGTCTCCAAATCTGGGGAAAGACATTCTTGCCATAGAGGGAGTACAGCGAAGGTTCACCAGACTGATTCCCGGGATGGCAGGACTTTCATATGAAGAAAGACTGGATAGACTCGGCTAGTACTCGCTAGAATTTAGAAGATTGAGGGGGGATCTTATAGAAACTTACAAAATTCTTAAGGGGTTGGACAGACTAGATGCAGGAAGATTGTTCCCGATGTTGGGGAAGTCCAGGACAAGGGGTCACAGTTTAAGGATAAGGGGGAAATCTTTTAGGACCGAGATGAGAAAAACATTTTTCACACAGAGAGTGGTGAATCTCCGGAATTCTCTTCCACAGAAGGTAGTTGAGGCCAGTTCATTGGCTATATTTAAGAGGGAGTTAGATGTGGCCCTTGTGGCTAAAGGGATCAGGGGGTATGGAGAGAAGGCAGGTACGGGACACTGAGTTGGATGATCAGCCGTGATCATATTGAATGGCAGTGCAGGCTCGAAGGGCCGAATGGCCTACTCCTGCACCTATTTTCTATGTTTCTATGTTTCTATGTTTCAGATATCCAGCATATGGTTTTTTTTGTTTGCGGGGGGGAGGGGTGATTAAAAGGCATTCAAAAGCATTGTTTTGGGAGTGCTGGTACAATTAGGATTTCACTGGATGCATGCCTGATAGAAAGAAAATCTGTAATACTTTTTCTAAGTGAATCAGATGCATGGATCAAGATGGAACATTTATCAGGATAAAACCAGAAGTGTGATTCTCTTTTGTTTCTCTATTTACTGGATGTGAAAGTCTCCAGCAGGGCCAACACTATAAGTGCACGTCACCAATTGGACCTTGAACTGAGCAACTTGCTTCTAAGGCCATTTCAGAGGACTATTAGGGATCTACCACACCGATAGCATCCCAGGTCGGCCAGATTTGAATAGGATGGCAGATTTTCTTCTTCAATGTACAATAGTCTGATAGATCCATAGATCAATTAAACTAATTTATTTATCCCAGTTTTAATAACTTCAGTTTAAATCCCCTGACTAACTTGATGCAGTTTGAATTCATGTTCTTGGTCAATAGCCAAGTTCAAGGTTTCTGGATGCCAGTCCAGGAACAAGCACTTGAATAATAGAATAATACAACGTGGAATCAACCTATCCGACCAGTGATTTTGTGCTAACTGTGAAGCACTATTTACGTAATCCTGCACACATCTTCTTTTCCCTACATTTCCTGCATTGTCCCTACCTTCCCATCAGTTCCTGCCCATAATGAGCACACTGGGCAATTTGCAGTAGCCAATTTAACTTACCAGGTTTGACATCTATGGGTATGAGGAAGGACATCAAGGCATCTGGAGGAATCTCATGGTGTCACAGGCAGAACATGAAACCACCATGCAGACAGTGATGGAGATTAAGATTGTACTCAAATTGCTGGGGCTATGAAGCAACAGCTCTTCCGGGTACACCATTGTGCCCTCGGATTAACTACAATAGCCATAATTTCATGAATTTGTAGAAGTGTACAAAAAGGGTAGTGGGTATGTGGAACGAGCTGCCAGAGGAGATAGTTGATACAGGTAATATTGCAACATTTAAGAAACATGTAAACAAGTACAGGGGTAGAACAGGTTTCCAGGGATATGGGTTAAACGCAGACAGGTGGGACTATTTGAGACCGGACATGTTGGCTGGTGTGGGTAAGTTGGGACGAAGTTTCCAAGATACTAGATTCTATAACTATACTGGACCAAATGGCCTCCTCTAAAGGACTTTGCTCGGCCCCAGCTCTCCCAAGAAAATTAAGCAAAATCCTTTCTTCAATTTGTTATTTTAACCTCTAGTCCAACCAACAAAGTGAATAAGGGATAATTTGACTTTGTTTATTTGATTTAAGAGATTAAAGCGAATATTAACTTTTTAGTTTAGAAATGCAAAGATTTAAAATTAGCAAACCTGGGTCAAAAATACAGACATCATACACTTTCATTTACAGATCTTCAAAGAATTCAGCAGAATCCTTTGATCTGCTTATCTTTACACTTTCCATTTATTTGCACATTCCATTTACTTTACACAGCCTCAAGCACTGGAAAAGCCAATGAAACGTCCCTTAAAAACATATCCCAATGCTGCTTTGAATACCAAGCAGTTTAAGAGGTGTATTAGCTGGTCTTGCAGAGGTGTTGTGGTGATACAGATCAGTTGTAAATTCCAGAAAGACTCTGTTGAAAAACTGACAGCTCAACCCTTTTACTCCCTTATATACCGAATCCTGATGTCAAGAAAAAATATCACTTCTGTTCGAAAACAATGGTTCATTCTTTTAATTCCGCAAGAGAAAGTCTCTAAACCACAGATAGGTGAACATCATCTGTCAGCCCCTGAACAATTTTTTGTCATCTTTTCAAACTAACGTTGATTTTCCCCAAATGGGACTTTCAAAAGTCTTTGACGTCTTTGTAGCAGAGTTGCATTAACAATTACTCTTGCACGCCATCCTAGTTCAGATCAGCGTAGACCAAGGGTCAGTCCCCCGATCTTTATGGCTCAGGAGAGTGTAGTTACCAGCTGAGTCCTTGGGGAGTGTTTAAATGCATTCGTTTTTTTTGATTGGATTGATATTTTAATCATCCCTGTAGTTCAGTGCTAACTGCCGTTTTGGCTATCATTGGAAATGGAGAAATTGGCCAAAACAACATCTAAAACAACATGAGAGAAATTTACACCCTGATTGATGCAAGATCTGCAAGATTTGCAGACGGACGAGGCTGAACTGATCACAGGTTTTTTTCCAATTTGCTCTGTGGCACGGACATAAGACAAGATACTATAAAGGCTCACTCCCCATGTCAACTAGATGGCAGCAACACCAGCTGCAGTTGCCATTGCAGCCAGAAAAGCAGAGAGAGAGGGAGAGAAAATATTCCAAATGTGATCTAACCAATGTCTTATACAGCGGTAGAATTACATTCAAACTCCTGTGCTCAACACCCTTCATAATGAAGGCAAACATGTCGAATGCACACTCTGCCACCCCGACGACCAGTGTCCATAGTTTCAGGGAATTGTATACCTGCCTCTGCTTACAGCACGCTCCAAGACTGTGTCATTTACTGTGCCCTGGTATGACTTACCAAAAAGTATCACCTTGTAGCGGCGCCTAGTGGTGGCTTGGGGCAACATGAACCCTCGCTATTGGCTGCCGTGCTCACGGGTTCTTGTATTCTTAATCAGTCGAGCACCACCCGTGTAGATGGAGCTTAGTTTTATTTGGCTGACTTAGAACACGGTTGAGAGAAACATTTTGTTTATCGTTCTAAATAAATAATTCATTTTCACTCAACTGTGTCGTCTCACCAAAGTGGTGACCCCGCAGGTCCGATTGTCAATTTGGACCTCAATCATGAATGCCGCAGCTAACCCTGGCACCGCTAACCCAGCAAAATACCATTGGCCTGAAAATGCCCGTTTTCTGGGCGGTGCTGCCTCAAGTGTGTATCGCCCACATTGAGGCCCAATTCGAACTCAGAAATATCGTCACAGGAGCCACTCGATATTTCTACGTGGTCAGGGTGCTTAGCCAAGAGACGGCCACCCATTTGCTGCCCTACCTGCAGGACCCTCCCGCAATCGGCAAGCATGAGGGCCTCAAGGCGCTGTTGCTCCGCACGTTCGGGCACAGCCACCACGATCGCGCCGCCAGCCTGCTCCATATGGATGGCCTCGGCAGCAGCCTTCATCTGGGGACCGTGGTAAACGCCAAAGTGGTGCTACTACCACCTACGATGGGGTGCCAAGGCCCACCGATTCTGTGCCCCTCGCTCGTTTGCAGGAAATGCCTCGGCCGATCATTAGTAGAGGCTATCGCGATCAGCCAGAATCGCCGCCTCTACGTTCAGGATCGCTGTTCCGGATTTCGCTTCCTCGTGGACTCCAGGGCTGTGGTGAGCATCCTCGAGCGATGCTGCCTGACCCATTGAGTTACTCCAGCACTTTGTACTCTACCTTTTATTCTACATAGCTGTCGTCATTCTTCCCAAAATACATCACCTCTCAGTTATCCACACCGGAATGTATCTGATCACTGCACCACCCCGTCTGCATCTTACTACCATCTATCACTTTCAACTACACAGCTGACATTACTCAAAGTTTTGTGATCATTTGCAAAGTTAGAAATTACTACTCAAATCTATATCATTAATTCAGGGCAAAATAAATGCCTTTAACACTAATCCCTGCAGTCCAGAAAATCACCCATTCATCACAACCCTCGGCTATCCGTTACTTAGCCAACTTTATTTTCATGCTATCAATCTCTCTTTTCTGCCATGTCCTTAATCTTTGATTGTAGCCTCTGTGACCATTTATCAAAAGCCTCACTGAATCCATGCAGACCACATTGATTGCATTATCCTCAACAATTCCATCAAATTGCTCGAACATAAATTTGCTCTTAACAAATCCATGCTATCTTGTCTCGACTTTCCTTTTGGTGACTATTAATCTTATCCCAGATTAATGTCTCTGAAAGCTTTCCCACCACTGAAATTAAATTGACCAGCCTGAGTTTGGGGCTTTGTGCTTGTGACAGCTTTGAATGTTGCTCCAGAGCTCTCCAGTTCTCAGACACCATCCACGCATCTAGACAATTGGACAAATATGATCAGTGCCCTAAGGATTTCATCCCAGACTTCCCTCAAAATCTTCAGATACATACCAAGTCCTGATGGTTTATCTGAATTGAGTTTAGCTGCAGTAGCTTTTCCATTAAGGCAGCACAACAGGAGTACTGTCTGCACCGAGTTTGTTCACTCTCCCTGTGACTGTGTGGGTTTTTCCCAGGTGCTCCCATTTCCTCCCACATTCCAAAGATGTACAGGTTTGTAGATTAATTGGCTCCGATTAAAATTGCAAATTGTCCCCTAGGTGTCACATAGGGCTCTTAAGGATAGCGGAGTCAGGGGATATGGGGTGAAGGCAGGAACGGGGTACTGATTGGGGATGATCAGCCTTGATCATATTGAATGGTGGTGCTGGTTCGAAGGGCTGAATGGCCTACTCCTGTACCTATTGTCTATTGTCTATTGTCTATAGTGTAGGATAGTGCCAGTGTATGGGGATCACAAGTCGGTGGAAACTTGGTGGGCCGAAGGAGGCATTTTCAAGCTGTATCTCAGAAGTAAACTAAACTAAACTAAACAGAGACTGCAGGTGTTGGAATCTGTAGCCAAAATTGGGCTACTCCATGGGTTAGACAACATTTGAGGATTAATGGACAGTTGATGTCTCAGGCTCGAAGAGCTGCCAGTGATGTCACGCTGAGAAACGAGTAAGTCAGCAGTTAAATATTGAAATAAATAGTCCCCGATAGTTCAAACACATTCATGGACTTAAGAACAATCCCACAGTGTCCAGTTTCCATTGTCCAGTGTTCAGAGCAATCCCACAGTGTCCAGTATTGGCAATCCAGTCTGATCCGTAAATGAATGAATTAATTAATAAGTTTATTGGCCAAGTATTCACATACAAGGAATTTGCCTTGGTGCTCTGCCCCCAAGTGACAACGACATACAGTGACAGTTAGGAATGACACATAAAACATTAAACATTAATAATAAAACATTATTGATTAAACATGTGAATTAAGTAAAATACCAGAGCAAAAGGAGGCTACAGATTTTTGGTGTGGGGGGGTGTGAGGAGGGGGGTGTGGGGGAGGAGGTGTGGGGGAGGGTGTGTGTGTGGGGAAGAGTGTGTGTGTGGGGAAGAGGGGTGTGTGGGGGAGGGTGTGTGTGTGGGGGAGGGGGGTTGTAGGGAAGGGGGGCTGTGGGGGAGGTGGTGGTGTGTGGGGGAGGTGGTGGTGTGTGGGGGAGAGGGTGTGTGGGGGGGAGGGGTGTGGGGGGAGAGGGTGGTGTGGCGGGGAGGGGTGGTGTGGGGGGGGGTTGTGGGGGGGATGGGGTAGTGTGCTGTGGGGGAGTGGGGGGGTGGGGTGGTGTGGGTGGGGGTTGAAGTTGTGTGAGGGGGTGGGGGAACAGGGAGAGGGGTAAAGGGGGTGTGTGGGGAGGATGGATGAGGGGGGAAGGGGGGGTGTGAGTGTGTGGAGAGGGGATGGGGGTGTGTGGGGGGAAGGGGAGGTGTGTGGGGGGGGGGGGGGGGGACTCCTCTCAGCGGCTACCGGCCGTGGTACCACACAGCACCTCCTGGCTCTATTCAGCAGCTTCCCTGACTCCACACAGCGGCTTCCCCAACTCCACACAGCGACTTCCCCGACTCACTCAGCGGCTTCCCCGACTCCACTCTTGCGGACTCACTCAGCCCAACTTGTACACTCAGCCCCACCTCCGGTGCTTTATTCTCCTCACCCCAATGATTGACAGCGTGTGCCGGAAGGGTTGTTACCTTCATGGTGACAGACAGGCGAGAAGACCAATCCGCTAATCTCACGATTTTTTAAACCTTCCTAACTTTTGTAATATTCCACTGATTGGAAAAAAAACTTGGTGCGCTTGGAGCAGAGGAGAATGGTGAGTAAGTTGGCGAAAAATCCTAGCGATATACGATACCGTTTCTACGCAAAGTAAAAAAGAACGCAAACTGGAACAGGACAAGATGAGAGTTTTAGTAATAGTATAGATCGAAGATAGATAATCACTGGTGCAATTTACTCCAGACTAAAATCAAGCTCCATGCAATTGTGCATAAATAGAAGAGTTATAGAATAGAACACCTAATTTTTAGCTGTCTTTCTCCCCCAGTGATTTTAAATTTTATCCAGATAGGATTAGTGAAACAGAAAATGGAAATATTTCATTTTATTGTAATAAATGGCACATGGTCAAATCAAATAACAAATCATCACTGCCCTGCAGGTGTCCTTCAGGCAATACTTTTCCACTCACTTAACAGAGAATTGATGATGGCAACTCAGTATTACACAAGCCAGCAAGCACTTTGTGAAGATCTTGCCTACCCTTTGTAAGGAAAGGATTATTATAATGTCTCAGTGGACACGTCACATGAGAATAATCTTCACAAAAACACTTCAGTTGAGGCTCACTTTGTCATCAGGGAAAATGCTCGGTATTGATATTGATGAAGCAAAGTAGACATTGGCATGTCCCCAACTCTCACCAACTTTACAGATGTGCCGTCGAAAGCATTTTATCGGGGTGCATCACAACATGGTTTGGGTACAGCTTCGTCCAACGCAAGAAATTGCAGGGAATTGTGGACACAGCCCAGACCATCACACAAACCAACCTCCCTTCCACTAACTCCATTTACAACTCACGCTGCCTTGGCAAGGTCAGCAGCATAATCAAGGACGAGCTACAACCAACCTAACTGGAGACCCTCAGATTATCTTTGATTAGACGTTACTGGTCTGTATCTTGCACTAAACGTTATTTCCCTTTATCATGTATATTTCCACTGTGGATTGCTCATTGCAACCATGTATTGTCTTTCCGCTGACTAGTTAGCACACAAAAGCTTTTCACTGACCCTCAGTACATGTGACAATAAATTAAACTCACATTGTTTCCACTCATTAAGCAGCGATACAAGATAAGACTTCAATGCAGAAAACAAAAGCTTCTGGGATTCCCAGCAACCTGCAATTCAAACAATTTGTTCCAGGAATGCTTTGGAAATCGTAATACCTCCAAGGCCAATTCTGGGAAGTATTAGAAGAAAATAACAATCTTTTTTTGATTTTCATTTTTTCAAATGTATGAATACTACACTATCTTTGGTGTAACTGAGAACTTGCAGTTCTTTTTATTACATCTTACTACATATATGTAAGTTGTGTTTAGAGCACAATTTCGCTGATGACATTTGGAGAAGAGCAAAAGTGGTGCACTTGGTTGTGAACATGATTGGGAATATTACAAGGGTAAGCAGTTATGATAGATTTGGTAAAAATCTGTGGGGTTTATTGGATTAAAATAAGATATGTTTGCTTGGGGTATTGATCTGGTCCTTTAGAAGGGCCTTATGAAAGAATGGGTTTCTTTTGCATTCTTAGCATGAAGAGATGGTTCTGACCCATCTATACTTGGCTTTCTGATATTCTTCTTTTCTCTCTACTCTTCTGTTCCCTGCATACCTTTCTCACCCCCCCCCCCCCCCCCCCACATGTTCTCAAATTGCATACTACAATTCTAAAATCAATTGCTTCAATATGACCAAATGAGATGAAGGAAGGACAATGTTGCTGAGATGGAAGATCAGCTGTAATCCTGATAAATGGTAGTGCAAGATCAAGGGACAGGAATTACTAATCTTATATCTATTACATGTGTTCTATGTACCCGCCTCAATACTGCATTCCCAATATTTGTTTGTTTTCTCAGCACAATCCCACAGGAATTCATGGATTTCACTGAAACCCAGTAGAGTATTCAAGGTACAACCTTCCACCAAATCCTGTTGCCAATCGTTCCTGAAGGGTACACCTTTCCAATTTCTCAATAGCTCCAGTGACATCAATACATGGAACGTAGTAAGTACTGTAGAGTTGACAAAGCCAAGGCATAACAGAGAGAAAAGTGCACTTGAAATAGTTTAATTGACCTTTACAAAAGAACTGCTCCTCCAATAATAAAAGTTGGGCATGGAGTAGAGAGAAGAAATTCAAGCATAATACAAAGCTTGTTTTAAACAGACCTTCTGTCATTTACACAAGGGATATATTTCTGGAAAATGGTGTGTTCAATAAAATGTGGTATATTTCATGTTTAAGTGATAGGAGCAGAATTAGGCCATTCGGCCATCAATACTCCACCATTCAATCGTGTCTGATCTATCTTTCCCTCTCATCCCCATTCACCTGTCTCATCCCCATAACCCCTGATACCCATACTAATCAAGAATCTATCAATCTCTGTCTCAAAAATATCCATTGACTTGGCCTCCACAACTTTCTGCGGCAATTAATCCCCCAGATTCACCACCTTCTGACTAACAAAATTCCTTTTCACCTCCTTCCTAAAGGAACATCCTTTAATTCTGAGGCTATGACTTCTGGTCCGAGACTCTCCCACTAATGGAAATATCCTCTCCGCAGCCACTCTATTTAGGCCTTCGACTCTTCAGTAAGTTTCAATGAGGTCCCCCCCATATTTGAAAAAGCTAAGCAAAAATGCATCATGTTTATCAATATTTCAGATTCCTTTGTGTGGACAGTGGCCCAGTGTTTGTTATGGCAAAAAATAGCATCATAAATGGAAACCATGCATCCACAGTCAATGGCATAATTGTGAGAATGTGTAAAACAGAGAATGCCAATATTTCACACTCCATTCCACTCAATTGCACAATTAACACATCCGTTTTTCATTTGCCAGGTGCAAAATGCTTCCTCTTACTGCTCAAGAGTACAGTCTTGCAAATTCTCAACATTATTGAGAAATAAACATTTCTATTCACAAATTTAACAGAATGAGACCAGGAGCAGTGGGTATTAGCTACAAGGAGAGGATGGACAGGTGGATTGTTTTGTCTGGAATTCCAGAGGTTCAGGGGTCTTGATAGAAATAGTAGAAAATCATGAGGCATTGATAGGGTAGACAGTCAGAAACTTTTTTTCCCAGGATGGAAATATCAAAGACTAGAGTAATATTTCACTTTAATGCATGGGGGCACATTTTAAGGGAGATGTGCAGGGCAAGTTTTTTTACACAGAGGTTAGAGGGAGCCCAGAGTGCACTGTCAAGGGTGGTGGTGGAGGCCGATATGATAGTGGTGTTTATGAGGCTTTTAGATAGGCACATGAAAATGCAATGAATGGACGGAAATGGATCATACAAGATGAGGGTAGTTTATCGTGGCATAATGTTCGGCACACACATTGGGACAAAAGGCCTGTTCCTGTGCCATAATCTTTGATGTACTATCTATCAATCTATCTATCATATCTATCTATATACTTTTAAAACTCCGTGTGTGTGTGTGTGTGTGTGTGTAAGATTTTTGGCCTTCCATTGTCCGCCAAAACCAGACGCGAAAACTCCACAATTTTCTGCATTTTGCTAGCGATTTCGCTTTTACATTCACGGATTCACTCCTCATTACATTTAGACATTTTTATGTGCATATTTTTTAATAAAATCCTCCCCCCCCCCCCACACTCACTAATTTTAAAATCTAAACGGAACCTCACGAGCATCTTACGTCACAATCTCACATGCCGACCAATCCCAAACCACTTCTCTCTCTTCATTTGTCAGCCCCGTCACCCCCCCCAATTACTCTCGCGCCGCGCCTCCTGCAACAGGACTCGCCCGCGCGCACCAACCCCCCCTCTCCAACTACGCTCGCGCTGCGCCTCCCACATCTGGAATCGCCCGCACGCTCCAAACCCCCCCCCCCCCCCCGGTTCTCAAAATGCTCTGCCGATCGGGAGAAGAGATAAGACGTAAATTCCACTGAACTCACAGCTAGCACATCTCGCGAAGCCCCGCCCACCTGCACGCCCCTCCCATCCTCTGCGCACTCCAGAGAGTCACAAACAGGATCTTTGGTCACATTCTCTCTCTGCCCTCACTCTCTACCCCCCCTAGACACGCCTGCGAGTTGGGAGATATGCGTCAGTGGCTAGGGCAGTTATGGGGTAAAAGGATCTAATTAATAATAGTACTATAATATCAAGGGTGTGGGTGGTTAGTGTGTGTGTGACGCCGCATGCCCCCCCCCCCCCTCCGCAAACACGCGTTGGGGGAACAGACCCAATGGTACTGCACTTGGTCTAGTATCTATTAAAACTGTATGTGTGTTTATTTATTTGTGTCAGATTTTGGCCTTTGTTTCCATGGTCCACCAAAACCACATGCTCAAACGCCGAGATTTTTTCCATTTAGCTAGACATTACACTTTTACATTCACTAATGCACTCCTCATTACATTTAGACATTTTTATGTACACATTTTTTTTTTTTAAATCCTCCTCCCCCACCTCCCCACACTCACTCATTTAAAAAGCTGCTGACGTCACAATCCCACATGCCGACCAATCCAAGTTGCTTCTCTCTCTTCATTTGGCAGTCTGGCTCTACCTCCCACCCCTTGAACTACACAGCAGCTGGAATCGCCCACCCGCTCCCTCCATCACCCCCCCCCCCCCCCATTCTCAAAATGCTCTGCCTTTTGGGAGAAGGGATAAGGCGTAAGTTCCGCTGAACTCACAGCTGGCGCAGCTCGCTAAGCCCAGACCACCTGCGCGCCCCTCCCATCCCCTGCGTGCTCCAGAGAGTCAGATCGGCAGAAGAGATAAGTCTTTGGCTCTCTGACTCCTCCCTGTTCTGTGTTCCTCTCTCTGAATGAGCAAGTTCTGCAGATCCGGAGGTCGGGCGAGATCCTTGGGAGGTGAAGAGGGGGAGTGGGGGGGCTGAGGGAGAGGATGGAGTAGGGAGGGAGAGGGGGGAATGCGGGAGGTGAGGAGGGAGAGTGTGGGAATAGATGGACTGCCCCCACCCCTCTCCTTCCCCCTCTCTCCCTCCCCACTCTTCCCCCTCTCTCCCCCTACCCCTCTCACCCTCCCTCCCCTCTCTCCCCAACCCAATCTCCTCCTCCCTCCCCACTCTTCTCCCTCTCTCCTCCATATCCCTCTCCTCCTCCATCCACACTCTTACCCCTCTCTCCCTTACCCCATCTCCCTCCTGCCCTCCTTCCTGCCCTCCACCCCTCCCCTACGTCTATCCCTCCACCCCATCCCCTCCCCACCTCCCTCCTCCTTCCTTCCTCCCCACCTCTCCCCCTCCCTCCTCCTTCCTTCCCCCCCTCTCAGCCCCCTCTCTCCCTCTCTCTCCCCCATCTCTCTCACCCCTCCTCCCCCGCCCTCCCACCTCACTCACCCTCCCTCACCCACCATCCCTCTCCTCCTCTGATCCACCCCCTCCCCCTCTGTCTCGTGCCCTACTGTCTCTGCACCTTTATCTTTGTCTCTCCCCATTGTCTCTCTCTCACTTTCTACCCCCCACCCTCCCTCTTTAGACGCGCCTGTGAGTTGGGGGCTATGCATCAGTGGATAGGGCGGTTATAAGGTTAAAGGAGCAAATTATCAAGGGGAGTTGTTAGCTGAATCTTCTCCTCATAAGTTCTGCAGAACAAATATTCCACAGCTCTGTTCCGCTATAGGATCATGCGCAGAATCTGCTCATCACTGTTGGCGTAGCTTGTGAAGCTCCGCGCACTCATTCCAGCTGTGGGTTTCCAGATTCAGAAGCCGCTTCTCTCTCTCTCTTCATTTGGCAGCCCGGCTCCCTTCCACTCCCCTCCCCACTGATCTTCTTACCTCCTCCCCTCTCCTTCCTCCCTCTCTCCCCTCTCCTCTCTACCCGTCACGGGGGACAATTGTCTGTCTCCACACCCCCTCGGCTAGAGGCCATGATTGGCTGGTCCCCCGCTGTTTTTCACCATCATCAGATCGCTCCGTGGCTCTCTGCCACACCCCTCTCCTCTCTCTCTCTCTCTCTCTCTCCCATCTCTCTCTCTCTCCCCCTCCCCCCCTCTCTCTCTCTCCCCCTCCCCCTCTCTCTCTCTCTCCCCCATCTCTCTCTCTCTCCCCCTCCCCCTCTCTCCCCCCTCTCTTCCCTCCTTTCCTTCACTCCCTATACCCCTCTCTCTCCCCGCTCTCTCTCCCCCCTCCTCTTTCTCTCTCTCCTCTCTCTCCCCCTCTCTCTCTCTCCTCTATCTCCCCTCTCTCTTCCTCCCCCTCTCTCTCCTCTATCTCCCCTCTCTCTTCCTCCCCTCTCTCTCTCCCCCTCCCTCTCTCTCTCCCCTTCCTCACCCGAACCCCCTGCCCTCCCCCACCCTCCCTCCCCTAAACCCCCTTCCCCCCTCCACACCCTCCCCTCCACCCCTTCCCTACCCATTCCCTCCACCCCCTCCCCTACCCCCTTCCCACCACCTCCCCCTTCCTTCCACCCTCCTCTCCCCCTTCCCTTCACCCCCTCCCAGCCCCCCTTTCCCCCCTCTCTCTCCCATCTCTTGCTCCCCTCCTTCCCCACCCTCCCCCTCACCCATCCTCCCTCCCCTCCAACCCCCTCTCCCTCTGTCTCTTGCCCATCTGTCACTGTCTCTCCCCATTCTCGCTCAGCCCTCACTCTCTATCTCCCCTCCCCTTCCTCTCTAGATGTGCCTGTGAGTTGGGGGCGATGCGTCAGTGGATAGGGCGGTTGTGGGGTAAAAGGAGCAAATTAATAATATTAATATAATATCAAGGGGGGTAGTTAGCGTTTGTGCGGGGGGGTAGTTAGTGTGTGTGATGCCGCATGCCCCCCCGCAACCACGCATTGAGGGGACGGGTCCCAATGGGCCCCCCTTGGTCTAGTGTTCTATAATCTGGTCGAGCCATCCAGTTGACGATTTTGTCATTTGTGGAGGAACTATATATCATCTGGACATCATTCCACTGCAGTCTTTTTAAATCCTTTTAAAACAACATATTTTATAAAAAGTTTAAAATGAGGAATAATGCATTATTATATATTTTCTGCTTCTTTTAAAATAATTAATTACCATTGCTATTTAATAGTAATTCTATAGTTCTTTGTGCGTTTATACATTTGGTGACCGCCACATGATATATCACATGTTGATGATTATTGTATCATCCTCAAAAAACTTGTACTTGGAATGTTATAAGTACACACCCATTTTAAATATAAAATAAATAAAGCTTTAGTACGTTTGCAGTTTTTAAAAAAATGGCATTCACTTTTGGCATGACACTTGCGACACACTTGATGATTGCTAACTAGATGAATAGAGCTCAAGATATATCTCAAAATTAGATTTCCATTTTCAAAAGATAGATTAACTGTACATTGGAAATGTTAGCAATAGGTAAGAAGGGCTCAGACTTTGCCCAAGGATAAATGTAGCTGTTGACAGATCGCAGTCAAATCTTCCTGCTCCCAGCTGCAGAGTCGAAAGGTTCGAAGAACCTCACAGCATCTTTTGTATTTATCAATGAAGACACATTTATTGAAGTTTGAGAGTGCAGCCTGAAGGATTCCTTTAATCATGATGCTTTGCAACAGCTTTTTTCGTAAATGAATGTTAGACTTTTTTTTAGACTTTCTAAGTGGCAGATATAAAGTGTCCCATATATTTCTTTTCCTTGAACAAAAAGCAATAATTATAAGCTTAATATTTCACAGTTTTTTTGTTATTCCATGCAAATGTCTGGCAACTGGTAATAATGTTCAGTTTTGATCGTGCCACGACTTTCCAGCTCATGTTTTCTCTCGCAGTGCCAAACACAGGAACAGTCACACTGGTGGGAACTTAGCCTTTACAGCTTTTAATTGATTGGGATGCGGACAATGCAGGTTTAACCTTTCCTCGCAACATGCAGTTTCAGATGTTCTTTTTTAGTAGAATACAATTGCAGTGATAATTTGTTCTTTGTTAGCCAAAGGCTTCCCAAATGAACTTTCACATTCCACGCCAGCACATGAACATTACTGTTGGAGACACCAGAGATGCAAAAACTCAGTTAAACAACCCCACTGTTCCTGCACAATTTTATCCAGAGGTCAGTTACTTTATGGCTCATGCCCTTTGACACCATTAAAGCAGGACTTCTGCCCTTTGACATCAACCAACACAGTTACACACGTACTTAAAACAATTGCCACCATTAGTCCAGATGTGTGCTTCTGACTTCCTTTTCCTTTCTGACATGGAATTTTGCTCAAGGGAACCATAAAACTAACAGCAACGGCATTCTTTCTCTGAGAGAAAAGATTTGAAAAAGTAACATAATATTTCTTCCAAATTGGAAAAGGTGACCCCCGGAATACAATAATTCCCCTGGTCGAGTACGGGAAAAGCTAATGCAGAATTTCCACAACCCTTCAGTCAAATGGTGCCCCCTCCAACAGCAACATCAATAAATGTCTTATAGCACAATAAAATTAATCCTTCAAAGTACTTACACTTTAATTCACTGAATGCTCCTTTTCTGCTTAACAAATGCAGCGCATGCTATTGATGGGTAATATGTGTGTTGTCTTTTAAATTCCACGTTCAAAGGAGATTGGACACACTCCAATATTCCCCCTTCTTCTCCTGAAGGCAAGATTTCTGCAGGCATGCAGTCCAAGAGACCAATTCTCTAACTGGCATCCTGCCCAAATGACCAGTGTCTGTGTGAGAGCCAAGGCTGTGATTGACACAAGCTACTGAATCATTGGGCGCGGGGGTGGGGAAAGCAATGCCAAAGCCGATTCTGCCCACACGCAAGATGCATCTATTCTTTTTTCATTACAAGAGTTACTGGGCAGGGGTGATGGTAGAGTCGAGTAGAGTCGATTAGAGTACTGCTACTAGGACCCAGTAAACCATATTGGAAGGAAAGCCATGCATAGATGACATTTTGGGTAGTGTCACTCCTTCGGACTGACCCGAAACATCACCTATTCATGCTCTCAAGAGATGCTGCCTGACCTGCTGAGATACTTCAGCACTTTGCGTCCTTTAGTATATTAACCAACATTTTTATTCGTACTCAGGGAATGGAACCTTGCCATAACCTGGGAACAATCTGTATTTACTGGATACAAATCCGAGGTGGGAATTCCAGTTAGTGTTTGTCCTCGTATTGTATTGAAAGGATGGCCAATTGCAGATACCCAACTAAAAATGGCCAATTCACCAGAAAATCATAAAATGATACAAGAGACCATGGTTTCATCTCACCTGGCCAGGTTTTCAAAAGCGTCATCCAATTAATTCACTTTCCCCCATTTCATCATTCCCCTTCATAATTTACAGTTTAATCAGTGAATAAGAATCTATATAAGATATAATAAGATATCCGAGATCTTCGATTTCCTCCCACACTCCAAAGATGTACAGATTTGTAGATTAATTGGCTTAGTCCTGTCATTGTCCTGTCAGGGACACATGACAATAACCACTTTTGACTTTGAATTTGACTCTTGTATAAGTGTCAAGTGCAGAAGGTTTATTTCCATGCTGTACAGCTCTATAACTCTGAGTAATTCCTGGCTGGGAGCAACGGATATTCTGGGAACAACCACAGATTCATTGACAAGTATTGCAAGTTCATAAAGAGATAAACAGCTATTTAGCCCATCAAATCCATGTGGATCATCAGCTACCCATTTACACGCATCCTGCATTAGTCCCACTTTATTTTTTCTGCCTGTAGTCCCATCAGCAACCCTCTCCCCCCCACCCCATCCCCCACCTTGATAAACTCACTCATGGACAAAGAGCAATTTGCAGTTGCCATTTATCTACCAACTCATATGTCTTTGAGATGTGGGGGAAACTATAGCATCCCGGGAAAAAAAATCCCACAAGATCACAGGGAAAACATAAAACCTCCATGTAGGCAGCACCTAAAGTCAGGATTGAACCTGGGTCTCTGGCATTGCAAGGCAGTGGCTCTATTTGCCGAGTCACTGCTGCTCACTCGCCAGTGTTCTTGAGTAATCTGTAAAAGGTTTTGGTCATAAAGTGTAAAGATGTCGGTCTCCTTTTATTGAATTTCTTCAACCATATAATGGTGGGACACCAACTCAAAACCGATGCTCGGGTCGGGTGAGCGGGCATATGGAAGGGCAGTGGGATATATCTCCGCTTCTTTCACTTCTTCATTAGTTCTGGTATTTTTCATTTTTCTTTTTCGTGTCTTGCTCAAAATTCTTTCTTTTCTTTTTCTTCTTCTTTCTTTCCTTTTTTTTCCTTTTTCCTTTTTTCCGCTTTAGTTATTAGTGTATAAAATGTTAAAATTGAAGCAGTACGAAAATTGTATAACTGTTATGTCGATTACTTTCTCTTTGTACAATTGCTTCTAATAAAATTAATTTTTTTTTTAAAGTGTAAAGATGTCACGGCTGACCATTTATCTTCTTGGCATTTTCCAGCACCATCAGCATGGAAACATGCCTTTCGGCCCAACTTCCCACACCAGCCAACATGCCCCAGGTACATTAATCCAACCTGCTCGCGTTTAGCCCATATCCCTCCAAACCTGTCCTATCAATGTACCTGTCTGACTGTTTTTATCAATGTACCTGTCTAACTGCTTCTTAAATGTTGACATAGTCCCCACAACTACCTTCTCTGACAGCTTGTTCCATACGTCCACCACCCTCAGATTCCTATTAAATCTACACCCCCTTCACCATAATATTCTTGATTCCCCTACCCTGGGAAAAAAAATGTGCATTCACACTATCTATTGCCCTCATGATTTTATACACCTCGAAAAATCACAACCTTAGCCTCCTGCGTTCCAAGGAAAAAAGAAAAGTGGCACAGTGGCGCAATGTAGAGTAGCTTTCTTACAGAAATCTGGGATTAACCCTGACTAAAGGTGCTGGCTGTAGGGAGTTTGTATGTTCTCCCTGTGACCACATGGGTTTTCTCACGGTGCTTTGGTTCCTCCTACACTCCGAAGATGTACAGGTTTGCAGGTTAATTGGCTTTTACAATTGTAAAATTGTCCTATTGTGTAGGATAATGTCAATATACGGGGTAATCGCTGGTCCATGCAGATTTAGTGGGCCGAAGGGCCTGTTTCCGCACTGTATCTCTAAAGTATAAAGTCATAGTCTACCCAACCTCTACCTATAGCTCAACCTCTCAAGTCATGGAAACTTGTAAATTATTTCTACACTCTTTCTACTTGAATGATATCTTTCCTGTAGCAGATTGACTAAAACTGAGCACAATACTCCAAGCAAAACTGTTACAGAATGTCCAAACTTCGATACTCAAATTCCTGACTGATGAAAGCAAAGCTTTCTTAACAACCATATCTCTCTGTAATGCCACTTTCAGCGAACAATCTACTAGTACTGGAGACACAAGGAACTGCATATGCTGCTTTTAAAAAAAAACACAATGTGCTGAAGTACTTTAGCACATCAAGTAGCATCTCTGGAGGTAGGGTCCTGAACCGAAATATCACCTATCCATGTTCTCCAGAGACCCTGCCTGACCCGCTGAGTTACTCCAGCACATTGTGTCTTTTAATGTACTAGCATTCCTTGATCTCTCTGCTCCACAACAGACCCCAGTGCCCCATCATTCACTGTGAAGGTTCTGTCGTGGTTTGAAATCCCAAAGTGCAAAACCTCACACATATCTGAAGTAAACTCCATTAACCATTCCTCGGTCTACTTGCCCAACTGATCAAGATCTTGCTGTAATTCTTGATACAGCAAGCAGTGAAGAAAGCGAATGGCATGTTGGCCTTTATAACAAGAGGAGTCGAGTATAGGAGCAAAGAGGTCCTTCTGCAGTTGTATAGAGCCCTAGTGAGACCACACCTGGAGTATTGTGTGCAGTTTTGGTCCCCTAATTTGAGGAAGGACATTCTTGCTATTGAGGGAGTGCAGCATAAGTTTACAAGGTTAATTCCCAGGATAGCAGGACTGTCATATGCTGAGAGAATGGAGCGGCTGGGCTTGTACACTCTGGAGTTTCGAAGAATGAGAGGGAATCTCATTGAAACATATACGATTGTCAAGGGTTTGGACACGCTAGAGGCAAGAAACATGTTCTCGATGTTGGGGGAGTCCAGAACCAGGGGCCACAGTTTAGGAATAAGGGGTAAGCCATTTAGAACAGAAACGAGGAAACACTTTTTCTCACAGAGAGTTGTGAGTCTGTGCAATTCTCTGCCTCAGAGGGCGGTGGAGGCCGGTTCTCTGGATACTTTCAAGAGAGATAGGGCTCTTAAAGATAGCGAAGTCAGGGGATATGGGGAGAAGGCAGGAACGGAGTATTGATTGGAGATGATCAGCCATGATCACATTGAATGGCGGTGCTGGCTCGAAGGGCCGAATGGCCTAGTCCTGCACCTATTGTCTATTGTCTATTGATAAACATCTGCACTGTCTACGACCCCACCTATTTTTATGTCATGTGCAAACTTACTAATCATGCCTTGTACATTCTCAACCAAATCACTGATACAGATGGCAAATAACATTGGACCCAGCACTGCCCCTGAGGCACATCACTTGCCTCAGCCCTTCAGACTGATTGCTTGGTCTTCAAGTTCTTAAGTGCAAAGTTGGCAAGTAATGCTGAAATTCCAAATTATGTTATTTTTACCAGCTTTATTAATGATAGATTATAAATACTGGTTAGAATAATAATTTTTAATAACACATTTCAAAATAGTTAAATTTTACAAGGCGAGTGGAAACTAGCCTGCAATCTGTGAGCTAAACTTTGATCTACACTTAAAATTATCTGTCAACACCATCCATTTCATTTCAGCAAAATAATAAATGATCTGTCTATTTTCTTTTTAAACACAGGCATGTCAATACACTTTATGCTAAAACATTCAATGTCATGTTCATACACAATCAATTTTGTCTTTTCATATGAGCCATTTTCTAATTATAATACATCAGGAGAGCAGTGGGTAGTAAATATAAATATAGTTAGCATGAGGCCTGAACTAGTTTCAAGGTTAGGACCTATTTGAGTTAGATCAGTGTACTATTGAATGGAGTGTGTTCAGCACAGATGATACCAATGAGTTGTTATAAATGGTGTTCAACTTCCACAACTGCCGAGGTACTCATTTTTAATTCATTAAGGATGGCTTTTGCCTATTTCAAATACACACTGGGACTCTTTAGAAAGGCCTAATGAACCATCGTGGCCTTAAAATCCATCAGGTGAGAATGAAATGCTCGGAGAAGGAGAAAGAGGTGCAGCGCACAGGCCTTGAACCTTGTAAGACGCAGGAGGAGCCCAGCCGCGACTCACCCCACAGAGCCCAGTCCCTCCACGCACTAGAGTCTCCCAACCCCTGCAGATTAGTTATTAAGATGGCTGATCCGTGGGCGGTTGCTGCTCGGACGCAAGTCGGGGCCTGATCAATCCCGGCTGGGTCGCCTGGGCGAGGGTGTCTGATGTTGTGAGACCCAAAACACCCGATGACCCCAGGTCACATCACTGAGGATGCGTCCCAGCGCATCTAGAAGATGTATATTTTTCACACACTGCACTGTTTAAAAATAAACTCATTATGGTCCTTAGAAACAGAAACATAGAAAATAGGTGCAGGAGGAGGCCATTCGGCCCATCGAGCCAGCACCGCCATTCATCGTGATCATGGCTGGATCTTCCCCTATCAATAACCCGTGCCTGCTTTCTCCCCATATCCCTTGACTCCACTAGCCCCTAGAACTCTACCTAACTCTCTCTTAAATCTTAACTCTCTCTCTAACTCTATGCTAACTCTCCCTTAAATCTTGTATGGAAATGAGATGGAAGCAGACATGTGAAAAATGAAACAGGGTTTTTAGTTTATTGTCATGTGTACCGAAGTACAGTGAAAAGCTTTTGTTGCATGCTAATCAATGAAAAATGAAACTGAGTGAGATATTGAAGTGACCATTATTGGTCCCTGTGTCTTCAGCAGTCAAGATCCAAATCTTAGGAATTGCTTCCCTAAGCCTCTCTAACATTGATTCCTTATTAATAACACTAATTTGTGTCTAGCTCTTTGACCATGTTTTGGAGGAATCTGTCCTGTTATTATATATCTGTATACATTTTCCTTTGATTCATATCCTATAAAACATCTAAGGATATCTTACTGCATTAAATGTATATGGGCCATTTTCCAATTATAACCATATAACCATATACCAATTACAGCATAGAAACAGGCCCTCCAGTCCGTGCCGAACATTTATTTTCCCCTAGTCCCATCTACCTGCACTCAGACCATACCCCTCCATTCCCTTCCTGTCCATATACCTATCCACTTTACTTTTAAATGTTAAAATCGATCCTGCCTCCACCACTTCTGCTGGAAGCTCATTCCACACAGCCACCACTCTCTGAGTAAAGAAGTTTCCCCTCATGTTAACCCTAAACTTCTGTCCCTTAATTCACATGTCATGCCCTCTTGTTTGGATCTTCTCTACCCTCAATGGGAAAAGCTTATCCACGTCAACTCTGTCTATCCCTTTCATCATTTTAAAGACCTCAATCAAGTCCCCCCTTAACCTTCTGCGCTCCAAAGAATAAAGACCTAACTTGTTCAACCTTTCTCTGTAACTTAGTAGCTGGAACACAGGCAACATTCTAGTAAATCTCCTCTGTACACTCTCTAGTAAATCTCCTCTGTACTCTCCTATAATTAGGTGACCAAAATTGTACACCATACTCCAGAATTGGTCTCACCAATGCTTTGTACAATTTTAACATTACTTCCCTACTCCTATATTCAGTGCTCTGATTTATAAAGGCCAGCACACCAAAAGCTTTCTTTACCACCCTATCTACATGCAATTCCACCTTCAGGGAACTATGCACAGTTATTCCTAGATCCCTCTGTTCCACAGCATTCCTCAATTCCCTACCATTTACCGTGTACGTCCTATTTTGATTTGTCCTGCCAAGATGTAGCACCTCACACTTATCAGCATTAAACTCCATCTGCCATCTTTCAGCCCACTCTTCCAAATGGCCCAAATCTCTCTATAGACTTTGAAAATCTACTTCATTATCCACAACACCACCTATCTTAGTATCATCTGCATACTTACTTATCCAATTTTCCACCCCATCATCCAGATCATTGATGTACATGACAAACAACAGTGGACCCAACACAGATCCCTGAGGCACCCCACTGTTCCACAGGCTTCCAACCTGACAAACAACCATCCACCATTACTCTCTGGCATCTCCCTTTCAGCCACTGTTGAATCCATCTTGCTACTCCGCCATTAACACCCAAAGATTGAACCTTCTTAACCAACCTTCCATGGGGAACCTTGTCAAAGGCCTTACTGAAAGCAATATAGACAACATCCACTGCTTTACCCTCATCAATTTCCCCAGTAACCTCTTCAAAAAATTCAAGAAGGTTTGTCAAACATGACCTTCCAGCACAAATCCATGTTGACTGCTCCTGATCAGACCCTGTTTATCCAGATGCTTATATATATTACCTCTAAGTATTCTTTCCATTAATTTGCCCACCAGTGACGTCAAACTAACAGGTCTATAATTGCTTGGTAAACAATGGAACAACATGTGCAGTTCACCAATCCTCCGGCACTATTCCCGTTTCTAATGACATTTGAAATATTTCTGTCATAGCCCTGCTATTTCTACACTAACTTCCCTCAATGTCCTAGGGAACATCATGTCAGCACCTGGAGACTTATCCACTTTTATATTTTTCCAAAGCGCCAGTACTTCCTCCTCTTTGAATCTCATAGTTTCCATAGCTACTCTACATTTTTCCCTTACCTCACAGAGTTCAATATCCCTCTCATGGTGAATATCTAAGAAAAGAAATTGTTCAATATCTCCCCCATCTCTTTTGGCTCTGCAGATAGCTGTCCATTCTGGCTCTCTAATGGTCCAATTTTATCCCTCATTATCGTTTTGCTATTAATATAGCTGTAGAAACCCTTTGGATTTACTTTCACCTTTCTTGCCAGAGCAACCTCATATCTTCTTTTAGCTTTTCTAATTTCTTTCTTAAGATTCTTTTTACACTCTTTATACTTCTCTAGCACCTCATTTACTCCATGCCTCCTATAAATACTAGAAATATTAGATATCTCTCTTTTTTCGAACCAAGTGTCCAATTTACCTTGAAAACCATGGATCTTTCCAATTTTTACTATTTCCTTTCAACCAAACAGGGACATAAAGATTCTGTACTCTTACAATTTCCCCTTTAAATGTCCTCCATTTCTCTTCTACATCCTTCCCATAAAACAAAATGGCCCAATTCACTCCTTTTAAATCCTTACGCATTCCCTCAAAATTAGCCTTTCTCAATCAAAAATCTCAACCCTAGGTCCAGTTCTGACTCTCTCCATTATTATATTGAAACTAATGGTATTGTGATCACTGGTCCCGAAGTGCTCACCAACGCATACCTCCATCACCTGACCTGCCTCATTTCCTAACAGGAGGTCCAGCACTGCCCCTTCTTTGGTCGATACCTCTATGTATTGCTGCAAAAAACTATCCTGCACACATTTTACAAACTCCAAACCATCCTGCCCATTTACAGAATGTGTTTCCCAGTCTATTTTAGGAAAATTGAAATCTCCCACAATCACTACCATGTGCTTACTACTAATAACTGTGATCTTCTTACATATTTGCTCTTCCAATTCTCGCTCCCCATTTGGCGGTCTATAATACACCCCTAAAAGTGTTGCTACATCGTTCCCACTTCTCAGTTCCACCCAATTAGCCTCCCTAGACGAGCCCTCTAATCTATCCTGCCAAAGCACTGCTGTAATATCTTCTCTGACAAGCAATGCAACACCTCCACCTCTGGTCCCTCCAATTCTATCACACCTGAGACAACGAAATCCGGGAATATTTAGTTTCCAATCACAGCCCTCCTGCAACCATGTTTCACAACATATGATTGCCACAACATCATATTTCCAGGTGTCAATCCAGGCTCTAAGTTTATCCACCTTTCTTACAATGCTCCTAGCATTAAAATATACACATTTTAGAAACCTACCATCCCAAATTCTCTGTTTATTATCTTTTTCCTCTTTCTCGCCTACATTTTGGGTCCGAGTACTTCCCTTCTCCGCCTCTAGCCCCCTCTACCCGAGTCCCTCCCCCCAGCCAATCTCCCCGCCAGGATATTGGTCCCCCTCGGGTTCAAGTGCAACCCCTCCTTTTTATACAGATCATGCCTTCCCCAAAAGAGGTCCCAGTGATCAAGAAACTTGAATCCCTGCCCACTGCACCAGTCCCTCAGCCACGCATTTATCCTCCACCTCATTCCATTCCTACTCTCACTGTCACGTGGCACAGGCAGTAATCCTGAAATTGTTACTCTTTTGGTCCTTCTCCTTAACTTTCCCCCCAACTCCCTAAATTCTCCTCAATCATCCGACACCCTGGTACCAGGGAGGCAAACTACCATCCGGGTCTCCCGACTGCGTCCACAGAATCGCCTATCTGACCCTCTAACTATGGAGTCCCCTATTACAATTGCCCTCCTCTTTTTGCTACCCTTCTGAGCATCAGGACCGGTCTCTGTGCCGGAGGCCCGGCTGCTATTGCTGCCCCCAGGTGGGCTGTCCCCTCCAATCGTACTCCAATCGTATGTATTATAATGCATCAGGAGAGCAGTGGGTAATAAATATAAATATAGTTAGCATGAGGCCTGAACTAGTTCCAAGGTTAGGACCTATTTGAGTCACACTCATCTCCCTGCTACCTTCAGGTAGAAGGTACAGGATCCTGAGGACTGCAATGACCAGGTTGAGGAACAGCTACTTCCCCACAGCCAACAGGCTATTAATCTTGGCTCGGTCAAAATTCTAAACATTAATACCCCTTTATCTGTTATTTGCATTTTTCATGTGTGTATTTACATATCTAATGGTATATGGACACACTGATCTGTTTTGTAGTCAATGCCTACTATGTCCTGTTGTGCTAAGCAAAGAAAGAATTTCATTATTCTGTCAGGGACACATGACAATAAACTCTTTTGACTTGACTTTGACTTGACTTAAAGTTGCTACATCATTGCATTTTTTTATTGTCTGTGATTATCATGGAATTCAAAAAGGAGAGATAGTCATAGAGTGATACAGCGTGGAAACACGTCCTTCGGCCCAACTTGCCCATATTGGCCAACATGTCCCAGTGACACTAGTCCCACCCACTTGCCTGGTCGATATCCCTCCAAACCTGTCCTATCCATGTACTTGTCTAACTGTTTCTTAAATGTTGGGATAGTCCCAGCCTCAACTACCACTTCTGGCAGCTTGCTCCATACACCCACCACCCTTTGAGTGAAAGTTACCACTCAGATTCCTATTAAATCTTTTCCCCTTCACCTTCAGCTTATGTCCTCTGGTCCTCGATTCATCTACTCTGGGCAAGAGACTATGTGCATCTACCCGATCTATTCCTCTCATGATTTTATATAGATACAGTGAAACTATTTTCTTTGTGCGGTCTCCAGAAGAGAGCATAATAGAACTGGAATAGTCAGGAAGCTCCATTAAAACAAAAGATGGTGGAAATCTGGAATTCTCTGCCTACGATGTAATAGATGCTGGCTATACTGACAAGTTCAAACTTAAATTGATTGATATTTGTTGGTTAAGTGTATCAACGGATTTGAAACAAAGGCTGGGAAATAGAGTTGAAGTAAGATCATCCATGATAAAATTGCATAGTAGGATGCTCAAGGGACTACATTACTTCTATAACTTTAATCTAACACAGATGATGTGGCAGTAAAGATTATATATGATACCAGCAAGTCTGAATACTGCCAAGTAACATTTACAACATCACTGCATCTGGCTCTGATAACGTCATTTATTTCCCATTTGCCAAATAATAACCTTTATCCCATTTGTTTCACCTCAACCAAGATGCCGTAAGCCCTTATCACATATGCTAATATTTAGTGTGATGTTTTATTAAATATCTATTTGAAAATCCAAATATGTCCTGACCTCCATATTATATTAGCATGTGTGGTATTAATTTTTTCCTCTTTCCTTTGGAGAAGACTAGACTAGATGGGACCCATTAGGTCCCATGTTCACATGGGAGGGCTGGTTCCCCAATGCAATATTCCACCTCTCCACCAATTCCAATATTGGTGGGGGGGGGGGGAGGGGGGGGGGAGGCTTTCTGGAGACTGGTTTTCAAGGACATTGTGAGTCAAATGGATTCTTGGGCTGGCAGCTCAGTCACTCGGGCCTGGTGGGCTGGCAGCTCAGTCACTCTGGCCTGGTGGGCTGGCAGCTCAGTCACAGCTATTTCATGCAGAGTGCAGGCCACCAAATTCAGTTTCATAGCATTTCAGGCAGAGTACAGGCCACCAAATTCAGTTTCATAGCATTTCAGGCAGAGTGCAGGTCACCAAATTCAGTTTCATAGCATTTCAGGCAGAGTGCAAATGACCAAATTCAGTTTCATAGCATTTCAGGCAGAGTGCAGGTCACCAAATTCAGTTTCATAGCATTTCAGGCAGAGTGCAGGTCACCAAATTCAGTTTCATAGCATTTCAGGCAGAGTGCAAATGACCAAATTCAGTTTCATAGCATTTCAGGCAGAGTGCAGGTCACCAAATTCAGTTTCATAGCATTTCAGGCAGAGTGCAGACGACCAAATTCAGTATCATAGCATTTCAGGCAGAGTGCAGGTCACCAAGTTCAGTTTCATAGCATTTCAGGCAGAGTGCAGGCGACCAAATTCTGTTTCATAGCATTTCAGACAGAGTGCAGATTTCATAACATTTCAGGCGGAGTGCAGGCCACCAAATTCAGTTTCATAGCATTTCAGGCAGAATGCAGGCCACCAAATTCAAGTTCATAGCATTTCAGGCAGAGTGCAGGCGACCAAATTCAGTTTCATAGTATTTCAGGCAGAGTGCAGGTTTCATAACACTTCAGGCGGAGTGCAGGCCACCAAATTCAGTTTCATAGCATATCAGGCAGAGTGCAAGTCCCCAAATTCAAGTTCATAGCATTTCAAGCAGAGTGCAGGCCACCAAATTGCCAAACAACTCATTACATTGTCGTTAACGGCTAATAAATCATTTACTGCAAGTACGTAGCAGACTCATAATTCAGTTGATTCACAGCTTAGAATCACAGTTGTGGACTCTCCCTCGCGATCTTCCAGAGTGACTGACTCATGCCCAGGCATCCAGGGTTTTATAGTCCGTCCCCCCCCACCCCCCGGAAGGGGCGTTACCTTCATCGTGGTGATTGACAGCCGAGGGGAATAATCAGCTGATCTCAATATTTTTTAAACACACATAACCTTTTTTATTTTTCATCGATCGGAAAAATCCTCAGGGCTGCCTCAGCGGAGGAGGACTGTGAGTAAGATGGCCAAAGATCATAGCAATTTATGGTAGCGTTTTTTCTAAAATCAATATACAACGCAGACAGGAAGTGGTCAAGATGAGAATTTAAGTTGTATAGATGTTTGACAAACCGCACATGAAAAGCTGATGAGCAAAACTGAGTCCCTTGGAATAAGAGAATAATTGGAATAAAATGAGAGAGCCAAGATAAAATAAATAAAAATTGCTGGGGGCAAGGTATTGTCATGGATAGAGAACTGGTTGGCAGACAGGAAGCACCGAGTAGGAATTAATGGATCCTTTTCAGAATGGCAGGCAGTGACTAGTGGGGTGCCGCAGGGCTTGGTGCTGGGACCCCAGTTACTTACAATATATATTAATGATTTAGATGGGAAAATTAAATGTGACATCTCCAAGTTTGCAGATGACATAAAGCTGGGTGGCAGTGTGAGCTTTGATGAGGATGCTTTGCAGGGTTACTTGGATATGTTGGGTGAGGGGGTAGATGCATGGCAGATGCAGTATAATGTGGATAAATGTGAGGTTATCCACTTTGGTGGCAAGAACAGGAAGGCACATTATTATCTGAATGGTGTCAGATTCAGAAAAGAGGAGGTACAACGAGACCTGGGCGTGCTTGTACATCAGTCACTGAAAGTAAGCATGAAGGTACAGCAGGCAGTGAAGAAAGCTAATGGCATGTTGGCCTTCAGTGCAACAGGATTTGAGTTTAGGAGCAAGGAGGTCCTCCTGCAGTTGTACAGGGTCCTGGTAAGCCCACACCTGGATTAGTGTGTGCAATTTTGGTCTCCTAATTTGAGGAAGGACATTATTGCCATTGAGGGAGTGCAGTGTAGGTTCACCAAGTTAATTCCCGGGATGGTGGGACTGACATATGATGAAAGAATAGGTCGACTGGGCTTGTACTCACTGGAATTTAGAAGGATGAGAGGGGCTTATAGAAACATATTAAAATTCTTAAAGGATTGGACAGGTTAGATACAGGAAAAATGTTCCCGATGTTGGGGAAGTTCAAAACCAGGGGTCACAGTTTAAGAATAAGGGGTAGACCAGTTAGGACTGAGATGAGGAAATTTATTCAGTTGTGAATTTGTGGAATTCCCTGCCACAGAAGGCAGAGGAGGCCAATTCACTGGACGTTTTCAAAAGAGAGTTAGATTTAGCTCTTAGGGTAAAGAAATCAAGGGATATGGGGAAAAAGCAGAAACGGGGATGATCAGCCATGATCATATTGAATGGCTGTGCTGGCTCGAAGGTCCGAATGGCCTATTCCCGCACCTATTTTTCTATGTTTCTATGTTTCTATGTAGGGGAATCAAGAACCAGAGGGCATAGGTTTAAGGTGAAGGGGTAAAGATTTCATAGGAATCTGAGGGATACTTTTTTCACACAAAGGGAGGTGACTGTATGGAATGAACTGCTGGATGAGGTAATTGAGGCAACGTTTAAGAAGCAAATAGACAAGTACATGGATAGGACAGGTTTAGAAAGGTATGAGCCAAATGCAGGCAAATGGGACAAGTATAGATGGGACATGTTGGTCGGTATGGGCAAGTTGGGCCGAAGGGAGATTGGTAAAGATGATACTAAAAGTTTTTCATTTGCCCAACGCCTCAGAACATCATCTGGGGGACCAACATCGCAAGGGACCAGCAGAATAGATGATACTGAGTTCCTGGTTGCCTGCCACTTTAATTAACCATGTCTCTTCTGCTCCAGACTCACACTCACTCTTTGGCTTCCTGCACCATTCCAACAAGGTCCAATGTACGCTCAAGGTACAATACCGTGTCTTTTATCTAGACACATAACAGATCGCTTTCTCAGTGGCTAGGGGCAACAGTCTGAAGCCAGTCCACTTGGGACAAAAGCTTCTCATAGTTCATCAAGGCCATCTGCACAGATTAATATGGAAAGGAGAGGCCTTCCAGCAGTCGATAATGGTTCCAAGATGTCCACGTCCATCTACAAAGATTTTAAATGACATGTTGATGAACATTTGCATTGATTTTCCTTTAATGAGCATTTGACAAAGGTTAGTCATGTACAGTCATCGAATATTAACATGGTTCTCAATTAATCCATGTAATGTATTGTGCAGAGAAAATTCACATTGGAGTGACGGCCCGATCTTTGTTGCCTGCATTACCTTTCCTCACTAAGAAACATTGCGAATATTATACATGTCATATGAACTTACTCAAGCAAAATCTTGAATGCAACTGGACACAATGAGGTTTTCTTCTTAAAAATTATAGCCTCACTACAGCCAACTACACAATAGACTCCTGGCATGGCTGCCATATTATCATGGTGATGATTGCTTTTGACTTCTGATGTAAAGGTAATAACTACCTTGTCATTCTTATCCCCTAATTTTTCTGCTCTTACAAGACTCATCATGGCCACCTTTGAAGAAAGTCATATGAAGAGGGGGGGGAGGGGGTTCACATCTGAAGATGCAACATCTGTTTCATATTGTGCCCTCCCCTGAGGCTCACTTTACGCAAGAGATTAAAAGCAACAGGATTAGGTGAGAGAGCATAGTGAAATGTGATGGCTTTTCTCAGGAAAACATGTTCTGATCCAATTATTTTGAACTGAATGAAATGCAATGGTTTCACCACTTATACTTCAGTTCTGCCTCATTGGGCATCTTGAGGTGGTTGATTGGAGCAATGACTTTCTGAAGAAGGGTCTCGACCCAAAACGTCACCCATTCCTTCTCTGCAGAGATGCTTCTCGTCCGGCTGAGTTACTCCAGCTTTTTGTGTCCATCTTTTGTCTTGAATGTTTTCTCATTGCTGATTTCACTGCCATGAAATGATAGCTTCTAAAAGCATCTTTCCACCCAATAAATTCTAACCAGAAGAAAGTGTTGCCTTCCGCATTATTGATGGGGTAAATCCAATTTAGCCCTCAATAATTGGATCTATTCAATGTTATGTCCCTGAAAAAAGCCATCATATTTCCATCATGTTCATAAATTCATAAGTTCCAGGAGCAGAATTAGGCCATTCGGCACATCAAGTCTACTCCACCATTCAATCATGGCCGATCTATCTCTCTCTCTCAACCCCATTCTCCTGCCTTTGCCCCATAACCCCTGACACCCTTACTAATCACTAATGTAAAGTAATGATCTCTTGCCTAATCCTATGGCTTTCAATCCCTCGCATAAAGCAAAACTCCTGGACAAGAAACGTGGATAAAATCTTTCATTTCGGCAGGCGACCTCTCTCGTGTTCTGAGCGTCATTGGCTACTGTGCGGACTAACCAGGATCAATGTTGAGCAAATGTCTCAGGGTTGAAGATTTCAACCAGAGGTTGAACCTGCAGAATGGAGTACATCCACGAGAGCTCTTTTCAGTGCCAGAGTTTGTTATTTATACAAGGTGCCATTCCTTAGGAAGTACAGAGATTTTATGATAGTTTAAGTTATAAGATCAGAGAATGTTTTATATTCCGTGCAGATGGGCCTGCACACCAGGACATGAGGGGGAAATTAAATAATCATGATTTTACAGCCTCTTTACAAAAATCATTCCCCTCACAGGGAGACCCTTTATGCCCCTTTTTGCCAATGCCTGTCTCCTCCACTTAGTTGGGACATGAAGTGTGGATGCGAAGCTTGCATGTATTGCATTGATACAGGCAGGAGATGCAGCCTGGAATGATGTAGGCAACACAATGTCATCTTCAGGAAACCACTGGGATTTCTCATAGGAATCCAGCCACTCACATGGCTCTTTTGATATGTGCGCAGCTCCTGTTGTTCGAGATTACATTGGCTTTAGACTTCAAAGATACAGCATGGAGACAAGTCCTTCGGCTCTCCCAGTCCGGGCCGACGAGCAACCCCCGTACACTAGCACTATCCTACATGCTAAGGGCAACTTACAATTTTACCATAGTCAATTAACCCACCGACCCGTACCTCTTTGGATTGTGAGAGGAAATCGGAGCCCCCGGAGGAAATCCGCAGGTAGAATATATTCATTCCGTACAGGTAACACCCGCACACAGGATCGAACCTGGGTCTCTGGCGCTGTAAGGCAGCGACTCTGTCATCCCCTGCGCCACGGTGAGGCCTCCCAACTGGTGTGAACAAGTTAAAGACGTTTTGAACATTAAAAATAATGTATCTACTGTACTGTAATGTAATCAGTGAATATGGGAATTTGGTGGGAAAGTGGACAAATCACAGGACACTTGTCAAGACAGTTGTTAATAATGAAGAAGGGTCTCAATCCAAAACCTCACCTTTTCTCCAGAGATGCTGCCTGACCCGCTGAGTTACTCCAGCATTTAAGGGTGGCACAGTGGTAGATTTGCTGCCTTGCCTTGTTATTGTCATCAACAATAAAAATAGAGGAAGTGGAGAGGCTGTTCAGAAGACAGAAAAGCCGGAAATCACCAGTTTCCCCCTCCACTCTCAAGCTCTGTTCTGAACAACTGGCACCGGTCTACACAGACATTTTCAACCAGCCTGCTTCAAAGTCTCCACTATTGCCCCTGTACCCAAAAAGGCAAGGATTGCTGGTCCTAATGACTACAGGCCTGTCACACTGACCTCTGTAGTCATGAAAACCCTTGAAAGGCTTGTGCTGGCCAAGCTGAAAATATCATGAACCCTGCTGGACCCTCTGCGGATTGCATATCAGGCGAATAGATCTGTGGATGATGCAGTCAACCTGGGCCCGCACTTCATCCTCCAGCACCTAGACCGCCAGGGGACCTATGCGAGGATCCTGTTTGTTGATTTTAGCTCTGCATTCAACACCATTGTGCCAGAGCTACTACACTCCAAACTTTCCAAGTTGACTGCCTGAACCCCTCTGTCGGTGGATCACCAGCTTCCTGACAGACAGAAAGCAGCATGTGAGGCTGGGAAAGCACATCTCAGACCCGCAGACCCTCAGCATAGGAGCACCGCAAGGCTGCATACTCTCCCCTCTCCTCTACTCTCTCTACACCAATGACTGCACCTCCACTGACTCCTCTGTCAAGCTTCTAAAGTTTGCAGATGACACAACCCTTATTGGACTGATCCAGGATGGGGAGGAATTTGCCTACAGACAGGAAGTGTCACAGCTGGCATCCTGGTGCCATCGCAACAACTTGGAGCTCAATGCACTTAAGACAGTGGAATTGATTGTAGACTTTAGGAGAGCTCCCCCTCCCCTCACCCCACTCACCATCAACAACACCACAGTCACATCTGTGAAGTAGTTTTGGTTCCTTGGAACCATCATCTCCAAGGACCTTAAATGGCGGGCCACCATCGACTCCACAGTCAAAAAGGCATGACAGAGGATGTACTTCCTGTGGCAGCTGAGGAAGCACAATCTGCCACAGGCAATGGTGGTCCAATTCTATATGGTCATCGTAGAGTCTGTCCGCACCTTCTCCATCATGGTCTGGTTTGGCTCGGCCACCAAGTGCGACATCCGGAGGCTGCAGCGACTCGTCCGATCAGCTGAGAAGATTATTGGCTGCAACCTTTCCTCCATTGATGAACTGCACACTGCAAGGGCCAGGAAGCAAGCGGGTAAGATCATCTCTGACCCCTCTCACCCTGGCCACAAACTCTTTGAATCACTTCCCTCTGGAAGGTGACTCCAGACGGTCAAAGCTGCCACAGACAGACATAAAAACAGCTTTTTTCCATGAGTAGTAGCTCTATGCAATAACCAAAAATCTGTAGCCTTCTTTTGCTCTGGTATTTTATTTAATTCACATGTATAATCGATGATGTTTTATTAATAATATTTAATATTTTATGTGTAATTCCTAACTGTCACTGTCACTGTATGTCATGTTGTCACTTGTGGGCGGAGCACCAAGACAAATTTCTTGTACAAAGGACAAGGACAAAGGACATTTATTGTCACATACACCATTTGGTGTAGTGAAATTTGAGTTGCCATTTGCAGCACACCAATAAAAATAAGACACAACATTAAAGAAGAATTTAACATTAAACATAAAAACATCCCCCCACAATGGTTCCCACTGTGAGGGAAGGCAGCAAAGTCCAGTCCTGTTCCTCTTGTTCACCCTGTGGTCGGGGCCTATTTGAGGCCTCCGCAGTCGCTGCAACAGTGGCCCGATGTTTCAGGCCCTCTCACCGGATGATGGAGCTCCAGCCTCAGGAGAATACTTGTCAGCGGCTTGGAGTGTCTGGAACGGCCGCTTCCTTCTGGAGACCGCGGCTCCCGAAGTCCACAGGCCGCGCTGGTCGGAGCTCCGATGCTGGCGATCTTGGTGTGAGATCCCAGGCTCCGCGGTGTTCAAAGTCAGCACCACCCGCGGCTGGACGCTCCGCAACGACAGCTCCGCGATGTTGGAGTCGACGGTCACAGCACTCCGGAGCTTACCACACGGCGACCCTCGATAAGTAGCGTTGTTACAATACTTACCTTCAGCGGCGCTGCAGTCCTGCCACTGGCCGTGTGCGTGACTTTGGCGCCTTTGAGGGGGGGGGGGGGGCAAGATTAAAATGCCGTTTTCTCCTCCCTGTCCGGGATGGATTTCCTCAGGCTGCCAACGGGTGCAGAAAAATCGATCAGCCTCCCATTCTTGGAAGTTATAAAAAAAAATCGCGGGACAATTTAATTGCTGGAGTAAAATAAAAAAGCTACTTCTACCGCCCTCAAAGCCTACAACGGGATGGATCTCACGTAGGGGATAAAACACGGGGTACATCGTCTATTTTACATATAAACTGGCTTCTTTGGATGACTTTAATCAAAATTTAATTGGCAAAAATGTGATTATGGCCCCATACAAACCAGCAGTGTTTTTCCTGCCGATATGGGGTTCAAATTCACTGCAACCGCAACGTTCCAATTGATCGCATTCCTGAAGCAAGATGTTTTAAATGCCCATTTATTTACGGGAATTAAACACTAGATTCCTTCCATTTGGCCTATTAATTCATGACAATGAGATTTAAAAATCATGTTATATTGTGAATTCTTGTGTGAATGTTATTTGGACACTTAGGCTATTTAAAAATGTTAACCTTTTCTTAAGAAATGGATAGATGTTTAGATCTAGTAATTGAATTTTGTAATTAGCTACAATTAGGTAACTAATTAATTATATGCTTTAATTTCAGGTCATCCAAGTAAGATTGTTTCATATTTGTTTCAGAATGCTTCAATCTATAATAACTGAAAATTTCATTCAGTTCTCTTAATTTTTAAGAAATATATGGGCTTTTGACTGTCCTCGATCACAGCTTTTGTGTTAAGTCAATGGAAAAGCAATAGGGAACAAATTGCTAATTTCCGAGTATGAAAATGGCCGTAACTTTTTTAATACTGAAGATATGAAAGCGAATTAGGTGTCAAATTAAACTTATTTTTATGCTTTATCTTATGGGATAAATTGCAGACTTGATTTTTAAAATCTCAAAATGTTGTAACATTGCTACAATAAGGCATCACCTGCTCCGCGCTGGTACTTCAGCGCCGAGCCACCGCCGAAGCTAAAGTTCTGGCCGGTCCCGGCAGGAAACGCCGCTCCAGTCCCGTTGGTAGGCCGCGAAGAGGTGGCGAAGATGCGGCTCGGAGGAAAGACGCATCTCTGACCTGGTAGGGACTGAGAAAAAACAGTTCCCCCCTCCCCCTCCTCAACCCCCCAAATAAAAAGACTAGACCTCCAAAACAAGACTTTTTAACATACTAAAAAAAATGTTAAACGGTGAAAGGAGGGTCAGCTGCAGGCTGGGCAGCCAAACTCGACGGACCCCCATACTTGGCAAGTAACGTATTCATTCATTCATTCATTATAGCGCGTGCAGCGCCGGAGACCCGGGTTTGATCCCGACCACGGGTGCTATTGTCCCCCTGATCGAATGGGGTTTCTCCGAGATATTCAGTTTCCTCCTCCCACTCTCCAAAGACATACAGATATGTAGGTAAATTAGCTTGGTAATTGTAAAAATTGGCCCTGTGTGTATAGGATAGTGTGCGGGGATTACTGGTCGGCATGAACTCGATGGGCCGAAGTGCCTGTTTCCCTAAACAAAACTAAACTAAATTAAAGATTTTGTGTCTATCTTCAATATAAACTGGTGTTGACCAAATGTAATCAGATGGATAATCAAACCACCTTAGAATATGAATACACATACCCCTAATCTTATCTTCATGCATCCTCCTCGAGAACTTCAAGTATGATAAATGTGAACAAGGTCCAAGAAAAACGAACTGAAAATTGCCTGAAGTATTAACCAGAACAGAAGCCTATAGAATAGGTTTAGCCCTCATGCATATGAAAGGCAAATGCTGGAGTACATTAGGCATACATGGACAAGATATTTGCTTGTATATATTGCCTGCAATTAATCCAAATAAACTCTCCGTAATCATTGCATTCCAACAGCAACATGCAGCTAATGAAGTGAAGACAACCATTTCCGTATTCCTCTATAAAATACTGAATGTTCTGTTTTAGCGAAATAAAAATAATGTATGAATGGCAACCACCGTACACTGGAGTCAGCCCAAATATAACTCTCAGTCATCAGCAACACTTTAAAATTACTAACAAAAAGACAACAAGGACAATCAAAGATCTGAATTTTACTGACAAATACAGATTATTCCAATGAGATCTGCCAGCTTCTGGCTGTCAAAACTGAAGCAATACCCAGATCTGGGCAGTTGTGGTGTCAAAAGTGGACATCCAGAATCACAAGGAGTCTAGCAGTGAATCCTAGTCTTACCAGCATCGCCCACCATTAAGCTGAAGAATTGCCTCATGAATCCTGTGACAGGTCTCAAATACCCCATTGGTTTCAATTGGGATTGTAGGACAAATTAGGAGCAAAAATGACAGGACATTTTATTAAATTGTTTTGCTTTAATGTAACATTTTAAAATTAGTTTTATAATGTTTTGCCAGTACATATGAAAATGTTCCTTCCTCCTGCCTCATGAACTGCTGCCTCATAGCTTTAGCACCTCAACCTCCATCCTGATCTCTCATGCAAACTGTGAGAAGTTTTCACATTCTTCCTGTGACCACATAGGTTTTGTCTAGATGCTCTGCTTTTCTCCCACATCTCACGTCTCAAGGACGTGCAGGTTGGTTGCTTAATCAGCCACTGCAAGGTTCTCTTTGCCTGCAGGTGCGTGGCAGAATCTGGGGGGAGCATGTGGCAATGTAGTAAGAATAAAATTGCATTGGTGTAGGACTAGTGCAAACGGGTCCTTGGTGGTGGGCATGGATTCAATGGACTGAGAGGTCTATTTCTCTGCATAATTACTCTCATATGTCTTGCCTTGATACAATAGTCTCTGTCTGAGGTGAAATAGCCACAGTTAACCCATTAAATATCATTCTAGCCATTGCAGCTGGAACACCCCTGCCCCATGATGTGTTGGATGTTGAAGCATAACTGTGGTGTCTTGAGGCAAGTGACTAGTAACGTATTTTCAAGTCAGGATGGTGTGCAATCTAGATGGAAATCTGCAAACGGTGGTGTTCCCGTGCACCTGCTACCCTTACCCCCTCTCTGTGGTGGAGGTCACAGATGCGGGGGGGTACTGTTGGATAACGTGGCGAATACCCAGATCCACACACTGGTGTCATTGTGCCTCGGTGCTGGGAGGAATGAATGCTTAGGATGGTTGACAGGGTGCCAATCAAATGGGCTGATTTGGCTCAGAAGGTGACGGGCCTCCTGGGAATTCTTGGCACTGCACACATCCAGATGAGCATAGAACAGTACAGTAAAGAAACAGACTCCTTGGCCCACCATGCCTGCACCAAACATGATGCCAAACTAATTTAATCCTATCAGCTTTCCCAGCCCTCTCTGTGCGCCTGTTCATGTGTCTGTCAAAATGTCTCTTAAGTGGTGTTATCATATCTGCTCCTGTCATTTCCAATGCAGCGTATTCCAGGCAGCTACTGCTTTGTGTAAAAAAAAACTTTCTTTGTGCGTCTCCTGTGAACTATTTTCCTATCAGCTTAAAGTGAAGCCATCTGGTATTTGACATTATCACTCAGGGAAGAGGTTTCTGACTATCTACCTATGCCTATCTTAATTTTATATAGTTCTGTCGGCCAGCTCTCAGTCTCTGATGCTCCAGCGAAAACCAGCCAACAGCTAATATACTCAAATACAACTTCCTGGCGATCCCTTCTTTACCTAGTCCAAACCTTTCACATCCGTCCTGTTGTGCAGTGACCAGAACTGCATACAGATATGTCCAATACTCCAAATGTTCCTTTCCTGGACTTTTATACAGCTGCAACATGACTTTCCAACTTTTATACTTGATGTCCCAATTGATGAAGGCATGCCATATGCCCTCCTTACCACTCTATCCACTTGTATTGCCCTAAACTGCTTGTAGCTTCCCATACATTACATATGCTTCCTTTTCCAAAGCTTAAATATCTTATAATGCAAGGTTCACGAATATTGCCATCGTTAACATTCTTTCTAGAAAAATGCCAGTCCTGAATTCTAACCTGGTCTTCAAAATACCCTCCTATGCCAGCATCTCGCAAGCTACTGCCCCCAATTTCCTGCCTAATATTGTTGTAGTTAACTTACCCCCAGTTTAGCACTGTTACCCGAGGACTTTATCAATAGTTTTATCCTTATCCATGTCTCTTTTAAACCTTATGAGTGGAATGTATTCCATCATAGAAACATAGAAACATAGAAAATAGGTGCAGAAGTAGGCCATTCGGCCCTTCGAGCTTGCACCGCCATTCAATATGATAATGGCTGATCATCCAACTCCATATCCTGTACCTGCCTTCTCTCCATACCCCCTGATCCCATTAGCCACAAGGGCCACATCTAACTCCCTCTTAAATATAGCCAACGAACTGGCCTCAACTACCTTCTGTGGCAGAGAATTCCACAGATTCGCCACTCTCTGTGTGAAATCATATTACTGGTGTGTACCTTATGAACGATGGAAAGACCTGGGTGCATCATCAGGATGACCAGTTTATAGCCATGCTCTCTATGTAGCTGGTCCAGCTAAATGTCTGGCCAATGGTGAGTCCAGGATGTTGGCAATGGTAATGCTATGATAAACCATTAGGTGTCAATAATTAAAGAAGTAATAATGGCGCATTTGGATAGCAGTGAAAGGATTGGTCCAAGTCAGCATGGATTTAGGAAGGGGCAATCCTGTTTGACCAATCTTCTGTAATTTTTTGAGGATGTGACAAATAAAATGGATGAAGTGGATGTGGTGTATCTGACTTTCAGAAAGCCTTTGATATGGTCCTACACAGGAGATTAGTGGGCAAAATTAGAGCACATGGTATTGGGGGTAGGGTATTGACATGGATAGAGAATTGGTTGGCAGACAGGAAACTAAGAGTAGGACTAAACAGGTCCCTGTCAGAATGGCAGGCAGTGGTGAGTGAAGTGCCGCAAGGCTCGGTGCTGGGCCACAACTATTTACAATATATATTCATGATTTGGTATTTGGAAATAAAAGTAACACTAGCAAATTTGCAGATGGCACAAAGCTGGGTGGCAGTGTGAACTGCGAAGAGGATGCCAGGAGGTTGCAGGGTGACTTGGACAGGTTGAGTGAGTAGGCAGATGCATGGCAGATGCAGTATAATGTTGATAAATGGAAGGTTATCCACTTTGGTGGCAAGAACAAGGAGGCAAATTATTATCTCAATGTTGTCAGATTAGGAAAAAGGGAAGTGCAACGACACCTGGGTGTCCTTGTACACCAGTCACTGAGACCAAACATGCAGATACAGCAGGCAGTGAAGAAAGCTAATGGCATGTTGGCCTTCATAATGAGAGGATTTGGGTAGTGGGGTAAAGAGGTCCTTCTGCAGTTGTACAGGGCCCTAGTGGGACCACACCTGGAGTATTGTGTGCAGTTTTGGTCTTCTAATTTGAGGAAGGATATCCTTGCTATTTAGGCAGTGCAGCGTAGGTTCATGAGGTTAATCCCTGGGATGGCGGGACTGTCATATGAGGAAAGATTGGAAAGACTGGGCTTGTATTCACTGGAATTTAGAAGGATGAGGGGGATCTTATAGAAACATATAAAATTATAAAAAGGACTGGACAAGCTAGATGGAGGAAAAATGTTCCCAATGTTGGGGGTGTCCAGAACCAGGGGCCACAGTCTAAGAATAAAGGGGAGGCCATTTAAAACTGAGATGAGAAAAAACTTTTTCTCCCAGGGAGTTGTGAATTTGTGGAATTCTCTGCCACAGAAAGAAGTGGAGGCCAAATCATTAGATGAATTTAAAAGAGTTAGGTAGAGCTCTTGTATCTAGCGGGATCAAGGGGCATGAGGAGAAGGCAGGCACGGGTTACTGATTGTGGATGATCAGCCATGATCTCGATGAATGGCGGTGCTTGCTCGAATGGCCTCCTCTTGCACCTATTTTCTATGTTTCTATATATCTATTTTCTGGCCCATTATAATGAAGTTTGCCGAAACTTTCTCGGGAAGATTTCTTTCCCTCTATTGATTGACCCAGCAGCTAGTTCCCTTTGCAGCAGAGTATTGTGCTCCCATTTAGCATTCAAGTTAGTGTCTAGACAACTGTCACCAAACAAGAAGGGTCTTGTTTGGAAGAAGGGTCTCGACCCGAAACGTCGCCTATCTCCTTCACTCCTTAGATGCTGCTGCACCCGCTGAGTTTCTCCAGCTTTTTGTGTAACCCTGTCACCAAACAATAGTCAGTGGTGATAGACATAAAATGCTAGAGTAACTCAATGGGTCAGGCAGCATCTCTGGAGTAAAGGAATAGGTGGCATTTTGGGTCGAGTCCCTTCTTCAGTCTGAAGAACGGTCTCAACCCTAAACATCACCTATCCCTTTACTCCAGAGATGCTGCCTGACCTGCTGAGTTACTGCAGCATTTTATGCCTATCTTTGGTGCAAACCAACATCTGTATTTCCTTCATGCAAAATATTCAATGGTGCACTGTTATCCTCTTCTGTGGTAATAATTTTGTTACATTCTCCCCTTGTGGGATGGATACGGCTTATTTTTCAAGATTAGATGAAGATAATTCCTGAATTTCTATTGTTTGAAAACAGCAGCCACCTAGCAAGGAATAGATTTAAGTCAAGGAGACTCTCTGAAGCCTATCACTCGAACTTGTGTCAAGCAGCTCAGATATTTTGAGTTGATGGCATGAAATCTAGTCAACACATCAGGTCTAACAAAATAATTGATCAGAAGTCCAACCCTTGAAGGTACAGGTTTCCCCCTAAAGTATAAATATTGGACCACTTTATCTACATCCACTTTATCTACATCTTGGTCCCAAAACATCGCATCACTAGTTAAGAGAGCACAGCAGCATTTGCACTTTCTGCGCCGGATGAGAAGAGCTCACCTCCCCCATCCCATCCTCACCCCTTTCTACAGGGGCACCATAGAGAGCATTTTGACCAGCAGCATCTCTGCCTGGTTTGGGGACTGTAAAGCCTCCGACTGGAAGTCCGTGCAGAGAGTGGTGAGGACGGCTGAAAAAATCATCGGGACTTTTCTTTTAATCCGGGACAACGTGCAAATGTTGCTTGTCCAAGGCCAACAGCATTATAAAAGACCCCACACATCTCCATCATGGACATTTCACTCTGCTGCCCTCGGGCAAAAGGTATCGCAGTATAAGGAGCAGAATGGCCAGGTTTTGCAACAGCTTCTTCCCCCGAGCTATCAGACTTGAATTCCATATAATGTGCCGTCACTATTATCTATTTTATTTTTTAATCTATTTTATCTTTTTATCCATTTTATCCTTTTGTTGTTTTATGTCGCACGGTGAGCCAGATGCAATGAAATTTCGTTCAGATTTGCATTTGTTGGTGTATTTTTTAATGACAATAAAGTCTTTGATTGATTGATTGATTGATTGATCGACATAGAAAGTTTATAGAACAACCACAGACTCTCCTTGTAGTATTTGTTGTGCGGTGCATTCAGTGAACCATATCACAGACTTCTATCTGAAGCTGTGCACTGTATCATGAAGAGACTGAGACAATCCAATTAGCTGACACGAATATTATCAAATAGCTTCAACCCATGTCTTTGTTGCCATATGCAAAAGATATAGCAAAACTGACAATATGTATTTACTTCACAAAACTTTTTCTCTGTCTCTGTAATTTTCATTTTCATTTTCACATCAATTGTTCAGAAATAGTGCCTTGAAAATTATTATTCAAGAATAGTTCTCATTAGCAAGCAACACAAATTATATAACTCACCTGTGATGTTGTTTCATGTTCACTTGCTTCAGCAGAAATCTAATATCAAGTTTCAGAGTATTATGTTATCCGCCAACCCCGTCTTTAAATGTCAACATTTTTATAATAATCCTAAAGCAAAACACTTAGAATTATCCCCCCAAATATCGTTGGTTTCACAGAAGCAAGAAACAGCTTTGATTATTGAAGGAAATGAAACAAGCCCGATCTTGTAAACGACCTTAAAACTGTCAACAACAAATGTTCAAAGAAACAGCGAAGGTTGCATAAGTCTTTAAAGACCAAATCGAATAAATATCAAGATATAACACAACCCTTTACAAATGCCATAGGCCTCTTGACAAAGTCAAGGACGCATTTTTTCTTGACAAGTAAAGCAAACATGATGAATTCATATCTCAGCCAAGGATTGTTTCAAATATGGATTAAAAATGTATTTTTGGCACAGATACAATTAACATTTTGAGGCTATACAACAACAGTAGTCATATTTTAAAGAAAACGTTTGGACATGTAGCTATTTGCAACACTTTAATAACAAGACATACCAATTAATCTATCGTAATGTTTTAAATTAAAACATCCACATTGTGCCTGGGGTCCGAGAACATAAAATGCGTGCATTTGGTGGAAATATAGTAACACAGAAGAGAAAAAATGTGAAGAGGTCATATCTGAATCAGAGAATACATGCAGGCAAGTAGAATGTAGAATTACAAAATTACTGCAGATGCTGTAAGTACTCAGCAACTCTGTACACTATCTCAGTGTACTACTGCTATACACTTGCACTGTTTCTAAGATGGTTTTGTAAAAGGTGTCAGGGGTTACGGGGAGATGGCAGGAGAATGGGGTTGAGTGGGAAAGATAGATCAGCCATGTTTGAATGGCGGAGTAGACTCGATGGGTGGAATGGCATAATCTACTTTTATCACTTATGAACACTTATGTAGTTGGTATCTAAGTGCTTATCAATAATGATACTGGTCTTCTTCTTCTTGCGTATTGCGTGCAAAGCCGAAAGTTGGAGGACAACTTGTTCTATTTGATCTTATTTGATTGTGTTCACAGGGTTGATTGCATTCGTCGAAACAGGGCGGGCCACGTGAAGGTTGTAATCTCCCACCCCATGATACTGGTAGTGACCGAAAAGAAAAATCAAGTTCACTGTATCAAGATAGATGTCACAATGAAGCAGGCACGGAAATCGCTATGAAAACATGGGGTGGGGGGGGGGGGGAAGACAATTTCTTGGCGCAGCCTCGTGCATGCGCACACATGCGAGGCTTCGGCCATGGGCCCTGTGGACAATAACATCGGAAGCTGACCTGGTTGGTGACCGACTCCGAAATCCAGCAACAGCAACTTCATCCGCCATCGTGGGGCTTGAATCGGCCCGTTCATGGGGCCTTTCATCAGCCGGCACGAGGCTTCAACATTTGGAGCCTCGATCGCCTCAATCGCCTCAATCGCCTCGATGCAGCAGTTTGATTTTAAGCTGCACCAGCTGCTGAAATGCCCTGCGAACACGCCGATTCAGCCCTTAGAAAGCGTCTGATAAAGTCCAGATTACGTCCCCCACCGTCCCCCCCAGCATTTGTGCTCATGCAATAACATACCATTGAACAAGCGAACCATAAGGTGTCTTTTGAGAGAGTGTGGTTGGAGTTTTTTCTGCACAAATGTGGAAATCCCAATCTTAATTCCTGAATTCCACCAGCAATTGCCCTCCACCCCAGGTATGGAGTTCAACAGTGGGACAGGAGCTTGCTGAAAATCCCCAGCTCTTCTGCAGGGAAGAGTGTCACAGAATGGTTTGATTAGTTATAGCTGGTGCTGTGCTTACTCTAGAGTGCTTAATTTTGTTTAAAATGTTCAAATGTTATTTGAGGATTTTCCTTTTTTTTAAATTGTTATTGATTTTAAAATGTAGCATTTGTGCATTTATTATAATAGTTTTGCGTATTTTATCAAATACCTGGGATTTACAAAAGTATAAAAAAAGTGTAGACAGCTTTAACATGGGAAACCGATCTTTGCCTCCTTCTGAAGATTTGCAGTGGAGTTTCATGGCCGATGTTCTTGCCCACCCAAGGTTCTCTGTTATGTTGTCTGAGGTCCATAAGCGACATCGCTCTTAGCCATCCGTTTCCACGATTAGCAACGGTGGCAGCCAAAGGCAAAGTGGTGGAGTTACTGCCTTACATTGTACAGAGACTCGGGTTCAATCCTGACTATGGGTGCTGCTGTATGAAATTTGTACATTCTTCCATTGAACGACATGGGTTTTCTCTGAGATCTTCGGTATCCTCTGAAATCTTCGGTTTCACAGTTATAACACAATAACACAGTTATTATTACTGCAGCAGTAGAGTAGCTGCCTTACAGCACTTGCTGCGCCAGAGACCCGGGTTCAATCCCGGCTACGGTGGCTGGCTGTACGGTGTTTGTATGTTCTCCCCGTGACCGCATGCGTTTTCTCTGAAATCTTCGGTTTCCTCCCACACTCCAAAGATGTATAGATTTGCAGGTTAATTGGCGTGGTGTGTGTAAATTGTCCCCACTGAGTGCAGGATAGTGTTAATGCGCAGGAATCCCTGGTATGTGCACACGGTGGGCTGAAAAGCCTGCTTATGTGTTGTTTCTCTAAACTAAACTCAACTAATGGGGATCCAGATCATGTAAATTCAGAGCATTGGGCATGTAAGTGGTGAATGGTGACTTTCAGCTCCACGCAACAAAATCTGGAGGTGAACACGTGGACTAACTTTGAATAACTACGAAGATTGTGAATTTGTTGGCATGTAGGAATTGAACAGATGTTGGCCTTGGCAGTGATGATAAAAGGAGCTGGAAATATGTCTACAATGGAATTTTATACACATATTGGAGAAAAAACTTGAGATTATTGGAAAAGCTTCAAGAATCTAATTGAATGAGGTGAATGTGTCAACACCAACATCACCTGAGGGTTGTCAGTATTGCAAGTTTAGGATTCATCTCCTAGATAGTTCTGCATAAAACTCAAATGAAAAATGTGAACATTAAAAATAACAATATGCTTATTGAATTTTCTTTGCAAGGTTTGTTTCTCAGTTCTATAGATATTGTTAATAGTAATAATGACCAGTTGCGATGGTTGGCGACAGAATGTCATGTGATGCAACTGTAGTGAATTAACTGAACCTAAAAAGATTTGTGTGATGGAAGATCAACAGTGATGGCTGCTAAATACAGGAATCATGTTTAGATGCTCTGCTATTTATGATGTCTTATTAAAACTCAATAAACACTGCATTGAGGGAACACACGTGAGGACAATAAGATGGGGAAAGAGACTGGAAAGAGATTTGAGGAACAGACTATAAGGGATCAAAGAAAACAGGTTGATATTCAGAAGAGAGATTGCCGAAGGCCCTTGTATCCTTATCATTTAGACATTCAAAATAGTTGGAGGGTTCAGCTACAGAGAGTGAAACATATTTGAGTTAATCCAACCAAATCAAGCCTACCAGTCGTACGTACCTCAGATGGAAGTAACCAACTATAACTCATTTATTATAAAGAATTTATGGATAACAAGATTATTAAAGGCAGCATGTAACAAATACCTATATAATGGGCCTGTCCCACTTAGGCGATTTTTTCAGCAACTGCCGGCGACTGTCATAGTCACAGCAGGTCGCCGAAAAACCGGCGACTGGACCCCCCTACAACAATGTCTACAATAATATCTACAACAACCTACCACCTAGTCGACGTCAAGCTACGGCAAGCTACCGCCAACCGGCGACCCATTATGACGTCCATCTACGACCATACCTATGTCCACCCGCGACAAGCTACGACAATGTAAGACGATTCAGACGCCGGTACCTGTCGCCGGTTGACATAGGTAGTCGCCAATGGAATTCACCGAGATCAGCACCGGAGACAACCTATGTCATCCTGATGACAACCTACGTCAGGAGAAGTCAAGCTTCGACAAGCCCACGGTCGCCGAAAAGTTTTGAACATTTGAAAATCAGGGACAGGGGGTTAAAGGCCCTGTCCCACTTTCACGACCTCTGCCGAGTTTGCCCTTGACTCATACTCGCAGCATGGTCATCACGAGGTCATAAGAGGTCATAGGAGGTCATAGGTAGGTTGTGATGGTAGTCATAGGTACGCGTGGCATCAAGTAAGTTGGGGCGTTATTCTAGCCTGATGAAAAATGTCAACGAGTAAAAAAGGCTGTGAATTAGGTCATGAAAGTGGGATAGGCCCTTGTCAAAAGCTGAATGTGCTGCAGTATAGAATCAAAATGTACAGGATCAAAACTTAAAGTCAGGCAAAACATCTGGGGGGGGGGGGGCTTGAGATCCTTGGTGGATGTCAGGTAGATGCAGAAGCACTGGTTGAACGCATGGCTCAGGGAGAGGGTGAAGTGGAGTTGAGATTCTTGTCATATCTGGATCTATAATTTCAACCAAAATATTTATTAAACAGGGTGAATATTTGAGTCCCTATAATGAAGGCTTGCTGATGCTACTATGCAGTGCTGAAGGAGTGCTTTCCTGGCAGAAGATTCAGACAAAGAATTAAACTGAGGTTGATGCTAAAGATCTTATGGCATCTGGTGGAGGTGTTGCATTGCTTGTCAGAGAAGATATTACAGCAGTGCTTTGGCAGGATAGATTAGAGGGCTCATCTAGGGAGGCTATTTGGGTGGAACTGAGAAGTGGGAACGGTGTAGCAACACTTTTAGGGGTGTATTATAGACTGCCAAATGGGGAGCGAGAATTGGAAGAGCTAATATGTAAGGAGATAGCAGATATTAGTAGTAAGCACAAGGTAGTGATTGTGGGAGATTTCAATTTTCCAAAAATAGACTGGGAAACACATTCTGTAAATGGGTTGGATGGTTTGGAGTTTGATAAATGTGTGCAGGATAGTTTTTTGCAGCAATACATAGAGGTATCGACCAGAGAAGGGGCAGTGCTGGACCTCCTGTTAGGAAATGAGGTAGGTCAGGTGACGGAGGTATGCATTGGTGAGCACTTCGGGACTAGTGATCACAATACCATTAGTTTCAATATAATTATGGAGAGAGTCAGAACTGGACCTAGGGTTGAGAATTTTGATTGGTGAAAGGCTAACTTTGAGAGAATGCGTAATGATTTAAAAGGAGTGAATTGGGACATTTTGTTTTATGGGAAAGATGTAGAAGAGAAATGGAGGACATTTAAAGGGGAAATTGTAAGAGTACAGAATCTTTATGTCCCTGTTCGGTTGTAAAGGATATAGTAAAAATCAGAAAGAGCCATGGTTTTCAAGGGAAATTGGACACTTGGTTCGAAAAAAGAGAGATATCTACAATAATTATAGGAGGCATGGAGTAAATGAGGTGATAGAGGAGTATAAAGAATGTAAAAATAATCTTAAGAAAGAAATAAGAAAAGCTAAAAGAAGATATGAGGTTGCTTTGGCAAGAAAGGTGAAAGTAAATCCAAAGGGTTTCTACAACTATATTAATAGCAAAAGGATAATGAGGGATAAAATTGGACCATTAGAGAGCCAGAATGGACAGCTATCTGCAGAGCCAAAAGAGATGGGGGAGATATTGAATAATTTCTTTTCTTCGGTATTCACCAAGGAGAAGGATATTGAACTCTGCGAGGTAAGGGGAAAAAGTAGAGTAGCTATGGAAACTATGAGATTCAAAGAGGAGGAAGTACTGACACTTTTGAAAAATATAAAAGTGGATAAGTCTCCAGATCGTGACAGGATATTCCCTAGGACATTGAGGGAAGTTAGTGTAGAAATAGCAGAGGCTATGACAGAAATATTTCAAATGTCATTAGTAATGGGAATAGTGCCGGAGGATTGGCGTACTGCGCATGTTGTTCCATTGTTTAAAAAGGGTTCAAAGAATAAACCCAGCAATTATAGACCTATTAGTTTGATGTCAGTGGTGGGCAAATTAATGGAAAGGATACTTAGAGATAATATATATAAGCATCTGGATAAACAGGGTCTGATTAAGAACAGTCAACATGGATTTGTGCCTGGAAGGTCATGTTTGACAAATCTTCTTGAATCTTTTGAAGAGTTTTCTAGGGAAATTGATGAGGGTAAAGCAGTGGATGTTGTCTATATGGATTTCAGTAAGGCCTTTGCAAGGTTCCCCATGGAAGGTTGGTTAAGAAGGTTCAATCTTTGGGTGTTAATGGGGGAGTAGCAAGATGGGTTCAACAGTGGCTGAATGGGAGATGCCAGAGATTAATGGTGGATGGCTGTTTGTCAGGTTGGAAGCCGGTGACCAGTGGGGTGCCTCAGGGATCTGTGTTGGGTCCACTGTTGTTTGTCATGTACATCAATGATCTAGATGATGGGGTGGAAAATTGGATAAGTAAGTATGCAGATGATACTAAGATAGGTGGTGCTGTTGATAATTAAGTAGATATTCAAAGTCTACAGAGCGATTTGGGCTATTTGGAAGAGTGGGCTGAAAGATGGCAGATGGAGCTTAATGCTGATAAGTGTGAGGTGCTACATCTTGGCAGGACAAATCAAAATAGGACGTACATGGTAAATGATAGGGAATTGAGGAATGCTGTGGAACAGAGGGATCTAGGAATAACTGTGCATAGTTCCCTGAAGGTGAAATCACATGTAGATGGGGTGGAAAGAAAGCTTTTGGTGTGCTGGCCTTTATAAATCAGAGCATTGAATATAGGAGTAGGGAAGTAATGTTAAAATTGTACAAAGCATTGGTGAGACCAATTCTGGAGTATGGTGTACAATTTTGGTCGCCTAATTATAGGAAGGATGTCAACAAAATAGAGAGAGTACAGAGGAGATTTATTAGAATGTTGCCCGGGTTCCTGCAACTAAGTTACAGAGAAATTTTGAACAAGTTAGGTCTTTATTCTTTGGAGCGCAGAAGGTTAAGGGGGACTTGATTGAGGTCTTTAAAATGATGAAAGGGATAGACAGAGTTAACGTGGATAAGCTTTTCCCATTAAGGGTAGGGAAGATTCAAACAAGAGGGCATGACATGAGAATTAAGGGACAGAAGTTTAGGGGTAACATGAGGGGGAACTTCTTTACTCAGAGAGTGGTGGCTGTGTGGAATGATCTTCCAGCAGAAGTGGTGGAGGCAGGATCGATTTTAACATTTAAAAGTAAAGTGGATAGGTATATGGATGGGAAGAGAATGGAGGGGTATGGTCTGAGTGCAGGTAGATGGGACTAGGGGAAAATAAATGGTCGGCACGGACTGGAAGGGCCGAGAAGGCCTGTTTCTGTGCTGTAATTGTTATATGGTTATATGGTTATCTATACTATCACGAAAACTCTCATCATGACCACTTCCGGTCTGTGTTATAATTAAATTTGTGCAAAAACGCTACCCTATATCGCTAGGATTTTTGTGCCACTGTACTCACCGCTCTCCTCTGCTCCCAAGGCACCAAGTTTTGTTCTGACCGGTTATATAATATGAGAAAAGTTATGAAGGTTTAAACAATCGTGAGATCAGCAGATTGGTCTTCTCACCTGTCACTCACCATGAAGGTAATTCCCCTTCCGGCACCCGTTTTACCCCTCCCCCATTCCTCCTCCTTCCCCCCCCTCCCCCCCCCCCCCCCCCCCCCCAAGCTGTGCAAGGGGATTATTTCTGGTATCTGATTATTTTTCATGTATCAGTCACTTTAACAAAAAATGTCACATTTCTGTTTGTGAAACCTTGCTGTTTTTAAACTGTCTCCTACATTTCCTACCATATTATAGTGGCTGCATCTTAAAGTACTAGAGATGGATACAAAATGCTGGAACAACATAGGGTATCAGGCAATATCGCTGAAGAAAAGGAACAGGTGACGTTTCGTTCAAAACCCTTCAGACCCCTTGCCATAGAGGGGGTACAGAGAAGATTCACCAGACTGATTCCTGGGATGTCAGGACTTTCATATGAGGAAAGATTGGATAGACTCGGTTTGTACTCGATGGAATTTAGAAGATTGAGGGGGGATCTTATAGAAACCTACAAAATTCTTAAGGGGTTGGACAAGCTAGATGCTGGAAGATTGTTCCCGATGTTGGGGGAGTCCAGAACAAGGGGTCACAGTCTAAGGATAAGGGGGAATTCCTTTAGGACCGAAATGAGGAAAACATTCTTTACACAGAGAGTGGTGAGTCTCTGGAATTCTCTGCCACAGAAGGTAGTTGAGGCCAGTTCATTGGCTATATTTAAGAGGGCGTTAGATGTGGCACTTGTGGCTAAAGGGATCAGGGGGTATGGAGAGAAGGCAGGTACGGGATACTGAGTTGGATGATCAGCCATGATCACATTGAATGGCGGTGCAGGCTCGAAGGGCCGAATGGCCTACTCCTGCACCTATTTTCTATGTTTCTATGTTTCTATGACCCGCTAAGTTTCTCCAGTACTTCAAGTCTATGTAGATATGTATGTATGTATCCAGTACTTCAAGTCTATGTAGATATGTATGTAAGTCTATGTATACATATAGATATGTATATAGCGCTGCAGAAACTGTGCACCTTATCCCCTCCCCCCCCCCTTTTTATCTTGTTTTTGCACTGAGTAGGAGCAGTTTTTAATCTCACTGTACATGTGTATAGTGACAATAAAAAGGCATTCTGATTCTGATTCTGATTCTCTATCTCTGGTGTAAACGTGCATCTACAGTTACTACACTAAAAGTACCACATTTTCTGCAAGATGCTGTGTGTAGGTAAGGATTTTTTACTTGAGGCACACTTTGGACACGTCTTCGATAGAGACAAAATGCTGGCGTAACTCAGTGGGCCAACGACAATAGGTGCAGGAGTAGGCCATTCGGACCTACGAGCCAGTACCGCCATTCAATGTGATCATGGCTGATCATCCACAATCAGTACCCTGTTCCTGCCTTCTCCCCATATCACCTGAATTTGCTATCTTTAAGAGCCATATCAAGGTCATGCTGCATCTCAGGAGTAAAGAAATAGGTGACCTTCCTCAGACTCCTTTGGACACAGTTTGAGGACCTTATCGGTTTCCCTTACTCTCTGCTGCCTGTTATTCAACCAACCTCCTCGCCTTAACTCACCATTTAGGTGGTTAAACTCTACAAAAACCACATGCAGGGAACTGAAAGTGCCAGTCTGAAAAAAAAAGCTCTTAACGTTTTGAACTTCAATACAAGCCCCCCTAATGTTTGCACCAAACTGGACTCTATTTTAAAATCATTCCTCCCAAGCTTTAAAATACCAGCATCCTTCAAGCTTCAACTTTAACTAACAGTTCGTTTATCAAACGCCTTCTGGAACTCCACGCGAATAACATCCATTGACCAGGCAGGCCTTTCATCTTTGTACAGATCCTCCCGAAAACCCTTATGGTAATTTTAGAGGTCGGAATGTGGGATATTTTTATGAAGCTTGAGAGAATCATTTTTTAATTGTCAGGTTTGGTGCTAGCTATAGGGTGCCTGTGTTTGAAGTTTAGAAGCTAAAGAGCTTTTGTAACGTGGCACTTCGATGTCAGGTTCCCTGCTGTAGGGTTCCTGCTATGCAAGTACTTGCAGAAAATGGTTCCATAAATTCTTCATGGAATGGGAACTACAAGGCTGTAAATACTGTAGTCCTTACAGAGTAATTCAACCTAATCAGCTTCCGCTTTTCGATGTTAAGCTGTCCACACAGTCTGGGTAATTGGCTCCAGTGCACAAGATCAGGCTGAGAAAATGGACGAAGTGTTATACATAGCATAGTGTTAGACATAGCATAAAGTAGATAGCACTGTCGACATTAGTTCTTCCTAGATGAATCCAAAGAGAGATTGAAAAAAGACTTTGTGAATAGAGATAGCTTAATGATTGCAACCTCATTATATTAACGTAAACCAGCATTGAGAGAATTGCTATGTCACTCTTAAAGAAGAATAAATCATCAACAACAACAAAATACACAAAGTGCTGGAGTGACTCAGCGGTGAGGCAGCATCTCTGGAGAACACGGATAAGAAAAGTGTGTGTGTGCGGGGGTAGAAAGGGGGAAGAGTTTAGTTTTCTAAAAACTAAAGAATTCAGTGTTGATACCATTGGGCCCAAGTGTAATTATGAGGTGCTGTTCCTCCAATATGTGTATGGCTTCACTTTGGCAATGGAGGAGGCCCCAGTATGGAAGGGTCACTGTGGGCATGGAAAGACTCATTTTCCCATTTCTGTGCTGACCCTTCTGTCCTGGGCCTCTTCCATTGCCAGAGTGAGGCCGCAAATAAACTGGAGGAACAGCACCTCCCATTCCGCCTGGTTAGCTTACAACACAATGGCACAAACATTGCATTCTCCAGTTTTAGGTAACTAACCAACCCCCCCCCCCCCCCCCTCCCCCCCGTGTCCCACCTGGACTTGCAAACATTTATTTCCTCCTCTTCCACTTCCACCTACAGTCCTTCCTTTTGCTTCACAATTTGCAACTCTTCAGTCCTTTTCATCCCTGGCCTTCTGGTCATTTGTCCAACTATCTACCTATTAACCCCCCTTCCTCTCCCTCCTCACCTGCATCCACCTATCACTTGCCAGACTTGGTCCTGCACCCACCTCTCTTCTGACTTCCCAGTGGCCCCCAGCACCACAAACAGTCTGAAGAAGGGATCCGACTCGAAACGTCATTTTGTCCAAGGATGCTGGCTGAGCCACTGAGTTATTCCACCACTTTGTGTCAGAATCAGAATCAGAATCAGATTCAGTTTGCCTTTTATTGTCACTATACACATGTACAATGAGATTAAAAACTGCTCCTACTCAGTGCAAAACAAAACAAAAAAGGGGGGGGGGGGGGATAAGGTGCACAGTTTCTGCAGTGCTGTATACATATCTATAAAAAGACAATGGATAAATAGAATGGATAATAGGATTCCTATATCCAGTATGGGTTATTGCACATATTGGAAATTACAGTTACAGTACAAATTACAGTAGGTGGATAGATGAAAGTCCGGGGGTTAGGCTGTGAGTCAGTGCATGTGTGAGTTCAGGGAGATAATGTATTTTGGAAAGAAACTGTTCTTGAGTCTATTTGTCCTTGTGCTGATGCACCTATAGCGCCTCCCTGAGGGTAGCAGGTTGAACAGGCCAAATGCAGGATGGGAGCTGTCCTTGATAATGTTCTTCGCCCTGCTGAGGCAGCGGGAGGTGTAAATGTCGATCAGAGAGGGGAGAGGGCAGGCGATTATCTTCTGTGCTGACCAAACTACCCTCTGAAGCCTCTCCCTGTCTGCCATGGTGCAGCTGCCGTACCATGCTGTAATGCAGTATGTCAACAGGCTCTCAATGGACGAGCGGTAGAAGGTCAGCAGCAGGTTGGAGTCTAGGTTGTGCTTCCTGAGGACCCTCAGGAAGTGCAGCCGCTGCTGAGCCTTCTTGATGACCGCTGTGATGTTGTCTGTCCAGGAGATGTCAGCGGAGATGAGGACGCCGAGAAACCGGAAGGTGTGGACCCTCTCCACACACTCGCCGTTGATGTATAAGGGGGCTAAGTCGGTGCTGTGCTTCCTGAAGTCGACAATGAGCTCTTTGGTTTTCTTGGTGTTCAGAGCCAGGTTGTTTTCTGAACACCAGGCTGTCAACTTCAGGACTTCCTCTCTGTAGGCTGCCTCATCTCCCCTTGAGATGAGTCCGACTACTGTAGTGTCGTCAGCAAACTTGACGATTCGGTTGTTGTTGTGGGCCGGACTACAGTCGTGGGTGTAGAGACAGTATAGGAGGGGGCTTAGCACACAGCCCTGCGGGGAGCCGGTACTCAACATGCGAGTGGAGGAGAGGTGGGGGCCGAGTCTCACAGTCTGGGGCCGGTTGGTGAGGAAGTCCTTTATCCAGGCACATGTGAGAGTGGGGAGGCCGAGAGTGACCAGTTTGTCGATGAGAATGTCCGGAATGATAGTATTGAAAGCTGAGCTGTAATCCACAAAGAGCATCCGAATGTAGCTCTGCCCCTGCTCCAGAGTGGAGAGCTATGGTGATGGCGTCTTCTGTGGACCTGTTTGGGCGATAGGCGAACTGGTGGTGGTCGAAGTCTGGAGGGAGATAGTCCTTGATGTGCTGGAGGACCAATCTCTCGAAGCACTTCATGATTACCGGAGTGAGGGCCACGGGCCGGTAATCGTTTAGGCTGGTGATGGGAGACTTCTTCGGCACTGGGACGATTGTGGCTGATTTTAGGCAGGACGGGATAACTGCCTGGTCCAGGGAGAGATTGAAGATTCTGGTGAATCTTCAGTATCAGATTCAGTGTCTCTTAAACCTTAAGCTATAAGCCTTAACGAAATCCACATAGAGTATATAAACTGTACTATCCTCATCCATACACCTTGTTAGCTCTTGCATTAGCTACCTGAATTTTCAATGACTTCATGCTAACTTCTGCATTGGTGATTATGCCCATTATATAATAATATATAATGGGCATAATCAGTAATTTAATAATTTAAAATCAGTAGTTATTTCAGATGATTATCCGACTTACAGAGAAAAAAATTGAATAGAGAAAAATAAAATTCTAGAAAAAAAGAGCAGTTCGGGCGGCAACTCTGGTGAAAGAAAATGCATCTCAGGTCAACCGTCTTCCAGCAAAAATGTTCAATTTTATTTCAGAATTATGGCATATGCATGGATTTTTATTCCAATGCTTTTGCCTATGAACTTAAAATTATAAACCAATTTTAACTTCTGCTGCTGCCTTTTTAGGAAAGAAATATTACCTTTCCTCTGACACAGTGTTTTATAAGTTGCCTGAAGTGCTTTGAGGTTTCATTTGATTTCATCTGACACTCCTGTATTAGTTAAATTGTGAGAGGTCAAATAAATTCTCAATGACGTTCTGCCATATTGTGATTAATCTTGCAGATAAAACCCCCGTAATATAACTGAAGCAATTATCTGAATTCATGAAATATTATTTAATTCTGGAAACAGTTTTTAGCCCATTCATTAAACTGACTAAAGTTATTGGTCATAGAAACTGATGATTGCAGCACCATAACTGTATTCAAGATTGATGAATCTTTAATGAAGTAAAACTTCATTGTTCAATGAATAAAATAATCTTAGAACATAGACCATAAAACAATGTAGCACAGGGTGTGAGCCTTTTGACCCACCATGTTTGTGTTGACCATGATGCCAATCTAATCCGATCCCACCTTAATTGCTTAATGGTTTCTTTGGTGTCACCTGTACAGATGTACAGTGAAGTGCTTGTTCCGCATAGTACGCGTCACATCATACCATACAGGAATACAATAGATCGTCTTGGAGCAACATATAGAGAGTCGCCATGTTCTGGCACATCCTTGCAAATTCCAAGTCTGATCTGGAGCTAAGGAGATATACAAATTATTTTATTTGTCAAATTAAGGCCCGATGTGCTGGGTCCACTAGGTGAATGCAGTGGGCATTGGATCGCTCTGGCTCAGTGTGATCTGTTGGCCCCATCTGCCACCGCTTCGTACAGTTGCCGTAAGTTGTGTTCAATATACTAGCTTAACTGACTGCTGTGCCAGGACTCCAGGGCCTGAGCTATGGGGAGAGACTGAGCAGGCTAAGTCTCTATTCCTTGGAGCACAGGAGGGTGAGGGGTGAACTTATAGAGCAGTACAAAATCATGAAGGGAATAGATCGGGTATATGCACAGAGTCTCTTGCCCAGCCTAGGGGAATCGAGAACCAGAGGACAACGGTTTAAGGTTAGGGAGAATAGATTTAATAGGAACCTGATGGGCAACCATTTTCACACAAAGGGTGGTGAGTGTATGGAACAAGCTGACAAATTAGATAGTTAAGGCAGGTACTATCGTGACGTTTAAGAATATTTCTGACATGAAAATTGATAGGACAGGTTTAGAGGGATATGGGCCAAATGCAGGCAGATGGGAATAGTATAGATGAGATATGTTGGTCTGTTTCCACACTGTATCACTCTATGACTCCATCAGCTACCTCAGCCAACACTGTGACTTGAGACCACCAGCCTCCAGTACCCTTTTGCTTCCATGCACCAAGGTCACCATGTCCCATTTCCTGAGCTAATTGTGGAACCTTAGGGCACTTTCCGAGGGTGCGGGAGGTGAATTTGCAGACAGTTCATGGCTGCTGATTTTCCCCTTCTCCTTCCATTCCTACCATCACAGTGGAGCGTGCAGCAGACTTGGGGAATGGGGAACTCCACAGTGTGCAAACTCCACACATGCAGCACAGGAAGTTAGGATGAAATCCAATTGCTTGAACTGTGTGTCCTATTTGCTTGCACATGGTCTGTATCCCTCTACTCCAAGGGTTCCCAACCTGGGGTAAATTTACTCCCAGGTGGTAAATTTTGCCAACCCAGGAAGTAAATTTGTTGATTCTGGATTTGTACACCTTTTTTCTCATTGACTGCCTGTGTTTGGTTCCGGTATACTGGTATCTGTTCATCATTAGTTGTTCATAAATAAGTGAAATGACATTGTTATGTGCTATTAAAGTTACCAGGGGTAAACAGGATGAAAAAGGTTGGGAACCCTTGTTCGATTCTCTTGTGCTGTGTATTCTCTTGTGTTTTCATACATCTGTCTAAATGCCTCTTAAACAATGCTGCATATATATGTTTTTCCCACCTTCCCTGGCAGTATGTTACAAGCACCATCACGGTCCGATCAAAAAACTTGATTCACAAATCTCCTTTAAACTTTGTCCCTCTCATCTTAAACCTCGGCCCTCTTGTATTAAAGTAATGGGCTTTGGAGAGCGTACACGAAATCTCAGCATTTTCAGTGATGTTCACATTCACATGGATGAGTAAATACCCCACAATCCAAACTCATCCCTGTGTAAGTGAATTTTGGGGCTCAATGGATCTTTCAATTTTATTGACAGTGCCCGAGCCAAATCAATGTTGGTTCACATGGTTTGTTTAGAATAGTCAAATATCACATGAACAATTGTGAATCCTGCAAACTTTTCCACTTTTGCTGAAAGGTCATCAATTAGTATTGGTAATTCTGGTCCTGTACCCAGTCTGCTTAGTGCTTCCAATATTTTCTATTTCCATTTCAGGTTTCTAACACCCGTTATATATTGTATTCATAAATTCTTAATTAAATATTCAATGTTTAGTTTTTGTTTAATTTACCTTAGAGATACAGCACGGAAACCGGCCCATCGGCCCACGCCGACCAGCGATCCCTGTACACTGGCTCTATCCTACACACACTAGGGACAATTTACAATTTTACTGAAGCCAATGAGCTTGTAATCACAAATCTGTGGAGGAGTGTGGGAGGAAACCGGAGCACACAGAGAATCTACGCAGGTCACGGGAAGAATTCACAGATTCCCTTCAGACAACACCCGTGGTCAGGATCGAACCTGGGTCTATGCGGCAAATCTACTGCTGTGCCACCCTAAATGTTACCAATTGTAAAATTACAAATCCAGTAGTTCATAAAGGTTTATTCTGATGCTTTGAAAATAGGGTGCAGAAACCTCATTCTCACTGATTTTTATCTGGCTAATGGACGTACTGCTGGTACTACATGCTGTTGATAGTTCAATGGCACACAGGTGCGAGCAGTTTGCATTCCAGCTGAGCTCAGTTTCACATTAGGCTGCTGGATTTCATTGCACATTTGCAACCCATCAAACACATCAACATAAAGTCCAATTACAAAATAACTGGACAGCGGTGCTATAATCTGGCCCACTTAATGGGTGGCAAAATTCATAATTTATCTCTTTGTTTTGTTAAACTACTGACAATTACGCCAACATCACACATGAAAGGTCAATGCGGTTATAACTTCAAGGCCAACAATGACCACAGTATTGGAACAAAATATTACAATAGATATAATCAAATTAAAGATTTCATCACCACAGTGGCCATACTTTTTAAACCATTCAGTCGGATGGGGATCCTTTGCGTGTTTCTGGCGAATTCTTAATGCAGTTTCCGAGATTGCTGCAGATTCAATTGGGTGGTGAGTCACCACCTCTCTTGCCCAGTTTCAGGCCAGCATGTCACTGGCTCATTGTTTGCTTGCTCTGTTATTTAAATAACCAATTGGCCCCATGTAAATGAATTTTTTGGGCTCAGAGTTTCTTTCTGTTGAGTTGACAGTGCCTGAGCCAAATCAATGTTGGTTCACATGGTTTGTTTGGAATAATCAATTATGACATTAGCGATTGCAAAACCTGTAAAAAAAAGGCTTCATTACTCAATAGTCCTTTCTGTCTGGTTTCTGTCACATTTATAACAATGTTGAACAATTAATCAAATAAAGACTTGTCCCAAACCTGTTCTGTTGAACTTGCACAATAAATGCAGGCTCTTTAATCTGACATATTTATTTAATCAACTCCCACTAGTCAAAAAAAGTCTAAAACCACCAAGGGTTCCGTCACTTTGGAGCCAGTTTGAAACAGTCATGAATAAAGTTGGGTCGTATTGATAAGTGCTGAAAGTACTTTGCGTTTTGTTGCTTCTTACCATCTATGAAGACACTTCAAATCACAATCTAAATGCATCAATGGTACACAAAATTGCAGCATTTGATCTCAAGACTCACCTGCTACAGTAGAGAAATATAACACCTCTTTCACATAAGAACAGTCATGGAGATAAGTCAAACTTAAAGAAAACTATAGAAAGAATAGGATAAATAAGTGACTGACCTGTTGTAGCTAGCATTTATTACTAAAGGGCCTGTCCCACTTTCATTACCTAATTCATGCCCTCTGCCGAGTTTGCCCTTGACTCATATTCGCAGCACGGTCGTCACAAGCCCGTAGGAGGTCGTAGGTAGGTCGTAGGTAGGTCTTGATGCTAGTCGTAGGTATTCGTGGCATCAAGTAAGTCGGGGCGTTTTTTCAACATGATGAAAAATGTCCACGAGTAAAAAAGGTTGTGAATTAGGTCGTGAAAGTGGAACAGGCCCTTAAATCTCAATTGTCTCAGAGAAGATCAAGGTGAGGCTCACAGACTCATGGAGCTATACAGCGCAGTGGTAAAGTTGCTGCCTTACAGCACCAGAGACCCAGTTTAAATCCTGACTACGGGCACTGTCTGTGCAGAGTCTGTACGTTCTCCCTGTGACCACATGGCTTTCCACCGGATGCTACAATTTTCTCCCACATTCCGGGGACGTGCAGGTTTGTAGGTTAATTGGCTTCTGGTAAATTGCCCCTAGTGTGTGGGATGCAAAACTGGGATAATATAGAAATAGTACGAATAAATGATCGATGGTCAGCACAGACTGGTGGGCAGAAGGGCTTGTTTCCACGCTTCATCTCTCAACTAAACTAAACTAAAACTAAACTAAACTAAACATACCCTTTGGCCCACCTTATCCATGCCCACTAAGTTGGTACACTGGACTAGTTCCATCTGCCTGCATTTGGCCAATGGCCCTCTAAAAACCCTTCCTATCCATATAAATGTCCAAATATATTTAAAGACATATTAAAAAACACTTCATGAACTGCTATCACTTGTATTGTGAACATACTCCCCCAGTGTTATTAGAATAGAGTTCTGGTATTTTGACTTTGTGATGATGAAGGATAGGAGGATTATTGTCAAGATTGTCTGCAACTTAGAAGTTTGAAGCTTAGGTAAGATTCAACAATACCACTTGGACTTTGGAATATATTACAGCCTTTGTGCACCTGACGTGTTGTCAACTAGACAAGCTGCATTGTGCCGGATGCTAACAACCATAATAATAGCTTGCAAACATCCAATTAAGTGGATAGAATTCAACCACAATCCTAATTTGCCCCTCACAAATATTGTAAAATAGCATACCATGAAGCTTCAACAAAAACAAACTGCTGGAAGAACTCAGCGGGTCATTAGATCATGTTCATGAGAGATAGTAGAACTAGGCCATTTGATCCATCATGTCTACTCTGCCATTCAATCATGGCTGATCTATCTCTCCCTCCTAACCACATTCCCCTAAGCGAGTACAGGCCCAGTGCCGACAACAACAAAAAACAACAGAGGGATGAGTGGGCCAAGGAGTCATGGAGAGAGTGAACACTGTGGAAAACCAAAAGGGAAGGAGAGGGGAAGGAGGGACTGGTGGTGGGATCCCATTGTAGCTGGCAAAAATGGGAAAGAAGGATCTACTAGATGCACATGCTAGTGGGGTGAAAGGTGAGGATCAATGAACTCTTTTCTTTATTCATCTGTGGGAGATGTGTGGGAGCAGATATCGGGAAATGTAGGAAATGTGAGTGCGATTTCCATCTATTACAGTCAACGTGAAAATATGTTCCATCAGATGGGAGCTGCATGAGTCAGTGTGTTTATGGTAGACATCAGTGGATAGTTTGGTTCCTGAAATGGAGACAGAGAGATCCAGAAAAGGGAGAGAAGTGTGAGAAGTGGCCCAAGTTAATATGAGGGCACAGTAGACAATAGACAATAGACAATAGACACTAGGTGCAGGAGAAGGCCATTTGGCCCTTCGAGCCAGCACCGCCATTCAACATGATCATGGCTGATCATCCCCAATCAGTCCCCCCCCCCGTTCCTGCCTTCTCCCCATATCCCCTGACTCCACTATTTTTAAGAGCCGTATCTAGCTCTCTCTTGAAAACTTCCAGAGAGCCTGCCTCCACCGCCTTCTGAGGCAGAGAATTCCACAGACTCACCACTCTCTGTGAGAAAAAGTGTTTCCTCGTCTCCGTTCTAAATGGCTTACTCCTTATTCTTACTTTTGCAGAATCTCTTGTACTTCCTGCTATTGTAATAATTTCATTTATGTCATTATATAATGGACACAGAAAGTGCTAGAAAGATTAAGAACATCAGGCAGCAACTATAAAAATAATCACAGTTATAACCAAACTGGGAGAGGCAGGCTCGTAACAACACCTTCCTAATAAATGTGTGGTCAAATTCTAGCACTTTAAACTGACGCAAAATGATTGTCACAAAATGATTTTTTTTCAGTCTCAGGGAACTATTAGACTTTTCACAAGATTTGTTATCAGCTATATCAATCTGTGAAGATCATTGCGTTTTCCATTGTTTCTTGAGTACCATTTTTCTGCTCCACCCATCTATCAGGAATTTATCTTGCACTAAATATCGTTCCCTTATCCTGCATCTATTTGTACACTGTAGGCGGGCGGCTTGTTGTATTCATGTATAGTCTTGATGCTGAGTGGATAGCACACAACAAAAACATATGTTCATTATACCTCGGTACGTGAGACAATAATAAACTAAACTCTATTTGTTAAATCAGCTTTAGTGAGACGAATTTACTGAACATTAATTATAAGATTCTACTTCATGTTTGAAACTGTTTTCTGATGCACATTTGCAAATTTAATGTGTAGGGTCAAATTTGCATTTGTTGCTTTCTTGCAAGCATGAGTTTAAAGAACATACACATGGACACAACCATCCAGTCACGCAAAATGTTCTATTTCAAATCCCTTCCTTACTTACACCCGAGCAGATTTCAATTCACTGTGCCCTTGGGCAAGATGACAGATGAAGGGTTCTGCTTCCTAATCCACATCTCTATATAAATTGCAATTGCTATTATTAGATACAGCTAGTTAAATAATTTAATCATGAGTAAAAAATGGTTGTATTATTGTAGCAATAATTACGCTCTAATTTGTACTGTGATCCTATGTAAGACTGCAATAAACCAGTCCAATTTAATTCAATTTAATCTCAATTTGCTTAAATTCTATTGTATTTCATTTTGACTGCATTGTTATATATTAGCTAAATTCTTAACATCTTTTTTCCCGGCCTTCACAAACCTCTATTACTCAGCTCGAAGATTTATAAATCAGAGGTCATAGGGCCAAAATTGTGGCATTCTCGAGTCTAGCCAGCTGCAAGAGTGTTATGACACTGAACTTTTTCAAAACTAGAAAGAAAACACACTGAATAACTGTGGTGGTGTATGTATGTTCATAGGATTGGTTCAGTCACACCACCTAGACTCACCTCCACAAAGCATTCCATGCTCCCAACATGTTGTGTATCTATGGCCATTGGCAGTGCACAATGAAATGCTTTTCAGGCAGATGCAGGGTATTAAGAGAGATGCTGCAATGCAATTTTAATGGCACATGCAGACATTCCACAGATCTTTAAGATGTAATAGAACAAAAAGGGCAAATAGCATAGTTCCTAGGGATCCCACCACCCTCCACCCCCACCCCCAGTACAATGGCTAATGACAACCTTGGATAGAGAACCCCTTTGTCCAAGGTCCTCCAAAACTAACAAGGCTAAAGTATAAGTTATGGGGATTCTGCTTTGGAAAAAACAAATTCTGCCTCTTCAGAAAACTATAATAAAACCCTTCTGGGATGAAGTATCTTTAACTTATAAAAACATGGGCCCAAGATACAACCAGGGACAAGTGAACGGCATGTTAGTGAGAAATGTTTGTTTGAAATTTGGATTGAATGCATGATTTTGAGATTAATTGGTAATTATCATAACATGAATGTGCTCCAAGCACTAATCAGAAACCAAGGAGTTTGCACGTTCTCCTTGTGGCCGCATGGGTTTCTTCTGGGTGCTCTGGTTTCCTCCTACATCTCAAAGACCCCATCAGGGTTTTTAGGTTAATTGGCCTCTGTAAATAGCCACTAGTGTGCAGGGAGTGGATAAGAAAGTGGGATAACATAGAACTAGTGTGAATGGGTGATCGATGGCCAGTATGGACTGCGGGCTGAAGGGCCTGTTTCAAAGCTGCTTCTCTAAACTAAACTAAACTAAAAAAATACAGGGCCTTGCAGGAAGTATCTTCAAAAAAACATTGGAAGAGAAGATGTCAATGTCAGTGGCTTCTCTCCAGCTAATATTCTCAGCAATGAGGCACAGGTCACATATGAATGTCATATATTGTATATGAATGCACGAAGTATAAGAAATAAAGTGGACGAGCTTGAGGCTCAGTTAGAAATTGGCAAGTATGATGTTGTGGGAATTACAGAGACATGGCTGCAAGATTATTCAAGGGTATACGTCCTATCGAAAAGACAGACAGGTGGGCAGAGGGGGTGGGGTAGCTCTGCTAGTGAGGAATGAAATTCAGTCCCTTGCAAGGGGTAACATTGAAACAGGAGATGTGGAGTCAGTATGAATAGAACTAAGGAATTGTAAGGTAAAAAGACCCTAATGGGACTTATCTACAGGCCCCCAAACAGTAGCCTGGACATAGGGTGCAAGTTGAATCAGGAGTTAAAATTGGCATGTAGTAAAGGTAATACTACGGTTGTTATGAGAGATTTCAACATGCAGGTAGACTGGGATTAATGTTATGGATTTAATGTTATGTAATGAACCGGATTTGATAAAGGAACTTGAGGTTAAGGAGCCATTAGGAAGTAGTGACCATAATATGGTAGTTTAATCTACAATTGGAGAGGGAGAAGCGAAAATCAGAGGTGTCGGTGTTACAGTTGAAGAAAGGGGACTATGGAGCCATGAGGGAGGAGCTGGTCAAAGTTGACAGGAAAGATATCCTAGCAGGGATGACAGTGGAACAACAATTGCAGGTATTTCTGGGAATAATACAGAACGTGCAGGATCAGTTCATTCCAAAGAGGAAGAAAGATTCCAAGGGGAGTAAGGGGCGACCGTGGCTGACAAGGGACATCAGGGACAGTATAAAAATAAAAGAGAAGTACAACGTAGCAAAGATGAGCGGGAAGCAAGAGGATTGGGTAATGTTTAAAGAGCAAGAGAAAATAACTAAAAAGGCAATAGGGGGAGAAAAGATGAGGTACAAAGGTAAGCTAGCCAAGCTAGCTAGAAGGCAGTGGAGGCCAGTTCTCTGGATACTTTTGATAGAGAGCTAGATAGGGCTCTTAAAGATAGCGGAGTCAGGGGATATGGGGAGAAGGCAGGAACGGAGTGCTGATTGGGGATGATCAGCCATGATCACATTGAATGGCGGTGCTGGCTCGAAGGGCCAAATGGCCTACTCCTGCACCTATTGTCAAATGTTTATTGTCATACTCCAAAGATGTACAGGTTTATAGGTTAAATGGCTTGCTATAATTGTAAATTGTCCCTAGTGTGCGTAGGATAGTGTTAGTGTGCGGGGATTGTTGGTTGGCACGTACTAGGTGGATCAAAGGGCCTGTTTCCGCTATGTATCTCTAAACTAGAGATAGTTCAAACCACCCTCCACTACAATATCTAGTTGCATCAACTCCACCTGTAGCTTTGTCTGTAGATTTAACACTTTAAAACATATTCACAGTACTTAAGGGAAGCAATTCATCTTTTTGCTCGAAGCACTACCAAAGAAGAAGTTAAGGTGAACATTTTCAATAGAAGTAGTCAATAAGATGAATGAAACTGTGAATACTTAATTTAAGTAAAGGAAACTATAAAGTTATGAGGCACAAGTTGGCAGTGATAGATTTGGGATTATTACTCAAGGAGCTTTCAGTGGAGAGGCAATGGAAAACATTTAAAGACTACATTGATGAATTACAACAATTATTTAATGCTGTCTGGTGCAAAAAAAAAATCAAACAGAAAAGGTTGAATTTCAAATAGTAATTACTGGTAATGCAAGAACCGTAGGAGAAATCTAAAAAGGCCAGTAAAAGTATCAAAACTGAAAATGGATAGGTATATGGACGGGAAGGTATGGTCTGAGTGCAGGTAGATGGGACTAGGGGAAAATAAATGGTCGGCACGGACTGGAAGGGCCGAGAAGGCCTGTTTCCGTGCTGTAATTGTTATATGGTTATATTGTTATATGGTTAAAATGGGAGCAGTATAGAAGTGAACAAACAAGGACGATGGGGTTGCTTAAGAAGGAGAAAAGTAGACTATGAGGGTAGGCTTATAACGAGAAATCATAAAAGCTTCTAGAGATTTGTGAAGAGAAAAGGATTATTCTAGACAATTGTGGGTCCCTAAAAGTCTGAAACGGGATAATTACAAAGGGAAACAATGAAATGGCAATCCAATTAAATTCAAACGTTTTGATTGTCCTTCATAGAGGAGGATAAAAATATTATTTGTGAAATTTCTTGTTTTGGTGACATGGAAATTAGTGGGCCCATGAATAATTTAGGGCGGCATGGTGGCGCAGTGGTAGAGTTGCTGCCTTAGAGCGGCAGAGACCCGGGTTCGATCATGACTGCGGGTCCTACCTGTACGGAGTTTGCACATTCTCTCCGTGGGTTTTCACCAGGAAGCTGAAGTTTCCTCCCACATTCCAAAGACATACAGGTTTGCAGGCTTTGTAGTGAAAGAGTTTGTTGAATGGACATGGTTCTGCTGGAATGTTGGGCAGAGTGGTGGCAGATAGAAATTTAATCCAGATCAGTGTGAAGTAATGCACTTCGGGAAGTCAAATTTCATAAAGTAAATGGCAGAGACCATAGGGGCAATACAATACAATACAATACAATTTTATTTGTCACATTGCACATAAAGAGCAAGTGAAATGAATTTGCCAGCAGCAGTACAATGATAAAGAACACACAATACACAATAAAAATGTAACACAAACATCCACCAGAGCATTCATCACTGTGATGGAAGGCACAAAATTTGGCCAGTCCTCCTCCATTTTCCCCCGTGGTCGGGACCTCAACCCTCCGCAGCCGTCGTTGCGGGAGTCCAGGTGTGCAGACAGGTAAAAGTCCAGGTAAGTCCAGAGTCGGCTCTTCCCCACCGGAGACCGCGGCTATAGGTTGGTGTAGGCCGCAGGCTGGCGGTCGAAGATTTAAAGTTCCCGCCGCGCCGCAGCAAGAAGCGCTGCAGACAGCAGGGCCGGCGGTCGAAGCTCCCCTCCAGGGGTGATGGTGCCTCCACATCAGGCCCGCAGTAGAAGTAGGCCGTGGGCTGGCAGTGGTGGCTTCTTCTTCTCCCGGGTCCCCCACGAGGGATCCTGGGCTGCTGACTACACACCAGCTGGAGCTCTGCAGACCGCGGCTTCAGGCTGCAGGCTCCCGCGGGCCAGCGAAACGGAGCGCTCCCCAGCGAGGGCTCGCCCACTCCACGCCGAGAGTCCGCGCTGCGCCCGCCGCTGAAGCCCGGGCGCGTCTCTGGGAAATGCCGCTGTTAGGCCACGGGGGAGGCGACCCGGAAAAAGCCGTCTCTCCATGGAGGAGGCGATCTAAACGGCTCCCCCCACACCATCACCCACACAAAACACACAAAGAGACATTAAAAACATACTTTAAACATACTAAAAAAATTAAAAAAGTAGAAAAAAAACGGACACGCTGCTGACAGGGCACCGGCTTGCAGCGCCCCCACCAGGCATTGAAATATATACATTGATGTACAGGGGGACCTTAGGATGCATGCCCATAGCTCATGAAAGTAGCAATATAGGTGGACAGGGTGGTGAAAAAGTAATTTTGTAATCTTTCTTTATAGGCTGAGGCATTGAAGATAAGAGTTAGGAGGACATCATGTTGAAGTTAGACAAAACATGACATTAGACCGCATTGGGAATGTTGCGAATGGTTCTGTTGCCACACTGCAGGAAGGATGTGGTAGAATAGAGCGAGTACATAAGAGATTCACCAAGACGTTGCCTGGAATGAAGGGTTATAGTTGTGAGAGATTGAAAAGGCTGGGTTTATAGAACGATAGTCATAGAGTCATACAACATGGAAACATGTCCCTTCGGCCTAACTTGTCCATGCCGACCAAGATGCCCCATCTATGTGTAGGAAGGAACTGCAGATGCTGGTTTAAACCAAAGATAGACAAAAAAAAGCTGGAGTAACTCAGCGGGACAGGCAGCATCTCTGGAGAGCAGGAATGATGTTTCGGGTCAAAACCCTTCTCCAGACCATCTATGCTAGTCCCATTTGCCTACATTTGGCAAATATCCCTCCAAACATATTCTGTGCATTTAGCTGTCAAATGTCTTTTAAATACTGTTATAGTACCCGCCTCAAGTACCTCCTCTCAAGCTCAAGCCATAAACCCACCAGTGTCTATGAGGGAAAGTTGTCCCTCAAGATCCATTGAAATCTTTCCCCACTCACCTTAAACATATTCTCTGGATCTTGATCTTTACCCTACTCTGGGTAAAAGACTTTGGACATTCACCTATCTGTTTCCCTCATGATTTTATTCACCTCCAAGTCATTTGTGTATTTCACAAAGAGCAAAGGTCCCAGCACTGATCCCTACAGAATTCCAAGGGCCACAGACCTCCAGCCTGAATATTGTCCTTACTCCACAATGCTCTGTCCTCTATCAATGAGCCAGTTCCAAATCCATACAACCAAGTCACTGTTAATCCCATACATTTAAATTTTCTCCCTGACTGCACTTCTTTTGAGAAATTATTTTTATCCATTCTTCCTATCATTCCTCCCAATTTCAGACCTGCTGCTCTGGTTCCCACCACTTTGCCTCTCCAGTTCAAACCCTCCCGAGCAGCATTAGCGAACCTTCCTGCCAAGATATTGGTGCCCCTCCAGTTCAGGTGCAACCCATCTCTCTTGTGTAGGTTACCTCTGCCCCAGAAGAGATTCCAATGTCCTAAAAATCAGAATCCCTGCCCCTGCACTGACTCCTTCACCACTGACATCCTTTTTCACACCTCATGCGTGCATGGCACTAGGACTAATCTGGAGATTACTACCCTTGGGTACTGTTTATAATCTCCTGCCTAAAGGGCCTGTACCACTTACGTGTCCTTGGCACGCAAATTACGCGACCTCGTGGTCACGTTGAGGCGCACGGGCATCGTATGGCCATGCAGGGCTGGTCCCATTGAGAAACGCGGAGGGGTATATAGTTGTGTGCGACATCGCGCAGGGTCCACAATTTTTGTAACAAACGAAATTTTCGCGCGCCAACGGCCTGTTGCGGAACTGACGGCCAAAGTGGGACAGGCCCAAGACCCTAGCGCGACGCAACGTCTCGCCTCTAACAGCAGTAGAAGCAGGTAAACGATCACCAAACTCGGCCTGGGGCTCACGGCCATTGCAGTCCAGATCCGCCCCCACTTCTACTCCCATAGTGGGGCCAAAAAAATTGAAGATAGACACAAAATGCTGGAGTAACTCAGCGGAACTGGCAGCATCTCTGGAGAGAAGGAATGGGTGACGTTTCGGGTCAAGACCCTTCTTTCAGACTGAAGAAAAGTCTCGACCCGAAACATCACCCATTCTTTCTCTCCAGAGATGCTGCCGGTCCCGCTGAGTTACTCCAGCTTTTTGTGCCCCTTTTGCTACCTAGTTCATTTGAGTCAATGTGCACAACTTCAGGTTGCTCGCCCTCCCTCTTGACAAGTTTAGCATAAATAAACATCACATTTGGCATGAATCAAGAAGCCTGAAAGTTTCCTAACTGTATGATGTTATGATTGGCGTCATATTTGGCACAGACATTGTGGGCCGAAGGGCCTGTTCCTGTTCTGTGTTCTATGTTTTAACAACAGGAAATACTGGATTTCCACAGTATCTGTGAAAAGGGAAATAGAGTTACAATTTCAGTTCAATAACTTTTCTTATGTTCTGAGGACCTGGAACATTTACGCTTCTTCCTCCAGCATTTTATGTTAGTTCAGATTCATGGCCTGGCTAGCTTTTCTTTTGCATTTTCCTCACTCGATTTATGCCTTGACTTGGAGCTGAACATATTTTATGATTTGACCTTTGATCATGTAAATGACAGCAAGTAATTTGGCAGCATGTAGGCCTATCTGTAATAATAAATGTTCATTGAGTAATAAAAAAACTAGAACTGCTGGAATCTTGACCAAAAATCAAAGTGCTGGAGGAACTCAGCAGGTCCATCAGCATCTGTGGACTAACTTACTTACAGCATCTGTGGACTAACTTACTAACTTACTGTACCACAATCCCACCCACAATATTTAATATGAAAACCAACATGTGATTCTGTTTGTAGTTTGTTGGTTGTTTGTTTGGTTGTTTTTTGCACAAAGTCTGCAGGCACTGCCACTTTTCATCTCACTGCACATCCCGTATGTGTATGTGACGAATAAACTTGACTTGACTTGACTTGACTTGATTTGAAGGGAATAGACAGACAATGAGCCATAATTTTAAAGAAGGATCCCAGCCGAAACGTCAACTGTCCATTATCTCCAGAGATGCTGCTTGACCCGCAGAGTTCCTCCAGCACTTTGTTGTTGTACAATAAATTTTCATTTAAGTTTTCATAGTTTTTACACAACGTAAAAATATGTATATTAATAGAACGTGCATAATATTGAAACAAAGTAATGTACTATATGTAACACATACACTTTAGTTTTATTTTTTTAGTTTTAGAGATACAGCACGGAAACAGGCCCTTCGGCCCACCGTGTTCGCACCGACCAATGATCCTCGCATGCAAACACTATCCTTGCACTAACGCTAACACACTAGGGACAGTTTACAATTTTACCAGGCCAATTAGCCTACAAACCTGTATGTCTTTGGAATGTGGGAGAAAACTTAAGGGCCTGTCCCACCAGCATGCAACTCTATGCGATGAACGCGATCAAACCGGCAGCGGGGGCCGCGCGGAGGTCGGGTGATCCCCTGTACAGGGCCGTTCCCACCAGCATGCGCCTGCATGCGGCAAGCGCAACTAAACCGGCAGCGAGGGCAGCGCGGAGGTCGGGTGAGTGGCGCAACGCGGCGCAAAGTGAGGCGAATTTGAAGCAAGTCCAAAGTAAGTTCGCCAGGACTTAGAGGGGTACACAGAGAGGGGCACAGAGACACACACACATACTGGGCCACGGAGCCACACACATAGAGGGTCATGGAGGCACTTACAAATAAGTTCACGGAGGCACGATGTCGGGGCGGTGTGTAAATGTCGAGGCGACTGCGAGCCGACAAGCCGTTGACGCGCGGGATTTTTAGACATAGTCGGTTTTTCGGAGCCCCGCACGGTGTCGGGACGAACTCGGGACGAACTCCGCACAATTCCGCGCGGCTCCGGCGATCGATGTGGGACCGGCCCCGCGACGCCGGACGGCTCAAGCGACCACGTTAGGTCGCGCTAATCGCGTAGAGTTGCATGCTGGTGGGACAGGCCCTTAAAGCTTCCTGGTGAAAATCCACGGAGAGAATTTACAAACTCCGTACAGGCAGGACCCGCAGTCAGGATCGAACCCGGGTCGCTGGCGCTCTAAGGCAGCAACTCTACCACTGCGCCACCATGCCGTCCTAAATTATTCATTATTCAACATTTACTGAAACACTTTACACACCACCTATTCAATATTGACAATGCTATTTTATTTATTTTTCCATAGACTGTTTCATAAGACCTTGCATGCTTCTGATGCGTGCCAGAGCTGGCCAATTCAAATTCCATGCCTGAGCCTAACATAAGGCACCATTAGTTTTTCGCTCCCCTCATGGCTGAACATTATGCAAGATTTTAGATTTCTAGACTTCTAGACTTTAGAGATGACAGCGCAGAAACAGCCCTTCGGCCCACCGAGTCCACGCTGACCAGTGATCACGCCGTACACTAGCACTTTCCTACACATTAGGGACAATTTACAATTTTTACCAAAGCCAATTAACGTACAATCTCTATGTCTTTGGAGGGTGGGAGGAAACCGGAGCACGCGGATGAAACCCACGCAGGGAGAACGTGCAAACTCCATACCGACAGCACCCATAGTCAGGATTGAACCCGGGTCTCTGGCGCTGCAAGGCAGCAACTCTATCGCTGCGCCACTGTGCTGCCCTTATGCCAATATTTGAATATCTTTAAACCTGTTATTAGTCATAGTCATACTGCGCAGAAACAGGCCCTTCAGCCCAACTTGCATATGCCAACCAACATTCCCCATCTACATTAGTCCCATCTGCCTGCATTTGGTCCATATCCCTCTCAGCCTCTCCTATCCATGTATCTATCGAAATGCTTCTTAAATGTTGCAATAGTATTATTATTGTTCTAGATTTTCATTTTTCATTTATAGTTTATTAATTAAATACCACGTAAAATTGGTTATCTATCCCTTCTCCTGAGGCCTTGACTGTGGTTAAAGTGTGGTTTGTCCAGACCTCTGGCAAGCAGTGAACCAAAACAGTTGTTATTAACAGGGTAATCCTGCAGATTCACAGCTAAACCTGATCCTGTCATCACATGACATGCACTACTCAGATGCAGTCATAGGATAGCAATTAGAAGGTGGAACACCAGCTGATTATACCCCTTTGTAGCTGAGACATGCTGAGGCCAATTGCAAAATGGCAATTACGGTCCTGTTTACAATCAACTCAGACTTGGGAATGTATCCGCCTCTTCTTAAGTGGCAACAGAAAGCCTGATGGCAAAGCTTATGACTACCTCAACAAGCCAGCTTTGAACTTCAATTTCAGGCAGAATCTCTGGAGAAAAGGAATAGGTGACGTTTCAGGTTGGGACCCGTCTTCAGACTGATTGTGATGGGGGTGGGGGCAGGAAGCTCAAAGCCAGGCAAGTGAGGGGGGCAGGGGGAGGTTGATAAGCAGAGACCAGAGGGCAAAGGCCAGAGATGTAAAGATAATGGCCCTGTCCCACTTAGGCGACTGCAGGAGATTATGCAGTCGCCACATGTTCACGGGTGGTTGCCGGGGGGGGAACCTTCGGGGTCGTGAGGAGTTTCCGCAATCTGGGTACTAGTCGCGGCCTCATTATGGTCGCCGTGAATTTTTCAACATGTTGAAAAGTTAGCCACGACACAGTCGGGGCAATCGAAGCACCCATGTCGGAGCGATCGTAGCTACCGTGTCGGGGCAGTCGAAGCTCCCGCGTCGGGATAATCGAAGCTCCTACGTCAGGGTGATCAAAAATCCAGTGTCAGAGCAATCGAAGCACCCATGTTGGAGTGATCGTAGCTACCGCGCGGGGCAGTCAATACTCCTGCAGTTTGAAGCTCCTGTAGTTTGTCTCTAACCAGGGACCGCAAGCTCCACGATGTTAAAGTCCGCAGGCTCCCGTGGTTAGAGCTCTAAAGTCGATCCCCGGCTGGGATCGTGAGCTCCACGATGGTAAGTCTGCAGGCTTCCACGGTTGAAGCTCCCGAAGTCGGTCTCCAGCAGAGGCCGCCAGCTCCTCGATGTTAGGCCGCAATGCGGACGGAGATACGATATGGAAAAAAATCACATTTCCGTCGAGGTAAGAGATTTAAAAAAGTTTCCCCAATCCCCCTACCCCACCACATAGCTAAAAGAACACTAAAACATACATTTGACACATATTATAAAAAAAACAACAAAGGAGGAAGGGATGAGACAGACTGTTGGCGAGGCAGCCATCGCTGGTGCCACCCGGTGTTGTGGTTCTATGTTCTGTGTTAAATTCTTTCTTTTAAATTACACATTCAACATGTTTTCTCTTGTGAGATTGTCTTTCTATATTCCTTGTAAAAAACAGTCAATCCTGGTAGGACAGCTCACTATTACAATGCGTTATTTCTCCAGATTACCGCAAAACATCATAATTTGAGGATTTTTCCCACAGTCTGTACTTAATGTCAATGGTTCACAACCTTTCGTGTCTATAGGCCTTTTCCATACTGTAGCAGACATAATTTTTTATTCTCTTTATGAGTCCCTTGCCTTTCTAAATTGTTTCCAGCCGGGTCATCTGGCTGTTTGCCAGCTCAATGAATCTTTCATTTGCTTGCTACCTTGACCTTTTTCTGTGGTGCCTGTTTCAAATGTGCCAAATGGTCACCTTGATTTCCTTTCTCATCTCCATTTCCAACTATTAAGAGTTGAAGTTTTTATTCTTTATTCTGACGTTATTAATACATTTTAACTCTAGACTTTTATTATCACACAGTTGATTTTATATTGTTATGTCGTTTAAAATGAAAGCTCATATCTTTGATAAAAAAATGAGCACAGTTAAAGAACAGGAATTGAGACTGGTGGTTAATTAATGTTTCTTCGACTGGATAATTGCAAACATTGAATCCCCTGTGAGGTCTTTAGTTGAAGCTTCTCAAAATATACAGTGAGTTGTTCTTGTTAAAATACAAAAATATTTTGGCTACAATATTAAACATTTCAGATGGTAAATACATAAGAAATATGACAAATGGAGAACAATACACTGCTTCAAAACAATATAAATAACTTAATAGCCGGTAGTTGACAGGTGAAACTTAATACGGTCTGAGCAGAAAGTGTTTAGAAGGAAGGAGAAGAAATGTGTGGGAGGCAATTTTTACTGACTACTTTAAGCAGTAAAATAGAGCTAAGAAGTGGGCTCAAAGTTTAATGACAGTTTAACTATTATCCACAGCAAATAACATAAAGGTAAAGGGGCTGAACCACAGCTATAAATGGATGGCCAGATGTTTGGTAAACAACTGATTGCCACTTAATGCCTCTACACAACAATTCATTAAAGACTCTATGCCATGTTATGATAATAAGCATTATAATATGCACCCACCTCGCACCAACCATTTGTTTGGGAATAAGTGTAATGATCTACTTATATGGAATTGTTTTCATATAAGCAAACTTGATATCTGATTGTGAGCAAAGCTCATATACAGTATCATATTGAAGAATCGACATGAACTTAACAGCTAATGGGGAGAAGGCAGGAGAATGGGGTGAGGAGGGAGAGATAGATCAGCCATGATTGAATTGCGCAGTAGACTTGATGGGGCCGAATGGCCTAATTCTAATTCACTTATGACCTTAACCTTCATATTCAATGTCTTAACCTTCATATTCAACTTCAATGGTTTTTTTTGCCTTCCATCACAGTGAGGAATGTGGAGGAGTCACTGTGGTGAATGTTTATGTTAAAATATATTTTGTGTGTACCGTTGCTTTTTATTTGTATGACTGACTTGGCAAATGAAATACCTCTTATGTTCCTCAAAACATACTTGGCTAATAAAGTATTATTGTAATTGTGATTGTGATTATGATTGTGAATGTTAGTCACTGTTGTCAATTATATACAGAGAAGAATGACACACAAATAACAGTGGGTGAAATAACTTTTCATTTGTTAGTTAACGGATGAATATTTGCCACTAAAAGATTGTTAAATATAATATATAGGAAATCTAAAATAAAAATGCTTAGGAAGGAACTGCAGATGCTGGTTTATATCGAAGATCGACACAAAATGCTGGAGTAACTCAGCGGGACAGGCAGCATCTCTGGTGAGAAGGAATGGGTGACGTTTTGGGTCGAGACCCTTCTGATGAGTCTGAAGAAGGGTCTCGACCCAAAATGTCACCCATTCCTTCTGTCCAGAGATGTTGCCAGTCCCGCTGAGTTACTTCAGCATTTTGTGTCTATCTTTGCTGAAATGCTTAGCATGTCAGGCAGCATCTGTGAAGAATGAATGTTATTGATCTTTAATCAAAAATCCATCCTCCATCCCTTTGACATTCCTGTCCTTGACTTCCTGGTATTACAAATAATCAACCTTTGCAGTTCATATTTGTTTTCAGGTAATTCTGTTTCCATCTTTACAACCAATTATCTATTATTCATTAATAATTCTCCACATTTATCATTACATTTCTTCTGCCTTCTACAGTTCTATCTTTAGTTTCCCTCCTCCCCTTCCTGCTTTCTCTGCATCTTATCTTTTAAGTCTTCCTTAGAAAATAGAACAGCACAGCATAAGAACAGGCCCTTCTGTCCACAATGAATGGATGAATGAATGCCAAACCTGCCAAATATAATGCCCAGACCAATACTTATCTGCCCGCACATAATCCATTTCCATCCAATCCCTGCATTTCCATATGTTTTTCCAAATTGTCTCAACCACTACTGCTGACAATGTCTTAAACCCTCTCACCATCCTCTTGCCCTGCACATCTCCTTTAAACATTGCTCCTCTCATCTTATAGCTATGCCCTATTGTATTAGATTTTTCCATCCTGGGGAAAAAGGTTCCGACTGTCTACCCTTTCTAGGCCTCTCATAATTTTATGTACTTCTATTAGTTCTCCCCGCAACCTCAGGCATTCCAGAGAAAACAATCAAAGCTGTCCAACCTCTCCCTGTTCATCATACTTCCCTTGCCAAAGCCTCCACATCCTTTCTGTCACGGGGAAACCAGAAATGCATGCAATGCTCCAAATAATTCTGATCAACCTTTAATACAAACTCTGTTATTCTCCCCACAGATACAAGCTGACTTGCTAAGTATTTTCAGTGGTTTCTATTTTTTATTTCAATAATTAATCTGATCTGCTCCTTTATGATTAGCATGTTAGAACCTTGTTCATCCACCCGTAAAGGCAAACCAACCTTGTTATTGTCTATTAGAAGAGACAGCATGTCCATCACTGCAGCACCTCATCAATGTTGCACAGAAATGTCAAACCAAATAATGTGTGTAAGGTCAGAGTAGGGCTTGAACTAGCAACTTTCTGACAACAAAAGAGAACTGTTACCAATAAACCAAACTGAAAATTAAACTCATTGTATTACATAAATTCTACACTTGTCATCACCTTTCATTTTTATTTTGGAGGAAATGGTAGGAAATGTAGTAAGTGCTCAGATCATGAAATCATCTCAGGTTCCCAGTTTTGTGGCTACTTAAATTTGAGGTAACTGAAGGCAACATAAAATGTATTAATATTGAACTTTCAATACAAAGGTGCAACATTTGGCTGTCATAGTGGTGCAGTGAGCAAAACAGCTGCCTCACAACTCCTGCAACCTGGCTTTGATCCTGACTGCCGACGCCATTTGAGTGGTTTTGTACATCCTCCCTTTGACTATATGTTTTTCTGCCCAGATGCTCCAGTTTCTTCCCACGTCCCAAAGATGCCTGGGTTAAAATTCTAATTTATGTAACATTTGCATTCCCTCGCTCCCCGCCCCTCCCCCCCACCCTGGTCATCTTACTAGTTTCACTGTCGTCCTGCTGAGTTTCACTGGCCATACCCCTTTGTAATCACCATTCCATCAGCCAACGATGAACCATTGTTGGCTCCACCTTTCCTCGATCATCCTTGCTCGCCTTGATTTGATCTTTTCATATCTTTTATTCTTCTGTTCTTTGTATCAGTCTGAAGAAGTGTCCCAACCCAAAACATCACCTATTCCTTTTCTCCAGATATGCTGTTTGACCCATTGAATTACTCCAGGATTTTGTGACTGGGTTGATAGTTTAATATTTTTGTTTAGTTTACAAATACTGCACGGAAAAAGGCCCTTCAGTTCACCAAGTTCGCACAGACCAGCGATCCCCACAGACTAACACTATCCTACATACACTAGGGACAATTTACATTTATGCCAAGCCAATTAACCTACAAACCAGTACGTCTTTGGAGTATGCGAGGAAACCGAAGATGTCGGAGAAAACCTACGCGGTCACGGGGAGAACATCCAAACTCCGTACAGGCAGCATCTGTAGTCGGGATCAAACCCAGGTCTCTGGCACTGTAAGGTAGCAACTCTACCAATGTGCCACTGTCCTGCCCACGTCTTGGCTTCAGTAAATTGTTATTTGTGTATAAGGAGGTGGTAAAATCTGTGGGAATGTTGGAGAATAAAATTGGAGTAAAGTAGAATTAGACCACTCCCTCTGACTCCCTGTTCCACAAATCCTTCCCCATCCACCCTTCCCTAATTCCTAGGTAGAAAGAGGGATAGGCAGCATCTCTGGAGAGAAGGAATGGATGACGTTTCGGGTTGAGACCCTTTTTCATTCCCTAATTCCTGCCACTTATCCCTGCAATTGCAGGAAGTGCACTTGTTCTTACACATTTGGGATTAAGGTAGGAACAGCTAAAATGCATTGTAGGTGCCTCTTGGTCAGCATGGTCATGTTTGGCCGAAGGGCCCGTTTTGTACGGTCACTCTATCACTAACATTCGCAATATGAGCAATCCCAAAGATCTGTTACAACATTGGGGAAAGATCATAAATTAGTATGTTTGAGTTTGTAGTTAAGCTCAATTTCTTATTTATATATGTGCAAAGGCCTCTGAGTTCTGCTGGTATTGATAGCTCTAAAAGTATTTCTTTGGATTGATGTATACACATTGCGAAAGTTTTAAAAGCCCATGGGAGCAATCAGGAAGGAATAGATTGTATTTTGCTCTCAGGAGAAACGTATTAATCAACGTGTGGCCTTATATGCAATTACAGAGCATTGCAAGGCCAATGGAAAATGCACTTACAAAGCTTATACTGATCTATTGCCCACTGCATCCTAGAGAAGTTGGTTGTCCACAAACCCAAGGACTTGAATTTTACTTATCTCAGTACCACTTTTATTGCAGTATCCAGCTGAATGATACTCGCATTATGAAGAGTAGAGTGAGATAGTGAACGGTCAGTCAGCTTATTGGATGGTTCCAAAAGCATTTTATTACCTGAGCTTTTCTGAAATATGTTCTTCAGTACAAGTGATATTGCTGCGACAATAGGTTTACAGGGGGATCTGATGCAGTTTGCTCACCCTCATCTCAGGCTTCAGGAACAGCATGCTGGAAAGTGCACCAATGTCAAAAATTAAAAATGTATTGCTCCAGAGGGCATGTTCACCAGACCACGAAGGATATAAATATTAGGCCACTCATAAGTTTATAGGTTCATAAGTTATAGGAGGAGAATTATTAGGCCATTTGGCCCATCATGTCCATTCTGCCATTCAATCATGGCTGATCTATCTTCCCCTCTCAACCCCATTCTCCTGCCTTCTCCCAATAACCCATACCAGTCAAGAATCTGTCAACCTTAAAAATATCCATTGATTAGGCCTCCACAGCCTTATGTGGCAATGAATTCCACACATTCGCCACCCTTTAACCAAATAAATTCCTCCTCATCTCCTTTCTAAAGGCACATCTTTTTATTCTGAGGCTATGAGCGCTAGTCCTAGACTCTCCACATCCACTCTATCCAGGTAAGTTTCACTATTCGGTAAGTTTCAATTAGGTCCCCCCTCATCCTTCTAAACTCCAGCAAGTGCAGGCCCAGCGCTGTCAAATGCTCATCATATGTTAACTCGATCATTCCCGTAAAACTCCTCTGGACCCTCTCCAATGGCAGCACATCCTTCCTCAGTTAAGGGGCTCAAAACTGATGTCAATGCTCCAAATGTGGTCTGACAAGTGCCTTAACAAGCCTCAGCATTGCATCCCTGTTTTTATATTCTAGGTACTTAATATTTCTTTAGAGTCATAGAGACTCATTAAGTCATACAGCGTGGAAATATGTCCATCGGCCCAACTTGCCCACAGCTACACTAGTCCCACCTGCCTGGGTTTGGCCCATATCCCTCTAAACTCGTCCAATCCATGCACCTGTCTAATTGTTTCTTAGGATAGTACCTGCCTCAACTATCCCCTCTGGCAGCTCGTTCCAGACACCCACCACCCTTTGTGTGAAAAAGTTACCCTTCAGATTCCTACTCAATCCTTTTCCCTTCACCTTAAACCTATGTCCTCTGGTCCTCATAGGTTAAGTTCATAAGTCCATTTATTGTCACATACACTAATTGGTGTAGTGAAATTCATAGGTTCACTGGCCAGGTCAGTCATATAATTTTTTTTAAAAGCAACAGACTCAGAAAACACATTTTAACATAAACATCCTTCACAGTGACTCCAACACATTCCTCACTGTGATGGAAGGTGAAAATAAAGTTCCAAGTCCTTCCCTTGTTGTTCTTCCTTGGTCGGGGGCCTCGAGCCCCCCGTTGATGGGACGGTCTTAACTCCCATAGCCGGCGGCGTTCGGGCCCTCCGCGTCGAGGCGTTCAGCTCCCGCATCAGGAGGTGTCAGCTCCACCCCCAAACTTCACGTCGGGGTTGGACGAACTTTCTGCAGCATTGGAGCTCCCGACCAGCCTCTCCCGATACTGTGAACCCTTGATGGTAAGTCCGCAGGCTGCGGTGGGAGCGATCCCAGGCAAGAGATCCACTCCGATGTGAAGTCCATACCCGGTGGTGGGGCTCACGACATTCCGAGGCGGATTCCAGCTCCAGCGATGGTAGGCCGCAGAGCCCGGAGCATGTGATCCGAAACTTGATCACATCTCCGTGATGGTAAGAACCTGAAAAAAAAGTTTCCCCTCCCTCCCCAACAAAACTAACAGAAGAACATTACAACAAACTTTAAACAAACGCAAAAAATAACAAAAAGGACGAAAAAAACTAACATACTGCCAGCAGGGCTGCCTCTCCCTCCTCTGGCACCCTCGATCCACATACTCTGGGCAGGAGTCTCTGTTCATCCACCTGATCTATTTCTTCATTTCTATATTTAATATTTCTATATTTAATATTAATTCATGCTTATACCAACAAAAACATTTATATTCATCAGAGTAAATAAAACCTTTCTGAAACATTTAGTTTTTTTTTAAAGATTTAATGCAGCTGGTGTAATATTGGGTGCAGCTGCAGAGTGCCTCATGACAACCTCAGACACTACTTCCCTCCCATTGCAACCACTTTTCTATTTTGCCATAGGTGAGGTCATCAGGTCTTCTTTTTCAAAGAGTGCAAACTGAATTGTGGCATGTGCTCCCAAATTGGTATTCAAAATCCACTGAGGTAAAGAGCTGCTTGTTTTATTCAAATGTCTCGAAGAAGTGACTTTGTCACAGGTCTTAATTCAGTTATAAATTGTTTATCAAGCCGATAACTTTGGGGAGTTGCATCTGCTATTTTTCTAATTATTCCTTGTTCTTTGCAGCTTTTGGAGGTTTCTGGATTCTGTGTGTGTTTTCAGCCCTCTTTTCAATGTCAACATTGGGTCATAGAGAGGTTGTCTATTGTAGAAACCAACTAAATTATTGCAAATAAAAATTCAGGAAGTTCTATCATAGATGAATATTCCAAAAGGCTAATTTTACACCTGGTTGCCTATTAATAAACACCCCCGGTACCCTTTCTCTGCTATCTAAGCCTTGTTTTTATTTCTAATGTTTTTTTCCATGCAGATGAAAAGTCATCCTTAGAAGCATTAACTGTCTTTTTATCTGCATATTGTTCTCTGATTTGCTTCATTTATACAGGTATTTCAGATTTCCAACCTGCCATATTTTGCTTTTGCGTCCAATTTTAAATTCTTGTCCTCACTTTTATAGTTAATTATAGTCTTGCATTTCTGTACATTCACAGCCTTGCACTGGTATGCATTCTCATAGAGGGATTATAGATTCCTACAGCACTATGGGCCATTCGGCCCATGGAGGCTGTGCTGACCATGAAGGACCTATTTAAATCAATTTTACCCTGAGAGGAAGACACAAGAGAGTGCAAATGCCGGAAGATATCTAAGTGGAATATAAGGTGCTGCTTGCGTGTGGCTTCATTCTGACAATGGTGGATGCCCGGGACAGAAAGATTAGTACAGGAATGGGAAGGGAGTTAAAAGGTTAGCAACCAGAAGATCCAGTTGGTCTTGGTGGACTTCAGTGGATCAAGCTGCGTCAGATGGGGGAATGGAATTGTCGATCTTTTGCATCAAAATCCTGCAAGTGTAAAAGTGTAGAGGAAAGTTGAGTTATGCAAGGATCCATGCAAATCTGAAGTCTTGCTATTTGGGAAGTCAAATGTACAATTAATGGCATGACTGTTAACAGCATTGATATACAGAGGAATCTTGCGATCCAAGTCCATAACTCCTGTAAGCGGCAACACAAGTAGATAGTGTTAAAAACACATATGCTATGCTTGCTTTCTTAGGTTAGGGACATTGAATCAGGATGTCGTGGTGCAGCTTTAAAGGACTTTATTAGACTACATTTGGAGTATTGTGTGTAGTCCTGGTCACCCCATTACAGGAAGGATGTGAGTGTTTTGGAGAGGGTGCTGAAGAGGTTTCAGATTCAGATTCAGATTCAATTTTAATTGTCATTGTCAGTGTACAGTACAGAGACAACGAAATGCATTTAGCATCTCCCTGGAAGAGCGACACAGCAAATGATTTGAATAAATAATAATAAGTGTCCGGGGGGGGGGGGGTGATTGGCAGTCACCGAGGTACGTTGTTGAGTAGCGTGACAGCCGCCGGAAAGAAGCTGTTCCTGGACCTGCTGGTTCGGCAACGGAGAGACCTGTAGCGCCTCCCGGATGGTAGGAGGGTAAACAGTCTATGGTTGGGGTGAGAGAGGTCCTTGGCGATGCTGAGCGGCCTCCGCAGACAACGCTTGCGTTGGACAGACTCAATGGAGGGGAGCGAGGAACTGGTGATGCGTTGGGCAATTTTCACCACCCTTTGCAATGCCTTCCGGTCGGAGACAGAGCAGTTGCCATACCAAACTGTGATGCAGTTGGTAAGGATGCTCTCGATGGTGCAGCGGTAGAAGTTCACCAGGATCTGAGGAGACAGATGGACCTTCTTCAGTCTCCTCAGGAAGAAGAGACGCTGGTGAGCCTTCTTGATCAGAGTTGAGGTATTGTGGGTCCAAGAGAGGTCGTCGGAGAGGTTGACTCCCAGGAACCTGAAGCTAGAAACACGTTCCACCTCCGTACCGTTAATGTGGATGGGGGTGTGCGTGCCGCCCCTGGACTTCCTGAAGTCTACAATGAGCTCCTTGGTCTTCTTGGAGTTAAGGGCCAGGTTGTTGTCAGCGCACCATGCTGCTAAGTGCTGGACCTCCTCCCTGTAGGCCGACTCATCGTTGTTGCTGATGAGGCCAATCACCGTTGTATCATCTGCATACTTGATGATGGTGTTAGTACCATGTACAGGTGTGCAGTCATAGGTGAAGAGGGAGTAGAGGAGGGGGCTCAGCACACAGCCCTGTGGAACGCCGGTGTTCAGGGTGAGGGTTGAAGAGGTGTGCTTGTCTAACCTAACAGACTGGGGTCTGTTGGTTATAAAGTCCAGTATCCAGTTGCAGAGGGAAGGAGTGATGCACAGGTTACCGAGTTTGGTGATCAATTTTGATGGTATAATGGTGTTGAATGCTGAGCTGTAATCGATGAACAGCATTCTTACGTAAGTGTCTCTGTTGTCGAGGTGGGAGAGGGCGGAGTGAAGTGCCGTTGAGATGGCATCCTCCGTACTCCTGTTCTTGCGGTAGGCAAACTGATAGGGATCCAGTGTGGGGGGTAGGCAGCTTTTGAGGTGTGCCAGGACCAGCCTCTCGAAGCACTTGGTGATGATGGGGGTAAGTGCAACTGGGCGGAAGTCGTTGAGGCTTGCCGCAGTGGAGTGTTTTGGCACTGGCACGATGGAGGTGGTTTTAAGGCACGTGGGGACAACTGCCTGGGCAAGTGACAGGTTGAAGATAACAGTCCAGACGTCTGCCAGCTGCGCCGCACAGACCCTGAGCACGCGCCCGGGGATGCCGTCAGGGCCAGCAGCTTTACATGCATTAGTCCTACTCAGTGCCACGTCGTAGGGGGTGAGTGTGAGGGGTTGGTGATCGGCAGGTAGCACAGCCTTGATGGCTGTCTCTAGATTGTCCCTGTCGAAGCGGCCATAGAAGTGATTGAGCTCCTCAAGGAAGGAGGCGTCGCTGGATGTGGGGGTGATATTGGCGGGTCTGTAGTCCGTGATGGCCTGGATGCCTTGCCACATGCGTCGGGGGTCGGAGTTGTTGTTGAAGTGCTCCTCAATCCTGAGCTTATGGCAGTGCTTGGCCTTCTTGATGCCCCTCTTCAGGTTAGCCCTGGCTGAACTGTAGGCTCGAGCATCGCCTGACCTGAAAGCGGTGTCCCGTGCTTTCAGCAGTAGCCTGACCTCGCTGTTCATCCATGGCTTATGATTCGGGAATATGGTCACCTGTTTGAGGGAGGTGACACTATTGATGGTGGAGTTTATAAAGTCCAGAACAGAGGATGTGTAGGAGTCAATGTCCGTGTGGGAGTCAAGGGTGGCCTGGGCTGTAAACGCCTTCCAGTCAGTGTTTCCAAAACACTGCTGAAATGTGAAGTCCGCTTCCTCTGACCAGACTTTAACTGTCCTCACAGTTGGTTTAACCCGTCTGATGAGTGGGGAGTACTTAGGGAGCAGGAACAATGAGATGTGATCAGACTGACCAAGGTGGGGGAGGGGGATGGCTTTGTAAGCTTCAGCCATGTTGGTGTAGACTTTGTCCAGTGTCTTGTCTACTCTAGTGGGGAAGGAGACATTACTCTAGTGGGGAAGGTGGAATTTGGGGAGTACAGTCTTCAGGTTAGAGTGATTGAAGTCACCCGCAACAATGAAGGCTGCCTCGGGGTTTACCAGAATGGGACCTGGATTAGAGGGTATTCGTTACAGGGAAATGGTGGACAAACTTTCATTGTTTTCCCTGGAATGTGGGAGAACTGATAAAAAGTATATAAACTTCTGAGAGGCATGGTTAGGTTAGACAGTCCGAACCTTTTACGAAGGATGGAAAAATCAAATATTATTGGGCATAACTTTAAGATGAGAGGGGCAAAGTTTAAATGAAATATGCGAGCTAAGTCTTTTACACAGAGGGTCACGAGTGCCTGGAGCCTGCTGCCGGGGGGTGGTGGTTGAGACACATGCAATAGTGACATTTAAGCGACTTTTTGATCAGCGTATGGATATGCAGGGAATGGGGGAATATGGATTGCATCCAGGCAGATAAGTGTTCGTCCTGAAATCATGTTCGGCTCTGACATTGTGGGCCAAAAGGGCCCATTCTTGTGCTGTATTGATCTATTATTTTTAAGATAGCCAGTATAAAGAAGGGAAGTGGTGTGATCATGGCTAGTACATTAATGGTGGGCCAAGGTGGGGTGATGTATGATGTACAGATGGAACCCAGTAGGAGAAGGTGAGGCATGGAGTTGAGAGGTGGAATCAGGTAGATGATAGATGGGCACAAAGTGCTGGAGTAAATCAGCGGGTCAGGCATAGGGGTTCCAATCTGAAATGTCACCCATCCTTTTTCTCCAGAGATGCTGCCTGACCCACTGAGTTACTCCAGCACTTTGTGTCTACCTTCGGCATAATCCAGCATCTGCAGTTCCTTTCTGCAGATGATAAAGGCAGATGGAGCCAGGTGGGGGAGGATTGATTTGATACAGAAGCTGATAATGGGAACCATTAGGGATGAGGTTGAAGGGAAGAAGGAACCAAATGGTGAAATGGATCCAAAGGATGCAATATGTGTGGGTAGTAGTTGGATGGAAATAGGAGGGGGAGGGGTTGAAAATAAGTGGTGCAGGGCTGGAGAGAAAACGGGTTAAATACAGATGGACCAGAAGTCCAGTGATAGGCACCGTTCAGAGAGATAATTGCCAAATACAGGCAGGTGGGATTAGTGTGGGTGAGACATCTTGGTCGGCATAGGCAAGTTGGGCCGAAGGCCCTGTTTCCATGATGTATGATCCCATTACTCTATATTACTCAGCAAATATAGTTGCCCTGGCAGTGGAGAAGGCCAAAGAAAGGCAGACCAATGCATGGATGGGAATGAAGATTAAAATGGTTGACAACAGAGAGTTTGGGATAGCCATTGCAGACAGAATGTAGATGGTCTACAAATCGCTCAGTTGGTCTGTGCTTTGTATCGCCAATGTGGATAAGGCTACATTTGAATCATCAAATGCAGTAGACGAATTTGGAGAAAATGCACTTCAAATTGCCTCACCTGAAAGGTAGATCTTTGGATAATGATGATGGAAGAGGTGCAAGAACAAGTGTTGCACTTCCTGAGGTTGCAGGGGAAAGTATCAAGGGTCAGGAAATAGATTGATGGGGAGAGCTGCATGGACCAAAGTCACAGAGGGAGTTGTCCAATTGTACCCTCGTCCAATTTTAGTCTCGCACATTTCCGAATCTCTCCAGATCCAATTCTCACTTGCTCACCAGGGCCAATTGGCAATGGCCAATTAACCGACAAATCAGCACATACTGTATTTCATAAGTTCTAAGAGCAGAATTAGGCCATATGGCCCATCAAGTCTACCCTGCCATTCAATCATGGTTGGTCTATCTTTCCCTCTCAACCCTAGCTATGTATTTGCACTTCTATCGAATCAGTAGTGCAGAAACTTTTAATGTTTTCAATCATATCACCTAAAACTTGTTTAATTGATTCCTCTATAGATCTCAAATGCATTTACCTTGAAGCGCAACTTTTGAGTCTGACCACCAATCCCATCCACTGGTCAAATTTAGCAAACTTCCGCATTATTTTGTGAGACTTATTAAAATATAAAAGTACTATTCAAAAAGTTATAAAAAAACAGTCAGACAGTACTGAGGGGCGATCTTATAGAGGCGTATGGAATCATGAGAAGATAGGGTGAATACACAGTCTTTTACCCATGGTCAGAAAATAAAAAATCACGAGACATGTGTTTAATGTGAGAGGAACAAGATTTAATGCAAATTTGAGAAGCAATATTTTCACTCCGAGAGTGGTGGGTATATGGAACAAACCGCCAGAGGAGGTAATTGAGGCAGATACTAAAGCAGAGACACTTGGGCAGGTACATGGATAGAAACATAGAAATTAGGTGCAGGAGTAGGCCATTCGGCCCTTCGAGCCTGCACCGCCATTCAATATGATTATGGCTGATCATCCAACTCAGTACCCTGTACCTGCCTTCTCTCCATACCCCCTGATCCCTTTAGCCACAAGGGCCACATCTAACTCCCTCTTAAATATAGCCAATGAACTGGCCTCAACTACCCTCTGTGGCAGAGAGTTCCAGAGACCCACCACTCTCTGTGTGAAAACATTTCTTCTCATCTCGGTCCTCGATAGGAAAGGTTTTGAGAGAAAAGGGCCAAACGCAAGCAAATTGGACTAGCTTAGATGGGGCATCACAGTCATAATGGATGAGTTGGGCCAGAGGGCCTGTTTCTGTACTGTATGGTTCTATGACTCTACTGAGTCACAGAATCAGCCAGCACAGACATAGCCCATCAATGTCAGCAGCCTGAAGATGTATAAGTCAAGATGCATTTTATTTGATCTGAAGAAGGGTCCAGACCCAACACATCACCTATCCATGTTCTCCAGAGATGCTGCCTGACCCATTGAGTTACTCCAGCATTTTGTCTTATTTTTTGCTTTCTTATATTGGTCCACAAACACTCTGACATAACAATGACACAGAAATTATGAACGAATAATCTTAACAAGATGGAAATTCCCTCACCAGAAGTATGTAAATATGGCACAATTTATTGCAGCAAAAAACTAATATTTAAAGAACCAGACTGTTCTGTCCCTATCTCTTGATCTCTGTTTTGTTTAGTTTATTGTCACATATACCGAGGTACTGAGAAAAGCTTTGTTGCGGGCAAACTTGTCAGCGGAAATACAATGCATGACTACAATCGAGCCATTTAAAGTGTATAGATGTATGATAAGGGAATAACGTTTAGTGCAAGGTAAATCCAGTAAGGTCTGATCAAAGATAGTCTGAGGGTCACCAATGAGGTTTATGCTCCCCTCATGCCTATAATTATCTGAGGCTGTTTCAAGAACTAATGTCACTCTGCATGCTGGAGTCAGGCAGTAAAGGTCTCAGCAACAAATAGGTCAAGTCGCACGATGCTGAAATCCTGATCCTGGGAAAAGGCTTGACATCTGCAAGTGGAGATTTACCTTTTGATCGAGCTATCTAAGATAGAAATTTATAAAATTGTGAAAGGCATGGATAGGGTCAAGAACAAAGTCAAAAAAATGTTTCTTGGGTGAAATTGGCAAACACCAGAGGACATAGCTTTAAAGGTGAGCAAAGCAAAGTATATAGGAAATGTGGGGGGAAATATTTCTACACAGAGAGGTAAGGGCTTGGAACATGCTGCCAGGCCAGTGGTGGAGGCAGATGTGATTGAAGTTTTTTAAGTTAAGTTGTTTAAGACGTTTTTGGACAGGCACATAGATATGCGGGAATGGAGGGATATGGATCATGAGCTGGTAGAGGGGATTAGTTGGCATCATGCGTGGCATGGATATTGTGGTCCAAAGTGCATGTTCCCGTGCTGCATTATTCTATATTCTATCTTCTGTCATGGTTCCAGTAGTTTTTGAACATCACTAACATTGAGAGACATGCAAAAAAACATTACTTTGAAAAATGATTAAAATAATAAACATTATTAAAATCTGTTTTTAAATAAAGAGTAAAGGAAAGTAATATTGCATAAAATAATTTGAAATATTTAGAAACCTTGAGCCTAAGCTTGAGCTAAATAATTTTGTAAAAATTAGTCTCCAGTGTATTTCCTAAACTGCAGGCACGGAATTCTCAGATGAATCAAGGGTTCCTTGGATCTGACGTGAGGTTTGATCTGTTGTTGGATCTATATGGCAACTCCGTGGTATGGAGCTTCACATGGACTCAATTATTTGATTATCATAAAAGATACAGGGCCATCTATCATTCTTCAAGCCTTGGACTTTTGCATTTTAAAGTGCATGCACGCAAGTTTTAGATCTAATGATAATTCACCAATGAATGGAGAAACAACAGCGATTCATATTGGAACCATGAACTCTGATTGGAACCATTGGCTCCAGTCAACAAGGTTCATCCATAATGATGTTTGCACACCATGCAAACATTTTCACCATAATTGCAGCAAGGTAATGTAGGCATTAAACCAGTTCAGCTTCAGTTACTAAATACCAGTAATGGTCCTAATTTAAGATTGCTCTTTTCCCATACCAGTTGGCAGTCATTCAAGTGAAAAGAAATTCAGTACTGACAAGGTATATGAATGAAAATAAATAACCAAGCAAGTTTAATCTGTCTCCCTGCATATGTTGGTTTATCTTTATGGACTCTGCGTCTTGGTCTCTGGCTTCTTGCAGCTTATTCTTCCGAGCAGTTCTCTTTATTTTTCAACCGAAACTATTCACTTTAAGCCAGCATGTTAAAGGCAGCCTTCTCTGGCAGCAATTTAGCAGGTAGATATATATCACAAGACCGACCTCATGTTGGCAGCTTCACCTCTGAGGCTTGGAATGATTTAGAATGGAAAAAGCATTTTTTGACACATAGAGTTTTTTCTGAGGTTGAGGCAAAACATCTCCACATTGTTTGCCAGAAAATTAAATCTATCCATTACATCATACCACTTTGATACCAAAGTTAGAATAAAACTTTCTCTCCTCCTTTCTCTTTTGTCACAAGTGCTTCTACTGCTGCACACTATAACATTGATGCTTTTGTTTATTTAGTATCTACTGGTCCTGTTTTGCTTTTGTTCATCTTGGATCTAAATGGCCAAACTAGGTTCAAATGTCCCAAAATATTTTGTCAATTTTCCAATTTATCGTTCCTGAAAAGTAAAAGAATTTAACACTTCAAACAAAGCATGCACAATTAAAACCATGTGTTATTATCACAGGTTTTGTGACCTACATTATCCAGCCCCCTCAGGGTTAGAAAGTGATTACAGATTTGTTCTGTAATCTTGCTCTACTTTCCTCAGTTCTCAAAATGTAGTTTAAGGAATAAGGTACAAGCAAATCAGTATAACGTTGCAGTGGCTGGGATGGTAATCTGATACCACTAAATATGTGTTTAGGCTATAAGGTGAAATATGTGTGTCTCAGCCACATGTAACCGCTTCTCTACAATGACTATTCTATTTGCTAGGTAAAAGCAAAGCTAAACCCGCACAAGGCCAAAGTAGAACTATAAAACAATTTATATATGCCTGCAAGGTAGTGTATTTTTAAAACCTGTAAAACTGCATGGCTCCGATAGCATCTGCACCACAGATTTGCATCAAACTATTTTGATTTGGTTTAGTTTAAGTTTTATATAGTCCGTTATATGTCTGGCTTTTATAGCCATTTCCCGCTTACCCTCCCCCTAATGTTATGGCTCTATTTGCCTTCATTCACTTGCCGGTCACGCTGTTCCATGCTGGGAGAAGGTGTACTCCATGTCTCAATCTAACAGCCAATTTCTTCATCAGGAGTGAGTGACACTGCAGACCAAAAACACAAAACCCATCAAGATTTGGTCTTTGTGTGCCAAATCTCTGTTCAGATTCAAATTTAATGTAAAGAGCTAGAATTCAAGTGCCTATCTATGGAAGGCGATACTGTTCTCTTTCTGTAAAGTCAAGGGTCCATTTGGGTGGGTGCAGTAGGAATTAGCAACCCTTCTCATAACATTTCTCAGGGTGCAATCCCATGGGTTATTAAGTGTTGTGCTGACTGCCCTTCATCATTAAACTTCCCAGAGTTTGTGGATAAATAGCTTAGTATAGCTAAGACAGACACAAAATGCTGGAATAACTCAGCGGGTCAGGCAGCATCTCCAGAGAGAAGGAATGAATGATGTTTGGGGTCGAGACCCTTCTTCAGACAGACAAATACTAGCTAGTCATGTTAGTACTGACTAGAGGAAGGCATGTAGGGACAAGTACACTACAAATGTCTGCCAACGTGGTTCAAATCTCATGTCAAGAGTGTTTTATTATCACTCTGAAAAAGGGTCTCAACCCAAAACGGCACCCATTCCTTTTCTCCATAGATGCTGCCTGTCCCGTTGAGTTACTCTAGCATTTTGTGTCTACCTTGTGTTTAATTATCATATGTCCCAAACCGAGCAATAATTCTTATTTGCAGCAGCACACAGGTATGTAAACAAAGTACTCTGTGAACAATATAGTAAATGAAAAAAGTTAAGTACATATACGTGTATACATATACATACACATGCACAAACATACATACACACACATCAAACAAACAAAGAATTATAGTGCAAACAGACAAAATCAGTGCCCCCAAGTTTATGTAGTTCAAGCTTATTTATAGCGTATCTATAATACATCTGTAACATACATTGATTCCACAAGAGGACCAGAAATGTAATTTGGGGCCAGATGGAGCATAAATGCTTTGCAAAAATTCTCTCACCACCCACTGCCCTCACTCACCCTCTACCTTTGGGGTCACTGCCCTGCTGTGTTTCTGGCTAGCTGCCTCAGGATGCGCCACTCTCCTGCATCTGACAACCTGTAGCTGCGCTCTACTTTGGCAAGTTATGCAAAGTAATTGACTCCAGAGATTATCAGACATTCCATGTGTACATCAACCGTATGTTGTCTGCAGGGTGCTCTGCACGTTACAAAGTAATCCTGCAATCTTGTGGGGAGCCACAATCAGGTGGATGACATGTGGAAAAATCAGGGTACAAAGTCTAGCTTGATCTCGGTACCACATTTTCAGGATATGGGTGGCTTGATGCTTGATGTTACCAGACCTCCCTCCCCCACCCCCTAATAACCTATTATATTTAAAACCCATTCCATGGTGTGTGGAGTATGGGTACTTATCACATTCATAGTAGCACACAACTACTGATAATCAACTTCTCCTTGCTTCCATTTTAATCCAAATAAGTCAACAAAAGGATATCATTGTATAAAATGATAATCCATTATTCGCAATATACAAGTGCATAAACATGGTAATTTAAAAACTTTAATTAAAGTCTCACAGTTCATTTCACAAAATACATGTTGCAAATTAAGTTCCATGATTAAAGAAGGATCGGTTTGTTCTTTTTGTGGTGATTTGAGAGGATAATTGGACAATTCTATCCCTGGCATCAGTGACAGCACTTTAAGTCGATATTTTTCTTCCCCATGATCCAAGAGTTACACAGGAGTCTCACTCTGTTACTGGCACACGGAGCTTGTGTTGTCCGTACATCCCACTGGATCACCCAGAAAGAAAATGAAAATCGTGAAGTTTAAATGTATTATAAACATCAATTTGGGTGGTTTACACGCAGAAGCATGTGCTGCAAAGAACATGTATGGTTCCTATGATGACCAGGCTCCTTGAACACAGTTTTGGATAGTTGTTTATTGCATATCTATCTGAGAAGAGCATCAGCTCTTAAAGCCAAACACCCCTGGTTAGTATATTCTGTCTCTAAAGTTCAGTTTCATGGCAGTAAGTAGAATGAATTTTTTAAGCATGCTGAAGCTGCTATGTCTCACTTGTTGTGCTACCAACTATGTTAAATAGTTGAAACTGCAGATGCAGGAATCCTGAAAAAAATACAAAGTACTGGAGGAACTCAGTAGGTCAGGAAGCCTCTGTGGAGGGAATGTTTCATGTTGGGATCCTTCATCAGACTTCTCAATTCTTAAATTCTGCTTATAAAGTCTGTTTTGTTGATGTGAATGGTAAGAGTCAAGATTGTTCCATTTCAGGCATATGATAATAAAACAATGAAATTCTTATTTACAGCAGCACTTCAGATATGTAAACATGGTACTTACTGGACACTGTAGTAAACATAAAAAAACACTTAGTATGCTCTCTTCACCCGTGCTCTTGTTTGACACCCAATTATAAAAATGATATACAGCGAGTTTGATTATTCAATGGTACACAAAAAGCTGGAGAAACTCAGCGGGTGCAGCAGCATCTAAAACCCCTGTCTCACGGTGCGAGTTGGCCCACGAGTGACCCCGAGTTTTCACTCGTGGTGATCACGTACAGCCAACGTAGCGGGAATGTCGGAACTCGCGCGATCAACTTGTCGACTCGTGGCGCTAACGGCAGGTACCTGTGAAACTTGTGAACTCGTGAAAAAAGTCAAACATGTTTGACTTTTTCCACGAGTCAAATTTCGTGGTCAAGTTTAAAATTGAAACATTTAAACTCAGAGTTATATCGTAGTGGCCCGTGCGTTAAGTTTAGTGATTCGTGCGTCTACCGTGGGAACTCTTTAATAGACACAAAATGCTGGAGTAACTCAGCGGACCAGGCAGCATCTCTGGAGAGAAGGAATGGAGTCGAGACCTTTCTTCAGACTTACCCAAAACGCCACCCATTCCTTCTCTCCAGAGATGCGGCCTGTCCCGCCGAGTTTGTGTCTATCTATACTTTAGTTTCGGATATGATCAAGTGTAAGAAACGCAAACCAGACTACCTTCACATCAGAGAATCCTAATGTTCCTAATTTGGCCGGGGCACTTCACTGTCCGTGTGTAGGAAGGAGCTGCAGATGCTGGTTTACACCGACGATAGACACAAACATGCTGGAGTAACTCAGCGGGACAGGCATCGCCTCTGGAGAGAAGGAATGGGTGATGTTTCGGGTCGGTACCCTTCTTCAGACTCCCCGCTCATTCTTCCCTCGTCGATGTGAACTTGTGGGGGTGCGAGGAATCGGGCGTCGCTGGGTAAGGGGAAGAGAGGTTTTAATGCTGAATTATGCACAACAGAAGCATGAAGTGGGGGTAAGGTCCGTTTAAACTATCTTGTCGTTCCCCCCCCCCCCAATGTTGGGAGAGAGAGGGAAGAGAGTTGTGCAAACAAACCACGGGAGACTGCATCTTTGGAGGGAAATCATAAAATGTATAGGGATATTTCGGGCCGGGACCCTAACGGTTGACTACCCGTTTCGCAGATGCCGTTCCTAGCCCCCCTCTCACTCCTCCCCACCCATAGTCTTTGCCTTCTCCCAATTCCACCATCCCTCGCCCCCCCCCCCCCCCCCCCCCCCACAAGCCTGTCCTCGCCTGAACTGCTGAAGATAACCGAGTGCTTTAAATGCGAATCCCGGACTGTAGCAACAACACACGCCCTGAGCGGGGGACGAACTTGGTAACTCAAGAGCAAACGGGAGGGGAACTTGGTAACTCTGGAGACGAACTCGGAATATCGCAGAAAGTACAAGTAAACAGCAAACTTACCATACCCGTGGGAACTCACCTCAAACACTTGAGCATCAACTTGGAATATCGTACACAACCACGAGTCTGTCACTCTGGGTCACTCGTGGGTCAACTCGCACCGTGAGACAGGGCCTTAAGGAGCAAAGGAGATAGGCAACGTTTTGGGACGAAACCCAATTGTGCCTGGGCCAACTCATTGACAGAATTTATCTCATTAACTAACTCTTTCCCCTATTATCCTTCTCAAGTATGCTCCCATGCTTTAGTTATTTTGCATATCAGCTGAAATTTCCACAGCACATCACAGCAACATCACTCCGGCCAGACTCAATATGTAGACTTACAGATTATGAACGACCATCTACGCATGTCATGTCATTAAAGGGATGTCTGTGATGCCCGGTGAGTGATGGTTTCCTGGGCTAAAGGAATAAATTATGAAAAAAAACGTAACCATTGGCACGGAGGCATATTGGTAGTCACTGCCGTACAGTGCCAGAGATCTGGGTTCAATCCTAACCACGAATGTTGTCTGTATGGAGTTTGTATGTTCTCCCCATGACCTGCATGGGTTTTCTCCGAGATGTTCAGTTTATTCCCACACTCCAAAGATGTACAGGTTTATAGGTTTAAGAAAGAACTGCAAATGCTGGGAAAATCGAAGGTAGACAAAAGATTTTGGAGAAACTCAGCGGGTGAGGCAGCATTTATGCAGAGAAGGAATAGGCGACGTTTCGGGTCAAGACCCTTCTTCAAACTGATTAGATACTCTATTCTCTATTTGTCATTCAGACCCCTTGGTCCGAACGAAACATCGTTCCCCTGCAGTCATACATACAATCTTTTTAAAAAATGACAGAACACTCAACAAACACAAAGCCAACATCCACCACAGTGAGTTCACCAAACACCTCCCCACTGTGATGGGAGGCAAAGTGTTAAAGTCTCTGTCTCTTCCCTCCTTGCCAGGGGGGGGGGTTTGCGCAGAAAAAAGAAAGGAAGAGGCAGAGACAATAGGCACAGGGCCTCACTCTGGCAATGGATGAGGCCCTGGACAGAAAGGTCAGATTGGGAATGGAAGGGGGCGTTGAAGTGCAGAGCAACCAGGAAATCAGATTGGTTAATACAAACCCAGCGGAGGTGTTGGGCGAAGTGATCGCCGAGCCTGCGCTTCGTCTCGCTGATGTAGAGAAGTTGGCACCTGGAACAGCGGATGCAGTTGATGATGTTGGAGGAGGGGCTGGGGGGGGGGTGGGCTTGGTATAAATGCAAATGATTGATTGGCTTGGTATAAATGCAAAATTGTTCCCAGTGTAGGATAGTGCTAATGTGTGGGGATTACTGGTTGGTGCGAACTTGGTGGGCCAAAGGGTCTGTTTCTGTGCTGTATCTCTAAACGAAACTAAACTAAACATTGCCTATTTATTTAACGGATAGAATCTGCACTTGGCTGACCTGGAGAAATCAAACAATCTGTTCTAATAAGTGATTGAGTAAAGCACCTATAATCTCTGATTATAGTCACGGTAATGATATCACTACTGATGTGTGGCATTTTGTGGTCTGAAGTAGAGAAAGACATGGTTATGTTCCCTACTCTTTATATAAGTGCATTTTAGCCAAGTAAATCCTGGGAGCTGCCAGGCACATTTGGTTCTTCTCCATAGGGAGCAATGAAAAACACATGGTGGTGTTGCTTCAAGCTATATTTGTACACCTCCTTGTGATCATTCACAGAGCTGCTTTGTTTGTGCCTCTTCACAAAATTCACACAGCGGAAATTCATAAATGAAAATGAAGGGAAAGCATAAAAGTATAAGAAAATATAAAATGTAAGCAAATATGATTGGGGAAAATGTTGCTTCAATGTTGCAACATCAGAGTGGCACCTAAGCCCAGGAATTAATTTACAAAGAGGTGTGTTTGGATTGTGGTGTAAGGTTTATTTGCTCATCCATGTGATTTGGATGTCAGTGACAACGCTGGGATTTATTGTATGCTCCACGTTGCCCATGACTTTGGACGGCACAGGGGTGCAGCGGTAGAGTTGCTGCCTTACAGCATCACAGACCAGGTTCAATCCTGACCACGAGTGATGTCTGTACGGAGTTTGTACGTTCTCGCTGTGACTACGAGAGGTTTCTCCGGGTGCTCTGGTTTCCTCCCACACTCCAAAGAAGTACAGGTTTGTAGGTAATTGGCTTCCATATGTTGTACATTGTCCCTAGTGTGTCGGGGAGTGCTAGTGTTCCGTGTGATCGCTGGTCGGCACAGAGTTGGTGGGCCAAAAGACCTGTTTCCATGCTGTATCTAAGTCTAAAGATGTTTACAATTGGAAATGTCTTCTCATTATCCAAGAAAACAGAGCTTGTACTGGTTCATTTATGCTTTCTGATAATATTGTTGCCCATATTTGTCATTGACTACTCATTTGCAAAATGGAATTGTTGGAACATTCAGCCAAATACACATCAAGTATAAAAAGCCACATACACCTTCCTGGTTCATTCCATTATATTACAATGGTAATTCAAGCAAAACATTAACAACAAAATGAGTGACTGTTTCTACACCAGGATTCAGCTTCATTTACTATTTGTTTAGTAATAAATATTTTTGTCATCAACTATCAACTGGACAGCAGGCAAAAGTCCTGCATCATTTTATATGGAAGCCATCAATTAAACAAACTGCACTTAATGCCTGTCTTCTAATCCAAATGTATGTTAATTAGGCTGCCAGTAAATTAAGTATAAATGAAACAGCATGAGTTGTACTTTATCCATTTCTTTCTTTACTCAGTCTCTAACACCATTGTAATCCATTGCCTGATCCCTTCCAACTCCACACAGCATTCCCTTTATACTCTCAACCCATTCGCCTTCTCTGCAATTTATATCAGGGTGCAGAGAAGATTTATGAGGATGTTGCCAGGACTCGATCCCTCTACTCCACAACACTCCCAGAGCCCGACCATTCACTGTGTAGGTCCTGCCCATGTAAGACTTCCAAAATGCAACATCTCATATTTCTCTGGATTAAGTTCCATCAGCAATTCTTCAGCCCAGCTGGCCAACCGATCAAGATTTTGCTGCAAAAATTGACAACCATCTTCACTACCGTCAACACCACCCACTTTTGCGTCATCTGCTAACTTGCTAACAATGTCATGTACATTCTCATTGTTTTTCTTTGTGAGACCTTCCTACATTGCAAAAATGAATCCTCTTTCTAAATAAATAAATAAATGACAATAAAGCTTTCTCAACGGGTATTTGAGTTTGAAAGGAATGATTAACATGATCTTTCGTCTACTTGCTGAATGTGTTTGGCAATTGCACATGGATCTTGGCAATCAGAAAAATGTATCCAAATATTTCCCCATAGACCAACTGGATCTAAAGTTCTTGACCCTGGAAGAGAATGAGCAGTACATAGCGGCCAAAGAACACTTAAAATGACGTGGTAATTCAACACTTCTCTGTAACTCAATCCAACAATAGGATGGAGCCAGGCACATAAAGAACATTTCAGGGATTGTTGAAGCCCCATTAAAAGCTAATTCTGAGAAAAGGAAAAAAAAAAATATGCTTATAAAGAAAAGAATATCGGGTTTAATATCAAGGTCTTTTGCAAACAGTAAGTTACATTTAAAGATGACAGAGTGTTGGATTAGCTCAGGTGGTCAGCTAGCATCTCAGGAGAACATGAATAGGTGATGTTTCGGATCGGGACCCTTCTTCAGAGGGGAAGAAAGAAAGAAAGCTGGAAAAGCTGAAGGACAGGCCTAAGCCTGAAAAGTAAAAGGCTGATGATCTGCCAGGCTTTATCCTGCCCCTCTTCTCTTCCAGCTTTATTTCTCACCCTCCCCGACAATCAGTTTGAAGAAGGGTTGCATACCGAGACAGCACCTTTCTATGTTCTCCTGAGATTCTGCCTGACCCTTTGAGATACGCTGACACTGTGTCTTCTTTTGTAAACCAGCATCTACAGTTCTTTGTACTTAAACTTTTTCTTAAAAATAACTTCAAGATAAAATGGAAATTAGTCAAATCCAAATTTAAAAGCAAGGACCTTTAATATGCAGGTTGTAGGTTTCACAGATTTGCCTTAATAAGTGATGATAATGAATGGATTCTGTCACTGCTAACTGCTACCCAGAGAAACATAACAATGAGTATTATGCTCATTGCACTAAACAGCAGAAGTGACTAATTAATGTTCTTTGTGAGTTACTTGAGCATAGAGTCATAGAGACATACAGTGTGGAAACGGGCCCTTCAGTCCAACTTGCCCACACAAATGCATCTTATACATTTATTACTGGTGGTGCAGCGGTAGAGTTGCTGCCATACAGCACTTGCAGTGCCAGAGCCCCGAGTTCGATCCTAATTAAAGGTGCTGTCATTGCTGATAATCCACAATCAGCACCCCGTTCCTGCCTTCCCCATATATCCCTTGACTCTGCTATCTTTGAGCTTCATCTAACTCTAGCCCTATCTAGCTCTCTCTTGAAAGCATCCAGAGAATTGACCTCCACTGCCTTCTGAGGCAGAGAATTCCACAGATTCACAACTGTCTGGATGAAAATGTTTATCCCCATCTCTGTTCTAAATGGCCTACCTCTTATTCTTAAACTGTGACTCCTGGTTCTGGACTCCAATGGTATCTAATCCCTTAATAATCTTATATGTTTCAACAAGCTCATCCTTCTAAATTCCAGTGTATACAAGCCCAGTCGCACCATTCTTTCAATATATGACAATCCCGCCATCCTGGAAGTTAACCTTGTGAACCGACGCTGCACTCCCTCAATAGCAAGAATGTCCTTCCTCAAATTTGGAGACCAAAACTGCACACAATACTACAGGTGTGGTCTTATTAGGGCCCTGTATTAGGGTCCTCTTTGTTCCTATACTCAACTCCTCTTGTTATGAAGGCCAACTTGCCATTAGCTTTCTTCACTATCTGTTGTACCCGCATACATACTTTCAGTGACTGATGAACAAGGACACACAGATCTCGTTGTACTTCCCCTTTTCCTAACTTGACACCATTCAGATAATAATCTATCTTCCTGTTCTTGCCACCAAAGTGGATAGCCTCACATGTATACACATTAAACTGCATCTGTCATGCATCTGCCCACTCACCCAACCTGTCCACGTCACCCTGCATTCTCATGGCATTCTCCTCACAGTTCACACTGCCACCCAGCTTTGCGAAATCTGTAAATTTGCTAATGTAACTCTTAATCCCTTCATCTAAGTCATTAATGTATATTGTAAATATCTGCGGTCCCAGCACCGAGCCTTGCGGTACCCCATTAGTCACTGCCTGTCATTCTGAAAGGGACCCATTAATCCCGACTCTTTGTTTCCTGTCTGCCAACCAATTTTCTATCCATTTTCATACCCTACCCTCAATACCATGTGCTCTAATTTTGCCCACTAATCTCCTTTGTGGGACCTTATCAAAGGCTTTCTTAAAGTCCAGGTACACTACATCCACTGGCTTTCCCTTCTCCATTTTCCTAGTTACATCTTCAAAAAATTCCAGAAGATTAGTCAAGCATGATTTCCTCTTCGTAAATCCATGCTAACTCGAACCAATCCTGTTACTGCTATCCAAATATGCTGCTATTTGACTTTCATAATTGACTCCGGCATCTTCCCCACCACCAATGTCAGGTTTACACAAAAAGCTGGAGAAACTCAGCGGGTGCAGCAGCATCTAAGGAGCGAAGGAGATAGGCGACGTTTCGGGTCGAGACCCTTCTTCAGACGTCTGAAGAAGGGTCTCGACCCGAAACGTCGAGACCCCTGAGTTTCTCCAGCTTTTTGTGTAACCCTCGATTCTCCAGCATCTGCAGTTCCTTCTTTAACACCAATGTCAGGCTAACTGGTCTATAATTCCCTGTTTTCTCTCTCCCGCGTTTCTTAAAAAGTGGGATGACATTAGGGACCCTCGAATCCACAGGAACCGATCCTGTATCTATAGAACATTGGAAAATGATCACCAATGCGTCCACGATTGCTGGAGTCACTTCCTTAAGTACACTGGGATGCAGACCATCAGGCCCGGGGGATTTATCAGCCTTCAGTCCCATCAGTCTACCCAACACTATTTCTTGCCCAATGTGAATTTCATGTGAATAAAGGAGGGTATTTATTGAGAGAGGCAAGAATAGTAAGATTGAACGAGAACTTACCAGTTCGAAGGTTGATCTTTATTTTATGAGGAGTCGAAGTGAGGGATTTCGTGAAGAGCCCGCCGGCGCGCATGCTCGACATACTTCAAAGTAGCGGCGTGGAATCACAGAAACCAACAATAGAAATGACTTCGCATAGTAAGATTGAAGTGACTAAGATTACCAGATGAAGGTGATTGAGGGTTGGGCGAGGAGGGCACGAAATCCCTCACTTCGACTCCTCATAAAATAAAGATCAACCTTCGAACTGGTAAGTTCTCGTTCAATCTTACTATTTCATTTCGGAGTCACGTGAGTGACTTCGTGAAGACTTCAAAGCTTCTGTGATTACACGCCCTGGACCACGTCCATGCTGACACACCACTACCAGGGATGGATGGGAGGAACAAACTTGCTCAATAGTTCATACTGCAAAACAAGAGCATATTTATGAATAACAAATCAAAACCCCTCATGCGGGGACATCTCCACGTTCTTGACCTGCATTCAGCACGGCTTCTGCGAACTGTAGAGGAGCAGCAACAGGCTTGTTATAAAAACGCTGGAACACAGCTTCATTAGCCCATCCTGCTGTGGCGAGAATTTGGTCCATAGGCACCTCCATAATCCTCGCCGCTGACGTCGATGCAGCCCTGGTGGAATGAGACTTGAACACATTAGTGTCGATACCTGACTTACCCAAGACGACTCGAAGCCACCTGGATATCGTCTGGACTGTCACTCGATGATGAGGTCTCTTATGAGTGACCAGCAGGTATCTCTCCATTCCTCTGATGCGTGCCGTCACCTTGACATAGTGGCGGATATGTGAGGCTAAACATAGCCTAGCATCTGCGGGGTATGCCGGGAACTTCAGCTGCAGCCCTGTGCACCCAGGTCCATGCTGCTTTAGTAGCTCATCAATGAAAAAGACTACTTCTGTAGGGGTAGATGTCATTCTGTCGACACAAAGTTTGTGTAGTGTCTGTACCCTCTGAGCTGAAGTCAGCGCTAGTAACATCACCAGCTTCATGGTGAGTTTGTCCAGTTGGAGCCCTTCCATGGGAGACCACGTCCTGAGCAGGTTTAATACGTCCCTGACATCCCAGGTGATATTATAGCGTGGTGTAGGCGGATTCATATTGAATATACCCCGCATGAGTCTGGACACTAGCCTGTTGGATCCTACCTCAATATTGAGGTAGAATGAGAGCGCACTTCTGGCGCTGTGATGGCACTGTAACTTAAGTGTTCATCATGGTGCAACCCCGCGAGGAATTCCAGGACGTCGGTTATTGTCACGTCATCGTACGTGATGCGAGAGCGGCTGCAGTAGGCTTCCCACTTCTTAATATGCGAGCGGTATCTTCGCCTTGTTGACTCTCGACACGACGCCCCGATGGTATCCATGGTCCGAGCTGAGAGGCCGTATTGGACTAACGGCCTGTTCAGAACCTGCAAGCCAACAAATTTAAATAGCCATGGCAGGGATGTGGCTCCCCTGAGACAGGGTGAGTAACCAATTGTGGGCAACCCTTCAAAAGGACCCAAGGTTCGTTGAGCATGTCAAAGACCACCGGATACCAAGGCTGTGTGGGCCAGTCGGGTATAATAAGGATGCCCTTGGCAGCATCTGCCTGAATCTTACGCAATACCCGACTGATGAGGCAAAACGGGGGGAAGGCATAGAAAAACCAATTCCCCCAGTCCAGCGAGAATGCATCTAGCGCTATTGCCCCAGGATCTGGTTCCCATGAAACGTAGGTTGGTACCTGATGGTTCAACCGTGACGCAAAAAGGTCAATGTCCGGTTTACCAAATTTGGCTGTGACTTTAGCAAAAATCTCAGGATGCAACATCCATTCAATATTGTCATTAAATTTTGCGTGACCTGGTGTCCGCCACAGTATTAAGCTCACCTGGCAAATAGGTAGCTGAAATCCAAATGTCTCTTTGAACACACCAGAGCCAAATTGAGTTAGCCAATTTGTCACACGAAACTGACCTGGTACCACCCATATGGTTTAAGTATGCCACTGCTGTGGTGTTGTCTATTTGGAGACGGACATGTGCTCCAACAAGCTTGGAACAATACGCACGAAGTCCGTGGAATGCTGCCAGCAACTCCAAATAGTTAATCCCTTGAGTCAACAACATCGTTGACTCAAGGGTGTCCCATCTGCCCCCACAACTAGAGCAATTATCCATAGCTCCCCAGCCATTGGAGCTTGCATCAGTCTGCAAATATACCACCGGATTAGCCTCCCTGATAGGCTTGAATGAGCTGCTAATGTGGCACACCCACCATTGCAACTCATTTATCGCTTCGGACGGCAGCTGCATTGATCGATCATAATGACCAGCGTCCTGTTTTAACGCAGCAATTTTAGCTCTTTGCAAACTCTGATAATGCAAAGGTCCATATCGCACTGCCGGAAACAAAGCTACAAGCTTACCAATTACTGTAGCTGTATGCCGAATCGATGGTATATTGGTGCGGATTAAACCTTGACACACCTGGGTAACCTCCTCAATCTTGTTAATTGGTATGGTAACCCTCATGCTCATAGAGTTCACCGTGAACCCTAGGTAATTAATCACCTGGGCAGGGCAGAACTTTGATTTCTCTGGATGGACAATAAACCCTAATTGTTGAAATATATTGACAGCAGCTGCAACTCCCTGTTCAGCCAATTCCAGGGTGTGGCCCACAATTAAGATATCATCTAAATAGGCCATAACTATATGATGTCGCTGTCTCAAATAAGCCATAATTGGTTTCACTAATTTAGTGAACAATCCACTTTAAAATGAGTATATGTTACAAAAGTATTCAAACGGGTTAGATCAATAATGACACGACAACCTCCATCCTTCTTAGGTCTGGTGAATATATTCGAAACAAATTCAACTGGCTCATGCACCGCTTTCTCAATCACTCCCTTCTGTTCAAGCCTTAAAATTTCCTTGTAGCCTGCTGCCTGTTCTGCAGCAGATAATTTAAACGTTCGACCGGGCATGTGCTGGGATGGAGGAATGTCGCCATTAATAAACTCAATTTTATGCCCCTGAATATTCTGCAACACATACTCGTCACCAGTAAAATTACCCCATGCACCCAAAAACAGCCGAAGGCGACCACCAACATGTGAAGTTAAACAAAGAGAAAAGAGAGAACCAGACCCCCTCACCCCCGTGGTTACCGGCGGTCCTTGACACGTGTGGGTGGACGTGGAGGTGCTGGGTTGGCTTGAGGGCGCGGCGTCTTCGTTTTCCACCAGGGTCTCTGCCGACCCTGTCCTAAAAAAGACCCCTGGTGCTGGGTCTGATGTTGCTGTCGTTGTGGAGCTTGAGGGTAGGTCCTCGTCGAGGTACTAGCAGACCCTCGTGAGCGAATGTATGGAGGTTTTGAGCCGGACGGTGTGGGGGCACTCTGAGAGCGCATGATCCCCACCGTTTTGGCTTGTTCGTCAAGCTCTTTGACTCTCTTCGAGAGGTCCTCCCCAAAGAGTTGACGGGGCGGCGGCGGCGGCGGTGGTTTGCACAATCCTGCAAACTTCGGGTTGAGCGCTGGGCGGATGCTGTTTTTGCGAAACCCGTTGATTTCGTGCTGGGTTGCGCACAGGAGGGCCAGAGCATCTTCCTGGTCCAAATTCAGTTCGTCCCCGTCCACCGACCGCGCAAAGGCGGTAATACCGGCCGTGAGGAGCTTCAGGATCCGCTGCAATTTTACCTCTTGTTGACGGATAGCCGCACTGATGTTGCCCCATATCGGCGTATTGACCACAGGCACGTTGAGGGAGTTGCAATTGGATGGAGCCTTGTGACGGCTCATTGCCTGAATGAGGACTTCTTCCTGTAGTTGCTGGTTGTTAAGAAAGTCCACAGTGGCTGCCAGCTTTGCGTTTAAAGGAAGTCCAGATGAATGTGGGGCCGCAAATTTGGTCGCCACATCCAGAAGATCCTCCGCTGGCACCTCCAATGGAGGTGGTATGGAATCCACCAAAACCTCCTCCTCCTGCTGCTCCAGGCTGATGGTAGAGGCTGGTGACGATGCCCTGTGCCTGTTGCTGCCCTTCTGTAGTTGACGTTGAAGCAGGAGCTCCAGCAGCCGCTCCATACGGTCAATACGCCCTTCACCCTGAACACTCAGGTGGTCGGAGTCCTCCGGCTCTGAAAAGAAACCGGGCTGCTATCATCGGCCCGCACCTCATCGAGGCCCAGCCGGTGCCGGTAGTTGTCGCTAACAGCCGCCGAGGCGAAACTGCGCGATTCCCGCGCGGGCGTGTTCAACCGCCTCCGTTTAGCGGGAGCTGAAGCCGCTGCCACTAAGGGCACTTGCGGCGTGGTGTCGGCACCAGCCGAAGCATGGCTGCCTGAAGCCCGCGCAGGCTTGCCGGCTGCCCACATCGTGGACTTTGCCGACGCATGGTCTCGCCCACCCATCCATGGGGGGCTCGGCGACCGTGACGAGACCCGACTCAACCGACCCGTCCCGGCGTCGAGAGTTGGGGTGTGCCGGCTGGACCTCACAGCCGCCCCGGGTCTCGCCCTGGAACCTGACCGCTCCTCCGCGTCAGGCAATGCCTTAGCCCTGGCAGGGTTAGGCTTCTGGGCTGCTGCCCTTCCCCTACTCGGAGGGCTGAGTGGAACGGGCCGTGCAGCCGCACGCACCCAGCTCGAGGTCGCCAGCGAGCCCGCTGACGACCTGACTGCCATGGCAGGGTCCCCCTGCTCTGGCGGCACACCACACTCCTCCTCGTCGAACTCCTCCGAGCTGTGGTGTGCTGGCGGATCTGGACCTGTAATCACAGGGCTTACCCACATCTCCGCCTGAGTCCCGGCCTGCGTTGCAGGTACTGCCGATGGTAAAGGCCCCGGAACTGTTGACCGGCGAACTCGTCCTGACGTCCTCCGGCCCTTGGAACTCCCATCCATGTCCTTGCTGCAAGACATAACCAACAACAAGGACCACCAACTAAAGGTAGGATACTTACCTCCGTGGCCCCTTATGAAGGGCTGGCGAGGAGCGCGCTCCACCGCTAGCCGTCGCAGCAACGCGGTACGACGATATGTCGAGCATGCGCGCCGGCGGGCTCTTCACGAAGTCACTCACGTGACTCCGAAATGAAATGGAGATTGCAGGGCCCTTGACGAAGAATTGCATGTGAGGTCCTGGAGGACTGGCGAGTAACTAATGTTGTTTCTTTGATAAGATGGGAAGTAGAGATAATTCTGGAAATTATAGGCTGATGAGACTCATGTCAGTTTTGTTTAGTTTGGTTTAGTTTAGAGATACAGTGCAGAAACAGGCCATTTGGCCCACCGAGTCCATGCTGACCAGCGTTGCCCACACACTAACGCTATCCTACACACCAAGAACAATTTACAATGATACCAAGCCAATTAACCTGCAACCTGTATATCTTTGGAAACCAGAGATCCCAGAGAAAATGGGGAGAATGTACAAACTCCGTACAGACAAGCACCTAGAGACAGGATAAAACCTAGGTCTCTGGCGCAGTAAGGCAGCAACTCTACTGCTGTGCCACCACACTGCCCCTCTTTCCTCTTTTAAGATAATAACACAATCACATTAGAATGAGAACCTTTCAAGTACTTTCAAGAGGGATCTAAGAGTGCAGGTACATAGTTTGTTGAGAGTGACATCACAGGAAGATAGGGTGGTCAAAAAGGCTATGGGCACATTGGCCTTCATCAGTTGGAGCATTGAGTATAGAAGTTGGGAGGTCATGTTGTATAAAACATTGGTGAGGTCGCATTTAGAGTATTGTGTTCAGTTTTGGGTTTGTTGCAGTATTAGATGTTGATGAGGCCGCATGGTGAGGCTGCATTGTGTTCAGTTCTGCGCACCATGCTATAGGTCAAGCTGGAAAGGGTCAAGCTGGAAAGGGTGCAGAGAAAGATGTTGCCAGGACTCAAGGGTCTGAGCTATGGGGAGAGGTTGAGCAAGATTAGACTCTATTCTTTGTAGTGCAGGAGGATGAGGAGTGATCTTTTTGAGGTGGACAAAATGATGACAGGAATGGATCAGGTAGACGCACAGTCTCTTGCCCAGTGTAGGGGGAATCGAGAATATAGGTTTAAGGTGAGGGGAGAACGATTGAATAAGAATCAGAGGGGTACCGTTTAAACACAAAGGGTGGTAGGTGTATGGAACGACCGGGCAGAGGAGGTAGTTGAGGCAGGTACTATCACAACATTTAAGAAACATTTAGACAGGTACATGGATCGGACAGATTTAAGAGGGATATGCACCAAACGCAGGTAGATGGCACTTGTGCAGATGGGACATGTTGGCCGATGTGGGCAAGTTGGGCCAGAGGGCCTGTTTCCACACTGTAAGAATATGACTATGACTTCTCTGCTATTCCTTATGATTATTGCTGATCCTTAAACTCTGACCAAACATCCACCCTTTTATTTCATGTTGGCTGGTGTCAGATTTTGTCTAACGGTGCTTTTGTGAGTCTCATTGAAATGTACATTATACCAAAGGTGCAATGTAAAGTCAAGTTGTCATCGCATTACCCATGATTATCACCTAATTCTTTCAAGTATATTTCACCTTCATTCGGCTCTCAACGTTGCCCATGCATGGAAATAATACGCAGACAGAACTAGGTTGTTCAATCAGCTCAAACACCATATGGTAAAGATTAAAAGCAGTCCACTACTTCAGCTTTTATTGATTAACGTTTAGCTGTTTCCAATAAGGATAAGGTTTGGAAATATCAGCAGAGTAATTATAGAAATGAAGAGGTGGCTGAAAATTATGTTAAAACGACGGGGTTTGCAATTTTTTTTAATGTAGAAACAAAATTGCTGACATAGTGACGTGTGGAATGGAAATTAGTATTCTGAAACACAGCAGCTGCAAATTTGGCATGAAAAGATAGTACAATGAACACAAAATACTGGAGTAACTCAGCAGGTCATGCAACATCTCTGGGGAGAAGGAATAGGTAACATTTTGGATCGAGACCCTTTTTCAGATTGAGATGGGGTCGACCAGAAATGTCACCTATTCCTTTTGCTGCCTGACCTGCTGAGTTACTCCAGCATTTTGAGTCCATCTTTGGTGTAAACCTGCAGCTGCAGTTCCTTCGTACACAAGCTAAATGAAGTTGATACATCTTACTTCAGGAGAACTGTTTCATGTTATCTGACTTACTTTATTGTAGTAGACATGGTACTGAAAGTTTATGACCTTTCCAATAACCCAGGAATGTGAATTCAAATCTTACTACGACTATTTGAGAATTTACATTTGATTTTAAGTATCTGGAATTAAAAAAGATTGTGAAATTCTGCACATGGGTATTCATTAAAAAGTTATGGTCAAATCTCCAAGATCATTTGAGCTCATTTACATTCCTACTCACCCAATGTGATTCCAGTCATAAAGCTGGACCCCTTCCTGAGTTACAGACATTAGCAGCCAAGAATTGTGCTTCGTGGGGCCCTTCCTCAAAATATAAACACATTTTTAGTCCCAAACATCAATAGCCACTTGAAGCAGGCTTTAATCAGATGCTGTTGGAAAATAGGATAGACCTTTATCTGTGCAAGGTTCGTAAAGGTGTAGCCAGGGCCTTAGGTTAACATATGATGGGCATTTGTCGGCACTGGGCCTGTACTCACTGGAGTTTAGAAAAATGAGGGAGGACCTCATTGAAACATACAGAATAGTGAAAGGCTTGGATGGAGTGGATGTGGAGTGGATGTTTCCGTTAGTGGGAGAGTCTAGCACTAGAGGCCATAGCCTCAGAATTAAAGGATGTTCTTTTAGGAAGAAGATGAGGAGAAATTTATTTAGTCAGAGGGTGGTGAATCTGTGGAATTATTTGCCACAGAAGGCTGTGGAGGCCAAGTCAGTGGATATTTTTAAGGCAGAGATAGATAGATTTTTGATTAGTACAGGTGTCAGAGGTAATGGGGAGAAGCCGGGAGATTGAGGTTAGGAAGGAGAGATAGATCAGCCATGATTGAATGGTGGAGTAGACGATGGGCCAAATGGCCTGATTCTACTCCTATCACTTAGGACCTTATGAATCAGTCAGGTGAATGGTGCAGTGTTCTGAGGGGCTGTAGAATTCATTATACAGTTATGCATAGAGGAGTCATATGCCAACACTGGAAAAATGGCACAAGGTGTGAAGTACTGGCATTCCAAGATATAGCTGATCTGTAATGTTGGATTCATGAAAGCATTGCGTTGAATGAAGCATAAGGTTTCACCCATTCAAGCCATTCAAGATTGAGAATCAAAAGGTTAAATACGTTAAATGTTTTTAAAATTATTTTTATACTTTAGAGAGACTTTATACTTTAGAGAGACTTTAGAAATATTGTGTGGAAACAGGCCCTTCGGCCCACAGAGACCGCGCCAACCAGCGATCACCCTGTACACTAGCACTATCCTACATACTACGAACAATTTACAAATTTACCGAAACAACTAACCTATAAACCTGTATGTCTTTGGAATGTAGGAGAAAATTGCAGCACCCTGAGAAAACTCACGTGGTCACAGGGACAATGTACAAACTCTGTACAGACAGCACCCTTAGTCAGGATTTAACCTGGTCTCTGGCACTGTAAGGCAGCAACTTTACCGCTGTGCTACTGTGCCACCCTGTTTTTTATCATATGAATGTTTATCATAGCTGATCATTTTTTACCAAATTAAATATTAGTTTAAATAAATCCCAAGAAGTCTACTTTAACTTCCAATAAATTTATTTCAATTACTTTGTACAAAGAAGGAAATTTCAAAGAACAGTAACAATTCTGTGGAACTTTGGCCAACCTGAATAAGCTAAATATTGTAGCTTTGGAATGCTTTGAAGTGTTTAAATAAATATCTAACTTCTTGAAACATTGAGTTTTTGATTAACAAGAATAACATCGGTAGATCCAGGCAGCTTCCTCTTTTATGCCACTGGTGGAGCAAAGGAAGCAGCAAATTCCACCCCATTCTCTGCACCCACCAATCCCTCAAGGCCCATACTTGAAATACGACTTAGCTGAATATCTAGCCAGCAGCTCTCCTTTGTGTGCGTTCTTGAAACATAGAAAATGGGTGCATGAGTAGGCTATTCGGTACTTCAAGCCAGCTTCGACATTCAATATGATCATGGCTGATCATACAAAATCAGTGCCCCGCTCCTGCTTTCTCCCCATATCCCTTGATTCTGTTAGCCCTAAGAGCTATATCTAACTCTCTCTAGAAAACATCCAGTGAATTGGCATCCACTGTCTTCTGTGGCAGAGAATTCCACAATTCACAACTCTCTGGGTAAAAATGTTTGTCCCCATCTCAGTCCTAAATGGCCTCCCCTTTATTCTTGTGACCCCTGGTTCTGGACTCAGGAAAAACTCAGATGCAGGAAAAACATCAATAGTTTTTTTTCCTGCATCTAGCCTGTCCAATCCTTTAAGAATTTTATATGTTTCTGCAAGATCCCCTCTTATCTTTCGAAATTCCAGTGAATACAAGCCCAGTCGACCCATTCTTCCATATGTCAGTCCTCTGATTTTTGTCATGTTCATACTGCATAGGTATTACCAGCAATGCCAGGATGAGTTAGGCTAATGTAGCACAAGATCTGGGTGAGGCGTGTGTAGCACAAGGTCATCAGGTCATAAGGAATAGGAGTAGAATTAGGCCATTCGGCCCATCAAGTCTACTCCACCATTCAATCATGGCTGATCTATCTCTCCCTTCTAGCCCCATTCTACTGCCTTCTCCCCATAACCCCTGACACCCGTACTAATCAAGAATCTATCTATCTCTGCCTTAAAAATATCCACTGGCTGGGCCTCCACAGCCTTCTGTGGCAAAGAATTCCACAGATTCAGCACCATCTGACTAAATAAATTTCTCCTCATCTTCTTAAAAGAACGTCCTTTAATTCTGCAGCTATGTCCTCTGGTCCCTGACTCTCCCACTAGTGGAAACATCCTGTCCACATCCACTCTATCCAAACCTTCCACTATTCTGTATGTTTCAATGAGGTCGCCCCCTCATTCTTCTAAACTCCAGCGAGTACAGGCCCAGTGCCGACAAACGATCTTCTTAGGTTAACCTACTCATTCATGGGATCATTTTTGTAAATCTCGTCTGGACCCACTCCAAAGCCAGCACATCCTTCCTCAGATATGGTGCCCAAAATTGCTCGCAAAGGTCCCGATGACCGTGTGATGCAGAGGCCCTGGCAAGCCGCAGCTATACGTCACCTATCCATGTTCTCCAGTGATGCTGACGCAAATGGAATTTAGACATTGCTGGATCAATGATCCAGAGCTCTGACTACTAGTCCAGTAATTTAAGCACCACACCAATTCCAGACCCACCTGGAAATCCTGGCTCGCCCACTGGAGACTAATTAACTGATTTGTTGCTTCTCCAGTTTTTTTTAATGTACTGAACCAAGTTGTTATGTCTGAGACATAGAAATGTAAATGATTAATAAGAATGATTTTAATTCTCATCACAATGATCGCCATCAGTCCACGATCGTGTCAATGCTAACAGCAAAATGGAGAAAAATATACTTTAAGGAAATCCACACTGAAAGAAAAATGATTCAAAATGTTTTAATCTCAGCCCACTGCCGTGTTATCTAAACATTCATTTGTCATGGATAAATTGACTTTCTATTTCTAAAAGGCACAAACATGCCTTCCGATATAGGAAAAAAAATGTAGCTACACCCTTAGGACATTTTGGTTATAGTACAGTACAAATAATATAAATGCAGTACAGATCTGTTTTAGCAAAGGCATAGAGGGATACAAAGGAGGGTGAACTGGAGAAAATCAATACAAATATCTACTACAGCAGGTGAGGGGGAATTAAACTACAGAACAGACTGAAATACTGTATAAACATTATGTATTACATTTTGCTTGGAGGAAAACAGAAGCAGCGTTATATTAAATTGAGCATTTAATGCAACATAATCTGGATCACTTACGGGGAACAATAAAAAGGTCTCTGCTATTGAAATACGACTTGTAATTCATTAAAGAACATTTTCAAGGTGACTCTTCTTAAAGCAGCTCTATAATCAGGCATTTCCTGAGTGAACTAAATGGGTAATTATATGAAAACTGATACAAAGAGAAAATCTATTCTTAACCATCTGATTTTAGTTAACCAGCATTTGCATAAAATCTTTTTAATAAAGGCAATAGATCAGATTGCATGGGCCTATCTGGGCACATCACACAGTATAATGAATGGGTCGCCAGAGAGGAAGTATATTTTGTTTTTCACTCGGAGAGTGCCACGTCTGGAAGCAAATAGTGGAGGTCACCCATCAAATTGTTTCCTGTTAGTGACCTGTAAAGATTAACATTTGTAACGGCTTCATTCTCACACCTCTTTGGCTCTGAGTTTTACTTCCTTCTAAGCCCAGGACTTGAATGCACCCATGTGTACAATAATTCTGTCAGTTCACTGGAGGCAATCATTGGTGTAATACCTTTGTCAGTTTCCAGGTGCTGGGTAATAGAGTTGTTTGTTGCATCATGAAAGTGACCCACTGCACTTTAGTTTGAAACACTGCTAATGTGCTGCAGAGGTGGTGTTAAAAAAAAGGGTAAGAAAGACATAATGGACCTAAACTTCCTTTCGGCATATTCTGCCAACAGATGTGTGGCAGATGTGTGTTGGAATGAAGGCAGGTGACTGCTACTCTTGACCCCGACTAACTACCCTGGCTCCAAGGAAGGCCACTCAATTTACACAGCGGTGACAACGTACACATTATCATGGGGGCATCGCAGAGCCTTCCCCGAAGAGGGGGGTGGGTGGAAAGACTCTGCAAACTGCATCTCCCATTTGACTGCAATCACTAGCATTCTGTATTAGCCCACTGACACTTAACAGGCATTAGTAAATGTGTTAATCATACTTTTAAATTGCTTGCTTATTATCCCTGGATCCCCCCCCCCCCCCTTCCCCCCATCCAATCTGAAAAAGGTTTTGACCTGAAACGTCACCTATTCTTTTTCTCCGGAGATGCTGCCTGACCCGCTGAGTTATACCAGCATTTTGTGTTGATCTTCTGAACACCACAGCCTGCGTACTGGTGTTCACAGCAGAGGGCCATCTATACGCAGGAGGCCTCAAACAGATTGAGGCCAAGACTGTTCACACATAATTGCAGACATGTGTGATTATTCACATATTCATGCATTGAAAGTAGCCTGTAAATCAAATATATAAATAGGACATTCGAAGGAGTAACTGTTGCAAAACTATAAATCTAGGGATAATATTTCCCACCGGCAGATCAGATAGGAAACTTTGTTCACAAGCAACCATCAAGAATTCAGCATCGCCCCACCCTTGAGGACCGATGGGATAATAGGCCATTGTAAATTGCTCTATGTATGTGGTGGGTATGATAATTAATAGTGAATGCATGAGAAAAAGTAGGATTAGTACAATGGGTGCTTTATGGATTTCATATGCTCTAGTGGGCCAAAGAGCCTATTCTCATGCCATATGACTCTGATGACTGGGCGTGGATAGTGGTAGGGTTAGAGGGTGCAAGAAAGTGCCAAGTGTGTTGGCCTGCCTCTGCTTTCAGATTGGCACAAATTAGCAACTCTAAAAATGATACCATACATATCCCAGAGTTTTCACAGAAAACATAACCTGCTGTGGAATTAATATTGAAAATCATTTTTTTACATAAAACATAGAACAATACAGCACAGTAATAGGCCCCATGGGCCACCATGTCTGTGCTAAACACGATGCTCAGATAAATGAATCCCATCTGCCTCCACATGATCCATATCAGTTCAGGTCAGTTCAGTTTGGTTTATTGTCACGTGTGCCGAGGTACAGTGAAAACCCCCTCCATTCCTTACATATCCATGTGCCTATCTAAAAGCCTCTTAAAGACTACTATTGTATTTGCCTGCACCACACCCTTGGCAGCATGTGCCAGGCACCCACCAGCAAAAGCTTGCCCTGCACACCTCCATTAATCTTTGTCCTTCCCATCTTAAACGTGCACCCTCTAGTCTTTGATATCTCCACACTGGAAAATAAGGTTCTGACTGCCTAGCCTATTTACAAGATTACAAGTTCACAAGTTATAGAAGTAGAATTAGGCCATTCGGCCCATTGAGTCCACTCCGTCATTCAATCATGGCTGATCTCTGCCTCCTAATCCCATTTCCCTGTGTTTCTCCCCATAACCCTTGACACCCATTTTTTTTTTTTTAATAATATTTTTTTAGAGATCAAGAAATTGTCTATCTCTGTCTTAAAAATATCCACTGACTTAGCCATCACAGCCCTCGGTGGCATTGAGTTCCACAGATTAACTACCCTCTGACTAAAGAAGTTCCTCATCACCTCCTTTCTAAAAGAGCTCCCTTTAATTCTGAGTCTGAATGGGTGGGACTGAATATATGGACTGAATTTATGTCTCTAATAACTTTATATACTTTTATCAGAAATCCCCTCAACCTCCGATGTTCCAGAGAATACAATCCAAGTCTGTCCAACCTCCCCCCTTAGCTAATACCCTCCAACCAAGGCAGCATTCTAGTAAACCTCTACTGCCCCTTCTCCAAAGCCTCCACTTCCTTCCTGTAATGGGTGACTAGAAGTGCAGACAATACTCCAAATGCGGCCTAACCAAGGCCTTTGGATACATGGAGTCTTTCACAATGCTTTTTCAGAAGAGAAAGATCAGATCAGAGAGCAGTTTACTAGAGCCACATTCACACTGCAGTCACATTGACCATTCATATTGCCTGTAGACTTTGACCCATTTATTTATTTTTCCAATCAAAATTTTTCGCCCACCCTTGATCTTTTAACCAAGAGTATAAACAACAACTTAAGCTATCCGTTATGGTCCATGACTAATGACGCGTCTTATTCATAATTTCAGAATGGGATGCAGGGAAACGGACTAAGCCATGATCTGATTGAATGGATGGACAGGATTAGGGACCAGCATGGACCACTTCAAATCCCATGTCAGCCAGAAAGTGAGGCATGACCGTGTTCAAGTCCCTTTCACTCTACCACCCGGGTTTGGCACTCTTTTCAGTCAGCTGAATCGGAGAAAAATAAACCACAATTACTCTTAATGTTTATGATGAAATGTAATGCAGGTAGGTTAGTTGTGGGAAATGTGAGGCCCAATAATGAAAGGAGTAAATCTTTTGTGTAATGTATTCACTATTAAATTACGATATATGTAACTGAATGCATTTATTTTTATTTGGCTTGGGCACTTTACAGCCCTTTTCAAAGACCAAGTTCCCTGCCATTATTTTTAAATACTGAATTATCTGCGAATGAGTGAAAGCAGTGAAAGGAGTGAATGAATGACTAAATGAGCAAAGGAGTGAACATGTGAGTGCGTGAGGGAATGAATGAGGGAGTGAAGAAAGGCAATAAATGAAGGATGAAGTGGGTGAACGTGGGAGTGAGTAGATTGATTATGTGGGTAAACAAGTGGTTCATAGAGTGTGTGAGTGGAGTGTGTGAGTGGAATGGAGTGAATGAATGGGTGAGTGTGAGAGGAAGAGAGGGTGAATGAGTGCAAATGTACGCAGTGAATGAGTAAACAAGTGAGCGGAGAGAGTGGGAGAATGAGTGAGTGGAGCGAGTGGAATAAGATGAGTGAGAGGTCTCTTTCTCCTATGTTTCTCAGTTATAAAAACACAAAAAGTATTGCTTTATTTTTCATTTGTTTTGAGTAGTTGACTGAGGCTCACAATACAGCAATTTTTGGCCAGTCCTCAGAAGAAGTGGTATTGAGTGTTTTTGACTATCTCGACTCACTGAGGAACCCTCTCATGTTTCATTTGGTCTTTTTATTCACCAATAATGGTAATAAGTGCCCAAACCATGTTGGCAGATGACTCATAAGGAAACAAGGAGCTAATGGAAATCTCAGAATGTTACTTCATTTGCCCCTCATGGTGAAAACAAGTAGGAAAAGTCCTCCACATAAACTCATTAATCTTCTGCAAGTTAAATGTTTTATAGCACAATCGCCTGCTGTGAATCTACTCATTGCTTGAGAAAATATAATACCTTCCTTTAGTCCGGATGTTTGCATGAAAGTATTTAGTTAATTCAGAATGTATTTTTATAATATGACATGAAGTCATCGGAAGCAAATGTTATTGACAGTCCACAATGCTTATCAGTGACAAAAAAGTGATTATAGTTAGCTTTCTTTGCCTGTGAACATCATTAACACACACAGAATGTTCTACTGATCCCTAATTACTCTGGTTTAGTGCTGAACGGTGAGGTAATATCCAAGGTTATTTAGGGTTTTCCCTGGGGCAAAGGAGGCTGAGGTGTTGCGTTATAGAGGTTTATAAAATCATGAGGGGCATAGATAAGGTGACATTCACAGTCCTTTTTACCCATGGTAGGAAAGTCTATAATTACTGAGCATAGGTTTAAGCTGAGAAGGAAAAAACAATTAAGAAGGACCCAAGAGGCATGTTTTTCACACAGACGGACATGGATATATGGAATGAGCTGCCAGAGGAAGTGGCAAAGTAAAATTAAAGCATTTAAAAGACATTTGGACAGGTACATGAATAGGAAAAGTTTAGGAGGACATGGCTCACATGCAGGCAAATGGGAACAGCTCAGGAAGGAATCTTGATCGGCATTGATGTGTGGGGCTGAAAGGCCTGTTTCATATGATGTAGAACTTCATGACTCTAGCTAGGCATGTTGAACCAGAGGAATTTTGCAATGGTCCAGTGGATAGGCACTATTCCTGTTGCTTAAGCCAGGTTTATTTTCTGAATGTAAAATCTCCATCTGACATCATGGGATATGAGTTTCTCAACTTACCGCACGGCAGAGGTTCCCAGCACAGCAGAGGGCCCGTGGTTCCCGTGCCAGCAGAGGGCACGCCACCAAGCCGGCCACTGCTCAGAGGACCAGGCAGACCACTGCCTTCAGGGAGGAAGCCGGCCAGTGGTCAGGGCATAAACCAAAAACATAGACAATAGGTGCAGGAGTAGGCCATTCGGCCCTTTGAGCTAGCACCACCATTCAATATGACCATAGCTGATCATCCAAAATCGTTCCTGCTCATTACCCATATCCCTTGATTCCATTAGCCCTAAGAGTTAAATCTAACTCTCTCTTGAAAACATCCAGTGAATTGGCCTCCACTGCCTTCTGTGGCAGAGAATTCCACAGATTCACAACTCTCTGGGAGAAAAAAGTTTTCCTCATCTCAGTCCTACCGTTTATTCTTACACTAGCAGACCGCAGCCTGCAGGGCAAGAGCCACCGAACCGGCCCCAGCTCGTCCCACAAAGACCAGAGACCCGGAGGATGGAGCCGGTGACAATGATGATGAAGGAAGCGATGGGGGAGGAGCTAGGCTGGTGGAAGAAGGACCTTTTTTCTGGTCTGCCATGTTCTCAAGGTTGATTGCGCATGATGATCCTGGGGGGGTCGATGAAGAGAGGGACGTCAGGACCGAGGAAGATGATGACTAGAGGCCCGCAGCAGCCAGGAGCTTGCCTGGATTGGGCAATGCTCATAAGAACTAGATTGCGGACTGGAGTTTGAAAATGGCATCAAATCATGGCGCCTCTTGCATGCAGGCTCAGTTGACTATTTCTGTACACTTGCTAATTGAGGATGTGCTAAGTTATGGCAATAAGAGTTTCACTGTGCATTTGTACAGGTGACAATAAATGTACCATTGTACCATCGATTTATGGTGTCAACGAGCTATACAGGATACAAACAGGCCCTTTAGCCCAACTTGTCTAAAGGACCTGTCCCACTTGGCGATTTTACCGGCGACTGACGTATCAGGGTCGCCAAAAGATTTTGCACATTTCAAAATCGAACATTTCAATACATTATCATGCCGCGTCACGCCGCATCACGCTGTGTCACGCTGCAACTTTTTCAGTGACCTGATATGTCAGTCAATGATGCCGGCAGTCGCCAAAAAAATCACCAAGTGGGACAGGCCCTTTAGGCGACCAAGTTTCCAAGCCAAACCAGTCTCTCTTCCTGCATTTAGCCCATATCCCCCCAAAACCTTTCAACTACATACTCGTCAAGTGTCACATAAATGGCACAATGCCACCTGCCTCTTCCACCTACCTCTACCACTATCGTATCTGCCTCCATCACCACCCTTGACTGTGCATTCTAAACACCTACCATTCTGTGTAAAAAAAAAAAGGTCCCACACATCTCCATTAAACTTTCCCCCTCTCACTTCATAGCTATGGTCTCTCGTGTTGGACATTTCCATCCTGGGAAAAATGTTGTGACTGTCTACCCTATCTAGCCTCTCATAATTTTATACAGTATACTTCTATCGTCTCCCCTCAACCTCCGATAGTCCAGTTAAAACAATCGAAGTTTATCCATCCTCTCTCTGTAGCTGAAACCTTCTAATCCAGGCAGCATTCTGGTCAACCGCCTCTGCACCCTCGGCAAAGCCTCCACATTCCTGCAATGGGGTGACCAGAGCTGCACACAATACTCAAAATCCGCCCGTATCGAGTTTGACTTGAATGTATTTATATATAATATATCTGTTTGGATAGCATGCCAAACAAAGCTTTTCATTGTACCTATGTACACGTCAGAAGAATAAACCTAAACCTAAAAAAAAACTGCAGATGTTGAAAAACTAAAATAAAAGCTAAAATTTCTGAAAATACTCAGCATGCCAGACTGCATCTGTGGAAAAGAAAGTGTAACAGTGTTGAAATTTCAAGTCAGACAAAGGATCTTCAACATGAAGATTTAACTCTGTTTCTCTTCCCACACATCCGTCTGGGCTGTTGAGCATTTCCAATACTTTCTGTATTCCATTAACACTATTACTACTGCACGCCCTATGGACTCTCCCACTGAGCACAGATGTATGAGCCAACACCACCTTTGCCTTCTCACCTGTATTGGGCTGTAATGTAACCCATCCTCATCTGGTGCCGTTATTTACCTGTTCAGAGATGATTCAGCAACACCCAAGTGTCATAAATTTGAAGAGGCAGTTTAGTTCAAACCTAATTTGCCACAGTTCACCATCTCAATCATTAGCTGTGAGCCAAATGCAAAAGAGCATTAACTTTAGTGGGATGTTGAATGGTTGCCAGCACATATGGAACCACAACTCAGTCAGAGTCAGTGTCCTCAGGACAAGAGGTGAAAAATAATGGAGATAAGAAAGACCCATACCTCATTGCCGTCAACACCTTCCACCAGATGCCTTTAACAGAGATATGCCCAGGAAACCCACAACGTACATTCTATGACATGAAGCCTACTGACTTTACATGTTCATATTTTACCAATTAAAACATTAATGCAATCTCGGAAATGAGGGTGACTCCAGAGGGAGTACAATCACACAGAGCAGATGGTAAAGGTTAACATCAAGGATATCGAAATATGTCATGTTGCTGTCATTTCCGGAAAAAGTTTACACTAATAATGGCAGTGTTCGCCTAAAGTTGCCACATCTGTTACTTTTGCTGCAGTTCAATCATTTTTAGTGCATTACTGCTACTCACTGTGCACCTCTTCCCCAGAGCAGCCAGCGTTCACAAATTCACAAATAGAAAAATACATCCATTCATCTGTTTTCCGGTAATGTATCAAAAGGCCTTTCGCAGAAATATTGTCAAACACAATTTGATTTGCAAATAAGCAAATTGACGACAATGACCAAGAGTGTGGTCGAATAAGTTTTTAAGAAGTGTCTCTAAAAAGTAGAGAACCAGGTGGTTTAGCAACCTTAGAGTTCCAGCTATCAGGGCCTTGATGACTGAAGGTGATTCAAGGAAATTTGGGAGAAGCAAGATGCTAGGATTGGAGATTGCACAAATATCTGAGTTTTGATGAGTTCACAATGATGGGCAAATATTGGATTAAAGAAGGCATTTGAAAAAAAAGAATGATAATCTTAAAATATAGATGTTAGAAATTTGGAAAACAATGTGAGAGTGTGAACATAGGAAGGTGTGAATTATGACAGGCAACAGAGTTTTGGTTAGTTTCAAAACTAAGGTGACGAAGGTAGCAAAGAACACAAGACACATATGTGAAGGAAGGAACTGCAGATGCTGGTTTAAATCGCAGATAGGCACAAAAAGCTGGAGTAACTCAGCTGGACAGACAGCATCTCTGGAGAGAAGGAATGGGTGACATTTTGGGTTGAGACTCTTCTTCAGACTGGATATGGGAAACCAGAGATATAGGCGATGATGCAGAGAGATAAAGAACAATGAATGAAAGATATGCAAAATAATGATGATAAAGGAAATAGGCCGTTGTTAATTATTTGTTTGGTGAAAATGAGAAGCTAGTGTTACTTGGGTGGGGGAGGGATAGAGAGCGAGGGAATGCCGGGGCTACCTGAAGTTAGAGAAATTAATATTCACAACACAGGGCTGTAAGCTGCCCAAGCAAAATATGAGATGCTGTTCCTCCAATTTGCATTTAGCCTCACTCGGACAATGGAGGAGGCCGAGGACAGAAAGGTTTGTGTAAGATCTTCAACATATCCCATTAGAGAATACATTGAGTTTTTGGAGAAACTGAAAAAGCTGGAAATGTTTTCTGAGGGAATATTAAAGGAGATTTTTCGGTGGTTATTCCTTATTTTTTTAAATAGTTTTAATAAAATAGTGAGTAAATGTTTCCATTATGAGGCTGTTCAATAACCAAATGACATACTTTTATGATAATTGCCAAAAATACAGAGGCAACTGAAGAGACATTTTGATGCAACAAACAATTAGAAACCATGAAATATTGCCTAAAATAAAGTGAAACAAGATGCAAGGGATAAATGTCAAATTGATTATAAAGAAAGGTCAGCAGTAATTTGTTAAAGGTAAATTCTGTTGGACTAACCAATTAATGAGCTAACACGACAGGTCGATGACGGGAGAATGTGATGAAGTTGATTTTGTCACTGTGGTTCCTTAGAAGGTATTTGATAAAATCTCACAAAAATAGCTGATTAGCAATATTTAGTCCTCTACAACTAAATCAGAGCATGAATGAGAAATAGTTTAAAAGCAGAAAGCAAAGGGTAGTGTGGCTGTATCTCAGACTGGAGGAAGGTATCCAAGAGATAAAGTTGTTTGGCACACTGAAGATGATCTCCAGCAGTCTGTAGCCAGACCTCTGTTCACCTTGGTTACTAATATCGATGATTACTTGAAGTTGTGTATGATTGACCTCCTGCTGGGTCCTCTCTATGGGTCTTCAAATGGTTGAAGAGGTTGAGCCAAGACCTGGTAAGCCCCTCCAAATGAACACCTGCTCAAAACATCTTTTAACGTTGGGAGACTGGTGCACAGACAGCCACCACAGGGTCCTTGACAGAGACAGACCCGGGTCCAACTGCATGGTATCCACAATAAGTGAAATTCTCTTCCTATCCGCCATGATCACATTGAATGGCGGTGCTGACTCAAAGGGCCGAATGGCCTACTCCTGCACCTATTGTCTATTGTCTATTGTCTATTGTCTATTGCAGTCTTCTCTCACCTTCTTAGTCATTGTGGTGCTCCACATACTGGCCAGCCACCATCCTCCGCCTGCTTCACTGTTGAAGTCTTGAATGAATGATACTTCATTGTCAAATGTGACAAGTCAGTGTAATATTCTTTGTTTTGCAAGGTATGCAAAGCGTCGCCCCATAAAGGGCACCAACAGAGTTACAGAGCATCCCATGCCAGGTCCTCCTTTGTTTTCCCACCTACGCTCTCACGATCTTAGACATACGCAAACTTCTCCACCACAGCATGGTGGCAACTCTTAGATAAGACTGATTAATATTAATGAAATGGACATGTAGTGCAAGGAAAAAAAGGGAAAATGACACAAAACGCAGTGAGGTGCAAGAAACTGTAATGGTTTGCGAGAGGCAATCCTATCTAAATCTATGTAACAGAAGTCATGTACAAGTATTCACGGTACTCTTTTGTACCAGCATCAGGCCATTTGGGCCCTGCATCTTACCCCCCCGGCAGAATCTGCCTTTGTTCAGTATGTAGTGTTCAGCTGAGCTGATACCTGTGACTGTGTGATCAAGCTCCTCCATCACTTTCTACTGCTCTTCCGTAACCTGGGAAGTGTATGTCCCTTGGAGACAGAGGTAAAATGAAGTTGCTGTGTACCACACAGTACACCAACAGGGAAGTGGTAACCATAGACAATAGACAATAGGTGCAGGAGTAGCCCATTTGGCCCTTCGAGCCAACACCACCATTCACTGTGATCATGGCTGATCATCTACAATCAGTACCCCATTCCTGACTTCTACCCATATCCCATGACTCCGTTATCTTTAAGAGGTATTTCTAACTCTCTTGAAGCATCCAGAGAATTGGCCTCCCCACTGCCTTCTGAGGCAGAGATTTCCACAGATTCACAACTCTCTGGGTGAAAATGGTTAGAACCAATACAAATTGGTTAGATCGGAAATGTCATAGAGTCATATATTCATTGTGTCATACAGCATGGAAACATACCTTATGGCCCAACTTGCCCATGCCAACCAAGCTGCCCCATCTATATTAGTCCCACTTGCGAGCGTTTGGCCCATATCCCTATAAACTCTTCCGATCCATGTACCTGTCCAAATGTCATTTAATGTTGTTCATAGTACCTGCCTCATTAACGTCCTCAGATAACTTGTCCCTTATACACCTCACTCTGTATGTGAAAAAGTCACCTTTCCAGTTCCCTTTAAATCTTTCCCCTCCTACCCTCAACATATGTCCTCTGGGTCTTCATTCCCCTACTCTGGGGAAAAAGATTCTGCATTCATCAAATCTATTCCCCTCATAATTTTATACACCTTTATAAGATCACCCCTCAGCCTCCTGCACTCCAAGGAATAAAGTCTTAGCCCTAACCTAGGGGGCGCCGTCCTGTATGGTATGGCTGCCCAGCCTGCAGCTGTATGTTTTTCACCCTTTTCTTTATTTTAGTGTGTTAAAGTGTTTTGTTTTTGGAGCCTATTCTTTTTTATGTGGGGGGTGAGGGGGGGGGGGGGGGGGGGGAGGGGGAAACTACTTTTCCTGGTCCCTACCTGGTTGGAGAGGCAGCTTTTCTCCGGGCTGCATGTTTGACCCGTCCTCGCGGCCTACCAGCGGGCTTGGAGCGGCGTTTCCTGAGGAGACCGCCCAGAACCTCGGCTTCGGCAGCGGCTGAGCACCATCGCGGGGCGGGAGCGGGTGATGCCTTGCCTGGGTCGCCGCGCTGGAACTCCGGTGAGCTGAGACCGCCGAGAAAAACATTGCGGAGCTGCGGGTCTGTGGAGCGACTGGCTGCGGGCGGCGGCGCTGAACTTTAACATTGGGAGCCAGTGGGGGAGCTCCATTCAGCGCGGCCTTGTCGGCTTCGGAAGCCACGGACTCCAGTAAGAGGCGGCCGTTCCAGGTGTCCCAAGCCGCTGAGAGGATTCTCCCGACGCCGGAACACCATCACCCGGCGAGAACGGCCTGGAACATCGGGCCTCCGTGAAGGCGACTGTGGAGGCCTCAAATAGGCCTGACTATGGGTGGACATGGGTTGGGGACTGGACTTTGTGCCTTCCCTCATAATAAGAGGGAGTTAGATGTGGCCCTTGTGGCTAAGGGGATCAGAGGGTATGGAGAGAAGGCAGGTACGGGATATTGAGTTGGATGATCAGCCATGATCATATTGAATGGCGGTGCAGGCTCGAAGAGCCGAATGGCCTACTCCTGCACCTAATTTCTATGTTTCTATGTTTCTATAATGGAAACCATTGTGGGGGGAAGTTTTTTTTAAATGTTTAAATCTCTTTATTAGTGTTATGTCTGTATTCTTTATTTTATGTGCTGCATGGCACATGTGAAACATTATGTGAAACATTTCACTACACCAATTGGTGTATGTGACAAATAAACTAACCTTGAACCTTGAAACTTGGACCTCTCCCTATAGCTCAGGCCCTTCTTCTTCTTGCGTATGGTATGCAGAGCCTAAAGTTGTAGATCAAGAGTAGACATCCAGACCAGGACAGCATCAGTTACTGGGTGGATGACTTTGATGCCTTGAGGGAAAAGCCTCAGTGGGCAGTCATTCACGATGTGTGGGATGGTCTGGTCTGGATGTCCGAGTCGCAAGCAGGTCTGTCTGTCATCCCCCACTTATGCAGGTGATGGGCTATTCCTGCATGGAGGGCGTGGATTCTGTTCAGGGTTAGCCATTGCTTGCGATGGAGGTCAAAACCTGGTGGTTTCACTGTGGGGTCTGTGATGACCTCTCTGTTGTTGGTGCTGGCATCTTTCCAGGCTACGTAAGAAGAAGAAGCCTAACAGCATGCAGGATGACCAAAACCGAACACAATACTCCAAATGCAGTAATATGATAAGTGATATGTTTTTGTCTCATGACCATGTCATTAAAAAATTTAAGTCCCTTTCAGCCCTGCTTTGGTATGGAATAAAATAAATGAACAATGGACAATAGGTGCAGGTGTAGGCCATTCGGACCTTCAAGCCAGCATCGCAGTATCTTCTCCCAATTATAATTAGGAAAATGGCAGCAAGCTCAATGCACACCACCTCCAAGTTCCTTTCAAATCACACACCGACATTACTTGGAAACATACCTTTGCCCTCTAATCCAGGAAGCATTTCGGTAAACCACTTCTGCACTATCTCCAGCACCTTCCTGTAATGGGGCGACCAAAACCGCACATAATACTCCAAACGTAGCCTAACCAGTTTTATAAACCTGCAACATGACTTCTTGCTCTGACCAATGAAGGCTAGCATACCATATGTCTTCTTTACCATTCTATCTACTTGTGTTGCCACTTTCAGGGAGCTATGTACTTGGACCCCAATATCCCTCTGCACATCTGTTTCAGTCACAGTGCATCTCTTCCGCCACCTCCACAGGAGACCGTTCCCTCCGCAACTCCCTGGTTAACTCATTCCTTCCCACCCAAACTACCCCCTCCCCTGGTACCTTCCCCTGCAAACGCAGAAGATGCAACACCTGTCCCTATACCTCCTCGCTCGACTCTGTCCAGGGAACCCGACAGTCCTTCCAGGTTAGGCAGAGGTTCATTGCACCTCCTCCAATCTCATCTACTGTATCCATTGTTCAAGATGTGGACTCTTATACATCGGCGAGACCAAACGCAGACTGGACGATCGTTTCGCAGAACATCTCCGCTCAACCCACCTGAACCTACATGATCTCCCGGTTGCTGGACACTTTAATTCTCCTTCCCATTCTTACACAGACCTTTCTGTCCTAGGTCTCCTCCATTGTCAGATTGAGGCTAAACACAAATTGGAGGAACAGCATCTCATATTTCGCTTTGGCAGCTTACAGCCCAGTGAATATTGATTTCTGTCACTTCAGGAAGCCCCGGCATTCCCTCTCCCTCTATCCCTCCCCCACCCAAAAGCACTAGCTTCTCATTTTCACCCTACAAACAGCTTATAATAGCCTGTTTCCTTTATCATCATTCCTTTTTTGCATATCTTTCATTCATTGTTGTTTAACTCTCAACATCACTGTCTATATCTATCTTTCGCTAACTAGTCGGAAGAAGGGACTCAACCGAAAACGTTGCCCATTCCTTCTCTCCAGAGATGCAGCCTGTCCCGCAGTTACTCCAGCTTTATGTGTCTATCTTCGGTTTAAACCAGCATCTGCAGTTCCTTCTTACACACAGGGCATCTCTTCTTTAAGACATAGAAACATAGAAAATAGGTGCAGGAGTAGGCCATTCGGCCCTTCGAGCCTGCACCGCCATTCAATATGATCATGGCTCAGTATCCTGCACCTGCCTTCTCTCCATACCCCCTGATCCCTTTAGCCACAAGGGCCACATCCAACTCCCTCTTAAATATAGCCAATGAAGTGGCCTCAACTACCTTCTGTGGAAGAGAATTCCAGAGACTCACCACTCTCTGTGTGAAAAATGTTTTCCTCATCTCGGTCCTAAAGGAATTCCCCCTTATCCTTAGACTGTGACCCCTTGTTCTGGACCTCCCCAACATCGGGAACAATCTTCCTGCATCTAACCTATCAAACCCCTTAAGAATTTTGTAAGTTTCTATAAGATCCCCCCTCAGTCTTCTAAATTCTAGCAAGTACAAGCCAAGTCCATCCAGTCTTTCCTCATATGAAAGTCCTGACATCCCAGGAATCAGTCTGGTGAACCTTCTCTGTACCCCCTCTATGGCAGAGGAGACACAGGAACTGCAGACGTGGTTTACAAAAAAAGACACAAAGTGCTGGAAACAAGCAGCATGTCAAGCAGTCTGGAAGGCATGGATAGGTAACGTTTTGAAAGGTCAGGCTAATGTTAAGCATTTCAGTCTAGCTATCACTGGTGCTAACAAATTGTGATATTGAGCCTCCTACGGATGCACAACCAAACAGGGGCAAGATTAGTGCTGTTGCAGACAAAAATCATTCTGATAAACAGGCAAAATGAAGGTGCTATGTTGCCAGAAATGCAATCAACATAAATACCAGAAATGCAATCAACAGTAATCAACAGGCGGTCCCGGTGGCGCAGCGGTAGAGTTGCTGCCGTAAGGGCCTGTCCCACTTACCCGAGTTACTCACAAATTCTCCCGAGTTTTCCCCTTGATTTAAACTCAGAGAATGTCTGTAACGAGTCCGTAGATATATCATAGTGGCTCGTTATGCCAGCCGTAGGTACTCGGGGCATCAGGTAAGTCGGGGCTTTTTTAGGCCTGATGAAAAATGTGCACGAGTAAAAAAATAGCCCCGAGTACCTACGGCTGGCATAACGAGCCACTACGATATATCCATGGACTCGTTACGGTCATTCTCAGAGTTTGAACCAAGGGGAGCACTCGGGAGAATTCGTGAGTAACTCTGGAAAGTTGGATAGGCCCTGCACAGCGAATTCAGCACCGGAGACCCGGGTTCAATCCTGTCTGCAGGTGCTGTCTCTACGGAGTTTGTATGTTCTCCCCGTGATCTGTGTGTGTGTTCTCCGAAATCTTCGGTTTCATAGCAACATAGAAATTAGGTGCAGGAGTAGGCCATTCGGCCCTTCGAGCCTGCACCGCCATTCAATATGATCATGGCTGATCATCCAACTCAGTATCCCGTACCTGCCTTCTCTCCATACCCTCTGATCCCCTTAGCCACAAGGGCCACATCTAACTCCCTCTTAAATATAGCCAATGAATTGGCCTCAACTACCCTCTGTGGCAGAGAGTTCCAGAGACCCACCACTCTCTGTGTGAAAAAATTCCTTCTCATCTCGGTCCTAAAGGATTTCCCCCTTATCCTTAAGCTGTGACCCCTTGTCCTGGACCTCCCCAACATCGGGAACAATCTTCCTGCATCTAGCGTGTCCAACCCCTTAAGAATCTTGTAAGTTTCTATAAGATCCCCTCTCAATCTCCTAAATTCTAGAGAGTATAAACCGAGTCTATGCAGTCTTTGTTCATAAGACAGTCCTGACATCCCAGGAATCAGTCTGGTGAACCTTCGCTGCACTCCCTCTATGGCAATAATGTCCTCCCACACTCCAAAGACGTACATGTTTGTAGATTAATTGGCTTGGTATAAATTTTAATTGGCCCTAGTGGGTGTAGGATAGTGTTGGTCTGCATGGACCCAGTGTGCCAAAGGGCCTGTTTCCACATTGTATCTCTAAAATAGTTGTTTGCTCCTGGTAATCCATACACCCAGTAGCAGGTGCTATTCAATTTAGTCACCTTAACATATTGCCACTGTCTGTTCTGAGGAATCACAGGCTAACCTCGGGGCAGTTCTGAAGAAGTGTGATAACAGCTGGAAGACTAACAGTGCGTACATTTGTTTTCTATTGGAAAATGCATAAAACAGCAGGTTTTATATGAGTGATGACCTTTCTGCGGAAAACTGTGAACTAGTTTTCAGTTATCATGCGGTTGGAGGTTATGTTCCTTGTGAAATGAGAGCTGTCTGATCCAGCCAGGGGAGACTTAGCTAGGTGATTGTAAATCTACCTGATTTGCAGCACATGGATCCAATTCACATGCGCTTGATGAAAATTGAAATAGTCACATTCATGTAAACAGAATATCTGACTCAGTTTGAAAACTCATAAATCAATATGTTCCTACGTGTAGCACATTTAAATAAAACTTAAAAAAATGTATCCATATTTGCATCCCAGCATACCTGAATTTGCCAGTCACAGCTTTCTGACTAAGTGGTTAATATAGCTGGCAAGGCCTGGAGGCGATTTCTGTTCCCACTTTTATATTACAGTGGCTAATCCCTGCATTCCAACACCGGCAAGAAGAGTTATCAGAAAGATGTTTGAAGATTAAAAATTAAAGATTACCTTTAGAAAGGAGATGAGGAGGAATTTCTTTAGCCAGAGGGTGGTGAATCTGTGGAATTCATTCCCACAGATGACTGTGGAGGCCAAGTCAGTGAATATTTTTAAGGCGGAGATTGGCAGATTGTTGGATGAGTATGGGTGTCAGAGGTTATGGAGAGAAAGCAGGAGAATGGGATCCTGATTGTGCCATGATTGAATGACACAATGACACAATGGGTAGACTTGATGAGCCGAATGGCCTAATTCTGCTCCTATAACTTATGAACTAATGAACTCAAGAAGTGATATCATCTAAAAATGCCCACAACCCTTGTACAATTAGTGGCAACTGCAGCTAATCCTATTTGCAGCTCAATGAAAGTATGATAATCTCCAACACAAAGAGCAAAGGATTGTTGAGACATGAAAAAAAATGCTGAAGATCTGAAATAAATTATTGGAAAACCTGAGTATCTGAAGTGATACAGTTTTGTTCAATGGACTGTCATTAGTTCTAATGTGCTAAAATGTTAACACAGTCGTCCATGCCTGATTTGTTGAGTATTTTCAGTGTTGACTATTTTTATTAAAGATAGTTTTAAAGTTCATATCTATAAATATTTGGATGCTTGTGGTTTAGCGAATCATAAAAAAACTGCAGTTTCTGTAAATCTGAAATAAAAGCAGAAAAGGCTAGTAAATTCAGTGATCAGGCAACATCTGTGGAAAATGGATTAACTAGTTTGAAACTATTTACCAGAACTCAGAAAGTATTTTTAGGTTTACCATTGTCACATCTACCGAGGTGCAGCGAAAAGCTTTGTTTTGCATGCTATCCAAACAGATCAAATGTACCTACATAATTACAATCAAGTTAAGTATGATAGAGCAAAGGGGAAGATACAGAGGACAGAAAATAGTTATTAGTATTGCAGCGCATTACTTCTAGGGGAAGAACCTGCTCCTCTCTCTGGTGGTGCGTGCTTTTAAGCTTCTGTACCTTCTGCTGGGTGGGAGCAGGGAGAAGATGAAATGACCAGGGTGGGACAAAGCTTTGACTATATTCGCTGGTAGACAGAAATGCTGGAGAAACTCAGCGGGTGCGGCAGCATCTATGGAGCGAAGGAAATAGGCAACATTTCGGGCCGAAATCCTTCATATTCACTGCCTTTCGGAGTCAGCATGAAATGTAGATGGAGTCAATGGTGGGAAGTCTGGTCTCTGTGATTGACTGGGCTAAATCTACTACTCCCTGCAATTTATTGTGGTCTTGGTAATGCTGTTCCCAAACCAAGCTCTGACGCAACCCATCAGCATACTTTCTATGGTGCATTTGTTGAAGTCTGTAACAATCATTGGAAATATGCCAAGTTTCCTCAGTCTCCTCAAGAAGATGGGGCATGAGTGTGTCTTCTTGGCTGTCGCATCAATGTGGTTAGTCCAAGCCAGGTTATTGATAATAGTAACACCAAGGGACTTGAATCTCTCAACCATTTGCACTTCAGCACCATTAATGCTGATTGGGGCATAGGAATCTGATGTCTGTGTCCTTGTTATCTAGGTGTTCCATATATGAGCTTAGGGCCATGGAAATTACATCTGCTGTATACCTGTTGTGACCATAGGCTGACTTCAGTGAAGCTTTCAAGAGAGAGTTAGATTTAGCGCTTAGGGCTAAGCGAATCAAGTGATATGGGGTAAAGCCGGAACTCGGTACTGATTTTGGACAATCAGCCATGATCATATTAAACGGCGGTGCTGGCTCAAAGGTTTGAATTGCCTACTCCTGCACCTATTTTCTATGTTTCTATGTTTCTAATATGATCCATCTCAAAGCACATTATGATTGTGGGTGTAAGGCACACTACCGTACCTTCGTTTGGCACTGGGATGAGATTACTGGGTATTCTTAAAGTAGGTGGAGTCCTCAAAATAGAGTCCATAAGGTCAGATGGTCATAAGGGAGAGGAGTAGAATTAGGCCATTCGGCCCATCATCTACTCCACCATTCAATCATGGCTGATCTATCTCTCCCTCCTAACCCCATTCTCTCCATAACTTCTGACACCTGTACTAATCAAGAATCTTTCTATCTCTGCCTTAAAAATATCCACTGACGGCCACCACAGCCTTCTGTGGCATCGAACCCAGTGGAAGAGTGAGGGTCAGATACTTCTTCATTAATGTCCAATGCGCTCCACAAATCTGCACTGCCTGGTGGTCAGATTTACTAAAGTGTGTCGGGGCTTTAAGCTGTAGGCAGCTTTGGTGGTGGTGTAGCATCTTTGAAGATGTTTGGACCTCTGGTTGAAAGAGACATGCTGATTGATTTTGGCACCACGTGGGGGCAGATTATTATCTCAGTGGGGTTAGGTTAGGTAAGGGGGAGGTGCAGCAAGACCTGGGCATCCATGTACACCGGTCACTGAAAGTTGGCTTACAGGTACAGCAGGCAGTGAAGAAAGCTAATGGAATGTTGGCCTTCATAACAAGAGGATTTCAATATAGGAGTAAAGAGGTTCTTCTGCAGTTGTATAGGGCTCTGGTAAGACCACATCTGGAGTATTGTATACAGTTTTGGTCTCCTAATTTGAGGAAAGACATCCTTGTTATTGAGGCAGTGCAGCGTAGGTTCACAAGATTGATCCCTGGGATGGCGGGACTGTCATACGAGGAAAGATTGAAAAGACTAGGCTTGTATTCACTGGAGTTTAGAAGGATGAGGGGGATCTTATAGAAACATATACAATTATAAAAGGACTAGGAAAGCTAGATGCAGGAAAAATGTTCCCAATGTTGGGCGAGTCCAGAACCAGGGGCCACAGTCTTAGAATAAAGGGGAGGCCATTTAAGGCTGAGGTGAGAAAAAACTTTTTCACCCAGAGAGTTGTGAATTTATGGAATTCCCTGCCACAAAGGGCAGTGGAGGCAAAGTCACTGGATAGATTTAAGAGAGAGTTAGATAGAGCTCTAGGGGCTAGTGGAGTCAAGGGATATGGGGAAAAGGCAGGCACGGGTTATTGATAGGGGACGATCAGCCATAATCACAATGAATGGCGGTGCTAGATAGAAGGGCCGAATGGCCTCCTCCTGCACCTATTTTCTATGTTTATGTGTTTGGTCTGATTGAAGTCCTCAGCTATTAATAACAAGGCCTCGGGATACTTCATTTCAAGGTTTTTGGTGACAGTGTGTAGTTTCTCAAGAACCCTGTCAGAATATCCAAAGTATATTCCCAGGGATTACACCACCATTAGACATTCCAGTTCTGAGAGTAGGAGCACCAAGTCCAAATACCATGCAGAATTAATTAGGAACCAATTTTATTATGTATTATCATAGAAGGCGCGATTGCATTTTCCATATCTAATTGCCTTATTTCCATTTACAATACCAGTTGTTTGGCATGGTTCTCTTTATTACGAAACGCTTGTGCGTAGATTAATGCTCCTCGTATAAATGCTTTAAATGTTTCCCAAAGAAGGGAGGCAGAAATTTCAGGGCAGTCATTTGTCTCAAAAAACATATTTATCTGTTTGATAAGATATTCATAACATGCTTTTTTATTTAAAATTTGAGGATTAAGTCTCCATTGTGTCTGCTTATCAGTCATTCCACTTAGTTTGATCATAAATGTTAAAGGAGCATGGTCCAACATTATAATTTTATGATATAATTATAAGTAAATGGGATAAGTTTATAATTTACTAAAAAGTAGTCTATCCTTGAATAGGTTTTATGTACTGATGAGTAAAATGAGTATTCCCTTCCAAGTGGGTTTTCAATTCTCCAAACATTCTTGATATTGGTAGTATTGATGTACGAGCTTAATAATTCGCTTGTCTTGGATTTTGCTTTTCTTTGCCTTGATGATCCATCAAGATAGGAATCTAGTGTACAATTTAAATCTCCACCGATTATCAAATTATGTTGTGTGAGCTCCGGGATAATATTAAGTATATTCTTAAAAAACATAGGATTATCAAAATTTGGTTTCAAGACATTGAGAAAACTCACTTCTATGATAACACATAATAAAATTGCTGCACTCAAATATGTTAAACCAAATATACTCACACAAAATCATAAAATGTTATCAAAAGACTAAACAGTTACACTTTAAATATGGTGATAAACCACAAAAATTATAGCACGCCAACTCCGGAAACAGGAAGGGGAAAAATCAATATATAAAATTAAATCTGATACGGGAGAAATATTAACAATACCCAAGGATATTACTGATAGATTCTCTCACTACTATCAAACACTTTACTCAACCAAAACGGCAGTGGGTTCTGCAGGAATGGAATTATTCTTACAGAATTGTAACCTTACTGGTTTAGACTTGAAAGAGAGGGAATTATTAGGGGCCGAAATATCAGTAAAAGATATTGAAGAATCTATTAGTTCTTTAAAAAATGGAACGGCCGCTGGCCCAGATGGTTTAAATAGTGAAGTTTATTTAAAAATTCATGATTTGATCTCGCCACGCCTACAGACATTATATACTCAAGCATTCATGCAACAGAAACTTCCAGAAACTTTAAATGAATCAACAATAATACTTATACCAAAAACGGATAAAGACCTTGAAGACCCAGGTTAATATAGAGCAATTGCTCTCTTAAACACCGATCAGAAAATATTAACCAAATTTTTAGCACATAGATTAATCTTAGTGATTCATAAATTAATATACCCCAATCAAACTGGCTTTATTCCAAAACGTTATTCATATTATAATCTGAGATGATTATTTAACATTATATACTCAAATCAAATAACTAATGTAGATTTAGCAGCCATTTCGCTAGATGCTGAGAAAGCATTCGATCAAGTTGAATGGCCCCATTTATTTTCGGTGATGGAAAAATTTCAATTAGGTGAGAAGTTTTGTACTTGGGTTAAGCTGCTATACACCAACCCAACAGCCAGAATAATGACAAATCAAATGTTATCAAAAAAAATTGATTTATCTAAAGGTTGTGGACAAGGACGCCCGCTATCCCCGTTACTATTCGCCCATGCTATTGAACCACTAGCAGAAAGAGTTTGAGCACATCCAGAAATATATGGGTATAACACTAAAAATACAGTTAATAAAATTTCTCTATATGCAGATGATGTATTACTATATTACAAATCCAGAAATTAGCATCCCTAACCTGTTAAATCTTATAGCTCAATTTGGTTTATTCTTGGGATTTAAAAATCAATTGGAATAAGAGTGAGATTATGCCAATAATGGAACCTAATTTCTATATATTGCAACAATCACCTTTTAAAATAGTGAATGAAAAATGTAAATACTTAGGAATTTATGTGACCAAGAAATATACTTCTTTATTTAAATCAAATTTCGTACCTTTACGTAATAAATTGCATAAGAATATTCAATATTGGAAAACACTTCCCATTTCAATGCTTGGTAAAATTAATGCTATTAAAATGATTTTCCTTCCTCAACTTCTATACCTCTTTCAATCAATTCCGATAAATCTCCCTAAACATTTATTTTAAAAAGTCGACTATTGTAACAAGTTTTATTTGGGATTAGAAGAATCACAGAATAAGTAAAAAACACTTATGTAAATCCAAGACAAATGGAGGATTAGTCTTACCAAATTTCTTATTTTATTTCTGGGCAGTCAATGTCAAAAACTTAAATTTCTGCTTGGAAGATATAGATCAACAACCAGACTGGTTAAAGATGGAAAAGGAGGATTGCCTGCCATTTGAAATTGGCCCGATTCTGTTAACTCCTACAAAATTGAATTAAAAAAATCTATAGTGAAAATCCAATAATACACAGTGGTATTCGAATTTGGAAACAAATAAAAAAGACATAAAAATTGGATAATTTATCACTTTCGCTCCCTATTGCTAATAACCCTTCATTTAAGCCTTCAGTATTGGATAAAGGTTTTGCACAATGGAAAAATTATGGAATTAAAAAGATGGGACATCTTTATAGAAAAGGTGTGTTCCTCTCGTTTCAGGAGGTACAACAGAATTATGGATTACATTCAAGTAATTTTTTTAGATATTTACAACTGAAAAATTATGTTAAATCACATACACGATAATACAGAACTAGAGAGCCAGAGATTCTAGATGTATGTTTGAATAAACACCCCAACACAGTCAAATTAATACCTTACATTTATAATATTATTTTAGATAGTGAGAATCCATCGACGGAATTACATAGACAAGCATGGGAAAATGAATTAGTTCAACCCATAACGAAAGATATTTGGGATGAAATACAATTTCATGAACATTTAATACAATTTAAAATATTACATAGATTGCATTATTCTAAAACAAAATTAAATAGAATTTTTCCTGATATTTCTCCTATCTGCGATAAATGTCAATATTCTGAGGCAAATGTAACCCATACCTTTGTAAGTTGCATAAAAATTAAAACATTTTGGGTGAATATTTTTAAAATTATTTCCGTAGTGGTTAATACTCAACTGGAGCCCGATCCTAAATTAATAATATTGGGCATATCTGAACAATACCTAAAACTTACCTAAATACCTGGATTTGAAATCTTGTGATTTCAGTCTCACCTGAAATCCAGCTTGTTTCCCACATTTCCTCACAGGATAGTTGCTCCTGGTTTGGGCCCAGGAGCTGGAGCATGGAGTCGGCCACTCCATCGGCTAGGTGAATGTATTCGGGGACTCAGGTAGCAATGTTAGGTGCTCTGGGTGATGATAGCAGAGAAGATGGAGGAAGGGCAATGGGCAGAAGAACAGGAACTTCTGCTGAGTGAGTGAAATGGTTAATTAATTTGGCAAGCAATCACAAAGTATGAATCCGTGAGCCATATCAATAGTGACTACCCTATTAAGCCTTTTAATATTTTAAATGTTATGAGGGATTCAGTCAGATCATCCCTCACCTGTCATGGTCTTCTGTTGCATTTCAATACAAATCCTCCTTTTCTATCCCATCAACTTTAAGTGCAATTAGTGCTCAATATTTTGTAGGTATCTGACCTAATTATTGCTGAATCGTTAAGTTATGCTGCCTACTAATAATGACACATTATCATTTAGCTCTCCACAGGTTAAATATAGTTTTCTATTTGGATTTGGTTACGTACCACCATCTGGTTTTCATTGAGGCAGGAATTCATGCATAGTAGAACATATATAATGATTCTTCTTCTTCTTCTTGCGTATGGCGTGCACAGCCTAAAGTTGTCGGACAACTTATTCTATTTGATCACATATGATTGTGCATGCTGGGTTGATTGCATTCATCGAAACAGAGCGGACCACATGAAGGTTGCAATCTTCCACCCCATATAATGATTGTGAGATAGGTATAAGTACATTTAATTTATACATACTTATTTTATCAGCATGAAGAATTAAGAAAATGGTGAAGGATAAAGGAATATGTGATCAAGATTAGACCCTTTAGACCCTCTTTGCTCCAATAATCAAAATTTTCTGTACCATAAATAAGCAAACTGCATAACATCTTGAGACAAAGTTCTTGAAAAAAATCAACACCATTACATTAGGCAGCAACACACCGAGAACTGGAATGTAGGAGTAAAACAAATAACTCAGTCTATGGCCAGCATGGACTTGATGAATCTAATATCCTTGGTATTGATATTGACATTGGTATTGAATTATTATTGTCTTGTGTGCCGAGATATAGTGAAAATTGTTGCCTTGTATGCTATCGAGGCAAATCATACCATATGTGATTTCCACAGGTAGTGCAGAAGCAGAGTGTCAAATATAGTGCCACAGCTACTGTCACTTAGGTTACCTAGAATGTAGAACAATGCAGCACAGGAACAGGTCCTTCAACCCACAATATCAGTGCAAAACATGATACACAAATCAGGGACACATCACTCCCTGGGTAAACAATTTGCCCACACATCACTTTGAAATGTTTTCTCTCTGATTTTAAGGTCTCGTCTTTGACATTTCCACCCTGAACAAAAGATCCAAACTGTCCTATCCTACCCTAATATTACATACTTCTATCAGGTCTTCCCTCAACATCAGAAACCCCAGAGAAAACAATACATCTGATTTCACAAGCAACATTGTCCAGAGTGCATAGGGAGTGGCTGCAAAAGTAGGATAACATAGAATGGTTAATCAATGGTCAGGCTGGACTTAGTGGGCAGAAGGGTCTGTTTCCTTGCTGTATCTTTCAATTCAACTCCACTGACCTAGACCTTCCATCACAACACTTTGCCTTTGATGTTCTGAATCCAAACTACTGTCGCCATGGATCTTAATCTTAATCTTCTCTTCTGGGTCTTAATCATGTGAATCAGCCTTCCATGAGGGTGGTAATCAAAATTGTAAGTTTTGTAAACTAGGTAGGGAGAAACTATTATATCTGGCAAAAGGATCAAAAAGCAGACCAGTGAATAGATAGCAGACATTTGGATGTTTAAAAATTGTCCAATAATCTGGTATCACAAAGACCAGTCTTTTTGATACCAGATTATTTTAAAATGTTTCAGTCTTTTTCAGTTCTGAAGGTTTTCATTGATCTAGCCTTAATAGCTATAGGGTAAGATGTCAGAAGATCGTTTTAATGATGCTAAAAAGACACAAAATGCTGGCACAACTCAGCAGGTTGGGTAGCATCTCTAGAGAACATGGATAAGTGACATTTTGGATTGGGACCCTTCTTCAGACTGATGTAGTAGAGGGGAGAAAGCTGATAGAGTGGTGGGGTGGGGGTAAAGTCTGGCAAATGATTCTAATGGAGACAGCCATTGTACAGGCTTGTATTCAAGTACAAGTCACACTGGCTTGTGAAAGTTCTGGTGGAATTTGTTTCAAGTACTGTGTTCCAGATTTTTATAGCTCAATGCACTAAAGCATTTTTTTCCACAATTCCACTCTAGTTTGTTTGCCAATTATTTTTAATTTATGATGACAGTTCACTGAAACATTTGCCAAATAAAATACTTTCTCCCAACTTACTTTATCAAAACCTCAACCAATTTTGATCACTTCCAGTGGAGTTCTCTCTACTGTTAAGAAGAGAATTCTTAAATCCTCCAAGAAAGGTCCCTCAGACCTGGTAGCATTGCAGCAAGCTCCTCTATACCCAACAAGGGTACAAACATCCATCATAAAATATGATACCCGGAATTGTTCACGACTCACAAGTTTTCATTCTGAATCGTTTATGTGCCATTGAGTCAGAGTCATGCAGCACGGAAACAGACCCTTCTGCCCAAATCATCTTTGCTGCCCAACATGCCTATCTAAATGTCCTATTTGCCTGTGTTTGACTCATATCCATTTAACCCCTTCCAATCCAATAAAGCATCATTTAATCATTGAACCATCCATGTATCTCTCAAGTGTCTTCTAACCATTGTAAATGTGCCTGTCTCGCAAGTTTGTTCCATATATGCTCTGGTTTCTGTATGAGAAACATGCCCCTCAAATCCCTTAAAATCTATCCCCTCTCACTTTAAACCTATCCTTTCTAGTCAAAATCCCCAATCATGTGAGAAAAGCTCTGACTATCTACCCATTCTATGTACCATCATGATTTTATAATCTCTACCAGGTCACCTCTCAGCTACCTTTGCTTGAGAGAAAACAGTCCCAGTCTATATAATCTCTCCTTTTAACTCAAGCCCATCAGTCCAGATAACCCAAACCCTGCATCCAAAATACCTAAACGCACTATTAATTGCTTTTTCCTTGAGATGTTACTCAGTAGTATAATAAATTTGCAAACTTCTACAGATACACCATAGAAAGCATACAGTCGGGTTTCCTCACAGTGTGATACACAATCAGCTCTGCCCAGGACTGCAAAAAATGGCAGAGAGTTGTAGATACAGCCCAGTCCATCGCATAGAGCAGACTCCATCTACACTTCACACTGCCTCGGAAAAGCAGCTAACATAATCAAAGACGTCTCACCCCAGTCATTTCTTCTTCTCCCTCCTCCCATCTGGCAGAAGGTATAACATCTGAAAATGCACACCGCCAGACTCAGGAACAGCTTTCTCTGTTATTAGGCTTTCAAATGGTCCTTCTGCAAGGAACTGATGCACAACCATGCACCAAAACACTGACATTTATATTTTGCACTCTGTATATTCCCCTTTTATCTATCTATTGTACTTGAGTTTGAACTCATTGGGTCTCTGGATAAAAAGGTTTGGATATAGTTTGGGCCAGGACCCTTCTTCAGGCTCCTTTGTAACAATCCGAAGAAGGGTCCTGACCCAGAACGTCACCCATCCTTTCTCTCCAGAGATGCTGCCCGACCTGCTGAGTTACTCCAGCACTTTGTGTATTTCCAAGAAGAGGATTCAGTTAATCTCAACTCAGTCACCATATATCACACCTGATAATGTAAGATCTTGGACCATTGGGCTTCAAAAAACTCAATCAGATTCGTAAATACATGTTTAGCAAAAGCAGGTTTTCAAACAGTTGGTTTAATGAGCCTTTACTGGAGCCATTGGACTTCCATTGGGTAATGTCTGGTTCTCAACAGTACTCACCACTTAATACAGTATTTGTTGGACACCTTTCTCTGGTTTATTTTAACTTCGCTTTCATTTGTCACCCAGAGGGAGGTCTAGCTATGGAAAGCCCTTCATCCCTTATAAAAATACATTGGTCTGTACCAAACAAATGACACCTTGAAAGTTTGTTATGATTCATTTACTGTTTTCCTGGGCAATATTTTTTTCCATCCACTTCCTTTGCGATTCCAAATTGCTGACTCACTTCCAATTGGATTCCCTCAATATTAATATTTTTGTTGCACCTTCCATAACGACACGGCATAACGGCAAATTTTATTATGATTGATATTGCCAGAAGCATTTACTTGTTTTTATTCATTCTTTGGATCAAGACTCAATGCCACGTCCCCCTATGAATGGGCTAAAAACATTTTAACACTTGAGGAATTGTTCACCCTTTCCTGTTCTTTACCTTAAGTTAATTTTACTGTTCCCCTATGCCAATTGTTAACTCTTAGAATCATTGAGTCATACAGCACAGAAACAGGCCCATTGGCTCAACTTTCCCACGCTGACCAAGATGCCCCATCTGCACTAGTCCAACCTGCCTAAATTTTGCCCTAAACCATTCCTATTCATGTATCTGTCCAAATTTTGTTCAAATGTAGCTGCCTCAACTATATCCTCTGGCAGCTCATTCGATGTGAAAACGTTGTCCCTCATGTTCCTCTTATACCTTTCCCCTCTCACCTCTTAAACCTATGTCCTCTGTTTCTTGACTTTTCAAATCTGGTAAAGGACGTTGTGCATTCTCACTATCTATTCCTCTCATGATCATATATACCTCTTTAAAATCACTCCTCATGTTCCAGTGCTCCAAGGAATAAAGTCCTAGCTTTGCTGAAATCCATATAAACATCTACGGCTTTGCCCTTATCAACATTTTTCATTTAATTTAGCTTAGTTTAGTTTCGAGACGCAGCATGGAAACAAGCCCTTCGGCGCACCAAGACTGCACCGCCCCTCGACAACCCACACACTAGTTCTATCCTACACACTAGGGATCATTTTTACAGAAGCCAAGTGACCTACAAACTTGCACATCTTTGGAATGTGCGAGGAAACCGTAGCACCCGGAGAAAACCCACACGGTCACAGGGAGAATGTTTGGTTACTTTTTCAAAAAACTCAATCAGATTCGTAAAACACGATCTCCCATGCTGACTATCTCTAATCATCCCCTGCCTATCTAAATACATGTATATCTTATTCCTCAGAAGACTCTCCCAGGATTGTCCTTGCAGCCCTTCTTAAATAGAGGCACAGCATTAGCCACCCTCCAGTCTTCCAGGACCTCACCATTTTCTAATGACGATTCATATATCTCAGCCAGGGGACTTGCAATTTCCTCTCTAGCTTCCCACAGTATCATCGGGTGGAGCTGATCAGGCCTGCGTGATTAATTCACTTTCATACGACTTCGGACGTCCAGTACCTCCTCAACTGTAATATGGACTGTCCTCAAGACATCTCCATTAAACTCATCTTAGAATTAATCAAAGTCTAAAGCAAGAAACAAAATGGCCATGCAACAATAAATAAATGCATCACCCCAACCTTAATTATTTTCTCCTGGAATCGGTAATTCACACCAAAGAACTTGCCCAGTCGATAGTAGCTCATCAAATAAACTGTTTCTCACGTGGAAATTCAAACATTTGGCAACGAGGGCATCACAGTCACGTTTAATTTGTCCCACTTGGAAAGGAGTTATTGAAAAGTAGTGAGGCATCATGCTGCTGCTTATCCCCTCCCTGACCCAGTGGTGCTGAGCTCAATTGTGCTGTATCATTCAGCATCCCAGGTGAGGTTAACCAATGTGGCACAGACTGGAGATTAAACCAGGGGACTTTCCTAGTTGGCATGGCCCAGTTCCACATTGGCCAGTGAATCGGCCTGCTGAGCCACCCAAGGAACGTGACCAAAACAAATAAAATATAAAGTAACATTTTGGCCACTGACAGATTCCCAAACTTAGAACATTAAATTGTTTCAACAGAGACTTATTCCTGGAAAAGGGTCAAATATGTCATTATTCCTAATGTGTTTCTACTTCATTATTAGAATACCATCAATGCTCCTCACTAGACCCTAACAGCAATTTATTTTCTTGCGTGTATTTTGACAGTGTTTCTTTGCTGGGAGGAAATTTGCCCACCGACAATGTCCCCTGGAAGCGGAGAGGCAGATTTTTCTGACAAACAATCTGAAAATTCAGGGCTATGTATACCCGAGTTTCGGTGAGGTGTACTTAGCCAGTCACCAACATAAACTTACATGTTTATTCCTTTAAGTTAAAGTTACGGACAATTTTGAAAGTGAAGGCTTTCCAGTGTGTTGAAGATTAAACTGGCTGTAGCATGCTTTAATATTTACACAATTTAAAACAGATCCTCAGTGTAACCTTGTTGGATTGTGACTACTTGCATTGAAAAGGTGTGCCACTGACAAGATCTATTTCTTCTCAGACTATTTAGCATTCACTCAACAAACTCAATAAAAATGAATGAATTGTATTTGGAGGTGACCAAATTTGGAGGTCACCTTGCATTGTCACCAAATTGCATTATTTTATCTGTTGGGACTTATATATAGCCCTTGTGAAGAAAATAAATCATTTTAAAAGTACAGTCTCAATCTGGTTGCTCAAAGTTCAGTTTTCAATTTGAGTAAGTTACTTAAATAGTCTTCACTCAAAGTCATTTATATAAATGAAATAATAAACAGAATCCATTAAAACATCCCAATTGCTCCATTTGCGAATACGTTTCACATTCAGTGCAAGACATAAACTTCACAGGTCTTTAATGATATTGTATGATATAATTCAGGAGGTGTCAATTAACTCACAATAACTATGCCTAACTGTAATGTTACACATACAAATAGCATCAGATGATGTAATGGATGGCTTTTGTCATAAAAGTAATTTTATTTATTATTTGAGAATTTTATACACCTCTATAAAATCACTCCCAATGCTGTGGCAGAGTGCTGCACCTTCATATATAACTTTAATAACTTTATAGATTCAAAATATACTTCATTATACTTCATTCGAATTTTTATTTGCAGGTACCCTAGTTTTATCTGTGACATATGCTGAATTTATAGCAGCTGATTACAGAATCTTCAGCATATTATGCTTTAAGAACAGTTGACCCATTCTAATTGTGTTGTCTTCAAAACCAGAACAGTTCTGCTTCATGAAACATCCCTATCTTTCACCTGCAATCCATACATTTCTCACTTACACAGTTTCTGCTGATCCACCTTTTTTAATTAATTATTAAATCAATTTCCAATCCTTTCTCAGGATGTTAGGTCCAACAATTCTCCATCCATCTGAAAATAAAAATCTCTATTGCCTTTTAGTGCAATTCTGTCTTTTCTTTCTAAGCCTTTAAATGGTAAATAAAAATCTCCCTGTAAACATATTTCAAACTCTTTGCAACCAGGAATAATGTTCAGGGTCCATATTAAATCACATATAATTAGTATACACAAATCATACACAAAAAAAAATGCTGCAATATATAAAGATGTATCAAATAGAAATTAAGAAATTAGGATGCCTCCATCTTACTATCAAGTTACTGTCTCAAGGCCACGTGTATGCCTTTACAAGGGGTGTGTGCAAGGAAGGCACTGCAGTTCGTATCCCTTTGTTTTTGCTGTCCAACTGCTAAAGATATATATTTTTTAATCACCTTATAATAATATTCTAAGGGACCATTCAGCCCAACCATGCCAAGTGGCAACCAGGGGATCAATCTTGATCAATCTTTCTTGATTAGTAAGGGTGCCAGGGGCTATGGGAAGAAGGCAGGAGAATGTAGTTGAGAGGAAAAGATAGATTAGCCCCGATTGAATGGCGTAGTAGACTTGGTGGGCCGAATGGCCTAATTTTGCTCCTATAATTTATGAAGTTATGAACATATGAACTGCAATCTATTATTTCTCACACATGCCCATCAACGCACCATTACCTCTTATTACCATTAACCTGGATGTAGGAGTAAATTATTGTAAAGGCACAAGAAACTGCAGATGCTGCGTGACCCGCTGAGTTCCTCTGGCACTTTGTGTGTTGCAGGTAATTTATAGTAACATATTAACCTGCCAGAACATTGTCGGCGTGTGGGAGGAAACCAGAACATCCAGAGGAAACCCACACAGTCATAGAGGAAACATGCAGTTTCCACAGGGACATCCCACAAGGTCAGCAGCAGTAACTACTGTTCTGCACAGTGTCAAGATTATCCCAATCCTGCACAATTCTGTGATCCCAAAACCAAGTTAAAGTACTCTAAAATCTATATAAAGGATCTCTTGAAGATCAGACACAATCCAGTTATCTCCACTAAAGTACATTTTACTTTTCCTTTATTGTCAAAATGTTAAGATCCGTTAGGACCCAAATGTTTGTTGCTGTGGTGTTATCATAGTCACCACTCAGCCTCTTTGATCATAGAAGATTGAACATAGAACAGTAAAGCACAGGAGCAGGCCCTTTGGCCCAAAATGTCTGTGCCAAACATGATGCCTAATTAAATTAATCGCCTCTCCCAGCACATGATCCATATCCACATGATCCATATCCACATGATCCATATCCACATGATCCATATCAGAGAAAACAATGAAAGATTGTCCAACCTCGCCCTATCGAAGATACCCTCTAAGCCAGGCAGAATTTGAAAGTTGCCTCTGTCAGCCAACAAATCCTCATTGAACCAACACCACATTTCTGGAAGTTTTGGTGATCCACTTCCTTCCTCTTTCAGGAATCTTACTATTTGCAAATACTTGCCCATTCAGCAAGTGTAACCAATCCAATGTAACTTCAGAGTAACCAATCCAATGTAAATTGTTTTAACAAGATCAAGACATGTGGTAAACTGAAACTCTATTAACACAGTATTCCTTTTCTTTCTATCATTTGCACTTACCAGCCCTCCCAACAGAAGTACACTTACTCACCAACAAAGTCTTCTTTTAATAATGCTTTCAATTGATAATTTCCCTGTGAGCTTTAAATAAAATCCATTTTAAATGGTTTGCTTAATAATAGTGTTGGATACCAAACAAAACCAAATCATCAGCATTTTTGAAGAATCACACTGTAACAAAAGGTTCTTTGCACAATATCAGTTAGTCAGTGCGGAGGTTAGCCATGGCCTTTTTCCAATTTGGTCTCTTAACAACTTACCAAGAAAAATAATCAGCTGTAAAGCAAGGAGTTTCCTCATATTTTTATTTTCACCACCAGAGTGCATCAAATGAAGAACTGTAATATCAACTGGGGCAGTTAAGGTGGCACAGCAGTAGAGTTGCTGCCTTACAGCAAAATGCAGCGCAAGAGACCCGGGTTCGATCCCGACTACGGGTGCTGTCTGTACGGAGTTTGTACGTTCACCCCGTGATCTGCATAGGTTTGCTCCGAGATCTTCGGTTTCCTCCCACGCTCCAAAGACGTACAGGTTTGTAGGTTAATTGGCTTGATAAAAATGTTAAATTGTCCAAGTAGGCAATATGCAGAGTACTGCCCTGTCGACTACAAAATTCAGAACGTTCAGAACTGATTCAATGCAATATTGTTTATTTTTCAACAATGCTCCTGGCAGTTTATCACTGAATTGCTGTGGAAAGACAGTTCAATGGACTATCCAAATCTGCACTATTAAAGAACAACTTAACAAACTCATGTTGCCTTTGGCCTCTCTTCAATCGGGAAATTTAAAAACAACAAGAGTTTTTCTGCTTTTGAGCATAGAAATTTGTAAAACTCAGAAAACCTATAAAATACAGGTGAGAAATTCAAATTAATAATCAATATTGATCTAAATTGACTAGAATTAGGCCACTTTAATCTATCAATGCCAAATGGTAGTAAGCCATTTTCTATCGTACAAACTGTGGTCCTTGCCACACGAGTATGCAGTAACCTATTCATTAATAGGTTACTTTGATTTACTACGTTGATGACTGGGTTAGCATTCCTCATTTTTCACTGTGTTATTGAGGTAACTATACAATTTAATTCTGCCTATGGAGATAGTGAGTCTCAGGAAGTCTTGTATCCAGTCGTTGGCAATGTGGTGGTGAGAGTGTGTCAAAACCTTCTTCTTAGATTTATGTGAAAATCCTAAGTAAGCTGGAAGAAACACTTCTCTAAACAATACCATGGTGTCAGACTCAAAAACTCTTAGTTCAAACCACTGGAATCTAAGTTTCAAATGGACAAAATCCGCAATTAATAAAAACTTCAGAAATTCTGGATATCAGTTAGTTGATTAATAGCCTAGGAGTAGGGCCAGGATAGACCACAGCGCTTGGGAAACAGTAGCAGAGATAAATCATATAACATATAACCATATAACAATTGCAGCACGGAAACAGGCCATCTCGGCCCTTCAAGTCCATGCCGAACAACTTTTTTCCCTTAGTCCCACCTGCCTGCACTCATACCATACCCTCCATACCCTTCTCATCCATATGCCTATCCAATTTATTTTTTAATGATACCAACGAACCTGCCGCCACCACTTCCACTGGAAGCTCATTCCACACTGCTACCACTCTCTGAGTAAAGAAGTTCCCCCTCATGTTACCCCTAAACTTCTGTCCCTTAAATCTAAAGTCATGTCCTCTTGTTTGAATCTTCCCTATTCTCAAAGGGAAAAGCTTGTCCACATCAACTCTGTCTATCCCTCTCATCATTTTAAAGACCTCTATCAAGTTCCCCCTTAACCTTCTGCGCTCCAGAGGATAAAGACCTAACTTATTCAACCTATCTCTGTAACATAGCTGTTGAAACCCAGGCAACATTCTAGTAAATCTCCTCTGTACCCTCTCTATTTTGTTGACATCCTTCCTATAATTGGGCGACCAAAATTGTACACCATACTCCAGATTTGGTCTCACCAATGCCTTGTACAATTTTAACATTACATCCCAGCTTCTATACTCAATGCTCTGATTTATAAAGGCTAGCATACCAAAAGCTTTCTTTACCACCCTATCTATATGACATTCCACCTTCAAGGAACTATGCACGGTTATTCCCAGATCCCTCTGTTCAACTATATTCTTCAATTCCCTACCATTCACCATGTACCATTCTCCATTCACCAGCAGGTCCAGGAACAGCTTCTTTCCGGCGGCTGTCACGCTACTCAACAACTTACCTCGGTGACTGCCAATCACCCCCCCCCCCCCCCCGGACACTTATTGTTATTTATTCAAATCATTTGCTGTGTCGCTCTTCCAGGGAGATGCTAAATGCATTTCGTTGTCTCTGTACTGTACACTGACAATGACAATTAAAATTGAATCTGAATCTGAATCTGAATCTGTACGTCCTATTTTGATTTGTCCTGCCAAGGTGTAGCACCTCACATTTATCAGCATTAAACTCTATCTGCCAACTTTCAGCCCATTTTTCCAACTGTCCTAAATCACTCTGTAGACTTTGGAAATCCTCTTCATTATCCACAACGCCACCTATCTTGGTATCATCTGCATACTTACTAATCCAATTCACCACCCCTTCATCCAGATCATTTATGTACATGACAAACAACAAAGGACCCAACACAGATCCCTGAGGCACCCCACTAGTCACCTGCCTCCAACCCGACAAACAGCCATCCACCATTACCCTCTGGCTTCTCCCGTTCAGCCACTGTTGAATCCATCTTGCTACACCTGCATTTATACCCAACAGTTGAACCTTCTTAACCAACCTTCCATGAGGAACCTTGTCAAAGGCCTTACTAAAGTCCATATAGACAACATCCACTGCTTTACCCTCGTCAATTACCCTAGTAACCTCTTCACAAAATTCAAGAAGATTAGTCAAACATGACCTTCCAGGCATAAATCCATGTTGACTGTTCCTAATTAGACCCTGTTTATCCAGATGCTTATATATATTATCTCTAAGTATCTTTTCCATTAATTTGCCCACCACTGAAGTCAAACTAACCGGCCTATAATTGCTAGGTTTACTCTTAGAACCCTTTTTAAACAATGGAACAACATGCGCAGTACACCAATCCTCGGGGACTATTCCCGTTTCTAATGACATTTGAAATATTTCTGTCATAGCCTCTGCTATTTCTACACTAACTTCCCTCAATGTCCTAGGGAATATCCTGTCAGGACCTGGAGACTTATCCACTTTTATATTTTTCAAAAGTGTCAGTATTTCTTTTACTGTTTTACTGAAACTCATAGTATCCATAGCTACTCTACTAGTTTCCCTTACCTCACATAATTCAATATCCTTCTCCTTGGTGAATACCGAAGAAAAGAAATTGTTCAATATCTCCCCCATCTCTTTTGGCTCTGCAGATAGCTGTCCACTCGGTCTCTCCAATGGACCAATTTTATCCCTTGTTATCCTTTTGCTATTAATATAGCTGTAGAAACCCTTTGGATTTACTTTCACCTTACTTGCCAAAGCAACCTCATCTTCTTTTAGCTTTTCTAATTTCTTTCTTAAGATTATTTTTACATTCCTTATACTCCTCAAGCACCTCAGTTACTTCATGGTGCCTATAATTATTGTAGATCTCCCTCTTTTTCCGAACAAGATGACCAATTTCCCTTGAAAACCAGGGCTCTTTCCAATTTTTACTGGTTCCTTTCAACCGAACAGGAACATAAAGATTCTGTACCCCTTTAAATGTCCTCGATTTCTCTTCTACATCTTTCCCATAAAACAAAATGTCCCAGTTCACTCCTTTTAAATCATCTTGCATCTTGTTAAAGTTAGCCTTTCTCCAATCAAAAATCTCAACCCTAGGCCCAGTTCTGTCCTTCTCCATAATTATATTGAAACTAATGGTATTGTGATCACTGGACCCGAAGTGCTCCCCAACGCATACCTCTGCCATCTCATTTCCTAACAGGAGGTCCAGCACTGCCCCTCCTCTAGTAGGCACCTCTATGTATTGCTGCAAAAAACTATCCTGCACACATTTTACAAACTCCAAACCATCCAGCCCATTTACAGAATGTGTTTCCCAGTCTATGTGTGGAAAGTTGAAATCTCCCACAATCACTACCTTGTGCTTACTACTAATATCTGCTATCTCTTTACATATTTGCTCTTCCAATTCTCGTTCCCCATTTGGCGGTCTATAATATACCCCTATAAGTGTTGCTACACCTTTCCCACTTCTCAGTTCCAACCAAATAGCCTCCCTAGATGAGCCTTCCAATCTATCCTGCCAAAGCACTGCTGTAATATCTTCCCTGACTATCAATGCAACACCTCCACCTCTTGCCCCTCCAATTCTATCACACCTGAAGCAACAAAATCCTGGAATATTTAGTTTCCAATCACAGCCCTCCTGCAACCATGTTTCACTGATCGCCACAACATCATACTTCCAGGTGTCTATCCAGACTCTAAGCTCATCCACCTTTCTTACAATGCTCCCAGCATTAAAATATGCACATTGAAGAAACCCCCCATCTCTTATTCTCTGTTTATTTCCTTTTTTTTCATTCTCCTCTTGTGTCCGAGTGCTTCCCTTTTCTGCTTCCTGCCTCCCATTCTGTCTACTAGCTTTTGCTATTTGCATCCCTTGCCCCAACCATTCTAGTTCAAAGTCTCCCCAGTGGCCTTTGCAAATTTCCCCCCCAGGATATTGGTCCCCCTCGGGTTCAAGTGCAACCCATCCTTTCTGTACAGGTCCCACCTACCCCAAAAGAAGTCCCAATGATCCAGAAACTTGAATCCCTGCCCTCTGCACCAGTCTTTCAGCCAAGCATTTATCCTCCACCTTGCTCCATTTCTACCCTCACTGCCGCGTGGCACAGGCAGTAATCCTGAGATTGTTATCCTGAAATCAAGTTAATTAACACCAAATTTGGATTTTAAAATGCTGCATATTGTGGGAAGAAAGAAAATCTGAGTGGGAAATAAAGGGCTAATTCCCGAAAAGATAAAGAAAAGTACAACAAATTTCTGTGTAAAATGATGTAAAAATCATCTTCGATGCATACCCAAAGCTTCAAAGGAACGGAAGCAATATTCATTAGTAAAATAATCTTGATAACCTCAACAAAATAGAAAAGGTGTAAGAGAAACATTGTATGACTGACTGCAGGAAGACATTCTATACATAGAGTATTAATGAGCTGCCCCTTTTATAATTATCAATAGATCTACAGAAGCAAGCATTTGATAAATCCCTTAGTGATGAAGCAGCACTTGCAAGGCAGAGGTTAAATATATTATAGTACACTCACCTTCAATTAAGCCGAACCTTTCAGGAACTATACTCACTGTTATTTAATATAGAATTGTCAAGACCAGCATGCAATGCATACGTAAAGTACATAATGTTTCACCCTTTTTCCCCAGGGTGGAAATGTGCAACATTAGAGAGCATAGCTATAAGGTGAGAGGTGGAAAGCTGCATGGAGATATGTGGGGCAAGTTGTTTTTTACACAGAGAGTAGTGAGTGTCTGGAATGCATTGCCAGGGGGTGGTGGTGGAGGCAGATATAATAGTGGCTTTCAAGAAGGTTTTAGATAACGATATGGAAGTGCAGGGAATAGAACGTTATAGATCATGTAAAGGCAGATGAGAGCAGTTTAACTTGACACCATGTTTGGTACAAACATTGTGGGTGAAAAGGTTCGTTCCTGTGCTGTACTGTTCTATGCTCTATGTTCTAGGATGTCTGCCTGAATTACATGTGTAATTGATGGCTAAGATTTAAGTAAATTTATTAAAATTTATTGTTTTTATTGTTCTACCATTTGTGAGTGACCTGATGGCACAATGACTTCATGCAGCATTGCATTTTAGACAATAGACAATAGATGCAGGAGTAGGCCATTTGGCCCTTCGAGCCAGCACCGCCATTCAATGTGATCATGGCTGATCATCCCCAATCAGTACCCCGTTCCTGCCTTCTCCCCATATCCCCTGACTCCACTATTTTTAAGAGCCCTATCTAGCTCTCTCTTGAAAGCATCCAGATAATAATAATAATAATAATAAATTTTATTGTCATTGCACATGGGTGCAACGAGATTTGGTATGCAGCTTCCATCCAATGTCATAACTTAAACAACTATAATTGGATACCCAGAGCAACATGATTTTTAAAAAAACAGTAAAACAGTCTAAAGTGCAAATAGGTCTGTGCCGGGTCGATGTGCGACGTGACCATCCGAGGGAGACAATTCATGGGCTTTGGAGGTGCGGGCGTAGAAGGCCTTGTAACATCTGCCGGAAGGTAGAAGTTCAAACAGACTATTACAAGGGTGTGAGGAGTCTTTGTGGATTGCTGACGGCCTTCCTGAGGCACCATGTATAGTAGATGCCCTCCAAGGCTGGGAGCTGTGTCTCAATTATCTGTTGCGCTCTGTGGACGACGCACTGAAGAGCTCTCCTCTCTGTCTCCGTGCAGCTGAGATACCACGCAGAGATGCCATATGTTAGTATGCTCTCTGTGGTGCAGCGGTAGAAGGTTGTCAGCAGCTTTTGGGGCAGACCAGTCTTTTTCAGTGTTCTCAGGAAGAACAGTCGTTGCTGTGCCTTCTTGACCAGCGCAGCGGTGTTGGTGGACCATGTGATGTCCCCTGAAATGTGAAACCTAAAGCTGGACACTCTCTCCACACTGTCCCCGTTGATAGAGATTGCAGCGTATTCCCCATTATGTGTCCTCCTGAAGTTGATAATCAGCTCCTTGGTCTTAGAGGTGTTTAGGGACAAGTTGTTACCTGAGCACCAGTCCGCCAGGTTCTGCACCTTCGCTCTGAAGTTTGTTTCATCACCGTTGGTGGTCAGCTTGATCACCGTTGTGTCATCTGCAAACTTGACAATGGTGTTGGTGTTGAATGCAGGAACACAGTCGTGTGTGAAGAGGGAGTAGAGCATGGGGCTCAGTACACAGCCCTGTGGTGTGCCAGTGCTCAGGGTGATAGTGGAGGACAGGTCTCACTGCCTGCGGTCACTCCGTCAGAAAATTCAGGATTCAGTCGCATATCGGCAGCTGAGGCCTAGCTGTGGCGTTTTGTGGTGAGCTTGGTGGGGATGACCGTGTTGAAGGCAGAGCTATAGTCTATGAAGAGCATCCTCACGCACGTGCACTGTCTTTCCAGGTGGGTCAGGACAGTGTGAAGAGCCAGAGAGATGGCATCCTCTGTGGATCTATTTGCCCTGTGTGCAAATTGATGGGAGTCCAGTGACTTTAGGCTTTTTCGGCACCGGCACTATGGCAACTGTCTTCAGGCACTTGGGGACCGTTGCCAGAGATAGAGACTGGTTAAAGATCCTCGTAAATACCTCCACCAGCTGTACAGCACAGTCCTTTAGTACCCTGCCCTGGACTCCATCCGGGCCTGCAGCCTTGGGTGGATTGATCCTACGCAGAGCGCACTGTACCTCCTGTGTGCTCAATGTTAAGACCTGTCCCTCCGCCCTGTCCGGGGTTGTTCCTCTCCTGGTGGTGTTGCCAGTTTCGAAGCGGGCAAAGAAGGTATTTAATTCATTGGCCAGTGTGATATCACTATGGGGGCAGGCGGGCTGCTCTTGTAGTCAGTGATGTCCCTGACACCCTGCCACATGCTTCTGGTGTCCATGGTATTGAAGTGGTATTCATCCTTTTCCTGTGGATGTCTTTGGCCTTTTTTTATACCTTTGTTCAGGTTTGACCTGGCAGCACTGTATGCTGAAATGTTGCTGGATTTAAAGGCAATGTTGCATGCCCTTAGCAGATTCTGTACCTCCTTGTTCATCCACGGTTTCCGGTTTGGGAACATATTTATTTTCTTGTCCATTGTGACAGACTCCACACAGCAGTTGATGTAGGAGAGCACAGTGGATGTGTACTCCCCCAAGTCTACCTCTGTACCACTGGTTGCCTGTTGTGCAAACAGGTCCCAGTCGGTGCGATGAAAGCAGTCCTGGAGTTGTTGGGTGGCATCCTCGGGCTATATTTTAACCGTCTTTATTGCAGGTTTGGTCTTGCAGATGAGGAGTTTGTATGCAGGCAGTAGAAACAGTGAGAGGTGATCGGAATGTCCCAGGGGTGTCCTGTCTGATCGTATTGTCCCAGAGAACCTGCCTCCACCGCCCTCTGAGGCAGAGAATTCCACAGACTTACCACTCTCTATGAGAAAAAGTGTTTCCTCATCTCCATTCTAAATAGCTTACTCCTTATTCTTAAACTGTGGCCCCTGGTTCTAGACTCCCCCTGCACCTGTTTTCTATGTTTCTATGTTTCTACGATAATAAAACTTCTTACTTAAAATTGGCTAATTATAAGCTGAGTTATGAGGCAATCTTTTAGAGAGCATTTAACTGATTTCTACCCTGTGATGGAGACAGAGAGACCAAGAAAAGGGGAGAGAGGTGTCGCAGGATGGGTTAGTGACAAAGTTAATGAAATTAACATGTTCTGCACAGGTGCAGGAGGCAGCCTTGGTGCAGTTGGCATTGTAATGGGGAAAGAGTTGAAGAATGGTGCCAGAGTACGTTTGGAACACGCATAGTTTGTCATAACTAACATAAAGGCAGGCATAGCTGGGACCTATGTGAGTGCCCATGGCTACACCCTCAACTTGAAGAAAGTGAGAGTCGAAGACATCCAATGAATGTGGAATTCTTTGCCACAGAAGGCTGTGGAGGCCAAGTCAACAGATATTTTTAAGGCAGAGATAGATCTCTAGCAAGGAGAAATAGATCTGCCATGATTGAATGGCGGAGTAGACTTGATGAGCTGAATGGCCTAATTCTGCTCCTATCACTTATGAACTTATGAGTCAAAAGATAAGTTGTTGAGGGTGAGGATCAGTTTGACCAGGCGGAGGAGAGTGTTAGTAGAGGGAAATTGATTGTGTCTCTGTTTAAGGACAAACGGAGGACCTCGAGGCCTCTCTGGTGGGTGTAATGGGACAGAACATCCATGATAAAGATGGGGCCTACAAATTGAAAGTTATTGAAGATTTGATGGGCGTGTGAGGCATCTTGGATGTAGGTGGGGACTGGACGGGGGGGGGGGGGGGGGAGGTGGGGGGGGATAGGATGGCATCAAGGTGTTTGGAGATAAGGTATATAGTATTTCGTATATTTGGAAGTTAGTGAGAAAGCTAATGAAATTGATCGAGGTGTTGAGTATAAGAATCAGGATTCATGATGCAGCTTTATAGGACTTTGTTTAGGTGGCATTTGGAGCATTGTGTGCATTTTTGGTTGCCCCATTACAGGAAGGATGTGGAAGCTTTGAAAAGGGTGAAGAGGAGATTTAACAGAATGATATCTGGATTAGGAAGTATCATTCTGTTGCGAGAGGTTGAACAGACTTGATAGTTTCTCTGGAACACCGGAGATTGTGGAGGAACCTGGTAGAAGTATATAAAGTGATATCAAGCGAGGGTAGATAGTCCAAAACCTTTTACCAGGATACCAGGAGATACTAGAGATCATAACTTTAATGTGAGTGGGGCACAGTTTAAAGGAGATGTGCATGGGAAGTTTTTTTTACACAAATAGTGGTAAGTGCCCAGAACACAGGCAGATATGTGCAGGCAGATAAGAATTGATCTTTACATCATGTTTGGCAGAGACATTGTGGGCTGAAGGGCCTGTTCACCTGCTGTACTGTTCTATGTCCTGTATTCCATTGCAGGAAATTGCCAAAACACAGATACATATTTTAAAATGAAAGATGTTTAAAGACAAAATCTTCATATTTTGCTATTATGCAGTGAATTATTGTGATTTCTACAATCACCCAAAATCATAGGACTCAACAATTAGAACCAAATCCTATTATTTTTGTCAATCCATGTCAATATAAATAGTAAGATTAAATGAGAAATTACCAGTTTGAAGTTTGATCTTTATTTTATGAGGAGTGGCGATGAGGGATTTCGTGAAGAACCCGCCAGCAAGCATGCGCGACATTCTTCAAAGCAGCGGTGTGGAATCACAGAACCAACAAACAAAGAAATGACTTGTTATAGTAAGATTGAAGAGACTCTAATTACCAGTTGATTTTATGATCGAGGGTTGGGAGCGGAGGGCACGAAATCCCTCATCGCAACGCCTCATAAAATAAAGATCAAACTTCAAACTAGTAAGATCTTGTTTAATCTTACTATTTCTTTACTCAGAGAGTGGTAGCGGTGTGGAATGAGCTTCCAGTGGAAGTGGTGGCGGCAGGTTCGTTGGTATCATTAAAAAATAAATTGGATAGGCATATGGATGAGAAGGGTATGGAGGGTTATGGTATGAGTGCAGGCAGGTGGGACTAAGGGAAAAAAGTTGTTCGGCACGGGCTTGAAGGGCCGAGATGGCCTGTTTCCGTGCTGTAATTGTTATATGGTTATATGGTTATATGGTTATTTCAGTTCGGAGTCACGTGAGTGACTTCATGAAGACTTCAAACCTCTGTGATTTCATGCCCTGGACCACGTCTATGCTCTCACACACGCCACTATAAGGATGGATAGGAGTAATCAAGTTTTCAGACTGGATGTACTGAAAAATAATAATATTTATTAATTATAACAAAGAAAAAAGCCCTCACTGGGGAGTAGCTGTATGTTCTTGACCCGCATTCAGCACGGCCTCCGCAAACATTACAGGAGCGGCAACAGGTTTGTTGTAAAACCGTTGAAAAATGGCTTCACTAGCCCATCCCGCTGTGGCAAGAATATGGTCCATGGGCACCTCCATGACCTTTGCCGTCGACGTCAATGCAGCCCTGGTGGAATGGGATTTAAAGACATTAGTGTCAATACCTGCTGCGTCCAAGACAATCCTGAGCCATCTGGAGATCGTCTGAACCGACACTCTATGGTGTGGTTTTTTGTGGCTGATTAGCAGATATTTTTCCATTCCCCTTAAATTCCGCGTCACTTTAATATAGTGGCGGATATGAGTGGCTAAACATAACCTAGCAACAGCGGGGTATGCTGGAACATCAGCTGCAGCCCTGTGAACCCAGGTCTATGCTGCTTTAGTAATTCATCAATATAGAAAATTACTTTCTCTGGGGTAGAGACCATTCTGTCAATCTTGATCTTTTGAAGCGTCTGTACCCTTTGTGCTGAGGTAAGTGCCAATAACATCACCAGCTTCAGGGTGAGTTTGTCCAAATCGAGCCCAGCCATGGGCGACCATGTCCTGAGTAGGGTTAATACTCTCCCAATGTCCCAGGTAACATTGTAACGGGGTCTGGGCGGGTTAGCATTAAATATTCCCCGCATCAATTTGGACACCAGTTTATTGGATCCTACTTCGATATTGAGGTAGAATGATAGCGCACTCCTGGCGCTATTGATGGCACTGTAGCTGAGGTGTTCGTCATGATGCAACCCCGCAAGAAATTCCAGCACATCTGTTATGGTGACGGAGTCATATGCAATGTTCATGCGGCCGCAGTAGGTTTACCATTTCCTGATTTGCGTTAAATATTGCCGTCTTGTGGACTCCCTGCATGATGCTCCATTTGTATCCATTGTCCTTGACGAGAGACCATACTGTAGAACCTGCAAGCCAATAATTTCAAATGACTATGGCAGGGATGATGTTCCCCTGTAACAGGGTTCATCACCAATTGTGGGCAATTCTCTAAGAGGGCCCATGGTTCACTTATCATTCCAAGGATCACCGGATACCATGGCTGTGTAGGCCAGTCGGGTATGATAAGAATGCCTTTAGCAGCATCTGACTGGATTTTCCGCAATACCCGACTGATGAGGCAAAATGGAGGAAATGCGTAGAAAAACCATTTCCCCCAGTCTAGTGAGAAAGCGTCCATCGCCATTGCCCCAGGATATGGTTCCCATGATACATATGTTGGTACCTGATGGTTTAACCGTGACACAAAAAGGTCAATATCCGGTTTACCAAATTTGGCTATAATTTTGGCGAATATTTGGGGATTTAACATCCACTCAATGTTGTCATTAAATTTCCGTGACCTGGTGTCCGCCACTATATTGAGCTTACCTGGTAGGTAGGTAGCTGAAATCCAAATATTGCGTTGTATGCACCAGAGCCAAATTGTATTAGCCAATTCATCACATGAAATTGACCTGGTACCACCCATATGATTTAGATATGCCACCGCAGTGGTGTTGTCTATTTGGAGACGGACATGAGTGTCAGTAATGTTTGAACAATAAGCTCTAAGTCCGTGGAATGCCCCTAACATCTCCAAATAATTTATCCCTTGTGATAACAAAAGGGTAGATTCAAGTGTGTCCCATCTGCCCCCACAACTAGTGTTGTTGTCCGTAGCTCCCCAGCCATGGGAGCTTGCGTCTGTTTGTAAGTACACCAACGGACGAGGCACAATGATGGGTTTGAATGAGTTACAGATATTGTCAATCCACCATTGTAATTCAATTTTTGCCTTGAATGGCAGCTGCATGGGTCTATCAAAATGTCCAGCATTCAATTTTAATGCTGAAATCTTGGATCTTTGCAAATTTTGATAATGTAAAGGTCCGAATTGAGCAGCTGGAAAAGCTGCTGCCATTTTCCCAATTACCTTGGCAGCTTGTCTAATTGATGGTATACTGGCGCAGACCAGATTATTACATGCTTCAATGATATCCCCAACTTTGTTAATTGGAAATGGTGGTAATCATTCGATTGGAAGCAATCGTAAATCCCAGATAGTCCATGATCTGTGAAGGACAGAACTTCGATTTATCTGGATGGATAATAAATCCCATTTTTTGAAATAATGTCACAGTGGCTGTAACTGCCAATTTTGTTGATTCCAATGTATTCCCAATAATTAGGATATCATCCAAGTAAGCCATAACTGTATCGTTTTGTCTCCTCAGTGTTGCTAACACTGGCTTGAGTAATTTAGTAAACAATCTGGGGGCTGTGGTAAGCCCATTGGGCAAAGCGTTATATTGCCAAAGTTGACCATCCAGGTAAATTTTAAGAATTTCCTGTGATGTTTCTGAATGGATACCGAATAGTATGCATCTTTTAAATCAATGCATGCCATGAAGCAGCCCTTGGAAACCAGAGATTTGGCTGTCTCGAACGTGTCCATTTTAAAATGGGTATATTTTACAAAAGTATTCAAATGGGTTAGATCTACGATAACCCGACATCCACCATCTTTCTTGGTTTTTGTGAAAATGTTGGATACGAATTCAATTGGTTCGTGGATAGTTCTTTCTATCACCACTTTTTCTTGTAATCTCAAGATTTCAGCATAGCCTTCTGCTACTTCCTTATTGGAAAGTGCAAATTTGCGATTCGGCATATGCTGAGGCCTCGGCTGTTGAAATTGCTGGTATTGTGGAGACGCTGGTATGTAGGTCCTTGCTGGCCTTTCGGCTTGACCCCGTGGCCTGGAATATGGCGTTTTCCTGGTCGTTTGTCTGGTCGAGGTGTGCGACCTCATAAGACCCACTGTCTTGGCATGGTCGTCTAGATCCTTGACCTGCTTCGGTAGGTCTTCCTCGAATAGTTGGCTGGGTGGTGGTGTTAGAGATGCTCTGCATAGCCCCGCGAATTTGGGTTTTAAAGTGGGCTTGATGGTACTTTTCCAAAACGCATTTATCTCTCATATTGCGTATTACACAATAATGCAAGAGCGTCCTCCTGGTCGGTGTTTAAATCCATCCCGTCCACCGACCTCGCAAAAGCGTAATCCAAGACGTGAGCAATTTTAGATTCTTTGTAATTTTATCTCCTGTGCTCTTATGCCCGGGCTTATATTGCCCCAAATAGGCATATTTACTATAGGTACATTGAGTGAGTTGCAATTACTCGGTGCCTTGTACCTATTCATGGCTTCCGCAAGGACCTGATCCTGTAGCTGGTGGTTGGTGAGGAAGTCAATGGTAGCGGCCAGTTTTGTTTAAGAGGTTGCCCCGATGATTTGGGTAAAGCAAACTTGGCTGCCACGTCCAAAAGTTCTTCCTGAGGAACCTCAGGTGCCCACTGGTTCGTGTACCAATATATCCTCTTCTTCTCCTGGCTGCCTCATGCTACCCATTGACGATGGGGATATATCTAAAAGTCCCCTGGACCTGGACATTTCCTGCCGTTGACTATGCTGCAGGGTCCATTCCATCATCCTCTCCATTCGTTCGATGCGTCCTTCATCGTGAGTGAATGGGAGGTCAGAGCCTCATGCCCGAAGGAACTCCTGAGGCTCCTATCACCGGCCCGTACCTCATCGAGATAATCTCGGTGCCGTGACGAAAAATCGCTGCCAGCCGCCTCAGCGGAGCTGTACGACTCCCCGCGCGGATCTGCTCATTCGCCTCCTTTTGGATGAGCTAGGTCTGACTGCCTCAAAGGCCATATGCGGTGTGTAGTCGGTACCTGCCGCCGCAGCGTGGTGACCCGACATTCCGCGCGGGCTTGCCGCCTGTCCTTCTCCTGGACTCAGGCGACGTACGGTCCCGTCCTGCCGCTAATGGGGGGATGCGGTGACCGTGGTGAGACTCCACCTTCATGACTTCTACTGGTTCTGCTAGGTGGTGAGTCTGCACTGGCCCTTCCTGGTCTGCCAGTGGACTCGGGTCTCGATAAGCCACCAGTCCGCAGTCTAGCGGCCTCTGGTGAATATTCTGCCCTATAAGGGCTTTGCTGTTGAGCTCTATCCCTGGCTCTTCCACGAGGGCTCGGGAGAAGGGCCGTGCAGCAGCACGTGTAATCCGTTTGCCTCATTTCAGCCAACGTTTCTCTCCCAGTTGGAGATAGTGAAATGGAGTCAGGGTCTACCTGCTCTGGCGCCGTTCCAACTTGCTGCTCTGCGGGTTCCCCGCTCGTACACAGCTGTGTCGGTGGGGTCGGGTCCTGTAGTCACAGGGGCTCCCCGACTTCCGCGCCTTTTTCCTGGTCCGACTTGCGGGTGCTGCCGTTGTAGAGAGCTTCGGGAATAATGGCTGACGACTTTCGGAAGTCCTGCGGCCTGTACTCCTTTTATCCATATCCCTGTTGAAGAAAACACAGTTCAAACACCAGGGACAACCAGCTCAAGATTGCCTATACTTACCTGAGCGGTCCTTATGAAGGGCTGGTGGTGAGCCGCGCTCCACCTCCAGCCGTTGACTGCAATGCGAGCGACGATATGTCGCGCATGCGTGCTGGCGGGTTCTTCACAAAGTCACTCTCGTGATTCCGAAATGAAATATATTATAAATTAAGGACAACAATGTAGAAAGAATTAAAGAAGGAACTGCAGATGCTGGAGAATCAAGGGTTACACAAAAAGCTGGAGAAACTCAGCGGTTGCAGCAAGCATCTAAGGAGCGACTGGAGAGATAAGGAACAATGAGTGAAAGATATGCAAAAAAAGTATTGGTGATAAAGGAAGCAGGAGCCATTGTAAGCTGTTTGTGGTGTGAAAATGAGAAGCTAGTGCGACTGGGGGGGGGGGGGGGGGGGGGGGGGGGGGGGGGGGGGGGGGGGCGGGGGGGGGAGATGGAGAAGGAATGTCAGGGCCAAGGGGCTGAGGGAGAGGTGGGGGGGAGGCAGTCTGGGTTAACAGATTGAGAAAATTCAATGTTTAAGCCCAGAGGATGCAGACTCCCCAAGCGGAATATGAGGTGCTGTTCCTCCAACTTGCGGTGTTGATCACTCTGGCCGTGGAGGAGGCCCAGGACCGAGAGGTCGGATAACGGAGTGGAGGGGGAGTGTGAAGTGCTGAGCCACCGGGAGGTCGGGTTGGTTATGCGGACCGAGCGGAGGGTGTTCGGCGAACGATCGCCGAGCCTACGCTTGGTCTCACCGATGTAGATCAGCTGGCATCTGGAGCAACGGATGCAGTAGATGAGGTTGGAGGAGGTGCAGGTGAACCTCTGTCGGACTTGGAATTACTGCTTGGGTCCCTGAAAGGATTGGATGGGGGAGGTGAAGGGACAAGTGTGGCATCTCTTGCGGTTGCAAGGGAAAGTGCCCGGGGAAGGAGTGGAGCGGGAGGGAAGGGAAGAATTGACGAGGGAGTTGCGAAGGGAGCGGTCTTTGCGGAAGGCAGACAGGGGGGAAGATGGGAAGATGTGGCGAGTGGAGGGGGTCACGTTGGAGGTGACGAAACTGGCGGAGGACTAAATCTGTTGTATGCGCTGGCTGGTGGGGTGAAAGGTGAGGGACCTGTGGGACTCGGCCCTTGTTGTGAGTGGGGGGAAATGGGGAGAGAGGGCAGTGTTGCGGGGTATGGAGGAGACCCTGGTGCGAGCCTCATCTATAGTGGGGGAGGGGAAACCCCCGTTCTCTGAAGAACGAGGACATTTGCGATGACTTGAGCCTCATCTATAGTGGGGGAGGGGATTTTGTAGCCTCATCTATAGTGGGGGAGGGGAAAATTCTCTCCCCATTCCCCCACTCACAACAAGGGGCCGAGTCCCCCTGGTCCTCACCTTTCACCCCCACCAGCCAGCAGCATACAACAGATAGTCCTCCGCCAGTTTCGTCACCTCCAACGTGACCCCTCCACTCGCCACATCTTCCCATCTCCCCCCCCCCGCTGTCCTTCCGCAAGACCGCTCCCTCCGCAACTCCCCTCGTCAATTCTTCCCTTCCCTCCCGCTCCACTCCTCTTCCCCGGGCACTTTCCCTTGCACACCGCAAGAGATGCCCACACTTGTCCCTTCACCTCCCCCATCCAATCCTTTCAGGGACCCAAGCAGTAATTCCAAGTCCGACAGAGGTTCACCTGCACCTCCTCCAACCTCATCTACTGCATCCGTTGCTCCAGATGCCAGCTGATCTACATCGGTGAGACCAAGCGTAGGCTGGGCGATCGTTTCGCCGAAACACCTCCGCTCGGTCCGCAATAACCAACCCGACCTCCCGGTGGCTCAGCACTTCAAACTCCCCCTCCCACTCCGTATCCGACCTCTCAGTCCTGGGCCTCCTCCACGGCCAGAGTGATCAACACCGCAAGTTGGGAGGAACAGCACCTCATATTCCGCTTGGGGAGTCTGCATCCTCTGGGCTTAAACATTGAATTTTCTCAATTCTGTTAACCCAGACTGCCTCCCCCCCACCTCTCCCTCAGCCCTCTGGCCCTGACATTCCTTCTCCATCTCCCCCCCCCCCCCCCCCCCCCCCCCCTCAGCCCTCTGGCCCTGAAATTCCTTCTCCATCTCCCCCCCCCACCCCCCCCCCCAGTCGCACTAGCTTCTCATTTTCACACCACAAACAGCTTTACAATGGCCTACTTCCTTTATCACCAATACTATTTTTGCATATCTTTCACTCATTGTTCCTTATCTCTCCACATCACTGTTTATATCTCTTGTTTCCCTGATCCCTGACCAGTCTGAAGAAGGGTCTCGACCCGAAACGTCGCCTATCTCCTTCGCTCCTTAGATGCTGCTGCACCCGCTGAGTTTCTCCAGCCTTTTTGTGTAACCCAATGTAGAAAGAATGTTGTACAAACGTGGAACGTCAACTACTGAGATGGAACTAATTATAGGTCAATTAAGGTTTTGTAGTAATTATCTTTAATTAGTTTGATAATGATTACAGGATCTATTTTAGCTTGAACATGAATAGTTATACAATTTTAATTAAATCAAGTGATCTTGTTATAATTGGGGAGGCGGGAGGAGTGACAGAGGGAGGCAGGCATAAAATAAATTGTCACTCTTTGAAAACCAATGGTGTGCAACTGCAGTTGAATATATTACCTCTGGGATTATCCTTATTATATCACATTTGTCCTAGAGAAAGGTTTTCAGTTGACTTGCTGGCTAAAGATGTCTATCTCTCACTAGTTTTACAGGGTAATTGTAACACCTCTGCCACAGGGCAATGTTTTTCCAATGCTGCCTGTTTTTCGTGTTTGTGAAGCGGATGAGTGCACATGCACATTGACCCAGGCAATAAGTAAATCTTGTTTTTTTACTATTATGTTCCTTAAAGCCAGGAAAGCGTTAAACACAGAATCACAAAATCATACAGCACAGACTTCATTCCTTGGAGTGCAGGAAGCTGAGGAGTAATGTTATAGAGGTGAATAAAAATCATGAGTGGAATAGATAGGGTGAATGCACAGAATCGTTTACCTGGGGTACAGGACCAAGACCAGAGGACATAGATTAAAGTGAGAGGGGAAAGATTTAATATGAACCTGAGGCATATTTTTTAACACAGTGGTGGCTTCATGGAAGGAAGCAGAGGGTGATGGTGGAAGGTTGCTTCTCGGACTGGAGACCCTGGTGGTGTGCCTCAGAGTTTGGTGCTGGGCCTGTTACTGTTTGTCATCTACATCAATGATTTGGATGAGAACATACACAGCAAGGTTAGCAAGTTTGCTGATGATACAAACATGGGTGGTTTTGCAAATAGTAAAGATGGTTGTGAAAAATTGCAGCAGGATCTTGATCGATTGGCCAGGTGTGCTGAGGAATGGTTGATAGAATTTAATATAGAGAAATGTGTGGTGTTGCATTATGGGAAGTCTAAAGGGCCTGTCCCACTTAGGCTATTTTTAGATGACTGCCGGCGACTGTCATAGTCATTGCAGGTTGCTGAAAAACCAGCGACTGGACCCCCCCCTTCAACATAAAATTTGAAATAGAATCATTACTTTAACACCAAAAAAAAACAAAGTCACCCGGCAACAACCTATGTTAACCTGGCGGAAACTACGACAGCACCTACGTCAGCAGAAGTGAAGCTACGCTCATTGGCATCAAACCCACGGTTGCTGACTGTCTTCGACAAATTTTCAACATGTTGAAAAACCAGAAAGACGCTATGGCTCTTTGGGCAACTGAGGAGACTACTCACGACCATACAGGCGACACCCCGGCGACCATGTGACGACAGCCTAGTCACCTGCTGTCTCCTAAAAAATAGCTAAAGTGGGACAGGCCCTTAACATGGGTAGGACCTACACTGTGAATGGTAGGCCTCTGGGGAGTGTTGAAAAGCAGTGGGATCTAGGAGCGCAGGTGCATGGATCCTAGAAGGTGGAGTCGTAGGCAAATAGGGTGGTCAAAAAGGCCTTTGGCACATTGGCCTTCATCAGTCAGAGTATTGAGTATAGAAATTGGGAGGTCATGTTGCAGTTGTATAAGATGTTGGTGAAGCGGCATTTAGAATATTGTGTTCAGTTCTTGGCACAATACTCAAGATGTTGTCAAGCTGGAAAGGGTACAAGGAAGATTTCCAAGAATGTTGCCATGGCTAGAGGGTCTGAGCTATAGGGAGAGGTTGAGTGGGCTGGGACTCTTCCTTGGAGCACAGGAGGATTAGTGATCTTGATGAGGTGTATAAAATTATGATAGGAATAGGTTGGGTAGATGTACAGAGTCTCTTGCCCAGAGTAGGTGAATCGAGGACCAGAGGACATAGGTTTAAGGCGAAGGGGAAAAGATTTAATAGGAATCTGAGAGGTAACATTTTCACATAAAAGGTGGTGGGTGTATGGAACAAGCTGCCAGAGGAGGCAGGGACTATCCGAACTGACTACAGGCCTGTTGCACTGACCTCTGTACTCATGAAGACCCTTGAAAGACTTGTGCTGACCAAGCTGAAAATATCACAAACCCCCTGCTGGACCCTCTGCAATTGGCATACCGGGTCAATAGATCAGTGAATGATGCAGTCAACCAGGCCTGCACTTCATCCTCCAGCACCTAGACCGCCAGGGGACCTATGTAAGGAATTTTTTAGTGGATTTTAGTTCTGCATTCAACACCATTGTGCCAGAGCTACTACACTCCAAACTCTCCACATTGACTGTGCCTGAACCCCTCTGTCGGTGGATCACCAGCTTCCTGACACACAGGAAGCAGCATGTGAGGCTAGGAAAGCACATCTCAGACCCACAAAGGAGCACTGCAAGGCTGCGTACTCTCTCCTCTCCTTTACTCTCTCTGTACACCAACGACTGTACCTCCACAGACACCTCTGTCAAGCTTCTCCGATTGGACTAATCCAGGATGGGGAGGAATCTGCCTGCAGACAGGAAGTGTCATAGCTGGCATCATGGTGCCATCGCAACAACCTGGAGCTCAATGCTCTGAATACAGTGGAATTGATTGTAGACTTTAGGAGAGCTCCCCCTCCCCTCACCATCAACACCACCACAATTACCTCTGTGGAGTCTTTCATGTTTCTTGGAACCATCATCTCCAAGGACCTGAAATGGGAGGCCATCATCAACTCCACAGTCAAAAAGGCATAAAAGAGGATGTACTTCCTGTGGCAGCTGAGGAAACACAACCTGCCACAGGCAATGATGGTTCAATTTTATACTGCCATCGTAGATTCTGTCCTCACCTTCTCCATCATGGTCTGTTTAGGCTCAGCCACCAAGCACAACATCTGGAGGCTGCAGCGAATTGTCCCATCAGCTGAGAAGGTTGTTGGCTGCAACCTTCCCCCCATTGATGAACAGTACATTGCAAGGGCCAGGAAGCGAGCGGGTAAGATTATTTCTGACCCCTCTCACCCAGGCCACAATCTCTTTGAAGCACTTCCCTCTGGAAGGCGACTCCGGACTGTCAAAGCCACCACAGCCAGACATACAAACACATTTTTTTCTCGAGTAGTAGCTCTACTCAACAACCAAGTCTGTATCTGGTATTATATTTCATTCACATATTTTAACTATAATGTTTTATTATTGTGTCATGTTTTATGTGTCATTCTGAATTGTTACTGTATGTCATGTTGTTACTTGAGAGCTGAGCACCGTCAAATTCCTTGTATATGTATATTCACATTTAAGAAATAGTTAGATATGGGCCAAACACAGGCAGGTGGGACTAGTGCAGCTGGGACATGTTGGCTGGTCTGGGCAAGTTGGGCCGAAGGGCCTGTTTCCACACTCTATGATTCTACATGGAATGAGCTGTCACAGGAGTTAGGAAAGACACAAAATGCTGGAGTAACTCAGCAAGTCAGGCAGCATCCCTGGTGAACACGGATAGGTAAGCTTTCTACAGACAACTCCCAGAGGGGTTAGAGGCAAAGCTATAATAACTTTTAAAAGACATTTGGACGTACATGGATAAGAAAGGTTTACAGGGACATGGGCCGAATGTGTGGAGGAAAGACTGGCGGAGATGAAGCATTATTATTGTCATGAGCAAGTTGGGCCAAAACGTCTATTTTAATGCTATATGACTATTTGTGATAGTGTGGCTCCTTTTGAGCGAAGCAAATAATTGCCCCTCTCCTTTGTTCTCTCCCCATAAATATCCAATTATTTTCCCTTCAAATACAAATGGTATATATCCAATTCTCTTTTGAAAGTCGTTTTTTTGAACCTGCTTTCACCACCCCATCATGCATTAGACATTAAAATTATAACTACTTGATATTTAGCTCAGTTATAATTCCAATATCTGAATAGCAGTTTTTGAGCAGGTGGGAATCATGCGCACAGGAGTGCATTAGAGAACTTTGCAAGGCCTTGCTTGAAATGCTGGACTGATGCAAGAGTAAGTGAATTTCTAATTAAGTTGATGTGTACAAGGCAAATGGAGCTGCTTCCAAGAAAATGTTTTAAATACAGATATATGGTTTCTTGTGAAAAATAAAGATCTGCAGATGCTGAACATCTGAAAAGAAAATGCAAGGAATGCTGCACTCAGATTTATGTTAGCATGGTAACAAGTCCTTCAGCACAATTTGTTCATGCTGACCAAGTTGTAATTCTGGGCTAATCAAATTTGCTTGCAATTGGCCAATATCCCTCTAAACCATTTCTACCCATTTATCTGCCAAATGTCTGTTGAAAATTGTAATCGGAACTGCTTCTACAGCTGCCTCCAGCATCTCACTCCAGATATGGACTACCGTCTGACTGAAAAAGCTGGCCCCAAGGTCCCTCTTAAATCCCTCCCTTCTCATTTTAAGACAATGCCCTCAAGTTTTTTGCCTCTGGGATAAATTAATTCCCTAAATTCCTTAGAGATAGACAGGGAATATCTCCCCTTTCCCCAAATTTATAAAGTTGAGTAAATGTATTAATTCCAGGATATGGAAGATCACTTGACAAACTAGCGCAAGGTGCTTGAACTAACCAGTTGTTAATTCCTCCCCGTTTTCCTATTGGGAAAGGTCTGGAATTAAGATCACATGCAGCTATTTATTTTTAAAAAAATACAAATATTGATGGCGAGGATGGCCTTAACTCATATTTGTTAAGCTGCCAAGCTGAACAGGAGGGAAATTCTTTAACTTGGCAGCCCGTAATACATGTGAATGGACATGCTGTTCCTGCTCTGTGAACACAAATCCCATATTTCACCCTTTCATTAATAAAGCCCCACAAAACCACGTACACCACAGCTGAATGATGTCCAATCATTTAACTTAAAATGAGCTTTCCAAATCAGTGATTTGGTTACCACAAGTAAACTTCAAGAAGCCAGTAACGACAGCGAGGTTCACTGATCCATTACTGCATGTTCTTGCATTCCAGATGAATGAATCTTCACCTTTCATAAACATGCCATTGCTAACTTCACCTCACGGGCTGGTAAGCTGAATCACAACTTGCCCCCACTTTCCAAGTCACAAGAAGATGACGTGGATCCACGGACTATTGCAGATGACAAACTGATAGGAAAGAATGTTTTTATTCAGAAAATTAAGAATTGAATAGAGCCCAGCTGGAACACACACCATATGTAACTTATTTTTTAGGCTTCAGTATTTAAAGACTTGGTACATTATGAAAATATGAGCTTCCCAATGCTCACTACTTGCCAAACACTGCTGCCAACTCATCCCTGCTCTATTATCTCCAGCAAGCTTGCCCCAAGACAGCAGTAAACATGACCACAACAAAATCAGTGTTGAAGGTCTCCAGAGAGGCTAGATCTTTTCAAACAGCATATCAGAGACAACCTTAAATTCCTTAACTATCTGTGCCCACAGAACAGCCACAACCTTTACACACACCTAAATCTGCTGCAATTTGCACTTGTGAAGGGACGTGTGGCTTCATTAACAGGAAACACCAACATTGATTTGTTGGGAATGATCAAAGAGATCCAGGAGCTAATTAACCACAAATGCAAGGCATTCGTGGATTGGAAATTCCATCACATCTGCAATTAATCCCCTTGTTTATTCCTCTATTACCTTGACTTTTGGGATGTTCTTTTGCAACTTATATTAATGCAAAACCAACATTAACTCCCCTCCCCAGTCTGACCTTTCTGTCCTGGGCCCCCTCCACTGTCAGAGTGAGGCCGCACACAAATTGAAGGAACAGCACCTCATATTTCACAGGCATCTTACAACCCAGTGGTATGAACACTGATTCCTCAATTTCAAGTAACGCCTGCATTCCCTGCCCACCCCTTACCTCCCCCACCTTTCCCCTAGCCATCCCACTAGTTCCACCGTTTGCATCCATGTATCTCTCTCCTTAACACATTTTCCCCAGCCAACAATGGGCCATTATGAAGTTCACTCTTCCTGAGGTTATCTGTGGCTGGTCCCAATCGCCACCCCTCTATCTTTCACTCTGAAGGAGGGTCTCAACCTTCTCTCCAGAGATGCTGCTTGACCAGCTGAGTTACTCCATCATTTTGTCTCTATCTGCTGTTCCTTCCTACACTTAATATAAAACTAGGCTATTCCAATCATTCAAGAAACAAAGAAGCATTTTTCACTTGAATCAGTTATCTCCAACAAATTCCTCCAACCCTGCATTAAATCTTCACAGCTCTTGCACATTAACAGATCAAATAGAGATTGGAGAACCATCTTTGTTGAACATCTCTTTGTTGAATAGTCATAATGTCTAATGCCTCATATGCTTAAATACATTTTCAGTTTGCACTCAAAAATTGAATGATTCAATGTGAACTTCAGCAAAACACAAATGTAAATGTTTTTGTTGCAACCCATGCATTGACTCTCAAAGTTAACCCCTAATGTAATACATGGCAACAAGTCTTAATGTCAGTCTTCTGTATGGTCAGATTGTAAGACTGGGTCTTCCTAACCCACTAATCTTTTTCTCGGGAGGTTAGGGAATGGGTAAGGGGTTGGATGGGAAGAACTTCAAATGGGTTTCAAAACTTCAGATGAGTTTATCATTAGAGCACATATAATATTTGCACAAATGCAAATCCAAAGAGGCATTATTTGTCAGGTAACATCTTTGTTATCTTTTACATTTTCAGTCATGCAGACTGGATGTTCCAGGGCATCGGAGGCAATGGTACATTGCTGCAAATCCCTTAACACTTGTCTAATTGAATCACAATATGAACATAAACTTGAATGCAGCGGAAACAAGTATGCCCATGCTCAGAGGCATTGCAACATACTCTTCACTTACAAGGAAGTCTCCCCAAACATGCATCCACACTGGCATGCACTACATAATAGTGCTAGTGCGTTAAACTTCTCAAATGTAGTGCATTATTTTCACCATTTCAGCTTTAATTTCACACCTCCCCACAGTATGCCAACACAATGCTTTCTAAAACAAAAAAAAGATTGACGCTTGTTATTTTTTACTTTTCTCCTTGACATTGACTCTCAAGGGCCTGTCCCACTGTATGAGCTAATTCTCCCGAGTTTCCCCTGATTCGTACTCGGAGAATTTCGGTAATAGTCGCTCGTTGGTACTCCGGGCTCTCATAGGTACTCGGGGCTCTTCACACGTTTACCGCGTTTCCCCGAGTACCTGCCGTTAGTGTTACCAGCCGCTAAGAGACGTCCCGAGCTCCGACGTACCCGCTACATACATCCTACAAGTTTACCACAAGTTTGATTTTTTTTTAATCTCGGGAGAGCTCTTGAATTACCTATACAGTGGGACAAACATTTCAAATCATTTTCTGCTCAAACATTTCACGTGAACCAAGGCACAGAAAAGCTTTGTGGTGTGCTATCTAGTCAGCGAAAAGACTGTGCATGATTACAAACAGGCTGTCCACCGTGTGCAGATACAGGATAAAGGGTAAAATGTTTAGTGCAAGATGAAGTCCAGTAAGGTCCAATTAAAGATAGTTCAAGGCATCCATTGAGGTGGATGGAAGGTCAGGCCCACTTTATTTGGGGGGAGGATGATTCAGTTGTCTGATAACAGCTGGGAAGAAACTGTCCCTGAATGCGAATCTAAATATTTTCCCACCTTTGATGTTAGGTCGGCTCATTGCTGCTTCACCATTGCAGCAACTGGGTTCAGCCCTCAACACTGGTGCTGTCTTTGTGAAGTTTGCACATCTTTCCTGTTACTATTGTACACGAGTTATCTCCACATGCTTCGGTTACATCCCACATCCAAAAGAATTGTTGGTTAGTAACTTAATTGATTATTATAAATTGTCTCTTGTCAGGTGGGCGTTAGGAGAATCACGGGGGAGTTAAACATATAAATGGGGAATGAGGGATGAGACTAATGGATTTGTTCTTAGGGCTAGCAAAGATTCAATAAGCCAAATGGCTTCCTATGTGGATGAAGATATTTCCAGCAAAACACAATTTTTGGTTTAATATAACTGCATATGGAATACAAAACTTTGAAATTAACTCTTGTTCAAGTTTCTTTCACAGGATCTTTTGTTATACGGAGCAGACTGCCAGACAATATACGTAGGAAAGAACTGCAGATGCTGCTTTAAATCGAAGGTAGATACAAAATGCTGGAGTAACTCAGCGGGACAGGCAGCATTTCTGGAGAGAAGGAATGGGTGACGTTTTGGGTCGGGACCCTTCTTCAGACTGATGTCAGGGGAGTGGGCGGGACAGAGATAGAATGTAGTCGGAGACAGTAAGACTGGTTGGAGAACTTGGCGGGGGGAGGATGGAGAGAGAGAGAGAGAGAAGGCAAGGGCTATTTGAAGTTTGAGAAGTCAATGTTCATACCATTGCTTCTACCCAAGCAAAATATGAGGTGCTGTTTCTCCAATTTGTGCTGGGCCTCCTCTGACAATGGAGGAGGCCCAGGACAGACAATACATTGCTACAAGGATCCAAAGTGCAAATAACGGAAGCCGAACCTTATTTGGAACAAAGTTTACTTGGAAATAAGCCAATAGAAAAAGTTTGTGAAATTTAATGTTTTATTGTAATGATTATCCATAAAAAGTTCCCAAAAATTGTATTGCCATAATCAATTTAAGCATCAAAATATGAGGTTGCACGGTTTTTAAGAATTAATCCATTCATTCATGAGGTCTGTTCATTATTCTGTCTGCTTCTGCTTGTAGTGAACATCTGGTAGATTCCGCAGTCGTTCAGCAGCCTGCAGGTTAAAGGATAATTTAGTCACAGCAACTACCTGATGAATTAATGCAACAATGTAATTAAAGTACATTTCAGGCTTTGACAGGAGTGTAATGCAAATATTACTGCCACCATCTCCAATAGTAAACAAATATAGTTTTTGTCAGGAAGACTAATTCGACACTGCAAACATTTCAAATCAACAACTTCCCAAATTAGCCATTCATGTAGATAAGAACAGAAGAGGCCATGTGCAGCATTTGCTAAGTTAACACAACATGTGGTTTTAAATCTGACTGTGGCAAATGGAAATACAGATAAGTTCCATTAACAATGTTGTAATTTAGTTTGAGACATAGCATGGAAACAGGCCCTTTGGCCCACTGAATGCAGGCTGACCATCCATCACCTATTCACATTAGTTCTATGTTATCTCACTCTTTCATCCAATCCCTACAAATTGGTTGCAATTGACAGAGGCCAATTAAACTGCAACCCCCTGCACATCTTTTTTTTTTGGGGGGGTGGGGGGAGAGAAAGGGGTGGGAGATTGGGAACTGGAGCACCAGGAGAAAAATCACGTGGTCACAGGGAGAATGTGCAAGCTCTATACAGTTGGCACCGAAGGTCATGATCAAACTCGGGTCTCTGGCACTGAGGCAGCAGCTCTTTCTAATCTTCTGCCTCTACATCAACCGCCCAGGTCCAATATTAGCTGCTAAATTTCATCGATTTGCATTGGACTTAAGGGATGGCATTAATCTTTACAGTTAACTTTGTTAATTAAATTAAAAACCAAAATAATAATATAGCAAAATACTCTGCAGGTCAGGCCATATCTGGGCAAGTGAAATAGTGTTAACATTTCAGATGCTTCCTGACCTGCTGAGCATTTCTGGCATTTTTTATTTCTATTTCAGTTTTTCAGCATCTACTTTTTTTTCTTTTACAAAATCACTTCTTACAATTTCATTAAAATTCCTTTAACATTTGTACAAAAAAAATCGTATTTATGGTTTCATAGCTCCGACTAACTATTAATTTAATTCCAGATGCTTGTCCTCACCTGTTCGGGTGTAAGATCTCTTTGGGCCTGAGCGAGCAACTCGTAGCCCACCATGAATTTTCTAATTGTTGCAGAGCGTAACAATGGTGGGTAGTAGTGTGCATGAAGCTGCCAATGACGGTTGTCATCCAATAATGACTGCCCCGTGGGGGCTCCTGTTAAGACACAATTATTGTGTTATAATACAACATGGGCAATCATAGAATTGCAAGTAAGCATATTGGCATAATTAACCATTTTGACTTAAGGCAACAGTTGTAGTGTCCCGCTAGTGACTTGAGAGGAAGAAAAATAAAATACAGGTCCACCGCCAATGATCTGGCACCCTTGGTTCCAGAGTCTTTCTGGATTATCCGTTTTGCCAGACCAACAGAGATGATGGACTCTGCGAGGAGTCCAACGGTACCAGATGGCCTGCCTAGGCATTGAGATACCAGAACAAATCTCTCAAACTGGGCCGGAGTTTCAGAGCATTGACCAGAGGGAGCAAATTCAATCCACCGATCGGCCGCGGAAATAGTCTACGAGAACATATCTGCCAACTTTGGCCAGGCCGGAGCTCCAGAGCCTCGGCCACAAGGGGCAAATTCGATCTGTCGACAGGCCACAGAAATTATCCATGAGAATGGACCTGCTGGCTTCGGCTAGGCTGGAGTTCCAGAACCCTGGCTGCAGGCAGCAAATTAGACCTGCTGATGGGCCGTAGACATCCTAATGAGGTTGAGATCAGTCGCCTTACCCAACCTAGGTGCCACATTTTCAGGGGACTTCCTGCAGGGGATTTCAAGTTCGCTATTACAATTTTATCTGGATTAAAGGAGGCACCGGACCACCTGTTGCCGGAAAATCAGCAGTGGACCTGTATTGCTTTTCTGACACTCTTGAAACTGTTTATGTCTAGTAATACAATGAGGTTAATTTTGTAGTTGCAAATGTGTAAACAATTGAGGGATAGAATATTTTACCGACTACCTGGAATTGTATGAAGATTGGTTAAATACAATTCACACTATAACCTTAGCCCACGTCCTTCTGCCTTGGTTCCAATTTCAGAAGACTATCCTGAATCACTTCAATACACTGAACCACCAAGAAATGGCCTGAATGTAATTATTAAATAACTTAAACATTTTATGCTGTGCGTACAAGCAGAGTGTATTCTTTTCAATTGGTAAAGTTCTCGGTGACAGAAAATATTCTAACATATGACAATCTGTTTGCTCTTGAACTATAATCCAAGCAATTCAACTCTCTAGGTTCTCAGATAGAAGTTAAGGCACGACTTAAACTTTAGACGGGTGCAAAGACAAATCTTCATCTGACTGCAAGGATGACATTCATGCCATCTTACTTTTCAGGCCTCATTTCATCTTTGAAAACTGATGAGGGGTGGGTGGCAGTAGATTTATCTGAGGCTTCTTGTAGGAAGAAGTAAAAACACACACACACATTCTCTGTGGCAGAGATTTCCACAGATTCACAACCCTCTGTGTGAAAAACCCTCGGCTTGTACTCTAGAATTTAGAAGATTGAGGGGGGAATCTTACAGAAACTTACAAAATTCTTAAGGGGTTGGACAGGCTAGATGCAGGAAAATTGTTCCCGATGTTGTGGAGGTCCAGAACAAGGGGGTCACAGTTTAAGGATAAGGGGGAATTCCTTTAGGACCGAGATGAGGAAAACATTTTTCACACAGAGAGTGGTGAGTCTATGGAATTCTCTGCCACAGAAGGTAGTTGAGGCCACTTCATTAGCTATATTTAAGAGGGAGTTAGATGTGGCCCTTGTGGCTAAAGGGATCAGGGGGTATGGAGAGAAGGCAGGTACAGGATACTGAGTTGAATGATCAGCCATGATCATATTGAATGGCAGTGCAGGCTCGAAGGGCCAAATGGCATACTCCTGCACCTATTTTCTATGTTTCTAAAAGGTTTTTCCTCATTTCTGTTCTAAATGGCTTATCCCTTATTCTTTAAATTGTGTCCCCTCGTTCTGGACTCCCCAACATTGGGAACATGTTTCCTGCCTCCAGCAGGAAACATTTAGTATTTCATTTTAATTCTCGGAGGTAGGATTGCGGATTTGGGAACCGGTGTCGGAAAAGCCTTAGTGAGTAACTATAGTGGTGGTCGAGAGCATGAATATTAAGGGGGTGGAAGTTGTTGATGGGACGCTAGTGAAGACTGCTTTGTTTTTATGGCATGCAGATTTTTCATCGTTACGGTTTATCCCTCAAAACCTGGCACAATATTCAGTGTCTGTGATCCTTCAGGATTCAACCAGCTCAGTGCTTTTTGGATCCAATTACAGCTGATATCTCTTATATACATGATATTGTGCAATATGTGCATCACAGATTTAGAAATGTGGCAGTATTTCTAATGAGACATCTTGCCCATCTCAACCCCATCTTGCTTGAGGTGAACATTTCACCATATTGCCAGTGTTACATACTGGGAAGTGGGCAACTGTGCAGTGCAAACAAGGAATGAAGTAATCTGATCCTATTTTAACCCTTTACATACTCCAGCTTTGTCAAGAGCTGGGTGTTAAGATTGAAGGGTTATTATAACATTACAGTCCAGAAAATAAAATATAATCATTTAGACTAAACCACATTAGCCCTGGTGGAATTTAATAGCCATTGGCCAAATTAACTGATGAACCTTATGATAAAGGATAAGAAGAAATGCTTATTCAAACATTCAGCTCACTGATCTACAAAGCCAATTGTATTAATTGAAGCCATTAATATATTATTTCACTTAATGACCATGTAATCCATTTTCAATTCTGACTTGAAGCACATTTCCTAAATGAACCCTCAGATATTATATTGTCTCACCAGCCAACTCCAACAGAAATAAATTATGCAGTCCTAGCACTACCATCTGCAAATTTCAAAACATTTTAATTAGAATGTAGATTGATACAGTGGGCACTTTGGCCCACAACGTTAGTGCTGAACATGATGTCAAGATAAATTACCTGGGGGGGGGGGGGCACCAAAAACAGTGGGGGGGGGGGGGAGAACGTGTAGAGGGCCGTCTGCTGCCACGTGCGGCGGCAGGCAGAAGACAGGACTGTCCGGTGAACTTTTGTAACTTTGTCACCACCAGAAATGTGGCGACACTTGTGTACTGCCTAGATGAATTCTACTATATGATTGTATATGCAAAACAAATAATTTCACTGTACCTAGGTACACGTGACAATAAATTATCGTTGAATCATAGAAGTAATCACATCTGCCTACACACAATCCATGTCCCTCCATTCCTTGCATATCCACATCACTTTCCAAAAGCCTCTTCATGCCACTATTGTATCTGCCTTCACCATTACACCAGGTGTGTTCCAGGCACATAGAAACATAGAAAAATAGGTGCAGGAGTAGGCCATTCGGCCCTTCGAGCCTGCACCGCCATTCAATGTGATCATGGCTGATCATCCAACTCAGTATCCCGTACCTGCCTTCTCTCCATACCCCCTGATCCCTTTAGGCACAAGTGCCACATCTAACGCCCTCTTAAATATAGCCAATGAACTGGCCTCAACTACCTTCTGTGGCAGAGAATTCCAGAGACTCACCACTCTCTGTGTAAAGAATGTTTTCCTCATCTCGGTCCTAAAGGAATTCCCCCTTATCTTTAGACTGTGACCCCTTGTTCTGGACTCCCCCAACATCGGGAACAATCTTCACAATTACACTCTGTGTAAAATACTTGCCCCTTGCATCCCCTCTAGTCTTTGACATTTCCACCCTGAGGAAAAAGATTCCAACTGTCTGAAATAGGAAATCTTAATTAATGACTGGAAAACAACTCCAAACTAATAATATTACAGCTAAAGCTTGCTTTATTCCAGTAATTTCCCCCCATTCTCCTCCCAGGCTGCCGTGTAACTTTAGATCTGGATATTGAAATTCTCTTCTTATCTAGTACAAATCAAACATATCAATTCACTTATGAGATAGTCCGGATGACGGTTTGCCTTTGATTAGTAAATAGACATCTTTAAACATTCTTGGATCACATATTTAATCAGTTAATGTAGTACTTAAGGCATCTGCTTCAGCACAAATAGTAATATGATTGTAGTCTGCTCTCGCACATTGTTGATGTCAAAAATTCATTTAACTTTACCATGCCATCCCATAGAGTAGGGAAAAGAGACCTCAAATAGATTGTCATATTTTGTCAGGAGTCTTTTCATAATCGAAGCGAGGCCTAGAATGTAGAAGCAAATAAAATAAATTACTTTGGGCAATACAGTCCTTGTTGAACAGTTTGAACATACACTAGACCGGCTCCGGGTCTGGCAACATAGCACTTTACAAAAATGTAAATAATTTAAAAATCCCTCATTGTGTCACCTCTTCCTCCAAAATCACACCATACCTCTGAGTTTAATTACTTTATGAATGGCCCTTTTGCCTTCACCGTGCAAGTCCCAAGGTCTGATGTTTTTCCCCTTAAATCACGCCATCTCAAAATATACTTTAACAACCTTAAAAAAAAATCCACACATGCTGGAATTTAGAGCAACTGTCTGCCTGTAAAACTCAGCAGATTGTGCAGCATCTGCGAGTGGAAAGCAATGGTTGACCTTTCGAGTCAAAACCCTGCAACAGGACTAATAACCATCACTTTTGTCATGAATTGTCTTGTGGGGCTTTATTATATTTCATTTGATAACATTTCTGTAGAGCATTTTGGAATGTTTCACAACACCAAAGCTGCTATTGAACTGCAAGTTCTTGTTTTGGTAAAATATAAATAAAATCCATGTTTATAATAATCTTTGATGGAATACAATATATTAACAAAATATTCACTCTTTTTTATAAATAATATTTACAAGATTCAGAATTGTATTTAATGAATTGATGTTTCTTGCTCCTCATTTTACAGACAAATAGTAAATTACCTGTGTTTTTGTTTTCCATACTTCCAGCTTCTACTTATTCAATCCAAATACATTTGGGCTGAAAACGTCACGGGAAGTTAACCTGCTTTAAATTCTCTCCGCTCTTGCATGGGAAATTCATATTTAAAGGTGGTGATATTTTATAGGCGTCACACTCAATAAAATAAGTTTTCTTACTTTCTCTTTCTTCATCAGTCAAGTCTTGTAAACGAAGTACGTGTCTTTTTGGAAGAAGTAAAGTCTGAAAAGGCCAAGTTGCCCAATGTGGCACGACGACCAACCACTCTTCGTTTTCAACCACTATTCGTTCCTTCAAAAATAAAAAGCTATTAAATACTGTTGCTTGAATTCAAAGTATATAATTATAATTTGGGCCTGCAATAGCCTTTCATAGCATAACAACTTTCACTAGGGACATTATAGTGGTAGAATTTTATCCATGTGAGTTTTCTAAGGTTCACAGTTTATTGCCATTCCATTGACCCCATATCATCTGCTTAGTTGTCGAGATTTTACAGTAGTAATGAAGACAACTCTAACCAGCTGTTCGCCGCTGTTACTCATTCAAATTGATGGCAACCTTAGAAGTTTACTGCGTCTGAGTTCAAGTACTGGATTTGTTGTGAGGAATTTGATGTTAATAGAGTCATTCAGCATTGAAACAGGCCCTTTGGCCCAACCTGCCCATGCCCACCAGATGCTGGAAGCTGCATTTTGATATGAAAACCAATGTGGGATTCAATGAGAGAGCAAGCACTGTGGTCTAATGGCCTTGTACTCATGGATGCAACTCAGCTTGGTATTCTGTACTCGGTCCAAGGAAGATGTTTATGTAGCTGGAGATAATTTTACTGGAAGAAAACAACAGCAAAAGGTAGGAGACTTTAAATAGATTCAACTTTAAAAACTCTTCCATCGTATGGGCTTCCACCAACTGCTCCAGTTTCCTACCGTACCCCAAAGACATGGAGCTCTGGAAGTTAAGTGGCCACTGCACATTTCCCCCATGTCGAGGTAAATGGTGGAATTTGGGGTGAGGTGATCTTCTTCTTGTGTATGGCTTGCACAGCCTAAAGCTGTTGGACAACTTGTTCCATTTGATCTTATTTGATTGCGCACGCCAGGATGATTGCATTCGTCTAAACTGGGCGGACCACGTGAAGGTTGCAATAACCCACCCCGTTGAGGTGATCAAATGTAGGAAACATAGAAAATAGGTGCAGGAGGCGGCTATTCGGCCCTTTGAGTCCACACTGCCATTCATTGTGATCATGACTGATCATCCACAATCAGTAACCCGTACCTGCTTTCTCCCCATACCCCTTGATTCCACTAGCCCCAAGAGCTCTATCCAACTCTTTTAAATGCATCCAGTGAATTGGCCGGTGAATTCTGTGGCAGAGAATTCCACAGATTCACAACTCTGGATGAAAAAGATTTTCCTCATTTCAGTTCTAAATGGTCTCCCCATTAATCTTAAACTGTGGCCCCTGGTTTTGGATTCCCCCTACATTGGGAACATTTTTCCTGCATTTAGCTTGTCCAGTCCTTTTATAATTTTATATGTTTCTATAGGATTCCCTCTCATCCTTCTAAAGCACAGTGAATACAAGCCCAGTCTTTCCAATCTTTCCTCAAATGACAGGCCTCATTGGAAGAATCAGATTAAAATTGGATTTGTTTAAATGAGTGGTTGACGATCAGTACAGAGTTATGGGACAAAGGGCTTGTTTCTGCACTGTATCCCTCCATGACAGGAACAAAGTCAACACTATTGATGTAATTTAGCCGTTGATCAGTTGATGCAGCTGGATAAAATGTAGGAAGGAAAGAATTAGCAGAACTTAAATTGCAAGTAATTTGGCACAAAATTGCACAAGTCACTCTGAAGTATTGATATTGATCAGTTGACAGGGTCCAAACTCAACTAATTCAAGGGAATATAGTTGGCTTTGCTGAAGTAGCATTTGTGAGAAATACAGTGATTTTAAATTCCTAATAGATGAAGAGAACTCATAGAGAAAAAAAGAGACTGCAGATGCTAGAATCTTCAGCAAAAACAAAGTACTAGTGGAATCCGGTGGGCGGCGCGACTCTTGTCACAGCGGCCTCTGCAGTCTATCTGTCTTTTTTTATTTTTTGTCTCGTTTTGAGTGTAGTTTTAGTGGGGTTTTTTTAGCTGGGTATGTGGGGGGTGGGGGAAACCTTTAACATCTTTTCCCTGTACGGAGGACCCGACCTTTTCTCTGTCGGGTCTCCGTTGTTGTTGGGGCCTCCAACCGGACCTAGGGCTCCAGTCGCGGAGCTGGCCAAGTTTGGAACGGGAGGAGCTGTGGTGGCGCGCTGTTGCTGCCCGACCCAGGAGATTCGGAGGCTCCAGCTGCAGGCTGGTGGACAGTGACTTCGGGAGCTCACGGGTGGGAGACCGCTTTTCGGAGCTCCCGCAATGGCAACTTCTCCCGCCCGGGGCGGCTTCAATGTACACGGGACTTGCTAGGGCCTGCTGGGGGCTCCAACATCAAGACCCGGAGCGCGGCCTTGCATCGCCCGACGCGGCCTTAGCTGCTGCGGGACTTACTTACCATCGCCCGCCGGGGGCTTTGACTCTGACATCGGGAGGAGAAAGGGGAGTGCAGGGGATAGATAAGACTTTGCCTTCCATCACAGTGAGGAGGAGCTTCACTGTGATGCATGTTTGTGTAGATTGTGTTGTGTCTTGCTTCTTTTCTTGATTGTATGACTGCAGAAACTAAATTTTGTTTGAACCTCAAATGACAATAAACGGTATTGTATTGAGCAATCCAGGCAGCACCTGTGCAGGGAAATGGACAGACAGCTTTTCGAGTCAGGACTCTTCTTCAGACTGACTTCCTTCAATATTTTGTTTTCTTGCACAAACTCATACTTTGATCCTTTTCAAATGTTTTCATAGTCTATGGGGGTCCCTTTGACAGCACTAGCTGAAAAGTCAATGCTAAATATCACAATTCATCTTTTCCACTGCAGTCAGATTACAGCCCAAGAGCCAGAATTCAAGTTCCAATTAAATATTCAATGCAGAGAAAGAACCATTCCCTCGAAACATTCAACCCCCTCCCTAGCTATAGGCTATATATCCAGATCCAATGACCTGGAAAGACTATCAGCATTCCAAACAGGAAGAGGAGACAGCAACCAGGTCTCCAGTATCAGATCCCATCTCCACAACGCCCCAAGGACATTTTGATGGCTTGTGGCTGTCAAAATAATTTAAACTTTTTACATGTCTGATTAGAATCATACAGCATGGAAATAGGCCCTTCGGCCAAACCTACCTCTGCTGATCAAGATGCCCCATCCACACTAGTCCCACCTGTCCATATCCTTCTAAACATTTCTTATCCATGTACCTGTCCAAATAACTTTTAAATGGTGTTATAGTCATTATCAAACAGATTTAAACAATTACAACATTAATAACAATTATAACATGTACATTTTCCTAAGATATTCACTACACAAATAAATTAATTAACAGGTAATGGTAAAATAGAGAAAAATCAGATCTGCATGCACTTATCTTTTTACTCAAGGTCAACAAAGCCTGCTCTAATGAATAAGCATCTGGCCTCCCAGTTATTGTCATACAGAGCCACAAGAGACAGCAGATGCCAGAATCCAGAGAAGAAAATAAACTGATGGAGGAACTCAACAACATCTGGGAAGGCAAAGGGATAGTTAACATTTTGAGTTGGGACACCCCGTTTCTCCCCCCCCCCCCCCCCCCCCACCACCAACCACCTGGATCAGGACCATAATGCAGGGTCTCGACCCCAAACAGTGGTGATTTGCAAAAAGGACAGGTCAAGAGCGAAAGATTGGGTGCACTGATATTTGAACTGCAGCTTGACTAGCTTCCAAGTTTAATACAAATGCCCATCATTTAGAGACAAGCTGACTTGAGAAGTGGAAAATCGCTGGTGGTGCATTTTCCGAACTGCTAACCAGAGGCGTGCACAGTTCGACCCATTGAGATAGAGATGGGACAGTTCATAAATTCTGCTTTATCTGGCGGTCACGGTGGTGCAGCGGTAGTGTTGCTGCCTTACAGCGAATGCAGCGTCGGAGACCGGGTTCGATCCCGACTACGGGTGCTGCCTGTATGGAGTTTGTACGTTTTCCCCGTGACCTACTTGGGTTTTCTCCAAGATCTTCGGTTTCCTCCCACACTCCAAAGACGTACAGGTTTATAGGTTAATTGGCTTGGTAAATGTAAAAATTGTCCCTAGTGGGTATAGAATAGTTGTGAATTTATGGAATTACCTGCCACAGAGGGCAGTGGAGGCCAAGTCAATGGATAGATTTAAGAGCTAGATAGCGCTCTCGGGGCTAGTGGAGTCAAGGGATATGGGGAGAAGGCAGGCACGGGTTATTGATAGGGGAAGATCAGCCATGATCACAAAGAATGGCGGTGCTGGCTCGAAGGGCCGAATGGCCTCTTCCTGCACCTATTTTCAATGTTTCTAATGTGCAGGGATCACTGGTCGGCATGGACCCGGTGGGCCAAAGGGCCTGTTCCCGCGCTGTATCTCTGAACTGAACTAAACTGATGCTCAGCTGAGCTTACCAATCGACACTCACTCCATCTTCAGTATGACCTAATTGAGCCACTGTAATATTACTCGTCTATGCCTGTGCCCAAGTCCATCTGCTACAAAACAGTCATCCATACCTTTAGCACCTCCCAAAAATTCAACTTCCCCAACAATCGTCTGGCTAAACTCCACATCATTTGAAAGATCTAGTGTCCTAATCAAAAACAGCACCGTACCTTTATTATGTGACAATAAAGTACCATTAAAACACCTTTCATACATCACCTTCAGTGCTCATGAACCAACATTTATTTTCAGAATAAAAAAGTGTAAAATGTCCATTCTTCCATCATCTTTTCTTATTTTGTCTGACCTCCAACAAGACATAGAAAATGTCATATCCCAAGAATAGTATCTGCCATGTCCATTACCTCTCCATTAAAGGCACAACTTGAGCAATTGAATGTGTATAATTCTCCCTAATCCAGGAACCATTCTGGTAAACCTCCTCTGCAACCTTTCCAAATCCTCCGCAAGCTTCCTGCAATGGCATGACAGAACTGCACACAATACTCCAAATAAATTAAGTTTACAATAAATGCCAATAAACTGTTTGCACTTTTGATCCCATATCTTTCCAAGTTCCTTGACTTTGTTCTTTGGGAACCACAGTCAATGTCTTTGTTTGAAATAGTACATCTTTCCCCATTTTAATGATATTGACTCATCAATTTGCTTTAAGCACAGCCATAAAGGTACCTATTTGCATCCTCCTTGGTCTTCTTAAGGATGATTAACTATTGCTCCCCTTCTCATTATTATTATTTAATTGACAAATCTTCAAACTAAATTATATTCAATGGCTTCCCTGATAAGTGGTAAGTATTTGGTGGAGATTGTGTCATCTCTAAAACTTGTAATTTAATACATTAACTTTTTGAACCATCCTTAAAATCAGCAGACTGAGTGCACAATTCACATGTACAATCCGAGGAGAATTTTGCAGTTAGTAAAAGTAAGAAAAATTCACATGGTCTTTACTCAGTTATGCCTGCTTTGTCAGTGGAAGGACATCACCCTCCCTGCCTATATCCGATAAGCCTGCACCTAGGGTTACGAAGAGGTAAGACTATACGTAAATTAGCCTTCCTGAATATGAATCCATCGACAGCAACTGACCCGGTTGGAGTCCATAAACCTAAACAGTAGGAAATACTTGTATCTGGGATTGACGACAGGCAGTCTTTCAAACTGCTTGTTCCAACCTAGACTGAAAGCTGGATTTCAGGAACATCATTGTTTTTTTTACCAAATCCCCCCTGAAAATCATTAAATTTAACCAATTATAGGACAAAAACACTTAATTCTGCATGCACCAAGAGATTTAAAGAGTTAATATATTAGAATGGGATTGAGACGGAAAGATAGATCAGCCATGATTCATTGGCAGAGTGGACTTGACGGGCCAAATAGCCTAATTCTGTTCCTATGAAGTATAAATGGACTTATTCGAGAGTTGCATTTAAGAGGGTGGCACAGTGGTGCAGCAGTATAGTTGCTGGTCACAGCGCCAGAGATTCGGGTTCAATGCTGCACTACAGGTGCTGACTGTACGGAGTTTGTATGTTCTTCCTGTGACCACGTGGGTTTTCTCTGGATGCTTCGGTTTCCTCCCACACTCCAAAGTCATACAATAGGTTAATTGGCTTTGGTAAAAAATGTAAATTGTCCCCAGTGTGCAGAACATTGCTTTTGTATGGGGGCGATCGCTGGTCGGCATGGACTCAGTGGGCCGAAGGACCTGTTGCCATGCTGTATCTTTGAAGTCTAGTGAAGAGGCTTTTGGGCAGGCATGTGGATATGCAGGGATTATGGATAATATGCAGGCAGATAAGAGTTGGTCTTCGCATTATGTTCAGCACAGACAATGTGAGCAGAAGAGCTTGGTCTAGTGCTATACTGTTCGATTTATGTTCTCTGTTAATTTGGTATTGTCCAGCATCTTAGGGTCAAACAGGTTGTAAGTTCCAACTGGTGACACAAGAAACTGCAAGTGCTGGAACCTTGCATAGAACATAAAGTGCTAGAGCAACTCAAGACAGGGCAGGCAGCATCACTAGAGGACACAGACAGATATTAAGTAGGGACCAGAGACGGCATCTGACCCGCTGAGTTATGCCAAACCAGCACTTTGCGTTCTATGCAAGTTCCAACTGGTAATGGCTTTTATTTATTTTCTCCATGTACATTTGTTGGTGGCTTCTGACAGGTTTAAGACCACCACGCTGATCATTGAAATAGAATATAATTTCTGCTCATAAGATGAACTTTGCTCTTTGTTAGTGTTGAGCAAGGTGAGGGATACCCAGAGCAAACAATCAATAAATTCTGAAGCTCACAATGGCCCACCAAGACTTGGTAGACCATGTAATTACCTTGGTCTTGGACTTTCCAATTAACCAGATTCAGTTGGTTTGTCCAACCTTTCAACAAGGCAGAGTCGTACTACCTGTTTTCAGCATTGCATCACCACTCAAATCAGAAAATCACTTCACTACCCAAATATCCTTAAGCTATCTCAGAAATACTGCCAAAAGAATCAAAATAGAAAATGCTAGAAATGCAAACTTGGTCTATCAGCATCAATCATTATCTGCACTTAACAAATTCTTTTTATGTCAAATCACATTAAAGTGATTTACACGTTTAATTACTTATCGAAATATGATTGGCATGAAGCCAGCTGAAGTTTTACCTTATAGGTCACAACCAAAACCCCTCCGGTTATTGAACAAACTGATTTTCACAGTTTCAGCAAGACATATAATTTACAAATTGCCTGTAATTCAGTGCACTAAATGAAATCTAGATCCTCACATTATTCTATATGAATACTTGTTAAATGTTAAAAAAATAAAAAACCCTTCAGTCTGAAGAAGGGTCCTGACCGAAACATCAACTGCCCATTCACTCCTCAGCTGCTGCCTGAGCTGTTGTGTTCCTCCAGCACTTCAGACACAAGAAACTGGGGTTGAGAGATGAGTGTATGTAGGAAGGCAAAATACCAGGGTGACTGACTGTTGGGGGGGGGGGGTGGGGGAGGGGGGGAATACACTGGGGCGGGAATGGGAGGTGGTGGGAATACACCGGGGCGGGAATGGGATCATGGAAAGGATAGAGGGGATAAAGGAAGTATTGAAGTTGAAGTTGGAGAATTAAATGTTAATACTGTTGGGTTGTATGTAAACTACCCAGGCAGAATGAGGTGCTGTTTCTCCAGTTTGTGTGTGGTCTCACTCTGGCAATGGAGGAGGCCTATGGACTGAAAGGTCGATCAGGGAATGGGAAGAGACGTTAAAATGATTAGGAACCAGAAGACCCAGTGGGCCTCAGTGAACAGACTGGCAATGTTGGTCCCATACTTGGACTCAATGTAAAGGAGGAGGCCACAACGGGAGAACCAAATTAAGTCAACAATGTTTGGAAAGGTACCATGAACCTCAATTTCACATAGAAAGGCTGCTGGGGTCCGGGATGGAAGCGAGAGGAGGTGCAAGGACAGGATAACTACATCCCCTGCAGCTGTAGAGGCAAGAACCTGGGGAGAGTATTTTTTTTCCCCCTTAAGAAATGTAGAGCTCATATCTTAATTGGGCAAAGGTCTTCTCCCCAAAGCAACTGGCATGATCGCCATGTATTTATCATACCCACTTTAAAAGAAGAAATAAAATAACACCTCAATGCAGTCTGTTCATTGTAATAGCACGATTCATACGCATGGGCGAAGAAACAAAGAAAACCTTGGATTCATTTAAGTCACATCTACGACTGAAACATTCCATCAGCAAATCTTTTGAATATTTAGTTTCCAATAGAGAAGTGTTTTTGCATTTCAGCAGCAAAGTCAAACAGCGAGTAAGGTTACAATGTAGCCAATTACAGAAGTAACCTGTCTGTTCCAATTAGTTAGCAATTTCTGACTGAGCGCAGAACCATAATAGGCCAGCACTTCGGGAACTAAATCTGGACTTCATATCACAGATTAAAGTGCACACCATAATTAGTGTGTAAATCATCCAGCAATTTATAGCAAGAAAGTGATACCCCATCCTAAATTACTGGACAATTTGCATTGCTTTAACCTCGTGCAAATGGGTGATCATCATAAACCTTCCCATAAGTTTCAACATATGGAGTCTTCTGAATATTGATAATTAATTAATGGACATGGAAGAAGTACAAATGCTGAACAAAGTAGGGATCCCGTCAACCTCTCAATCAATGTTTATCTTAGCTCCAGATTTAGTTTACCAGTGCACAAAATGACTGGCCAGGATTTTTTTTAAGAGGAAATTAGCGAGTGCCTGAGTACATTTATGGAGCGACACCTTGCATAAGTGAGAGGCTATTAAAATACCGTCCGATGCTTTGTGAAACTATGCAAAAAAGATCCAGGTTATATGCATGTAATGTTGAGAACACATGTAATTTAAACCTAATTTTTCATGTACAAGCAAGGAATTGCAAATGCTGGTTTACAAAAAAAAGGTACCAGACCCACTGAGTTACTCCAGCACTTTGTGTCCTACTTTTCCTTGATTAATTGCACAAAAACAAACTTCTCTTTAATGGTTGGCTTTAACCCACACCATCACAACATGACCTTGGGTGACAGGTAATAATGGACCACTCTTTATAAATGTCATGAACAGAGTTGAGAATTACCCACTTGATCGAAAAAGGGAACTAATTTGATTTTTTTTTTAAAGCTTAAAACCGGCGATGTGTTTTCAGACCAAATGTTTACTGTTTCTCTTTCCATCTATGCTGCTTGACCCGAGTGTTTTAAGCAAAACCTATTTTTAGTTTGATTGATTAGGTGCATGGGATACATTGTTTGAACATAAACCTTTATACTTCCCAGCTGTATCATCCTTTGAGCAGTAATAGTTGGTTGAAATAAATCGTCTGAGTCTATTTGAATGGCAGATATCTAGGAGCAGTATACACTTCCAGAAGATCATTCAAAAACTAATATCTTCACTCACAATTCAATCTTCTTTAATAAATTGTAACCCTGCTCCATGCTCAACACTGCAGCTAAAATTCTGAAGAGTATTTTAATATGAAATAGAATGTCCCGTGGTTGAAATATGTGACTTTGGTTTCCTGCAATCAACTGAGAATGTGATGGTAAATGAATCTAAAGTATTCTTCATACATTTTTCATTTTGTCCATTAAAACTGGGCCCCTGCTGTGAACAACATGCAGCAAGTCTCTATCGTGTTATCATAACTATGTTATTTCTACTGTGAAAATGAGCTAAATGAGTGGATCAGATGACCACATTACGTTGTTGCTAGCTTGTTCAGAGAGAAAACCATTATCCAATTATAGAAGTAATCAGTCCATTCTAATTAGTGGTTCATTTCTGATTGAACACAGGATAGTATGCAGCCAGCATTTTGGGTAGTAAATCATGACCACTTCTGTTAATGGCTAGTTTATGTGGAAAAAAAAGTTAGGAGCAAGTTAATTAAGTTATAAGTGTGGTGATAGTATAAAAGCAGTTTCTCCCTTTCAAAGAAAATACTGATTTGTACTGATCCGAGATTCGCATAGGCTGAAAGCAACATTAAAGTCAGCATCACCCAGAGGTGGGGAAGCAAAGAAAAATACAGTATTGCCTTAGAATGAGCTCTCCAAATGCATTGCATCAATGGCGACGGATAGCCGAAAGAGTATGTTTAATAAGGAACTGCAGATGTTTGAAAAATCGAAAGTAGACAAAAAATGCTGGAGAAACTCAGCGGGCGAAAGTGTATTGTAGCTTTCACAGAATAGGATGTGGAAACTGGGCCAATGCAATATAGGGGTATCCTCTAGTACCCATTTATGCTGCAAGAAGGGCCGAATGGCCTACTCCTGCACCTATTTTCTATCATTCTATGATTCTAAGAATACCCAAGAAAAAGCCACACACACAGTGATTCAATTCGTTTTTGTTGTTGTCAGCTGAACGATTTTTATAAATAAAAAACAGTGGAAATAGAAAGAGGTGTAAATCAAAAGCCCAGTTCAGAAGATTACAGCATGTCCTGTTTGGTCTGGACAAACATATGCAGTGCAGTAACATGCCTGCAAAGACTAATGGCAAACAATACAACAATTTACAAGCATTGTTAAATCCCCAGACACTGAAAGTTAACATGCAGGTACAGCAGGCAGTGAAGAAAGCTAATGGCATGTTGGCCTTCAGAACGAGAGTATTTGAGTAGCAGAGTAAAGAAATCCATCTGCAGTTGTACAGGGCTCTGGTGAGACCACATCTGGAGTATTGTGCGCAGATTTGGTCTCCTAATTTGAGGAAGGACATCCTTGCTATCGAGGCAGTGCAGTGTAGGTTCACGAGGTTAATCCCCAGGATGGCGGGACTATCATATGAGGAAAGATAGGAAAGACTGGGCTTGTATTCACTGGAATTTAGAAATATGAGAGGGGATCTTATAGAAACTTATAAAAGAACTGGACAAGCTAGATGGAGGAAAAATGTTCCCAATGTTGGGGGAGTCCAGAACCAGGGGCCACCATCTAAGAATAAAAGGGAAGCCATTTAAAACTGAGATGAGAAAAAAAAAACTTTACCCAGAGAGTTGTGAATTTGTGGAATTCTCTGCCACAGAAGGCAGCAGAGGCCAATTCACTGGATGAATTTAAAAGAGAATTAGATAGAGCTCAAGGGACTAGCGGAATCAATGGATATGGGGAGAAGGCAGGCACGGATTACTGATTGTAGATGATCAGCCATGATCATAATGAATGGTGGTGCTGGCTCATAGGGCCAAATGGCCTACTACTGCACCTACCCTATTTTCTATGTTTCTATAACATAATGGTCTAATAAGTGATGGAAGCTGCCATTTTACCAGAACTTTTGACTCGTCTCTCAATGTTGTTATTTTGTAGTATCCTTTGGACTTAACATGAAGGGAAAGCACATACCAAGTCACTTCTAAAGACAAATGCGATTCATCGGTAGAATCCAATAAAAAAGAGCAGCAAACCTTTTTTTGAGACTCTAACTTTGCATATTCCACTAGCATCGGCACTCCGTGGCTGCTGTAATAGTCTCGTTGTGTCCGATCAGCTATTCTTGGTTCATTTGGAAGATAATTACTAGCCCACACCTGAATCAGGATTAAAAGAAGAAAAAATCACCCTTGAGAAAAATTAAATTAAACAAGAAACTTCATAGTAGAATTGTTAGTTTTACACCTCAGAAGGTAGACATTTGGTTCACTGTTTCTGCATGTAAGAGAGCCTGCAGCCCAGTGCCAATTTCCTGCGTTTTGCCCAAGGCATTGCACCTTACCATACTCTCATACCCATTCAAGCAGCTTTTTAAAAAATGATGAGGACTTGTGCCTCTGCCAGTCTTTCATGCACTGCGATCCAGATCTCACTACCCTCAGGGCAAAAAAAGATTTCCTCAATTCCTTTATAATCCTTCTACCAATTGCTTTAAATCTATGCCCTTGGTTATTAACCTCTCTGTAACTGAACAGGTTCGTTTGTAGTGAGGAGATTTGAAAACCTAATATAACCAAGGAGAAATATTGGCAACATCTTGATCTTGAATAAAAGTACACAACTGGAAAGCAGCTATGTTTTTCCATTCCGGTACTTGAACAGAGGTCAAACACTGAATTGAAAGAAGCACTGAACAGCAATTGTAATAATCTGAAGTTATACTGCAAACATGTTCAGACGTAGAAACAAGGAACTGCACATGTTGGTTTGCACAAGATGACAGAAAGTGCTGGAGTATGGGCGGCACAGTGGCGTAGTGGTAGAGCTACTGCCTTACAGCGCTGGAGACCCGGCTCTGATCCCGACTACGGGTGCTTGTCTGTACGGAGTTTGTACGTTCTTCTCGTGACCCACGTAGTTTTTCCCCCCGAGATGTTCAGTTTCCTCCCACACTCCAAAGATGTACAGGTTTGTACGTTAATTGGCTTGGTGTAAATGTAAAAAGTCCTTAGTGTGTGTAGGGTAGTGTTAATGTGCAGTGATAACTGGTCCGTGTGGACTCGGTGGGCAAAAGGGCGTTTCCATGCTGTATTTCTAAACTAAACAGGTCAGGCAGCATCTCTGGAGAACAAGAATAGGTGACTTTTCAGGTTGGGTTTCAGACTGGGAACGTCCCAACCCAAAACGTAATCTACCAATGTTATCCAGAGATGCTGCCCAACCCACTGAGTTACTCCAGCACTTCATGTCTAAACATGTTCAGACTCTGGCTCATGAAGGGGATGTTACTTTGTGGGAGTCATCACAATCTGATTTGGTCAGAGCTCAATAATTTACTGCCTCGCTCTTGCGAATTAGTTATATTGGCTGAGAAGGACCAAGTGGTCATTTTGGGGAAATGGCATCAGCGACCACCTGAACGTCTTATTCCATGGTCTGCATCACTTTCTGAGCAATTGTTTATTGTTTAATTCCATTTACAAACATCAGAAAATATCCTTTTTTCTCTCCTTATGATGGGAAAAACTGCCTCAGTGGACGGCACTGTGGCACAGCTGGTAGAGCTGCTCCCTCAGTGCCAGAAACCAAAGTTCAATACTGATCTCTGGTGCTGTCTGTGTGGACACAGCATACTTTCCTATGACTGCATGGATTTACTCTGGGTGCTCTCGTTTCTTCCCACATCCCCAAAGACTTGTAGTATAATTGGCCTTTGGATGAGGATGTGGTATAATATGGAACTAGTGTGAACAGGTGAGCAATGGTCAGTGTGGATTCAGTGGGCTGAAGGGCCTATATCCATGTTGGATCTCTACACTAAATTCTGGAAAGTTAGAGATTGCGTGGAAAGATTGATGACTTGAGCATTTTAAAAAAAAGATAAATTAAAATGGCAAGTGTTTTTTTTATTAGTACGATTATAATGTCCCTTTTAAGAAATTTATAGGAAATCAAAATCTTTTAGTAAAATTTTCCATTTCATATCTTCTTCCATTATTACGATTGTGAATAGGTTTCTTTGATAAATTCAGTGCCTGCTCTGTACCTCCTATTCCCGGAAACTTAACACTAACCCAAAGAAAGTTACACGTGGAACTGTTAAATTAAATTAGAGTCTTTGAAGTAAGTAATTTCCCATGTATGATGATATCCAGGTGCACTTGAAGGCTGTGTTGACATGAAGACATCCAGGTGCATCACACATACATGCAAACAGAAAGGGTCTGGATTTTATTTCAGAAGACAGAATGCATGCCACTTCACATTCCAGCAATCAAGTTACCTGAGCAGAAATAGCCAAATTATTTATGTTCCTTGTGTGGAAAGAACAAGCACACTATTGCAGTGAAAGATGAGCTTGTATATTACTAAAGCTTTAGATAAGACACACAATGCTGGAGTATCGCAGTGGGACAGGCAGCATCTCTGGATAGAAGGAATGGCAATGTTTCAGATCAAGACACTTCTTCAGACCTCCTTATTTTGTTTTCTGTTCATGTGTGTAGAACATAGAACAGTACAGCATAAGAACAGCCCCTTTGGCCCACAATGTCGGAGGCGAAAAACGATGCCAAGACTATCGCTTATCTACTACACATAATCCATATGGCTATCCAAAAGCCTTGCAAATCTACTGTCGCGTCTGCCACCACCAGCAGCAGCAGCATATTCCTGGCACTCACCACCATCTGTGTAAAAAAAAGTTAAAGCTAAACCCTCCATTCTCTTAAACCTTGCATGCACTTCCTTGTTGCTTTTCACCAAATTTACCATCACTTTGGTCATCCAAGGTTCCTTTCCTTTGCTATCCTTTATCTGTCGTCCTTACTAGAACATACCAGTCCTGACCTTTGCTCAGCTGGCCTTTAAACTACTCCCACATGTCAGATGTGGACTTACTCAATGACAATTGCACCCAGTGTATCCTCCCGAACTCCTATTGTATCATGTTTTCACGTTTTTAAAAAAGTGAAACCATTATTTTCACCCTGCCAACAGTAGCGTAGTTGACAGGGTGAAAAGGAAACACTTTAAGTTTCCTGTAGTAATGTTAACAGAATTGGCTTTATGCACTAGTCCAAAAACCAATTCAGACAGTATGGGTGCCAGAGGTTATGGGGAGAAGGCAGGAGAATGGGGTTAGGAGGGAGAGATAGAGCAGCCATAATTGAATGGTAGAGTAGACTTGATGGTTCGAATGGCCTAATTCTACTCCTATTCCTTATGAGCCATCCTAAAAACTCCTCAATTTAAAAAAGTGACCAGCAGAGTATTCCTGCCGCTCAGCTGGCATTGAAGATAATAGGTGCAGGAGTAGGCCATTTGGTCCTTCGAGCCAGCATTGCCATTCAATGTGATCATGGCTGGTCATCCCCAATCAGTACCCCATTCCTGCCTTCTCCCCGTATCCCCTGACTCGGCTATTTTTAAGAGACCTATCTTGCTCTCTTTGTTAAATCATCTTTTGCTCATGCTACAAACATCTGTTCCTTCGTCCTCTTTTTCAACACATCAACAAATGAAGCAGATTTATGTAGCTTCAGCATCCCATATACTCCCACCTCGGTAATGCTACCCATCTTCACTTTACCTCAGCCCATTAAAAGCTGAACCCATCATACTTGTACTTGCTAACTAGAGCATCGATTACTCAGTGTTCCTCTTGCTTGTCGTTGTCCTCTGCTGTCTGTCCGTTTTGGTTGATTTATTGCATTTCAGTTTCATTCGTCTGCTGTACCCAAGAATAAAAACTCCCTGGAACACCTTCTCATATCAGTATTCAGCTACTACGACACGGGAATTCCAAACAAAATTGGGGTGCACATTTGTATTCACAAATGTGGGGGAATTTCCAATGAGGAGTCTGTAGCAGCAAATAATTAATAGAAAGCTCCCAGACTCCCTCTGGTGTTTGAACCACCAACTGCATGTTATAAGTAAAAAGGTATTAACACCATCAGCAATATTAAAAACAAATAAATTCTAGAACTATTAGAAGTGTCACAATTATTCCCTATTCTTTGTTATTACAACATTAAAATGTCATGCAAACAAAATTCGAGAGCAAATAAAATGATATTCCAATGCAAATTGCTGTCATATTTAATCTGAAAAAACGTTAAGGAATAAACAGTATATGTTATTTTCTTTTATTTCTTTGAATTGCTGTGAATACTTTAGGTAAATAATTTGAAATAGTCAAATTATTTTAAAGTTACTTTACTTAGTTATTTTGCTACTCCCATGTTGTAACAAATGCTTTGCTTCATGTGTGAACATTCAACAAAAGATGGCCATGGGGAAATATAGGCACAAGTTTCTGCTGCTAATTTTATTTAAGCCAGTAATTCCTTGGAAATTCTGTAATTCCCAAAGAAACATCTCTCCAGTTGTAACACTACACACTTGCATTGTTTCATGTTATTTTAATTACAACATCATCTTGGTCATTCTACTAGTTAATACATTTATAAAAGGGCATTTATTTTTATTAAAAAGTCATTTACTTTAAATAATAACTTACTGAAGTATTCTCTTGTATGCCCATCAACAATGGTCCCATACTGCCATCTGGTGTTAAATCAATGAACTACAAGGGGTATTAGTTTAGTGAAAATGTTAATGTTATGGGCATAGTGGTAGAACTACATCCTTACAGCACCAGGGACATAGGTTCGATTCTGACTACGGTGCTCGGCTATACGGAGTTTCTACGTTCTCCCTGTGACTGTGTGTGTGTTTTCTCCGAGGTCTTTGGTTTCCTCCCACACTCCAAAGACATACAATGTTTGTAGATTAATTGGCTTGATATAAATGTAAAATTGTCCCTAATATGTGTAGGATAGTGTTAATGTGCGGGGATCGCTCGTCAGTGGGGACTTGGTGGGCCGAAGGGCCTGTTTCTGCACTGTATCTCTAAACTAAACTAATGTGTGTGCAGACCACTGATATGAAGATTGCAGCAGCTCGAGGAGAAAGCCCATCACCTCACTTTTTCAATATCCACCTCAATATCCAAAGCATAGAGAAAAACCCAAACTGCCCAAACAATTTTTGAAAGAAAAGCAGATACCAGTCCAAATTTCCCATATTGAAATGGAACGGTCAATGTGTTTTTCTTCCAATAACGTGTATTAGATGAGCATTAGCTCACTTCATGCTTAAAGCGTATGGTATCCATCACAAATTGCCTCCTTCACAAAGTCATTTTGTGCAATATTCTTACCTGGCAGTGTGGATGTGGGTTTGAACATCCCATCATAGCACCTTTATTTTCAAAAATCTGAAATGATAGAATAAACCAATTCTGTAAAAAAAACCTTCAACAATAAACTGCATCGGCAAATTGTATCGGCAATGAATAGAAACATTCCGTTTTAGCTGGATTACACTTCAAATAATTCACATTCAGTTTCAAAAACTGGGAATAGGACATTTGCAAATGTTTTTGCTGTTTGTAATACCCAACCTGATGTGTGTATCTACGTCATGTATATTATCAAGATTATAAAATCATAAAGGGCAGAGATAAGGTGATTCCCACAGAATACCTTTTCCCCAGAATAGGGAGTATAAAACTAGAAGCCATGGGTTTAAGGTGAGATGAGAAAGATTATGTTCCAAGACATTTTAATGGGTATGTGGATAGAAAGCACTTGGACAGGTACAAGAAAATTTTGGAGGAACATGGGCCATGCGCAGACAAATATCACTCGCTTGGTTAGCCAACTTAATCGGCATTAATGAGTTGGGCCGGAGGGCCTGTTTCCCTGCTGTATACCTCTTGGAATCTATGACCATCTGCACCACAAAGTCTGAAGATGAAAAGCCTCAACACAAAGACATCTCCCAATTATAGCTCTCCATAGATCCTGCATATAATAAGAAAGTGTTGATCAACACTTTAAAACTTTCTGGATGCTTTACACAATTTGATAATGCCTTCAATTCTGGAAACATGAAACACTTAAAAAAAAAAAAAGCATTATTAATGCACAAACTGCCTCAAGTGGTTCAAATGACTATTAGTGGGGTTTAGTTTAGAGATACAGCACAGTAACAGACCCTTCGGCCCAACGAGTCTGCGTCGACCTGCAATCACCTGCACACTAGTTCTATGTTACAGGCTAGGAACAATTTACAGAAGTCAATTAGCCTACTAACCTGCACATCTTTGGAATGTGGGAGGAAACCGGAGCAAAACTATGCACTCACAGGGAGAATGTACAAGCTCTGCACAGGCAGCACCTATAGTCAGGATCAATCCCAAGTGTCTAGCGCTGTAAGGCAGCAACTCTACGGTGGCACCTATTGTTTAACTACATTTTACATTAAGCGGTATAAAGAGATACAATCAAAGCTTTTGTCAGATAATGGACAAACATTAAATTAAAACGGTTTTAAAGATGCATCTTAAAGGAAAAAGTGACCCAAGTAAAGGATTTCCTGAGCCTAGATGTGCAAGTATTCTGCTTCTTAATGCAAATCAGTTATTAGGAATTGGCAATTTGGAGGAAAGTTTATAGGCGTACAGCTCAAACTTTGCTTCAGAGATAAACAAATGGCTTTTAACTTTTGTTACCTGCACCCATTGATACACTGGTCCCAGTTCTTTCATGAGTTCCACCCATTTATCAATCACAGTTCTAATTTCTGAAATGGACATCAATGGCAAGGTGATGTCAGAGTGAGGATGGAAGCACATGACTTTGCTGAAAGAAAATATAAGACAATTTAAAAATCTCATAAGATGTTAACTACAAAAGATAGACACAAAATGCTGGAGTAAGTCAGCGGGACAGGCGGCATCTCTGGGGAGAAGGAATGGGTGATGTTTTGGGTCCAGACCCTTCTTCCAACCCACAACGTCACCCATTCCTTCTCCCCAGAGATGCTACTCCAGCTTGAATCTCTTGAATCTTGAAGACTTGTCCCACCCCTGTCATTCTTTCTTGTCCCCGCTCCTGTTGGGCAGAAAGTACAGAAGCTTGAAAGCCTTGCACCACCAAACACAGGAACAGCTTTGTTCCCTCCGTTATCAGGCTTCTGAACAGGTCTTTCCAAAAGCAGGGGCACGGTCCAATTTACCTCAACCCCATTGCAAGCTCTGGACGTTATCAATGGAACTGGTGCACCACAATGCTGAGAAGTATATTCTGCACTCCATATCATCCCCTAAACTCCAATGATTGTATTCAAGACTGACGTGCTTGTATTTATGTATAGTATTATACAATTCGATTAGTCCTGCCTTCCCATTGGCCTCATTGGTGACCTTTGAGCTATCTTGAATTGGTCTCTATCTTACAATAAAAGTTGTGCCCTTTATCCTTTCACTGTGGACAGCTTGACTGTAATCGTGTATAGTTTTTTCGACGATGGGACAGCACGCAACAAAAAGCTTTTCATTGTATCAAGGCAAATGTGATAATAATAAAACTAAACCTAAAATACGTTTCCTGCATAAACATTCCACTAAAAATGCCAATGGAGAAAGATAGGCACATTTTTGGTCTTAAATTGACATTTGGCCTTAATTGACATCCTGGGATGTCAGGACTTTCATATGAGGAAAGATTGGATAGACTCGGCTTGTACTCGCTGGAATTTAGAAGATTGAGGGGGGATCTTATAGAAACTTACAAAATTCTTAAGGGGTTGGACAAGCTAGATGCTGGAAGATTGTTCCCAATGTTGGGGGAGTCCAGAACAAGGGGTCACAGTCTAAGGATAAGGGGGAATACCTTTAGGACCGAAATGAGGAAAACATTCTTTACACAGAGAGTGGTGAGTCTCTGGAACTCTCTGCCACAGAAGGTAGTTGAGGCCAGTTCATTGGCTATATTTAAGAGGGCGTTAGATGTGGCACTTGTGACTAAAGGGATCAGGGGGTATGGAGAGAAGGCAGGTAAGGGATACTGAGTTGGATGATCAGCCATGATCACATTGAATGGCGGTGCAGGCTCGAAGGGCCGAATGGCCTACTCCTGCACCTATTTTCTATGTTTCTAAACCCAGAAATTCCTTGGAAATTCTGAAACAATCCCATTAAACATTATACTAATTGAAACATTGCACACTTAAGTTGGACTACTTAATTTTTAATTACAACATTAATCTTGCCCATTCAACTAGTTATGACTTTTAGAAAAAGGGCAATTATTATTTTTTAATAAAAAGGATGTTTATATTAAAAGAATAACTTATTGGAGTTTTCTTCTGGTATGCTCATCAACAATGGGTCCATACTGCCACCTGGTGTTTAATCGACAAACTACAAAAAATTACTTTAGTGAAAATGTTAATAATTATCCAGCTTCCTGTTGAAGCATGCAAGTCACAATGCTGCTATTGGCGCTTGGTAATATTTGTCACAAATACAATCCAAACCTCGTCCCTGCAAGATGGCCAAAACTGATGTTCGAACATAGAAATATATAACAGGATAGAAGGCTCTTTGGCCCATGTCTGAGCCGAAAATGATGCCAAGAAAACGAATCTCATCTGCTTACACATTCCATATTTCAATGTTATCTGATCTATTTGGATAGCATGTAAGGTTATCACAGTACCTTGGCACAGTGACAATAATAAGCTTAAAACCATACTAATGAAGCACCCTGATATTTCATGCAGGTGCCACATTAAAATCATGTAATTGTTCTAATCTTTTTCATTGACTGGGTTAGGGGACAAGGGTTGAACTGCAAGAGGAAAGGGAGCTGGAAAAGAGTGATTACTGGGGGAGACTCTACAGGTTACTGCACTTCTGGAGTGATGGAATCATCCAGCACAGAAAGAGATCATCAGCACCGCATGCCTCTGGGAATTGGGAAGAAACCCATGCAGTCACAGGGAGAGCATGCAAACTCCACATAGACAGCACTGGAGGCCAGACTAGAACGTGAACTGCCCGGGATATGAGGCAACAGCTCTATTTGTCGCTCCAACCTCTTTAAAAATCATGAGTTAATAAAGTAGAGTTCTTTAAAATAATGTAGAGATTGGCTAACATAATCAGATATTGCATCTTGTGGAGAGGTCATAACCAGGTCACGAATAAATCTAATAAGAAATCTTTGGTACAGGTTTGTCATTCAGAAAGTAAAAGTCACTGCCATATGAAACAGCACGGGGGCTTGCAAGAGAAAATTAGCATGAGGGAGGATGGAATGGAAGGCTAGATTCTTGACAGATTCTTTATTCAGGTTATGAGGAGAAGACAGGAGAATGGGGCTGAGAGGGAACTATAGATCAGCCATGATTGAATGGCAGAGTAGACTTTATGGACCAAAAAGCCTAATTCTGCTCCGATAAGTAATGAACATGATAGGTTCATAGATGAAGTAAAGAGAATGTATAAAAAGATTCATGTGAAGCTTCAGCAGTGGCATAGTTCAAATATGGGACCTGCAACAGACTGGTTCCACGAAGATGCAGGACAGAACGCCACAATAGATCCTTCTTCCCTGTGTTTGCACAACCTGCCCATCCGAACCAATCTGCCCCATCTTTGCTAATAGCACCTGCACGTGTTTGCCCCATAATTCTCGAAACCTTTCCTGTCCATGTACCTGATAAAATGTTTTTTAAATGTTATAATAGTACCTGCCTCAACTACCTCTTTTGGCAGCTTGTTCCTCTGAGTGGAAAAAGCTGTCCCTTAGATTTCTATTAAGTTTGTCCCCTCTCATGTTAAACCTATGTCCTCTGGTTCTTGATTCTTATTTTACGGCCATTAGCCCATAATTTCGGTGCCGAAAATGATGCCATTCTGGGAAAGATGCAAATCCTAAATGAGCACTAAATTCATGGTATGAATATTAACCTTCAGTATAGTAAGACCAATAATGTTCTACAATTAAAGTGACAAAATAGTTTTAAATGTGGATTATTCTCTCAAATGTAATCAGTCAGATCCTCGTCCACATGATGTACCGTGGGAACCTTGTGTTCTTTGCAGTCAAATTTTGTTTCATGCATTTATTGTTGTATGCAAGTAAAACCAATTGTCTCTAGCAGAACACAGATGTTACAGTAGATTCGAGATAAAACCGCTTGGCAGATTCAAGGCATGCCCAATTTATAACTATTCACAAAATAAATATTTACCAAATTCCTTTGGCAGCTTTTGCTTGAAACAGTGGATGCTCACCAATACCTGAGGGTTTAAGAGGAATAGTATTTCAAAAATAGAATCCAAGCGAAGCAATTTTACTTCTTATTTAGATCACTTTTTAAAATGTTACTTTTGCACCGGGTGACGACGTCAGCGATGGCAGTCTCGCCTCTGTCTTTTTGTGTATTTTGTTATTTTTAGTGTGTTTTAAAAAGTATGTGTTAATGTTCTCTGGTTTGTTTTATGTGGGTGATAGGGGAAGAGGTCAGGGGAAACATTTTTCAATCCCTTACCTTGCCGGAGATGCAATTGTTTTCCGGATCGTATCTCCGAGCGTTATGTGGCCTAACATCATGGAGCTGGCGGCCTTGCTCGAGACTGACTTTGAGCCCCATAGCGGGGTCGTGGATTTACCATCGGAGTCTGCGATCCCTTGCCTGTGATCGACGCTCCAACCGCAGCCTGTGCATGTCAACATCGAGGAGCTCGCAGTCTCGGGCAAAGACTGATATCAGGAAGCTCCAAGCCAAATGAGGTTCGACTAGTCCCGACCTGGGGTCCGATTGCCCGGCGTGGGGGAGCTGATCCACCCGACGAGGGAGCTTGATCGCCCCGATGCGGAGGGCTCGACCGCTGGCTGCGGAAGGTTCGAGTGTCCCGACCGTGGAAGGACAAAGAAGGGAAGAAGATTGAACTTTTTTTGCTTCCATCACAGTTTGGAATGTGGGTGGATGTTCATGTTACAAAATTACTTGGGTGCTAAGAGTAGGGTTCTAAGAGTAAACCTATCAATTATAGACCGGTTAGTTTGACTTCAGTGGTGGGCAAATTAATGGAAAAGATACTTAGAGATAATATATATAAGCATCTGGATAAACAGGGTCTAATTAGGAACAGTCAACATGGATTTATGCCTGGAAGGTCATGTTTGACTAATCTTCTTGAATTTTGTGAAGAGGTTACTAGGGAAATTGACGAGGGTAAAGCAGTGGATGTTGTCGATATGGACTTTAGTAAGGCCTTTGACAAGGTTCCTCATGGAAGTCTAATTAGGAACAGTCAACATGGATTTATGCCTGGAAGGTCTTTAGAACTTAGAATTTTGACTTCAGAATTAAGGGACAGAGGTTTAGGGGTAACATGAGGGGGAACTTCTTTACTCAGAGAGTGGTAGCGGTGTGGAATGAGCTTCCAGTGGAAGTGGTGGCGGCAGGTTCGTTGGTATCATTTAAAAATAAATTGGATAGGCATATGGATGAGAAGGGTATGGAGGGTTATGGTATGAGTGCAGGCAGGTGGGACTAAGAGAAAAAAGTTGTTCGGCACGGACTTGAAGGGCCGAGATGGCCTGTTTCCGTGCTGTAATTGTTATATGGTTATAAGGTTGGTTAAGAAGGTTCAACTGTTGGGTATAAATGCAGGAGTAGCAAGATGGATTCAACAGTGGCTGAATGGGAGAAGCCAGAGGGTAATGGTGGATGGCTGTTTGTTGGGTTGGAGGCAAGTGACTAGTGGGGTGCCTCAGGGATCTGTGTTGGGTCCTTTGTTGTTTGTCATGTACATCAATGATCTGGATGAAGGGGTGGTAAATTGGATTAGTAAGTATGCAGATGATACCAAGATAGGGGGTGTTGTGGATAATGAAGAGGACTTCCAAAGTCTACAGAGTGATTTAGGCCAGTTGGAAAAATGGGCTGAAAGATGGCAGATGGAGTTTAATGCTGATAAATGTGAGGTGGTACACCTTGGCAGGACAAATCAAAATAGGATGTACATGGTAAATGGTAGGGAATTGAAGAATACAGTTGAACAGAGGGATCTGGGAATAACCGTGCATAGTTCCTTGAAGGTGGAATCTCATATAGATAGGGTGGTAAAAAAAGCTTTTGGTATGCTAGCCTTTATAAATCAGAGCATTGAGTATAGAAGCTGGGATGTAATGTTAAAATTGTACAAGGCATTGGTGAGACCAAATCTGGAGTATGGTGTACAATTTTGGTCGCCCAATTATAGGAAGGATGTCAACAAAATAGAGAGGGTACAGAGGGGATTTACTAGAATGTTGCCTGGGTTTCAACAGCTAAGTTACAGAGATAGGTTGAATAAGTTAGGTCTTTATTCTCTGGCGCGCAGAAGGTTAAGGGGGGGACTTGATAGAGGTCTTTAAAATGATGAGAGGGATAGACAGAGTTGATGTGGACAAGCTTTTACCTTTGAGAATAGGGAAGATTCAAACAAGAGGACATGACTTTAGAATTAAGGGACAGAAGTTTAGGGGTAACATGAGGGGGAACTTCTTTACTCAGAGTGGTAGCAGTGTGGAATGAGCTTCCAGTGGAAGTGGTGGCGGCAGGTTCGTTGGTATCATTTAAAAATAAATTGGATAGGCATATGGATGAGAAGGGTATGGAGGGTTATGGTATGAGTGCAGGCAGGTGGGACTAAGGGAAAAAAGTTGTTCGGCACGGACTTGAAGGGCCGAGATGGCCTGTTTCCGTGCTGTAATTGTTGTATGGTTATATGCCTTGTTGCTCTTTATTGGTATGACTGTATGGCAAATCAAATTCCTCATATGTTGCAAAACATACTTGGCTAATAAAGTACTATTATATTATTATGATGATTATAACTATTAATGTTTACCTCTTTTTAGTGCATTTGTTCAAAATAGATTGTTTGCAGGAGGATAATAAATATTGAATTACATGTCAGCTTGGAAGTGTACATTCTAACTCAACCACAAAACTACTTGATCAAACAAAATGTACATTCACATAACCGTATCAATCCAAATTAGTTGGTTGTTATCGTATAAATGAGGCATCATTCTGAGACACTAGTGACCAAACACCTGCACAATCTTATGTCAAAAGTCGAAATATTAGCATCGATTTCCCACATTTGAAACAATATATTCAAACAAAAAAACTCAAATGAATATTGAAATCCAAGAAGTGAAAAATTGGCCAAATCTTTCAGCAAAGTTTTGTGCAATATTTAATTTTGCTCGATTCACCTACTCGGGTAAGAGACTCTGTGCATCTACCCGATCTATTCATCTCATGATTTTATACACCTCTGTAAGGTCACCCCATCCTCCTGCGCTCCAAGGAATAGAGTCCCAGTGTACTCAACCTCTCCCTATAGCTCAGACCCTTTAGTCCTAGCACCATCCTCATAAATCTTCTGTGTACCTTTTCCATCTGGACAACATTTTTCCTATAACATGGTGCCCAGAACTGAACACGATACTCTAAATGTGCGTGTCTGATAGCTCTCCATTTATCAGAACCAGGGGCCACAGTTTAAGAATAAGGAGCAAGCCATTTAGAACGGGCGACGAGGAAACACTTTTTCTCACAGAGAGTCGCGAGTCTGTGGAATTCTCTGCCTCAGAGAGCAGTGGAGGCAGGTTCTCGGGATGCTTTCAAGAGAGAGCTAGATAGGCTCTTAAAAATAGTGGAGTCAGGGTATATGGGGAGAAGACAGGAACAGGGTACTGATTGTGGATGATTAGCCATGATCACATTAAATGGTGGTGCTGGCTCGAAGGGCTGAATGGCCTACTCCTGCACCTATTGTCTATCTTTCCCAGACTGTCACCCCCACCTCCAGACACCACCTGTTCAGTATTCCTTTTATTCAGCTTTGGCTCGGTGGCACCAACCTTGCTTTCAGCCGCGAAGTCATGGAGCACTTAAACTCAGCCAACATGCTGGTGCAGCATTAAGAGGATGTAATTTTATATTCTTCAAATTGGTTGTTAATTGAAAGCCCATCTACTCCTTCAATTGAATGTAAAACATTTTGCAACATTACGTTGAAAAAACTAGCGCAACATTATGCTAATGTCCCTTATAACAAGCATTGCCCTTGTTATAACGGACCATGGTCCATTATTGCTGCTTGCCCGCTATAACCGACTAAGGTATTACCGAGAAATAGAGTATCATTGAACAAGTAGAAAGAACTGCAGGTGCTGGTTAATACACCAAAGGAAGCAATGTGCCAGAGTAACTCAGTAGGTCAGGCAGTATCTCTGGAGAATATGGATAGGTGACGATTCGGATCAAGACCCTTCTTTAGACTCTCAGACGGGAATCCAAGTGAGTTGATAGCCCCAGCTGGATGGTGGCCGGATGAGAGGCGAAGACTGGTGGAGTCATTGGTCAATGATAGCGGGCAGCCAGAGTACAGGCAAGGGTAGGAAGTGGCAGCAGCAGGCACGGCCTAGAAAGTGGCTGAGGAAGCAGTGTGGGCCGGCAGTGGTCGGTACGGAAGTACCTGTGGAGGCAACGCAGGGCAGCATCGACATCCTGGTCTGGTGGTGAAGGACGGCAGGTCCATCCTGGAAGCAGCTGGGGAGGCAGTAGAGGCCAGCAGGAGCTTTGGTGGACCCAGCCTGTGGGTTGAGGTTGGTAGATCGAGCCTTGTAATGGCCGGGGAGGAGGTGCGAGCTGGGGGTGATCTCTGCATCCCGGCCTGGGGTTGAAGGTTATCAAATTTATCTGGAAGTGGCTGGGGAGGCGATGTGGGCCAAGGCTGACATCGGCAGCCTGGCCTGGCAGCAAAGGTCGATAGGACTTGTCTAGAAGCAGCTCGGGTGGTAGTAGGCCAGCAGCTGCTTCTGTGATCCCAGCCTCGGAGCCACTGGGAAGGCGGTGAGTGTTGGCGCTTTGGCCTGGCACCACTGAGGGTATCAGCCTCTTGGAGGTCAGCTGAGCAGTGCGATCCACCAATGAGTCTCGACCAGAAACGTCACCCACCCATGGTCTCCAGATATGTTGCCTGATCTGCTGAATTATTCCAGCACTTTGTGTCCATCATTGCACAACTGTTGTTTGAAGCAATTACTTGTCCATTTCATTGACCTCCTGCAGTGTAACGAGCAGCCTGTGTTCTTAAAGAAACAGTAGTGTCCCATAACTGTGGGGACACTCCGTCCACTAAAACCATAATCCAAGGTCTGTAAAAAGAAGGGTTTCCCATATTTAGGTCCGAACCAATGCTTGAGAATGAATTGAATTAATATGTGGTTTTGTAATCTGTATGCAAGTTGACTGCCGAACTTTCTCTAAAGCACTACATTTCAGAGAGTGGAAACTGAATGGACGTTACTCAAATGCAAACACCTTCTTTCTTTCGGTCTCTTCCTTTCCTGGTGCTAAAGCCAGATTTGAAGCACTGCAGAACAGAACTCATCCATTATTGATCCTTAAAGACTGAGATTGTCAAGATTAACCATTAAGATAATAACCTTGGAGGAAGCTTGATACTAGTATCCAATGATTGAACTGGGATGTCTGAATTATCCTCTAGTTACTTACACTTTGAACACGAAGCTGCAATTCCTGACTGCACTGGCACTCGGGGAACTACTTCAAAGGATGGAGAACAGAGCTGTGAGAGTGAGTGACTGGGATTAGGAAGTAGGGCAGCAGCTAAAACAAGCCTGTAGCTGTACATGTGTCCTGGGGACTGGCATGTTTCCTCAGCTACCACCAGGCTGACATTAGAAAGCTGAAAGCTTATGGCTGTACTGGGAAATATGGGGCTTAATTAATAATACAACAGAAGAAAAAAAAAATTTAGTCCAAAAATAAAAAGAAAACACAGAAAGAGTTTAGACAGGCTATGTTCATGAATGAGAATATTGGATAGCACAATATTCAAAGTACCTGGGTCTGGAGCATCGGGTTGAAGACTCGGGAAGTCATTATCAAAAACATACGTGCTGTCATACTCAGGGTTCACCTTTGCAAAATAAAACAAGAAACAGTGTACACATGTGCCAGGACAGGCATCTTTCAAATAACCAACTTTGTAACAAACTTCTTTTAATAGATCAAATGCAAAATAACCTCTTGCAATGATTTAATACTGTGATATCAGCATGCAATACAAAAGGCAATTAAGGCAGAGGTAGATAGATTCTTGATTAGTACAGGTGTCAGTGGTTCTGGGGAGAAGGCAGGGGAATGGGATTAGGAGGGAGAGATAGATCAGCCATCATTGAATGACGGAGTACATTTGATGGGCCGAATGGCTTAATTCTACTTCTGTCACTTATGACCTTAATATATTAGATTATGGAATCAGGGAGATTTCTATAACTGCTAAACATTAAGTAGGTGCTAAATATTTGTAATACTATCAAAACAAATTACAATAAAAGTACTAATTTCTCAGCAGTAGAAACCTTCAGACTGCAGAATGGTCCCAACCTAAAACATCACCACTCTAGAGATGCTGCCCGACCCAATGAGTTACTCCAGTATTTTGTGTCTATCTTTGGTGTGAACCAGCATCCTCAAATCCTTTTTATTACCTATACAATACATGCAGCATTTCAATCATTTCTGATGTTTGTTGCGCAACGATCTCTCTCTCTCTCCACTACACAACCTTATCCAAACTGTTAGCAGTAGAAAATTAAAAGTCTTATTTTGTCAGATGGAAAGATTTCTATATTATGCATGAAATCAGAAACAATTTGATGCATACAAGACGTGCGATCTATAGTATTTTTCAGAAGCAGGTTTTATTATATGCCAAATTTCACCAATTGTTATCGAGAATTTTTTAAATTTTGTTGCAAAGATTCAAAGATTAATTCTCTGGTGTCTCTTAGACAAGGACATTTGTAAACCTACTCTGTCAAGCTGGTAAACAATGTCACTTATACCAGGATGGCTTAAAGAAGTCTCTGCCTAACTATAATCAACACATCACCTTCAACATAATAAGTCCTATCACACTCCACCACTGCCCAACCACCGTCGGATAAGCCTCACCCCTACTGCCTCATCCCTCGCACACATTTCAGAAAATTGGACCTGCTGTCTGTACTTCTTCCTACGCACAGGCAGAGACTGAACTGTGCAGCATCAGCGAAGAGGACTACAAAGAGTTGGTGAGGAGAGGCAGAGGTGAAGTAATGGGGCTGTTTCTATTCGATGTTCAAGGATTTATTAGTGGACTTGAACATACTGTAGTTACAGCAGAGATAGAAAGATTCTTGATTAGTACAGGTGTCAGAGGTTATGGGGAGAAGGCTGGATAATGGGGTGGGAGAGATAGATCAGCCATGATTGAATGGCGGAGTATTGATGGGCCGAATGGCCTAATTCTACTATTCCTTGTGACCTTATGAATTAAATAGATCTGTGTTAATTAATTGTAGACGGGTAGAATTAGTTGTCAAAGACCAATCTTTCCAACATTCCACAACGAGAACCTCAATATGTTAAAACTGTTCAGTATTTATGTTCAAATTGAAGATGTTTGTCATTACCAGTTTAACGATTTGTGTGTTTGTCACTGCAAATCTATGCATTCATTACCTCCCCATTCGACCTTGTTGCTCCAGGACATAGAGGATTGGATGGATCGTGACGTGCAATGTTCACCTCTGCTGGTTTCTCAACCTGCCCGTTCCAAGGACGTTTCATCCGGTGTGCAGAGACCAGAACCCACTCGTCACGGAGAGGGTTGTAGCGGATATGCTGGTGTTCTGGTTTCAAATAAAAATTACAATAGTTGTAAGAACAGCAGCAACTGAACTCAATTTATACCCATCTCCTCTGAAATGCTGACAATACAAAACATAATGGTTGTCAACAAAATAAATTGATCCAAATAGTTTTATTCTCATCATTTTGTTGTCAATTTCTAAATGATTAATTCACTTCTTGCTCTCCACATTCTTCATTTCCGTTTCACCCCAAGTGTTCTAACTTTACTTATTTCTCATGCTACGCATGAGGTCTTAAGGCACTTGGAAACAATAATCTATTGTTTGAATCATAATTGTATTATCTGAACTTTTCAACCTCAAAACCAAAACTCGACTTTTTTTAAACTTTAATTTCCAAAATTAATTTTAGCATGAGCTTAACAAACTTTGTTAGAGCTTTAATGGTGTACGTATTCCTCCGATCTTCATTTCAGGAGCATAATTTAAAGCAGTAGTGTGATAGGAGGTTTTCATTGGAACAAGGACAATTTGACAATGTATTCTGTGGCCTTAGAGATTTTGACCAAGAATTAAATTTCTGATGCATTTGTTAACTAAAATCTGGTTCTAATTGAGATGCGTTAATTGAAAAGAAAATCAGCAGATGTGTCCAGTAATGTATTTTAAATTTTGTTGTAGCTCATTCCATATACCCACCACCCTCTGTATGAAAACATTGTCCCTCAGGTTCCTATTACATTTTTCCACTCTTAACTTAAAACTATAACCTCTAGTTTTTGGTTTTCCTACCCTGGAAAAAAGACTATGTGCATTCATCTTATCTATTCCCCTCATGATTTTACACACATCAATAAGATCACTCCACTTCCACCTGCACTCCAAGGAAAAAGTCCTAGCGTGCTGAAGCTCTTCCCTTAGCTACGGCCCACGAGATCTGGCACCATCCTCGTAAATCTTTTCTGCAGCTGCTGGAGGTGACAATGTAAAGCAGCTGTTCTTAAACTATGGCATGTGCCACCAGGCAAATAAAGCTTCTGCAAGGTTTTTCTCCTGGGTAAAGAGGCCAAAGGTGTCTTGTGGCATGGCACTGGGTGACAAGTGACAATCAGGGACAGGCATCATTCCAGAAGGGAGCAAGTGTCAAAAGGAACAAAATGTTGAATGTTCCTGGCAGAATAGTGAAGCAGCCCAGATTCTCCCAAAAGGCACTGAAGCTGTTCTGCTTTAAAAAAAGAGACCCAAGGCATCACATACACTCCTTGTCCTTAAATGTCCTTGAAACAAATGGCTTACTGGCATTGACTGAGTTTTATCATATTGACAATAGACAATAGGGAAGTCTTGGGAAGTCTCAAGTCCAGGAGAGGGTTTAGAGTAAGTTTCCAAGAATGATCACAGGAATTAGTAGGTTAACATATGGTGAGCGTTTGTTGGCACTGGGCCTGTACTCGCTGGAGTTCAGAAGAATGAGGGGGGGACCTCATTGAAACATACAGAATAGTGAAAGGCTTGGATAGAGTAGATGTGGAGAGGTTGTTTCCACTAGTGGGAGAGTCATAGTTGCTTTGATTTCTAGTCCTAAATCAAAGCCTCAGAATTAAAGGATATTCTTTTAGGAAGGAGACAAGATGGAATTTCTTTAGTCAGAGGGTGCTGAATCTGTGGAATTCATAGCCACAGAAGGCCGTGGAGGTCAGGTCAGTGGATATATTTAAGGCAAAGATAGTTTCTTGATTAGTATAGGTGTCAGAGGTTATGGGGAGAAGGCAGGAGAATGGGGTTATGAGGGAGATATAGATCAGCCATGATTGAATGGCAGAGCAGACTTGATTGTCTGCATGGCCTAATTCTGCTCCTATCACTTATGAACTTGGAAGTCATTTACAGGCAGCTCTGCTAATAATGTGATAGTTGCGTTCCTAAGAAAAGTCATGTTACAGAAAAGCATGTTGTAAAGACTATTGTGTTAATGGGGGATAGGGCAAGGGGCTAGTGAGTTTCAGACTCATAATAACATTTTTGTCTAATGAGGATTTTCAAAAATAAAATGGTCTTTTCAATAGCAGTAAATTTATTATTGTTATTTCAAGCTATTAAATACTAAATGCTGTATGATACAATGTTTTAGTTGCACAAGTATCAATGGAAGTGATTTCTTGTCAATTTCTATAGCCTCTCAGTTATAGGTGCAACAGTGTTCTTAAGGGGCAATGATGTCCAATTACTGAAGGGGGGGGGGGGGGGAAAGAGTTAATTTTTTGCTCTTTTACTGTTGAAATCAAATTCAGCTAAAAGTAACTAACTGTGTCAGAAGGAACTGTAGATACTGCTTTACACAAAAGATAGATACAAAGTGCTGGAGTAACCCAGCAGGTCAGACAGCACCTCTGACGAAAAGGAATAGGTGACATTTTGGGTCTAGACCCTTCTTCAGACCAAGGACGTTCCCAATTGAAATTACATTATAACCAGTTCAGCCCATTTAATGTAAATAATATTTCCTAATTCATCACTTATTCAATTTGCGTTATGAAAACTCACGTTATGGTAGAACTACCTGTATAGGAAGAGCAGGTAAGAAAGACTGAAGGGCATAAGGGGTGGGCCATTTAGAACTGAGATGAGGAAAAACTTTTTCACATGTAAAGTTGTGAATTTGTGGAATTATCTGCTTCAGAAGGCAGTGGAGGCCGAATCATTGGATGCATTTAAAAGAGAGTTAGATAGAGCTGTTAGGGCTAGCAGAATCAAGGGATATGGGGAGAAGGCAGGAACGGGGTCCTGATTGTGGATGATCAGCCATGATCACATTGAATGGCAGTGCTGGCTCGAAGGGCCGAATGGCCTACTCCTGCACCAATTAGTGGGCAAATTTAGAGCACATGGAATTGGGGATAGAGTGCTGACTGACATGGATAGAAAATTGGTTGGCAGACAGGAAACAAAAGGTAGGAATTAACGGGTCCCTTTCGGAATGGCAGGCAGTGACTACATGGGTACCTCAAGGCTCGGTGCTGGGATGCTTGTCTTTACAGACGAAAGACAGAGTGAAGTTATCCACTTTGATGGCAAAAACAGGAAGGCAGATTATTATCTAAATGGTGTCAAGTTGGTAAAAGGGTAAGTACAGCAATATCTGGGGGGGCCTTGTTCATCAGTCACTGAAAGTAAGCATGCAGTTACAGCAGGCAGTGAAAAAAGTGAATGGCATGTTGACTTACATAACAAAAGGAGTTGAGAATAGGAGAAAAGAGGTCCTCCTGCAGTTGTACAGGGCCCTAGTGAGACCACACCTGGAGTATTGTGTGCAGTTTTGGTCTACAAACTTCAGGAAGGACATTCTTGCTATTGAGGGAGTGCAGCGTAGGTTTACAAGGTTAATTCCCAGGATGGAGGTACTGTCATACGCTGATCGATTGGAACGGCTGGGCTTGTATACTCTGGAATTTAGGATGAGATGGGATCTTATTGAAACATATAAGATTATTAAGGGTTTGGACACGCTAGAGGCAGGAAACATGTTCCCAATGTTGGGGGAGTCCAGAACCTGGGCTCTAATTTCAGAATAAGTGTTAAGCCAGTTAGAATGGAGATGAGGGAACACTTTTTCACACAGAGAGTTGTGAGTGTGCGGAATTTTCTGCCTCAGCGGGCGGTGGAGGCTGGTTCTCTGGATGCTTTCAAGAGAGTTAGATAGAGCTCTTATGGATAGTGGAGTTAAGGGATATGGAGAAAAGGCAGCAACGGGGTACTGATTGGGGATGATAAGCCATGATCACATTGAATGGCGCTGCTGGCTTGAAGGGCCGAATGGCCTGCTCCTGCACCTATTGTCTATGTATCTATGTATAAGAGAAACAGATGAGTTTTTAAATACAGTAGAAACAAAGAACTGCAGTTGGTCGTTTACACAAATTGCTGGAGTAACTCAGGGGCTTAGGCAGCATCTCTGGAGAACATGGAGAGGTAATGTTTTGGGTCAGGACCCTGTGACTAAATATAATTCTTTTTTTTAAATTCCAGATGAAAGACAGAAGCAAGGATTTGAGAAAGCTGGGGTAAAAGGGAAGGGGAAGAATAGTGGCACTGGGGAATGGCGGAAGACTATTAAGGGAGAAGGAATGAAAAATGGAGGAAGATTAGGGAAGAGGACAGATGATAGCGATGGTGAAGCAGTATGGACAAGAACATGCAAGTAGGCTCTGAAGTCTCTGCATGTAGGAACACCCACACTAACACCCTGTAGCAGAACTTTGTAGCCTTAAAGGCCCAGCTCCCATCTTCTCCATATTTATTATGTTCCGTTAGTCATAGTTCCACACTATGGAAACAGGCCGTTCAGCCGAATAATCCCACGCAAACAAGCTGCCCCATCTACACAAGTCCCACCTGCCCACGTTTGTCCCATATCTCGCTAAACTTTCCCTGTCCATGTACCTGTCCAAATGTATTTTAAATGCTGTTATAGTATCTGCCTCAACCAGCTCTTTGACAGCTTATTCCATATATGTTATTAAATATACATATATTATTCCACATGTGTGAAAAGGTTGCCCAACAGATTTCTAATAAATGTTTCCCCAGTTATTTCCATTTTGGTATAACAGATCACCAGAAGGAGAAAAACATATAATCCCAGCCAAACATGAAATAGGTGTAGAGAGGAGAATGCCATTGTATTTTGGTGGTGGGTGGGGATGGAACATTATTGGCATTCCTGAACCAAATTGAGTAACATGATTGCATACAACAGTCTTGCAAAATATTCCCGCAGAGGGATCCATTGCAACAATTTACATATACATAGTAAAATTCTTGCCATTACAATCATGATGACCAACTTTATGCATGGCATAGTTTTCCTTTTTAAAAGAAAATGTTAATACAAACTGACTTTTTTTTTTAAGCTAGCAACCAACAAAATGCAAAAATCAATTTAGAGTTGACTACTTTTGAATTTTAACCAGTTTGCCTTCTTGTTAAGTGAATGAAAAGATGAGTTACATGCATTGGGTAAAGTGAACACAAATTCTGTAAATTGTTTCAATCGATTCAAGTATTAGGTACTTCAAATACTATCCACCACTTAGATTAGAGATACAATAAAACAAGTGCAATTCTGCACAAACCCTGGTTGCATACCAACTACCACATAAATCTTGATGTTTAAATAAAAAGTATTGGATTGATAGAAAACTATATTAATCTCTTCTGAAGTGGAAACATTTCCTGCCTGTACTTCTGAAAATAATGTATCCTTTATACTTGCATAAAATATTATTTTGCCGACTTGCTATTTTGTGACATTAAACATTTGTATCAAAAAAGTGTTTTGCCCAGTTTTTGCAAGGCAACGTGGAAATGTAAGTGCGCTTGTGAAAAGGACAAAAGGAACAGGACACTGATACTCAAATAAGGTCATCCCAAATTCGGTGCCTCATATTCCACAGTGCGGCATTTCTTTGTCCGCCTCAGCACTGAAATGCAATGGGAAACGTGAAGGTCCTGCATGGTCTTGGTAGATGCGAAAAGTTAAATCATATACTCTTCAGTCAAAGTATTCCGAGCTTTGATGCTATAGAATTAATTAGTGTTGAATGCACTTTGCTCATGTCCAATGCCAAAACGTAGAGTCCCTTTACCTTAAATTTTAACAACCATTACACATTTATCTTCCTCAAATCTTCCTTCTTTGCCATTCTTATTCCTGCTTAGCACGAATTCCACCCCTTTTAATGTACACTTCCTTCCCACCCCTTGCATTGTCGCATAATGTTGAAGTCTCATCAAACCACATTATTCATTTCGATCCTAAATTCCCCCTCGCTTCAACGTTAAATTTGCACTTGGAGCAACTTGCCACGCAAAACGAACGCGTTGAAAAAGGACGGCGTGAACGGTGGTCAATGGAAGATTATGGCCCAATCAACAGAAACAAACTCACACAAGAATGGAAGTGGGTTGAAAACATCATCAAACACAAGACAAGCAAACGTCACATGTTTCATCATTAATCAGATCGACTTCCACATCTATAGCAAAAAAATAGCGATTATTTGTGTAAAATTACCACTGGGATTGAAAGTCGCTTTTGCAGTGACCCGCGGGTCCATGCTAGAGTTGCATTCACTCCCTTCCATTAGTTGTCTCCCACTGCTCTCCAGGGTCAGTTCCCCTGCAAGGTTAAAGACAATGCGCAGCTGGGGGGGCGTGGACAGCTTGACCCCTGTACTTAAAAATAACTTGCCCCTAAAATGCAAATAACGCCAATGGTCAGGTTTTTAAAAACAACGCATCAAACTAATCTCCGGTGTGCGCCGTTTCGCCTCTTTAAATTCACTTTGCAAAAAATTTACAGGCCAACCATAACTTAACCCGAGAACACGAGTAAATGTTCCTGACTTTGCTGTCATTTCATCCAGTTTTCACTTTCCGAGATCATTGTGATATAGTAGTCAGGTACAACAATAAACTAATATAATGCTGCCCTTAATAATTAGGGAAAGCATAACACGAAAGGAGAACGTTTTGTACCACCAAAATATACTTTATTTAGAATATATATTGCAAGATGTCTTTATATACAAAATATCCAGTTCAGTTTAGTTTAGTTTATTGTCACGTGTACCAAGGTACAGCGACCAGCCAGCGGAAAGGCAATACATGATTACAATCAAACCATTCATAGTGTACAGATACATGATAAAGGAATAACATTTAGCGCAAGGTAAAGCCAGTAAAGTCCGATCAAAGATAGTCTGAGGGTCTCCAATGACGTACATAGTAGTTCAGGACTGCTCTCCATTTGCGGCAGGATGTTTCAGTTGCCTGATAACAGCTGGGTAGAAACTTTCCCTGAATCTGGAAATGTGCGTTTTCACACCTATACCGTTTGTCTGATGGGAGAGGAAAGAAGTGGGAGTGGCCAGGTTGCAACTGTGGTCTATTCAAAATATCCTTTACAATGTGTAAACATCACTCATGTTTCCTCAAAAGTCGAATCAATGATGTATTTCTTGGCAACAGGACCTCGGAGTGTGGTTCTTCCCCACTGAGCTTCTGCAAGGTCTGCACTAAGCTTCAATATGTTTCTCAGTGTGTATTCCTGCACCTTGGTATTTGCCATTTCCTTGAACTTGAAGACCAAGTTTCAGAAAGACCAAAGTGTGCCTTCCATTTAGTTCCACATCTTCTATCATCAGAGGATATCTGTGGTTCCATACTTTCTTGGCACACACAGTCTATAAAGAGGTGGACAACCAACACATTCATGCCACAGCCATTTATATGGCAACATGTGTTACCATTGAGACAATGGTGTGCCTGAAAGCTCTGATAGGAAAGGCACATGTCCACCACCCAGATCCACCATGACAATGGGGCCTTGGTGCTTGATTGTGAGCTCTGGTCATGGCATTCTGCCCCAACCAGCCTCTCAGCTATCCTTGAGCCACTGTAATTTGCTTACAGTTGTAACAGGTCCATAGCAGAGGCCATCTCCCTGGCCCTAAACTCATCTCTGGAACACCTCGCAAACAAGGGCTCCTATGTTAGACTCATATTTTTTTACTATAGCACTGCTGTCAGCAACATAATCCCATCCAAACACATCTCCAATCTACTGGACCATGGAATCAGCTCCCCACCCTCCCCAACCCTCCTCTGCATTCTCAATCCACTACTATACTCAAGATGGACACAGAAAATTGGCGTTAACACTTGACTGCCTTCATTTTGTAGCCAATTATAATATGGAAGTTTTGTCACAATCTGTGGTATCAATGCTGTTGCTTCCCAGTCGATCCAGAATTCCCTTCTGGCATCCTTAATAGCTCTGTGAAGTTTATAGAGAGATTTCTCGTACCTCTAGTGGTCAAGTCAAGTCTAGAGTGAAGACTTTGACTAAATGTTACCTTGGAGCAGACCTCGCAGTTTATCCACGGTTTCCATTTGGTGAACACACGTATCGTCTCCTCATGGACTCCCTCTGCTGGCCTTCTACCCTCTCTGGACCTTTTTATTTCTAACTGCTTGACTTCTCCTCTCCCCTTACCCACTCCATCTTTGAATGCACAGCCTTCTGCTCACTCAGCAATAATCCCTACAATGTTATTAAACTTACCAACAAGGGAAGTGCTGTTGTAGTCCAGTAGGCTGACCCCTCTACTGTGCTGAGGCCAGGCGAAACGTCACCCATTCCTTCTCTCCAGAGATGCTGCCTGTCCCACTGAGTTACTCTAGCTTTTTGTGTCTATCTTTGGTTTAAACCAGCATCTGCAGTTCCTTTATACACACCTCCTCATACCTACTCCTTGACCATGACCCCACACATGATCATCAGGCCATTATCTCCCAAACTGTTTCTGATCTCATCACCACTGGCGATCTCACCTCCACAGCCTCCAACCTTATTGTTCCCCAGCCCCACACTGCCTGCTTCTATCTCCTACCCAAAATCCACAAACGGGACTGCCCTGACAGATCCATTGTTTATGTCTGCTCTTACCATCTACTCATCCACAAATACCTTAATTCCATCTTATCACCCCTTGTCCAGTCCAGAACTACATCCGAGACACCTCACACATCCTTCAACAACTTTCAATTCCTGGGTCCCCAACCTCATCGTTACCATTAACCTCCGGTCCCATTAAACCTCCATCCCACACCAGGAAGGACTCAAGGCCCTCTGGTTCCTCTTTCAATTTCCCACTATTAACACTCTCCTCCACCTAGCGGAACTTGTACCTCGCCTTCAACAACTTCTCTTATGACTCCTCACTTTCATCAAGTTAAAGATGTAGCCATAGGCAGACGCATGGGCCCAACCTATGCCTTCCTTTTGCCAGTTATGTCGAACACTCCTTGTTCAAAACATATACTAGCACCATTCGCCAACTCTTGCTCTGCTCGATCGATAACTGCATTGTGGCTGCCTCCTGCACTCGTGTAGAACTCGTTGATTTCATTCATTTTACCACTAACTTTCACACTACCCTCAAATTAATTTAGACTATCTCTGACAACTCTCTCCTCTTTCTTGATCTCTCTGTCTCCATCACAGGCGGCTGACTATTGACTGATGTCTAGTCAAACCTACCGACTCCCACAGTTATCTGGACCACACTTCCTCCCACTGTGTCTCTTGAAAAGATGCTATCCCCTATTCTCAATTTCACCATCTCCACCTGCTCCCAAGGTGAGGTTTTCCATTCTAGGACATCTTTACTTTCTTTAGTAAATGTGGTTCCCCTCTGGTGTCATGGATGGATTCCTCACCTGCATTTCCTCTGTGTCCCATAGTTCTGCTCTCGTGACCCCTCCCCCCAGACAGAACAAGGAGTTCGCTTGGTCCTAACCTTTCACCTCACCAGCCGCCGCTTCCAACACGTCATCCTCCAACATTTCCGTCAACTCCAACATGATACCACCACCCAGTCTCATCTTCCCATCCCAACCCCCTTCCCACTCATCCCCTCACATAAACCACCCCTTCCTCAGGTACTTTCCTGTGCCCACAGGAAATGTAACACCTATCTCTATACCTCCTCTCTCACCTACATTCAGGGGCCCCATCAGTCCTTCATCGGATCTCCCGGTTGTTAACCATTTTAAATCCTCTTCCCATTCCCATACTGACCTTTCCATCCTGGGCCTCCTCCATGCCAGAGTGAGGCTATACGCAAACTGGAGGAACATCGCCTCATAGATTATGGGCCAGTCCACTGACTCAAAGCAGCCATGAAGGTTCTCACCTGTTTCCTTAGACCAGCACTGACTGACTTTCTGTACCAGATTCTCCCACTTTAGTTTCTGCTTGTAAGCAGGAAGTAGAATCACAACCAGGTGGTCAGGTTTACCAAAGTGTGTTCAAGGGATGGAGCAGCACGTGTCTTTGATTGTTCTATAGTAGTGGTCGAGGATGTCTGGGCCTCTGATTAGGAAGAAGGCATGCTGATAGCATTTTGGTAGCTCGCTCTTCAGATTGGCCTCATTGAAGCCTCTGAATATATTATGAACAAGGCCTTAGGGTATTTTGTTTCAAGGCTATTGTTGATAGTGTGCAATTCCTCAAGCACAAGCTAGCATCAGCCTGGGGTGGGATGTAGAATGCTGTCAGATAGCCGAAGTTAATTAGTGCAGCAGGTAGTAAAGTAATTACATAATTTCACCTTCAGTTATTAGAAGTCCAGAGAGCAGGAGCCAGCCCGGATCATCATGCCCGAACACCATATAGCGTTAATTAGAAAGCAGACCCGGCCGCCCTTGACAGTCACTAAGGGACAGTCATGAGGGACTTTGTCAAATGCCTTAGTAAAGTCCTTGAGAACAACATCCACTGACCTTTGTCACCTCCTCAAATAACTCCAAGTTTGTAAGGTATAACCTGCCCCACCTAAATCTATGCTTTATGTGCCTAATTTACCCATTCTCCTCCATATGAGAGTATATCCTATCCCCCAGAATCCTTTCTAATAGGTTTCCTGCCATTGATGTGAGGCTCACCGGCCTATCATTTCCCTTCTTCTAAAGCAACAACATTGGCTACTCACCCTCTTGCTCTGCCAGGATCTTGCCTATGGCTGGAGAGGATACAAAGATTTTAGTCAAGGCCCTAGCAACCTCCTTTAGCGATAGTTTAGATTAGAGATAAAGCACAGAAGTAGATGGTCTAAGGAAACAGATGAGAACCTTCAGCCCAGCGAGTCTGCACCAACCAGCGATCCCTGCACATTAACACCATCCTACACACACGGGGGACCGTTTACATTTATATCAAGCCAATTAACCTATAAACCTCTACATCTTTGCAGTGTGGGAGGAAACTGAGGATCTTAGAGAAAACCCATGCAGGTCACGGGGACAATGTACAAACTACAGCACCCGTAGCCTGGATCAAACCCGGGTCTCTGGCGAGGTAAGGTAGCAACTCTACCGCTGCGCCACTGTACCACCTCCTCTCTTGCCTCGCTCAATAACCAGGGATAGATCCCTGGGGACATCCACCTTAATGCTATTCAAGAGGCTCAGCACCTTTATCTTGATCACAAATTTCCCATGCATATCACTGATCTCACTATCCTCCACATCCTTCTCCTTGGCGCACTCCTCGAAGGAGCTCATATTTTCTTTCTTGTACTAAAAATGCTACTCTACCTCCTTTCCCATTTTGCCAGTCTTTCCTGTATGTTGAGTACCCATGGATGTTCAGTTCCCTGGTCACCCAGCAACCATGTAACCATTACAGTAGTCATATTAATCTATTTCCATTTACTTGTGCAGTTAATATCTGTGAACAAATTGGACATTGATATATATTGTCTTCATTATCTTTGTCATTTTTAATTAATTTTGTACTACGACCCTGTTGTTCTTCACCACTGACCTCTGGGGGAGTCCAGAACCAGAGGCCACAGTTTAAGAATAAGGGGTAAGAACGGAGATGAGGAAACACTTTTTCACACAGAGAGTTGTGAGTCTGTGGAATTCTCTGCCTCAGGTGGTGGAGACCTGTTATCTGGATACTTTCAAGAGAGAGCTAGATAGGGCTCTTAAAGATAGCGGAGTCAGGGGATATGTGGAGAAGGCAAGAATGGGGTATTGATTGTGGATGATCAGCCATGATCAGTGCAGGCTCGAAGGGCCGAATGGCCTACTCCAGCACCTATTGTCTATTGTCTCTTTGTCATCAAAATGTACATACAAACAAGTGCAAATGCTAGTTAATACACCAAAGGACACAAAGTGAACTGAGGATGCTGGTTTACAAAGTGCTGGAGGAACTCAGCAGGTCAGACAGCATCTCTGGTGAAAATGGATCGGTGACATTAGGTGACATTGTTTTTGTTATCCTTGTTTTCTTCCTCAGTCTGCTCGCCCGATTTTCTATCCCACTGTCATTGTAGTTTAAATCTATCACCAACAGGCCTACCAATCCTGCTTGTCCAGGTCCCACCTTCCCCAGATCCAGTCTCTGTGTCTCAGGTATCTACACCCCTCCCTCATGCAGTTTACACACACACATTTATCTAAACAATTCTCATGGCCAAATGGCACAAGAAGTAATGCTGAGGCCACTCTAAGGCACTGGTTTTTAGTTTAGCTCCTAGCTATTTATGTTTCAGGACCTCATCTCTCTTCCTTTAGTTTAGTTTATTTTATTGTTGTCACGTGTACTGTGAGGTACAGTAAAAAGCTTTTGTTTGCTTGATATCCAGTCAAAGAAAAGACTATACATGATTACAATCAAGCCATCCACGGTGCACAGATATTGGATAAAGGGAACAACATTTAGTGCAAGATAACTTTACTGAAGGGTCCTGACCCAAAATGTTGCTTATCTATTACCTTCTCAAATGCTCAGTTTCTCCAGCACTTGTATTTTACATGATTACAATCGAGTTTGCAGTGCACAGAAACACGATAGGGGATTAACTTGTAGTGCAAGGTGAAGCCAGTAAAGTCCAATCAAAGATAGTCCGAGGGTTTCCGATGAGGTAGATAGTAGTTCAGGATGGTAGGATGGTAGATGTGGGGCAGAGGTGGGGCAAGAGCAGACAAGTGATATTTAGACACCTCGAAGAATCCTGACCTGGTACAATGTCTGTCCATTTCCCTCCACATATGCTGCCTGGCCAGCTGTGCTCCTCCAGCACTTTATGTCCAGCAGTCTAGTGTTGGCTCAAGATTCCAGCAACTCCTGTCTCTTGTGTCACCGCCTAAAGTGGACACTCTTTCCTACCCTGTCCACAGCTATTGCCTGAGCACCATTCTTTGTCTTGTATTTTAGTTAAAACAAAGTTCACTGATTAAGTTTGGAGCCAAGTTGGCAAGAAAGGCAAAAAAAAACTGGAGTAACTCAGCGGGTCAGACAGCATCTCTGGAGAAAACAAATAGATGACATTTTGGGTCAAGACCCTTCTTCAGACGAAGAAGAAATATTGTCTGACCCGCTGAGTTACTTCAGCTTTTTGTGTCTCTCTTCGGTTTAAACCACCATCTGCAGTTCCTTCCGACACATGACAGAGTTCACTATGTGGTTAATGAGGGAGAAAGTCCAAGGCTGTATAGATACTGAGAATTTGGCATTGTGGCGAGGAAGGAGGGTTTACTTGGGAGATATAGAGTTGGTGACTGGAATTTACATTGAATAAGAGGCTGCAGTGAGATCCAATCTCCCCACCGTTCCCCCAGCAGTCTGTTTTTTGATCTCTCATCTATATCAATACCATTTTATCAGTCTGCCTTAACACAGGCTTCCTGACCGGCTGAGTATTTCCAAAATTCATTCATGATATTTAAGATTCCTGCCAACTGCTGTTGCTTTGCTTTTCAGGGGCGGTCGAAGCTCCTGCAGTTGAAAATCCCAAAGTCGATCCCTAACAAAGGAACCACTGCAGCCTTAACAAACGAACTCGATGTTAAGGCTGCAGTGCGAACAGAGATACGATATGGAAAAAGTTGCATCTTCGTCGAGGGAAGAGATAAAAAATATTCTCCCCCCCCCCAACATAATACAAAACTAAAGATACACTAAAACATGCAAATAAAACAGACTAAAAGCAACAAAAGTAGAAATCGACGACACATACTGTTGGCGATGCTGCCACTTATGGTGCCACCCGTCATAGAGTCATAGAGTGATACAGTGTGGAAACAGGCCCTTCGGCCCAACTCACCCACGCAGGCCAACGTGCCGCAGCTACACTAGTCCCACCAGCATGCGCTTGGTCCATATCGTTCCAAACTTGTCCTATCCATGTACCTGTCTAACTGTTTCTTAAACGTTGGGATATTCCCTACCTCAACCACCTCCTCTGGCAGCTTGTTCCATACACCCATCACCTATTGTGTGAAAAAGTTACCCCCTCAGATTCCTATTAAATCTTTTCCTCTTCACGAGTCTATGTCCTCTGGTCCTTGATTCCCCTACTCTGGGCAAGAGATTCTGTGCATCTACCCGATCTATTCCTCTAATCATTTTGTAAATTGTCCCTAGTGTGTGTAAGATAGTGCTGGCGTACGAGGATCGCTGGTCGATGCGGACTAGGTGGGCCAAAGGGCCTGTTTCTGCGCTAAGTTTCTGCCTGACCCACTCAGTTACTCAAGCATTTTGTGTCTATCTTTGCAGTTCCTTCCAGCATATGCTGTTTTTCTGTGCTGTCTGACTCTATGCTCAGGTGGTGATGCTGCTGTTTCCAAGGTTTTACATAGAAACATAAAAACATAGAAAACAGGTACAGGAGGAGGCCATTTGGCCCTTCGAGCCAGCACCGCCATTCATTGTGATCATCCACAATTAGTAACCCAGACCTGCCTTCTCTCCCCATATCCCTTGATTCCACTAGCCCCTACAGCTCTATCTAACTCTCTTTTAAATTCATCCAGTGAATTGACCTCCACTGCCTACTGTGGCAGATCATTCCACAAATTCATTCATGGTTTTCATTGTAGCTGCACACCGTTGTGCTGGTTGGTGCATGTGACTGACAATAAACTCCACCTGGGTCAATGCACCGCAGCTTTGCTTTAGTCGGCCTGCACCCGCCTCTCCCCTCCTCCCCTTGCCCCTCCCTCTCGCCTCTCCCCTAGCCCCTCCCCTCTCCGCCCCCCGGCCTGGGCGGGGACACCGTACGTCACTGCCGGGACACCTTTCTGATTGGCGGCTGCATTGGCGGCCGGGGAGCTCTGATTGGCGGAGCGAGCTGCCACTCAGACATGGGGGTGGGGTTAGCCGGCGTTCTGGGGGCGCACCGCTATACATAGCTCGCCGGGTGATCGCCGCCGGGTCCTAACGTCCGTCGACGGACGGTGTTGGCTGACTGTTCCCCGCGGTGCGGTGCAGTGGTGTCAGCAGGGTGGTCATGAAGAGCGCGCTGTGCCGCGCCGTTGTCCTGGCGACCGTGGTCGGGTTGGCGTTCTGGACGGTCCGCGCGTGGACGGGCAGCAAGCAGCACGTGTTCGACGGGCAGCAGCTGGCGCGCCTGGCGCGGCAATACGCAGGTGGGTGCAGACTGCAGGCCGCAACGCTGTGCCCAAAGCAGTGGCCGAATTTATGCTGCAGGGGGGTGAGGGAACGCATACGTATGCATATGCACACGTGTATGCATCACATACGGAATCATGGAATGGGGGTGGGGTGGGCGGCAAGAACGGGGTACTGATTCTGGATGGTCGACTGGGCTTGCTGGAATTTAGAAGGATGAGGGAATCTTATGGAAACATAAAATTATAAAAGGACTGGACAAGCTATGTGCAAGGAAAATGTTACCAATGTTGGGGGAGCCCAGAACCAGGGGTCACGGTTTAAGAATAAGGGGTAGGCCATTTAGTACTGAGATGAGGAAAAACTTTTTCACCCAGAGAGTTGTGAATCTGGAATTCTCTGCCACAGAATGCAGTGGAGGCCAATTAACTGGATGTTTTCAAGAGAGAGTTAGATTTAACCCTTGGGGCTAAGGGAATCTAGGGATATGTGGAAAAAGCAGGAACGGGGTACTGATTTTGGATGCTCAGCCATGATCATATTGAATGGTGGTGCTGGCTTGTAGGGCCGAATGGCCTGCTGCTTCCCCTACAGGTACACCGTCTTGGAAGCTGTTGGGATGAATGACGCCTCCAGTCTGACTGGCGGTCAGGTCTTTCTATCAAATCCTGGCACTGTGGCTCAACCGGAGAGACCTATGTCAAGTAATGCCGTAGTGGTGGGTTTCTCAGTGGTGTGAGGTATGGACAGAAGATTCTGCGGGAACGGGCGAGACTCGAGGATGGTGTGTTGCCTACCTGGTACGAGGGTCCAAGAGGTTTTGGACCGATTGTTGGGCATCCTTAAGTGGGGAAGGGGAGCAACTGGTGCATGTGGGCACAGATGACGTCGGGAAGAAGAGGAAGGAGGTTCTGCAACGTGAGTTTAGAGATTTAGGAAGAAGGCTGAAAAGTAGAACCTCTGGAGTGGTTATCTTGGTTTGCTTCCAGTTCCTCGTGCTGGTGAGGGCAGGACCAGGGAGATAGGGGATCTGAATGTGTAGCTGAGGAACTGGTTCAAGGGGCAGGGATTTAAATTTATGGACCACTGGGATCTCTTCTGGGATAGGGGAGACCTGTACAAAAGAGATGGGTTGCACCTAAACTGGAGGGGGACCCAGTGCTTCCACACCTCAACATTTTTTCCCCCCTAAAATAGAATTCAAAATTACCTGGAATTTGATGGTATTTCTCGTCCCGGTAAGCCTTCCCCAACTGCGCATGTGCGACTGCTGCCCCATCAGCGCACACGTGGATACCGGGCCCACTGCGCATGCGCGTTCCTACCGCGTCACCGGCGCCATTTTTAATTATGACGCGGCTGACGGGCCTCTCCCAACTACCCGTCAGCCGCGTCGTAGATATACAGGCACTCCGTTTTTTACCGCAAATCATCCCGTGGGCCTGATTGGACCTTTTGGCGTCTCCCCGCGTGTGTGCAGTGGACCCGGATTCCGCGCATGCGCAGTTGGGGCGGCAGTTACACATGCGTAGTTTGGGAAGGCTTAACGGGCCAGGAAATTTCCCAAAATTATTAAATTCCCGAAAATTACCCGAAGACAACCAGAATTTCCTGAATTTCAGGTAATTTCCTTCAAAGTGGAAACACTGGGGGGACCAACATTCTGGCAGGCAGGTTTGCTAGTGCTGCACTGGTGGATTTAATCTAAATAGGGGATGGGGGGGCGGGGGCGGAAAGGGGTCGACCAATTGGAAGTATGAAGATGGAGTTGGAAAGAGAGTGCAGGAAAGGTTACGAAAGACATCTGAATTAATGGGACGGAAAGTTCAAGAAGGGATACGAGAGTAAGGTCAGATGAAATAGCAACCAGTGTGAGAGGGGAGGCGAGTACTGAATTAAAAGTTATATATGAATGCACGAATTATAAGAAATAAAGTGGATTAGCTTGGGGCTCAGTTAAAGATTGGTAGGTATGATGTTGTGGGAATTACGGAGACATGGCTGCAAGAGGTCCTGGGCTGGGAACTGAATATTGAGGGTTATACGTCCTATCGAAAAGACAGACGGGTGGGCAGAGGGTTTGGGGTGGCTATGTTGGTAAGGAAAGAAATTCAGTCCTTTGCGAAGGGGTGACATAGAATCAGAACATATAGTCTTTGTTGATAGAACTGAGGAATTTTAAGAGCAAGAACACTAATGGGAGTTATGTACAGGCCCCCAAACAGTAGCCTGGATATAGGGTGCAAGTTACATCAGGAGTTAAAATTGGCATGTAACAAAGGGAATGCTACGGTGGTTATGGGAGATTTCAATATGCAGGTAAATCAGGTTGGTACTGGACCCCAAGAAAGGGAGTTTGTAGAGTGCCTCCGAGATGGATTCGTAGAGCAGTTTGTACTGGAGCATACCAGGGAGAAGGCAATGCTGGATTTAGTGTTGTGTAATGAACTGGATTTGATAAGGGAACTCAAGGTAAAGGACCTAGGAGGTAGTGACTTATATGATAAATTTTGACCTGCAATTTGAGAGGGAGAAGGTAAAATCAGAAGTGTCAGTATTGCAGTTGAACCAAGGTAACTATGGAGGCATGAGGGTGGAATGGGCCAAAGCAGACTGGAAAGGGACCCAAGCAGGGGTGAATGTGGAACAGCAATGGCAGGAATTTCTGGGAATAATCCAGAAGATGCAGGATTGTTTCATTCCAAAGAGGAAGAAAGATTCTAAGGGGAGTAAGAGGCAAACGAGGCTGACAAGGGAAGTCAAGGACAGTATAAAACTAAAAGCGGGCATGAGATTTCTCCACGGGTTTTGAAATTTGGTAAGGCACCGCCGCGACTGCGAGCTTCACAGCTGCCGTGCCCCATCATCGCGGGTAAAGATCAATGAGCTCCGCTCCATGATCTTTGGTCGCAAGGCTTCACCGCTGCTGAGGCCTCATCGCTGTCAACTTCACACCTCCGTGTGGCTGACCCGGGCCCTGGCCGCAGGCTCTGTCAACCGCTTTGTCCGACCCGGGCATCTACCCACGAGGCCCCGGCCAGGGTTCAACGCGGCGATCCGGGAGACATCAAGACCGCGGCGCCTCGATAAAGGCTTCTGGTTGCATTCTCGGTTCACAGTCACAGCCTGTCGGGAAGCCTTCAGGTTGCGCAATACAATGTATTGTTGCATTTCCAACTTTGGACTCGCCATTGAGTCAGCAATTAGCATTCCTTAATAGATAGTGACTTTGAAAATTCTGGCAATCATAAAATGCCCAGTAATCAAAAGATAAAAGATTATTAGCTTCTTTTTCTTCTTTTAAAAAAAATAATTTGACCATAGATTTAAAGAAATTAAATCTTTAATTTTAAATTTTGGGAAGTGTTATTTTCAAATAATGTCTTAAATTCCAGGTTGAGATGTTAATATTTTGTCCACTGTACTTAATTTTATTGAGTAGGTATGTTGTACAATATGATCATCTTTGAAGTAAATGGAACATTATTTTAATCCTAACTGTTAAGAGTTGGATTTGAAATTAATTAGGCGTTTAAATACTTCTTTCTAATTAGACTAAACAAGCAAGGAACAGGTATCATGTTACAAGTAGGTGTAATATAAAATATTTTTAATATGACTTCAGTGTAAACAAGCAAGGAGTTGGTGTCATTTTAAGTATGATTATCACACATTTTCTGTGTAAATTAAGAAACATAGAAGCATAGAAATTAGGTGCAGGAGTAGGCCATTCGGCCCTTCGAGCCTGCACCGCCATTCAATATGATCATGGCTGATCATCCAACTCAGTATCCTGTACCTGCCTTCTCTCATACCCTCTGATCCCCTTAGCCATAAGGGCCACATCTAACTCCCTCTTAAATATAGCCAATGAACTGGCCTCAACTACCCTCTGTGGCAGAGAGTTCCAGAGACCCACCACTCTCTGTGTGAAAAAAGTCCTTCTCATCTCGGTCCTAAAGGATTTCCCCCTTATCCTTAAGCTGTGACCCCTTGTCCTGGACCTCCCCAACATCGGGAACAATCTTCCTGCATCTAGCCTGTCCAACCCCTTAAGAATTTTGTAAGTTTCTATAAGATCGCCTCTCAATCTCCTAAATTCTAGAGAGTATAAACCAAGTCTATGCAGTCTTTGTTCATAAGAGAGTCCTGACATCCCAGGAATCAGTCTGGTGAACCTTCTCTGCACTCCCTCTATGGCAATAATGTCCTTCCTCAGATTTGGAGACCAGAACTGTACGCAATACTCCAGGTGTGGTCTCACCAAGACCCTATACAACTGAAGTAGAACCTCCCTGCTCCTATACTCAAATCAGTAGGAATTAACGGGTCTCTTTCAGAAGTGACAAGCAAGTAAAATGTGTTATTTTTAAGGTACAATAAAAAAATTGTATAAATTAAGGGTAAACAAGCAAGGAAGTGTCATTTCAAGGTACAATTATCAACAAGTTTCTGCATATAGGGGGTGCTGCCCCCTTTTACCCCTGCCTGGGGCATTGCCCCTTGGAACCCTACCAGGTGGCAATGCCCCTGGACTCCCATCTCTCTTACTCTTTTTTCAGTTTTTCCCCCATCTCATGCCTGTTAAGGAGAAGATGTATTACATAGCAAAGATGAGTGGGAAGCCAGAGGCTTTGGAAACTTTTAAAGAACAACAGAAGGTAACTAAAAGGCAATATGGGGAGAAAATATGAAGTACAAAGGTAAGCTAGCCAAGAATATAAAGGAGGATAGTAAAAGCTTCTTTAGGTATGTTAAAAGGAAATGATTAGTTAAGACAAATGTGAGTCCCTTGAATACAGAAACAGGTGAATTTATTATGGGGAACAAGGAAATGGCAGATGAGTTGAACAGGTACTTTTTCTATTTTCACTAAGACGCAAACAATCTCCTAGATGTACTAGGGGACAGAGAATCTACGGTGACAGAGGAACTGAAGGAAATTCACATTAGTCATGGATGTACTGCACCTGGACTTTCAGAAAGCCTTTGATGAGGTCCCAAACAGGAGATTAGTGGGCAAAATTACAGCACATGGCATTGGAGGTTGGGTATTGACATGGATAGAAAATTGGTTGGCAGACAGGAAACAGTAGGAATTAACGGTTCTCTTTCAGAATGGCAGGTAGTGACTCGTGCAGAGCTCCCAAGTAGTAGGGATTTCCTATATTTTGTGGGAATTTAAACGAAGAACTGTCAGCTACAGCGTTCTGGGTTCTAAAAATAGCGCTACCAGCTGGAGAGCTATGGGCTTGAAACCTAGTGTAATGGGCATTAAATATAGCGCTATGGCCACAGCGCTGTGGGTCACAGACTTCAGGCAAATTCTCGTATAACAATGAGCCTTTGGAATTCTCTTTGAGCCTTTGATTGTTTTTCACTCAGTGGTAGAATTCTGGATAAGGCTAGTGGTGAAAGGTTACCAGGGAGAGAGGTAGGGGTGGAGGGAGGGAGAGAGAGGGAGGAAGGGAACAAGAGAGGGAGGGAGAAAAAAAAGAAAGAGGGAGGAAGAGAGAGAAGGAGGGATAGAGAGGAAGGAGGGGTAGAGAGAGGAAGGATGGATAAAGAGGAAGGAGATGGAGAGAGAGGGAGGCTTCCAAAATAGTTTCTACATCATCATCTGGTGCTAAAAGCAGGAAGCAGCCATTCAAACAGCAGTATACAAAGAGAAGGCAATGAATGCACTGTCAAGTAAGGTGTGTAGAAGACATGTCAATCGGTAGTAAAGTTATGCATTCTTGTACTCTTATATGGGTATGACTGCACATAAATAAAAACTTTTTTCGGCAAAAGTGCACCGCGTATAAATACTGATTTCCTCAGCAAAATACTGATTTTCAGGTACTTAAATACTGAAATGCTCGGACAAAACTTGGCAGCTCTGCTAGTGCGGTGCCGCAAGATTCGGTACTGGGACCGCAGCAATTTACAATACATATTAATGATTTAGATGAAGGAATTAAAAGTAACATTAGCAAATTTGCAGATGACACAAAGCTGGGTGGCAGTGAACTGTGAAGAGGATGCAGGGCAACCTGAATAGAATGGGCAGATGCATGGCAGATACATGTGAGGTTATTTACTTTGGTGGCAAGAACAAGAAGGCAGATTATTATCTGAATCATGTCAGATTAGGAAAAGGGGAAGTGCAATGAGACCTGGATGTCCCTGCACATCAGTCACTGAAAGTAAGCATGCAGGTTGAGCAGGCAGTGAAGAAAGCTAATGGCATGTTAACGTTCATAAGGAGAGGATTTGAGTATAGAAGAAAGAGGTCCTTCTGCAGGGCCCTGGGGAGACCACACCTGGAGTATTGTGTGAAGATTTGATCTAATTACATTGAATGGCCTCATGATCACATTGAAAGGCATTGCTTGCTGGAAGGGCTGAATGGCTTACTCCTGCACCTATTGTCTAATTTGAGGAAGGACATTCTTGCTATTGAGGGAGTGCAGCATAAATTCATGAGGTTAATTCCCGGGATGGCGAGAGGTGGTGGGTTTCTTGAATATGTGAGCAGAGAGACAGAGGGCTATACAATGAGGATAGAAGCAATAGGTAGCAAGGTGGCAGACAGACAGATCCAGGGCAAAAATCAAAAAGGGCCAGCTTTCAACATAATTGTATAAGGGGTAAGAGCGTTGTAAAAACAAGCCTGAAGGCTTTGTGTCTCAATGTGAGGAGCATTCGTAATAAGGTGGATGAGTTGAATGTGCAGATAGCTATTAATGATTATGAAATAGTTGGGATCACGGAGACATGGATCCAGGGTGACCAAGGCTGGGAACTGAACATCCAGAGATATTCAATATTCAGGAGGGATAGACAGAAAGGAAAAGGAGGTGGGGTAGCGTTGCTGGTTAGAGAGGAGATTAATGCAATAGAAAGGAAGGAGATTAGCTTGGAGGATGTGGAATCGATATGGGTAGAGCTGCGAAACACTAAGGGGCAGAAAACGCTAGTGGGTATTGTGTACAGGCCACCTAACAGTAGTAGTGGAGTTGGGGATGGCATCAAACAGGAAATTAGAAATGCATGCAACAAAGGTAAAGCCGTTATAATGGGTGACTTCAATCTACATATAGATAGGGTGAATCAAATTGGCAGGGGTGCTGAGGAAGAGGATTTCTTGGAATGTATGCGGGATAGTTTTCTAAACCAACATGTTGAGGAACCAACGAGAGAGCAGGTTATTCTAGACTGGGTATTGAGTAATTAGGAAGGGGTAGTTAGCAGCCTTGTTGTCCGTGGCCCTTGGGAAAGAGTGACCATAATATGGTTGAGTTCTTCATTAGGATGGAGAGTGACATTGTCAATTCAGAAACACGGGTCCTGAACTTAAAGAAAGCTAACTTTGAGGGTATAAGACGTGAATTGGCCAAGATAGACTGGCAATTGATTCTTGAAGGGTTGACGGTGGATATGCAATGGAAGGCATTTAAAGACTGCATGGATGAACTACAACAATTGTTCATACCAGTTTGGCAAAATAATAAATCGGGGAAGGTATTGCATCCGTGGATAACAAGGGAAATCAGGGATGGTATCAAAGCAAAAGATGAAGCGTACAAATTAGCCAGAGAAAGCAGTCTACCAGAGGACTGGGAGAAATTCAGAGTCCAACAGAGGAGGACAAAGGGCTTAATTAGGAAAGGGAAAATGGATTATGAAAGAAAACTGGCAGGGAACATAAAAAACATACTGCAAAAGTTTTTATCGATATGTGAAGAGAAAAAGATTAGTTAAAACAGTCAGTGAAGGTGCCGTCTTTGGTGTAGGGAGAGTAAAGGAGAGGAGAGAGTATGCAGCCTTGCGGTGCTCCTATGCTGAGTGTTTGCGGGTTTGAGATGTGCTTTCACAACCTCACATGCTGCTTCCTGTCTGTCAGGAAGCTGGTGATCCACCGACAGAGGGGTTCAGGCACAGTCAACTCGTAAAGTTTGGAGTGTAGTAGCTCTGGCACAATGGTGTTGAATGCAGAGCTACAATCAACAAACAGGATCCTCGCATAGGTCCCCTGGCGGTCTCGGTGCTGTAGGATGAAGTGCAGGCCCAGGTTGACTGCATCATCCACAGATCTATTGGCCCGATATGCAAACTGCAGAGGGTGCAGCAGGGGGTTTGTGATATTTTTCAGCTTGGCCAGCACAAGCCTTTCGAGGGGCTTCATGACCACAGAGGTCAGTGCGACAGGCCTGTAGTCATTAAGACAAATAATCCTTGCCTTTTTGGGTACAGGGACAATAGTGGAGACTTTGAAACAGGCAGGGACAGTACATGTTTGCAGGGACTAAATGTCTGTATAGACAAAAATGTCAGCTGTTTGGCACAGATCTTAAGAGGGGGAAATGAGGGTTCTGAACTTAAACAAAGGTAACTTTGAAGGTATGAGACGTGAATTGGCTAAGATAGACTGGCAAGTGATTCTTGTCGAAAGCCTTCTGAAAGTCCAGATAAAACACATCCACTGGTTCGACCTTATCCACCCTACTAGTTACATCCTCGAAAAATTCTATAAGATTCATCAGACATGATTTACCTTTCGTAAATCCATGCTGACTTTGTCCAATAATTTCACCACTTTCCAAATGTTCTGCTATCCCATCTTTAATAACTGACTCTAGCAGTTTCCCCACTACCGATGTTAGACTAACTGGTCTGTAATTCTCTGTTTTCTCTCTCTCTCCATTTTTAAAAAGTGGGGTTACATTAGCTACCCTCCAATCCTCAGAAACTACTCCAGAATCTAAAGAGTTTTGAAAAATTATCACTAATGCATCCACTATTTCTGGGGCTACTTCCTTAAGTACTCTGGGATGCAGCCTATCTGGCCCTTGGGATTTATCGGCCTTTAATCCATTCAATTTACCTAACACCACTTCCCAGCTAACCTGGATTTCACTCAGTTCCTCCATCTCATTTGACCTCTGGTCCCCTGCTATTTCCGGCAGATTGTTTATGTCTTCCTTAGTGAAGACAGAACCAAAGTAGTTATTCAATTGGTTTGCAATTGAAGATGATTCAATTGATCTTAGACAACCTCCAGGGGTTGACGATGATGCTTCCACTCCAGGCCTGTTGATGTCTGATAAGTTGTTTTTGATGCCTGCAGAATACCTGTCGGCATCAGGTGGTGCCTGATAAGGTGTGTCATTGGGCAGCTGCCACTGTTTGTGCTTATCCTCTGCATGTCTCTGTTGCGTAACTCAAGATGCCTCTTGGGGTACTCCTTACCAAATTAACCAATCACATACTAATTATTCCCTTAAATTAAAGATGAATATTCCCCCTCTTCTGGCAATCTCTTGTTGTTATGGGGAGTTTAGTTGAATAATTTAGCAACATAACAGGTCTACGGAGTTGATTCAGGCTCTGCAATGGGTATCAGGATCGTGGAGGAGAATGAAGTTGAGTTGTCTCGCTAATGGAGATTTTCAATCAATTCATATCTATACTATTAAAAGTCTCGATTTGTCTGTGATCTCAGGAGCTACGCCAAAACGATACACAATAACGCGAAAATCTTTAGCAGAATCTTACTCTGCTTTTTCCTGTGGTCGCTCGTATCACGTTTAAACATATTTGATGTTATATTTCACGTTATTAATATTTCAAGGTTAAAAAAAGCCAACTTTAACAAGATATTTACTGTTAAAATCCCTCCTGCCTGGTTCCAACAAACTTTGATACAAAGTTGCAATACAGGAACACTGCTTCTACCAACTTTTCACCAGAATGGGATATCACAGTCCTCCACCCAACATTCGCAACAATGTTGCCATCATACAACACTTACTCCAGCTCCTGGCAGGACAGGAGGGGAAGGGTGAATTGGTATTGCAATTCGAGAAGTGAATTACAATTTTTTTTTTTTTTGAAGCCCAGTGCTGGGAGAGGCAGGGGAGTGCTGGAATCTTACCTTTGGCAATGGGTTGAGTTGGGGGACCACGCCTCCTGTGGGGGCGACGGGTCAGTGGTGTAATATTTTGTTGGGGAACAGCTCTCGCTCTCGCTCACTCTCTCTCGCTCGGTTTAAGTATGTTGCATTGCCTCTGGATATCCTCATTGCAAAGTGTATTCATCGTTTAGAGTGACAATATATCATGTCAGTGAAATTTTGCAGAGTTGTGCATAGTAACTAGTAGTGATTTAATATATTTGGCGGAATGAAATGTATTTCTCAGTGATATAAAATGGTGCTGTTTTTCAGGTCTCAATCATGACCAGGCATTCACAAAGATTGTGGTTGAATTAAGGAAGATGTATCCTGGCCACATTCTTCCAGATGAGGACCTCCAGTGGATCTTCGTGAATGCGGGAGGCTGGATGGGTTCGATTTGTGTTTTGCATGCATCCTTAACTGAATATGTGCTGCTCTTTGGAACAGCTTTGGACACTGGAGGGCACTCGGGTATATTAATTGTTCCATTAAATTATATTTGGAAACGTCTTAAAGGTTTATATCATGTCAACTCTACATTAATGAGAAATCAATATTGGGTTTATAATGTGTCCTTCTGTTGTGAATTATTCAATTACACAGAAAGTGAGCTTTATATTAACAGTAAAACTAATTGGAAAATTTTGAACTAGAGTGAAATAAAAGATGCAAGAGATAAATAGGTGTGTATATATTCTGAGAATTCAGAAATTTCAAATATTCTATTGCTATAAAGTTCAAACCATGCTTGGAGGAATAGTCACTTTTCAAAGTCACCAATGCCATTCTTTGTAGCATTGACTATCAAACTGTCTACTAGTGTCCTCTTTGGCCCATCAGCAAATTCCAACATACCTGTCCGTCACCCAAATGCTTCCCCCATGAGTTCCTGTCATCATTGTTCTCATGTGTCCACTGTATCTCCCTTGTTTGATTGCAAGCTTCACTTGTCTTTCCTATCAGATTGGTTCATCTACAGCCCTTTGCTATATCACCTTCCAGTATCTGTTCCTTATTCAATCCTTCGCTCCCTCCCTGACCTGACGCAATCTATCATTCAATCTCTCCTCATCCGGATCCATTGCTTGCCAGCTCTTTAGTTTAGTTTAGAAATACAGAGTGGAAACAGGACCTTTAACCCACCGAGTCCACACCGACCAGCGATCCCTGCATATTAACACAATCCTACACACATTGGGGATAATTTACATTTGTACCAAGCCAGTTAACCTACGAACCTGCATGCTTTGGAGTGTGGGAGGAAACCGAAGATCTCGGAGAAACCCCACGCTGTCATGGGGCGAACGTACGAACTCCGTATAGACAGCACCCGTAGTCGGGATTAAACCCGGGTTTCTGGTGCTGAAAGCGCTGTAAGGCAGCAACTGTACCGCTGCGCCATCGTGCCGCCTCTTGTCCCATTCTTCCCTTTTTTTAGCCCAGATGAAAGATCCTGACTTGAACCATCGACTTCCCTTCCATGGAATTTGCTCAACCCACTGAGATCCTCAAGCAGTTTTGTTGTTGTTGATCCAGAATCCATCATCTACAGTCTCTTGTGTTTCCATCATATCTCCAGTGAAACAGCTGGTGGTTAAATCCATTCTAATTCCACTGCACTGGAATCAATCCCCCTGGAAGCCCATTTCTAAGTACTTAAGCAAAAATACAATAGTGTGGATGTTGGAAATCTAAAGTAAACACAGAAACTGCTGGAAATACTTAGCTGATCTGTGGAGAAAGAAATTGGTTAATGCTTTGAATTGATAACTTTTCCAGTGGGGGAAAATAAAACACTATAAACCCAGGAAGGTCTTCATGTTTCCTCTTAATAAAGGTCAGGCCGGGGCGAGTTCCCTCCGCCACGGGTACCATGTAATCCCGTGCTACCTGCTCCATGGTCGGCGACTAAACCGTCTCCCCCACCTGGTTAGCCAGATGAGGATGGGGCTGTGGACCCCCAGCAGGACCAAAACCAAGACCTGTCAAAGGGTGGATGAGCTCCTAGCGAGCCAACGGCCATCCACACTTCAGTAGAATTTGCGGTCACTGTTGTACATAACATTGTAATGCACCGTGCCGTTGATGTTTTCAACAATGATGATGATTATCTATTTATTTATTTATTTCGAACAGAATAAAAGAATAAAAAGCAAGTGTGAAACACCATACAAAAATCAAAACAAGAATATTTATAAAGTGTCATAAACAATATCTATAAATAAATGAACTCGTATGTGTCCGAAAAGGAACAGGAAGAAGCCAAAGCGTATTAATTCCCACCCCTTATTCAACTGCTTATAATTATCTTATACAAATTTAGCAGCTACATGTACACCCTATGTACACCAGCAGCTATATGTACACTAAATTATTTACATTTATATATTTATCAAATATTTACAAAGCCATACAAAAAAAAGGGAGAGAAAAAGAAAAAAGAGAAAAAACCCTCATGTGCTATACAGTATCTCTTAGTCATATATACAACCCATCACCCAATAATCACCCTTTCCAGAACAATCAGTATAACAAATATCCCACAAATGATTATCTTAATAAAGGTGCAGTCTTTTATTCAGAAATGTTAACAGAATTACTTTTCTTCAAAGCGATTCCATGAGGTATCAATCTGAATCTGTTTTGAAATTAAGTTTAACAGTCGTATTCAAAAAAAAATTGCTATTCTTAAATCGTAGCCGAGCGCTTAGAGAGTTTGCATAGCCATTATTGTCTGTCAGTGAATCTGTTCTAAAGTTGTAAAATTCACTACAGTATTCCCATTGTGCTTGAGCATAGGAAACCTCAATTTCATATAAAAGATATTTAAAATGTTGCATATTTTTCTTATTTGAAAGTGGATTGAGCTTGCTATTTGTTACATGAAGATTTGGGAATGTGTATAATGGATGTATTTAAATTATTATGATTTGACATTCTAGGTCGCTATTGGGCTGAAGTGTCTGATACAGTTATTTCAGGGACTTTTCAACAATGGAAAGAAGGGACTACAAAAAGTGAAATATATTACCCAGGTTAGTTTCTGTACAAAGTGTTTTGAGATGTAGTTATGCATGGAATCCCACCATTCTATATTCATTACAATTGACAGTATTAAAAGTGGGTCATTTTGTGCATGTTTCTGTATCTTGATAAAGCTGGCCGATGAGTAATCATCCTAGAATCTCCTACTAAAGAGCTACAACAAGCTAAATTCAGTATTCCTTTTAAGTACAATTCCTTTAGAAAGTGATGTTGAAATCTTCTTCCGCTGTTCTTTTCAGTTAGCCCATTTATATACTTCCCATATTATGTCTATAAACAAATTCCACCACCCCCGTCTCATTTTCTTTTACCACTTTTATCTCTTTATCCAGGTCATCTAACTTTTTCTGATGCAGCATGAATATAATAAAATTGTGCTTCGCATGACTAAAGTAGGCTTGATGGGCCGAATGGCCTAATTCCACTCCTATCACTTATGACCTTATGAAGGAACTAAACTCTACTTATGCATTATAATTTATTTCCACAGGTGACACAATAGTCCATTCTGTTGGTGAGGCCGCGTCTGTTCGCTGGAGTGCGGGCACTTGGATGGTTGAATATGGCCGAGGCTTTATTCCATCCATGTTGGGGTTTGCACTGTCTGATACCATCTTCAGCACGCAGGATTTTCTTACTCTCTATTATACAATATCCGTCTACGTAAAAGCACTCATTCTCGAAGCCAATACATACCTCGCTGGAGCTGGATTCTTTTGAAGCTTGTTGGAGACTTTTTGTAATTTTAAACTTTATAAATGTCTTTATGATGTCAGTTTACATTACTTAATGGGGTTGAAAATTGTATCCATGCCCATCAGTCCTGAAAACTTTTTACATTACTTTTGTATAATACAACAGTTTTTTCAAATTTTCAATTATTTTTCATTAACAGGGATCATCCCATCATATACTATTTTAAAAAGTCAATCAAGTCCTAAGATTGATTTGCATAATATCATTTTTAAGACAGAATCACTTTAAACATTAACGTTTGGCTAAATCTTTTGGAATCATTTTGGAAGGTAAATTGAGACGGTAGGACTCTCAGCATGATTTTGAAACCTCATCAGATGACCATATTTTAAGCATGTTATTGCTTTAATCTGAACCTGATGGTTAATGACTATCCTTTTAAATCTCTAAATCCTATCTATTAGATTTGCACACATTTATTACCAATCTGTTTGTAAATGGACTTTAGTTATTTAATTTTGTGTGCTTGAAACAAATAGATCTTGTACAAATTCACAGTTGTGTTCAGCATTTCTCCTGATCCTATTTAAAAGTCCAATTTTCGATGCACTTTTGTCGACCAAACCGGTGTGATAGTTTGAGCTGAGTAGCATAACATGAAATTGTAACAATATAAACCGTTAATTATCTCTTTATCTGCTATAATATTTTATTGCAGGGTAGCTGGAAGTATTATGTAGAATTTCAGGAACTGTAAATGTTTTGTTTCATTCATTTTGGTTCTGGCAGTCAATGGCACCACATATTAGTAATCTAATGTTCGCTGGGTGAACACCACTGTCTTGAGCAAGGTTTGCTGCTGTTTGCAGCTGAGTTGCTGTTTTGAGTCAGCTGGCCATTTATGGACAGCTGCGTGATTTAGGAATAATTGAAGCTGTAAATGCACACTTGCCTTGCCTTTTGCTGCTACTTGCCCCGGACAGCCAGGCTACTTGCATAACTATATTCCCACCCAGGTGAAAGAATCTACTCCTTGTATTTTATCACTTAATACTGTTGTAATATGAAAGCTGTAAATGTTCAGAAAAGGTGAATTAGAAATGGAAAATGCTGGAAGCACTTGGCAACTGAGTAAGCTTTTATGGAAAGAGAACTGGTTAATATTTCAAATCAATGTTCCAACAAGGAGCCTTTAGCCTGAATTTTTTTCCATAGATGCTTCATGTCTCACTGGACGTTTCCAACATTTTCTTCATTTTATAGGAAATGTCCAGCTTTGACCATGGTGCTAATTGAACTGATTTGTGTTATTTAAAATTATTGGCAGTTGTTTTCCCTGGATTTTGTTCTGCCAGCTGTGAAGGAAAAGGTTGGAAATGCTATTGATTATGTAGAGGAGTTACATCTGTTAATCTGCATTCAATAGAGGATATCTACTAGTAAGAACAATAACAATTATTTTTCCACAGCCTGTCTGGGATGTACACAGGTGGTGCAAACTGCAAATTCTTGTCTTGCCATGTGACATGTTCCCTGCATAAATTTGAATTATTTGAGGAGATTCCTGACATTTTTCCGTCCATTTCTTGTTTCTCCCAGATTATCTAAGACCTTCTGCTCTAAATTGATACTGGCAGTGTTGTTTTGAGGAGGTTGGAGAGTGTGAATGCCATTTTTTTAAATTGCATCTGGATTTGAAATCTAAATTTTTTTTGTTTAATTACATCCACTTGTATTGTACATCTGCCTCATCAGGTCGTCTTGGTTATATTTGAAAGTTTACATAGATAAAAACTGAAATGGAGAATCAAAGATTTCCCAAATATGAAGTTTATTTCTATTTGCTTTCATGTTTTTGTTGCTAAAACGCTTTGCTTCAAGAGCTGGTCTGTTTTTACTGAATAAATAGTACATGAAATGTTGCGTTTCTCTTTAATCGTTAAAGGAAATTTTAAAGAGAACAGCCTTTTTTGGTACAATATATGCATAAAAGCAGTAGTTAGCCATATTGTTAGTGAGTTCCTTTAAAAAAATTTGCAATGAGTTTTCAGGTCCACATATTTCAATGCAAAGTACTCCTGCTGTTGATATAGGTTTGAAATATAAAAGCAAAAGATTTGCTCAAAAAAATCTATCAATATGTTTAAGTTAATTAAAGCAAACACATTTTTGATCCTTATTTGTGTTATGGTGACCAATGAATTTGCCATTGTTCAATAGATAGTTGGAACAATTTGTTTCAAGAATAGAGCAACAAGTTGTCTTAAAATAGTTATTACCACAATGCCTAATTATTCGCTGCAGTATGTGCATTTGGGTCATTTCTTAGTTTGCTTTTGCATATATCTTAATTGCTCTGTTGACAACATGGTTTCAATTTGAAGTTGGGCAAATTTATTGTGTCTGTTGTTGCCATTCATTGGTGTCTGTCCACACAGCAAACTCGCATTTTGAGGTTGAGGAATACTGCAGTAGAAAAAACTCCTCCTTTGTTCAAATGTGCAATGTTGCACAATATCACAGTTCCAGTGACCGTATTGAAGTCAACAAAACTTTAATTTTAGGAGTATTCAACAAGTATATGCTTTGATACTGTGTTTCCATATCCAACTGTTAACAAAATTGAATGCATGGACTCTTTTTGCCTTACTTTACTGACCCAGAGAGGAATCATTGGCTGGGCAGCTGTTAGGATTTGGTGTGGAGATGATTGCAAATGAGATCTATGGCAGTCCCCAACAATCAGGGAAATACTGAGAGGGAAGGGTAACAAATAGTTGCAGAGATGACGAAGTGCTATCATTTCCCCTTCCACTAAATCATTGGTGCATGTTAAAATTTGTATGCAGAATTTCACATTTTTTTTTATACTGCAAGCAAAATTTAAATTTTGCAAGAAAAAAAATTGCATATGGGAATCCCAGAAAACAATGGATATTCTAAAGCAGCCAATCATTTTATATTTATTTGAGCAAGTATCGTTGCAATTGTTTCATCAACTAGAAGTCAATGTTCTGTTCACATTGAATTTTTTTTTTTTGGAACATATTACATTTATTGTAACGGGGCTGTACTTTCAAGGACTATCTATTTGTGCATTTGAATTTGGACTGAAATGTAGAAGAATCACCTCTGCAGCAAAGATGGATGTCATTTTTAGTAAATTAAACCTTCAGGAATTCAGCAAATTCTATAAATGGAAAACCAATTGTCTTGCATTTAGTACTTCACTTTTTTAATAGATCAAAGTTAAATTGGGAACTGAAATGGTTGCATAACCTAATTTGAACAAGTTAGAATCCAATAAATGGTCAATTCTGAATTTAATCTATACCCCAATAATTTTGTTCTAAATTCTCCATGTGGGAGCTTTATTGTGAAAGAGTGGGTGCAGGAATGAAATGCTGGAATGGTAAATGACTGACTTTTTTTTAAACTTTCTGTTGATTCATTGCTAATGTCCATAAATAAACAAGCAATGTACTTGAATAATATTGGCTCTAACTTGAAGCTTTTAAAGTGCTGTCTGTAAAATAAAGTAATGTGCTGAAAAATACTTTGTGATTGATCATGGAAATTTCACCAAGAGCCTTATTAAAATATCATTAGAGTATATCCTGGTGTATTTGAAAATGTCAGATATTAGCAAACTAATTTGCCTAAATATATCTATTGTCTTGAAAAATGAAAGTACGTGTATTTTGTGCGATAAACATTGAAAATAAAATTTCTGCTTTAATAAATAGTTCAATCCACATCTTTAATGTCTTTTTCAACTAAAATGATGGTAATCAAGAACACTCCTTGCGAAATTTAAGAATCTATTGTCTCTTTGAGCCTGTTGTAGTATTCATACAACCACCACCTAGATACCCAAAAAGCTGGAGAAACTCAGCGGGTGCAGCAGCATCTAAGGAGCGAAGGAGATAGGCGACGTTTCGGGTCGAGACCCTTCTTCAGACTCCTTAGATGCTGCTGCACCCGCTGAGTTTCTCCAGCTTTTTGTGTCACCCTCGATTCTCCAGCATCTGCAGTTCCTTCTTTAACACCACCTAGATACAGTGGCTTGCAAAAGTTTTCATACCCCTTGAACTTTTCCACATTTTGTCACGTTACAACCACAAACGTAAATGTGTTTTATTGGGATTTTATGTGATAGACCAACACAAAGTGGCGCGTAATTGTGAAGTGGAAGGAAAATGATACATGGTTTTTAAATTTTCTTACAAATAAAAAACTGAAAAGTGTGGTGTGCAAAACATTCAGCCCCCTTTACTCTGATACCCCTAAATAAAATCCAGTGCAACCAATTGCCTTCAGAAGTCACCTAATTAATAAATAGGGTCCACTTGCGTGTAATGTAATCTCAGTATAAATACAGCTGTTCTGTGAAGGCCTCAGAGGTTTGTTAGAGAACATTAGTGAACAAACAGCATCATGAAGCCCAAGGAACATACCAGACAGGTCAGGGATAAAGTTGTGGAGAAGTATAAAGCAGTGTTAGGTTATTGAAAAAAATATCCCAAGCTTTGAACATCTCACGGAGCACTGTTCAATCCATCATCCGAATATGGAAAGAGTATGGCACAACTGCAAACCTACCAAGACATGGCCGTCCACCTAAACTGATAGGCCGGGCAAGGAGAGCATTGATCAGAGAAGCAGCCAAGAGGCCCATGGTAACTCTGGAGGAGCTGCAGAGATCCACAGCTCGGGTGGAAGAATCTGTCCACAGGACAAGTATTAGTCGTGCACTCCTCAAATCTGGCCTTTATGGAAGTGTGGCAAGAAGAAAGCCATTGTTGAAACAAAGCCATAAGAAGTCTCGTTTGCAGTTTGCCACATGCCATGTGGGGGACACAGCAAACATGTGGGGGAAGGTGCTCTGGTCTGATGAGACCAAAATTGAAGTTTTTGGCCTAAATGCAAAACGCTATGTGTGGCAGAAAACTAACACTGCACATCACCCTGAACACACCATCCCCACTGTGAAACATGATGGTGGCAGCATCATGCTGTGGGGATGCTTTTCTTCAGCAGGGACAGGGAAGCTGTTCAGAGTTGATGGGAAGATGGATGGAGCCAAATACAGGGCAATCTTGGAAGAAAACCTGTTAGTCTGCAAAAGACTTGAGACTGGGGCGGAGGTTCACCTTCCAGCAGGACAACGACCCTAAACATACAGCCAGAGCTACAATGGAATGGTTTAGTTCAAAGCATATTCATGTGTTAGAATGGCCCAGTCAAAGTCCAGACCTAAATCCAATTGAGAATCTCTGGCAAGACTTGAACATTGCTGTTCACAGACGCTCTCCATCCAATCTGACTGAGCTTGAGCTATTTTGCAAAGAAGAATGGGCAAACATTTCAGTCTCTAGATGTGCAAAGCTGGTAGAGACATACCCCATAAGACTTGCAGCTGTAATTGCAGCGAAAGGTGGGTCTACAAAGTATTGACTCGGGTGCAGGATACTTTTGCATGCCACACTTTTCAGTTTTTTTTGTAATAAAATTTGGAAACCTTGTATCATTTTCCTTCCACTTCACAATTATGCACCATTTTGTGTTGGCCTATCACATAAAATCCCAATAAAAAACATTTACGTTTGTGGTTGTAACGTGACAAAATGTGGAAAAGTTCAAAGGGTATGAAAACCTTTGCAAGCCACTGTAGCTCAGCTGACCCCAGTGCTGTTTTCATTTGAATTGGCATTTGACTCCCTTTAAGATTACTGATGATCAATTAGTACCACCTTCCACCTATAACAATGCTGTGAAAGTCTCTGCTAAAACGACCTGGTTGTTGGATCGATTTAATAAAGATGGATCAAATTAGATTCTAATTTGAACAAGCTAGAATCCAATATATTGACACCCCCCCCCTCCCCGGCTTCACAATCTGCAACACTTCAAACATGTCTCACACATTTAGATCTTATCTCTGGACTTTGTTCCAGCCAAATCTACACACAAAAACTTTGAGTAACCCAGTGGGTCAGGCAGCATCTCTGGAGAAAAGGAATGGGTGACGTTTTGGGTTGAGACCCTTCTTCAGACAGAGTTGGGGGAAAGGGAAACGAGAGCTACAAAGAGATACAAAACAAATGAATGAACGATATGTAGAAAAGCAACTATGATCAAGGTAAGGTGGAACTCTAGAGCCCACAATGGCACATTGTTGGCTGTGGGGTAGGTAATAACGAGCTAGACGGTGAAACGCAACAGGATGACAATTAAATTAGAATGACAACAAAGGTGGGGGAGGGATGGAGAAAGAGGGGATGCAAGTGTTAATTGAAGTTGGAGAAATCAATATTCATACTGTTGAGTTATAAGCTGCAAGTGAAATATGAGGTGCTGTTCCTCCAATTTGTGTTTGGTCTCATCTGCCTGTCAGTCCAAAGAAGGGTCTTGACCAGAAGTGTCACATATCCTTGTTCTCTAACGCACTTTGTGAGTGTTTAAGGAGGCGGGCACCTTAATGGCTTAAGCCTGCACTTCCATGACGAGTCGTTGATATGCTAGAGATGATTAATCTCAAGCGTTGCTGGGAATCTGGAGAAAAAAGCTTTAAACAAAAAAGCTGTTGAGCTAATTCAGGTTGAAACATTGAAAAACAGGCTGATAATTATATGGAGATTGCACGGCAGTCGGGCCACGACCTGTGACCTGTATGGTTACCACGCAATGCCAACTGGAGTACACATGATGAACTGCATGTAAGCACTTACCATTGTTTCTAGCGTAGCGGGCCCATTAAAAAAGGCCAAAATTATCAATTTTTGCGCGGTAAATAATTATGGAAATCGGTGTAAGCGTGAGAGACATTTATCCTACTTCAGAATTCCTAAAGCGAGGAGAAATTATGGTAGAGAGAAGTGGCAGCTGAAGGGACAACAACAGCTAAAGTGGTTGGCGAGCAATGGCCGTGCATATATCAAGATTGAAAATATTGGCAATTACCGCATTTGCTCACTGCATTTCACCAACAGTAAGGCATTGATAGTGTTTTTTCTTGATTCCTTTGGTATCATAAAAAGTTAAGAAGTGATAAATCTGGCTGCAAAAATTTAACATCGCCCATGGCTCTCAAGTGGGGTTTTTACATACAAAAAGAAAACGCTTCTGAAGCTAAATTTATAATTGAAAAAAAAATCAAAAACCATACGTGGGTTTTGAATTACATTTTACTCAGATGCAACCCAAAGAATGGCATAATTGTTAGCTGTTAATTGGACATAATCAACCTCAGCAAATTGACAACATCTTTGAAAGGGAGTGGGTGTTTGAGCTGTCAGGACATTTTATTATTTGCCAAAATATACATCTCAATAGCACAATGATAGAAAACTTACTTTTCCACACACCACTCGTAAGTCTGGAGATTTTTTTAATGATGAATTTAGCTTCAGAAGCGTTTTCTTTTTGCATGTAAAACCCCACTTCAGAACCATGGCGATTTTAAGACTTTCCAGCCAGATTTATCACTTCTGAAACTTTTTAGATACCAAAGGAATCAAGAAAAAGCACAAATAATGCCTTACTGTTGATGAAATGCAGTGAGCAAATGCGATAATTCCCAATATTTTCAATCTTGATATCTGCACGCTCAATGTCCGCCAACCACTTTAGCTGTTATCCCTTCAGCTCTCGCTTCTCTCTACCATCATTTCTCCTCACTTTTGGAATTCTGAAGCAGGATAAATGTCTCTCACGCTTCCCCCGATTTCCACAATTAATTACAGCACAAAAAATTGCCCATTTCGGCGGTTTTTAACGGGTATGAAAGCAGGTGTTTTATGTATTTACAGTATATGTCGGAAGCTGCCATGTACTCCACATGGATTGAGCTGCTCCGTGCGTCACGCCTTTAGATCCGATGACCCCCTTTTGGATAAGGTTTTTAAGTGGATATGTAACTATGGACCAGGGTTGGATGCAAAACAGCAATGATACATTTGACTTGCAGAATAGCTGTGAGGAGATATGGCTTTATCATGTCACCATCTTTGCATGAAGAATATATTGCTTTCACCGATCTTATCAATACCAAAAATGCAACATTCAGTCAACTTTCAAGGGGACAATTCGAGAGGACTCCTGATGCATTTGAACAGCCAGGGCTGTGATGTTCGCAGCTACAGTCATTTACTTCTTGCTCACTTGTAGGAGATACAAAGACAAAGTTGATTTCGTTCTTTTCTTACGTAATTCATTGAGTGCAGGCAACATCCTATGATCAGCCAAAGTCATATTGAATGGCGGTGTTGGCTCGAAGGGACGAATGGCCTACTCCTGCACCTACTTTTCTTTATTTCTATCCCTTACTGAGGAAGGGTCTCGACCCGAAACGTCACCCATTCCTTCTCTCCAGAGATGATGTCTGTCCCGCTGAGTTACTCCAGCATTTTGTGTTTATCTTCCCTTAATTCAAAGATAGACTCAAAATGCTGGAGTGAAGGAAAGAGTGACGCTAACGGGAACCCATTCCTTTACTCCGCAGATGCCGCCTGACCCGCTGCGTTACTCCAGCGTGCTGTGTCCCTTCGGTGTAAACCAGCATCAGCAGTTCCTTTCTGCACATCCCTTAATTCAATGTTGGAAATTCTTTACCACGAAACCTCTTGCCAGAATAACACATTGTTATTTCAGTCTAAATAGGGTCCCGACCAGAAACGTCCCCAAACATCCCCTCGATAGACACAAGATGCTGGAGTAACTCAGTGGGACAGACAGCATCTCTGGAGAGAAGGAATAGGTGACGTTTCTGGTCGAGACCCTGCATCAGTGTGAGTTACCCCAGCATGTTGTGTCTATCTTCGGTTTAAACCAGCGTCTGCAGTTCCTTCCGACACCATCCATTCCCTCTACCGATGCTGCCTGCCCCACTGAGATCCTCCAGCACCTGCAGTTTCTTGTGTCAGCTATTACATTCTAATTAAGTAGTTATGATAAATCATATGCTTGCATGGTTTTGCAAAGTCGGCTAGATAATCTGACGATTGGGAAAATGAAAGCGTCACCTCCGATTTACCCTGCGGTTTAAAGAGTTGTCAGCTACTCTCTGTCACCATTTTTCGTCCTTTATTTCACAATCTGATTTCTGGTTGGTTGACTTTATCGTCAATCAAATACTGGGTCTTTCCTCAAACGAAAAAAAAGCCACTTCCGCATTAAAGCGTAAAAGGATTTATTTTATTTTCCCCGTTCTAAGTAAGGGAACGTGCAAAGTTCTGGTGTTCGGTGCATGTTGGTTGTAGAGGGAGCTGAATGATGGGGGAATGTGTTGATGGGGCCGTAGTGGAAGCGGGGAAATGCAGCGAGCATGGCAAGAAGCTGGTGTACTTCTGCAAGGGGGAGAAACTGAGAGTTTGCAGCAAATGTGCGATTGTGGGATCGCATCAAGGACACAGTGTGGTCCCGGTAGAAGAGGCGCTGGGTGAACTCAAGGTAAGTCTGAAGAGGGGTCTCGACCCGAAACGTCACCCATTCCTTCTCTCTAGAGATGCTGCCTGTCCCGCTGAGTTACTCCAGCTTTTTTGTGTCTATTTTGTGTCTATCTTCGGAAGCTAAAGTCCTTGTGCACAGTGCGCCTGTGTTGATATTACGTTTCAAATCTTGGAAACGTTGGCAAGTACTTCACGTACAAAGATGAAAGAATGAATTGGCGGTAAAAGTACGAATGAGTTGACAACAGCGAAGAATTCTGACTTGATTTTCTCACACAGTCTGACAGCACGAAAACAGGCCCTTCGGCCCAACTTGCCCATGCCGACCAATATGTCCCATCTACACTAGTCCGACCTGCCCATGTTTGGCCCATATCCCTCTAAACCTTTCCTATCCATGAACGTGTTCAAAAGTTTTTTTTAATGTTGTTACAGTATTTGCATCAACTACCACTGCCAGCTCGTTCCATATACCCAACCATATATCTCAGTGAGAAAGTTGCCCCTCAAGTTCCTATATTTGATGATACTGGGCAGGTATTCCCTGAAGTTTAGAAGGATGAGGGGACCTCATTGAAACTTACCGAATAGTGACAGGCTTGTATAGAGTGGATGTGGAGAGGATGTTTCCACTAGTGGGAGAGTCTAGGACTAGAGGTCATAGCCTCAGAATTAAAGGACGTTCCTTTAGGAAAGAAAAAACGAGAAATGTCTTTAGTTAGATGGTGGTGAATCTGTGGAATTATTTGCTACAAAAGCCTGTGGGAGCTGTCAATGGACATGTTTAAGGCAGAGATAGATAGATTCTTGATTAGAATGGGTGTCAGGGGTTATGGGGAGAAGGCAGGAGATGGTGTTAGGGAAAGATAGATCATCCATGATTGAACTGGTCACAGTTTTCAGACTCCTGTACTTTCTTCCTGATGGCAGGAATGAAATAGGAGGGTGCAAAGGTGGTGTGAGTCCTTTATAATTCTCAGCATTGTGGTGCACCAGTTCCATGGACAAAGTCCAATGTCCACAATGAGGTAGAGGTGAATTAAGCCGACCTCTAGCTTATGGAAGGACTGTTCAGAAGCCTAATAATAGAGGGGAAGAAGATGTTCCATAGTCTGGTGGTTCGTGCTTTCAATCTTCTGTAAGTTTTTCCAGTATAGAGCAGGGAGAAGAAGGAATAACTGGAGTGGGATAAGTCTTTGTAATGATGGCTGGTTTTTCATGGCAGTGTGAAGTGTAGATGGAGTCCATGGTGAAAAGTCTGGTCTCTATGATGGAGTGGGGCGGGTGGTGTTGGGCGAAGCTGTTCCCAAACCAAGTTATGATGCAACCGAACAGTATACTTTATATGGTGCATCTGTCGAAGTTTGCAAGAGTCAATGGAGACATGGCGAGTTTCTTCAGTCTCCTGAGGAAGTGGAGGCATTAGCTGCCTTCTTAGCTGTCACATCATATTGTTGCTTCACAACAGATGGTAATCAAGGGTCACAAAGCAGTCATCCCAATTGCCCTACGGGACAAATATTTTGATGCCGTCCACAGGGGTCACCCCGGCATGCAAGCAACCATACTCCAATTAAAGAGCATGTTTTTCTGGCCCGGAATGCAAGCTTGTTTTAGGCACCAGTCACCCTCTGTATAAAAACATTATCCCATACATCTCCTTTAAACTATTTCTCCTCTCACCTTAAAACTATACCCTCTAGTCCTTGACATTTGTACCTTGTGGGGAAAAGGTTCAGAGTGTCTACCCTATCTAGCCTTTCATAATTTTATATACGTCAATCAGATCTCATCACAACTTCTGTTGTTCCAGAGAAAACAATCTAAGTTTGTCCTACCCCATCCTTGCAGCTAACACTCCTTTATCTAGATATCATTTTGGTAAACGTCTTTTGCATTTGGTCCTCTACAGCCTCCACATCCGTCCTGTAATGGGGTGACCAGAACTGCACGCAATATTCCAAATGTGGCCTAACCAAAGTCTTATCGAGCTGTATTGTAACTTCCTGACTCTTCTATTCAATGCCCCAACCGGCGAAGGCAAGCATACCATGCGCCTTCTTTGCCATCAATTGTCTACCTTCTCCTTACATTTGACTTCCCAAAGTGCACACCTCCCACTGGCTTTTAATGATGGTATCCTTGCAAGAATTTGAGGTGAAAAATTAAATTATCATCTCTGGAAAGGCAGCTCAGGGATGTGGGAAATGTGACTACCTTCAACTCAGCAGCAAATTATGAGGTTCATATATGCTTAAAAGAAGGCCTAACATTTAGATGTGGGCTTGTAATTGGAAAATTGCAGCAAACCAGTGAATGCCCATCAACAACGAGGGAAAGATTAACACCCTGATCATCGAGATGTAGAAACAAGGAGCTGCTGATGCTGGTTTACAAAAAAAGACACAGTGCTGGTGTAACTCAGTGGGTCAGGCCACATCTCAGGAGAACATATCTCAGGAGAAACTAAACTAAACATGGCTAATGACGATAAATCACAGGAGCATGCCTTGAGCCTTCCGAGGATGCTCCCATGATAATGTTTAGCAATCAAGAACAGTATATTGATCAAGCGAGGGTGAAAGTCTATATCTTATAATCAGTATATGTTAATATCATGTATTTAGATATTAGAAAGTGTTATTTAGAAAGTATTCAAAAGCTCCATCATGACTTCCTGCCTCTTATACTCAAAGCTCCAACCAATGAGTGAACATACCACATGCCTTCTTTATTGCTCTATCTACTTGCTAAGCCACTCTCGGGGAGCTATGGACCTCAAGATCCCTCTGTACATTCTAGTGCCTGAGCCACTTACGCGACCTTTACAGGTGACTGCCGTCACCCGTGATAGGTCGCCAAAATTTTCAACATGTGACGAGAAAGACGCTTCGACTCTTTGGAAACCTCTCACGACCAAAGGAGACCTCTCACACCCATACAGGCTGTATGGTCGTGAGAGATCTCCTATGGTCGTGAGAGGTCACCCGCGACATGTCGCTAGGGGTCACCTGTATAGTCGTGAGAGGTCTCCAAAGAGTCGTAGCGTCTTTCTGGTCGCCGCTGAATTTTCAAAATGCTGAAAATCTCGACAACCTATGACGAGTGCCGGCAGTCGCCTGTAAAGGTTGCGTAAGTGGGACGGGGCCTTAACTCGGTTAAGCATCTTGCCATCAACCATATACCTTTCTCTAACATTCTACTTCCTGAAGCGCAGCATCGCACACTTGTTCGGATTAAACCTCATCTGCCATTTAACCGCCCATTTCTGTAGTTGATCTCTATCCTGCTGCATACTTTGATAGCTGTACTCACAGTCCGCAACTCCAGCAATCCTGGTGTCGTCTGCAGACTTACTAACTAACCCATCTACCACGTCCAATTTGCTTATATACAGGGCGGCACGGTGGTGCAGTGGTAGAGTTGCTGCCTTACAGCGCCAGTGACCCGGATTTGATCCTGACTATGGGTGTTTGTCTGTACAGAGTTTTTAATGTTCTTTCCGTGACCTGCATGGGTTTTCCCCGGGAAATCCAGTTTCCATGCACACTCCAAGGACATACAGGTTTGTAGGTTAATTGGCTTGGTAAAATTGTAAATTGTCCATGTTGTATGTAGGATAGTGTTAATGTGCGGGGATCGCTGGTCGGCACGGACCTGGTGGACCAAGGGGCCTGTTTCCACACTGTATCTCCAAAGAAAACTGACCTTCACAAGCAGCAGAGGTCGTGGCACTGATCCCGCTGAACTCCACCCTTCACAGCCTTGCGTAAATGGCAATTCATCTCTGCAGTTGGAACCTTGCCTTCTGGTGGGAAGAGGTCAGATGGCCCTGAGATGAGATGAAATCAAGGCCTTTATGAGTTCCTTGGTACTTTGTAACATGCTGATGACTCAACATGATCCAGCAGTCAATCTGAGCCTGGTTTTCATGTATTGTCTCTGACACCTTCAATGTATTTAATGGTGGCGCTCGCCCTTCCCACAAAAAAATCAATTTAATTATTTTTTGGTTAATAATCAGGACTTGCTATCTGCACGCTCAAAGGACTTGGAATCCAAGAGTTTGGAACAGAGTTTAAGACTGGAGGAGATTGACCGAAATGTGACAACAGCCAAGGTGAGTAGTTCTGTGGAAATAGTCTCTCTCACACCTTAGTACATAATCCAAGTCGTCCAACCTTCACATTGACCCCAGCGAATGAGTGTTAACATGAATGTTTTATTGTAGGAAATACGTTACAGTTGAATTTCTAATTTTTTGATAATAGTCACACTGAACAATTATTAAGAACTAGAATTTAGCTGAAGAGGCTCCACTTTTCCATTACGGCTGCTCCTCGACCTACGATGGGGTCTGTTGAGTAAGTCACACCTACTCACAGATCTGGTACAACAATATTTCTTGAGTAACGTATACAACACAGTACAGCATGTTACTCCTACCGTGCAGCAGTACTGACTGGCAGCACATGTCGGGTTGCGATAATATGAATGGTGCGGTAGTAGGCGGAGCTTATAATAATAAAGCACTTTACTGCATTGGTTAGTAAGTAAAGTAACCAATCTACATCTTTCCTTGTAAGAATAAAAAGTGAAACATATCTACAATAAAGTGATATATATGTATAAGCATGTTACTAGGTACTGACCGATTAATAATGTAACCGAAACGCTAATAGCGCATACAGGGAAGTACAGATGGCTCAAACAAAGTCCCTTCACCGGCGAGAAAGCTGGGCTCCCGTGCGACGGGACCCGGGGGACAAACACGGCGAGCGGGGCACCAAGCGTGATGGTGAGGGAGCTGGAGACACAACCAGGTCACGAGGGAAGAGAAAATCCGTCAGTAGATGGGTAGATTGGACGCGTTGCATCAGGATATGAGACAGCAGGACGTGGTTCCTTCACAGGAAGGATATGTTGACGGTTGCGTCTGTAGATCCCTCCGTCTGCACTCACCAGGTATGAGTGCGGCTCTTTTGCGGGACTGTGGATGAAACTCAAACGCCAGAGCCCTTGTTGGTTTGAAGGCGAACGACTTGGCCACTGGAGAGAGGTGTAAGTAGTTTGCTGAACGTATCGAAAAATTGCTTTTGGGTATCACGTTTCAGTTGGAGCTGTTTCTGGATGCCAAACGGTGAACAAACCTGTGGTGCAGTAATTGTTGGGGCACAGGAAGTGCAGCATGGGTCTGCCGGGACATCAGGCGTTGGGCAGGAGACCCCAGTATTGGGTCATTGGCGATGTTTCTCAGGTTGAGCAGGTCCAGGTAGACGTCGGTGTGAGGACTCCATCAATTGCTCGGTGCTCCAGACAGCCCGTTCTGCAAGTCCGTTTGATTGTGGGAATTCTGGACTGCTGCTGACATGGCGAAAATCCCATCGTTGAACAAAGTTTTTAAAACACTGGCTAGTGAACTGTCTGCCGTTATCTGACAAGAGGCGTGCGGGGGCACCGTGTACGGCTAAATGGCAGGCCAGCTTTTGGATTACTGCACCGGATGTTGGGCTTTGGAGCAGGTCGATTTAGAACCAGCCCGAATATGAGTCAACGAGAACCAGATACTGTTTGCCATGCCCCTCAAATATGTCAATAGCAAGCGTGGTCCAACAGGAATGAGGGGGAACAGGATGTGAGAGCAGGGGCTGCTTCTGTTGGTGTGGCATCAGGCTGTTGCAGATAGCCCAGGCTTGAAATTTCTCGCACACGAATTTGGTCATTCTGGGCCAGAAAAACATGCTCTTTGCTCGGAGTATGGTTGCTTGCATGCCGGGATGACCCCTGTGGACATAGAAAGATAGAAACATAGAAAATAGGTGCAGGAGGAGGTCATTTGGCCCTTCGAGCCAGCACCGCCATTCATTGTGATCATGGCTGATCGTACGCTATCAATAACCCGTGCCTGCCTTCTCCCCATGTCCCTTGACTCCACGCCACTCCCTTGAGCCCCTAGAGCTCGATCCAACTCGCTCTTAAATCCATCCAGTGATTTGGCCTCCACTGCCCTCTGTGGCAGGGAATTCCATAAATTCACAACTCTCTGGGTAAAAAAGTTTTTTCTCACCTCAGTCTTAAATGACCTCCCCGTTATTCTAAGACTGTGGCCCCAGGTTCTGGACTCACCCAACATTGGGAACATTTTTCCTGCATCTAGCTTGTCCAGTCCTTTTATAATTTTATATGTTTCTATAAGATCCCCCCTCATCCTTCTAAACTCCAGTGAATACAAGCCTAGTCTTTTCAATCTTTCCTCATATGACAGTCCCGCCATCCCAGGGATCAATCTCGTGAACCTACGCTGCACTGCCTCAATCACAAGGATGCACTGCCTCAATCACAAGGGTGTCCTTCCTCTAATTAGGAGACCAAAATTGTACACAATACTCCAAATGTGGTCTCACCAGAGCCCTATACAACTGCAGAAGAACCTCTTTACTCCTGTACCGAAACCCTCTTGTTATGAAGTCCAACATTCCATTAGCTTTCTTCACTGCCTGCTGTACCTGCACGCCAACCTTCAGTGATTGGTGTACAAGGACACCCAGGACAGCATCAAAATATTTGTCCCATAGGGTAGCTGGGACGACTGCTTTGTGACCTTTGATTATGACACCGTTCTGCAGCACCAGTTTGTGGCGGACCAGGTAGTATGGGCGAATAGGAACTGGCGCGCAATATTGTTTATCCAGCCAGCCACGACAGATGACTGAAGAAAGTAGCTGCAAAGTTTATCTGCAGCCGTATGCTCTGCCACGTCACTCAGGCACTCTGTAGGTACATACGACACCATCATTACTGTGAACTGGTCATTTTTAGACGGCTGTTGTTCACAGGTTGGTCATGGGGCTTTTGATAGCGTGTCAGCCAGATGAATGTCCTTGCCCCTTTTGTAGACTAGGGCGAAATCGAAACTCTGTAACTGCATCATCATCTGTTGCAGGCGAGCGGGAGCAGCATGAATGGTTTCATTCAGAATGGTGACCAACAGTTGGTGGTCTGTTTCAACAACCACGGACTTCCCAAAAATAAAGTCCTTGAATTTTGTGCAGGCAAAAACCACAGCTAGTAATTCCTTTTCGATCTGGGCCAGGCACGTGCCGTGAGTAATTACTCAAAGTAGGCAGTCAGTCGGCTTTTAAAAAAAAATTTAAACCGCGCAGAGCGGGCGCCGGCAGAAGGCGCTGAGGTGGCGGCCGGTTCCGCTGTCCGGCCCAGCGGCCGCTCACAGCCACCCGAGCAACTTCTATCTCCCCCCCCCCCCCCCCCCCGCCTCAATGCGATGGCTCGGTGCAAGGAGCGTCACAAGTGGCATGATCCCGATCCCCTCCTTCACAACATTCGTGCCCTCCCCGCAACTTTACCCCGAGCCAGACTCCCCAAACACTGTGAAAGGAACTCTTTCCCCCGACCCCACACCGCGGGAAATACAGTATTTAAAACCATCAAGCACCAAGAAATGTACTTACCACATTATCGGTACACAAACTCCATTCTTCTCTCTTTGTTTCCTAAGATACACTTCAGATAATGGCAATCCATATTTGAAAACTTCGGCAAGAAAATAGTGCTGCGCATGCGCAGTAGGCTGCTGCGCCTGCGCAGTGCTGCAAAGGCAGAATTTCTGCTGCTTCAGCCCCGCCTGAAATTGACGGCTTGAAGCAGCGCTGACGGCACATGGGCTGCACAGACGTTCAAAGGTTACAAGTGCTGCGGTTGAAAGGCACGGAGAATTATGCCTACCTAAGAGATTGATCTCTTAGATAGGCATAATTCGCCCATACCTTTACTATTTATATTTAGTAATTACCATTTTATAGTTTAAGTCAGGATAGGCAGTGCCTACCTTGCCGACCCTGGTGGCACGTGCCTGATCTGGGCGTATCGATGTTCAGTCTTAGACAAGGTACAGGAGGTGTAAGCAATAGGCCTTCAGACGGAATTCTGTTGGCAAGCAGCTCCAAGTCCATATTGGGAGGTATCACATGTGAATGTCACTGGTAGGTTTAAATCAAACATAAGCGAGGGTAGGGGCACTGGACAATTGTAATTTAAGATTTCAAAAGCTTTCTGGTGTTGTGGGTACCAAGACCATGCAGTGTCCTTTGTGAGTCAGTTGTCGCAAGGGGGCAGATATTTTGCTGAGGTTGGGTATGAATTTCCCCAAGTAGTTAACGATTCACAGGAATCTCTGCAAGCTTGTCATGTCAGTGGGAACTGGCATATCATTGATGGCAATGGTCTTGGAGGGATCAGGTCTGAGGCCGTAAGTGGTGAATACTGGACCTCCTTGATGCAGAATCAACACTTAAGATGGTTGAGCTTGAGGTGGATGTCTTTCGCATGGTCCAGTATTTTTTTTTAATTGGCATCATGTTCAGCCATGTTGCGTCCATCAACGAGAATGTCATCAACAATGATGGCACAAGCATACACTGCAAATAATTGTTCCATTGTACGCTGGAATACTTTGTTGATGCCAAGGGGCATCAGCAGAAATTTGTAACTGCCAAAGGGGGTGCCGAATGTGGTGAGTTTTGATGAGTCAGGGTCCAGCAGGATCTGCCAGATCAAGCTTTTGGCTTCCAGAACAGAAAACACTGAGGCACTGCCCAGCTGAGCAGCAACATCCTCCACCATGCACATCGGGTAGGGCGGGCGTTTGATCGCTGTGTTCAGGTCTCTGGGGTTGATACAAATTAATATTTCTGCTTTGTTTTTCTTTGTTGTGACCACCATGGTGGAAACCCAGTCGGATGGGTTGGTGACCGTGGCAATGACACCCAGGGACACCATCCGCTGGAGCTCATTGTGTACTCTGTCACGCATAGCATGTGGAATGCGGTGTGGTGCTCGTACCACAGGTAAGACATTTGCAGCGGTGACGATGTTGTATTTGATGGGTAGCTTCCCAAGCTTATCGTCAAAATGTTCCTTGTAGTGGACATGGGCAGGAGATATTTGCCCCTCCCATTGGCTAACAAAGGGGCCGATGTGTTTACAATACGTTCGGCATTTTTGAGCCGTGTAAATTCGGATAATGACATGACATTACATTTGACCCCGGTGTCGATCTTTTCAACAGTAATGGTTTTGTTGACAGAAAGCGAGGCTTCAGGGTCGAGGTGCTTGTTAGTGGAATCAACCAGGGAGTGTATGTTATATATGCATCATATATATTTTTCATGAATATATATGTGTTTATATATGTATAAGAAACTAGACAAATATATATGTGTGTTTGTTATATAAGTATATGCATCTATATCACATTTATATATGTGTGTATAAAAATATATTTGTTTATATATTATATCTATATTACAAAAAGTAATCGACAGCTTCCTGGTGTTCTGTATATTGATTTTAGAAAAAAGCGGTGTCACTTACGGCTGTGATTTTTGGCCATCTTACTCAGAGTCCCCCTCCACTGCGCATGACAAGAGGATATTTCCCATTGATGAAGAATAAAAGAGTGTTTAAAAAATGTTGAGATTCTCTCTCCTGAAGGCCATGGCCCTTCCTGAGGGACTATAAAACCTGGAAGTGTTGAGTGCCTCAGTCAGTCTCTGCAAGATGGGGGAGTGAGAGGGTCACGTCTCTCAGTCTGAGCTGTGAATAACATTGAACACATATCTACTAAACCGTGAGAGGTTTTATTGACCTGTCAGTACCCTTAATGTGGTTTGAAAATATAGTTTGGAAATGCTAAAGCTGTGTTGCCTTTGGTTTGGAAATGCTAAAGCTGTGTTGCCTTCGGTTTGGAAATGCTAAAGCTGTGTTGCCTTTGGTTCGGAAATGCTAAAGCTGTGTTGCCTAATTAAAGTTGCCTTGCCTTCTATATAATTAAAAGTCTAATCTTCCACTTCATGTTTGCACTTTATATTGATTTTAGAAAAAATGCTACCACATACGGCTCTCTCACACCTTAGTACATCTTACTCAGAGTCCCCCTCCGCTCATGAGGTGCTGAGGATTTTTCCATTGATGAAAAATAAAATAGTTATTATTGTTTAAAAAATGTTGAGATTCTCTCTCCTGTCAATCATGCCTTGAAGGCCACGCTCCTTCTGGTGAGGGGGGGGGGGAGTGACTATAAAACCCAGGAGTGTGGGCGTGGCTCAGTCTCTGCAAGATGGAGGAGGGAGAGGTCACGACTCGCTGTCTTTCGTGGACTTGCACCCTGCTTGAAATGGTATGAAACTGCACTTGAATTTAATGGTCTTGCACCCTACTTGAAATGGAATTTCAAGGAATAGCCGTGAGTCAACTGCCAGCCCACCAGCCGTGAGTGAGTGAGCTGCCAGCACAACAGGCTTGAGTGACTGAGCCGCCAGCCCAAGAATCCATTTGGGCCACAATGTTCATACGAGCCCTCTGGAAACCAGTCCCTTCAGCCCACAACACCCATACTAGTGCTCCAGAAAGCCCCCCCCCCCCCCCCCACTGGCCACCAGTATTGGAATTGGTGGAGAGGTGGAATATTGCGCCTTAGTCTAGTATATATATAAATATAAATATCCCACTTAGTCTAGTATATATATAAATATAATTGCCTTTATGGGTGCATACAAGCAGTTGTGAACACTGGGTTAAATGAATTACAGAGTGCAAGCTTAATACAAAACTCAATTCAAACACAGGACATGAGCCATTTAAAAAGAAAAATGTGAAAAACATTTAACAACATGCAAAATGTTCCCCCGCAACTATGATTACACTGCGAGAGGCATAACTGAAGTCTGTTCGGAGTTACTGAAATGGCGGAAGTTACGCTCCGTTGCGTACTACATGTCAGTCCATTGGCTTTTGCAGGAGTGGACCATCATGCTGCGCTCTAAGATCTTTTGTTGTGATCCAGAACTGCAGGAGCAAAGTTGAAACGCTCTGCTCATTTGATAGCTTCGGGGCCAGCAATGTTGAGAAGTATAGCGGCAGGGTGTTCTGGTGGAACGTTGCGATGAGCAGCGTGGATGTAATGGTTGAAATCACGCTCGAAATCCCGCCAACGTTCAGCGAGGTCTGAGTCAAAAATCAGGTTTACGGAATGAGTTGGCCATAGCAACACAAGAAAAGGGACAAAACGAGTGAAATAAAACACTGGTAATAAATTAAAAACCGATATACTTAAACTCGGAGTGGGTTGACCACGTCTGACACCATGTTGAGTAAGTCACACATACTCACAGATCTGGTACAACAATATTTATTGAGTAACGTATACAACACACTACAGCATGTTACTCCTACCGTGTAGCAGTACTGACTCGCAGCACATGTCGGATTGCGATAATATGAATGGTGTGGTAGTAGGCGGAGCTTATAATAATAAAGCACTGCGTTGGTTAGTAAGTAAAGTAACCAATCTAGAAGGTTACGTTCTGATAAGCCCATCGTAAATCGAAAATATCGTATGTCGAAAACAATTTGATCACGTGACCGGAAGTGAGCTGCGGCTCGCTGTCGTTGCCCAGCGTTTGCACCATCGTAAAGTCGAAATATCGTGAGTCGAAGCATCGTAAATCGGGGAGCATCTGTATTGAGGAGCACTTAAGTATTAAGTGTATTCTTCCTCTTGCCCCTAGCTCAGATCAACAGAAGCTAGGGATGGAAACTTTGCTCTCTGCCCTTGCAGACCAACACCATGGCACTTGTGGAGAGTGAGAGATCAGGTCAATTGGCTCCCAACTGCTCGGATTGTGCTTAACCTGGTAATTTATCGATTCTTTCACCAGGAGGAGATTGAGATGCTCCAGCATCAGGTGGGAAATGATTTTGCTGCTTTGCGGAATTTCCTGGATGCGGAGGAGAAGGCTTTGATGGAGGAGATAGCCGCTGAGGCACAGGGGACCTTGGAAGAGCTGGACAGATTGAAGTCGGAATGCTTGCAGAGGATGGGAAGCCTGAAGAGGCTGGCAGAGCCCTTGAACTCAACACTGCAGACTGACAACCTGAGAGAAATTCTGAAGGTCTGCAATGTCCTGGGCTGACGACAGTTACCAGTTTCCTCTGCTCCCTTAATTCAAGCAAAAAAAGAAGCACAATGTTTTATGATCCTTTCTGCTGCTGTTGTTTCCTTTAGTGTCAGGCATTGCTTAGTTTTGTTTAGAGGTACAACGTGGAAACAGACCTTTCGGCCCATTGACTCCGCACCAACCAGTGATCCCCGCACACTAACATTATCCTACAAACACAAGAGACAATTTACAATTTTACCAATCCAATTGGAAACATTTATTCCAGTTCCTTCATTTAGTTTAGTTAAGTTTATTATTGTCATATGTACCGAGTAACAGTGAAAAGCTTTTGTTTGCACGCTAACAAGTCAAAGAATGAATGTTTATGAATGAATGAATTAATACGTTTATTGGCCAAGAATTCACATACAACAAATTTGCCTTTGTGCTCCGCCCGCAAGTGACAACATGACATACAGCATTTAGTGCAAAGATACAACATTGCAGTCTGATAAAGTCAGATTAAAGATAGTCAAAGTTCTCCAATGAGATAGATGGGAGGTCAGGATCTCACTTGAAGAGAGGACCATTCAGTTTCCTGAGAACAGCTGGAAAGAAACTGTCCATCCTGCTTGTGGGTGTGCGTTTTCAAACTTCTGTATCTCCTGCCTGATAGGAGAGGGGAGTGACCGGGGTGAGATTGGTCCTGGATTATGCTGGTGGCCCTGGCGAGGCAATGTGAAGTGTTAATAATAACGTTTAATAACTTGATATATTGCCTAACTAAGAATACCATATAACCATATAACAAATAAGGCCCTCTCGGCCCTTCCAGTCTGTGCCGAACATTTATTTTCCCCTAGTCCCATCTACCTGCACTCAGACCATACTCCTCCATTCCCTTCCCGTCCATATACCTATCCACTTTACTTTTAAATGACCTTCCATGTTTTGGGATGCATATAGCACCGCCATTCAATGTGATCATGGCTGATCATCCCCAATCAGTACCCCGTTCCTGCCTTCTCCCCCTATTCCCTGACTCTGCTATTTTTAAAAAACCTATATAGATCTCTAACCATATAACCATATAACCATATAACAATTACAGCACCAAAACAGGTCTTCTCGGCCCTTCCGGTCCGTGCCGACCATTTATTTTCCCCTAGTCCCATCTACCTGCACTCAGACCATACCCCTCCATTCCCTTCCCGTCCATATACCTATCCACTTTACTTTTAAATGTTAAAATCGATCCTGCCTCCACCACTTCTGCTGGAAGCTCATTCCACACAGCCACCACTCTCTGAGTAAAGAAGTTCCCCCTCATGTTACCCCTATACTTCTGTCCCTTAATTCCCATGTCATGCCCTTGTGGAATGTTGTGGAAGGGCTGCGGCCACATGGAGTTCTGTGATTCAAGGTGAAAACAGTCCCAGCCTCTGATCAGTGAGAGATTTCTTTAGAGATTAAAGAGGTACAGTGTGGAAACTGGCCCTTCTGCCCTCCGAGTACAGGTTGACCAGCGATCACCCCGTACACTAGCACTATCCCACAGACTAGGAACAATTTAGAGAAACGTTACAATTAACGTACAAACCTGTACGTCTTTGGTTTGTGAGAGGAAACTCCGGAACGCCCGTAGAAAACCCACGCAGTCACAGGCAGAAGGCACAAACTCGTTACGGACAGCACCTGTTGTAACTAGCACTGTAAGGCAGCAACTCTACCGCTGCGCCACTGTGCCACCCAGAGATAGGAAATAAAATACATTTGTCCCAGCTGGAATTATCCTCCAGCATCTTTGAAACACCAGGAACAGGGGGTCTTATAGTCTCTCGTCAATGAGAAATTATTTTCATCAATTTGAAGCTAAATCTAAGTGCAGTTCTGATCCATTGACACGTTGCACGATGTACTATATACAATACTATGTGTCGGAAGGAACTGCAGATGTTGGTTTAAACCAAAGATAGACACAAAATGCTGGAGTAACTCAGTGGAACAGGCAGTATCTCTGGAGAGAAGGAATGGGTGACATTTCAGGTCGGGACCCTTCTTCAGACATAGTATACACAATGCTATGTTTTTTCAATGTTTTTCCCATTAGTCAAGCAGTGTCAAGCTGTGCTTTGGAGAGCTCCCAGTATCCATGGGGATGGGTTGACTGAAAAGGACTTGTCAGGGAGTGGTACATTCAGCAAACCTTTTAATATTTCATTCCAACTTCTCAAATAATTGTGGGTTTTTTTCTGTTTCAGGTGCTGAACACTACCTCTGATGGGTGAGAATAAAATATATCCTCTGCATTTAGTTGCCTCTCAATCACTTTCTCATATTTTGTATATTTTGTAGCTCTGTCCATTATATGCTTTCCTTTGTATATTTGTTTCTTTCTACTTGTCTATTTCCCCTTTTCCCCTTTATCTCTCCCTTTCCCCCATCTCCTCCTCCTCTTCCCCTCCCCCCTTCCCCCCTCTCCTTCCCCTCCCCACCTTTCCCCCCTCTTCCCCCCCCCCCCCTCTCTCCCTCTCCCACTATCTCCCTCAAATGTTTGTCTTACTTTGATCCTGTTCACTTGAATATGACAGGCTGATCATCTCTTTACAGATCCGACTGTTGTGAAACTATGAATGACCCCATTATCCGGTTTAAGGGTGAGAGATTTCACAGCCCGCTGCAGTACAGGGTTTGGAAGAAGATGTTTCAAGTAATTCAGACAGGTGACTGAATGGTTTTTAACCCCTCTTGTCCTTAGTGACCACCCTGAAACCTTTCGCTAACATAGGTTTCGTTGTTGCGATCTACAGATTGCGACGAAATAGCCTTTAAAACTCATGGTGCACGACAAATGAGAGCAAATTGAGGATAATTCGGGCAAAGGAAGGCGCAAGAGGATAATGTTTTAATTTCAAATTTGCACTGCCAACCCTCCATACCGAAGATTGGATAACATAAAGTCACAGGGGGAATCATGTTCATAAGATATAGGAGCAGAAATAAGCCATTTGGCCCCACAAATATACTCCGCCATTCAATCATGGCGGAAATATCTTGCCCTCTCAACCCTTCTCCACGTTACCTTTTACACCGTTTCTAATCAAGCACCTATCAATCTCTGCTTTAAAATCCCCAAAACGTGGCCTCCACATCCGTCAGATTCCACAGATTCACTGCCATCTGGATTTTAAAAAAAATCCTCAACTCTTTTACGACACATACTTTAGATTAGATGAACCGCAGATACACGCCACACTGTATATTTTGCTTCTCGTCTGGCTCGGCGAACAAACCTGCTCAGGTGGACGGAACCTACCCCGCCCACTCATACACAATGGCTGACAGATATTATATCCTGCCTAAAGCTCGAGAAAATCAGGTACTCACTTCAACATTCAAACGGAAGGTTTCAGAAAGCGTGGGGACCTTTTTTAAATGTATTCCAGACTTTGTAAATTCTTGATCATCAAGTACAGTTTAACAGATTAACAGTCTACCCATTCACTTATCGTGGATTATTGTTGTGACAGGTTGATATTTGCATATGCTCACTGGCAGGGAGGGGTTATTTTTGGTATCTCGTTTTATTTTGTTATGTCCTGAAAACTAAATTAAAAAGATTTTGATTAAAAAAAAATACATACTTTTATTCTGAGGCTGTGCCCTCAGGTCCTAGACTGTCCCACTAGTGGAAACATTCACTCCATATGCACTCTATCCAGTCCTTTCATTATTCAGTAAGTTACATTGAGATCCCCCATCAATATTCTAAATTTCAGCGAGCTCAGGCCCAGATCCATCAAACGTTCACCATGCCCATCATCCCCAGGATCATTCTGGACCCTCTCCAACACCAGCACATCCCTACTCGGGTATGGGGCCCAAAACAGCTCACAATACTCCACATGCAGTCTATGTCCTATGAAGCCTTGGCATAAAATGCCTGCGTTTGCAATGTAGTCCTCTCGAAATGAATTTAGCATTGCATTTGCCTTCCTCACTACCGATTCAACTTACAAATTAACCGTTTGGGAATTCCCCACAAGCACTCCCAAGTCCCTGTGCACCTCTGATTTCTGAATCCTCTCTCCATTTAGAAAATAGTCTATGCCTTTATTCTTATTACCAAAATGCATGACTACACACCTTGCTGTATTCCATCTGCCACTTCTTTGCCCAATCTCCCAACCTGTCCAAGTGCTTCTGCAGACTTCCTGCCTCCTCTACAATACCTGCTTCTCCACCTATCTTTGTATAATTTGCAACCGTGGCCTCGATGCCACAGTCACTTCATTCTTCCCTTAAAATATTTATTTCTCATGATGAAAAGATCATGAAAAGAATCATTGTAACATTGCATCATTTCAAATTCCAGTGGGTGAAATACACTCCTTTGACGATGGCCTTTTTCAAAAATCCCAATGTTTATTTTATGGTGGCAAGGAACTGCAGATGCTGGAACCTTGAGCAAAGCACAAAGTGCTGGTGTTACTCAGCACCTTTGGAGGTGGAGGGTATGGATCGGTGACACTTTAGGTCAAGGCCCTTCCTGATGTGATCTGTTGTGTTTTGTTTCTTCAGTGGCTGAACCTTTCACCTTTGATCCTTTGACTGCACATCCATATCTTGAAGTCTCGACAAACCAGCGGTCCGTGACTCCACGTTGTGAAGCTTTGCCAGTTGCTTATGCAGATGATCGATTCGACACCTCTCTGTGTGTCCTTGGCAATGAGCCACTCTCTACGGGAAAGCGCTACTGGGAAGTGAGCGTCAGAAACAGCGCCAAGTGGGATCTCGGCGTTGCCTACAGCTCTATACCTCGTCACGGTGATCTCATGTACAAGCCCAGCAGAGGTATCTGGTGCTTGACATTGCGAGAAGGCTGTATCTATCAAGCCTGTGATGAGCTTGACATTGAGCTGCATATCCAGCACAAGCCTAGTCGAATTGGTATCTACGTGGACTACGAGGGCGGTGTAGTATTGTTTTTGAATGCTGAGACCATGCAAATGATTCATGTTTTCCGAGCATCTTTCACAGAACAGCTTCTGCCTCTGTATAGCCCGTGCATCGTGGAGAAGTCCTCGAATGAACAGCGACTCACCATTTTCAAATTAATTTTGTAATGTCACTAAAGGCAGTGTTAATGTTTGTGCAGAGGGACTCGCTGCTCATTGTTGGTATGTATTGACTCCATTTATAACTGGGAAGAAATAAAGCTCAGTTACAATTTTGTTCATTCTTGCTCATTTGTTAGTTCATTTCCCTCTTTATTAATACTGCAGTCATTACTATAATCATAATCATACTTTATTAGCCAAGTATGTTTTGCAACATACGAGGAATTCAATTTGCCATACAGTCATACAATTAATAAAAGCAACAAAATACACAAAATACATTTGTACATAAACATCCACCACAGTAACTTCACATTCCTCACTGTAATGGAAGGCGAAAAAAAGTTTGATTTTATCCTTTCTTTGTACTCCCGTGGTCGGGGGCCTCGAACCTTCTGTTGACGGGGCGATCTTGACTCCCGTAGGCGGCGGTCAGGTCCTCCCCATCAGGGCGACCAAGCTCCTGCATCTGGGGATGTCAGCTCCCCTGCGCCGGGTGATTGACCCCGGGTCGGGGCTGGTCGAACCTTTTGCGTCGTTTGGAGCTTCCCGACAACGGTCTCTACCCGAGACTGCGAGCTCCTCAATGGTGAAATCCGCAGACCGTGGTTGGAGCATCAATCCTTTGCAAGGGATCGGCTCTGATGGTAAGTCCACCTCCCCGCAGTAGGGCTCAAAGTCTGTCCTGAGCAAGGCCTTCAGCTCCATGATGTTAGCCCACAGAGCTACCGGAGATACGATCTGGAAAACAATCATATTTCTGGCAAGGTAAGAAATTGAAAAAAAGTTTCCCCCAAACAAAACAAACCAGAGAACATTAACACAAACTTTTAAAACACACTTAAAATAAAAAAAAGACGAAGACAGACAGACTGTTGGCGAGGCTGCCATCGTGCGGCGCCCCCTGGCGGTAGTACATGACCAAGAATATATCATTTTCCCTCGTGCACTTTACTAGTTTTCATGCAAATAATACCTTACAGTGCCAGAGTCCCGGGTTCTATCGTGACCATGGGTGATGTCTGTCTGATGGATGGATGTCTATGGAGTTTGCACATTCATCCCGTGAAGACGTGGGTTTTCTCCAGTTTCCTCCCACATTCCAAAAACACACAGGGTTGCAGGTTAAGAGGCTTTGGTAAGATTATAAATTGTCCCTAGTGTGTAGGATCGTGTTAGTGTACGGTGATCGCTGACCGGAGCAGACTCAGTGGGGGGAAAAGGGCATGTTTCCACACTGTGTCTCTAAACTGAACAATACTTCACCCAAAAAAGCAGTTCCCTAAGTGAACCCAATGGTAATTGTGGACAGCAGTTCAGTAAAAGAGTGAGTACTTCACCCAGGTTGAATCCTGTCCTTGGGTACTTTTTACCAGAATCAAATACACAGGACAAGGTGTTAAGACGTCCCTTGTGCCAGTAGATGGGAGCATTTCACGACATTCGTTGATTGTTGAGAGTGGTAGACGGTAGACGCTCAACATCGGGATGGGGTGGGGGGGGGGGGGGGGAATATGTATACGTATATCGTGGCCTGGGTAACCTTCAGTACAGTTGGGCACAGGACACATCATCAGTAGTGTACCCTTGCATCACTGGGTGTTTCGGCCTTTTAACACTATACACCCTCCACAAGGGCGGCCCGCTGCAGGATGATCAGCCCTCAGCGCGTGTCCCGTGTCAAACTGTCCCAAAGATTCACCATGACGTACTTGGGGCCCAGCATGGGTCTTTCCGCTTGAGGCAAATACAACGGCTGCTTCTTTCAGCCGTGTCTGAGAGTGATCTTATGGTCTTCCGCAGAGCCTGACCGTGGATTCCAAGCTCCTTCAGCAGTCTGATGGTAGATGATGCAACAAATCCTCTGCATCCCACTTCCACTGGATAGACTTTGATGTTCCAGCCACGCTGCATTGCCTCTGCTGCAGGCTCTGCGTAGCGCAGCTTCTTACGTTCATAGGCCTCCTCAACAGAGTAGATATACATTGCAAGATGATGCGGGAACAAGAGACAGCCTGCAGAGAGTTGTCACCTTCTCGTGCCATCTTGCAAATTACGTCTGGAAAAAGTCAGTTCTTCACCTAAGGATATAAGCAATTTTTTCCTTCCTCATTTTAAGGTCTGGTATACCTTAGTACACCAGTGTACAATCTACATTGACAACTGCATTGAGGCTGCCTCCTGCACCCATGCGGACCTCATCGATTTCATCAACAACACTAATGGACCTGTCCCACTTAGGCGACTTTTTAGGCGACTGCAGGAGACGATGCAGTCGCCACATGTTCGCGGGTGGTTGCCGGAGAGTCGCCTTCACGGCCATGAGGAGTTCCCGCGTTCTGGGAACTAGTCACGGCTTCATTCTGGTCGCCGTAATAAATTAGCGGCGACCAGAATGAGGCCGCCATGGAGATTAGCGAGAATTCACGAGCCGTAGATTGGTCGCCAGGAGGTCCTAATGGGTTGCCAGGAAGTCAAAGGCTCTTGGAGGTTCTCGTAGGTTGTAGCCGATGCTGACTGGTGAATTTCATTGGCTTATTGAGGGGAAAAAAGGCAAGCAGCAGTTTTCAGAACCAAGGATAACCAAACGGTAATGTTAAATGTCTGCCGAGTTTCACAGCCGTGTATCTTAAAAGTTGTCTCCACTGCTTCTTCCCCCTCTCTCCCCTCTCCCCCCCCCCCCTTTTAAAGGATTTACCGTACACTGTGCTTTAGCCGTCTTTTTACAACGCCAACCTTCCTGTTCATCACAGTGTGTGTCTGTTTCATCTTGGCTTTGTGAATTTTTTAGACAGTGCTCCCCCCGCTTGCCCTGTGCCCCGCCTGTATAATGGGCTGGTGAAGGAAGCGATGTGTGTGTGTTCCACTCTGACAGTCGCCATTCCAGTTGCCAGTTTTTCAGGTGACTGCCGGCAACTTGACAGTCGCCACAGTCCGCTGAAAAATCACCTAAGTCGGACAGGCCCATTAGAAACATAGAAACATAGAAAATAGGTGCAGGAATAGGCCATTCGGCCCTTTGAGCCTGCACCGCCATTCAATATGATCATGGCTGATCATTCAACTCAGTATCCTGTACCTGCCTTCTCTCCATAACCCCTGATCCCTTTAGCCACAAGGGCCACATCTAACTCCCTCTTAAATATAGCCATTGTACTGGCCTCAACTACCTTCTGTGGAAGAGAATTCCAGAGACTCACCACTCTCTGTGTGAAAAATGTTTTCCTCATCTCGGTCCTAAAGGAATTCCCCTTTATCCTTAGACTGTGATCCCTTGTTCTGGACCACCCCAACATCGGGAACAATCTTCCTGCATCTAGCCTATCCAATCCCTTAAGAATTTTGTAAGTTTCTATAAGATCCCCCCTCAGTCTTCTAAATTCTAGCGAGTACAAGCCACGTCTATCCAGTCTTTCCTCATATGAAAGTCCTGACATCCCAGGAATCAGTCTGGTGAACCTTCTCTGTACCCCCTCTATGGCAAGAATGTCTTTTCTAAGAATGTCTTGCAAGAATTACATTCACCCTTTCCTTTAATTTACTTGGTCTATTTCAGATTGCTTTCTCCCATTTCTTGATCTCTCTGTTTCCCACACACGAGACAAACTATCCTCTGTTTGATACGACAAACCCATGGATTCCCAAGCTAACTAAACTACACATCCTTCCATTCTGCCTCGTGTAAGGACACTGCTTTCTCTCCGTTTTCGCCATTTGTACTTGAGATGAGACTTTCTACTCCAGGGTATCTGAAATGTCTCCTTGTTCAGGAAAAGTTGTTCCCCCCATTCTGCACTATGGTTGACCAAACCCTCACCTGTATCTCCTCGATATCTCCACTTCTGCTCTAACCCCATCTCCACCTATACAGAACAAGGGTAGTGATACTTTATGTTTTGCCTTTCACACCATGTGCCTTCATACCCAGCATATAATTCTTCAACATATCTCCAGTTAGGCGATCCCACCACAGTCACCTATTCCCCTCCCTTTCCCTTACTGCTTTCCGCATGGACCGCTCTCTCTGTGGCTCCCAGGTTTGCTCTTCCTTCCTCCCCCACTCCTAGCCCTCCATAGACACTGGGACTATAGGAGGTGTAACATCTGTCCCTATATCTCCTCCCTCGTCTCCTTGCAGGAACATAAAGAGCTCTTCTAGATAAAACAGGCTTACATGCACCTACTCCAAATTAATTTACTGTACTGTAACTCATAATGTGGCCTCCTCTCCTCCAGGACCAAACTCAGACTTTCCTGAGCACCTGTGCTCCGTGGCAATCTGGATCTGGTTCCAGTTATTTAGGTCTGCAATCTCTTGTACCTCCAAAGTTTTAGCCTTTAATTCTTTTCACTTTCAACAGTTACCTGTGCAGCTGTACCTGGGACTGAGGAAGAGTGAGGCGTTCGGGGTACAGGGTGTTGAATGTTTCCAGTGTGCACAAGCTTTGTGACACAATGATGAAGTTTTAAGTACAAATTGAATAGAAACTGCAACTTCCCTTCGATACATGGATGAAGAACTGATACAGAAAAAAGACACATTTGACTTTGTTTACCACAGCCAGTTGAATCTAACAGCGCCAAAACGTGAACATGGGGGCATTGTGAACAGTCATGGATCAGTTTTCACAGCCATTACCATAAATGAATTAGGGATTAAAGGAATAGGATTCAGCAGCTGCCACCAACTAATTCTGCAAAGACAGGCTGTTTATTAATCAAATGTAACCGGGAGACCAAACTCCGTTTGAGGACAGACACAAAGTGCTGGATTAACTCAACAGGTCAGGCAGCATCTCTGGAGGACATGGATAGGTGATGTTTCGGGTCGCGGACTTTCTGACTCCTTGGACAGCAGGACAGCAGCAGAGATGCTGCCTGACCCACTGAGTTACTCCAGCACTTCGTGTCTTTTTCTGTAAACCAACATCTGCATCCTATCTTCAAACAAGTTTGTTGTGTGTAATGTGACGGCTTCATTTTTTCCTTCACTGCCATTGATCTTCTGCGCTCTCTCAAATACATAGCCAATTGTTTATTTAATTCAGTTTATAGTCATGTGTAGCGAGAATCTAGTCAGTGAAAATCTTTTTTGTGGCAATCTATTGAGTCAGCAGAAACACTATACATGATTACAATCGAGCCATCCACAGTGTACAGATACATAATAAAGGGAATAGCGTTTAGTGCAAGATAAAGTCCGATTAAAGATTGTCCGAGGGGCTTCAATGAGGTAGATAATAGCTAAGAACCATATTCCTACTCTAGTGCTCTCAACGTGATCTGGTGTAGCGTCGACAAAGGAGAATGTGGAAACAAGGACCATCCGGCAAATTGATTTGCAGGTATGTTTATGTATTGTGCATGACCTCCCAAATAGAGGAGCCACCTAATTCAGCTTTCAGGGAAGAGCATCCAGGACTCTTTCCAGCCAGGCCACTCCTTCTGTGTTGTCCAATATGTATACAATGACAAATACTCTGGATGTGTCTCTAATTGATTGGTGCAAATCTTTGTCAGATTAATTAGGAAACCACCTAGTTGGTGTGATTGTAGTTTAATTGCTAGGGTCCATTACAGTTCTTAAATCCCTTAATCCCTTCCACTAGCAAAGGTGTACCTAGAAATAAGTCCCTGACTTCTCTCATTCAATATTTTTTCTACTCTATGCCCTTCCCATTCCTTCTCTCCAGAGAAGCTGCCTGACCCGCTGAGGTACTCCAGCTTTTTGTGTCTACCTTTGATTTAAACATCTGCAGTTCTTTCCTACACCTTTCCCATTCTGATGGCTTTCAGAATGGCTTTCTGCACTTTTTCTAGTAACCTTCACAGTCTCCAAGGCTTAGGTAAAGTTAAAATGTATCCCAAGTTTTTGTCCATTCCTACATCCTTGTACCTATTTATTTTGAAGGAAAGGAATAGATGACCCGATAATCTTTTCAGGTGAGGCAGAGGTTCACTTGCACCTCCTCCAACCTCATCTACTGTATCTGCTGTTCCAGGTCAAGAATCAAGAGTGTTTTATTGTATGTCCCAGATAGGACAATGAAATTCTTGCTTGCTGCAGCACGACAGAATAGTAAGATTGAACGAGAACTTACCAGTTTGAAGGTTGATCTTTATTTCATGAGGAGTTGCGGTGAGGGATTTCGTGAAGAGCCCGCCGGCACGCATGCGCGACATTCTTCAAAGTAGCGGTGTGGAATCACAGAAACAACAACAGAAATGATTTGGCATAGTAAGATTAAAGAGACTCTAATTACCAGTTGAGTATGATCGAGGGTTGGGAGCGGAGGGCACGAAATCCCTCACCGCAACTCCTCATGAAATAAAGATCAACCTTCGAACTGGTAAGTTCTCGTTCAATCTTACTATTTCATTTCGGAGTCACGTGAGTGACTTCGTGAAGACTTCAAAGCTTCTGTGATTACACGCCCTGGACCACGTCCATGCTGACACACCACTAGCAAGGATGGATGGGAGTAAACAAGTTGATGAAACCAGGTTATACTGAAACACAAAGAATATTTATTAATAACACAGCAAAATCCCCTTATTCGGGGACATCCCCACATTCTTGCCCGGCGTTCAGCACGGCCTCCGCGAACTGTAGGGGAGCAGCAACAGGCTTATTATAGAACCGCTGGAACACAGCTTCGTTCGCCCATCCTGCTGTGGCGAGAATATGGTCCATGGGCACCTCCATGACCCTCGCCGCCGACGTCGATGCAGCCCTGGTGGAGTGAGACTTGAACACATTAGTGTCAATACCTGACTTACCCAAGACGATCCGGAGCCACCTGGATATCGTCTGGACTGTCACTCGATGGTGAGGTCTTTTATGAGTGACAAGCAGGTATTGCTCCATTCCTCTGATGCTCCTCGTCACCTTGACGTAGTAACGGATATGAGTGGCTAAACATAGCCGAGCATCTGCGGGGTATGCCGGGAACTTCAGCTGCAGCCCTGTGCACCCAGGTCTATGCTGCTTTAGTAGCTCATCAATGAAAAAGACTACTTCTCCAGGGGTAGACGTCATCCTATCAATACGGAGTTTGTGGAGCGTCTGAACCCGCTGTGCTGAAGTCAGCGCTAGTAACATCACCAGTTTCATGGTGAGTTTGTCCAGCTGTAACCCTTCCATGGGTGACCACGTCCTGAGCAGGGTAAGTACATCCCTGACATCCCAGGTGATGTGATAGCGTGGTGTAGGCGGATTCAAATTGAATATTCCCTGCATTAGTCTGGACACTAGCCTGTTTGATCCTACCTCGATGTTGAGGTAGAATGACAGCGCACTCCTGGCGCTGTTGATGGCACTGTAACTTAAGTGTTCATCGTGGTGCAACCCCGCGAGGAATTCCAGGACGTCGGCTATGGAGACATCATCATAGGCGATGCGAGAGCGGCTGCAGTAGGCTTCCCACTTGGCGATGTGGGAGAGGTATCTTCGCCTGGTTGACTCTCGACATGATGCCCCAATGGTGTTCATGGTTCGGGTGGAGAGGCCATACTGCAACCATGGCCTGGTCAGAACCTGCAAGCCAGTAAATTTAAATAGGCATGGCAGGGGTGTGACTCCCCTGAGACAGGGTGAGAAACCAATTGCGGGCAACCCTCTAAAGGGACCCAGGGTTGACTAATCATGTCAAAGACCACCGGATACCAAGGCTGTGTGGGCCAGTCGGGTATGATAAGAATGCCCCGAGCGGCATCCATCTTGATTTTTTGTAATACCCGACTGATGAGGCAAAACGGGGGGAATGCGTAGAAAAACCAACTCCCCCAGTCTAGCGAGAATGCATCCATCGCTAATGCCCCAGGATCTGGTTCCCATGAAATGTATGTTGGTACCTGATGGTTCAACCGTGACGCAAAGAGGTCAATATCCGGTTGACCAAATTTGGCTGTAATTTTGGCAAATATTTGAGGATGCAACATCCACTCAATATTATCATTAAATTTGCGTGACCTGGTGTCTGCCACAGTATTAAGCCTACCTGGCAAATAGGTGGCTGAAATCCAAATATCCCGATCAATACACCAGAGCCAAATGGTATTAGCCAATTTGTCACATGAGACTGACCTGGTACCGCCCATATGGTTTAAATATGCCACCGCCGTGGTGTTGTCTATTTGGATACGGACATGAGCCTCACCGAGATTGGAACAATAAGCCCGAAGTCCGTGAAATGCTGCAAGCAGCTCCAAATAGTTTATCCCTTGCGATAGCAACATGCTAGCTTCAAGGGTGTCCCACCTACCCCCACAACTAGAACAGCTGTCCGTAGCTGCCCAGCCTTGGGAGCTTGTGTCAGTTTGCAAATATACCACCGGATCGGGCACAATAATGGGTTTGAAGGACCTGCCAATATTGGACACCCACCATTGTAGCTCAATCTCAGCATTAGGAGGCAGCCGCATTGGTCTGTCGAAATGACCAGCGTTCTTTTTTAACGCGGCAATCTTGGCTCGTTGCAAATTTTGATAATGCAAAGGCCCGAATTGGGCTGCCGGAAACAACGCTACGATTTTGCCAATCACCTTAGCTGTTTGCCGGATAGATGGTATACGGGCGAATGCAAGATCCTGACATGCTTGGGTGACATCCTCAACCTTGTTAGTTGGTATGGTGGCCCTCATCTGATTGGAATCCACCGTGAAGCCCAGATAATCCATAACCTGGGATGGGTAGAACTTGGACTTGTCTGGATGGACAATAAACCCCAGCCACTGAAATATCGTGACAGTGGCCGAAACTGCCCTCTCAGCTGCCTCCAGGGTTTTGCCAATAATCAGGATATCATCCAATTTAGTGAACAGCTAGGGGCGGTTGTAAGCCCATTTGGCAAAGCCCTGTATTGCCAGAGCTGATCCATCCAAACAAATTTCAGAAACTTCCGGTGATGTTTCCGAATGGATACTGAATAGTATGCATCTTTTAAATCAATACATGCCATAAAGCAACCATGCGAACTCAGTGATTTGGCTGTCTCAAAAGTGTCCATTTTAAAATGGGTGTATGTTACAAGAGTGTTCAGCTGGGTCAAGTCAATAATCACTCGACAACCTCCATCCTTTTTTGGTCTAGTAAAGATATTGGAGACAAATTCAATAGGTTCGTGCATAGTTTTCTCTATTACGCCTTTTTGTTCCAAACGAAAAATTTCAGCTGTGCCTGCTGCCTGTTCAACGGCAGACAGCGTAAACTTCCTTTTAGGCATATGCTGGGATGGAGGAATGTCCCCGTGAATAAATTCAATAGTATGACCCCGAATATTCTGCAAAATAAACTCATCTGAAGTAACAGTCTCCCATGCCTCAGAAAAGAACCGGAGTCGCCCTCCAACATGTGATGTTAAAGGAACAGGAAAAAGAAAACCAGACCACCTTACCTCCATGGTCACCGGCGGTCCTTGACATGTTTGGTTGGCCGCGGAGGTGCTGGGTTGGGTTGATGGTGGGGTGGCTTCATTTTCCACTGGGGTCGTTGTGGACCTGACCCCAGAAAAGACCGCTGCTGCTGGCCCTGTTGATATCGGTGTGGTGTCGCAGCATATGGTCTGGCTGCTGAAGCGGCCGAGCCTCGCGGTCGAGCAGGTGGAGCTTTTGGCACCGATGGTCTGGGGGCGATCTGAGACCGCATGAGTCCCACCGTCTTGGCTACCTCGTCAAGCTCTTTGACTCTCTTCGGAAGGTCCTCTCCGAAGAGTTGTCGGGGCGGCGGTGGCGGTTGTGGTTTACACAACCCAGCGAACTTAGGGTTGATGGATGGACGGATGCTGTTTTTTCGGAAGGCATTGATTTCGTGTTGAGTGGCACACAAAAGTGCCAAAGCATCCTCCTGGTCCAACGAGAGATCACCACCATCGACCGACTGCGCAAAGGCGGTAATACCGGCCGTGAGGAGTTTTAAAATCCGCTGGAGCTTCAGCTCCTGATGGCGGATTGCCACGCCGATGTTGCCCCATATGGGCGTATTGACCACAGGCACATTAAGGGCATTGCAGTTGGAGGGAGGTTTGTGGCGAAGAATAACCTGCGAGAGGACTTCCTCCTGGAGCTGGTGGTTCGTAAGGAAGTCCACCGTGGCCGCCAGCTTGGGGTGAAGCGGAAGCCCAGTTGTGACCGGGGCAGCGAATTTTGCCGCTACATCCAGTAGATCTTCTGTCGGTGGCTCCAATAGAGCTGGTGTAGGGTCAAAAATCCTTCTTCCTCCGGTAGTTCGCTGACGATGGAGGCTGGTGAGTCGGCCCTGTGCCTGTCGATGTTGGTGGACGCTTGCTGCTGTTGATTATGCAGCAGAAGCTCCAGCAGCCGCTCCATACGGTCAATACGCCCACCACCCTGAACACTCGAGTGGTCGGAGTCCTCCGGCTCAGAAAAATTGCCGGGGCTCCTGTCATCGGCCCACACCTCGTCGAGGTGATCTCGGTGCCGGTAGTTGTCGCTGCCGGCCGCCGAAGCGAAACCGCGCGATTCCCGCATGGGAGAGTTGTTCAACCGCCTCCGTATGGTGGGAGCGGAAGCCGTTGCCACAAAGGGCCCTGACGGCTGGGGGTCGGCTCCAGCAGAAGCATGGAGACCCGACGCCCGCGCGGGCTTGCCGGCTGTCCACATCGTGGACGATGCCGACGCATGGTCTCGTCCTCCCATCCATGGGGGACTCGGCGACCGAGGCGGGACCGTACCCAAGCCCCCCGTCCCGGGGGCGGGATTTGGGAGTTGGGTAGCAGACCTCACAGACCCAGGTCCCGCCGTTGCACCAGACCGCAACTCGGCGGCAGGTGAAGCCTTAGCCCGTACCGGGTTAGGCTTACGGGCTCCTCCCCTGCCCTTCTTCGAAGGGCTAGCGGAGGGGGGCCGTGCAGCCGCACGAGACCCCTTCCCCGTGGTCGCCGCTGGCGACCTGAATGTGGCAGGGTCCACCTGTTCAGGTGGCACCCCGTTGTCGTCCTCCACTAACTCCTCCTCGGAGCTGTGGCGAGTCAGCGGGTCCCGACCTGCGGAAGCAGGAGGCATCGGTCTCCCCGCCTTTCTCCCGGCCCCAGTTGTGATCGATGATGAGGGCGCCGGGCCGGTCGGTCGACGACTTCGACCAGAGATACTGACGAAACTCCAATCCACGCCCTTACTGAAAGACAAACAGACAGCAAGGGCCAACCAACTTAAGGTTAGTTTCACTTACCTAAGCGGTCCCTTGTGAAGGGCTGGCGGGGAGCGCACCCCACCGCCAGCTGTCGGCAGCAATGCGTTGCGACAATATGTCGCGCATGCGTGCCGGCGGGCTCTTCACGAAGTCACTCACGTGACTCCGAAATGAAATAAGTAAACATAACGGGAAAAGAAAAAAAGTTCAGTGTGTGCACACATAATCAATCTCAACTTCTGTACATCGGCGAGACCAAGCGCAGGCTTGGCGATTGTTTTGCTGAACACCCCCGCTCAGTCCACCTTAACCTACCTCATCTCCCGGTTGCTCAGCACTTTAACACCCCTTCCCATTCCCAATCTGACCTTTCTGTCCTGGGCCTTCTCCATTGTCAGAGTGAGGCACAGCACAAATTGGAAGAACAGCACCTCATATTTAGCTTGGGTAGCTTACACCCCAAAGGTATGAACATTGACTTCTCTAACTTCAAGTAGCCCTTGTTTTCCCTCTCTCCTCTCTTTCCCTGTTCTCCCAGCAGTCTTACCGTCTCCGACTACATTCTCTGTCCCACCCACTCCCCCGTTTGACCCAAAAAGTCACCCATTCCTTCTCTCCATGAATGCTGCCTGTCCCGCTGAGTTACTCCAGCCTTTTGTGTCTGTCCTTGGTTTAAACCAGCATCTGCAGTTCCTGTTAAAGAAGGAACTGCAGATGCTGGAGAATCGAGGGTTACACAAAAAGCTGGAGAAACTCAGCAGGTGCAGCAACATCTAAGGAGCGAAGGAGATAGGCGATGTTTCGGGTCGAGACCCTTCTGCAGTTCCTCCCTGCACACTCGGTTTATTTTGTATTCACCAGCAGATGGCGCACATGATCCATCAGGGCCCTTAACCTGGCCGAATGAATCACCAGCATTCAGAAGTGTGGAGAGGAAAATACAAAATAAAAACACAAGAAGCTTTCTCAGGGATTTTCAGATAAGACCAATTTTAGAAAATAATCGTTGGAAATATTAAATAAATCACGTTAGCAAGTTGTATGCTGATGCTCTGCCCTCTGAGAAAATAGAATGTCACTGTGTTTTTCCCTGCTGGATTATGAAATATCCTGAATTATGAGCCTCCTTGTTTCAAATTCTATATCACATTTAATGTTATGCTGATTACTTGTGTTTCATTGCTGGAAATAAAAGTACGTTATATTAAATATATTTTCTTGAAATCATGTATCTGTACATTGTAGATGATTGTAATCATATATATATAGTCTTTCCGCTGACTGGTTAGCATGAAAGAAAAGCTTTTAACTGTACCTTGGTGCACGTGACAATAAATTAAAATAAATTAAACTAAACTAAACAAAATCAGCTATTTGATTTTCTATTAGGATCAGTGAAGCATCAGCTGCCAAGATTTTATGAATCTCCTGTATTGAGGAGGACTTGTTCTTTCACTCTCACTTTCATTACATTAGGGTGGCCCCATAGCAGAGGCATCCACGTCGCGGGGCTGGAAACTGGAACTATCCTGAGCGAATTCTGCTACCACCATCATCTATTGCGCCAAATGATGGCTTCCACTGATGACAGCGAGGCCAACATTTGTAACAAGATGGATACGAAAAGAAGATTACATTAGGGCCAAAAGTGTCACCTTCATTCAACCAGCTGGTTAAAATTCAAGTAGTCACTGTGCCGGACAACTGATGGTCTTCATTCAATGACCAATCAAGGTCAGGGCCTAATCTGTGGCACCAAAAGGCTTTACTTTAGACTTTAGACTAGACATACAGCTCTGGAACAGGCCCTTTGGTCCATCAAGTGCACGCCGACCAACAATCACTCCGCACACTAGCATTACCCTACGCACTAAGGACAATTTACAATTTTAACAAAGCCAATTAACTTACAAACCTGTATGTGTTTGGAGTGTGGGAGTAAACTGGAGCACCCAGAGAAAACCCACACAGTCATGGGGTGAATGTACAAACTCAGTAAAGACAGCACAGGTGTCTGCATCTGCAAGGCAGCAACTCTACCTCTGCACAGCTGTGACACATAACCAACAAAGTTTAAATATTTAAATGTGTTATCTATGCAGCTGAGATGAGCCTGTGTACCTGGAACTTTTCTAGTTAATGTGAGGACATCATTCAGTAGTTGCCACATGTGTAAGTCTGAAGAAGGGTCTCGACCCGCAACGTCACCCATGCCTTCTTTCCAGAGATGCTACCTGTCCTGTTGAAACACTACTTTGTGTCTAACTTCTATGAGTATAACATGACGGCCTTAGAACTCAAAGTTCCAGCCAAATCAAGGAGATGTTTTTATTGTTACACACAGCCAGCCCCTACAAGCCAAATCCAAAAGCACCCTCAGGTGGTCATACAGTGAACGGGTCAAACCGGATGCCGAAGTCATGGTTAACTTTGTTTCCTGAGACCACTGCTGGTCTCATAGATTGTGTGGATTGATCTTTGATCTGAGGTAACATTGTATATGTACAAGGTCACATTCGTGTACAAGGTGACACTCATCAGCTTGCCAAGTATAAACCTTTACAATCAGGTCTCTAATAGTCACTATAGATCTGTTATAGTTAGAAACATAGACATAGAAATTAGGTGCAGGAGTAGGCCATTCGGCCCTTCGAGCCTGCACCGCCATTCAATATGATCATGGCTGATCATCCAACTCAGTATCCTGTACCTGCCTTCTCTCCATACCCCCTGATCCCTTTAGCCACAAGGGCCACATCTAACTCCCTCTTAAATATAGCCAATGAACTGGCCTCAACTACCCTCTGTGGCAGAGAGTTCCAGAGACCCACCACTCTCTGTGTGACTCTGTGTAGTTGGTGGCGCCGTCAGCGTTGGCAGCCTCGCCAACAGTCTGTCTGTCTTTTTGTCTTTTTTATCATTTTAGTGTGTTTTAAAAAGTATATGTTAATGTTCTCTTGTTTGATTTTGTTTGGGTTGGGGGGGTTGGGGGGGTCGGGGAAACTTTTTTCAATCTCTTACCTTGCCGGAGATACGATTGTTTTCCGGATCGTATCTCTGGTTGCTCTGCGGCCTAACATCATGGAGCTGGCAGCTTTGCTCGAAACTGACTTTGAGCCCCACCGCGGGCCGTGGACTTACCATTGGAGCCTGTGAACCCTTGCCTGGGATCGACGTTCCAACTGCGGCCTGCGGATTTCAACATCGAGGAGCTCGTAGTCTCAGCTAGAGACTGAAGTCGGGAAGCTCCAAAGTTGCACAAGGTTCAACCAGCCCCGACTCGCGAGTCCGATTGTCCAGCGTAGGGAGCTGAGATCCCCTCAATGCGGGAGCTTGATCACCCGATGAGCAGGGCCCGACCGCAGGCTACAGGAGCCAAGGTCGTCCCGTCAACGTCAAACTCAAGGCCCCCCACCATGGGAGAACAAAGAAGGGAAGAGATTGAACTTTTTTTTAGCCTTCCATCACAGTGAGGAATGTGGAGGAGTCACTGTGGTGGATGTTTATGTTAAAATGTATTTCATGTGTTTGTTATTTTGTTATTGGTATGACTGTATGGCAAATCAAATTCCTCGTATGTTGCAAAACATACTTGGCTAATAAAGTATGATTTTGATTATGATGATAATGTCAAATCAAATCAAATCAAATCAAATACGTTTATTTGTCATTGCACATCAACTGTACAACGAAATTTCATGTGCATCCCCTTCAATGGTAAACAATAAAAGATACAGGATAAAAAGATTTAAAAAAAGAACAAAACACAATAACACAAACAACCATTTACTCTCACATTTACAGTTACTACAAGATCAATGCACAAAATAAGATAATTAAAAAATGCACATTAAGTTGCACATTCTACAGACAAATTTTTATTTGCACCCCAAGTTGTGTAGTGTTGCCCGTAGAGTTATCTATTTGAGTTAAGTTCTCTAATGGCACATGGGTAGAAACTGTTAGTAAAGGGCCTGTCCCACCAGCATGCAACTCTAGGCGATGAGCGCGATCAAACCGGCAGCGGGGGCCGCGCGGAGGTCGGGTGATCCCCTGTACAGGGCCGTTCCCACCAGCATGCGCCTGCATGCGGCAAGCGCAACTAAACCGGCAGCGAGGGCCGCGCGGAGGTTGGGTGAGTGGCGCAACGCGGCGCAAAGCGAGGCAAACTTGAAGCAAGTCCAAGGTAAGTTCGCCAGGACTTAGAGGGGTACACAGAGAGGGGCACCGAGACGCACACACATACAGGGCCACGGAGCCACACACATAGAGGGTCACAGAGGCACTTACAAATAAGTTCACGGAGGCACGATGTCCGGGCGGTGTGTAAATGTCGAGGCGACTGCGAGCCGACAAGCCGTTGCCGCGCGGAATTTTTAGACATAGTCGGTTTTTCTGAGCCCCGCGCGGTCTCGGGACGAACTCGGGACGAACTCCGCACAATTCTGCGCGGCTCCGGCGATCAATGTGGGACCGGCCCCGCGACGCCGGACGGCTCAAGCGACCACGTTAGGTCGCGTTAATCGCGTAGAGTTGCATGCTGGTGGGACAGGCCCTTTAGTCTGCAAGTGCGGGCCTTCAAAGACCCGTATCGCCTCCCAGAGGGCAGCAGAGTGAAAAGGTGGTTGGCAGGGTGGGATGAGTCCTGTGTGATGTTTGTCGCCCGCGTAAACATCGGGCCTTGTAAATGTCTTCCAGGGAGGGTAGTTGAGTGTTTATGATGCTCTGTGCTGTTTTAATAACCCTCTGTAGTGCCTTCCTTCCAGCCACAGTGCAGCTAGCAAACCACACCAGGATGCCATAGGAGAGGATGCTTTCCACGGCGCACCGGTAGAAGGACAGCAGCAGCTGCTGTGAGACGTTTGCTCTCCGCAGAGTCCTCAGGAAATATAGCCGCTGATGTGACTTCTTTACGAGAGTGATGGTGTTCACTGTCCATGTAAGGTCCTGGGAGATGTATGTGCCCAGAAACTTAAAGTCAGTCACTCTCTCCACCATGTCTCCTTTGATGTAAAGAGGAGCAGGTTCTTCTCGCCTCCTCCTGAAGTCAATAACCAATTCTTTTGTTTTGGTTGAGTTGAGTGCCAGGTTATTGTTAGTGCACCAGACAGTCAAGCAATGGATTGGATTTATTATTGTCACGTGTACTGAGGTACAGTGAAAAGTTTTGTTTTGCATGCGATCCAAACAGATCAGATAATACTGTACATACAGTAAATACAATCAAGTCAAACTCAAGTAGAGTAGCAAAGCAAAGCGGAAGATGCAGACAGCAGAATATATTTCTCAGCATTGTAGCACATCACTATTGACCAACATCTGCCACAAACCTACTGACTCCCATAGCTATCTAGAGTACACTTCTTCCCACCCTGCTTCCTGTAAAGACTCTATCCCCTACTCCCAATTCCTCCATCTATGCCAATCTGCGCCCAGGATGAGGTTTTCCATACTAGATCATCAGAGATGTCCTCATTCTTTAGGAAACGGGGATTCCCCTCTTCCATTATAGATGAGGCTCACACTAGGTTCTCCTCGATGTCCCGCAGCTCCACTCTTGCTCCCCCGCTCCCCATTCGTAACAAGGACAGAGTCCCCCTTGTCCTCACCTTCCACCCAATCAGCCATCGCATACAGCATATAATCCTCCAACATTTTCGCTGCCTCCAACAGGATCCCATTACTGGCCACATCTTCCCATTGCCACCCCTTTCTGTTTACTGCAGAGATCGTTCCCTCCACAACTCCCAGGTCAACTCGTCCCTTCCCACCAAAACCACCCCTCCTCAGGCACTTTCCCCTGCAACTGCAGGAGATGCAACACCTGTCCCATTGCCTCCCCCTCGACTCAATCCAAGGACCCAATAATCTTTTCAGGTGAGGCAGAGGTTCACTTGCACCTCCTCCAACCTCATCTACTGTATCTGCTGTTCCAGGTCAAGAATCAAGAGTCAAGGGTCAAGAGTGTTTTATTGTCATATGTCCTAGATAGGACAATGAAATTCTTAGTTGCTGCAGCACGACAGAATATGTAAACATAACGGGAGAAGAAAAGAAGTTCAGTGTGTGTATATACACATGCACACATAATCAATCTCAACTTCTGTACATCGGCGAGACCAAGCGCAGGATTGACGATTGTTTCGCTGAACACCTCCGCTCAGTCCACCTTAACCAACCCGATCTCCCGGTTGCTAAACACTTTAACACCCCATTCCCAATCTGACCTTTCTGTCCTGGACCTCCTCCATGGTCAGAGTGAGGCACAGCACAAGTTGGAGGAACAGCACCTCATCATATTTCGCTTGGGGAGCTTACACCCCAGAGGTATGAACATTGACTTCTCTAACTTCAAGTAGCCCTTGTTTTCCCTCTCTCTCCATCCTCTCCCCCTTCCCTGTTCTCCCACCAGTCTTACTGTCTCTGACTACATTCTATCTCTGTCCCACCCACTCCCCTGACATCAGTCTGAAGAAGGGTTTAGACCCAAAACGTCACCCATTCCTTCTCTCCAGAAATGCTGCCTGTCCCGCTGAGTTACTCCAGCATTTTGTGCCTACCTTCCAGTTCTATAGACATAGAAACATAGAAAAATAGGTGCAGGAGTAGGCCATTCGGCCCTTCGAGCCTGCACCGCCATTCAATATGATCATGGCTGATCATCCAACTCAGTATCCCGTACCTGCCTTCTCTCCATACCCCCTGATCCCTTTAGCCACAAGTGCCACATCTAACGTCCTCTTAAATATAGCCAATGAACTGGCCTCAACTAGACAAAGTCCAATGTCCTCAATAGGGTAGAGGTGAAATAGACAGTACCCTAGTTTATTGAAGGATCATTCAGAAGCCTGATAACAGAGGAAGGGGCTATTCTGGAGTCTGGTGGTATCTTCTGCCAGATGGGAGCAGGGAGAAGAAGGAATGACCAGGGTGGACAAATCTTTGTTTATGTTGGCTGCATTTGCAAGGCAGCGTGAAGTGTTGATGGAGTTAATGGTGAGAGCTCTGGACTGTGTGATGGACTGGGCTGCATCTACAACTCAATGAAAATTGACTTTGGTCTTGGGCAGAGCTATTTCCAAACCAAGCTGTTATACAATACAATAGTATGCTGTCTATAATGCATCTGTAGACGTTTGTAAAGGTTATTGAATACATGCCAAATATCCTTCTTGGTGTACCTTCTTGGCTATCACTTCATTATTGTTGGTCCACAACAGACTGATGAACTGATAACACCAAAAAGCTTGAAGCTCTCAACCATTTCCACCATTGTTGCTGAAGTGTGTACTCCACTATGCTTCCTGAAGTCAATAACTAGCTGTTCATCTTGCTGACATTGAGGGAGACATTATTGTCCTGACATCATGTTAATAGGTTCTTTATATTCTTCCTGTACTGTGTCTTGTCATTGTTCATAACGGCACCATCTCCGTGGGTGTTGTCTGAAAACTTGTAGATGGAGTTAGAACCGAATTGGGCTGTACAATTGTGAGTGTGCAGGGAATAGAATAGGGGACAGAGAACGCATTCTTGCACGGCATTAGTGTTGAGAATTACTGTGGAGGAGGTGTTGTTACCTATCCTCCCTAGTGACTGTGGGTTAGAAAGTCGAGAATCCAGTGGCAGAGGGGTGTTGATTCCTTGGTCTAGGATTAACTTATTGCAAAATCGTGAACATACAATGATAATTAACATAAATCATGTTAATAGTACTCTATTCTCCAAGATAATTTTCTTATATTTTGTTTAATTTTGCATTGTTCCTTTTTGTTAGGATCACTGACATTGAGGGAGAGATAACCATTTCCATGCAAATATTTATCATTGGGCAGCACAGTGGCACATTGGGGTGGCACAGTGGTGCACCGGTAGAGTTGCTGCTTTGCAGCGAAAGGGGCCCGGGTTTGATCCTGACCATGGGTGCTCTCTGTACGGAGTTTGTACGTTCTCCCTGTGACCTGTGTAGGTTTTCTCTGGGTGCTCCGGTTTCGTCCCACACTCCGAAGAAACAAGTAGACAGGGTAGGTTTGTTGGTTAATTGAGTTGTAATTTTTGGGGCAGCCCGGTGGCGCAATGGTAGAGTTGCTGCCTTACAGCGTTTTTAGTGCCGGAGACCCAGGTTTGATCCCGACAACGGGTGCAATCTATATGGAGTTTTTACGTTCTCCCCATGACCACGTGGGTTTTCTCAGAGATCTTCGGTTTCCACCCACACTCCAAGAACGTACAGGTTTGTTGGCTTTGTTTTAATATAAATTGTCCCTAGTATGTGTAGTACAGTGTTAATATGCAGGGATCACTGGCCGGTGCGGATCTTGTTTACGCGCTGTATCTCTAAACTAAACAAATTTAGTGGAATGCAATTTATTTCATAAAATGCATTGCTATTTAATAATCAAATAAAAACAGTGACAACATGTGTCAATGTCGGTATCACACTAGCAGGAAGCTTAACCCACCATGACATGCTGTTTGCATTTCTTAGCTCTCCATCTCTATCCCTGAAATATCTTTCCAATCCTTCTGCTGCAGCTTCAAAATTTTACTCAATTTTTTGCTATTGGAGACAAATAGAAATGTAAACAGTCATTAAATATGTTCAAGATGTTCCTAGAAATAGTTTTAGCATCTCACATTGTATGATTGAAACACTCTTAATAAAAGATAATTATGTAAAATAAATAAACCATAATACATTTATCTTTGAGAATGACAGTACTTTTAACATGTTCAAATTTATGTAGATTTTTATTGTATGTTGAATATATTTTTGAATGTTTTGCAATTAATTACTTTTGAAGTATGATCTTTTCATACATAGATACATAGACAATAGGTGCAAGAGTAAACCATTTGGCCCTTTGAGTCAGCACCATCATTTAATATGATCATGGCTGATTATCCACAATCGGTACCCCGTTCCTGCCTTCTCTCCATATCCCTTGATTCCGCTAGCCCTGACAGCTCTATCTAATTCTCTTTTGAATGCATCCAGTGAATTGGCCTCCACTGCTTTCTGAGGCAGAGAATTCCACAAATTCCACAAATTCTCTGTGCAAATTAGTCCAATACTTGGAACCAGTCGCTAAATCTTTCAACTTCCTACCCAACACACTTTGAGATTGTCAACACTAGAAGGATACAGCATTTAAAATGAGGCTCCCCATCATTTTTCTCAGAAACACTTGGTGATGGCCTTGCCAATGATGTCCAAATCCTGTAAATTAATATTTATCTAATTAGTTAGCTAATATATATGGTGGACAACATGATCCCAAAAGAATATCTGAATGAAGGCTATATTATTCGTTTTTTCATTTTTTTAATGTTTCGTTTTTAGTTTTAGAGATACAACGCGGACCAGCAATCCCCAACAAACCGGGACGTCTTTGGGATATGGAAAGAAACTGGAGCACCCAGGAAAACCCTCGTGGTTAATGGGAAGAACATGCAAACTCCACATGGGTCAGGAATTGAACCTGGTATTCTGGCAATGTGAGGCAGCACATCCACCAGCTGCGCCACTGTATCATCCATTTTACAAGATCATCCTCGGCAAACAAACCTTTGGATTATTAAAGCCTACCCAATAGATATAAGTTGAGGGTGGTAAGAATTAATCTTAGTAGGGTAGAAACCTGAGGGGCAACTTTTTTTACACATAGGGTGGTAGGTATATAGAATGTGCTGAATGAGGTAGTTGAGGCAGGTACGATCACAACGTTTAAGAAATATTTAGACGGGTACATGGATAGAAAAGGTTTGGAGGGATACAGGTCAAATGCAGACAGGTGGGACAAGTGCAGATGGGGCATTTTGGTTTTTGTGTGCAAGTATGACCGATGGCCCTGTTTCCACACTGTATGACGATATGAATTCATGACTAATAGGTAAGGTGAAGAGCAAAATAAGAGGTTGTGTCTAAGAGCAAACAACTCGATGCTGCATTGATATTCCAAATTCCTGAAGATTACAAAATGTGATCAAAGATCCAACTGGATGCATAATCTTCCTCTCAACATAGATATCAACTGGCCCTTTCTGCACGTCATACTTTTTGTTTTATAACCAAACTATATCAACAATACCAAGCAAACGAGCAACGTGGAGGCTTCAGGCCCGCTGCAGAGTCCAGTCTGCAGGTGAGGTGACGGCTGTGGGCTGCTGGAGGGCGGTGGAGTGTCGTGGGTCGGCGGACCCGAAGGTAGGAGTCCGCGGGCAGTAGAGTCGGGTTCGGCGGGCGATGCGTGGGAGGTGGTCGGTGGGGTGGTCGGTGGGGTGGTCGGTGGGGTGGCAAGGTTCAAGGTTCTGAGGCGGCGAGAAGAATGGGGTGTGGTGCGGCGGCCATGTTCGGGGGGCCCCGGTCCGGCGGCGATGCAAGGTGAGGCGGGTGCGGCTGTGATCTTCGGCGAGCCCAGTACAACGGTGATGCTGGATGGGCCCGGTGCGGCGATGAGGTTAGGTGGTCCCGGGGGGCAGCGAGGTTCAGCGGTCGCGTTGTAATGGTGATGGGCAGTGGAATCGGGGAGGGGGAGATAAACAGATTTACCGGGCAGGCAGCGGGGCTGGGTTTCATCAGTAGGCAGGTGGAGGTCGGCGGCAGCATCGACGTGGCGATCGGTGAAGGCGGCATCCTGGTGAGTCCTGGAGGCGCTCCTTGTGGCCAAGATGGCATTGGTGGAATTAGGCCGGCGGCTCGGGCCAGAGTTGGGGCCTGGGGCCTGCGGGCGGTCGAGTCGGGGATTGTCGGTGGCTGGAACGGCATGGAGGCGGGCTAATTTCAAGTCCTTGGTGGAGTTAAGGTGGGACAGGAATTGTTGATTGAAGAGGTGGATCTTCCGGAGGATGTAGTGAAGTTGGGGTCCGTTGCAGGTCTGGGTGAGTGAAGCCCGAAGAGTCAATGCGAGGTGTAGACTATTATCTGAATGGTGGCAGATTAGGAAAGGGGGAGATGCAACGAGACCTGGGTGCCATGGTACACCAGTCATTGAAAGTAGGCATGCAGGTGCAGCAGGCAGTGAAGAAAGCAAATGGTATGTTAGCATTCATAGTGAAAGGATTTGAGTATAGGAGCAGGGAGGTTCTACTGCAGTTGTACAGGGTTTTGGTGAGGCCACACCTGGAGTATTGCGTACAGTTTTGGTCTCCAAATCTGAGGAAAGACATCCTTGCCATAGAGGGGGTACAGAGAAGATTCACCAGACTGATTCCTGGGATGTCAGGACTTTCATATGAGGAAAGATTGGATAGACTCAGCTTGTACTCGCTGGAATTTAGAAGATTGAGGGGGGATCTTATAGAAACTTACAAAATTCTTAAGGGGTTGGACAAGCTAGATGCTGGAAGATTGTTCCCGATGTTGGGGGAGTCCAGAAAAAGGGGTCACAGTCTAAGGATAAGGGGGAATTCCTTTAGGACCGAGATGAGGAAAACATTTTTCACACAGAGAGTGGTGAGTCTCTGGAATTCTCTTCCACAGAAGGTAGTTGAGGCCAGTACAATGGCTATATTTAAGAGGGAGTTAGATGTGGCCCTTGTGGCTAAAGGGATCAGGGGTTATGGAGAGAAGGCAGGTACAGGATACTGAGTTGAATGATCAGCCATGATCATATTGAATGGCGGTGCAGGCTCAAAGGGCCGAATGGCCTATTCCTGCACCTATTTTCTATGTTTCTATGTTTCTAATGGGCCTGTCCGACTTACACAGTCTTTACACAGAGAGTGGTCAGTCTCTGGAATTCTCTGCCACAGAAGGTAGTTGAGGCCAGTTCATTGGCTATATTTAAGAGGGCGTTAGATGTGGCACTTGTGTCTAAAGGGATCAGGGGGTATGGAGAGAAGGGATACTGAGTTGGATGATCAGCCATGATCACATTGAATGGCGGTGCAGGCTCGAAGGGCCGAATGGCCTACTCCTGTACCTATTTTCTATGTTTCTATGTTTCTATGTCCTGCTGATGCCGGCGCATCGCAACCAGTGTGGATCTTAGTGCCCGGTTGGAGAATTGTACAGTGTGGCGGCAGATAGCCAGTCGGTACCGATAGTCCGGCTGGAGTCCGAACTGGGAGGCAGGGAATTGGAGCTGGAATCCACGAGGTATAAGATGGAGGCGCAGGCAGGCCCCGAGGAAGCAGATGTGGCTGTGGTATCGAGTCTGGGTGAGGATGTGGTCGTAGAGTTGGAGGGAAGGGGGTATCACAGAGGGGGAGCAGTTAGAGAGGAGGTTGTGAAACTGTCTCCGTAGGGAGGAGGAGAACTTCTTAGTAGGCATACCTTGAGGAGATATCGCAGTGGAGTAGACATAAGTATAAGAATCTTTGCAAGTTGGATTACGTTAGAGTCTTGATTTTGCTTATTTAAAGCAGGAGAGAGATAGCGCCATTTAGTGGGGCAGCTAAAGTACAGAGAATGAAAGGGCAAGGAGAGATCCCATGTAACAAGCCAATCAGGAGAGTAAAGGAAGGGACATAGTGGCGAAGATGATTGCAAGAGGGTTTGTAGACAAGTATTAAGATTTAGCATTTGGTGAGTTGGGAAAGTTAAGCCAGGCTTTAATCAATCAGGATAATGATCATGAGGGACATGGCTGAGAATTAGATATATGTTGCAGCGTTTCAAACAGGTTGTTGTTTATCAACAGGGCTGTGCATAGATGTAAATTTGTAAAAAGATTTTAAGATTATGTTGGAAAATGCAAGTTATGGTAGAAGAGAGAATATGGACAAAGCGGCACTCTATTAGGCCTACATTATAACTGATCAACCCTAAGACAATTGCAGAGGAGGGTAAAAACAACCAGTGTCTAGTTTAGTTTAGTTTAATTTACTTTGGTTCAGTTTAGTATATTGTCACGTGTACTGAGGTACAGTGAAAAGCTTTTTGTCGTGTGCTAACCAATCAGCAGAAAGACAATACATGATTCCAATCGATCCATTTACAGTGTATAGATACATGATAAGGGAATAACGTTTAGTGCAAAGTAAAGCAGGCAACGTCCGGTCAAGGATAGTCCGAGGGACATCAGAGGTATAATAGTTTAGGAAAACAGATTTAAGAGTGTAGAGAGATTGTAATGTGAGTTTGTAGATGTGCTTCTGTGCCTAGCACGCAAATAGTCACCTGTGTTGTGTGCCACCTTGGAAGTGTCAAACGTTTAACTAGAGATAAGTTGCTCAGGCATCCCAATGTTGAGCTGGAGTAAGTTGTGAATCAACCAAGAAACAATTCAACAAATATAACAATCAAAAAGGCATCGAGCTTTGAGTGCTGTGATGGAGGGGCAGAGCTGTTTGCCATATGGAAATATTTGTACCAAGGAGTGATATCCCTGACATTCACCATGGGATTGTGCCGAGCAGAGAACTGAGGATCAAAATGTAGTTTTGTTTTATTTAAAGAAACAACATGGAAGCAGGACCAAGATGACAAGGACAAAGCGATGACTGGCAGGACAAAGCAGCAGCTAGTGAGAGGGAAAGGAGCTCCATGGTGACCGAGTGCATCCTGTCATTGGTAGCGGCTTGAAGAAAGAGCTAAGGATTACAACGTGAGCCGAACCAACAGCCGCATGCACCGGACCGTGGGGTAGCTGGTGAAGAAGGGCTCTCTGGTGCAGACCAGCAGCGTCAGCACCTAGTTTTACAGTGAAACGACACAAAGTGCTGAAGTAACTCAGCAGGCTGAATCAGTCTGAAGAGGTGTCCCAACATCACCTATTCATGTTCTCCAGAGATGATGCCTATCACATTGCATTACTCCAGCACTTTGTGTACTTTTGTGTCTGAACCATCATCTGCAGTTATTTGTTTCAACTACATACAATGGTAATACCATACTCATGTTATAGTGGACAATCAGCAATAATAAACACCATCCGCCCTCTTCCTATGGTTCGTATTAATGAGGATTTACTGTGCTCTAAATGTATTCATTTTTATGTTGGGGCCCCTTTTTTCTGAGGAAGGATGTGCTGATGTTGAAGAGGGTCCAGAGGAGGTTTATGAGAATAATCCCAGGAATGATTGGGTTAAAATATGATGAGTGTTTGAATTCACTGGGCCTATACTTGCTGGACTTTAGAAGGATGAGGGGACACTTTATTGAAACTTACCGTAGAGTGAAAGGCCTGGATAGAGTGAATATGGAGAGGACGTTTCCACTAGTGGGAGAGTCTGGGACCATAGCCTTAGAACAAAAGGCATGCCTTATGAAAGGAGATGAGGAGGAATTTCTTCAATCAGAGTGTGGTGAATCTGTGGAATTCATTGCCACAGGCAGCTGTGGAGGCCAAGCCAATGGATATTTTTTAAGGCAGAGATTACCAGATTCTTGATTAGTAAGGGTGTCAGGGGTTATGTGGAGAAGGCAGGAGAATGGGATTGAGAGGGAAAGATAGATCAGCCATATTTGAATGGCGGAGTAACTTTCATGGGCCGAATTGACTCATTCTGCTCTAGAACTTATACATTTATGAACTTATGAATGGAATTTGTTAAGAACTAATATCAAATAATCAACTTCTGTAGTTTTCTGGCCCCAATTATAAATTAGTAGAGGTTTATTTGTGTATGGCACAGAATACACATGTAAATAGGTGAACAGATAATTAACAGTAATAATTTTGAGGCTGGAATTGGTAGATAATCAAACAATTTAAAATAACCAATGTTCAACATTGAACTTGTTTGCCTACCTACTTTAATTTACATTTGCAAAGTTTCAAGGTGGAGCCATTAACTATCTTGGGATTTATCAACATTCATTACACATTGGAATGTTACAAGGAGATAATGAAATAACTCCCAGAATTGGACAAGCAACATCAGCAATGCATGGCATCTGTAATACTGTCTTTCTTAATCAGTTTTTGTTTTATAGAACTTTTCTTTTTCTGGCTCTGTTTTTTCTCAAGGTTGCAGTACACTTCAAAGTGTCTGTTAGTAACATCCCCAGTGTTAAGAACATCCCCCTACCTTCCCCTCCCCTCCCATACAGAAATATACACAAAAACACACAGACAAACCCACACACAGAAACATAAACAACCTCAAACAACCACGTAAACTCACAGACAAACAAGTACGCACACACAGAGTACACACACACAGAAAGATGTCTGCACAAATGCACAAACTTCTCAACTCCACAGATTAAGTTGCTGGACACAGATACAAAGTAACTAAGCAGGTCAGGCAGCATCTCAGGAGACGTATCGGGTCGGGACCTTTCTTCAGACTGAAAGTCTCGGTGAGAGAACAGGAAGTAAGAAAAGGCCAGAACAAAGCTGGACCGGCAACAGATGACCAAGGGAGGGTGGAGCCCACAATGGTCCACTGTAGATCGGGGATAACAAAGGGATACAAGTAAGCGGTCAGTGGAACTAGTAGATGTTCATCGAGCAACCCATATGAAAAACACACACATGGTGAAATCCAACTTTATTCCATTAAGTACACAGGAACATTCAAACAGCCAGCTGCTCGCATCTGAGTTTACTAACTAGAGTGCCCAAGCGAGAGAGAGAGAGAGAGAGAGAGAGAGAGAGAGAGAGAGAGAGAGAGAGTCTTTGTATAGTATTGTAATACCATGTAAAGGGTGGCTTGCACATATATGTGGGTGAAAGTTATAAATGGCATGAATTAATAAGGCTTAATCTACAGTAGATAGACACAAAATGCTGACAGATAGACCCGAAAAGCTGTAGTAACTCAGCGGGACAGGTAACATCTCTGGAGAGAAGGAATGGGTGACGTTTCAGGTCGAGACTCTACAGTCTGAAGAAGGGTCTCAACTGAAACGTCACCCATTCTTTCTCTCCAGAAATGCTGCCTGTCCCGCTGAGTTATTCCAGCTTTTTGTGTATCTTCAGTTTAAAACCAGCATCTGCAGTTCCTTCCTACGCGGTGGAACTCGTAGGATGACTAGGGTTGGGGAGGGAAGGAATGCAAGGGTTACTTGAATTCTGAAGAAGGGTCTCGACCCAAAACGTCGCCTATTCCTTCTCTCCATAGATGCTGCCTCACCCGTTGAGTTTCTCCAGCATTTTTTGTGTACCTTAGAGAAATCAATGTTCATTCGCTGGGTTGACAAGTTCTTTACTGAAAAAGGGATCCTTTGTATTAAAATATCTTTCAGCATAGTATTGTCACACTAATTGAGAACACTAATGGTATTCCAGAATCCAAATACTATTGGCAGATTACTAAACTAATTTTCTTTTCAAAACGTTAGAACATGAGTATTATGACTTCCGCATCACTCTTGTATCAGCACCTTACGATGTATGAAGTCACTGGATCTGATCATTCTCTGAGTGATGTTCCTGAAGATGGTTTATTGTACTCATGTACAGTATGACTTGACTGGATAGCCTGCAGAACAAGCATTTCACCAAATATGTGCACACAGAATAATAAACATACTAAACCAACCAAATGATTGCTGAATCTAATGAAAGTCTGTTTCATAATATACTTGGGAGTCAAAGGATAGAGGAGGAGGCCAGAAGTGGGCAAAGAATCCAATAAACCCAATGATATCCTGGCAAATTTAGGGGTTGGACTACTTGGATATTTCTTCTATTATCGACCACATGAATAGCCATGCCAATGGATGGGGGGCAAACAATATCAATGGGAAGCTGCAGATAGGATTTCCTGGAATGAGTTTAAAGTAATTAGTAAGTGGTTGGACAGTTCATCAGTTGATGAGTTCATGTGATAGGAGCGGAATTTGGCCATTCAGCCCATCAAGTCTACTCTGCCATTTGATCATGGCTGATCTATCTTCTAACACCATTCTCCTGCCTTCTCCCCCTAATCCCTGACACCCGTACTAATAAATAATTTATCATTCTCTGCCTTATAAATACCCACTGACGGCCTCCGCAGCCTTCTGTGGCAATGAATTCCACAGATTCACCACCCTCTGACTAAATAAATTCCTCCTCATCTCCTTTCTAAAGGTGTGCACTTTTATCCTGAGGCTCTGGCCTCTGGTCCTAGACTCTTCCACTAGCGGAAACATCCTCTCCACACCCACTCTATCCATGCCTTTCACTATTCTGTAAGTTTCAATGAGGTTCCCCTTCATCCTTCTAAACACCAGTGAGTACAGGCCTAGTGCCATCAAACACTCATCATATATTAACCCAATCATTCCTGGGATCATTCATGTAAAACCCCCCTGGACCCTCTCCAGAGCCAGTGCACCCTTCATCAGAACTGTTCAAATGCTCAAAATGCGGTCTGACAAGGCATTAGAAAGTCTCAGCGTTACACCCATTTATATATTCTAGTCCCCTCGTAATAAATGCTAGCAGAGGTCCTCTGCATTTGGAAGAGCTGCGAGTGATGTTGAAGTGGGCAAGTGATTGGAAGTGTCTGAAAGTGTCCTTGGGATTTCCTCTCCCACCTCTTCCAGTCTGTCGAGTTTTGGCAAATGCTGGCATCACTGATTTCTCAAACAGAAAGGGAGTATAATTATTTTTCATATTAATTTTGCTATTGGAATAGACCTGTAGACCTGGTGGTCTACTGGTTGGTCAATTAGTCCATTAATAGCTGGCCCAATATGGCACCACACAAATAGACCCTTAACAGATTTTATAAGAATACTATATGGGACATGTTGGGTCCCAGCATCACACGGGAGGGCTGTCTCCCCCAACGCAATATTCCACCTCTCCACCATTATTGGTGCTCAGTGGGGGGGCCTTATCTGGAGCGATAGTATGGATGTTGTGGACTGAAGGGACTGGTTTCCATAGGGCTAGTATGGACATTGTGAGCCGAATGGGTTCTTGGGCTGTTGTGCTGGCAGCTCACTCACTCACGGTTGGTGGGCTGGCAGTTGACTCACAGCTATTCTTTGAAATTCCATTACAAGCAGGGTGCAAGGCAATCTAATTAAAGTGCAGTTTCTTACCACTTCAAGCAGGGTGCAAGGCCACCAAATTCAAGTGCAGTTTCATACCATTTCAAGCAGGGTGCAAGGCCACTAAAGACAGCGCGTGTGACCTCTCCCTCCTCCATCTTGCAGAGACTTAACCACACCCACACATCTGGGTTTTATAGTCCCTCCCACTGCCACCAGAAGGGGCACGGCCTTTATGGCATGATTGACAGGAGAGACAATCTCAACATTTTTAAAACTAATAACTCTTTTATTTTTCATCGATGGGAGAAATTCTCGGCACCTGATGAGCAGAGGGGGACTCTGAGTAAGATGGCAAAAAATCACAGCCGTACATGGTAGCGTTTTTTCTAAAATCTATATAAAGCGCAAACAGGAAGTGGTCAAGATTAGACTTTTAATTATATAAAAGGCAAGGCATCTTTAATTAGGCAAGGCAACTTTAATTAGACAACACAGCTTTAGCATTTCCAAACCAAAGGCAACACAGCTTTAGCATTTCCAAACCAAAGGCAACACAGCTTTAGCATTTCCAAACCAAAGGCAACGCAGCTTTAGCATTTCCAAACCAAAGGCAACACAGCTTTAGCATTTCCAAACCAAAGGCAATACAGCTTTAGCATTTCCAAACCAAAGGCAACACAGCTTTAGCATTTCCAAACCAAAGGCAACACGGCTTTAGCATTTCCAAACTATATTTCCAAACCACATTAAGGGCACTGACAGGTCAGTAAAACCACTTACAGTTTAGTAGACATGTGTTCACTGTTATTCACAGCTCAGACTGTGACCCTCTTGCTCCCCCATCTTGCAGAGACTGACTGAGGCACTCAACACTTCCGGGTTTTATAGTGTCTCCGGAAGGGGCGTGGCCTTCAGGAGAGAGAATCTCAACATATTTTAAATGCTAATAACTCTTTTATTTGTCATTGATGGGAAAAATCCTCTTGTCCTGCGCAGCGGAGGGGGACTCTGAGTAAGATGGCCAAAAAACACAGTCATAAGTGGCAGCATTTTTCCTAAAATCAATATACAGTACAACAGGAAGTGGTCAAGATCAGACTTTTAGTAATATAGATAATATAAAAAACTATGAGAGGCATGGTCAAGAGATATGGGGAGAAGGCAGGCACGCGTTATTGATAGCGGATGATCAGCCATGATCACAATGAATGGCAGTGCTGGCTTGAAGGGCCGAATGGCCTCCTCCTGCACCTATTTTTTATGTTTCTATAGATAGCATAGAAAGTCTGCACCTTTTTCCCAGGATGATAAAATCCTTTGGACGAATATGAAGCCTAGACCAACTATTACAGCACGTAATTCAAATCACTCCATGCCCTGTATATCCATATGCCTGTCCAAAAATTCCTTAAATGTCATTGTTATATCTGCCTCAATCACCATCCTGGCAACACCTTCCAGGCACTCACCACTCTGTGTGAAAAATGTGCCCTGCATATCTCCTTTAAACTTTGTCCCTCTCACTTTAAAGCTATGCCCTCTGATATTTTACTGTTCCATCTCATACAAATGTTCTGACTGTAATCCTATCTACTCTTCTCAAGAAACGCACACCTCCAGTTTCAGGGACAGTTTCTTCCCAGTAGTTATCAGGGAACTGAACCGTCCTACCACAACTAGAGAGCATCTGAACTACTACCTAGCTCATTGCAGAAATAGTATTGGGTAGGCTAATGGGACTGAAGGATGATAAATCCCCTGGGCCTGATGGGTCCTCAGGGAGGTGGCTCTAGAAATAGTGGACGCATTGGAGATCATTTTCCAATGTTAAATAGATTCAGGATCAGTTCCTGTGGATTGGAGGATAGCTAATGTTATCCCACTTTTCAAGAAAGGAGCGAGAGAGAAAACGGGGAAATACTGGCCAGTTAGCTTGACTTTGGTTGTGGGAAAGATGCTGGTGTCAATTATTAAAGAGGTAATAATGGGACATTTGGATAGCAGTAAAAGGATTAGTCCAAGTCGCATGGATTTATGAAAGGAAAATCATGCTTGACTAATCTTCTGGAATTTTTTGAGGATGTGACAAGTAAAATGGATAAAGGGGAGCCAGTGGATGTAGTGTATCTAGACTTTCAGAAATCCTTTGATAAGGTCCCGCACAGGAGACTGGTGACTAAAATTAGAGCACATGGTATTGGGGGTAGGGTGTTGACGTGGTTAGAAAATTGGTTGACAGACAGGAAGCAAAGAGTAGGAGTGAACAGGTCCTTTTCAGAATAGCAGGCAGTGGCGAGTGGAGTGCCGCAAGGCTCGGTGTTGGGGCCGCAACAATTTACCATGTATATTAATGATTTGGAAGAGGGAATTTGGAGCAACACTAGCAAGTTTGCGGATGACACAAAGCTGGGTGTCAGTATGAACTGTGAAGCGGATGTTGGGAGGTTGCAGGGTGACCTGGACAGGTTGAGTGAGTGGGCAGATGAGTGGCAGATGCAATATAATATAGATAAATATGAGGTTATCCACTTTGGTGGCAAAAACAAGGGGGCAAATTATTATCTCAATTGGGTTAGGTTAGGTAAGGGGGAGGTACAGCGAGACCTGGGTGTCCTTGTACACTGAAAGTTGGTGTGCAGGTACAGCAGGCAGTAAAGAAAGCTAATGGAATGTTGGCCTTCATAACAAGAATATTTCAGTACAGGAGTAGAGAGGTTCTGCAGTTGTATAGGGCTCTGGTAAAACCACATCTGGAGTATTGCATACAGTTTTGGTCTCCTAATTTGAGGAAGGACATCCTTGTGAATGAGGCAGTGCAGCGTAGGTTCACAAGATTGATCCCTGAGATGGCGGGACTGTCATATGAGGAAAGATTGAAAAGATTAGGCTTGTATTCATTGGAATTTAGAAGGATGAGGGGCGATCTTATAGACACATATAAAATTATAAAAGGACTGGACAAGCTAGATGCAGGAAAAATGTTCCCAATGTTGGGCGAGTCCAGAACCAATGTTGGGCAAGTCAGTCCAACCCCTCCCTGCAGCTAACACACCCCAAACCAGGCAACATTCTGGTAAACCTCTTGACTACATCAAGAATACCTCGTAGAAATTATGTTTTTTCTGTAAGTAAATATGCTGGTCATTAGAACTGGTCAGAGAAGGTTCCCTAGACTGATGCACAGATTGTCTTATGCGGAAACACTGACAGACTAGACTTGTACCTGCAGAAGCTCAGAAGAGTGAGAAATTACTTTATACATATAATCAATTGACATGGACAGGACTGGTTTAGAAAGATATGAGCCAAACAGGGGCAAACATGGCATCGCTATGTCCCTTCCTTCTATATTGTTTCCATATAGCCTGTCTGTCCCTTCCTTCTATATTGTTTCAATAGCATGTTTATAGTGTTTTTTAGCTTGTTTCATGTGGGGGGTGTGAGGGGGCGGGGGGGGGGGGGGGTGGGGGACGGGGTAGTTGGGGGAATTTTTCTAATCTCTTACCTCGACGGAGATGCAATTTTTTTCCGTACCGCATCTCCGTCCGCACTGCGGCTAACATCGAGAAGTTGGCGGCTTTTGCTGGTGACCGACTTCGGGAGTTTCAATTGCCCCAATGCGGGAGAATAAAGAGGAAGAAGATTGGACTTCATTGCCTTCCATCACAGTGAGGAATGTGGGGAATCCGTTGTGGTGGATGTTTATGTTAACATTAATGTAGTTGTGTCTTGTTGCCTTTTATCCTGTTATAAAATATTATATGTCTTTTATTTTGTTGCATCACATCAAATGAGTTTCACTGAGCTATGATTACCACCTACAAACTATCCAGTCCAGAAAACTAATTTTCTTTCATAAATCATTAAATATAATTAATTCCAACTCAATTTACAAGTTTGCAGACAACACCACCGTTGTGGGCCGAATGATGAAACAGAGTACAGGAAGGAGATTGAGAACCTCGTAACCTGGTGCCAAGACATCAACCTCTCCCTCAATGTTTGCAAGACAAAGGAAATTGTGGATGACTTCAGGAAGCAAAGTGTCACACAGAACCCAATATACATTGATGGCACCAACAACAATCATCAAGCTCTACAGATGCGCCGTAGAAAACATTTTGTCGGGATGCATCATAGCAACATTTGGGAACAGCTCCATCCAAGACATCAAGAAATTGTGGAGAGTTATGGACGTAGCCCAAACCATCACGCAGACCAAACGTCCTCCCATTGACTTCATCTACACCACACTGCCTCGGCAAGGCCACCAGCGTAATCAAAGACCAGTCTTTGTACCGCCAATCCCTCTTCTCCCCTCTTCCATCAGGCAAGAAGTAAAGATTGAATATGCACACCAGATTCAAGGACAATTTCTTCCCAGCTTTCATCTGGAAACAGAATCATCCTCTCATCAATTACAGTGTGGTCCTGACCTCCCGTCTACCTCATCGGTGACCTTTGAACTATCTTTAATTGTACTTTATTGGACTTTATAGAAACATAGAAATTAGGTGCAGGAGAAGGCCATTCGGCCCTTCGAGCCTGCACCACCATTCAATATGATTATGGCTGATCATCCAACTCAGTATCCCGTACCTGCCTTCTCTCCATACCCTCTGATCCCCTTAGCCACAAGGGCCACATCTAACTCCCTCTTAAATATAGCCAATGAATTGGCTTCAACTAACCTCTGTGGCAGAGAGTTCCAGAGACCCACCACTCTCTGTGTGAAAAAAGTCCTTCTCATCTCGGTCCTGAGAAGGACTTTTTTCACACAGAGAGTGGTGGTTTATCTTGTACTAAATGTTGTACCCTCTATCCTTTGTCTGTAGACTGTGGATGGTTTGCTTGTATTCATGTATCGTCTTTCCTTTGACTGGATAGCACGCAACAAAAAGTGTTTCACAGTGCCTGGGTACACGCGACAATAATAATTAAACTAACTAAACTAACCTAACCTAAACTAAACTATAAACTAAACATAAATACTTCATGCTATAAAGAATACTCAAGAATTTCCTTGCTTGAAAGATATATTTGTGCTGATTTCTTATTTAATTTATTGCGATCTAGGGATTGTTGATTTATTTCCCATTCCACTCTGCTCTTGAGAAGGTGGTGAATCGCCTTCTTAAACCATTGCAATTCTTCTCGTGAAATACAGTTGGTTATAAAGAAAGAAGTAACAGAATTTGATTCAGTGGCAATATATTTCCAACTCCTGTGCAGTGCATAAGTGGGGAAGAATATACAATTGTGGTATTTCATGTGCATACAGAAAAAAAAGAGGACATGCCTTAGCAGATGCTACCAAAATTGGTTTGATGATAACTGCAGTGCATTTTGTAGATTGCACACTACAGCCACAAAATACTACAGTGAAGGTAATAACTCTTCGGGTTGTGGACTGGGTGTCAGTCCAGATCATGTCAAACTTCTGTGTATTGTTGGAACTGCACCCATTCAGATAAGTGGTGCTGTGGGACAGCATCTGTTCTGAGATTCTTTTTTGCCACATATCACACATAAATCACATTAGGAAATTACCCTATCAATTGGATGGAAGTTGGATGCATCCAGAGGAAGCCACACAATTACAGGGGGTAGACACAAAATGCTGGATTAACACAGTGGGACAGGCAGCATCTCTGGAGAGAAGGAATGCGTGATGTTTCGGGTCGAGACCCTTCTTCAGACTGATGTCAGGGGAGAAGGAGATACATAGATAACTCTCATCGGAGAGAGGAGGAGAACTTCTTCAAAGTAGACATACCTTGTGGCGATTTCGCAGTGGAGCAGACAAATTGTGTCGGAAGGAACTGCAGATGCTGGTTCAAACCAAAGCCAAACACAAAATGCTGGAGGAACAGCGGGACAGGAGGCATCTCTGGAGAGAAGGAATGGGTGAAGTTTCGGGTTGAGACCCATCTTCAGACTGATATAAGCAGGGGCAATGTGCAAACTTAATAATAATAATAATAATAATAATAATAATAATAATAATAATAATAATAATAATAATAATAATAATAATAATAATACGTTAAAGAAGGAACTGCAGATGCTGGAAAATCGAAGGTAGACAAAAATGCTGGAGCAACTCAGCGGGTGCAGCAGCATCTATGAAGCGAAGGAAATAGGCGACATTTCAGGCCGAAACCCTGCTTCAAACTGATGTGAGGGTGGGAGGGGGGTCAGGAAGAAGAAAGGAAGAGGAGGAGTCAGGGTGCTGAGGGAGAGCTGAGAAGGGGAGGAGATAATAAGGACTACCTACAATTAGAGAAGTCAATGTTCATACCGCTGGGGTACAAACTGCCCAAGCAAGATATGATGTCAAGATGGCGCCTGCCTGGGGCGACTTTTGCGGAGCACCAGAACAGAAAAGATTTAACTACAACTTCTATCAACTTACCTGCATCAGGGAAACGGCAGTAATCGGTGCCGTTTCTGACAGGCTGCTTGTGCAGCTGAAAGTTCTGGAAATTTTGCGATCTCCCGCAGCTGCGGGAGCACCGGACTTTAAATTTTCCCACGCTGGCTGTGAAACTCCCGACCCGACTGAGGAACCCAGGTATGGCACCTGGAAACCCCGCGATGACCTCCAGAGCCAACGGGCTGGATATCGCAGAAGAAATGAAGCTGGAGCTGCTGATTCTGAGGGAACCCCCGTTCATTACGGAGCTGGAGCTGCCGTCTGTGAGGGAATTCCCGTTCCAGCGCTGGTCCGCAGAAACAGCAGGTACAGGAAACACAGTACCTGGAAACAAAGGGGAAGCCTCCATTGTGTCCGGAAACGTGGCCGACGGGCAGGACTTCAGGTCAGAATGAAGCGCAGGGGACTTCGGCCCCCTCTCCCTACTATCCTACTGGCCAATGTACAGTCCCTTGAAAATAAAGTGGAGGACTTAAGGGCAAGGCTGCTTTATCAAAGGGAGCTGAGGGAATGCTCTGTGTTCTGTTTCACAGAGACATGGCTCACCCCCAGCTCCCCAGACTCAGCAGTACAGCCTGAAGGGTTCTCCATCCACCGCATGGACCGTACACTGGCATCGGGGAAAGGGAGAGGAGGGGGTGTCTGCCTCATGGTCAACTCTGCGTGGTGCTCAGACGTGGCAGTCCTGTCCAACTCCTGCTCTCCACACCTCGAACATCTGGCGGTGAAGTGCCGTCCCTTCTACCTACCAAGGGAATTCACCTCCATCATCTTGACCGCCGTCTACATCCCACCCCAGGCAGACGTCCATCTGGCACTGGAGGAGCTGCACGCCGTGGTCAACAAACACCAGACGTCTTACCCCGAGGCATTTACCACCATTGCTGGGGACTTCAATAAGGCAAACCTAAAGAAATCACTCCCCAACTTCCACCAACATGTCTCCTGCTGCACCAGAGGACCAAACACCCTTGACCACTGCTACACCACCATCAAGAATGCCTACCGCTCTATCCCTCGCCCTCACTTCGGTAAATCCGACCATACTGCGGTGCTGCTTCTTCCTGCCTACAGGCAGCAATTAAAGAGCGCACCCCCAGAGGTGAGGACAGTACAGAGCTGGTCGGCGGGGGCAGAAGAACAACTACAAGACTGTTTGGAGTCTGTAGACTGGGCTATGTTCAAGGACTCGGCAACGGACTTGAATGAATACGCCACAGTCGTTACAGACTTCATAAAGAAATGTGTGGAGGACTGCATCCCTACAAAAACCTTCCGAGTGTTTCCCAATCAGAAACCTTGGATGAACTGTGAGATCCGCACTCTTCTGAAGACCAGACACCGGGCATTCATGTCTGATGACACAGTGGTCTATAAGAAGTCCAGATACGACCTTGGTAAGGCCATCAAAAAGGCGAAAAGGGAGTTCTGCTCCAAGCTGGAGAATGAGACAGATGTTCGGCAGCTGTGGCGGGGACTGAATGCAATCACCTCTTACAAGGCGAAACCAGGAGGCAGCTCGGATGTCGGCGATACATCACTCCCTGATGAGCTCAATGCATTTTACGCACGCTTTGATAGGGAGTACACCGATGTGCCTTCCCGAGCCCCTATTCGCTGTGATGGTATTTCAGTCTCAGTCACAGAGGCTGACGTCAGGAAATCCTTCAGAGGGGTGAACCCTCGAAAAGCGTCTGGACCTGATGGCACACCTGGTCGTGTCCTAAAAACCTGTGCGGACCAACTGGCTGGAGTTTTTACGGACATTTTCAACCTATCACTTCTGAGGTCTGAGGTTCCCACCTGCTTCAAAAGGGCATCAATAATACCGGTGCCCAAGAAGAGCAAGGTGACGTGCCTCAATGACTATCGACCTATTGCACTAACGTCTGTGGTGATGAAGTGCTTCGAGAGGTTAATCATGGCGCAAATCAACTCCTACCTCAACAAAAACCTGGACCCACTGCAGTTCGCTTACCGCCACAACAGATCAACGGTGGACGCGATCTCGCTGGCCCTCCACTCCGCTCTGGACCACTTGGACAACAAAAACTCATATGTCAGGCTGCTATTTATTGACTACAGCTCGACATTTAACACAATCATCCCCTCCAAGCTGGTTACCAAACTCGCAGAACTGGGTCTTTGCGCATCCCTCTGCAATTGGATCCTCGACTTCCTCATCCACAGACCACAGTCTGTTCGTATTGGTGGAAATGTGTCAGACTCGATAACAATCAGCACGGGAGCACCTCAGGGCTGCGTGCTCAGCCCCCTGCTGTACTCACTCTATACTCATGACTGCGTAGCCGGTCATAGCGCGAACTCCATCATCAAGTTCGCTGACGACACCACTGTTGTGGGACGTATCACTGATGGGGATGAGTCCGAGTATAGAAGAGAGATCGAGCGACTGTCCATATGGTGCCAGCACAACAACCTGGCCCTCAACACCAGCAAAACCAAGGAACTGATTGTGGACTTTGGAAAGAGTAGGATGGGGACCCACAGTCCTGTTTACATCAATGGGTCGATGGTTGAAAGGGTCAAGAGCTTCAAATTCCTGGGCGTGCACATCTGTGAAGATCTTTCCTGGTCCGAGAACACAGATGCAATTATTAAGAAAGCTCATCAGCGCCTCTACTTCCTGAGAAGATTACGGAGAGTTGGTCTGTCAAGGAGGACTCTCTCTAACTTCTACAGGTGTACAGTAGAGAGCTTGCTGACTGGTTGCATCGTGGCTTGGTTCGGAAACATGAGCGCCCTGGAGAGGAAAAGACTCCAAAAAGTAGTAAACACTGCCCAGTCCATCATCGGCTCTGACCTTCCTTCCATCGAGGGAATTTATCACAGTCGCTGCCTCAAAAAGGCTGGCAGCATCATCAAGGACCCACACCACCCTAGCCACACACTCTTCTCCCTGCTACCTTCGGGTAGAAGGTACAGGAGCCTGAAGACTGCAACAACCCGGTTTAGGAATAGCTACTTCCCCACAGCCATCAGGCTATTAAACGTGGCTCGGAACTCTGAACATTAATATCCCTCCATCTGTTATTTGCACTTTATTAATTTATTAAGTCATGGGTGTATTTATGTATAGAATTGTAGTCAATGCTTTCTATGTTCTGTTGTGCTATGCAAAGAAAGATTTTCATTGTCCTGTCAGGGACACATGACAATAAACTCTTTTGACTTTGACTTTGAAGTGCTGCTCCTCCAATTTCCAGTGGTCCTTACTCTGGCCGTGGAGGAGGCCCAGGACAGAAAGGTCAGATTCGGAATGGGAGCGGGAGTTGAAGTGCTGAGCCACCGCGAGTTCAGGTTGGTTATTGTGAACTGAGCGGAGGTGTTTGGCGAAGCGATCGCCAAGCCTACGCTTGGTCTCACCGATGTAGATCAGCTGACATCTAGAGCAGCAGATGCAATAGATGAGGTTGGAGGAGGTGCAGGTGAACCTCTGTCGAACCTGGAACGACTGCTTGGGTCCTTGAATGGAGTCAAGGGGGAAGGTAAAGCGACAAGTGTAGCATTTCTTCCAGAGAGGGGGTGGTTTGGGTGGGAAGGGACAAATTGACCAGTGAGTTATGGAGGGAGCGGTCTCTGCGGAAAGCAGAGAGGGGAGGAGATGGGAAGATGTGGCAAGTGGTGGGGTCACGTTGGAGGTGACAAAAATGACGGAGGATTATCTGTTGTACGTGACGGCTGGTAGGGTGGAAGGTGAGGACTAGGGGGACTCTGCCCTTGTTACGAGTGGGGGGATGGGGAGAGAGAGCAGTGTCACGGGGTATTGAAGAAACCCTGGTGAGAGCCTCATCTATGGTAGAAGAGGGGAACCCCCGTTCCCTGAAGAATGAGGACATCTCCGATGCCCTGATATGGAACACATCATCCTGGGAGCAGATGCGGCATAGACGGAGGACTTGGGAGTAGGGGATGGAGTCCTTACAGGAAGCAGGATGGGAAGAAGTGTAGTCCAGATAGCCATGGGAATCAGTGGGTTTATAGTGGATGTCAGTCAGAAGTCTATCATCTGTGATGGAGATAGTGAGGTCTAGAAATGGTAGGGAAGTGTTGGAAATGTTCCAGGTGTATTTTTTTTTTTTTGTTAATATTTTTTATTAGAAGTAAATACATATTGATACATATTAAGACAATTTAAAATGTAAAAGAAAAAGAAAAACAAAATAATTTACTATTCATCACATACATTCTTAATATTTATAAAATTTACAGTCATTCTTGTTTATACTTCTACATATTTTTTTAAAATTATTTTTAATAAAGGGGGAAATTAATAGAAAGAAATAATAAGAGAAATTAAAATAATAATAAAAATAGAAAATCAATAATGTGAGTGGAGTTTTAAACATTCTGTACTACGTTGGAGATATATCAGTGATCTATTATATATAATTTCATTTCGGAGTCACGTGGGTGACTTCGTGAAGATCCCGCCGGCGCGCATGCTCGACATATCGTCGTACCGCGTTGCTGCGACGGCTGGCGGTGGAGCGCGCTCCTCGCCAGCCCTTCATAAGGGGCCACGGAGGTAAGTATTCTACCTTTAGTTGGTGGTCCTTGTTGTCTGATTATGTCTTGCAGCAAGGACATGGATGGGAGTTCGAAGGGCCGGAGGACGTCAGGACGAGTTCGCCGGTCAACAGTTCCGGGGCCGTTATCATCGGCAGTACCTGCAGCGCAGGCCGGGACTCAGGCGGAGATGTGGGTAAGCCCTGTGTTCACAGGTCCAGATCCGCCAGCACACCACAGCTCGGAGGAGTTCGCCGAGGAGGAGTGTGGTGTGCCGCCAGAGCAGGGGGACCCTGCCATGGCAGTCAGGTCGTCAGCGGGCTCGCTGGCGGCCTCGAGCAGGGCACGTGCCGTTGCACGGCCTGTTCCACTCAGCCCTCCGAGAAGGGGGAGGGCAGGAGCCCAGAAGCCTAACCCTGTCAGGGCTAAGGCATTGCCTGCCGCGGAGGAGCGGTCAGGTTCCAGGGCGAGACCCGGGGCGGCTGTGAGGTCCAGCCGGCACACCCCGACTCTCGACGCCGGGACGGGTCGGTCGAGTCGGGTCTCGTCACGGTCGCCGAGCCCCCCATGGATGGGTGGGCGAGACCATGCGTCGGCAACGTCCACGAAGTGGGCGGCCAGCAAGACTGCGCGGGCCCCAGGCAGCCATGCTTCGGCTGGTGCCGACACCTCGCCGCAAGTGCCCTTAGTGGCAGCGGCTTCAGCTCCCGCTAAACGGAGGCGGTTGAACACGCCCGCGCAGGAATCGCGCAGTTTCGCCTCGGCGGCTGTTAGCGACAACTACCGGCACCGGCAGGGCCTCGACGAGGTGCGGACCGATGACAGGAGCCCGGTTTTCTTTTCAGAGCCGGAGGACTCCGACCACCTGAGTGTTCAGGGTGAAGGGCGTATTGACCGTATGGAGCAGCTGCTGGAGCTCCTGCTTCAACGTCAACATCAGCAGGGCAGAAACAGGCACAGGGCGTCTTCACCAACATCTACTATCAGCCTGGAGCAGCAGGAGGAGGAGGTTCTGGTGGAGCCTGTACCACCTCCGTTGGAGGTGCCAGCGGAGGAACTCTTGGATGTGGCGACCAAATTCGCGGCCCCACATACGGCTGGTCTTCCTCTAAATACAAAGCTGGCAGCCACAGTGGACTTTCTTAATAATCAGGTGCTGCAGGAAGAAGTCCTCATCCAGGCTATGAGCCGTCACAAGGCTCCATCAAACTGCAACTCCCTCAACGTGCCTGTGGTCAATACGCCAATATGGGGCAACATCAGTGCGGCTATCCGTCAACAGGAGCTAAAATTGCAGCGGATCCTGAAACTCCTCACGGCCGGTATTACCGCCTTTGCGCGGTCGGTGGACGGGGACGAACTGAATTTGGACCAGGAAGATGCTCTGGCCCTCCTGTGCGCGACCCAGCACGAAATCAACGGGTTTCGCAAAAACAGCATCCGCCCAGCACTCAACCCGAAGTTTGCAGGATTGTGCAAACCACCGCCGCCGCCGCCGCCCCGTCAGCTCTTTGGTGAGGACCTCTCGAAGAGAGTCAAAGAGCTTGACGAACAAGCCAAAACGGTGGGGATCATGCGCTCTCAGAGTGCCCCCACACCGTCAGGCTCAAAAGCTCCATACATTCGCTCACGAGGGTCGGCCAGTGCCTCGACGAGGACTCACCCTCTAGCTCCACAACGACAACAGCACCAGAACCAGCACCAAGGGTCTTTTTTAGGACAGGGTCGGCAGAGACCTTTGTGGAAATCGAAGACGCCGTGCCATTAAGCCAACCCAGCACCTCCACGGCCACCCACACGTGTCAAGGACCGCCGGTAACCACGGAGGTGAGGGGGTCTGGTTCTCTTTTTTCTCTCTGTTTAACTTCCCATGTTGGTGGTCGTTTACGGTCGTATTTGGGTGCATGGGGTAATTTTACTGGTGATGAGTATGTGTTGCGGAATATTCAGGGGCATAAAATTGAGTTTATTAATGGCGACATTCCTCCATCCCAGCACATGCCTGGTCGTACGTTCAAATTGTCTGCTGCAGAACAGGCAGCAGGTTATAAGGAAATTTTAAGTCTGGAACAGAAGGGGGTGATTGAGAAAACGGTGCATGAGCCAATTGAGTTTGTTTCGAACATATTTACTAGACCTAAGAAGGATGGAGGCTGTCGTGTCATTATTGATCTAACCCGTTTGAATACGTTTGTAACATATACTCATTTTAAAATGGATACGTTTGAAACAGCCAAATTATTGATTTCTCATGGCTGCTTTATGGCATGCATTGATTTGAGGGATGCATATTATTCAGTATCCATCCAGAAATATGATAGAAGGTTTTTGAAATTTATCTGGATGGGGCAACTTTGGCAGTATAAGGCTTTGCCTAATGGGCTCACTACAGCCCCTAGATTGTTCACTAAATTGGTGAAGCCAATCATGGCTTATTTGAGACAACGACATCATATAGTTATGGCCTATTTAGATGATGTCTTTATTGTGGGCCACACCCTGCAATTGGCTGAACAGGGTGTTGCAGCTGCTGTCAATATATTTCAACAATTAGGATTCATTGTCCATCCAGAGAAATCGAAGTTCTGCCCTGCCCAGGTAATTAATTACCTAGGGTTCACGGTGAACTCAATGAGCATGAGGATAACTATACCAATTAACAAAATTGAGGAAGTCACCCAGGTGTGCAGAGATTTAATTGGCACCAATATACCATCGATTCGGCATACAGCCACAGTAATTGGCAAGCTAGTGGCTTTGTTTCCGGCAGCACGATATGGACCTTTGCATTATCAGAATTTGCAAAGAGCTAAAATTACTGCGTTAAAACGGAACGCTGGTCATTACGATCGATCAATGCAGCTGCCGTCCGAAGCGATAACTGAGTTGCAATGGTGGGTGTGTCACATTAGCAACTCATTCAAACCTGTTAGGGAGGCTAATCCGGTGGTATATTTACAGACTGATGCAAGCTCCAATGGCTGGGGAGCTACTGATAATTGCTCTAGTTGTGGGGGCAGATGGGACACCCTTGAGTCATCGATGTTGTTGACTCAAGGGATTAACTATTTGGAGTTGCTGGCAGCATTCCACGGACTTCGTGCATATTGTTCCAAGCTTGTTGGAGCACACGTCCGTCTCCAAATAGACAACACCACAGCTGTGGCATATTTAAACCATATGGGTGGTACCAGGTCAGTTTCGTGTGACAAATTGGCTAACTCAATTTGGCTCTGGTGTGTTCAAAGAGACATTTGGATTTCAGCTACCTATTTGCCAGGTGAGCTTAATACTGTGGCGGACACCAGGTCACGCAAATTTAATGACAATATTGAATGGATGTTGCATCCTGAGATTTTTTCTAAAGTCACAGCCAAATTTGGTAAACCGGACATTGACCTTTTTGCGTCACGGTTAAACCATCAGGTACCAGCCTACGTTTCATGGGAACCAGATCCTGGGGCAATAGCGCTAGATGCATTCTCGCTGGACTGGGGGAATTGGTTTTTCTATGCCTTCCCTCCGTTTTGCCTCATCAGTCGGGTATTGCGAAAGATTCAGGCAGATGCTGCCAAGGGCATCCTTATTATGCCCACACAGCCTTGGTATCCGGTGGTCTTTGACATGCTCAACGAACCCTGGGTCCTTTTGAAGGGTTGCCCACAATTGGTTACTCACCCTGTCTCAGGGGAGCCACATCCCTGCCATGGCTATTTAAATTTGTTGGCTTGCAGGTTCTGAACAGGCCGTTAGTCCAATACGGCCTCTCGGCTCGGACCATGGATACCATTGGGGCGTCGTGTCGAGAGTCCACAAGGCGAAGATATCGCTCGCATATTAAGAAGTGGGAAGCCTACTGCAGCCGCTCTCGCATCACGTACGATGACGTGACAATAGCCGACGTCCTGGAATTCCTCGCGGGGTTGCACCATGATGAACACTTAAGTTACAGTGCCATCAACAGCGCCAGAAGTGCGCTATCATTCTACCTCAATATTGGGGTAGGATCCACAGGCTAGTGTCCAGACTCATGCGGGGTATATTCAATATGAATCCGCCTACACCACGCTATAATATCACCTGGGATGTCAGGGACGTATTAACCCTGCTCAGGACGTGGTCTCCCATGGAAGGGCTCCAACTGGACCAACTCACCATGAAGCTTGTGATGTTACTAGCGCTGACTTCAGCTCAGAGGGTACAGACACTACACAAACTTCGTGTCGACAGAATGACATCTACCCCTACAGAAGTAGTATTTTTCATTGACGAGCTACTAAAGCAGCATAGACCTGGGTGCACAGGGCTGCAGCTGAAGTTCCCGGCATACCCCGCAGATGCTAGGCTATGTTTAGCCTCACATATCCGCCACTATGTCAACGTGACGGCACGCATCAGAGGAATGGAGAGATACCTGCTTGTCACTCATAAGAGACCTCATCATCGAATGACAGTCCAGACGATATCCAGGTGGCTTCGAGTCGTCTTGGGTAAGTCAGGTATCGACACTAATGTGTTCAAGTCTCATTCCACCAGGGCTGCATCGACGTCAGCGGCGAGGGTCATGGAGGTGCCCATGGACCTAATTCTCGCCACAGCAGGATGGGCTAATGAAGCTGTGTTCCAGCGTTTTTATAACAAACCTGTTGCTGCTCCTCTACAGTTCGCAGAAGCCGTGCTGAATGCAGGTCAAGAACGTGGAGATGTCCCCGCATGAGGGGTTTTGATTTGTTATTAATAAATATGCTCTTGTTTTGCAGTATGAACTATTGAGCAAGTTTGTTCCTCCCATCCATCCCTGGTAGTGGTGTGTCAGCATGGACGTGGTCCAGGGCGTGTAATCACAGAAGCTTTGAAGTCTTCACGAAGTCACTCACGTGACTCCGAAATGAAATAGTAAGATTGAACGAGAACTTACCAGTTCGAAGGTTGATCTTTATTTTATGAGGAGTCGAAGTGAGGGATTTCGTGCCCTCCTCGTCCAACCCTCAGTCACCTTCATCTGGTAATCTTAGTCAATTCAATCATACTATGCGTAGTCATTTCTATTGTTGGTTCTGTGATTCCACGCCGCTACTTTGAAGTATGTCGAGCATGCGCGCCGGCGGGCTCTTCACGAAATCCCTCACTTAGACTCCTCATAAAATAAAGATCAACCTTCGAACTGGTAAGTTCTCGTTCAATCTTACTATTCTTCATCCATTCCCCGTCCAGGTTTCAGTCAGGCCCTCGAACCGAGCCAGTTTGTCCCTTTAGATTATCAATAAATGGAGACCATGTTCCTCTAAACTGATCTAGCCTGTCCGAAAGGACAAGTCTTAATCTTTCCAAATGAAGTGTCTCCGACATTCCTGTAATCCACATTTTAATAGTGGGGTAGGTAGGACCTTTCCAAAATCTTAATATTAATTTTTTACCAATTATTAAACTATAATTGATAAAAATTTGTTGTTTTGTTGTTAGTGATTGATCAGTTTCTAATATACCTAATATGATTAATTTTGAATCTGGATACAGATTTGTATTAACTACCTTCGAAATTATCTTAAAAATTTCTGACCAAAAATTTGTAATTTTTATACATTTGACTCTGCCGCCATTCAAAAGTCCATCAAAGACCTTGAAGCCTGGCTCACCAAAGTCGACAAGTCAGGTCTGCCAGGCAGATTCAAGGCCTGGATCTATCAGCATTCCATCCTGCCCCGAGTCCTGTGGCCTCTGCTGGTTTACGCTGTTCCATTGACCACAGTTGAGTCCCTCGAAAGGAAGATCAGCAGTAACATCTTGCAGCTCCCATTCAGTGGCCTCACGGAAGAGTTTATGGTGGCGCGAACAAGAGAGGCACTGCAGTACAGGGACTCCAGGGACCAGAAGGTGTCATCGGCTGGCATTGAGGTGAGAACAGGGAGGAAATGGAGGGCGGCGAAAGCAGTGGAGGTGGCAGAGTCACGCCTAAGGCAAAAGGCATTGGTGGGAGTCATGACAACTGGCAGAGCGGGTTTGGGATACTTCCCTAAGACACCGGTTGGCAAGGCCCAGGGCAAGGAGAGACACCGTCTAATCCAGGAAGAGGTCCGAGCAGGTGTGGAGGAAGAGCGTGTGAGCAGGACGGTGGGGCTCAGGCAGCAGGGAGCGTGGACAAGGTGGGAGAGCATACCGCAACGCAGGATTACCTGGTCAAACATCATGCAGGCAGACTTCCAGCGCGTCCGGTTCCTTGTCCAAGCTGTCTACGATGCCCAACCAAGTCCATCAAACCTCCACGTCTGGGGCAAGAGCGAGACACCTTCCTGCCCACTTTGTTCTGGAAGAGGATCATTAGAACATCTCCTCAGCAGCTGCCCAAAGTCTCTTGGGGAAGGTCGCTATCGGTGGCGGCATGACCAGGTGCTCAAGGTGGTTGCTGAGAGCATAGCCATTGCCATCTGTAACAGCAAACACCATCATGCCCCAAAGAAATCAATCAATTTTGTCAAAGCTGGAGAGAAGCCCCGACCACAACCAAAAACAAGGACGGGCCTCCTCTACACAGCCACTGACTGGCAGCTGCACGTCGATCTGGGCAAACAGCTGAAGTTTCCACAGCACATCACAGCAACATCACTCCGGCCAGATATGATCATCACCTCCGAAGTGACAAAACAGCTGATCATTCTGGAGCTGACAGTGCCCTGGGAAGAGCGTATTGAAGAGGCTAATGAGAGGAAGCGCGCAAAGTACCAGGAACTGGTGGAGATGTGCCAGGACAGAGGCTGGAAGACATACTATGAGCCGATAGAGGTGGGCTGTAGAGGCTTTGCAGGACGCTCACTCTACAAAGTCCTCAACCAGTTGGGCTTTACGGGGCTGGCAAAGAAGAGGGCCATTCAATCCGCAAGTGAAGCCGCAGAGAAAGCCACTAGGTGGCTTTGGATTAAGAGGGCTGATCCGTGGGCGGTTGCTGCTGGGACGCAAGTCGGGGCTTGATCAACCCCGGCTGGGTCGCCTGGGCAAGGGTGTCTGATGTTGTGAGACCCGAAACACCCGATGACCCCAGGTCGCATCACTGAGGATGTGTCCCAGCGCATCTAGGAGATGTATCTTTCACACACAGTGTGTTAGGTTGGCTTCTACGTTCCAGGTCTATTTGAGTGTGAGATGGAAGTTAGTGGTGAAATGGATGAAGTCAGTGAGATAATACACTTTACTGTCATTGTAAATACATACAACGAAAGTTCAGTCGCACTGCCCGAGCGGAGCTCCAATGTATCAGTTAAATAATAATGACAATGAAAACAGCAAAGACGGCAAGAAAAACGTTGTGAAGTCACAATGTGCATGATTTCATAGTATAGTGTTATAGCAGTACAAAATATTGGCTCTGGGGGTGTGTATTCACTGCAGAGTTCAGAGTGGTGATGACCTTGGGGTAGAAACTGTTTGTTAATCTTGTGGTGTGTGATTTGATGGACCTGTAATATTTTCCTGAGGGCAGAAGGGCAAACAAGTGATGTGCGGGATGAGACGAGTCCTCTAGGATGCGTGATCCCTTCCGCAGGCAACGAGAGCTATAGATCACTTCCAGGGCAGGTAGATGTGTGTTGGTGATCTTCTGGGCTGCGTTGATGACTCTCTGCAGAGCCTTCTTGTCAGCCGCAGAACTGTTGCCATACCACACCAGGATGCCATGTGTCAGGACACTCTCTGCGGTAGAATGACACTAGCAGCAAGTTGTGGCAAGTTGAATTTCCTGAGTGATCTTAGGAAGTAAAGCCGTTGTTGTGCCTTCTTTACCAGGGAGTTTGTGTTAGTTGACCACCTGAGATCTGCTGAGATGTGGGTGCCCAGGAACCTGAAACTGGAGATTCTGTCCACTCTTTCTCCGTTCATGTGCAGTGGGGGATGTTCACCCTGCTTCTCGCAAAGAGATTCAATCCTTGCCTGAAACTGTGAGTCAACGATCCAACTGTTGCACCACCGTATTCTCGTTGTTGTCCAGAATTCTACGTGATGTTTAACAAAGTTGATTTAAGATTATCGCCTGGCTTCCAGTGGTAAAAATGTTCTAATGTGATTGACTGCTCAGCCATTCTGATAACATTACAAATGCTGGAGAGTTGTGATCCTGTTGGACTGATGTTCTGACCACATAGGCCACTAGACCATTGTGCAGAAATGACTTAAAGTTGAATGGGAACTGTTACCAGTTTGCTCATGACCATACGTTTTGCATGATTGATTTCATAAGTTCATAAGTCCTAGGAGCAGAATTAGGCCATTTGGCACATCAAGTCTACTCCACTGTTCAATCATGGCTGATCTATCTTTCCATCTCAACCCCATTCTCCTCCCTTCTCCCCATAACCCCTGGCACCCTTACTAATCAAGAATCAGTCAATCTCCGCCTTAAAAATACCCGGTGACTTGGCCCCCACAGCTGTCTGTGTCAATGAATTCCACAGATTCACCACCCTCTGACTAATGAAATTCCTCCTCATCTGTTTTCTAAAAGTAGGTCCTTTAATTCTGAGGCTGTGGCCTCTGGTCCTAGACTTTCCCACTAGTGGACACATCCTCTCCACATCCATTCCATCCAGGCCTATTATCCGGACCATCACCTGAAAATTAAGTACAGTCAGATTTCCAATAACTGCAACTTTCATCTTATCATTTCTGCACAAAAACATACATTTCTAAACATTCTTGAAAGAGTGATATCCATGTTGATTTTACACTATGTTGCAAAGTTACTTATTTGTCAGAAATCTCTCTCTTTTTCATTCTCGTGCAATGTTAATCATTGTAAGTGGCTTCACTATTCGTTAATATGTATGACGTCCATATATCGTATATACAAGGTGCTTTATTCACCTCCCCCGTGAAAACAATGAACAAGTAAGCACATATTCTTATGTCAGAATGTACAGATTATTTTTCTGTAATTTTGCACCTCTGATGTCAGTTCTCTTTTGTGTTGTCGCACCTGGGATATTGCAAGGTGTTATCCTTCATTACCATCGACCTCCCTCACCTGTGCTCACAACTCATCGTATCCTAAAGCTAAGATATTTTTTATGAGTTGGAAAATAACAGATGGCAAATGTACAGTGTTCATCCTTCTTTCATTTGAGACATGTGTACAGTATGTATGGGCAACATTAAGGAAGAGCTGCACAGAACACCTACACGGCATACGTCGCATGGACCATCCATTATTCAGCACAGTTACAAATGTGGGATTATGAAGCCTAACCTGAAAATTAAGTTGATGAACTGCTTGTGATAACTATCCATTACCCTAGTATCTCATTTAGTAAATGCCTTGTCTGAAGTGAGTCAAACAGGTAGTGTAAGTGCCTTGCCACTCCACTGACCAAGGTTCAACCTAGATCTACTTGTGTGCATGATACATGTTTGTCCTGACACTACATGTGTTTACCCAGGTGATCCAATTTCCTCCCACATCTCAAAGATATTTTAGGTTACTTTAACTTTGCCATGGCAATGGTGGACTGAAGGAGAATCGGGAGTGGGGCACCAGCATAGTCTCAATGGGCCAAATGGCCTTCTCTGCAATGAGAAGATATGAGAACATAAAAAAAACATCCTCCAGTTGTAAAGCACTATGGTCAGATCATAATTTGAGAAATGTTTCTCCACGTGTCCCCCATAATATAGCAAAGGCATTCAAAGACAGGAGGCAACTTAAACAACAAGACTGATTCTTGTAGACATCAAAAACTGTGAATACTGGTCTACAAAACTCCCCCGAAGTGCTGGAGTAACTCCACAGGTCAGGCAACATCGCTGGAGAATGTGGGTGGATGACATTTAGGGTTGTGACCCTTCATCAGACTGATTATATTGGGGAGGCAAAGCTGGAAGAGAGGTGTGGGCAGGACAAAACCGGGCACCTGGCAGGTGAACAATGGCGAGCGGAGTTTCGATCAACAAATGGGTGGACAAAGACCAGAGATGGGGAGACAAGAGGCTGTGAGATAAGCAGAGAATTGGCATGAAATATGAAGCCAGAGGAAAGTTTTTTAGTGGAAGGGTTCAAGGAAAGGGAAAGAGGGAGTGGACAGTGGGAGAAATGTGTGTGCATCCAGGTGGGACACAGCAAAGAGAGAGGGGGAAAAAGGGGGGAGTGTAGTTGGTAAGATGTAAAATTAGATACTTTAATGTTCATGCCATTTGGTTGTAAGCTTCCGAAGTGGAATATGAGGTGCTGTTCCTCCATTTTGCATGTCCTCACTCTGGCAATAGAGTCAAGAGTCAAGTCAAGGCTGGTTTATTGTCATATGTCCCGGATGGGACAATGAAATTCTTACTTGCTGCAGCATAACATAGAGGAGGCCCAGGACAGAAGGGTCATCATGGGAATGGGAATGGGAATGGCTACATGGGGAAAGTACCTGGGGAGGGGTCGGTTTGGATGGGTAGGGATGAGTTGTGGAGTGAGAGATCTCTGCAGAAAACGGAAATGCACAGGGATGGGAGGATGTGACTGGTGGTGGGATCATGTTGAAGGTGGCAGAAATGTTGGAGAATTATGTATTTAATTCAGATTCTAGATATAGATTTAATGAACTACAGATGCTGGTTAATACAGACACGGACACAAATTGCTGGAGTAACTCAGCGGGTCAGGCAGCATCTCTGGAGAACATGAATAGGTGACATTTCAGGTTGAGACCTTTCTTCAGACTGATTGTAAGGAGGATTGTAAGACTGATTGTAAGAAAGCTGCAAGAGGGGAGAGACAGGTCAAAGCCTGGCAGGTAATAAGTAGACATGAGCAGAGTCTAATGGGATGAAAGGTAAGTACCAGAGGAACTCTTCCCTTGTTCTGTCTGCTGGGAGGGGGGAGCGAGCGCAGTATAAAGGGTCACACAGGAGATGCAGATGAAGAATTCATCTCTGACAGCATGGGGTAAAATACCTTTACTGAAGGACTTGAATATCTCAAATGCCCGAGAGTGTAAAGCTTCATGTCTGAATGAGAAACCTAGATAAAGATGAGCCATAACAACCACAGGATGTCAAACTAACACCAACTGGGGACTGTTATTATAATCCGTCATCAGGGGTATTAAGCAAACACTTGGACAAATGTGAGACCAAGTCAGCAGGAATTAGCGAAGAAAAGGTCATGTCCAAATAAATATTTTGCTTTTTGTTCGTTGGTCGCCATGGTGCTCAGAGGGACCTGGTTGTCTTTATAAACAAATCACTGAAAGGCAACATGCAGGTTTCACAAATGGTCTTGTTTTCCCACTTTATTACAAGAAATGAGAAATCGAGTATGCAGACATTTTGCACAATCATAGGAGTCATAAAACAGGAACAGTAGGCAATGTTCTGTTGATGGAGATGATAAGTGGTGCTGCGCATAGTCATGTACTGTAGCTTTATCGTTTCAACAAGTCTATTAATAATGATGAAAGAATAGGAAGATGTTTAGTTTAGTTTGGAGATACAGCGCAGAAACAGGCCCTTCGCCCACCAAATTCATGATTCCCGCACACTAATACTATCCTACATACACTAGGGACAATTTACAATTTTACCAAGACAATTATCCTACAAACCTGCACATCTTTGTAATGTGGGAGGACACTGAAGCACCCAGGAAAAACCCACACAGGTCACGAGTAGAATGTACAAACTCCGTACAGACAGCACCCGTAGTCAGGATCGAACCCGGGTCTCTGGCGCTGTAAAAAAGCAACTCTACTGCTGACCCGCCCAAATTTGTATATATCCAAATTTGCAGAATACACTACACCAGGAGACTTATTTACAATTAAAACTTGCAGCTACATGTATTTTTTGATTCAATTTTAATTTAAAATATATATATATAATAGAAAACGTGAGACTTAATGTGAGTTGTACTGTCCACAAACTTTCCCTTTGGATTCTCCATGTGTTTGAATCATGAGTGCACAGAGGTGAAACTTGGAAATGGAGTTTGATGAGGGGAAATATCTGCAAATTAGTGGTTCATAGTAAACAGGCTGATCAAACAAATAGTTAAGTAGGCAAATGGCAGTTTAGTCTTTGTCGCAAAGGGATTGGAGTTTAAGAAAAGGGTGTTTTTGTTATAGGGTGTTGGCGAGGCCATAACTGGAACACTGTACACAGTTTTGGTTCTCTTACATAAAAATAATATAAAAGCATTGGAGACAGTCTAGTCCAAAGGCGATTCATCAGACTGACCCCTAAAATGAGAGGTTTGTCCTATCAAGAGATGTTTGAGCTGTATTCGTTGTAGATTAACCCTTATTAAGTCATGCCATTTATAATCTTCACCACACAAATATGCATGCCACCCTTTATAAGGTATTACGGTACTACACAAAGACGCTCTCTCTCGCTCGGGCACTAGTTAGAAAGCCATACGCAAGCAGCTGGCTGTTGAAATGCTCCAGTGTATTTGATGAAATAAAGCTGGACTTTATCATAAATGCGTTTTATTATTGGCCCACCAATAAACATTCCCTGGGGTTTAGATGAATGGGGATTAATTTTATTCCAAAATTATAAGATTCCTCAGTTTAATAATCAATTTAATTTATTGTCACATCATAAGGTCATAAGTGATAGGAGTAGAATCAGGCCATTCGGCCCATCAAGTCTACTCCACTATTCAATCATGGCTGATCTATCTCTCCCTCCCAACCCTGCCTTCTCCCCATAACTTCTGACATCTGTACTAATCAAGAATCTATCTATCTCTGCCTGAAAAATATCCACTGATGATCTTCATAGTGTTCCGTGGCAAAGAATTCCACAGATTCACCATAGAACATAGGTGCAAGAGTCGGCCATTTGACCATTCGAGCCACATCTCCATTCAATATGATCATGGCTGATCATCCAGAATCAGTACCCCATTCCTGCTTTCTCCCATATCCCTTAATTCCATTAACCCGAAGAGCTATATCTAAATTTTTCTTGAATACATCCAGTGAATTGGCCTCCACTGCTTTCTCTGCCAGAGAATTCCACAAATTCACAACTCTCTGGGTGAAAAGGTTTTTCCTCATCTTAGTCCTAATTGACCTACCCCTTATTCTTAAACTGTAACTTCAGTGTTCATCTTCTAGGTCTGCACAAAAACTTGAGAGTCTTCAAGCTTCAAGGTACAATAGAAATCTTTATTACACTACTCAATGCTGGCAGCAAGACAACTCAAAATATCTGCACAATCAGAATCTGAATGGACACTCACAGATAGGATAAACTATGTACAAACATCTCCCTTTGTCCTGTGCAGCGCCACCTGCTGCACGGGAGGTGCAACAGATCTTCCCACCCCACACAGTCCACCAAACATCACAGTAACCCCTGGTTCTGGACTCCCCCAACATCGGGAACATTTTTCCTGCATTATCCTTTTCTGCAATGCAATCCCTTAATCATTTTATATGTTTCTGTAAGAAACCGGACCGCGGGCCAGTTTAAACTCCGCGGTCCGGGGTGGTCGAAGCTGCCGCCCTCCAGTCCAGCGGACAAAGCTGTTGCCGCGGGAGCTCCGGAAAAACAGGTCACCAATCGGTGACCTGCGAGCTCCCGACAATGTCGTCCGCTGGGCCCGTGGCCGAGTCCACCAGGCCCGCGGCCGAGCCTCTGACGTCGGGTCGCCGCCGTCTAAACTCCCGCTCCGAAGTAGAGTCGCCGCTGCCGCCGTCACAGCTCCGAAGTAGAGTCGCCGCTGCCGCTGCGCCACCCCAGCTCCGAGGCCACCAGCTCCGCCATTAGGCCTCAGCGCAGATGGAGACGGAGACGGGGGATACGACAAGAAAGGTCGCATCCCCCCCGAAGGAAGAGACTAAAAACATGTTTCCCCCCCCCCCCCCACCCCCCTCCACACTGATACACAACCTAATAAACCAAAATTAACTAAAACAGGACAAAAGAACAACAACAAAAAAACAGACAGACTGCAGGCAAGCTGCAGCTACTAAGGCAGCGCTGCCATCTTGGAACTTCTTACACCATTCAGATAATAATCTGCCTTCTTGTTCTTGCCACCAAAGTGGCAAATCTCACATTTATCCACATTATGCTGCATCCACCATGCTTCTGCCCAATCAGCCAATCTATTCAATTCACCCTGCAGCACCGTAGCACCTTCCTCGCAGCTCACACTGCCACCCAGCTTTGTGTCGTCTACAAACTTGGAATTGCCACCATCTGACTAAAGAAATTTCTCAACATCTCCTTCCTAAAAGTACGTCCTTTACTTCTGAGGCTATGACCTCTAGTCCTAGACTCTCTCATAGAAACATAGAAACATAGAAAATAGGTGCAGGAGTAGGCCATTCAGCCCTTCGAGCCTGCACCGCCATTCAATATGATCATGGCTGATCATCCAACTCAATATCCTGTACCTGCCTTCTTTCTATACCCCCTGATCCCTTTAGCCACAAGGGCCACATCTAACTCCCTCTTAAATATAGCCAATGAACTGGCCTCAACTACCTTCTGTGGCAGAGAATTCCACAGATTCGCCACTGTCTGTGTGAAAAATGATTTCTCATCTCAGTCCTAAAAGACTTCCCCCTTATCCTTAAACTGTGCCCCTTGGTCTGGACTTCCCCAACATCGGGAACAATCTTCCTGCATCTAGCCTGTCCAACCCCTTAAGTCTCTATAAGATCCCCCCCTCAATCTTCTAAATTCTAGCAAGTACAAGCCGAGTCTATCCAGTCTTTCTTCATATGAAAGTCCTGCCATCCCAGGAATCAGTCTGGTGGAAACATCCTCTCCACATCCACGTGTTCCGAGGTACAGTGAAAAGCTTTTGTTGAGTGCTAACCAGCCAGCGGAAAGACAATACATGATTATAATCGAGCCTAGGAGCTCTGGCAGCATGGATGTCAAGATGATTTCCCTAGGAAGAGAGTCACGAACAACAGGACATAGTTACAAAATTAGGGGTTTGACATTTAAAACTGAGGTGGGTAGATATTTGTTCCCTTAAAGGGTAGTGAATTTCTGGAATGAGTATGCTGGGTGTCTGTGCTCTACAGATCAGAATGTTCAGAACATTAACTTTCACTCTAAATGTGGATTGCTTGTATTCCAGGTGATGATTATGTTAGACCTCATCACCCCAAGTTAGATTGGTTGTGTAGAGGCAAAATGAGCGAGATTTTCCCATTGTGTTGCCATCTTCCCATAAGCCATGGACTGACACCTGGGTTAAACCATTTCCAAGCATTTCAATTTCTTTCACCATGTCTTTATTCTCTACCTTTGCCACCAAACCCCTGACATCAACCTAATTTTAAACATGTTGCTGGACTCTTTTCAGTTCAGTTTAGTTTATTGTCACATGTACCGAGGTACAGTGAAAAGCTTTTGTTGCATGCTAACCAGTCAGCAGAAAGACAACACATGATTACAATCGATCCATTTACAGTGTATAAGGGAATAACGTTCAGTGCAAGGTAAAGCCAACAAAGTCTAATCAAGGATAGTCCAAGGGTCATGAAAGAGGTAGATAGTAGTTCAGGACTGCTCTCTGGTTGTGGTAGGATGATTCAGTTGCCTGATAACAGCTGGGAAGAAACTGTCCCTGAATATAGTGGTGTGCATTTTCACACTTCTATACCTTTTATACCTTTTGCTTCCGTTTCGCCAACTAAGCCTTCGTAAAACCACTTTCCAAGATATTTTATAATGCTACTGCATTCTCTTTATCGATCCAATCAGGGAGATGGGAAATGCTGATTAAATTCTGTTAAAGACTATTGAGAATGTATTTATAATAAGTCTGTGTTCATGATTAACGTAAACATTTAGTAAACATACAGAATGGAAACAGGTCCTTTGGAGCAAAGATTCTATAGCGGAGCAAGATAGACCACTCCTGCTAAATGCAATGGGCTGACGTGTAGTACGCAACGGAGTGGAACGTGGGATTTTTTTTCATCCATTTCAGTAACCCGACCCAACCCGATCCGACTTGCAGTGTAATCAACGTTGCGGGGGAACAGTTTGTGTTAATAAATTATAATTCTGAAAATGAGGAGAAGATTTTTACCAAAGAACTTTTATTTTTACGAGGATGTTTCCGTAACCGGCTTCCATCCCCACACTAGTATCGTTGCTCCACTATGGGATCTTTGTTGCGGAGACGGAAGCCGGTTACGGAAATGAGGCCGAAAATTTCCCGTGAATCTGCCCGTGACCGTACTACGTCTTTTTCGTCGAGTGGGTTATCTTGCTTGCTATAGGATCTTTGCTTTTGATGATGTATCATCTGTTCAAGAAGAGTTTGAAGATGCCATTTAAGTTTTTTTTCTTTGACCCATTGGAATACATTCCAGTATCTGCTAGAAAGGACTGATATCAAGCCTGCAGATAAGTAGCCACACCCCATCAAAGAAGGTTGAGCATCGGTAGTACCTTGATGCTGAGAATGTTGGTCTGGGAGGGTGTGCCAATATTGACACACCTAACCTACTTTATTGGTCTTGGAAGATTTTGCAAACATGACCTTGATGTTGGGTTAACACTCATGGCGTTTGAACACTCTATACCGCAGATGGTCAAGGACGGCACAAGAGGTGTCAATTGTGTTATTGATGGCTGCCTTTGCCAAGGGGTATCTCAAGAGATATGGAAATTGATGCACATCACGGTCTTGTCATGGATCATGATTTTTGGAGGTGCTGTGCTGTGTATTTCGACTTTTGTCTTCCAGATATTAATCTATAGCCATCATCTTGTACGGTTCATTGAAGTAACAATGTTGATTTGGAGATCAGTTTCAGAATTTACACATGTGCTTAATGTTGTCTATGTTGTGTGACTTGATGATTGATTTATCTTCAGTACATCTTTGATGATAACACTGCCTGCTCTCAAGACACTTCCCCAAGTTCCTCCGTCCTACTGTTTCTCTCCTCAGTAAATACAGAGGAGAAATACTCATTGAAGACCTTGCCCATCTCCTGTGGCTCCACACAGAGGTGACTGATTTGATTCCTAAGAGGTCCCACTCTCTCTCTCTAATTATCCTTTCCCCCCTTATGTATTTATGAAATATTTTGGGATTGTCCTTAATGCTACCCGCCAGAGCTATCTCCTGGCCCGATCTCCTGCCCTTCTGATCTAATTTTTCAGTTTAATCCTTAGTTCCCAAAACTCCTCCAGGGATGCACTTGATCACAGGTGCCTATACCTGTCCCATACATCCTCCTTGTTTTTTGCCAATGCCTCAATTTCCCTCATCAGCCAAGCTTCCTTATGCTTGCCTGCTTTGCCCTTCACTCTAGTGGGGACGTGCACATCCTGAGCTTCTGTCAGCACACTTTTAAAAACATCCACTGGGCCAATGTTCCTTTCCCCTCAAATAACCTTTTTGGTTGAGCACCTACGGATGTCAAACCAGATGGCATCACCCTGCTGCAGACGTCTGCTGCCTCAAACGCAACAAGAAGAAGACATGCTCCAAATCAACTTGAGCGAGGCCTTCTCTCATACCCTCAAAGTTGGCCTTACTCCAGTTGAGCATTTTAACACGTGATCCCTCTCCGTCCCTATCCACAACTATCTTAAACCTAATCGACTGTGGTCACTGGTCCCAAAAGGCTCCTCCACACACACTTCATTTACTTGCCCTTCCCAATTTCCCAATACTAGATCCAGTGTTGCCCTCTCATGTGTGGGGGCCTCCACATACTGCTTAAGAAAATTCTCCTGAACATTTTTGAGGAATTACACCCCGTTGAAACCGTTCACACTATGATTTTCCCAGTCTCTATTGGGAACGTTAAAATCCCCTACAACCTTATTTAACATGCAGCTGTCTGCAATCTCCTGGTGCATTTGTTCTTCTAATTCCTGTTGACTATTCGGGGGTCTAGAGTACACCCCCAACAAGGTGACCATCCCTTTCCTGTTCCTCAGCTCCACCCATATATCCTCACTAGATGAACCATCTGTAATGTCACCTCTGACCACTGACGTGACATCCTCCTTAACCAACAATGTAACCCCCCATCCTCTTTTCCCTTCACCCCTGTCTCTCCAGAAGCACCTGTACCCCGGAACATTGAGCTGCCAGTCCCGCGTCTCCCTTAACCAGGTTTCAGTCATGTACAACTCCTTCTGCAGTTGTACAGGGCCCTAGTGAGACCACATCTGGAGTATGGTGTGCAGTTTTGCTCTCGAAATTTGAGGAAGGACATTCTTGCTATTGAGGGAGTGCAGCGTAGGTTCACAAGGTTAATTCCTGGGATGGCGGGACTGTCATATGTTGATAATAGCTCTTAAAAATAGCGGAGTCAGGGGATATGGGGAGAAGGCAGGAATAGGGTACTGATTGGGGATGATCAGCCATGATCACATTGAATGGCGGTGCTGGCTCGAAGGGTCGAATGGCCTACTCCTGCACCTATTGTCTAATGTCTATTTTATTGTCTATTGATAGAATGGAGTGGCTGGGCTTGTATACTCTCGAATTTAGAAGGATGAGAGGGGATCTTATTGAAACATATAAGACTATTAAGGGTATGGACACGCTAGAGGCAGGAAACATGTTCCCGATGTTGGGGGGGTCCAGAACCAGGGGCCACAGTTTCAGAATAAGGGATAAGCCATATAGAACAGAGATGAGGAAACACTTTTTCACACACAGAGTTGTGAGTTTGTCGAATTCTCTGCCTCAGAGGGTGGTGGAGGCCGATTCGCTGGATACTTTCAAGAGAGAGTTAGATAGAACTCTTAAAGATAGCGGAGTCAAGGGATATGGAAAGAAGGCAGGAACGGAGTACTGATTGTGGATGATCAGCCATGATCACATTGAATGCCGGTGCTGGCTCGAAGGGTCAAATGGCCTACTCGTGCACCTCTGGTCTATTGTCCATTGTTTATTGTACCTATCCATGCCCTAAGCTCATCTGCCTTACACGTCAGGCTCCTTGCATTAAGATACATGCAGCTTAAACCAACCCTCCTTCCTCACTCTCCGCCTTTCACCTGCCTATTCTATCCACTAACCTTTTGTGCACCTCACCACCCTCCATACCAACTTCTAGCCTCTCATGTGCCTCTGTCCTGTACAAGATCTCACCCCTCTGCCTATCTAGTTTAAACCAGCTCATCAGGATGTTGATTCCCCTCCAGTTAAGGTGGAACCCATCACTTTTATACAGGTCAGCCCTGTGCCAGAAGAGATCCCAGTCATCCAGAAATCTAAATCCCTGCCACACATTCATTTCCCCTGTCTTCCTGTTCTTACCTTCACTAGCACAAGGTACTGGTAGCAATCTTGAGATCCTGGAGGTCCTGCGTTTCAGTCTTTTACATAATTCCCTAAACTTGTGTTGCAGAACCTCCTTCTCTTTCCTACCTATATCATTTGTGTGATATATGTAATGAGAAAACTACTTAAAAGTAGTGGATCAAATTGGGGTAGAAGATTGGGTGCACGTTACAGTAAATACACTGAACAGAGAAATGTGAAAAGGAAGAACTACCTTATCAGTCATCCAAATTTCACGCAGTCCTTTGTGAAAACGAAGCTGGAATGCCTAAACAGTTGTTCAGGCAGCAAACATCCCATTTCCAATTCATTGAAGTCCGCATAAGAAGCTCACATTAAAAAAATCCCGACCTTACTTCTAAATTAATATTCCTTATAATAGGAGTATTCCTTCTCACTAGTTCCCTTCTTTATTTGCCTTGATGACCAATCTATGAATATCTGATCCACAGAAAATGTAAAGGGGATTAAAATGGTTATAAGGAATCTGTAGCTCTTATACTCATTGCTGATTAACATTACATCACCAGATCCCCACGATCTCAGCACTCCACGGGCTATGCACCACCTCACATTATCAGGAATTATTAGCACAATTAATGCAGATCTGTATATTTTGTAACATAGGCGGACCCACCAGCACTGTTTCAGAGATCTATTATGAGAACACAGTTGGCTTATGCAAAACCAGTATTGACATGTACCTCACTGATAGAAGGTTAATAGTTAGATGCAAAATATATGCATATGAAATCAAAATCAAATCAAATACGTTTATTTGTCATTGCACATCAACTGTACAACGAAATTTCATGTGCATCCCCTTCAATGGTAAACAATAAGAGATACTGGATAAAAAGATTAAAAAGAACAAAACGCAATAACACAAACAACCATTTACTCTCGCATTTACATTTACTACAAGAACAATGCATAAAATAAGTAATAGATAATAAAAATGATGCACATTATATTGCACATTCTAGCAGACAATTTTTTATAATATTAGAGTTTATTATAAAATTAAAAAAAAATGTAAATGCTAAGATTACTTGAGGCAAAAAAAATTTGGAGGTTGTCATTAATACAACTGTCTATATGAATTTAAAGGCTTTTTATGCAAATGTGTGCAGTACAGGTGTGGTGTACTGGTGTTCAGAATAAATAAGAGCTCAGTTTCTCTGGGTAATTGATGCTCTACCAGGGCTAATACCTTAATGAAGTTGAAGCCCGGTTCCATCTTTAATGTTTCATATATTCATTTGCTGACTAAAATTTGACAAAGTTGTAATATATTAAACAGGATGCATATCATGGTTAACATCTGAATCAGACAATAACTGTTCAAAAGAGAAGTGAATAAGGATGAAAGAAGAACATACATTGAATAAGGAAATGGCAGGAAAATAGCATCAGAGTAAATTGAGTTGGATGATGTTGTTTGCAAGCTAGCCATGCACAGTTGAATTCATGTTCTTTAACTCATTAACTCTTTAACTCAGATGCAAGTGGTGTGCAGCACACCCAATGGACACCACGATTCAATTTAATTGTCACTAAACCAATTAAGGTACAGTGAGATATGAGTTACCATACAGCTATACTAAGTGAAAAGCAAAAATACACACGGCACATAAAATAAAGTTTAACATAAACATCCACCACAGTGGAATCAACATTCCTCACTGCGATGGAAGGCAATGAAGTTCAGTCATCTTCCTCCTTTGTTCACCTGTGGTCGGGGCCTTTGAACCCTCCGCACTGCCGTTGCCGACGGTCCGCTGTTCAAGCCCTCTCGTCGTGATGATCGAAACTCCGGCATCGGGACAGATCGGAACATGGAGCTCCTGAATCGGCTCTTGTTACCAGAGACCGTTGCCTCGCGGTGTTAAAGTCCACAGGCCTCGTAGTCAGATCTCCAACACTGGCGATCCTCGGCAAAAGATCCCAGGCTCCGCGGTGATGAGTCCACTGCGAGCCCGCGGCTTGAAGCTCTGGGCCGGTCTCTGGGAAAGGCTGCACCTCCCCACGTTGTTAGGCCTCGGGGGGACGGAGATGCGATATGGAGAACATTTGCATCTCCATCAAGGTGAGTGACTGGAAAAAGTTTCCCCCGATCCCTCCCTCCCACCCCCACCCCCCACATAAAACATACTAAGGGACATTAAAACAAACATTCAAGACATACTTAAAATAATAAAAACAGAGTAGGGACGAGACAGACCGCTGGCGAGGCGACAATTACAGGCACCACCCGGTGGTAGAACCACCTATCATGACAGCTGAAAAAGTGAAATAATTCTGCTGCAGAAATGTACTACCATACTATCCAACTCCTGTATTTTTAACTTTTTCATACTGAGCATTTTCTTTTGTAAATGAACATTTCAAATATTTTTTTAATTGTAGTTTGAAATTATGAGGATCCCACTCCACTATTACAAATATGGGAGGAGGGTAGGGGTGGGGCAGGGGACACTTTAATCAGTACATCTATCCCAGGGACATGGGTAAATGTTAGAATGTGTCCATTGCAGCAAATACATTGGTGTGTTCAAAGACCTAATTACCTAAAATGTGTTTCATTACTGTTATTTCACTGGTTTGCTCATTCCACTTACGACTTAAATAGAATTTAAAGATACAGCGCAGAAACAAGCTCTTTGGTTCACTGAGTCCGTGCTTACCAGTGATCATCCCATACATTAGTACCATCCTACTCACTAGGGACAATTCAAAATTTACAGAAGCCAATTAACCAACTTCGTAGTTACCAGCGTAGGTTCACGAGGTTGATCCCTAGGATGGCGAGACTGTCATATGAGGAAAGATTGAAAAGACTAGGCTTGTATTCACTGGAGTTTATAAAGGTGAGGGGGATCTTGTAGAAACATATAAAATTATAAAAGGACTGGACAAGCTAGATGCAGGAAAAATGTTCCCAATGTTGGGCGAGTCCAGAACCAGGGGCCACAGTCTTGGAATAAAGGGGAGGTCATTTAAGACTGAGGTGAGAAAAAACTTTTTTACCCAGAGAGTTGTGAATTTATGGAATTCCTTGCCACCGAGGGCAGTGGAGGCCAAGTCACTGGATGGATTTAAGAGAGAGTTAGATAGAGCTCTAGGGGCTAGTGGCGTCAAGGGATATGGGGAGAAGGCAGGCAGGAGTTATTGATAGGGGTCGATCAGCCATGATCAAAATGAATGGCGGTGCTGGCTCGAAGGGCCGAATGACCTCTTACTTCACCTATTTTCTATGTTTTCTATGTCTATGTTTAACTCCATCTTTGGAGTGTGGGAGGTAACCGGGCCACCATAGAAAACCCACATGGCCACAGGGAGAATGTACAAACTCTGTACAGGCAGCAAACCCAGGTCTCTGGTAGCAACTCTACCACTGCATCACTGTGCCGCCCATTATTGTTTACAATGTCATAATGGACACCCTCAGAATTCCTGTAGGGAAATTATACTTGTTCCATGCGGCCGTGTTGGATGATAACTAATGAGATTTCTGTGGACATTGTATTCATTGACAACTCCATGTTAACTAGTGCCACTGGTGTTATTATATAACTAAAAGCACATGATGTACCATCCCTTAAACAAAATTGATTTACCCAGGGAACTAAAGAGTGAAGAACTCCAAAGGCATGTTAGGTTCTGATAAATGCAGGCTAATTTTCCCTTAAAGCTCCCCTGATTGGAGGATGATCATGAGTAAATTATTTGCATACAATTGCACTCAGTAACTTACAGTGGAGGAGCTTGATTGAAACTGAAACATTAACTATGTTTCCCCTTAACACTATAATGTATTTCCAGCATCTTGAGTAGATTTGTGGCATTTGCAATATTTTGGATTACTGTTTACCTCACTGCTATCTTTCTTCCAGAAATAAAAATCCCATTCACAAGGTATAGTATAATTAGGCCATTCGGCCCTTCGAGTCCACTCTGGCATTCAATCCTGGTTGATCTCTCTGCCTCCTAATCCTATTTTCCTGCCTTCTCCCCATAACCCTTGACATCCGTTCCAATCAAGAATTTGTCTATCTCTGTCTTAAAAATGTCCACTGACTCGGCCTCCACAGCTCTCATTGGCAATCTTGAGGGATCTTTGTTCCTCTTCCAACAAAATTACAATTTGTCTCTTTTAGCTTGTTCACCTTCATTAGTGTACATTTTTATTCATGATCTTAATATTTTAGAAAGCGTTCACTATCTTTCACTGGCTCCATCATTTTATCTATCATTACGTCTTGCCTGCCATCCTATCACATGCTCAAAATACACTCCCTTCTGTTATCTGTGCCCCTCCCCTGTCTATGCACCATATAAGTTGTTTTACCTCCAGCATTTCCCAATACTGATGGAAGATCTTAAATTGGAAATATTAGCCCTCGTTGTCTCTTCAAGGACGAATACTCCCAATATGTTCTGCTTTACCTTTTGGTTGCCAAAATAATACTCCAATGAACTTGGCTCTGCTTGCCTATATTTTTATTGCTATATGGAGCTTTCAAAGAAAAACTATGGTTCACAATTGAACGATTGAGGCTGGGCAGGGTGTGGGTGTGGGTTTGGGGGGTGGGGGGGTGCATATTGGTCCAGAAATGGATTCTGGCCTCTGCACACACAGTACCAGATTTCAGCCTTCTGAAATACTGGCATTTCTAACATATTACATCTAGCATGCAGCTTCTGCCTCACACATTTTTCTTGCATATTCAAACACATTTGTTCAGTATCATACAAAACTTTCAGTTCCTCAACTTAAAGAAACATAAAAAACAAAAGACATTTTACTTGGAAGTAAAATAGATAACAAACCAGTGCTCTTCCCTTCACGCACGTGAACCAACAATGCAACCTGCAGTTAGATAATAATTAAAGTGTGACCTCGTCCATCGTTTGGTTCGTTGTTATTAATATTTATGTCCGTAATGACAAGATCAGGCATATTCCAGTGCTTGACACAATGTTCTTGTCAACACAAAAGCAGTATATCATCTGAATTGAATCATGCATAAATTATTTTTTGCTATTGTGAAAAGTAGACATTAGCAGATCGCCCTTCTGTCCCACACAATGCCTGATTTGCCTTTCTGTTTAATTCAAAAAGCTGCAATGCACCCAAGGATTGAAATTGGATTGCACTAGCCTGCTGGCACAAACGGAGAGCACAAAATAATCCGTACACCAGAACGATTAGGCCTGAAGCCGAACTGCAATTAGGCTCGAGGCTCCAGTTTAATTAGATGGGGACATAGTGGCCACCTGCTTTATGTATCTGAGCTGATTGTCAACAAATCAGTCATCAATTTTTATTTATGCAGTAAAGATTACACCTATCAGGTAAGTTCTAAGACAGGGAGAAGAGGTTAATAACTACTTCAGGGAGGTTGGACAAACATGAATTGTTTTCTCCGGAATGTTAGAGTTTGAAGGAAGACCTGACAATTATGAGAAGCATAGATAGGGTAGACAAACAGAACCTTTTCCCCAATGTCAAAGACTTTCCTATCCTTGTATCTGTCCATGCCTTTTAAATGTAGATATTGTACCTGGTTGAACTACCTTCTCTGGCAGCTCATTCATTCCATATACCCACCACCCTCTGAGTTAAGAAGTTGCCCCTCGGGTTCCTATTAAATCTTTCCTCTCTCACCTTAAACCTATGTCCCCTGGTTCTTGAATCTCCTACCCTGTGCATTCACCCGATCAATTCCCCTCATGATATTAAACACCTTTGTAAGATCACCACTAACCCCCATGTGCTCCTAGTAATAATGTTTGCCCAATTTCTCCCTATACCACAGACCCTCAAGTCCTGGCATCAACCCTTGTATATCTTTACCACATTTTTGACACTAATGACATCCCTCCTATAGCAGCTGTATAAGACCAGTGTATAAGACCAGCTTCTTCCAAACACCCATCAGGCTATTGAATGCTATAAACTCCAACTACAAGACGAACTGTCTTGGTTGCACAAAAGACTTTGGGCTTTGTTTTGTTTTATTCAATTTGTTGAACTTTTTTTGTTTGTTTGTTTACTATGTTATTTTTTTAGTTTAGTTTAGTTTAGAGATACAGTGAGGAAACAGGCCCTTCGGCCCACCGGGTCCACGGCAATCAGCTATCCCTGCACATTAACACTAGCCTACACCCACTTGGGACAATTTTTACATTTACCAAGCCAATTAACCTACAAACCTGTACGTCCTCAGAATGTGGGAGGAAACCGAAGATTCCAAAGAAAACCCACGCAGGTCACGGGGCGAACCTACAAACCCCGTACAGACAGCACACGTAATCAGGATCGAACCCAGGTCTCCGGCGCTGCATTCGCTGTAAGGCATCAACTCTACCACTGCGTCACCGTGACCACCCTATTGAGTACCGTGTTTACAATCCTGTTGTATTGCTGCAATTACAAATGACATTGTTCCGTTTCAGTACATATGACAATTAAACAGTCTTGACCAAAGCTGAACACAATACTCCAAATGCAGCCTCACCAACATCTTGTACAAGAGTAACAGAACGTCCCAACTTCTATATTCAATACCCTGACTGGTGAAGGCCAATGTACCAAAAGCCTTTTTATGTACAAGAAGGAACTGCAGATGCTGGTTTAAACCGAAGATAGACACAAAAAACTGGAGTAACTCAGTGGGACAGGCAGCATCTCTTGAGAGAAGGAATGGGTGAAGTTTCGGGTTGAGACCCTTCTTCAGAAAGCCTTTTTATATCACCTATTTATCTCTATCTGTGGCACCATCTTCATGGAAATGTGAACCTGTACTCTGAGATCCCTCTGTTCTACAACACTCTCCAGGGCACTAGCATTCACCATGAAGGTTCTTATATGGTTTGACATCCCAAAATGCAACATCCCACACTTGGCTGCATTAACCATGCCTCAGCCTATTTGCCCGACAGATCAGGATCCTGCTGTAATTTTTCATAACCATCTTCACTGTCTACGATACCACCCACATTAGTGACATCTGCAAACTTATCAATCATGCTGTGCACATTGTCATCTAAATCATGACTATAAACTCAAACAACAATTGGCACAGTACCAATCCCTGAGGCACATCACTAGACACAAGCTTCCAGTCTGTAAAAACAACTTTTCGCCACCACCGTCTGCTTCCTTCCATGAAGAAAATGTATCTAGGCAGCTAACTTTTGGATGCCGTGTGATCTAACCTTCAAGAGCAGCCTACCATGTAGACCTTGGACCATTTCCATACAGAATGTTTCATAAGGCCATAAGGTCATAAGTGATAGAAGCAGAATTAGGCCAGTCGGACCATCAAGTCTACTCCGCCATTCAATCATGGCTGATCTATATCTCCCTCCTAACCCCATTCTCCCCATAATTTCTAACATCTGAGCAAACCTTTAATTCTGAGGCTATGAACTCTAGTCCTAGACTCTTCCATCAGTGCAAACATCCTCTCCACATCCACTCTATCCAAGCATTTCACTATTCGATACTTTTCAATGAGGTCCCCCCCCCCCCCCCCATCCTTTTGTTTGTTACAGCCCAGTGCCATCAAACGCTCATCATATTTTAACCCACTCATCCCTGGGATCATTCTTGTAAACCTCCTCTGGACCCTCTCCAGGGCTAGCACATCCTTCATCAGATGTTATGCCCAAAAGTGTTCACAATACTCCAAATGCGGTCTGGCTAGCGCCTTATAGAGCCTCAGCATTACATCCCTAATGACAGGAAAGACATAAAATGCTGGAGTATCTCAGTGGGTTAGTCAATATCCCTGGAAAACATGGATAGGTGACGTTTTGGATCAGAACTTTTCTTTAGACCGGAGTCTGAAGAAGGGTCCCTAACCAAAATGTCACCTATCCATGTTCTCCAGGGATGCTGCCTGACCTACTGAGTTACTCCAACATTTTGTGTCTTTCCTTGATAAACCAGCAGCTGAAGTTCCTTGTTTCTCATGAAATGTTGTCATTTAGAAACTTCAATGATTCTCTCTGAACAAATGAAGCCTATCATTTTATTATTAGCTCAGTTTTCCAGCATCCCCAGTATTTTGCACTTTTGGATTAATGCTGAAAGCAGAGGACTGGGTAAGCAATGATTCCCCTTTGCGGATGAACACCACCACGACACTCCTGACTGCCCATCAGTGAATAACATCAGAGCTCTGCTAATACATAAAGGCATTCGTGAATAGATTCAGAAGATCATTATAAACTGTTTCATTGGTTCACCAAGTCATTTAAAACTTCCTAGATATTCACTTCTGTTGTATTTCCATTTGATCGATGCTCCACATTCTTCTGTCCTCCCTGTTCTGAAAATAATGCTCAAGTGCTGTAGCATGATGGTTCTCTGAGCAGAAGGAGGCTTTGGGTCTGCAGCCAAATGACAATCGGTATTAGCAGCCATTCAATAACTTAGGGCAGTAGGAATAACAGGACAGTAGGAGTATGGTTGAATTTCACCAACTGCACACATACATTTTCCAGTAGGGGTCACTGGATGGCAATCAGGAGTGGGAATTCTGGCTGAGATTTATTTCACCCTTTCAATAGATCTGGAGACACTTACTGCCATTGACCTGGAACAACTAACCTTGGGATCTAAGTTACACTGCAGTGCAAGTATTGCATTAGTTTCTCTGTTTCCCCGGAGATTCAACAGTGGGAAAAGACTGAACAACATTGGTTACATCGTTAGCTCAACAGCTATAGAAGTGGGAACAGACTGATCAGTAACTAAATAGCTGGCTATATCATTAGCTCAACAGCTACAGATCACCAATGTGGGCTATTTATATAACAAGATGTATAAACTTTGAATAGATTGCCACAAGAGATCAGATTTGATTTTGCTGACAGCAAATTAATTCGAAGCAGTTTGTACAGATTCCATATCAAGTCGGGAGCTCCTGTACAACATCTGACATTGTTTATCACGGTAGCAACGCCCTGTCTTTATCTCCTACATATATTTTATATTTAGTCAATGCATATACATACTCAGCGAAAGCGGCTCGTGTTAATTACACAGGCAGCTTCGAAACCTGTTGCGTAATGAAGTTTTTTGTGCTGTGTTGGTGGCAGCGAGCTGTTCATTGCTTTCAACATTCAATTCTAAGATATTTATATAACGCTGTGAAACAAAAAAAAAACATCTCCAGTCGCAGCGATTTTACAAGGGGAACTATTTGACTATCCCATCCTTTATTTTGCTTCGTTGGTTACTGTCAATAAAACCCCCCATCTGTTTTCTTCATTTCTAAAACTTGCAGAATGTTTGATGTTTAAATATCTCAGCTTCCTGCCCCAACCGATCTCATACTTTACAAGCCCCAACCACACCCAGCGCTGTCGGTGTAAATTTCCCATATGTTGAGGGATCAATAGGTCTTACGGCTGTCACAACCTACCCACCCACCCCCAAGGCCTGGCACTCCCTGATATATATACACAACAGATACAGTCCATTACTGAGCCCCAGAATCTCCACTCTACAGAACAATCGCTGTATGGAGAGTTTATTATGCAGTCCTTGCAACTATATCGCGGGTGCATATTTCCATCCTTGACATAAGCTTTTGTCCCAGTTACGGTGGTAAATTGGTGTGTGTCTGTGTCCTGAAATTGGTGGTGGGGGTGGGTGCAGGGGATGGCGAGGCGACGGGAACATGAAATCCTCTCCTCTCCTGCTCAACACTACCTGGTACTCTCCCCTCCCTTCCACCCCCGGCTGGCTCTTAAACGGCAACAGCGAGAGGTACGACAGTCGCCGGCATACCTGGCGCATTTATTTCCAACCGGCCACTTTGTCCCCCAACTTCACCTGATGTCAAGTTGATGCCGAATAGCCTCCGCCTCTAGACATGACCAGCAAACAACCAACACAAAAAAACCCTCTGCACATTTAAAGGGGGGGGGGGGGGGGCAGATTGCACGCCGGTGGACATGGGAGATTAATAAGAGATGAATCAAGTGAGACGAGGGTGCATTTCCCCACAGCTCTCTCTCTCTCTCTCCCCATCTCTCTCTTTCTATCTCCATCTCTCCATCTCTCCCTCCCTCCCTCCCTCTCTCTCCCTCTCTCCCTCTCTCCCTCCCTCCCTCCCACCTCAATAACACCGCTGCCGCTTCTATTTATCAACAAATTGACGTGTATTTAGCAAATGGGAGCAGAGGTCTGATTCTGTCAGACCAGGTTACGCAAGCGCCCCAGCGCGTTTCGAGCCACTTGTTGCAATCCGAGGCCGATATTTAATGGTTGGCAGCAATATACGTGTGTGTACTAACACGCGCGCACACACACACACACACACATACCTCGGTTTATATGCATGTTAAATGGTCTAAGAGAAAAGGAGAGAGACCCGAGAGGGATTACTTCGGGGATAACGAAATCAATAAGGGAAACCAATGCTTTCCGAAGGGATTACACATGTGGATAACGAGCGAGGAAAGTAAAACATAGCAAGAAACAAAACAAATACATAGATCATGGTTGACAACGCGAGTGTAGTGACTAAAGCAGCAATGGTGAGGGTCTATTTTTTGTTATTATTTATATGATATGCATTGTTTAAATTTTACTCTATCGCTCTCTCTCTCTCTCTCTCTCTCTCTCTCCCTTTCTCTTTGGTCTCTGATCGCCCGGAGGCGTAACTCGGCAGCTCTCTCCCTCTGTAAATATTTTAATCAGGTTTGGCGGTCGGGGGAAGCGATTTTTACAGAGATAAAGTGTTACTAAACAGGAGTCGTGACAGGATCTGCAAATCCTCAGAGAGGAGCGAGAGAGAGCGAGAGCGAGAGAGGGAAAGCAAATACAAAGAAAGATTGTTTAATCGGGGGTGGGGGGTGGGGGTGGGTGGCGGGGGGTTTGGATACAACCGATTTGGACTGCATATATATATATATATATATATATAGCAGGAGCCGGATTTTGAGAAAATAACATCAGATACAAGACGGGCGTTTTGTTTTGTTCGACTTGGCTTCAGGCTTGAGTTGTTTTTAGGCGAAGGTAAATTCTGAGACAACGTTCTCATTATTTTAGATAAAATAAAAGTCAGTGGCGATAAAACGATGAAACTTGTGATCGAGATTAATTGTGAGGAAACGATCGGCAGCGAATTAAATGAATGAATGGAGGGGAAAGTGGTCGTGCTCTGCCCCTCCCCCCCCCCCCCCCCCCCCCAAAAAAATGATTGATAAAAACAGGCCCATCTAAAAGCAAGTTTAGCGGCGATACAACTAATCTGACCCCTATCCCTTTATAAAACCAGTGCTGAATGGGTTTCGATAAACTTCTGGGATAGAGTAACTATAACGTGGGGACAGGGGAAATGTTAGTGTTTGGACATTCAATAAAACACTCGTAGTCGCCTTGCTGAGGATATTTCTGTTGATTGCAGAAAGATCACGGGGAGAAAATATATATAAAAGCTTGGTAAGTTATTTTTGAAAAAAAAGACACTTCCTGTAGCTAGGAAGAGGCGAAGTCGCGGTGCAACCGATTCTGGGATTCGTAGATAGGAGTTTCCCTTTACAAATGAAGACCTATATCCTGTAGTGTGTTCCTGGAACACTTGGAAAAAGAAGATTGTAGTCTTTGTAGAATTATATTCTGGAAGGGTTTTTGGGCAGGTTGCAATATGCTGGAGTCACGGATTTTAAAGATAGGGGTTCATTGGGCGGTGCACATTGAATCAGGTAATATTTAATTTAGCAATGTAGTATTTGCTTTGATTGTGGTTGCCGCCGAACAAATATCCGATTAACACATTGATCAGCGATCGCTCGTTGTTTGACGATCTCACCCGCCTTTTTTTCCCAAGGAAGGAGAGGACAACCAACTTCCTAATTAAAAAAAAAACACAAATCGAAGCAAATCTTAATCTGATGTTCGCGTGTTGCACTGATAATTTAATTCGGCTAATTTTTGGATTTCAGAACAAACTGGTGAAACGAATCGAACAATTGCGATTTGTTTCTTTTAAATAAAGATATTGACCCAAAGAAAGTACGACCCGCTTTTAAGATCCTGTTAGAAAAATAGCAGCGATAGAGCAGGGGGTTTCTAAAGGCCAACTATGCATTTTTAAATACGTTTTCAGGGTTTTTAATTCGCAATCTGGGAGATGCAAACAATCGCATTCTGCAATTCGGATTAAGTTAACAATACAGTACAACAAAGTTTAGTCCGTTTCCTCTCTAGAACGTATTGCAGTTTTTTTGGGCAGTTTTTTTTGTAATAAACAGGGGCGATTGTTGGACACGCACGGTCAGGGAGCAAGTGGGCTAAGGGGAGTTTTGTTAAGTTTTTTCTGTATGACTTTTTTTGGCCTTCCCCTTTACTTTTATTATCTTGTAAGCAGCAAGGCTTGGCGGTCTCCTCTAATGGACTCAGCCTGATCTCTTCTGGAAGTGCACACTGCCAGACTCCCCACGGCATGAAGCTGGAAGCGGTGATGGAAAACCTGCAGAGGCAGCAACAGGCCAGACTGGACATGGAAGAGAGGCAGAGGAAAGAGAGGGAGCGAGATGCAAGACGAGCCGGCGGCGACACACAGAGCCAGCAGCAGCAGCAGCAGCGGCAGCAGCAGCGGCAGCAGCAGCAAGCCATGACCGCAGCTGTTCAACAGCAGCTGGCGGCAGCCCAGCAAGCCGCCGCACTGGCAGCGGTCCGAGCCGCGGCCATGGCCGGTCTAGGGGACGCGGGGCTCGGGTCGAGCGGGGCCACTCGACCGCTCCTGTCAGCGGAGCGCCGCCGCCGCCGCGTCCTCTCGGGGCTGTCCGGATCCGAAGAGGAGGAACTGGAACGCGAGCCTGACCCCGGGGAGGACGCGGGAGAGCTGCCAGAAGAAGAGAACGAAGAGGAGGACGAAGACGAGGAGGAAGAAGAAGAAGAAGGAGAAGAAGAAGAGCAGGAGGAGGAGGAGGAGGAGGAGGAGGAAGTGATGGACGCCGGTCAGATCCACCGCGCTGCCGGGGTGCCGAACCCCGGACACTCTCTGAAAGGGACCGCAGCGCAGTTCTCCAGATTCGGACAATGCCACTACCACCTCCCCGGCCAATCTCACTCTCCAGTCGGCATACCCCAGCAGGCTCAGTCCCAGCAACAGGAGTGGACCTACGAGGAACAATTCAAACAGGTAGGAGAGTCTTCGGGCTCCTGTATGTCTTGTATTTGGATAACTCACCTGTATCTTCTACTGTCGCCCGGTGCAATAGACACCCGTGCCTTAGGGCAGGCAGCAAAGTCGCTTCGGGCGCCTAGAGTTTCTCTCTTGCATGTCTTTCACCCTTTGGTGTGTAGTTATTTTGGACTATTGTAGGTAACACGAATTTGATGGATATCCTCAATACCTAGAGTTGATGTGGTGTGTTTCATTACAGACAGATCTACCGTTCACAGACAAATATGCTAGATTGTATTTTTTTATATTGGAAACTATATTGAGGAGATGGAAAATCTGGTTAAAAATATTTATTCGAATGGAAAATTTGAGCCACGATTGACCAGTAAATATTAACGGATTGATGTGAACATATATTGGTGAAGTGTGAGCACAGACCTTTTAACTGCTCTGCTCCGTATATCACATTACTTTATATTGCATAATCAACCGCTAGTCACTTGGTTAAAACATGGGTAACATTGCAACAGGTAGCTTTAGTTCATGTTTCCTTTCACCTTAAGAGTTTCATACTGTCGAACATTTGTAATGCGTGTTACATTCAGCACAAACTGGGGACAGGGTTTATCCTGATAATAAAGCTCATTATTAATTACTTCATTTTTTTTGCCTCTAAAAGTCAAACCAACTTGTAGTCAATTTTCTCTCATCGATTTTCTGTCACAGGATGTCGATAGCATGCATCACTAAAGCATTCCCTTCCAGTCCTATGGTGTGGTGTTAATCAAATGTGGGAAATGGATCTGATGGCAGCGAGAATAAATACAGTACAATATCGTAACATTTACGATTTCAAAAGTATTTTTAGTGCCTATATATTCAGTGTTTTAATGTTAACTTCTTATACATTAGCAAATTAGTTCATTTGCTGATCCTGAAAAGATTGAATTTGTTACAAACCTACTGTTGCTATCTGTCATTACAAAAATTGTTTTGCAATGATACTGCAGTTTTAATCTCGATTTGGCCAAGACTATAAGAGGATGATTTCTAGCTCAATCACAGGAAAAGCTAAATCACTCAGATATGTGCAATGTTTTGGTATTTCAGGCCAGGATAAAGTCTGCAGCAATTTGTTAAAGCTTGTTTGGAAACTCAGCAAATTCATCACAATAGTCAGTGAGATGATGATGTTTGGAGGTTTCAAACCGGGGTCCACACAGAGCTAAGCAGAGTCTGGTCAAGTGTGTTGGGCCCACCACATTTATTTTAGTATTCCAGTGCCAGGAACCAGAAGATTGGCCAAAGGTGCATACTTTCAATTGAAATCCAACAACTATTGATGGAAGTACACCTGCATGGATATGCTGTGAGGCTGGAATAATATTTTGTTCTGATGCCTTCATTAAATAGCTTGGCAACCATGCCAAGGTCACAGGGAGAGATGTAGCAACTTTACAAATGTAGTCGTGAATGACAATGTTTGTGGAACGCGTATGCTGTGATTCAGAAAATGAATTGTGCGGGAAAGCAGGCAATTGGGAAAGAGAATACAATTATTGTGCCTTTTATGTCATACTATGATTGTTTTATTTTATCATTACCTTTTTAAGCAGGTCTGTTTAGTTGTGATCTGCCACAGAGGTAATTTAATTGCATCAGAAGAACTCCAACTTCGTTTACATGCATTTAGTCTTTAAAACACATTAGAGAAGATTGTATTCTATTCGGAGGAGTTAATTTCACTACCTTGTTGCCTTGATTTGTCACAGTATTACAAATCAAACTTTATTGTATGGGTTTAAAAAGTAAGGCGATATATGCTAACCTCTCAGAGTGGCAATACACTAAAGCTCAACTCTTTCATTGTACATGATTTTCTGCTGTGACCAGGATTTGTCTTGTCAAGGCTACTTTAAATGTGTAAGAAGGAACTGCTGATGCTGGTTTACACAGAAGATAGACACAAAATGCTGGAGTAACTCTGCAGGATGGGCAGCATCTCTGGATAGAAGGAATGGGTGATGTTTCTTTAGTCTGAGGAAGGGTCTGGACCAGAAACGTCACCCATTCCTTCCATCCAGAGATGATGCCTGGCCTGCCGAGCTACTTGACATGTTCTGTATTCAGTTCTCTATTATGCGTTGAATATTTTATTGATATTTGTTTATTATTGTCAGGTGAGACGCAGTGGAAAACTTTGTTTTGGATGCTATCCAAGTAAATCATATCATCAGGTAGTGCAAAAGAGAAAATAAACAGCATGCAGAATAGCTCTGCCCAAGAACTCAAGAAATTGAAGGGACTTGTAGAAGTAGCCCAGTCCATCACACAGACCAGACTTCCCACCATTGACTTCATCTACACTTCACATTGCCTTGAAAAAGTGCCAACATAATCAAAGACTTGTCCTACCTCGGTCATTCCTCTTTCTTCTTGCTCCCATTCGGCAGAAGATACAGAAGCTTGAAAGCATGTGGCACTCAGAAACAGATTCTTCCCCTCAGGCTCTATGTGGTCTTCTGTATGTTAGGCTGCCTTCTGATTCACCTCTACCATTGCAGACATTGGACTTTGATGCACTACAATGCTGAGAACTACATTCTGCACTCTTCCCCTTTGTCTATCTAAATGTACTTCAGTTAGACCTGATTGCATTTACATATAGAATTATCTGATATGATTATATGGCATGCAAAAAACAAAGCTTTTCACTGTACCTCGGTACACTTGATAATCAAAAAAACGTAAGCCTAAAAAAATACCTAGCTAGTGTTACAGCTACAGAATGTTTAAACAGGTACTTAGACAGCTGCTGTCTCACTGCGCCTGAGACCAGGGTTTGATCCTGAGCTTGGATGCGGCTCGTGTTGAATTTGTACATTCTCCTAGTGACTGTGTAGGTTTCCTCCAGTTTCCTCCCACATCCCAAAGATGTGCGGGTTTGTAGGTTGATGGGCCTCTGTAAAATTTCCCTTGATGTGCATAGAGTGGATGAGAAAGTGGGATAACATAGAACTAGTGTGAATGGTTGATCGATGGTCGATGTGGACTCGGTGGGAAGAGTCTGTTTCCATGGTGTATCTCTCAAATAAATTAAACTAAAAGGATTAAATGGATCCAATTGGGATTAGCGTATATATGTGCCATGGTTAGCATGGAAGAAGGGGGTTGTAACGGCTTCTTTTATATGCTGTACATTTTATAAATATATGAATATTCCAAGAACACTTTATTGTAATTCTTAACAATCATTATACATTGCTGACCTCTTGATTTCTTTGTTGCTTGTATGCTCTTCGTCCAATAACATCGTCATTATCTATATAATTAAGTCAATATGAAGAAAATACTGTGAAAATTAATATGAAGAAAATATTGCAAACTATTGGGTAGCAGTTACATTGGGCAACAATTTTTAAAAGCCATCGCTGCAAGCAAAGTAAATGGACTCTAGCTTGGTTAACAAGATAACTAACAAGATAATGCTCTTTTCTGCACTTTTAGTTATTTCACTTAATATCAGTTAATCCTTTTACAGTTCAGTTTCACAAGATTTAATGTTAACTGAAAATAGACAGTTTCAGTGCAGTATTTTGCATTTAATGACCACAATACAATTTTGTATGAAAGGAAGACAATATGGGAACTAAATTATTTTGAAATGAGAACTTTATTTACCCAACCTATCCAGTCTGGGAGTTTCAGAAATATATAGTGAAACCTTTTGCCGTACCTCGGTACACGTGACAAAAAACTAAACTGAACTGAACTGAGTGAAATCTTCCTGTAGGGAAATTATATCTAATCATAAGATTCAGATAGTCAACGTGTAATCCCTTCTGTTATCTTTATATGTGCACTAATTCAATTAATTATTTTTGTTTATCTCCACTTATCATGTACAATAGAATTTTTAATTATCTTTGTGCTTCTGCAAATGAACATAAAACATAGAAGAGTACGACACGGGAGTTGGCCCTTTGGCCCACAAAGTCTAGACTAAATCTCATCTGGCTGCACAAAGACTATCCGCTGTGTAAAAAAACTTGCTCTGCACTTCTCCTGTAAACTTTGTCCTTCTCACCATAGAATTTTGCTCTCTATGATTTTATGTTTCCATCCCCTATCACTATTGTATATACTTCTATCAGGTTTCCTCGCATCCCCAGGCCTTCCAGAGAAAACAGTCCATAAGAATACAACCAACAGTCCAAATTTCTCCAAATATGACCTAACTAAAATCGAATTAAGCTGCATCATGACTTCCTGACTTATACTCAATGCCCCAACCAATGAAGGCAAGCATATCATATGCCTTCTTTACCACTCTACATACTTGTGTTACCAATTTCAGGGAGTTATAGACTTGCACCGCAAGATCCCTCTGTAGAACAATGCTGTTAAGGGTCATGCATACATGTATATTTTCCCCTTATATTCAACCTCCCAAAGTGCATCACTTCTCACCAGCCCGGATTAAATTTCTTATGCCATTTCTCTGCCCATTTATTTAGGTGATCTATAATCCTGCTGTATACTTTGACAGCCCTACTCACAGTCCACGACCCCAACAATTGTTGTCATCTGCAAATTCACAAACCATCCCGTCTGTGTTTACTTCCAAGTCATTACTATATATCACAAACAGCAGAGGTCCCATCAAAGATCCCTGAGGAACTAAACACATCACAGACCTCCAGCTTGAATATCATCCTTCCACCAAAACACTCTTTCTTCTATCATTAAGCCAGTGCTGAACCCATATGACCAAGTCACTGTTAATCCTGCACACTTTAATCTTCTGGATCAACCTGCAATGCAGGATTTTATTAAATACCTTACTAGAATTCAAGCAGGCAACATCCACTGCAGTACCCTCATCAATCACCCTTGTCACCTCCGCAAAAATCTTGATCAAACTAGTAAGACACAATCTGCCATGCACAAAGCACTGCCTTCTGTTCCTAATTTACCTGTTCTCCTCCGGATAGTAAACCCTATCCTGAGGAATTCTCTCCAATAGCTTCCCTACCACTGATGTGAGGTTCACCAGCCTATAATTATTCCACCTTTACATTCCTCAAAGTCCCTATCTGGTTCTATCATCTTAAACCGTGCATGCACTTCCTTTTCATTTTTGACCAAATTTTGTTCAGCCAAGGCTTCCTTACTTTGCCATCCTTATCCCTCCTCCTTACTGGAACTTGTCAGTCCTGAACTTTGATCAATTGGCCTTTAAACAACTCCCACATCAGATGTGAACTTATCTAAAATCAACTGCTTCTAGTGTACCTTCCCAAACTCCTGCCTAATAATGTTGTAATTTACCTAATAATGTTGTAATAATGTTGTAATTACCTTACTTCAATTTAGTACCTTTCCACAAGGTCCAACCTTCTCCCTATTCAAAACAATTATGGAGTTGATCATAATCCCCAAAAGGCTCTTCCACTGAATCATCAGTCACCCGGCAGGGCTCATTTCACAACACAAGGTCAAATACATTCTGTTTCTGAGTTGGACTATCTGCATACTGTTTAAATAAACCTTCATAGATACACTTAACATATTCCGCACCATTGAGCAAGTCCCAGTTAAGATTGGGGAAGTTAAAGTCACCCACCAAGACTACCCTGTTGTTTTGACCTTTTTGTAATTTATCTACATGTCTGTTCCTCTATCTCCCACTTTCTATTGGGGGCGGGGGTGGGGGGGCTATAGTACAATCCCACGAGTTGCTTTACACCTTCCTTATTTCTAAGCTCTGCCCATATCGCCTCAGAGGATGAACCCTCTAATATGTCTTCTCTGAGTGCTGCTATGACATTCTCCCTGATTAGTAGTGCAACCCCTCCACCTCTTTTGCCTCCCTCTCCATCACATCTGAAACATTAATATCCCAGAATATTGAGCTGCCAGACGTATCCCTCCTACAACCATGTTTATGCAATGGCCACTACATCATAGTCTCAAACACTGATCCAGACTCTAAGTCTGATTTCCCCACAATACTCTTTGCATTGAAATAAATGCACTTCAGCCCATTAGTTTCACGATATTGCCTTCACCTCTCTTTGCCTGTCCTTCCTTTGAGAATTGCTGCAGCTAACCTTTACCTTCCCATCACTCAGTCTAGTTTCTGACCTAACTCTGGATCCCACCACCCTGCCTCTCTCCATTAAACCCTCCCATGTACATCAGCAAACCTTCCTGCAAGGTTATTGGTTCCCCTCCAGTTCAGATGCAACCTGTTCCTCTTGCACAGTTTAGTTTAGTTTATTGTCACGTGTTTTGAGGCAGAGTGAAAAGCTTATTTGTTTTCAGGTCACCTCTACCCCACAAAAGATGCTAATGGTCTAAAAGTCTGAATCCCTGCCCCCTGAATAAAATGAATGGTACAACACAGTAATCACAAGTTATCACAAATGTCATATATATAGTGTTGCCTGCAGCTACAAAGAACACATACATTATTTGGATTACAAGAGTCCATTGACATTTTTTATACACTGAATGCAAAAAAAAGCAACCAGTTGTTGCTTATACTGGTATTAAGACATGCTTATACTGTATAGCCAGTCGTTGCTTACACTGTGACATCAAGCCATGCACACCAACAAGTCTAATGCTTGATAAGGAGCTTGCTGATCTCATACAGCTTCAGGTCCTGTAGTTGGAAACAAGGGTAAATAAGCCAAGATTTCTGTTTCTGATCATTATCTAGCGATCCTTCATGGAAAATTATTAGTGATCAGTTTATGAAAAGATTGGAATTAGCTGCCATGACCAAATTGTCTGCTGTCACTGCGAAGAACAGTAATTCGAACAGATTTCCAGGTAGCTTAGAATCATCAGCGTAAGCGAGGACTTTCAGGAGAGCAGGGGACAAAATGGGAAGTTAAAATAATACTTCCACTTTTACCTTTCTGTTCCCATGGATGTAAGAATGATGTACTAATGAAAGTACACACTTAAAAAAAAAAGCTGTACATGAATTAGAGTGAATGTATTCATGAATTAGTGTTGCACATTTTTTATCTTTTATATTATTAGGTGAAGGAGGAACAACCAAGGCTATTAACCACAGCTATCAAAAAATAGTTTCCAGCAGTGAGGAACTGCTTTGCCATCTGCTTCTAATTTGCAAAGTACCAGGTATCAATTATAGGCAGAGCTTAATTTGACATGGAAAATAGAAGCACTAACAATCTCTGATCATTAGGATTATTTTGCAATAGTTTTCCCCCTGACCTCTCCTTAGTATGCATTGTTCATCAGGCTCATTTGGAATTGCTTAGGACTACATGTGAACAGTTGCTTAAATGTGAGTGTAGCAGGAGGTAATTGTTAACAGAGGTTTGGCCTTTGTATGAATATATCTGCTCCTCACACAGAGAAAAAAAAAACGATTGGACTTGGAATACTTGGAGGTGGATGTGCAAAGCATGAGATAAGGACTGTCTGTGAATTGCACCTTGGGAGTCATTTAATTCAAATGAACAAATATAGACAGAAGTTAGATTGATTACATTGCAGTAATTATGTCTTTTTTGCAGTAGAAATTCTGATATCAATATTCATTTTAATAAAATGCCCGATTTCTGCATTGAAATCATGCTTGTTTGAGGCAATTCAGACATTTGGCAATTATTAAAAGTATTTATGTCTTAAATGTCGTCCTACCTTGCCCGAAGCCCAATTATTTGATAGATAATTGTTCCATAGGATTTGATTACTTTACGACACCTTGCCCAAGTGGCCATTCTTTTTGGATCAAAACATGCTCTTCTCTGGCCTATGGTTTGCGAGGAAAATTAGAGATATCCACCTCTCAGGTTAGATAACTTCTCCATGCCTGTGCATTGCAATAGTGTCTGATCAAGGTAGAGGTCAGAAGCCAATACATCTGTTTTCTGAGCCCAAGAGCAGGTGTACATATGCCCTGAGCTGGGAGACCCGATGCACCACGAATACAATCCCTCAGTTTATATTGTGACTTATTTAAGTAGCGCAGTCATTTATAGTGCTGGAGGCGAGAAAAAAAATTGAGGGCAGTTGGCAGACCAGTTCAAGTAGAATCCAAAAATGAGCCATGGTGGTAATGTTAGTGACTGCATAATTAGTGGTGGGCATCCTCAAGAAGGTGACCTGTTGAAACATTGCTTTTTCTGAGATTCTCATAGCAGAAATAAAGAGCAAAAAGTACTCTGAGTGCCAGAAATTAGGAAGCTGAAAAGTGTCTTCTAACAGAATAGACAAACTATGGATTTGAATGAGCTCTGAAACTTTGTTCAATTTTGTCTTATTTCTTGTCATTCGATAATATAAAGAAATGGAAGTAGATATTTATTCTTCCTGCACCAGATTTGTTGTGGCCACTGTGAATCGTGAAGGAAACTAACATCACTTCTAGTCCAAGCACTACCATAGACATAGGTAAAACAGACAATAGGTGCAGGAGTAGGCCATTCGGCCCTTCAAGCCAGCACCGCCATTCAATATGATCATGGGTGATCAACCAAAATCAATACCCCGTTCCTGCTTTCTCCTCATATCCCTTGATTCCATTAGCCCTAAGAGCTCTATCTAACTCTCTCTTGAAAACATCCCATTAATTGGCAGATAATTCCACAGATTCACAACTCTCTGGGTGAAAAAGTTTTTCCTCATTTACCTTCACCACTGATTCAAGATGAAGGAAATGGCAGGAGCAGGCTTTGACAGTTTTCACTATGTACAGATATCACCTATGGATATATATGGATAACTGAAAAACAAACCATATCACTGTACCAAGGTACATGTGATACTAAATTATCATTGGAGTGAGATGCAGAAACTCTGATACACAGTTGGAAGAAGCATTACTGCTCTCAACTGCTTTTTCCATATAATGCCTGCGTGGGTGTAACCTCGCAGTCTAGTGCTGCTCTTGGGAAAGGAAGAATAATTAAAATTGGCAAGAGCATCAAAATGCAAAATTGGTGATTAAAGACACAAGAGACTCCAGATGCTCGAATCTTGAGCAAAACAAGTCAAGTATAGAGAGTTTATTGTCATGTGTCCCAGATAGGACAATGAAATTCTTGCTTGCTGCAGCACAACGGAATATTGTAAGCAAAAATGCAGAACAGTTCAGTTCAATATACACATAAATAAGCAGATAAAGTGCAATAGGCTGTTATAGTTCAGAGTCTGTCTGTTGGCGAGTTTACTAGCATGATGGCTGTGGGGAAGAAGCTTTTCCTGAACCTGGATGTAACAGATTTCAGGCTCCTGTACCTTCTGCCTGATGGTGGTGGAGAGATGAGTGCGGATGGCGTGGGTCCTTGATGATGTTGGCAGCGACTGCAATAGATCCCTTCGATGGTGGGGAGATCAGAGCCGATGATGGACTGGGCAGTGAACGTTCTGCATTCTTTTCCGCTCCTGGACGCTCAAGTTGCTAAAACAAGCCATGATGCAACCAGTCAGCATGCTCTCTACTGTGCACCAGTAGAAGTTCGAGAGAGTCCTCTGCATACCGACTCTCCGTAGTCCTCTCAGGAAGTAGAGGCGCTGATGTACTTTCTTTATAATTGCATTAGTGTGCTGGGACCAGGAAAGATCTTCAGAAATGTGCACGCACAGGAATTTGAAGTTCTTGACCCTTTCCACCATGATGTAAATGGGATTGTGGTCCCTATCCTACCCCTTCCAAAGCCCACATTGTTATTGAGGCTGACACATTTCCATCAATACGGACAGACTGGTCTGTGGATGAGGAAGTCGAGGATCAATTGCAGAGGGATGCACAGAGACCCAGATCTGAGAGTTTGGTAACGAGCTTGGAGGTGATGATGGTATTAAATCCGACCTGTAGTCAATGAATAACAGCCTGACATATGAGTTTTTGTTGTCCAAGTGGTCCAGAGCGGAGTGGAGAGCCAGTGAGATCACATCCACCGTTGATCTGTTGTGGCGGTAAGCGAACTGCAGTGGATCGAGGTTCTTGTCGAGTTAGGAGTTGATAAGCACCATAATCACCACAGACGTTAAGTGCCACTGGTTGATAGTCATTGAGGCACATCACCTTGCTCACACGAAGTGCTAGAGGAACTCAACAGGTCAGTCAAATTATGGGGAGGGATTCGTTAGACAAGCAGTCTGAAGAAGGGTCCCGACTCTCTAATCGAGGCTTCGATCTGGTAAACCTTTTCTGCACCCTTTCCAAAGCCTCCACAACCTTCCTGTACTAGGGCAACAGAACTGCACACAATACTCCAAATGCAGCCTAAACAAAGTCCTATAAAGCTGTGGAAACTAAGAACTGCAGATGTTGGTTTATGTCAAAGATAAACACAAAGATAAACACAAAGTAAGTCAGTGGGTCAGGCAGCATCTCTGCAGAAAAATGATTTGTGACATTTAGGATTGGGGAACGAGCCTTCATTAATTCTGCATCAGTTATGTAACTAATCTATATCCTGCTGTATACTTTGACAGCCTTATTAGCTTACTCACCAACCCATCTACATTCATGTCCATGCCATTTATATGTACTGTATTACATGCAACATTATGCATAGTTCCCAGGACATTTCCCTGTGGAACTCAACTGGTCACAGACCTCCAGCCTGAATATTGTTCTTCCATCACCACCCTCTCTCTGTAAGCCATTTCTGAATCCATATGACCAAGTCACTATGAATCCCATGCAATTTAATCTTTTGGATTTTATCAAATGTCTTACTAAAATTCACATAGACACATCTAGTGGCCTAGCCCCATCGATCAGCTTCATCACCTTAAAAACTTGATCGTTAGTAAGACGTGATCTAGTGTGTACGTAATCTCGCTGACTGTCTCTTAATTAACCCATTATCTTCAAATGGGCGTGAATCCTATCCCGAAGTATCCGCTGCAATAGCTTAGCCACTGGTGTCTTGAACGGCATTAGCTTCTTTCCAGTCCTCCTGGGACCTTGCCTGTGACTGGAGAGGATGTAAAGATCATAGTCAAGGCTCTCACAATCCCCTCTCTTGTCTTTCTCAATAATCTGGGGTAGATCCCATCAGGGTCTGGGGGTTTATCCACCTTAATGCTGTTCAAGAGCAGTCTCTATGTTAATCTGCACTTGAATATTACTATTTTACGCACAGATCTCACTGTCCTTCTTGTCATGGAGCCATAGAGTCGTAGGGTGATACATAGGGTGGAAACAGGCCCTTCGGCCCAACTTGCCCACACTGGCTAACATGTCCCAGCTACATCAGTCCCACTTGCCTGTGTGTGGACCATATCCCTCCAAACCTGTCCTATTCAAGTACCTGTCTAACTGTCCTTCCCCTTGGTGAACACAAGATCAAAGTACTCACTTAGTACCTTGTCTACATACTCTGACTCCAAGTAGAGTTTCCCTCCTTTATCCTGCTTTCTCCCTGGTTATCTTCTTCTTTTTAATGTATTTATAAAAAGCCCTGAGATTTTCTTAAATCCGATGTGCCCATTCTATGTAACTGCCTCTCTTATCTGCTTCATCCGACCTTTTAAGGCTGTTTTTATTATCTACGTCTTTGAGAAATAATAATCGCTCTGTGCATGGTGGCACAGCAGTAGAGTTGCTGCCTTACATCGCTTACCAGAGACCTGGGTACGATCCCGATTACGGGTACTGTCTGTATGGAGTTAGTACGTTCTCCGCGTGACTGCGTGGGTTTTCTCTGAGAACTTTGGTTTCCTCCCACACTCCAAATACATACAGGTTTATAGGTTAATTGGCTTGGTATAAATGTAAATTGTCCCTAGTGTGTGTAGGATAGAGTTAATGTGTGGGGATTGCTGGTTGGCGTGGACTCGATGAGCCGAAGGGCCTGTTTCCGTGCTGTATCACTAAACTAAGACACTGCAGGCCACGTGGCCAGATGCATAGGAGACTTGGCGGCCGGAGCCTGTAGGGGGGAAGCTGCCAAACCAGCCCCTGCTCATCCCCCAAAGATCAGAGACAAGAGAGGATGGAACTGGTGACGATGTACGTGAGGAGCAAGGCCTGTAGAGGAGGGAGCCAGTGTCCGGCCTACTGTGCCCTCAAGGTCGACTGCGGGGTGAGGATAGGGACGTCAGTTTGTTGATCAATCCAGATGCCCAAGGAAATCGATGGCTGGAGACCCTGCAGCAACCTAGGGTTTGCCTGAATCGGGCATCGCTCAAAAGACCTAGAGCATGGGCTGGACTTTGAAAAAATGCACCAAAACCTGGCGCCTCTTGCATGTGATCTCAGCAGACTATTTCTTTACACTTTGCTAATCGGTTCTTATGTATGACTGGACCGTGTGTAAGAAAATAATTTCACTATGCATTTGCAGGTGGCAATAAAGCACCATTGAACCATTAAACCATTGAACCATTCATTCATCTCTGGGTCAACATAAAGATTAGGCTGAATTTTATTCCCTGAAGCACCAGAAGGTGTTTTTCTTTCTGTATTATGCACAAAATAACTGCAAAATGAATAGAGATAATAATAGAAGTAGTAAGTCAGGCAGTATCTGTGGCAAGGGTAGAGGAGTTGCTGTTTGGACTGAGTTTCCTCTTTCTACAGCTTACCCCGGCAGCACTGGCATCTTGTTTTGTGGCTGGGTTACAGGATATCTGTGCAGGCCAATCGAGTTTTGTTTCAAGCCAGTCAGGAAGTCACAGCAACAAAACATGGCTGTAAATAATGATTCTCAGGCAGTTGTGGATGTGAAAGGTTGAATGTGGATAGTTAGATATGAAGGGCTGGAGAATCCGTGCCATGTCATAAAAAGGAATAGATTTCATTGCAACGATAGATTTGGGCAATGTTGCAGAACCAATTCAGAAAGCAGTTGAGTGGTACAATGATAGCATTAATATATCTCAGTACCACATAAAATATAAAGAGGGCATTCAATCAATATAAAGGGGGCATGAGATCAGAGGTAATTGATCTCAGTGCTGAATGCTGGCGTAAAAATATCTCTGAAGGAACGAATGGATTTAAACAGATTAATTCAGTCATCTGGTTTCCTGTTGATATTTTTGATATTTTAAGATAGTACTTTGATCCAGTTCCAGGGGAGTTTTGCATCATTATGCCTTTCCCTCCCATTTTAACTTTGGACAGAGATGCAACCATTGATTTGATCAACTGTTTCTCTGCAGAATCCCGCTAAATAGATTTATCGCTGCCTTTGCTTCCAGAAGAATGATAGTCATATTTTTGTGCCTTTGCTGTGAAGTTTAGCTTGTTCAACATTTTGCATAATTATAGACACAAAATGCTGGAGGAACTCAGCGGGTCATCGATGGAGAAAAGGAATTCAAGTGTTCCTTTTCTTCTTTTCTATTCCTTCTCTCCAGAGATGCTGCCTGACCCACTGAGTTACTTCAGGGTTTTGTGTCTATCTTTGGAGTAAAACAGAGTCGGCAGTTCCTTCCTACACTTTTGCATAATTATGACCTCCCGGAATGCGGAAAGGTATCTTGTAGACTTTACATTAACAGAGAAAATAATATGGTGATGGGGGCCAATAGACATTGGTACAAAGATAACATGAATTAATTAATTCACATTGGTTGTGAGATTAGGGTGGGAAGATGAAATGCACTATTAAAATGGAAGAACAAAATAAATGGTCAAATTAACTCTGGCTTGGAGGGAACAAGGGTATGATCAATGCTGGCTGTTTTGTTTTTGGAAGAACCTCCTAAGCATATGATCTTGACTGCCTGGAAAGAAAGGAGCAATATGGGAACACTGCCACAAGCAACTCCCTCATACTAGCCCACCATGTTGAAAAAGGACAGGTGTATGTTGCGCATTTCAGGGCGCTAAGGTGCAGTGCTCTCAGTAACAGGACAGAGGTGATGGCATGACAAAACCCATATTAAACTAGTAGAAGATAGTCATTACACACAGAGGTTAAGGCGATCACTTCTTCTTCTTGCGTATGGCATGCACAGCCTAGAGTTGGGGGTCAACTTGTTTTATTTGATCTAATTGTTTGTGCAGGTCGGGTTGATTGCATTAGTTGAAACCACATGACGTTGCAATCTCCCACCCCAGGCGATCACTAAGATAGATAGATAGGGAAGAGACCCAAAATTGATTTGATGGTGAGATTGAGGTTGAATAGGGAAGGTTTGGAGGGTTATGGGCCAAGCGATGAGGAGCACAACCACTTTTCATTGTGTATAGTCAGTGACAATGAACAGGAATAGACATGTGAATGTCAAGGCTGTGAACATTGTCTCCAGACCGTGAAGGGATCCGAATTTAGCGGGAAGGTGCACAATGGGTGAGGGAGGATGGATGCTTCACAAGCAGACAGAACACCGAGTGTACCCAATACCTACAAATATAGTTTCATCGTCGATCAGTGGATAGTGACCAAGAGAAAGGGATGACCAGATCTTTGGCAACGAATGGCATGGCCATTGCTGGTGATGTGATTTGAAATTCAGCAAAGATCAAAAGGCCATTATTGGACAGGTGTTGATGTTTTGGGGTGCTTAGTACTGTGTCAGCAGTGAGGTTGTTTCCACAGCCTTCTGTGGAAAATAACTCCACACATTCACCACCCTCTGGCTAAAGAAATTCCTCCTCATCTCCATCCTAAAGGAACATCCTTTAATTCAGAGGCAATGACCTACAGTACTAGACTTTGCCACAAGTGGAAGCATCCTCTCCACGTCCACTCTATTCAAGCCCTTCACTATTCCCCCCTCATTTTTCTAAACTCCAGCGAGTACAGGGCCAGTGCCGTACTGTTTGAAAATAAAAGGTTACTCAATTCAGACGGAGATGAGGCAAATATTTTCTGCCAGAGGGTCATGGGTCTTTGGAACGTTTTTCTTCAAAGGCAGGTGGAAGCAGAATGTTTGAATATTTCTAAGGCAGCGGGTACTAGAAATGCAAAGGGGTGAACGATTCTGGCGGCCTGGAGCTGTTTCAGTACTGTGACAGGGGTGAAGTTTCCATGCTGTAGCAGCATGCGTTGTTTCAGTCTTGTAGCAGATTTGTGGTTGTTTTAGTACTGTGGCAGGGGTGGGTGGGGTTGTTGTAGTACTGTCGCAGGGATGGGGATGTTTTATTACTATGGCTTTATTACTTTTGCAGGGGTGGGTCTGTTTTAGCCTGGTTGCAGCAGTGGAACTAATTAATTACTGTGGCAGTGGTGGGGATTGAGTTCTGTGGCGGGGCTGGAGCTATTGTATGACTGAGGCAGGGATGGTGCTGGTTTGTGGTGGAGTTGTTATTGTACTGTAACAGGAGTGGGATTGAATTAGAATTTCACACGTTCATAAATTAATGGAGCAAAATTAGGACATTCAGCCTGTGAAATCTAGTTTGCATTCAATCATGGCTGATCTATCTTTCCATCTCAACCCCATTCTCCTGCCTTCTCCCCATAATCAGAACATGGAACATAGGAAAAGTACAGCATAGCAACAGGTCCTCTGGCTCGTAAGGTCTGTGCCAAACATGATGCCGAGCTAAACTAATCTCATCTTCCTGCATGACCCATATCCCTCCATTCCCAGCACATCCATGTCACTATCGTATATGAGTGCACCACCATTCCTAGCAGCGTGTTTCAGGCACCCATCACCCTCTGTATAAATAACTTGACCCACACATCTCTTTTGCCGCTATCACCTTAAAGCTATGCCCTTTAGTATATGACATTTTCATCTTGGGAAAAATGTTCTGACTCTCTAATATAGAATGTTTTAGTACCACATGAGAGGTGGGAACATTTTATTACTATGACAGGGATGGACTATGTAAGTACTGTGGCAGGGACAGGGCTGATTTAGTATTGTGGCTTGGATGGAGTTGTTTTAATGCTGTAGTGGTATAGTGTTTTATTACTGTGGTTTAATTCTGTTGCTGGGTTTGGGCCATTCTAATACTATGGCAACAGTGGGGTTGTTTTAGTACTGTGACAGGTGTGACTTTATTTTATTGCTATAGCATGGCTGGTGCTGTTTCAATACGGTGGCAGGAGTGGGAATGTTTTAGTACTGTGACAAGTATGACTTTAGACTTTAGACTTTGGAGATACAGTGCAGAAACAGACACTTGGATTCACCGAGTCCGCAATGACCAGCGATCACCCCATACACTAACACTACCTTACGCGCTAAGAACAATTTACAATTTTACCGAAGCCAATTAACCTACGAAGATGTACGTTTTTGAAGTGTGGGAGGAAACCGGAACCCCCAGAAAAACCCATGAAATCACAGGGAGAACATATACCTGATGTCAGGATTGAACCCGGGTCTCTGGTGCTGTAAGGCAGCAACTCTATAATTGCGCCACTCTGCCGACCCAGTTTTATTACTGTGGAGGGGTTAGGATTGTTTTAGTGCTGTGACAGGTATGGGGCTGTTTGATACTGTGGCAGTGGTGGTACTCCGCTGGTTAACAGTTCCCAACAGTTTTAAGGGCCTGTCCCACTTAGGCGATTTTTTGGTGTATTGTCGTGAGTTGTCTCCTCAAATATCATAACTTTTTTCTTGTCGCCGCTGGATTTTGAAATGTTCAAAACCTTTCGGCAACAGTGGGCTTGACATTGCCTGTCTTCTCCTGTCGAAGGTGCTGTCATAGGTTGTCGCCAGGATGATGGCAGGTGACGTTGGTTGTTGCTGGGTGCTGACTTTGGTGAATTCCATTGGCGACTACTTATGTCAACTGACGATAGGTATCTGTGACTGAATTATCTTCAGTTGTCTTCAGTTGTTGCCAATAGGGTCGTGGCTTGTCATGGGTGGACGTCGGTAGTCGTAGGTTGTCGCCTGTGTGGTGGTAGGTTGTCGTAAGTGGACGTCCTACGTCGCGACGATTGAGTCTCCGGTTGTCGGTAGCTTGATGTCGACTAGGTGGTAGGTTGTCGTAGGCATTGTCGTGGGGGGGGGGGTCCAGTCGCTGCTTTTCGGCGACCTGCTATGACTGTGACAGTCGCTGAAAAAATCGCCTAAGTGGGACAGGCCCTTTAGTAGTGAGACATTCAAAACTGAAGATCAATGCACTCAAATGACCTGGAAAACATATTGGCGCCGAATCCCTTCATCGTGGGAAGATGCAGGCAAGACGTTTTTTCTGGCAAGAAAGTAGGAAATTGCATTGGGAAATGTTGTGTGATCTGGCTAGAACCCAAGAAAATTAAACCTCAAGATGTCCCACTTTAATGCTTTCTGATAACTGGAGTTCTCTGCTACAGAAGGCAGTGGAGGCCAATTCACTAGATATTTTCGAGAAAGAGTTAGATTTAGCTCTCAGGGCTAAATGAATTAAGGGATATGGGGAAAGAGCAGGAACAGGGTACTTACTTATTTTAGAAGATCAGCCATGATCATATTGAATGGTGGTGCTGGCTCAAAGGGCTGAATGGCCTACTCCTGCACATATTTTTCTATGTTTCTATGCAATTGTATTAAAATAGTAGATGCATGCTAACCAGTATAGCAGAAGAAAATGGTTTTTAAAACTATCTTTTTTTGAAGTTTGAATGCATTAATGGTAACAAGCTCTGTACTACACATATTTAATGTTAGAACGTAATAAAAAAAATAAAAATAGCACACATGCTGTGCTAAAATGTGAGAGAGTTGCACTGAAACACAAATATTCAATGTACATACCGAGATTCCAATATTCAAAGCAAAGTATTGGCAAATGTTTGTACTGACAAAACCATTCCAGCTTATTTTAAAATTTGTTAAATTTGCTTATTTTAAAATTTATTAGATTTGCGGTTAAAATCACAAAATGATGGAAACACTCAGCATATCAGACAGTAACTACCGAGAGGGAAGTAGTGTTTCAGATTAGTTTCGCTTTTAGTTTAGTTTAGAGATACAGGCCCTTCAGCCCACCAAGTCCTCACTGACCAGCAATCACCCGGACACTAATTCTATCCTACACACATGGGGACAATTTCACAGAAGCCAATTAACCTACAAGCCTGCACATCTTTGGAATGGGCCAGGAAAAAGGAGCACATGGAGTAAACCTACGCTGTCACAGGGAGAACGTACCAACTCCGTACAGACTGCAACCATGGTCAGGATCAAACACAGGTCTCTGGAGCTGTAAGGAAGCAACTCTACCGCTATGCTCTTGTGTCGATGGGTTTAATTCATGGCTTGAACTATTATCTCTAATATACTCTCTTCACATACGTTTTTTGGCCATTGAGTGTTTCCAGCATATCTTGTTTTTATTTCAGATTCCCAGTATTTGCAGTAATCTTTTCTTTTCATCTTTGCTACCAAGTTGCACAGTGGAAGGCCAACCCTCTAACAGATGGAACAAGAGAACAGGAACAGTTTTTTTTCTGGAAAAGTACTGGGGAAAGAAAAACAGAATTTCATGAGCGATAGAATCCTTTGCGATGTTTTGCACTATTTTGAAGAGGAGCAGGGGAATCATTCCCAGTGTCCTGGCCAATATTTATCCAGCAGTCAACAGCAGCATCAAAAATAGATTGACTTGTCACAAACATATTGCTGTTGGACCTTTGTCTTCACTAATGATCTTCAGCCTGAAACATATTGCTGTTGGACCTCTGTCTTCACTAATGATCTTCAGCTGTTTTGGTTTCATGAGATGCTAGCTGTAGCTTAGCTAAGACAGACAACGTGGAAACAGTTCATGCCGACCATTGATCACCAGTAGTTCTATTCTACACACGAGGGACAATTAGCAGAAGTAAATAATAATCCTACAAAGCTGCACATCTTTGGAATGTGGGAGGAAACCAGAGCACCCGGAGAAAACCCACGCAGTCACAGATAGAGCGCACAAACTCTCTACGGACAGTATCCATATTCACGATCGAACCCGGGTTTCTGGCACCGTACGGCAGCAACTCTCCCACTGTACGACAGCAACTCACTGTGCCGCCCACTGAACCACAGTTTATTTCATAAAGTCAAAGACGCTAAGGATAAGGGGGAATTCCTTTAGGACCGAGATGAGGAAAACATTCTTTACACAGTGAGTGGTGAGTCTCTGGAATTCTCTGCCACAGAAGGTAGTTGAGGCCAGTTCATTGGCTATAATTAAGAGGGCGTTAGGTGTGACACTTGTGGCTAAAGGGATCAGTGGGTATGGAGAGAAGGCAAGTACGGGATACTGAGTTGGATGATCAGCCATGATCACATTGAATGGCGGTGCAGGCTTGAAGGGCCGAATGGCCTACTCCTGCACCTATTTTTCTATGTTTCTATGTTTCTAACACACAGAAGTCCAACCAGCTCATCCCGTCTATTTTTGATGACTTGTAGCCCTGTCATCCTAATTCTCCCCCATAACCCGCAGAATATTCCCCATTAGGTGCTTGCTTAGTTCTTTGAGTACTGACTGGTTCAGTTTCCTCCATGGGTAATTGAGAGCATGAACCTTCACCTCTGATCCCTTTTGGTGATTTATGCCAAGCAGGACTGCTGGTGCATGGGCGGGCATTGCCTGCCACAGGGGTTGCTGCCTTCCTTATTCTGGAGGATCCAGCACAGGAAGAAACCTGGGTATAATAATCAAAGAGAGAAGGGGAAGTAGGACCCAGAAAGGAACCATGCTGGGATTGTGACATCAACCCCAGAAGAAGAAACTTTCCTTTTAAAAATAAAACTCATTTAAAACACGCATTGTGTGGGTGAACATAAAGTTACATTGAAGGGGAAACAAACCATGAGTATCTTTGCTTCACATGCCAGAGAGACCAAGGTTCGATCCTGACCTCGGGTGCTGTGTGTGTGGAGTTTGTACGTTCTCCCTGTGACCGCGTGGGTTTCCTGTGGGTGCTCCGGTTTATTCCCACAATCCAAAGACGTGCAAGATTGGTCACTGTAAATTACCCCTAGTGTGCAGGGAGTGGATGCAAAAGTAGGATAAAATAAAACTAGTGAGATGATTGGTGTGGACTGGAGTGGGAAGGTTTATTATTTGAAGAAGGTTTATTATTATCAGTCTGAAGAAGTGTTTCGACCCGAAACGTTGCCTATCTCCTTCGCTCCATAGATGCTGCTGCACCCGCTGAGTTTCTCCAGCATTTTGTGTACCCAAGCTTTATTATTTGTTGTTTTCAGGCAACTTTCTCCCAAAACTTCAAAGGAACACTTTTTGTATCCTTCGTCTACAAACACTTGTTGACACCAACCATACCAATGGACACAAAGTACAAACTTGCAGAAATTACATTTAAGAGGGAAGGGAGACAGAAGGGGAGAGAAGGAGACAGAAGAGGAGAGAAGGAAACAGAAGGGGAGAGAAGGGGGGGAGAACTTTAAAGAAGTTTAATAAAGTTAGCGGGCATTTTACTACCGGTAGGTCTTCCTAGCTCGTGAAACTCCAATGAGCCAATCAAAATGTCCGGTCAGTGATGGAGATTGCCTACGTCTGCCCTCAAGTGCCTGTAAGGAAATAGCGACCCTACTCCACTGCACTACGAGTGAAAAAGACCTAAGCCAACCTAATTTTACTCGCGGAAAATGTTTCAATATCCAGAAAATATTTCCGCGACCTAGCTGAGGCGGGAACCTCCATCGAGCATGAAGGAGAGTTCCAGCCACCTAATACGACCTCCTAGGACCTTGTGTCGACCATGCTGCGAGTTTGAGTCCAGGGCAAACTCTTCTAAACTCGCAGCTTAGGTCGCCCAAGTGGGACAGCTCCTTTAGGGTATCTCAGGTCACTACTCCATGCACTTTAAAAAAAAAGGAGAACTTCTTCTTGGTACATAGGTTTTTGAGGACTATTTCCCCAAATTATGATGCAATTTTCTCACTAAGGTCAGATACCTAGGTAAGGAGTTATTTATTCTGATGATACAAAATATAGGTGAAATAGTGTCAAGAGTCAAGAGTGTTTTATTGTCTTATGTCCCAAATTGGAACAATGACATTCTTACTTGAAGCAGCACAACAGATAAGTAAACATAATACTCTGTAAACACCATAATAAACAACAGAAAAAGTTCAGTCAAACAAACAAACAAGCAATATTAGTGGAAAGAGAAAAATAATGACCCCCAAGTCTATATAGTTCACAGACTATTTGGAGTTTGCAGTCTTTAATAACCTGATGGTTGTAGGGTAGAAGCTGCTCCTGAACCTGGACGTTACAATCTTCAGGCGCCTAGACCTTCTTCCCAATGCCAGGAATGAAATGAGAGTGTGGCCAGGGTGTGTGGGTCTCTGACGATGCTGGCTGCATTTTTGAGGCAGCGACTCTTGTAAATCTCACCGATGGTGAGGAGGTCTAAACCTGTGATGGAGTAGGCAGTGTTCACCATATTTTGCAATCTTCTTTATTCCCGGGCATAGGAGTTGTCAAACCAGGCTGTGATGCAACTAGTCAATATGCTCTCCACTGTAACCTGTAGAAGTTTAAAAGACATACTGAATCATCTCAATCTTCTATGGAAGTAAAAGTGTTGATGGGTTTTTAAAAATTCAACTAATTATTCAAGCACCGAACATGGGGATGAATTGGCTATTTTATTAATTTATCATCACTGCGACCTCCACACTCATCACCTTTGCATCTACTGTTTCCAATATCAATACACCAACCCCCATCCCTTTCACTAAGTGTTGCAATAACTCAGCAGGTCAGGCAGCATCTGTGGAGAACAGGTGACGTTTTGAGTCCGTACCTTCTTTTGCTCCAACCCGATCTTTGTGTATTTTTTTGTAAACCAAGGGGCAGCATTGTGGCACAGTGATAAAGTCGCTGCCTCACAGTGCCAGGGATGAGGCTTTAATCGTGACTATGGGTACTGCCTGTATGGAGTTTGTACGCTCTCCCAATGATCGCGTGGGTTTTCTCCGGGTGTTCCTATTTCCTCACACATCTTTGTAGGTTCTGTAAATTGTAAATTATCCATAGTGTGTAGGATAGTGCTAGTGTGTGGCGATCACTGGTTGATGCAGACCCATTGGGCCGAATGACCTGTTTCCGCACTGTATCTCTAAACTAAACTAAACTAAAACTGTCAAGTATGCAATGTTGAGGTATATTCATGGAACCTTGCTATTTGAGTGAGACACCACAGGTGCTTATCACCAATGCAACTGCCAAGTAATTGGACTAGTCAGGAGAGGATGGAAGAGCCTCTAGCAATAGGTCATAAATGTGCAGTCGCACGTCAATGGAAGTGGAACATCATTGGTGCTAGCTACTTCTCGTCCATAATACAACATGGAACACGACTTCAACAACCTGAATCAGCTGTGTCCATGTTTCCAGAGATTTATCTCCACTATAAAAAGTGGTTGATATAAATACCTTTTGGAGGGAGATATAGAATATTAATCAACTGCCAATATTAATTTCATTATTGCTATATTAACAAGGTTCATATTCCTCAATGGGTCAGCATATTTAATTTAATCAAAGAGCAAATTGCTGATTATAAGATAACATTACAGGGTCCCTTAAACTGGAACTGGAAGCAGAATCATTTTACAAGCAGCAAATGATGCCACCTGATACTACTTGCATCTGCCAGATACCAGATGCTCGGTGTCCAATAACCTCTATCTTAATCTCAAACAGCGGTGTGAGATGCAAGGACCTACAACACACTTGGAATAAAACAGCTCAGAGTATGCACTGTGACTTGCAATTACCATTTTACCTTCACTTTCCCAATGTGTTAACAGCATTCTTACTTACTGCATTCTCTTCTTTCAGTGGCTGGTTAGATTGTAACATGAAATCTGCTGGCTAAGGACTTGAAGCCGAGAAAGCCAGCAAGCTTATTTTGTGCTTAAAATGAATGGGTGGCCAGTGTTGTCAAGAGATGGAAAGGTGGTTTTTAACTTCCACTATCTGTCAGAAACACAACTCATCTTTTTCCTGTCTGCACGTGGGAATCAACATCAAGTGGTTTGACTTGTAGCTGCCTTCTTTTCTGCAACAAATTTAACACAATTGGTCCATACTGGCAATGAGGCTGAGATTTAATTAAAAAATGCTACGATTACTTAATTTACTTCATACCACAAGAGAGCCCAATATCATTTTATTGTCAAATGGATAGAGTACCCTGCTCAATTAATATTTCTCATGCAAGAAAGAAAAGTCCTAAATCTGTTTTAGTTTAATTTAGGTTAGAGAAAGAATGAGGAAACAGGCCCTTTGGCTCACCGAGTCCACTCTGACCACCGAGCACTATCCTACACACTAGGGACAATTTACAATTTTACCAAAGCCAATCAACCTACAAACCTGGTATGTCTATGGAGTGTGGGAGGAGACGAACAGTTGGAGAAATCCCACGCGGTCATGGGGAGAACATACAAACTCCGTATAGACAGTCCCCGTAGTCAGGATTTAACCCGAGTCTCTGGCGCTGTAAGGCAGCAACTCTACCGCTGCGCCACCTTGCCGCCCTGATCGTGCGGTCCTGTGGATCCCACAAACCAAGTCTGGAGTTCTACTCGAAACAAGTTGCTGGAGGAACTCAGTGAGTTGGGCAGTGGCCACGAATGTGGGAGCTGAGGAAGGAGCTGCGGCTGTGCCGGCGAGTCCGGATCAGCATAGGAGTGACGGAGGGGAGGGGAGTGAGAAGGTCTCATGGTGGGGAGACAACTTCCTCATAGGAGGCATACTTTGAGGAAGTTCTACAGTGGAGCAGGTGCTGCTCAAAAAAAGGCCTCGACCTAAAATGCCGAATGTCCGTTCTCCATTCTCTCCACGGCTGCTGCCTGAACCATTGAGCATCTCAGCCTTTTGTTTTCTATTAAACAATATTAAAGAATAGAGCCCCTGTCAACAATGTGCTCACCCTCTACTAACTCCGTAGCTTCCTACTAAACTGAGTCCTTGAGGTCTACTGTTTTAATTCCACTAACCCCCAACACACCCCCACTATTCCTTCCCTGTGTCATGATCCTGCCAACAATGTGCTCACCCACTACCAATCCCATGTCTTCCTACTAAACTGACTATTGTCAACCAGCCTTTATTTTTGGGCATGAATCTCAACTAAAATTAAACAAAATGAGCTAATATGGAAAATGGATAAAATGGATAATCTTGGACAGATTATCAGTTGTCACCTACCTTTGTCTAGTTTAGAGATACAGCATGGTTTGGTTTAGAGATAGAGCGTGATTTAATTTAGAGATATAGCGTGGAAACAGGCCCTTTTGGCCTATCGAGTCCGCGCTGATCAGCAACATCAGCTGACTAATTCTATCCTACACATTAGGGACAATTTACAGAAGCTTATTAACCTACAAACGTGCACATCATTAGGATCTGGGAGGAAACCGGAGCACCCGGAGGATACCCAGGCGACCACAGGGAGAACGTGCAAACTCCACACAGGTCAAACCTGAGTCTCAGGATCTATAAGGTAGCAACTCTGCCGCTGTGCTACCTCTGTTCTCCAGGGAGGCTGCCTGCCCCACTGAGTTTGTTCCGCACTTTGTGTCCATCAAGAGCGTTGCCCATGTGTTCCCTAACTCGCACAGCAGGTAAAATTGCAACAGCATAGATCCTGGGGAAGAAATTTGAAGACATGTGAATGTGAATGTTGTCAATTCTCACATTCAGTTCAAATGACTTCACTGTGCAGTGAATATACACACATGTGCCACTCAGCAGAAGTTACCAAACAATAGATTGCCACTTATTTTCCAGCTTTCTCCCTCTACTACATATAGTATGAAGAAGAGTCCACACACAGAACTTTGCCTATCCATATCCACCAGAGATGCTGCCTGGCCTGCTGAGTTACTCCAGCACTGTATCTTTTTCTGTTCTGGCTGATATTTGGAAATCTCCTTAGTAAAGTTTTGCAAAGTTGTGGAGTTATAGTGCCACTTCTGAACTTATGCAATATTTTAGAAGGGTGCCCATTATTTTCCATCCCCATCTATCAAAATCTTTCCCTTTTCTCTTTTTTTAATTTTCTCTCTTTGATCTCATTATCTCCCAATTTATCTGAGGGTGAAGTCTCACAAAGTCTCACAGTTCTGGTCTCCAAATCTGAGGAAGGACATTATTGCCATAGAGGGAGTGCAGAGAAGGTTCACCAGACTGATTCCTGGGATGTCAGGACTGTCTTATGAACAAAGACTGCATAGACTCGGTTTATACTCTCTAGAATTTAGGAGATTGAGAGGGGATCTTATAGAAACTTACAAAATTCTTAAGGGGTTGGACAGGCTAGATGCAGGAAGATTGTTCCCGATGTTGGGGAGGTCCAGGACAAGGGGTCACAGCTTAAGGATAAGGGGGAAATCCTTTAGGACCGAGATGAGAAGGACTTTTTTCACACAGAGAGTGGTGGGTCTCTGGAACTCTCTGCCACAGAGGGTAGTTGAGGCCAGTTCATTGGCTATATTTAAGAGGGAGTTTGATGTGGCCCTTGCGGCTAAGGGGAGCAGAGGGTATGGAGAGAAGGCAGGTACGGGATACTGAGTTGGATGATCAGCCATGATCATATTGAATGGCGGTGCAGGCTCGAAGGACCGAATGGCCTACTCCTGCACCTAATTTCTATGTTTCTATGAAGTCCTTGATCCAAAGACATGCGTCTGAAAGTTTGGCGAGTTGCTCATCTAAAACAAATTGAACATCCAAACCCCTTTCTATGCTTGTTTCCCTCTTACACTTTTTGTTTTAGTTTTTAGTTTTTGAGATTTAGCGTGGAAACAGGTCCTTGAGCCCACTGAGTCCATGCTGACCAGTGATCCCCGCACACTAACACTATTCTACACACACTAGGGACAATTTACAATTTTACCAAAGCCAATTAAACTACAAACCTGCACGTCTTTGGAGTGTGGGAGGAAACCGGAACACCTGGAGAAAACCCCGCAGGTGCAAACTCCATACAGACAGCACCCATAGTCAGGATCGAACTCGGTTCTCTGGTGCTGTAAGGCAGCAACTCTACCACTGCGCCATCATGCCGCTTTTGTAATGGATAGTCAGGAACCATATTTAGTTGTTTCACTTAGCCCGAGCACTGAGATGAAACAACAACATCGAGTTGGATAGAATAACTCTTTGGCGCCTAATACCCGTTTATAAGTGTAGCTTACACTAGATAGCCAAGCTATTAGAAACCTTATGATTTTTTTTAATACTACATGAGCCTGCCAGAACTGATTGTCGGGTTACACTCCTACCAAGAGTTTTAATTCCTTCTGTTCAAATGGGAATTATAATTCTGCTCTTCTCTCTAAGGTAATGACCCAGCTGCCTTTTGGATATCGAATTCTGGGCAATGGGGGAATGCATTCCAAATACCTCTTAATGGTGCATTCTGTTGAAATGACATACAGGGGCAGAATATTAACAGATGTGGTCTGTAAGATAGCTGGAAATCTCAACTGCACAGACATAATCATTTTACCAGGCAGAGTTGGGAAACATCGATGTGCAATGCTGCACATAAGCTACGTACTATTAACTACTTAGGGCATCGTCTTCGGAGTTTAAGATAGGAGGCATTAGTTTCATTTCCTGAAGAGATTTCAGTCCATGAATTCTCTCCTGGCTGAATTGGTTAATGTGGTATTGAAATGGAATGATTGTTCTTCAGTGCAAGTCTATTTTGCTTGGCACGCTTTTCCTTCGAGGGGTTATTACAATTTGAAAATTTGGTGTTGACTTATTTTGAAGAATCTGTGAAAAGGTGACAAAGTATATAGGTGTAAAGTGCTTGTTAGCTGTTAAGAAGTCATCCTAAAAAATAATGTAGTGAAGTTGATGAAAGATGAAATGTGCTATCACTTTCAGCATCTCTCTCAGACAAACATCCATTCTCTTAAGGATTTGTGTTCAGTTAGCTTTCTTTAGGCAGGCATGCTATCTGATAATCCAAAAACAGGGTCCTGAAAGAGATGCAATATTTTGATCTCAGCTATGGCCAGATATTACTTAGTGGACATGAAAACCTCAAATTAGTACCCATAGAATTAGGCGGGAAGTGAGTCATCCGGTTATGGAGTGGCTGCTTTAGGAGATTCTTGCATTTAATGGGCCTGTCCCACTTAGGCGATTTTCAGTGGACTACCAGTGACTGTCATGTTGCCGGCAGTCGCCTGAAAAACCGTCAACTGGAACAGCGACTGTCAGAGTGGAAGACACAAACACATCGCTTCCTTCACCAGCCAGTTATGCATGCGGGGGACAGGGCAAGCGGGGGGGGGGGGAGCGCTGTCTGAAACATTCACATGGTGCAAAGCCAAGGTGAAAGGGGGGGGTGGGAGAGGGGGGAGAAGGGGGGAGTGGAGACAACTTTTAAGAAGCCAGAGATGCATGGCTGTGAAGCATTTAACATTACCGGTCGGTTATGCTTGGTTACTGCTTACCCTTTTTTTCCCCAATGAACCAATGAAATTCACTGGTCAGCTCCGGCTTTGGTTCTTGGTTCTTGGTTCTTGGTTACTTGGTCCTCCAAAATATTCCAACTGGTGAAGGAAGGGGTTTAGCCAGAGAGGGTTATTGGGAAGAAACCAATGAGAACCTCCTAAAACCTTTGACCTCCTTGCAACCCATCAGGACCTCCTGGCGACCTACCTACAGCTGAAGAATTCTCGCCACTCTCCATGGCAGCTTCATTCTAATCGCTGCTATTTTTTCAACATGTTGAAAAATTCACGACGACTATAATGAGGCCGCGACTAGTTCCCAGAATGCGGGAACTCCTCACGACCATGAAGGTGACTCCCCGGCAACCACCTGCAAACATGTGGCAACTGCATAGTCTCCTGCAGTCACCGAAAAGGTGCCTAAGTGGGACAGGCCCATAAGTCTCTTTCTGAGAAATTTGGAAAATGAAAAAAAAAGATAATCTAGAAAAATGACACAGAGAGCAACAGGTGGCTGGGAATATGTTTGTAACATTCAACAATCAAGGAGTGCAGATGATATCATAAATCACCATCATGTAACTTGAGCAAAGAACTAATGTCATCCGAACCTCAAGAGCCTGTTATAGATTTGAACATTGGTTAATTTAAAAAAAAAATATTCATGTATTTTCTTTTTTCCTTTCCCAGCCTTCATTTATAATCTTTTACAGATTCAGATATTATTAACAAACTCGCAGTTGTACAACTGTTCAACAACTATGGGCATTAAGGGCCTGTCCTACTTGGGCGACCCAATACACGAGTTCTGCCGAGTTTGCCCTTGACTCATACTCGCAGCAAGGTCATAGGAGGTCTTTGTAACTCTCCTTCATGCTCGAGAGTGGTTTCCGTGCACTCGAGGCCTCAGCTAGGTCGCGGCGGTTTTTTCAATATGTTAAAAAATGCCCGCAAGTAAAAAAAGGTTGCCATGGAAAAAAATTGATACTTATTTTACTCGTAGGTTTAGCCATAGTGGGTCGTAATAGGTCAGCATGTTAGTCGTAGGTAATCGAGAGTAGTCGAAAGTAGTTGATGGTAGTCGAAGATAGCCTTCATCATAGTCGAAGGGAGATCGAAGGAGATCGTTTTCACTCTCCACTCTTAGTTGTCTAATTTTCTCGAAGTTAGTCGTCGCTAGCCGAAGCTAGTCTTCAACATAGTTGAAGGAGGTCAAAGGAGGTCTTCTACATAGTCGAAGGAGGTCTTCAACATGTTATTTTTTCAAACTCTTCTAAACTCATCAGTTAGGTCACCCAGGCTGGACAACCCCTTTCAACTTCTGATTTTGTATTGTATCTATATAATTTATGCACTTTACACCCCTGGGCTATATTTGAGCAGACTTTACTGGACTTTATCTTACACTTAATGTTAATCTGTTATTCCCTTTATTATGTAGTATATGTTCACTGTGGATGGCTCAATTGTATCATGTATTGTCTTTCCGCTGACTGGTTGGCACACAACAAAAGCTTTTCACTCTGCCTTGGTACATGTGACAATAAACTAAACTCAATAAACTCATTACTCTCTGCATATGCTGATTCAGGTATGGGCTTAAACCTTGACGCTTAGAACTCTCTGGTCCTTGCTTTAGCAACACAAGATGGAGGAGAAAAATATTGAAAACTCCAATGATCCAATGGTACACAGAAAGACCCATATATATATATATATATATATATCAGAATGAACATACAACCATATAAACTACCCATCACCTCTCTGTCCCATTAAGCACCTCCTGCCCCATGTATGAAAGTGTTCTCAGTTCACTCGGAGCAAACCCAGAGAGGAGGCAAATCACCTTCAATCCCAAGATAAAATGTCAAAAATGAAGAAGAAATATGAAGAACAAAATCTTGTGGGAGTTGTCTGAAGTTCCTCTTTGTGTTACCCCTTTCATTCTTTTGTGGAGCCATGAGATAACGTTCCACTTTTGAGATGGTATATAAATTGTATTTGCGATTCTGGAAATGTCATTCAACCGAATGACTTGCTGTAGTTTGGCAGTGGATTGTGTGTTATTGGATTGATTTTGCGTATTATTGCTTCATTTTATTGGTGGAATGCCTATTGTTATCTGGTACTAACTGTAGTATATTCACGAGTGGTATTAAAGATATGGGAAACATATTAAACACAGGGTCATTTTTTGTCACCTGAAATAAAACAGAGAATAAAGAAGAAACCAAATGAATCAATATCATGCTTTTCTTATTCTTTCTTGATCCCAAGCACTTTACAGCTAACAAACTACTCTTAAAATATAATCACTGTTGTCTTGCAGCAAATGGTGCAGCCAATATGACTTTGTCAAGGTCCTTCAAACCATGATGATATTGGTGATATTGATGAGATATTCTACATTGAACGATGTTGAGTGAGGGACTAATATTCCCTAGACCACTGAGGGGACCTCCTGTCTTGGTGCTTTTGGATCATTTGCTTCCATCTGAGAGGACAAATAGATCCTTTCAGTTTAATGTCTGACATGGAGCATCACATCTCTGATCCAACTTGCAATGAATTGTCAACCTATGTTACATGACGTACAGTTCAGTTGGCAGGTGAGGCTGGAGTTTGCCATCTTTGCCAACTAAAAGAAGACACCTTCAACAATGCAACACTCCTTAAGATCTCAACTGAAAGTTCTGATTATGTATTTTCATCCTGAATCTCCTCATTTCCGAGAATAAGGGATCAGGAAAATGCAGGACATTTAGCTTCACGATGTTCTGCAACTTAACTCCAAAGCCATCTCTTCTCTTCTATGTCATTTCAATATATTTGTTTAATAAACTTGTTCTGAATTTCACGTTTAAAATCAAGTTGATCTAGCACCAGTAGTTGTTTAAGCATGAATTCAAAACTTCAATCACATTTTGTATATAGAGAATTGCTTCCAAAGCTCACTCCTAAGAAGCTTGGCACTAACTTTTAACTCAACCTTTTATTTTCGACTTCCCAACTACTGGGAATAGTTTCTATCCATTCTAGTCAATCACTTCTTCATAATATCTGAAAATGTTTGGTGTTAACACAATTTAATCTTGTAAATTTCAACCAATAGAACTGGTTTGTATATTTACATCTTGTAACTTAATCCTCATGTGCAGTATCATTCTGGTAAATTTGCATTCTGGTCTCCTCCAGGCAACATATCCTTTTCAAGATATGTTCCATGGAATTAGTTTAGTTTTTAGTTTAGTTTAGAGATACAATGCAGAAACAGACCCTTTGGCCCACCAAGTCCGCACCGACCAGCGATCCTCGCACATTAACATTATCCGACACACACTTGGGACAATTTACATTTATACCAAGCCAATAACCCTACAAACCTGTGCGTCTTTGGAGTGTGGGAGGAAACCGAAGATCTTGGAGAAAACCCACGCAGGTCACGAGGAGAACGTACAAACTCGGTACAGAGAAGCACTCGTACTCAGGATCGAACCCGGGTCTCTGGCTTTGTAAAGCAGTAGCTCTACCGCCAGGCCACATGCCGCACATGCCTTGGTATTAAATAGTATTGGTATTCCAAGTGTCCAACCTAGGATTTGTATAGCTGTGCTGTAACCTCTATTAATTTGCTATTGTGATCTCTTCCACTGCCTTGGCTGCAGTTTAATAATGCGAAACTTCTAAAATATGATATGGGAACTACATAAAGACCGATGCATGCTCCCTGAATTCAAGATTCCTCTTCGGTTTCTTTGTTTCATTTCACAGCCACCTGCCTATCTGCTTATTTCTATGCACCGTGATCTAGTCAGGTTATTTTATTCACTGTAAAGTGCACATTGTCAAACTTTGCATTTTGTCCGATCATCAATCATCAAATTGCAAACACATGCAAATTTTAAATTAACTGAAATTGAAAAGTGGCACCAATAAGGTGTTGGACAGTATTTTGATGAGCCAATGGTATGTTTTAAATCCATTGCAATATTCATCTAGCATAGAAGGTGCTAGAGTGGGGGGTGGGGGGTGGGGTATAAAGCCCAGAGGTGGAGGTAAGGACAGGTTAGGTCAAGTGGATGGTAGTGGAGTTGGTCTCTTGGCACCAGTAGGGGTTGTAACCCCTTACACAGGGGTTACATGTCAACCCATATATAAAGGCTGGGACAGCAAGTCTCTCGGGTGGCAGGAGCAAAGGTCAACTGTTGGGAATTGATAAAGAGGATTAGATGAGAGCCAACCATGGAGTTATTGAGGTGGAAGGACAATTGTTCGATAAGTAGCTGAGTGGGGTGGGACGAGGCAGCCAGTTTTCTGGCCATGCATGGGAGATTCTAGGCTGCAGGGCAGAGAGATATGCATGGGTCAAGATTGGAGAGGGAGAGCCTGGACATATTAATTGCGGGGAGATAGGTTTGTTAAAATTACTACATACATTGCAATGCAAATGGAGGCTGAACTGGGCAATTAGCTGCTGCATGGGCTATTATTTGTCTTGTGGAAATGAGTCAGGCTCTGATTTTAAGATAGGAAATAATAAAATGGTTACACTCTGTTTTCTTTAGTAACCTTTCAATCTCCAAACTAAACACTGAGGACGGTGATTCAACTTACATGGGGAAATTTAGTTTATTAATTCATAAAAAAATGTAATAAATCCAAAATCTTTTGGATTCCATTCTCTACCCTGGTGGACCTATGGTCCAAGCCCATTCCTAAAAGTACGGAGTAAATCCCTGTGTAGACTAAAACTTGGTGATATTTATGGTAAATAGTTTCATTTCTTTCTAAAGTACTTCCCTTGGAATGATGAATGTACTGCACAATACCTATTCCTACTCTAGAAAAGTATCCACTTTTGAGATGGTATATAAATTGTATTTGCGATTCTGGAAATGTCATTCAACCGAATGACTTGCTGTAGTTTGGCAGTGGATTATGGTGTTATTGGATTGATTTTGCGTATTATTGCTTCATTTTATTGGTGGAACGCCTATTGTTATCTGGTACTAACTGTAGTATATTCACGAGTGGTATTAAAGATATGGGAAACATATTAATCACAGGGTCATTTTTTTTTCCACCTGAAATAAAACAGAAGAATAAAGAAGAAACCAAGTACATTTATACCATGCTTTTCTTATTCCTTCATGGTCCCAAGCACTTTACAGCTGACAAACTATTAAAATATAATCACTGTTGTCTTGCAGCAAGACAATGGGGAAATTCAGTTTATTAATTCACAAAAAAATTTAATAAATCCAAAATCTTTTGGATTCCATTCTCTACCCTGGTGGATTTATGGTCCAAGCCCATTCCTATAAGTGCAGAGTATTATTTTCAATCACAATATTGTCAGCTAAGTGGTATTTCAAATACACATATATTCTTCACCCTACAAGACCACTCCGTCAGGTAATACCATGACTGATCCGATTGTATCCTTCATTCCTGTCCACCTGCGGTAAACTTTCATCCTAAGCTTATCTCATATCTATCTACCTACCGCTGCCTTAAAAATATTCAAAAGCTCTGCTACCTCCACCCCACTGAAGAAGAATATTGAAAGTCTCACATCCCACTGGGAGAAACAGTTTTGTTTCTAAGGCCACAGTGCTGGAGTAACTCAGCGCGTCAGGCAGTATTTCTAGAGATGAGTCTGAAGAAGGGTCTCAATCCGAAACGTCACCCATTCCTTCTCTCCAGAGATGCTGCCTGTCCCACTGAGTTACTCCAGCATTTTGTGTTTATAATTTCTAGAGAACATGGATAGGTGATGTTTCGGGTCGGGTGCCTTCATCAGACTGAATATGACGAAGGGTCCCGACCCGAAAGGTCACCTATCCATGTTCTCCAGAGATGCTGCCAGATCCACTGAGTTACTCCAGCACTTTGTGTCCCTTTTGTGTAAACCAGCATCTGCAGTTCCTTGTTTCTACAGATTGCTTCTTCTGTATTAAATGGGTGACCTTACAGTATATTTTTAAATGATGACGTAGTTATTTATATTCTTGCCTTGATACTTCCTCTGCTGAAGGTGCTGATTCTGTTGTCGAGATGAAGTATAATCAGACCTCTGATATCTTAATGTATGATCTTGCAATATATTGCAAACATGTGGAGATATCATAAGATAACTTGACAATGCCCTCTCCTGATATCCAGTGGGTAATAGGAAATAGAAGTGTTACAGTTCAAGAAATCAGGTCCCCCCCCCACCCCGAACCTTCTCAAGGGCATTTATGGACAGGCAATTAAATGATGCCTCAGAGTGCAAAGCCCACATCCCAGGAATGAACGAAAAAACAATTGTGATACTGTTGAGGTCAGCTCTGATCCACTTTGGAAAAGATTAGCCAGCTTAGAATCACAGAATGGTTGCAACATGGCTATTCTGCCCATTAAATTGGTGCCGTCTCATTGCAAGAGTCATTCAGTTAGTCCAGTTCCACTCACCTGCCATTGCCCAACAAATTATTTTTGTCATTTACCTACTCAGCTCCCTTTCTGAATGCTGCAGCTGAATCTATATCCCCTTCTGTCTGTGCATTCCTCACCCAGTCTGAGTAAAACAAAAATCCTCCTGTCATTTTTTTTGCCAGTTGTCTTTTTCTATGACCCCAAGTTCTTGACCTCTGCCAACGGGAACAGTTGCTTTCTGATTTCTCTGTCTATACCTTTCACGATGTTACATACCTCTATCAGATACTTTTTTTAGTGATACAGTACGGAAACAGGCCCTTCGGCCCACCATCCGCGCCAATCAGCGATCACCTGGTACACGAACCTACACACACTAGGAACAACTTACCGAAGCCAATTAACCGACAAACACGCATGTCTTTGGAGTCTGGGAGGAAACCAGAGTACCCGGAGAAAACCCACGTGGTCTCAAGGAGAATGTACAAAGTCCGGACAGAGAGCATCCGTAGTCAGATTGAACCTGGGTCTCTGGCACTGTAAGGCAGCAACTCTACCTCTGTGCCACCGTGTCACCCCAGATTTCTTCATAGCCTCCAAAATACTGAGTACCCCAATCCCAGATTAACCAGTGTAAACAAAGAACTATAGTCCTTCTTCTCTAAAATCATTTTAGCAAAACACCTCTGCAATCTTTCTGTGGTTTTCAATATATTTTCAGGTGGTAAAGTCGGCAGGCCGTGGTTGGAGCGATCCCAGGCAAGGGATCGGCTCCAATGTTAAGTTCACGCCCCTCTGTGGGGCTCAAAGTCAGTCCAAGGAGGACTCCAGCTCCAGGAAGTTAGGCCACAGAGTGACCGGAGATACGATCCGGAAAACAGTCAAATCTCCAGCGGGGAAAGAGATTGAAAAAAAGGTTCCCCCGACCCTCCCCCGCACATAAAACAAACTGGAGAACATTTACACAAACCTTTTATACACACTATTTGGCCTGGCCGACTCAGGCAACTTTTTAGGCGACTGCAGGAGACTATGCAGTTGCCACATGGTCGCCACATGTTCGCGGGTGGTTGTCGGGAGTCGCCTTCATGGTCGTATGGGAACTAGTCACGGCCTTATTCTGATTGCTGTGAATTTTTCAACATGTTGAAAAATTTGCGGTGACTAGAATGAAGCCGCCATGGAGAGTAGCGAGAATTCTGGAGCCATAGGTGGGTCGCCAGGAGGTCCTAATGGGTTGCCTGGAGGTCGAAGGTTCTCGGAGGTTCACGTAGGTTGTAGTCGGTGCTGACCGGTGAATTTCATTGGCTCATTGGGAAGAAAATAGGTAAGCAGTAGTTTTCAGAATCAAGGATAACCAACCGGTAATGTTAAATGTCCGCCGAGCTTCACAGCCATGTATCTCTGGCTTCTTAAAAGTTGTCTCCACTCCTTCTCCCCCCCTTTCTCACCCTTCTCTCCCCCCCTCTCTCTCCCCCTCTCCCCCCTCTTTCAAAGGACCTACCGTACACTGTGCTTTAGCCGTCCTTTTACAGCGCCAACCTTCCTGTTCATCGTGGTGTGTGTCTGTATCACCTTGGCTTGGCACCATGTGAATATTTTAGACAGTGCTCCCCCCACTTGCCATGTCCCCCGCCTGCATAACGGGCTGGTGAAGGAAGCGATGTGTGTGTGTGTGTGTGTGCTCCACTCTGACAGTTGCTGCTCCAGTTGCCGGTTTTCCAGGCGACTGCCGGTACTTGGCAGTCGCCGGCAGTTCGCTGAAAAATCGGCTAAGTGGAACAGACCCATAAAAATAACAAAAAAAGGCGAAAAAACAGACTGTTGGCGGGGCAGCCAATCCTTGGGAACTTGATGGATAGAGTGGACTCATTGGGCAGAATGGGCCAGTTTCCATACTGTATGATTCTGCACAATACTGAAGGGAATGCTGATGCTGTTTGTTTTTTGCCTTTGCCAAGTTATGTTACACTACCCACAGGGTGCATTAGTTGGAAGTTTGGGCACGGCAGTCAATAGTTGCATGCAGCTCACTTTGTGCACTGCCATCAGGGAATAAACTGCAGGATATTGGATGATGAAGACCACTTGGCTGTTGTGCAGCCCACTCTGCTTTCCTCCATTAAAAATACAAGACTGAAAATACTTACCCAATATAGACACAAAAAGCTGTAGTAACACAGCGGGACAGGCAGCATCTCTGGAGGGAAGGAATGGGTGCGTTTCGGGTCGAGACCTACTTAGCCAATATCCTGATTTGCGCTCGCAGCTCATGAACCTTTACACAGTGAGGACAAGTGTGAAAGGTTTACCCTTGCATTTAATGGGTGAAACTCCCCTGGAGCCTGCCGACCTCCACACCTGAATTCCTGCTTTGTGTTTCCTGTGGGCAAATCCGGCGTCAAGAGCAGAAAGCTGCAAGATTCCCCCACCTCGTATGTGGTCCTCCAAGAACAGCTACAGTACGAGGTCAGCTGTAATTGGTACGGAATAGTTAATGAAACCCCTGAGATTCACAGAATGTCAGCAAAAACAAAAAAATTGTCTCAGAGAGCAGTCTTACACAAATAAAGTTTTCATATCCTCTTTCAGCCAAGTCTGCTTGATTTATGCTCTTTAATAAGTAGAGAAATAAATTGATGTGCTCTCTATATTTAGAGCATTTCAGGTATGCAAAATCTCAACGGTGCCAGTTGCCTTTTTCTATTTAGGTACTGAATGAGAACTATCAGGGCCTGTCATGTATAATTTAATTCACAGATGTATACAAGTGCATTTGGTGTTAAGATCAGATTTCTAGCTTTTAGATTCCTGACCCATGCTGTCATATATAGGAAATCTCCCTGCTCATCCGAACTCAGAGATCATTGTTCCATGCAACATTGGAAGCGCCATTAATTTTGTACATGGCCTTAAATTAGCTGAGAATGGCAGCTTGAAACTGTGGCTCGTGACAGATTAAAGCACAAAAGCTTTCCAGTATTAACCCTTACCCCGCCAAGATTGCACATTGGGTTCATGTTTTCCCTTTGTTTCACAGGGGGTTTTATCCATTACAAATGAAAGGCCCTGTCCCACTTTCCAGAGTTACTCACTAACTCCTGAGTTTTCCCCTTGATTCGAACCCGGGGAATGTCGGGTAATGTCGGTAGCGAGCTTGTAGGAGCCAATATGAGTCCGTAGATATTTCGTAGCGGCTCGTAATGCCAGCTGCAGGAACTCGGGGCATCAGGTAAGTCGGGATGTTTTTTCAACATGTTGAAAATGTCTACGAGTTAAAAAAATAGCCCCGAATACCTATGAACGGCTATTACCGTAATTCTCCGAGTTCGAATCAAGGGGAAAACTCGGGAGAGTTTGTGAGTAACTGGGGAAAGTGGGACAGGGCCTTAAGTAAACATAGTGCTGTCTGAGCTCTATGCATACCCCAGCCTCATCAGTTTCTGGAGTAACTCAGTGGATCAAGCAGCATCTCTGGAGAACATGGATAGTTGATGTTTTAATCCAAGACCCTACTTCACCACTGATTGTGGTGGAGGAGGTGGGTGGAAGAAGGCTGGGAGAGAGACGGGGGCAGGGCGAAGCCTGACAAGGAATAGGTAGATCCAGGTGAGGGTGGGGGGGAGGTTTAATTGGACAAATGTAAAAGATGAAAAGACAGGTATGAGACAAAAAGATTGAAGGGTTGCGAATGGTGAAGCTGGATGAACATACTACCATTGAGGTGACCACACCTGATATGTGGGAATAGCTTAAAGGCCAGTTGATCAAAGTTCAAGACTGTGAACGTGGACAGGATATTTCCACTAGTGGGAGAGTCTGGGACCAGAGGCCAAGGCCTCAGAATAAATACCTTTTAAAAGGAGATGAGAAATAATTATTAGTTTTAGTTCAGAGGGTGGTTAATCTGTGGAATTCATTGCCACAAGATAGCTGTGGAGGCTAAGTCAATGGATATTTTTAAGACAGCGATTGACAGATGCTTGATTAGTAAGGATGTCAGAGGTTATAGGGAGAAGGCAGGAGAATGGCATTGAGAATGAAAGATAGATCAGCCATGATTGAATGACGGAGTAGACTTGATGGTCTAATTCTGCTCCAATCACTTATGAACGTATGACTGTCATCTTCCAGCAAGGAGGAGAGATAAGGATAGTAAGGTAGTGGTCTGAAATGTCCTGTTTCTGTGAAATACTGTTCTATGTTCTTTGAACGACCATTAGGAAGACTGGTGGAGTGGATTTGCAGGGCTCCTTGCAACATTCTAACTGGAATTTTGTTAATCGAATTAAAGAAGAATACATTCTAATTAATGCGTTGATGTCCATTTTGTGAATTCCTTCTAGTCTTTGGGGCAGCAGCCATGTCCCTTATAAAAACTCAAATAGCTTTTAAATCCTTGTCTGCAGTAAAATAATATAATTTTTGGCTCAAAATAGGTTCAAGCAAAATTTGTTGATATCAACTTTCTTGTTAAGAATATCAAAACGAGATTTAAACTGCTTCTCCAGATTAACCATTTCTATGGGACAACTCACACCTGCAGGCATCTTGTGCCATGTTCAGTGGGTTCTGGTAAATGCTGATGAGAACAATGTGACATCCGCAGATTCCATCGCTACATCTAACTCCCTCTTAAATATAGCCAATGAACTGGCCTCAACTACTTTCTGTTGCAGAGATTTCCACAGACTCACACTCTCTGTGTGAAAAATTATCTTCTCATCTCGGTCCTAAAAGACTTCCCCCTTATTGTTAAAAGTTGGCTCCACTCCTTATCCCCCTTCTCCCCCCCTTCCCCCCGTCCTTTTAAAGGACTTACGTGACCCTGCCCATACACTGTGCTTTCACCATCTTAATTACAGCGCCAACCTTCCAGTTTATAGCAGTGTGTGCCTGTATAACATTGACTTTGCACCGTGTGAATTACACTCAGACAGCATTCCCCCCCTGTCCCCCGCCTGAATAACGGGCTGGTGAAGGAAGCGATGTGTGTGTGTATGTTCCACTCTGGCACTTTTAGTCGCCGGTTTTTCAGGCGACTGCCGGCGACTTAACAGTCGCCTGAAAAATCGCCTAAGTGGGACAGGCCGATTACGAAGTGTTGAGATGCAAACTTCTAATTGCACTGCATCACTTTACTCTTTTTCTTGTCTGCCCCCCCAGTCACTTAGAAAATGTTAAAGTCTGAACTTTATCTATAATGTGTGACATGCTTTTTTTAATTTTAAATGTGTGACATGCTTTTTTTATTTAAGAATATAGTCTTGACTTTGCACTCTCAGAAATCATCTTTCCTGGAAAAGTATTCATGAATTAATAATTGGAAGGAAATATTAGTTTGCTGAAAGAAAATTTTCACTTTAACTAAGCATACTTGGAGAAAAAAAGAACCTGTTATATGTACTAACAAAGAACTGCAGATGCTGACGTATACCAAAGAAAGATACAAAGTAGCTCAATGGGTCGGGCTGCATCACTTCATAAAAAGGATAGGTGATGTTTCGGGTTGGGACCTTTCCTCAGCCTGAAAGTTGGGGGTGGAGAGGGGTGGGGAGGTGTGGGGGGGGGGGGGGGGGGGATGTGGGATGAATAGCTGGAGGTGAGAAAAGACCAGGACCATTTAGGGCCAGCAACACATAACCTCAGGCAGGTTGGAGCCCTGGTAGGCCCATTGTTGGCTAGGGAAGGTGCGATCTTAAGAGAGATACAATGTGCTACCTCCTGCACCCACACACAACTGACTGACTTCATCCGCTTCACCACTAACTTCCATCCAGCACTCATATACACCTGGACCATTTCCGACACTTCCCTACCATTATTTGGCCTCACTATATCCATCACAGGTGATAGACTTCTGATCTGATGTTTAAGAGCTTGTTCAAAGATGGGACATATTTTAAAGGAGTTACAGAGATACTTGAAGGGGAATGTGTGAGGAGGTTATTACTTGTCTTTAGTTTTAGCTTGAACCAGGACAGCTGAAGATTCAAAGTTTAATATAGTAATTGTGCTGACTCTAACCAACCCCGTAATTAATATCATCCATTCCAGAGGTTTTATTTTTCTGATGCCATTAAACTTCACTTGGATTTCAATCACTTCAATGTAAAAGTAATTGGGAATGGGGAGCATTGGAACAAAAATATGTCCTTGGTACAAATTAACTACAATATAATAATCTATGCATGTTGGTAGGTGCAATTAAAACAAAGATTTTTTTTATCATTGTTGTGTTATGAATACCACAGAAAATATTATGTTGAGGGTAAAAATGACTTCAGGACAGTTTGTTAGGAAAATGAAGGAAAGATGGTAACAGAATACTTATACTGCTGAGTGAGTATAATTTTCTGGATGAGAAATTGTGTTCAACCAATTGATGACTTATTTGACAAAGTAACTAGCATGTTAGATAACAAGGAAGCCAATGGATGTAGCAATTTTTTTTATACCAAATTTGGCCCGTGAAGTGCCCCATAAAAGATTACCGCATTTGATAAGCACCCGTGGACTTGAATATAATAGGTTAAATCCAGGGGATCAGATATGGGGCTTTATGTGTGGGCCAGATATATTGTCAGTGAAGATGGGCTAGTAGCAAGGCCAAGTGTGCATCCAGAGTCAAGGTCTGGAATAGTACTAGGTGTGTATCAAAGCTGGGACAATGGGAGTGTTCAGCACTGGGAACCTAAGCAGGTAAGCAGCTATGATTAGAGTAGCATAGGGGGGCGAGTGTAAGACTGCAATCAGGGTCAGGAATGAGAGAAAGTATGCTACTGGAGTCAGGGTCAGGAGTAGTACCAGGTGTGCAGGGAGACCCAGTTTGGTCAACATGGGCCAAGTGCTTGATTATAATCTGATTTCTATACATGAATACACTAAGATCATTTATGTGCTGCACCTATTGATCAGAGCCTGTCTCTACTGTGGAATGTAATTAGGAATGTAATTTAGCCTAACCTTCTTCATAGCTAATCCAATTTAAAGCATAAATATAGCATTCAAGCGTAAGTTAAAAGACTCGCTACAGTATGCACCAGATTGCACAATTTCAAGCTGAAAAATGCGAAAGCTCCGAAAAATGCAAAAGCTCTCCAGCTTTTTGTGTCTATCTTTGGCTTAAACCAGCATCTGCATTTCCTTCTTACAAAATTAGCCTACAAACCTATGTGTCTGGAGTGTGGGAGGAAACAGAAGATCTCGGAGAAACCCACACAGTTACGGGGAAAACGTACAAACTCCGTACAGGCAGCACCTGTAGTCGGGATCGATCCCGGGTCTCTGGCTCTGCAAGCGCTGCAAGTCATTAACTCTACTGCTGTGCACCACATTACATGTAATGTAATAATAATAATAATAATAATAATAATAATACTAATACTAATAATAATAATAATAACTTTATTTGTATAACACTTTTCATAGAATTTGAATGCAACCCAAAGTGCTTTTCACAAAATCCCAGGTCTATACAAAAATACAAAATACAAAAAAACAGTAAGGACATGGACAGTTAATAACATAAAAAGCACAGATTTATATAAAAATATAAAATATAAAATAAAATATTGAGAGTGTGAAAGGACAAAAAACAAAAATTCTGAGGTCAAATACAGAGTTCCATATCATTATTCGTATATATAATATAAGCAGAGAGATTTTGGGCTGAAATAAAATACAAGGAAAGCTCCTGAAGTCTTGTGGAATTATTGCGATCAGATCATTCATAGTATTATCCAAGGTCTGTCCAAAAACACATTACAGCGAGCCATTGAAGAAATCCAGTCTCAGCAGAGCAGAGAAGCTTGGCATTCCTAGAGTTAACATTATCGTGTGAAAATATCTGGATTTCATCTCTGAATGCAATCAGATACCTGTTTTAATGAAGGTGGGGCTGGCATTAATGACATGAAGTAAGGGACAATTTAATCCATGGGTGGGGAAGAATTTCAATTGAGACGCTCATCCATGACTGATTTCCTTTAAGCAGATCCTGTTGCGGGACATGTTCTCATGTTTTGATTCTCAGGCAAATGTTTTGTGTGATTTGTAGATGCTGATGAAGCATTTTATGATCCTGGTATATAAATGGGTCCTCCTTCCGATGAATGCTGTTTTATTTTTACTTGGTTTGATGGGAAGATCTGAATCTCTGAACCATACATCCAGGCTGGCTAAAGTGCTTAAAGTCATGCACATGATTAGACATAGGTTTAAGGAGAGAGGGGAGGGATTTAATAGGAATCTGAGTTGGCAACCTTTTCGCACAGAGGGTAGTGGGTATATGAAATGAGATGCCAGAGGAGGTAGTTGAGCCAAAGACAGACACAAAAAGCTGGAGTAAGTCAGCGGGTCAGACAACATCTCTGGAGAATAGGAATTGGTGACGTTTCGGTTTGAGACCCTTCTTCAGACATTTCTGAAGTCTCGACCCGGAACATCACCCATTCCTTGTCTCCAGAGATGCTGTCTAACCTGCTGAGTTACTCCAGCTTTTTGTGTTTATCTTTGGTTTAAACCAGCATCTGCAGCTCTTTCCTACGCAGCTAGTTGAGACAGTTATGATGACACCATTTAAAAGATATTTGGGCAGGTACATGGACAGGAAAGATTTAGATGGATATGGTCCAAATGCAGGTAGATGGGACTAGTGCAGATGGGGCACATTGGTTGGCATAGGCAAGTTGGGCCAAGTGGCCTGTTCCTGTGCTGTGTGACTGTAAGACTATTATTTTGATAACATAAATCATTCATAAATGTGACGTACAGTATAATTGCCTGGGTCATTGAAAGGTATGGTGACAGATTAACTGATTAAATTGTAGCCTCAGCAGAGGTGCCAAATAGAGTTGCTATCTAATATGATGCTTTCAGTAAATTTACTGATATAAGATTTGTTTCACGGAGCCCAATGTTTCTTTCCTAGTTATTGTTTTAGATGCTTTATTATCGTCTGAAGAAATCCCATTAAGAGTCATACTGACTTTGCACAAACATATCTTTAGCCACCTGGCTCCTGGCACGGAAGACCAAGAATGCTCACATCCTCACAGCTACATATTAGGCAGTTTAATTGTACATTTATTTAGTTTAGTTTAGAGATGCAGCATGGATACAGGCCCTCCAGCCCACCAAGACCGCGCTGACCATTGATCCCCATACGCAAGCACTATCCTACACACCAGGGACAATTTATCTTATACCGAACCCAATTAACCTACAAACCTGTATTTCTTTGGAGTGTGGGAGGAAACCGGAGTACCCGGAGAAAACCCATGCCATCACGGGGAAGAAACTACAAATTCTGTACAGACAGTGCCCGTAGTCAGGACCGAACTCTAACGCTGTTCCACCATATATTTGGAGGGTTCATTTAAATGAGGCAATCAGATAGTTGGGATTCTGCAGTAGAAATTTTAATGGGTGATGATGATGTTTAGTGTGCACTGTTCATGTAATGATGGTAAGGGTCTATGTATGCTGATATTGCCACATATCAAATGCTGATTACATGAAATCTCTGCAGGTCTGCTGCATATGTCTACATGGTGGACATATTTTAAGTGTATTGATGGCAAGTGCAGAGACTGTGTTTACTTTATATATGTGCAAAGAATAGAGTGATTGTACATCTACAAACAGATTATTGATGATTGCTGAATTTGGGATGATAAAAGTAAGATATTTAGTCTCCAAATTTGATGAAGAACATTCTTGCTATTGAGGGAATGCAGCGTAGGTTCACAAGTTTAATTCCCGATATGATGGGACTGTCATATGCTGAGAGAATGGAGTGGCTGGGCTTGTATACTCTGGAATTGAGAAGGATGAGGGGATCTTATTGAAACATAGAAACATAGAAACATAGAAATTAGGTGCAGGAATAGGCCATTCGGCCCTTCGAGCCTGCACCGCCATTCAATATGATCATGGCTGATCATCCAACTCAGTATCCCGTACCTGCCTTCTCTCCATACCCTCTGATCCCCTTAGCCACAAGGGCCACATCTAACTCCCTCTTAACTATATCCAATGAACTGGCCTCAACTACCCTCTGTGGCAGAGAATTCCAGAGACCCACCACTCTCTGTGTGAAAAAATTCCTTCTCATCTCGGTCCTAAAGGATTTCCCCCTTATCCTTAAGCTGTGACCCCTTGTCCTGGACGTCCCCAACATCGGGAACAATCTTCCTGCATCTAGCCTGTCCAACCCCTTAAGAATCTTGTAAGTTTCTATAAGATCCCCTCTCAATCTCCTAAATTCTAGAGAGTATAAACCGAGTCTATGCAGTCTTTGTTCATAAGACAGCCCTGACATCCCAGGAATCAGTCTGGTGAACCTTCGCTGCACTCCCTCTATGGCAATAATGTCCTTCCTCAGATTTGGAGACCAGAACTGTACGCAATACTCCAGGTGTGGCCTCACCAAGACCCTATACAACTGAAGTAGAACCTCCCTGCTCCTATACTCAAATCCTTTTGCTATGAAAGCTAACATACCATTGGCTTTCTTCACTGCCTGTTGTACCTGCATGCCTACTTTCAATGACTGGTGTACCATGACACCCAGGTCGCGCTGCATCTCCCCTTTTCCTAATCGGCCACCATTTAGATAGTAGTCGGTTTTCCTATTTTTGCCACCAAAGTGGATAACCTCACATTTATCCACATTATACTGCATCTGCCAAACATTTGCCCACTCACCCAGCCTATCCAAGTCACCTTGCATTCTCCTAGCATCCTCCTCACAGCTAACACTGCCCCCCAGCTTAGTATCATCCGCAAACTTGGAGATATTGCCTTCAATTCCCTCATCCAGATCATTTATGTATATTGTAAATAGCTGGGGTCCCAGCACTGAGCCTTGTGGTACCCCACTAGTCACTGCCTGCCATTGTGAAAACGACCCGTTAACTCCTACTCTTTGCTTCCTGTTTGCCAGCCAGTTCTCTATCCACATCAATACTGAACCCCCAACATATAAGATTATTAAGAGTTTGGACACGCTAGAGGCAGGAGTCCAGAACCAGGGGCCACAGTTTAAGAATAAGGGATAAACCATTTAGAACAGAGACGAGGAAACGCTTTTTCACACAGAGAGTTGTGAGTCTGCGGAATTCTCCGCCTCAGAGGGCGGTGGAGGCCGGTTCTCTGGATATCTTTCCAGACAGAGCTTAATAGGGCTCTTAAAGATAGCAAAGTCAGGGGATATGGGGAGAAGGCAGGAATGGGGTACTGATTGTGGATGATCAGTCATGATCACATTGAATGGCAGTGCTGGCTCGAAGGGCCGAATGGCCCTCCTGCACCTATTGTCTATTGTTTATTGTCTAAGAGGGTTTTTTTTTGTCATTTGGAAACTGGATTTCAACAGAAATGGGAAGTAGTCCAGTTTCCAGATGATAAATCATTAAAGTGGTGCCATAAGCATTGTCCACTAAACTAGAGCAAACCTGAATGCAGCGTGGACATCTTGTGCGGTGGGTTATGTATTTATATATGCTTCAACCAGGAAAGCTGTATGCAGTATACTCAAATAGTCTCTAAAGAACTTCTATTTTCTTTGAATAATGAAATCATTGTATTTATCAAGTTCTACCCATTTCCTGTTTCATATAGAATCAGCCTAGCAGTTAAAGGCATCGCTTTGTGTAGGGAAAATCACAAAGACTCAGAAGACTAAAAAGTCAGCGGGTCAGTCAGCCTCTCTGAAGAAATGGGATAGGTGACGTTTCAGGTCGAGACCTTTCTTCACACTTTAATTGCCCATTCCATTGTATCATAGTCATTTAGCACAGAAACAGGCCCTTCCGCCCCACTCATCCATGCCCACCAACATGCCTTTTTGAGCTCAGTCTAATTATCTGCATTTGATCCAAATCACACTAAACACATGCTTTCCCTCTCTCTCTGTCCCTCTGACTAGTTTCACTGTCCTCCTGATTCATTTTACTATTTGTATGTTTGCATTTATTGTTTGCCTTGTTGTGACCTTCCCCTCAGCCAACAATGAACCATTCCACTTTTCCTTGAGCATCATCTGTTTTGATCTGTCCTTTTCACACCCTACATTCTCTTTGTACCCTTCCATTCTCACGTTTCCCTGTCTGCTGAATCTCTGTCTGAGGAAGGGTCTCGACCCGAAACATCATCCATTCCTTCTCTCCAGAGATGCTGCCTGTCCCGCTGAGTTACTCCAACTTTTTTGTGTCTATCTTTGGTGTAAATCAGCATCTGCAGTTCCTTCCTTCACTCTAAAGCTTTCCTGGATGAGTATTTTGGAGGTTCTTGATAGTAAATTCAAAACACCCAGATAACCTTTTTTTTCCTATTTGCGTTAGTTGTGGTAAATTTGATAATAAGGTAGTGTCTCTGCAAGATTAACTGTTAGTTTTGCTCTCTCCTCAAACACTGTCTTATCTGCTGGGCATATCCAGCATTGTCCTTTTAATCTCATCAATGGTGCTACCTTAACTTTTGCAACATTAATATGACCTTTTATTTGCCTTTTATCTCTCTTGACAGTCCTCATTAATTTATTAATTTAATCCTTCTATAAACTTCAGGATCACCATGCCATCTTAGGTCTCATCCTATCAGAGAGATTCTCTTTGTTTTGTTCTCTCTGCAATTTGCAATCATTTCTTCTCTTATTTCCTGGATTGATGAAGGATGATCGATCTGAAACATTGCTCTGTTTCTCTTTCCACAGTTGATATCTGACCAGCTGAGTGTTCCCTTTGTATTCTGTTTTTGAGCCTGGATGGGTGACATGATAAGTTTTGGGATCTGATGCTCCCTAAGAGTAAATTATTTGCCAACATTGACTATAGGTGCTGATTGTGCAGTGTTTACACCTTCTCCCTATGTGAGCGCATGGGTTTTCTCCGGGTGCTCCGATTCCCTCCCACATTCCAAATACATGCAGGTTAGGAGGTTAATTGGCTTCTGTAAATTGCCCCTAGTGTATAAGATGCAAAAGTGGGATAACGTAGAACTAGCATAGGGGTTCACAAGTGATAGGAATAGAATTAGGCCATTCGGCCCATCGAGTCTACTACACCATTCGATCATGGCTGATCTCTGCCACCTAATCCCATTTTCCTGCCTTCTCGCCATAATCCTTGATACCCGTTCTAATCAAGAACTTGTCTATCTCTGCCTTAAAAATATCCAATGACTTGGCCTCCACAGCCCTCTGTGGCAATGAGTTCCACAGGTTAATTACCCTCTGACTAAAGAAGCTCCTCCTCACCTTCTTTTTAAAAGAGAGCCCTTTACTTCTGAGGCGATGACCTCTGGTCCTAGACTCTCCCACCAGTGGAAACATCCTTTCCACACCCACTCTATCAATGTCTTTCATTATTCTGTAAGTTTCAATTAGGTCCCCCCCCCGACCTTCTAAACTCCAGCGAGTAAAGGCCCAGTGCTGTCAAATGCTCATCATATGCCAACCCACTCATTCCTGGATTGAGGTTGGCATGGACTCGGTGGGCCAAATGACCTCTTTCCATGCTCTATCTCTAAACTAAACTAAACTAAACTAAACTTTATAGGAGCAAGAATCAAAGAGAACCACAAATAGAAACAAGTGGACAAAAGGTGGGTCAAAGGGATAGATTTTATTTATCTATTTATCTATTTATTTATTTATTTATTTATTTATTTTGTATTTATTAGAAGCAGTGTACAAAAATGTAAAAAGCAGCATATGACATAATACAATTATTGTACAGCTTCAGTTTTAATTTTTTAGCTAAAGATGAAAGAAACATAGAAACATAGAAATTAGGTGCAGGAGTAGGCCATTCGGCCCTTCGAGCCTGCACCGCCATTCAATATGATCATGGCTGATCATCCAACTCAGTATCCCGTACCTGCCTTCTCTCCATACCCTCTGATCCCCTTAGCCACAAGGGCCACATCTAACTCCCTCTTAAATATAGCCAATGAACTGGCCTCAACTACCCTCTGTGGCAGAGAGTTCTCGAGATCCACCACTCTCTGTGTGAAAAAAAGGAGAGTGAGAAAGCAAGAGAGAAAAAAAGTGGATGTGCAAGAATAGAACCCCTAGACTACCAAATTGGTGTAGTCAAAGAGTGAGTAAGCAAAAGAAATAAGAAAGATGTAGAGAAATAAAAAGATGAAACCCGAAAGAAAAACAAAAGGTGATGATATACCTGCTTCGTAGCCCTCCCCACCCATCACCCAACCCATAATTAAATTTAACTCCGAAGTTGTGTTGCACCATACTATTCTTGTAATAAATCAATGAATGGTGTCCATGTCGTCGAAAAATGCTCTGGTTTTACTGCTAAGATAAGTCTCCTATTTTTAAGATGTAGCGTCTCAGACATGTTTGTAATCCACAAACATGAGTAGGGGTAGATGCATGTTTCCAAAATTTGAGTATTATTTTTTTTTGCCATTTTCAGACTATAATTGAGGAAATCTCTTTGAAATATTGATAAAGCAGGCTTCTGATGTTCCTAGAATAATCAGTTCCGTGTCGGGGTCCAGTTTTGTTTCTAATGTTTTTGAGAACATTTCAAAAATTCCTCACCAAAAGTTATGTAATTTTATGCAAGAGGCGAAGGAATGTGTTATAGTTGCTTCCAAAGGGATAGATTATAAAGAGGCATTGGAAGTATGGAAGTAGAGAGCTTTGTTGGAATCTCAAGAGCTCAGGAACTTGTCTGGTACTCCACACTTTTAAACATGCTAACTTAGATTTCCCCTTCCCATTATGTTTTTTGAATGGTGGCTTGGTCAGGATCAGCCAACTTATATTTTTGATCTCTGGCTGATAGTCAGTCTTAGAAACATAGAAACATAGAAAATAAGTGCAGGAGTAGGCCATTCGGCCCTTTGAGCCTGCACCGCCATTCAATATGATCATGGCTGATCATCCAACTCAGTACCCGTACCTGCCTTCTCTCCATACCTCCTGATCCCTCTAGCCACAAGGGCCACATTTAACTTAAATATAGCCAATGAACTGGCCTCAACTACCTTCTGTGGCAGAGAATTCCTGAGACTCACCACTCTCTGTGTGAAAAATGTTTTTCTCATCTCGGTCCTAAAAGATTTCCCCCTTATCCTTAAATTGTGACCCCTTGTTCTGGACTTTCCCAACATCGGGAACAACCCCTTAAGAATTTTGTAAGTTTCTATAAGATCCCCCCTCAATCTTCCAAAAGTCTTCTATATGGCTGCCTTAATGGTATCAGAGCAGAGCTTTTTAATCACTTCGTGCATTGGATGTATTTTCTCATAACCAGGTTCAATTCCACAGGCACATCGACCATGGATTCTTTCTTGAGTATTGTGCAGTAAAATGTCATTTGCTAACTAGAAATCAAAAGTAATGGGCCTATCCCACTTAGGCGTCTATTTAGGTGAATGCAGGAGACTCTGCGCTCGCCACATGGTCGCCACATGTTCGCTGGTGGTCCCTGGTGAGTCTACTTAATGGTCGCGAAGAGTTCCTGCATTCTGGGAACTAGTCACGGCCTCAGTATGGTCGCCGCAAATTTTTCAACATGTTGAAAAAATGTCTGCGACCAACAATTGGTCGCCATGGAGATAATCAATAATCCTATAGTCGTAGGTGCAGTTGTAGTGGGGTCGCCATGTAGTTGTAGGTGGTCGAGGTAGTCGTAGGTAGGTTTAGTTAATCGCCTTTGCTGACCGGTCATTTTCATTGGCTCATTGGGGAAAAAATCGTTAGCAGGAGTTTTCAGAACCAAGGATAACCGACCGGTAATGTTAAATGTCCGCCAAACTTCACAGCTGTGTATCTCTGGCTTATTAAAAGTTGTCTGGCTTCTTAAAAGTTGCCCCCACTCCTTCTCCCCCCCTCTTTTAAAGAACTTATCGTACACTGTGCTAGCCGTCTTAATTACAGCGCCAACCTTCCTGTTCATCGCGGTATGTGTCTGTATCACCTTGGTTTTGCACCATGCGAATTTCAGACAGTACTCCCCTCACTTGCCCTAGCCCCCGCCTTTGCGATGTGTTTGTGTGTGTGTGCGCATGTGTTCCCCTGTGACAGTCACCATTCCAGTTCCCGGTTTTTTAGGCGACTGCCGGCAACTTTGTCAAGTTGTCGCCGGCAGTCTGCTGAAATATCGCCTAAGTGGGACAGGCCCATAAAAGTTTTCATTTGTGTAACCGATTGATTCCCACTGCAACGGTTATTTTTAGCTAAGTTAGAGATGCAGCATGGAAACAGACCCTTTGGCCCATCGAGTCCATGACGATTTTCTATCACCTGTGCGCACTAGTTCTATGAGAACCCACTTTCTCATCCACTTCCTACACACTGGGTAAATTTTACAGTGATCAATTACAAACCCACAAACCCACACCTCTTCGAGATGTGGAGGGAAACCGGAGCACCTGGAGGAAACCCACGCAGTCACAGGGAGAACGTGCAAGCTCCACACAGACAGCACCTGAGGTCAGGATGGAACCTGGGTCTCTGGCCCTGCGAGGCAGCAGATCTACCAGCTGCACCACTGCCCCGTAAGTGGAGTTGCACCGTTATGTGCGGTATATGCACGGTATTGTTGTTCTCTGACATGGTTGTTGTGTGAGTGAGCAACAATGAACTTTTTTTAATGATTTTCTTTCCTACCCTTATTTTCTCCTTGTGTTGGGTTGTAGTTCAAAGTCATGAACTATCCTCTGCCTTCTGCACCAGTTATTCTTGACACTGATAGCAACAGGAATTCAACCATAGGGTCATCTCTGAGTGAGTCAGTCTTCACCTGAAATGTAAGCACAAGTATATTTAACTGATGGCAACACTGCTTAACATTGGATTCTGAGCTTTGCAATCTCGAGCTTAGGATCCCTACTTGACACCACCTGTCATTTCCCCTAACTGGTGTGTGCACGGCACCTGTCACCCTATACCCCAGTTCCCTATAATCCCCTGTCCCCTACCACCTATATCCCTCCCACCAGCCTTACATCACACACCTCTTCTGCCTTCTTTTATCACCATCTTATCTGCATTTCATCTCTAGCCTTTGTCAATATTTCTCCCTTCAGTCAATCAAAACCTCTTTCACCTGTATCTATCTATCTATCACTTACCAGGATTTCCCTCACCCCTACCCCTCGTTTCCAGTTTTCTCTTCACTACTCCATCTCAACTCATAATATTGTCTTTCCAATTCCCTTCTCCAGATGATGCCTGACATGCTGAGTTCCACTAGCACACTGTTTTATGATCAAAAGCGATGATAGTGTTATTTAAAATTCTCATTTTAATTTTCATTTCATAACCTCAGTCCTTCAACCCCAGTCATCGGTATCCGCTCTCCTAACCACACCCTGAACTCACAAACCTCTTTCAGCACTACAATTCTCAGTGAAATTTGTAATTTTCCCCCTCTGGAATCTTGTGTTCTCTTACCCAACATTATTCTTCATCTGTGAAGTTGCTGACCAGAACGTCGACAACTCTCGTCCTTCAAGGTGTTTCTTAAAACCTATGTCTGTGACCACCTCGGATCACTCCCCTGTCCATGTAAGTCCAGTGTTGGACCATAATTAAAATTTTAAACTTGAGTTATATTTCTGTGAAGTATATTGGAAGATTTTAATACATTAAATTTATTATATTTATCTGTTTCTTGTTACCAACCTAACTGGCATTAGATAACTTTGCATAGATTTGGAGTCAGCATTTGCAGAGGACCCTATCTTGATGAAATGATACGGAAAATGATCAGGAGTAGGCCATTCGGCCCTTAAATCCAGCATCGCCATTCAATAGGATCATGGCTGATCATCCAACATCAGTGCCCCATTTCTGCTTTCTCTCCATATCCCTTGATTCCATTAGCCCTAAGAGTAATATCTAACTCTCTGTTGAAAACATCCAGTGAATTGGCATCCACTGCCTTCTGTGGAAGAGAATTCCACAAATTCATAACTCTCTGGGTGAAAAGTGATATAAAGGTTGGTAACATTTAGAATCGTAGAAATATACAGCACAAAACAAGCTCTTTGGCCCAACTCGTCCATTCCGGCCAAGTTGACTAATCAAACTACTCCTAACTTGTAGATGCCTGGCCCATATCCTTCCAGACCTTTGCTGTCCATGTGGCCATCCAAGTGTCTTTTAAAATTCTCATTTTCATTTTCATTTCCAAATCTCTGCAGCTCTGATTCCAGGTCGCTCAGTTCCTTCATTGTTGTTGAGTCTGAGATCTGGAACTTCTTCCCTCTCCACTCTGTGAAGGTAGATGTGGCTCACTTATACCTTCTGAACGTCAGTTACAGATGGACAATAAATGCTGCCCTCGCCAGCAATGTCTAGACCCTGAAAATTGAATAAATAAAGAACAATAATTTTTATAAAGGTTTTTCATAAAACATTAATACAGAAAAAATATTATATTTTATATTAATACAATATAATACACTGCAGTGTATTATATTGTCTTATATACACTACGCACGGTGGCACAGCAGTAGAGTTTGTACATTCTCCCTGTGACCGTGTCGGTTTTCTCCGGATACTACGGTTTCCTCCCACATCCCAAAGACGTGCAGGTTTGTAGGTGGATTGGCTTCTGTAAATTGCCCCTTGAGCAGGATAGAACTGGTGTATGGGTGATCATTGGTCGGCACGGACGTTGTGGGCTGAAGGGTCTGTTTCCACACTAACCTAAACTAAACTAAACTAAACTAAATTTGAATCCATACTCCAACAAGAATTGAATTCCAGAGATGAGAAGAATAAAATGCCAAAATAAATGATAATAGTAAGATTAAACGAGAACTTACCAGTTCGAAGGTTGATCTTTATTTTATGAGGAGTTGCGATGAGGGATTTCGTGAAGAACCCGCCAGCACGCATGCGCAACATTCTTCAAAGCAGCGGTGTGGAATCACAGAACCAACAAACAGAGAAATGACTTGTTATAGTAAGATTGAAGAGACTCTAATTACCAGTTGACTTTATGATCGAGGGTTGGGAGCGGAGGGCACGAAATCCCTCATCGCAACTCCTCATAAAATAAAGATCAACCTTCGAACTGGTAAGTTCTCGTTTAATCTTACTATTTCATTTCGGAGTCACGTGAGTGACTTCGTGAAGACTTCAAAGCTCTGTGATTCCATGCCCTGGACAACGTCCATGCTGTCACACACCATTTCTAAGGATGGATAGGATTAATCAATTTTCCAGACTGCCTGTACTGAAAAAATAATAATAATATTTATTAACAACAACAAACAAAGGAAAAAAACGCTCACTGGGGGACATCTGTATGCTCTTGACCCGCATTCAGCACGGCCTCTGCGAACAATACAGGAGCGGCAACAGGTTTATTGTAAAACCGTTGGAAGGTGGCTTCGTTCGCCCATCCCGCTGTGGCAAGAATATAATCCATGGGCACCTCCATGATCCTTGCCGCCGATGTCGATGCAGCCCTGGTGGAATGGGATTTAAAGACATTAGTGTCAATACCTGCCTCATTCAAGACGATCCTGAGACATCTGGAGATCGTCTGTACCGTCACTCTATGGTGAGGTTTCTTGTGGCTGATGAGTAGGTATTTCTCCATTCCCCTTAATTTCCTCGTCACTTTGATATAGTGGCGGGTATGGGTGGCTAAACATAGCCTTGCATCAGCGGGGTATGCTGGAAACTTCAGTTGCAGCCCTGTGAATCCAGGTCTATGCTGCTTGAGTAATTCATCTATAAAGAAGATTACTTCGCCAGGGGTAGAGATCATCCTGTCGACCTTGACCTTGTGGAGCGTCTGTACCCTTTGCGCTGAAGTCAGTGCCAGTAACATCACCAGCTTCGGGGTGAGTTTGTCCAATTCAAGCCCTTCCATGGGCGACCACGTCCTGAGCAGGGTTAATACTCCCCCAACATCCCAGGTAATGTTGTAACGAGGTCTAGGCGGATTGGAATTAAATATTCCCTGCATGAGTTTGGACACCAGCTTGTTGGATCCTACTTCAATATATAGGTAGAATGATAGCGCACTCCTGCCGCTGTTGATGGCACTGTAGCCATGAGGTGTTTGTCATGATGCAACCCCGCCAGGAATTCCAGCACATCGGTGATGGTAACGGAGTCGCATGCAATGTCGGAGCGGCCGCAGTAGGTTTCCCATTTCCGGATATGTGTAAGATATTGCCACCTGGTGGACTCCCAGCATGACGCTCCAATGGTATCCATAGTTCTTGATGATAGGCCATACCGCAGTAATGGCCTGTTCAAAACCTGCAAGCCAACAACTTTAGGTGACTGTGGCAGGGATGTGGTTCCCCTGAGACAGGGTTCGTCACCAATTGTGGGCAACCCTCTAAGAGGACCCATGGTTGACTGATCATATTAAGGACCACCGGATACCATGGCTGCGTAGGCCAGTCGGGTATGATAAGAATGCCTTTGGCAGCATCTGACTGTATTTTCCGCAATACCCGACTGATGAGGCAAAATGGAGGAAATGCATAGAAAAACCATTTCCCCCAATCTAGCGAGAACGCGTCCATCGCCATTGCTCCAGGATCTGGCTCCCATGATACGTATGTTGGTACATGATGGTTCAACCGTGACGCAAAAAGGTCAATATCCGGTTTACCAAATTTGGCTGTAACTTTAGCGAATATTTGGGGACTTACCATCCACTCGATGTTGTAATTGAACTTGCGTGACCTGGTGTCAGCCACTGTATTGAGCTTACCTGGTAAATAGGTAGCTGAAATCCAAATATTCCGTCGAATACACCAGAGCCAAATTGTATTTGCCAATTCATCACATGAAATTGACCTGGTACCGCCCATATGATTTAGATATGCCACCGCAGTGGTATTATCTATTTGGAGACGGACATGAGTGTCAGTAAGGTTTGAACAATAAGCTCTAAGTCCGTGAAATGCTCCTAGCATCTCCAAATAATTTATCCCTTGTGACAACAACAGGGTAGATTCAAGGGTGTCCCATCTGCCTCCACAACTAGAGTAGTTGTCCGTGGCTCCCCAGCCATGGGAGCTTGCGTCTGTTTGTAAGTATACCATCGGATTGGGCAAAATGATGGGCTTAAATGAGTCATGGATATTGTCAATCCACCATTGTAACTCAATTTTTGCCTTGAGAGGCAGCTGCATAGGTCTATCGAAATGTCCAGCGTTCAGTTTTAACGCTGAAATCTTGGCTCTCTGCAAATTTTGGTAATGCAAAGGTCCGTATTGGGCAGCTGGAAAAACTGCTACGATTTTCCCTATCACCTTAGCAGTTTGTCTAATTGATGGTATACTGGCGCAGACTAGATTCTTACATGCTTGAATGACATCCCCAACTTTGTTAGCTGGTATGGTGGCCATCATGCGATTGGAATCCACTGTGAATCCCAAATAATCCATGACCTGTGAAGGGCAGAACTTTGATTTATCTGGATGGATAATGAATCCCACTTTCTGAAAAATTTCCACGGTGGCTGAAACTGCCAGTTCCGCTGATTCCAGAGTGTTCCCAATAATTAGGATAGGCCATGACCATGTGATTTTGTCTCCTCAATGTGGCCAATACTGGTTTGAGCAATTTAGTAAATAATCTGGGGGCTGTGGTAAGCCCATTTGGCAAAGCCTTGTATTGCCAGAGCTGATCCATCCAGGTAAACTTCAAGAACTTCCTGTGGTGTTTCTGAATGGATACTGAATAGTATGCATCCTTTAAGTCAATGCATGCCATAAAGCAGCCCTCAGAAATCAAAGATTTGGCTGTTTCGAACGTGTCCATTTTGAAATGGGTATATTTTACAAAAGTATTCAAATGGGTCAGATCAATAATAACTCGACATCCTCCATCCTTCTTGGTTTTTGTAAATATGTTAGATACAAATTCAATTGGTTCGTGTATAGTTCTTTCTATCACGCCTTTTTCTTGTAGCCTCAAGATTTCAGCATAGCCTACTGCCGTTTCCTTGCTGGACAGTGTAAATTTACGATATGGCATATGCTGGGGTGGAGGGATTTGACCATTGATGAATTCAATCTCATGGCCTTGAATACTTTGTAAAATAAACTCATCAGAAGTGATGGTTTCCCATGCCTCCTTAAAGAACCGTAGTCTCCCACCAACATGTGAAGTTAGACATGCAAGTGCATGAAATCCAGACCGCCTTACCTTTATGGTTACCGGCGGTCCCTGATATGTTTGGCGGGACATGGAGGTGCTGGGTTGTGTTGAAAATGCGGTGTCCGCATTTTCCATGCTGGCCGCTGGGGGCCTAGCCCTAAAAAAGGCCTGGGCTGTTGAGGTTGCTGATGTTGCGGCGGAGCTGGAGCGTAGGTCCTTGCTGGCCTAATGGCAGGGCCTCGTGGCCTGAAGAATGGCACTTTCCTGGCCGGCTGCCTGGTCGAGATATGTGATCTCATGACCTTGACCTGCTTCGGGAGGTCCTCCCCGAACAACTGTCTGGGTGGCGGCGTAGGGGGTGCTCTGCATAATCCCGCAAATTTGGGGTTCAATGTGGGTTTTATAATGCTCTTCCTGAATGCATTAATTTCATACTGTGTATTACACAGTAGTGCCAGAGCATCCTCTTGCTCGGTGTTCAGATCCACCCCGTCCACCGACCTTGCGAAAGCGGTAATCCCAGCAGTGAGCAACTTCAGGATCCTTTGCAACTTCATCTCCTGAGCTCTGATGCCTGGGCTAATATTGCCCCAAATCGGTGTATTTACGATAGGCACATTGAGGGAGTTGCAATTCCCTGGTGCCTTGTGCCTATTCATGGCCTCAGCAAGGACCTGCACTTGAAGCTGATGGTTTGTGAGGAAGTCAACGGTAGCAGCCAGTTTGGAGTTGAGGGGTTGTCCTGACGATTCTGGTAGTGCAAATTTAGTTGCCACGTCCAGGAGCTCCTCCTGAGGGACCTCAGATGTAGTCGGTGCATGGACCAAGATGTCCTCATCTTCCGGCTGTCTCATGCTTCCCGTTGACGACGGGGATATATCCATGTGTCCCCTGGGACAAAATGTTTCCCGCCTCTGGTTTTGTTGCAGGATAAGTTCCAACATCCTTTCCTTCCTGTCAATTCGCCCTTCGCTATGTGAACCCGGGCGGTCGGAGTCCTCATGTCCAAAGGAACTCCTGAGGCTCCTGTCATCGGCCCGAACCTCGTCGAGGTAATCTCGGTGCCGGAAAGAAATGTCGCTACCAGTCGCCTCAGCGAAACTGAGCGATTCCCGCGCGGATCTGCTCAAACGCCTCCTTTTGGCGGAGCTCGATCCCGCTGCCTCCACGGGCAAATACAGTGAGTGGTCGGCACCCAATGCCGCGGCGTGGTGACCCGACATCAGCGCGGGCTTGCCGACTGTCCTGAACCTGGACCCAGACGGCGTACGGTCCCGTCCTACCGCCAACGGGGGACTCGGTGACCGCGGTGAGACTCCACCTGTATGACTCTCCCTTGGTCCTGCTGGTTGGTGAGTCCACACTGGCCCTTTCAGGTCTGCCAGTGGACTTGAGTCTCGCCAATCCTCCAGTCCGCATTCTAGCGGCCTTAGGTGATACCTCCGCCCGCGAAGGGCTAGGTAGACGGGCTCTATCCCTGGCTCTTCTGCGAGGGCTCAGGGAGAAGGGCCGTGCGGCAGCACATGAACCCTGTTTGCCCGGGTCGACCAACGATCCCGTTGGTGACAAAGAGATGGAGTCAGGGTCAGCCTGCTCCGGCGCTGCACCGAAGTCCTGCTCTGTGGGACCCTCGCTAGAGCTAAGGTGTGTCGGTGGGTCGGGTCCTGTGACGACAGGGCTCCCCGACTTCCGCTCCTTTTTCCCGGCCCTATTCGGGGGTGCAGCCGTTGAGGAGGGCTCCGGGATAGGTGGCCGGCGACTCCTTACGGATGTCCTGCGGCCCTTACTCCTTCTATCCATATTCCTGTTGGAGAGAACACACTCAACACAACAAGAATAACCAACTCAAGGTTGCCTATACTTACCTGAGTGGCCCTTATGAAGGGCTGGTGGTGAGCCGCGCTCCACCTCCAGCCGTCGACTGCAATGCGTTGCGACGATATGTCGCGCATGCGTGCTGGCGGGATCTTCACGTGACTCCGAAATGAAATTAGTTACATCAATTATAACTTGGGTTGCACCTACATTTACAAAAACAATGAAAGGTTTAACTGCCCAAACTAAGAAACTCCATAATTCAATTTTCCATGGAGGACAATATATTTTATTCAGATCTTGATCAGTTGTTCAATGCATCAAAGCTTCATGAAGTTTGAAGTAAGTGATGACAAAGCGGAGTTAAAGAGCCATTTTGTACTTGTGTGGCCATGAGCAGCTTAATCAGTGGATCCCAATCCAGCAATAATCTTGACTCCTGCAAGTCGAGGGAACATTTTCAGTCTCTAAATTGTCTAATTTAACATACATTTGATCTTTTACAATCTTGATCTTTTACAAGATCTTTTATTTCAATATGTGAATGTCCAGTGAATAGGACTGCAGCACACAGGGATTTGTTTCACAGTGGAGCCTGGGACAGCTGTTATTTAAGCAGTAAGTTCCCCTTTGGATCTTATATTGCTGCTTTTGACATATCACACACATTCTTGGCTTTAACTACGATCTGAGTCCTGGACGACAGTTTAATCAGTGATTTACTCTTGACTTTGTGACATAATGGGAGACACACCCTCCATTGAAAGTAAAGTCACAGTGAATGGAGAGTGGTTGTGTATCCTCCTCTCCCTCACATGCTTCATCAATCTTTGATGTGGACAGCGGGGGAGCTCATGCCTGCCGTTTCCAGCAGCAATCAGTGAATAATCAGGAAGAATGATACGTAAGTCAAAGGCACGTACGCCAAGACTAGATGTTGTGACAACGAATGGTTGTTAATTAAATGGCCGTACATTGAAGAATTCATTGCACCTTCACAACAACAGAATATCCCAAGTCACTTTTCACCTCATGAAGTCAGTAAGTAAGCTTATTGGCAAAGTATTCACATACAAGAAATTTGCCTTGGTGCTCCGCCCACAAGTTATAACATGACATACAGTGACAGTTACGAATGACTCAGAAATCACTAAACATTAATAATAATAAAACATTAATGATAAAACACCATTGATCAAGCATGTGAACCAACAAAATACCAGATCAAAGGGAGGCTACAGATTTTTGGCTGTTGAGTAGAGCAACTACTCGTGGAAGTGCTTAGGAAGCATAGTAAGAACTTTTCTGTCAGGAAGAAAATCATCAAATTTGAACACGGCAAGCTCCCAGCAATACTGTATATTGAGATCAACAGCGTACGGGTTTGAAGGCCGATTGGCCTCGATAAATTGTGCCAAATGTATAAGGAGTCAATGAAAAAGTGGGATAACATAGAATCCTTGTTCATTCATTCCCTTCCCACCCACACCACCCACTCCCCAGGAATTTTCCTCTGCAACCATAGGAGATGTAATACCTGTCCCTCTACCTTCATTCTCACACCCACAGGAATGATAGCAGTCCTTCCGTTCACATTGGCTTTATGCTATGCCACCTTTTCATCTACTCTTTATGCACTTGCAGCAATTTACAAAGCCACACGTCTTTGGGATGTGGGGGGGAAACCTAAGCATCCAGTGGGAACCCACAGGGAGAACATGCAAACTCCACTCAGACAGCACCCAAAGTCAGGATTGAACCCAGGTCTCTGAAGTTGGGAAGGCTGCAGCTTACCAGCTGCGTCGCTACCGCCCACATGACTGCCGCCCACTAAATATTATCTCGTAATGCCGCGCGACTAAATATTAATGGGCAGGTTATGTAGGGGAATTTCCAGTATTTGCATACGTGTGTGAATTTTTGATCAGGGCAAATTCATTTTTTACCTGGGTCACTGCACTACGATCTGAAAATTGGTAATTTAGGGGGGATTAGTATTCAAACACGTGGCGAGTATGTTGTAAATTCCTCGCGCTGCTAACAAAGCAAACATAAAAATTCACATGTGTAGGAAGGAACTGCATATGCTGGTTTAAACTGAAGATAGACACAAACAGCTGGAGTAACTCAGCAGGTCAGGTAGCAGCTCTAGAGAAAAGGAATATTTTACATTTTGGGTCGAGTCCTTCAGAATTCATATATTACCATTTGAACTTACTGGTGATAACACAGTTATCTTTAGTTTATTGTCATGAATACCGAGGTGCAGTGAAAAGCTTTTGTTGTGTGCTAATCAGTCAATAATAAGACCATACATGATTACAATCAAGCTATCAATGGTGTACAGATACATGATAAATGGAATAATGTTTAGTGCAAGATAAAGTCCAGAAAAGTCCAATTAAAGGTAGTCCAAGGGTCTCCAATCAGGTAGATAGTTGCACAGGACTGCTCTATAGATGTGGATAGGATGGTTCAGTTGCTTTGTTCACGAGTTGCCTTAAAAGAAAAATATCTGTCATTATAGCATTTAATTAACTTAAAAAAAAAATAATGCTTTGGATTTATAGTTGCTTTAATTTCACAGCGTGCATGAACAGGTTCTTCTTGAGGTGTGCACTTGTAAAAACATGATTGAGTGAACAATTCCCGTTGATATCATTTCCACACCCTTGGAGGTATTTGTGACTGGCTGTCTGTCGAGCTGCCAGACTGTCAATGGATTAAAAAAATCCCATTCATGTTGTGTTGGAAGCCACAGGGAGTCTAATGGGATGCCATCATCGCCGCACAGTTGCACACAGTGCCCAAGACAAATAGTTGTGCAATGCAAGTGTCAGCTTCAGTTTAATATCATTTTTCACCGCATGCTCGGGGGACCGACTGACAGCAAAACATATCTATGGTGTATCTGTTCGCTCTCACCTACATATTATCAACAATGACCCCTGTTCACAAAGACAATGGCAAGTGAGGTATTAATGACCCAGAAATGAAGCAAGCTGGCCTTTTCCCAAAGGTTCACCTCATGCAGAACTGGCCTGTTTCATGCTGTAAGCCCATCACAAATAGGTGGTGCAGTTCATGCAGCTTAAGAAGTTGTTATTGTTATTTATTTTAAAAAGTTTATAGAGTTAAAAGGTTCTTGGGAGGAGACACGAGAATGGGGTTAGGAGGGAGAGATAGGTCAGCCATGATTGAATGGCGGCGTAGACTAGATGGACCGAATGGCCTAATTCTGTCCCTATCCATAATGAATTTATGATTGATAGTTGCATTTGAATTTCCTTCACTTAGATTTATTCCACTCGAGTAAATGCTTTGAAAGCAAAGCTTCCCTTTTTGATATTTGAGGTGCAACACAGGGCTTTGGATGTGATGTCTGGGCTGGAAATCAGTCAGAGCTGGACTTGTCGGATCAGTGGAAAAGTCGGTGAAATCTCAGCATTCTCCCTTTTGCAAATCAAAACATCCAGGCTTTCATGCTAGGGATTGAGTTATGCATTCAGCATGCTAACGCCAAATCATGATAACTGGATCCAAGCTGATTCACACACTCTAAGGGGAGGTTGAGCAGACTCGGACTTTATGTTCAGAGTGCAGGAGGATGAGGGATGATTTTATGGAGGTGCACAAGATCTTGAGGTGAATAAATAGGGTAAATGCACACTCTTTTTACCCAGAGTAGTGGAATCAAGAACCAGAGGTCATAGGTTTAAGGAGGGGGGGTGGGGGGGGGGGGGGGGGGTTTAATAGGAACCAGAGGGGCAACACTTTTACACAAAAGGTGATAGGATACGGAACAAGCTGCCAGAGGAGATAGTCGCAGCGGGGACTATCACAACATTTTAAAAACATTTTGACAATTACATGGATAGGATAGTTTTGGAGGGAATGTTTAAGAAGGAACTGCAAATGCTGGAAAATCGAAGGTAGACAAAAGTGCTGGAGAAACTCAGCGGGTGCGGCAGCATCTATGGAGCGAAGGAAATAGGCAACGTTTCAGTCTGGAGAAGGGTTTCGGCCCGAAGCGTTGCCTATTTCCTGCCGCACCCGCTGAGTTTCTCCAGCACTTTTGTCTACCTTAGATTTAGTGGGATATGGGCCAAACGCAGGCAGGTGGGACTAGCGTAGCTTTGGCATGTTGGTTGACGTGGGCAAGTTGAGCTGAAGGCACTGTTTCCATGCTGTGTGACTATGACTCTGTGATTCTATCTGCTCAACAGGCATAAGAGCATGTGTGCATTTTGGACAATTTTTATATGTCCTCCCCTGAAAAATGTTGATGCAAATGTTCAGTTATTGGGGAACTGGGGAAGTTGTAAATCAGCTTATTCCACCACCTTGAAATAAACAGTGGAGATCTTTGAACAGGTGGGTGGGCTGTGTGTTTGTTTTCAACTAGTTTCACACTATTGAATAAATCGTGACTCTAAGGAGAACTACACACAGTAGAATATAGAACAGTCCAGGAATAGGCCCCTTGGCCTATAATCTATGTGCAGAACATGATGCCAGGTTAAACTAATATTATCCACCTACACATGATCCATATCCCTCCATCCCATGCACATCCATGTTCCTATCTGAAAGGCTCTTAAATGCCCTAATCTTATCTGCCCCGACCAGCACTCCTTGCAGTTCAATCCAGGCACTCGCCATTCTGTGTAAAACTAAACTTGCCATGCACATCTCCTTTAAACTTTGCCCCTCGCTCCTTAAAGCTATCGCTGCTAGTCTCATTTCCTCTCTGGAAGAAACATTCTGTCTGCAAGGGAGGATTTTCAAATGCATCTACAATCTGTATTTTACAACTAAACATCCTGCACCCAGTAGCACCCTTCAGCTAAGGAGTGCGGGCAACTCCCAAGTTGTGTAAGGATTCCATTCCTGAGAACACTTCCTATGCTGATTTTTCCATGTCAGAAAAGTCTGGTTTCTACAGCTATCCATGTCATGTCGGGGCGTCATGGTGGCACAGCAGTAGAGTTAGACAATAGACAATAGACAATAGGTGCAGGAGTAGGCCATTCAGCTCTCTCTTGAAAGCATCCAGAGAACCTGCCTCCACCGCCCTCTGAGGCAGAGAATTCCACAGACTCACAACTCTCTGTGAGAAAAAGTGTTTCCTCGTCTCCGTTCTAAATGGCTTACCCCTTATTCTTAAACTGAGGCCCCTGGTTCTGGACTCCCCCAACATCGGGAACATGTTTCCTGCCTCCAGCGTGTCCAAACCCTTAACAATCTTATATGTTTCAATAAGATCCCCTCTCATCCTTCTAAATTTCAGAGTGTACAAGCCCAGCTGCTTTATTCTCTCAGCATATGACAGTCCCGCCATCCCAGGAATTAACCTTGTAAACCTACGCTGCACTCCCTCAATAGCAAGAATATCCTTCCTCAAATTACTCCGCACACAATACTCCAGGTGTGGTCTCACTAGGGCTCTGGACAACTGCAGAAGGACCTCTTTGCTCCTATACTCGACTCCTCTTGTTATAAAGGCCAACATGCCATTCGTTTTTTTCATTGCCTGCTGTACCTGCATGCTTACTTTGCATGTCTTTGCATACTATACATAGTTGGTGTCTTACAGCGCCAGAGACCCGTATTTGATCCTGACTATGGGTGCTGTCTGCATGGAGCTTGTACAGTTTCCCCGTGACCGTGCGGATTTTCTACAGGAGGTCTGGTTTCCTTCCCACACTCCAAAGACGTACGGGTTTGTAGGTTAATTGGCTTGTTAAAATTGTAATTTGTTTGTAGTGTGTAGGATACTGTTAATGTGCAGGGATCGCTGGTCAGTGCGGACTTGGTGGATCGAAGGGCCTGTTTCTTTGCTGTATCTCTGAACGAAACTAAACTACTGTCACTTGCTATAATTCTTTCAAGTCATTATGTTAGTCTACACAAAGGTCACAATGTCTTTATGTTACCCATAATTAAACTAGTAGAATTTGTACAGTATCCATTCATTAATAAACGCCACAAGACATTTGACTATCATGATTATGATTATGAAAAAGTATTTAAAAATTAATAGGTTAACTTGTGTAGAGTTGGATTTCCCCAAGTCAGGTTGTCGGTAGGCCAGGGAACCCCTGTATACCTCTAAAGGGCACAAAGTGCTGGAGTAACTCAGCGGGTCAGGCAGCATTTCTGCAGAACATGGATAGATGAGGTTTAGCGTCAGGTCCCTTCTTCTGCATTTACGTGTGGTATTGGGGAAGAGCTGTTTCCAACCCAAACTATGCTGCAACCTAATAGTATTCTTTATGCTGTCTACCTTCAGCCGTTGGTACAAGTTATTGCATATTTGCCAAACTTTCTTAGTCTCTTGAAGAAATAGAGGTGTTGATGTGCTTTTATGGGCATAGCTTTGGTGTAGTTTGTCCAGGACAGATTGTTGTGATATTTATGGCTATGAGTTTGAGGTTCTTGATCATTTCCACTTCAGAACCCTTGCTACTGACTGGGGCATGTAATCCACACACTTTCCGAAATCGGTAGCTTGCTCCTTCGTCTTGCTGATATCGAGGGAGATGCTATGGTCTGATATTTTGCTGGTCAGCGGGCCTGAAGAAGGACTTTGGGGGGTCTAACTTAGTTTGAAGCTTGCAGATGTTAGATATGAACCCTCACTGAGGGAGTTAGTTGGGAAGTTGATTAATTTTGCAGTGCCTCTGGTGTTTGGTGACATTGGTAAGAAGTGAAGACACATTCATCAGCCTTGATCAGTTGGTGAGTCCATTTCATTGAGGTTAGGATATTTTAATCAACTCCTTAATAATTGACTCCCAACACTGTCCTCCCACTGCCTTTTGAAGCCTGGGAGACATCCAGATTCTCAAAGCTTCTGGCTTAGTCCCAAAGAAATTATTCCAATTGAAATTGAGCATCTAAACCTTCCAGTCAAATTTGCTCACTGCACAACCACAGACTCCAGTTCATGCTGCAACGCACACCCTATTGAAGCAGTGATGTACACAGTCAAACTCAGCTCGGTTAGTCCTGGCTGCCTCTTTGCGACCATTGAAATGAACAAGGAACATGAAATTATTGTGCCTTTCCAGCCTTTCAAGTAACGGGCTCAGGTTAATTGCACATCACAGTGTCATTTGTTTCTGTCATCTAGCAGATTTAGCTGCTATCTCTTTAACCACAATAATACAAGATAGTTTCTGCCTGATTATATCAAGCCAGCTGGATAGTGGAGCGGGTGAAGCCAATGCTCTTTGCTGGACTGGATCCAGTCGCTCTGTGTTAGTGTAATTCCCTGGCATCTAGCCAGTGCTTACAGAAGATCTGTATTTCACTTCACTTGCCTCGAGGTTTTAAAGATTACAGGACCGATGTTTTGCTTAACAATCTGTCCCGCTGGCACACTGCCTGTGTCCTAATCCATTGAGTCAGCCCTTTACCACATAATCAAGGGTTTGTGCGTGCAACGAATATGAGTCTATTCAGCTAGAAATTATTAGAAAGATGTTTTTGTATGGCTGAACCTGATTAAGCAAGTGTGCCAAGGCACTGTATTTAAAAAAAAAACATTCTTTTCAGTATCTGAGCATCACTGGCAAGGCTAATATTTGCAATCCAAGCCGAATTGTCTTTGAACTGAGTGGTTTACCTGGCCGTTAAAGAGTCAAGTATCTGAGGAAGATCCAGACCCAGGTCCAGTCACATGTAAATATGGCAGATTTATCCTGAAGGCATTAGTAAACCAATTTTCCGATAATACAGTCATTTTTGTGGCCTTCATTACTGGTTGTTATTTTCCAAATTCCAGATTATTAAATTAATTTAAATTGCACAGCTGCCCCAGTCAGATTTGAACCCAGGACGCCAGATTACTAGTCTAGCAATTAACTGCAGAACCCACTTTACTGCAAGTATACATTGTATTCTCTTTTTTAGTTTACAGTCAGTTTATTTTCCATTTGTAGCTCCCTGCTCATGCCACTTCATGTTCCCAAACTGATATTAATAAAGTAAAAGGAGTACAACCACCCATAAACACAAGCTAAAATGCTTGGATTATCAGAATTCATAGAATTCAAACAATCAGGCTACCATCACAGGAGTCTAATAGAAGCACTTAGTACCTTAGCCAGGCCGACACTGAGAGCTTGAGTGTAAACCGAGGCAAGGACAAAGACACTATTGGCAGGAGAATTGATAAATTGATAAACCTGCTACGAGTTTGGCCAGATCGCCAGTAATGGATGTAAAAAAGGGCAAAAATCTACAATCTAAAATTATCATGTTAATTCCAAAGGATAATAACTTTTTCCTTTGTTGAGGATGGATGATATTAAACCGTGAGCCATGCCTCAAAGAACGCAGCATGGATGTCACACCCAACTAAGCAAACGATAAAGTATTTATCCGGTGGTGGTAAAGGGGGAGGGGGAGGCAGAAGGAAAGAGAAGGTCGATTGTTTACATGAAGACTGCACATTCTTTTTTGTGTCGACCACGTGATTGAAGTAGTACTGTGCAGAGAGAGAGAGAGAGAGAGAGAGAGAGAGAGAGAGAGAGAGAGAGAGACTTACAACACAACAATCAATAGATTTTTTGAATATTAAGGGATTCAAGGGACATGAGATTAGCAGGAATATGGTACTGCGATAAATGATCAGCCATATTCTTATTAAATGGTAGAGCAGAAAGTGAGGAGCTAAATAGCCCATCCCTACCTCTATTTCATGCCCTTATCTTCTTTAGCCGTTTTTATATTATCTCCTCGAGCTGCTGACTGCTGGCAATGAGTCCCCAAAGGAATGGATTTTGGAAAGGAGAGGATATGCCAGATGAAATAACCAAGGTGCGAGCAGGGGGAAGGTTTTGCTGAGGGATTATAAAGTTAGGAACTAAGTTTAACAAAACACAAAGTGCTGGAGTAGCTCAGCAAGTCAGGCAGTATCTCTGGAGAACATGGATTGGTAATGTTTCGGGTTAGGATGTTTCAGACCCAATGCATAACCTATCCATGTTGTCCATGCTGCCTGAGCCACTGAGTTACTCCGGCACTTTGTGTCTTTTTTTGTAAACTGGCATCTGCAGTTCCCTTGTATCTGTAACTTTAAAAAGTAGACACTTAAAAGTAATGTTTGGATTATTGTCAGCCACATGCACATTGGAATGGAAATACTGTAGAGATACCAAAACCTTACAAGGTGAAAAAAGAACTGGCATGCGAACAAGTGGCTCCTTTTAGACAATAGACAATAGGTGCAGGAGCAAGCCATCTGGCCCCTCGAGCCAGCACCGCCTTTCATTGTGATCATGGCTGATCATCCACAATCAATACCCCATTCCTGCCTTCTCCCCATATCCCTTGACTCCATTATCTTTAAGAGCTCTTTCTAACTCGGTCTTGAAAGCATCCAGATAATTGGCTTCCACTTCTGATGCAGAGAATTCCACAGATTCACAACTCTCTGGGTGAAAAAGTTTTTCCTCATCTCTGTTTTAAATGGCCTACTCCTTATTCTTAAACTGTGGCCCCTGGTTCTGGACTCCCCCAACAATGAGAACATGTTTCCTGCTTCTAGCGTCGAATCCTTTAATTATCTTACATGTTTCAATACGATTCCCTCTCATCCTTCTAAATTCCAGTGTATACAAACCCAGCTGCTCCATTCTATCAACATATGACACTCCCGCCATCCTGGGAATTAATCCGGTGAACCTACGCTGCACTCCCTCAATAGCAAGAATGTCCTTCCTCAGATTTGTAGACCAAAACTGCACACAATACTCCAGGTGTGGTCTCAGCAGGGCACTGTACAACTGTAGAATCGCTCTGGTAGAATAACTGTTTTAGTGGGGCACAGTCGCCAGTGCTTAGACAATAGAAGTTGTAGAATAGGATGAGTCCAATCTTACCCAGATTTAGTCCAGTTTCTTAGTAGATAATGTTCTTAGTGCAATGTCTCCATGTGCAACATTGTACCGCAGTGTACAAGGGAGAAAGTGCAAACTCTACACAGACAGCACCTGAGATCAGGATCGAACCCGGGTCTCTGGTGCTGTAAGACATCAGCTCTACTAGCTGTGCCCCTGTGCCAATCTGCCTCTAACTGGTTGGCACATAACAAAAGCTTTTCACTGTACCTCGGTACAAGTGATGATAAACTAAACCAAACCGAAGTAGAATTAGTCACGCATATCCAATGGAGATGTATTGTAGCTGTAAATTAAAGGTAGAAATACATGCATATTAAGACAAAGAATATATATTATATTCTGTCTTAACATGCATGTATTTCTATTTTTGATTTACAGTTACAATACACCTACATTGGATATGGGTTCCTAATCTACTTATTCACTTGAAGCAGCAAAAAATTAATTATGAGTACGTGATCTAGATTGTAAGCTTCTTTCATGAGCTCCGATTTCTGATTTCTGCTGGCAGTGGTGGAAACATGCATTGTGCAGATGCACAAGTGATGCCGATGACACATCATCAGCAGATAGATACAATTAGGTGGAGTAACTCAGCGGGACAGGCAACATCTCTGGAGATAAAGAATGGGTGATTTTTCGGGTCGAGACCCTTCTTCAGGTCTGAAGAAGGGTCTCAACCTGAAACATCACCCATTCATAAGATCATAAGATCATAAGTGATAGGACTAGAATTAGGCCATTCTGCCCATCAAGTCTACTCCACCATTCAATTATGGCTGATCTATCTCTCCCTTCAAACCCCATTCTCCTGCCTTCTCCCCATAACCTCGGACACCCGTACTAATGAAGAATGTATGTATCTCTGCTTTAAATATATCCATTGACTTTGCCTCCACAGCCTTCTGTGGCAAATAATTCCACAGATTCACCACCCTCTGACTAAAAACTCTCCTCTCCTTCTCTCCAGAGATGCTGTCTGTCTTGCTGAGTTACTCCAGCATTTTGTGACTATCTTCAGTTTAAACCAGCATCTGCAGTTGCTTCCTACACATCATCCGCATCAAGGTGTGTCAGGATGGACATTCAATGGCCAGTTTCACAGTGGCTGCGAATTGATGCTTAAATTGTCACTCACGTGAATCAATAAGGGCAAAAAGGCCTTTATGTACAAAGTCCACCTAAACTTAAAGTGCACGTAAAGTGTGTCCAATTCTTAATGTCAGGTATTGCAACAATTGTGGAACTGCAGGAAAGATGGAACACCCATCACAAGTTATAATATTTAGAAAAGATAGTGTGGGAGACAGGGAATGTAGTGTACCTTATTATAGATAGCATGGTGGCTGAATCTGTGGTAAAGATTAAGTCATGCTATCAGGGGCACTTTTTACACCATCTGCTAGTAGAAAGGAGGCAGAGGAAGAAATATGTAAGGGAAGCATAGTATTGAGGGGATTTCATTTCCTTAAAACATTCAGTACTGTTTCGCTGTGGGTTTTAGCCCCAATTGTGGAGACTTTAGTAGAAAAACCTAGGCTGACACTTTTTGCTGACAATTGCAACTTCTGCTTAACCACAATGACAAAATAAAACCATCGCAGTTCAACTTTCCAAATTGTATTTATAGATCCAACAATGTTAGGGTGACACAGTGGTGCAGCGGTAGAGTTGCTGCCTCAGGTAAATGCTGATGAGAACAATGAGGTGCCCACAGATTCCATCACCTATGGGCAGGATGAGTTTGACAGGTGTTTGGGGGCGGCACAGTGGCGCAGTGGTAGAGTTGCTGCCTTACTGACCCAGAAAAGCTGGGATCGATCCTGACTAGGGGTGCCGTCTGTATAGAGTTTGTACGTTCTCCCTGTGACCGCATAGGTTTCTCAGGGTGCTCTGGTCTCCTCCCACACCCCAAAGTTGTACAGGTTTGTTAGTTAATCGGCTTTGGTAAAATTGCAAATTGTCCCTGTAAGTGTGTAAGATAGAGCTAGTGTACAGGGATCGCTGGTCGATGCGGACTCGTTAGGCCGAAGGGCCTGTTTCCGTGCTGTATCTCAAAAGATTAAAGTGTGTATCAACCATATAAACATCAACCTAATGGGAACCGAAGAGTAGGTGTTAGATTCTTGCTCCGAAAATCTAGTACCATTCTCCTGGGGCAACTGCTCAGCAGTATTAAGGGCCTGTCCTACCAGCATCCGACTCCATGCGATGAGCGCAATCAAACTAGAAGCGGGGGCCGCGCGGAGGTCGGGTGATCCCTGTACAGAGCCGTTCCCAACAGCATGCGCCTGCATGCGGGAAGCGCGACCAAACCAGCAGCGAGGGCCGCGCGGAGGTTGGGTGAGTGCCGCAACCCGGCGCAAAGTGAGGCGAAGGGTAAGTTCGCCAGGACAGAGAGGGACACACAGAGAGGGACACAGAGGCACGGACAGAGAGGGTCACGGAGGCACCTACAGAGAGGTTCACGGAGGCACGATGTTGAGGCGGTATGTAATGCGTCGAAGCGACTGCGAGCCGACAAGCCGTTGCCGCGCGGAATTTTTGAACATGGTCAGTTTTTCGGAGCCCCGCGCGATGTCGGGACGAACTCCGCACAATTCCGCACAGCTCCGGCGATCGAAGTGGGACCGGCCCCGCGACGCCGGACGGCTTAAGCGACCACGTTAGGTCGCGCTCATCGCATAGAGTTGCATGCTGGTGGGACAGGCCCTTTAGTCACCTGCTGGACCTTGCACTGGTGCAGCCCACCCACAAGTCTGGCCCCTGGATCACGCACGAAGACATTCAGTGGAACAGGTCAGTCTGGACTGGCTGCTGAATTCATTCAAATGAATAAACAGGACTAATTTCATGCATGACCAATGCTAGGTTGAATGGGCAGGAACTAATTGCACATTGGGATCCTAGTACCTGCCATCCACCACCATATACTGTAGCATACATGTTGTTGAGGCTGAAAACTAAAAAATATCCTATTTCTTTGGGTCAGCACCTCAACACAAGTCGTTACCTTCAAGGAAAAAGGTGCAAATTTTATAGAGGGATAAAAAGTAAACTGCATCCCCTCTCTCCCCCTCCCGCCCCACCCTTATCATTGTACTAGGTTTACTGTCGTCCTGTTCAATTTCACTGTCTGTATTAACTCATTATCATCTATCCCACACCCAACAGACCATTGTGGATTCCACATTTCCTTAATTATTGTTGCTTTCTGCATATCTTCCATGCATTTGTCCGTAGTACCGTCTATATCTCTCATTCCCCTTTCCCCTGACTCTCAGGCTGAAGAAGAGTCTCGGCCCGAAACGTCACCTGTTCCTTCACTATAGAGATGTTGCCTGTCCCGCTGAGTTACTCCAGCTTTCTACGTCTGTCTTTGGTTTAAACCAACATCTGCAGTTCCTCCCTACACAAAGTAAACCGGTGTAAGTGCAAAATAGCAGACAAAGCAATATTAACTTGGATAATGAACAACAAAGATTATTTTCCCTCTTTCTGCTGCTCCCTGTAGATGATACGATGCAGCAGGCTTTTAATAATAATATCAATTGAAGTATTTTCTGGAGGCTTGTTTGTATTATAAGACTCTCGTTATGAGGTACACAAGACTGTGAGTCTGTCTGTGTTTGAGGTTTGCCTGCTGCTGCCAAAATCCTTGCTGATATCAGGGAGTGTGACTGTCAGAGTGAAGAAACTGGTGGGTCAGGGAGGTTAAATTGAACAAATCCGATCATTGACTTTCTGTCTTCTTCACCTTCGATTAATATCATTATCCCAAATCAGCAGCCGACAAACTTATTTGTTGTGGCAGGTTGCTGGGACTGGGGGGGGGGGGGGGTGGGGGGTGGATGTTGGGAAAGGGGAAGGAGGCTTGAAGGAGGAGGGGGATGGGGCCTTTTCACGTCAGACCTCCCACCGAGCAAGTTTTTTTTTCTCTCTGAGCTATTGTGAAGTGGCTAACTCTGGGGCCAAGGATCAGGAAGCCTTTGGTACAGTGAGGAGTTCAAAATGACTGAAAACAAACAGAAGCTTTGAGGCCAGATCTCCAGAGACAGGAATGGTAGCGTTGGCCAAAGTTGTTATAACAGTGGCTCAGAAGAGGATTACTGCATACGCAAAGACATGTAAAATTGGTCAAATTAGATAACATAATCTGTTATAGTTCATGTTATGACCCTTCTAATGACATATCTTTGTTAACTGCTTGTAGTGTGTTTTACTCCTTTGAGTTCCCTGCTGTTTTGAAGGGAGTGGCACAGTTGTTGGTTTGGCCCTTAACATGTTATGTGACCCAGATAGTGACAGTCCCAAGGTATTTAATCAAGGAGCAAATCATTCCCTGTCCCCTCAGCGTCCTTGAGGATATAGATGCATCACCGCAGAGTGATTAGCATAATCCTGGCTAATTTTGTTTTCAACCCAAGGACTTTCAGACATTCTATCGTATTTTATCCGAATCTGTGTAGTTCAAATTAGAGTCATATAGCACAGAAACAGACCCTTCGGCCCAAATTGCCCATGCCGACAAAGATAACCATTCTACACTGGCCACTTTTGGCCCTTATCTCTCTAAACCTTTTCTATCCATGTACCTGTCCAAATGTCTTTTAACTGTAGTTAGTGTACCTGCCTCATCTACCTCCTATCCACCACCCACTGTGTCAAAAGAATTGCCCCTCAGATTCCTTAAATCTTTCCCTTCTCTCCTTAAACCTATGTCCTCTGGTTCTCGATTCCCCTTCTCTGGGCAAAAGACTCAGTGAATTCTCTCTATTCCCCTGATGATGTGGAACAATGTAAAATCACCCCCATCCACTTGCAATTGTGGATTACTTTGCATCTAAAAGGATTCTGTGAGGAATTAATTCAAATTGATGATATTCCCAATTTAAATTACCCAAAATAACCAGACTAAAGAAGAAAACACTATCTTGGTTATTAATAGTAGATACCTGTGCATATATTTTTTAGTTTTTTTAGTTTTAGAGATACAGCGCGGAAACAGGCCCTTCAGCCCACCAAGTCCGCAACGACCAGAGATCCTTGCACATTAACACTATCCTGCACACACTAGGGACAATTTACACTTATACAAAGCCAATTAACCTACAAACCTGTATGTCTTTGGAGTGTGGGAGGAAACTGAAGATCTCGGAGAAAGCCACGGGATCATGAGGAGAACGTACAAACTCCGTACAGACAGCACCTGTAGTCGGGATTAAATTAGGTCTCTGGCGCTGCAAAGGCCGTAAGGCAGCAAATCTACTGCTGCGCCATCGTGCTGCCCTTATTGGGCCCTGGTTTCCTGACTATGCTGCATTTGGTAGGTGACTGCTCAGCGGTGTAGACAATCAGCTGCAGGTAGTCGAGCACACATTTCATCTTGATGGCCAAAGACTTATGCCTAGGCCATAGACAGTTATTTAGAGAGGGCTAGAATACAAAAACAGGGCTCTAATGCTGAGACTTTATAAGGCACTGGTCAGTCCGCATTTGGAATATTGTGAACAATTTTGGGGCCCATATCTGGGGAAGGTTGTGCTTGCATTGGAGAGGGTCCAGACGAGGTTAACCAGGATGATCCCAGGGATAATTGGGTTAACATATGATGACTGTTTGACGGCACTGGGCCATCACTCATTGAAGTTTACGTAGATGGATGAGGGGCGACCTCATTGAAACTTACAGAATAGTGTAAGGCCTGGATAGAGTGAATGCGGAGAAGATGTTTCCACTAATGGGAGAGTCTAGGACCTGAGGCCATAGCCTCATAATAAAAGGATGTTCCTTCAGAAAGGGGATGAGGAGGAATTTGTTTAGTCAGAGGATGGTGAATCTCTGGAATTCATTGTCACAGACGGCTGTGGAGGCCAAGTCAATTAATATTTTTAAGGCGGAGATGAATAGATTATTGATTAATACGGGTGTCAGGGGTTATGTGGATAAGGCAGGAGAATGGGGTTGTAAGGGAGAGATAGATCAGCCATGATTGAATGGCGGAGTAGACATGATGGGCTGAATGGCCTATTTCTGCTCCTTGATCTTATGAACTTATACTACTTTTTGAAGATGTTCAGAATTGACGCATTCAATATCTGAAAATCTGATTTGATGGATCTGTTGCTGGATCAAAGTGTTCATGTGGATGACAGCTGTGTGAGGGTGCCTTTAAAGCTTCCGACTGACCGAGAGATGATACTTTTACAGATACAAAGCTCGAATGCTTTATTAATATTACCTGAACTCTCAGATCAAGTTACAGCTTCTCACTTAATCCCTGCAATCTGTTCCTCCATGCATTGCCACCATGTTTTTAATTATTATTTGCAGCAAGGGCTTTATCCCAATTGTTAATGCATCGCCACTTTTCCAAGAAGTGATAAATTGCATTTAGGTGGTCTGTGTGCTTGTTTGCGTGTATGTGTGTTATTGTTGCAAGTGTCCACACATGTGCAGTCCTGGTGAACTGCTTTGCAAATTTAGCTTAGTTTAGAGAAACAGGCCCTACGGCCCACCGGGTCCACGCCGACCAGCGATCCCTGCATATTAAGACTATCCTACACACACTAGGTACCATTTTACACTTATACCAAGCCAATATACCCACAAACCTGTACGTCTTTGGAGTGTGGGAGAAAACCGAAGATCTGGGAGAAAACCCACGCAGGTCACGGGGAGAACCCACAAACCTCGTACAGACAAGCACCCGTAGTCGGTTTTGAACCCGGGTCTCCGGTGCGGCAAGTGTTGTAAGGCAGCAACTCTACCGCTGCGCCACCGTGCCGCCCTAATGTTGAAAGGCTTTCCCCAGAACAAACCCATTCTGCGTTCAAAACGGAGTCTGTATTAATGCCAAACAAGGAGTTAAACTCCAACACTGGTCTTTCAACTTCATCCCCTAATCCCAGCAAGCTCCTATGGGAACTGAGTTACTGCTGCAGTACACTCTCTCGTGGCATCCAATTATTCTCTGAGCATTGTTCCTAATCATGGTTGTTTGATGTGAATAAAGGTGACTCGTTCCCCTGAAGGTATTCTATCGTTCCTGATGCTCTCCAATCCATGCAGCTGAGTTGACGGTGGTTTAGTGGGAGGTGTGCCCTTCAGGGCAAGATCATCTAAAGGTTGTTGCCCAAAGGAGGTTGCTTCATCACATTCCCATTTCGTGACAAGTGAGTGAGAGAAGATTAAAGTAATTGTGGACAAGTTTAGGTTAGTTTGGAGATACAGAGCGGAAACAGGCCATTTGGCCCACCGAATCCACGCAGACCAGCGATCTCCGCACGTTAACACTATCCTACACACACTAGGAACCATTTACACATACACCAAGCCAATTAGCCTACATGCCTCTACGTCTTTGGAGTGTGGGAGGAAACCGAATATCTCGGAGAAAACCCATGCGTTCACGGGGAGAACGTACAAACTCCGTACAGGCAGCACCCGCAGTCAGGATCGAACCCGAGTCTCCCGCACTGTAAGTGCTGTAAGGCAGCAACTCTACCGCTGCGCCACCAGGCCGCCCAGTTGTGGAGAAAGAAAACTCTGTAAATATATCAAGAAGAATTATGCATTCACATCGTGGGCATTACAGTGACACAGTTGGTAGAGCCTTACTGTACCAGAGACCAGCGTTCGATCCCAACCTCAGGTGCCATCTGTGTGGAGTTTGCATGTTTTCCCTGTGACTGTGTGGGTTTCCTCAGGGCGCTCTGGTTTCCTCCCACATCCCAAAGATTTGTGGATTTGTAGCTTAATTGGCCTCTGTAAATTGTTCCTAGCGTGTAGGGACTGGTTGAGAAATTGGGATAATATGGAACTTGTGTGAATGGATGATCGATGGTCAGTGTGGACTTGTTGGGCTATAGAGCCTGTTTCATGCTGTATCTCTAAACTAAACTGGTCTAAACTAAACTAAACATAATTCTGTGGTACAATAGTGAACCAATCAGTTACTGTTGTCATGTTCATACCAATAACTTGCTATGCTGTGCCCTTCCCATCCCCACCATAAAGACTGGGCAGTGGGTTTCCAGTGTGAATGAGAGCCCACACTACAGAGCAAACAATTGTAAGGGGGATGAGAAGGAGCAGGGGGGTAGGAAGGGCACTCAACGGCATACTGTTTCTGACTGGGGTATTCAGGAAACTGTCCTCCTATCTTAGCTGCAATGAAGATCAATGTATGGGACATGTGCACTTAGTGAAGTCTTTTTTATTGATAATTGGAATCAGCCGCAGCTTTAGGACAAGAACTGTATTGTAAATGGCCGTCACAGGCACTGTGGCAATGAACCTAGAGCTGGAGATATTTCTAACTTTGTGTAAAGTTCGATCCACGAATGCACAAGAAATGCCCTTGTCAAAGAGAGATATCTAAATTTCAACCCCCCTCCCCCACCCCCACCCCCTGCAATGGTCCCCTGTCCCTGCAGTCTGTCAGCCAGTGGAGAGGCAACCGTGCAGCCATGGCAGCAAAGACTGATCATCTCAATGGTTCACCTGCACATAGTTCCACATGTGCCGCTGCATGAAGTTAGCTGACAGATCGCTGGACTAGCCCAAGTCGTCCAAGTAACATCCTTGGACATGACAGAGGATGTGGACACTTTGAGAGGGTACAGAGGTTACGCAGAATGCTGCCTGGATTAGATGGTATTAGCTGTAAGGAGAGCTTGCAAAAACCTGGATTGTTTTCTCTGGGAGCAACAGAGGCTTAGTAGAGACCTGATAGAAGTAAATAAAATTATGATTCAATTCACTGATTCGATGACACTTTATAGTCACCTAGGTACAGTAAATTCTTTGTTTTTGCATACAATACACAAAGCACACAAAAGAGTCATCACATTTCTGGCATTGACAAAGTTACTGAAGTACTCATTAGAGTCATGTTGGTCCCTCTTTGTTCTCGGCACCTAGGTTTCATTTAAGAGGATTTTAAATAGTCACATGGATAGGCAGGGAATAGCAGGATATGGATCACATGCAGGCAGAGGAGAGGAGATTTGTTTAACAGCATCATAGTCATACAGCATGGAAACAGGCCTTCAGCTCAGCTTGCCCATGCCAACCATGCCATTCCCAACTACACTAGTTCCACCTGCCCTTGTTTGGCCTATGTCCCTTTCTTTTAAACTGTTCCTATCCATATACCTGTCCAAATGTCTTTATTGTCTCCTTTTTAGTTTAGTTTAGTCAAAAGTCAAAGTCAAAAGAGTTTATTGTCATGTGCCCCTGACAGGACAATGAAATTCTCTCAGCACAGACCAGCGATCCCCACACATTAACACTGCCCTATACATTAGGAATAATTTTACATTTAAACCAAGCCAATTAACCTACAAACCTGTACATCCTTGGAGGGTGGGAGGAAACTGAAAATCTCTGAGAAAATGCACGCAGGACACGGGAAGAATGTACAAACTCCGTACAGATAAGCACCTGCAGTCAGGATCGAACCCGGGTCTCTAGCGCTGTAAGGCAGTAACTCAACCGCTATGCCACCGTACACTCTAGAAACATAGAAACATAGAAAAGAGGTGCAGGAGGAGGCCATTTGGCTCTTCGAGCCAGCACCACCATTCATTGTGATAATGGTTGATCATCCACAATCAGTAACCTGTGCCTGCCTTCTCGCAATATCCCTTGAGCTCTATCTAACTCTCTATTAAATTCATCCAGTGAATTGGCCTCGACTGCCTTCTGTGGTAGAGAATTCCACAAATTCACAACTCTCTGGGTGAAAAAGTATTTTCTCATCTCAGTTTTAAATGGCCTCCCCTTTATTCTTAGACTGCGGCCCCTGATTCTGGACTCCCCCAACATTGGGAACATTTTTCCTGCATATAGTTTGTCCAGTTCTTTTATAATTGTATATGTTTCTACAAGATCCCCTCTCATCCTTCCAGTGACTACAAGCCCAGTCTTCAATCTTTCCTCATATGACAGTCCCGCCAACCCAGGGATTAACCTCGTGAACCTACGCTGCACTGCCTCAATAGCAAGGATGTCCTTCCTCAAATTAGGAGACCAAAACTGCACACAATACTCCAGATGCGGTCTCACCAGGGCCCTGTACAACTGCAGAAGGACCTTTTCACTCCAACACTCAAATCCTCTCATTATGAAGGCCAACATGCCAACATGACACCCAGATCTCGTTGCACTTTCCTTTTTCCTAATCTGACACCATTGAGATAACGAGATAGCTGAAGAAGGGTCTCGACCCTAAACGTCGCCCATTCCTTCTCTCCAGAGTTACTGCCTCACCCGCTGAGTTACTTTAGCATTTTGTGTCTACCATTGAGATAATAATCTGCCTCCTTTTTCTTGTCAACAAAATGGATAACCTCACATTTATTTCCATGATGCTGCATCTGCCATCCATCTGCCCACTCACTCAACCTGTCCAAGTTACCCTGCAACCTCCAAGCATCCTCTTCGCAGTTCACACTGCCACCCAGCTTTGTGTCATCTGCAAATTTGGTAGTGTTACTTTTAATTCCATCATCTAAATATATATTGTAAATAGTTGGAGCCTCAGCACCGAGCCTTGCGGCACTCCACTAGCTACTGCCTGCCATTCTGACAGGGATCCGTTTATTCCTATGCTTTGTTTCCTGTCTGGCAAACAATTCTCTATCCATGTCAATACCCCACCACCAATACCATGTGCTCTAATTTTGCCCACTAACCTCCAGTGTGGGACCTTATTAAAGGCTTTCTGAAAGTCCAGATACACTACATCCACTGGCTCTCCTTCATCCATTTTACTTGTCACATCCTCAAGAAAGTCCAGAAGATCAGTCAAACAGGATTTCCACTTCATAAATCCATGTTGACTTGAACCAATCCTTTTACTGTTATCCAAATGCACCGTTATCACTAATTTAATAATTGTCTCCAGCATCTTCCCCACCACTGATGTCAGGCTAACTGATCTATGATTCCCCGTTTTCTCTCTCGCTCCTTTCATGACAAGTAGGATAACATTATCTACCCTCCAATCCACAGGAACTGATCCTGAATCTATAGAACATTGGAAAATGATCACCAATGCGTCCACGGTTTCTAGAGCCACTTCCTTGAGTACCATGCGATGCAGACCATCGGGCCCTGGGGATTTATCAGCCCTCAGTCCCTTCAGCCCACCCAAAACTATTTCTCGCCTAATGCAAATTTCTTTCAGTTCCTCTGTCTCCCTAGATCCTCTGTCCTCTGGTACATTTGGGGGGTTGTTTTTGTGTCTTCCTTAGTGAAGACAGTACAAAAGTACCTGTTCAACTCCTCTACCATTTCCTTGTTCCTCTTCTGCCATTTCCTTGTTCTGAAAGAGTTGAGAGATCTTATATCATGTTCGACATTGTGGGCTGAAGGGCTTGTTCGTGTGCTTTGTTCTCTGTTCTATCTTCTATGACTGCCAGCACTTTAAGCGCCTGTCCCACTTGGTGACTTTTTCGGCGAGTGTTGGCATCATTGACTGACGTATCAGGTCACCGAAAAAGTCACAGCGTGATGCGGTGGTGATATGGCGTGAATTGGCGTGATGACGTATTGACACGAGGTGTCTCCTCAAGTGTCGCAACATTTTCATTGTCGCCGTTGGATTTTGAAATGTTCAAAATCCTTCCGCGACTCTGATACATCAGTCAATGATGCTGGCAGTCGCCGAAAAAATCGCCAAGTGGGACAGGCCCTTTATTTACCCGTCATGAACTTCCACTCTGAGAAAAGCAGGTTTGTTTTAAGGAATGTAGGAAGGAACTGCAGACGCTGGTTTATACCGAAGATAGACACAAGTAACTCAGCGGGTCAGGCAGCATCTCTGGAAAAGAAGGAATAGGTGACATTTCGTGTCGGAGCCCTTCTTCAACAGGAGGGCTGGTGATCTTTAATTGGTAACAACTGGTTAGGATATTTAATTCCTGCTGACTCATCTGTAACAACAGTTTTGGCACCGTCTGTTAGCAAGAATTATCATAACGATCAAGCAACAGGGATCTGGCACACGCTCAGTATTTTCAATGTGCACATATCAATCAAGCACCACAATCCCTCGCATCCATTTTTGTGATATCCAGCGTAGACTTACATTCCTGCAGCGATTCTCAATTGCAATGCTACTTCTAACACGATGACAATGAGTAATGAGTCACAAAGTCACTAATGTTCCTGGGTCATTCTGGAGTCAATGTTGAGTTATCTAATTCTCCTGAACTACATCAGGTCATAAACCTGGGTCACTGACTTTGAACTTAAATCATGTAGAATGTAATGCTTTCATATTATACAGTATCCATTAAGCGGAATTTCCTACAGAATTTCAAAAGTCCACAATATTTCCCGTGACTCCTGTGTGCAAAGTATGGGATAATGCATCGAGACAGCCAACAAGGGAATTAAGTAGGAGACAGCACGTGTCTTGATACCATTTCTGTAATGCACGGTGTGGCCGACTCTTTGAGAAGCAAATGTTCAATATAACTGTTGGTCCTGCTTCAGAACTAACACACATTGATGTGAATCTAACTGAGCAGTTCCCAGACTCTGGAGTGTGGGTCTGCAAACCAGCTTAGAGTTGGAGCCCTTTGACTTAAAAAAAAACTTGCATCTCAAGAGATGGTGAGAAAGACTCTTCCTGTCATCCACCTCTTTCACACACAGCTGGAATATCAGTGTCACCACTCACTACCCTGGCAGTGACTGGGATGTGGTATTAGTTTATTACTGTCACATGTATGGAGATACAGTGAAAAACTAGGTATGTATACTATCCAGCCAAATCGTACTATATGTGAGTACAATCAAGCAATGCGCAAGTGCAACAGGCCATGCAAAGAGAAAAATACCATAGTGCAGAACATGGTATCAAAGCATTATAGTGTTACAGTTACAGAGAAAGTGCAGACAAAAAAAAAGTACAAAGACCGCAATGGGGTAGATGGGGAGATCGGGACGACATCATTAGCTTATGAAAGGACTGTTCAATAATCTGATGACTGTGGGGAAGATGGACACAAAAAGCTGGAGTAAACTTACTCACTTACTTAGAGTAACTCAGCGGGACAGGCAGCATCTCTGGAGAGAATAAATGGCTGACGTTTCGGGTCGAGACCCTTCTTCAGACTGAGAGTCAGGGGAGAGGGAAACGAGATATGGAACGGGACAAAGAACATGCAAGGTGTGAAATAAACAGATCAAAGCAGGCGATGATCAAGGAAATGTAGAATGGTTCATTGTTGGATGAGGGGAAGGTGACAACGAATCATACAAACAGTAAAATTAATTAGGTGGAGAAGTTGTTCCTGAATCTTACTTTTTTTGGACTAGTTCTGACTATAATTTCCCACATGCCCAAAAGGCCGTGATTTATAATGAGTGAGCTGGACTTGACGTACCACCATTGGACGAATGACGAGCAATGATGAGTCAGAGTGTAGGACGGAAATTGAAAATCTGATTGAATTGATCAGTGTGAGCAAGTCCAAAGAGGTGATTGTTGACTTTAGAAGGGGAAAGCCAAGGATCCATGAATCTGTCTGCATCAAAGGGATGGCAGTGGAAAGAGTGAACAAATTCAAGTTCCTGGGTGTGCTTATCTCTGAAGATCTGTCCTTGGCCCATCCATGGTTCCACTTCCTTAGAAGATTGAGCAGATTTGGAATACACCTCTATAAGATCACGAGAGGAATAGATTGGAAAGAGCACAGAGTCTCTTGCCCAGAGTAACTGAATCGAGGGCCAGAGGATATAGGTTTAAGGTGAAGGGGAAAAGATGTAATAGGAATCTGAGGGGTAACTTTACTGCAAGTTCTTTCATAGTTCTGTTGTTGGTACATAGGGCAATTAATCACTGTTGCCTCCTGACTACAGTAAGGTTGCATTACAAGACATTTAGATTCTGGAATCACATATCTCTCTCTCTCTCTCTTTTTTAATTTTGTTTTTAATTTTAATTTTTTTTTTCCTTCCAAAAACTTTATTCCACACAATCATATGATACAACACATCAAAACATAATCAAAATAACACTATATCAAAAAAAATCATTGTAGTACAACAGTACATTCATTGTTTACAATACTCTCAACCCCACGCGGTGACCAGCGTTGACGGAAAGCCTCCAGAGTCCCCGTGGACACCGTGTGTTCCCTCTCCACGGACACACGTGCACGGATCTCTCTCTCTCTCTCTCTCTTTTACACACATGCACACACACACACGCCACACACGCACACACACACACACACACACACACACACACACACACACACACACACACACACACACACACACACACACACACACACACACACACACACACACACACACACCACACACACACACAATGAATGATGAGGAAATTCCCATTGTAACTGAAAGCAGGATATTTATTTGATTTTCTGTCTTGTTTTAGGTGGTGGTTTCCTTTGGTTTATTCTGCTCTTGGTTTATTTGCAAATAAAACATTTTCAGCTCATGTGAGATGGACAGTGGGGGAGGGGAATCTTTGCTGCTGCTTGCCGAGTCTGAAATGGTCTCAGCAGTTAACTGTTTAACTGGAGCATCATTGTCCTTATGATCATCCTCGAGCTGAAAAAGACTTGCGTTAATTGCTTCTTCATTGTGCAAGTCATGCCGAGGCATTCTACAGACATGTAATTGGAAATTGAAAACATAAGCAGGATGATTACTCTTTGTCTAAGCAGGCCGGTGGTGTGGTGGAGAAGGGATATAGTGAGGAGTACAGCCATTTGGCCTGGACACGATAACCCCATTGAGAGGAAAGGATATTCTTGCAACCTGCCATGGAGGATAAATACTACTTTGGTGGGTCTGGAATCAGAATTCATTGACTTGGCCTCCACAGCCTTAAGGTCATAACTGATAGGAGTATAATTAGGCCATTCAACCCATCAAGTCTACTCCGCCATTCATCTATGGCTGATCTATTTCTCGCTCTCAACCCCATTCTCCTGCCTTCCCCCCATAACCCCTGAATTAGGCCAATCAAATTAAGTCAGCAGATTTCCTTCCTTTAAACCGTTTTTCCGACGATCCAGTAGTTTCATGTTTATCCAAACCAGTTTTTTTGGGGGGGAGTGGAAAGAGATTCACTTAAATGAATGTTAATTACTCAGTTGGCATGATGGGATTCAAACTCATGTCTCTGTCTAATTGAAAAAGACACAAAGTGCTGAAGTAACTCAACGGGTCAGACAGCACCTCTGGAGAGTATGGATTGGCGACATTTTGGGTCGGGACCTTTCTTCGGACTGATCCTCGAATCTTCTCACTGCCTGTCTCCCTCTCATAGTTATTTCCTTTCCATCTTCTCTCTGCCTTTGCACTCGTTCCACTCCACCTCTCTTTTACTATTTTATTTTACAAATCCCCACCTTCCCTCATCCCTTGTTCTCCTTGCCTTCTGTTGTCACTCGCTTTTCATCTGCTGGCTGCACTCTCTCTGTCAGTGTGAAGCGACTCCTCAACTCTATTTGTGTAGGAAAGAACTGCAGATGCTGGTTTAAATCGAAGGTGGACACAAAATGCTGGAGTAACTCAGCAGGACAGGCAGCATCTCTGGAGAGAAGGAATGGGTGACGTTTTGGGTCGAGACCCTTCTCCAGACTCAACTTTATTTGTTTACTCTTCTCTGTGAGTGGGTACTGCATTCAGACGGTTTGATACAGACCCCAGGGGTGCTTGAGGGAGACAAACAACACCCACAGGATGTCCTCCAAAGACGGACAAGTTTGTACGCTAATTTGCTTTGTAAAATTGTAAATTATCACTCGTGTGTGTAGGATAGAGTTAGTGTGCAGAGATTGCTGGTCGGCATGGACTCAGTGGGCTGCAGGGCCTGTTTCCATGCTGTGCCTCCGAACTAAGCTAAACTAAACTGAGGATGAATCCTTCAGTATTGTTAGATTGCAAAGTTTAAGAGGCACAGTTTGGCAGTAATGAGCAATTTTAGAGAGTCTATGAGGAGCTGATGTTGCACAATGATTTCCAAATCTTATAAGTTTTGCACCAAATTTTTGAACAAGGTTTTGCTCTTTGGATTGAACAAGTGAAGATGAATGAAGTCATGACATGGGGAATAACCAAGATTAGGGAGATGAAAGAAACTTGAAATAGGACTGAATATTTGTCATCTCACTGTCATCACATTTTAAATATTATCTCTCTCAATTGGTAGGACAGTTTACTCAGAGTTTATATGTGACTTCCTTGAATTTACTAGAGAAAATAATTTACATTTACATTGCACCATTCATGACAAGGATTTCATAAAGGATATATCTGCTATTAAAATAATTATATGGATTGTAGTCACCCTTAGAAAATGTCAATTAATTTGCATTTAGACAATAGGCAACAGACAATAGGTGCAGGAGTAGGACATTTGGCCCTTCGAGCCTGCACCGCCATTCAATGTGATTCAGTACCCCATTCCTGCCCTCTCTCCATATCCCCTGACTCCGCTATCTTTAAGAGCCCTATCTAGCTCTCTCTTGAAAGTATCCAGAAAACTAGCCTCCACCGTCCTCTGAGGCAGAGAATTCCACAGACTCACAAGTCTCTGTGTTAAAAAGTGTTTTCTCATCTCCGTTCTAAATGGCTTACCCCTTATTCTTAAACTGTGGCACCTGGTTCGGGACTCCCCCAACATCGGGAACATGTTTCCTGCCTCTAGCATGTCCAAACCCTTAATAATCTTGTATGTTTCAATAGGATCCCCTCTCATCCTTCTAAACTCCAGAGTATACAAGCCCAGCTGCTCCATTCTCTCAGCATATGACAGTCCTGCCATCCCGGGAATTAACCTTGTAAACCTACGCTGCACTCCCTCAATAGCAAGAATGTCCTTCCTCAATTTAGGGGACCAAAACTGCACTCAATACTCCTGGTGTGGTCTCTTATAAGGCCCTGTACAACTGCAGAAGGACCTCTTTGCTCCTCTTGTTATGAAGGCCAACGTGCCATTCACTTTCTTCACTGCTTGCTGTACCTACATGCTTACTTTCATTGACTGATGAACAAGGAGCCCCAGATCCCGTTGTACTTCCCCTTTTCCCAACTTGACACCATTTAGATAATAATCTGCCTTCCTGTTTTTGCTACCAAAGTGGATAACCTCACATTTATCCACATTAAACTGCATTTAGCAAGATCCCAGATTACAAGAACATTAATGATGAAATGATCTGATCTTTACTGACTCGAACTGAAAGATAAAATAGGCACCTCTTTTGCTCTGACAGCAACAGGTGTGATCCTTTTCATCCCCCTGAGAGGATCGAAGACTCGTTAACTTGAAAACCATAATATGGCATTTCACATGTCTCTCATTACCTCACCAAAATAGTGTTAACATTTGTCTTTTTTGAATGTTGTTTTTTGACTGGGTTTATTAATTATTATCCTTGCCACTTCCTCTTTTAACTGAGGTTCTTCAGCGCTATTTGTGAACTGTATGTTTTGCCTATTTTTCCATGTCTCTGTTTGTTGATAGTGAATAGTGGTGCGCATCACTACAGACTGGATCTGAATTCAGTTTGTGCTTTAAAAACTGGTTTATTCGCATTTCCCTTTCCACTGCATTTTAGTTTTTGTATCTACATTGAGGTGTCAGACTTGTAAACGATATATTGGGAATAAAGGCGTTTAATGTACATATTAAACTGCTGCCTTAACTGAGCCATCGGTGAAATCTAGAGCATAAGACCTTTGGAGGGCATCCTGTTCCGTTTTAACCAGCTTTCTATAGTCCAGAAACAAGTGGTTAACCATGTGTTTCCTTTAACATTCATCACATGGCTGTCAGTGTTTCAGCCATGTTCAGCAGAGAGAATGACTGTGAGCCTTGAAATAACTGCTTTTGTGCAGCTGCTGACAACGTGATTTAGGAAACCACTATTGGCATTAACTTGTCGAGTCCCTCGCTCCATTCTTAGCTTCGTGCCAGTCACTTCCTTAATCAGCCGAATTTAAACCGATCTGATGAATTGCTTAAAACTATGTTACATTTCCCTCGTTGACCATAGATGCATTTTGGAAACAGGTAGCAAATTGAGCTTGGCGAGCCATGCCATTTGCAAGTCGGGCTGCCACATTTCCTAATTTGCATTGGTAACTGCTGTCCAAAAATACATTATTGGCTTTAGGTATCCCAAGGCCATAAATGCACTTTATCTGCTCCCTTGACTGCTACTGTTTACTGATTGTGTTAAGTACCATACCTACTCAAACTTCTCGATCATTTTTTAAAATTAAATATTTCAATACCATTTGCAGACTGGATGTTTAAAGTATTTATTTTATGAGATGGCCATAGATGTTTGATTGTTCCCCTCCCTTTTTGTCCAGTTATAACTTTTGTTGAGCCCTGCAACTGTAATGTAACAATAAAGCAGTTATATGTTGATTAAGTTACCACTGCACCATTCTTGTAGAATACAAATTGCTTTTTTATGCAGAGTATTTGAGCATTTGTCAGGATTTGCAAACTGATTAACTGGAAAAGTACAACATACATAAAGGACATTACAGGTGGTCCTCAATTACTTTACAGCCATTGAATAGTTTCTCAGTGCAATCGCTTTTGCAATGTAAGAAACAAGGTAGCCAGTTTAACAGGCCCTTCAGCCCACCATGTCCGTGCCGACCACTGATCACCCCATACACTAACGCTATCCTACACACTAGGGGTAATTTACAATTTTACTTAAGCTAATTAACTAGGGAAGCTAATTAGCTGAGGAAGCAGCAACCGGAGGACTGGGAGAAATTTAGAACTCAACAGAGGAGGACAAAGGAGTTAAATAAGTGGGGGGGGGGGGGGGGGGGGGGGAAGAACATGAAAGGAAGCTTGCGGGGATAATATAAAAACTGACTCGAAAACCTTCTTTAGATATGTAAAAAGGAAAAGATTAGTGAAGACAAATGTAGGTCCCGTACAATCAGAGACACGTGAATTTATAATGGGAAACAAATAAATGGCAGAACAGTTAAGCAAGTACTTCGGTTCTGTCTTCACTAAGGAAGACACATATAATCTCCCAGAAATACTAGGGGACTGAGGATCTAGCGGGAGGGAGGAAATGAAGGGAATCCACATTTGTTAGGAAATGGTGTTAGGTAAACTGCTGGGACAAAAGGCAGATATATCCCCAGGTCAGATCGTCTGCATGTCAGAGTACTCAAGGAGGTGGCCCTAGAAACCGTAGATGCATTGGTGATTGTTTTCCAATGTTCTCTCCACTCTGGATCAGTTCCTGTGGACTGCAGGGTAGCCAACGTAACCCCTATTTTTGAGAAAGGAGGGAGAGAGAAAACAGGGAATTATTGACCAGTTAGCCTGACATTGGTAGTGGGGAAGATGCTTGAGTCGATTGTTAAAGATGTTACAGCAGCGCACTTGGAAAGTAGTGACAGGATCAGTCAAAATCAGCATGGATATATGAAGGGAAAATCATACTTGAATAACCTACTGGATTTTTTTGAGGATGTAACAAGTAGAATGGATAAGGGAGAGCCAGTGGATGTGGTGTATCTGAACTTACAAAAAGCCTTTGATAAGGTTCCACTCAAGAGATTAGTGTGCAAAATTAGAGCACATGGTATTGGGGGTAGGATATTGACATAGATAGAGAACTGGTTGGCAGACAGGAAGCAAAGTGTAGGAATTATTGGGTCCTTTTCAGAATGGCAGGCATTGACTAGTGGGGTTATTTATAGTTATTTACAATATATATTAACGATTTAGATGAGGGAACAAAATGTGACATCTCCAAGTTTGCGAATGATGCAAAGCTGGGTGGCAGTGTGAGCAGCGATGATGATGCTATGAGGCTGCAGGATGACTTGGATAGGTTGGGTGAGTGGGCTGATGCATGGCAGGTGCATGGCAGATGCAGTATAATGTGGATAAATGTGAGGTTATACACTTTGGTGGCAAGAACAGGAAGGCAGATTATTATCTGAATAGTAGACAAAATATACTGGAGTAGCTCAGCGGGACAGGCAACATCTCTGGGGAGAAGGAATGGGTGACATTTCGGGTCGAGCCCCTTCTTCAGATTATCTGAATGGTGTCAGATTAGGAAAAGGGGAGGTGCAACGAGACCTGGGTGTGCTTGTACATCAGTCACTGAAAGTAAGCAGGCAGGTTAGGACCTCTTGGTTGGCATGGATTTCTCAGCAGTACAACTGTGATAAGATAGTTCTGAGGACCTGCATAGATTTGATGGGCTGAATGGGCTCTTGCATTGTGGGAAAAATGAAGCTGAGTGTTAGTGCTTAGTATGAGATCTCAAATTTCACACGTCCCATTTGCCCTTTAACTCGAGATTATTAGCCAATGATTCCCAGACTGTCATTGACTAGTGTAGATGGGACATGACGTGGGCAAGTTGGACCGAAGGGCCTGTCTCCACACTGTAAGACTCTATGACTCTATTCTTTGTCTATTTGTCCAGGGCCCCCTTCTTATTTCTAGGAGATCCCTTGTGCCTTCTGACTGTTTCCATTTCTCTGAATTGCAACCCACATGGGGAAGTCTTGACGTTCCTTTGCTTCTTCCCTGAACAGACGGCCTCTCCTCCTCCACTGCCCATCTTTGCCCGGCTGAATGCTCTCATATTGTCTGTGACAACTCATTGTCTGTATCTGTTATCTGCCATTTTGCACTGATACCTGTTCAATACGGATTCCCAGAGTTTGATGTCCAGGTGCCCGCAGTTGTAGCGGTGAACCCAGTTTCAAAACTGTGTGCAGGTGTAAGTGAATGGGGATAGAGTATTTTTTTCCTCTCTCTAATAGTGGACAAAGGAATAAATAGCAAAGGGAGGTAAAAGGTGAATGTGGATGGAAATTGATTTATGAAAGCGACCAGATATGTTCCTACATGTGATTTTGGACTTTAGACTTTAGACACACAGCATGGAAACAGGCCCTTCGGCCCACCAGGTCTGTGCCGACCAGCGATCACATGTACACTAGCACTACCCTACACACTAGGGTCAATTTTACCATTTTTACCAAAGTCAATTAACTGACAAACCTGTACATCTTTGGAGTGTGGTAGGAAACCAGAGCAACCGGAGAAAACTGTCACGGTCACGGAGAGGACATGCAAACTCTGTACAGACTGCACAGGCGGTCAGGATCAAACCCGGGTCGGTGGCGCTGCAAGGCAGCAATTCTACTGTGGACTAGTAGGCACCAGGCACCTGAGGGATGTGGGAAGGGCTTGAAGTTAATTGAAGATAGACAAAATGCTGGAGCATCTCAGCGGGACAGGCAGTATCTCTGGATAGAAGGAATGGGTGACGTTTCTAATTGAAGTTGCCTTAAGAACACAACATCATGCTGCAGTCCAGTGTAGGCTAGATGCACAGAGGTCCAGCCACAGATGAAAGCAAGAACTGGGCATGGTCAAGAGATAGACACAAAGTGCTGGAGTAACTCAGCGGGTCACGAGGCATCTCTGGAGAAAAAGGATGGGTGGCAATAGACAATAGACAATAGGTGCAGGAGTAGCCATTCGGCCCTTCGAGCCAGCACCACCATTTAATGTGATCATGGCTGATCACCCACAATCATCCACGATCACCCGCCTTCTCCCCATATCTGTTAACTCCGCTATATTTAAGAGCCGTATCTGACGTTTCGGGTCGGGGACCCTTGATTGACAGTCATTGGCATAAATGTCATCTGTGTAACACCTGCTGCATCCTCTTCAAACTGACTAGTTAAATCCTTTGTAGAATTATATTGGAGTTGTTCCTTGCAACCGTAAGAATGGCTGACGCATGACGCTGTAGGGGTGCTGCTTTAAGAGTCACTGGGTCCTCAAATCAGTTTTTGTTTAACCATTGAAAAGGATACGGTGGGATATCTGAAGAGTTCCAGAACAATCTGCTGCTCCTTGGTTAATAAAAAGCATTTTATTGAAAATCTGCGCATCACTTTGTGAACAATTTGACACTGTCCCTGCTTTCATCTTATAAAGAGGCTCTGCTGTAACTGTAGAGGTGAACAGTTGCTGTCTGTGTTGACCTTATGCCCTTGCCATAAATACGCTGTAAATGAGATTTGGCAACCACATCACATTGGACGGAAAATAATTTGGACAAATAGCTGATTCAGTTTGTATCGTCGAGCGATATCAGCAATGTTGTCTATATTTTACATGAAGTACATTGCGATTGAGCAACAGTGTGAAATTTGCAATGTTGGAAGCTGATTGTGTGATTACATTCCTCTTTGCTCCATGTTTCACAGCAGCAATAACACGGTTTCTTATATGAACCCTCTGACCTTCACTAAGCTTTTCTACTTTTCCTCGTGTCTCTCCCCTTCCTGCAGCCCACCATCAAAAACTGGCCCACCGTGTCTTTTGTTTCCTATTCTCCCTTCCTGCATTTTTGGCAGGATCGTTTTCCACAAGTGCAGACACGATGGTATCTCACTCAAATAAGCATGGACAGTAAGCTTTGGCAGAACGCTTGAGGTACCATGACCCAAACCCGACCTTCCCTGCTCGTCACATGAGCATTCTTTATGACAGGAGTCACTAGGTGGTAATCAGAAGCAGGAATCCTGGCTGAATTTAGTTCCAGGCATACACAGGCGTGGCTGCGACCAACACTCCCAGACCTTTCATCATCCTATTTGAGTGGAACTAATTCAAAGCAGGACGGTAGATCAACTAAAGCCTTTACTCCATATGTGGCTCACCGTGCCATGAATTCTGTTTTTCTATCTATTTATCATTTGGGATCTGGCTCAGCCAGCATTTGTTGTTCAATCTGAATTGTTCTTAAGAAGGTGGCCACAAATTGTCTCTTGAATCCTTTTGGTGAAGCAACTTCCATAATGCCGTTGAAAAGGGTGTTCCAGGACTCTTACATTGACCATGATGTTGGGCAATACTTTTCCAAACCAGCTGGTGTGCAACGTGGAGGGGAATCTTGTGCCTGGTGCCCTTGCCTGTCCTGGTGGTAGATTTTGTGGACTTGGAAATGCTGTTCGAGCATTGTAAGCAAGTAGCTGCATTTTATAGTTGGTGCACATTGCAGTTACGGTGCACTGGCGATGAAGGGAGTGAATGCATAGGGTGATTGAAGGAGTGTTGGTCAAAACTGATGCTTACTTAAAGCCTCAGCTTTTCCACTCCCTTTAAAAACGTTCCGTGTCTGCCACGATGTGAAGCTCTTCTTCCGTCACCTCCGCATCCAAGCGTTTTTCCTTGGGAAGGAGTCCTCACCCCCTAGTGATGGCCGCTTCTCCCGTCTCCAACGCACCCCCTCCTCTTGGACTACCCCTCATGGCCATCTACCTGCTTTAGACCACTTCATTTTAAACTGCCGTGTGACATCAACCTCCTCAACTTTTCCACTCCCCCTTACAAATCCATAGATGCTGCCTCACCTGCTGAGTTTCTCCAGCATTTTTGTCTACCTTAATTCGTGTTGGTGTCAATTTATTGAGAGTTGTCGCCAGTTGTTTTCCAGGCAAGCAAAGTATTCTTTCACACTCCTGACTTCAGCCTTGCAGATGGTAGAATGACGTTGGATTGGCAGGAGGTGAATCATTCACTGCAGGATATCCAGCCTATGATCTATGCTCTGGTTGCCTAGTAATTCTGATCATTAATTTAAAATATTATTAATTATTGCATATTTATTTCTGTGATTGTGTTAATGGACCCAAATAGCTGCAACAAGGAAGAATTTCCCTTGTCAATCCAAGTCAATGGATATTTTTTAGGCGGAGATTGACAGATTCTCAATTAGTAAAGGTGTCTGGGGTTATGGGGATAAGGCAGAAGAAAGGGGTTGAGAGAGGAAGATAGATCTGTCATGATCGAATGGCGGAGTAGACATGATGGGCCGAATGGCCTAATTCTGCTCCTATAACTTATGAACTTCTGAATTTTATTGTTCCATTGCCAGTACATATGGCCATTAAATATTCTTGATTCTTGACTCTTGAATCCCTTGCTTCTGTAGACGGTATTTATTCACTGGTCCAGTTGAATTTTTGGTTACTCTTGACCCCTGGAATATTGACAGTGGACCAGATGATGGTAATGCCCTTGAATTTTAAGGATAGGTGGTTAGTTTATTTCTTGCTTGGGATGATTTCTAATACTTGCCGGCACAAAGTCTGCTTGCCATCTTTAGCTCATGCCTGAACATTGTCGAGGTCTTACTGCTTCATTTACTGAAGAGTAGGGCATTGAACATTGTGGAGCAAGATTTTTTAGCATGACGAGTTTTTAACACAGAGGGTGGCGATTGCCTGGAACGTGCTGCTGGGAGTGGTGGTTGAGGCAGATACGATAGTGACATTTATGAGACTTTTGGATATGCAGGGAATGGAGGGATATGGATTATTTGCAGGCAGATAAGAGATGGTCTTATGAACTTCTGAATGCCTGTGCTGAAGGGCCTGTTCTTGTGCTAAGCTGTTCTATGTGCTATGTTCTATTGTGCAATCATAGGCAAACATCCCGCTTCTGGTTTTATGATGGAAGGGACGTCATTGATGAAGAAACTGAAGATGAATTTAGTCCATGAACTTTCAAACTCTGAAAACATAATCTCACAAAATCAAATTATGACAGGTTTTATGGGATTGAAAATCAATTGGGCACCGGTTTCCTGAAAAGCCTTTGTCCATCGCCCTGGTTTAAAGCAACAGCCCAAGCGATCCTTTGTTCTGTTATTGCTTACTCATTATTTTCCTCTTTCCCTGTCCTTTTTTTTCATACGGGCTTTCCCATTGATACCCTGTTTGATCAAAATTACCTCCCTTTGTTCTTTATAAAAGCATATTGTAATAATGCGACTTATGTACAGAAACGGTGCAGTCAGTGAGATAAGCTAAATTTGCGAAACACTGCAGTTCTAGTAGTCTCGTACTGCTGTGAATGATCACGTTGCTCTGAGTACTAATGCGGGGAGCGTTACTGTCGACTGCTAATTTTGCCTGGCCGGTTGTATAACTTTTACTGAGCCACAGTTGAATAACTTGACAAGGCCTGCCATGGTTTTCATTTTTGAGCCCTTGTTCAATACAAACTAATTGACAAGCCTCCTGGGAACCCAGTTGAATGAATGTAAGATGAGTGCAAATGAGTTGGAAAGATGCCATGTTTGCTTCTTGGTCAAGTTAAATGGTCTCACTCAGAAATTGCCCAAACGTGCCAGATATATTTTAGAAGCAACCGTAGGAAGTGGTAAAAGAGACACATAGACATGTACGTAGATTTATACAGCACAGATACAGGCCCTTCAGACCAACTTGTCCATGCTGACCGAGCTCAATGCTAGTCCCACCTGCCCCTGTTTGGCCCATTTTCCTTCAAACCTTTCCCATACAAGTACCTGTCCAAATGTATTTTAAATGTTGTTGTAGCACCCGCCTCAACTACCTCCTTTGGCAGCTCGTTCTCCCGATCAATTCCCCTCATGAATTTATACATGTCTATATGATCACCTCTCATCCTGCAATATAAAGTTCTAACCTGCCCAACATCTCTTGTAGCTCAGGTCCACAAGTCCTGGCAACATCCATGTAACATCCATCCCTGCACTGTTTCCATCTTAATAACATCCTTCCTATCGCACGGTGAACAAAACTGAACACAATACTCCTAGTGTGGCCTCTCCAACATCTGGTATAGCTGTAATATAACATCCCAATTTCTATACTCAACGCCCTGACTGATGAACACCAATGTACCGAAAGTCGTCTTAACACTTCATGGCACCACTTTCAAGGAACTATGTACCTGCATTCCTTGATCCCTCTGTTATACATCACTCCCTAGGTCCTGCCACTCACTGTGATGGTCTTGCTCTGGTTTGATTTCCTAACACGCATGCCTTTGCACTTATCTGCATTAAATTCCATTGACCATTCCTCAGCCCACTTGCCCAAATAATCAACATCCTGCTGTAATTCTTGATAACCATCTTCACTGTCCACAATACCACCTATTTTAGTGACATGTACAAACTTACTAATCATGCCTTGTACATTCTCATCCAAATCGTTGATGTAGGTGACAAAGCAGGCCCTTCGGCCATTCGGCCCGTCAAGTCTACTCCGCCATTCAATCATGGCTGATCTATCGCTCCTTCCCAACCCCATTCTCATGCCTTCTCCCCATAACCTCTGACACCAATATTAATCAAATATCTATCTATCGCTGCCTGAAATATATCTGCTAACTTGGCCTCCACAGCCTTCTGTGGCAAAGAATTCCACAGATTCACCACCCTCTGGCTAATGAAATTCCTCCCCATCTCCTTCCTAAAGGAATTTCCTTTAATTCAGAGGCTATGACTAGCCCTGGACTCTCCCGCTAGTGGAAATATCCTCTCCACATCCACTCTATCCATGCCTAATCCAATTCTAAGATTTAGGCCCAGCAATGATGAAGGAAAAACTCTGTGTTTCCAGATCAGGGTGGTGTGCAGCTTGGCGGGGAACCTATAGATGGTGGTGTCACCCACCATCCAGAGGTAGGGGATGTAGAGTTGTGCCGTTTTGCAGAAAAAATTCGACAAGCAAGCACATACATTTTGAGATGGGAAACTAAGTTTATATAGCATGGAAATGCAACCTGCAGGTGTAGACCTATCTAGAACTATGGTAAAAGCTACTTAAAAGTGTAACATCCAGGTTGAGGAACAGCTTCTTCGCAGCTATCATCAGGCTATTGAAAACTATGAACTGCAACTAAACTACAGATTGCCTAGGTTGCACAAGAAAGTTAGAGCTTTGTTTTTTCCTGCTCGATTTTTTTTTACTGACCTTTTAAAATATTTTTTTTTATAGTATCTATTGAGTACTCTGTTTACAAATCCATTGTGCTGCTGCTGTAAGTAAACATTTCATTATGCCCTTACATATGACAATAAAACACTTTTGATTCTTGAAAGGGCCAATATTCTAATATATATTGTGGTCAAAATGATCAATGCATGGTCAAATGTAGAGCTGACCTGGCAAAGATCAGAAATATTTTAGGTTTATTGCTGTAACTATACTAAGTCGTGGGCAATGGTTGGGGAATTGACACTGACTTCAATCCATCTATGTGCGCTGTGGTGGAGCTGTACATAGAGAATGAGCATTGGGACGGGGTTCCTTTCGTCCTCCATTGCGGTAAGGTGTTGAATGAGCACAAGGCGGAGGTGCGGCTACAGTTTGCGGCTAAAGGAATAATGAAGCTATATTTCAAGCTGATGATCACTGCTCTTAGATTGCCATTGGAAGGAACCGTGTGTAAATAAAGGGGTCGAGGTATCTCACAAAGACATTGTCCCATTCTTACATAATCATATGAGTTATACAAAGAAATATTCATCCAGTTACTGAAATATGATAAAATACAGGTCTAGTTTAGTTTCGAGATGCAGCACAGAAACAGGCCCTTCAGCCCACCATATCCATGCCGACCATGGATCACCCATTCGCACTAGTTCTGTGTTATCCCACTTTCTCGTCCACTCCTGACACACTCGGGACAATTTACAGAGGCCAATTAAGCTACAAACCCGCACGTCTTTCGGATGTGGGAGGAAACCAGAGGAAACCCATGCAGTCAGAGAGAGAACGTGCAAACTCCATGCAGGCAGCACCCAAGGTCATGGTCAAACTCAGGTCTCTAGCGCTGTGACGTAGCAACTCTACCACTGCGCCACTGTGCCTCCCCTTTATTCAGCATGTTTGCATTGTCTCCACTACACCCCACCTGTTCCCCCCCCCCCCCCCCGGCCCACCATGAAAACTCTGTGGCTGGCCAGGCTTTTGGGTCTTTGAAATGATGGTGCTAATTGTTCATGGGGTATAATCCTGACCCTCATCAACAATCTTCCTATGGTCATGATCCATGCTTTTCCTGCAGTTTCTTCCCGAAGTACACATTCCCATTTCCTGCTCTTCTATCCAACTATATTTTGTATCCAACATATCCAAATGTCATATGTACACAATTATGCAAAAGTTATGATATTTAAAAATGTGTCAAATGCTGCAGGTTGGCTTTGTCAGCTACATTGTAGGATGATAAGCCCATGCCATAGTGGAATTAGGGACACACTAAGATCAAAGTTTGTATGAATGCCAGATCTTTTTCTTCAAAAGGCAGGTGGAGCAGTCCCAGGCAGCTGTATGGTACAAGTGATGGTAGCCTACTGTGTGCTTTAACTCATGACACAATGTGCATTAACAAATGTATAGTTGTGTACAGGCCACCTAACAGTAGTAGTGAAGTTGGGGATGGTATAAAACAGGAAATTAGAAATGCGTGCGACAAAGGCAAAACAGTTATAATGGGTGACTTCAATCTACATATAGATTGGGTGAATCAAATTGGCAGGGGCGCTGAGGAAGAGGATTTTTTGGAAAGTATGAGGGATAGTTATCTAAATCAACATGTAGAGGAACCAACGAGAGAGCAGGCTATTTTAGACTGGGTATTGAGTAATGAGGAAGGGTTAGTTAGCAGTCTTATTGTGCGTGCCCCCTTGGGCAAGAGTGACCATAATATGGTCGAGTTCTTCATTAGGATGGAGAGTGACATTGTTAATTCAGAAACAATGGTTCTGAACTTAAGGAAAGGTAACTTTGAGGGTATGAGACGTGAATTGGCCAAGATTGACTGGCAATCAATTCTAAAAGGGTTGACGGTGGATATGCAATGGAAGACATTTAAAGACTGCATGGATGAACTACAAAAATTGTTCATCCCAATTTGGCAAAAGAATAGATCAGGGAAGGTAGTGAATCCGTGGATAACAAGGGAAATCAGGGATAGTATCTAAGCAAAGGATGATGCGTACAAAGTAGCCAGAAAAAGCAGCATACCAGAGGACTGGGAAAAATTCAGAGACCAGCAGAGAAGGACAAAGGGCTTGATTAGGAAAGGAAAAATAGATTATGAAAGAAAACTGGCAGGGAACATAAAAACTGACTGCAAAAGTTTTTATAGATATGTGAAGAGAAAGAGATTAGTTAAAACAAATGTAGGTCCCTTGCAGTCAGAAACAGGTGAGTTGATCATGGGGAACAAGGATATGGCGGACCAATTGAATAACTACTTTGGTTCCGTCTTCACTAAGGAAGACATAAATAATCTGCCGGAAATAGCAGGGGACCGCAGGTCAAAGGAGTACTTGAGTGAAATCCAGGTTAGTCGGGAAGTGGTGTTGGGTAAATTGAATGGATTAAAGGCCGATAAATCCCCAGGGCCAGATAGGCTGCATCCCAGAGTACTTAAGGAAGTAGCTCCGGAAATAGTGGATGCATTAGTGATAATCTTTCAAAACTCTTTAGATTCTGGAGTAGTTCCTGAGGATTGGCGGGTAGCAAACGTAACCCCTCTTTTTAAGAAGGGGGGGAGAGAGAAAACGGGGAATTACAGACCAGTTAGTCTAACATCGGTAGTGGGGAAACTGCTAGAGTCAGTTATTAAAGATGGGATAGCAGCACATTTGGAAAGTGGTGAAATCATTGGACAAAGTCAGCATGGATTTACGAAAGGTAAATCATGTCTGACGAATCTTGTGGAATTTTTCGAGGATGTAACTAGTAGCGTGGATGGGGGAGAACCAGTCGATGTGGTGTATCTGGACTTCCAGAAGGCTTTCGACAAGGTCCCACATAAGCGATTAGTATATAAACTTAAAGCATATGGCATTGGGGGTTCAGTATTGATGTGGATAGAGAACTGGCTGGCAAACAGGAAGCAAAGAGTAGGAGTTAACGGGTCGTTTTCACAATGGCAGGCAGTGACTAGTGGGGTACCGCAAGGCTCAGTGCTGGGACCCCAGCTATTTACAATATACATAAATGATCTGGATGAGGGAATTGAAGGCAATATCTCCAAGTTTGCGGATGACACTAAGCTGGGGGGCAGTGTTAGCGGTGAGGAGGATGCTAGGAGAATGCAAGGTGACTTGGATAGGCTGGGTGAGTGGGCAAATGTTTGGCAGATGCAGTATAATGTGGATAAATGTGAGGTTATCCACTTTGGTGGCAAAAATAGGAAAACCGACTACTATCTAAATGGTGGCCGATTAGGAAAAGGGGAGATGCAGCGCGACCTGGGTGTCATGGTACACCAGTCATTGAAAGTAGGCATGCAGGTACAACAGGCAGTGAAGAAAGCCAATGGTATGTTAGCTTTCATAGCAAAAGGATTTGAGTATAGGAGCAGGGAGGTTCTACTTCAGTTGTATAGGGTCTTGGTGAGGCCACACCTGGAGTATTGCATACAGTTCTGGTCTCCAAATCTGAGGAAGGACATTATTGCCATAGAGGGAGTGCAGCGAAGGTTCACCAGACTGATTCCTGGGATGTCAGGACTGTCTTATGAACAAAGACTGCATAGACTCGGTTTATACTCTCTAGAATTTAGGAGATTGAGAGGGGATCTTATAGAAACTTACAAGATTCTTAAGGGGTTGGGCAGGCTAGATGCAGGAAGATTGTTCCCGATGTTGGGGCCGTCCAGGACAAGGGGTCACAGCTTAAGGATAAGGGGGAAATCCTTTAGGACCGAGATGAGAAGAAATTTTTTCACACAGAGAGTGGTGGGTCTCTGGAATTCTCTGCCACAGAGGGTAGTTGAGGCCAGTTCATTGGATATATTTAAGAGGGAGTTAGATGTGGCCCTTGTGGCTAAGGGGATCAGAGGGTATGGAGAGAAGGCAGGTACGGGATACTGAGTTGGATGATCAGCCATGATCATATTGAATGGCGGTGCAGGCTCGAAGGGCCGAATGGCCTATTCCTGCACCTAATTTCTATGTTTCTATGTCTATGTTTCTATGTATTCACAATATATAAATGCAAAGTATGATGCACTATTTAATAACTCTTGTCACTAAATAGCAGTCCACTTGTTCGGCACCCCATCTATCATCTTAAACATTCACTCCCTCCGCTACTGACAATCTGTGGCTGCAGTCTGGCCCATCTACCAAATGCAGTGCAGTTATTCACATGAGACATGGGTTTAAGGTAAGAGGGGAAAGATTTAATGGGACTCTTTGGGGCAACCTTTTCTCACAGAGGGTGGTGGGTTTTCTGGAATGACCTGCCAGAGGAGGTAGTTGAGGCAGAAACCATAATATTTAAAAACATTTGGACAGGTAGATTGATGGGAAAAGTTTTGAGGGATATGGACCAAACGTGAACATGTGGACCAGTGTAGATGGGGTCACCTTGGTCAGCATGGGAAGGCTGGGCTGAAAGGCCTGTTTCTATGCTATATGACTCTTTGGCTCTATGACACAAGCTATACTGACAGCACATCCTAAACCTGTAATCCCTGCCACAGTGAAGCACATCGGTTTCAGGCACTTTAGATCATCACCAACTGCAACTTTCCCTCCAAGATTTAAACAATGGAGAAGTGGAAATATTTCACCCTTCGTTCATCTCGACTGAGACTAATTCCTGAAACCCCGTCCCCAACTGCCTGAAGAATTTCGTTCACATGGTTGGGTCCTGAGCAATTAAGAATGGGCAGTAAATGCTGGTCCTGTCAGTGATACCCAAATAGTCATGGAGTCAAACAGTGTGGAAACAGGCCCTTTGGCCCAACTTGCCCACAGCGGCTCAACATGTCCCATCTACACTTGATGACTAAATTTCAGCCACTGCTCACACAATTTCCTCTCGGGTTTCCCACAGCATCCTTGGATGTATCTGATCTGGTCCAGATCCTGAGAAATCCTGAGAAATTATTTTAAAAATCAGGTTCCTGATAGAATTTGGTGATTCGCTAGATTGACTGTTGGCTAATAAAAGTGTGTGGCTTTAGTTTAATTGCTAACATTTGTTTTCCCTAGTGAGGGAATACAATGATGTCTGCACAGTTAGTATGAGTGAATTTTCCAGCCCCAGTTAATAATTTAATTTTTGTTTTTTGTTGCTCCAATGAAAATAATTAATCAGTACTGTCATGGCCTTGGAAGGTTTATGTTTTAATGGCCCTCTTTTTGCAAAACCGTCATCCTGTTGTCTGTCAGTTTGCCAGTGTGTGATGTGCTGGTTCTCTGAAAGCCCTTTGCACTCTTCCACTCAGTGGGGTTTTTTTTTAAACGCATCAGCGTTTTGCTGGTTAGTGACTGCTGAGTAGCATTGTGCTCACCGCCTCTGGGCTGCCTCAATTAAACCAGTCACTGGTTTAACTATCAATGACATCTGACTATTGTTTGACATTCATGCAGGTCACTGGGCATGCCGAATAGAAGGGGACGGGGCTCCCGTTCACAGTCACCTGATAACTGTGTCTTTTTAAAGAAGGATGCTTTTAAGGGAAAGTTGACACCTGTTTGGACAAAAAACTGGTCGAGCTGTAGTTGCACTTAGGGTTGATGATCTGCAGTGTCCTGTGTAACTCGAGTAATGTGAGGACATTCCCTGTTTAAACATTAACCCTTTAATCCTTTGAAGACAGTAGTATTGTTTTGATGCCACAAACACTAACAATACAAGATTTAAGAGTTTCCATTTTCTGCAGGGTATTGCAGAGGTATGGTCCCAACACTCTTTGATCTCCTGATGTTGGCTCCTATATAAAGTTACATTCTCACTCTGGGGAGGGCAACAGGCAAGGTGTTCCAAACAAATGTTCCTGAGAGATGATTATACTGAGCCTCAATTGTTGATCATCTTAGAACTTCAGAGGTACCTTTCCATTTATTTTCCAATTAGCATTTCTTCCTTTTTCTCCCTTCCAATTTAATTGGGTTGTCAGCCACCTGGTTATAATCATTGAGTCATAGAGCCATACTATGTGGAAACACGCCCTTCAGCCCATACCAACCAACATGTCCCATCTACACGAGTCCCACCTGCTTGCGTTTGGCCCGCATCCTTCTAAACCTGCCCTTTCCATGTACCTGTCTAAATGTTTCTTAAACGTCAATAAAATATTTGAAGTATAAACTGAACACGAACCATTCTGCTGTTTTAAAACTGTTAAAATAAGGAAGTAGTCCATTTAATGTTCTGATCCCATACCAGCCCTTTATGGATGCACTGCACAAAGTATACTGCCAGGTTGCATCACAGCTGAGCTTTGGGAACAGCTTTTGCCCAAGACTGCAAGAAATTGGAGAGATTTGTGGATATAGCCCAGTCCCTCACACAGACCAGACTCCCATCATTGAACCGTGATACAGTTTACACAGGGAAAGCAGCCAAAATAATTAATAACCTATCCCCGGTCATTCCTTTTTCTTCCTGCTCCTGTCAGGCAGAAAATACAGAAGCTTGAAAATGTGCACCACCAGACTCATCTTCTCCCCTTCTGTTATCAGGCTTCTGAATGTGCCTTCCATAAGCTAGGGTACTCTTCAATTATACAATACAATACTATAGGATAGAACAGGAGGGAAATTGATCTGTCAATAGTCATAAATGACAAAATTAAAGTGACGAGTGGAAAGGGTTGGGGATGTGCAAAGATTGGAGTGGGAGGGGGGTGGGGTATCAATCTATCCCACAACAGAAAGGGGACAGTTGTATAGTTTGACAGCCACAGGGGAAAAGGATCTCCTGTGGCTCTCTGTACTGCATCTTGGTGGAACCAGTTTGTTGCTGAAGGTGCTCCTCGGGTTGACCAGTATATCATGGAGGGGGTGAGCTGTATTGTCCAAGAAGCTCTGCAGGTTGAGGAGCATCCTCCCCTCCAAGCCCACCTCCCATGAATCCAACTCTGCCCCCAGGATGGAGCCAGCCTTCCTGATGAGCTTGTTAACCCTGTTGGCGTACGTGGCCTTCGCCTTGCTGCCTATTTACCTCTACTTTATTGTGACATTGTCTCTGGCACTGGTGCACTATAATGCTGAGAATTATATTTAGCACTCTGTATCTTTCCCCGGCACGCTGTGCCTTTCCTATTATACTTGTTTGGCATGATTTTATTTATGTATAGCATTATCTGATTTGATTGCTTAGGATGCAAAATAAATCTTTTCACTGCACCTCAGTATACATGACAACAATAAACTTAAACTTGAGTCATTTAGGCAGCCACAGCCAACTGTCTTTTCCCAAGGGGCAATTGATATTTTTTTCTCCCTCACATTCATCTAGTTCCCTTTTGAAAACAACCATATAATTTATTTCTAGCAGGTGGTGAACATCTTGTTTTTATTTTCACCGTTCAGAATCTTGCCGGTCAGAATCTGGTATGGGGAGACATTAATTCATTTAATGAAATAACATTAGAACTGAAACAAACTTCAAACTCCATCCTGGTGGCTCCTCCATTTGCTGTGAGTTTTGAGTGCAGGGCTGCAAGGATAGGACTTTGGTGGGTGGAAGGAGAGGTTGTACTGGTCATGATACATTGGAAAGTTTGTTGCATGGCTGGAGTCACAAGATTCTTCAGAAGATGGAAACATAAGTGAAATACAAATTGCGGAAGAACTTAGGGCAGCACGGTGGTGCAGCGGTAGAGTTTCTGCCTTACAAAGCTCTTGCAGCATCGGAGGCCCAGGTTTGATCCCGACAACGGACCGCATGGGTTTTCTCCAAGATCTTCAGTTTCCTCCCACACTCCAAAGATGTACAGGTTGTGGGCTAATTGGCTTGGTACAATTGTAAATTGTCCCTAATGTGTGCAGGAGAGCTTTGGTGTGTGGGGATCGCTAGTCGGCAGTAGTCGGCTAGTAGGTGGGTGGGCCGAAAGGCCTGTTTCCGCACTGTATCTATAAACTAAACTAAACTCAGTGGCTCAGGCTGCATCCTCCTCCAGCAGATTGTTTTTTGAATATAGATATAATCTGATTTCCCCACTCACTTTCACCACCTCCAGATTGTTTACCGTCTTGAGACTGACATCGTGTTGTTTCGTCTGTAGGTGAAAGACATTTATCTCCAAGGCAAATTCTGATAAATGTTCAATAAATGCGTAATAGCAGCCTATAAAGTGAATCTTACTCATTGCCAGTTCACCATGGATGATTGCAGGAACACCAATGGGCATTTTCTGCTCGGTGTTTAGTTTTGAGATACAACATGGAAATGGGCTGACCGTTGATCACCCATTCATACTATTTCTCTGAAGTAGGCTTCCAACCCGCAACATTGCTTATTCCTTTTCTCTAGGGATGCTGCCTGACCCGCTGAGCTGCTCCAGAATTTTGTGTTTATCTTCAGTGTAAACCAGCATCTGCAGTTCCTTCCTACACACAATTTCTATGTTATTCAAACTTTCTCATCCTTTCCCTACATATTAGGGGAAATTGACAATGGCCAATTAACCTTCAGGCCTGAATGTCTTTCGGATGTGGGAGAAAACCAGAAACCCACACAAGGAGGATCTGCAAACTCCACACTGACAGCACTCAAAGTTAAGATTTAACCCAGGTCTCCAGCACAGTGAGGCAACAGGTCTACAAACTGCACCACTGTGCCGTGTTGGATGAATTTTCTTCCTTTAAGAAGAATGACACTAATGAGAGAGATTCTACTGACTTGGGATTGATAATAAGAATTGCCAAGCTTAAGCCTAATCAAGAGACGGGCTATACAAACTGAAAATCAGATCATTTAGAGCTCAATGGTGTTAACATCCTGTGCTTTGCAAATTGTTGTTGTAAAATTATATGTTGCACTGTGGAATCATCACCAGAGCAGCACAGTGGCGCGCCGGTAGAGTTGCTGCCTCCCAGCGTCAGAAACCCCGGTTCAATCATGGTTGCTGTCTGTACTGAGTCTGTACCTTTTCCCCGTGACTGTGTGAGTTTTCTCCGAGTGTTCCAATTTCCTCCTACACTCCAAAGTTGCACTGGTTTGTAGGTTAATTGGCTTCTGTAAATTGTAAATTGTCCCTAGTGCGTTGGATAATTTCTACTGTACGATCTAGCGATCGCTGATCGGCATGGACTCGGTGGGCATGTTAACAAAGTAATTTGGGCATGTTAACAATGTATTGAGTGTGAGGTTTTGGGAATGTTCTGCTCAACGCTAACTGCTCTGAGAATTGAGATTAATTTGCAGCAAATTGCAAACCAGGAATGTTGCAGGGTAATTCTGCGATTACTCTCTAAGCCCACAGTTAATCTTCTCAAAGTTCTTGGGCTTTGTTTTACTTGAGATTGTAGGGGATTCGATTTAGGCTAAACGGTCAGCTTATTAAATGCATGGTTTTAAAAAAAATCAAGAATTACTGTAGTTGTAAACTTATTGGTCTTTTATTGATCATTTACAAAATTGATACAGGATAATAAAATTTTGCAGCAATGGCTAAATCGTTAAATGCATTGTCTTCTGTGGGACTAATCCATACTGATCAGAATAGAATATAGAACATAGAACAGTAAACCACAAGGACAGGCCCTTTGGCCCACTATGTCCATGTCAAAGATGAGGCCAAATTAAACTAATTCCTCTGCGTGCAGGAGATGGCCTCAGCCTTGTAAATTATGGGGTGCAGAGTTATGGGTACTTAGTTTCATGTTAATTTAATTGGAAAAGGATTAAACTAAGATGTGTCCCTATACTAACTAAACAAATCTTTGCTATTTTGGAACCATGATGGGCAGCGATTCAGTTTTTTTTTTCAAGAAGGTTCACCATGCAGGCGACCCATGTGTTAATCGACCACATTCCTAGAAAATGGTTTAATACCCAAAGTCGGGTTCTCTCTCTCTCTCTCTATCTCTCTCTCTCTCTCTCTCTCTCTCCCTCTCTGTCTCTCTGTCTGTCTCTCTCTCTCTTTTATGTTTATTTATTATTTTCACGTAAATTCAGAGAGTGTAAATTTTATTCCGTATCTCAAAATTTTGGGTAGTGATCGTATATGGATGGATTTCTATTGATCAAGTGGCAATTTGGCTGAGATTGTGAAAAGGCGTGATTAGTACGTTTGCTAATGACTAAAATATATGGTATCAGACAGTGAAGGTGGTTACCATGAATTACAGCACAATTTTGATCAGCGGGGCAAGTGGGCCAAGGAATGTTTAATAGAATCTAAATTCTATGAGCTGTTACATTTTGGGAGGTCAAACTAGATCAGGATCTTCATGTTGAAAGGCAGGGCCCTGATGAGCGTTGTGGAGCAGAGGGATCCAGGAATATATTGTTCCCTGAAATTGGCTCACTGGTAGATGGGATGTTGAAATAAGTTTTTGCTATGCTGGCCTTTATCGGTCAGGGAATTAAAGACAGAAGTAGGTGCAATATGTTACAGTTGTACAACACTATGATGAGGCCATGCTTGAGATATTGTGTACAGTTTTGATCATACTGTTATAGGAAAGATGCCATTGAATTGGAAAGAGAGCAGGGAAGATTTACAAGGATGTTGCCAGGACGAGGGCTTGAACTGCATGGACATTATTCCTTGGAGCACAGGAGGCTGAGGCGTGATGTTACGGAGTTGTATATAATCACAAGGGGAATGCATGGTGTGAATGCATGGAATCGTTCCCAGGGTAGGGGTGTCAAGAACTAGAGGGCGAGGTTTGATGTGATAGGGGCAACTTGTTCACACAGTGGGTGATGGATATATGGAGTGAGCTGCTAGAGAAAATAGAAAATAGGTGCAGGAGTAGGCCATTCGGTCCTTCGAGCCAGCATTGCCATTCAATATGATCATAGCTGATCATCCAAAATCAGTACCCCATTCTGTTTTTTTCCCCATATCCCTCAATTCCCGTAGCCCTAAGAGCTAAATGTAGTTGACACAGTTTAAAACATTTGGACAGGTACATGGATTGGAAAGCTTTCAATGGATATGGGCTATATTTGGGCACATGGGACTACCTTGGATGGGCCCTTTTGCTGGGCATGGACAAATTGGGCTGAAGGGCCTGTATCCTCCTACATGACTCATTGACTCTATGGCTCTATGTTAGAGGTGAGAGTTAAGAATGGAATTGGGTTATTGTACATTATCATTACCTGTTTGTTATTTGAATAAACCCATTATTTCTAAGGAATGACCTGGTGGCTCGAGTTGCTGAGGTCGGTGAGCCTTTAAGAAAACTTAAAAATTGAAGTTACTTTTACAGCTTGTTCATTTACCAGGATTTATTGACAACAAGCAATATTTTACAGCCCTTATAATTATCAGTTATAAAAGTTAATGATTATGGCATTAAACTGTGCCGAAATTGTATACATCAAGGGGTTTATAATCTGGGTAGACACAATAAGACGATGGACAATAAACCTGAAAGCATTTTACCTCTGGGTTTATTTGGCAAAGAATGTTTTTCCAGTCTGGGTGCAGTGATTGTGTAATGCCAATAGATCAAGTTTATTTGTGTTTCCAGGGCAAGGCATGGGAGCATTTTCAAGTACATTGCAAATTCTGTAAATATAAGGTGTTTGGAGGGAGTAGCGATCATCTGGTGATCTGCATCTAAAATCCCAGAACTTGAAAGAAAAATGTTGTCACACAGTATTTTAGTTCAAATTAGTTTATTGTCACATGTAATTCTGTGGAATTATCTGCCTCAGAGGGCGGTGGACGCAGGTTCTCTGGGTGTTTTCAAGAGAGAGCTAGATAGGGCTCTTAAAAATAGCAGAGTCAGGGGATATGGGGAGAAGGCAGGAACTGGGTGCTGATTGGGGATGATCAGCCATGATCACATTGAATGGCGGTGCTGGCTCGAAGGGCCGAATGGCCTACTCCTGCACCTATTGTCCATTGTGTACCGAGGTACAGTGAAAAGCTTTTTGTTGCGTGCTAACCAGTCAGCGGAAAGACTACACATGGTTACAATTGAGCCGTCTAAAGTGTACAGATACATGATGAAGGGAATAATCTTTAAAAATCTGATTAAATATAGTCCAAGGATCTCCAATGAGGTTGATAGTAGCTCAGGACCGCTCTCTAGTTGTTCAGTCGTCTAGTGTTCATCTTACTGGAGATGTTGGTGGGTGAAAATTGAAGGGGATCCCAAAGCACAGAATATTGAAGAGTCACCACGGGCAGGTTACCTGAGACAAGGACGACATTGCCACTCTGGCAGATTTAACTCCAGGAATCAATGATATATTAAAGGCGTACGAGTGGACTGCCACCCATATTCAATGTATAGGACATAGTGGACAGCAAGTGGAGCTACTTTAAGGTCTAGCGATTCAGGTTCAGGCCCGACTTTTGGTGCCGTCTGTGTGAAGTTGACGTGTTCTTTCTTTGAACACTCGTGTTCCCTCAGAGTGCTCCAGTTTCCTCCCATTTCCCAAACATGTTCAGGTTGGTGAAATAATCAGCCATTGTAAATTGCCTCTAGTGTATAGGTAAGTAGTTTAGTTTATTTTGTTTAGTTTACTTTATTATTGTCGACATTGTCATAGTAGAATGTGTGATCAATTGAAAGGGGAGATAATAAAACAGGATTATTGTAGGATAAATGTAAGTGAGTGTTTGATGGTCAGCATTGACTCATGTGTTGAAGTGCTTGTATCGGAGCTTTGTGATTCTATGATTCAGGATTACAGGGGGACAAAATCTTGAATCATCAAGGAATGGATGTATGCTGTAAAGGAAATACTTCAGTATAAATTCATCTCTCTTGTCCATACATAATTTGTAACAATTTGGCAGCAATAGGTGAAGATTGAATAGCTACAGACAACCACAAATGTCACGTTTTTCCGATGCAAGAGGCCAGCTGGCTGCCTAAGTGTCTGGCCTGCGCTAGGTAAACTTCCATAGCATTTGAGAAAGGTTCATGATCATCCATGATCATATTGAATGGCAGCGCAGGCTCGAAGGGCCGAATTGCCTACTCCTGCACTTAATTTCTATGTTTCTATGTTTCACTGACCAGGTTGTGAAGGTAGTAGACAGGAGCAGGCTGGTTGAAGGAAAAGGAGGGATGTTTTTAAAAGTGTGCTGTCAAGAGTTCAGGGCATGCATGTCCCGTTAGAGTGAAGGACAAAGCAGGTGGGCGTAAGGAAGTTTGGATTACGAGTGAAATTGATGCTCGAGTCAACAATAATAAGGAGGCATGGGCAAGGTCTAGGCAGCTGGGATCACGTGTATCCCTGGAGGAGTTTGTCAAACTGAGGAGCAACGTAAAAAGGAAATCAGGAGGGCAAAAAAGGAACAGGAGATAGCTCTGGCAATATTAAGGATAATTCCAACAGATTTTATAAAAAACATTAAGGGAAAAAGGGTAACCGGAGAGAGAATGGGGCCCCTCAGGAATCAAACTGGGCAACTCTGAGTGGAGCTGCAGGAGATGGGTAAGGTCCTCAATGAGTATTTCTCCTCTGTTTTAACCATGGAGAGAGACATGTGGACCAGGGAACTTGAGGCAGTCAATGGAAGCGTCGAGGGCAGTTAGTATTAAGGTCAAGGAAGTGCTGAAGATCCTGACGCGTATGAAGGTAGACAAATCTCCCGGGCCTGACCCCATATATCTGAGGACACAGTGGGAAGCTAGAGGGGAAATTGCAGGAGTCCTGGCTGAGATTTATGAGTCGTCATTAAATATGGGTGAGTTGCTGGAAGACTGCAGGGTGGCAAATGTTGTGCCTCTATTAAAAAGGGTTGTAAGGAAAAGCCTGGGAACTACGGTGTGCTGGTAGTTTCTGCCGTGTGGCGTGCAGTGAGCTTCTGCTGCCACAGGTGTCTTGAGTACAAAATACCAATAATTCACCATCATTTGATGAAGACATTTCTTCTTACCTTTGTCTGAATGACCAGCCCCTTAAGTAGAAACCATTGTGCCTTGGTACTGAACACCACAGCCAAGGCAAGCATCAACGGCATATCTTTGTCAAATCCCTTAAGATATTTGCTGGTTCATCTGAGATCACTCCTCATTCTTCTAAACTCAAGAGATTAATGAACAATTGTGCTTAATCCCTGTTCAAACAACAAACCCACCATCCAATGAATGATTCTGATGGACATTCATTGCACTCCCTGTATCACAAATACATTCTTAATGATGGAGACCTGACAACGGAGCAAGACATTTATTCTAAAATTATTTTTAAATAAAGACCTCTTACCTTCCTATAATTTACATAAGGTCATAAGGAATAGGAGTAGAATTAGGCCATTCGGCCCACCAAGTCTACTCCGCCATTCAATCATGGCTGATCTATCGCTCCCTCCTAACCCCATTCTCCTGCCTTCTCAACGTAACCTCTGACACCTGTACTAATCAAGAATCTATTTATCTCTGCCTTCAAAATATCCACTGACTTGTCCTCCACAGCCATCTGTGGCAAATAATTCCACAGATTCACCACCCTTTGACTAAAGAAATTTCTCCTCATCTCCTTCCTAAAAGAATGACCTTTAATTCTGAGGCTGTGGCCTCCAGTCCTAGACTCTCCCTCAATAATCACGTTGTTCATAATGTTGTACAATTGTCAAATAGCTTTCCTTCATATCAGAACACATGCCCAATTATTATTTATATCGTAAACATTAAGAATTTTACCTTTGGATTTAGCCATGCAAATATTTTGGGGAATTGACCTGCCTTTCCAGCAGATATATTGGATGTTAGATGCTGTTCTCTTCCTACATATGGCAATGACTTACACAGTGTTGATGTCCAATACAAATGACATTGGCATTTGCTATTGGTTTATTATTGTCACGTACCGAGAAACATTGAAAAGCATGTTCTTGAGTGTTATCCATGTGAATCCTTTTTTTTATACATCGGGTTTTCAAGTCGTGGTGTCATAGAACTAAACAGTACAAAACAGACCATTTGAACTACCTTATCCAGTCTGGCCAATACCGAGTTTGTCCCGTCGGCCTGCATTTGGCCCATAGCTCTCTTCCTATCCACATATCTGACCAAATGTGTTTTAACAGTCATTCCTGATTCTTGTGAGCATGTCTTGGATCATGACAGAGGTGAATTTGGCTGCTTGCGTTTTAGCAAACAAAACGTAGAAACAAATAACTGCAGGTGCTGGTTTATGCCAAAGATAGACACAAAGTGCTGGAGTAACTCAGTGGGACAGGCAGCATCTCTGGAGAAAAAGATGGGTGATGTATTGGGGACCCGAAACGTCATCTATCTATTTTTTTCAGAAATGCTGCCTGACCCGCTGAGTTACTCCAGCACTTTGTGTCTATCTTATGACTGTTTGCATTAACTGATGAAATAGCTTACAAGCACGATCAAAGCTTACACGTTTATAATGAATACTTTGCCGAGGTACTTGGCCCTTAGCATCAAATGAACTAATCACATTTAAGCGCAATGTAGCAAAACAGTTAAAAAATTCAATACCTGTAAAATTTGTCACAAGTTAAAAACAAATGACATTGAACTAAATCTAATTCCTTAACTGGTTTATTTACATGAATGTAATTGAGCTTATCATTGAAGTTGCCACATATCATTTTGTTTGACCAATAAAATAAGGTTCACTAAGTTCAAAACCTTGAATTTCTCTATCAATGTCACAGCGGTGTTCGGTTATCTCTTTAACACATGTAGCAGACTACACGTGCTGATTGTTGCAGGTAGTTCTGTCAGTTTCTTTATCAACTGTTTTAGCATCCAACATATGATAAATCAGGGATAAATATACCCAGTATCCATTGGGTTGGATTTGCTGAATGTGATGAAGGTAATAATACGAGAGACACATTTGACGTCTGGTTCGGTCCATGGACTCAGGGATGAGCCCTGAGCTGAACATCCAGATAGACGGTGTATCTCTGCTGTCAGCAATATGCCAGCCGCAGCTGATTCCGCCAGCTCGGCACCATTCCCTGAACCATCAATCTCCACTAAAGTAGTATGTTGAGGTAAGTGATTTTCTTCTTTATTGTAATTAAGGTCATAAAGTCATACAGGATGGAAACATGCCCTTTGTCACAACTGATTCATGCTGAACAAGATGCCCATCTGAGCTACTCCTATTTGCCAGTGTCTGGCCCATACCCATCTAAACCGTTTCTATCCATGTAGCTGCCTAACGATCGTTTGAATGTTGTTGTTGTACTTGTCCTCAACGACTTCTTTAGACTATCCGGTTCTCTGGATACATTCAAGAGAGAGCTAGATAGGGCTCTTAAAGATAGCGGAGTCAGGGGATGTGGCGAGACGTCAGGAAAGGGGTACTGATTGGGGATGATCAGTCATGATCCCATTGAATGGTGGTGCTGGCTTGAAGGGCCGAATGGCCTACTCCTGCACCTAATGTCTATTGTCTATTGTCTGCCAATTCCCCATTTACAGGTGCCCACTGCCAATTCCACATTAACTGGTACAACTCCGGTTTACTGTCCGATTCACCTATACCCCATTGCGGACATTGGACTTTGTCTCTGGAACTGGTGCGCTACAATGCTGAGAACTATATTCTGCACTCTGTATCACTCCATTTGAGTGGTGCCCTCTCCTAATTCCCCACTCACTGCACCTCTTACATCCTCCCATGGAATCCAAACGCCTTCGCGCCTTAACCCCCACTGTACAGCTACCCACGGTGCACCATTTCAAGTTTCCAAAGCCATCTTGTAGAGTCTCATTGTCTGTAACTCATTTACACCTAGCCCACAGCCAATAATAGCCTGTTTCTTTTATCATCATTACTTTTTTGCATATCTTTCATTCATTTGTTCTATATCTCTCTACATTGCCATCTATATGTCTCGTTTCCCTCTTCCCTGACTCTCAGTCTGACGACCAAAAACGTCACCCATTCCTTCTCTCCAGTGACGCTGCCTGATCCGCAGAGTTACTCCAGCTTTTTGTATCTATCTTCGGTTCAAACCAGCACCTGCAGTTCCTTCACCACAATCATAACACATGATACTGAACCCATGTTAAGAAAGGTCACCGTGAACAAATGATTACCTATTCATACATATTAAACGTCAAATTTGGCAGAGGCAAAGCACTCTTCCTTTGGAGTCACAGTGCAGAAACAGGCCCTTTGGCCCGGCCTGTTGTGGATGATGTGGAGAGGATGTTTCTACTAGTGGGAGAGTCTCGGACTAGAGGTCACAGCCTCAGAATTAAAGAACGTTATTTTAGGAAGAAGATGAGGAGAAATTTATTTAGTCAGATGGTGGTGAATCTGTGGAATTCTTTGCCACAGAAGGCGGTGGAGGCCAAGTCAGTGGGTATTTTTAAGGCAGCGATAGATAGATTTTTGATTAGTACGGGTGTTAGGGGTTATGGAGAGGAGGCAGGAGAATGGGGTTGGGAGGGAGAGATAGATCAGCCATGATTGAATGATGGAGTAGACTTGATGGGCCGAATGGCCTAATTCTGCTCCTATCACTTATGACATGACATTAGAGATATAGAGCGGAAACAGACCCTTCAGTCCACACCGACCAGCAATCCCCGTACACTAGAACTATCCCACATACTAGGGACAATTCACAATTTTTACCAAAGCCAGTTAACTTAAAAACCTGCACGGCTTTGGAGTGTGGGAGGAAACCGGAGCACCCGCAGAAAACCCACATGGTCACACGGAGAGCGTACAAACTCCGTACAGACAGCACCCATGGTCAGAATCAAACCCGAGGCTCTGGCTCGATGAGGCAGCAAATCTATTGCAGCCCTACTCCTCTCGCAGCTTGTTCCATATACATACAACCCTCTGCATGAAAAAGATGCTCCTCAGATTCCTATTAAATCTTATTCCTCTCACCTTTAACCTTTGCCCTCTATTTCTTTATTACCCAACCCTGGGAAAACGATTGTGTGCATTCACCCAGTCTATGGCCTTCATGATCTTATGCACATCTCCAAGATCAACCAGCAGTCTCCTTTGCTCCAAGAAATAAAGTCCCATCCTGCCCAATGTCTTCTGCTAACTCAGTCCCTCAGCTTCTGGCAACATCGTCATAATTATTTTCTGTAGCTTAATGGCATCCTGCCAGAGAGACAACTCAATCAGACACAATCTCCTACAGTGCTGACTATGCCTCATCAATCCTGTCTATCCAAATGCATCTTTATTTTATCCCTCAGAATCTTCTACAGTAATTAACCAACTATAGATGTCAGACTTTCTGGTCTATAGTTCACGGGGTTTTCTTGGCAGCCTCCTTAAATAAAGGGTAATTATTTTCCAAAACGTAGTATGTTTTAAAGTAGACAATAATTTATATTTATATTTGTTCTAAAATAATTGTTTGCAGTGTCTCTGATTATCAAATACATTTAGAAAGAACGGAAAAAGTATTTGACAGTATGAGCTATCAAAGGTTTATCCGGGTGGTTTTGCTTCAGGTAATTCACTTGCCTTTGACACCTTAGAAAAATAGGTGCAGGAGCAGGCCCTTTGAGCAAGCACCGCCATTCAATATGATCATGGCTGATCATCCAAAATCAGTGCCCTGGTCTGGCTTTTCCCCCCTACCCCTTGATTCACTTAGCCCTAAGAGCTACATCTAACTCTGTCTTGAAAACACTCCACATTGTGGAAGGGCATGGCTGCTGAGAGGTCCTTGAGAATCTCACAACACAAGGTAGGTGCAACATGTGGAATGTTAACATGTGGAATTGCAGGACAAGTGCAGTGAGATCCAACTGTTACTTTATACGTCTTACCAACATAAATTTGGCAGCAATGGATCAAAGTGTTGTGGAGTTGCATTTGACCAATTGACTGGATTGCTCCTCCGCTTAGGGGAAATTTGATATTCAAGGTTTTAGTTCTCATGTGAATAAAAATCAAAAAGCTGCAGATGTTGGATATCTGAAACAAAACCAAACATTCACACAGCGGGTGGTGGGTGTATGGAATAAGCTGCCAGACGAGGTAGTTGAGGCTGGGACTATCCAAATGTTTAAGAAACACTTAGACAGGTACATGGATAGGTTTGGAGCGATATGGACCAAACGCAGGCAGGTAGGACGAGTGTAGCTGGGACATGTTGGCCCATGTGGGCAAGTTGGGCTGGAGGGCCTGTTTCCGCACTGTATCACTCTGTGACTCTATGCCCAACAGCTCAGTTGACATCTATGGACTGAAAAACAGAACTCATGTGTCATATCAAAACAGCCAAAGGGTTTTTGATTTGAAACATTAACTTTGTTTCTCTTTTCTACAGATGGTACCTCATCTGCTGAGTGTTTTCAACATTTTTTTTTTAAATTTACAATTCTCACCTCTATCTAGTGTACATGATGTTGGACATTGACATGAATTACCTGGCATTCGCATAATTGGGGAAATTAATCTTAATCTACAGTTTCTGGCTTCCAACCTATTACATGCTAGGAAAAATACAGTGGAAATGAGTGTGAGAAGTTGTAATTAACTCTTTGTCTAACCATGTTCCTTTTTTTAGACTGAGATTGATGTCCCTGTTTCCATTCCTTTAATATACATTCTATTTCTAATGTGTTTCCATCTTTGTTCTGGAATATTCTACTTTTGTGTGTTGATCTTCAGAGGATTCACTTTACATTATCAGCTAGTGTGCGGTCCTTCTTCTTTCGTGTACCTCAGTATACGTGATAATAATAAACTAAACTAAACCTAAATGAATATAGTCCCCAATATACATCAGGGATAAGATGCCAAACTTACTGTGGGTAATAAAACATGTTAATACCAGCAAGGCAATGATTATGACTATCGTGACAGACAGTCTCCTTTATAAGCCTCAGTGTGAACGTTTTAGCATGCATGCCACCAAACTATCCTTTCCCCTAATGTTCCTGATCCCAGCTCTGGCTGCAGTACTGACTATTAATATTTCACTAGATGCCAGACGATCAAATGCGATCTATCACGTGGAGTACAGGATTCACCAGCCACCACATGTGAGGGTGCTATATTTTCTAACATCCCTTGTAAGACATGACCAACCTTTTGAGTACCTGCACCTGCAGATAGTAAGTCAAGAGATAACATGGACAGTGCATTAATTCATAACCTTTGTCCTTTTCTTCCTTTGCTCAATCATATCGTTATAAGGAGCGGGGGGGGGGGGAGGTGTGATTGCAGTGAAAGAGCTAATTTATGTGTTACAACTTGATTGGGTAGTCAATGACAACCAGCGTTCACAATGAGTTCAAAGTGCATAAAATATCTGGGGTTGATCAATGTTGCCTGCTTTTGACGTTGTTTGCCTTTGACTGGGTTCTTTGACTTTAGGATCAGCAGTCAGGTCAGTTTATCAAACATACCGGTTACTGAAAGTGACATCCCAATATGTAACTGGCTGAGCATTTTTTACCTGTCTTTTTTTTACGCGTTACTGGGCTTCTGCAGCGACTTTTTAGAGTCAGCTAAAGGAGCCTGCAAGGTCAGTGAGGGAGAGCTGATTCCCAGTGGAGCATGGCACACTGCTATTAAAGAGTGAGTCACGGTTGAATGGATCACACTTCCAGACAGCATCATGTCTATTGTGAGTGCAGAGGAAAGACGAAAAGCCAAATGAGCAGTTCAACCTATCTAGATTTTTCTATTTCTAAAACTAAACAGAGACATGTACAAAATCATGAGAGGAATAGATTGGGTAGACGCACAGAGTCTCTTGCCTAGAGTAGAGGAATTGTGAACCATAGGGCATAGGTTTAAGATGAGAGGGGAAAGATTTAATAGGAATCTGAGGGGTAACTTTTTCAGATAGAGGGTGGTGTGTTTATGGAACGACCTGTTGGAGGAGGTAGTTGAGGGAGAAATGTTTATTGCAACATTTAAGAAACATTTGGACAGGTACATGGATAGAACGGGTTTAGAGAGATATGGGTCAAACACAGGCAGGTGGGACTAGTGTAGATGGGACATATTTGTCTGTGTGGGCAAGTTGGGCCCAAATGGTCTGTTTCCACATGCTATGACACAATCTTTCAAAATGTTGAGGTGCTTGTTTGGGGTGTGAAAATGTCAGATCACAATAGATATTTATTAAAAAATGTTAAGGAGAATTTATATAGTTAAGAGAGATGGAGCGTCTTGGATCTATTTTACCTACCCCCTTGTGTAAGAAGGAACTGCAGATGCTGGTTTATACTGAAGATAGACACAAAGTGCTGAAGCAAATCAGGCACCGTCTCTGAGAATGATCTGATAAAGGGTTCCGACCTAAATTGTCACTTATTCTTCTTCTACTGCTGAATTATTACACTTAGTGCCTATATTACCTACCACCTTCATAGGACATGAGCCATATTATTCTTTCAGAACAGCTATACTTAATTTGCTGATTGTATGTTTCTTTGTGACAATAGACATTAGACAATAGACAATAGGTTCAGGAGTAGGCCAGTCGGCCCTTCGAGCCAGCACTGCCATTCAATGTGATCATGGCTGATCGTGAATGGATGCTAACATTTCATATGTATGGAGGAGACAACTATAACCTTATAAAGCACCACTGTTTATCAGGAAAAGACCAGGGTTGGCAAAGACATTAGGCCTCCAATCCCAGCAATATCAGGCAAGTGTGGGAATGAGTGCATGGTAACTGAGGTATTGTGGGGTTGGATGCTCCATTCTGCATTCAAACAAGACATCAACATTTTGAATGATCTGGTTCAGTCAATCTCTGAGGAATGTGTTAGAATCAGTAGCAATGGATTAAAGTTCACGGTGAAGACCTAAGATGACAACTTTCTTCTTCTTAATAGAGACAATATTTACCTCTAAATCTGTTTGATGGATAAGAAGATGGATAAGACGAGAATTAAATCAGACACTAAGCCAGGGGTTCCCAACCTTTTTTCATCCCGTTTGCCCCAGGCAACTTTAATAGCACATAACAATGTTATTTCACTTATTTATGAACAACTAATGATGAACAGATGTACTGTGTACAAACTATGTACAAATCCAGAATCAACAAATTTACCCCAGGTTGGGAACTCTTGCTATTTTTATTTGTTATTTGTTATTTTCTGTTATTTTCAAGTGATTTAGAATTATTCAGATCCACGCAGCAACAAAACTGGCACCTCGCCCTAATGAATCCAAGCCAAACTTTAGCCACCCATTTGCAGTAATCCCACATCAATCTCATAGAGTTTGAAGAAGGGTCACTTATTCCTTTTCTCTAGAGATGCTGCCTGACCCACTAAGTTACTCCAGCATTTTTTTGTCTACCTTCGATATAAACCAGCAACTGTAGTTCCTTCCTATTCATTTATTATTCTCATTTAATTTTCATCTTATGAAGTGATTTCAATTCTGATCACAGTTGTAACATAGGAAAGACAGCGACTGACGTGCAGAGCAACCTACTGCACACAGGAACGTTGATTGCCATCAGATCATTTGTTTTATCAAAGCTCTTTTGCACCTAATTCATCCGCCTAACAGGTCAGATTGAGACTCAGTCAACAACGCTTTCCAAAAAAAAGGTAGTGTTACTGCAACATAATACCCCCTGTAACACTCCCTCATTTCTACTGTGAAGTGATGCTCAAGTCAATAGACTAAGACTTGAATGTATAACCTCCAGAGTTAGAGGCAGGAGAGCAACCTGCGAGCGCTCCACACATTTAGCCCCACAGGATGTAAATTAACTCTAACATTTTAAGTTAAAGTTCACCTACTAGGTAATTCCGCCACTTGGAAAACTGCAGTTTCCTAGCACTGCCAGTTTAAAGCTACCACTTCCCACGAGTGCGGCCCTTTCTAATGGAGTCTATAACTGAGAGAATCGCTGGAGGTAGCATTGTACAGAAGTCAAATCTGCTTTTAAGCCACCGTGAAATAAAACAATTATTGTTTGTAACAACTGGATAAGAGAATGGCTCTGTTGCAGTGCAGCTTGTCATGGTAATACTGGAGCGAGAATCAGTATGATTCTGTGATGTAAGCATGAGAGCAGATTAGGTAACTGACTTTAAAGCTGTGGCTCCCTCAAATTGTGCAACATCAAAATTGCTCCTCAGAAACACCAACATAATATTTTTTACACTTATTCTTAACTTAGAGAGTCATAGCGTCTCTACTTGCCGACACCGGCCAGCATGTCGCAGCTACACTAGTCACTAGCTACTAACTTGACCCTCAAATAAAAACGTAGGAAGAAGTATTGAATGAAATAATATCTTAAAGATAGCGGAGTCAGGGAATATGGGGAGAAGGCAGGAACTGGGTACTGATTGGGGATGATCAGCCATGATCACATTGAATGGCGGTGCTGGCTCGAAGGGCCAAATGGCCTACTCTTGCACCTATTGTCTATGGTCTGTTGTCTAAATAATGGATTTTTTTTTGTCCACAGGAAAGATGCAAAATGCTGGAGTAATTCAGTGGGTCAGGCAGCATCTCTGGATAACATGGCTGGGTGACATTTTGGGTCAGGACCCAGGTCTGAAGGTGGGTTCTGACCCGAAACATAATCTATCCATGTTCTCCAGGGATATTGCCTGACCCGCAGGGTTACATTTGTGTCTTTCCTTGGTAAACCAGCACCTGCAGTTCCTTGTTTCTCACATTTTATTTCCATGCACCATCTTGTATTCTTTCCATCATGGCTTCAAGAGAGTATGACCGTATAATGATTATGTTACTGTTAATAACTTAGCCTAGAATGAACAATCCAGAGACTGTAAGCACAAATCCTGACATGCCACGTTAGGCCATAAAACAGTGCAGCACATGTACAGGCCCTTGTTCTGTGCTCTCCTTGGTGTTAAAATTAACATCTTGAGAATGAATAAATTAAGCAGTAAAGCTGAACTCCTCTTTAGGATCCACCAGATGTTTTTTTTCTTCTTGGTGCTTGTGATCAGGTACAGTTGATCTCATTTGATGACTGTGACTAATTCACAGTGTCTTCTACAGACATCGGACTGACAATCTACCAATCACGAGCATTCATGAGTAATTTTGCCTGTTCACTCTGCTGCCCAGAGCTTATGTGAAAACTTTTGATACAATTTCTTCAAACTTTTCCAGTCAGTGAAAATAGTGATAATAACACGATGAAAGAATGTTTTAGTGCAATGCGTGTGCCTGATGCACACTGCTGGTGGATGAAAGAGCAGAAAGTGAGAGACTCAATGCTCAGTCACTTTAAACGACACCCATCCATATTCTCCAGAGATGCTGCCTGACCCTTTGATTTACCCCAGCACTTTGTGTCTATCAAAGAACCTTTAGGCATGCATCGGTATATGCGGCATTGCCTGAACTATAGGTATTCTTCCATCTTAAGTGATTTATTATTTGTGGACAAAGTTGCAGCATTTAGAGAATTCTTTAAAGAATCTTTAAAGATTAATGGGGTGGCACAGTGGCGAAGTGGTAGAATAGCTGCCTTACAGCACCAAAGACCCGGGTTTGATCCTATTTACAGGCCCTGTCTGTACTGAGTTTGTACATTCTCCCTGTGGCTACAGGTTTGCTGTAGTCTAAAGTCTAAACCTGCATTGTAGAACATCTGCTAAACTGAAGCAGGGCCTACAACCCAGTAATGGCCTGACAGTCGACAAAATGGATGTGCGCAGTATCTGGAATGTGTCTTCTTGTATTAGTTTATTTATCTGTAAACCGTAATTCCTGGTGTGGATGCTCATACAAGCCCACTTTGTAATATGAGGTTGGTGTACTCCTGTATTCAAATGTGTATGATAATGAATGAATCAACTGTAAAAACACTGAGGCAGCAAAATATCCTCATAGTGTGTTTCAATACCTCTCGGGTGGTTATGATAAAAATTAGCAATTAAGTAGTTCATTTTATGACCTCAAGATATCCGTTGTGCTTTACAGCTGGTTAAGTATTTTAGTGATATGGTCGTTGATAGAGTTGGCAGCCAGTTTGCTCACTGGAAGGATATAGCCCCTTCGGCCCTTTGCGCTGACCAGCGATCTCCGCACGTTAACGCACATCTCCACACACATTCGGGATAATTTTACACAAACGCCAAGCCAATTAACCTACATACATGTAAGTCTTTGGAGTGTGGAAGAAAATCGAAGATCTCGGTGAAAACCCACACGGTCATGAGGGGAATGTACAAACAGCGGCCAATGTCGGGATCAATGCCGGGTCTCCGACACTGCAAGCGACAACTGCAACAACTCTACGGCTGCGCCGCCGTGCCAACACTTGTGAAGAAGAATATTTAATCTTCTTTGATGAGAGGCAATTATGCACTTTTACTCAATGGAAAATATTTTAAGTGGCATCACCTGATTTATTTTACAGTTATACCTGCCGTATGAATAGTAAAATTGTTGAATGAATAGTTAAGCCTCTGTGCTTTATTAAAGTTTGTGATGCAGTAATTAAATATTCAATAGAATACTTTTTATCATTGTGCCACCAAGTGCATTTACTTACCCTATCACTGTTAAGGGCCTGTCCCACTAACGCGACTTTACAGCGACTGTCTTCGACCTTCAAGCTCGAGGGCACTCGCCTCGAAAACCTCGAGCTGGATTGACCGTCAACGATGAAACCGCGATACAAATCTACCAATTCTGCGCACACACAAAAACACATCGCAAAGGCGGGGGCCAGGGAAAGAGGGGGAGCGCAGTCTGAAATTCACACCCGCGATGAACAGGAAGGTAAAAGACGGCTGGCACAGTTATGATAAGTCCTTTAGAGAGCGCGGGGGGGGGGGGGGGGAGAGAGAAGGGGAGAGAAGGGGGGAGAAGAGGGGAGAAGGGGGGGGGGAGAGAAGGAGTGGAGACACTTTTAAGAAGCCAGAAAACTTTTAATAAAGTTTAGCGGGCATTTAACATTATCGGTCGGTTTACTTTTTTTTCTCAACGAGCTTTACCTTCGATTACCCTCGATTGCCTTGGACTACCTATGATAGCATTAGGACCTACTACGACCTGCCTCGACTAAACCTACGAGTAAAAAAATATTGATTTTTTTTCCATGGGGACCTTTTTTTACTCGCGGGCATTTTTCAACATACGCAGGGACTAATCTTGAGCATGAAGGAGAGTTACAAAGACCTCCTAGGATCTCGTGTCGACCATGCTGCGAGTATGAGTCGAGGGCAATCTAAACTCGCAAATTACGTCACTGCAGTGGGACAGGCCCTTTAGCCTGTCTGCACACGAACATGCACACAAACATGTTTGCATTAATGATTGATCGACCACGAATTTATGATTGCTGCTTTTGCAGAGGTGGAAGATTTTGCTTCCAGAGTTCCAACATTCATGGATTTATCATGGAATCTGTTGCATCAGCTTTAAGGTCACAGTAGGCCACATATCAACAAGAATTATGAATTTGTTTGTGTCTTTTGGGTGAGGATCTTGGGGAAATAAGTGCCAAAGCTTCTGACAAATGACTCACCATTCCCCACAAGCTGCATTGTGGATTAACCTCTCACCGAGGATCAAGACAGTGCAGCAGTTAGTCTGAACATAACAATGTAGTCAACAACAAAGCAATGAGCCAAAAAAGTAGAGGATGATTTAAAATAGTTATTTAAACAAAATGTAAATTATAGACACAAAATGCTGGCGAAACTCAGCGGGACACGCAACATCTCTAGATAGAAGGAATGAGTGACGTTTTAGATGGATGAAGGGTCTCGACCGGAAACGTCACCCATTCCTTCTGTCCAGAGATGCTGCCTGTCCCACTGAGTTACTCCAGCATTTTGTGTCTATCTTCAGTGTAAACCAGCATCTACAGTTCCTTCCTGCGGAAAGTGTAAATTATGTTTCACTTTAACCATCTAGTTCATATGCAAATAATATAGTGCATTAGGTTGAATTGTTACATTCCTGATTTCAATGGCACAATATTTAAACTGAAGAACAAAATGAGTGAGACTACGGAGGTATAAATTCTTCTGAACATTAATGTTAGTCTCAAGTTAAATTGCATTTGTTCATCTGGCTATAACACGTTAATGGATATGGTTAATGCATTAATTCTGTGGCAAGAATCACAAGATACGGCGAATGGTGTTTAATGATGTATGTAAATTATTCACACACCACATAGCAAATGTAAATTATGTTGGATTAAACTGGATATATCAGAGTTTGTTAAAAATTAAGCAGAGGATTAATGAATGACATCACGTACAAAATGCACAACTTTGCGCTTGGATGCAGAAGATTTCAGTCATTAAGTTCACCTGAATAAAAGCAACTAGTACGTGACCATATTAAGTACAAAATCACATTCAAAGGTTACTGGTGAAATAGTACAGCTTAGAGCATAAACATTGATTCCAATTTAACAATTTATAAAGCAGCTTTGTGTCAAACAGGCCTCCTGTTCTTCTTTTGTGGAAGGGTCCCAACTCGAAATATCATCTGTCCATTCCCCCCGCAGATGCTGCCTGACCCACTGAGGTGCTCCTTCCCTTCCTATTTATGTTCAAGACTCCACAGTCCCTTATATCTCCACATCTTCTTCCAATTTTTATTCTCCTCTTCTTGGGTAATGATTTGTACAAAGCTGCAGTGTATTTGTTTAGGAAGAAACTGCAGGTGCTGGCTTACACTGAAGATAGACACAAGATGCTGGAGTAACTCAATGGGACAGGCAGCATCTCTGGAGAGAAGGAATGAGTAACGTTTTGGGTCGAGACCCTTCTTCAGCTCAGTCTGATTCAGCTCAGTCTGAAGAAGGGTCACGACCTGAAATGTCACCCATTCCTTCTCTCCAGAGATGCTGCCTGTCCCGTGAGTTACTCCAGCATTTGGTGTCTATCTACAGTGCATTGGTCATTGGAATATCTCACTAATGCTTGTTACACATACAAGCCTAGACATTGAAAGTTATTTGGCAATGGGATTGCCACTGAGAACTTTATCCGATGCTAGTTCATATGCGCATTGCAACATCAACCAACAGAAATCATGTTGTGCTTTTCCCTTCTTAGGCATGTAGCATGATTTTTGAAGTGTGGCCACCAGCACCTAGGTAATTGATTTTGAATAAACCAGGCATCCAACATGAGTCCTCTTGGATCTGTGCACATTTGTTCCATTTTACTTGATGTACAAACAAAAACAAAATGTTCATCACTGAAATTGTCAAATTATTTTAAAAAATGTCTTCACTCGCTGAGTTACTCCAGCATTTTGTGTCTACCATTCCCTGTGAATTCTCCCTGTAAACACATCAATTCCTCCCAGATTGTACCATTCATCTAAAGATTTCTCGTGGCGAATTAACCCACCACACCTCAAGTCTTTGGAGTGTGGGAAGAAATAGATGTTCCTGGAGAAAACTGCCATGGTCACAGGGAGAATGTGCTATCCGCTGGAGTTCAACATTGAACTAGTCATTGGAAGTGTGAGGCGGCAGGTCTCCTGCCTTAACCAAAACGGGATTGACAGCATTCCATGGCTAAGGAGGCAAAATATTCTTAAGTTCGCCCATTGAGTGAATGATCTGACAATATACATTGTTAAAATCTAAAAACGATAAAGATAATGAACTTGAAACCAGTTCATCCAGTAGAGATAGAGTTATCCGGCACAACTGTATAAAACCTGGCTGATCCAACAAATGCCGACCAATTTTTATTACTAAGTGAGTCCCATTTACCTCTATTTGGCCCACATCCCTCTAATCCTTCCCATCCCAGTATGTATTTAAATGTACTTTTAATTTCACTATTGTACCTGCTTCTACAGCTTCCTTTGGCAATGGGCAGCTGGAAACATCAGCTTCCATGCCCATATTTACACCATCAAATTTTGCTTTTCATTGGCTTCAAGTGTAAGGTGTATCGTATTTTTATATTTCATTACAGTTGAGTAGGAGACTATTTGGACCTTCATCTCAATGCTGGCTCTCTGAACTATCCCATCAATTCAATTCCCCTCACTTATTTGCCTACGTCCTATTCTTCCTCACATGCATATCAACTCTCCTTTGATTCCTCCCTCTAATTAGGGTGTAGGGAATCTACCCACCAACCAACATGATCTTGGGATGAGGAAAGGAACTTGAATGATTCATAACAATATCAAACAAGATCCGAGGAATAAAAAGCGTGCGGAATGAGCATTTGTCGGCACTGGGCCTGTACTTGCTGGAGTTTAGAAGACTGGCGGGGGACCTCATTGAAACATACAGAATAGTGAAAGGCTTCGATAGAGTAGATGTGGAGAGGGTGTTTCCACTTGTGGGAAAGTCCAGGACTAGAAGTCATAGCCTCAGAATTAAAGGATGTTGTTTTAGGAAGGAGATGAGGAGAAGTTTACTTGGTCAGAGGGTGGTGAATCTGTGGAGTTCTGCCACAGAAGGCTGTGGAGGCAGTCAGTGGATATTTTTAAGGCAGAAATAGATAGATTCTTGATTAGTGTAGGTGTCAGAGGTTATGGGGAGAAGGTAGGGGAATGGGGTTAGGAGGGACAGATAGAACAGCAATGATCGAATGGAGTAACTTAATGGGCCGAATGGCCTAATTCTACTCCTATCACTTATGACCATATGAAAATGGGTGGCTGGAAGAGTGAGATTGCAGCTCTACATGCTGGCACAGTGACTGGAGTGCTGCTGTAAGATTCAGACGTTAGTCTATCCTGGTGAATTTCCCATGAGATGAGTTAGATGAAAGTGTGTGCAACAAATCAGAAGACTGACTGACGAGATTTTCAATCCAAACCAAATCAACAAGATAAGGTAAAGGGCAGATTAGATTGGATAAAGGGCTGCAAATGCATTGAATGAATAAATTATGAATCACAGTGAAGTTCCCTAGATTTTAGCAGACCATGCAGTCGCAAGTGCGCAACCACGAAGAGGCTTTTCCTGTGGACTCGCTGCATGTTAGAATCGTAGAATCATAGAATCATAGAATCATACAAAAGAGGTTTTGTGATTCTATGATTCTAACATGTAGTGAGTCCACAGAAGTCCATCACAATAACATACACCTCAGCCTTCACATTTCACAGATGTATTAATTGCACTTGGGAGCAAGGAGAGTTTAAATCCTCCTAGCTGGAGGCCTGTACCAGTGGCTAAATCAGAAAGATTGGAATTCTTCTGACAATGGATTCTGTAAAGACGTCGGTCCAGGACAGCAGTTTTCCATGTAATTGTAACCATGTGAGCTCAACACACACCTTAATCCATGACCCCACCGTCTCTCTCACATACCCACACGCATGCACACTGAGCTGTCAATTGACAATACTGTCGCAACAGAGTCTCCCTGGGAGATTACTGCAGAATAATTGGATGTTAAATCTATGCTTGTGGAGGTGCAAATCATTTGAAAATTGCTCCCGTGACCAGAAGCCATGAAGTCACTATTCATTCAGTGAGTTGGTAACAAAGGAGGTCCCATGCCTCGTTTTAATTGACTGCAGTGTTACATTTTAGTTGAAATAACATGGCACTAAACAAGAGCTGATCTTTGATTACTCGTTATATCTGCGGTATTTTGGTGTGCAATAGGCAAGTTGGTTTGGGTTGTGGAAAACAAGTGGTTGATCCACCATCAAAGTTCATCGTAAAATTTTACTTGATCCAGGTAGAATTCCTCAATCAAACATGCTGTATATGTTACGAGAGGCCACTGCTAGGAGTATTTCAGGAACGATTGTCTTCTTCAGGGATGACAAGAATGTCATGTGATGAGAAGATAGATTATGGAGTCATAGAGTGATACAGGCCCTTCGGCCCAACTTGCCCACACCGGCCGAAATTTCCCAGCTACACTAATCCCATCTGCCCATGTTTGTTCCATGTCCCTCCAAACCTGTCCTATCCATGTACCTCTCTAACTGTTTCTTAAAGGTTGGGATACTGCCTCCTCTGGCGGCTTGTTTCATACACCCCCGCCCTCTTTGTGTGAAAAGGTTACCCCTCAGATTTCTGGTAAATCTTTTCCCCTTCACCTTAAACCTATGTCCTCTTGTCCTTGATTTACCTACTTTGGGCAAGAGACTCTGTGCATCTACCCGATCTATTCCTATCATGATTTTATACACTTCTATAAGATCACCCCTCATTGCAAGATTGCAAGATGTAGAAGTTGGGTTTGCTAAAATATTTTTGATTTAGCATTGAGGGGAGAGGACCTTTGTAAAATGTTATTTCACTTGCAACAAAAATGTAGAATATGACAGTTTTCTGGAATTTCTTTTCTTTTGATAAATTCATTTATTTTTCCTTTGATAAATTATCTATTTCTCCCTATATGATCTTAATCATAACATACTGGCAGAGTGTTTAAATAGGAATGGCCTCAAACATTCATACAAATGGAAACATCAGGCATGGCTGAGCTTCCTCCTTTTAGCTTGGATAGAGAAGTTTTAAGTTTTTTTTGAGACTATAAATATTTTGGCACATTTGGGTCGGCACAATGGCACAGCGATAAAGTAGCTGCCTTACAGAGCCAGAGACCCGGGTTCGATCCTGACTAGGGATGTTGGCTGTACGTTCTCCCTGTGACCACGTGGGTTTTCTCCGGGTGCTTGGGTTTCCCCCCAAAAGCCAAAGACGTGCAAGTTTGAAGGTTAATTGGCTTTGGTAAATTGTCCACAGTGCGTAGGATATAACTAATGTACAGACAATTGCTGGTCAGCGTGTTCTTGGTGGGCCAAATGGCCTGTTTCCATGCTGTATCTATAAACCAAAGTAAAAAATCATTGACACATTGAGGGAGGAACATAGTATCTACTCTTGTCCCATCAGATGAAGTCATGACCCAAAATATCGACTGTCCATTTACCTCTACAGATGCTGCCTGACCCATTGTGTTCTTCCAGCTGCTCTTCCTATTTTTGCTCCAAATTAGTAGCTTAGCTATTGGCAAGTGAACTTACATCTATCATGGAGCTGTCATGGTGTGGTGATGATTGTGAAAATTCAGTGCGGCACGGTGGCGCAGTGGTAGAGTTGCTGCCTTACAGTGCCAGAGACAAGGGTTCGATCCTGATTACAGGTGCTGTCTGTATGAAGTTTGTACATTCTCCCTGTTTTCTCCAGGTGCTCCAGTTTTCTTCCTCGCTCTAAAGACGTAAAGGTTTGCAGTTAATTGGCTTTGGTAAAAATTGTAAATTGTTGCTAGTGTGTAGGATAGTGTTAGTGTACGGGGATCACTGGTTGGCGTGGACTCTTTGGGTCGAATAGCCTGTTTCCTCTCTAAACAGAACTAAAAACAAAACTTCAGTTGCATGAAGTACAATGTGTAAATGGCACTGGTGTTAGGGTTATCGTCTAGCTTCCCAATGACAGGGACTTCAACACTAATAAGTACAAATCCTTCAAAGTGTGCAAAATGATTTACTTTCAAGATTTACACATTCAAAAATAAATGCAAATGGGTTTTGTCAACAGAAGGAGTATCAATTTTGAGTAGCTATTCAGATCAGTTACTCCTTCTGAGTTAGCCCATTTATCATCCGTTGCTCTGCAGTACCGACTGAATGCTATAAACAGGGGAGGAAAATAAAATTAGAATTTGAGTTAGATTTTTGTTTGTCAGCACGAACAGTTCCAGTTCTACACCTGTCAATGCATCTCAGTTCCTTAATCTTGTGTGTGCCTGTCACACTGCAGATATAGAACATAGAACATAGAAACATAAAAACATAGAAAATAGGTGCAGGAGTAGGCTATTCGGCCCTTCGAGCCAGCACCGCCATTCATGGGTGATCATCAGTACACCATTCCTATTTTTCCCCATATCCCTTGATTCCTTTAGCCCTAAGAGCTAAATCTAACCTGCTCTTGAAAACATCCAGTGAATTGGCCTCCACTGCCTTCTGTGGCAGAGAAGTGGCTTACCCCTCATTCTTAAACTGTGACCCCCTGGTTCTGGAATCCCCCAACATCGGGAACATTTTTCCTGCATCTAGCCTGTCCAATCCCTTAAGAATTCAGGTAATAATCTGCCTTCTTGTTCTTATGGAATTGTGCACCACAGGAACGGGCCATTTGGCCCACAATTTTGTGGTGAAGATGATGTCAAGATAATCTATTCTCAACTGCCTGCACATGAACTATATCCCTCCATTCTCTGTATATCCATGTGCCTATATAAAAGTTTCTTAAATGCCATTGTAGCATCTGCCTCTGCCACCACCCTGGCAGCATTGTCCAGGCACACACCACTCTTTGTGTGCTCTACGTTAAACTTTGCCCCTTTCACTTTCAAGCTATACCCTCTTTGACATTTTATTCATGGGACTGTCTACCCTATCTATGCCTCTCACAATTTTATATTCTTCTATCAGGTCTCCCTTCAACCTCCGGCATCCAGCGAAAGCAGTCCCATTCTGTCCAACCTCTCCTTGTATCTAGTACTAGATATCATGCTTCTTACTGTTAAAGTATGAAAAAAAGCCTGTTGTTAACAACTGGTTGATTTTCAATAAGAGTTTCGCAAGTGTCTGCAAATCTCTGCCACCTGCAGGAATTAACCTTCAATCGATTCAGCCTTTAGCCTTTGAAACTTAAAAGTCCTGAAGCACGCAGCATTGGAGTAAGGTCTTGTGCAATTCTAAAGGGCCTGTCCCACTTGGGCGACATTTTAGGCGACAGCCTAAAACGAGGTTGTCGCATCGTGGTCGGGTCGTGATGCGTGGTGACCCAAGTAGTGACGTGCGGTAACGCGCGATGTCTCCCTGCCGTCCCAGTGGTTTGGAATGTTCAAAATCCTTGCGCAACATCTGCGTGTCTTATCATGTCGTGCGCCCTTTCGCACGATGAAGTAAGGGTGACGTGTGGTGACGCATGGTGATGCACGGTCATTGCCTATGCTAATTTATTTTGCATCACCGTGCATCACCACGCATCACTGTACTTTGTCGTGTGTCATGATGCGTCAAGATGCGTCGCTGCACGTCCCCTTTTATAGAGAAACTGGTCAATCAAATGACGTCACGCGCTTCAGATGACGCAACTCGTATCTTTCCATATCGTGTCACAGTTGGACGTACATTGACGCCACTTGACGGCTGTGACATCACAGGCGCTGCCCTATGCTGCCATATGCTGTCGCATGCTGTTCTATGGTGACGCACGGTGACGCGTGCCCTGTCTCATGGTAACACGTGGAAACTGGTGACGCAGAGTGACGTATATTGACGCATCCTGTCGTACTACTGGATGATTTTCAGGCGACATCGGGCGTCTGACACCGTCGTCGCCCATAAAATTGCAAAGTGAGACAGGCCCTAAAATGTCCATCTTTGTTTTGTCTTACCTATTGTGATCAATGTTGCAGGAGTTCACTAGTATTGAATGAATTATATGTATTTAAAAAACTATTCTTAAAATCGCTATTTGAATCCGTCTAGGCCGCGAATAAATCCTAATTACAATGTCAACCACGACCTTCCACACCATGTTTCAGGCACCTACCACCCTCTGTGTAAAAAAACTTGTTCAGCACATCTCCTTTAAACTATGCCCCTCTCACCGTAAAGCTATGCTGTCTAGTATCTGATTTTTCCATCTTGTAAACGTGGTTTCGACTGTCTCCGTTATCTATGCCTATCATAACTTTATAAACTTCCATTAGATCTCCCCGCAGCCTCTGGTATTCCAGGGAAAACAATACAAGCCTGTCCAACCTTTCCTGTAGCATATATTGCCTATTCTAGGCATCATTTTGGTGAACCTCATCTGCACCCTTTCCAAAAGTTCCACATCTTTCCAGTAATGGGGAGTCTAGACCTGCATTCTAACCAAAGTCCAAAAAAGCTGTATCATGACTTCCTGACATTTATACTCAATACCCCGACCTACGAAGGCAAGCATACCACATGCCTTCTATACCACTCTATCTATTTGTGTTGCCACTTTCAGGGAGTTATGGACTTGGTCTCCAAAATCCTCTCCCTGAAGAAGGGTCTCGACCTAAAATGTCACCCATTCCTTCTCCCCAGAGATGCTGCCTGTCTATTGAGTTGCTACTCCAGCTTTTTTGTCTATTTTCCCTCGGTATATCAATGCCGTTAAGGGTCATGCCATCAATTGTATACTTTCCCCTTACATTTGACTTCCCAAAGTCCAACACCTCACATTTGCTCGGATTAAACTCCATCTGTTATTTTTCTACTCATTTCTGTAGTTGATCTACATCCTGCCTTCCTCACAGTCTGCAACCCTAGCAATCTTGGTATCATCTGCAAAATTACTACTTAACGTTTACATATATTTTTAATATATGTATGAGGTCATAGCCTCAGAATTAAAGGGTGCTCTTTTAGAAAGGAGGTGAGGAGGAACTTCTTTAGTCAGAGGGTACTTATTCTGTGGAACTCATTGCCACAGAAGGCCAAGTCAGTGAATATGTTTGAGGCAGATATAGACAAATTCTTGATTAGAATGGGATCAAGGGTTTTGGGGAAAAGGCAGGAAAATGGGATTAGGAGGCAGAGATCAGCCATGATTAAATGGCGGAGTAGACTTGAATGGCCTAACTCTAGTCCTATAACTTGTGAACTTGAGAATATTGTTCAGGTGATTTGGGCAAGCAATGCTTTCTTATCTAGAGATTAGCAAGTTGAATTAACCGTTGTGCAATCTTTGGCATACGCTGCATTTCTGACCTGACTAATGAAACATATGATGGTAGGTTCTAAGAGATTTGCCAGACGGACTCCTGCAGCAATGTCCTGTAATGAGGATGAAAAGATTCCTTCCGACAATGCTCTTTGTGCTGGATATCACACTACCCTCTGCGAAGTTCCCCAAGCCCCATCAAGCAGATTCATTAAGGATCGGGTGTCCCACGATAAATGTTATGTAGACAGGAGACACCAAACTCACTTAAGTAACAACAGACATTCAGCTTACATGCACAACTCCTATTAGAAATGCTGCATTATGACCAAACATGGTTGACTCTTCAAATGTTAATTGTGAGGACACTACACCCTTCTCCTATCTGCACCCTCAACAACCACGCACCCCAACTATAATTATCTTAATTTGCCCATAGAAATTTCCCAGAAAGGTGTTAGCGTTTGAGGAACCAAGTAAGTGAAAGAACTTGACAGGTTTAAGCATTGGACAGGTTGTGTCCCCTATTCTCCTGATACTGTAATTACTCTACAGTTAACAGCTCTTTGGAGACAAGCTATCTCAATATAAATTGGGTTTTGTTGGCAACCAGACACAGCTCTAACAGCTCATCCATATCTGGCAGATTTCCAAATAAGTGTGTCGGGACAAGGGCTATTTGTTTCTGCTTTGTAACCAAATACCACAAGGTGATATGCCGCACTTACTAATAAGTATAAATAGACAATCATTTCCTAACAGACTGATTGACCCACTTGTTACTCAGCCTTGTAGTCTATTAAATAAAATAACAAACACAGCAGTTTGAATTTAGCCTGTCCTTATTGTTTTTATTATTTGCAGTTTCTTTGAGCTTGAGTTTGTCAAAATGTATCAGAAAGCATGCAGTGAGCAGTCCTTCACAAATCTTCAAGTATTTATTCTGTTCTGGGACTTGAAAACGGAAACTATTTCCTTTTCTTCTAACCTTGCCCTTTAGTTTAGTTTATTATTGCCACATGTACTGAGGTACAGTGAAAAGCTTTTTGCTGCGTGCTAACCAGTCAGTGGAGAGGCAATGCATGATTACAATTGAGCCATCCACAATGTACACATACATGATGAAGGGAATAACGTTTCTTGGCCAGTCTGCCGGTGATAGACGGAAAAAGCTGGAGTAATTCAGCGGGACAGGCAGTCCTTCTGGAGAGAAAGAATGGGTGATGTTTCCGGTCGAGACCCTTCTTCTGAGACAAGCTATCTCAATATAAATTGGGTTTTGTTGGCAACCAGACACAGCTCTAATAGCTCGTCCATATCTGGCAGATTTCCAAATAAGTGTTTCGGGACAAGGGCTATTTGTTTCTTCTGAAGAAGGGTATCGACCCGAAACGTCACCCGATGCTGCCTGTCCCGCAGAGTTACTCCACCTTTCTGTGTCTATCTTCAGTTTAAACCAGCATCTGCAGTTGCTTCCTACGCATTCAATCTGCCGTTGACCTCATCTTTTCTCCTCATCGTTTCAGATTTCTCTGCCTGTGTAGCTCCTTCCAACAGATTTCCCCAAAGACTGTAATGCTGGTAGGGGTGGAGGACAAGTAGTGCTGAATTGCCTCTTCTTCTACACCCTTCCCAATTCTCTCTAAACTATCAGTGGATTCATGGCTGTTACACCATTGACCTCCATGATGTTTCCTGAGGAGGATGTTTTGCTGCAGGTCTTTCCAAGGCAGGGTTCTGTTCCTGGGAGCTCTTTGTAACCTGGATCATCAGCAAGTTGGAAATGCGACTGACCAGTCATATATTTAGTTAAGTTTAGTTTAGTTTAGAGAAACAGTGTGGAAACAGGCCGTTCATCCCACCGGCCCCACGCTGCCTCACAACCACCCTTGCACTAGTTCTATCCTACACACTAGGGAATATTTACAGAAGTCAATTAATCAATAAACCTGCATGTATTTGTAATGTGGGTGGAAGCCGGAGCACCCAGAGAAAACCCACGTGGTCAAAGGTTTCAAAGGTCAAAGGTTTCAAAGGTCAAAGGGTTCAAAGGTATTTTATTGTCACGTGTACCAATTAAGGTACAATGATGTTCGTATTACCATCCAGCCATACTAAAAAAACAACAAACACAACTACATACTACATCTTCCTCTTTATTCTCCCCCGATCGGGGCAGTCGAATGATCCGCAGGATAATCGATCAGGGCGATCGAAGCCCCTCCGTCCGTGCCATCGAAGCTCCCGCATCGGGGTGTTCAAACCTCCTGCGGTTTGGAGCTCCCGATTTCGGTCTCTAACCAGAGACCGTGAGCTTCACGATGGTAAGTCTGCAGGCTCCCGTGTTCGGAGCTCCAAGGTTGGTCCCTGACAGGGATCGTGAGCTATGCGATGGTAAGTCCGCAGGCTCCCGATGTCGATCTCCAGCAGAGGCTGCAAGCTCCTTGATGTTTGGCCTCAGTGCGGACGGACATACGATACTGAAAAAATAATCACATCTTCGTCGAGTTAAGAAATGTAAAAAAAAGTTTCCCTAACCCACCCCACCACCTGCCCCCCCCCCCCCATAAAACAAGCTAAAGAGCTCTAAAATATACATTTAACACATACTAAAAAAACAACAGAGAAGGATGGGACAGACAGACTGTTGGCGAGACAGCCATTGCAGGCACCACCTGCTGGTTGAACAGGGAGAACGCGCAAACTCCATATAGACAGCACCCATAGGACATCCGGTGGCGCTGTTGCTAGTTGCCTCTGCCTTCAGTCCGGTATCTTTTTGTTTTTTTGCTATGTTTGAAGACGTTTTTTGTGTTTTTTTTAATGTCTTTAAGTGAGGGGAAGAGGGTAAATTGAACAATTTCTTTTCTTCGGTATTCACCAAGGAGAAGGATAATGAATTATGTGAGGTAAGGGAAACTAGTAGAGTAGCTATGGATACTATGAGTTTCAAAGTAAAAGAAGTACTGGCACTTTTGAAAAATATAAAAGTGGATAAGTCTCCAGGTCCTGACAGGATATTCCCTAGGACATTGAGGGAAGTTAGTGTAGAAATAGCCAGGGCTATGACAGAAATATTTCAAATGTCATTAGAAACGGGAATAGTCCCCGAGGATTGGCGTACTGCGCATGTTGTTCCATTGTTTAAAAAGGGCTCTAAAAGTAAACCTAGCAATTATAGACCGGTTAGTTTGACTTCAGTGGTGGGCAAATTAATGGAAAAGATACTTAGAGATAATATATATAAGTATCTGGATAAAGAGGGTCTAATTAGGAACAGTCAACATGGATTTATGCCTGGAAGGTCATGTTTGACTAATCTTCTTGAATTTTTTGAAGAGGTTACTAGGGAAATTGACGAGGGTAAAGCAGTGGATGTTGTCTATATGGACTTCAGTAAGGCCTTTGACAAGGTTCCTCATGGAAGGTTGGTTAAGAAGGTTCAACTGTTGGGATTAAATGCAGGAATAGCAAGATGGATTCAACAGTGGCTGAATGGGAGAAGCCAGAGAGTAATGGTGGATGGCTGTTTGTCGGGTTGGAGGCAGGTGACTAGTGGGGTGCCTCAGGGATCTGTGTTGGGTCCTTTGTTGTTTGTCATGTACATCAATGATCTGGATGAAGGGGTGGTAAATTGGATTAGTAAGTATGCAGATGATACCAAGATAGGGGGTTTTGTGGATAATGAAGAGGATTTCCAAAGTACAGAGTGATTTAGGCCAGTTGGAAAAATGGGCTGAAAGATGGCAGATGGAGTTTAATGCTGATAAATGTGAGGTGCTACACCTTGGCAGGACAAATCAAAATAGGACGTACATGGTAAACGGTAGGGAATTGAAGAATACAGTTGAACAGAGGGATCTGGGAATAACCGTGCATAGTTCCTTGAAGGTGGAATCTCATATAGATAGGGTGGTAAAGAAAGCTTTTGGTATGCTAGCCTTTATAAATCAGAGCATTGAGTATAGAAGCTGGGATGTAATGTTAAAATTGTACAAGGCGTTGGTGAGACCAAATCTGGAGTATGGTGTGCAGTTTTGGTCACCCAATTATAGGAAGGATGTCAACAAAATAGAGAGGGTACAGAGGAGATTTACTAGAATGTTGCCTGGGTTTCAACAGCTAAGTTACAGAGATAGGTTAAATAAGTTAGGTCTTTATTCTCTGGAGCGCAGAAGGTTAAGGGGGGACTTGATAGAGGTCTTTAAAATGATGAGAGGGATAGACAGAGTTAATGTGGACAAGCTTTTCCCTTTGAGAATAGGGAAGATTCAAACACGAGGACATGACTTTAGAATTAAGGGACAGAGGTTTAGGGGTAACATGAGGGGGAACTTCTTTACTCAGAGAGTGGTAGCGGTGTGGAATGAGCTTCCAGTGGAAGTGGTGGCGGCAGGTTCGTTGGTATCATTTAAAAATAAATTGGATAGGCATATGGATGAGAAGGGTATGGAGGGTTATGGTATGAGTGCAGGCAGGTGGGACTAAGAGAAAAAAGTTGTTCGGCACGGACTTGAAGGGCCGAGATGGCCTGTTTCCGTGCTGTAATTGTTATATGGTTATATGGTTATATGGTACGGTAAGGAGGATACCGTCCTCCAGTCGCTTACTGGAGAGAATGCGACTATTATTCGAGTCGCGTCCTTGCCCCCCTCCCCCCCCCCCCCCCCCCGCGGCCTACCTACTGGATTGGTGCGGCCTTTCCTACCGGGATAGACCAGAGCTCCAGCAGCAGCGGCGCAGCGTTGGAAACATCGAGGGGCAGGCGATGCCTCACCGGGGATCGCCGTTTGGAGCTCCGGGGTGCTGGGCCTGCTGCACCGACATCGCGGAGCTGTGGTTCGCGGAGCTCCCAACGCCGGGCGGAATTGCAGGAGCTCCGCCCGGCTCGGCCTGTGGACTTTGGGAGCCGTGGACTCCGGTGGGAGGTGGCTGATCTGGAGGTCCGGGCCGCTGAGGATGTTCTTCGTCGGATTCCATCGTTCCCAGCAAGAGGGCCTGCGGGTGCTCGGGAGGCCCCGTTCATGGGTGAACATCTGGTAAGATCGGCAGGGAGGCTGGCTGGACTATGGTACCTTCCTTAACTCTGGTGGCGCTATGGGGTTATGTTGTGTGTGGACTTCTGTGTTTGTGCTTTAAAAAAAAAATGTTTATTTATTTATTATTTACTTTTATGTTACTGACTGTAAGGAAAATCCATTTTGCTGTCTCTAAAATGAGATAATGACAATAAATTGAATACAATACATGGTCAGGATGGAACGCATATATATATATATATATACTGTATACATATATATATGCAGCCAATGACCCTTCAACAAACCTTTTGCCTGAGTTTAGGTTGAGACTTTAAGCCATTCAATATACAGCGCAGTGTTGGCACATTGATCTTATCTTTACTCGATCTGGCTAGTGTCTGTACCCATCGACCCATTCAGGCTGCTCTGAAATCTGCCCTAAAACAGTTCAGGTTAGCATTGAGTAGAATGTTGCAGGTAAGTAAACCTGAAACACACTTACTTGCAAAAACAATTTGCAAACATCCAAGGTATTTTAAGTGACGGACCTGTTTTCTTATATTCATTTTTTAAACCCACATAATCGTAATTAATATGTAATAAATTGGACAATGAAAATAGCTGAAAGTGGTTGAAACATTCCAATTGGCGGGTTAGCTAGTTAACCTTGAACATTTTGGTTAATTGCTTTTAAAAAGACTGCAGCTGACATCATAATACAACCTGATTAGCCAGAAGTAGTCAAAAGTCTCTTTTTAATTCCTTTCAAATATATTTCTCGTGGTTACTAAGTAGCTCAGATTTAAATGCCGTGACCAATATATTCCATTACACTAAGAAATTTCCCATTGTATCGGAGTTCTTTAGGATATGAAGCCACCACATGAGATGACCTTGCAGCTTTTATACTGGTACAGGATGTCAATGTTGACCTCTTGCCCTTGAGCAGTAATGTATCTTCCTTCTGGCTTCATACTGTAACACTGTTGTGGATTGCTCCTTCATGTTTTCCTTTGCAAGCAATTTTATCTGTGACTCATCCACTTTATAAACTTTTCTTGACTAAAAAGAGAAAGTTGGTTGGGAATCAATTCTAAGCACATTGGTCCATGGTCCAATATCTAGAGACCTAAATTTCCCCCGAACAACCTCCCCTCCAAAAAAAAGATATCTGGTGAATTTAAATTGAAGTATTAAGACAGAATCATAATCTGGCTATGTAACTACCAATTTTGTTGAAAATAATCTGAGTTAATTAGGGGGGGGTTGTGGAGGTGTGGGGGTTTTGTGGGGGCGGGGGGATTGTAGGGGCAGGGGGGTGTTGTGGGGGGGGGGTTGTGGGGGTGGGTTTGTGGGTGGGGGGATTGTGGGGACAGGGTGGGGTTGTGGGGGAGGTGGGAGAGGTTGGGGAGGGGTTGTCTGGGAGGGGGTTGTGTGGGAGGGGGGTGTGGGGCCACGAGCTGTGTGGGTGGCAGGGTGTGTGTGGGGGGATGTATGTGTGTGTGGTTATGGGGGGACGTTTGTGGGGGCGGGGAGGTGTTGTGGGAGGGTATGTGTGTGTGTGGAGTGGTGTGTGTGGGCAGGGGAGCTTGTGGGGGGGAGGGGTGTGTGGGCGGGGGGGAATGAGCTCAGAGAAAAGACGGGGGAAGAGCCATGGGGGAGAGGGGGGCATCACGGGGAAGGGGGGGAGAAGCCAGCGAGGGGGACCGGAGGGGTAGTGGCAGGAATTGGCGACGCGATGGGGACCCATAGCGGGCTGAGTAGACAAATGCGCCAAATGGCCTAATTCTAATCCTATCCCTTACGACCTCATGGTCAGTACTCCATTGGGGAGTGGAGGCTTTCTGGCAGACATTTCAAAAAGTCACTGGGAACTCCGCTTCAACTTTACATCCATTTATTTCCAGACATGATAAAAACAGTAAATGCCGTTTTGCAGCCAGTATGAGCCCCCAACAAGAACACCCTGACACTTCGACCAAAGGAGGAGCTGACATTTTGACCAAAGGAGGAGCAATTGTCAGGACACCAGGAGAACACTCCGTCTTTCTCCTGACAATGCTGCAGGGAAGCGATGTTCCCCAGCTGATTCCATTTGCATGAATTATTTTGACTTATAAATTGGAAACTCTACATTTTAAAACTTGTAATTGACCTGGAAATTCAGTGTGGTTAGCATTGAGAAGGACAACAGGAAAATACAAGGTGACCTTTACTTTTTATCTTTCTTACCACAGTACACAAGGCCCTTCAGCCCATGAGTTCCTGGCATCCAATTCCATTTGGTTATTCCTCTGTGCTTTTGCATTGCCTCTCATATATTCCCATCCCTTGGTTCTTCGACTGCTTACCTACACCAAGGTAGCCAATTAATCTACATTAGCCAATTAACATAACACATCCTTGTACTATGGGAGGAAACCAGAGAACCAAGCCAAAGTCACAACGACACCCTGGAAACTCCACATAAACAGCACTTGAGATCAGGATCTAAACCAGATTATTGGACATGCAGCTGTAGTACCGACTGCATCACCTTGCCACTTGCTCTAAATGAGAACCGTGGCGTAGTCATATGAGGTCGGATTATGTCAATACGCATTCATTCCTCTGCTCCACACAGAGAAAATGCGCACCTCTGTATCTATTTCGGAAACAACGCTGGCAGCTGGTGAAAACACATTTAGCAGAGACAAACGAGATTGAGTGACACGCAGCTTTGAAACTGAAACCATAGAACATTTCCCATGGACTTAGATAGCCCGGTGGCAAAGTGCCCAACTTCAGTGTGTGTATCTGATGCAATTGTAACACTCTTGCCAAGAAGTTACTCAGCACTTTGAAAAATTGAAAGGGGGAACTTTTGTGAACAAATGTAGGCACTAAATCAGCTGGAATACCGTTTAATTTGCACTTGCCACAAAATACCAGTTTGGTGAAGGAAATGGAGCCAAATCTTGGAATGGTTATCAGGAAGCTCGTTTAGCCGATAAGTCCTGGTTACGTTAATAAGGCCCTTCAGTGTTTTAGTGTCCAGCACTTAGTTTATTGTTACTTGTACCAAGGTACAGTAAAAAGCTTTTGTGTCGTGCTAACCAGTCAGCGGAAAGACAATATATGATTACAATCGAGCCATTCACAGTGTACAGTTACATGATAAGGGAATAACGTTTAGTGCAAGGTAAAGCCTGTAATGTTCCCCGATGAGGTAGATAGTAGTTCAGGACTGCTCTCTGGTTGCAGTAGTATGGTTCAGTTCCCTGATAACAGCTGGAAAGGAACTGTCCCTGAATCGGGAGGTGTGAGTTTTCACACTTCTATACCCTTTGCCCGATGGGAGAGGGGAGAAGAGGGTGTGGTCAGGGTGTGACACATCCTTGATTATGCTGCTGGCCTTGCCGAGGCACAGTGAGGTATAAATGGTTTGTTTGATGGTTTGGGCTGTGTCCATAATTCGCTTCAATTAAGGTACACTGATAATCAAGGGATGATGGGAGAAAGCAGGTACAGGGTACTGATTCTGGATGATCAGCCATGATCATATTGAATGACGGTGCTGGCTCGAAAGGGCCGAATGGCCTACTCCTGCACCTATTTTCTATGTTTCTATAATGCTGCTTGGGAGTAAACACATTGTTCAATGTAATGCCAATATCTGTAGCATTTCATGAACAAAGAAGAGAACTACTGACATATATGGGATATTTCCTCAAGACAGCCAATACTTGGTAGATTCATATTTGTTGCATAAATACTCTGAGGACGTCATTTAAAAAAAAAAACTGCTGTGCTGTTTTACGTTATAGGAGATAGGGAGTCCTTGGATATAAGCATCTTGATCAGGAACCACTTGATGAGGGCAAAGAGAATGGCCAATGGATTAACGTTGGAGAGAAGACTATGAGGGTGAGATGATCTCTGGGTTCTGCATATCTCTGTCCCCTGGGGCTCCTCCTGTAGGACATGCAACTGACATTTTGATTGGAACAGGTGTCAAGGGTTATGGGGAGAAGGCAGGAACATGTAGTTAGGAGGCAGAGGTCAGCCATGATTGAATAGCAGAGTAGATTCGATGGGCCGAATGGCCTAATTCTACTCCTATAACTTGTGAACTTGTGACATCACATAATGAGCGTTTGGAGGCACTGGGCCTGTACTCGCTGGAGTTTAGAAGAATGAGGGGGGGGCCTCATTGAAACTTACCGATTAGTGAAAGGTCTGGATAGAGTGGTTGTGGAGAGGGTGTTGCCACTAGTGGGAGAGTCGAGGACCAGAAATCATAGCCTCAGAATTAAAGATCATTCCTTTAGGAAGGGATTGAGGAGGAATTTCTTTAGTCAGACGGTGGTGAGTCTGTGGAATTCATTGCCACAGATGGCATGGAGACCGTCAATGGATATTTTTAAGGCAAAGATAGAAATATTCTTCATTAATATGAGTGTCGGGTTATGTGGGGAAGTCAGGAGGATGGGGTTAAGAGGGAAAGGTCAGCCATGATTGAATGGCAGAGTAGACTTGGGTGGAGGTTGATGTAGGACCTTGATATTTAAGGCTAGGCCCATGGCTCTGTATGCCTTGGAAAAAGCATTCAGGATGCCCTGGAGGTCTTCTGCAGAGTGTGCTGCAATGGCACAGTCGTCCACGTACTGAAGCTCCATGATGGCAGCGTTACTGACTTTGCTCTTAGCCTTCAACCTATTAAGGTTGAAGAGCCCACCGTCAGTTCTGTAGAGGATTGGGATCCCCTGTGGCAGTTCTTCACCAGTGAGGTGAAGTATGGCAGCAATGAAAACGACAAACAGGGTGGGTGTGATGATGCATCCCTGTTTGATCCCCGTTTCCACAGTGAAGGGCTCGGACTCAGAGCAGCAGTTGCTGAGCACTGTGACCGACATGTGTTTACTGTATGTCTGCTGACCTATTGTATAGAGGTGAATACATGGCATGTGTGGGCTGCTTGGATTCGTGGAGAGCTTAATAAAAAAAGGACCAGCCTGAGGTGGTTCCTGGTAGCAGTGGAGACACTTCAGATGGAGACACAAGAGACTGCAGACCCAAAATATCGATCAACCATTTGCTTCCACTGATGCAGAAGGAGCCTTTGAGTTCCTCCAGCAGTTTGTTCTTCACTCTGATGTGAACAACCTGCACCATTTAATGTAGTTAAGTGCAGACATGCTGTTCTCCCCAGTTTTATGAGTGCATTATAATGTGATCTTAATTGGACGAGAGTTACATGCTTGCTTGCTTCACAACAATGTCATAATGTCAGAGACAGACATAACTTGCGCTGGCATCTTATAGAATGAACATGTAAATAGTTCCAAATGAAGACTGACACAGAAAGCTGGAGTAACTCAGCCGGTCAGGCAGCAACTCTGGAGAAAAGGAATAGGTGGCGTTTCAGGTCGAGACTGTCCTTCAGACAGAGTCAGGAGAAATGAGAGATATAGATGGTGATACAGAAAGATTTAGAACAAGTGAATGAAAGATATGCAAAACAGTAAAAAATGGAACAATGATCAAGGACAGGTAGAGTGCACAATGGTCTATTGCTGGGTGGGGGGTAGGTGATAATGAGTTATGCAGACAATGAAACTCAACAAGACGACAGTGAAACTAATACAATGAAATACAATGAAACTAATACAATGGTGGGGGGTGGACAGAGAGAGAGGAGGACGCAAGGGTTATTTGAAGTTTGAGAAATTAGGGTTCAGATCGCTGGGTTGTAAGCTGCCCAGGCTGTTCCTCCAATTTTCATTTGGCCACATACTGATAATGGAAATTAAAGTATTTGGCAACTGGGAGTTACATAGTTCATAGAAACATGGAAATATAGAAATTAGGTGCAGGAGTAGGCCATTCGGCCCTTTGAGCCTGCACCGCCATTCAACATGATCATGGCTGATCATCCAACTCAGTATCCCGTAACTGGCTTCTCTCCATACCCTCTGATCCCCTTAGCCACAAGGGCCACATCTAACTCCCTCTTAAATATAGCCAATGAACTGGCCTCAACTACCCTCTGTGGCAGAGAGTTCCAGAGACTCACCACTCTCTGTGTGAAAAAAGTATTTCTCATCTCGGTCTTAAAGGATTTCCCCCTTATCCATAAGCTGTGGCTCCTTGTCCTGGACTTCCCCAACACTGGGAACAATCTTCCTGCATCTAGCCTGTCCAACCCCTTAAGAATGATGTAAGTTTCTATAAGATCCCCTCTCATTCTCCTAAATTCTAGCGAGTATAAACCAAGTCTATCCAGTCTTTGTTCATAAGACAGTCCTGACATCCCAGGAATCAGTCTGGTGAACCTTCTGTGCACTCCCTCTATGGCAATAATGTCCTTCCTCAGATTTGGAGACCAGAACTGCACGCAATACTCCAGGTGTGGTCTCACCAAGACCCTGTACAACTGAAGTAGAACCTCTCTGCTCCTATACTCAAATTCTTTTGCTATGAATGCTAACATACCATTTGCTTTCTTCACTGCCTGCTGCACCTGCATGCCTACTTTCAATGACTGGTGTACCATGACACCCAGGTCTTGCTGCATCTCCCCTTTTCCTAATCGACCACCATTTTGATAATAGTCTGCTTTCCTGTTTTTGCCACCAAAGTGGATAACCTCACATTTATCCACATTATACTGCATCTGCCAAACATTTGCCCACTCACCCAGCCTGTCCAAGTCACCTTGCAGTCTCCTAGCATCCTTCTCACAGCTAACACTGTCCCCCAGCTTAGTGTCATCCGCAAACTTGGAGATATTGCCTTCAATTCCCTAATCCAGATCATTAATATATATTGTAAATAGCTGGGGATCCAGCATTGAGCCTTGCGGTACCCCACTAGTCACTGCCTGCCATTGTGAAAAGGACCTGTTTACTCCTACTCTTTGCTTCCTGTTTGCCAGCAAGTTCTCTATCCACATCAATACTGAACCCCCAATGCCATATGCTTTAAGTTTGTATACTAATCTCTTATGTGGGACCTTGTCGAAAGCCTTCTGGAAGTCCAGATACACCACATCCACTGGTTCTCCCTTATCCACGCTACTAGTTACGTCCTCGAAAAATTCCACAAGATTCGTCAGACATGATTTACTTTTCATAAATCCATGCTGACTTTGTCCAATGATTTCACCACTTTCTAAATGTGCTGCTATCCCATCTTTAATAACTGACTCTAGCAGTTTTCCCACTACCGATGTTAGACTAACTGGTCTATAATTCCCCGTTTTCTCTCTCCCTCCCTTCTTGGTACATTGAAAATAAACCTCTTCCTCTTTGCACATGCTTTGACTTTAATCATTATTTTAATAGATGGATCCAAAGATATAAAGCAGAAAGAAAAATTCCAGATAGATAGGGTGGTCAAAAAGGTTTTTGGCACATGGGTGACGTTTTGGAACAAAACCCTTCTTCAGACTTAAACGTCTCGACTCGACTCGAAACGTCACCCATATCTTCTCTCCAGAGATGCTGCCTGTCCTGCTGGGTTACTACACCTTTTTGTGTCTATCTTCGGTTTAAACCAGCATCTGCAGTTCCTTCTTACACATATTGAATATAGAAGTTGGGAGATCATGTTGCAGTTATATAAGACACGGGTGAGGCCACATTTTCAGTATCGTAGTTTGGGCACCATGTTATGAGAAAGATGTTGTCAAGCTGGAAAGGGTGCAGAGAAGATTTACGAGGATGTTGCCATGGTTCAAGAGCCTGAGCTATGGGAGAGGTTGAGCAGACTGGGACTCTATTCCTTGGAGCGCAGGAGGATGAGGGGTGATCTTATAAAGGTGTACAAAATCATGAAAGGAATTGATAGGATAAATGCACAGAGTCTGTTGCCCAGAGTAGTGAAATTGAGAACCAAAGGACATGGGTTTAAGATGAGGGGGGAAAGATTTAGGAGGAACTGGAGGGATACCTTTTTTACACAAAGGGTGGTAGGTATATGAAACGAGCTGCGGGAGGAGGTAGTGAGGCAGATAATATTGCAACGTTTAAGAAACATGATACATGGTTAACATAGGTTTCAAGGGATATGGGCCAAACAAAGGCAGGTGGGACGTGTTGATGGGACATGTTGATCATCACTGGAGAAAAGGAACAGGTGACATTTTGGGTTGAGTCTGAAGAAGGACCCGAAACGTCACCTATTTCTTTTCCCCAGAGATGCTGTCTGACCTGTTGAGTTACTCCATCTTTTTGCGAATCTAAACAAAGCATTGGTTTGCCTGCAGTTGATTGAAGTACACCTTGCTCTACTTTACAAAGCTCATGTAAACCTTTATAAACCGTGGAGTTCCAGATGGGAGTAAATTGTCAATTACTCGGCTACTGTGCAGTGTTTGGATGTGTTCCAACATCGCCTTGGTCCACAAACAAGTGTTCTGTAATTCATAGGGAGAAAAATTGCTTTTGACACTGATATAATTTTTACCTGATTCAATATGACCCAAGGTTTAAATGAGTGATGGTATTGATCAGCTTTTTATTCGTAGTTTTGTTCTCAGACTTATCATACCACACTAAATATTTTGGAGTAGTTAATGTCTTTTTTAGTATATGCCATTACTCAAATTAAAATGACTTGCTCTTGAGTCTTTAAAGGCACTGAATGTAACATCTAATACAGATTTGCTGCTTTGGAGGTCAAGTCAATGGATATTTTTACGGTAGAGACAGGTAGATTCTTGATCAGTATGGGTGTCTTGGGTTATGGGGAGAAAGCAGGAGAATGGGGTTTAGAGGGAGAGATAGATCAGCCATAACTGAATGGTGGAGTAGACTTGATGGGCCAAAAGGCCTAAATCTGCTGCTATTATTTATGACCTTATGACCTTACACAGGGCATTATAACACTTTAGAAAAGTTCTGATGCAGGGTCCCGACTCGAAACTTCCACAGATGGTGGTTAGATGATTAGACAGTGCTTTTATTGTCACATGTGCGAAGTGCTGACACAGTGAAATTATTTTCTTAAAAACAGTCCAGTAAAGTATTCCCATACTTAAGCAGGTCACCGATTAGCAATTGTACAGAAATAGTCTACAGAGTCTGTGTGGTTGATTTGTCATGTTTAGGCGCCATTTCCAAATTCCAGTCCATGCTCTCGTTGTTATGAGCAGTGGCCGCTCTAGGCAAGCCCCAGGCTGTCGCAGGTCTCACACCATCTCCTTCCCTTGGATGTGTGGGTCGACCTCTGACTGCTGAGGTCCTCCTGTTGTTTTTTTACCTTAGAAAATTAGTCTGTCTGTGTGCGCAATGTCTTTCCAATGACTATACGACTGGACGTGAGATCATGCTTACATCCAGGCAACATTTGGGGAAGCATGAGAACAGTAATTTCTCATCCACTCTTGCCCCTGCTCAGGACCACCTGCCTCCACCCATATCTCTCCAACCAGGTCCACTGAACCCGCATGCTAGAGGTGCCATGTGTTGGTGCCATTTTGAAAGTCCAGTCCACGTCTAGTTCTTATGAATGGTGCCCGATTCAGGCAAACCTCAGGCCTGGTTTTGGGTCTCTTGACATTGCTCTCCTTGGATGTGTGGGTCGCCCTGTGAACCGACGTCCCTCTCCTCGCCTGTCCACATTTTGTGCCCCGGGGGCGCAAAATGCCACAAACTTTGAAGGTCCCCAGACCCCGGTTCCTCTCCTCTCCTTTCCCTCCTCATAAACTTATGTCCTCTTGTTCTCAACTCCCTTGCTCCCCACCCGTCTCGTTTGTTGTCAACACCGGCTCCATCCTGCTGGTCCTGGAGATCAGGGCCAGCTCTGCTGCTTCTCCCATGTCGGCCGCTGGGTCGTAGTGTGTCTGGCCTTAGTGTGTCCCCCCGGTCAGTGTCAAGCCAGCACTCTGAGGGGACTTGGTTGGTGGGGCATAGGGAAGCCATTCCTGCTTAACTCAGAGCCACATTTCCACTATCGGGTATGTTCACTGACAGCTTACCACTGGGGGAAGGTAGGATCTCGTCAACTGAAAACATACCTGTCTCTTAATAAGCTTGTAGTATCCCTCTAAAGACCATTAGTTAGATGCTCACGGCTCCATTACAGGTGGTGAGGAGAGTGTCAAAGATCTCTAATTGTCATATTAACCAGGAACGGAACAGTGAAATTCTTTCTTGCTGTAGCTCTGTAGATCCATTAATGAGGTATCGAGTGGCGTGGAGTCAAACAGCATGGAAACAGGCCCGTGGGCCCAATTTGCCCACGCCAACCAACATGCCCCATCTACACCAGTCCAATCTGCCTGCGTTTGGCTCATATCCCTCTAAACCTATCATACCCATGTACCTGTCTAAATGCTTCTTAAACATTATCTGCCTCAACTACCTCTTCCGGCAGCTCGTTCCATACACCCACCAACCTTTGTGTAAAAAAAGTTACACCTCAGGTTCCTATTAAATCTTTCCCCACTCACCTTAAACTTATTTCCTCTGGTTCTTGATTCTCCTACTCTGGGCAAAATACTGTGCGTTTACTCAATCTATTCCTCTCATGATTTTGTAGCATACAATTATACAACTAATATATCTATATATATATATATATCTTTTAACCAATAATAGAATAAATTAGTAATACTATTAAACCAGACCATAATGGTGAAATTATACACAAAATTCTGGAGTATCTCAGTGGATTAGGCAATGCCTGGCCTGCCGTTACTCCACCAGCATTGTGTGTCCATCATTGGTATAAACCAGCACCTGCAGTTCCTTGTTATTCCATATTTTCTGTGTTCTACCTATTGATATTACGTGGCTACTTTTGGTCATTAATAAACAGGCTTGGGAAGCTGTAGATTTCTCTGGTCTCGACCATCTCCCCTGAGCCCGCACCCTATAATGACTGGCTTTCATTGGGCACCACATATTGTTAGGGATGCAGGACATTGACAGTGTGTGGTTGATTGTAGGCACAATTGCACTGTGGTTGTTAAGCTAACAGATGGCAGCTGGAGCTCTGGAAATGAAGCTCTCTCTGAGTAAACCTCGCATTCTTCACATTCCACATCCCTAACTTGTTATATGGTCGGTCACCTGTTCAATGCCACCAGCCACACACCGCAAACAAACATCTGTGCACTAATGTACTGGGCTGTCACTTTCGCCCGAGCTTCTCAGTGGATCCATCAGAAAGAACAAAAGAGGGACTCTTGACTATGACCGGTGCATGTTACATGGTGGTAATATTGATATTGTGCAGTGATCTGAATCTCACGTCCATTGGAGCTCTAATAACTTCATAAGATATTCCACGGCAAAGTTCCAAGTCCATTAAAAGTTCATTAGACTTTAGACCTTTGAGATACAGGCCCTGCGCCCCACCAAATCCGCGGTGAACCGTACATTAGGTCTATCCTACGCAGTTGGGGACAATTTACCAAAGCTAATTAACCTTCAAACCTGCACATCGTTGGGATGTGGGAGGAAACCGGAGCACCCGGAGAAAACCCTCATGGTTACAATGCAGTAAGGAAGCAACTCCTCCGCTGCGCCACTGTGCCACCCTATTCGTGTTGGGCTAAAACCAAGAATATCAATCCTTAGACCTCACAGATGGGTAAATATCAAGTAAGAACAGGAATAGAATCAACAATGTGAAATGCTCAATGTCAAATGTTGACATCCTCTGAGTATTCTTCCTGATACATGAACACATGATACATGATACATGAAGTTCCCTGACTGCAAAATGGGAAGAGTGCATGGAACGAGGTGCGCATGACAAAATAACTAAGGGAGATATAAGTTTGTTAAAGAACACTGTTTCCTTCACTGCTGTGTTTGGGGATGTGGGCTCATTATAGGGGTAGGACTGAAGGCCATTGACCCAAGATGTGTTAATACTACACTGTCCTATCTTGACCATGAAGGTCATGCAGTTTGAAATTCAACTACGTAACAGTTGTTCAGTACTATACAATTACATTTTTGCAGAGCCAAATGTGATAATAACGATTTTTTAGATTATTTCCCCTCACTCAGAAATACTACAGATGATTGTGAGGCTTCATTCTTGTACCCTGAGATTTTTTTAAATGTCAAGGTTTCATAGAACCTAGAACATAGTACCTCATTGGAAAAGGCCCTTCGGCCAGCAATGTCTGTGCCGGACACAAAACCAAGCTAAACTAGTCGCATTTACATGCACATGATCCATATCCCTCCATGCCATACATATCCATGTGTCTATCTAATAGCCTCTTCAGCATAAAATTTAGAGCAGTATGGCAAAAAAACAGGGTTTTCAGCCCACTATCTCTGCGCCAAACCAACTCTTTATCTATCTTCATATAACCCATATCCCTCCAATCTGTGATATCCACCATCCGCCCCATCTTCCCTTCCCCACCCCTTTCCGCCTTCCACAGAGAAGTTACAGAGTTACTCTCTGTAACTCCGTGGTTCACTCATCCCTTCCCACTAAAATCACCTCCTCTCCAGGTGCTTTTCTTAGCAACTGCAGGAGTTGCAACACCTGTCACTATCCTCGATCACTTCCATCCAGGTAGCCAAGCAGTCTTTCCAGGGAAACTGTATTCGGTATTCCCGTTGTGGCCTCCTCTACATTGGGAGAGACCAAATGTAGACTCGGCATCTGTTTTGTCGAGCACTTGCGCTCAGTCCTACAAGGCATATGGGATCTCTATTTTAACATCTCTTTCTATTCCCAATCCCACACTGACCTTTCCATCTGGGGCCCCTTCCATTGCCAGAGTGAGACCAGATGCAAACTGGAGGAACAACACTTGGGCACCTCGTTCCATGCACTCTTCCCAGGTTACAGTCAGGGAACTTCATGTATCATGTATCATGTACCTATATTTACCAATTCTGAATATGTGGAGAAGGGTCCCGACCCCAAATGTCATCTATCCTTTTTCTCCAGAGATGCTGCCTGACCTACTGAATTACTCTAACACTTAGTGTCTATCGTTGGTATAAACCAGCATTGCCAGTTCTTCATCTCTGGAGAATATGGATAGGTGACATCTCAGGTTGGGACCCATCTTAAGACATTCAGAATTTGTAAAAATAGATCTAGTTATCAGTAAACTTAATTGATTGATTGAATGATACTTTATTATCACATGTGACATGTCACAGTGAAATTCTTTGTTTTACGTACCATACACAAAGTATGCATAGAGCCACCATGTATAGGGCCCTGACAAAGTTACAAGTGTTTAATGGAGTTCCAATGGTCCCTCTTTGTTCTTGGCAGCCCCACGCCAAGCCCATCTTTATTCTCATGTACTCATACCAAGGCGAATGTGAACATAGAAACATAGAAAATAGAAAATAGGTGCAGGAGTAGACCATTTGGTCCTTCGAGCTAGCACCGCCATTCATTATGATCATGGCTGATCATCCAAAATCAGTACCCTGTTCATGGTTTCTCCTCATATCCCTTGATTCTGTTAGCCCTAAGAGCTATATCTAACTATCCAACTCGGATGTTCTGTTTATTTTTTCCCACCCTCCCCCCTGTGATCAGTCTGAAGAAGGGTCTCTATCCGAAACTCTACTCCTTTTCTCCATAGATGCTGCCTCACCCGCAGAGTTTCTACAGCACTTTTTGTCTACTTTCTAACTATCTAACTCTCTCTTGAAAGTGAATTACTCTTCTCTGAATTACTTTCACTCTTTGTCTAGGCTGTAGCATTTAAAGGAAATAAAACGATTGTAAGAATTATGCCATGTCCTGCTTCAGTCTCAGTCGGCAATGTGTGAAACAACAATCACAGCTAGAGGTTCAAGAACTTCACCTTCGGTCCCACTAAGAATATGCTGGAATTGGAAGATTAAAAATGATTAGGTTCATTCTGTTTTTAAGGGAAAGGTATGGCAGAAAGGACAATTTGGATAACAAAGTATCAATACGGACCAGTGGCCAAAGAGATTACACAAAAAGCTGGAGAAACTCAGCGGGTGCAGCAGCATCTAAGGAGTGAAGGAGATAGGCGACGTTTCGGGTCGAGACCCTTCTTCAGACAAAGAGATTACTTGTGTTTATCAGTCATCTAGGCCAAAGAAACAGGCTCATGTTGTTTTCCCCTTCTGATCATGAATGGCTCTGACAACTTTAGTTTGGTTCGTCAGTAACCATCTAGTCCATTGTTCAGCTCCGTTCACAGCTCTTCTAATTTGAAGCAGGTCATGTCCAAAAAGGAGATGATAAGGCAACGAACGGAAGCTTAATCTGATAATTTGAACCAGGCCATTGTGGTGTGAACCCAGGAAGCATTTTTCACTGGTGTGCCAGTGCAAATCAGTAACAGGTTTGTAACTTTGTTTCCACTCGAATGTCAACCTGGTTTCCAAATCCCGCAAGTGGCGTGAACAGAACCCGGATTAGAAAGACAAGGGAGAGAGTAAAAGATGTATCTGTAGACTGGGGAGAAGCAGATTGAAATTGTTTTTTTTTTAAAGGCTTCTTGTTGCTTTATCTCTGTCCTTTTACATTCAGATGCATTCATGTCTGGAAACCACAGCAGTTCTACATTTTTTATTTCCTCTCTGTTTACAGCATTCATTCCCGCTGTCTTAGTGCCCCCCCCCCCCCCCCCCCCCCCCCCCCCCCCCCCGTGCATACCTAATATCAACATAAATGCTGAAATTCCACTGTTCTATTTTTGCTCACTGGATATTGTCGCCAGGCAAATCAGTTTATTTAATCAGGTCATTAACCTCTTTGATTTAGCAACTTCCTCGCCTTCCTTATGCAGCAAACGCGAGAATTTGTACCAGAGCACGAACAAAAAGTTTGGTTTAGTATTTCCTCAGCTTAGGGAGATCGTGAGATGTGCGTGTGTGTGCGCGCGCGCGTATGTGCACGTACGTGCGTGCGTGTGTGTGCGTGTGTGAGTGTGTTTGTGTGTGTGTGTGTGTGTGTGTGTGCATGTGTGTGCGTGTGCATGTGTGTGTGCGTGTGCGTGCATGCGTGTGTGTATGTGTGTGTGTGAGCGTACGAGTGTGAATACTGGTGCACGACCTGCCTAATACTAATCAATTCAGACAACAAACAAGTATCGCCTTTATTTTCAGCAAGAGCAGTCTCCATCCCTGCCTTCTGTCTCCTGACACACTTTTGGTGAACTCTTTTTCTTTGTTCGACTTTTTTTCCTCGGGAGCACGAAAAGAGAAAGAGAGCCCTGCCGTATAACCAGCAGACACATGAGAGTTACTCACGCCATAGAGAACACGTGTAAAGACTATCAATCACCAAAAGAATGTCTGCAGCCTCCCACGAGAGACCAGACAAACCAGCCAACATTTATTGGGAGGGTGGGGTGGGACAAGGACACAAAAGCTTGGCTTTCAAAGTGCAATTGTTAATAAAACTTTTTTGAGACATTGCATTCCTTAAAGAGGCAGCATCACTTAGTTGACATGAAAGGGCTGAAGCTTGACCTTTCCTGTTGTGCCTATTCAGTGGCTACAAATACTACACTGATCCTTATTGCTTCTTTGTCTGCCTGTCTTCCATCCCCCACTGATTTAGTTTTTTTGTGTGTGAAACCACTGCCAACCTTTCTCTATCTTCTGTGCACTCCGTCCACAGAACACGATTTTGTGCTGAAATTGGAAAAGGCACGCAGCTACAAAAGTAGTGCCCTGGAAACATTTTATCCCTCACCTGCATCCGCCTATTACATTCCAGGCTTTGTTCTGCCCCCCCACCTCTCGTCCAGCTTTGCCCCCTTGACGACAATAAGCCTGAAGAAGGAACCTGACCTGAAACGCCACCGTATCCACGTTCTCCAGAGACTGCCTGACCCATCATTATACCAGACCTTGGTGTCTTTATTTTGTAAACCAGCCTCTGCACCTCCTGGTGTCTACATTTTATCAAAAGGTTTGTTCTGCCAAATCTTGTTGTTCTCACGATTGGTTTGCATGCTATGGCTCAGTTTACGGCACCCTCTTCGATCCCCCATGGCCTAACATTACGGATCGGTGCGGCCTTTCCCGGAGACGTGCTCGGGGCTTCAGCCGCGGGTGCAGCGAGGACGCTTTCATCGCGAAGCAGGCGAGCCCTCGCCGGGGGTCGCCAGAGGGGAGCACTTCGTTCACTGGCCCATGGCAGCCTGAAGCCGCGGTCTGCAGAACTCCAGCTGGTGCTGCGTCCGGAGCCGGGGATCCCTTGTTGGGGACCCGGGAGACGAAGAGCTCCGACCGCCGGCCCGCGCCCAACCTCTACCGCGGGCGCGGCGGGGACCTCCCATCTGGAACCTGGGATCTCTCGCCAGGGATCCCTGGAGAGGAGTTCCGACCGCCGGCCCTGCAGTCTGCAGAGCTTTTTGCTGCGAGGACTTTAGATCTTTGACCGCCGGCCTACGGCCTACACCAACTTGAAGCCGCGGTCTCCGGTGGGGAGGCACCGATTCAGGGCTTACCTGGACTTACCTTGTCTGCACATCTGGAGGAGGACTGGCCAATTGTTATGCCTTCCACTACAGTGATGAATGCTGTGGGGATGCTTGTGTTGAATTTTTATTGTGTATTGTGTGTTCTTTATCATTGTACCACTGCTGGCAAATTCATTTCACTTGCACTTTATGTCCAAGTGACGAATAAAACTTGACTTGACTTGACTTGGAGTCAATGAGGGCCTAGTTTCATTCTAGTTTTGTGGGCTTCAGGCAACCAATATGCGATTGATGGGCTGCAAAGGGGGCAAGAGGCTTTTGACATGATGGGTGGATTTCCGTGTGTTCTGTGTGCTCCTGGTAAAGGAATTAGACGTTCAAAACACCGTCTCGAAGGCTCCTTCTCCATTTTGGGAGATCATGAGTCAGTGATACCTGCAGGAGGCTGTGATAGTACCCATAGATAGACACAAAGGGCTGGAGTAACTCCGCGGGACAGGCAGCATCTCTGGAGAGAAGGAATGGGTGATGTTTCGGGTCGAGACCCTTCTTTAGACAGATATCATTTATATCCATGATCCATTTTCTCTGCGTCTGGTAATCTATCACTGGGAGAGAGCTCAGAATAGGGTGTCTGTTTCTGTATTCTGGTGTCAGGCAAGGAAATGACATACCTTGCCCTTCAGAGCCAAGTGTATTTAAGGGCCGAATGCTGGGGATACTGCATGGCACCCTCGTGATGAGTCATACGATTGTTTCATTCAAGAATCAACCAGCAGGAACCTAAACACAAAATAAATATATACTGATGTTTCTGCATGGATTGGATAAGATAGTTTAGTTTAGTTTAGAGATACAGCATGAAACAGGCCATTTGGCCCACCAATCAGCGATCCCCGCACACTTACACACACTCGGGACAATTTACAATTATACCATGCCAATTGACCTACAAACCTGTACGTCTTTGGAGTGTGGGAGGACACCGGAGATCCTGGAGAAAACCCACACAGGCCATGGGGACAACGTCAAAATTCCGTACCGACAGCGCTTGTAGTCAGGATCAAACCCAGGCCACTGGCGCTGTAAAACAGCAACGCTACCGCTGCACTACCCATGCTGGCCAATATGCCGAGATGATAAACCTAGGATCCTCCTGCACTTACAGTTGAACATAAAATATCCCATTTTACAATCCAAAGGAGAGCGAGTGTGTTATTTATCAGTAAAATACATCACAAGTGGTCTCCAGATTATGAATGTCCGATTTACAGACACCCCTACTTGTGAGCAAGCTCCCATAATATTGTTAAATCTAAAAGTCCAATGTACATTGACAGATTTGATCCTCTGAGCAGCAGAACTAGTTTCCTCTCTCTCTCTCTCTCTCCTTGTTCAGTAATTGTACTCTCCGATCTGTCCTATGCGCTTTTGAGGCTATTCATAACAATACTATGGAGATACAGAGATGCAGCGTGATAACAGGCCCGTCGGCCCACTAAGTCTGCACTGATAAGCGATCACCCCCATACACTAACCTGCACACTAGGGACAATTAACTTGTTTTACCAAAGCTAATAGTATTTTCTGACATGAACAAAGTTGATATTATGGACATTTGTAAAAATGGAATTTGTTCATTAACTGGGGATGGCCTGTATCTGATTATTTTCTTACTGCTAGTGTGGGAACTAGGTATGCATAAATGGGTGTTGCTCATTCCCAATATTACAACAGCAATGACATCAAAAGCATTTCATCAGTTGTAAAGTGCTTTGGGACATTTCCAAGATCATGACAGACACTATGAAAATGTAAGTTTTTCTTTTTATTGTTATGAAAAAATTTCAGGTGCAAATTGTTGCATTTCAGGCTTGGTCACTTGCTTAATAGTAGAAACCAAAGATTTGGGGGGTTATGTTCCAACTTGTTTTCCCTGATAAGCTGGGTGGAATCAGCACAAATTATCAGAAAAATGTAAGCAAAAGTGAGTCACGTCCCAGACCTCTTGACATTTATGTTTTCAGAGATCAGTTCCATTTCACTAGATTAGTCCTAGCCTGTGTGCAAAACTGATGGTTAATGAAGAAGGCTGCACAGAGAGTGTTGAATCAATACAAAAATGACTGGGATAAAGCAGTGTTACAATTGAGTAGCTCAGCCTGGGTGTTTTAAGTCTTTTCAGTGATTTTAAATAAGGTTACATGTAGAAATTAACTAAGTTGGTTTTCAGTAGGGAACCCAGACTCAGCTCAGTATTGACATCAGGGCACCGTTTAAAAAACAATTCTCAACTGTTTTTTAATAAAAAGAAAAGTGAAACAAAAAAGTCTGAAGAAGATTCTCGACCCGAAACGTCACCCATTCCTTCTCTCCAGAGATGCTGTCTGTCCTGTTGAGTTACTCAAGCTTTTTGTGTCTACCATTTGTGTTGGACTTGGTTTGATTTAAATAGTCTTGCAGGGGAGGTGAAGTTGTGCTAGCCTGACTCGAATGTTAACCCAGGTTGCAATAATTTCCCTCACGTTCACCTATTATTTTGCAATTGCCTCTGAGTTGAGTTAGATAGGGTCGGGTATGAAAAAGTTATAAGTAGTCAGAATCGCCATGGGATTCACCTGCATCAGGCTTGAGTCAAACTTTAATTTTATACCCAACCATAGCTACATATACAAATACAATTAATTGGAATGTAATCCAACTACAATTAAGGAAAATAATTTATCTTATTGTCACATTCAGGCAGGAACTTCCTAAATGTGACCATAACATAAATTATTTTCCTTAATTTTCCAACTTAATATTTCCATCCTTCCATTGTTCATTTTAAGAAAATTAATTTGTTTATTCAGATTATTAACATCTTACAAAGTTTTCTTGTGTTGAGATTGTATTTACATGTATCAATATATTGCTTCCTCGGCTCTGAGAATGCAGACACTTTCCAGGGCAGCACTGTGTCACAGGGTTTAGCACAGTGGCACAGCCATTGAGTTGCTGCCTTACAGTGCCAGAGGACAACCCAGGTTCGGTCCTGACTCGGGCGGTGTGCTGCCTGTATCTTCTTCCAATGCCCTCTTGGTTTTTCTCCCACACTCCAAAGACGCACAGGCTTGAAGATCAATTGGCTTTGGTAAAAATAAATTGTAAATTATACCTAGGGTGCTAGTGTATGGGGTGATCATATGGGGTAATCGTGGGTCAGCATGGACTCGGTGGGCTGAAGGGTGTGTTTCCGCGCTGTGTCTCTATAGTCTAAAGATTGGAAGGGCTGGGGCTCCTTTTCCAGAAGCATCCTTTCCCCACATCACAACTCCCCCGCCCATCGCACAGCCACTCGCACAGACCCGCTCAGCGATGGACAATGATTATTAACCTGGCCGATGACATCCACATCCTGGAAATGCATAAATACAGTTCCCACTTACTGAGCGAAAATGTCCCCGGGCACTTCATAGGGGTGTTATCAAACAAAAACAAAAAAATTGACAGTGGATCACATGAGGAGATTTTCTAGCTAAAGCTTGGTTGAAGTGGTGCACTGGGTCGTTTAAGAATCAAAGTAAGGATGCCTGCAGTGAACACCTGGTAGGACTTCAGAGTGGTATCTTACTCTGTCTCCAGCAGGCCTTTTACTAACTAAGAATAGGACTTCAAAAGCAATTGATTGGATGTAAGGGTCCTTTCTCGTGTCCTGAGGACATGTTGCATAAAAGCAAGTTCTTCCCCCCCCCCCCCCCCCCCCCCCTTCTGTCATTACACGAGTAGCAGCTGCTACTTCAATGGGAGCAGTGAAAGATAAATGGACTGATAGGGCGAGTTGGGTTTGCAGGGATCCTCGTCTCTGCATGTAGCCCACCTGTACAGGCCAGCAGTACATCTCCACACCTTGGGCCATAGCCCTGTCGTGATCTTCCTCAACTATGTTAGGAGGATCAGAAACCGGAAAGGAAGAATGTTACCCAGTCACACAAAGGCGGATTGGTGTAAGAAGGAACTGCAGATGCTGGTTTAAACGAAGATAGACACGAAAAGCTGGAGTAACTCAGCGGGACAGGCAGCATCTCTGGAGAGAAGATATGGGTGATGTTTCGGGTTGAGACCCTTGGCAGCAGAACAAATGCTTGCTTGCCGCTTGACTTTTTAATTTCTCAAGTAAACTTTTATTCATCAGAATTTTTTTTAATCATCATTGATCCCTGGGATGGCGGGACTGTCATATGAGGAAAGATTGAAAAGACTAGGCTTGTATTCACTAGAGTTTAGGATGAGGGGGGATCTTATAGAAACATATAAAATTATGAAAGGACTGGACAAGCTAGATGCAGGAAAAAGTTTCCCAATGTGGGGCGAGTCCAGAACCAGGGGCCACAGTTTTAGAATAAAGGGGAGACCATTTTAGACTGAGGTGAGAAAAAACATTTTCTCCCAGAGAGTTGTGAATCTGTGGAATTCGCTGCCACAGAAGGCAGTGGATGCCAATTCACTGGTTGTTTTCAAGAGGGAGTTGAAGCTCTAAGATTTAGCTCTTAGGACTAAAGGAATCAAGGGATATGGGTAAAAAGGAAGAACAGGGTACTGATTTTAGATGATCAGCCATGATCATATTGAATTGCGGTGCTGGCTCAAAGGGCCGAATGGCCTACTCCTGCACCTATTTTTCTATGTTTTCTATGTGGAGTTTGTACGTTCACCCTGTGACAGCGTGGGTTTTCTCCGGGTTTCCTCCCACATTCCAAAGAAGTGCAGTTCTGTAGGTTAATTGGGTACTGTAATTGGATTATTCCGAGTATGTAATATAGAACTAGTGTATGGATGATTGCTGGTCAGCATGGATTCAGTGGGCCAAAGGGCCTGTTTCCATGCTGTATATCTAAACTAAACTATAAAGTCATACATTTGAGGTGTTAGTTCTCTGTGCAAGGCACCCTTGGCACTCATGGGACCTCTTTGGAAGATGCAAAAGTAAAAGTGTTTCAGAATCTCAATATCCAGTGGATATCTTACCTGCTGTCCTTCTGCACAAAGTGTCTGCACTGGGTGCACCAAGTCTCCGTGCATCCCTCAGCATGAACTCCTGCAGCCTAGAATATGCTGGATGGCAGCATTCCCTGACGGGAATTCCATTTGTACTGGAAGAAGAAAACTAGATACAGACAGATGAAAGAATGTCATTCTCCAATCATCAAATCTTCCAAAAGCATGATATCCATCTCCAAGTGCATCCCTGGTCCCTGGGAACTGCCCGTGGATCAGATAGTCTACTGTTACGCAGGTGCCTGTGATGAACTTCAACCAGGACCCTTTTCCATTTCCAGATCGACTTTGTAAATCCACGACCCACAAATTGGTGGGCGATCATCTCATCCTCTTCGCAGCCACCTTGAGAGCAGTGTGCGCTGCCGATAAAACACCGACTGTGTTTAAAGGATCTCGTGGGGAGGGCCCCTTTCACTGCCCGTCAAGTACCCTCCTGCCTATTGCTGATGCACAAGGAATTCTTGCTGAAATCTGTATTGAGTGGGCAGCAAAGTGGCGCAGCGGTAGAGTTGCTGCCTTACATCGCCAGATACCTGGGTTCGATCCTGACTATGGGTGCTGTCTGTACGGATTTTGTACATTCTCCCTGTGGCCGTGTGGGTTTCTCCAGGTGTTTTGTTTTTGTCCAACACTCCAAAGACATACAGGTGTGTAGGTTAATTGGCTTCAGTAAATTGTAAATATAGGATAGTGCTAGTGAATGGGGTGATCGCTGGTTGGTCTAGAATCGGTGGGGTGTACATTTATTCAAATTTAAACCTGCACCCCAAAAGGCTCAAAAAGCTAAAAGGCTGTGTGATCTACTAAACTACAGAACTGTGAAGAAGAATGAAGGGCTGGATTCTTCTTCTTCGTCTTCCTCCTTCTCTTCCATCCACTTTACATCTGTGGGTTCTGTGGTGATTGATGAGTCCCATTTGGCCACCACAAATTTGCCACTGATGGGCAAGTATGTGGGTGGATAGTTTATAAGGTGGTGCACTCCTTCTGCCATTTAACCTGTGTCCATATTTTCTCAGCACACCTGAATGCTCCTTCTCCACTTTGAGCAGTCATGGGGTAGGGTATGAAGAATCATTCTGACCCGAAATGTCACCTGTTCTTTTTCTCCAGAGATGCTGCCTGGCCCGCTGAGTTGCTTCAGCACTTTGTGTCTATCTTCAGTATAAACCAGCATCTGCAGTTCCTCCCACACATAGGATAGGGTTTAGTTTAGCTTCGAGATCCAGCGTGGAAACAGGCCCCTCGGCTCACCGCGTCCGCACAGAACAGCGATCTCCGCACATTAACACTATCCTACACACACAAGGGACAATTTTACATTTATACCAAGCCAATTAACCTACAAACCTGTACGTCTTTGCAGTGTGGGAGGAAACCGATGATCTCGGAGAAAACCCACGCAGGTCACGGGGAGTATGACAAACTCCATACAGGCAAGCACCCATGGTAGGGGTCGAGGGTATGTTGCGTATGTTGCGATTGATACGTTTTTCCAGTGCTTTGAAGTGTTTTCTGTGGGTCGCCCAAACTGAAGATGCATTTAGGAGTGAGTTTGAGATCTTAATCTTCAACTTACTTTTCCTCATTCACTTGAAGGCTGTGCTAGTGGAGTGAAGATGTTGTTGAATTTCATCCCTGATATCTGCTTCACAGAGAGAGATGTCTTCTGAGATAAGAAAAGCAGTCTATTGGCTATTTTCTGTTGGAGAGTGGGGGGAAGATTGATAGAGGGCTTGTGTTTTCGCAGACGTTAGTCTAAGACCCTGCCTGCAATACACCGGGAGCTCACCTGGAGGACCCTGTATGCTGCGCATGATGTTCGGGGGGGGGGGGGGGGGGGGGGTGGGGGGGGGGGGGGGGGGGGCGCGACCTGTAGTGGGGTAGCTGGGGAGCCCGGCCACTGCTCGTCCGCCGAAGACCAGAGTACCGGAACGTAGGAAGCCAGCGATGACAAGGAACAAGGCTAGAGGAAAGTGAACCAAGGCGTCCCCCCGGAGCACAAATGTGACTGCGAAAGAAGAGGAACGTTGGCACGCTGAACAATCCAGGGGCTCGCCTCCAGAAGACCTCGCATGCAGACCAGACTATGGAAATGGCGCCAAAGTAGGCGACACAAGAAGAATATCATTGCATTGCATTTTGCATGTGATAATAAAGCACCATTGATGAATTAAAGAGGATTGTTTGGGCATTGCAAAAACTAGTGAGTTTGGGGTGATCTTAATCTTGATGTATAGGTGCCGTAAGGGCCTTTTCCACTTTCACGACCTAATTCACGACCTCTGCCAAGTTTGCCCTTGACTCATACTCGCAGCACGGTCGTCACAAGGTCGTAGGAGGTCATAGGTAGGTCGTAGGTAGGTTGTGATGTCAGTCGTAGGTACTCGTGACATCAAGTAGGTTGGGGTGTTTTTCTAGCCTGATGTCCACGAGTAACAAAAGTTGTGAATTAGGTCGTGAAAGTGGGACAGGCCCTTTAGTCTGAACATTTTCAAAAACCTGCTGAATTTGAGGATGGTACAACACCATTGCACCCAGGTAACCAGTAGCAGAGCCTGCGTTGAGGCAGAAAAAGACCATGTTTGGGGGAAGGTGAGGCTCCCTGCATTTCACTTGATGCTGTTGTGCAAGAAAGGTCACGTCGACTGTGCCTCAAGTGACAGGAACCCTAGAGCAAACACAGCAGTAAGCTCGTACACAGGAAGATCCCTCAATCAGCAAGCTCATCTGATGTAGTGATGTTGGCTGAAGAATAAATGTTTTCCAGGGCACTGGAAATAATTAAATATGACATGCATACTGGATTTACAGATAACGCAGACTAGTGAACAAAATATCAATTGTTGGGATCACTCTTGGAAACAATAGTTTCTAAATTGTGACTGTTTTCCATTTACTCTTTGATGTTAAAGAGGTTTGAAATCAATTCTAGTCAGAAGTAAACACTTTCCATTATACACCACTTTAACTTGAGAGCTAACTTACAGGTTGTCATGACATACTCAGCTGGGTAATAATTCATATTTGGGTGGATTTGGATCATTCTACACCATGTGCTGACAGCCTGCTTGTAAGTTTGAATGCTGAAGTGTGGTCATTCATCTTTCCATAATATTGCTTTCAGTACAGTATTACAATCCGATATATGAGAGCATACTGTGAAAATTGCCTGAAGAGTAGATGACGTGCTTATTTCAGGGTAAGTGTCACACTTTTGTTTGGCTTTTGTGAAGCTGATTTCTTTTAGCGCCATGGCAGTCTAACTACTTCCATTGTTTAGCAAATGGGAAATACTCTATTTACACTGGCGTAATATGACACTGTGCTAAAAATAATTCATCTGTGGATTGTATGGTGTCAGCAGTGGAGTATTTCCAGAATGACTGAAGGCGGGTGAATTAGGTCGTGTGGTGGCACTTTTGGCAGTATCTGTAAATAGGTGATAGAATGTGTACAGTAGATACAGTATCATTCATCATCCCCAAATGCGAATCGCTTCTTTGGATTGGAAAATTGCTTATGCCACGCTGGGGTGTAAGTGAGCCAGAAAGCCAGAACACTGTAGACCAGTTAGCCTAATGCCCATTGTTGTGAGATTAGTAATTTATAATTAAAAACAGAGTGAACAATTACCTTGCACATTTTTGAATTGATCAGAAAGAACAGAGATATATGTAAACAATAAGCCATGCTTGAAGAAAATTTTAAAGAGTGACTTAATTAGTAGACTGGGGAATATGTGTGTTATTTATTTGAACTTCTAAAATACATTCCACATCAGTTCTCGTAAGAGAGTGTTAGCCATGTTGAAGCTCATAATTTAATGCTCAATTGACTGTCCTGACCAGGAAATGCCTGGACCAGCAGAGCAGACTCACAGGGCCGAATGGTCTCATTCTGCTCCTATATCTTGTGAAATTCACTGAGCACTTAAACACAGATATTGCAAAGTGTCAGCTTTGAAGAGAAATGGTAGCCTGAGTTTCTTTTTCTAGGAGCAGAGAATGTTAAGGCAGATGGGTGGTACACAAAGTTATGACAAGCATAGATAGGGTAGATAATGAAGAACTTTTCTCCTCAGCAGAAGTGTTCATACCAGGTGACATGGGTTCAAGTTAAGTGGTATAAGATTTAAAGGGTATTTAAGCAATAGTTTTGTCACCCAGAAGGTGGAATGTGGAATAACTCCATGAGGGGTTGGTTGGAGCAGGTACCATTGCAGCATTTGAGAAGTATTTTGAAGAGCACTGGGCCGTAGTGAATGCTCTCATTCATCCTGAAGAAGGGTGCTGACCCGAAACATCACCTATCCATGTTCTCCAGAGATGCTGCTAGGTACACTGAGTTACTCCTGCACTTTGTATATTTTGTAAACCAGCATCCACAGTTCCCTGTTTCTCCATTTACTGCGAGAAAATGGCATGTGTTGATAGGTAGTTGACGGCCGATAAAGGCACAGTGGTCATGTTTCTGTGGTGTGACTCTATAACTCTCTATGCCACTAAGACCTTGTCAAAAGATGTGCTAAACTCCACACACGCTCCATCCATGAATTCGCAATTAAATTAGTCTTAATAAATCAATGTTGAGTGCCCCCGATTAATCCATGCCTTTCTATGTGAACGTTTTATAGTTTAATAATTTGGGCAGTGCTGAAGTGAAAGAAACTGGCCTTTTTTCAAAATGTCTTCGTCCTTTTTTACATAATTTTTTAATCCAATCCTTTGGCACCACTTCTCTAGCCAGAGAGGATTGAAAAAATACAATGAGAGTCTTCATTGTTTCTTTTATTTAAAATCCCCATATTTCATCCAGTCCTTACGATTTATTAATTTTCAAAGGTGACATACCATTTAACTGTTCTTCTTTTAATGTGTTTAACTCATGTTATACTTCACACTTGTTCTCCATAACAACAACATGATTAATCTTATTAATATACACCTCCTTCATAGGTTATCTTTGTAGTGCTAATTCTCTTCCAAATCATTCTTTTGGTATTTAGCAACTAAAAAAACGTAGGAATTGTCTTTGCTTTTACTTTTAGTAACCTGTCTTTGCTTTCCAAATTCCTCATAATAGATGGAAAAGGACATTGTATAAATTAAAACATCCACGTTCAAATTGACACCAATTGATGAACGTGATTGTCCATTGGCCGCATTGTCCCAGTGGAGAGCAGTTGAGTCCGTCTCATACCCTTGCCCTCATAGGCTCACGCTTTTTCCATCACCTGCAATGAGTGACACTGATGTTGTAAAGGAAGCCATTGCTTAGCCTTTCTGATGAAAGAGCAATTAACTTCAGAGAATGGATTTGTGGTCCTGAATAGGGCCTATTTTTTCCAAATTATTATTTTGGTCAGGACAGTTTCTTCCCGGCTGTTATCAAATAACTGAATGGTCCTTTCATCAGCTTGACTGCGGTCCTGACCTCCCATCTACCTCATCTTTAATCGGACTTCATAGTACTTCAATGTTATATCCTTGCACGAAATATTGTAGCCTTTATCCTTTATCAGTGCACTGTGGTCGACTTGCTTGTATTCATGTACAGAATTTTCTTTGATTGGATAGCATGTGAACAAAAGCTTTTCACTGTACCTCTGTATTCGTGACAATAATAAACTAAACTTAACTAAACTACACAGGCCAATCGAATATCACTGTCCCTTCATTGGTACGTGTGACAATAAAAGACCTTGAACCTTGAGATGAGCACCCAGATCATGATGGCTTCAAATCCCTTTGTTAGCTGTTTTCTGACAAAACCTAGGTCTGGAGTAAGAATTAATATGGCCTGATGGGTCAGGTTTCGATAATACTCTGTGCATGAAGGGCCTGTGTTGTCCACAGTAAATTATCTCCACAGTATCCCAACATTGTTCAGAACAATCACAGAAGTGCCATTGGAGAACTAGTGAACGTGTTTGGGTCTCTAGGTTCATATTTGAAAACATATCATGAAATCATAGCATTTAAGTAATACAGAAAGTGGCTATTCGGCTCATCAATTCAATGATAGCTCCAAGGAAGACAATTTAATTCCCCATCTATTTCCTTTATAATGGCTTTTTTTCCAACGACATGTTATATAGAATTTTCCCAACGACATGTTATTCTAGCTAGTTTCCTTACTTCTGTCTCCCATCATCTCGACAGGGTCATTACATTCATGGTCTTCCAATCTTTTTGGACCTTTCCAGAATATTGGAAATGTTGAAGGTCACAAGCAATGGATCAATTTTTCTCTGCAGTCAATTACTTGTAGAACGCAGGTCATCAGATCCTGGGAACTTTCCAGGCAATTCCATTACTATATAGAAAAAAGGAACTGCAGATGCTGACTTACAAAAAAGGACGCAAAGTGCTGGAATCACTCCGTGGGTCCGGCAGCATGTCTGGATACCATGGATAAGTGCCGTTTCGGGTCCGGACCCTGCTTCCTACTGAAGAACAATCCCGAACCGAAAGTCACCTATCCATATGCTCCAGAGATGCTATCTGACCCCTTGAGTTATTCCAGCATTTTGTTCCCTCCACAATTTCATTCGCTCTCCCCAACACCATCATTTTGGTAGATACTGGGAATTGCAGATGCCGGTTTACAAAAAGAAGAAACAGAGTGCTGGAGTAACTCAGTGGTTCAGGAGCAGCATCTCTGGAGAACATGGAGAGATGTTTCGGGGCAGGTCCCGACTAGAAAGTCACTTATCCACGTCCTCCAGAGATGCTGCTGAACCCGCAGAGTTATCCCAGCACTTTGAATCCCATTACTTTGCCCAGTACTTCCATTTAAGTGAAAGTAATTGTTTTATGCTCCAACCTTCCACTTGCCCTCACATCATTTTTAATTATTAGGATTTTTTTGTGTATTCTTCTGTGAAAACATATGACATATTTGTTCTAAGTCTCTGCCATTTCCTTCTTTCCCCAACACTAATTCCACATTCTCATTTGGTAAGAAAGCTGAGCAGATCTTTTTTTTTTTAACTTATAGAATCTTGTACTGTGTTTTTATATTTTTTGCTGACTTACTCTCATTATATTTTAATCATCCTTTGCTGCTGGCTTTCAAACCATTTTTCCCCAATCTTTCCCAAACCTTTCCCAGTCTTCTTGCCCCCAATAAATTCTACACCATTGCATGCATTCTTTTTGTCTGATACTTTAACTTTATTTTGTGGCCACAGATCTATTTATTCTCTCACAGAATTTTTATATCTCAGTGGAATTTGTTAAACATCTTTAAACATCTGCCACTGCTTATCTACCATATGTCTCTTTAATCCATTTTCCTGAGTCCATATCCTGAGTTCATAATTGTTCTTTATATAAACTGTTTTCCAGCTTATCCCTCTTTCCAAAATTTAAATTTATGCTTGTTGGTCTTTGAACACCTGCTGAAAGAAGCAGCTATCTTTTAACCCTGTCTTAGTCATCATTTCATACAACTCTAGCAAGTCGAGCAACTCACCCTCTGAAAGGATGCAGAAGACTAGCCTCTCGAGTTTAACTTCATAGCTGATTTCCCTTATCCCTGGATACCATTGTGAAGGGGAGAGGAAGGGGAGAGGAAGAAAACAATTTGTTGTCCACTAAGCAGTAGCTTCTGCTGGAAGTTACCTTTGTGCAAGAGGCAAGCAAGGACAGTTTAATGTGGCCGTGATACAACTAAAAGTATGTCATGAATTACTGCCAAGACATTCGTTTTGAGAATGACAACATGACTGCGATATTTGAGGTCACAGAATGTGTCATAAGCTGTGCAGGCTAGTGGGACAAAAGCAATTTCACAACTTACTATCAAAACATTTAGACATGGATAGGACAGGTTTAATGGATATGGGCCAAATGCAGGCAAGAGGGGCTGGTGTAGATGGGACGTTGGCCAGTGAGGGCAAGTTGGGCCGAATGGCCTGTATCAATGCTGTGAGACTGTACGACTATGACAAGAATATAGATGAAAAATAGAAAAATAAACATTAAATGACAAAAGAAGAGTGTCATGTTTTCTTGAATATTGGCGAGCTAATTATCATTTGCACACTCTATAACTTCCCCAGATACTGTAAAAATATTCCCATGAAAAAAACCTGTTGATGTTAAAAAATCTGAACTTAAAAAAGAACATGATGGAATCACTCAGCAGGCCAGGTGTTAGCTGTAGAAAGAAAGAAAGGCAGTTATCATTTCAGCACCAAGCCTTTCATTAGAACTTGTTGAAAGGTCGGCTTTGTTTCTCTTCCTGAAGTTGCTGCCTGGCCTGCTGTGTATTTCCGGAAGCTCCTGTTTCTAACTTGATACGGTAGTGACCATTTTATTCAATACTGACATAAGGCATGCAAATGCATGGTCCTATCAACAAATAAACCAGAATGAAAATTCATTTCCAATTGCAGATTACCACCAACTAAGATATTCAGAGATTTCAGTTCATAAGAAGGTTAAAGTTTATTATTGTAATGTGTGCGAGGTACAGTGAAAGGTTTGTTTTGCATGCTATCCAAACAGATCTGATATAGACAATAGACAATAGGTGCAGGAGTAGGCCACTCGGCCCTTCGAGCCAGCACCGCCATTCAATGTGATCATGGCTGTACTATACATAAATCATACTATACATAACTATATGTATGACGAAACTATACATAAATCAATCGTCAAACTCACGTACAATAGATAGAGAAAAGGGGAACATACGGTGTGCAGAATATTGTTCTCAGCATTGTTGCACATCAGTTCTATAGATAAAATCCCATGAACACAATGGGTAGAGCTGAATCGGACAGTACCATAGCTTATGGAAGGCCTGTTCAGAAGCAGGTTATGTTGGCTGTATTTCCCAGGTGGCATGAAGAGTAACTGGTGGGAAGTCTGGTATATATGATGGGCTACATCACCAAGTTTATGTTTGTTTGCAGTCTTAGTCTTAGAGCTGTTCCCAAACAAAAGCTGTGATGTAATGTGACAGTATGCTTTCTACATTATACCTGTAAACCAATAAAAGTCACTGGTGAAATGCTGAATTTTCTCAGTCTCCTCAGGAAGTTGAGGCATTGGTGTGCCTTCTTGGCTGCCGCATCAATGTGGTTGGTCTACGACAGGTAATATTAATGCCAAGGAACTTGAAGCTCTCAACTATTTCCACTTCCGCACCATTGATTATGATTGAGAAATGTACTGCACCATACATACACTTCCTGTAGTCAATAACTAGCTCCTTCATATTGCTGACATCGAGGGGGAGGCTATTGTCCTGATACTGTTCACTGAGTTCTCTATCTCCTGCCTCCATTCCATAATTGTTCGGGATTCAGCCCACCACACTGGTATCATCTGCAAACTTGTAGGTGGACACAGGATCCTCTTCCAACAGAAAGGAGGTTTTTGGTCTTGTTACATTGCAATGCTTTTGGTGTGAATTTGAAGGAGCCATCCACCCTGATGCAACAAAAAAACCCATGTTAGGAGGACACCAACAGCATGTTGTCATCCTTTTGTTTCTTATTGCTAATTAAATGACACCATGACTTCAAATAAATGACGACATCCGATGCCTAGTCTTGAGCAAGAATAGTGTTAATTTTATCTCCACTTTTATGCACATGGAACTGAAACAATTATTTTACAGTTTTATCATTTATAAAATACAATCTGCTAATTAGTTACTCTGCACACATATTTTAAAGGCTGACAAAATGTTGTCATCTCTTGCGTTGATTTTTCAAAGTGGGAACTTAAGTCTGATGAAGGGTCTCAACTAGAAATGTCACCCATTCATTTTATCTAGAAATGCTGCCTGTGATGATGCTGAATTATTCCAGCATTTTGTGTCTATCTTTGGTGTAAACCAGCATTTGCAGTTCCTTCGTACACATTCTGTTGTTTTGTGCCACCTACCAAACAGTGCACTAGCAATGGAGCATTTGAGAACCTTTTTAATGATGTTTGTTCCATATTAAGGAATAGAAGCACTCTGCTAGCACCTAGGATGTTCTCAAGGTTTGGAACAAGGCTTCAGTTTGTATCTGAAGAGACTGAAACGCTATTTACTGCATGTTTATTTAAGGAGCAAGAGCCTCTGTCATGAATAATGCAACAAAACCAAGACTTTCATTCACTAGTTTGATTAAGAAAAACTGGGCTTGTCATGAGGAAAAGGCCAGTTAATGGGTTAGCGATTACACATGATTCAGTGAGTTTGAAGCAAAGATTTCTATCTGAGATCGTTCCATACCAATGAGCCCCTGAATACCAATGAAAACCTAGTTCTGCAAAGTCACTGGTTTGTCTACTCTAATAGCGAATGGCAGGCAGAGGCATGGAACTGGAACATGGAAATAACTGCAATATATTTCTTCGTAACAAAGGTTTTATACAAGGGGCATTGAATGACGTAAGGGAAAATTAATATATTTGACATAAATGAAAATAAATTCCATAAATTGTTTTGAATTTAAGCTGATATTTCTATTCACTTAATCAATAAATAATTTAACTTTATATTAAAGGAAGGCTTAACAATTTATTTCTATTGATCTTTAACAAATGGCTTGAATTTTGGTTCCATTATGGAAGGTGCAGAACAACTGCAAAGCAGGAAAATAGTTGTACAAGTGCAATTATTTTTTTATTTGTCTGTTGTGATCAATAGAAATTAACTCTAATTCAGAAAATGTAAAGAAAAAGAGCAGTGTTCTAAAAGATGCTACTTTGAGATGATTTGGGGTACAGTCAAACACGTTACATCCCACTGTGATGGGATGTGGATTTGTGCTTTTGGCTGTTTTTACTTTGCTTATAATGGGCTTTTGGATTCAGCAGAGTCTGACGTGTGGGTCTTACATAGCCAACAACAACTCTGGTATAAACTTGCAGCATTAGCTAAGGGTTACACTGAATTCACTATGTTTGAAGCATGAATTTCGATCTCATATTGTTCCAAATATAATCACTTCCAAAATACCATTGAAATTTAACTCTACAGAATGATTCAATGGTTCTTTGTTATCACATGTATTGAGGAGCAGTGAAATTATTTTATTGCATACAGTTCAATAAATTATTATTATATATAAACACAATCCCAGATTGAGTACAAAGTGTATAGAAATAGCTCATTGAGACCATATACAAGAGTTGCAAGGATTTTGTGCCATTTCTAAAGTCTGAGCTGCAGCTGGCCACAAAGGCCTTTTGCAGCCATTGCTTCCATCCAGCGAACCATTGTCCCTCTCTAGTCTGGCCACCATTCTGCCGTGTCCCGGGGGCACATTCCAAAGCTTACCTTGAGGGCGTGAAAGGCAAGACCCCTGATCATCTTACCAGCCCTTTGTTCTTGTCATTATTGGAATGGTGTGGACTAGAAGTTATTGGATGGCATGGACTAATATGGCACTCACCTGCAAATTTAGAAAAACTGCAGGCTGGATATAAAACAATTATACATAAAGTAGGAAGGTTATTGGAGAGGGTAAATCTGTCTGGAAGAATAATTTTGAATTATGATTTTAGGACTCCTCTAAGAATAATATTAAAATAATCTATGGTAAATTCTCACCTTTGTATTGTATTATCATAGACCAATTGTGGAGGGGTCAGCTGGGCACTATGATGCAGTCAAGAAGGGCGGTAGGACAATCTTGCCCCTGCTACTAATTTTTCATCGTAAAGGTTTGACTTTAGTGAATTCTTAATACTATTCCCTTTTTCAATGTTTCCTACAGGGCTATAGCCTCTCTTTTTCTCTTTCTCTCATTTTCAGTCATCTTTTCCAGAGCATCCCGACTCAAGCTACATTCAGTGCTTCCACACCTCAAAAATAAATTTCCCTAAATAGAATCCCAAATTACCTGGAATTTGATGGTATTTCCTGAAATTTAAAAAAATGCTTCCTGTGTGCTATTTGTTGTTGGGTTTTTTTCACGGGCACACGTTAACAACACAAAGAAGAATAAGGCAGAACAGATCTATATAACTATGCTGTATCTGCCTGCTTCTGTTACTCACTTGTACAGTGTTATGTAAGGCAGCTTTCGTTGCCTCCAACAGCTTTTGTTGTCTTTGGTTTTTCAACGTGCTCTCACGTGTCCCAATCTCTGCTCCCTCTCCCTCCCTCCCTCTCTCCCTCTCTCTCTCTCTCCCCCTTTCACACTCTCCCTCTCTCCCTCACTTCGTCCCTCCCTCCCAATCTCCCTCTCTGTCTCTCCGTCTCTCGCTCTCCCTCCATCCCTTTCTCTCTCCCTCTCCACCCCCCCCCCCCCCCCCCCCCCCCCCCCCTCACTTTCCTCCTTCTCTCCCTCTTCCTTCTCCCATTCATGCTCTAATATGTCAAGTCATCACCTTTGGGTCAAACACCTGGAACTCTTGACCCAATCGAATTGAGTTAGCATTTTTCCAACACAGATTGTTGTAGTTCTTCTGAAGGATACCTGGAGATGGACAATAAACACTATCATTGCTACAGATGTTAATGTCATGAGAACATGCCCATATACATCCTGCTGTGTAGGATCACTGAATCCTGATTAGGGAGGCAACGTCTCTGATTTATGTTATCTTTAGTTGAAGGGCAATCTTGCCGGTTTCTCATAATGTAATAAAAAGGAACTGCAGATGCTGGTTTATACCAAAGGGGCAGCAAGGTGGCATAGCTGTGGAGTTCGATCTTGACTACGGGTGCTGTCTGCAAAGAGTTTGTAAATTCTCCCCATGTCCTGCGTGGGTTTTCTCTGAGATCTTCAGTTTCCTCCCTCCTTTGGAGGTTAATTGCCTTGGTATAAATATATAAATTGTCCCTGTGTGTAGGACAGCGTTAATCTGTGGGGATCGCTGGTTGGTGTGGACTCGGTGGACCAAACTAAACTAAACTAAACGCAAATTGCTGGACCTGATCTATCCATATTATTACCCAGTTTGCAACATTTGGTCTTCTCAGAGACCAAATTCGCAACTTGGGTCCTTCCTGGTCTGCTTAGACTGAAGAGGGATTGGCAGTCGGCTACAAAATTGGAAAAGGCATAAAATATTATGATCATGCATCCTGACAAATGTTTTCTTAAAAATCGCTTGATCATATAGCAATATAATCGTTTTCAAAAAGTATTGTATAATTATGTTTTAATGACCCGAGTTATCTGACTGGTAATGATACTCTTCCTGCCGCCCTCTTTACTGCCACCAAGTGAGTTGCTGCACAGGATGTGGAGCTCACTGCCCCAGTGCTCAGGAAAGACTTTAGGAACCAGGTCAGACCACACATGATAGGCCTCATCTTTGTGAGTTTATCCACAGGCGAAACAGCAGCTGTGTTTGGCTTAAGATTGAGATAATTTAGTCTTGAAAAGTTAATGTGTGAGTGAGATGCCGATGTTCCATAATAAATATTTAATTAAAATTTATCTATGTTACCAAAAGTCAGCTATGTTAGTAAAATTGATATACGCCAATAAAATAAAGGTAATCTGACATTTATGCACCACTTCTCACAACCTCGAGACCTCCATATAAGCTTTGCTGATAGTAAAGCTCAACACCATTGGAAAGTAGGAAATGAGGCAGTGAAACACATGTAGCTGTATCATCTTTAGTTTTATAGAGATACAGTGTAGAAATAGGCCCTTTGGCCCACCGGGTCTGCGTCGACCAGCGACCCCCGTGCAGTAACGCTATCCTGTGCACACAGCAGGGACAATTTATGATTTTTGGGAGGAAACCGGAGCTTCCGGAGAAAACCCACGCAGGTCACGGGGAGAAGATACAAACTTTGTACAGACAGCAACCATAGTCAGGATCAAACCCAGGTCTCTGGCGCTGCAAGTCAGCAACTCTACCGCTGCACCACCATGCCGCCCGTAACAACTGGATTATTTAATGATCTCGGTGTGTGGCACATATTGGCCAGCACGCTGGCAAGGGTTTCCCATATCGTTTTATCCAAAATAATGTCGTGGTTGCTCAGAAAGAAGGGTTGGCCTTGAATTTATAGTCTCATTTGAAAGGCAGCTTGATAATTGACTCATGGTAACCATGTGACACCAATGGTCAAACTGTTTTGAATAGTTATTTGCTGAAAACCTGATTGACTAGATCATAAGTAGGTCCTTGTTAATAATATGATATCACAAACTAAATATATATTGTTGAAAACAACATTTGAAGCTAGTCTTGGCTTCCACCATTTCACGTTGTTTTTTGTCGTTTTGGCTGGACTTTGGCTCTTTTGCCCACTCTTTCTTATCTCCCCCTATCAAACTCAAATAAACCTTTGTTTTCCACCTTTACAGGATTCAATACCAAAAAAAAGTTATTTAACTTGAAATTGATACATGTTAAGTTAATAAAGTGCTAGAGAGTTGGCCTTATCATATCCATCAGAGCAAAATCAAACAATGACATTTCTCAACACATGGCCATAAACACAAATGTCCTCTTGAGCTTATTCAGCTAACAGCATTCATCAAAAAGGATTGTCTCCGTGTTATCTTTATCCCTCAATTTTAATAGTGATAATGATTTATTTTATAAAGTTAACGAGCATAACCTTCTAAACACAGCTGTCTCTCGCTAAATTGAGAGCTGCAGGAGACAGGAACTATTTGACATACACCAATAAAGTGGGAAACAAGCTGTAACTATACATTATTGATGGCAAAGCGACATAAAGAAATTGCTTTTGATCGTTATGCATAATTCATGACAGCACATGGTGATTTTTTTTAAACTTCCACCTCCATTTTCTTTGATAAAAGATTTTCCCATTCAGCACCATTATTCCAGCTCTCCACTATGCCACCCACAATCTGGATAAAAATAACATAATTATATATTAATGAGCTAATGTTCTCATATGAATTTAGCGTTTCAGTCAGCAGTCTGTCAGGTTATCTCCAGCTTCTGGTTAGTCAGCTCTGAAGATTGCTTTTATGGGGGGAAAAAACTACCAAAACTCATTTGAAGTGCTGTAACTGGGACATATAATGAGAACTCTGTGCATATGTGACATCTCCCCAATGTAACTTCAGGGGGCAGAAGGCATTTTCAAACCAAAACTGTGCTATTAAAGAGAATGTTATACACCTGGGAGTGATTACTAGGCAGGCATCTAATTGAGGGTTTGAATGGTTTCTATTGCAAATAATAGATACCTGGGGGTGATTATTGGGCAGGAAGGGTTCAGTTGACATACAGCAAATTATACGTAGCTAAGAGTGACTGCTCGTCAGAAATCTAATAAAAGGCTTCTTATAACACCATAACACCGTAAATGTTGGAGAGAGTGATATCTGAAGAATTCCTTACTGTTTGTTGAACCCTGTCTTCAGATTAACACTTCAGAGTTACTCTCCGCTAATTCATACACTACGACAGTTTTCAATTGATGGGGGGGGGGGGGGGGGGGGGGTGGGTTGTTTGCTTGATTTTCTGTGGCAGCAGTGACATGGAAACAGATCAGATTTGTTCCATGTTTCTCCAACACATGCCGATAGTAACAGAAAATGTAATCAATGACTGCAAAATCATTACAGGGCTTTATTGAGAAATGATCGCCAGTTGGTTAGTCGTATGATGCATGTCGAGTGTGTGCAAGAAGCCACTGGAGCAGTGATTTTCTTTCTTAAATAACTTGCCATGAGAGGAAAATCCACATAACCTGCTGTAAAACATAGATATATTAGTTCTATAATCCTTCAGGCTTTCCTGGGCTTTTTGAGCTTTAATAGCATTTAACAATGAAATGGATTTATCAATGAAACAAAACTGGCAAAGAACATTAGTTACAATGTAGAAATGCTAATAAGCAGATATTAGCAGCAAGGATGGGACCTTCTGTACATTCAGTCTTAAATTGGTCTTCTGTCATAGAGTCATACAGTGTGGAAACACGCCCTTCGGACCAACCTGCCCACATTGACCAACATGTCCTGCCTATTGTGGGACATATACTCCAAGTCTAGTCCCACTTGCCTGTGTTTCGCCCATATCCCTCTAAACCTGTTCTATCCATGTACCTGTCTAATTGTTTCTTAAACGTTATGATAGTCCCAGCCTCAACTGCCTCTTCTGGGAGCTCATTCCATACACCCACCCCCCTTTGTGTGAAAATGTTACCCCTCAGAATCATAATAAATCTTTCCCCCTTCACCTTAAACCTATGTTCTCTTGTTCTCGATACCCCTGCTCTGGGCAAGTGTGTGCGTTTATCTAATCTACTCTGACCTACAAGATCTGCCTGGCTTTGGCCCATATCGCTCTAAACTTGTCATATCCATGTACCTGTTTAATTGTTTCTTAAACATCACGTTACCATAACTAGCTCTTCTGGCAGCTCTTTCCATACACCCACCCCCTTTGTGTGTAAACGTTACCCCTTCAGAATCATATTAAATCTTTCCCCCTTCACCTTAAACCTATGTCCTCTTGTTCTCGATTCCCCCACTCTGGGCAAGAGACCGAACATCTATCCGTTCTACACCTCTATTGACTCTACTAAGTTTATTCCAAAAGGCTTCTTTGCCCACTTTTCTCTCCACCCACCGATTAGTCGAGCACCCCTGCATCAGCCACTCACATTGAGATACCTTCCACAGTCTGTGGAACATTTTACCCTCAGATCTTTTGAAAATTCCTACACCTCACCTTAAATCTGCACGCTCTTGTTTATAGAGAGACACAGGGAGCTGCTGATGCTGGTTTACAAAAAAAGACACAAATTATCGGAGTAACTCAATGGGTCAAGCAGCATCTCTGGATGTTTCGAGTAACTTCTTCAGCCTGATTGTGGTGGGGGTGGGGGGGTGTGGGCAAAGGTCTTTAAGAAAGGTGGGGTGAGACAAACCTGTAGAGTGATAGGTGGATACAGGTGGATACCCTGCGATGGGAAAAATAATGTAATTATTTGTTTACCATATACTGCTCTCTGGTCACTCGTCAGCCTCATGCTCCAAAGAAGACAAGCCTATCTGGCTTTGGAGAAGGTGCAGGTTTTCCAGGATGCCTTCTGGGTTAAGAGGTAATTAGCGTTAAGGAAAGGTTAGACAAACTTGAATATTTTTCCTTGGAATGCTGGAGGCTGAGGGGAGACAGGATAGAAGTACATAAAATTATGAAGTGCATAGATAGAGTAGACTGTCAGAACTGTTTTACAAGTGGAAATATAAAAAAAGGTAGAGGCATAGCTTCAAGTAGAGAGAGGCAATGTTTAAAGAAGACTAGTATAGCTGGCCATAATTTCCACAGAGAGTGGTGAATGCCTGGATAGTGATGGAGGCATCTATCAGAGTGGCATTTAAATGGCTTCTAGATAGGCACATGGATTTGCAGTGAATTAAAGAAACTAAGGAGCATAGTTTCACTTGGCATCATAGGCGGCATTGGAAATATTGAGCCAAAGAGGCTTGTTTCTGTGCCGTACTGTTCTATGCTCTATGTCCTATCGAATCTCACTCAAGGCAACAACCTGGTGAACCTCCACAGCACTCCCTCCAGCACAATCACATCTGTTATGTCTTATCCTTAATTCTCATTCATAAATGCCAACTAGACCGCAAATAACAAACTGTCTTGATTGCACTCGGGAAGCTGCTCATCTGTTCGTTCTTGAGGAAACGATGATGTGTTGCAATGTGACTCCCATCAAGAAACATGCTGGTGGTTGGTAAGGCTAAAAGGGTTGGTGAGATGAATGTAAGGCAAAGTCATCAGGAGAGCAGTGATGCTCCATTGACATTGTGAAAATCCCACTGTTTTCCATCCAGTGGAAATTGCAAAGCTGTGATATTGGGAACCCTTGCCGAGGTAGTATATCAGCAGGCTGGCCAGCACACAGGCATGTCATTACCAACCACTTCATGTCTCTACAGAGTTCTGAAAGCCACAAGGACATTTCTTCAAAAATAAAACTAAAGCATTGCCTTTCCTGGACGATCGTGGGTTTCAACTTTATTAGAGCTGCTATAAGTGGAGCTCGCATCTCACTATTGTTGTTGTTGTGTGTGTGTGTGCTGTCCTCTGATGTCAGGAATATAAATCAAATAAATTAGTTGGATAAAACAGGGAAATTACAATTCATAATCTGATGTGGGTCTTACACACACAGAGAGTCTCACACACTCACACACACACAAACAGTCTCACACATGCACAAACACACACTCTCACACACACTCACACACACACACACAGTCTCTCTCACACACACACACACGCACACAGTCTCTCACACACAACCAGATAGACACACACACAGCCTGACACACACACAGGGTCAGTCAGACAGACTCACACAGTCAGACAGACACAGTCAGACAGACACAAAGACACATACACTCGCGTGCACACACACACACACACACACACACACACACACACACACACACACACACACACACACACACACACACACACACACACACACACACACACACACACACAATGCTTCCATAGATACTTTGAATTCAGTTTTGCAATCTAAACTGGACAAATACAAAAAACAGCAGTCAAGATAAATATACATAAAGCATAAATTGTTACACTCAGCAGTAACTATATTAAGGGCTGTGCTAAATTTAGATTGACCCATAAAATTTAACTTTAGCTGAAGATTTTTATATTAGAGCTGTTAAAGTGGGCAGAGCCCCTTTAAAAGTCTTTCTCCATTTGCATGATCTTATTACTGGTTATTTGAATGCGGGATTGACTGCGACATGGAGGTTGCTTGGGGCTAATAGTACATGCTAGCTGCAATTTGCATTAAATATTGATTGTATTAGCTGTCAGGAAGCTAATGCCCTGCAGTCCCTGATATTTGGTGAACAGTCTTGACCGTTTAGTCCATCAGGGCTCATTAGAGGATGGAAAGACTGAAGCATTGAGCTGGTCGATAGGTGTCTTTTGGGCTTTAAGAAGATTGGGTCAGGGAAAAAAATCAATTTTATTTTTATTGATTTGAAAGATACATACCATCAAATGGAAGACTTAAACATCAGTTTAGCTGATGTTAAAATCCAAGATATAAAGTTCCATCATCCACAGGCATCATAGATTTTGTATGTACATCTTTATTTCTTGTCAACATAATGCAGGGAAGGATTCATTCATTTACTTAGGGAGTCTACTTATTTTTCTAAATGCTCAGCATGCTGTGACCTGCCTGACCAGGTGTGTTTATTCTTTCCATTATCTCACTGGGCTGAAAGATCACTCAGCCCAAAGGATTTTCATTTTGGCCATATTTGCAGATTTCACACAGGGGGTCAGTGCAGACATTAGGCTTTGTTTTAAACAGCGCCTTTCCAAGATAAGCCACAGTTTTATTATGATAGCAGCAGTAGGCTCAACCATGCTCTTACAACAAGCTCACCTGTTTCACTGACGTGTCGCAGAGATAGACACAAATGCTGGAGTAAATCAGCGGGTCAGACAGCATCTCTGGAGAAAAGGAATAGGTGATGTTTCGGGTCAAGACCCTTCGTGGTGTCGCAGAGATCCTGGTTTAGAGTACTCTTGGTTTGGGGTTGTAAAGGCTTGCGAGTAGACATTCAGAATCTTTTTCCCAGAGTGGAAATGTCAATCACTAGAGAACATAACTTTGAGTTAAAAGGGGAAAAGTTTAGCAGAGATATGCAGAGCAAGTTTTCTACATAGAGGGTGGTGGGTGCCTGAAACACACTGCTTGGAGGGTTGGTGGAGGCTGATATGATAATGGTATTCAAGAAGCTTTTAGATAGGCACATAGATATGCAGAGAATAAAGGGATATGGATCATGTGCAGACAAAGAAGATTAGTTTATCATGTTGGTATCATGTTTGGTATGGACATTGTGGGCCTGAGCGCCAGTTCATGTGCTTACTTTTTTATGTTCTATGTTCATGGTCAACAGTTATTTCAGCAGCATATAAGTGTCAGGAAAGTGGACAATATAAATATGGAGCACAACAATGACCTTAAAGGACACAAAGTGCTGGAGTAACTCAGCAGGCCTGGACGTCCAAAAGGCAAGACACAGTATGAACCATTATAGGTACAGAAACATGGAAGTTATCATGGTCCTGATGTAAACTAAATCTGATGGCAACACTTCTTGCGGGTGGAGAAATCTGGGATGTCAGCCTGAACTACTCATATGTTATGAGGGTTTCTTCTTTGGGCAAATCAGCTATGGATGCAAACTTGAGCTTCTGTCCTCCAAATATAAACTCAGCTTTCTTCCTTCTTCCAAACTATGGACAGCATCCGGCATGTTGAAAACATTGTGGCTTCTTCATATTTTATTGGTTATGATGGTATTTCTGTGGCCATTGATTGTGTAGATCCATTCCATTCTCAGTGGCAAGTAAAATGAACATGGAGACCTCTGTTGTAGATTAGTAAAAATAAACTGCCAAGTTCACAGTGTTTGATTAGAAGCAAGGTCTAAATGCTAATACAGGTTGTAACTGCCTTGCACTTAAGGGAACATCACTCCCTGGTAAAAACTCTGTACCTTTTACCTTGTGTAATTGACACTTTATTATGAGTCACTAGCTTAGGATTAGTAAGTAAGTAAGTAAATAAGTAAGTAAGTAAGTAAGTTTATTGGCCAAGTATTCACATACAAGGAATTTGCCTTGGTGGTCTGCCCACAAGTAACAACATGACATACAGTGACAGTTACGAATGACTCAGAAAACACTAAACATTAATAATAATAAGACATTAATGCTAAAACACCATTGATGTGAACCAACAAAATACCAGATTAAAGGGAGGCTACAGATTTTTGGCTGTTGAGTAGAGCAACTACTCGTGGATAAAAACTGTATTTATGTCTGGCTGTGGCAGCTTTGATAATCCGGAGTTGCCTTCCAGAGGGAAGTGATTCAAAGAGTTTGTGGCCAGGGTGAGAAGGGTCAGAGATGATCTTGCCCGCTCGCTTCCTGGCCCTTGCAGTGTACAGTTCATCAATGGAGGGAAGGTTGCAGCCAATAATCTTCTCTGCTGATCGAACGATTCGCTGCAGCCTCCAGGTGTCGTGCTTGGTGGCTGAGCCAAACCAGACCATGATGGAGAAGATGAGAACAGACTCTACGATGGCAGTATAGAATTGGACCATCATTGCCTGTGGCAGATTGTGCTTCCTCAGCTGCCGCAGGAGGTACATCCTCTGTTGTGCCTTTTTGACTGTGGAGTCGATGGTAGCTCCCCACTTAAGGTCCTTGGAGAAGATGGTTCCCAGGAACTTAAAAGACTCCACAGATGTGACTGTGGTGCTGATGATGGTGAGTGGGATGAGGGGAGGGGGAGCTCTCCGAAGGCCTTCATTCAATTCCACTGTCTTAAGAGCATTGAGCTCTAGGTTGTTGTCATAGAGTGATACAGCATGGAAACAGGCCCTTCGGCCCAACTTGCCCATGCCGACCAATATGCTTCATCTAAATGAGTCCCACTTGCCTGTGTTGTCCCATTTCCTTCCAAACCCATCCGTACCTGTTCAAATGATTTTTTAAACGAGTGATAGAAAAGTAACCTTCTTGTATGGGAAGAGTTGTGCCTATTGCAGTTATAGAGTCATGCAGCTTCAGCTCGACTTGCTCATGCCCCATCACTAAGTTGCCCCATCTAAGCTAGTCCCACTTGCACCTGTTTGCTGCATATACCGTCTAAAGATTTCCGATCCATGCACCTATCTAAGTTTCTTTTAAATGCCTTAATTATGCCTTCTGACAGCTTGCTCCATACACCCACCACACTGGGTGAAAAAGTTGTCCCTCAGGTTCCTATTAAATCTTTCCCATTTTACCTTAACCTATGTCCTCTGGTTCTTGATTCCCCCGGAACCACCGTGAGGGGGAAGAACAATGGAGGACCCGTCGTGGGGGGGACTGCCGTGAAGGGAGAGGGGGTGGGGAATGGAGTTGCCGGAGCAGGGGAGAGGGAGGGGAGAAGTGGGGGTTCTTTGTCACTTTGTCAGTGCCATATGTGGAGACTAGTTGCATACAGTGGGTATTTAAGCAAAGAATTTAACTGTGCCTTGTCACATGTGACAATAAAGCATTTCATTCCATTCCTTGCTCCAGGTAAAGGACTCTCTGTTCACCCTATCTATTTCACTCATGATTTTATACACCCATTATGCTCTGCTCAAATTTAGGCTTTAACTTAGCAGAGTGATGCTGATCTGCGTTGCTGTATTATTTCACATTTTCTCATGTCCTTAAATAAACCTTTTCTATCAGAGCTGTTACTCAAAGAATTACAATCGTCGAACATCTTGTGAAATATTTTCTACATCCATATTTGCACAACAGGGGTCAATTCTGTGGTGCTTTTCCACCTAAATTATTAATTGCACCCTAGTGCTACAAGCTCATTATTTCTTAACATAAGTTCAGTTTATCTCTTGAAAGTTTCAAATAATAAAAAAATACTTTGTCACTATTACCGATGACAGCCAGAAGTTCAGGCATGAATAAATAATTGACAGAAATAGCCAATTGCTGCAGAATGACTGGAGAAAAAAAATGCTGGAACCTTTCAAGAATTCCTGCTCAGTGTTCAGGCCTTTGCAGTTCCCATGCAAGAACCACATGGACCACCAGTGTTGTAGGGTCGGTTATGGGCACGGGTGGCTTCCAGTTTTGTTTCAATCCTAACAGGGATAGGTGTCACAAACAGGTTCGCCAAATGTAATGTGATGTCCTTTAAGTGGGATTCATTGCCACAGAAGTCTGTGGAGGCCAGGTCAGTGGATATATTTAAGGCAGAGAAAGATAAATTCTTGATTAGTATGGGTGTCAGGGGTTATGGGGAGAAGGCAGGAGAATGGGGTTAGGAGGGAGAGATAGATCAGCCATAATTGAATGGCAGAGTAGACCTGATGGGCCGCATGGCCTAATTTTGCTCCTGTCACATGGTCTTATGATCTTATGATACACAGACGAGGTCTGATTCACCAGGTACACTAAGGAGACGTGCATTTTTAGCAAGGGAAACCGGTTGGAAAGAGCTGGAAAGTTACTCCTAAATTGTACCAACATTCCAGAGGCTGTTGAGGTGGCTTTAGTTGGACTGTGAAGGTAAAGTGGTTTAGTTGGACTGTGAAGGTGAAGGAGTTTTGAAATGCAAATGATGATAGAGGCATGTGGAAAGAATAGACTCCAGGTAACACATGGCAGGAATCCTTTGGAATCAAGGGAATGGGAGTGAAACTCAAACCAAATGAGGGCAGACCTATAGATTCCTTTTAGAGCCTGGAGAAAGATTTGCATTCTTACTGCTCTCTAAGGAAATCAGTCAGAGTCATACAGCACAGAAACAGGCCCTTCTATGCCCATGCCAAACAAGGTGCCCCATCTACATTTGCCCCCCCTGCCCAAGTTTGGCCCATTTCCCGCTAAACCTTTCATATCCATGCACCAGTCCAAATGTCAAATGTATTTGTATGGATTGTTTCAATATCGTGTGATTAATAGCATAAAGCATCTAGGACAGTACAGCACAGGAAAAGACCCTTTGCCCCACGGTGTCTGTGCTGTTCATGAAACTATGACGAACCCTAAAATGACTGCACACAATCCATATCCCTCCATTCCCTGCATATCCATGTGGTTATCCAAAAGTCTCTTAAATGCCACAATCGTAGCTTCCTCCACCACCACAGCCGGCAGCGCATTCCAGGCACTCACCACCCTCTGAATAACAAAACGTACCCTGCAAATCTCCTTTAAACTTTGCTCCTCTCACCTTAAAGCTATGCCCTTCAGTATTTAATATTTCCATCCAGGGAAATAGGTTCTGAATGTCTGCCCTATGAATGCCTCTCATAGTTTTATATACTTCCACCAGGTCCCCCCGCAACCTCTGGTATTCTAGAGAAAACAATCCAAGTCTCTCTGACCTCTCCCTGTGGCTAATGCCCTTTAATCCAGGCATCTTTCTGGTAAACCTCCACGGTACCTTTTCCAAAGCCACCATATCCTTCCTGCAATGGGGCGGCCTGAACTAAATGAACAAAGCCACTCATCATGATTGTTAACCTCAATTAGAAGGCTTCTAAATGAGGCTATAAAATGTAGGTGTGTAAATACTAATTATGTCTCCACTACCCTTATTTTAAAAGCTGGAGATTAGGGAATGCTTTGGTTTGTGTGCGGCCACATTTGTAATCATCCACCTGTTCCATTTCTGTCCAGCACATGGAGTTAAAATTGCCCCTTTAAGTGGCTGTCCCACTGTACTAGATAATTCAAGAGCTCTCCCGAGTTAAAAAAAAATTAAACTCATGGTAAGCACGTAGAATGTATGTAGCGGGTACGTTGGAGCTCGGGACGTCTATTAGCTGCTTGTAACGCTAACGGCAGGTACTCGGGAAACGCGGTAAGCTCGTGAAGACTCGTGAAGATTTTTCAACATTTTGAAAAATGTCCACGAGAGCCCCGAGTACATACGAGCGGCTATTACCGTAATTCTCCGAGTTCGAATCGGGGGAAACTCTTGAATTACCCTGCACAGTGGGACAGGCCGTCTATGTAACTTTGAACATGATTATAATTTCTTTCGCACACTCGGAAACAATAATAGTAGATCCATAGGCATTATTATTATGAAAAGTACAACTTAGTTGCTTTGAGGAGTAGAATTTGCATATTGCGATGGATTAATGTTCCCTGGACTCCCGTTGTTAAATAAAATAATCTGCTTCCCGGTTGGCCAAGTGGCTAAATGTAAAGTGTGCAGGCAGAATTAATTTTACCTTTGTGCGTTAATGTGGCACATTGAAGCAATTGGAAACAAAAATTGAGAGATATGTAAAATGGACTCAGAGTTCACTCTGCTTAAGTCTGAAGAAGGGTCCCAACCTGAAACGTAGTCTGTCCGTTCCCTCTACAAATGCTGCCTAACTTGCTGAAATCCTCCAACGCTATGTTTTGCTCAAGATTCCAATATATGCAGTGTTATTGCACCTCACAGTTCATTATTACGTGGTAGTTCACTTTTACCTGGTTGCTCACTATTATGTAAAAGGGCGTAAGAGAGCCAGCCACCTAATGGAAAAGTTACCACATATTGTTGTATCGGCTTGCTGTAGTCGCTGAGAGCGATTTTGTTTTTTCTCCAAGGCTTTTCTTGCTGTTGTAGCGGCACCATACGTGGTGAATGAAGGTGAGACATCAGGTCGGTTCAAACGGTTCTTTATTCAGTAGTGACATGTTAGGTGGGTGCGCTAACTATATTACAAAGTTGCTGTAGCTGGGCTAGGTTGTACTCTTGGGCTCAGCTACCTGTTGACTGCTTAAGGTCTCGAGGTGAGAGATCTTAAGTACCAGGACACTCCCTCTAGCCCATGACGTCACATGCCCGCCCTCGTATCTCCTGACGAGGGTTCGAGCATAAGTGGCCCGCATTTTGCTGACGACACAGGACCCCCCCCCCCCCCCCCCCCCCCAGAACCGGAGGAAGGTATAGCATGGTCGAGGGTGGCTCCTGCATGTGGGTCTGGGACACCCCGGGCGTGGGTTGGGACGCATGGCTCCACGGGCGCAGTGACGCTCTGCGTGGGCGATCCTGAGGTACCGAGGGGTGCGAGGAGACCGATGCAGAAGCTGCCGGATGGAAGGGGTCTGGGACACTGGTCCTTCATGGTGAGGTATATATCCATTATTTTATTGTCTTCTAGCCCACTTATTGAGTCACAGCATGGAAACAGGCCCTTCAGCCCAACTTGCCCGTGCCGAGCAAGATGTCCCATTTTCATGTCCCATCTATCTGCATTTGGCCCATATCCCTCTAAACCTTTCCTGTCCATGCACCTGCCTAAATGTCTTTTAACTGTTGTCATAGTACATGCCTCAACTACCCCCTCTGGCAGTTCATCCCATATATTCTCCACCATCTGTGTGAAAAAGATGCCTCAGGTTCCTATCAAATCTCTTCCCTCTCACTTTAACGCTACGTCCTCTGGTTCTTGATTCCCTTACTCTGGACAAAGATTCTGTGAATCCACCCTATCTTTTCCTCACATCATCTTATGCACCTCTATAAGACCACTCTTCGTCTTTCTGCGCTCTGAGGAATAAAGTCTTTGTCTGCCCAACATCTCCCTATAGATCACCTTATAATCACACTTATGAACATCATGGGAACACAATACAACCATGGCTCACATAACAATGTGTAGGAAGGAACTGCGGATGCTGGTTATATACCAAAGATAGACACAGAGTGCTGGAGTAACTCAGTAGTTACTGAGGTGGCATCTCTGGAGAAAAATGATGGGTGATGTTTCAGGTTGGGATCCTTGGGTCCAGACCCGAAACATCACCTGACACATGAGTTACATGTTCGTGTTCATGCGATATGAGTCTACTGCACCATTCAATTATGGCTGATCTATCTTCCCCTCTTAACCACATTCTCCTGCCTTCTCCCCATAACTCCTAACACTCATACCAATCAAGAATCTATCTGTCTGAAGAAGGGTCTCGACCCGAAACGTCGCCTATCTCCTTCGCTCCTTAGATGCTGCTGCACCCGCTGAGTTTCCCCAGCTTTTTGTGTAACCCAAGAATCTATCTATCTCTTCCTTACAAAATATCCATTGACTTGGACGCCTCAGCCTTATGCACTTTGTGTCTATGCTCACATAACAATACTGCCCTGACCCAATATCCACAAAAGTGTACTGATCGTGAAACAGCACAGAAAGCAAGTACCAAAAAAATCCTAATAGTCACCAATTCAGTGTACACGAAGGTATCTAGAGAGTCCGGCCCCAGCTGTCTTAGAGGAAATGATTAAATCGAAAGGACAAAAGTAAAATGTAACAGTGTTAAACCTGGAGCTCCACAAATGAGAGCGTTGTCACTCATTATCTGGAAACAGAACCTGAATCGTTCTTGCTTGGAAGCCCTTCAGGGATTATCATGAATAAATGATGTTCTTCACTTGTGCGCTCTCTAATTTATCCTTTTGACATTCAGAATTACAGAATCGGCGGAGAAATATACAGAGGGCAGTCTAAACAGTGGCTTAGTGCCAACCTGATTTACTCCTTATAGACTCATCTACTTTACTCAGTTAATTATTGTTACAAAAGCCCTCTACTGGAATTACCTGACTCTTATTGTTGTGATCTCATAACGAGCAATGCCTACAAAGTTAAAACATTTTACCCGGCTTTATCCATGGATATTTTCAATAGATTACTAACAAATTAACAGGTTACTCATTAGTAGCCAAGATGTTTAGGCGCTAAAAAACTCTGAAATAAGCAGGCAAAAAGGTATAATAAAATTACAAAAAAGGCAAAAAAGGCATAAAAAGGCATGTATTTCCACCACCAAACTACGGTTAAAAATGATAATATAAAGGTATTCTACAATAAATGACCAAAGTTGCCTGGTTGCACATAAATACTAGCATTTTTTTCAAATTATCTGGTATTAAACTTTGCTGCCCGTCAGACAGAATATGATTCAGTTGTGAAAAAATGTATTTCTATCTCAGCTGAGGTCACTGGTGCATACCCGAAACAAGCTACCGACACTATATTCATGTTGATATCTGGTGCTTTACAACTACCTTTGAGAACTTTAGGTATGTTTTGTATTTCTTCAAGATCTTTGTAGGCGAAAATCACTCTGTCACATTTTCCTTGTACGTCTTCACCTACATTGCCAGGACCTTCACGGATATCGTCAGTTACTTTGTTGAAAACCTGCAAGTTATTCAAAATTTGAAGCAATAAACACAAGATTGCGGTGGATGGACTTTTTCTGCATGATTTCACTGGCGATTTATTTTATCTTTTCAAAATTTGCAGCATAGTAGAGTACAGCAGAGAGCCATGTACCCAACCTAGCTAAAAAGGGCTGAGGAACAACTGCACACGGTGCTTTGAGGAAGACAATAGACAATAGGTTCAGGAGTAGGCCATTCAGCCCTTCAGCCATGACCACCATTCAATGTGATCATGGCTGATTATCCCCAATCAGTACCCCTTCCTACCTTCTCCCCATATCCCATGACTCCGCTATCTTTAAGAGCCCTATCTAGCTCTCTCTTGAAAGTATCCAGAGAACCGGTCTCCACTGCCCTCTGAGGCAGAGAATTCTACAGACTCACAACTCTCTGTGTGAAAAATTGTTTTGTCGTCTCAGTTCTAAATGGCTTACCCCTTATTTTTAAACTGTGGCCCCTGGACTCCACCAACATCGGGAACATGTTTCCTGCCTCTAGCATTTCCAAACCCTTAATAATCTTATATGTTTCAATAAGATCCCCTCTCATCCTTCTAAACTGCAGAGTATACAAGCCCAGCCGCTTTTCTTGACATTGGAAACTAGGTGATCGACAGTTGGAAACAAGCTATGTATGTGCTTGACAATTCTATGAAGTCCTTGAGCTACGCATGTCAAATGCAACATTTTGGGGAATAAAAGCTTAAGAGCACGAGCAGCTTTTTCCATGTACGTAGCTGCATTAGCCACAAACAGAAGAACATTCTAATGCTTTGTACCTTCTGGCAGCAAGTGAAGATGTAAACAACTGAGCAATAGTTGAGCTATTTGACTTCTCCAATACTTCCGATGTCAACAAATACTCCTTTGATGGTTGACCTGCCTCCAATGTATCGATGACCACATTGGCAACATATCTCCCCACAGCATCGGTTGTCTCATCTATTGAGATCCATATTTTGTTGCATGCAACTTCATCTCATTTTCTGCACAAAAATGTAGAAGTTGCTGTCAACATAATGCTTCCGTAATGATGACTCACTTGTTATATGTTCCTCTGTGTATTTCCGTAAAAAAAGAGATTTGTTTTCCAATTTCCACAGTGGAATTCCAGTATCAATGAGTGCCTTGCACAAATCACTCAAACTCAGATTTGCGACTGGAGCCAACAGTAAATTTAGTGAGGAGACAAGCTTGGGTAGTCTACACCCCAGCGGTATCAACATTGACTTCTCTAATTTTAGATAGCCCTTGTCTTCTCCCTCCTCCTCCTCCTCCTCCTCCTCCCCTTCTCTCCTTCTAGTCCTCTGTCTCCGCCTCTTCCTTTCTTTTTCCCGCCCCCCCACGCCAGTCTGAAGAAGGGTCTTGACCGGAAACGTCGCCTATTCCTTCTCTCGACAGATGCTGCCTCACCCGCTTTTTTTTGGCTACCTTAGATTTTTCCAGCATCTGCAGTTCTTTCTTAAATAGATCTTGGAGAAGGCTGAACAATATTTCTGCAGTTTAGTTTAGTTTAGTTTAGAGATACAGCATGGAAACAAGCCAACCGTGTCCACACCGACCAGCGATCCCCATACACTAGCACTATCTCACACACTAGGGACAATATTTACCGAAGCCATTTTGCGAAAACAAACCTGTATGCCTTTGGAATGTTTGAGGAGACGGAGCACCCGGAGAAACCCATGCAGGCTGTAAGGTAGCAATACTACCGCTGCACCACCGTGCCGTCCAAAATTACTTTTGGATTTATCTCCTTCGGCACAGAGTACACACTTGAGTTCTGGGCAAAATGAAACAGTTTTTCTTGGACCACCATTTAAGTTTCCTGACCTGCAATTCTTATCTTATCCAGTGACAACGTGAACAGTTTAAGTAATCGTTCCCTTATAATTGCTCCTCCATTCCCAGTAATCATTACCCTTAACACGCAACCAAAGTTTTTTCACTGTACCTCGGTACAAGTGACAATAAACTAAACTGAAACGGATCTAGCCGCATCCAATCATCACTTGAAGGACCCAGCCTTGCAATGCAATTGTTGTGAACTCCCTCCAGAATAGTTGAGATGCTGAGTGATTTTCTTATTTATTTCCAGCCTTTACTGATTTTTACTGCAAGATTCATGAGTTATTTGGCTCCAGAATTTCCATGGCTTGGGCGGCACAGTGGTGCAGCGGCACAGTTGCTACCTCATAGCGCCAATGACCCGTGTTCAATCCTGACTATGGGTTCTGTCTGCGCAGTGTTTGTACCTTCTCCCTGTGACCGCGTGGGATTTCTCCGGAAGCTCCGGTTTCCTCCCACATCCCCAAGACGTGCAGGTTTCTACGTTAATTGGCATCTGCAAATTGTCCCTAGCATGTAGGATAGCACTAGCGTATGTAGGGTTGCCAACTGTCCCGTATTAGGCGGGACTTCCTGTATTTTGGGCTAAATTGGTTTGTCCAATACGGGACTGCCCATGTAATGTATTTGACTGCTACTCCTCGGGTCGAGTGGACTGTCGGGTCGGAATACCACGTCCGGCCCCGCCTCACCTGTGCTGAAGTAGGGCAGCAGCAGCGCCTCGCCCGTGGGCCTTTCGGTCGGCAGCCCGACCTTCAGACCTTCACATACTATCGACACCACCACCCCTCCTTCTCATGGTCGATCATCGGTTCATGAGTTGGATAGGGCGCAGGACCAAGCATGCAACAGAATACAAAGCCCTGCCGGCGAGCCGGCTGAGGAGTTTTGGCTCGCCGGCTGGGTTTTGTGTGCAGTCCAGCACCCGGACCAACTCATCATTCACCCAGCCACGGCCGAGTCGGTCTACGAATTGCCGTCGGGAATTTGTCCCGTAATTTGACCTTTTGTCCCTTATTTGGGAGTGAGAAAGTTTCAATCCTAAGCGTATGGGGTGATCATTGGTTACCGTGGACCTTAGGGCCTATTCCACGCTGCATCTCTAAACTAAACAGAATGCCACTGGCCTTTTTGGTCTTTAGACCCTTCAGTTGCATCCGAAGATGCGGCAATGCACATTTTGCAGATGTAAAGGGCACATGTCGATGCTCTGGTTCAGTCTGCGCCTGTGCTGTGGATGGGTGCTGTGAGGGTCAGGGGTGAGTTTCAGCATCAACCGCCGGGCACTGTCCAGGATGGGTCGTTGCTCCAGAAGGAATTGATTTCCCGATGCACAAACAGCACCTGTCCCCTTACACACCCCGTGATTGTTGTTGTAATGATTCACTGCAAGCGGCTGGAGAACAGGACTCTCCAGAAAACAGACTGGAGATGTAACTCATGAATAAGTTGTAAATAATAGGCCGCATGGTAGTGCAGCGGTAGAGTTGCTACCTTACAGCACCAGAGACCCAGGTTCATTCCTGACTTCAGCTGCTGTCCATATGGAGTTTGCATGTTTTCCGTGTGGCCACATGGGTTCTCCGGGTGCTCCCGTTTCCTCCCACGCTCCAAAGACCTGCAGATTTATAGATTAATTGGCTTCGGTAAAAGAAACTGTAAATTGCCCAAGTGTGAAGGATGGTACCCGTTTACAGGATAAACTGTCGACACGAACTCAGTGGGCAGAAGGGCCTGCTTCCACATTGAATCTCTAAACAAAACTATACTAAATAGGTTGGTGGGCATCTTTTGCTATGTTATAGGTATTTATAACTGGTGGTCATTGAAACTTTGCACTATCCGAGCAGCTGAGGCTGAGGATGTCTGTGAACTCAAAGTAGCAAAAACATTGTCCTTGCTCAAGCACGATAAATGCTTAAGGAGGAATCTACACAAATCCAGCATCTGCAGTCTCTTGTGGCTCTGCAAGGTCAACCTCCACTGGTCAAAATGTGTTGATATCTGACCATTTTTACTTGTGCCCCAGCCTGTTATTCTCTCCCCTGAACTGTGAACAACTGGTCTGCACATTGTTTGATATCCACCAAAACTGATTAGAAATTTATGAGTTGGAACAACTAAAAAGATTGTCAGCCGCAAGTCATAAATTCTACCTTTCTCAGGTAACCTCGTAGCTTGTTATGCCTATTCCTCTCTCCTCATCAACACCCTTTTGTTTCCTTTTTTCCTTTTTGTCTCTTTTAGTTCCCTTTTGTCAGCCTCATCTCTAGCCTTTATCCACCCATCATCCATTCACAACCCTTCCTCAGCTGTATCCACCTATCAGTTACCAGGGGTGTTCTGTTCCCATCTGTTTTCCAGCTGTTTTGAAGTCTTCCCCACTTCAATCAATTGAAGAAGAGCTCTGAACCAAAATGCTGCTTAACCATATCCTCCAGAGATGCTGCCTGATCCGCTGAGTTACTCCAGCACTTTGTGTTCTACGTTAAATTCCAGCAGCTGCAGTTCCTTCTGTCTCGGCCTATTCCCTGCTTATTATTTGTGTCACCATGATAACATGATGGGGGGGGGGGGGGGGGGCATGCTGAGGAAGTGAGGATTACACAAGGCTTAATCACAAAATGACAACAAACTAAACTAATCTAAACCCAAGGTCAGAATTGAACCCAGGTCTCTGGAAGTGTAAGGAAGCAACTCCACCGCTGTGCCGCCTACATGTGGTGTCCACATTTAACGTAGTAATGTTGAAGATATTGGACAGGACTCTTACTGTGAGCCGTTGATGCAGGTTCAAACTTGGATGTGATTATCCTTCCTCTCCCTTCATGGTTAATGAGACTGCTGACGTCCATAGATCGCAAGACTCACGCATGAAACAGACACCCACAATAAGGAGCAGGTGGGCAGCCAACATCCCTGGAACCCTCTCTCTGCATGAATCAGCGCTTCTGCAAGCAGAGATTAAAAATAGAAGTCCAACAGGGAATATCAAATTCAGGTCTCACATTGAAATCATTCTGAGGTATTTCAAATGCATGAATGAATGAATTATACCTTATTGTCACAAGTACCCAGGCAAGTGAAATGCTTTGTTCTGCAAACAACCTACTGTAGGCTGTTCACAACTGTCATCATGTGACTGGTGCCGATAAAGTTACTAAAGTACCAAACAGTCCAAACTACTGCCTGCCGCTGCACCTGGCAGAAGGCTTCACCCCTCCCCCAGCCGGTTCCCCCTTCCTTCTCCCCACTGGGCCCATCTTCATTCTATTTGGTCTCAGTGCCCCAACCTCCCCCGCTCCGAGTCCCTCGTAGTTTTTGGTGGTGGGTGTATGGAACGAGCTGCCGGGGGTGGTAGTTGAGGCTGGTACCATCACAACATTTAGGAACGATTTAGACAGCATATTGATAGGATGGGTTTAGATGGATATGGGCCAAAGGCAGGCAGGTGGGATTAGTGTAGATGGGGCATAGTGGGTGGTGTGGGCAAGCAGGGCCGGAGTGCCTGTTTCCCTGTCTCTATGAACCTATTTAACGGGTCCACTTCAGCGCTGCTTTATTGAAACATGGTTGGCCCACATGTGCCCAGCATTGATTGCATCCTTAAGTTTCCTCTCACTGTTCTAAAAAGCGATGCACAGGAAATATCATCATGTTGCGCAGGACTGATGTAGAAATTACATTGAGGATGCAAGGAGGGTTCATGCTGGGAAATGTCCAGCCAAATTCCTGGCGTGCTGGAAAATGACAGGGAAATCATTGTTCTTAAGTGCACAACGTAAAAGAAAAACATACGGGCACTTAATTAACACAACAGAATTTAATAAAATACCATTGTGTTCCAAATCTAATTTTCTTCATAATCAAAATCCGATTAACACAAGCAAAATTTAAGACTTATTCTGTAACTTCAAAGGATGCTCTAAATACCACATGTTTAATGACTCATGTACTCTATCCCAAGATATTACTTTGTGAAAGAAATTTATGAATTGAAATTTGTCAAATTCTACTCCCATAGTCTTCCAAGAGTGTGCATTTCATCATTTTTGCTCTTCTGTTTTAAATAATATTCCATCAGTCTAGTTTTAAATTTATCTCCTTAAACACAGGCTACACATTTCTGGACAAAATGAACCAATTTGTCAAGGTCCAGACTCTAAAGCGGTAGTTCATTTCCAGCGAGAACATGCATAATTTAAGTAATTGTTGCTCATAATTGTTCCTATGTCCCTGTAATCATTTTCCTTTACTTATCGTGCCGCATTCAGTTTTAAAAATGTATTTTTAGAGTCATAGAGTCACAGAATGATACAGTGTGGAAACAGGCCCTTCGGCCCAACTTGCCCACACCGGCCAACATGCCCCAGCTACACTAGTCCCACCTGCCTGCATTTGGTCCATATCCCTCCAAAATTGTCATATCCATGTACCTGTCTAAGTGCTTCTTAAACATTGGGATGGTCCCAGCCTCCTCTAGCAGCTTGTTCCATACACCCACCACCCTTTGTGTGAAAAATCACCCCTCAGATTCCAATTAAATCTTTTGCCTTCACCTTGAACCTATGTCCTCTGGTCCTTGATTCCCCTACCTTGGGCAAGAGATTCTGTACATCTATCCGATCTATTCCTCTCATGATTTTCATTCTTGATAATCGTGTTTAGAAATACGACATGGAAACAGGCCCTTCGGCCCACAGAGTCCACGCAGATCTTCTATCACCTGTTCACATTCGCCCTATGCTATCCTTTCGCATCCAATCTCTACATTTCAGGGGCAATTTACAGAGGCCAATCAACCTACAACTCACAGGCTGCACAGGGAGAAAGTACAAAGTCCACACATACAGCGTCCAAGGTCAGGATCGAACCCGGGTCTCTGGCACCATGAGGCAGCAGCAGCAGCACCAGCTACTCCTCTGTGCCATCCATGTCTTAGTTTTTGTGATTGAATCCGTCGTAAATTTCTTCAAATGGTTCATTGCACATAGGAATGTCTATTCAGTTTTGATGCATTTAATCTCATTGAAGCTTGATAACATTTATCAGCAAAACTGACAATCAATGAGATGAGGCTCAATGTTGAAGAAGGAACTGCAGATGCTGGAAAATCGAAGATATTCAAAAATGCGGGAGAAACGCAGCGGGTGAGGCAGCACCTCTGGAGCGAAGGAAATAGGTAATGTTTCGGGTCGAAACCCTTCTTCAGAATTAAGTTGCTTTTCCTCATTTTACTCAAAAGATTGCGTGCAGGACTCAGTAATTTTGACATTTCACCCATGCAGGGATATATTTATTAACTACATTTATTTAATAACTGTACATCCATAGAATTAGTTTAGTTTAGTTTAGTTTAGTTTAGAGAAACTGCACGGAAACAGGCACTTCGGCCCAACAGGGTCGGCGCTGACCAGCGATCCCCGCACATTAACACGATCCTACATAGACTTAAGGACAATTTTTTCATTTACCAGGCCAATTAACCTACCAACCTATATGTCTTTGGAATGTGGGAGGAAACCGAAGATCTCGGACAAAACCCACGCAGGTTACGGGGAAAACGTACAAACTCTGTACAGAGAGCACCCACAGTCGGGAACGAACCCGGGTTTCTGGCGCTGCATTCGCTGTTAGGGAGCAACTCTATCGCTGCACCACCGTGCTGCCCTAATTCTGAGGAAGCGAATTATAATGATTTTACTGCCCTCTACATGAAGAAAATTCATATAATTTCTGTCATGAATGGATAATTCCATTTCTTGAAACTTAGCCATGTGGTTGTAAACACTTCAGCGGAAGGATGTAGCCTCTTGACAATTACTCTATTAATCTCTCTCAAAATCTTGAATGTTACATCAAGACACAGTAGCCTATTCAGAAGTGCAGCACTGCAGCGTAAATATCTCAAAACAGGAAGTTTGCAAACTTTTTTATTATGAAAGATGCATCGCTTGATGAAAAGATATCCATCACCACAATGCAATAGAGCCATAGAGTCATACAGCTTGGGAACAGGCTTTTCAGCTCCCGGAGAACTGAGAACTGAGGCTCCCGGTGAAAACCCACGGTCACAGGGAGCATGTACAAACGCGGTACAGGCAGCACCTGTACTCATGTTCAAATCCGGGTCTCTGGCGCCTTAGGTTAGCAACTCTCCCGCTAAGCAACCGTTCCACCTTGATCTAGTTCTATTTATAACTCCTCAAAAAAAGAAACAATCCATACCAGTGAGTATTAAGTTAAGGACAATATTCAGGAATGGGTAATAGTGCCAAATAATATCTGTGCCCCTCAAAAGTTAGACATGGAACTACGTATGCCTAAAATTGGTGACTCTGTATGCTGTCTTGGTGACTTTGTACAATGTCTCAGTGTACTACTGCTATACACATGTACTGTATCTGAGATGCTTATCTAGGATGTATCTAAATGCTTATGCATAGTGATACCTGTACTGAACTGTGTACAAAAATGAATTTCACTGTACCTCAGAACATGTGACAATAATGTACCATTGAAATTCAATACACCCATGGCCTCCAGCATAAACATGATGAAGATCATTATTAACCCAGAATTTAACTGAACAAGCCTCATAGATGCCATGGTTTCAAGAATAAATTAGATGCTCGGTAAGCTGTTGTGAGTGACTCGTTCACTTTTTCAAAGCCTTTCCGCCATCATCATAAATGTGCAGCTCAGGAGTGTGATATTATTCTTTGATCGATGGAGTGCCAATAGCACTCAAGAAGTTTGACAACGTTCAAGATAAAGCATTTATCTTGCACTCTTCTACACCCTAAATGTGCATTCTCTCCACCAGTGGCACACTGTGGGTGCAATGTATTCCAGGTAGAACATGCATTATACCAACTTACCAAGGTTTTGTCAACAATATTCTTTTAAACCTGCACCCCTGAGAAGAATAAGGGAAGTGGGAACATAATAATGTTAATTATTTCTTCTAAATTCTTTTCCATATTGTTTATCAGTTTAGAAATAGAACATTTGGTTGCATAAACCTTTGGAATGAAATGTTTTGCCTTTTTGAAACACTCATCATTATGACAATACTGCCAATTGCTTGGTCCATAATGATTTTCATTTCCCTCACTAAGTATTCAAAGTTTACAAATTTCAACATGCTATATTGAGTACAATGATCAATATAATCATGTAAAGTTCATGCACTTCAAAGCAGAAGTAAGATTTCTGTAAGAAAGATAATTAAACTGAGTACAAAAGTATACAGGGGATTTAAAGCCATGTCTTAAAAAAAAAATCAAAAATAATCAATGGCGGACTAATTAAATCCAATTAATTAGTGATAACACCAGATTGTATGTAACATGATGATGAACTTTTTTAAATAAAAAAAGGTTGGGAAATGTATTTATTAACAACATCAAGGAGATCAACTAAAACCTCATTGTAGGCATCTGCATCCTATTAAATTAGATTTGTGAGGTTGAGTTTGGAGAGAAACCTGATCTGTTTTGTGTTAATTAGCAGTCTGAACCCTCTTTTTCCAAGTGAATGATCATTAATAGCCACAGTATAAGCCTCAGCAGGCTACTAAATATTGCATTATTCATTTAGATCTGCAGCAGGTGTATTTGGCTTGTTTATAAACTAAGACAATGACTTGTTTATTATGCCGTGTATAAATGATTGTTACTTATGTTTGTTGTTCAGATAATGCCATTCTCCTGTTGTTAGATTTAGGATTGCTAATTCAAGGTGAAATAAGGTGAATTCAGTGCAGAAATTAAGTTCAGTGATGCTGAACAAATAGATGTTACAGAAATATAACTGATAGTGAGTGGCACGGTGGCATAGCGGTAGAGATGCTACCTTACAGCGCTTGAGACCTGGGTTTGATCCTGACTACGGGTATTGTCTATGTGGAGTTTGTACGTTCTCCCCATGACCTGCGTGGGTTTTCTCCAGGATCTCCAGTTTCCTCCCATACTCCAAAGAAGTACTGCTTTGTAGGTGAATTGACTGGTAAAATTGTAAATTGTTCCCATTGTGTGTAGGATTGTTGGTTACAAGATTTAATAGGAATCTAAAGGCCAACTTTTTCACACGGAGAATGGTGGATTTATGGAATGAGCTGCTGGAGGAGATAGTTGAGGCAGAAACGATAACGACATTTCCAAAACATTTGGACAGGTACATGGATAGGAAAGGTTTAGAGGGATTGGGGACAAACACAGTGTAGGTGGGACACTGTGGTCGGCATGCTCGTGCTGGGCTAAAGGTGCTGTCCCACTGCGGCGACCTACTCCACGAGTTCAGAAGAGTGTCTTCAATCTTCAAGCTCGAGGGCACTCGCCTGGAAAACATCGAGCTGGATCGACAATCTGCGATGAAACCGCGTGCTTCGACCAACTGTACACACACACACACACACACACACACACACACACACACACACACACACACACACACACACACACACACACACACACACACACACACACACACACAATGTGCCGATTAAAATGCCCGGTCAGCGAAGGAGATTGCCTATGGCTGCCCTCGACTGCCTGTAACTACATAACGACCCCACCCCACTGCACTACGAGTCAAAAAGAACCATGCCGAAAACATGATGAAAATTTTTCCGCGATTTAGCTGAGGCCACGAGTATGTGGGAACTTCCCTCGAGCATGAAGGAGAGTTCCAGTGACCTCATAAGACCTCCTGCGACCATGCTGCGAGTTTGAGTCGAGTGCAAACTCTTCTAAATTTGCACATTAGGTCACCGCAGTGGGACAGCCCCTTAAAGGGCCTATTTCTGTGGCCGTCCGGCCCTGCGAGCCGGCACTGCCATTCAATATGACCATGGCTGTTCATAAAAAATCAGTACCACTTTCCTGTTTTTCCCCATATCCTTTGATTTCACTAGCCCCAAGAGCAAAATGTAACTCTCTTGAAAACCTCCAGTGAATTGGCCTCCACTGACTTCTGTGGCAGAGAATTCCACAGATTCACAACTTTCTGAGTGAAGAAAGTTTGTCCTCTTCTCAGTCCTAAATGGGATTCCCCTTATTCTTAAACTGTGTGACCCTTGGTTCTGAACTTCCCCAACATTAGTAACATTTCTCCTGCAGTTACAGTAAATGAAAATCGAGCATGCTTTCTCCAACCACCCCCATTTGAAACCACTATCTTCCACTGCTTCTACCCAGTCCTTGGTACCTACTTCCAGCAGCCACTGGTTGTCCTCCATGATGCACCGAGCCACAGCCTGGCCCATACCGGTCACCAGGGAGAATTCGGCACAGAGACTCTCACGGCAGTGGCGCAACGCTTCCGACGCTTCCGACGGCCCGGCACTCTTGCACTGAGACTGCTCCATGGCCAGAGCTGCAGCGAGCGACTCGCTAGCCCGGCAAACACTCGCCTGCCCCAGCTCCTGGTCCGCATCTGATCCCCCACCCCCCCTCCATCCCTCCCTCCACCCCGGCTCTCCAACACCCTCAGCCCATGCAGTTGATATTAGTTTTGAAATTCTCGGTGATCACGGAATTTCTCATGACAGAGCGTGAGAAATTCTGTGATCAGCGTGAGAGCGTGAAAATTTGGCGAAACGCGTGATTCTCACACTCAGTTGGCAGCTCGGCATTTAAACAAACTTTTAACACACATTAAAAATTTTAAAAAAGACGAAAAAACAAACAGACTGTTGGTGGGGCTGCCAATCATGCGGTGCCCCTGCTGGTGATATTCTCACAACTGTGAGTGGTTAAATCATAGGTGATCTTACCACCCACGCTCTCACGTGCTCCCAGAATTATGCAGTGTTGGTTGTGGAGAAAGGGGAACCCTATGCGGTAGCAACAACATGTTAATCCCATATCTTGGTGAGAAAATGCTTAGTTCAACGTGGCGCTGCATTCCAGACTTAAATGATGTTAGCTAATCTTTATCCACAGTATCTGAAGCAAGGTCATAATGAGACGGTGCAAAATTTACAGTTCACATTTTTGTCAGAGTAGTTTAATGATATGTCGACGTGGCTCTCTGTATATTAACAACCTGGGCAACAACAAATTGGTGACCAAAGCTGCAGGAAGCAAGAGGTTTCTAATTCCATTCCATGATTTAAAACATCGTGCGTGTAATTTCGCAATTGGAACTGGCAGTTAAGAATGAATTCAGCCTTCAAGAGACAAAAAAAATATTTGTGGACAAATGGTAAAATAATGAGAGTAACTGGCTGCTGAGGTGAAGCATTTCTCCTGTGGATCGTTTGCTCTCTTCAGTACCATCTATATTTGAGTGAACAATTTGACTTCTGTTCCTCTAGGGTCTAACTGCTGTTGTAATGTAGCAAAACACTTAGTGCTGCCAATACAGCATCAACTCATTGCCACTTAATCCAGCCTATCAACTCAAGTAGCCACAAAGCCTATTACTGGAGCTATTTCATCAAGTGCGTTGCTTCATGTTAGCTTATTCATCTCATTATGTCAGCTCCCTTGCTATAGCTTCTGGCTAAGGATTGAACCAGGAGTTGGCAGCCTGCCATTTGGCTCAGTACCAGCTAGATGTACGCTGTGCTCTAATTAACTCCTTGCTCCTGAGTATTCTCCCAGGCTGTGTGGGCTTGTACTGATAATACCATGAGCATTGAGTGGCAAATGCTAGTGAGAACACATGAATACTGCAGTCAATACTGTACATAACTGTTAGCAGGATGCATAATCAAGTGGGTAGCAAGAAACACTCCCCCATACTAATCAAAGTCACCGAAATCAATTTTGTTTGAGATTTTCATAATATTAATTGTGATTGTGCAGTGTTTATCTCAGTAATTTAGAGGATATCCTGTTTATAAGGAAAGGATAATTACAGTATACTGCATATCACACAATGTATCAGTCTGCAGCTCAAGTATAATTGCATGTAAATAGTGTATCCTTTTATATGCTTATATCTAATTACTGATCCTTTTGAAGGCCAGTTAGAAGCTAATAGTTTTTTTAATTTTGCAGATTTAGAGGTCAGTTCAAGGTCAGAATAAACTGGCAGGAGTTAACTGATTTTTCTAATGCATTTCATTGCCAAGTGGGACATCTGAAACATGCTGAATCATTTGAAACCTTCATACCTGCTGGCAGATGATTCCAACATAGCTTTTGGCAACTAGTATCTACCCCGTTGCTTTATCTATAGAACTTGAGTTGGACATGATTGCATTTATATGTATAGATAGCTGCAAAACAAAGTGTTTCCCTGTACCTCAGTACACGGGACAATAATAAACCTCACCAAACTTGCTGCAAAACTGTCTTGATGTGTTTATGAAAGTACAAAGTGGTAGTTAAGTACAGATTCAAATCCTGCAATGTTTACATGTTATAGCGAGGAACTGCAGATGCTGATTTATATCAAAGATAGACACAGAGTGCTTGAGTAAAACAGTGGGTCAGGCAGCATCTCTGGAGATTATGGAAAAGTGACTTTTCTGGTTGTAATCCTTCTTCAGACTGATTGTAGGGGTAGAGGGGGAAGAAAGCTGGGACAGAGAATGGGCAGGACTGGGGGTCAGCTTCAGAGTCCATAGTTGGGCAAGCTCAAGATAACTGGTTTGTGTAGCGTGCTTGGTCCATATTCTTTCATCCCCCGCCCACATGATTGGTTGAAATCTTCCGCCTTGGAGGAACTGTTTGAATCCCAGGGCACATGTTGCATTATTCATTTATGTTGGCTTCCTTCTAGAAGCTTCTTTCAAATACAATGTATATAAGATTATATTATTGGGTTAGGGAACTGTCAATTATGTACTGTTATTATCAATATGTTTGATTGGTTTATAAAGAGACCACCCCATGTGGTTCGGCCCCTCAAGTTTCGGGGACCTATAAAAGGCAGCCCCCACGAGGTCCTTTGTAGATCTTCTGGAAGAGCGCTTGGGACTGCGTGACCTTTTGGAGTGTCTCTGCTTGCACGAGGCTAGAAGGGCTTGGCCAAGCAGATACAAGGATCGAACCCGCGGTGGTTAGGTATTGTATTGGGGAATTTGTGTTGTGTTATCCAAGATCAAATTTAGTTGCTCAAGTGCTTGATTCAGTATTTTATTGTCTGAAACTAGACTAGGGGGAGCTTCAAAGGACCTATTTACAAGGGCAGAGCTGTAAATATGGTATACAAGGATTTGGTTGTATGAAAGGTGTTTGACAGGATTTCACATGGTAGACTGGTCTGGAAGATTAGATCACATGGGATCCAAGGAGAGTTAGCTGACTGGGTAGAAAATATAATGGAACCTGAGGAGCAAATTCTTTACACAAAGGGTGGTAGGTATATAGAGCGAATTGCCAAAGGAAATGGTTGAGGCAGGTATGATAACATGTTTACAAAGCTTTGGATAGGTTTAGAGGGATATGTGTCATACACAGGCAGGTGGAACTAGTGTAGATGGTGCATGCTGGTCGGCGGGATCTCCACAACTCACTTGTTTTCCCAACTCACAGTTCCTCTCAACCTGATTCAGAACTTCCCCAGACCATCTCAGATCCTGGCCTACAATTGTTCTCGGTCCTTATCCATATCCCATCCAAACCTGATGCCATTCCTGGAATAACCTGCTGTTTATTCTGCACATTCCATCACGTCACACCCTAAGAAGAAAGGTGTGTAAGGACTTTAGGCATGGGGTCATAGTCATATAGCATGGAAACAGGCCCTTTGGCCCAACTTGCCCAAACCGACCAACATGTCGGGTAGGGGGAAACTTTTTAATCTCTTCCCTGTACGGGGACTCAACCTTTTCCCTATCGAGTCCCTATCGAGTTGTCGTTGGGCCTAACATCATGGAGCCGGCGGCTCCAACTGGAATCGACCTGGGGCTCCAGTCACAGAGCCTGCGGACTTACCATCGCCGAGAGCTGGCCGACTTCAGAGTGTGGAGCGCTGTGGTGGCGCACAGCTGCGATCCGACTTCGGAGGTTCCGGCTGCAGGCCCGGTTGATGGTAACATCGGGAGCTTGCGGGTCCCTGGTGGGAGACCGCTTTTCGGAGCTCCCGCAACGGCAACTTCTCCCGCCCGAATAGAGGGATTTAAATCGACCCGGAGCAGGGACTTACATTGCCCGGTGCGGCTTTAACGGCCGCGGGACTTACCATCACACGCCGGGGGCTCTAGCATCAAAAGCCTTGATCAGCTCAATTTAGCAGTTTGACTGCGGGAGAAGAAGAATAAAGAGCAAAGAACAGGGAAGAGTTAAGACTTTTGCTTTCCATCACAGTAAGGAGGTGTTTGGAGATTCACTGTGATGAATGTTTATGTGGATTGTGTTAATTGTGTGTTTTGTTTTTTATTGTTATGACTGCAGGAACGTATTTCGTTTGAACTTTAATGTTTAAATTACAATGAATTCTATCTGATCTGATCTGATATCCTATCTACAGTAGTCCCACCTGCACCATGTCCCTCTAAACCTATCCCATCCATGTCTAAATGTTTCTTAAACGTTGAGATTGCACGTGCCTCAACTACCTTCTCTGGCAGCCCGTTCCATACACCCACCACCCTTTGTGTTAAAAGGTTACCCCTCAGGTTCTTTTTAAATCTTTACCCCCCTCACCTTAAACCTATGTCCTCTGATTCTTGATTTCCTAAACTCTGGGCAAAGGACTCTGTGCATTTACCCAATCTATTCAGCTCATGATTTTGCACATACTTCTGAATGTTTAAGCAATGGGCCTACATCCCAAACAGTTGTCACCGCATGTGTAAGAAGGAACTGCAGATGCTGGCTTAAACTGAAGGTAGCCACAAAAAGCTGGAGTCACTCAGCGGGACAGGCAGCATCTCTGGAGAGAAGGAATGGGTGACGTTTCGAGTCGAGACCCTCCTTCATGTGTAATGACGAGTTAGCAGACCCCTGTTGGTGTTGGAGGATTTCTCAGCTGGTGAATAGAAAGTAGAATGGAAACATTGAAAATTGATGCCTAATGTCAGTGTTTAAGCTCACCCATGAGCAACCACTTGAATGAGGCAGCAGAGAGTAGCCAGTTTCTGGGTCTCAGTACATGGAATGAAAATCTAATTTTCACCCTGTGCTTGTCTGCCCTTTTAGGCATGAGTTCATTTATTTTCGGAAGCGGTATATTATCATGCTCCAACTCACCAAGCATCTTCATAAAACATAGAGGTTAGCCTTTGACATGCTGCAAATCCAAGGCTGGATAAGAATCCCATTCTAAAATTTAACTGTTTGTGTTGAACTGTGACAGTAATCCAGGTAATTATTCTGGCAATTGTGAGCAGTACTAGTATAACATAAGCATTCCTGAGAGCCAGCTTGGAAGAAAAATCTCCTGCAGAAGTCTCGTGTTCATAACGTGTTCATTGCATAATTTGAAAGTTCATACTTAAAACTCAGTTTTATTTTTAATTGGGGAAAAGGGACTGAAAGTATTAAATTCACTATTCTGGAATGAATGATGTTTAGGAATTACGATTTTTTTTTTAATGTGCCAGAGTTACAAATTGGTTGTATAACACCTAATTTTAATTTTTTCTGAGTAGTTATAATTAATTTAGTAAAGTGCAGAATTTTAAATATGAATAATGTTTTATGCATTCTGAGTTGCCGAGATCTTTTGTGCTAATTTAAAGAAAATTGCGGTAGAAAGCCAGTTTTGATAAATCATAATCAGTTTACTCACTGATGACAGATTGACATTGTGATGAGTCTGATTGTGATAGTTCACATCCGATTTTACATTTGGTGATAATGGACATTGGTTTGTACTAGAGCTCAAGAAAATAAAACACTCCTGAATATTGGAGCCATTTAAAGCGTAAACTGCACCAGAATACTGAGTGTGTTGGCTGTGGGAACTCGATGGCGCTGAGTTAGGTATGTAACTGTCGTTAGGTATGTAACTGTCAGGATCTGTCAAAGCAAACAATTAAATGTGTCTGTGTATAGAAATCTCTAAATCTTGATTTTAAATTAAATTTCAATGTAACTACTAAATTATTGTTCAACTCTGTGCCTCGTATTAGTAGGTGACTCTCTTATCCACAGAGACCACTCAATCTCTTGATTTGTAAATCTAATTAGTCAGGTAGGAGATGAGCTGCACCTCAGATTAATTTACCCACAAAGGCTCTGTTTCCCTTGATTTGTCTTATCTGTTATAAATCTGGCAATCACTTTCTGGAAACTTGCAATTGGACCAACATTCACAGCCTTTCAAGAGAGAGGGCTCCATATTTCTATCAGCCTTCAACCAACCATCACTAAAACAAATTAACCAGTCATAATACCATTGCGGTAGGAAGGAACTGTAGATGCTGGTTTAAACTGAAGATAGACACAAAATGCTGGAGTAACTCAGCGATACAGGCAGCATCTCTGGAGAGAAGGAATGGGTGATGTTTCTGCTCAAGATCCTCCTTCATGCTGCCTGTCCCGCTCAGTTATTCCAGCTTTTTGTATCTATAATACCATTGCTGTTTGGAGGGACTTGCTGTGGGCAAACTAACTGCTGTATATTTCTCTCTTAAACCAGTGACTATTGCTTCTATTTAACGAGTGTTTGAAGTGATGCCTGAAGTTGTGAGAGCTACCGCATAAAGTTGAGACGGGCTGCATCTCTGGATAGAAGGAATGGGTGACGTTTTCGGTCGAAACCTTGAAGGGAAGGGTCTCCAGAGATGCTGCCTTCAGAGGGGAGAACCCTTGGAAAGCGCCTGGACCTGATGGTATACCCGGGCGTGTTTTAAAAACCTGTGCGGACCAACAGGCTGGAGTTTTTACGGACATTTTCAACCTCTCACTTCTGAGGTCTGAGGTTCCCACCTGCTTTAAAAGGGCATTAATAATACTGGTGCCCAAGAAGAGCAAGGTGGCGTGCCTCAATGACTATCGACCAGTGGCACTACATCTGTGGTGATGAAGTGCTTTGAGAGGCTGATCATGGCGCAAATCAACTCATACCTCGACAAAAACCTGGACCCACTGCAGTTCGCTTACCGCCACAACAGATTAACGGAGGATGCGATCTCACTGGCTCTCCACTCCGCTTTGGACCACTTGGACAACAAAAACTCATGTCAGGCTGTTATTCATTGACTACAGCTCGGCATTTAATACCATCATCCCCTCCAAGCTGGTTACCAAGCTCTCAGATCTGGGTCTCTGCACATCCCTCTGCAATTGGATCCTTGACTTCCTTCATTCCTCATAGACCACAGTCTGTTTGTATTGGTGGAAATGTGTCAGCCTCGATAACAATCAGCACAGGAGCAGCTCAAGGCTGCGTGCCCAGCCCCCTGCTATACTCACTCTATACTCACGACTGTTTAGCCGGACATAGTGCGAACTCAATCATCAAGTTCGCCAATGACACCACCGTTGTGGGACGTAGCACTGATGTTGACGACTCAGAGTATAGAAGTGAGATCGACCAATTGACCAAATAGTGCCAGCACAATAACCTGGCTTTCAACATCAGCAAAACAAAGGAACTGATTGTGGACTATGGAAGGGGTAGGATGGGGACCCACAGTCCCGTTTATATCAAAGGGTTGATGGTGGAAAGGGTCATGAACTTCAAATTCCTGGGCGTGCATATTTCTGAATATCTCTCCTGGTCCCAGATCACTGATGCAATCATAAAGAAAGCACATCAGCGCCTCAACTTCCTGAGAAGATTATGGAGAGTCGGTCTATCAAGGAGAACTCTCTCTAACTTCTACAGGTGCACAGTGGAGAGCATGCTGACCGGTTGCATCATGCCTTGGTATGGCAACTTGAGCGTCCAGGAGCGGAAAAGGCTGCAAAAAATTCTAAACACTGCCCAGTCCATCATCGGCTCTGACCTCCCTACCATCGAGGTGATCTATCCCAATTGCTGCTTCAAAAAGGCTGCCAGCGTCATCAAGGACCCACACCATCCTGGCCACACACTCATCTATCCGCTGCCATCAGGTAGAAGGTGCAGGAGCCTGAAATCTGCAACATCCAGGTTCAGGAACAGCTACTTCCCCAGAGCCATCAGACTAATAAACAAAACTTCAAACAAACTATGAACTATGACAGCCTATTGCACTTCATCTGTGTATTTATGTGTGTATTTATATATATATATATATGCTATGGTATATGGTCACACTGATCTGATCTGATCTGTATTTATGCCTAAAATGTTCTGTCGTGCTGCAGCAAGCACGAATTTCATGGTCCTATCTGGGACACATGACAATAAACTCTCTTGACTTGACTTGACTTGACTTGACTCATCCATTGTATCTGCTGTTCTAGGTGGGGACTGCTATATATCATTGAACATAGAACATAGAAAACGTCACTTTTTCCGTTTCTCCAGAGATGCTGCCTGACCCGCTGAGTTGCTCCAGCATTTTGTCTATATTCAATGTAAAACAGCATCTGCAGTTCCTTTCTACGCATCTTTGTTTCACAACCTTTCAAGGGAGTCAGTTTCCCTGCAACTGCAAGAGATGTGACATCTGTCCCAGTACTTCCTCCCTCAACCTCCACCCAGGGACCCCAGCAGTCCTTCCATGTTCACGTGTACCTCCTCTAACCTCATCTACTGCATCCGGTGTTCCTGTTGTAGTCTCTTGTACATTGGTGAGACCAAACGTATACCTGGCGAACATTTCGCTGAACATTTGCGCTCATTCCACCATGGCCTAATGGATCTCCTGGTCCCATATTGACCCTTCTGTCCTGTCCTGCCTCCATTGCCAGAGTAGACAACATGCAAAATGGAGGAGCTGCACCTCATGTTCTGCATGGGTAGCTTCCAACCCAACAGTATGAACACTGAATTCTCCAATTTTAGGTACCTCAAACTAACCCCCCCCCCCTCCCCTCATAACCCTTTCCCTCCTTTCTCCCTATGTCCCCCCCCCCCCCCCTCCCCTGCTCTCCGCTCCCTTTCCCTGTGGCGCATCCATTCCAGCACTTTGTGCCCATTTGTGTATTACCCAGAATCTGCAGTTCCTTGATTCTACATGAGTCAAAAGAGTGCTTTATTGTCATATGTACTGAAATGGAACAATGATATTCTTGCCTGCTGCAATTCATTGGGAAGAAGTAGTTCCTGAAGCTGAGAGTTAGTTGTAAGACTCCTATACCTTTATACAAAAAATGATGCCATTCTGCAGTGACATTTTGCATGCATACAATAGCAAAGAATCATCCTCTCACAGTTTTGGCTTGGTGGGAAAAAAATACTCAGCCTGGTCTCAGTGTTGAAAATTCTAATTTTTTCAAAACCTATATTCAGCAGCAGAACAGCTCTGGATTTGGACCATACGTGTGAACAAATGGAAATACCTCTTAAATTTAACTTGCGTTTAATTTAGTTTAGAGATACAGTGTAGGAAGGAACAGCAGATGCTAGTTTAAACCGAAGATAGACACAAAAAGCTGGAGTAACTGGAGTAATTCAAGTTGAGACCCGGAACGTCACTCATTCCAGAGATGTTGCCTGTCCAGCTGAGTTACTCCAGCTTTTTGTGTCAGTGTGGAAGCAGGTTCATTCGGCCCACTGAGACTGCGCCAACCAGCCTTCCGGCACTATCCTACATACTAGGGACGATGAACAATTTTTACCAAAGCTAATTAACCTACAAACCTGTGCGTATTTGGAGCGTGGGAGGAAACTGTAACACCTGGGGAAAACCTACGCGGGGAGAATGTACAAACTCCGTACAGACAGCACCCATAGTCAGGATCGAAACCAGGTCTCTGACGCTGTAAGACAGCAACTCTATCGCTGAGCCATTGTGTTGCCCCTTTTCAAGAAGCAGTGTCACATTTGTATTGAAGGGATAGGTAGCTTATACATTGGCATATGCACTTTGGTTGTCAAACTCTTGGAGAATTTATTTTGTTTCTACTTACCTCGTACATCATTGAAAATTAATATATTTTTATTTAATTGGCACTGGATAGCATATTGTTTGTGAACAGAATATCAGCCTGAGAACCCTGGCCGTCAAGAATATAGCCCATCACCATTATGCTATGCAACAGTGGTTGAGCATTAATTTATGCCTCTAAAAATCTCATCCTGGGAACCGGTTTGAAAGCAGACAGCGTAATATATTGCACTGAGCTATCCACTATCAGATTACATGGTTTTGGAATGCATCCAATATAACCAATTGTTTTGTATTATATCAAGGAAAATATGCACTTTTGGAGTGTGCCCATTGAAATCTACTGCCATGTAGTGGCTGTGTTTGATTCTTTTGTTCAGGATTATGGATATTGTATCACTTGCCTTGGAATATATCCAGTTAAATATATTTATGTTTGGATCATGTCCAGTCCAATGAATTGCATTGCAATACATTGCTCTGGGGAATGTTCACAGCAGTACATTTGAGTTGGTGTGCGCCCATTGAATAGAACTATCATCACTTAGGTGTCAGGTGTCAAAAGTCCAGATGTCAGATAATATAGATGTCTTTTGAAACTGGGATGGGGGCCGTGTGTGGCAGTGTGGGCAAAGCATTCCAATGGCTGGAGTCATACCCGGCACAATGAACACAGTGCTTTTGCAATCCAGTCATTTAAGACTCTGGTCAAAACAGAGGAAGTTGTTTAAAGCAATGGCCTAAGACCTTGCATTATTTGCCTTATGAGGGCACTTCACCATCATGCCAAAGCAGAGGCGGCATGGTGGCGCAGTGGTAGAGTTACTGCCTTACAGCGCCAGAGACCCGGGTTTGATCCTGACCATGAGTGTTGTCTGTATGTACGGAGTTTGTATTTTCTCCCCATGACCTGTGTGAGTTTTCTCCAGGTGCCCTGGTTTCCCCCCACACTCCAAAGATGTACAGGTATGTAGGTCAATTGGATTTGGTAAAATTGTAAATTGTCCCTCATGTGTGTAGGACAGTGTTATGGGTCTCTCCCATGTAGATGACTTTTTAGGGGGCTGCCGGCAACTATGCGGTCACCACATGGTCGCCACATGTTCGCGGGTGGCTGCCGGGGAGTCGCCTTCATGGTCGTGAGGAGTTCCCGCATTCTGGGAACTAGTCGCGGCCTCATTACGGTCGCCGCAAATTTTTCAACATGTTGAAAAATTAGTGGCGACCAGAATGAAGCCGCCATGGAGAGCAGCGAGAATTCTCATGCCGTAGGTGGGTCGCCAGGAGGTCCGAATGGGTTGCCAGGAGGTCGAAGGTTCTCGTAGGTTGTAGCCGGTCCTGACCGGTGAATTTCATTGGCTCACTGGGGAAAAAAATGTAAGCAGCAGTTTTCCGAACCAAGGAAAAATGACCGGTAAGATCTCCACTCCGTCTCCCCCCTTCTCCCCCCCTCTTTTAAAGGACTTAAGTGACCCTTCCCGTACACTGTGCTTTCATGGTCTTAATTACAACGCCAACCTTCCTGTTCATTGTGGTGTGTGTCTGTGTCACATTGCCTTTGCACTGTGTGAATTTCACTCAGACAGTGTTCCCCCCGCTTTCCCTGCCCCCCGCCTGCATAACAGGCTGGTGAAGGAAGCGATGTGTGTGTGTGTGTTCCACTCTGACAGTCGCCGTTCCAGGAACAGGCCCATTAGTGTATGGGAATCGCTCGTCGGTGCGAACTAATGGGCCGAAGGGCCTGTTTGCATTATTATCTCTAAACTAAACTAAACAAAATGATCTTCATGAATAATGTTATTCTGCTCCATTCATAAATTCTCGGGTGATCAAATGTTCTGTACTCGCATGCAATACAAATCTTAGCTTTATACACACTTGATCAATTTGTGCATGGGAACATGAATATACTAGAACTGCAGATGTTGGTTTACAAATAAACCTGATGCGGGTTTACAAACACACGTTGTGTCTTTTTTTAACAAGAATATGCTATTTAATTTGTCCAGCTTATTCCAACATTTCGTGTGTTCCCAGACTCAGCAGGACCTGACCCCAAACACCAGCCTTTCCCCACACCCATTTGCTTAGAAAAACTCAAACTAAGATTAAAAAAACTGGAACAGTTCTCATAATTTGAGAACGCTCTACCTTTCTGCCACCGTATTGTTATTGTTCCTAATGACCTAAAGACCTTATCTAAAGACCTGATTCTAATTTTAGCATATAGTACAAAACTTCCCCAACCAAAAGATATACTTTCCCCATAATATTCTGACATCTTCTGTTAAATTTTCACATAAGCTTCCAAATTATAATAGACAAAAGGTGCAGGAGGAGGTCATTCGGCCCTTCGAGCTAGCACCGCCATTCATTATGATCATGGCTGATCATCCACAATCAGTACCCCGTTCCTGCCTTCTCACCATATCCCCTGACTCCGCTATCTTTTAGAGCTCTATCTAACTCTCTCTTGAAAGCATCCAGAGAATTGGCCTCCACAGCCTTCTGAGGCAGAGAATTCCACAGATTTACAACTCTCTGGGTGAAAAAGTTTTCCTCATCTCCATTCTAAATGGCCTACCCCTTATTCTTAAACTGTGGCATCTGGTTCTGGACTCCCCCCCAACAATTCCAAGGGAAACAATCCTAACATGTACCGTAGAACCTGTACCACACCAGGAATACTATGTAAGGTTTGGTTTCCTTGCTGAAATAAGGATGCATTTGCCATATAGCAGCAAAAGCTTTGCAGACTGGTTTGTTGTATGAGGAGAGATTAAGTATACCACACATGAGAATGTGAGGTAATATCAATTTACAAAATGATTTTGACAAGTTGGATGCAGGGAGAACAATTCCACTGGTTGAGTTTTATGGAACCAGGTTTCCCAGGTTTCAGAACAAGGCCATTTTGTTCAGAAATGTAAAGAGGTTTCTTCACTCAAAGATGGTGAATCTATGGACCTCCTGACCCGAGAACGATGGAGAAGGTCAGTCATTGATTCAAAACAGATATCAATAGATTTCTGGATATAATAGAATCAAGATTCTATTTTGTCAACAAAATAGAGAGGGTACAGAGGAGATTTACTAGAATGTTGCCTGGGTTTCAACAGCTAAGTTACAGAGATAGGTTAAATAAGTTAGGTCTTTATTCTCTGGAGCGCAGAAGGTTAAGGGGGGACTTGATAGAGGTCTTTAAAATGATGAGAGGGACAGACAGAGTTAATGTGGACAAGCTTTTCCCTTTGAGAATAGGGAAGATTCAAACACGAGGACATGACTTTAGAATTAAGGGACAGAGGTTTAGGGGTAACATGAGGGGGAACTTCTTTACTCAGAGAGTGGTAGCGGTGTGGAATGAGCTTCCAGTGGAAGTGGTGGCGGCAGGTTCGTTGGTATCATTTAAAAATAAATTGGATAGGCATATGGATGAGAAGGGTATGGAGGGTTATGGTATGAGTGCAGGCAGGTGGGACTAAGAGAAAAAAGTTGTTCGGCACGGACTTGAAGGGCCGAGATGGCCTGTTTCCGTGCTGTAATTGTTATATGGTTATATGGTTAAGATATGTGGTCATAGTGGAAGGAAACGGTATTGAAGAGGATAATCTTGATGAATAGTGGAACAGGCTCAATGGACCCAATGTCCTATCCTTGCTCCTTTATATTTTCCAAAGAAATTGTGTAAAAATGTCTTGAAATGTAATACTTGCAATCCAGGTATGGGCCTGATAAAACTATGTGTCATTCTTTCCTGGGATAATATGTTCTTCTTAACTGTTCACAGTACTCCAGCAGTGTTCTGTCAAAGCCTTTGAAAGTTGTTGTGTAAGTTGTGAAAAAAAGCATAAATGCTGGAAAATCTTTGTAGGTCAGACAGCATCTGTGTAAAGAAAAAAGTTAATCGGACTCTTCGTCCGAATTGAGAAAGACAGAAACAAAAGTTATCTTTGTTTTAGAGAAGATGGTGGTGGTGGTGGTGGTGGTGGTGGGGGGGTGGGGGGGGGGGGGGGGAGGTATGAGTGGAACAAAGGGAATTATGAGAATTTAGTTTTTTTGTTTTACTGTAAAATAACCTTTGCATTCTAGATTTCAAGGTTAGTGATACTTCAGTGCTTTTCATGACATTATAATGGTCTGAGGAAAAGGCTGCCAAAAATCTTTAGCCTCTAGATCTCCCACAATCTTGCCAATTTTTTGCGAATTTGAAAGGATTTAACCTCGAGGTTAAAAAAGGCGAAAGTGGACAGGAGGCTTGATTGAAGAGCCATGAAGGGTTTAGATAGGGTAAATGGAAAGAAGCTGCACCCATCATCAGAGGTCATGAAAATTTAGAGAGGGGCAAAGAATGCAATGGGGAATTTGAGGATAATATTCCTCATACAGAGCAATGTTGATCTGAAGCACACAACATGTAGGAGTGGTGGAAGCAGGAAGAACCAGATCTTTCAAAGGAATTAGGAATGTGGGAGAATGGTATTTACAAAGGAGAAAGACTGAAGGAATAGGAGTGAATAGATTTAGTGAATCGAGGCTGGCATTGTTTTAAGGGGCTGAATGGCCTCCCCCTATAACAGCATGATTATTATTTATACTGTTTTTAGGTTTAAAAAATGTGCTCCCATCCCCGCCTTAAAATCAATTTGGCTTGTTGCTTTGCTTTGCTTTTAACAACTTTTTGTTTACTTACGTCCTCAAATAGCCTATGTACTGATCTGGAACATTCAGAGAGTTAATTATAGTCAACACAGCATTCGCTTATTAACAAGAGATTAATAAATTCTGGAAAAGCAGAAGATGGCAATGGGGTTAGTGCTTGGAAGGTTCTTCACCACCAAAAGCCTGAAGAGATTTTTGAGTTATGTTTAGATGGGTCGACTTTGACTCCAATTAGAAAGCATTAGGTCCTTTCGTAGAGCCATTAAATTCAGGGGGCCAAGAGGCTAGAAATGGAAAAAGGCAAAAATTGCAGAGAGATGTAGGAATGAAGAATGGAGATTAAGAGATGGAGATGGGCCAGGCTTTTAGAGGGATTTGAATACAAGGATGAGGGCTTTAATATCAGCGCATTATCTAATTAAAAGTCAACACAGATTAGCAGGCAGAAAGTGATGCTTGAACAGAACTTGATGCAAACTAGGATATGAGCAGCAGAGTTTGACTGACCTTATGATTATGGAACACAGAATGATACTGACAGTGAAGCAGCTGTCAGATCTGCCGTCTCTCAGCGCCAGAGACCCGGGTTTGATCTTGACCTCGGGTGCAACCGCGTAGAATATGCATGTTCCCCCTGTGACCACGTGGGCTTCCTCTGAGTTTTCCAGTTTCATCCTACATCCCAAAGACCTGCAGGTTTGAAGGTTAAATGGTCTCTGAAAATTGCCCCTAGTGTGCTGGGAGTGCATGCAAAAGTGGGGTAACACAGAACTAGTGTGAACGGGTTATGGATAGTCAGGGTGAAATTGGTGAGCTGAAGAGGCAGTTTCTATGTGTGCATCTTTTAATCAATCAGTTGCAAAAGGTAACATAAATAAAGTATTCAGCAGCAGAGAACAGTGACCATATACAATTTATAGTTAGTGAACACCTGGTGTAATCTCTATTAATAGTTAATTGCTTTAACTGCAGCTGCAGAACACATGGGCTTTGGAGCAAATGAAATTCCTGTTGAAGTACTGAAAACGTTTTTTATCAATTACTGCATTTTTGTGCTCTGGACATGCCGGCATTCATTGCCCATCTCTAATCAGTGGTAAAATGCCTCCGGGAAGCCTCTCAAATCTGCCGCCTAGCGGATGGGCTGGCAAGAGGCAATATCCATGCAACCTCATCTTGCGCCACTGTGACAGAGTGTTTGGTGGTATTTCCCCAGGGGATTTAGATATCAGTTGCGGGTCTCCGTGATTCAGTTGCATGGAGGTTGAGGAGTTGCATCAACCTCCATGCAACTGAATCACGGAGACCCGCAACTGATACCTAAATCCCCTGGAGAAATACCACCAAACACTCTGTCACAGTGGCGCAGAGGTAGAGTTGCTGCCTTACAGCGAATGCAGCACCGGAGACCCAAGTTCGATCCCTATTACGGGTCCTGTCTGTACGGAGTGTGTACGTTCTTCACATGGTGTGCGTGGGTTTTTTGCCCCTAGTGGGTGTAGGATAGTGTTAATGTGTGGGGATCGCTGGTCGGCATGGACCCAGTGGGCCGAAGGGCCTGTTTCCACGCTGTATCTCCAAACTAAACTAAACTGCAAAGCCTTACAGACTGATTGGCATGATTGGTGAATCAGTGCCAGCATTCTGTCCTGGCTGGCAGTCCCAACATCGAGGCTCTGGTCACTCAGCCAGCTCCAAGGGGCAGATACCCAATCACCGACATACACAACATCAGAATCCCAAAACAAGCGCTCTGCTCCAAGCACCAATGTGCCAAGAGATTTTGAACAACAAAAAAGCCCTTAAGTATCTTGTCACTTCAGGCTGCCTTAGCAAGACCACCAACATAATCAAGTCCCACCGGGTCACTCCATCTTTTCCCTACTCTTCCCTAATCAGGCAAGAGGTAAAGAAGTGTGAAAACGCACACCTCCAGGTTCAGGGGCAGTTTCTTCCCAGCTGTCATCAGGCAACTGAACCGTCCTCTCACCAACTAGAGAGCGGTCCTAAGCTACAATTTACCTCATTGAAGACCTTTGGACGATTTTTCATTGGACTTTACTGGACTTTACCTGGCACTGTACATCATTCCCTTTATCGTGTATCTGGATACTATGGATGGCTCATTTGTAATCAGTCTTTCCACTGACTGGATAGCACACAACAAAAAACTTTTCACTGTACCTCGATGCACGTGACAAAAACTAACCTAAATAAAGTCAGCTTGAGAAAATGTAACATCGTTTTCCACTCCCGACTGCTCTAAATGGACAAGGAGCAACCAGGAAGGTGCAGAGCTTGATTCCCTCTGATGGAAGCATGCATACGGCAACCCCCACAAACAATAGAAGGAGCATCCCACTCGTACACCTACCCAGCCCATGCTGAAGCAGCTGCCTACATCTAGTGGAGTTTGTGGATGGGAGTCTTCATTCACCTCAGTACCCACAGAAATGGAATGGAAGTATGGTATCCTCCACCCCTCTTCTCCCCTCTCCCATCAGGCAAGAGGTACAGAAGATTGAAAATGCATACTTCCAGATTAAAATTAAACTAAATTAAACTCATATTCAGGAACAGTTTCTTCCCAGCAGTTATCAGGCAACTGAACGGTCCTCTCATCAGCTAGAGTGGAGTCCTGACCATCCATCTACTTCATTGGAGACCTTTCTTTGATCTGACTTTATCGGACTTCAATTTTATATCTGTGCACTAAGTATTGTACCCTTTATATTTACACTGTTGAATGCTTTTACGTATAGTCTTTTTTTTTTACTGGATAGCACGCAAACAAAAGCGTGCTTTCACTGTATTACATGTGATAATAATAAACGGGTCTAAACTAAACCCAAGTGGCTACCCGAGAAGAAGAGCTTTGTACAGTTAACTTGTTTAACTGCAGCTATAGAACACAAGTACTTGTGGATTATCCTTTTTTAATGCCTGGAAAAGAAGTCCATTAAGGCTTCTTATTGAGAAGGCCATTATTTTGTGTCTCATGAAAGACTGTGCAGCCTTCCCTCTGGAGTGTTCTGAAGCTTCCATCCACATCTCTGGAGTGTGGCTTGCATTCACTCCACAAATGCACACTGAGTGCCAGAATTTTCTTGTTGCTAGAAAATCTTAGTTCCTGCAAAGCCCTTGCTATATATTAAATCACTGAATATATAGAATATAGAGAAGCTTTTGACGGTACCTCGGTGCACATGACAATAACTAACTAAAACTAAACAAATTAACCTTATAGTACTGTCATGAAATGTAACAACTTTATCGTGTGATTGGAAAGGGCACAATATAATACAAAATTGGAAATTCTCAGCTGATCAGGCAGCAACTGTGCAGAGAGAAACAATCAACGTTTCATCGCACCATAGTGTCATCGAGACATACAGCATAGAAACAGGCCCTTCGGCCCAACTGCCCACACGACTAACATGTACCATCTACACTAGTCCCATCTGCCTGCATGTAGCCCATATCCCTCTAAACCTATCCTATCCACGTACCCGTCTAAATGTTTCATAAACATTATGATAGTACCTGTCTCAACTACCTCCTCCGGTAGCTTGTCCCATACGCCCACCACAAAAAGTTGCACCTCAGTTTCCTATTAAATCTTTCCCCCCTCACCTTAAACCTATGTCCTCTGTTTCTTGATTTCCCTACCTACTCTGGGCAAGAAACTGTGTCTCTATCTGATCAATTTCTCTCGTGATTTTGAACAACCTGCTTCAGGTTGGTGATGTTTCATCTGAACTAGGAAAAGTTGGAAATCAAATGTTTTCTTTATGTTGCAGAGAGAGTGAAGGAGTGTGGATAACATAGGAATGTTTGTGACAAGATGGAAAACAAGAGACATTGAATGACATAAAAGATAGTGGAGCCATGTGAGAGGAGGTAGTGAAAGCTTGTTTGTGGATTTGCAAAAGAAAGGAGATTAATTGAAAGAGGAGGGTGGCAGAGGAACCATGAGATTAAAAAAAAGCATTGCCATTGCAGGAAATTAGAAATAAAAGAAAATATAAGAAATCTGTAGCACATCAGAAAACATCTGAGGGAGAATGGAAGTTAATATTGTAAGTTTATGATCTTTCATCAGAAACTTAGCATTGAACTCAATAATTTCAGATAACCGGACTTTCCATTTTGTATCAGACCTCTTCCTCATCAGTCCGCATTCATTTTTTTCTTTCAGACAGATTGTCGATGATTATCAAGCTTTCATCGCCTTCTCACAGCAGGCACCATCACATTTTCTCTCATTCAGACTCTCTTGATCACCATTCTATCCCAGCCATTCTCTTTATTTGCTCTAACACTGCCTCTCTACTTCCCACACAGTGTGCACCCTCAATGCACCATAAAAGGTCTGAAGATGGGTCCTGACCCAAAATGTTACCTAACTATATTCTCCAGAGATGCTTCCTGACACACTGAGTTACTCCAGCACTTTTGTGTCTTCTTTTGTAAACCAGCATTGACAGTTCCTTGTTTCACCATAGAATGTGGTTGCTTTCTAACCATTCATGGTTCTGATGAAAGGTCATCAACCAGAAATGCTCACTTTGGCTTCTACCTTACAATATCTATCTTCTCTATCTTTTGATTTGGTGAGTATTTCCAGCATTTCTGTTTTTTCTAATTTTGGATACCAATATCAGCAGATTCTTCCTCATCCATATAAAAAGACGGTAGCGTGTAAAGTATGCATTTTAAAACAGAGTACAAGCCAATTATATGCTTGGAAATTCCTCACTGATCAGTGGCATTCATGTGCAATGCTGTAGTGACGATGTGTTCTCTGCTTCTGAAATTGATCCATTGAATTGAAAGGGCTGAAACCTGGAGGTGGAAATGCTGATCCCACAATATAACCACTCTGTTTCGCACTTAGGACCGGAGATGAATTTCTAAACAAGTTTTTGCAGTTGTTCGTTAGAAATGTATTGTCACTAAGGCATTGATTGAGTTCCCTTGATTTTTTCTTCATTGCATGTCTCACGGGAGTAACTGGATAAAGGAAATATATTGCATGCCAAAGAGTTCCTGTTAAGAAGTTTATATTTTTTTAAGCAAACAGTGAATCAATAACATTTGATCAGTTACATTTATAAGGCATTTTGGTGACTGTTTTGCTACTTAATCTTGATATACATTTTTCATTTTGCAACACTTATCCCAGCACTTTCTCTATAATTCTAAGGATTTCAACATATGAATTTTTACCTATTTCCATTCGGACATGAAACATCTTCTAGGTGAGCCAGTACATTATTTATAATACTTTTCACTCTGTATTTATTGCATTATGACGTGTCTCCTCCACGCTGAGAAAATCTAGAGCAGATTCTGTGGCTGCTTTGTTGAACATTTCTGCTTTATGCAGAATTATGATCATTGGAGATTGCAATTCTCTGTTTAATTTTCATTTTGAAACCCCAGACTTTGGTCTCCTGAGCTATTCTAATGAGATTCAACCCAAGCTTAAGTAATAATGCTGCACCTATCAATTGAGAATGTTATTTCAACATTGCTAGCACTCAAAATGCAGAATTGGCTTTAATAACTATCGGGCAGCACAATGTCATGGCGGTAGAGTTGCTGCCGTAAATCGCCAGAGACACGGGTTTGATCCTGACTACGGGTGCTGGCTGTATGAAGTTTGTACATTTTCCCAGTGAACATGTGGGTTTTTGCCAGGAGCTCTGGTTTCTTCCCACACTCCAAATAAGTAAAAGTTTGTTGATTAATTTGGCTTGGGTAAAAATTGTAAATTGTTGCAAGTGCGTTGGAAAATGTTAGTGTATGGGGATCGCTGGTCAGTGCGGACTCCGTGGGCCAAAAGGCCGGTTTCTGAACTGTATCACTAAACTAAACTAAACTAAACAGTAATAACTCCAGGCGCTAGCCATTCTTCCAATTTTCTCTTGAATAGCTGGACTCATGCTTCTGGAATTGGAGATGTAAGGGCTGGTGTATACAGATGACAATACGGTAGAGACCGCTGGTATTATCTGCCTTCACTGTACAATTGGGTCACTTGAGCCCTTTGTCTGTGCCAGGTTTCCCTTAATACAAGTCAAGTTTATTGTCATATATGCACAAGTACAATGCAAATGAAAAACTTGCTTGCAGCGGTAGAGTTGCTGCCTTACAGCACTTACTGCTACAGACTCAGGTTTGATGCTGGTTATGGGTACTTGCCTGTACCGAGTTTGTATGTTCCCCTCGTGACCTGCGTGGGTTTTCTCAGAGAACTTTGGTTTCCTCCCACACTCCAAAGACGTACAGGTTTGTAGGTTAATTGGCTTGGTATACCTGTAAAAATTGTCGCGGAATGTGCGGGGGAATGCTGGTTGGTGTTAATGTGCGGGGATTGCTGGTTGGTGTGGATTCGGTGGGCTGAAGGGCCTGTTTCCGTACTGTATCTCTCAAATAAAAAAAAACTAAAGTAGCAACGCAGGCATACAGACTCAGCCGCAGAGTGAAAGAAAAAGGCTGTCACAGATTTCTTACCCCTTATTTCCTCTTTTTGTTCCTCAATTATCAGTTCTGTTATTTAATAACTTCTAGTAATTCTCATAATCTGTTTTTAAATTTCCTTTTCTCTACAACACAATTTCGCATGAAAGCATCTGTGCTTCTCAGTTCTCATCCAGGACCAAAGACTATCTGAAAGACTTGTATCGAAAGCCCTCCATTCCAGGCACCATTCTGGTAAATTTCTTCTGTGCCCTTTCTAGCCTGGCTTAATCTAGTGACTTTCGAGGACACCTACTCTTTCCTTTGCGACCCTCTTGCTTCTAATATTTCCATATATTTATTTTTAAAAATGTCAAACTCGTTAATTTAGTTCAGTTTAGTTTATTGTCACATGTACCGAGGTACAGTGAAAAGCTTTTTGTTGCGTGCTAACCAGTCAGCAGAAAGACAATACATGAATATAAGGGAATAACGTTTAGTGCAAGATAAAGCCAGCAAAGTCCGATCAAAGATAGTGCGAGGGTCATAAAAGAGGTAGATAATAGTTCTGCACTGTTATCTGGTTGCGGTAGGATGATTCAGTTGCCTGATAACAGCTGGTAAGAAACTGTTCCCATTTTCACACTGCCATGAAATCTGCAGTGAATTCCTGATTTTCCATTCAGAGGCACCAATGACAGTCCTATAAAGAATAGCAAGGTTAGTGCAATGCAATCAAAACAATCGAGCTTAGCCTTAGCAATTTGACTTGGAGTTGTATCAGGTGACCTGTGGTCATGAGGAAGGAAGACGTATGTGCACCTAAATGTGGGAGAATGTAATATTTATATTGTCTGTTGCCATGTAGATTAATAGTTGCTGTTTCTCAAAATCAGCAGGTGTGTTATGATATTTATATGCTATTGTGAATGTAATTTCCACAAGAGGATATGAGGCTGTTCAGTTAAAATAGAGAATGATCTACAGGAATATTTAAAGGACAACAAACTAGTTTTTTTTTAATGCATTAGCCTCGGGTAATACATATTATTGGATATAACTTTGCAAAAAAAGTGTTCAACATCTGTCTTCTCAAAGTTTCTTGACTGTTTAATATTTATGTATGACCATTATATTTACAATTCACGTAATTTCCATTGATTGAGCTGGAAGTGAGAAAATTACAGAGCAATTTTTACATCCAATACACTACATGATTAATTCCTGGAGGATGTCATTTTGCTGTGAATTGGTAATAAGCTCGTACAGTCAGTATTGCTGTCGGTCTATTATTGTCACTTGCTTACAGTGAATAATTTTATTTGTTGTGCTATCCAGTCATAGGCACGTAGAGCCATTGAATACAGAAACAAGGTCCTGTGGCCCAACTTCCCAATGCCAACCTAAATGCGCCATCTAGGCTAGTCCCACCTGCCTGTGTCTGACTCATATCCCTCTAAGCATTTTCTATCCACGTACCTCTCCAAATGTCTTTTAAATGTTGATATAGTGTGTGCCTCAACTCCCCCCTCTGGCCGCTCATTCCATATACCTACTACCCTCTGTGTGGAAAAGGATGCCCCTCAGGTTCCTATTAAATCTTTCCCCTCTCACCTTAAACCTCTGATTCTCGATACCTCTACTCTGGGTAAAAGAACCTGTGCATTTACCATATCTATTCCCCATATGATTTTATTGAACACTATAAGATCACCCCTATGCTTCAAGGAATTAAGTCCCAGCCTGTCCAACATCACCCTATACTGTAACTCAGGCCCTCAAGTCGATCTTTTCTCTGTTTGAGGCCCAGCTCACTGCTGTTGTGCTTTGTGCAAACTTGTGCATGGAGTAAGAGCAGAATTTGGCTACACAGTTTAGTTTAATTTAGAGATGCAGCACAGAAACTCAGCCCACCGAGTCCGCACCGACCAGCGATCCCCGCATATTAACACTACCCTGCACACACTAGGGACAATTTTACATTTTAACCAAGCCAATTAACCTACAAACCTGTACGTCTTTGGAATATGGGAGGAAACCAAAAATCTCGGAGAAAACCCATGCAGGTCACGGGGAGAACGTAGAAACTTCATACCGACAGCACCAGTAGTCGGGATCAAATCCAGGTCTCTGGCGCTGCAAGCACTGTCAGGCAGCAACTCTACCACTGCACCGCCTTGCCGCCCTTACTCACTCAGTTGTGAGTGTATAGTAAAGAACATAGCGCTGGAGTAATTCAGCGGTCAGGATCTCTCGAGAACATGGATAGGTGGTATCGGGGCCCGTCCTCAGACTGATTCAGTCATCTGAGTTACTCCAGCACTTATCTATTTGTTTTTATTTGTTAATATTTTTGTGATTTTTTTAAATTATTTGCTTCCAGGTAAAGCCTAAGTTTAGAAGGATGAGGGGGATCTCATTGAAATCTATCAGATAATGAAGGGCCTAGATAGAGTGGACATGGAAAGGATGTTACCAGTATCGAGAGAGTCGAGAACCAGAGGGGACAGCCTCATAATAAAGGGACATACCTTCAGAATGGATATGAGGATACATTTTCAGCCGGAGGGTGGTGAATTTGTGGAATTCATTGCCACTGCACAGTGGCACCATGGAGACCAAGACCTGGAGTATTTTTAAGGTGGAGATTGATAGGTTCTTGATTAGGAAGGGCATCAAAGGCAGGAGAATAGTTGAGAGGGAAAAATAGATCAGCCATGTCTGAATGGCAGGATGGGCTGAATGGCGTAATTCTCCTCCTATGTCTTATGGCCTTATCTCCTTGCCATAGATTTTTTTTAGATCAAGTAATTACAAGGAGGAATCGAGTTTTTTGTTATATTGTAATTTTATTGAATTTCTTGTAGCTTGGAGGTTTGTTCTAACATGTGCAGATTAATGGAAAATTATCACAATGCACCATATAAAGTAATATAAAGAATAAATGCAAAATGTGATTCATCATAGCATCCGTAGAGATGTGTTACTTCCAGTCTTCACTTACAAATACTGCAGGTAGTTCTGCGAAGGAATTTGGTTTGGTGTTTGTACATTTTTATTAGTTAAATATGGGCAAACAGCTGAAATTCTTGTCACTTACTGGTGGAATTTCTTAAATGTCAGAGAGTAGCATAGAGACAGGGATTCCAGGATTTACTGCTGTTGGCTCGGATCAGGCCAGCAAATAGAATGAAGACTAAAGGTTTGGGTTGAGTTGAGACTACTCCCGAATCATTTTACTCAGAGCCTTGTCAACTGATCAAATAGAGAACAAACTGATTCAAACAAGTCACAGAAGAAATGGAATGTGTTAAGGATAAATTGATTGGTAGCATTTATTCCAGTTTGAATTCAGCTCTGGGGGACAGATGTGGAGCTTGCCTTTTGCTCATGGATGTGAGAGTCCCATGTCCAAATTGGATGTGTATGTGCTCATAAAGTGTCCGCATAGGGGCGGCACAGTGGCGCAGCGGTAGAGCTGCTGCCTTACAGCGCCAGAGACTCTGGTTTTGATCCTGATTATGGGTGCTGTCTGTATGGAGTTTGTACGTTCTCCATGTGACCTTGTCGGTTTTCTCCAGGTGTTCCATTTTCCTCCCACACTCCAAAGACGTACAAGGGTTGTAGATTAATTGGCTTGGTATAATTGTAAATTGCCCCGAGTGTGAGCAGGATATGCTAGTGTTTGGGGATCGCTGGTTGGCTCAGAATCGGTGGGCCGATGGATCTGTTTCCACGCTGTATCTCTAAACCATAAATAAACTAAACTAAACACACAGATAGGTTTAATGGCAAACAACATTTTACTTTCCAAACCGAGTACAAACAAAATTAGGAAAAAGCTACTGAATAGATTCAAAAACGGAGACATGGCCTCAACAAGAATAGTTGCATAAACATGGGTAGAATGTGAAGTCTGGAAATTTTTCTCACATGCACTGATAAAAATTGTGCTATGGAGTTCAAATTAATTTAACACGGCGTAAGACGATAAAGTTCAATTCCAACCTTCTTACCACCCAACAAGAAAATCTGATTTGAGTTTTTGGCAATATCAATAGACAATAGACGATAGGTGTAGGAGTTGGCCCTTCGAGCATTCATTTAGTTTATTTATGTTGGATTTTACTGTTTATTAAAGGGTGGCACAGTGGCACAGCAATAGAGTTGCTGTCTTTGAGCGCCAGGGACCCGGGTTCGATCCTGACTACGGTTACTTGTCCTTATGGAGTTTGTACGTTCTCCCCGAGACCTGTGTGTGTTTTCTCCGAGATCTTTTTTTCCTCCCACACTCCAAAGACATACAGGGTTGTAGGTTAATTGGCATGGTAGTAATGCCAATTGTCCCCAGTGTGTGTAGGATAGTGTTAATAGGTGGGGATAGCTGGTTGGCGTGGACTCAGCAGGCCAAAGGGCCTGTTTCCGCACTGTATCCCTAAACTAAACTAAACTAAATGTCACGTGTACAGAGATGCAGTGAAATGCTTGTTATGCCTGCTATCTAGTCAAATCATATTATATATGAGTACAATAAATCCTCTTCTGGAACAGTACGATTAGAGCCCAGTTTCTTCTGAAGCTGTATTATTTAAAGGGCCAACACTCACATGCTAAGAACCAGAGGACATAGTCATAGAGTCTTGGTTGGGTGTCTTGGTTTCTTGGTCCTTCAAAATATTCCAAATGGAATTTAAACTGGAGTTGGTGATACAGTGATACAGTGTGGAAACAGGCCCTTCGGCCCAATTTTCTCACGCCGGCCAACAATGTCCCAGCTACACTAGTCCCACTTGCCTGCACTTGGTCCATATCCCTCCAAACCTGTCCTATCCATGTATCCGTCTAACAGTTTCTTAAAGGATGGGATAGTCCCAGCCTCAACAACCTCCTCTGGCAGCTTGTTCCATACAGCCACCACGCTTTGTGTGAAAACGTGATCCCTCGGATTCCTATTACATCTTTTTCCCTTTCACCTTGAACCTATGTCCTCTGGTCCTCGATTCCCGTACTCTGGGGAAGAGACTCTGTGCATCTACCTGGTCTATTCCTCTCATGATTTTTTACACCTCTATAAGATACCCCCTCATTCTCTTGCGCTCCATGGAATAGAGACCCAACCTACTTTTAAGGTTTAAGGTGAGGGGGGAAAAGATTTAATATGGACTTGAGTGTAACTTTTTCATATAGAGCGTGGTGGGTATCTGGAATGATCTGCCACAAGAGGTAGCAGGTATTATAACCATATTTCAAAGCATCTGGACAGTTAAATGGATAGGAAACATTTTGAGGAAAATGGGCCAAACATGGACTAGTGTAGAGGGGCATTTTGGTTGGCGTGGGCAAGTTGGGCTGAAGAGCTTGTTTCAATGCTGTATGACTCTATGGCAACATTATTATCAAGGTAGACAAACAAATGTGTTTACACTATTGCATATGCACATACTCCTCCTTCCAAACAACTGTCCGTGCTGCAGTAACTACTGGGGCTGTTAGACTAGTGCGAAGACAGAAGCTGTTGTCATTTACTGTTTGCTTGTTAAATTGCTTTTCAAGATTTTATTTGCCACAGACGTTATTAACTTTCACCGTATTTTAACAATCATCTATGTGACAAATTCAGATCTGTTTCATTAAATTGAACTGCCTGGAAATCAATGCTTTATCTGTCTATGCCTGATTCTTCAGAAAAAGACCCTAACCTATAATGCCACATATAAATTAGGTCCCATATTCTGATGTCTTATAATGGAAGTGTAACATAGAAACAAAATAAATTAGGAGTAGGAGTCAGCCATTAAGTCATTCGTGCCTGTTCCATCATTCAATATGACCATGGCTGATCATCCTACTTCCATAACCAGTTCCTGATTTCTTCCCCTATTCTGTAATCGCTTCACCGATCAGTATCAAATCTAACTCATTGAATATATTTAGCGTTAAAGAAGGAACTGCAGATGCTGGAGAATCGAGGGTTACACAAAAAGCTGGAGAAACTCAGCGGTTGCAGCAGCATCTAAGGAGTGAAGGAGACAGGCGATGTTTCGGGTCGAGACCCTTCTTCAGACCCTTCTTCAGAATATATTTAGCGGTTTGGTCTCAGCTGCCTCATGGCAGTGAATTCCACAGCTTTACTACTCTGTGAGGAGAGATTTCTCCTCATTTCAGTCTTAAAAGGTTTACAATCAAATTTGTGGGCTGTGATCCCCTGTTTCAGGACTTCTCTATATCGAGAATATTTGTCCTATTCCATATTCCATAATTTTACAGGCTGTTCCTGAGGAAGAGGATCATTTTTTACAGGCTTCCATAAGACGAATTTATCCATGTCGGGAAAATACGCAAAATACACTAGATATGGTAGCCATACCTCCTCGCACAGCACCAAAAGCATTTAGGACTGATAACAACGAACAACTCCTAAATGTGGAGAGAGAGAGAGAGAGAGAGAGAGAGAGAGAGAGAGAGAGAGAGAGAGAGAGAGAGAGAGAGAGAGAGAGGAAACTAATAGTCAGCCAGAGAGGCGGGTGTGTGTTGGACGTTTGAATTTGATAATATTATTGTTTGTATGCAAGGGTGTCTGTGGTTTAGGCGTTTGTAACTGAGACGCACCATACTACATGTATTTAATGCCAGCCACAATCTTGCAAAACATTGCATTGCTTCTTCCTGGTTCATTCAACATGATCAAACATCATATATTTTCTTCACCAGCTTTTCCCAGCTGCCACTTTTGCTTCCTGGGGCTATTTAATTAAATATAGTGCAAGATTCGCAGTTTGTTCTTATAATTAAGTGGCAGGTGACATAGCTCCACCAACTAGGCTCCATCCTGAACTCTGATGCTCCCTGTGTGGAGTTCACACAAACGTTCATATAAGTGATAGGAGCAGAATTAGGCCATTCGGCCCATCAAGTCTACTCCGCCATTCAATCATGGCTGATCTATCTTTCACTCCGAGCCCCATTCTCCTGCCTTCTCCTGATAACCCCTGACACCTTTACTAATCAAGCTCCCTGTGATTACATGGGCTTTCGTTGGATGCCCTGGTTTCCTCCCAAAGAAATATAGGTGAATAAACCACTGTGGATTACTCCTCATGTACAGTTGAATGGTAGAATCGGGGGAGCATGGGACCAGAACGGGAATATGGCAAGAATAGTTAGGTTACAGGGAAGTTCAGAGGAGGACGAGATTGCTTTGTGAGCTGGAATAGACTTGATGGACCAATATAGTCTCCCACATCCTAGGGAAATATGGAATTATAGACTGTAATGCCATTTAAAGGAATTATTTATGTCACAATATATTCCGGGTGGAGGCAATTTGAAAGGATTGGTGCCTTTGGTTAGGGTGTAGGTGCAGTCTGTGAGAGTCAGGCCTGTGGCTGAAAATTGAAGCAATATTTGTGTCAAGTGAACGGCAGCACCTTGGGGAGTGTTGTAGAGCAGAACGATTTGGGAGTGCAGGTACATAGTTTCTTGAAAGTCACAGGTATTCAGGGTGGTTTAAAATGGCTTTGGTTACATTGGCCTTCTTCAGTCAGGGTTCTGAGTGAGTATAGAGGATAGACACAAAATGCTGCAGTAACGGGCAGCATTTCTGGAGAGAAGGAGTGCGTGACGTTTTGGGTCGAGACCCTTCTTCAGTCGAGACCCTTACTCCAGCATTTTGTGTCTATCTTTGATTTAAACCAGCAACTGTAGTTCCTTCCTACACATACTCAGTATAAAAGTTGGGATGTCATGTTACACTTGTACAGGGCATTGGTGAGGCCGCATTTCGAGTATTGTATTCAGTTTTGGTCACCCTGCTATAGGAAGGACAAAGGACAAGGACAAAGGACATTTATTGTCACATGCACCAAATGGTGTAGTGAAATTTGACTTGCCATGCAGCACACGGATAAAGATAAGACACCACACTAAGAATTTAACAATAAACATAGAAACATCCCCCCACAATGGTTCCCACTGTGAGGGAAGGCACAAAGTCCAGTCCCCGTTCCCATGTCCACCCATAGTCGGGCCTATTGAGGCCTCCGCAGTCGCCGCTACAGCGGCCTGATGGTCCAGGCCGTTCTCACCGGATGATGTTGCTCTGGCTTCGGGAGAATCCTCACAGCGGCTTGGGACACCTGGAGCAGCCGACAGGCCGCGCCGGATGGAGCTCCACCACTGGTGATCTCGCCGAGAGATCCCAGGCTCCCGATGAAAAGTTCAGCGCTGCCGCCTGCAGCTGGCCGCCCCACAGTCCCGCAGCTCCGCGATGTTCACATGCGGTCTCAGCTCACCGGAGTTCCAGCGCGGCGACCCAGGCAAGGCATCGCCCGCTCCGCACTGCGATAGCGCTGCGCCGCCGCCAAAGCCGAGGTTCTGGGCGGTCCCCTCGGGAAATGCCGCTCCATGCCCGCTGGTAGGCCGCGAGGAAGGGCTTAAGGTGTAGCCCAGAGAAAAGCTGCCTCTCCGACCAGGTAGGGACCCTGAAGAGTAGTTTCCCCCTTCCCCCCCCCTTCCACCCCCACATAAAAAAGACTAGAGCTCCGATGAACAAAAACTCAACTAACTAAAAATAAAAAAAGAAGTGAAAAACGGACAACTGCAGGCTGGGCAGCCATACCCGTACAGGACGGCGGACCCCAATGTTGTTGTTAAGTTGGAAATAGCGCAGAGAAGATTCACAGGGATATTGCCAGGGCTTGAGGGTCTGAGCTACAAGAAGAGATTGGGCAGGCTAGGACTTGAATAGGAGAATGAGGCATGAATTTTACTTAAAACTTTATAGATACAACACAGAAACAGACCCTTCGGCCCACCAAGTCCATGCCGACCAGCGATCACCTCGTATACAAACACTATCCTACAGCAACTCGGGACAATTTACTATTTTACCAAAGCCAATTAACCTACAAATCTGTACGTCTTTAGAGTGTGAGAGGAAACCGGAACACCCGGAGGAAACCCGGGGATTGCAAATTAAACTAATCCCGTCTGACGTTGGTGATCTGTATTTCTCCATTCCCTATCCTATGTGCTTCTACCATCACCCTTTGCAGCATGCTCCAGGCAAAAACAAAAAAACTTGCTTGCCCAGCACATCTCCCTTTAAACCTCTCCTTCTGAATCTTAAAGGTATACTCTCCAGAATTTGATATTCTTACCCTGGGAAGGAGACTCTAATCCTATCTATGCCCCTCATAATTTTACACACATCTATCAGGTCTCCCCTCAGTCTCCGACGCTCCAAGTTCTCCATAATAGCAGACAACCATGCAATATCCAGGCAACATCCTGCTGAATCTGTTCTGAACTCTCTCCAAAGCTTCCGTATTGTTTGTGTAATGAGGTGACTGGAACTGCACACAAACGTGCCCTAACAACGTGCCCTTGTAGAGCTGCAACACAAATTGCTGATTCTTATACTCAGTGCACTGACCAATGAAGGCAGGAATACCATATGTGCAGGAAGGAACTGCAGATGCTGGTTTACACTGAAGATAGAGAGAAAATGCTGGAGTAACTCAATGTGACAGGCAGCATCACTAGAGAGAAGGAATGGGTGACGTTTTGGGTCGAGACCCTTCTTCAGACTGAAGAAGTCTTTAGAAGGATCTCGACCTGAAATGTCACCTTTTCTCTCCAGAGATACTGCCTGTCCCTCAGCAGCTACTCCAACATTTTGTGTCTATTTTCAGGCATACAATATCCCTTTTTTCCCGCTATATCTACTTCTGTTGTCACTTTCAGGGTTCTGCGATGTACTGTATACTTTTCCCTTGCATTACTTGAACAGATTTTAAGTAAAAAGGCTCATATATCAAATAACTAATGTCCCCTGTCCCACTTAAGAAACCTGAACGGAAACCTCTGGACACTTTGCGTCCCACCCAAAGTTTCCGTGCGGTTCCCGGAGGTTTTTGTCAGTCTCCCTAATGGTCGAAAGTGGTTTCCGCTTCTTCTATGTTCCAGCGATTATTTCAAATAATTCAAAACCGGCCTCGACTAAAAATAGGTTGCCGTTTTAAAAATCAGTAATTTTTTAGTCGAAGAGAGAGTTGGATAGAGCTCTAGGGGCTAGTGGAGTCAAGGGATATGGGGAGAAGGCAGGCATGGGTTACTGATAGCGAACGATCAGCCATGATCGTATTGAATGGCCGTGCTGGCTCGAAGGGCCGAATGGCCTCCTCCTGCACCTATTTTCTATGTTTCTATGTTTCTAAGCCGGTTGCGATGCTAGTTGAAGGTGGTTGCCGGAGGTTGCAGGTAGTGGAATGTAAGACCTTTTTCTCGCCCAGTTTGATTCTACCAGGGAGGTCTTACCTTCCACTACCTGCAACCTCCGGCACCATCTTCAACTAGCATCGCAACCGGCTTCGACTAAAAAATTACCGATTTTTAAAACGGCAACCTATTTTTAATCGCGGCCGGTTTTGAATTTTTTTAAATAATCGGCGGAACATAGAAGAAGCGGAAACCACTTTCGACCATTAGGGAGACTGACAAAAACCTCTGGGAACCGCACGGAAACCTTGGTTGAGGCGCAAAGTCTCCAGAGGTTTCTGTTCAGGTTTCCTACGTGGGATAGGGGCATAAGTCTAAGAACATTTGAGTCTTGTTTGTGGGAGAGGTCTGACTGCAACACCAGTGTGTAAGAGCCATAAATTCAGTAGTTTGGGATGTTTACAGAAGTGTTTGGCTCATCTCCACTAGAAACTATAAACCACATTCAATTCTGTGGTAATTACATAATCTAATTATACTCAGACTGGATGAGTTCCAGCAATGCTGGATGTTAGCCAGTATACACAGTTGTTAGAATTGTAAACTGTGAAAAAGTCAATATGTTGCTCTTAATGATTTCAATTTTGATTAGTATTCTTATATAGTAGCTGAACAATAAACCTGTTATCATCCTCTGTTGCATTGTCCTGCCAAGTATATCCTAATTACTTATTGGTCAAATCTAAGATTGTTTCCTTAAAATCTGATTGTGTGCTATCAGCAGCCTGTGTCAAAACCTGTGACATGTCTGCACTCTTTGACAGACACTGCCTGAAGACCTATGCCTGTATTTGCTGTCATTCCTGGACTGTTCTTTATGTGCTCTTTTCAACGCTGCTAATGCAAGGCCAGACGATTCATTTCCACTTCTCACATAGTCCATATGTCAAATATTATCCTTTTCCTAATTTTCTACTGTCATTTTCTGATGGTGTGACTTCTAGTTGGCTATTCATTTGGAGATATCACTGGCGGTGGAATCACTAAGGCATACGGATGTAACAATAAATTTCAGAAGAATTATGCCAATTCAGGCTTTGCTGTTTATTTCTAGAATTCCAATAGTCTGTATTTTGGGAGTTTGCCAAGTATCGTCTTGAAACCTCCCTGAAACAGCGATTGGCCTGCTATTCAAGATTGCCTAACCCAGCATACGTCAACTGGCAAAGTTAACAAGTTTGTACAAAAGAAAGGTCCCGACCCAAAATGTCACCCACCTTTTCTCCAGAGATGTGCCTAACCTGCTGAGTTGCTCCAGCACTTTGTATCTTTTTAGTAAACCAGCCCCTGTAGTTCCTTGTTTCTACCGACCACAGATGTATGGCTCACTGGTTTATGGATCCCAGGCATTCACCGTGCAGCCATTCTTAAATGGAGGCACAACATTAGCCACCCTCAAGCCATCGGGCAACCATTCCTTATACCTCAACCAGGGCACTTGCAATTTCTTCTTTAGCTTCCCAATATCCTTGGATATATCTGATCATGCCCAGAAAATGTATCAACATTCAAACACCTTAGGATGTCCAGCACCTCCTCAACCTTAACACACACTGTCTAGGACCAGAGTCCATAGCCTCAGAATTAAAGGGTGCTCTTTTAAAAAGGAGGTGAGGAGGTACTTCTTTAGTCAAACGGTAGTTAATCTGTGGAACATTGCCACAGAGGGCAGTGGATATTTTAATGCCAGAGGTAGACAAATTCTTGATTAGAACAGATGTCAATGGTTATGGGGAGAAGGCAGGAAAATGGGATTAGGAGGCAGAGATCAGCCATGACTAAATGGCGGAGTAGACTCGATGGGCCGAATGTCCTAATTAATAGATAATAGGTGCAGGAATAGGCCATTCGGCCCTTCAAGCTAGCATCGCCATTTAATGTGATCATGGCTGATCATCCACAATCAGTAATCTACTCCTATAACTTGTGAACTTGTGTACTGTCCTGAAGACATCTCCATTCTCAGTCCCGCATTCCCAAAAGTTAGGATTATCTTGAAAAAAGTGGAAGATGACAGGAAACTTTTTTTGACATAGATGCTTGTTAGAGAGACATGATGCAGTAAAACAGTTGAGGATCCAAAACCAGGGTGGGGAAAAATAGCAGGACCATTGATTTGAGTAGTTTTGTATTTAAGTAAGATGGTTGATATTGCCTGTGCTGTTTCAGACAATTCTACGTTTCTGTGAGCTAATTGATCATCATAACTCAGAGGTCGAAGTGACAGCAAAATCACATTAAACAACTGGCCAACCCAACTGAGAATAAGCACCATTAACCTTTTGCCTGTGGCACATGATTAATCCATTCATTTATGGGCTGATGCTTCCGGGGTAAAAGGATTGAAAAAACGGAAAAGTGTAGAAGGAAATGCTGATCACTTGAGCACTTTGGGTCCATTGGATTTCAGTGGTGACTAATTGTGCAAGATTAAAAACTTTGTATAAGTGGAGATGACATGTGTCATATCATAACAGAAAATACACGACTTTACCAAGATGTGTAGGACAAAACTAATTTTGATAACAGCAGATTAGGGTGAAATGGTTGAACTTCAGTTGCATGATTGTGAGTAAAGATGTCGTTTATAGCATCTGACTTCATTGCCTTTACTTGGTGGCAGAGTGATTACCACGGCAACAGGTATTTGGTGCAAGACTTTAAGAAGCTTGTGGATAAAAGGATAAAACAGCTGCTATCAGTTTTACAATACATCTGTTCTGGGATGCACATCTAGTGGATGAAAATAGTTCAGTAAAAAAACGGCTTGAAGATTGTTGTTTCAATGACTGAGGATTGCAGCTGAGAATTTCAATGCAGAAACCAGAAGCTGCAGAAGATAATAAACCTTTAAACCCTAGTAAAAATATAATCCGCACTATTTTTTAATGCTTAACGTGTGCATCAAAATAACAGCCTGCACATATTTCGAACCACGTACACTAATTTCTGCTAGAACTCTAGCCCGTCAGGAAACATAATAGAACAGTTGGGCCTCTTTCCCCCTCGAGTGGGCATTTTATCCCTCACATGTTTTGCACGCGTTGTTCAAAGGTTTCAAATTTATTTTATTCAAGATTCAATTTAATTGTCACATGTACCAATTAAGGTACAGTGAAATTTGAGTTACCATACAGCAATACTATAAAAAAGCAAAAATACACACAGCACATAAAATGTTAAGTTTAACATAAACATCCACCACAGTGGAATCAACATTCTTCACTGTGATGGAAAGTAATAAAGTTCAGTCATCTTCCTCCTTTGTTCACCCATGGTCGGGGCCTTCGAACGGGGGCCATTGCCAACGGTCCGCTGTTCAAGCCCTCTCGTTGGGATGATCGAAGCTCCGGCGTCGGGATGGATCGGAACACTCCACGGCATGGAGCTCCCGAGTTGGCCACTTCTTAAGGGCCTGTCCTACAAGCATGCAACTCTATGCGATGAACGCGATCAAACTAGAAGCGGGGGCCACGCGGAGGTCGGGTGATCCCCTGCACAGGGCCGTTTCCACCAGCATGCGCCTGCATGCGGCAAGCGCGACCAAACCGGCAGCCGGGGCTGCGCGGAGGTCGGCTGAGTGGCGCAATGCGGCGCAAAGAGAGGCGAACTTGGAGCGAAGTCTAAGATAAGTTCGCCAGGACAGAGAGAGGCACACAGAGAGGGGCACAGAGGCACACACAGAGAGGGCCAAAGAGCCACACACAGAGAGGGTCACGGAGGCACCTACAGATAGGTTCATGGAGGCACGATATCAGGGCGGTGTGTAATGCGTCGAGGCGGCTGCGAGCCGACAAGCCGTTGCCGCGCGGAATTTTTGAACATAGTCAGTTTTTCAGAGTCCCGCGCGATGTCGGGATGAACTCCGCACAATTCCGCACGGCTCCGGCGATCGAAGTGGGACGGGCCCCGCGACGCTGGACGGCTCAAGCGACCACATTAGGTCGCGCTAATCGCATAGAGTTGCATGCTTGTAGGACAGGCCCTTTACCGGAGACCGCTGCTTCACGGTGTTAAAGTCCACAGGCCCCGCGTTTGCAGCTCCAACACTGGCAATCTTGGCAAAAGATTAAAGGTTCCGCGATGGTAAATCCACGCCGCACCCGCGGCTTGCAGGGGGGACAGCGATGCGACTCGGAGAAACATTGCATCTCCATCGAGGTAAGTGACTGGGAAAAGTTTCCCCGGATTCCTACCCCCAACATAAAACATACCAAGAAACATTAAAACAAACATTCAAGACTTTCTTAAAATAATAAAAACAGAGAATGGACAAGACAGACTGCTGGCGAAGTGGCCATTATGGGCGCCACCCGGTGGTGTCACATGTACCAATTAAGGTAGAGTGATATTCGAATTATCATGCAGCCATATTAAAATAAGCAGCAAAACACAAAACTACATGAAAGTTAACATAAATATCCCGCACAGTGGATTCCCCACATTCCTCACTGTGATGGAAGGCAATAAAGTCCAATCTTTATTCTCCCACAGTCGGGGCGGTCGAGCCGTCCGTCGGGGCGATCAAAGCCCCCACAGCCAGCGATCGAAGCTCCCGCGTCGGGCCGATCGAAGCTTCCGCTTGGTGACGTCATTACTGTGTGTATTTCTAACAAACGGAGAGAAATCAGATCAAATGTATGCGACTACAACCTCCATTCTTTACTCAAAGTAAACCAAGGATCAAACATGAAGTAAGCGGCCATGGGCAACTGAACTTGAAATTTAAATTTTTCTTGACTTTCCTCGCCCATACTTTTGATACACAAGTCTTACCCTTCTGCAAACAGGCAACATTGCTGCAAATCACTGAATCTGTGCACCTGACACTGTGATGTGTAGTGCCACTGACCATTGTGGATTGGGACACAGCTCCAATTGAGTTACTCCATGCCATGCGGGCTCTTCAATCAACAGCCCCACATTCCAGTCTGACAACATTAAATTTATTTCTCCTTCTTGGTGAGTCCTCCTGTATTTTTCTCTCGTACTCCTGGGAGCCAATGTGGCAGTCATGGAGGGACTCCAACTGACAGCACTGGCCTCCCAACAGAGTGAGATGTCTTTCGGGGAATGCGGCTGACTATCCCATTCCAGACTGCAGGAATACGTGCTGAGGGACTCGCTGAACGTTGGTGCAGCCAACACCAAGTCTCTGTGGGGGAGGACCACAGGCTAGGGTCCGTCTGGTGCTGGAGATTGAGGGGCAGGGTCTGGTGGAGGCATCCCTCAAACAAGTGAAGGGATACCGACCCCTGGGGCCACATGAGTGGCAAGTGTACTTGGTTGAAGAATAGTTTACCAACACTACCGCATATCTCACTAATGAAAGCATAGAAGCTGAGAATGTCGGAAGAGTTTCTGCAGTATTCTTATTTTGTATATGTTTTATAGATATTTTTCATTCTGAATAAAGTATATATTTGGAACACAAAAATCTCAAAATGAGCAGCATGTGAATTAGACATCTTGCACATGAAATGCACAGATTTTATTTTTTTGATACCAAATTTGGCTTTAGTGCACTGTAAATGGGTATAAAAAGAATAACAGGTAGGCCATGAGATGAGGAAAAACTTTTCACCCAGAGAATTCCAGTGAAGTGAGGGATTTCGTGAAGAGCCCGCCGGCGCGCATGTTCGACATACTTCAAAGTAGCGGCGTGGAATCACAGAACCAACAATAGAAATGACGTCGCATAGTATGATTGAATTGACTAAGATTACCAGATGAAGGTGATTGAGGGTTGGGCGAGGAGGGCACGAAATCCCTCACTTCGACTCCTCATAAAATAAAGATCAACCTTCGAACTGGTAAGTTCTCGTTCAATCTTACTATTTCATTTCGGAGTCACGTGAGTGACTTCGTGAAGACTTCAAAGCTTCTGTGATTACACGCCCTGGACCACGTCCATGCTGACACACCACTACCAGGGATGGATGGGAGGACAAACTTGCTCAATAGCTCATACTGCAAAACAAGAGCATATTTATTAATAACAAATCTAAAACCCCTCATGCGGGGACATCTCCACGTTCTGACCCTGCATTCAGCACGGCTTCTGCGAACTGTAGAGGAGCAGCAACAGGCTTGTTATAAAAACGCTGGAACACAGCTTCATTAGCCCATCCTGCTGTGGCGAGAATTTTGTCCATGGGCACCTCCATGACCCTCGCCGCTGACGTCGATGCAGCCCTGGTGGAATGAGACTTGAACACATTAGTGTCGATACCTGACTTACCCAAGACGACTCGAAGCCACCTGGATATCGTCTGGACTGTCACTCGATGATGAGGTCTCTTATGAGTGACAAGCAGGTATCTCTCCATTCCTCTGATGCGTGCCGTCACGTTGACATAGTGGCGGATATGTGAGGCTAAACATAGCCTAGCATCTGCGGGGTATGCCGGGAACTTCAGCTGCAGCCCTGTGCACCCAGGTCTATGCTGCTTTAGGAGCTCGTCAATGAAAAATACTACTTCTGTAGGGGTAGATGTCATTCTGTCGACACGAAGTTTGTGTAGTGTCTGTACCCTCTGAGCTGAAGTCAGCGCTAGTAACATCACCAGCTTCATGGTGAGTTGGTCCAGTTGGAGCCCTTCCATGGGAGACCACGTCCTGAGCAGGGTTAATACGTCCCTGACATCCCAGGTGATATTATAGCGTGGTGTAGGCGGATTCATATTGAATATACCCCGCATGAGTCTGGACACTAGCCTGTTGGATCCTACCCCAATCTTGAGGTAGAATGATAGCGCACTTCTGGCGCTGTTGATGGCACTGTAACTTAAGTGTTCATCATGGTGCAACCCCGCGAGGAATTCCAGGACGTTGGTTATTGTCACGTCATCGTACGTGATGCGAAAGCGGCTGCAGTAGGCTTCCCACTTCTTAATATGCGAGCGGTATCTTCGCCTTGTGGACTCTCGACACGACGCCCCGATGGTATCCATGGTCCGAGCCGAGAGGCCGTATTGGACTAACGGCCTGTTCAGAACCTGCAAGCCAACAAATTTAAATAGCCATGGCAGGGATGTGGCTCCCCTGAGACAGGGTGAGTAACCAATTGTGGGCAACCCTTCAAAAGGACCCAAGGTTCGTTGAGCATGTCAAAGACCACCGGATACCAAGGCTGCGTGGGCCAGTCGGATATAATAAGGATGCCCTTGGCAGCATCTGCCTGAATCTTTCGCAATACCCGACTGATGAGGCAAAACGGGGGGGAAGGCATAGAAAAACCAATTCCCCCAGTCCAGCGAGAATGCATCTAGCGCTATTGCCCCAGGATCTGGTTCCCATGAAACGTAGGCTGGTACCTGATGGTTTAACCGTGACGCAAAAAGGTCAATGTCTGGTTTACCAAATTTGGCTGTAACTTTAGAAAAAATCTCAGGATGCAACATCCATTCAATATTGTCATTAAATTTGCGTGACCTGGTGTCCGCCACAGTATTAAGCTCACCGGGCAAATAGGTAGCTGAAATCCAAATGTCTCTTTGAACACACCAGAGCCAAATTGAGTTAGCCAATTTGTCACATGAAACTGACCTGGTACCACCCATATGGTTTAAATATGCCACAGCTGTGGTGTTGTCTATTTGGAGACGGACGTGTGCTCCAACAAGCTTGGAACAATATGCACGAACTCCGTGGAATGCTGCCAGCAACTCCAAATAGTTAATCCCTTGAGTCAACAACATCGACGACTCAAGGGTGTCCCATCTGCCCCCACAACTAGAGCAATTATCAGTAGCTCCCCAGCCATTGGAGCTTGCATCAGTCTGTAAATATACCACCGGATTAGCCTCCCTAACAGGCTTAAATGAGTTGCTAATGTGACACACCCACCATTGCAACTCAGTTATCGCTTCGGACGGCAGCTGCATTGATCGATCATAATGACCAGCGTTCCGTTTTAACGCAGTTATTTTAGCTCTTTGCAAATTCTGATAATGCAAAGGTCCATATCGTGCTGCCGGAAACAAAGCCACTAGCTTGCCAATTACTGTGGCTGTATGCCAAATCGATGGTATATTGGTGCCAATTAAATCTCTGCACACCTGAGTGACTTCCTCAATTTTGTTAATTGGTATAGTTATCCTCATACTCATTGAGTTCACCGTGAACCCTAGGTAATTAATTACCTGGGCAGGGCAGAACTTCGATTTCTCTGGATGGACAATGAATCCTAATTGTTGAAATATATTGACAGCAGCTGCAACACCCTGTTCGGCCAATTGCAGGGTGTGGCCCACAATAAAGACATCATCTAAATAGGCCATAACTATATGATGTCGTTGTCTCAAATAAGCCATGATTGGCTTCACCAATTTAGTGAACAATCTAGGGGCTGTAGTGATCCCATTAGGCAAAGCCTTATACTGCCAAAGTTGCCCCATCCAGATAAATTTCAAAAACCTTCTATCATATTTCTGGATGGATACTGAATAATATGCATCCCTCAAATCGATGCATGCCATAAAGCAACCATGAGAAATCAATGACTTGGCAGTTTCAAACGTATCCATTTTAAAATGAGTATATGTTACAAACGTATTCAAACGGGTTAGATCAATAATGACACAACAGCCTCCATCCTTCTTCGGTCTAGTAAATATGTTCGAAACAAATTCAATTGGCTCATGCACCATTTTCTCAATCACACCCTTCTGTTCCAGACTTAAAATTTCCTTATAACCTGCTGCCTGTTCTGCAGCAGACAATTTAAACGTACGACCAGGCATGTGCTGGGATGGAGGAATGTCGCCATTAATAAACTCAATTTTATGCCCCTGAATATTCCGCAACACATACTCATCACCAGTAAAATTACCCCATGCACCCAAAAACAACCGTAAACGACCACCAACATTAGTTGAAGTTAAACAGAGAGAAAAAAGAGAACCAGACCCCCTCACCTCCGTGGTTACCGGCGGTCCTTGACACGTGTGGGTGGCCGTGGAGGTGCTGGGTTGGCTTGAGGGCGCGGCGTCTTCGATTTCCACCAAGGTCTCTGCCGACCCTGTCCTAAAAAAGACCCTTGGTGCTGGTTCTGGTGCTGTTGTCGTTGTGGAGCTAGAGGGTGAGTCCTCGTCGAGGCACCGGCCGACTCTCGTGAGCGAATGTATGGAGCTTTTGAGCCTGACGGTGTGGGGGCACTCTGAGAGCGCATGATCCCCACCGTTTTGGCTTGTTCGTCAAGCTCTTTGACTCTCTTCGAGAGGTCCTCACCAAAGAGCTGACGGGGCGGCGGCGGCAGCGGTGGTTTGCACAATCCTGCAAACTTCGGGTTGAGTGCTGGGCGGATGCTGTTTTTGCGAAATCCGTTGATTTCGTGCTGGGTCGCGCACAATAGGGCCAAAGCATCTTCCTGGTCCAAATTCAGTTCGTCCCCGTCCACCGACTGCGCAAAGGCGGTAATACCGGCCGTGAGGAGTTTCAGGATCCGCTGCAATTTTAGCTCCTGTTGACGGATAGCCGCACTGATGTTGCCCCATATTGGCGTATTGACCACAGGCACGTTGAGGGAGTTGCAGTTTGATGGAGCCTTGTGACGGCTCATAGCCTGGATGAGGACTTCTTCCTGCAGCACCTGATTATTAAGAAAGTCCACTGTGGCTGCCAGCTTTGTATTTAGAGGAAGACCAGATGAATGCGGGGCCGCGAATTTGGTCGCCACATCCAAGAGTTCCTCCGCCGGCACCTCCAACGGAGGTGGTACGGGATCCACCAGAACCTCCTCCTCCTGCTGCTCCAGGCTGATAGTAGATGTTGGTGAAGACGCCCTGTGCCTGTTGCTGCCCTGCTGTTGTTGACGTTGAAGCAGGAGCTCCAGCAGCCGCTCCATACGGTCAATACGCCCTTCACCCTGAACACTCAGGTGGTCGGAGTCCTCCGGCTCTGAAAAGAAAATCGGGCTCCTGTCATCGGCCCGCACCTCGTCGAGGCCCTGCCGGTGCCGGTAGTTGTCGCTAACAGCCGCCGAGGCGAAACTGCGCGATTCCTGCGCGGGCGTGTTCAACCGCCTCCGTTTAGCGGGAGCTGAAGCCGCTGCCACTAAGGACACTTGCGGCGTGGTGTTGGCACCAGCCGAAGCATGGCTGCCTGAAGCCCGCGCAGTCTTGCCGGCTGCCCACATCGTGGACCTTGCCGACGCATGGTCTCGCCAACCCATCCATGGGGGGCTCGGCGACCATGACGAGACCCGACTCAACCGACCCGTCCCGGCGTCGAGAGTCGGGGTGTGCCGGCTGGACCTCACAGCCGCCCCGGGTCTCGCCCTGGAACCTGACCGCTCCTCCGCGGCAGGCAATGCCTTAGCCCTGGCAGGGTTAGGCTTCTGGGCTCCTGCCCTCCCCCTTCTCGGAGGGCTGAGTGGAACAGGCCATGCAACGGCACGTGCCCTGCTCGAGGTCGCCAGCGAGCCCGCTGACGACCTGACTGCCATGGCAGGGTCCCCCTGCTCTGGCGGCACACCACACTCCTCCTCGTCGAACTCCTCCGAGCTGTGGTGTGCTGGCGGATCTGGACCTGTAAACACAGGGCTTACCCACATCTCCGCCTGAGTCCCGGCCTGCGTTGCAGGTACTGCCGATGGTAATGGCCCCGGAACTGTTGGCCGTCGAATTCGTCCAGACATCCTCCGGCCCTTGAAACTCCCATCCATGTCCTTGCTGCAAGACATAATCAGACAACAAGGACCACCAACTAAAGGTAGAATACTTACCTCCGTGGCCCCTTATGAAGGGCTGGCGGGGAGCACGCTCCACCGCCAGCCGTCGCAGCAACGCGGTACGACGATATGTCGAGCATGCGCGCCGGCGTGCTCTTCACGAAGTCACTCACGTGACTCCGAAATGAAATATGCAGATCCAATACAGCACTGGAGGTCAGGATTGAACCCAGGTCACTGGAGCTGTGAGATAACAGTCATACCAGCTGCTTCAGGGGACAAGAGGAAGTAAGTTTACAAGAAATGACAGGGCTAGTAGCATATAATATTTCAAAATCCAGCAATTCTGCCCATTAATCAATCTGCCTTCTGTGTGAAAATAATAGTTTTATAAGGAAATAAAATTTATAATATTAATAAAACTAGATGCACGCAATGTAACTCATGCTTGTTAATGTAACAAAGGATTAGCCTTTGTACCATTTTCTTCCATTAAATATAATACTAACAGGGCTGTGAAAGGTAGCTTCTGAGGCAAAATATACATTTCCTGTTTCGTTGATTGTCGGGGAGAGAGTATTTTGGGAAGGCAGTGCTCTTTTCAAGTTTATTTTAGAGATACAGCACGGAAATAGGCACTTTGGCCCACCGAGACTGCGCTGACCATCAATCCCCGTACACTAGCATTATCCTACACACTAGGGACAATTTACAATTTTACCAAAGCCAATTAACCGACAAAACCTTTACATCTTCGGAATGTGGGAGAAACCGGAGCACCCGGAGAAAACCCACGTGGTCACAGGGTGAACAGGCAAACTCCGTGCAGACTGCATCCATAATCAGGATCGAACCCTGGTCTCTGGCGCTGTTGGGGAGCAACTCTACCGCTGCACCACCGTACTAATTCACTGCGGTTTTGGCTTGAGTTTCAGAGACTGTGTCAAATCTCAGTGTCTGCAAGTCAAACAGGTCCAGCCTTAACCTGAAGCAAAGACAAAGACCAGGGATTCCCTTCATGGTGCTCCATTACTGTCTAGTAGTGCAGCACAAACCCCTCAGATGAGTAGCACGGATCCCAAATCACGACCTGCAAAGTTCTGGCATCACCTTTTAAATGTCACCTTTCCATGTTCTCCAGAGATGTTGCCTGGTCCGCTGAGTAATTCCAGCACTATGCTTATTTTTGTCAGTTTAAGTTTATTAAACTCAGAAGACTGGTAAAATATGTTAGCTGTGCCAGCTAAGAAATCCAACCATGAAACATAAAAAAATAATATTGAAGATACCCTTGATTGAAATAAGATTGAACTAGAACTGCCTTTGTAAGATTTTTCACGCTTATTGGTTGCAGGCAATGAGGATTCTCCCGATAAGATGGAAAAATCTGTCATTGTGATTATGGCAACTTGAAACGGGTACGACTGTATCATAGTGCTCTAAACCTCTGAGATGCCAGTGTGTCTATTAAGTTTTGTACATACCAAGCCATAAATTCTAAGGTAGACAAATATGCTGGAGAAACTCAGCAGGTGAGGCAGCATCTATTGAGCGAAGGACCCTTCAAGCCATAGATTCTAGTCGGCTAATTTCATGAATCTGAACTTGGAAATGGTATGCGAGAAGTGTGTAGGCCCAGCATTTCAATTAGGATAAGTTTGTAATCAAGAAACATAAATGTAACTCTAACTATAATCTATCCGGTGAAATCACCAACTAGTTTTTAGCTAAAAGTTAAAAGGTGTGGCTGTTAACCAGAAGACTCTATGAAGAATAGAAGCATCTTTGGCCAAGGCTAAGCTTACTATTGGCTTCATTAATGTTGATGCATTTGTTAAGGTGACAAAAACAATTTTGTTCATAGTTGTTAGTTTCGAGCAGCTTGCTTGAAGGAGCAACCGAGTCATTAAATTCAAATACAAATACACTGCATGATTTATTCAGATATGTGTCTGATTGGCAATTTTTTAATGAATTTAGCAAAGAGTTATTTAAATAATTGCTTGGCTCTACTTACTATTTTCAGGGAGATTTATTAGTCTCCTTTTCCAATCAATGAATTCGATCGGGAGTCTTTGAATGAAGATTGGGTGATTGGAACCTCTGCAGAGAATAAGATAAAGCTGACAAGTTCTGTAGTTATTGAGGGAAACTACAAAATAACCCGTAAGAGATAGATTACAATTATAAACCATTTATTATTTTCTACTTATATGATGCTAATATTGAATAGCAACTACTGTAAATCCATATGATGCTTCTGTTACAGTCTGCTTCCTCTCATTGTCTGAGAAGTTGTTTTACGCTTTCACTGCCAAACTAAGGAATAGTGCACTGTTGCTATGTTTTTTTTTAAAAAAGACACAAAATACTGGAGTAACTCAGTCTGATGAAGGGTCCCGACCGAAAATGTCACCTATCCATGTTTTCTAGAGATGCTGCCTCACCCGTTGAGTTACTCCAGCACTTTATGTCTTTCTTTGTAAACCAGCATCTGCAGTTCCTTGCTTCTACACAATTTAGTTTTAGTTATTTGAGCCTGACACCAGGACAGGTACAAACATGCTGAAGGACAGAGGGAATTGGCGCTCATTTGTGGGATGCGTCTGAAACACTGAAGTGAAAAATTAACCCAAGTAGAAAGGCTAAATGACCTTTAAAATTTCATGATTCAAATCGACTTGCACTTTTTAATCAATTTGATCCGTTCACATTTTTTTACTAGCTTTGTTGAATTCTAGCAGTTAATAATGTGGTTTTGATCTCTTTTTTTAGAGAACAATAGATTGGTTCAACAAATAAATTTAAGTGGTTGATGTAAAATATTGAGGAGGAAATGGCAGTGTTTCTCATGTCCCGTGTATTGTGTTTCCTCTGCCATATGGAACCTCATTCTCTGTCATTTGGGGTTTGATGTGACACTTCCTGTCAAGGCAACAGCTGGTGGAGATGTATAACAACATTCCCATATTTAAATTCACCACGTTTTCTTTGAATTTATGATGGGAACATTGTAAAAAATAAAACTAACAGTCTGTTTTGTTATTGTAATAAAATTGTACATGTAGGTTGTTTTTATCAAGTGGTTATTTTCTGATGTATATATTTTACTGTTCATAGTTAGCATTTTTACAGGCTGTTGCTATATGTTAATGGATTGGGAGTTAATAAACCACAAGGGGAATCTTTCACCTTCATCAATTGGGCTGTAATCCAGTGGAGCAAATTGCCCACTAGTTGATGTTCAGCCCATTGAAATTAATGGGATGAGAATTAGACATGTTCAATAAAAGGTGACACAAGCACCAGGAGGTGAAGGCAAAAATGTACCAATTTCCTCCCAGTGGGAGAACGACTGGTTTCAATCTTTTAGTTTATTTTAAAGTACTTTTACATATGATGCACCTACAAATGGTATCTACATACCGACATCCCCACATTAACGGATTGTTTGAACGGATTCCATAATCCTGACAGCAAAATTAGAGAACTTTTGTAATTGTACAATTCTGCTATCGTGATGATAAAGTTTGTGAAGGCAAAGATTGATGCTGTTGAACTAGGTGCTACATGCCAGCATTCCCTCTTTTCCTTTCCATCATATTATTTCCTTTTTCCTAATCTCACTTTGAAATTAAGCTATCATGATGTGCAAATATGTCGGTACAAGAAATGAACTCATCAGTCAGGGTGTTGAGAATAGACATTGGGATATTTGTACAAGACGTTGGTGAGGCCATATTTGGTGTATTGTGTTCAGTTTTCATCACCCTGATATAGGGAGGATGTTATTAAGCTGGAAAGAGTGCAGAGGTGATTCATGAGGATGTTGCCAGGACCTGAGGAATTGAGCAATAGTGGGAGATTGGGCAGGCTAGGACTTTGGATGGCAGGAGGCCAAGAGACGTTCTTTTAGAGGTGTATGAAATCTTGAGGGGAATTAACAGAGTGAATGCACAGTTTTGTACCCAGGGTAGGTGATTCAAGAACAACAGGATGTAACTTTAAGGTGAGAGGAGAAACATTTAATAGGAACTTTTCCACTCAAAGGGTTGGTTGTATAGAACAAGATTCCACGGAAGGAAGTTGAGACAAGTATATTGTAGCATTTAAAAGACACTTACAGGGACAGGAAAGGTTTAAAAGGATATGTTACAGGGACAGAAAAGGTCCATTTATTTATTTGTTTATTTGTTCCGAACAAGTAAAGGCATAAATAGGAATAAATAACAACAACAAATAGAAATAGTCAAACAATTGGACATTCCAGGCAATATTTACAAAGCTATGAAAAGCATAAAGCAAAATTTAAATGTCCAACACTTTTTCTTTAAAAGTTCAAAAAGGAGTGAGAAGAATAACTTATTTAATCTCACCCCTTCTCCCTAAACCCTTCTTCCATATTTAATAATTATTTCATAATAATAATTATCACCATTATTAATAACATTGCTTATAATAATAATAACAGTAATGATAATGTATCAATAGTAATGTAATATGTAACATAATATACAATATATAATCTACAATAGCTAATTATTCATTTGAGATACAATTTAACCGTAGACGTACCCCAGACAATTGATTAAAAGGATATGGACTAAATGTGGGCAAATGGACAAAGATGGGACATGTTGGTCGGCGTGGAAGGGCCTCTTTCCTTGTTGATGACGCTCTGTCTCTCTTGAGATTACATCAATGTCTGCCCTCAAGTTCATAGACTCTTTCAAGTCCAAGCAGTGAGCTGTGGGGTGTGGGGTTAGTAAAGTTGTTCATTAGCAATTGTTTTTTTTTGTTCAATTATCCAACGGCAGACTCCTAAACTAGCACTTTATTCTGAGCTTTGTGTTCAAAGTCTTCTTGAAGAAATGCAGCATCCCCATTAATTCCAGAATGTCTGGAACATGGCCCTTCTAAGTAGAGAAGACACATTGTGAATGATAAGTGCTCGCAGAAACCATATCTAAGTTTAGATTTAGGTTTGTTAGGTTACATGTACTGAGGTACAATGAAAAGCTTTGTTTATCATGCTATCTAAACAGACCAATCAGGTCAAACTCAAGTACAATAGATAGAGCAAAGGGGAAGGTATAGAGTGTAGAAGATATAGAATAAGAATATTGTTCTCAGTATTTGAGCACAACAGTACCATAGACAAAGTCCCATGTCTACATTGGGGTAGAGGAAAATTGGACAGTACTTTAGCTAATGGAAGGACCGTTCAGGTCTAATAAAAGAGAGGAAGAAGCCATTCCTGAGTCTGGTGATGCACGCTTTCAAGCATCTGTACCTTCTGCGAGATGGAAGCAGGGATAAGAAGGAATGACTGGGTGGGACAAGTGTTCGATTATGTTGGCTGCTTTTCCTGGGCTGCGTGAAGTGTAGATGGAGTCAGTGGGTTGCAGGAGTACATCACCTAACAAATTACCATCCACCTACCCTGTCAGGTACCTCCTGCCCCATCTGTGGAGGAGTCTGCAGCTCCCACATAAGCCTCAACCACTGACTCAACCCACAAACCAGAGTGAAGGCAAGACCTCCATACTGACAAAATCACAGAATCGCTCCATTTTGTGCCATCCAGCTGCCGGCTGTTTCAGAAATGTACACTTGACCATAGGGTGGCATGGTGCCGCAGTGGTTGAGTTGCTGCCTTACAGCGCCAGAGCCCCGGGTCCCAGGTACGATCCTGACTACGGGTACGGAGTTTGTACGTTCTTCCCATGACCTGCATGGGTTTTTTCCGAGATCTTCGGTTTCCTCCCACACTCCAAAGACATACAGGTTTGTAGGGTAATTGGCTTCTGTAAATTGTAAATTGTCCTTAAGGTGTGTAGGGTGGTGTTAATGTGCGGAGATCGCTGGTCGGCACGTACTCGGTGGGCCAAAGGGCCTGTTTCCATGCTGTACCTCTAAACTAAACTAAAACTAAACTAATGAGTTAAACTCTTATTTAGAAACTCCTCTGCAGACTTTAATGTTTCAGCGTACAGTGGAATTTGTCAGCTCCACCTATGATTTTGACAGGTTGTCATCATTAAAGAACAAAGTAACTTTTTTTTGACAAAATCAAAATGCTTAGGGTGTTGAGAATTTGCCAGAAATGTTGTGAACCCTCAAGCTCTTTAAGGTTTTTTTATTTGTGTTCACCATCATACCAGTGTCTTAATTGCTGCCATATTTACATCAGAGTAAAAGAATGTGGAAACAAATCAGCCTGTCGTAAATGAAGTCTCGTGACAAAGGTGAGGTGATAAATTCACCACCCAGTTGTCCCATAAAATATCTGGATTGTAACAACCCATTAACCAGTGGATGTCATAACAATATATATATACACACACACACACACACACACACACACACACACACACACACACACACACACACACACACACACACACACACACACACACACACACACACACACACACACACACACACACACACACACACACACGTATCAAGGAACAAAATAACAAACAGAAGGATGTCCCATATACAGTCTATCTATCATAACTTCTACCCAACCATTTAATCTCCTGAGATCATGCACAACTTAAATTTGTCCTGGCCCTCAAAGGAAATCAAGCAAAACTCTAGTACATTTATCTTATTTTCACCAATCTTCCTCGCTCCAAAGGGAACATTCCTTCTCTATGTCTTCAAGAACAGGAAACACCATAATGCCCATAGAGTATTTAATCATTTCAGGGTGAACTCATCCCACTAAAGTTTGATCCTGCTCCCCATCGGATATTTTTCTGGCTGCTCATAATCACAACTGCATTGCTGCCGACATTCCTTGAGAGTCAAGCTTTTTTTAAAAAACAAAAAAGTAATCAAACTGTATATTTTTGAACATTGAATTTGAATCCTAGACTGGAGCATGTAAATGTAAAACAATGCCCGTTTACCAGCATTAAGTTGGTTTCAAACTGAAAAATGCAGGTGAACAGCAAAGGGTGTTGAATCCACACGTAACTGCATTTTACCATTTTCAATCTAATTGGGTGCCTCTTGCAATCAACTAATTGAAGAAAACTCTGGTCATTAAACTCCTTCAGCGTTTACTGGCAATCGCAGTAATTACCTGGAGGCATTGAACACAGGCTTATCTGTGCAGTTTTAAATTAATGATGTTTCCATTTTCCTTGTTTATGCAATGTCTGTTTATTCCATCTCGGGAAAACCAACAACTGGGACCAGGTGCAGGAACAGAAGCTCAGCTGAGGTCGTGGCATTACAGCACAAAGGGAGAAGTGAAGGTTTGATTGAATCAAACATGGGAATATTTCCAGATTGGCAGAATTTCCCGAAGCAATACAGTATGGTTTCAATTTTGGGTTAAAGAATTATAACAATTCTTACATGTATTGACAAATTAGTTTATATAGACACAAAAAGCTGGAGTAACTCAGAGGGACAGGCAGCAACATCTCTGGAGAGAAGGAATGGGTGACGTTTTGGGTGGAGCCCCTTCTTCAGACTAGCTAGGGATAGAGGAAACGAGAGATGTAGATGATGATGTAGAGAGATAAAGAACAATGAATTAAAGAAATGCACAAAAAGTAAAGGAAACAGGCCATCGTTATCTGTTTGTTGGGTGATAATGAGAAGATGGTGCGACTTGGGTGGGGGAGGGATAGAGAGAGAGGGAATCTCGGGGTTACTGGAAGTTAGAGAAATAATTCCTTCCTAGCCAACCTTGTTTAGTTTAATTAGAAGATACAGCGTGGAAACAGGCCCAATGGGCCACCGAGTCTGCGGCAACCAGCGATTCCTGCACACTAACACTATCCCACACACACACTAGGGGCAATTTACAATTTTATCAAGCCAATAAGCCTACAAACCTGTACATCTTTGGAGCGTGGGAGGAAACCTGCGCTCCCAGAGAAAACCCACACAAGTCACGGGGAAAATGTACCAACTCCTTACATAGAGCACCACTCTGATGCTGTAAGGCAGCAATTCTACCGCTCTGCCATTACTTGGTCATGCACTGCCTTATCTAAACAACCAGATCACACGATAAATTTTGGGATTGCAAAATGGTAAATGATTCCAACAAGATTAGGAAAACCTCAGTTTTGATCCCTACCACACATGACACATTTAATATTGATTGGAAACAATCATCGCTATTTGAAGACTTCAGGCTGTCACTGAGCAAAGAGCGGGTTCCGTTATTGCACACGTCCTGAAGTTGATTTTGTCCAAAATACACAAAGGTCTCTTGATATGGTAGCCATAATCCCACAATATTGCAATAAAGGGCATCAAAAATGCATAGCTTTAGTTTAGAGATACAGCATGGAAACAGGCCCTTCAGCCCATCGAGTCCACACCAACCATTGATTACCCAATAACACTTGATCAATGTTATCCCACTTTCTTGTCCATTCCTTACACACCAAAGGGCAATTTACTGAGGCCAATTAACCTACAAACCTGCATGTCTCTGCGATGTGGGAGGAAACCGGGGCACACAGAGGAAACCCATGCAGTCACATGGAGAGCATGCAAATAGCACCTGTCAAGATCTTGCCCGGGTCTCCGGTGCTGTGAGGCAGGAGCTCTACCAGCTGGGCTACTATGCCACCTGAAAAAAATCTTAAAAATTCTCTCGTGTGACTAACTGTTTTCTGTGATGTTGCATTAATGTTTATTGCAGGAGGTTCCAGAATATGTTTCTGTGTAGTAGGCCACAGTAAGAAATAGCGTTCTGACACTCGTTGTAAGCTTTTCTTTCATATAATATGTCACTATTTTGAATTACTGATTATTATCCAAATTTCTGAGAGATTTCTGCAGGAGCCCTGGTTGAAATTTACAAGTCGTCCTGAAATATATGAGAGGAGCTGGAAGACTGGAGGGTGGCAAATGTTGTGCCTCTATTCAAGAAGGGCTGCAGGGAAAATGCAGGGAACTATAGGCCAGAGAGCTTAACATCTGTAGTTGGAAAGTTACTAGAGAGTGTTCTGAGGGATAGGTTATACAGGCATTTGGATGGGCAAGTCTGATTAGGGATAGTCAGCATGGTTTTGTATGTGGGAGGTCGTGTCTCACAAATCTGATTGAGTTTTTTGAAGACGTGACCAAAAAGGTCGATGCGGGCAGAGCTGTTGATGTTGTGTACATGGATTTCAGTAAGGCATTTGACACGGTTCAGCAAGGTAGGCTGCTCTGGAAGGTTAGATCACATGGAATCCCAGAAGTGATAGCTGAATGGATAACACATTGGCTCCATGGAAGGAAGCAGAGGGTGATGGTGGAAGGTTGCTTCTCTGACTGGAGGCTTGTGACTAGTGGTGTGCCTCAGGGTTTGGTGCTGGGCCCGTTACTGTTTGTCATCTACATCAATGAGTTGGATGAGACCATACATGGCAAGATTAGCAAGTTTGCTGATGATACAAAAATGGGTGGTTTTGCAGATAGTTATATGGTTGTAAAAGATTGCAGCAGGATCTGGGTCGATTGACCAGGTGGGCTGAGGAATAGTTATGGAATTTAATACAGAGAAGTGTGAGGTGCTGCATTTTGGGACGTCTAACAAGCGCAGGCCCTAAACTGTGAATGGTAGGCCTCTGTGGAGTATTGTAGAGCAGAGGGATCTAGGAGTGCGGGTGCCAGGTTCCTTAAAGGTCGAATCGCAGGTAGATAAGGTGGTCAAAAAGGCTTTTGGCACTTTGGCCTTCATCAATCAGAGTATAGAGTATAGAAATTGTGAGTTCATTTTGCAGTTGTATAAGACATTGGTGAGACTGCATTTAGAATATTGTATTCAGTTCTGGGCATAGGAAGGATATTGTAGGATATCCGTTATAGGAAAGATATTGTCAAGCTTGAAAGGGTTCAGAGAAGATTTACGAGGATGTTGCCAGGACTAGAGGGTGTGAGGTAAGGGAGAGGTTGAGGAGGCTGGGTCTCTATTCCTTGGAGCACAGGAGGATGAGTGGTATATTATAGAGGTGTACAAAATCATGAGAGGAATAGATCAGGTAGATGCACAGAGTCTCTTGGCCAGAGTAGGGGAATTGAGGACCAGAGGACATAGGTTCAAGGTGAAGGGGAAAAACTGTAATAGAAATCTGAGTGGTAACTTTCTCACATGAAGGGTGGAGGGTGTATGGAACATGCTGCCAGAGGAGGTAGTTGAGGCTGGGACTATCCCATAATTTAAGAAACAGTTAGAAAGGTACATGGATAGGACAGGTTTGGAGGGATATGGAGCAAGCTCAGGCAGGTGGGACTAATGTAGCTGGGTTGTGTTGGCCAGTGTGGGCAAGTTGGGCCGAAGGGCCTGTTTCCATACTGTATCACTCCATGATGCTATGAGTCTATATGCTGAGAATATCCCTCATCTGTACAACCATATATCGTTTCACTAACACTGAAGGTGTGATTTCTTTGGGTTGAAGATGGAATGAGAGGGTGACATTGTGCTGAGTAGGACATTAACGTACTGTGCATTGGGTATGAAATACATTTGCTACCCAATTATGGAAGACATGACTGGTCAGAGATCAGCAGTGTTTCGTAAGTCATAGGAGCAGAGCCAGGTCATTTAGCCCATCGCGTCTACTCCACCATTCAATCTTGGGATATCAATCTTCCCCTCTCAATCCCATTATCCTGCCTTCTCCCCATAACCTTTGCACCCTTAGTAATCAAAATCAGTCACTGCTTTAAAAATACCCAATATCTTGGCCTCTACAGCATTCTGTGGCAATGAATTCCACAGATTCAACACCATCTGACTAAAGAAATTCCTTCTCACCTCCTTTCTAAAGGTACATCCTTTTATTCTGTGGGTGTGCCCTATATACCTAGACTCTTCCATTGGTGGAAACATCTTCTCCACAACCACTATATCCAGGCCTTTCACTATTTGGCAAACTTCAACGAGGTTCCCCTGATATTGCTGTGAGTTGTCAAAAGTTGTCACTTTCCCCATATGGACAATGAAATAGTCTGAAGGGACGGCCGGTATTTAAGTGGTAAGAAAAAGAGAGACCACAGCGTGGGACAATCCCCCTGCCGTCCCCCCACCCCCACATGTTGTCATCTCCAACAATAGTAGACGAACATTGAGAATCCAAGATGCGATGTGAGTAAAATGAGGTAAACACAAAAAGAATTTTTAATGGGGATGGTTTTCAGAACCTTATGAACTAAATTATGCACCATAATAAAAGCTTCTCGTACTTCCACTCAGCTTATCCGAGTGACTTGAAGCAATATGTACAAAATACATTTTTCTAAAAACTGAGGTAACAATACACATATCAGCTGCCTGGCGTCTAATGTGACCTGATGTACGTGTGGATTAATTCACTGAGAAATTATGTTGCACAGTTCATATGCCAAGCCCCAGAGTGATGCCCAGTATTGAACTGTTTGAGTTCCAAGATTGATGAGGTCTAATACACCACTAACTGTTCACTTATTATCTCTGGGGCCTGATTTCTGGTGCCCTGTTTTTCAGAAGGTCATTCCCGTATATTTTTTTCACTGGCATTGATTCTGTGGCATATTTAGTGATGTCCTTTCACCACTGTGTAACACTTTAGGTAGATAACATCAGGCGTTTACATGGAATGTTTTAACTTTTTCCTGTTTGACTATGGATACATCGTTAGTTCTATGGAAGAAATTACCACAACTGACACACAACCTGCCAAACATTGAAGTGAATGCTCTCAGAATTGCGGGAAAGTGAATTGTCTACTCTAGGTATTCTACACTTTAATTTAGACTTTAGAGACACAGCGCGGAAACAGGCCCTTTGACAATTTTACTAAAGCAAATTAACCTAGAAAACATGTATGTCTATGGCTTGTGGGGCAAAACCAGAACACCTGATGAAAACCCATGTGGTCACAGGGAGAACTCACAAACCCCTAGTAGACAGCACCTGTAGTCAGGATTGAACACAGGATCTACCACTGCGCCATTGTGCCCCCCCCTTCAGTTGCAATTAATTTTGCAGTGAACATTTGAGCATCCACTTTGACCCTCGTCATCTTGTCATGTTTTTATTAATAAACATAATTGTTCAATGCAAGTGTAGAGCAAAAACCACAGTAAAGAAAAATCGTGCTTGTAAATAATTGATGGTACTTTGGACAACTACTACTACAGATGGCGCACCGGATATTGCAAAACCTGTTTACAGTATCACTAATTTCGTGAACGTATTAAACCTACTTGCTGAAGTTCACAGGTTTATTTGTCACAGTATGTCCCTTACAAAGGCAGATTAGAATGCATCAATAATCATGATTTTGTTTTTGTTATTTAAACTGAAACCTTTAGAACTCATTATCCATTTAAAAAAAAATTCTGAACTGGGGTGGAATTCTGATAATAACACAGGCCAACCCTGATGGTCAAATGTTCTTGTGTGAATATTTTTTCATTTGAAATCTGAGAAGCAGGCTTTTCATACAGAAAGTGGTAGATGTACGAAATGAGCCAGTGTGAGGTGGTGGATGCAGATACAATGACAAATGGTGTTTGGATATATACTGGAAGGGAAAGGCATGTAGGATTTGGGCCTTATATGGGCAAATGGGATTAGAATAGATAGGCAGCAGATGGCAGAAATGGCTTGTTTCTGTGTTTTGTTTAGATTACTTCAGTTTACTGTCTCGTGTACTGAGGTACAGTGTTGTGTGTACTTTTGTTGTGTACTAAGTCTGTGAAAGACTATACATGATGACAATCGAGCCATCCACAGTGTACAGCTAAATGATGAAGGGAATAGTGTTTAGTGCAAGATCAAGTCCAGTAACGTCTAATTAAAGATAATCTGAGAGTCTCCAATGAGGTAGATAGAGGCTCAGGGAAGTTGTTGGGTTGGTTCAGTTGCCTAGAAAAAGCTGGGAAGAAATTGTCCCTGAATCTGGATGTGTGCGTCTTCACAAATCTTGCCTGATGGGAGAGGGGCGAAGAGGGAGTGAACGGGGTGAGGCTCATCCTTGATTACGCTGGTGGCCTTGCCAAGGCTCGTTAAGTGTGGATGGAATTTAATACAGAAAAAATGTGAGGTGTTGCATTTTGGGACGTCTATCACCTACACGGTGAATGGTAGAGATCTGGGTAGTGTTGTAGAGCAGAGGGATCTAGGAGTGCAGGTGCGTGGTTCCTTGAAGATAGAGTTGCAGGTAGGTCGGATGATCAGGTGGAAGTATTAAGTATAGAAATTGGGAGGTCATGTTGCAGTTATATAAGACATTAGTGAGGTGACATTTAGAGTATTGTGTTCAGTTCTGGGCACCGTGTTATAGGAAAGAGTACAGATGTTGGAGGATGTTGCCAGGACTAGAGGGTCTGAGCTATATGCAGAGGTTGAGTAGGCTGGGACTCTATTCTTTGGAGCGCAGGATGAGAGGTAATCTTATCGAGGTGTGTAAGATTATGTGAGGAATAGATCAGGTAGAGTCTCTTGCATGAGAGTAGGTAAATCGAGGACCAGAGGACATAGGTTTAAGGTGAAGGGGAAAAGGTTTAATAGGAATCTGAGGGGTAGCTTTTTCATACAAAGGACAGTGGGTGTGTGGAGCAAACTGCCAGAAGAGGTAGTTGAGGCTGAGACTATCCCAACATTTAAGAAACAGTTAGATAAGTACCTGGATAGGACAGTTTTGGAGGGATATGGACCAAATGCTGACAGGTGGGACGTGTAGCTGGGACATGTTGGCCTGTGTGTGCAGGTTGGGCCGACGGGCCAGTTTTCACTCAGTATCACTCTATGACTCCATGAGTCAATGGAAGCGAGGTTGGTCTGTGTGATGGTGTGGGATGCATCCACAATTCTCTGCAATTTCTTGTGATCTTGGATGTTCCCAATTGATGCTGTGATGCATCCTGATCAAATGCATTCTACAGTGCATCTGTCGAAGTTGGTGAGAGTTGTAGGGTACATCCCGAACTTCCTAAGCCTTCTAAGGAAGTAGAGGCGTTGGTGTGCTTTCTTGGCTGTTGCTTCGATATGGCTAGACCAGGACATGTGCTGGTGATATTTACTTTAAAAAAACTTGAAGCTTTCAACCATCTCTACTTCAATGCCGTCAATGCATACCCGGGTATGTGTACCACTTCACTTCCTGATGTCGATCACTATCTCCTTTGTCTTACTGGCATTGAGATTGACATTGCTGTATATTTCCATGATTCTTTGAAATGAGTGATTGATTGCAGTCTCAAATGTATCATTTAATAAAGTCATTGAATACCTTTTATACGTTGTCATTGTATTTGCCTCTTCGACCTTGTCTGGTGGCTCATTTCATATACCTACTACACTCTGCATAAAAGACCTGCTCCTCTGATTTCAAATAAAATAAATATTCACATAATAACCTTTTGCCATCGGGGTTGTTAACATAAAAACATAGAAAATAAGTGCAGGAGAAGGCCATTTGGCCCTTCGAGCCTGCACCTGCACCTGCCATTCATTGTGATCATGGCTGATCATCCACAATCAGTAATCCATGCCTGCCTTCTCCCCATATCCCTTGATTCCACATGTACCTGGTTACAGTGAAAAGCTTTTGTTGAGTGCTTTCCAGTCAAAAAGAGACTATACATGATTACAATCAAGCCATCCACAGTGCACAGATAAGGATAATGGGCACAACATTTAGTGCAACATAAAATCCGTTAATATTCAAAGGTCTCCAATGAGGTAGATGGGAGCACACTCGAGCTGAGAGGGCCATTTAGTTGGCTGACATTAGCTGGGAAGAAATTGTCCCAGAACGTGTTTTCAAACGTTTGTACATCTTGTCTGTTGGCAGAGGGGAGAAGGGGAGTGACCAGGGTGAGACTGGTCCTTGATTAAGTCTGAGTCTTTAGAAGGGTCTTGACCGGAAACGTCACCTGTTCCTTCTATACAGAGATGCAGCCTGTTCCGCCGAGTTACTCCAGCATTTTGTTTCGACCTTGATTATGCTGATGGCTTTGCTGAGGCAGCGTGAAATGTAGATGGAGTTCTTCATCAATCCTATTTAATTCTTCCCATGTTCCCTTCAAGTTCTACTAATTATCTACATATTAAATTTACAATTTACAGTGGACAATTAACCTAGCATCCCACATATCACTGGGATGTTACAAGAGCTGGAGCACCGAGAGAAGACGCAGGCAGTCACAGGGAGACAGTACATGATGTCAGGATTGGACCTGGAGCTGTGAGACAGTGCATCTGCAACTGCATCATTCTGTTCATAAGTTCATAAGGTTATAAGTGATAGTAGTAGAATTAGGCCACTCAGCCTATCAAGTCTACTCCACCATTCAATCATGGCTGATATATCTCTCCCTCCTAACCTCATTCTCCTGTCTTCTCCCCATAACCTTTGACACCTGTACTAATCAAAAAAATATTTATATATATTTGCCTAAAAAAGATCCACTGACTTGGCTTCTATAGCCTTCTGTGACAAAGAATTCCACAGATTCACCACCCTCTGACTAAAGATATTTCTCCTCTTCTCCTTTTTAAAAGAACATCCTTTAATTCTGAGGCTATGATCTCTAGAACTAGACTCTCCCACTAGTGGAAATATCCATGCTACATCCACTCTATCCAAGCCTTTCAGTATTCTATATGTTTAAATTAAGTCGCCCCTCATTCTTCTAAACTCTAACAAGTACAGGCCCAGTGCCGACAAACGCTCATCATAGGTTAACCCACTTATTCCCCTTGTCCCATGTAGCAGAATTTATTTTAATTTATTTGTTCCCAGGATGTGGACATTGTCGGCAATCTCTAATTGCCCCTGATATAAGAGGGTGGTTGAGTCAATCAGATTAGTGGGTGTAGAGTCACACATGTAGGTCAGACCAGGTAGAGATAGCAGATGTCCTTCCCGTAATGACCCAGATGTGCTTTTCTGACAATCAGGTAATTTCATGTTTACCGCTACTGAGACTACATTCTTAAAAATTCCAGGTTTATTTAATTACTTCCATTTAAATTCCCCAGCTGCCATGTTGTGCCTGGATCAATGATCCTGAACTGCGGCTGCTATTCCAGGAACGTAACCACTTTGCTACCGTGTACCAGCTAAAACAGCTATAAAATGTAATAAAACAGCTATAAATATTAATAAACCAAAGAAAACAAATAGCTGCAACTACACAGCTAAGCAATAAGCATTCCAGTGTAATTTTACATCACGTGAATTCTCCTAACCTCTGTGCCTCCATTTTACTTTTTATGGATTCTTCTTTGCTTGTTACTCTGATTTCCTTAATGCAACCTCCATATAACCATATAACCATATAACAATTACAGCACGGAAACAGGCCATCTCGGCCCTTCAAGTCCGTGCCGAACAACTTTTTTCCCTTAGTCCCACATGCCTGCACTCATACCATAACCCTCCATACCCTTCTCATCCATATGCCTATCCAATTTATTTTTAAATGATACCAACGAACCTGCCGCCACCACTTCAACTGGAAGCTCATTCCACACCGCTACCACTCTCTGAGTAAAGAAGTTCCCCCTCATGTTACCCCTAAACCTCTGTCCCTTAATTCTAAAGTCATGTCCTCGTGTTTGAATCTTCCCTATTCTCAAAGGGAAAAGCTTGTCCACATTAACTCTGTCTATCCCTCTCATCATTTTAAAGACCTCTATCAAGTCCCCCCTTAACCTTCTGCGCTCCAGAGAATAAAGACCTAACTTATTTAACCTATCTCTGTAACTTAGCTGTTGAAACCCAGGCAACATTCTAGTAAATCTCCTCTGTACCCTCTCTATTTTGTTGACATCCTTCCTATAATTGGGCGACCAAAATTGTACACCATACTCCAGATTTGGTCTCACCAATGCCTTGTACAATTTTAACATTACATCCCAGCTTCTATACTCATAAATGTTGTGGAAGTCAGATAATAGTTAAGGCATGCAAAGAGCCATTTAGCCTATTTCTCCATGCTTGGCTCAATAGTAGAGCAATCTAGCCAGTTTCACTCCCCTGCCCTCTCCCCGTGGCCCGGAAAATGATTTTTTTGGGGATAATCTTTAATTTGCCGGTCACCTTTTATCCATGTCCTCTGGGTTCTTAGTTCCGAAGCAAACAGGAATAAGGGCAACACAGTGGAACAGCAGTGGTATTGCTGCCTCATGGCACCAGAGACATGGGTTCAATCCTGACCAGGGGTGCTGTCTGTGCATGTTCTCCCTGTGAGCTTGTGGGTTTTCTCCAGGTGCTCCGGTTTCCTCCCACATTTCGAAGACATGCAGGTCTGTAGATTAATTGGCTTCTGTAAATTCCTCCTATTGTGTAGGAAAGTGGGAAAATATAGTCGTGTGCGGATGATCGATGGTCAGCGTGAATTTGGTGGGCCAGGGGGCCTGTTCCAATGCTGCATTCTAAAACTAAAAAAATAAACTTCCCGCTATCAACTCTCTCCACATCCTTCTCACCTCAATCCGACCTCCCCACAACTTCCCCTATTCCAAGCAAACACCCACTGGTTTCACACCCTTAGAATTATTTTAGAAATGTGGCCTAATCAAAGTCCTATAAAGCAGCAGCATGACTTCCTTACTCTTATATTCAGTACCCCAACCTATGAAAGCAATCATAACATATGCCTTCTTTACACTAAGTCTACCTGTGTTCCACTTTCAGAGAGTTATAGAGATTTAGTTCATATTGTTCTCTGCAACTCAGAGTTCGATGCCACCTTTGGTATGGTTTGTTAAAGCATAAGGCAGGCATTTGTGAAATGGGCCATGGATGGTTTACCTTGGGGAAAGTATTCTCATGAGCCCAAGTTGAGCATTCAAGTTGCTTCTCACTTTTAGATGATTTTTGACAGTGTTTTGGACGTCCGTTTTGTCTCCTTTAGAAGTATTTCTATTTCACATTTGATTCCACTTATTAAGGTCTTAATTAAATAAAATAGCGAGGACCTCAAAAGGTTGTGGTAGGAATGTTGCTTTCCCAAATGAAGGCCTTCTTGAAATTCAAACTAGATAAGCTTTGTTTGACCATAATGAGCAATGATGAACAATTATAATTGTTTTATTCTCCTCTTGCTAGCACCCCATTCTAATTGAGAAACTAAGATCATAGGGTACAGGTCTCCCTCACTACATTATTAAAGTTAAGACTGTTTAATATCTATTTTTGTAATATTTTTAAATTTATTTTTTCCCATTCATCTTCTAAAGGCACACCTTCCATCAACACTATGGTGCACTGTTCCATGGCCATTTTTCATGGGTAGATTTTGCTTTTCATTTGATTGCCTCAGAAAGGACAATATATCTTATTTTTTTTACAGCATTTATACGACTGACTTTTAGTCAGCACCATTGAAGATGTACTTTGCAACTTTACTCGACTGCATAGTTGAATAACACATAGTCTCGACCCGAACTGTTCCTATCCACCTGCCCCGCTGAGTTACTCCAGCATTTTGTGTCTCTTTTGGCAAACCAGCATCTGCAGTTCTTGTGTCAACATATGGAGCAACATAGTCACTCCGCTAGATAAACCAGGGGAATTTCAAATTGGACAAGAGTAATTTCATCCTGATCAATAAAGCGGCAATTCCCTTTCTTTTTTTCCCAAGTGTTGCTTTGAATAACGAGGATAAAGAAACAGTCATGAAGAAACGATAAATGATAGTCAGAAATGTCAGAATTTATATGTAGTTTTTGTCAACTTCATTCACAGACTTTGAAAGCTCCAAAGACCAATCTGGTTCGACAAGGTCAAATGAACTGGACATAGGTCCTGAAGAGGTCGGTCTCCAATTAATTTCCATGCAGATAGTTTACCAATATTTGATAGAAACTGATACAAAGTTTTTTTTTTAAATGGAAATTTTAATGGAAAAATGCAGGGACACCTGATAAATTCATAAACTTAATTTTAAAGAATAGATTTTAATTTTTGCTAATTGTGAGACAAGAACTAAAGCAAAAACATATTCTTATAGACACAAAATACCTGAGTAACTCAGCTAGTCCAGGCAGCATCTCTGGAGAAAAGGAATAGGTGACATTTCAGGTCGATACCTATTAATTTTCTCCAGTGATGCTGCCTGACCTGCAGACTATTATTTTTTTCTCTCGTTTATAATATTGTTTGCAGTGTACTATGTTTACATATTCTGTTGTGCTGCAGAAAGTAATAATTTCATTGTTCTGGGACATATGACAATAAAACACTCTTGACTCACTTGTCTTGATCTTCGGTTTAAGCCAGCATCTGCAGTTCCTTCCTACACACTTGTGTTTTTTTATTGTGCCTTAATATTGTACATTATCCCAAGGTGCCTAACAAATTAATTTGTATTATGGGAGCTAGATACAAGCAAAGAGTAATGTTGAATTATGATGCCATTTTTTTAAATACAGAGTAATAAATACAGAGATAAATTTCTCACTTAACTCACTCTCGATCAGTTAAAATCTCTTAGCAGCCATTGCAGCAAAAGAAGTGAGTTCTGCTGTTAACCTGGCCAATTTATATTACACTGTCAACATCATTTGCAGTTTATCGCTTTGGGTGTAAAATGGATGTAAATTTCCCTTATTTGATTAGCAACCGCACTTCGAAAAGTACTTCACGGGCTGTGAAATGCTCTGAGACATCAGGAAAGATCGTGTGTGCTATTTCAGCTAATTCATGTAATTTAGGCAGTTGTAAATTGTAGATTATATGATGGAATTAAGCTTTGGTAGTTTTATCACAGCTTTTCCCTGTGCATTATCTAGAAACGTCAACTGAGAGGAATTGGCAAGGTGCCCGTGTTGTCAGGAGGGAGGGTCAAATGTTAAGGCTTGCAGTAAAATAAACTGTGACATATAAATTGCTGCTTGACTATACAATTGTGTAAAGTGACTCCTTGATGGTTTTACTGTTGGTTAGTAAATATATGTGAATTTAACAAGACCAGAATGAGACATCAACAATTTTTTTCAACTGAACAACTAAACCTTGGATGAGCTTTTTTGGGGTCTACGAGATCTTTGTTGACCTAAAATTGAGTCCCCATTGTTACACTGTTGGTGAGGCTGTGATTTGACATTAGTGTTTTATTTGGAATTGTACTCTTCTATTAACACCCATATTTACACACACACACACACACACCACTCACCAAATGTGTCCACCAGTTGAACAACTCCCTAATAGGGCTTTTTAAATGGATCATCAATTCTTAGTTATTTGCTGGCTGATGTTATTCTTGCTGTTGCTGCAAGGGGAAGATACCGAAAGACTTTGTCCTGACTTTAAAGTTTTTGCACAACGTACTGTGCCCAGGCACCTTCCCTTCCATGTTTGGGAGAATGGGCAGATGACATGCAGTGCAGAATGAGGAGTTGTGTAATATTATCATTCACTCGTTGACTTTTGGAAGAGTGCGAGATGATCTTTTCTAAACATATGTTTAGAGAGGAGCCGACAGGATAGATATTAGTCAGTTGCTTCCTCTGGATATTGAATCTAGAGCTAGGAGACATTATCTCAGGAAAAAAAAATGTTACCCACCTGGAGTGGGATAAGGAGATATTTATTTTCCCATGAGTTATAATCATTATAAATCCAGAAGACTGTTGTTGCCTAGGTATTGGCAATATTGATGTAATGTTTTAACCATATAACCATATAACAATTACAGCACGGAAACAGGCCTTCTCGGCCCTTCCAGTCCGTGCCAACCATTTATTTTCCCCTAGTCCCATCTACCTGCACTCAGACCATACCCCTCCATTCCCTTCCCGTCCATATACCTATCCAATTTACTTTTAAATGTTAAAATCGATCCTGCCTCCACCACTTCTGCTGGAAGATCATTCCACACAGCCACCACTCTCTGAGTAAAGAAGTTCCCCCTCATGTTACCCCTAAACTTCTGTCCCTTAATTCTCATGTCATGCCCTCTTGTTCGAATCTTCCCTACCCTGAATGGGAAAAGCTTATCCAGGTCAACCCTGTCTATCCCTTTCATCATTTTAAAGACCTCAATCAAGTCCCCCCTTAACCTTCTGTGCTCCAAAGAATAAAGACCTAACTTTCTCAACCTTTCTCTGTAACTTAGTTGCTGGAACCCAGGCAACATTCTAGTAAATCTCCTCTGTACTCTCTCTATTTTGTTGACATCCTTCCTATAAATAGGTGACCAAAATTGTACACCATACTCCAGAATTGGTCTCACCAACACCTTGTACAATTTTAACATTACTTCCCTACTCCTATATTCAATGCTCTGATTTATAAAGGCCAGCACACCAAAAGCTTTCTTTACCACCCTATCTACATGCGATTCCACCTTCAGGGAACTATGCACAGTTATTCCTAGATCCCTCTGTTCCACAGCATTCCTCAATTCCCTACCATTTAACATGTACGTCCTATTTTGATTTGTCCTGCCAAGATGTAGCACCTCACACTTATCAGCATTAAACTCCATCTGCCATCTTTCAGCACACTCTTCCAAATGTCCCAAATCTCTCTGTAGACTTTGAAAATCTACTTCATTATCCACTTCACCACCTATCTTAGTATCATCTGCATACTTACTTATCCAATTTTCCACCCCATCATCTAGATCATTGATGTACATGACAAACAACAGTGGACCCAACACAGATCCCTGAGGCACTCCACTGGCCACCGGCTTCCACCCTGTCAAACAGCCATCTACCATTACTCTCTGGCATCTCCCATTCAGCCACTGTTGAATCCATCTTGCTACTCCGCCATTAACACCCAAAGATTGAACCTTCTTAACTAACCTTCCATGGGGAACCTTGTCAAAGGCCTTACTGAAATCCATATAGACAACATCCACTGCTTTACCCTCATCAATTTCCCTAGTATCCTCTTCAAAAAATTCAAGACGGTTTGTCAAACATGACCTTCCAGGCACAAATCCATGTTGACTGTTCTTGATCAGAGCCTGTTTATCCAGATGCTTATATATATTATCTCTAAGTATCCTTTCCATTAATTTGCCCACCACTGACGTCAAACTAACAGGTCTATAATTGCTAGGTTTATTCTTTGAGCCCTTTTTAAACAATGGAACAACGTGCGCAGTACGCCAATCCTCCGGCACTATTCCCGTTTCTAACGACTTTTGAAATATTTCTGTCATAGCCCCTGCTATTTCTACACTAACTTCCCTCAATGTCCTACGGAATATCCTGTCAGGACCTGGAGACTTATCCACTTTTATATTTTTCAAAAGTGTCAGTACTTCCTCCTCTTTGAATCTCATAGTTTCCATAGCTACTCTACTTTTTTCCCTTACCTCACAGAGTTCAATATCCTTCTCCTTGGTGAATACCGAAGAAAAGAAATTGTTCAATATCTCCCCCATCTCTTTTGGCTCTGCAGATAGCTGTCCATTCTGGCTCTCTAATGGTCCAATTTTATCCCTCGTTATCCTTTTGCTATTAATATTAGATCAAGGATAACAGGCAGCATAATAACCACAAGGGAGAATAGATAGGTAGACAGATTGATAGGGTAGGTAATCAGAATTTTTTTCCCATCATGGAAATATCAAAGACTAGAAGGCTTATCTTTCAGGTCCGAGGGGGAAAGTTTAAAGGTGATTTGCGGGGCAAGTTTGTTTTGTGGAGAATGGTGGGTGTCTGAAATGCACTGCAAGGGGTGGTGATGGAAGCATACAATAATGGTGACATATTTCAATAACTAATTAGTTTTTGAGCTGATAACATATCACATGGATTGTGATCCACATACAAAATGGTAACCTTAGTTTCCTGACCAGTGTTATTTAAAATCATCATAAAATTACTTATGATAATGGTGTTATAATAATAAATTATAATAATAATCAGAAAATCTAGACACTCAGATAGAGGGATAGAGTTTAGTTTAGTTGAGTTTAGAGATACAATATGGAAACTGGCCGACCAAGATCGCGCCGACCAGCGATCCCCGCATATTAACACTATCCTACACACACCAAGGACATTTTTTTACATTTATCAAGCCAATTTACCGACATACCTGTATGTCTTTGGAGGGTGGGAGGAAACCAAAGATCTCGGAGAAAACCCACGCGGCCACAGGGAGAACATAGATACTCCGTACAGACAGCACCCGTAGTTGGGATCGAACCCGGTTCTCCAGTGCTGCAAGCACTGTGAGGCAGCAACTCTACTGTGCCGCACTGCTCCTCAAGAATGATACAAATAGTCCACTTGCAAAGTGAAGCTTAGAAATGAACAGGAGGAAGCAGTAAAGGGCCTGTCCTACCAGCACCCGACTCCATGCGATGAGCGCGATCAAACTAGAAGCGGGGGCCGCGCGGAGGTCGGGTGATCCCTGTACAGGGCCGTTCCCACCAGCATGCGCCTGTATGCGGCAAGCGCGAACAAACCAGCAGCAAGGGCCGCGCGTAGGTCGGGTGAGTGGCGCAACGCGGCGCAAAGTGAGGCGAACTTGGAGCGAAGTCTTAAAGGTAAGTTCGCCAGGACAGAGAGGGGCACAGAGGCACACACACAGAGGGCCACGGAGCCACACACATAGAGGGTCATGGAGGCACGACGTCGAGATAGTGTGTAATGCGTCGAGGCGACTGCGAGCCGCCAACCCGTTGCCGCGCCGAATTTTTGAACATAGTCAGTTTTTCGGAGCCCCGCACGATGTCGGGACAAACTCCACACAATTCCGCACAGCTCCGGCGATCGAAGTGGGACCGGCACCGCGACGCCAGACGGCTCAAGCGACCACGTTAGGTCGCGCTCATCGCATAGAGTTGCATGCTGGTGAGACAGGCCCTTAACATTGTCAGTTGCCTGTTATGCAGATATTATTTAGGATCATTTAGTATTTTTGTTTTGTAAAGTTAAACTCTGCAAAATAGTGATTTTCATGGATGATACCAGGGCGATGAAGTTGGATGGAATATTCAGAGATCCACATGTGAAGAGGAATGTGAAGAGGAATAATAAACAAAATGTAATGTCTGTCTAAGTAACTGAAGGCTCAAATTGTAGAAGAAATTAATGACATATTTTATAAAGTGTTGCAACTGCTGCAGATGAGACTAAAAACGGAGTGATTCATAGCCACAACATTGACTTAAAGCAATACATTACAAAGGAAGAGAGAATGTTGACTCAAATTGCCACATTGCAGACGACAATGGAAATAAATTTTAGATGAGATATAAATGGGCCCCAGATTTACAGTCATATATTTTACACTTTCATCCAGTTGAAATATTACATCAAGTTGGGCATCATGTTCCTAATTTATCTTCCTTTGATGCAGCTTTTTGTGCACAGTTCCTTTTGAATAAAATCAATTTTAAATCAATAGATTAATAACAGTGTGTAGATTGAGTGAAATGGAATAATACGGGTGGCACGATGGCGCGGCGGTAGAGTTGCTTCCTTACAGCGCAGGAACTCAGTTTGAACCTGATTAGGGAATGCTGTGAGTGTGGAGTTTGTACGTTCTCTCCCGTGACCACGTGAGTTTTCTGCAGGTGCTCCAGTTTCCTCCCACACTCCAAAGATGTACAGGTTTGTAGGTTAATTGGCTTCGGTAAAGATAGTAAATTGTCTCTAGTGTTTAGGATAGCATTAGTGTACGTTGTATGGGGATCGCTGGTCAGCATGGGCTCAGTGGGCCGAAGGGCCTGTTTCCGCGCTGTATCTCTAAATGAAACTAAATACGTGTACTCATTGAGCAATATGATAGGAAAGAAAAGTGAACTGCTGAACAGTTAGAGCTGAAGAGCAGCTATCCCTGTGATGAATTTGTGCCATGCGGAAAGTTGAAACCATGCCCACACACATACACAAACACACATGTGCATACATAACAAATAGAAGCCAATGTTGTGTGGGAGTTGCCCACAACCTCATATTTACATGGAACGGTGTGGGTACTAGCGGTTTATTACGGATTTAATGAAAGAAACAAAATGCATCCAACTGATTGAAATCAGGTTGTAAATACCTCCTTTCAAATTAAGATGCACACTTTCATTTGCAAATTAAAAAAAGCCCTGTCTTGGTTCATTGTAACATTTAATTATGGAGAGCATGACCTTGTGCCACAGGTTTTGATTACACTCCTCCTTCACATCCTCCTTTTCATAGGTTTTTGCCATTGCAACTTTTAAAATTATTAACAGTATACAACATCAGGAACCCATTGTGGACCCATGAGATCCCAAGGATTAGAATCATCTGAGAGGAATAATGATCAAAAACTCCTCTGAAGGATGAATGAATAATTTGCAGTTGGGTGTAAAGGTGCTGCCGTTGCTTGTGTTTGACAATGCATGCAGTGAAAAATCTGGTACGATAGGACGTATCAATCTTCACCCACAATATTTGTCATGCTGTAAGACAAGACCAAATGTTTTATTTCTCTCTCTCATAACCTGTTAGTAGGTGTACAGCATCCATTTAAGAAGTCGTGAGGAGAAGCAGCAGTATTCAGCAGGATATAGATCATTTGATGCAGAGAAATTGCAGATGGAGTTTAATCTGGACAAGTGTGAGGTGGGATACATTTAGAAGGTCCAATGCACGAGGAAAGTATATAGTAAACTACAGGACCCCAAGGAGTATTTATGTACAGTTACATCTTAGGTGGCAAGCCCATTTCTTCCTGAAAGTGGCAGCATGGATAGGTGTTAAAGAAGGCAAACATACATGATTGGTTAGGGCATTGACTGTAGTCATGTTGCAGCTACATAAACCCTTTATGTGGCAACTCTGTGAATACCTTGGTTATGGAAAACAAAGAATGCCACTGTGACTTGTCACATGTGACAATGAAGTATCATTCATTCATTTGTTAGGCCCACCATGTGATGCCTATCTATGCCAATCTAATTTGTCCACAGTGGACCATATGCCTCATGTTTTTATTTTCCAAGTGCCTGTCCAAACCCCTTTTTAAACATTGTGATTGTATCTGCCTGCACCATCTCCTTTGGCAGCTTGCTCCAGATTATCTATGTGAAACAGCCCTCAGAACTTATTTAAATTTCCCCCTCTCACCTTAAACCTGTGTACTCTCATTCCAGACTTCCCTGTCCTGGGAAAACAAGTGTTCAGATTTGTGAAAAATGATCTATCCTGCACAAAATCATACTAAATCCACCTCATCCATCCCTGCCTATCCACATGAACATAAATCCCTGTCCCTCAGAATCCTTTCCAACAACCTCCCTATCACCGATGCAAGGCTCAACCAGCCTAAAGTTACAGGTATAAGTAATAGGCAACTTATGTAAACTCGCACTTACCTAACCAATTCCTTGAGTCCACGGACGCCCACATGGTCTCCACGTCGGAGATCCCACCTGGGCTAAACGTCGGAATTCCCACCTGGTCTCCGTGTCGCAGCTCCCACATCAGAACTCCCACCTGATCTTCAGGTGAATATTCAGATGAAATCCATGTTGAATAGTAAATTTGTGGGTGCGCAGTAGCACTTCCGTTTCCAGTTTACGTACCATCTGATTTACACAAGTGTCTGCGTGTACTTGGTTTATCTCTACTGCCCTTTTGAAGAGGGGTCAATGTTAGCTATCCTCCAGTTGTCTGGTATGTCACGTATGGCTAAAGCGGCTATAAAATATCTCCATCAGAACCCCAGCAATCTTCTCTCTTGCTTCCATTAGTGTCCTTGTGCAGATACTGTGAAGTAATAGATGTTTATCCATCCTAAAGTGCTACAATACTCCTTCCTGGTTCCAATATTTCCTTCTTCCTGGTTACAGATGTACACCAAAATACCACAACAAATACCAATGTGGTCAATAGTTGTGTTTTTCAGTAATGGAGTCATTGCTCTTAGGTAGACAAATGCAGCAGCAACTACACATACAGCAAGGACCCAACTAAACTACATCGAAAGAGGCTGATCAGCCCCTTGTGCTCCAGCAGATTTCTGATAATCCTGCAAACCAATCTATATCAAATACATGCTCAATTGTTATTCCAAAAATGTTGAGGAATTTATTGTACCACACATTCAGGAAATGAAAACAGTCAGGATTTTGTGTGTGTGCATAAATCAGTGGGTGATGGAGGAATCAACATCTTGCGTTGGTATTTGTTGAGGGATAATTGTTCCCTTAATCATTGTAACTGAGGCCAGCAATGTAAATGATCCACTTTTGAATTAGTTGCTTCTTTTGGCATTGTAACCGGCCTTCCTTTCCATCGAAGTCAGTTGGAAAGAATGTCGAGAGGAGACTATAATGGACGCCATATTTCATATCACTGCACAAAACTGATCAAGGACTGACAGCACAGAACAGGCTCCATGCCAGCTGTCAGGTACCTATATATATATATCATATATATATATTAATCCTATTTTCCAACACTTGGCCCAGAGCCGTCCATGCCTTTCAGGTTCAAGAATGTGCCCAGATCATGCTTAAATATTTCAGAAGTACCTGGTTTCACCAACCCCTCAGGCAAAATGTCCAGCTTTCAAATATATTTTAAATAAAGGTAAAATAAAATCAAACCCAGCCTATTCAGTCTCTTTTCATAACTGGAAACCTCCAGCCCAAGCCAGTGGTGAATTTACCGAGCATCACGTCTAGGTTTGACACATAGTTCCCCAAGTATGGTCTAATCAAAGCTTGCCACTCTTGTATTCTAATGCCCCAGCTATTAAAGGGAAGTGTCCTGTATGTCTTCTTAATCATATTATCTAACTGTGCTATTGCCTTAATTGATCCTTGAAAATGTACATCAGTGCTCAGTACTTACTGAGGCCCTTTTCATTCATTGTGTATGACCCAGCCTTATTAATCATCCAAAATATGCACTATCTAATAGTTTTACAATTAAATTCCATCTGCCATTGCCACACCAATCTTACCCACTTATCAATATTGTCTTGTTCCCCAAGGTCCTTACCATCAATAACTCTACCATTTTTACATTAACTCCAAACTTGCTAATCATACTCCCAGCTTCCACATCCAGATGATTAATATATATTTAACAAATTCACGGGCTCCAGCCACAATCCCAGCAGTACATCTCTGGGGCACAATGGCAAACAAAACCATTGACCATCGTCATCTGCCAAAGGTTCGAAGGGCTGAATGGCCTCCTCCTACACCTATTTTCTATGTTTCTATGTTTCTATGTTTCTAAGCCAATTTATGATCCAATTTACCAAATTACCCTGGATCCCATGAGCTTTTATATTTTGGACCAGTCTCCCAGTTGGGATCTTATCAAGGGCCTTATTGTCAATGATATGAACTGCACTAACGTCACTGACAGAGTCAGTTCCACAGAGTAACGTTAAAGCAAATTTGTCAGACATGACCAACAGTTTACAAGGTGGAGTGTGAGGAAGTCGTTACAGGAGTGATTGGGATGGGGAAGTCTGCAGTAAGGAACCCTTTGTTGATAATCTGGGACCAGTACTGTGATTGTGAGTGAAAAGCATTGTGTTGTGAGATAGACCAGGGATGGAGCAGAGGTTAATACCAGATCAGCCATGATCCTATTCAAAGATAGAGTGACTTCGAGAGGCCAACATTCAGAATGCTCAATTCAGGAATCGGAGTTGCAAAGTGACTTGGCAGTGCTCATGCAGGATTCCCAAAAAGGTTAATTTGCAAGTCAAACAGGTAGTAAAGAAGGTACGTGAAATACTAGCATTTATTTTGAAAGGGCTAGAATATATAAACAGGGATATAATTAGGCTTTGTAAGGCACTGGTCAGACCACATTTGGACTAGTGTGAGAAATTTTGGGCTCCATATCTGAGGAGGGATGTGCTGGCGTTGGAAAGGGTCAAAAAGGATGTTGAAGAAAACAATCCCTGGGATGATTGGTTAATGTATGATGAGTTTTTGATGGCACTGGGCCTGTACTTGCTGGAGTTTAGATGGATGAGGGGGAACATCTTTGAAACTTATCAAATAGAGAAAAGCCTGGATAGAGTGGATGTGGAGAGGATGTTTGAAGGGTCTCAAGAAGAGTCTCGACCTGAAAATTCGCCTATCTCCTTCGCTCCTTAGATGCTGCTGCACCCGCTGAGTTTCTCCAGCTTTTTGTGTAACCCTCGATTCTCCAGCATCTGCAGTTCCTTCTTTAACATGAGGATGTTTGTACCAGTGGGAGAGTTTAGGACCTGAGGCCATAGCCTCAGAATAAAAGGATCTACCTTTAGAAAGGAGACAAGGGGAATTCATTGCCACAGAAGGCAGTGGGGGCAAAAAATAATGGATATTTTTAAGGTGAAAATTGACAGATTCTTGATTAGTGTGGGTGTCAGGGTTATGGGGAGAAGGAATGAGAATGGGTTTGAGAGAGAAAGATAGATTAGCCATAATTGAATGGCGGAGTAGACTTGATGGGCAGAATGGCCAAATTCTGCCCCTTTAACCTATGAATTATCTTGGCTCATTGAATGAAGAATGATGTTGACAATTATCTACTCTAGTGGGCTGTATTTTTTTCTTATGTTATTACATTATCTTAAATGTAATGCATTACCTAAAACCAGTATGCTTCTCCACTTCAGGTATTAGTAGACCAACATATCTCCCAAAACAAAGATAGACGAAAGATGTTGGAGTAACTCAGTTGGTCCGGCAGCATCTCTGGAGAGAAAGCATGGGCGGTGTCTAGTGCCTGAGCCCTTCCCAACCTAGAGCGTTGCCTATCCTAATTCTCAAGAGATGCTGCAGGACCTGTGGAGTTACTCCAGCACTTTGTATCTATCTTTGGTATAAACCAGCATCTACAGTTCTTTGTTACTATCTCCCATAACGGTTCACTGTTTTCCCATGCTAATAGGCGACCAATACATTTGGATAGTTGATTGATTGGTTCCTAATTATAGGTAACCACCCACTTTTCCTTTATTATAAAAATGATAAATAACTCAAATGTATTTTCTCAATAAAATGTGGTTTTACATTGTTTACGCTACTCCTGTTTTCTCTGAGCCCTATTCTCTATCTCGTTGAGAATGCAAAGCCGTCCTTGAAACATTCACAACAATGATCATTGAAAAGACCACAGCCTTCTGCTTGGGGCCTCCTCAGCCCTCAAACTAAAAATTACATTTAATAGCTTTGAATCCACAGGATCAAAATAATTAGTAGCTTGGAGGCATCCCCCTCCATTTCAGTTTAGCTTTCTTTCATAAGTTGTGGGTCTACCTGTCCGTATCAAATATAAGTGCACTGGATCTATCGTATTTCATTTGATATATATTTCACACAATTTCTTTTATTTTTGTCTTTCAGCTGTATGAGCTAGATGATGATCCAAAGAGGAAGGAATTTCTGGATGACTTATTCAGCTTCATGCAAAAGAGGGGTGAGTGTGCTTGTGCAAACAAAGTCAGTGCATTTTAGTCTCATTCTCTGACTTAGGTGTTATGACCTGGGTGTGACAAGAATGCTTATTTTTCTTGATTTAGCCAATCCCTAAAAATATATGTATATTTCTATATCATGGGGTGAGTGACAATGCCGCATTACACCACCAACCTCATTCTCCCTCTATCTCGGACTGGCTGGAGGGAGATTTCTGTCTCGGAACCCCAGTGCCCACATCAACTCATTGTATCCCTGTGCCCTTGTTTCTCACTGATGAGCCTCATGTTAATAATTTAGGCAAGCACTTGTTGGGGTTCAGGCAAGAATCGAGAAGGGAGGGGGAAATACTGTGGAGACATTTACTGTAAAATATATTTTATTTGCCAAAACCTGGACAGTAGAAGTCCACCTGAGCCCCTTCTTTAAAATTGGAATAACAACTTGCAGGCTTTTTGCAAGTCAAATTAATGAAACACGAGTCAGTAAACTTTGTTCCACAGCATTTGTAACTTTGTTCCACAGCATTTCTACTTGTTTCTTTGTTTTTACTTATTTAAATTTCCAGCTTAAAATTCAAAAAGCTAGAAAACAGTCAGCCAGTGATCGAGACCTTAAACTCTGGTTGATTTTACCATTAGCTGTGCAGAGGCTTAGAGACCATTGTTGCAACTCAATTGCTACCTGAAATAGAACAACAAACATTTACAGCATAATGAAACATTCAGTGCAATATGGCTGTGGCACAGGGTTACAGGGCATGCCAAGAATGATTCCATTTGTCACTCCTTGAAGCGACAAGCCATATGTTTACAAATAACATCACAGTCATCATCATTAAACTACATGCACATTCTAACATTTTTGTTACAAATAGATGTCAAATGTACAAATATTGCCAAAGATAAGATGCCAGCTGAAAGCTTCATTGACTTCTGCTGTGTGGATTTCCTGAGGAAAAAATACATGTCACTTTGAATGTCCAAAGTTGATTTACTAGTAGAAATAATCATTTGTCAAAAAGTGGATATCAACTAATAAAGTATTTGAACATAAGTTTCATTGATAGTTGCAGCAAATAAATTTTAGGTTCTGCATTACAAATGTTTTTTCTCACTCCTCTTCTGCTGTCTCGTTGCTGAAGTAATATTTGAAGGCCACCGATTATCTTCCACTTCTGTTCTTCACTTGCAGTCTTTTAAAATGTTTGCAACATATTTGACATTCCAATTGAGCTCATTTTATCTACATCTTGCATTCATATATTTAAATTTCCAGTAGGTATTGGCATGGAACTAAAATTCATTAAGCTAGAAAACAGTCAGCCATATAGGTAGTGATCATGACCTGAAACACTGATTAATTTTAACATTAGCTGTCCAGAAGCAATGAGATAAGTAGAAACATAGAAACATCGAAAAACGGGTGCAGGAGTAGGCCATTTGGTCCTTCGACCCAGCACCGTTATTCAAGTGATCATGGCTGATCAGTACCCCATTCCTGCTTTCTCCCCAATTCCCTTTATTCTGTTAACCCTAAGAGCTAAATCTAACTCTCTCTTGGACATCCAGTGAATTGGCCTCCACTGCCTTCGGCGGAAGAGAATTCCACAGATTCACAACTCTCTGGGTGAAGACGTTTTTTCTCATCTCAATCCTAATTGGCCTACCCCTTATTCTTAAACTGTGATCCCTGGTTCTGGACTCCCCCAACATCAGGAATATTGTTCCTGCATCTAGCATGTATACCCCTTTAAGACTTTTATATGTTTCTCTAAGATCCCCTTGTAAATTCCAGTGAATACAAGCCCAGTCGACCCATTCTTACATCATATGTCATATATTTAATTTTCCAGTAGGTATTGGCATTTGTTGCAACTCAACTACTACCTTAGCTAAAATAGAACAAACATAGAGACATAGTCATAGAGTGATACAGTGTGGAGACAGCCCCTTCGGCCCTACATTCACACACCGGCCAACATGTCCCAGCTACACTAGTACCACCTGCCTCTGCTTGATTCATATCTCTCCAAACTTGTTCGATCCAATCCTGTCCAACTGTTTCTTAAATGTTGGGGTAGTCCCTGCCTCAACTTCCTCCTCTGGCAGCTTGTTCCATACAACCACCACCCTTTGTTTTAAATAGTTACCCCTCAGATTCCTATTAAATCTTTTTCCCTTCACCTTGAACCTATGTCCTCTGGTCCTCGATTCCCCTACTCTGGACTTGAGATTCTGTGCTACCCAATCTATTCCTCTCATGAATTGATATACCTCTATAAGATCACCCCTCATCCTCCTGTGCTCCAATGAATAGAGACCCAGCCTACTCAACCTCTCCCTATAGTTCAGACCCTTTAGTCCTGGCCAAACATCTACAGCATAAAGAGACATTCAGTGCAATGTGGCTGTGGCTTAGGGTTGCAGGACAAGCTAAGACTGTTTCCATTTTTTTTCACTCCCTGAAGCCACAAGCATTTTTATCTGCTTCTTGTATTTACCTAGCTTTTCCTTAACACATGTCCCCACCCCTCATGGATCCATATCTATAAATATATAGACATTCATCTATAGATAATGAACATGTGAGATTTGGATCTCATAGCGATTAAAATGGTATAAAAAGAGAAACTAATTGTAAGTACTCAGCAGATCAGTCAGCATCTGTGGAGCAAGGAACAGAGTGAATGTCTTTGATGAAGAATGATTGACCTGAAACAGTTACTCTGTTTCTGTCTCTACTGATTTGCGTAACTTGCTGAGTAGATTCAGCATTTTCTGTCTTATTTCAGATTTCTAATGTCTGCATTGCTTTGCTTTTGGATATTAAAGACAGAGTTGTGGGAGGTGGAGGTTATTTAAAGCCTTTAAATTTATTGTTTGAAATAGAGAGCAGCCATTTTGGACTCAAGCTCCAGTTTTGGTGTCAGAAAAGGGAAATTGATTACAAAATGATACAATACGATTTCACACAAAGGGTGGTTGGTGGGTGTATGGAACAAGCTGCCAGAGGAGGCTGTTGAGGCTGGGACTGTCCCAACTTTTCAGAATCAGTTAGACAGGTACACGGATAGGACAAGTTTGGAGGGATATGGACCAGGCATAGGCTGGTGGGACTAGTGTGGCTGGGAGATGTGGGAAGTTGGGCCGAAGGATCCACACTGCATCACTCTATGACTCTGTGACTCTATGATATACATTTATTTATCCCAGGAGGGAAATTGATCTGCCAACAATCATAAAAAACACAAAATACATGAACATGCAATTAAAGTGATGAGTGGAAAGGATTGGGGATGTGCAAAGATGGGGGGGGGGGGGGGGGGGGAGTCAGTCTCAGTCTACCCCGCGAAAGAAGGGGGAGTTGTTGTACAGTTTGATAGCCACAGGGAAGAAGGATCTCCTGTGGCTTCTTGCTCCGCAGTTTGAGGAACACTCTCCCCTCCAAGGCCACTTCCCATGAATCCAACTCTGCCCCCAGGATGGAGCCTGATGAGTTTGTTAAACGATTAGTACCGGTGTCAGTTCTGGTGAGAAGGCAGTAGAATGGGGTTAGGAGGGAGAGATAGATCACCCATGGTTGAATGGCAGAGCAGACTTGATGGGATAAATGGCCTAATTCTGCTCCGATCACATGATCTTATGAAATATGATGGGTTTTTAACATCTGGAGTTTGAGAGATTAAGAGTGAGAGAGAAGAAATCTCAGCACCAAGGATCAAAATAGTGGAAAAATTCCCTTTTCTTAGATTTACATGATGGATTTGAATTTGCTAAGAGAGGCAATGATGATATTATTTATCTCAGTTCAAACTTGTGATGCAGATCTGCAGCAGCAATTAGTTGCCATGTTTATTATACAGACAGGGTCAGGCCTGGATGAAGGATGCATCTTCCTTGACCTTACCCAATAATTTGTAAATTGCATGCAGACGTTTTTGTGGACTTCCTCTTTGGTATTTTCTCAGGCTGTGCAGCACCTGAGTAAATGAGTGATGCATGGTTAAAGATGCAACCAGTTCCACCGGTGAAACCCTTCCTGCTTAAGTTTGGTTGGGGCTCCAACTGAGAAACAACCTGCAGTTAACACTTGGGTCGTGGGTAAGTGAACGGGAAGACAGGTGACCTAGACTGGAAGCTACTCACTCTAATGCTGCAGCATTAGTAAATATACCAGCGACTCAGTTCCACATTCCTAACAGTGATTACAAATTTACATCGTTAAACTCATCAATCAAAAAAAGTTGACCATTCATGGGCATTGTTCCTCCTTGTCAATACTACATTTGGTTTTACATGAAGTGGTGGACATTACATTTACTTGTATGACAGCACACCGATAGCACTCCATTTTAATCCCCAATACAGAATGGAAACGAACCCTTCCCCTGTCCTGTGGAAACAACTGTAGAGGCTAGTTTACAAAAGAAGACACAAAGTACTGCAGTAACTCAGTGGGATCAGGCAGTATCTCTGGAGAACATGGATAGCTAATGTTTAAGAAGGAATTGCAGATGCTGGTTTCAATTGAAGATAGACCCAAAATGTTGGAGTAACTCAGTGGGTCAGGCAACATCAATGGAGAAAAGGGATAGGTGACGTTCCGGGTCGAAACCCTTCTTTCCGGCTGAAGAAGGGTCTCAACCGAAACATCACCTATTCGTTTTCTCCAGAGATGCTGCTTGGCCCGCTGAGTTACTCCAGCATTTTTTGTCTATGTATAGACAGGTGACGTATCGGGTGAGGGGGTCTTAGCCCTGACCTGAAACGTCACCTATCAATGTTCTCCAGAGTTGCAGTCTGACCCACAGGGTTACTCCAGCACCATATGCCCTCCCTGGTCATATTTGCCACCCCTTTGCTGACACACAATTTCAAAGAATCATGCACTCAAACCCACAGTTAATTTAATTTAAACAGTTAATCCCAACTCTCGAATGTGTTCTCCATTCCTTGCCCAAAATGTGTTCCTTCATGGCATCCACATTAAATTCCATTTGCCACTCATCTGCACATTGTCGTAACCCATCTGGGTCTTTCATTTCTCCTTATTGTTTGCCAAAGCAGCTTGTGTTACCAGCTAATTTTAAAATTATGCTCCTACAAACAGATCTAAATTATATGTAAAGAGAAGTTAACTAGTCCAGTGTGTGGCGCAGGAAGCAGTCTGGAGATCATCATCCTGAAGGCCTTTTTAGTGCCATGTTCCTTAAACTCTCTCTGTTAGATATCAAACATACATCTATTTTAGCTATTGACTGCAGTGGGATCATGATTTATGACTGTTCCTCCTCCATAAAGATCTTTCTCCTGGTTCTATTCTTAGTAAGCAGTGTTGATGACCCGAAAATTTACTCTCAGTCCTCAGAGCCATTTCACACCATGGAGAGAGACTTTGTGTACCTTAGTCTCGTGCGTATGAATGAAGAGGATATTTAGTCAGTGAGGAGCGAGGGTTGGCAGCTGTGAACTGAAGATCAGGGCATGGGTAGAGTTGATGAACAAGGCATGCAGCCAAGAAATGGGAAAAGTGTGTAGTTAAGAAATCTAGGGTTGGAGATGAGGTGCAATCGATGAAGGGGAAAGTGCTGAACAGTGATGAGGTGAGTGGCTGAGACTGAGGATTGAGACAGTGAGCTCATGAAGACTCCAGGTATGTACATGGAGGCTTGTGGACTTTGCCAGTCATATGGACAGTCAGGGGGGGTGAATCTGTGGAATTCTTTCCCACAGAAGGCTGTGGAGGCCAAGTCAGTGGATAAATTTAAGGCAGAGATAGATAGATTTGCCATGATTGAATGGCGGAGTAGACTTGATGAGCCGAATGGCCTAATTCTGCTTCTGATCTTATGTAAGTTCCCGACTGAGACGGAGTGGGGTGTTTCCATTAGGATCAGTGGATCAGGGCTGAGATTGGAGGGAGCCATAAGGGAGTTGATAGATCAACATGGAGATCATTGCAATGAGGTGGAAGTTGTAGCTCTGTGGATCGGGAGGGAAGTCAGTGGGTCTCATCTCTCTTTCTTTTGTGCATTCTTACATTGTAAAAGGAGGCCATTTGGCTCACTGAATCTATGTCAGCTCTCATAGCAATCCCATCAATCTTATACCCCATATCTCCCTGCAATCCCTCCTCTCTCACATGCTTAACAACACCACCCTGATTCTCCCATCACCCCTTAAACAGAATGCAATTTACAGCGCTAATTGTCCTACCAACCAGCACCACTTTGAGTTGTGGAAGGGAAGTGGAGCACCTGGACTAAACGCACTAGGTCACAGAGAGAATGTGCAACTAACACACAGCAGTGCTGGAGAACGGGATTGAGCCTATGTCACTGGAGCTGCAAGGCGGCAGACGGAATGAGTCACGTTTCAGTTCGAGATAATCCAGAGATGCTTCTATCCAGAGATGCTCCCTGTTCTGCTGAGTTACACCAGGATTTTGTGTCTATTGCCACAAAGTCTTGTTTCTGTAATTTGAGGACAGGAATGGTGACAGGAATTAAATATTGGATGTGACTTGCCTTAATGAGCTCCCAATCCAGTACAGCATTGTGAAGAACTGCATGCACCAGGAGTGTCAATGAAGCTGATAGAACCTGGGCTAATGATAGCCCAGTAGATCTATCAGAAATTGGATTAATCCCGGAGATAGTTCATGCTGAAAGCACCAGACTGTCCAGTTGGGGCCTATCAGGTTACTTGACAGAGTGGTGTGATTCAACAAAAGTCTAATCACGTCTCAGTCTGGTAAAATAGTCTCAAATGCACAGCACTGAATTAAATAGCACCCCGCATCATCTATGTACACAAGTGCCTCAATATCAAAAATAAAACTTATTCAACGGGTCTCAAGACAGAACTCTACAAACCTTCGCAACCCCTTGACCTCTTGCAGCCTGGAACATAAACTGGAGATTAACTGGAGATTTAGGAATGGCCTTTAACCTTCCTGATCTGTGTGTCCCAGGTGCTCATTACACTAAGCAAGGACAAAAAGGAGCATAATGTAAATATTAATTTTAGTGCTTTTCCTTTTCAATTTGCACTGCCTATACAAATATTCAGGTAAAACTGCCATAATATCTTCTTCTGAAGTACTGTAAATCTGACACCTAATCTGTTAACTGATACATAAGAAGATAACTCTTGTGGAGGGAATTTATTTTCATCAAAGGTACGACACTGTTACTGAGTTTAGTTATTTTCTTATGATCTTGAAACAATCTAAAATCTTCTCAGGATACAAAAAAATCATCTTAATTTCTTGATGTATTTGTAGTTGGAATTGGCTAAGTCCACACCTGTCATGTGGGAGTTGTTAAAGACAAGTTTGTCAAAGTTCAGAACATCCATGTTGTGGTAAGGAAGAGGGATAAGGATGACAAAGTAAGGAACCTTGGATAACTAAATATCTTGTAGATTTGGTCAAAAAGGTGAAGGAAATGCATGCAAGGTGTAAGAGGATGGAATCTGACAGCGACTTTGAGGAAAATAAAAAAAGGAGGAAAGAATTTAAGAGGCCAATTAGAAGGGCCAAAAGGAGTCACAAAATGTTATTGGTGATTCAGATTAAGGAAAATCCCAAAGTTTTTTATATCTACGTCAGAAGCAAGAGGGTAACCAGGAAAAAGGTAGGGCCGCTCAAGGTTAAATGAGGGAATTTGTGCTTGGAGTCTGCGAATGTAGGTGAGGTACGAAACAAATATTTTTACCAAGGAGAAGGACATGGATGACAGTGAGATAGATCAGTTTGGAGAATATTAACATTCAAGGACAGTTTGAGATGAAGAAGGAGAAGATGTTGGAACTCTCACAAAGCATTAAGGTGAATAAATCCCCACAACCTTATGGAATTTATCCTATGTTATTGAGTAAGGCAAGACAAGAGATTGTGGGAGCCTTGACAAAGATCTTTGTGTCTTCTCTAGCCACAGGCAAGGGATAATCCAGGGAATTATAGGAGGTCATGATGCAGCTTTATAGGACTTTGGTTAGACTACATTTGGAGCATTACGTGTAGTTCTGATCATCCCATTGCAGGAAGGAGGTGGAGGCTTTGAAAGGGGAGCAGAAGAGGTTTACCAGGATGATAGCTGGATTAGGGGGTATCAGACTTGAATTGTTTTCTCTGGAACACCGGAGGTTGCGGAGAGACTTGATAAAAAATGATAGTAGATAAAATTATCAGAGGCATAGACAGTCAGAAACTTTTTCCCAGGATGGAAATATCAAATGCTAGAGAGCATAGCTTTAAGGTGGGAGGGAAGGTTTCTGGAGATATGTGAGGCACATTCTTCACACAAAGGGTGGTGAGTGCTTGGAATGTGCTGCTGGTGGTGGGTTCGAGGCCGATATAATAGTGGCATTTAATAGACTTTTGGATAGGCACATGGCTATGCAAGGAATAGAGGGATATGGATCATGCGCATGCAAATAGGAGTTGGTCTTGGCCTCATGTTTGGCACAGACATTGTGGGCTGAAGAGCCTGTTCTTGTGTTGTACTATGTTCTATCTCTATGTTTTTCAAATAGTAATTTTGAATGTCAATGTAAACTTGTTATGAATTTTGTTTGGTGCCGTATGCTGAGACATTCCCAAACCCCCCCCCCCCCCCTCCCATCCATCAAAGCCTCTATCTGCAGCTCTCTCATAGTTCAATCTCTTCTGTGCTAAAAGCCATGCCATTGACTAATGTGTAATGGCAACGTACTGGTTAACAATGGCCAGCTTGCTTGCGAGTCAGGTTGGTGAGGTCCGGCCAGGTGTACATACAGAAGGCTATTCATCAACAGAGGATATTGCACCCGAGCGGCATACTGCTCATGCACACCCACATATAGCATTAGACTTCCGGGTTACGTCCACTACTGGGTGGTTTTAGAGAGGGGCTGTGCACTGTCCATGGGCACCCTGGTGGATTTCCAGGTCCGCTGGGCACCGCGGGGGGTGGAATGCATCCTTAATAAGGATGGCGATATTTAGTATAGTTTATTTAGTATTGAAGAATATTTGTTTGATGTACTATGGTGGTGGGTTTTGTTTTGATTTATTCCATACTGTACATATTATTGTAAATAATGGAATACATTTTTTTGGGGTTATTGAAAAACAAGTAGTATTAGAGGCAAATCAGACAAGGTTTTCTTGCATCACATGTGCTTAAGTATATCTGACGTAGACACAAAATGTTGGAGTAACTTAGCGGGACAGGCAGCATCTCTGGATAGAAGGAATGGGTGACATTTTGGCTCGAGACCCTTCTTCAGACAGCTTCTATATATCTGACACCTATGTGATAAAGAAACCTTTAGATACTTGACTGAGCGTGGGTTAATGTAACTCGAACACTTCACTGAGCTGCAAACCATCTGAAGCAAGGAGCATGAGGAAATAAACAACCTGCATCTGTGACACGCAGTAGAAATAACATGAAGATGGCTATTGTGTTTTAAAGCACCGTCATTCATGAGCTGTGAATTTGATTGCATTTTCCCTTTCCTGACTCCAAATGTTACCTTTTCATGCAAGTTTTCAGCAGCAAAGCCTCCCCAGACACTACCTTCTAAGATGTGTTTGTCTAATCTTTTCTGCTGCAGTAGTGCTGGAGGGCAGGCTCAGAGCAGAGAGGAAGGCAACATCCTGGAATTATGTTCCATTGGCAAGGTGCAATTAATTTTCAGTTTTATGGTGCAATAGACATATTTTCTCTTTTCACACAGTGTTAGCATCTGTTACATTTGACTGCTCCGCATTGTAATGGATATTTAAGCTTATCTCAATGAAAGCTACAACTCTTACTGAAGAGTTGGAATTATGAAGTAGGGAATGTCAGAACATTACAGAAAATCAATTGAAATATTGGTGTTGCAGGTAAATTACAACATTATGGTTTTTTTTCCCCTTCTGCTTGTTGTGATGTTTCCAGTCTCTTCATCTGGTAGCAGTCAGAATGGGTACTGTCAGTCGATAGATTCCATCCTGTTGCTGCACAAGTTTAGAAAAGGCTCAGTGACTATTACCATTTTAAGCATATGGCTGGCAGGAAATAACAGTCCCACCATTATTATTAGTAGAATGTTTATATTAAAAAGTCATGATTGTGATTCTTGTTTAAGAAGGAACTGCAGATGCTGGAAAATGGAAGCTAGACAAAAATGCTGGAGTAACTCAGCGGGTGGGGCAGCATCTATGAAGCGAAGGAAATAGGCAACGTATCAGGCCGAAGCCCTTCTTCAGTGGTGGAATCTGAAGAAGGGTTTCATAGAAACATAGAAACATAGAAATTAGGTGCAGGAGTAGGCCATTCGGCCCTTCGAGCCTGCACCGCCATTCAATATGATCATGGCTGATCATCCAACTCAGTATCCCGTACCTGCCTTCCCTCCATACCCTCTTATCCCCTTAGCCACAAGGGCCACATCTAACTCCCTCTTAAATATAGCCAATGAACTGGCCTCAACTACCCTCTGTGGCAGAGAGTTCCAGAGACCCACCACTTTCTGTGTGAAAAAATTCCTTCTCATCTCGGTCCTAAAGGATTTCCCCCTTATCCTTAAGCTGTGACCCCTTGTCCTGGACCTCCCCAACATCGGGAACAATCTTCCTGCATCTAGCCTGTCCAACCCCTTAAGAATTTTGTAAGTTTCTATAAGATCCCCTCTCAATCTCCTAAATTCTAGAGAGTATAAACCGAGTCTATGCAGTCTTTGTTCATAAGACAGTCCTGACATCCCAGGAATCAGTCTGGTGAACCTTCTCTGCACTCCCTCTATGGCAATAATGTCCTTCCTCAGATTTGGAGACCAGAACTGCACGCAATACTCCAGGTGTGGCCTCACCAAGACCCTATACAACTGAAGCAGAACCTCCCTGTTCCCATACTCAAATCCTTTTGCTATGAAAGCTAACATACCATTCGGCCTGAAACGTTGCCTACTTCCTTCGCTCCACAGATGATTAAGATTCTGTCTGCTTACTTTCCCTAGTGCTGGAAGAGGCTCCTTGTACACTCCCAGCCAACAATAGACCACTATGAACTCCATCCTTCCCGAGGTAATCTGTTGCCAGCCCCATTTTGTTCTGGTCTTCTCTATGTTTCAGTCTGAAGAAGGGTTCCGACCCAAAAATGTCACCTATTCCTTTCTACAGAGATGCTGCCTGACCCGCTGTCAACATTACTCCAACATTTTGTGTCTATCTTTCATATAAACCAGCATCTGCAGTTCCTTCCTACATACTACGATGTAAGTTACATTGCCGACCTTTATAGACTGATGTGGTAACTGTGGCGAAAGAGAAAATGCCAGCTTTGCGAGCAGGTGGTCCACTGATGTGAAGGCAGAAAACAGTGCCAAGAAATGCACAAGATCATGGCATTGCAGCAGGAGTAAATAAAAAAATACTGTTTCCAACCGCTGAAAGGTTGATAATTAATTTGTATGAATTTAAGGTGAGGAAGGAAGTGATTGCACTGGAGAGGGTGCAGGGATGTTGGCTGGATTGGGGCATTTCAATATTGACAAGAAAATGGAATGGCCTGGTTTGTTTTATTTGGAGCAGAAGAGGCTAGGATTGAAGTGGTTGGGGTGATGTGGTGGAATCTGATAGAGGTAAACAAAATGATGAAGGCCATGGATAGTGTAGATAGCAGACAGACTTTCCACCCTTGAAATGTGTTTAAAATTAAATGGCATGATTTTCAGAATTGAAAAAAAAAAGCTTTCTCAGATGCCCTCTTCACTTTTTACTCCTTACCTGAAATCTATGCCCTCTCATTTTAGATAGTTCTTCTAAGGGGGAGAGTCTCCTGCTATCTGCACTATCTATCGCCCACATAATTTGGCACAGTGGCACAGCGGTAGAGTTACTGCCTTACAGCGCCGGAGATTCATGTTCAATCTTGTCTAAGGGTGTTTCGTTTTTTTTTAGTTTAGAGATACAGCGCGGAAACCGGCCCTTTAGCCCACCGAGTCCACGCCGACCAGCATTTCCCGCACATTAACACTAACCAACACACACTAGGGACAATTTGCACTTACACCAAGGCATTTACCTACATACTGTACCTGTACGTCTTTGGAGTGTGGGAGGAAGCCGAAGATCTTGGAGAAAACCCACGCAGGTCGCGGGGAGAATGTACAAACTCCGCACAGGCAGCACCCGTAGACGGGTTCGAACCCGGGTCTCCAGTACTGCAAGCGCTGTAAGGCAGCAACTCTACCGCTGAGGCAGCAACTCCTCCGCTGCGCCACCGTGCCGCCCAGTGCTGTCTGTACAAAGTTTGTACGTTCTCCCTGTGACCACATTGGTTTCTCTCAGGGTGCACTGGTTTCCTACCACATTCCAAAGATGTCTAGATTTATAGGTTAATTGACTTTGGTTAAAAAAAATTGTAACTTGCCCCAAGTGTATAAGATAGTGGTTGTGTTTGGGGTTGATTGCTGGCCAGTGTAGACTCAATGGGCCAAATGACCTGTTTCCACGACATATCTCTAAAGTCAATCATTGTTTTACCTCTATCAGCTTTTTCCCTATTGTCTTTCAATCTGCTGAATAGACCTCTCACAAGCTGATATTGCATTTCATATTTTTGTAATTGTAATAACATGTAGTTGTCATCACAGTCATTTTGCACAATGTTGTAGTTCTGATTCAACCTACCTCATTTCAGCCCATGCACTTAAAAAAAAACTTTATTTTCTCTATAGCTGTAACATGATATTCAATAATCATGTTATCTTTCTCTTTGCGCTACCTGGTGTAGATTTGTATGGCTTAATTGTACTTGTGTATGATACGATTGGTCTGCAAAGCACATAAACAAAGTTTTCACGAAATATTGATAAACATGACAATAATAAACCAAAACCAAGACCAGTAATTTAAGATGATAAGAAACTCACTTTAAATATTTCTCCCAGAGTTAGTCAGACCTTACTTTGCTCCAGTTGCAGTGATGGCTCACCCAATGTAAATAAGTAGGAGTAAGGGAATATTCTCATGTCATAGGAGCAGAATAAGGCCAGTTCGGCCCATTGAATCTACTCCGCCGTTCAATCATGACTGATCTATCTTTCCCTTTCAATTCCATTCTCCTGCCTCTTCACCATCCCATATACGAACAGCTCATTTTAGTGTAACGGTGTGAGTACAATCCTCCTGCAATAGTGAAAAACGTTCTCATGGATTGGTGGATGTAACTGTTTTCTTAATGAACCAGTTTACTCTTGCCTATTCAATGATAAGTGGCAATAGATGGACGATAAATGTGAGCTGTCAATCATTAGCAAAGTGACAACACAAGTTGTGAACAATTCCGAGCAGTAGAATGAATAGTGATAAAACTGATGTTCAGTGTGAGTCCTGCCAAGATTATTCCTTTCTGACCTCTTTTCATTCTTCAAAATCGAGGTTGAGGTAAGAGAGGTTAACAAGGGGTTTTCTGACTTTGTGCAGAAAGAAAGAGAGCCTTAAGTACCTTAAGTCAAGTACAAGTCTTCCCCAGGTTTTCCATTTCTTAGAACTGTTTGTAACCCAAGCCCACAAGTTAGAAATATGGTATCCCAGCAATATATTTAAATATAAACCAGCATTCAGATATTTCTGGGAATTGAGTTCCCACATGGCAGAAGATGCCTACAGCCCAGAGGTTGCCCAAAATCCATCCCACCCATCTCCAAAATGCTCATTTGTACGCATGGGTTGGACATACGTGGGGCTTTGGTAACCTGGGAAGGATCTGTACAGACTGATGGTCTCAACTGAATCTCTTGAGTATAAATGATGTAGTGCACTTCAGAAGGAAATGAGGAGAGCAAAAAGATATTGAGGCACAAGAAAGTCTTCTTCTTCTTTCGTGTGGCGTGCACAGCCTAATGTTGTTGGACAACTTGGTCTATTTGATCTTCCGTTTGTGCACGTCGAGTTGATTGCATTAGTCGAAACAGGGCGGACCACGTGAAGGTTGCAATCTTCCACCCCGCAGAAGAAAATGATTATGCTGGAATCATGAACAAAATAAACAATGTGCAGGAGTCACTGAGTAGTCAGAAGGAGAGTCCCGACCTGAGACACCGTCTGAACATTCCCACCACAGATGCAGCATGAGCCACCATCACTTTTTTTTTACAACAAAATATATCCTTGGCAGACAAGGTGAAGGAGAATCCTGAAAGATTCTCTAAGTATATTAAAAGCAAACGATAACTGGGGAGCAATTACCTCCCATTACGGGTCAATGTGGTTAACATTGTGTGGAACCAGGGAGATGGGTGAGGTCTTCAATGAATGCTTCCATCTTTATTTACTGTGGAGGAAGTCATGGTATCTACTGAGCTCAGGTAAGAGAACTGTGACGTCCTGTAACATATCGGCTGTATGAAAGAAAAGGTGCGGGTGTTGTTGAGGTGCATAAAAGTGGATAAATCACAGACACATGACTTATCCACATTTGGAAAGACAAGGAACGATCAGCAGTGGCTTTGTGCATGGGAAATTCATGTCTCGCAAATTTGATTTCGTGAAGTTGATTGAAGAGGTGACAAACAGATTGATGAGCATTGGGAAGTAGACATTATCTTCGTGGACTTTAGCCAAACCTTTGACAAAATCCCACATGGTAGACTAGTCCAGAAGGTTAGATCATGTGGGATCAAGTGTGTGCATGAAAATAGGACACAAAATTGGCCTGGTGGAAGTCATTAGGCGTGGGCGGGCGCGACTCACGTTGCAGCGGCCCCTACAGCCTGTCTGTCTTTTTTTTATTTTTTGTCTAGTTAAATGTAGTTGTTCGTGTTTTTTTTGGTATTGTTTGTAACTGTGTATATGTGGGGGGTGGGGTGGGGGGGGGAAGAGGGGGAAACTTTTAAATCTCTTCCCTGCACGGGAGACCCGACTTTTTCCCTGTCGGGTCTCCGTTGTTGTTGGGGCCTAGCACCGTGGAGCGGCCTCCGACCGAGACGACCTGGGTGCTCCATTCACGGAGCTGCGGACTCACCGTCATGGGGCTGGCTGGCCTCGGAGCGTGGGGAGCGGTGGTGGCTCGCCGCTGCGGCCCGACTCTGGAGCTTCAGCTCCAGCTGCAGACCGGTGGACTATCGGGAGCTCGCGGGTCCGGGTGGGAGACCGCTCTCCGGAGCTCCCGCAACACAACATCTCCAGCTCGTGTCGCGGGGTTGGAGCGACCTGGAGCGGGGCCGTACATCGCCCGGCGCGGCTTTCATGGCCGCGGGACATTCCAGCGCCCGCCGGGGGCTCCAACTGTGACCTTTGGGCCTAGAGCGGGGCCGTACATCGCCCGGCGCTACCTCAAAGGCCGTGGAACTTAACACCGCCCGCCTGCAGCTTCGACCTCGGGAGTGAGATGGTGCGGGGGAGAGAGAAGACTTTGCCTTCCATCACAGTGAGGATGAGATTCACTGTGATGGATGTTTGTGTGAATTGAATTGTCTGTGTATTTTTTTTTATGATTTATGTATGGCATGTAGAAACGGAGTTTCGTTCGAGCCTCTCTGAGGTTCGAATGACAAATAATAAAATCAAATCAAATCAAATTAGACGGTGGTAGTAGAGGGTTGTTTCTTGAAATGGAGGTCAGAGGCCAGTGGGGAATTTGGGCCAGAGGCCTTTTTCTATGGTGTATGACTCTACGAACTATAAGACAAAAGCTGAATTCCAAAATGGGGTGAGAGTTTCTGCACATGCATTAAAGCAGCACGGTTATATGTAGTCCTTGTAGTAATGAGCGGAGATAGAGTTGATGGTAGGAAACTGAGATGAGGAAACAATTGTTCATTTCTCAGGTCCGAAGAAGAGTCTCCACCTGGAACGTCACCTATTCCATTTTCTTCAGAGATGCTGCCTGAGCCGCTGAGTTACTCCAGCACTTTATGTCCATCTTTGATTCCAAATCATTGTTGTTTCCAGCCAAGCAATGCCATAATGACATCCCTACCTCCAGATCTCCCTCTAAGTCGTAAACCATCACAACGTGGAAATATGCAATCATTCTTTCCTTGTCAGTTGGTCATAAATTAGCGGTGAAAGTACCTTCACTGCATGGACTGCACCAGATCAAGAATGCTACTAACCACCTTTCTTACGAGGGTAATTATGGATAAACACTAAATGGTGGCCTTGCCGGTAATCCTCACATCCTGCAAACAAATTAAAAAAATATGTGTTTTACCTTGCATGTAAAAGGGTCACATCATTGAGATAAATATAACAATATCTGCACACAAAAGCCAATCAATTAAGTAATTGTATCTAAAGCAATTTTTTTTTAAATGTATACGGAAGAGAGTTAGCAAGCTGTATATTCTTGCTGTGCAAGAATGATCATCAACCTATTCAACAGTTGTCACTGAAAGCATAGCTCTGTGGATATGGCTGTCTGGAGCAGGGAGTGAGCAGAGGGGTACTATTTATCAAGCCTGCAAATGGCACACTAATGAACAATAAATTGACCGACATTGTGTCAGAGACAGTGATTGTGTAGTGTCTGGAATTTTCTGGGTCAGTTCCTGAGACCCATATCGCCCGCAACAATGCAAGAAAAGATGGTATATGATAAAATAGCAAACCTGTAAGTACAGGATGTAATAAAAGAACCCTTTGCTGGCAGAGAGAGAGAGAAAAGCCACAAGGCTGTGCTTATTCCTGAGGAAGCAAGCAGAATAGGCCCTTTTGATATAACAAGGCTGTGCAAAGAAAGGAAGTCATAAATGTGGCTGGGAGACTTTATTTCAAATGACGAGAGGCATCCATTTTTTAACCTCTCAAAATCTGGTTTAGATAATTAAACAACGTAAATATGCATGGGATGAAAAGCTGAAACAGGCCACACATTGCACCTGTTGCTTCTGATAAAAAATATCGTTTGCATCACAACTTAGTAAATAGTCTGAAATAAAATAGTCAGGAATGATCCTGTTAACTTTATTTATGGCATAAGATTGGTTTAGTGCCCCAAAACAATGAAGATACTTGTATCACGGGTGTGAACATTGGAGACCTTGTTATGTGTACTACTTAAATTTTAATTAAACCTATTCACTGCTTAGTTAATTAGTTGACAGCATATGTCTCAATCTCCCATATAGCAACATCGATTTTGCAGAAACTGTGTTTAGAATTGAAGTTCAAATCTGCACTCTTACAAAGGATGAAAATTATTCTGTGGTATTTTAATGTAATAACGTTACACTTACACATTTGGAAAATATTCAAGGCAACTACAAAATGAAAACAAGTCAAAAAATGATCAGACGTTAAAGGAATCAATTTGCATGCTTGTTTTTAGCACATGGTGTGTAAATACCATAGGAAATGGGTATATAGTCTTGGAGCCAAAGAACATGGAAACAGGCCCTTCGGCCCAACTTTTCCATGCCAGACAAGATACCATATCTAAACTAATCCCATTTGCCTGCGCTTACCCCACATTCTTCTAAACCATTCCTATCTATATACCCGTCCAAATTTATTTTACATTTTGTTATTGTACCTTCATCAACTAATTCATTTGGCAGCCCATTCCATATACCCTTCACCCTCTGTGTCAAACGTTACCTCTCAGGTTTGTATTAAATCTTACCCCTCTTCCCTTAAACCTATGCCCTTTTGATTCCCCAACTCAGGGGAAAGGGTTCTGTGCATGACCACATCTGGAGTATTGCATACACTTTTGGTCTCCTAATTTGAGGAAGGACATCCTTGTGATTGATGCAGTGCAGCGTAGGTTCACGAGATTGATCCCTGGGATGGCGGGCCTATCATATGGAGAAAAATTGAAAAGACTAGGCTTGTATTCACTGGAGTTTAGAAGGAAGAGGGGGGATCTTACAGAAACATATAAAATTATAAAAGGACTGGACAAGCTAGATGCAGGAAAAATGTTCCCAATGTTGGGCGAGTCAAGAACCAGGGGCCACAGTCTTAGAATAAAGGGGAGGCCATTTAAGACTGAGGTGAGAAAAAACGTTTTCACCCAGAGAGTTGTGAATTTTTGGAATTCCCCGCCACAGAGGGCAGTGGAGGCCAAATCACTGAATGGATTTAAGAGAGAGTTAGATAGAGCTCCAGGGGCTAGTGGAGTCAAGGGATATGAGGAGAAGGCAGGCACGGGTTATTGATTGGGGCCGATCAGCCATGATCATAATGAATGGCGGTGCTGGCTCGAAGGGGCAAAAGGCCTCCCTCTGCACCTATTTTCTATTTTTCTATGTGCATTCACCCTAACTATTCCCCTAATTATTTTATACACCCTTTTAAATGACAAATATTGGGTGTGATTCATTTCTGTCAACCGTACCTCTTTTGCAAACTTGCTCTAAATTTATTCACTGAGGTCCTTTTCTTCACCCTCTCAATCTTCTCCGTGTCCCACAGCAATTAGCTTCTGTCTTTCAAGCTAGACCCAATGCTCCTTCCACCCATGATCACAACTCAGTTCGGGGCTCAGATCAAATACAAGCTCATTGGACTTCCAAGTACCAGACCAAAGTTCCATCTGGATCATTGGGATGACAACACTTTGGAATCCATATATCAATATGGGTGTGATCTTGAACTGGAGACTGGTCAGCACTATCCCTAATGGACCTGTATAGGAAGGAGCTGCAGATGCAGGCTTATACTGAAGATAGACACAAAATGCTTGAGTAACTCAGCGAATCAGGCAGTATCTTTGGAGAAAATGAATAGGTGACATTTCTGGTCAGAACCCTCTTCAGATAGAGGGTCTAAAGATAGTCTGTCTTTCCGACCCAAAATGTCGCCTATTCTTTTCTGACCCACTGAGTTACTCCAGCATTTTGTGTCCATCTTCCCTCATGGACCTATTCATCCCAATAAAATGGATAAGCTTTTCCCATTGAGGGTAGGCAAGATTCAAACAAGAGGGCATGACATGAGAATTAAGGGCCAGAAGTTTAGGGGTAACATGAGGGGGAACGTCTTTACTCAGAGAGTCGTGGCTGTGTGGAATGATCTTCCAGCAGAAGTGGTGGAGGCAGGATCGATTTTAACATTTAAAAGTAAAGTGGATAGGTATATGGATGGGAAGGGAATGGAGGGGTATAGTCTGAGTGCAGGTAGATGGGACTAGGGGAAAATGAATGGTCGGCACGGACTGGAAGGGCCGAGAAAGCCTGTTTCCGTGCTGTAATTGTTATATGGTTATGGGGTTAATAATTTATTCAGTCCATGCTTGTTTGATTGGAATGTACAGGTTGCTCATTGTTTAATGTTTCAATATCAGTCATCAAAATTGATAAAAATGAAGACTTCACAAATCAAGTCTGAAAATCGCAAGAAAAGACACAAGGTGCTGGGGTAATTCACCGGGTCAGGCAGTATCTCTGGAGAACATGGATAGGCAATGTCACGTATCCATGTTCTCCAGAGATGCCGCCTGACCTGCTAAGTTACGCCAACACCTTGTGCCCTTTTTTGGCAACCAGCATCTGCAGTTCCTTATATCTACTTAAATCACAAGGTCAATTAAATCACTGGTGCACAATTACATATATATTTTGTAACCGTACATTGCAGTAATCAGGACTATTTATTTTCTTCCAAGATTCATCACTGTAGCTACTTCTGAAGGTCTCTTGTGGCATTGTAACAAAGGCCGTGTAATCCATGTATTTCATTCGATTATGTGACCTGAGCCATCAGGCAAATCTTTTGATGGCCATTTAAATGGTATATTGAAGAGTCCATTAGTTAAAATTGAAGCCAATTCAGGGAGAACGGTGACTTCAATTGTGACAATCCAGTTATTTTGTGAGAGTTATGATTATGTTCCTATTTGTGTCAAGTTCAGTTTTGTAGCCATCAGCAATGAATTTTTCTAGTTATTAATGATGTTGAGATGTTGTGGCCATTGTGGAAGCATGATTGTGAGAGGGACACGACTGGCAGCTCACTGTTCTGGGTTTTGGATATTTTAGACGTGATCGCGAGGGAGATAAAGCCAGGTGGAGGAGTTGAGTGAGTAATCAGGGGGACTGTCACAACAATGGCCAGAGGGGACATACTGGTGGGTTCATCTGCTGAGGCGATATGGGTCGAGCTTAAAAGTAAGAAAAGTGAAAGCACTCCAAAGGGATTGTACTGTAGCCCCCCCCCCCCCCTCCCCCACCCCCCCAATAGAAAGTGGAACAGTTATGTTGATAGATTATCAGAACAATGGCAGCAGCAGGGTTGTTTTAGTGGGTGACTTTAACTTGCCCAATATTGACTGGGACTTACTCAGTGCCGAAAGATTAGATAGGGCAGAAGGACCAAAAGCAAAATTCTTAGTTCCTTCGACTGTCTTGCTTTTGATCCATGTTTTAGCAGAAGCTCATCTTGATATTTCTAAATTGTGATCAAGATTTCAGGCAGAGAGTTCCAAACACCTAATGTTTATGGAGTGAACATATTTTCATTTATTCCCATCCAAACCTTTCATATGCTAAATCTCTGTCCCACAACCTTTGACTTTTTTGCAAAAAATGGATCGTTTTTAGTCTATTTAGGCCACTCATATGTCTCAATTAAATCTTCCTCTAAACTTCTATATTCCAGAAAAAATCACCCTCTAGTTGATCATTCCTCCCATCTGATGGGGAGAAGGCGGGAGAAAAGAGGGAAGATAGATCAGCCATGATTGAATGGCGAAGTAGACTTGATGGGCCGAATGGCCTAATTCTGCTCCTATAACTTATGAACATCTGCAATTTTCAAACCAGGATAATTAAATTGACCGGACATTCTGGACATTGAAGAAGATAATTTGTCTCCTAAAAATTCATATGAGGGAATTACTCAAATAAAAAAGAAAGACACAAATTGCTGAGGTAACTCAACGGGTTACTCTGGAGAAAAGGATTAACTTTTGTGTCGGAACCCTTCTTCGAGTCGGAACCATTTAGAAAAAATGAAGAATCTTTGCAAACACCTGATTTTTGCTACAGAGATTTCAACAGTCATGAATGTAGCTCTTTCACAGAGAGTTGGGTCCTGCTGCTCAAAGTACGTTTGGTCCGAATCTATGGGTTGGTTGACAGCAAAACTCTTTTTATGAGGCTTCCTTTCTAATTTTCAGTTGTTTATACATCACATCTCCTGATAGCTAAAAGGTTCGTTGTTCAAAGCCTGGTTTAAGTCTGACGTCGGCCTCCGTGACTGTGACTGAAATACCATCACGGCGAATCGGGCTCGGGAAGGCATATCAGTGTTCTCCCTATCAAAGCATGCATAAAACGCATTGAGCTCGTCAGAGAGTGATGCTTCGCTGACAATTGAGCTGCCTCCTGATTTCGCCTTATAGGAGGTGATTGCATTCAAGCCTCACCACAGTTGCCGACCATCTGTCTCATCCTCCAGCTTGGAGCAGACTCTTGACTTGACTCTCTTGACTTTTGACCAAGCAAGCACTCTAAAGGATCTGACCACGAGCTAAGCATAGGGGCAGTGAGTATTGTCTAGTATTAGGCTGCAAGAAAGCTTTGCTTAAACTGCAAGACTTTCACAATCAAATTTTCGTTTGGGCATTGGTATTCCACTGACACCAAGGGATATAGACCAAACACAAGAAAATGGGATTAGGTCAGGTAGACATCATGTGTAAGAAAGAACTGCAGATGCTGGTTAAATCAAAGGTAGACACAAAATGCTGGAGTAACTCAGCGGGTGAGGCAGCATCTCTGGAGAGAAGGAATGGGCAACATTTCAGGTCGAGATGCCTCTTCAGACTCAGTCTGAAGAAGGGTCTCGACCCGAAATGTTGCCCATTCCATCTCTCCAGAGATGCTGCCTCACCCGCTGAGTTACTCCAGCATTTTGTGTCTACCAGGTAGACATCATGGTTGACATGGATGAGTTTGGACGAAAGGGCCTGTTTCTATATTGTGTAACTCTATGGCACCTCAGCTGAGGCCAGTTAACTTAGCACAAAACAAAAATTGATTAATGTGTCACTAATATACTGAACTATATTATAAAGGAACTCATGATCATGGATGTGTTATAATTAGGTGTCACTTTGGAAAACAGTGATATTTTTCTCGTTGTTTGTGCTGTTGTTTGTGTTTCATAGAAATTTCTAAACTGGTGCCATTGTGTGACACTTAGTAATTTCAGGTTGAGTAAATTAGAACATTTAATTTTATGTTTTATCTTGGGAATGGATAAAATCTTCAATGTTATTTGCGGTTGGAATGCAGTGTACGGGTTATGTGGTGATCGATGACAGCCAGGAAAAAGGAAGTGCTGATGCAGTTGGGCCCCAGGAATATATGGCCACATAGGCATCAACATTATGACATTTAATTTCTAGTTAAAATCAACCAGTTAAAATCTCACGTCTTTTCTTAGGCACTTGATGTGAGCAGGAAGGCATAGCAATCCGTTATTACAGTCATAGAGCCGTACAGCATGGAAACAGGCCCTTCAGCCCAACTTGCCCAGGCCAACCAACATGCCACATTTAAACCAGTCCCACCTGCCTGCATTTGACCCATATCAAGAGTCAAGAGTGTTTTATTGTCATATGTCCCTGTCCTATCCATGTACCTAAATGTTTCTTGAACGTTGCGATAGAGCCTGCCTCAATTACATCCTCCGGCAGCTTGTTCCATACATTCACCACCCTTTGTGTAGCAATGTTACAAAATTTTGAGATTTTAAAAATCAAGTCTGCAATTTATCCCATCAGATAAAGCATAAAAAGAAGTTTAATTTGACACCTAATTTACTTTCATATCTTCAGTATTAAGAAAGTTATGGCCATTTTCATACTCGGAAATGAGCATCTTGCTTCCCATTGCCTTTCAATTGACTTAACTCAAAAGCTGTGATCTGGAAAAGGTAAAAGTCCGTAACATTCTTAAAAATTAAGAGAACTCAATGAAATTTTCAGTTATTATAGATTGAAGCATTCTGAAACAAATATGAAACAATCTTACTTGGATTACCTGAAATTAAAGCATATAATTAGTTAGTTATCTAATTGTAGCTAATTACAAAATTCAATGAGTAGATCTAAACATCTATCAATTTCTTAAGAAAAGATAAACTTTTTAAAAATTGCCTAAGTGTCCAAATAACATTCACACAATAATCCACAATATAACATAATTTTTAAATTTCATTTTCATGAATTTCTGGGCCAAATGGAAGGAATTTAGTGTTTTATGCCTGTAAATTAATGGCCATTTAAATCAACTAGCGAGTGGGTTTTAGTGGAATGCGGTGGATTGGAACGTTGCGGTTAGCGGTGAAGTCGGGGGGAAAAATACTGGGGGTTCATACATTTTTTGGGGACCCCATTTCGCAACATAAAAATATTATTAATGCCTCCCGAAAAACCTTTTTTAGTATTTACCTTTTTTTCTCCCCTACGCAAAATGCTTCCGGTTGTCTGCGGTCACGGCTTTTGAAGGTGATTTTTAAATTACTCTAGTTAATAAATAATCTAGAGTAATTTAAAAATACCACCATTCATTAAATGTCGGAGCGATTTTTCTTCAGCAACCAAATCGCCCGACATTCATCGATTATCTAGGCCTGTGGAAAAACGGCACTTTAAGCCCGCCCCCCTCTGCAAGGCGCGAAAGTCGCGCACACGGGGAGCGGCAGAAGTGCAGCGCCGGTAAAGGTAAGTTTTGTAACATACCTACTTTGTGTGAATAAGTTACTGTAATCATGCTGTTACAATGTTGTTAAGGCTGCCTTCACAGCACAGCACAGCAACATGAATGTACAATGTTTACATTAACATCTTTCTATCTCGTATGTCTTGTATAATGTAGTTTTGAGCAGTTGTCATTCACATGGAAGGATAATCCAAATGATAAACATAGAAACATAGAAAATAGGTGCAGGAGTAGGCCATTCGGCCCTTCGAGCCTGCACCGCCATTCAATGTGATCATGGCTGATCATCCAACTCAGTATCCCGTACCTGCCTTCTCTCCAATGATGACTTTCACTTTACAAAATATCATTATTGGAATGTCAACACAGAACGTAGAAAAATCCAGGGTAGACACAAAATGCTGGCATAACTCAGTGGCTGAGGCAGCATCTCTCAGTCTGAAGAAAGGTCTCAACCCGAAACGTCACCCATTCTTTCTCTCCAAAGATGCTGCCCCACCCGCTGAGTTACTCCAGCATTTTGTCTCTACCTTCGATTTAAACCAGCATATGCAGTTCTTACTTACACATAGAACAGTCCAGCAAAGGACAAGACCCTACGGCTCACAACGTGCTGAACATAATGCCAAGTTATACTAATCCCATTAGCCTGAAATCCATGTGGTTGTCTAAAAAGCCCATTAAAAGCCACAATCATATTTGCTAACACCACCACCTCTGGGAGCACATTCCAGGCAACCACCTCTCTCTGTTTAATTTTTTTAAATCTGCATATCTCCGTTAGACTTTCGACTTTTGACCTTAAAGCTAGACCTTAAAGTTATGCTCTCTGGTCTATGACATTTCCACCCTGGATAAAAGGTTCTGACTGTTGATCCTGCCCATGAGTCTTATAATTGTGAAAACTACTTTCTCAGTTGTCCACTGAATCTCCAAAGTTCCAGAGCAAATATTCCGACCTTTCCTTATAACTAATCTCGTCTATTCCCGACAATATTCTAGTAGACCTTGGGGTGACCAGAACTACATGCAATAATCCAAATGCAGCTCAACCAAAGTTTTATAAAACTGTAACACGACTTCCTGACTCTTATACTCAATGCCCCAACCAATGAAGGCAAGCATACCATGTATTTTTTACCCCCTCTATCTAATTGTCACTTTCGTCACTTTCAGGGAACTATGGGCTTGGATCCAAAGATCCCTCTGTAATTTATGCTGTTAAGGGTCTTGCCACTAACTAAACACTTTCCCCTCACATTCAACCAGCCAAAGTGCAACAAGTCACACTTGCTTGGGTTAAAATCCATCTATCATTTCTCTGCCCATGTCTGTAACTTGTCTATATTTTGCTGCATATTTTGACAGTTGTGAACATTCCTCAATGTTCACAACTCCACCAATATTGTTGTTGTCTGCAGGCTTACTAACCAACCCATCTACATTTTCATCCATCATTTATATACATTGCAAAGAACAGAGGATGCAGCACAGATCCCTACAGAGCTCCATTGGTCACAGACCTCTAGCCAGTAGGATACCCTTCCAGGCCTATCCTCTATCCTTTATGGGTAAGCCAACTCTGAATCTAAACTTCAAAGTGATTGTGAATCCCATGCTTCTTAATCTTCTGGAACAGCCTACCATGATCGACTCATCAATTGCCTTCAAATGAAGACAATATTACGGTGGCATAGTGGCGCAGCGGTAAAGTTGCTGCCGGGGTTCGATTCTGACTACAGGTGCTGTCTGTACGGAGTTTGTACATTCTCCCTGTGACAGTGTTGGTTTGCTCCAGCTTCCTCCCACATTCCAAATACGTGCAACTTTGTAGGTTAATTGGCTTCTGTAAATTGCCCCTCGTGCGTACAATGTGAAACTGGGGTAACCTGGAGCTGGTGTATGGGTGATCATTGGTCGGAATGGATTTGGCGGCTGACTGGCCTGTTGAACACTTCCAACATTTTCAGATTTATTCTGCATTTCTCCATGCTTTCTCAAACCATACTGATCGTCTGAAGAAGGGGCCTAGGTGAAAAGTCATCTATCGATGTTCTCCAGAACGGTTGCCTGACCCGCTAAGTTACTTCATTGTATCTTTATTTTCTCCTCTAGTCCACTGAACACTTGGCTGAGCTTGAAATCTACTTCAGTTACTATATTAGGTCATTTTGTTGAATTCCCAGCGACACCAGAATTCCCGGTGTTCGGTTTAAAATACAGTGCAATATTTGATCTTGCAGGGTCAGTTCACTTTCTAGCTAACCAAGGCAAAACTGTCTTTGCTAATGTAATCAGTCCAGCCTGCTCCACAATGAGCTGTCTATGGTTTAAAATGCAATTCAACCATGAATGTTAAGTTGCTTTCGGAGGAAATTAATGACTTTTCCACAGTGTTGATATTTATGTACTTTTTTTTAAAAGCTGCATTTAGCTTTTGGGCAGTGCATGTTCTTCAGGCTGTACAGGGAGACTTTGGTAAAAAGGGCTGAGACCGTTTTACTTCACATTTCCATACATAGAGCTGTGGTTTATATGAACACTGACAAGCCTGATTATTTACCACTGGCAAGAAGATGTGTTTGAAATCAAAAGGCAATGCAACATTGGCAAGAAGGGTGATTGAGGACATTTACTTCCTTTGCTTAATTGAGATTGCAGCTGGGAAGTTAGAAATCGGCATTATATATAGCCTGTGATAAGGGGATTAAACAACCTACACACATGGCACACAGGCAGTAAACAGTGGAAATAGACAGAAGCTGTCTCTATTTAAATCCTGTCACACTGAAAAGACCCAGGCAAAAAGGTTTCAGCTTTCAGCTTAAATGAACCAGTCATGAATGTGTGAACGTGTATACGAAGGTTGGGGAGGGGGATGTATTCAAGAGCGAGTTAGATTTAGCTCTTAGGGCCAACGGAATGAAGGGATGTGGGGAGATAGCAGGAATGGGGTACTGATTTTGGATGATCAGCCATCATCTTATTAAATGGCAGTGCTGGCTCAAAGGGTCGAATGGCCGACTCCTGCACCTATTTTCTATGTTTCCATGGTCCGACTTAACAATAAGTCCGACTTGCTTATTTGTACTCCTGAGGATTTTGGTGCTCCTCTGATTCTGGTCCTTTATGCATTCCTGCTATTAATTCCTCTACCATTGGACGGCCACCCAAGACCACGGTAACTTCAGCTACCCGAGCCTTAGTTTTTCCTCTCTGAACCTTGTAGATCTGCTCTACCTGCTTTTCTCTGGCCTACATTAAAACTCCTCTCTTCTTGAAATCTACTTCTTTAACCAAGCTTATGTGGCATTGTTTCAAACTTGTAGTCATTGTTGTAGTCATTGAACTTAATAGAGTCACAGTCATATAATGTAGAAACAGGCCCTTCGGCCCAACAGGCCCACCCCGACCAACATGTCCCATCTACATTAGACCCACTTGCTTGCGTTTGGCCCATACCACTCTAAACCAGTCCTATCCATGTACCTACTTCTTAAATGTTGTTTCCCAAATAGTAATGCCTAACAAATAGCTTGTTAGGAAGCTGATTGTTAGGAAGCTATGATGCAGCTCTATAGGACTTTGGTTAGGCCGTATTTGGAGTATTGCATGTAGTTCTGGTCATCCCATTACAGGAAAGATGTGGAGGCTTCAGAGAGGGTGCAGAGGAGGTTTGCTGGAATCAGTCTGAAGAAGGGTTTCGGCCCGAAATGTTGCCTGTCTCCTTCGTCCATAGATGCTGCTGCACACACTGAGTTTCTCCAGCATTTTGTGTAAACCCTTACTGGAATGCTGCCTAGATTAGAGGGTGAACTGGGATAGACTTGGATTGTTTTCTCTGGAATGTGACAGGTCGGGGGTGGGGGGGGGGGTGGAGTTTAATGGAGACGTATGGGTAGTTTTTTTACACGGAGAGCAATGGAGGTCGGGAATACATTGCAAGGGCTGATGGTGGAGGCAGATACAATAGTGACGTCTAAGAGGCTTTTAGATAGGTACGTGGAAGTGAAAGGTACGTGCTAGTCGGACAGAGTTACTCCAGCAATTTGTGTCTACCTTTGATTTAAACCAGCATTTGTACTTCTTTCCTACACAGATGAATATGGATAGAAACAGAAAAATAGGTGCAGGTGTAGGCAATTCAGCCCTTCAAGCCAGAACTGCCATTCAATATGATCATGGCTGATTATCCTAAAATCTGTACCCAGTTCCTGCTTTTTCCCCATATCCCTTGATTTCATTAGCCCTAAGAGCTAAATCTAACTCTCTCTTGAAAATATCCATTGAATTGGCCTCCACTGCATTCTGTGGCAGAGATTTTCACAGATTAACAACGCTCTGGATGAATTTTTATTTCCTCATCTCAGTACTAAATGGCCTACTCATTATTCTTAAACTGTGGCCCCTGGTTCTGGACTCCTCCAACATTGGGAACATTTTTCCTGTATCTAGCCAGGAATTGAATTTAGCCTGGATCGTGCAGAGGCAGACGAGATCAATTTAACTTGACATCATGTTTGGCACAAACATAATGGACCAAAGGGCCAGTTCCTGTGCCGTACTGTGTTATGCATGTTGTGTATATTTTTCATCAGCTTTGTTTCTGATGATTTGCACAGAATGAGAAAGTGATTGTTTAAATAGCTCATTCTAAGCTTCCCCCCAGTCTAGTTTCAGTCAAACATCACTGAGTCAAGCACTTGCGCAACTAATCTTTATTTTGACAAAATACAATTACAGTTCATAGAAACATAGAAACATAGAAAATAGGTGCAGGAGTAGGCCAGTCGGCCCTTCGAACGTGCACCGCCATTTAATATGATCATGGCTGATCATCCAACTCAGTATCCCATACCTGCCTTCTCTCCATACCGCCTGATCCTCTTAGCCACAAGGGCCACATCTAACTCCCTCTTAAATATAGCCAATGAACTGGCCTCAACTACCTTCTGTGGCAGAGAATTCCAGAGACACACCACTCTCTGTGTGAAAAATGTTTTCCTCATCTCGGTCCTAAAAGACTTCCCCCTTATCCTTAAACTGTGACCCCTTGTCCTGGACTTCCCCAACATCGGGAACAATCTTCCTGCATCTAGCCTGTCCAACCCCTTAAGAATTTTGTAAGTTTCTATAAGATCCCCCCTCAGTCTTCTAAATTCTAGTGAGTACATGCTGAGTCTATCCAGTCTTTCTTCATATGAAAGTCCTGGCATCCCAGGAATCAGTCTTGTGAACCTTCTCTGCACTCCCTCCATGGCAAGAATGTCTTTCCCCAGATTAGGAGACCAAAACTCCAGGTGTGGTCTCACCAAGATCCTGTACAACTGCAGTAGAACCTCCCTGCTCCTATACTCAAATCCTTTTGCTATGAATGCTAACATACCATTCACTTTCTTCACTGCCTGCTGCACTTGCATGCCTACTTTCAATGACTGGTGTACCATGACACCCAGGTCTCGTTGCATCTCCCCTTTTCCTAATCGGCCACCATTCAAATAATAGTTTACTTTCCTGTTTTTGCCACCAAAGTGGATAACCTCACATTTATCCACATTATACTGCATCTGCCATGCATTTGCCCACTCACCCAACCTATCCAAGTCACCTTGCAGCCTCCTAGCATCCTTCTCACAGCTAATACTGCCCCCCCAGCTTCGTGTCATCCGCAAACTTGGAGATGTTGCATTCAATTACCTCGTCCAAATCATTAATATATATTGTAAATAGCTGGGGTCCCAGCACCGAGCCTTGCGGAACCCCACTAGTCACTGCCTGCCATTCTGAAAAGAACCCGTTTACTTCTACCCTTTGCTTCCTGTCTGCCAGCCAGTTCTCTATCCACATCAATACTGAACCCCCAATACCGTGTGCTTTAAGTTTGCATACTAATCTCTTATGTGGGACCTTGTCAAAAGCCTTCTGAAAGTCCAGATATAACACATCCACTGGTTCTCCCTTATCCACTCTACTAGTTATATCCTCGAAAAAGTCTATAGGATTCATCAGACATGATTTACCTTTCATAAATCCATGCTGACTTTGTCCAATGATTTCACTACTTTCCAAATGTGCTGCTATTCCATCTTTAATAACTGACTCTAGCATTTTACCCACTACTGATGTTAGACTAACTGGTCTGTAATTCCCCGTTTTCTCTTTCCCTCCCTTTTTAAAAAGTGGGGTTACATTAGCTACCCTCCAATCCTCAGGAACTACTCCAAAACTCAAAGAGTTTTGAAAAATGATCACTAATGCATCGACTATTTCTGGGGCTATTTAGGTATCCCACTACGATTCCTAACCACCATGGGTACAATCCTCGTATCTGCCTGGCCAAGCCCTCTTTAACTCTTTCAAGCAGAGACACTCCAGAAGGTCACACGGTCCCAAGCGTTCTCCCAGAAGATCGACACAGGACCTCATGGGAGTGGCCTTTTATAGGTCCCTAAACCTTGAGGGGCCGAACCACATGGGGGTGGTCTCTTTACAGTCCAATAACCGATATTGATCAACCCAGTACATGATAGACATTTCCCCAACCCAATAATACAGTGACTAATACAATGTATTCAAACAGAGCTTCTGAAAGGAAGCAACATGTGCCTTGATATTCAAGAAACCCAGGCAAGGCTCAATACTTAATCCAATCAACATCTAGCAAAGTAAAAGGGCCTGTCCCACTAACGCGACTTTTCAGCAACTGTCTTCGACCTTCATGCTCGAGGGCACTCGCCTGAAAAACCTCGAGCTGGATCGACCGTCAGCGATGAAACCACGAGCTGGATCGATCGTCAACAAACACACACACAAACACGTCGCAAAGTCGGCGGCCACGGAAAGCAGGGGAGCGTTGCATGAAATTCACACACGTGTTGAACAGGAAGTTAAAAGTAAATCAACATTTAGCAAAGTAAAGCTTTGTAGAATATGTAGAATGTATATGGCTGGTTTGCATTCATCCAATCCATTCCATGCAATTTGCACCTAATTGTCAGGATCTGCAGATTTTCCATCTCTTCCTTCAGCTTTTATCTAAGCTCTAGACAAACAGGCACCATTCTGCAGCTTGTTCTGCAGAAGGCACATTTAAATGGACCAAATGGCCTTGCAGCCCAGAAGCATTTACTCAATTTTAGTGTCCTGGCCTCTCCAATTTGGCCAGAATTAACAATTGGAAAGAAAGCAAGTGATTGTTTAACTTCTGACAAGTTGCACATTTTCATTTTCCTTATCTAAAGGAAATTGGAAGACCCTAAGCTGATTTTTAGCCAATTTATCAAACAAACACCTGTTCATAAATGACACTAATTGGTTGCAAATGTGCAGCCTCATTGAGAGAAAAATGATGATGACTGATGTAGGAAATAAAATTAATCTTCTTTCTCAAATACGACACAGAAATAAGAATTGTGTTGGTTGGCTGCTTGGTATCTTGGTGTGTGTGTATATTTCCTGGATTCTGTAGCTTTACCACAATTGTAAACAGTTTATTTTGTTTATATATACAGATACAGTGTGAAAACAGGCCCTTCGACCACTGAGTCCACACCTACCAGCAATCACCCATACACCAGTTCGATCCTACACACTATGGACAATTTTAAGAAACCAATTAACCTACAAAGCGGTATATCTTTGGAGGGTGGGTGGAAACCGGAACACCTGGAGAAAACCAACACAGGTCACAGGGAGAACTTACAAACTCCACACAGACAGCACCCATAGTAAAGATACAACCCTGGCCTCTGGCACTGTAAGGCTACAACTCTACCGCTGCGCCACTGTGCCGCCCAAATTGCACGTAAAAGGGTATATTTATGATTAGCATAAAAAAGGGAGTAGAGGAAATTCTCCGAGCAAGCTTTACAAAATTGCTGCATATAGTGAGCCCAGGAGTTGTTAGACCACAGTTGAAGGGAACAAAAAGGAAGCTTCTATCTCTTCATTATCTTCCAGTCCAGGCACTGAATTCTCAAAGTTTGCAATTTCTTACTACCAGATTTCTTGGGATGAAACTGATGTCGGTAGTACTGCAAAATGATTGATAACATATACCAGCCTATCTTAGACCCAGACCAGTTTCCTTTTCTGTTAATCAATGAAAAAAAAAATCAGACAAAAGAAGTAAAGGAAACAGGTGAATCAAAAATAGTTTCACACCCTATGCCCATGGTACCATGTGAAGGACAACAATTTGTCCTAGTGTGAAATTTAAGTAACATACAGCGTTATTTTCTCTCCCCCGTGCCAATATTTATCTTCACCAATAAGCACAAAAACATATGCTCAGTGTTTATTTTCAAAATTAAATTTAAATGAACCGAATTCTGTTTCTCAAGGTTTTCAATAATTGACTCATTATCAGTTATGCAGAGAAGAAAGGAAATGTAATGCTCAGAAAATCACCTTCAAATTTCTTTAAAATATATCAATAACTGAGCAAATTAGTTTCAGAAAGATTGAATCCAATACTAGTCAAAATGTCTGGCCTTTGTCCTACCATCTGCCTATGACCCTCCCCCCTCCCCCCCTCACCTTTATCTGTTTATCCCTCACCATGCTTTGTCTTGCTCCTCCTCTCTTCCCATTTTTCTTCCCCACCCTTGTATCTGTTGTTCCTTGTTTTCTATTTCTTTCTCTACTGCCTTGACTTCCTAACCCGTATCGTGCATTCAGTAAGGACAGGTAAATAAATATAATTATCAATGCCAGTGCCCCACAAAGCTGAGTTATCAGCCCCTAACTACACTCCCTAAACATTCGTGACTGTGCGTCCAAATTGTACTCTAACTCCATTGGCAAGTTTGCAGCTGACGCCACCATAGATGAGAGAGAGAGTCCAGGAAGGAGATGAGAGAGAGACCAGGAATGAGATAGAGAGCCAAGTGGTATGGTGTTGAAATAACAATCTCTCTCTTAAAGTCAGTAAAATAAAGGTGTTGGTCATGGTGTATAAAATCATGAGAGGATCGGGTAGACACGCAGAATCTCTCGTCCAGAGTAGGGGAATCGAGGACCAGAAGACATAGGTTCAAAGTGAAGGGGAAAGGATTTAGTAGGAATCTGAAGGGTAACTTTTTCACACAAAGAGTGGTGGGTGTATGGAACAAGCTGACAGAGGAGGTAGCTAGGGCTAGGACTATCCCAGCGTTTAAGAAACAGTTAGTCAGGTACATGGATAGAACAGGTTTGGAGGAATATGGACCAAGCTCAAGCAGGTGGGGCTAGTGTAGCTGAGACATGAAGGCTGGTGTAGGCAAGTAGGGCCGAAAGGCCTGTTTCCACACTGTATCACTTTATGATTATGAACCTTTGAATCTATGACTCTACCTACTTCACGAAGCAGGGCGGAGTCCATGTCCCGGCCTGTATCAGTGGTGCTGAAATGGAGATTGTCAATAGTTTCAAGTTCCTGGGTAAATATCATCAATGATTTGTCCTAGTCCAACTACACTGATGTTGCAGTCAAAAAAGCACACCAATGCTTTTACTCCTCAGGAGTGTGAGGGAATTCAACATGTCTCCAACTAGTTTAGTTTAGAGATACAGTGCAGAAACAGGCCCTTCAGCACACCGAGTCCGCGTCACCCAGCAATCCCCGTACACTAACACTATCCTACACACTAAGGAATGTATTATAATTTTCACCAAAACCAATTAACCCACGTACATGTATGTCTTTGGAGTGCGTGAGGAAACCAAAGCATCAGGGGAAAACTCACATGGTCATGCAGCACCCGTAGTCAGGATAGAACCCGGGTCCCTGGCGCTGTAAGGCTACAACTCTACCACTGGGCCACCATCCCGCCCATTCACTGATTACTACAGTGCACCATATAAAGCATCCTTTTGGAATACATCGTAGCTCGGTATCTCACTGCTCTGCCGTAGACCACGAGAAATTGCAATGCATTTTAAACGGAACCCAGTCCATGGTGCAAACCAGCCTCCCTCTGCCTCCTGCACCCCCACCACCCCACCATCAATTGACTCAATTTATATTGCATGTTGCCTTGAGAAAGTAGCAAACACAATCAAGGACCACTCACACCCCAGTCATTCTCTCTACTCCTTTTTCCTGTCAGGCAGGAGATACAAACATTTGAAAGCCTGCACCACTAAATTTAGAAACAGCTTCTTCTCATTGTTATCTAACGTTTGAATAGGCCTCTCATATGCTACAGATGTATTATTGATCTTTTAATGCCTCTTGTGGTTTTTTAAACTTCTTAGTTTAAAACTCCCCTCATCCTATGATGTTCCAGAAAAAACATTCAAGTTTATCCAACCTCTCCTTGTAGTTAAGTTCAAGAAAGAACTGCAGATGCTGGAAAAATCAAAGGTGGACAAAAATGCTGGAGAAACACAGTGGGTAAAGTTTCGGGTCGAGACCCTTCTTCAGAAGGGTTCTTCTTCTGAAGAAGGGTTCTTCTGAAGAAGGGTCTTGACCCAAAACGTTGCCTATTCCTTTGCTCCATAGATTCTGCTTTACCCGCTGAGTTTCTCCAGCATTTTTGTCTCCTTATAGTCAATTATCTAAATCTAGGCAACATTCTGGTGAAACTCTTTCTCATCCTCTCCAAAGCCTCCATGTCATCACTTTAATATGGTGACCAGTACTGTAAGCACACCTTTTTTTAACACCCCATCGACTTGTGTAACCACGTTCAAGGACCTATGGATTTACACCCCAAAATCCTTAACATCACTGCTGTTAAGGATCCTGCCATTTACTCTATACCTTTCACTTACACTTTTAAATAGCCTAATTCTGCTCCTAGAACTTATGAACATATTTGTTTCACTCTTTTGGGATATGCTTGATTTGCCATCATTCCAAATCCAACCGATGATGTGTTGCTAAATTATTTTAGTTTTGCAAACCTTTTTAATTAGCAGATCCATAAATATTGGGACCAATTAGTTCTATTTGTTTACTGCAGGCTTCCTATATGTTTGCAGTTGCAGCTGTCAAAAGCATTGGTCTTTCTAAAAGTATAAATAAAATAAAGCATTCCTTTAAGTCACTATATTTGCCCCTGGAGTTAATAAACAAGATCTTCATTGAAGGGAGGATTAAACTAGATGGCTAATTAGATGGTGTTTTAATAGCATGTATGTTATTCTCTATTGGTGCTGTAACAGCTGCTAATCGCAACGGAAAACTCCAGATACCAACCAACTAAACTATCGAATCCCTTTGTGCTGTGCTCATGGAAGAAAATTGGGATCAATAAATTCATGAAGTGAGGAGACTGAGAGATAAAACTGAAGAAATGTTTCCGAAGGTTGCCTCACCAGTTATTGCCAAGCTTGAGTGAACGTTGATCAAGATAAGACTGCTCTCGCAGCAATAGTATAAGCTTCTAATTCCTCTCATGCTTAATGACAGTAGCTTTTGTCAACCTTTCTGACCTCACTAATTAAGGTAATATCGCCAGGGAGAGGGAAACAGATGCTGCAGTTTAAGAAGCTGCAGTTATATGTGGTTGGAGAGAGTATTTTCTCAGCTGAAATCCACTGTACTGGTTTTCACTGCCATGGTTTTATTTCTGCAAGTGTACAAAATGATCGTACGTATACACCAGTCCTAATGTGTGCCAAAATAAACAAAGTTACTTGATATATATATACCCTGTTTAGGTATATATAAATCCATCCATTGCTGTTGCTGACTAATTGACAGGCTACTAGTCATAGTTTCCAAATGAGCCATAAACTATGGTATCTCATCACACTTAAGGCACAGGTTTCTCTTATAACTGCTCAAGACAAACGGAAGCAGCCTCCTTTATATTAATGGCAAAAGTTATTGTGTATTAAATATTTGATGTAAACATGTTTATATTTTATATCACCCTTCTTGTGGCGTCCTCTTCCCTCAATCCTCCTCCATTCCAGCTGAATTCCACAACCAAGGGATTAGCATGATGGTGGTACATGACTGGACTCTAATTCCTCTTTAGTCCTCGATGTCACTTCATAAATTCATGTTGTAGAAGCAGAATTAGGCCATTCAGCCCATCAACTCTATTACGCCATTCAATCTTGGCTGACCGTTGCTTAATGATCCCGAGTGATACAAGAAATCTATTTACAACTTTAGCAAAGCTATCACGGATGCCATGAAGGAACTCTAGACCAAGCAAAAGCCCCAGTATAACCACAAAGTCACCCATCCATGGTGGCAAGGCTTGTATGCTATAACAGGCTACAAAGTGAAATTGGGTCTTGTCGCTGGCAACATTGTTCTCTCCTCGATGAGCTCAATCCATTCTACGCTCATGTTGAACAGAGGATCGATGGAATTATCAACAGCCTTGGGTCGCCCGTACCTACGGTCAGTGTTGAGAATGTCTGATAGGCCTTTCCTGATGATGGACCTCTGAAGGCAACCTGCCCCTTGGAGCCTGCAGCCATATCATTGGTGGTTGATCCTGCGGGACCAGCTGACAGAAGCATTCAGAGACATCTGTAACCTCTACCCAATCCATTCTGGGGTTCCAATCTGCTTTCAGAAGACCATGGGCATCCCACTGTCAAAGAAAAGTAAAGTAGTGTGCCTTAATAAATACCGTCCAGTGACTCTGACATTCCAAGTATCATGTAGTGCTTTGAGAGGCATGTCATGGCACACATTAACTCCAGCCTCCCAGGTAGAATTAATCCACTGCGATTTGCTGACCGTGGCAACAGGTCCATAGTAGACCTCATCTCCCTGGCCCTACACTCATCATTGGAACATTTAAATAACATCTAAGCGAGACTCCTATTAGTGACAAAATGTGTTGGAAACAACTGCAGATGCTGGTTTAAACCCAAGATAGACGCAAAATGCTGGAGTAACTCAGCGGGGACAGGCAGCATCTCTGGAGAGAAGGAATGGGTGACGTTTCAGGTCGAGACCCTTCTTCGACGTTTCGGGTTGAGACCCTTCTTTGATGTTTTGGGTCTCGACCCAAAATGCCAACCATTCCTTCTCTACAGAGATGCTGCCTGTCCCTCCAGCATTTTGTGTCTATTTCCTATTTATTGACTATAACTCCACCTTCAACATTACAACCCAACCAAACTTATCTCCAAAATCCAGGACTTAGGAGTCAGCACCGCCCTCTGCAACCCCATCCTGATATCCTGACCCATAGAGCACAAACAATGAGAATAGGTGACAAACTTCCTCCACATTACTGCTCAACACAAGTGACCCGCAAGAGTGCATTTTCACACCCCTTCTACATTCTCCATTTACTCAAAATTGTTCGGCCAAATTCTGCTCTAACTCACGTTAGCAGATGAAACCAGTGAAGAGGGCCAATCTTGAACAATGAGGAGATGGAGTACAGGAAGGAGATAGAGAGTTTAGTGTGACGTGGTGTCAAGACAAAAACTGTGCCTTAACGCCAGCATAGTGAAGATGCTAGTTATTGACTTATGGAAGCGAGGTCGTGTAAATGCTCTATTCAGCATTAATGGTGCCAAAGTGAAGGTGGACAAGAGCTTCATGTTCCTATGTGGAAATATCATGAACAATTTGTCCTGGACCAACCACATTGAAGTTATGGCCAAGAAAGCAGACCAATGCCTCCACTTCATCAGAAGGCTAAGGAAGTTCGGCATATCTCCAAAAATGGTTACACAGATGCACTGTAGAAAGCACCCTGTAGGGTCACATCTTCTGACCGACCTAAAACATTTCCTATCCATGTACTCTGGAGATGCTGTCTGACCAACTGAGTTACTCCAGTACTTTGTGTTATTTTCTTTTAAGTGGTTAATTATTTTTTGGAATTTAAAGTCATAAGTAATATGAGAAGAATTAGGCCATTCAGCCCATCAAGTATACACCATTCAATCATGGCTGATCTATCTCTCCCTCCTAATCTCATTCTCCTGCCTTCTCCCCATAACTCCTGACACACGTACTAATCAAAAATCTATCTAATTTTTAGTATTTTTATTGGAAGCATGTATACAAATAATAGTGAGCGACAATTTAATTACAGATTTCTTACATAGCTTCAGTTTTTTTAAAAGATTTTTTTTAAAGAATAAAGGTAAAGAGAGAAAAAGATGAGAGAAACTAATATTTAAAAAAAGGAGACGCAAAAGGAAACTACCAATAACAAGATTGTGGAGATAGATCCAGGAAATGTTGAGTATAACTATTCATCCAATCCCAAACTCAGGTTTCAACCCTGATCTTGTGTTAAACCAATTCACTTTTTCAAAAATTCAATAAATGGGGACCATGTTCTAACAAATAATTCTGGTTTGTCAATTAAGACAAATCTTATTTTTTCCAGATGCAAGGTCTCAGTCATTTCCTCAAAAATCTATCTATCTCTGCTTTAAAAATATCCATTGATGGCCTCCCCAGCCTTCTGTGGCAAATAATTCTACAGATTCATCACCCTCTGATGAAATAAATTCCTTCTCATCTCCTTCCCAGAGGAACGTCCTTTAATTCTGAGGCTATGACCTCCAGTCCTAGACTCTCTGACTTTCTGCCATGTTAGAGTGGGAAATGGTACAAGCACCAAGGAAATTCTACCCCCAAATTCTACCTGGTCAGATCAGAACATGTGAATCAAAGAATTAGAGGCAGTTCAGAATCTGCCTTTTGGATAAAGCATGTCAGCAGATTTTCTTCTCTAAAGGGAATTAGTCAACCAGATGAGCTGTTACAATGACCTTGTAATGTTGTTGTTACCAATACTGCAGGTTGTTGTTTTTTCAATCAATCGTTAAGCCTATTTAAATTTCACAGCAGCATAGGCGTGATTTGAACACTTCATCCGGATTGTTAGTCCAGGCCTCTGGTTTACTGGCCTAGTAATTTGCCCACTGCATTATGTACCTGTTCTCTAGCCACACTGTTTGGGTTGACTGTTCAGTCATTGGGCTATCATGACCCAATTCAATCCTGTCCTCATTCAATGTCCACACGCTAGCATTCTCCAGCATCATTCATTGGAGAGTTATCAGATTTTGGAAGCCTCATCGGATATCATGTTGGAAGGAACTGCAGATGCTAGTTTATACCGAAGATAGACACAAAATACTGTAGTAACTCAGCCGGACAGGCAGCATCTCTGGATAGAAGGAATGGGTGACGTTTCAGGTCAAGACCATTCCTCAGACTCTTCATCATTTTCTGTCTATCCTCATCAGATATCATGTTTCTCCAGTGCAAGGATAATTTATGATTCCATTGTTGCCTCAGCTGAAAGCTAACTGGCAGCTGTAGTGCCCCCATCACCTCCTCCCTGGTGAGATAAATTAGCACGGCAAAGCATGGCATAGAATTTATTTGTCTTTATCAGCATTGCTTAGTGTCATCCACATGTAGTAGTTGACCCCAGCATTTCTTGCTGTCGTGATCCAATGAGCTTCATTTGATTTATTTATCCATTAACATCTGCACATTGCATTGTCCAGCCGATCTCATTTTGGCAGTTTGGATAATACACATGTGATGCTACTTGCGACTGAGCTCTATGTGATGGTGCTTAATATGGTACGACAACATGGCAGCCCATGTGAATACTGCGTTGGGAGGTTAAAAAAAATAAAACCCACAAAGTGTTGGAGTAACTGAACGGGTCAGGCAGCACCTCTGGAGAACATGGGTACCTGACGTTTCAGGTTGGGACCCTTCTTCAGACTGAGGTAGTAGTGGGGGGAAAGCTGGAAAAGAGGTGTGAGTGGGAATCTGGCGAGTGATAGGTGGATACGGGTGTCTATTGGACTCAGGCCAGAGATGAAATCTCTAATAACTTTCTCTAATATATATACTGACCTTGTTTTTATTGTTTATTGTAGTGTTTACAGAGTGCTATGTTTGTTGTACTGCTGCAAGTAAGAATGTCATTGTTCCGTTTAGGGACAAATGACAATAAAACACTTTGGCTCTTGGCTACCTCTGGATAATCATGGCACAATTTATTAAAACCTATCCAGGGATCACAGGAGTATATTTTTCAAAGTTCTCTAATAGTTGTGAAAGAATTCAATCCAAATATATCGTCATTTCCATTTTTATATTCCCAGCATATTTATGTTAATATGAACAAACAGAACATACTTCCTGATGTCAGCTTAGCAAAACTGAGAGATGATAAAGCCAAATCAAAAAAACCTGCAATGACATGTGTTCTTCGAAGTGTTCTTCGATATTCCCTGAGTTATGACAAAAGAGTTGCTACTGCTTAAAGGCATTTCTGATTCTATGAGTCAGCGTAGCTAACAAGGAACTAATGAAAAGACACCTGATTGAACAGTACAGAGCGCAAGAACTAAGCTTGTGACTGAAGCATTGCTGTTCCGGGGTGATTTGCTTTGAATCTTTCAAGCTGGGTTGAAATCTGGCTAAGGACATTCAAGACACAGTGTAAAGTAAAAAGCGTATTTGTTAGGAGTGAATAGAAGAGCTCTTAAAATAGTAAGTTTAAGAAATTGTTAGTCTAGTTTAGTTCAGAAATACAACGCGGAAACAGTCTCTTCGGCTCCCCAAGTCCGCGCCGATCAGCGATACCCACACATTAATACTATCTTATACACACTAGGGGCAATTTACAAATTTACCAAGCCAATTAACCTACAAGCCTGTACGTCTTTGGATTGTGGAAGGAAACCGGAGCTCCAGGGGAAACCCCATGCAGGTCACGGGAGAACGTACACACTCCGTACAGACCCGTATGCATGATCGAACCTGGATCTCTGACGATGTTAGTTAGCAACCCTACTGCTGCGCAACAGTGTCGCCCAAACCATCTTGAGACTTTAGAGATACAGAGCGGAAACAGGCCCTTCGGCCCACCGAATCCGCGCCGACCAGTTTGTGTTATAGAGATTTCATTTATTTTTCAAGTGACCTTCATATATTTATTACTTTTCCTGCAAGATGCTTAGATAGAAGATCTTAAGCGGACCTTGTGATGCCCCAATGGGTTATCACCTCTTTGAATCAAATGTACTCATTATGTGGATAGCACGGGGATAACATTTAGATCAAAGTTGTGCCTCCTTCAGCAACTGTAGGACCAGCAGCTCGGATATATCCTTGTTGTAATTCTACCATATTGTTCTGCACAATAGGACTGTAATATATATTCATGTAAGCTGGAACTTAACAAAAAATTGCACTGCCAGTTATTACCACAAGAGCCTTTCTGATCTGCTGCCATAATTTCATAACCAGAAAGTCTCATTGATCATATCTATGAGTGTGCCAGTTAAAACATTATATATATTCCATACTTCTTCTTTTCCTTTGCCGAAATACATTGTGTCCATCATCTCGCAATGTACTGGAATTGGTCCAGCGACTAGGGAATTCTCAAAGATAAAGACTAATTAATCTACTATTCTTGCTGTTACCCCCGTCAGTATGCCAGGATACAGAACATCAGGTCCAGGACTTCTGCTGACGTTTAGTCCCTTCAATTTATTTAGAGGTTATTCTTCACTGATATTGTTTATTTTAAGTTCACCACTCTCACCTATTCACCGCTACTTCACTATGCTGACAATCTTTAACCGTGTCTCGGTGGTTTCCTTATTCCGCTTTACAATTTCTCTTGTCTTAGCCATCCTAAAACATTGACATTTTTGTTACCCTCATTCCTTGTAAATACTTGTAGAAGCTCCTTAAATAGGAGGAAATAGCAGCTCATCAAGGACTGGATTTTGAGCGAACTGCCTGGCAGCACAGAGGCAGTACGTGGATCGAGAAGACTGCCATAAAGCTTTAAAGAGGCTGTAAAGTCTGTCAGTCCAGTCAGTTCTTCAGCTCTAATGAAGCCTATTGCAGAGGCTACAGGTCTATAGAATGAAGACACAAGGATCTCAGAGGAGAGGTGTGCAGTTTATTCAAAGGGGTTTTCACAGACTACTTCAGGAACATTCCATGCACTTGTTTGCTGCCAAGTTTGTCCCATGAGACTATCTTGAAAGTGGTGAAAGCTTAAAGTAATAATCATTGTTCATAAGTAAAACTACATACACTGCCTCCTCTAATTAGAGAAACATAAAACATGTAACATATTTACAAATATAACGGTTCATGCAGTCTCTGTGATCTTTGGGTGACTTGATTTAACATGAAAATGCACCATTTTCATCTCTGCCTTCAAAACAGTGTCTCGTTTTGAATCTTGTTATAAACATTCTGCAGAAACAAGGAACCGCAGATGTGGAACACTTACGCTCGGTCTGGCAAGGCCTGCTGGATCTCTCGGTTGCTAATCATATGAACTCCTCTTCCCATTCCCATACTGTCCTTTATGTCCTGGGCCTCCTCTATTGGCAGAGTGAGGCCACGTGCAAACTGCAAGAACAGCACCTCAAATTCTGTTTGGGCAGCTTACACACAAACAGTATGAATATTGATTTCTCCAATTTTTAGTAACTTACTAAACCCCTTTCCTCCCCCATCTCCCTTTACGCTCCCCTCTTCCCTGTGTCCCACGTGGACTCACACCCATTTCTCCCCTTCCCTTCCCCTTCACTTACATTCCTTCCTCTGGCTTCACGATTCACATCTCTTCTATCCTTATCTCACACCTTTAGTCTTTGCATCTCCGACCTTTGCCCAACCATCTGCCTATTCAAATATCCCCTCACCTATATCCACCAGGCTTTGTCCTGCACCTCCTCACTTCCAGTTTTCTTCCACCTACCTCCCTACAACCAGTCTGAAGAACGGTCCCAACCCGAAACCTCATCTATCCATCTTCTCCAGACTTGCTGAGTTACTCCAGAACATTGTGTCTTTCCTTTAATATTCGAGGAACTGATTTGACAAGTGGCATAACAATCTCAGTAATCAATGGGTATGATCAGACATTCAGGATAACAGCATTAACAAGAAATACATTAACATTGAAATGATAGTCTGGACAGATCCTGAGTACACTGAGTTACTCCAACATTTAGTGTTTTTTTTTTTTGGAAAGCCACATCTGCAATTCCTTTTTTCTAAATCTTGAATATTGAACGATTATCAATTTTGAATAGCTGAGTGAGTTTGTTCCTATAACCACTGATACCACATATGCTATCCAAAATGTCCCCTTTAATTTTCTGTCCTCCACGATATCTTATGTGATTTTTTCCTGTAATTGTTCCATTTCCATTAGAACTGCTTGATTATCCTGACTTTGGCTTGGAAAACTCTTTATAACACTGCATACTGAGAATATGTGTTGTTGCTATCTATAATTAAAACATCTTGTGATTTCAATTCTTATTGCAATGGTAGCGGAGATTCCTGCCATATAGGCTGAAAGCTTATTTAGATGAAGGGATTCAAAGTAACATTAGCAAATTTGCAGATGACACAAAGCTGGGTGGCAGTGTGAACTGTGAGGAGGATGCTATGAGAATGCAGTGTGACCTGGACAGGTTGGGGGAGTGGGCAGATGCATGGAAGATGCACTTTAATGTGGATAAATGTGAGGTTATGCACTTTGGTAGCAAAAACAGGAAGGCAGTTTGCTATCTAAATGGTGTCAAGTTGGCAAAAGGGGAAGTACAACGGGATCTGGGGGGCATTGTTCATCAGTCAATAAAAGTGAGCATGCAGGTACAGCAGGCAGTGAAGAAAGTGAATGGCATGTTGGCCTTTATAACAAGAGCAATTGAGTATAGGAGCAAAGAGGTCCTTCTGCAGTTGTATATGGCCCTAGTGAGACCACACCTGGAGTATTGTGTGCAGTTTTGGTCTCCTATTTTGAGGAAGGACATTCTTGCTATTGAGGGAGTGCAGCGTAGGTTTACAAGGTTAATTCCCGGGATGGCGGGACTGTCATAAGCTGAGAGAATGGAGCAACTGGGTTTGTATACTCTGGAGTTTAGAAGGATGAAAGGGAATCTTATTGAAACATTATTAAGATGAAAGATTATTAAGGGTTTGGACACTCTGGAGACAGGAAACATGTTACCAATGTTGAGGGAGTCCAGAACCAGGGGCCACAGTTTAAGAATAAAGGGTAAGCCATTTGGAATGGAGACGAGGAAACACTTTTTCTCACAGAGAGTTGTGAGTCTGTGGAATTCTCTGCCTCAGAGGGAGGTGGAGGCCGGTTCTCTGGATACTTTCAAGAGAGAGCTAGATAAGGCTCTTAAAGATAGCGGAGTCAGGGGATATGGAGAGAAGGCAGGAACGGGGTTGGGGAAGATCAGCCATGATCACATTGAATGGTGGTGCTAGCGAAGGGCCAAATGGCCTACTCTTGCACCTATTGTCTATTGGCTATAAAGCACCACCCACACTTGCGTCCACTGGACTGAATGTTATCGCCCTAAAAAGACACTACATGCTGGAGTAATTCAGCGGGTAAGCCAGCATCTCTGCAGAACAGGAATATGTGACTTGTCGGGTCGAGCTGTCATTTACTCATTTTCTCCAGAGATGCTGCCTGTCCCGCTGAGTTACTCCAGCATTTTGTATCTATCTTCGGTGTAAACCAGCATCTGCAGCTGCTTCCTGCATGTTAAGCCCTACCATTGCTTCCACTGTTGGCCTGCATTCCAGGTACAGTATATGTTTACATTCTTCACTGACACAAATTCATTTTTATTATTCAGGTTCATGTACATAGATGTTGCTATCTTGCATGTCCGTTAGAGTGTACAATAACTTGGACTGTAGGTATTCATTAGTTAGTCCACACATATTCCTATTACACAGCACATGATCCCAGGAAATACCAAAGGGTAGCATGATGGCACAGAGCTTGCAGCGTTCTGTACAAAGTTCGTGTGTTCTCCCCGTGAAAGCGTGGGTTTTCTCCGAGATCTTCTGTTTCTTCCTACACTTGAAAAATGTACAGGATTGTAGGTTAATTGGCTAGGTATAAGTGTAAATTGTCCCTAGTGTGTGTAGGATAGTGTTAATGTGCAGGGATCGCTGGTTGGTGCAGACTCGGTGGGCCAAAGAGCCTGTTTCCGCGCTGTACCTCTACAACTAAAACTACAAAATTTAAATGTCTGTAATTGTAAATTATCTATCCTGATTGCTGTTTATCGTTACAAATTTATAGTCCTCGATAATTTCAAACTGCTGGATTAATATGGTTTAGCAGCGTTTTTTGTGAACATATTAAAAGCAACAGGGAGCATAGGTATTTGGCCCTACTTCTGCTCACAAAATAAATTTCTTGCATTCCTGTGTGGCTTCATGCCATGCATTTTTGCTGTCATTCCCCAACGTAATTTGCCCTTAACATATTCCCGTCAAATTGATCTATGAATGGGAGTGCTCCGGCACTTTGTCATGCTCAGCGAGATTGCCAGTGTTTGGACTGCCATTTTCGCCAATTCAAAACTTTTCATTCATCTCAAATTCTGCAGGTGCTGTCCTTAATGCCTTATACTCCAGTCTGAAATTCAGACTTCTGTGTTTAATTGTGAACTTCTCACATTCACCAAACCAACACAGTCTTGCAGTCTCTCATTGTTCTCAACAGCCACACCATTTTCAGTGGCTGTGATTCTGATGGGGATGAGTCAGAGTGTAGAAGAGAGATTGAGCAACTGTCCATATGGTGCCAGCACAACAACCTGGCCCTCAACACCACCAAAACCAAGGAACTGATTGTAGACTTTGGAAGGAGTAGGATGGGGACCCGCAGTCCTGTTTATATCAACGGGTCGATGGTTGAAAGGGACAAGAGCTTCAAATTCCTGGGCGTGCACATCTGTGAAGATCTTTACTGGTCCGAGAACACAGATGCAATTATTAATAAAGCTCATCAGCGCCTCTACTTCCTGAGAAGATTACGGAGAGTTGGTCTGTCAAGGAGGACTCTCCCTAACTTCTTCAGGTGCACAGTAAAGAGCTTGCTGACCAGTTGCATCATGGCTTGGTTCGGCAACTTGAGTGCCCTGGAGCGGAAAAGACTACAAAAAGTAGTAAACACTGCCCAGTCCATCATCGGCTCTGACCTTCCTTCCATCGAGGGAATCTATCACAATCGCTGCCTCAAAAAGGCTGGCAGCATCATCAAGGACCCACACCACCCTGGCCACACACTCATCTCCCTGCTACCTTCGGGTAGAAGGTACAGTTGCCTGAGGACTGCAACGACCCGGTTCAGGAATAGCTACTTCCCTACAGCCATCAGGCTATTAAACTTGGCTCGGCCAAAACTCTGAACATTAATACCCTTCCATCTGTTATTTGCACTTTATCAATTTATTCATTCATGTGTGTATTTACATATATAATTGTAGTGAAGTCAATGCCTACTATGTTCTGTTGTGCTATGCAAAGAAATAATTTAATTGTCCTGTCAGGGACACATGACAATAAACTCTTTTGACTTCGACTTGACTTTGACTTTGACTATACCACCGCATTGTCTTCACTCGTCTAAACTATTTGTGCTCAGTCAGCTCTTAATGTTAAACAAAGTCCCAGTACTTTGGGCAACACAGTGGTGCAGTGGTAGAGTTGCTGCTTTACAGCACCAGGGACCTGGGTTCGATCCTGGCTATGGGTGTTGTCCGTATGGAGTTTCTATGTTCTCCCTGTGTGTGGGTTTTCTCATGGTGCTCCAGTTTCCTCCCACATTCCAAAGATGTGCAGGTTTGTAGGTTAACTGGCTTCTGTACATTGTCTCTAGTGTGTAGCATAGAACTAGGGTATGGGAGATTGTTCATCAATGTGGACTCAGTGGGCGGAAAGGCCTGTTTCTACGCTGTAGCTCTAAACTAACCTAAATTAAACTATTGGGTGTACAGACCTATACATGTAGGAGCTTAAATAAAGAATACAGTTTATTCCTCACCTCTTCAAAGAATGCATCTTTCTAAAGGCATTATTGCAGGGAAGAGCAGTTATCCCAGGATCCCACTCACTCATCTCCCCGCTGCTTTCAGGTAGAAGGTACAGGAGCCTGAAATCTGCAACATCCAGGTTCAGGAATAGCCCCTTCCCCACAGCCATCAGGCTATTGAACTCAACTCAAACAAAACTCTGATCATTAATAGCCCATTGCACTTTATCTGTTTATTTATGTGTGTATATATACAGTATATTCATTGGTATATGGTCACATTGATCAGTTCTGTTCTGTATTTATTTATGCCTGTTTTTTTCTGTTGTGCTGAAGCAAAGCAAGAATTTAATTGTCCTATCTGGGACACATAATAATAAACTCTCTTGAATCTTGCATCTTGAATATGACTTTAAACGGGTGACGGCCATAAAATAGCCAATATTACAAATGATGTACATCTGCTATCAGCACGTGTGGAATCCAACCACACAAATGTAAACACCACTGATAAGGCATTTTATTGAGGGTAAGCAACAAACAAGCTTGGGGCCTTGAAGATTGCAAAGGGATAGGTGCAAAAGCAAGGAACGAGGCTATGGCTGGAGATGCTGTAGGTTCATATTCACATAGGACAGTGTATAGAATGGGGGTGGACCTGCTGCAGCAAACAATGGAGGACAGGCAACAGTGCAGGAAGCCCTGAGCTCTTGGCATTTATTGATTAATTATGGCAGAAAATGCAAAGATATAAAATTACTTCCAAACCGTCATTATATTCTGTTTGAGATTTGGAGTTTCAAGACATGCTACAATAATGCTTTGCCGCATTAAACTGTGGCTTTGCTGATGGTTGACACCTTTTTTGCTTGTGCAAGGGGAAAAGTATTCAGCAGTCATCTAATTCACATCACCAGTTAAATTGTAATTTCTATTCTTTTTGCGGCTTCCTCACTTGCATTGTCAGGGTGTACAATGTGGTGTTTCAAACATTCACGAGTTTGACGAGGAACCTATAGTGCCATGTGTGAGAGAGATGCTTCTGATTGATTTCCCGAATGTGAATAGCGGAGGAATAGCATTCACATTATTCACTTCACACTTTGTTTAAAACTTGCAGGGTTGTGCTGGTGAAGGGGAGAAAGGAGGCTGTTGAATGCCGCTAAACTAATGACACTGAGTTGTAAACAGGGCTCCTTGTTGAAAGGATAAGGGGGAATTCCTTTAGGACCGAAATGAGGAAAACATTCTTTACACAGAGAGTGGTGAGTCTCTGGAATTCTCTGCCACAGAAGGTAGTTGAGGCCAGTTCATTGGCTATATTTAAGAGGGCGTTAGATGTGGCACTTGTGGCTAAAGGGATCAGGGGGTATGGAGAGAAGGCAGGTACGGGATACTGAGTTGGATGATCAGCCATGATCACATTGAATGGCGGTGCAGGCTCGAAGGGCCGAATGGCCTACCCCTGCACCTATTTTCTATGTTTCTATGTTTCTATGTTTCTATGTTTCAATGGTTATTGGCACCTGGTTAAATTGAACGCAGGTTAGTATCTGCAAGGAAAAATTGGAGAACCTCGATGAGGTGTTTTGTTCAATATTGTGAGGACTTGCACAAGAGCTGGTGAAATAGATCAAACTAAGAAAAGGAATCTGTACATAACTAAAACTGATCTTGTTATCTTCTGGTTTGGCGGTCTTTCTATTTGCGCAAGAACGGTTCACGATAGCGCTACGATTTTTCGCCAGTTCACTCACCTCCTGTGCTGCGAGTGCGCCAAGTTTTGTTCCAATCAGTTGAATGTTGTAAAAGTTAGCGAGGTTTAAACTAGGTTTAAACTGAGACTTTAAACTAGAATGGTTGGGGCGAGGGATGCAAATAGCAAAAGCTAGTAGACAGAATGGGAGGCAGGAAGCAGAAAAGGGAAGCACTCGGACACAAGATGAGAAAGAAAAAAAAGGAAATAAACAGAGAATAAGAGATGGGGGGTTTCTTAAATGTGCATATTTTAATGCTAGGAGCATTGTAAGAAAGGTGGATGAGCTTAGAGTCTGGATAGACACCTGGAAGTATGATGTTGTGGCGATCAGTGAAACATGGTTGCAGGAGGGCTGTGATTGGAAACTAAATATTCCAGGATTTCGTTGCTTCAGGTGTGATAGAATTGGAGGGGCAAGAGGTGGAGGTGTTGCATTGCTAGTCAGGGAAGATATTACAGCAGTGCTTTGGCAGGATAGATTGGAGGGCTCATCTAGGGAGGCTATTTGGGTGGAACTTAGAAGTGGGAAAGGTGTAGCAACACTTATAGGGGTATATTATAGACCGCCAAATGGGGAACGAGAATTGGAAGAGCAAATATGTAAAGAGATAGCAGATATTAGTAGTAAGCACAAGGTAGTGATTGTGGGAGATTTCAACTTTCCACACATAGACTGGGAAACACATTCTGTAAATGGGCTGGATGGTTTGGAGTTTGTAAAATGTGTGCAGGATAGTTTTTTGCAGCAATACATAGAGGTGCCTACTAGAGGAGGGGCAGTGCTGGACCTCCTGTTAGGAAATGAGACGGGACAGGTGGTGGAGGTATGCGTAGGGGAGCACTTCGGGTCCAGTGATCACAATACCATTAGTTTCAATATAATTATGGAGAAGGACAGAAGTGGGCCTAGGGTTGAGATTTTTGATTGGAGAAAGGCTAACTTTAATGAGATGCGAGATGATTTAAAAGGAGTGAACTGGGACATTTTGTTTTATGGGAAAGATGTAGAGGAGAAATGGAGGACATTTAAAGGGGAAATTTTAAGAGTACAAAATCTTTATGTTCCTGTTCGGTTGAAAGGAACCAGTAAAAATTGGAAAGAGCCCTGGTTTTCAAGGGAAATTGGACATCTTGTTCGGAAAAAGAGGGAGATCTACAATAATCATAGGCAGCATGAAGTAAATGATGTGCTTGAGGAATATAAGGAATGTAAAAAGAATCTAAAGAAAGAAATTAGAAAAGCTAAAAGAAGATACGAGGTTGCTTTGGCAAGTAAGGTGAAAGTAAATCCAAAGGGTTTCTACAGCTATGTTAATAGCAAAAGGATAACAAGGGATAAAATTGGTCCATTGGAGAGACCGAGTGGACAGCTATCTGCAGAGCCAAAAGAGATGGGGGAGATATTGAACAATTTCTTTTCTTCGGTATTCACCAAGGAGAAGGATATTGAATTATGTGAGGTAACGGAAACTAGTAGAGTAGCTATGGATACTATGAGTTTCAAAGTAAAAGAAGTACTGGCACTTTTGAAAAATATAAAAGTGGATAAGTCTCCAGGTCCTGACAGGATATTCCCTAGGACATTGAGGGAAGTTAGTGTAGAAATAGCCGGGGCTATGACAGAAATATTTCAAATGTCATTAGAAACTGGAATAGTCCCCGAGGATTGGCGTACTGCGCATGTTGTTCCATTGTTTAAAAAGGGTTCTAAAAGTAAACCTAGCAATTATAGACCGGTTAGTTTGACTTCAGTGGTGGGCAAATTAATGGAAAAGATACTTAGAGATAATATATATAAGTATCTGGATAAAGAGGGTCTAATTAGGAACAGTCAACATGGATTTATGCCTGGAAGGTCATGTTTGACTAATCTTCTTGAATTTTTTGAAGAGGTTACTAGGGAAATTGACGAGGGTAAAGCAGTGGATGTTGTCTATATGGACTTCAGTAAGGCCTTTGACAAGGTTCCTCATGGAAGGTTGGTTAAGAAGGTTCAACTGTTGAGTATAAATGCAGGAATAGCAAGATGGATTCAACAGTGGCTGAATGGGAGAAGCCAGAGGGTAATGGTGGATGGCTGTTTGTCGGGTTGGAGGCAGGTGACTAGTGGGGTGCCTCAGGGATCTGTGTTGGGTCCTTTGTTGTTTGTCATGTACATCAATGATCTGGATGAAGGGGTGGTAAATTGGATTAGTAAGTATGCAGATGATACCAAGATAGGGGGTGTTGTGGATAATGAAGAGGATTTCCAAAGTCTACAGAGTGATTTAGGCCAGTTGGAAAAATGGGCTGAAAGATGGCAGATGGAGTTTAATGCTGATAAATGTGAGGTGCTACACCTTGGCAGGACAAATCAAAATAGGACGTACATGGTAAACGGTAGGGAATTGAAGAATACAGTTGAACAGAGGGATCTGGGAATAACCGTGCATAGTTCCTTGAAGGTAGAATCTCATATAGATAGGGTGGTAAAGAAAGCTTTTGGTATGCTAGCCTTTATAAATCAGAGCATTGAGTATAGAAGCTGGGATGTAATGTTAAAATTGTACAAGACGTTGGTGAGACCAAATCTGGAGTATGGTGTACAATTTTGGTCGCCCAATTATAGGAAGGATGTCAACAAAATAGAGAGGGTACAGAGGAGATTTACTAGAATGTTGCCTGGGTTTCAACAGCTAAGTTACAGAGATAGGTTGAATAAGTTAGGTCTTTATTCTCTGGAGCGCAGAAGGTTAAGGGGTGACTTGATAGAGGTCTTTAAAATGATGAGAGGGATAGACAGAGTTAATGTGGACAAGCTTTTCCCTTTGAGAATAGGGAAGATTCAAACAAGAGGACATGACTTTAGAATTAAGGGACAGAGGTTTAGGGGTAACATGAGGGGGAACTTCTTTACTCAGAGAGTGGTAGCGGTGTGGAATGAGCTTCCAGTGGAAGTGGTGGCGGCAGGTTCGTTGGTATCATTTAAAAATAAATTGGATAGGCATATAGATGAGAAGGGTATGGAGGGTTATGGTATGAGTGCAGGCAGGTGGGACTAAGGGAAAAAAGTTGTTCGGCACGGACTTGAAGGACCGAGATGGCCTGTTTCCGTGCTGTAATTGTTATATGGTTAAAAATCTTATAAACCGCGCATGCACAGATGGATCTCTTCTCCTGCCAGTCAGCGCCGCGCAGATTAGTCTCTTCCCTTGTCACTTCCTGGGAAGGTCCTCCCCTTCTTGCGCCATCGCGTCTTTACTGGAGCTGAGGGTGGTTGGCGGTGATTTCCAACTGGACTTTCGGAAGGACCCAAAGCAGCCCAACCCCAAGCAGCAGCCCAGCCCCAAGCAGCAGCCCAGCGTCGGAGACCGGACCCAGAGTCAGAGACCCAGCCCAGCCCGGAGTCGGAGTTGTCGCCAAACGGAAAGCGGAGACTCTGATCCCGGCGGAGGAGAATGACCAGCGACCAGACTGATTCCTGGGATGTCAGGACTGTCTTATGAACAAAGACTGCATAGACTCGGTTTATACTCTCTAGAATTTAGGAGATTGAGAGGGGATCTTATAGAAACTTACAAGATTCTTAAGGGGTTGGACAGGCTAGATGTAGGAAGATTGTTCCCGATGTTGGGGATGTCCAGGACAAGGGCTCACAGCTTAAGGATAAGGGGGAAATCCTTTAGGACCGAGATGAGAAGGAATTTGTTCACACAGAGAGTGGTGGGTCTCTGGAACTCTCTGCCACAGAGGGTAGTTGAGGCCAGTTCATTGGCTATATTTAAGAGGGAGTTAGATGTGGCCCTTGTGGCTAAGGGGATCAGAGGGTATGGAGAGAAGGCAGGTACGGGATACTGAGTTAGATGATCAGCCATGATCATATTGAATGGCGGTGCAGGCTCGAAGGGCCGAATGGCCTACTCCTGCACCTAATTTCTATGTTTCTATGTTTCTATGACCAGCGCCCGCTGTGAATCCCCATCGCACCGCCAATTCCAGCCACTACCCCTCTGGTCCCCCTCGCTGGCTCCTCCCCCCTCCCCCCTCCCCTGTGATTCCCCGTTCTCCCCCATGGCTCTTCCCCGTCTTTTCTCCGAGATCACTCCCACCCTGACACACACACACACACACACCCCGCCCACACACACACACACACACACACACACCCCTTTGTTCACACCCCCCCCCACACCCACACCCCCCACACACACCCCCACACACACACAACTCCCCCACACACACACACACCACGCCGCCCACACACCACCCCCGCCCACACCCACCTGCCCCTTTAACCCCCCTCCCCCACAACCCCCCTCACCCACAACACCCACCCCAGCCCCACAAACCCCCCACCCCCACAATCCCCCTCCGCCTCCACACACCCCTCACCCCCACAACCCCTCCGCCCACACAAACCCCTCCTCCCAGACAAACCCCTCCACACACACATACCCCCCCTCCCACACACGCACCCTCCCCCGCACCCTCCCCCGCACCCCCCCACATCCCTCCTCTCCCCCTCCCACACCCCTCCCAGCCTCAAACGCACCTCCCCACTGCCCCCCCGCCACACCCCCCCCCCCTTCTCCACATCACCCCCACCCCCCACACCCCCTACACACCCGCCCCCGCACACCCTCTCCCCTACACCTCCCCGTCCACACACACCCCTCCTCTCCCCTCACCCCAACCCCCCCCCCCCCCCCACCACACACCCCACTTCACTCCCCTCCCACACATGAAGAGGAGGGGGAGGAAGTGTTTGGGGAGGAGGGGAAATGAGCTGTATCTGCGCAGGTGGGGGCTCTATGGGTGAGTGGTGGAATATTGCTTTGGCGAATGGGTTGCGTTGGGGGACCAAGCCTCCCGTGTGACTGGGACCCAATGGGTCCCACTTAGTCTAGTCTGACAATAAAAATGAGGCATGATCGTAGAAATTAGTAAAATTTAGTCAATAAATGGGAAAGATTTCTTAACAGTGCACAAGCCAATGAAGATAACTCATTGATTGAGAAGTGATATTGCACGCCTCAATAATTTGGAATACTTTCAAATACCAAATACAAATTTTGAATGCTTATTAGATTTGTGGGCAAGGGATGCAGAATGGATAATATCTATTTTGATTTCTAAACATCTTTAATAAAGTTTCAACTAGGAAGCTTTTAAAAGAGAATTGATTAAAGCTAGATTGATTGAAAATTGGCATGATACTATAATATAAATCCAAAGATCATGGAACAGAGATAAATCATTGTAGACTGGGATTTCATATCATTAAAATTATGAGTAAATTAGATGGAAGAATTACATGCAATGATAAAGTGTACTATTTAATGGCAGCTTTATGCTATTAAAAAAAATAGTCTATTAATAGTAGTCAATACTAGACAACTATATAGAAAATTGCTATGCATTTGCTTGGAAAATATTTATCTGCAAGAATTAGAGTCAAAGCATCATAGAGCCATACAGCAAGGAAAGAGGCCCTTCGGCCCAACATGCATGTGCTGATCAAATTGTCTAAGGGAGCTATTCTGGCCTGCCTGTACCTGGTCCGTTTATATCCAAACCATTCCTATCCATGTACTGGTCCATTTGATTTTAAGTTATATTGATGAGACCGTGTTTGGAGTATTATGTTTAGTACTGGTCATCCTGCTGCAGAAAGGGTGTCATTAAACTGGAAAGAATGCAGAGAAGATTTACAAATATGTTGCCAGGAACTAAGGCCCTAAGCTATAGTGGCATGATGGGCAGGTTAGGACTTTAATTCTTGGTGCACGGGTGGCTGAGGAGTGATCATATAGAGGTGCATACAATCATGAGAGGAATAGATAAGGGGGGATGAACAGAGTCCTTTACCCAGTGCAGAGGAATGAAGAACTGGAAGAAATAGGTTTATGGTGAGAGGGGAAAGATTTTATAGTGACCTGAGGGGCAAGATTTATTTCATTCAGAAGGCGGTGGGTGTGAATTGGCCTACCAGAGAAGTTAAGTGAGGCAGGTTCTAAAACAGCATTTAAATTACACTTGGACAGGTACATTAAAAGGAAAGGTTCTGAGGGATATGGGCGAAACATGGACAAAAGGGATTGGCTTGGTTAACAAGACCAAGCTGGGCCAAAGGGCCTTTTCTCTTAATGCCCTAATTGCACCTGATTCTGTCACTTTCTCCAGCAACTTCATATATTGGTGTACAACTTGTACACCACATATTTCCATCTGTGTATACAAGCTGATCCTCGGATCACATTTAAACCCTTTCCCTCTCACTTTGAACCTATTAATTCTGGTTTAAGAATCTCCTACCCTGGGCAAGAGACAGTGGCTATTCTTCTTATCTAAGACACTAATGAATGTATTAACCTCTGTAAGGCCATCCATCTGCCCCCAATGTTACAGGGAAAACATATCTAGTCTATCTAGCCTCTTCCTTAGCCACAAACAAATCTTTCAGACCCACAAATATCTATGTAAATCCTATTTTGCAGCATTTCCAGTTTAATGATATTCTTCCTGTAATAGAGCGACAAGGACTCTGCGCAGTATTCCAAATGTGGCCTTGTCAACCCTTGTACAGGTGTAACATGATGTTCCAATTCCTGTACTCAGTACCCTGACCATGAAGGCAAGCATGCCGATTACCTTCTTCACTACCATCTCTATCTGTGTTATCACAGGTTCATGGAACTATGTACCGGCAGCCCTTGTTCTCTTTCTCATCCCTTAAAGAACTATCGTTTACTGGGTAAGCCGTGTACTGGTTTGTCTAAGTAAAATGCACCACATCACATTTTGTCAGAATTAAACTTCATTAAATGCCATTCCTCAACCCATTGGAAGCCCACTGAATGTGCAGCCATTTTTCCATTTCCCCTTCCCCTCACTCATCTCCTTCCTCCTGTATTCCTTCCTCTGGTTTCAGATGTTGTGCCTCTACTTATGAGGCACATAAGTATGTTGAGATGTTGTGCCCTTAATCCTTATATCATATAACCATATAACAATTACAGCACGGAAATAGGCCATCTCGGCCCTTCAAGTCCGTGCCGAACAACTTTTTTCCCTTAGTCCCACCTGCCTGCACTCATACCATAACCCTCTATACCCTTCTCATCCATATGCCTATCCAATTTATTTTTAAACGATACCAACGAACCTGCCGCCACCACTTCCACTGGAAGCTCATTCCACACCGCTACCACTCTCTGAGTAAAGAAGTTCCCCCTCATGTTACCCCTAAACGTCTGTCCCTTAATTCTAAAGTCATGTCCTCTTGTTTGAATCTTCCCTATTCTCAAAGGGAAAAGCTTGTCCACATCAACTCTGTCTATCCCTCTCATCATTTTAAAGACCTCTATCAAGTCCCCCCTTAACCTACTGCGCTCAAGAGAATAAAGACCCAACTTATTCAACCTATCTCTGTAACTTAGCTGTTGAAACCCAGGCAACATTCTAGTAAATCTCCTCTGTACCCTCTCTATTTTGTTGACATCCTTCCTATAATTGGGCGACCAAAATTGTACACCATGCTCCAGATTTGGTCTCACCAATGCCTTGTACAATTTTAACATTACATCCCAGCTTCTATACTCAATGCTCTGATTTATAAAGGCTAGCATACCAAAAGCTTTCTTTACCACCCTATCTATATGAGATTCCACCTTCAAGGAACTATGCTCGTTTATTCCCAGATCCCTCTGTTCAACTGTATTCTTCAATTCCCTACCATTCACCATGTACGTCCTATTTTGATTTGTCCTGCCAAGGTGTTGCACCTCACATTTATCAGCATTAAACTCCACCTGCCATCTTTCAGCCCATTTTTCCAACTGGCCTAAATCACCCTGTAGACTTTGGAAATCCTCTTCATTATCCACAACGCCCCCTATCTTGGTATCATCTGCATACTTACTAATCCAATTTACCACCCCTTCATCCAGATCATTGATGTACATGACAAACAACAAAGGACCCAACACAGATCCCTGAGGCACCCCACTAGTCACCTGCCTCCAACCCGACAAGCAGCCATCCACCATTACCCTCTGGCTTCTCCCATTCAGCCACTGTTAAATCCATCTTGCTATTCCTGCATTTATACCCAACAGTTGAATCTTCTTAACCAACCTTCCATGAGGAACCTTGTCAAAGGCCTTACTAAAGTCCATATAGACAACATCCACTGCTTTACCCTCGTCAATTTCCCTAGTAACCTCTTCAAAAAATTCAAGAAGATTAGTCAAACATGACCTTCCAGGCATAACTCCATGTTGACTGTTCCTAATTAGACCCTGTTTATCCAGATGCTTATATATATTATCTCTAAGTATCTTTTCCATTAATTTGCCCACCACTGAAGTCAAACTAACCGGTCTATAATTGCTAGGGTTACTCTTAGAACCCTTTTTAAACAATGGAACAACATGTGCAGTACGCCAATCCTCGGGGACTATTCCCGTTTCTAATGACATTTGAAATATTTCTGTCATAGCCCCGGCTATTTCTACACTAACTTCCCTTAATGTCCTAGGGAATATCCTGTCAGGACCTGGAGACTTATCCACTTTTATATTTTTCAAAAGTGTCAGTACTTCTTTTACTTTGAAACTCATAGTATCCATAGCTACTCTACTAGTTTCCGTTACCTCACATAATTCAATATCCTTCTCCTTGGTGAATACCGAAGAAAATAAGTTGTTCAATATCTCACACTTTTTGGCTTCTCATCTCTGGCCTTTGTCCAACCAGGGTGGCATGGTGGCACAGCAGTAGAGCTGTTGCCTTACAGCGCTTGCAGCTCTGGAGACCCGGGTTCGATCCTGACTATGGGTGCTGTCTATATGGAGTTTGTACGTTCTCCCCGTGACCTGCATGGGTTTTCTCCGAGATCTTTGGTTTCCTCCCACACTCCAAAGACATGCAGGTTTGTAGGTTAATTGGCTTGCTATTAATTAAATTGTCCCCAGTGCGTGTACGATAGTGTTAGTGTGCGGGGATCGCTGGTCGGCGTGGACTCGGTGGGTCGACGGGCCTGTTTCCGCGCTGTTTCTCAAAACAAAACTAAACTAATCTGCTAATCAAAAACTCCCCCCATCTGTATGCACCTGTCCCTATACATTCTACCTCACCTCCATGCTGGGAACTCAGCAGTCCTCCCAGGTGAGACAGAGGTACACGTGCACCTTCTCTAACCTCATCTACTGCATCCAGCGTTCCCGATGTTGCCTGATGTTTTGCTGAGCACTTTCCCACGGTCCACCAAGACCTTCTGAAGCTCCCAGTTGCCAACCATTTTAACTCCTCTTCCCATTCCCATACTGACCTTTCTGTCCTGGGCCGCCCCCATTGCCAGAGTGAGGCCCTCAACACATAGCACCTCATATTCCACTTGAGTAGCTTACGACTCAATGGTATAAACATTGAATCCTCCAATTTTAAGGAAACAAACCTCCCTCCCACCTCCCCATTCTTCTTCCCCCACAACTCCCCATTCTCTCCCCCCCCCCCCACTAGTCTGTGACCAACATGAGCTTGCATCTATTTCTCCCCATCCCATCCCTCTTGCTTCACAATTCACAACTCTTCAATCCTTCTGTCTTTTCAACACCTGCCTTTGTCCAACAATCTGCCGATCAAATATTGGCCTCACCTCTATCCACCTATTACCTGCCAGGCTTTTTCCTCTCTTCTACCTTTTTTCCACCCCCCCCCCCCCCCCCCCCCACTCCTCTCACCCCAAACAATGAGTGTAAAGAAGTGTTCTGTCTCGAACGGTCTTCAATTCATGTTCTCCGATGATGCTGCCTGACTCGCTGAGGCCTTTTTTGTAAACCAGCATCAGTTTGTGTCAAAATTGCTGTGAATCTTTTCAGGTCAGTTCAGTTCATTGTCACGGGTACCGAGGTACAGTGCAAAGCTTTTGTCACATGCTGATCAGTCAGTGGACAGGGTTCTGCACCTTCTTTAGCTTAATCACATATATTTCCTTGGTGCAGTGACCAGAAATGCACACAGTACTCTATGTACAGCCTAACCAATGATTTGTACAACTGTAAGTGACACCCTATCTCCTATACTCATTGTCTTGGCTGGTGAGATCATGAGCCTTCTGTCTACCAGTGTTTCTATTGGCAGCATATCATGCCAATAAAGAAGCTATTAAAATTATTAGCCTCAATTTTAATAGATTTTAAATGTCTCCGAGTCAGATGTGGTGAAGCCTTACAATTTTGTCCACATCAACTCAAGAATGGAAAGGGCTAATAAGATCATCTGGCCCTGGGAAGTGTGGGCATTCCATATGCACAGCTGATCGATCCTAGTTGAAATGATGCAGACCGATGTTGCTTTTTTTTCCATCACCGATGTACTGCCATTTACTCTGAGTGATGTATGGGAACAATATTCAAATTACCATCGGAGCATAACATGTGTGATATGGATTTTGTGGCCATTATATGAGCTGCTTGATTTCCCATTCCTTTCATTTCAATGAAATGGAAAATATGCTGTTTCTGTAAGAGTCACCTAATGTATACTTTTACACTCCAACGGTAAAATCAAATTGTTTTATTCACGTGCCATTCATTACATATTAGCACGTAAAGTAGATAATCTGTTAAAAACTACCTATTATTGTTTTTTCATGTAGCAACATATATACATGGTGTAGTACTATATAAAATTTAATGTGTGCGAATAGTTATTTTTCCCAACCAACAGGAGAGATGAGGGCTTACCTTGTGCCACTTTTGATCTTGTTGGATAGCATTTTGGTTTCTTTGTGTAAGGGCTGTATTTCTGGACATGCATGTCCAGACAGAACATAGACTCTGCATGTGAAGACGTAAAAGTCAGATGTGGTGACCTTCAAAATGTCTGCAGCAGAGCTGCAAGAAATTATGGACTAATTTGGTTGTCTTGCCAGGGCACAATTATTGTTATTGATAGACACAAAATGTTGGAGCAACTCAACGGGACAGGCAGCTTTTCCAGGAGAGAAGGAATGGGCAACGTTTTGGGTTGTGACCCTTCTTCAGACTGGCATAGGTTTATTATTGTCACGGTTAAAGTTATGCACTCTACCTGGTGGTTCTGCCCACTAACTACAATGCAACAAGAATCAGATCTACATGGCTGATTTATGTGATAGTTGTTCTAACCCCCTTTGACTTTGGAATCAGTCAGGATTTCCTATCCATTGAAATTGATGTCAAGGAGTATCCATAATGTCACAAAATCATTTACACATGCCGAGAACTGGATTGAATGAAAAAATGGAAGGACAAATATGGCGCAATTCTCAGTTATCATTGAGAGCCAGTAGTGGATAAATCCCCCTGGCCATACATACAACAAATAAGATTCACTTAACAGATTCTAAAGAGCACAAAAATGAGTAATTGAATCCCATGCATGAAATGTTATAGAGATCTCAATTCTGAGCCAAGGCATAAATTACAAGACCAGATTACATTACAATGATTAAGTATTGCATGCAGTTCTGGTCATCCAGATGTATGAAGGATGTGATTGCCAAAGCCGTACAGGTTTATGGGTTAATTGGCTTTGGTATGAATTGTAAATTGGCCCTAATGTGTAGGATATGCTAGCGTACGAGGATCACTGGTCGGCGCCAAAGGGCTGTATCTCTAAACAAAATTAAATTCCTCCTCATCTCCTTTCTAATCGAAAATTTTCAGCCACTGCCGGCAACATTCACTGACGTATCAGGTCACTGAAAAATTTGCTGTGTGACGTGGCGTGATGTGGCAGTGATGCGGCGTGATGACGTATGTCGCGTTGTGTCTTTTCAAGTGTTGCAACATTTTTTTGTCGTCGCTAGATTTTGAAATGTTCAAAATCTTTTGGCGACACTGATATGACGCCGGCAGTCGCCGAAAAAATTGCCAAGTGGGACAGGCCCTTTAGGGGTACAAGAAATATCATGCATATTTAAACGATATTTGGATGTGCAGCAGAAGGGGGCTATGGACCTAGTGCTGGAATGTGGGATAACGAAATGCTCTTTTTTTGTTAAATTGCAAACGACAGGGTCGACCAGTCTAGTTCATAAATTCATAAGTACTAGGATCAGAATTTTATTCCATTCAGCCCATCAAGTCTACTCCGCCATTCAATCATGGCTGATCTATCTTTGCCTCTCAAGCCCATTCTCCTGCCTTCGCCCCATAACCCCATAACCCCTGACACCCCTAGCCCAAGTCTGGAACAAGCCAAGTCTTCCTTCCACTTTTTGGATGCAACACCTGGAACTCGTGAGCAGCAGAGACTTCTCCAATGTTCCCACGAAATTACAATTGAGATCCTAGATGCTTAATGAATCCTGTCATGAAATCTGCCTACCACTGCTGACAAGAGAACCTCAGAGCCAGGCATAGAAAGAATCCTTGTCAGGTGACAGCAGCCTGAGCACGAACATCTTCCAGCCCCAAATGCTCTTTGATATATTTGGGCACTGTAGAGCCTCTAAAGCAGATTGATCTATTTATCTGCCATTCATTTTGGATTGTCTTGACTTCTCTTGTTACCAACATTTAACCTACATTCTTCCTTCTTAGTTGGTGATGTATATCATACTCATTAGCAAATCCACTGGTTTATGATTTTACATTCATCCGAGGTATAGCAGAACTAATATCAATTTAATAAATAATTGCAATCTTTCAATAGTAGCAACAGACTTCCCCAGAGGTACAGCCTTGTAACTTTGGATTGTAGGACGTTACTTCCACTGCTCAATTATTCATTGTAATTGTTTCCAGTGAACAATTATGCTGTGGAAAATGATTCAGATTCAGGTGGTTATTGTTAACTCCCCCACCCCTCCCCCACCCACTGAGGGCCAAGTGTGTTGCAGAGTCTGATGAGATTTTCATGATTTAGGCTAATTTATTTAGGTCCCTTTGCTGGTTAGGCTATATCCGATGATGGCCAATATGTCTTTTGAAATGTTTTTTTGATGTTGATTGAGGATCAGTTTGAACTTGCTTTGACTGTCCCTGGAATTGAATTCATTTTCTGGATTTACACATGAAGATGGCAACTTGAGCAATTGATTAGAGTGCTGACCCAGAGTTAGAAACAATACCCCAGTAAGAAATTATGTCATAAGACGGAAGGTTCATAGTGGATTGCAGGATAAAATTAGATTGAAATGAGTACTTCGGGTTAACACCTTTTGAGCTAGCTACAGTTTTGAAACACGGTCTTATCCGACCACAGAGCAAACTGTGATCTGTGGTTACCTGGAGAAAGACATATTTAAAGCATGCTTCTTTCAGTGGTCTGTGCTGTGGTTGCTGTCTTTCAGCCAAAGGTAAACATTTTAAACATTTTCAACCGCAGAAACACCTGAGGAAATTAAATGAATCAGATGGTTCTACGCTGTTAATTTTCATTGTTCAAACCTCATCATCATTGTTGAAAACATCAACGGGTGCTGTGCCTTACAATGTTATGTACAACAGTGATTGCAACTTCTACTGAAGTGTGGATGGCTATTGGCTCGCTAGGAGCTCATCCGCCCTTTGACACGTCTTGTTTTTGGCCCTGCTGGGGGTCCACAGCCTCCTCCTCACCTGGCAAAGCAGGTGGGGGTTTAGTCGCTGACTGTACGACCATGGAGCAGGTAACACGGGATTACATGATGCCCGAGGCGGGGGGAACTCCCCTCAACCTCCCCCCGACCTGACCTGTTCAAACCTGGTCCGATTTGAATAAAAGCTTCCTTTTAGAATCAGAGAAACCACAATATTAAAAAAGGTAATATAACCCATTGAAGCTGTAAAGATAACTAATTCAGTTGCCCTCAATTCCCTGTCTCTTCCAGCTATTAAATGTATAAGCAATTCAGATTTAAATTGTTGTGTCTCTGTCTCAAAGCTGCTTGCGGTAAGGTCTTTTTACATCCCCTTGTGAGAAAACATTTCTTTTAATCTCCTTTTGATTTTTTCATTGACTGCCATTAGTCCAGGAGGATCATTTCAATTTATAGCAAAATGTGATATGCAAGACACAACCCATTCATTGTTCAACTGCACAATTTTGTTTTATGTTGATTTCTGTAGAGTGGTTGTAGGGAATGCTTTTAGGAAGAGATGAGGAACAAATGTCGATAAGTTGCAAGCAAAAACATTCTCTTCAAGCTTTATAACCTTATAAGTTGCACAATTATAGCCTCGATGATAGATAGGAAAAGCTGGAGTAACTGCGGGTCAGGCAGCATCTCTGGAGAAAAGGAGCCTCTGAGATTCTCAGTCTGAAGAAGGGTCTCAATCTGAAACATCACCTATTCCTTTTCTCCAGAGATGCTGCCTGACCCGCTGAGTTATCTTTTTGTGCTTATCTTCGGTGTAAACCAGCATCTGTAGTTCCTTCCTACACATTTACTGCCTCCCTTATCTATTCAGATGAGGCTGTCCATGGCCTGCTGAGATAGGGACTCTGGTTGGTATGTGAGTTGGTGTCAGTAGCCAGAGAAGGAGAGAGACAATCCTGGTCCTCATGCAGTTTAGAGATTGAAAAAAAATCAACAGTTCAGTTATGGCGATAATGACATTGTCATGCATGCTTCCTGGAAACATGGCATTGACCGTCAAGAAAAATCTCTTGATGAGCCACAGCCATGAGCAAATTGAAAGCACATAAGTGTTTCCAGTAGATGGAAAGTTTGGGTTATTAATGGGAGCCATTATGGGGTAGCCATTATGTACATTATGGAAGAACCCAGTGCCCAAAATGCCACCTGCTCGTAACTGGTGAGGGTATGTGTGAATACAAAGCCTGGGTGACATCAGTCATGTTGCTTTGGACATCAGATTGCGAGACAACACGAATATAGTGTGGAGTCACTTGGAAAGACCCAGTGGCGAGGAAGATGAGTGTTAAGTGAGAGATCAGTGCCAACATGATCACATGGCTGAAGGTCTTTCCACAGCATTTCACATATTTCAATAACATTTGCCTTAGAAAGTTCGAAGCTGCAAATACATTTGTTTATCGGAGCATATGGTGACATGGAACATTCTTTGGGAGTCGAGTGCTTGCAGATCAGCACGGCTTTGCTTCCTGTCTCGAAGTCCCTGACTCACTCTGTGTGGCCAGTCGTTGCCATGACAACCCTTCCATTAATGATGTGGCGCCTGTCGTGTCACCACTGGGACATCAGTGTACTGAATATCTGAGCAGCTAAACACTGCAAAGGAACCCTCCATTAGATTAAGCGCCATCCTATGAACTTTGGAAGATGGTCAAACAGCCTGTCGGATCATCTGATATATATAAAATCATGAGAGGAATACATCGGGTAGATGCACAGAGTCTATTGCGCAGAGTAGGTGAATCGAGGACCAGAGGATATAGGTTTAAGGTGAAGGGGAAAAGATTTAATAGGAATCTGAGGGGTAACTTTTGCACACAAAGGGTGGTGGGTATATGGAACAAGCTGCCAGAGGAGGTAGTTGAGGCCAGTTCATTGGCTATATTTAAGAGGGAGTTAGATGTGGCCCTTGTACTGAGTATGATGATCAGCCATGATCATATTGAATGGCGGTGCAGGCTCGAAGGGCCGAATGGCCTACTCCTGCACCTATTTTCTATGTTTCTATGTTTCTATATAGGAGGTACATGAGGCAGGGACTATCCAAACATTTAAGAAACAGTTAGACAGGTACATGGATAGAACAGATTTGGAGGGATATGGACCTAATGTGGGCAGGAGGGACAAGTGTAGCTGGGACATGTTGACCTTTGTGGGCAAGTTGGGGCAAAGGGCCTGTATCCACACTGTATCACTCTCTGACTCTATGATTCTATATCAATGGAATATTCCTTTGAATGGACATACTGCAACAACATGGCTCATTGCATTCCTAATTATATCTAACTGGTCAACACAGATCACAGGTTGCAGCCAAATGCTTCAACTTATGTAAGAAAGGAAGGAAATGTCAATAGATAATGACATATTGGCCGGCGTGGGCGAGTTGGGCCAAAGGGCCTGTTTCCACACTGTATCACTCTATGACTCTTTGACTATCAATGACTGATGCCGGAAAAGTGTCAGATGCAATAAGATGAATTGCACATGGAAATGCCCAAGCTAATGCCCATTGGATGGATGCAATTTGACTAGAAAAACAATATACAATCTAACTTGGATTAAAAAATAAATGAAAATAAATAAAACCAGTGGAAATTTGAAACAAACAAAAGCAAAAATGCTGCCGATAATCAGCAAGTCAGGGAGCTTCTGTACCACGAGTTCTTCTTTCATGGTTATGCTGCTCAGATACCCATTCCATGGGTATCTTATTATTCTAACATCTTAGTTTCAGAAATGTTGTCAAGGCAATAACTGGTCACACAGGGTGAGTTCATCTCAGATATCAGCTCTGTTTCACTATCCACGGATGCGCCCTAACCTGGATTCAATTGCTTTTGTCAGGTGCTAATGGATGCAGTTTTAGTGCGATAGAACTAAACTACCTGGACCAGAGCTCCTGCTCTGTGGTAAGCGAACTGGTATCAAGTCAGGCTGAATAGAACACTGGCTTCCATTTTCTCAGGCAAGGCATTTTCTCCATTTTCCCATCAAGGTTCAGTGATCCTGTTGTAAGATACACATTTCAAGTGAGAGAGTCTCGGAACAGAGGGCACAGCCTCAGCATAAAAGGATGTACCTTTAGAAAGGAGGTGAGGAGGAATTTCTTTAGCCGCTGGGTGGTGAATCTGTGGAATTCATTGCCACAGATGGCAGAGGAGGCCCTGTCAATTGATATATTTAATGTGGAGATTGATAGGTTCTTGATTCGTAAGGGTGGCAAAGGTTACAGGGAGAAGACAGGAGAATGGGGTTGAGAGGGAAAAATCAACCAACCATAATCGAATGGTCAAGCATACTCGATCAGTCGAATCGCCTAATTCTGCTCCTATGTCTTATGAAGTTACAAACTTATGAGAGCTAGTTAATAAACAAAAGGGAATTGATAAATGTAGGTATTATATTCTTAAAAAATGCAATTTTAGAAGAGCAAAGTATATCAATAAAGCTAGAGGTATAGCAGATTAAACATTTACTGCAATGACTGAGCTCATTCATAAAGAATACAACTACACTTATCCATAATGAATGAAGAAAATAGAATGAAATTAAGACGACGTAGTGACATAGCTAGTGGGACTGGTGCCTCATCACAACTCTCTAGAGATTTGATTCATTCCTGACCTTGGAAGTTGTCTATCTAGTGTTTGCACGTCTTCCCCGTGTCTGCATGCATTTTCTCTGGGTTCCTGGTTCCTCCCACATCTCAAAGATCTGTGGGTTGGTAGGTCAATTAGAATTGCCCACATTGTGTGGTTGAGTGGTAAAATATGAGAGCAGTGGGAATGTGATGAAAATAAAATGGACCAGGATAGGACTAGTGTGAAATTGGATCTTTGATAGCTAGCACAGACTTGATCGATCAAAAGCCTGCTTCCATACTGTATCTCTCTTTGACACTCTATGAAATTGGCCCAACATTTGCTTTCTCTATTTCCTCTGTAAAAATGCAGGGCCTAGATTGTTGATGCCTAATCTTTTGTATTATACCGCTATTGATGTTTGACGTTGAACCTTGACCTCTTGTAAACCCCTGGACTGCCTGATTGTGGCTGTTTTATGCAAATGTCCATCTTTCAACTGTTTGCCTTTCTTTTTTTCTCTCTGTTCAAGATTCTTCCCCAAAAGGTAGACCACGTTTGTCTGTTTTCTCTGTAGTGAATCCCAATTATAATAGAAAAGTCCCAGATGTAATTGAAGAGCAATGCCATGGCCTACAATTTTATTACAATTCAAATTTAAAATATAATAATGACCACTGTAAATATAAAAATAGTAAGATTATCTGCGTGTATGCTGCTTAATCATTGAGTGATTCAGAAAATATAATGGGTAATATTCTCCTTGAGTAAGTGTGAAGTCGTGCTTTCAAATTATCTCAACAGTGTTTGTTTTTTTTACAATGGAATTATAACAGTAAAAGTGGCCAAAAGAAGAAGGCAACTCCATATCCTGAAAGGCAGGAAAATAAGGAACCTACCATTTTATGAATCTTACCCAACAAAGCAGCGCATACACACTTAGCTATGTTAATATGATGTTTCAGTTTAGGTTCATTATTGTCACATGTACCAAGGTGCAGTGAAAAGATTTAGATTGTGTGCTATCCAATAAAATCAGATAATACTACACATGAATACAATCAAGCCATACTCAGGCACAAAAGGTAACAGAAAGGTACAAAAGGGAAAGCAAAAACATCTTCAGTCTGAAGAAAGATTCTGAGTTTCTCCAGCATTTTTCGTCTACTTTAGAAAGATACAGAGTGTAGAATATAGAATTATAGAAATAGATTTGTTTGTGATTTTAGGAAATAGTTGGTGATTGATTAGATGATGTTGAACAGCCCTTTGGATTTGAACTTGCTGGAAAACAGCGGCAATTCAGGATGAAATCCTCCTCACCCACACCCAAAATGTTCATGTGGACCTGAAAATCCCAACCATGCTGGCTGAACTCTGCTGGGAGTTTTTTATTTCAGATCCAAAATATAACCATATAAACCATATAACAATTACAGCACGGAAACAGGCTTCTCGGCCCTTCCAGTCCGTGCCGACCATTTATTTTCCCCTAGTCCCATCTACCTGCACTCAGACTATACCCCTCCATTCCCTTCCCGTCCATATACCTATCCACTTAACGTTTAATAGTACCAACACCCAAGGCGTACTAAAGTAGACCCCTTGGGTGTCCAGCAGCATAGCACAAAGATGGATCTTATAGAAACACGTAAAATTCTTAAAGGATTGGACAGGCTAGATGCAGGAAAAATATTCCCCATGTTGGGGGAGTCCAGAACCGGGGGTCACAATTTAAGAATAAGGGATAGGCCATTTAGGACTGAGATGAGGAAAAACTTTTTCACCCAGAGAGTTGTAAATCTGTGGAATTCTCTGCCACAGAAGGCAGTGGAGGCCAATTCACTAGATGTTTTCAAGAGAGAGTTAGATTTTGCTCTTTGGGCTAATAGAATCAAGGGATACAGGGAAAAAGTAGGAACGGGGTACAGATTTTGGATGATCAGCCATGATCATATTGAAAGGCCGAATTGCCTACTCCTGCACCTATGTTCTATGTTTCACACAATAGTGATGCTGGGATTTTTTTTCACTGAATGTACAAGCGCAGCAAACCTGTTCATTTGAGTGAAGAAGAACACATCCAAAGGAATGAGCATCAATTTTTTTTTTTTAATTACTTAAGTTTGATTTAATGTTTTTATTAAGAGTGTGCTTAAGTGATATAATTTCTCAAATGTTTACTCCACATTCTTTGAAATTATCTAAGTCATTTGTGTTTGTTTTTGATAGTTTATAAACGTTTTATAAACGTACTTAGTATTTCACATTTGAAACTATTCAAGGTCTTTCACAGCTTTGACAGGGAGCAAGGCCAAATTGCTATAGGTCAAAGGTAGCATTGATGGCATTTCTCCAGTAGGCTGATTGGCCTGGTGAAGGAAGTTTACAGATGGATATGGGTCACTGCTGCCCAGTAGACTATGAACTTTCTACTGCGTTTTGAGCTCATCAAACACAGTTTTCCTCAGACAACCAAAGATGATACTGAATTACATCGTAGATTTATGCCTTCATTGATTTGCTCCTGAGACGTGGGAGGTAATCCACAATTTCCATGCCCCTCACTGTCAACAGTAGTATTGTGCAGTGGATGTATGTTGGTCAGATCCATTGTTTTCCAGAGATTAAATATGAGTAGACTAGGCATGGAGATGAAATACTGAAAACTGCCAAATATAAAGATAATGGTCCACAGTTCTCTTCATTGAGGTCAAAAGAAGCTCTGTAAAGATATTGATGCTACTTTGGAGAAAGGGTGACACGAGCATGACCAAGTTTGGGGGCAGGAATTATCTAATGATACATCCAGTCAACTAGCCATGAGTAAGTCACTCACAAGTATAGTCCAGTGCCCTTCATATTGTAGAGACACAAGGAACCACAGATGCAGGTCAATATAAAAAGACACAAAGTACTGGAGTAACTCAGCGGATCTGGCAGCATCTCCTGAGAACATGGATAGTTGATGTTCCCTGTCAGAAATCTTCTTCAGAGTGATAGGTGACATTTTGGGTCAGGACCTTACTTCAGACTCTGAAGAAGGGTCCTGACCCGAAATGTCACCCTTCCATGTTCTGCCTAACCCGCTGAGTTACTCCAGCACTTTGTGGCTTCATATGGTAACCTTGTCTTTTAGAATTCATCTTTGCATAGTGGTCCCCTTTTTTGACAAACGATTGGTGATATCTTTTCTCCTGTTTTCCACTGTTGTGGTGTGAACTAAAACTGAGATCAAAGCTGTTTGCTTTTGACAAGGTCAAGAATGCCGGCATTCATTATTGGCCCATGGAACATGCAAAAGGGCTTCGTTTGATGGATAAATATCCTGGTTAGTCAAATCCCCTAACAATACTTTCAGAATAAATTAAATTTGAATAAACATACTGCAGCATAATTTCAGGAAGTACTGATGTATTATGTTACACCACATTATTTCCAAAGGCTCTACTAAGATAAAAGTTTCAGCAATTAAGTATTAAGCACTATGAACAAATGTAATGAAATCTGAACCTCTTTGGCATCAAGAATGCTTAACAATGTTTTTACAATTAAAATAGGTTTGTGGATATTTTGCAGAATAATTATCTGCACATCAGTATTGAAATCAATGTGTCATTGGAGATTCCAGCTGTGTACTGCTTAAAAATGAATTTCTGTTGTATGATTTCGAATCCCATTAGACAGAGCTAGCTGAGAGGTCAGTGACCTTTACTTTGCCCTCTGACTTTCCCAATCATTAATCATAGCCTGCCAAATGGCAATGATTTGTCACAGAAGCCTCAGAGTGTTAAATGTAGCTGGAATGGATAGTCCACTGTCAATAAGTCTTTGTTATTAAATCATCTTTTTTGCAAGTGGAGTAAAACTGACCACTTTTCATTTTAAGCCAATTCTCCAAAGTGTTGTGGCTTAATCTCTCTAATGTTATGAAGGCCAGAGTTTGTGAGGAGGAGTTGTGGGTGGAAGTAGGTGGGGGATACAGAGGCAGTGCTGCAGAAGTACAGAGAGAATAGCATGTGATTAATAGGATTCTACAGGCTATTAGTATAAATTGATTATAGTTTCCATCAAGATCAGCATTCTCCTTTGAATTAAACTGGTTTTGTTTCCTTATAATTAACCAAAACACAAGCACAGTAAAGCATTTTAGAGCGACTTCAAAGACAAAAACCTTTGGCATGTTTCAGTCATCGCTCAATTGAAAGTCCCTTAAAAAATGTCTTTGCAATTCGATCCTTTGTTTCTGTGAGGAGATATATAGTGTTCACACACTTACAGATGAGCAACATTTTCAACTAATGTTTCATCTGTCGATGTTAATTAAATTTTGATTGCTTTTCAGAAAGTGCTTCCGATAAATAATTAAATATTACTTTTTAAAGCAAAATCAAATTCCTTCCATCTTTTAATTTTTTTTTAATTTGGCAGGCTAGCCCTCTGTTTTCAAGTTTATAGATAAGGAATTCAAAGTTAAGCATTTAATGTAGTAGTACCTTGCCTGGACAGCCATATTGGAACATCATTAAGCTCGCAAAAACTACTGAAGTGTGAACTTTAAAATCTGGTTTCAATTCTTTTGGCTGTTTTTATTAAATGCGCCACGGGAGTAGATCAAACAGTTAAGTGTTGGGAGACAATTCCCTATGATGGCACCAGCCTCCCCTCTCCCCTTTCACCCCCTTTCCCATACTGGTGGTTCCATAATATCCTGCTGCCGGTGACCATTCATCTGGTGAAGACTTTACCACACACATTGCCCCACTAGTGTCATAGATCATACAGCATGGTAACAGTCCATTTGACCCAACTTGTCCATGCTGACGAGTGGATATCCCTAAATAGACACAAAATGCTGGAGTAACTCAGCGGGACAGGCAGCATCTCAGGAGAGAAGGAATGGTTGACGTTTCACGTCGAGACCCTTCTTCATCCTCCCTGCCCCCTATTAAGTATAAGGGGGAAGCCTTTTAGGACCGAGATGAGAAAATAATTTTTCACACAGAGAGTGGTGAGTCTGTGGAATTCTCTGCCACAGAAGGTAGTTGAGGCCAGTTCATTGGCTATATTTAAGAGGGAGTTCGATGTGGCCCTTGTGGCTAAAGGGATCAGGGGGTATGGAGAGAAGGCAGGTACAGGATACTGAGTTGGAGGATCAGCCATGATCATATTGAATGGCGGTGCAGGCTCGAAGGGCCGAATGGCCTACTCCTGCAGCTATCATCTATGTTTCTATGTTTCTATGTTTCCTTATTAACCCCATCTTCCACCACTTCTATACCTAGATGATTCATGTGCCCATCTCGGCACTTTTTAAATCCCTCTATCAGCCATAAACCCTCTATATCTCAACCCACATCCTAAATGTATGCCATCTAGTTTTATATCTTACTGATATGTGGGAAGACTCCCTGCATTCTTCTCTATCCATACCCTTCATAATCTTATATATGTCAATCATATCACCACGTAAATCCCACTCCAGAGAGAACAGCCTGAGTGTTTCCATAACGGAACCACCACATCCCAGACACCATCCAGGTGAATCTCCTCTACGCTCACATCATTCCTTATCCATGATGTCCAGAACAGCACACAGCTGAAGTCTGACTAAGGTTTTATAAAGTTAGATTATAATCTTCCTACTTCTGTATTTGATACCCCAACTGATGAAAGACAATATTCTATATACCTTCCCCACCACATTATCTACATATTTTGTCATCTTCAAGAATCTGTGGACTTCTATTCCAAGGTACTGTTCCTCAATGCTCTCTAAGACCCTACCATTCATGGTGTATTTTCCAGTCACATTTGTGTCCAAACATGCATAACCATATAATTTGTCTGGATTCAACTTAATCTGCCACTTTTCAGGCCATTTCCCCTGCAGATTGAGATCTCTCCACAGCCTATGACTGTCTTCCATGCTATCAATTATTCACACATATTAAAAACAACACACGTCCCAGCAATGATCCTTTTCTGCACCACTGGTCTCAAGCAACCAATGGCAACAACAATCCTCTACCATCAGCCTCTGTCCCACATTGCCAAGATTATTATGGATTCAGTTTGCCAACATGGCTGAATCCCATGGGCCCTAACCTTTTGAACCAGTCTCCCATGTGAAACCATGTCAAAGGGCTTGATAAAGTCCTTGGAGCCATAGAGTCTTACAACCAGGAAGCAGGCCCAACTTGCCTATACCAGCCAACGTGACCCATCTACACCAGTCCCACCTGCCAACATTTGGCCCGTATCCCTCTAAAACTGCCCAATTCATTTACCTCTCAGAGTGTTTCTTAAAAGTTGTGTTAGTTAAAACAGTCCTTGTAAATGATTAGTAAGTTTGCAGATGACACGGAAGTGGGTGGTATCATAGATAGTGAAGATGGTTAGTCAGAATTACAGCAGGATCATGATCAGTTGGGAAGTTGGCTGAGGAGTGCTTAATGGACTTTAATGCAGATAAGTGAGGTGTTGCATTTTGTGAAGTCAAACTAGGGCAGGAACTTTGCAGTGAATGTTGTGGAGCAGAGAGATCTAGGAATACAGCTACATAGCTCCCTGAAAGTGGCATCACAGGTGGATAGGTTGGTCAAGAAGGCTTTGAGTACATTGGCCTTCATCAGACAGGGTACTGAGCAGACAATGTAATAAAAAAGGAACTGCAGATGCTGGTTTAGACACAAAAAATAGGAGTAACTTACTGGGTCAGGCAACATCTCTGGAGAAAATAGATAGGTGACGTTTTGGGTCGGGACTGAAAAAGGGTCTTAACCCAAAACATCACCTTTCCATTTTCTTCAGAGATGCCGCCCAACCCAATGAGTTACTCCAGCATTTTGTGTCTTCATTTTTAAAACTGAGTATATCAGTTGAGATCGACACTAAAAGATGGAGTGACTCAGCACGTCAGATAACATCTCTGGAGTAAAGGAATAGGTGACGTTTTTGGTCGAGAAGGATGAAATTATAATGAATGCAGCGAAGATTTATGGGGATGTTGCCTGGAGTCGAGGGCCTGAATTTAATTTTTACAGCACGAAAGATTGATGGGTGATCTTATAAAGGTGTATAAATTCACGAGGGGAATGGTTAGGGTGAATGCATAGGTCTTTTATAAAGTTGTGGAATCAACAGCCAGGGGACATACTGTAGGGATAAGTTGAGAGGGAATGATTTAATAGCAATCTGTGGGACAACATTTTCACACAGGGAGTGTTGGGTATATGGAACGAGCTGCTAGAGGAACTAGTTGAGGCTAGTAAATAACATTTAGAAGATATTTAGACAAGTATATGGATAGGAAAGGTTCAGAGGGATATGGTCCAAATGCAAGCAGGTGGGACTAGCATGCAAGGGGCATCATAAATGACATGGACTAGTTGGGCAACCTGTGCTGTATCTGTGCTATATGACTCAATGACTCAACGACTCAATAGATTTAGTGCCCTGCTCACATCAATACACTTCACTTTCACTACACCTCCCATGGCATGTGTAGTGAAAGGAGGCTAATCCCTTAAAAGAGAAAGAAAAGATGTATACATTTAAAGAATGATTTTCACAACTGCGAGATATCCCAATGTGTTTTAAAACAGGGACAGTAAAGAAGATTAGATCCTTGTCATTTGCAAACTTGGAGCTCTTAATATGCAATGAATAGATATTGTGTCCCACTGTTAGCTCACAGAGGGCAGATGTTACGAAAACATAAGATGGAGCCTCAAAATTTAATGTTTAGGTTACACGTAAATCCTCGGTGAAGGTAGCTTGTGTGGCTAGTCTTTGAAGAAGTAACCAAGAAGTCTGATGAGAACAGGGTCGATAACATAATCCATATATTTTGATAAGTTTCTGTGTGGTAGGCTGCTCCGGAAGTTGTGATTAGCTAGCTACATAGATACAAAAGTAACTTTATGGAAGTAATAAGAGGGTGATGGTAAAATGTTGTTTTTATGGGCTAGTCACCTGTGCCTCAGGGATCAATGCTGGGCTCATTAATATTGTCATCTATATCAGCAATTGAATGTACAAGGCATGATTAGTAAATTTGCTGATGACACTAGAATAGGTGGCATCGTAGACAGTGAAGATGGTCATCAAGAGTTATAGTGGGATCTTGAACAGCTGGGCAGGTAAGCTGAGGAGTGGCTAACGGAGTTTAATGGAAATAAGTGTGAGATGCTGCATTTAGGGGCGTCAAACCAGGGAAGAATCTTCACAATGAATGGAAGGACTGTAGAGAGTGTTATACAGCAGAGGGTTCTTGGGAAACACGTACATAGTTCCCTGAAAGTGGCATCTCAAGTAGATAGCGTGGTGAAGAAGGGCTTCATCAGTCCGGGAATTGAATGTCGAAGTTGGCTATTGTATTTAAGTTATGGAAGGCATTAGTGAGAATGCACATGAAGTATTGTGTTCAGTTTTGGTCACCCTGCTATAGGAATGATGCCATTAAGCTGGAAAGAGTGCAGAAAGGATTTTTGACAAAGGATAATTATGAGGCCCTGAGCTAAAGGGAAAGGATGTGCAAGCAAGGACTTTATTCCTTAGAAGGCAGGAAGCTGAGAGATGATTTTATAAAATGAGGCTGTATAAAATCATGAGGAGAATTGATAGAAGGATTTTACCCAGGGTAGGAATTCAAGAACCAGAGGACATAGCTTCAAGGTGCGAGGAAAAAGATTTAATAGGGACCCAAGGGACAACATTTTCAAAGTGGGTGGTGAATATATGGCACAGTTTGCCAGAGGAAATAGTTAAGGAAGATATAATAATATTTAAAAGATATTTGTACAGGTACATGGAAAGAAATGGTTGAGGGGGATATGGGGCAAATGCAGTCAAATGGAATTATCTTAGATAGGGTATTTTGGTCAGCATGGATAAGTTGGGCCTCAGGGTCTGTTTCCATGCTGCATGAGTATGAGACTGATTTTACTTAGAAGGTGGATCTCTGTTGAGGACCTAAATGTTTGCTTCTCATCATTGTGGTAATGCACTTGGGGCCGATGGACAATGCATTAATGCATTATGGTCCTAATAGCTAATTAAAGGGGGGGCTTATGGACCATGCTCTTTTATTCCTAACACAGAAATCATACTCACTGTTCTGCCTTCTGTCTGGATTCACTGACAGACCCAGTCCTACATTTAGCTGCTGCATTCAGCAGTTAGAATGGGGGGGGGGGGGTCAAAGTTCAAATAATGTCAACAGACCACAACCATTTCCAGCTCCTTAAATGTTAACAAAATGATAATCACTCCATATGGCCAGTGCTTTTTTAGATATCTGCTAACATTTGTCTTCATCTTTATTAAAATTAGGATGGTCCCAGAAGCTTCTGCAGAAGCTTTTACATTCATCCAATTAGATGGAGTATTAAGTTCGGAGCATCTGCCTCCCGCTGGGTCCAAACAGGTCCCTGGATTTTGACCTTACAGGCCTTCAATGTTATTGCATTGACTTAATTACGGTTGGTTGTCAGGTTGGGGGTGAGTTTATGGATGGGGCAGCATACACTACATAATAGATGCTTCACCTAATTGGGGGAAAAGACAGAAAAGAGATTGAAGGTTCGTTATTCATGGACAAGTTGTTGAGTATAGTTTAGTTCAGTTTAGAGATACAGAGCAGATCAGGACATTCAGCCCACCGAGTCTGCGCTGACCTGCGATCCCGTACACTGGCACTATCCTACACACTAGGGACAATTTACAATTTTTACTGAAGTCAACCAACAAACCTGAACATCTTTGGAGTGTGGGAGCACCCGGAGAAAACCCACACGGTCACGGGGAGAATGTACAAACTCCGTACAGACAGCACACGTAGTCAGGATCGAACCCAGGTCTCTGGCGCTGTAAGGCAGCAACTCAACCGCTGCGGCACTGTGCAGCCCATTATGATCTAAAATATTCTGCCAGAATAAATAGTAAATGTGGAATTAACAGCTGTTTTCAAATGGAATTAGATAATTAGTCAAAGAAAAAGAATTGCAGGATAGTGGAGGGGAAAGTAGGAGGATGGGCAAATTGACGCGCAATTCAAAGGTATTACATCTATTCATTGTAAAGAGTCAATTGTCACAGGACTTCAATGAATAGAGGAGGTGAATTCCAAATCGTACATTTTACAATGGTTCATGAAAGCAGCTCTTCAAGACGGCAACAATTTTAAAAAAAATATTTGCTCAAAGGATATAGAAGAAAAGACAAGGCCAGCATTTATTATTATACATTCCTGATCTAATTGACTGATTTGGGAAAGCTTTTCAGGCAGAAAGGGAAACTTTGGAGAGCGTGACTACGGTGGCATGATACTTGGAATGATTTTCTTATTCAGCCAGTGCCATTAATGTTATTTTGTCTTTTTATGTGGAAAATAAAATTTTATGATGCTAATTCCTAAATTTAGGGTTTTACCTATAAAGAGAAGTTGAACAAACTTGGATTAGCCTTGCGGAGTTGGATGATCAGCCATGATCATATTGAATGGCGGTGCAGGCTCGAAGGGCTGAATGGCCTACTCCTGCACCTATTTTCTATGTTTCTATGTTCTATGCTTCTATGATATGCATCATGTTTATTCAGAATAAATTAGTTGAATCTAGCATGGGCATTGTTGACCGAAGGGCTTGTGCCCGTGATGTATTGTTCCATAAAACAAAGACACTGTGTTGGCATAACTCAAAGGACCGGGCAGATCTCGACACAAGACATCACCTATTCCTTTTCTCCAGAGATGCTGCCTGACCCGCTGAGTTACTCCATCTTTTTGTGTCTATCGCTGGAGAACATGGATAGGTGACATTTTGGGTCACTACCCATCTTCAGACTGATTGTGGTGGGGGTGGTGGGCTGGAAGAGAGATGGGGGGCAAGACAATGCCGGGCAAGTGAGAGGTGGATACTGGCAAGGTTTTTTTGATAGACAGATAGTTGGACAATCACTCCCACTTCCCAACTTTTTCCCCCCCATTTCTTCTGTTTGACCCACCTAGATTTGTATGCCTATTACCCTCTTCCTACTCCTCACCTCTCCTCCTCTGACTTTATCCCCCCCCACCACAATCATTGAGGAAGTGTCCCGACCCAAAACATTACCTAGCCTTTGGGGGGTTACACAAAAAGCTGGAGAAACTCAGCGGGTGCAGCAGCATCTAAGGAGCGAAGGAGGTAGGTGATGTTTCGGGTCGAGACCCTTCTTCAGCTACCTAGCCTTTGTTCTCCAGAGATTCTGCCTGACCTGCTGAGTTACTCTAGCATTTTGTGTATTTTTCTGCAAACCAACATCTGTAGTTCCTTCTGTCTCCACTGTACAGTTCTGTTCTATATTCTAATTCAGAGTAATTTGTATTGCCTGGTCTGGAGTCACACTTAGGCTATACTTTGTATGTTATTTGTTTCTTGAAAAACATAAGAGATCCAAATGGCTTTTTCCAACAATTGGGTTGCTTTGGGGTCATCAATCGTGATACAGATCTTTAGTCCAAGTTTATTTAACCATTTAGCTGGTTTGACAGGATTTTGAAAGTAAATAATTGCAGATTAGAGATCTGAAATAAGAGAAAATAGTCAGCAGGCCAAGAAGTACCAGTTTCAAATTTGAACACAATTTAATGGATGAATCATTCAGAGTGCTGGATGCAAGCTCAGTGATAAATGCAGTTAAACTTTAGTGAACAACTTCAACGGGGTTATAAATAATTTTACAAATTAAACAAACATTTATTTAATTTTGGGGGATATAATAATACCCGCTTTTTAAAGTAACACATCATATCAGATATTCAGATGCACTGTACTATGTCCCAGAACCTTTTCAAAGAGCATTTTAGGAATGTCCATTCCACCAATATATCCCATAAATGTAAGGCAAAAAACTTCTTGCATGAGTAATGGAAAAGGAAATCTTTATAAGCACAGTCAAAGCTGACTCAGTTTTGGAGTTGAAAGTCAGAAAAGCAATTGTGCAGTTGCAGCCACTTGCATTGAGCACAATAACAGAAGAATCTGCGGAAGTTGTTGGGGGAGCACAGTCATTTAATTTTAAATCCAGTGCCCGCTCCACCTCCACATCTCCTGCAGCACACACGCACACATGCACACAAACACACGCACACACACACACACACACGCACGCATGCACGTGGATGTGCACACATACATGCACATGTAAACATATAAACTGATGGAGGTTTACCTTTCTTCTGTTGCCCAATGACGGTCAGTCTTGACCCTGTTCCCTCCAGATGTAAATCCGCAACATAAACAAGCAGTAATCTAACACTAATTGGTTCGCCTGCCCTCTGTAGCTCGATGAATTGATAGTGAGAGTGATGGAAATTTCTCCCCAGTTGCATTAGTGAATAATCTTTGGAGTTTTTAGATCAAAACAAGGGGAAATAACACCCAGGAATGTTGAATTATGTTACTGATACAAAAAGGCTTCTCAATAGCCCACATTGAAAATGCAGGAAATGGAGGAATATGGATTATGCAGGCAGAGGAGATTATTTTAAATTAGCATCATGTTCGGCACAGACATTATGTGCCGAAGGACCTGTTCATGTGCTGTAATATTCAATGTTCTAAGTTCTATGTATAGGCAGCAAAGAGCTGCACACAAGAAAATTTGGTGGCTCTGCCCCTGGATTATCATAATCATAATCATAATCATAATTTATTAGCCAAGTACGTTTTGAAACTTACGAGGGATTATGGTTATCGAAATAACTAAAAGTCTCATCTTGACCACTTTCTGTCTGCGCTGTATATTGATTTTAGAAAAAACGCTACCCTATATCGCTATGATTTTTGGCCATCTTACAGTCCTCCTCCGCTGAGGCAGCCCCTAAGAATTTTCAGATCGATGAAAAAAATTGTTTATGACTGTTTAAAAAATCTTGAGATCAACTGATTGGTCCTCTCGCCTGTCAATCACCATGATCAAGGTAACGCCCCTTCTGGGAGGGGGTGACAGGTATATAAAATCCTGGATGCCTGGACGTGAGTCAGGCACTGTGGAAGATCATGAGGGAGAGGCTACAACTGTGATTCTAAGTCTGCAATGTACTTGCAATAAATGATTTGTAGCCCTTAATGAAAATGAAATGAGTTGTTTGGCCTGCCCTGTGCTTGAAACTGCAATGGAAAGGGAAATGAAATGGAAATGCAATTAGCTGTTTGGCCTGCCCTGTGCTTGAAACTGCAGTGCAAATGGAAATGAAATGAAAATGCAATGAACTGTTTGGCCTGCCCTGGGCTTGATACTGCAGTGGAAATGGAAATGAAATGAAAATGCAATGAGCTGTTTGGCCTGCCCTGGGCTTGAAACGGCAGTGGAAATGGAAATTGAATCAAAATGCAATGAGCTGTTTGGCCTGCACTGGGCTTGAAACTGCAGTGGAAATGGAAATGAAATGAAAATGTAATTTGCTGTTTGGCCTGCTCTGGGCTTGAAACTGCAGTGGAAATGGTAATGAAATTAAAATGCAATGAGCTGTTCGGCCTGCTCTGTGCTTGAAACTGCAGTGGAAATTGATATGAAATGAAAATGCAATGAGCTGTTTGGCCTGCCCTGTGCTTGAAACTGCAGTGGAAATGGAAATTAAATGAAAATGCAATGAGCTGTTCGGCCTGCTCTGTGCTTGAAACTGCAGTGGAAATTGATATGAAATGAAAATGCAATGAGCTGTTTGGCCTGCCCTGTGCTTGAAACTGCAGTGGAAATGGAAATTAAATGAAAATGCAATGAGCTGTTTGGCCTGCCCTGTGCTTGAAACTGCAGTGAAAATGGAAATGAAATGAAAATGCAATGAGCTGTTTGGCCTGCCCTGTGCTTGAAACTGCAGTGGAAATGGAAATGAAATGAAAATACAATGAGCAATTTGGCCTGCCCTGTGCTTGAAATTGCAGTGGAAATGGAAATGAGATGAAAATGCAATGAGCTGATTGGCCTGCCCTGTGCTTGAAACTGCAGTGGAAATTGAAATTAAATGAAAGTACAATGAGGTTTTTGGCCTGCCTTGTGCTTGAAACTGCCATTGAAATTGAAATTAAATGAAAGTGCAGTAAGCTGTTTGGCCTGCCCTGTGCTTGAAAATGCAGTGGAAATGGAAATGAAATGAAAATGCAATGAGCTGTTTGGTCTGCCCTGTGCTTGAAACTGCAGTGGAAATGGAAAGGAAATGAAAATGCAATGAGCTGTTTGGCCTGCCCTGTGCTTGAAACTGCAGTGGAAATGGAAAGGAAATGAAAATGCAATGAGCTATTTTGCCTGCCCTGTGCTTGAAACTGTAATGGAAATTGAAATGAAATGAAAATAAATTGAAATGTGTTGTTTTGTGCTTGAAACTGAAATGGAAATGAAAATAAATGAGATGTTTAGCCTGCCTGAAACCACTAATTTCGGCCCAAAAAAAAAGCCTATTATCCGTGAAACCAGTCCATTTTGCCCAAAATGCGCATATTAGCCCAGAAGGAGCATTTTGGCCAAAAAGGCCCATGCCAGGCCAGTAAAAGTCCAGAAAAAGTGCCTTTCACTGAGTTTTCACTCAGATTTCTTTTTAATGAGCCCCTTCGGTCCATCAGGCCTGTACTAGCCCAGGAGGAGTCCTTCGGCCCATCATTAAATATTCCCCCTGCGAGTATTAAACCACAACCCAGTATTTTTCTCCCTCCCTTCATTGACTCCCTGTGAGATTCAGGCCAGGATAAACTTTCCTCCTTCATTGCTGTAATCTGCAGAAAAAGATGAAAAATGTCTAAAGTTGATTCTCCACCTTCTCCTCCTTCTCTCTCACAGAGTCTCTCACCTGTTTTGGGCAGAATTTCTGGCAGTTTCTGAGCTGCCAGCCCACCAGGCCTGTGTTACTGAGCTGCCAGCCCACAAGGCCTGAGTGACTGAGCTGCAAGCCCAAGAATCCATTTGGCCCACAATGTCCATACTATCCCTCTGGAAACCAATCCCTTCGACCCACAACACCCAAAACTAGAGCTCCAGGAATTATGCTCTTTATTATGCAGTTAAATTACTTTATATAAAGCTTTCAAAAGGTACTGGTCATTGATTTGCAGTTATATTGGATCAGGCAAGGGGAACGTGTTGCAGCTGAGTTTACATGCTTGGGGAAATGATTTATATTCCATATTTGCCTTGACCTGATTGATTGTTCAAAAGTTATAGCTAAAATAGATCGAATTAATATTTCTCTACATTTGTATACACACTGATTGGGATAAGCATTTAAAAGTTTCATAAATTCTAATGGCATTGTTCATCAGGTTTTGAATCTGGAAATCAGCTTAATAACCTTTAGCTGAAGAAGGGTCCCAACCCAATACATAGAAACATAGAAACATAGAGTTTGGACAAACTTGGATGATTTTTTTTCTGCAACAGCTGTGGTTAGGGGTAGGCCTGATGGAAGTATAAAAAACACTTATGAGAGGCACAGATAGACAATCAGAACTTGTTTTCCCAGGAAGGAAATATCAAATACCATAAGGCATGGCTTTAAGGTGAGAGGTGTAAAGTTTAAAGGAGATCTGTGGAACAAGTTTTTCACACAGAGGTTGGTGAATGCCTGGTGGTGGTGGTGGTGGTGGTGGTGGCAGATACGACAGCGGGATTTAATAGACTTTTAGATATTTACATGGATATGCAGGGAATTGAAAGATATGGAATATGTGCAGGCTATAGGATTTGGTCTTGACATCATGTGTGGCACATACATTGTGGGCTGAAGGGCCTGCTCTTGTGCTGTACTGTTCTTTATTTTATGTTCTATGTTCTAACACAGAAAAAAGAAAACAAGTGCATGGGAACCTCACCATCTCAAAATGCACTTCTATATCAGAGACCATCTGACTTTTATGGGTGTTTCTTTACTGTCATTGTGTCAATGTTAGAGCTTACTATTCAATAGCACTGTGGGAACAGTAAGACAAAACAAACTGCCATGATTCATGAAGAGACTATTCCGCACTCCCTTGAGAAACCATGAATGGGCAATAATTTCTGGTCTTTCGGGAAGTGCAATTCCTGAGAATGCGTGATATAGGGCAGGGTTTTCTACCCATTGGTGAGAATAGTAAGATTGAACGAGAACTTACCAGTTCGAAGGTTGATCTTTATTTCATGAGGAGTCGAAGTGAGGGATTTCGTGAAGAGCCCGCCGGCGCGCATGCTCGACATACTTCAAAGTAGCGGCGTGGAATCACAGAACCAACAATAGAAATGACTTCGCATAGTATGATTGAATTGACTAAGATTACCAGATGAAGGTGATTGAGGGTTGGGCGAGGAGGGCACGAAATCCCTCACTTCGACTCCTCATGAAATAAAGATCAACCTTCGAACTGGTAAGTTCTCGTTCAATCTTACTATTTCATTTCGGAGTCACGTGAGTGACTTCGTGAAGACTTCAAAGCTTCTGTGATTACACGCCCTGGACCACGTCCATGCTGACACACCACTACCAGGGATGGATGGGAGGAACAAACTGGCTCAATAGCTCATACTGCAAAACAAAAGCATATTTATTAATAACAAATCAAAAACCCCTCATGCGGGGACATCTCCACGTGCTTGACCTGCATTCAGCACGGCTTCTGCGAACTGTAGAGGAGCAGCAACAGGCTTGTTATAAAAACGCTGGAACACAGCTTCATTCGCCCATCCTGCTGTGGCGAGAATTTGGTCCATGGGCACCTCCATGACCCTCGCCGCTGACGTCGATGCAGCCCTGGTGGAATGAGACTTGAACACATTAGTGTCGATAACTGACTTACCCAAGACGACTCGAAGCCACCTGGATATCGTCTGGACTGTCACTCGATGATGAGGTCTCTTATGAGTGACAAGCAGGTATCTCTCCATTCCTCTGATGCGTGCCGTCACCTTGACATAGTGGCGGATATGTGAGGCTAAACATAGCCTAGCATCTGCGGGGTATGCCGGGAACTTCAGCTGCAGCCCTGTGCACCCAGGTCTATGCTGCTTTAGTAGCTCGTCAACGAAAAAGACTACTTCTGTAGGGGTAGATGTCATTCTGTCGACACGCAGTTTGTGTAGTGTCTGTACCCTCTGAGCTGAAGTCAGCGCTAGTAACATCACCAGCTTCATGGTGAGTTGGTCCAGTTGGAGCCCTTCCATGGGAGACCACGTCCTGAGCAGGGTTAATACGTCCCTGACATCCCAGGTGATATTATAGCGTGGTGTAGGCGGATTCATATTGAATATACCCCGCATGAGTCTGGACACTAGCCTGTTGGATCCTACCCCAATCTTGAGGTAGAATGATAGCGCACTTCTGGCGCTGTTGATGGCACTGTAACTTAAGTGTTCATCATGGTGCAACCCCGCGAGGAATTCCAGGACGTCGGTTATTGTCACGTCATCGTACGTGATGCGAGAGCGGCTGCAGTAGGCTTCCCACTTCTTAATATGCGAGCGGTATCTTCGCCTTGTGGACTCTCGACACGACGCCCCGATGGTATCCATGGTCCGAGCCGAGAGGCCGTATTGGACTAACGGCCTGTTCAGAACCTGCAAGCCAACAAATTTAAATAGCCATGGCAGGGATGTGGCTCCCCTGACACAGGGTGAGTAACCAATTGTGGGCAACCCTTCAAAAGGACCCAAGGTTCGTTGAGCATGTCAAAGACCACCGGATACCAAGGCTGTGTGGGCCAGTCGGGTATAATAAGGATGCCCTTGGCAGCATCTGCCTGAATCTTTCGCAATACCCGACTGATGAGGCAAAACGGAGGGAAAGCATAGAAAACCCAATTCCCCCAGTCCAGCGAGAACGCATCTAGCGCTATTGCCCCAGGATCTGGTTCCCATGAAACGTAGGCTGGTACCTGATGGTTCAACCGTGACGCAAAAAGGTCAATGTCCGGTTTACCAAATTTGGCTGTGACTTTAGCAAAAATCTCAGGATGCAACATCCATTCAATGTTGTCATTAAATTTGCGTGACCTGGTGTCCGCCACAGTATTAAGCTCACCTGGCAAATAGGTAGCTGAAATCCAAATGTCTCTTTGAATACACCAGAGCCAAATTGAGTTAGCCAATTTGTCACACGAAACTGACCTGGTACCACCCATATGGTTTAAATATGCCACAGCTGTGGTGTTGTCTATTTGGAGACGGACGTGTGCTCCAACAAGCTTGGAACAATATGCACGAAGTCCGTGGAATGCTGCCAGCAACTCCAAATAGTTAATCCCTTGAGTCAACAACATCGATGCCTCAAGGGTGTCCCATCTACCCCCACAACTAGAGCAATTATCAGTAGCTCCCCAGCCATTGGAGCTTGCATCAGTCTGTAAATATACCACCGGATTAGCCTCCCTGACAGGCTTAAATGAGTTGCTAATGTGACACACCCACCATTGCAACTCAGTTATCGCTTCGGACGGCAGCTGCATAGATCGATCGTAATGACCAGCGTTCCATTTTAACGCAGTAATTTTAGCTCTTTGCAAATTCTGATAATGCAAAGGTCCATATCGTGCTGCCGGAAACAAAGCCACTAACTTGCCAATTACTGTGGCTGTATGCCGAATCGATGGTATATTGGTGCCAATTAAATCTCTGCACACCTTAGTGACTTCCTCAATTTTGTTAACTGGTATAGTTATCCTCATGCTCATTGAGTTCACCGTGAACCCTAGGTAATTAATTACCTGGGTAGGGCAGAACTTTGATTTCTCTGGATGGACAATGAATCCTAATTGTTGAAATATATTGACAGCAGCTGCAACACCCTGTTCAGCCAATTGCAGGGTGTGGCCCACAATAAAGACATCATCTAAATAGGCCATAACTATATGATGTCGTTGTCTCAAATAAGCCATGATTGGCTTCACCAATTTAGTGAACAATCTAGGGGCTGTGGTAAGCCCATTAGGCAAAGCCTTATACTGCCAAAGTTGCCCCATCCAGATAAATTTCAAAAACCTTCTATCATCTTTCTGGATGGATACTGAATAATATGCATCCCTCAAATCAATGCATGCCATAAAGCAGCCATGAGAAATCAATGATTTGGCTGTTTCAAACGTATCCATTTTAAAATGAGTATATGTTACAAACGTATTCAAACGGGTTAGATCAATAATGACACGACAGCCTCCATCCTTCTTAGGTCTAGTAAATATGTTCGAAACAAATTCAATTGGCTCATGCACTGTTTTCTCAATCACACCCTTCTGTTCCAAACTTAAAATTTCCTTGTAACCTGCTGCCTGTTCTGCAGCAGACAATTTGAACGTACGACCAGGCATGTGCTGGGATGGAGGAATGTCGCCATTAATAAACTCAATTCTATGCCCCTGAATATTCCGCAACACATACTCATCACCAGTAAAATTACCCCATGCATCCAAAAACAACCGTAAACGACCACCAACATGGGAAGTTAAACAGAGAGAAAAGAGAGAACCAGACCCCCTCACCTCCGTGGTTACCGGCGGTCCTTGACACGTGTGGGTGGCCGTGGAGGTGCTGGGTTGGCTTGAGGGCGCGGCGTCTTCGATTTCCAAAAAGGTCTCTGCCGACCCTGTCCTAAAAAAGACCCTTGGTGCTGGTTCTGGTGTTGTTGTCATTGTGGAGCTAGAGGGTGAGTCCTCGTCGAGGCACTGGCCGACCCTCGTGAGCGAATGTATGGAGCTTTTGATCCGGACGGTGTGGGGGCACTCTTAGAGCGCATGATCCCCACCGTTTTGGCTTGTTCGTCAAGCTCTTTGACTCTCTTCGAGAGGTCCTCACCAAAGAGCTGACGGGGCGGCGGCGGCGGCGGTGGTTTGCACAATCCTGCAAACTTCGGGTTGAGTGCTGGGCGGATGCTGTTTTTGCGAAACCCGTTGATTTCGTGCTGGGTCGCGCACAATAAGACCAGAGCATCTTCCTGGTCCAAATTCAGCTCGTCCTCGTCCACCGACCGCGCAAAGGCGGTAATACCGGCCGTGAGGAGTTTCAGGATCCGCTGCAATTGTAGCTCTTGTTGACGGATAGCCGCACTGATGTTGCCCCATATTGGCGTATTGACCACAGGCACGTTGAGGGAGTTGCAGTTTGATGGAGCCTTGTGACGGCTCATAGCCTGGATGAGGACTTCTTCCTGCAGCACCTGATTATTAAGAAAGTCCACTGTGGCTGCCAGCTTTGAATTGAGAGGAAGACCAGCCGTATGTGGGGCCGCGAATTTGGTCGCCACATCCAAAAGTTCCTCCGCTGGCACCTCCACCGGAGGTGGTATGGGATCCACCAGAACCTCCTCCTCGTGCTGCTCCAGGCTGATAGTAGACTCCATACGGTCAATACGCCCTTCACCCTGAACACTCAGGTGGTCGGAGTCCTCCGGCTCTGAAAAGAAAACCGGGCTCCTGTCATCGGCCCGCACCTCGTCGAGGCCCTGCCGGTGCCGGTAGTTGTCGCTAACAGCCGCCGAGGCGAAACTGCGCGATTCCTGCGCGGGCGTGTTCAATCGCCTCCGTTTAGCGAGAGCTGAAGCCGCTGCCACTAAGGGCACATGCGGCGAGGTGTCGGCACCAGCCGAAGCATGGCTGCCTGGGGCCCGCGCAGTCTTGCCGGCTGCCCACATCGTGGACGTTGCCGACGCATGGTGCCGCCCACCCATCCATGGGGGGCTCGGCGACCGCGACAAGACCCGACTCAACCGACCCGTCCCGGCGTCGAGAGTCGGGGTGTGCCGGCTGGACCTCACAGCCGCCCCGGGTCTCGCCCTGGAACCTGACCGCTCCTCCGCGACAGGCAATGCCTTAGCCCTAACAGGGTTAGGCTTCTGGGCTCCTCCCCTCCCCCTTCTCGGAGGGCTGAGTGGAACAGGCCGTGCAACGGCACGCGCCCTGCTCGAGGTCGCCAGCGAGCCCGCTGACAACCTGACTGCCATGGCAGGGTCCCCCTGCTCTGGCGGCACACCACACTCCTCCTCGTCGAACTCCTCCGAGCTGTGGTGTGCTGGCGGATCTGGACCTGTGAACACAGGGCTTACCCACATCTCCGCCTGAGTCCCGGCCTGCGCTGCAGGTACTGCCGATGGTAAAGGCCCCGGAACTGTTGACCGGCGAACTCGTCCTGACGTCCTCCGGCCCTTCGAACTCCCATCCATGTCCTTGCTGCAAGACATAATCAGACAACAAGGACCACCAACTAAAGGTGGAATACTCACCTCCGTGGCCCCTTATGAAGGGCTGGCGAGGAGCGCGCTCCACCGCCAGCCGTCGCAGCAACGCGTTACGACGATATGTCGAGCATGCGCGCCGGCGGGCTCTTCACGAAGTCACTCACGTGACTCCGAAATGAAATAAAGGGGCTGCAAACTACAGTAAGGGATTTTCAATTTTTACAGAGAAATCGAGGAGGGATTAGAAGCTGTAAATTAATTTTGTGCTCAGAATACAGTGATAGGGTGTGGTAGGTTTTAGCAACAAGATTTTGGATCAAACCCAAATCTCTTTGTGATGTGGGTGGTGACTTCACCAGCTGTGCCAGTGTGCCAGCCTCTGAATATCTACTCAACAATAGTGGAATATGTTCAAACTGAAATATAATTGGCCATATTATTGAGTGCACAGCAATTACTTCATGATACAGCATGTATCACAGACTCAGTAATAGCTCCTTCCCCTCAATTATCAGGCTTCTAAATGCTGCTTTCATAAACTATGGCACTATCTCAATTCTCCAACCTACCTCATTGTGGACATTGGCTTTTTCTCCGGAAATGTTATATCACAATACCGATCACTATATTCTGTACTCTGGTATCTTTAACTTTGCTCTTCCTATAGGAATACGAATACTTTATTGTCACATATGACTAGGCACAGTGAGATTCTTTGCTTGCATACATAATGTATACAAATATATTGAGTATGCTTTGTGCTTGAGTCTGGCTTCATTGTATTCATGTATTATATTATCCAACTTGCTTGGATAGAATGCAAAACAAAGTTTTTCACTGTAACTTGATACACGTGCCCATAATACACCTAAACGAAAACCTAAGCAGCCAACAGCAGATCAGATCTGTTAATAGGAAGGGGTTAAGATGTGGAGATTTTTTAAATGATCCCCACCTTTGGTACTAGAAAAAATAAAGCTAAGATTGGACATTCCCCTTTGTGAACAGTTAGATATCATTCTTGGGATAACAATAACACAAGCTGGAAAATGTTACTGGATTTTCTAGATGACATGTTGCTGTCTAATCTATAGATTAACTTTTGTCGCTGAAAGAGCATAGAAGAAAAAACCCTGAAGTTTACTATCTGAATCTGCTGTCCCTCCGTCTATCACTTAATTAACTATTTATTTACATCTGCGCCCTCGCCAGGTGCAGATTCGGGGAATTTTGAAAAGAGTCCAGGCTTTTGAGTATAATAAGCTTATTGCTTTACATCACTTGCAGATTCTCACCATATTCTCACTTAGCATTCCTTTACAGCAGAAAACAGAGAATAACTTTTGGTATGCCTTTCCATGCAAAAGATGGATAAGTGAGCAGAAGTAATGGTAATGAAGATTAGCAGTGGTTGCAAACTTAACTCACCTGTTAAAATTTAACTGGGCGCCATGGTGGACAGTGGTAGAATTGCTGCCTTACAGCTCCAGAGACCCGGGTTCATTCCTGACTACGGGTGCTGTAGTACGGAGTCTGTACATTCACCCCATGATCACATGGAGTTTTTCCTGGGATCTCTGGTTTCAAAGAAGTACAGGTTTGCAGGTTAATTGGCTTCAGGAAAAATTGTAAATTGTCGCCAGTGTGTAGGATAGTGCTAGTGTACAGGGTGATCGCTGGTCAGCATGGACCCAGTGGGCCAAAGGGCCTGTTTTCACGCTGTATCTCTAAACAAAACTAAAAATACTAAGTAATGGTAGACTATAAATTAGCAGTAGTTGCAAACTTAACTCACCTCAGATTCAATGGGAAAGTAATTAAGAATCATGAGTTCTGTGCTGGATTTTCAGCTGCAAAGACTGGCCAACAACATTTTTATTCTGCAGCTATTGAAACAAGACCAGTCTAATTGTCTGCTCTGGCTGTTAACCTCTACTGTTTTACCACAGAGAAAAAAAAAATATGATAAAGCTTTGACAAAACTGAATCATTTCTGTCACAGCTAGCCCCAATAAATCTACTTCATGTTTTAAAGATCATTGGCATTGCTTCTCTGAGCCATCTTAATGGAAGTCAAAGAGATGTTTATTTTGCAGAACCTTTGTCAGTTCTGCAAAATAAACTGAAAGGATCTGGAAATACCAGAACGAATATTGTTAAGCACAACTGTGTAAGTTCAGAAGCCGATAAAGAGACAATAGATAATAGTGAAACTTCTGAGGGTTATTTCTCAAGTAATATTTTGCAAAAATAAGGAAGCAATTTTAAATTGGTGTATAACCATGATTACACAATATAAGGAAAAAGAATAACAGTTAAAGCATATTTTACCATAAATGGCAGGATCCAACTCGCTGAAAAATATTGACAGACCACAAACCTTTTTCTTTGTAAAAGAGAAGACTAAAAAATTATCTAATAGAGATCTTTGAAATTATGGATGCCTCATTCATTGAACTTTATTGATAAATAAAATTGCACAAAACCTCTTCATTTCTATATTTTTCAGTGTCTGAACTTAATAAGAGTTCACTTAAAATAATACATCATTATATTTCATATTTTTTACCATGACATAATTTTGTGTCTTTAAATCTATTCTTTAATCCAAGGACACAATTTATTACAGTCACAGGATAAGCCAAGCTCAAAACAGTTTACAACAATATGCAACAATTGTGTATCTTCAAATAACCTACAAACCTGGGATATGGGAGGAAACCAGAGCACCCGAGAAAACCCACACACTCGGGGAGAACATGCAAACTCCACACAAACAGCACAGGAGGCCAGGATTGAAGGCCATGTGCTGCACCACTGTGCCACCCAAATATTGCAGTCTTCAGTTACGAGGCTTTCAGAATGGCTTTGCCAAGTTGATCTTTTGTAATGCCATGTGAGAGTTCAAATACGTGCTACCCGTTGAATATCGAAAAATCCAACAGCAGCTTATGTTTAGCCTGGTAATGCAACTTCAACAGCCAGCTTTGTATGCCACAGAACTATCATTTTCGTTCGAGCTACCAAAGGGTTTTGCTGCTGAAAGAGTCAATGCAGGAAGATATACAATGGACAATAGGTGCAGGAGTAGGGCATTCGGCCCTTCGAACCAGCACCGCCATTCAATATGATCATAGCTGATCATCCACAATCAGCACCCCATTCCTGCCTTCTCCCCATATCCCCTGACTCCGCTATCTTTAAGAGCACTGCCTAGCTCTCTCTTGAAAGTATCCAGAGAAAAAGCCTCCACCGTCCTCTGAGGCAGAGAATTCCACAGACTCGCAATTCTCTGTGTGAAAAAGTGTTTCCTCATCTCCCTACTCATGGCAGAGTATTCACTCCCAGGTTTAAAAGGGACCTAGACAATTTGCACATGGGACATCTTCCATTTCCGGTGGATAGGATGACCCCAAATTTCCAGTTGATTGTCATCTTAATCCTCCACCGCCCTTCCTACTCCTCCCCAACCTTTCAACATCTTTCAACAAAATACATTGGCTGAAAAAACTACAATTCATCATTGGCATATTACAACTCCCAAGAGCTGGCAGGGACAGTAACAGTTTCAGATAACTAGTCCTTCAAGGTAGACACAAAATGCTGGAATAATTCAACGGGACAGGCAGCATCTCTGGAGAGAAGGAATGTGCGATGTTTCGGTTCAAGATCCTTCTTCAGACTGATATTATAGATAAGGAAGTGTAACGTGTGAAAACAGGACCAAGGAAATCAAGATCAAGGGAAATGTAGAATGGATCATTGTTAGCTGGGAGAAGGTAACAACAAAGCAAACAGAGATAAAATGTAGACGAAGACAGTAAGACTGATCAGAGAACTGGGAAGGGGAGGGATGGAGAGAGAGGGAAAACAAAGGTCACTTGAAGGTTATATCAAAATCAGTCAGTTCTGACAACGGGTCCTCAACATGAAATTTGAATTCTGTTCCACTCTCCAAAGATGCCACCTGAGCTGCCCCGTTTTTCGCACATTCTCTGATTTTATTTTAGATTTTCGACACCTGTTCTATTTACACAAAAACTTTAAACTGTTACATGGTGCAATATTACGTGACTCATTCCAGATCTTGCAACATTGTTCACTAACTTACATCTCAAGTCAATAAAGGGCGTGAAGTGGATGTTGAACTTCTATCAACATGATGTAGACATGATAGATGCAGGACTAGCTGAACAAATTAAGTCTCTTTGTTTATCACAACACTATGTCTCAGTTGATGTTGGTATGTGGTGAATGAGATAGTGGTGTAGATGCATTGATAAGTAATTTGTGAGAACCTAGGCAAGAAAAAATTGTCTGTTTTGCTTCTCACTGTTTCATGAGGATAGAACTTAATCTTGCGCAAATCAAGAAGGAAGGATACCGATCGGTGCTGGTAGAGTTGTTGCCTTACAGCACTGACAGCGCCGGAGACCCGGGTATGCTCCCGACTACGAGTGCTGTCTGTACACAATTTGTATGTTCTCTCCATGACCACGTGGGTTTTCTCCAAGATCTTTGGTTTCCTCCCACACGCCAAAGACGTACGGGTTTATAGGTTAATTGGCTTGGTATAAATGTAAATTGTTCCTAGTACGTGTAGGATAGTGTTCATGTGCGGGGATTGCTTGTCGGTGCGGATTTGGTGGGCCGATGGGCCTGTTTCCGCTCTGTATCTCTAACCTAAACTAAAAATGTGCACTGTTATCAGACTTCTGACCAATAACCTGTTTCACACCCGCTTCCTGCAGGTGCTGCCAAATACTCTTAACTTATTGAGCTTGAGTATTTGTTTGCAATAATTCCAATTGTAGATACTTCAGATTGCATTCGCTACACATTATGCCACTTTGTTGTTGTCATTGTATTTATTGTATTTACCATTGCTGTGTATACTATTTACTATGAGCTTCATGTGAACAAGAAAACTCATTGCACCCTGGTTGACGTGACAATAAATTAATCTGATCTGTTCTGAACGGAGGATGATCTGTTGAACTCTACTTCAAGAGAAAATTAATAATCTTCCTTGTTAAACCAGAGTAGCCTCCCAGAACAGAAGCAGGTTAGTCAACATTGCACAGTGATTCAATTCAAACCAAATGAATTTCAAACATAACAACAATGATTAAGCTCTTTCTCACTTGCAAAGCCCAGCCCACAGGGATAGGAGTTTAGAATCAGAGTTGTTGATTTGTGGAACCAGAAGATATTTGATTGAGATTGTTTAGTTTAGTTTAGTTTTGTTTATTGTCATGTGTATTGAGGTACAGTGAAAAGCTTTTGTCACGTGCTAACCAGTCAGCGGAAAGACAATACATGATTACAATTGAGCCATTTACATTGTATAGATGCATGATAATGGAAAAACGTTTAGAGCAAGGTAATGCCAGTAAAGTCCGATTAAAGATCGTCTGGCAGAATCTGAACTTTGTATGTTGAACAACTGATCTCCACAGTCGCTGGTGAGGCTGTGTCTGCATTAAAGCCTGTCAAGACTTTATAAAGTGAAAGATTAAATCCAAGCAAGTCCGACTAACTAATTGAAACCACTTTAAGTTTGGATCCAGAAATAAACAATCCCAAAAGATGGTTTGATATCAAAAGCTGTAAGGAGAAAAGAAAGATTCCCCAAAAGATTATTAGATTTATAGTTGTTAGTTACGAAACATGTTAGTTACTAAACAAAAATTGACAGTGGTTTGAGGAAAGCCATTCTTGCTTCAAGAAGAAAGGGCCACTGTGGTGTATCTTTCAACATGGACATGTTTTTTGTCCTTTTATTCCCTGTTCATCCAGAATTTCCGATAGAATGAGAATCATGGGCGCTGCAACAATGTCACAGCAATATACAGTTTTAAACAATAGCTGAAAGACCATGTCAACCAACCATTCACGTGTTTGGCTTGCAAAATTGCCACTTATTTATTTACAGATATTATCATGTCTTAATGATTTTGTGATTACATGTGAAATCAAACTTAATTCTGATATGCAGTGCCATAAAAGCTGGATATGTGTATATATGTAGGTGAAAACTGAATGCATTTGGACATAATTTACTTCATTCTCAGAGTAAGGCTGCATTTAATTCTTATTTAAGGTGTGTTCCTCAACATTTGTCTATTCTGGTGGCTGGCAATCTTACTTCAGCTCCATGTTCTGGAAATGGCATTGTTAAAGTTGCTTGGGTAGACAAAAGTTAATGCGGGTGTTGAGCTCTGCTTCTTCTGCTGCATTGTGCTGACAGGGTAATTTTAGTCTTATCAATGATTACTCTCAATGATACATGACCCATCACTACTGGCATCTGCTGACAAAAGTTATACTGACCATGGAATTCTCTCCATTTTTATTGTCAGTGCATTTCAGGTAAAATACATTTGATTGAGTATTGAAAACCGATAAATCTCTTTTATCAGAGGCTGGCAACGCAGCCTCGTTCTATTTTTTGTTAACATTGAGCCACTATTCTTTGAAAAAAAACTTTTTTTTTGAACAATGAAATTAGAGACACCTTGCTTTTGCTTGCTTTTCAGCCTTTTGTTAAGCCAGGTACACAGATAACTCTTTCATCTTCTTAAGGATGAAAATTTCAATATGTTTAATTGTCTCAAGACAAAACATCCAGTCAGCGCGCTTTGTGTTTTTGACTAATGTAGCTGGCTATCTCAAAGTATCCTCTATCACTTTGCTTTATTCCACATTTGTTTCAACTGGGTAACAATTAAAAGATTAGAGTGAATTGTAAGATATTGGTTACGCATTTCAGGTCATTAATCTGATATTGCCTTCATTTATCTTGTTGTTAGATGTTTTGGTTTGAGAGGTTAATGATCATGCCAGGCAATTGCTTCCATCTGCACCCTACACTCGTAATGCAGGATTAACATACGTACTAGATCTCAGTGAAAATGCATTCACATACTCAGGAATGTCTTCTAAATCTCCTAATTGTGCTATCGGTGATGAACTGTGAATGGCTAGATTGTATGTACTGAAAAATAGTCTCTAAAACCATATATAATTGTGATATCCAGGAATGGCAATATGATAGATATTCCCGAAAACTCTTGATAAACCTGCACCTTTGAAGCCAAACTAGCAAGTTTTCCAGACTATTAGATGTTACTCCTATTTATACCCAAACACTTTAATTTCAAAAAGATAAAAAAAGGAACTAGATGCTGGTTTATACCAAAGCCAGACACATAGTGGTGCAATAACTCAGCAGTCAGGCAGCATCTGTGGAAATCATGGACAGGTAACATCCTGGATCATTCTTCAGGCTTTTATTTCATTTTATTTCCCATGTGATATAATAAATTATCCATTCAACAAGGGATGTTTAGATTTCCTCTAAATATTTTTTGCTCTATATTTTTCCAATTCATCTCTCATTCCGTAGCAGACAAGGTGACAACCCGTCAGATATTAGTGGACCTGCCCGCTATCCAGACACTCCATTTATAGTAGAAACAAGGAGCTGCAGATGCTGGCTCACAAAAAAAGACACAAAGTGCTGGAGCAATTCTGCGGACCCGGCAAGATCTCTGGAGAACTTGAAGAGGTGACATTTTGGGTCTCTGTACCTCCCACTCCCCTGACATCAGTCTGAAGAAGGATCTCGATCCAAAACGTCATCCATTCCTTCACTCCAGAGATGCTGCCCGTCCCGCTGAGTTACTCCAGCATTTTGTGTCTATCTTTGATTTAAACCGGCATCTGCAGTTCCTTCCAACTCACCTGACATTTTGGGTTCCTACCCAAAACGTCACCTATCGATGCACTCCAGAAATGCTGTTTATGGTGTTCTCTTTTGTGGAATGAATCTCCACATGAGAGACACATCGCTTTAAGGTACAGCGTGCTCCGAACATTGACTGGATTAGAGGTGGAGTGCTGCCATGGACCAGTCCCCCGGCCACTTGTCTACTTGACATTGTCAACTGCTATGTTTATATTGAGGGAACAAAATACTGGAATAACAAGCAAAGAACAAAAATCTGCAGAAACCCAGTGGGTCAAGCAGCAACTGTGGAGGGAAATGCACTGAGGCAAAGCCATTCCCTTCACAGATGCTGCCTGGCCCCCACTGAGTTCCTCCAGCACTTTGTTTTTTGCTTTGTTATGATATTAATTGAAGGGATTGGATAGAGTGGATGTGGAGAGGACATTTCCACCAGTGGGAAAGTCTAGGACTAGAGGTCGGAGATGATGAGGAGTTTCTTTAATTAGAGGGCATGAATCTGGAATTCTTTGCCACAGAAGGCAGTGGAGGCAAAGTCAGTGGATGTATTTAAGGCAGGGATAGCTAGATTCTTGTTTGTACAGGTGTCTGAGGTTATGTGGAGAAGGCAGGAGAAAGGGATTAGGAGGGAGAGATAGATCAGCCACGATTGAATGGCGGGGTAGACTTGATGGGCCGAATGGCCTAATTCTACTGATATCTCTTATGACGTTATGATCGGTGATCTTATGACGTGTCCTTCGCAGGCTGAGCCAGAATTTAATTGTCCATCCTTAGTTGCTCTCGAGAAGATGCTGGTGACCTGCCTTCTTGAACAGCTGCAATCCTTGACGTCTAGATATTCTTAAAATGTTGTTAGGGAAAGATATCAGGATTATAACCCAGTGACGGTGAAGGAACTTGGAACAGGATGTTGTGTGGATTGGAAGACAACTTCTAGCTGGTGGTGCTCGCAGACTTTTTCCCCTCTTGTGCTTCTAGCCGGAGGAGATTAGAAACATAATCCAGTCTTCCATCCCCAGCTCTTAGTTTATAATTTTGTATGTTATGGCATAATAAAATGCCCATTGCATATATAATGGAACTGCAGTTATTTTTTGCCACCATCACCCTTTCAAGCAGTGACTTCCATTTCCTCATTTAATTTTACCCTTTAACCATTCTCTGTGTAAATAATTTTCCCCTCATATCTCCTTTAAAACTCTTTCCTCCCACATCAAATTCATGATCTCTATAATCCCATTTAAAACTTTCAAGAATGATCTTGAATCTACGTTTTTTAAATTGTTTTATATACTTCTATCAAAACCACGTGCAGAAACAATATATTAGCTCACTCTACTAAATCAAGAATCTATCTATCTCTGCCTTAAAGATATTCACTGACTGTATGGGTTTTCTCCGGGTGCTGCAGTTTCCTCTCACACTCCAAAGATAGAAACATAGAAACATAGAAAATAGGTGCAGGAGTAGGCCATTCGGCCCTTCGAGCCTGCACCGCCATTCAATGTGATCATGGCTGATCATCCAACTCAGTATCCCGTACCTGCCTTCTCTCCATACCCCCTGATCCCTTTAACCACAAGTGCCACATCTAACGCCCTCTTAAATATAGCCAATGAACTGGCCTCAACTACCTTCTGTGGCAGAGAATTCCAGAGACTCACGACTCTCTGTGTAAAGAATGTTTTCCTCATTTCGGTCCTAAAGGAATTCCCCCTTATCCTTAGACTGTGACCCCTTGTTCTGGATGTGCAGGTTTGTAGGTTAATTGACTTCTGTTAAGGGCCTGTCCTACTTGCCGATTTTGCCGGCGTCATATCAGTGCCGCCAAAAGATTTTGAACGTTTCAAAATCTAGCAGCGACAAAAAAGTGGTTGCGACACTTGAAAAAACACCGTGCGTCATACGGCAAAACACCATGTCACCGCAGTGTCATACGCCGTCATGCCGCATCAGGCCGCATATTTTTTGGTGAAATGATACTTCAGACAATGATGCCGGCAGTCACCGAAAAAAATCGCCAAGTGGGACAGGCTCTTAAGTTACCTCTCGTATGTAGGATGCAAAAATGGGATAACATCGAACTAGCGTATGGGTGATCGATTGTCAGTGTGGACTCGGTGGAGCAAAGGACCTGTTTCCATGCTGTATCTCTAAAGCAAAGTAAACAATCATTAAAGAGGGTCTGAAGAAGGGTCTCGACCCGAAACGTCGCCTATCTCCTTCGCTCCTTAGATGCTGCTGCACCCGCTGAGTTTCTCCAGCTTTTTGTGTAACCCCCAATAAAAAATCATTAAATTTGGGTATTTCATACCTCTGCATCTGATCACATGCTCCAATCAGACTCATAAACCAGTACCCCTCCCCTCCATGTTAGATCCCAGGGCCGGTTCAGTTAAACCTAAAGTCTTGGGCCTGTGGTCTTAGGAGCGACTGAAAATTCTCACAGAGAGCCCATCGGTAAAACAGTTATTGATGTGCCACTGCTAAAAACATCAGGCCACTTTCACAACATACTAGAATCATTAAAACCCCATATGCACCCTTAACCATGTCATTGCTCCTTTATGCAGGGATTTGTGGTGACGTACATAACAATCCCACTCTTTCTATATTCTCTAAATCCTGTCACATATTATGCATTCCTGGTGCGTTTCCTGGTGCATTAATAAATAGGTCTGAATAACTTGTTTTCGTAAGTACAAAGCCCACCACGGTGGGTGTAAATGGTGGCTCAGTGGTAGAGTTGCAGCCTTACAGCTCCAGAGGCCGGGTGCTGTCTGTATGGAGTTTGTATCGTTCTCCCTGTGATCTCATGGGCTTTCCCTGGGTGCTCCGGTATCCTAACACACTGTACAGGTTAGTAGTTTAATTGGCTTCAGTAAAGATAGGAAATTGTCCTTAGTATGCAGGAGCGAGGTAGTGTGCGGAGATGGCTGGTCTCCGCGGACTCGGTATGCCACTGTATCTCTAAAACTAAAACTAAAACAATGCAATTTGTCAAAATAAGCAATACAGTAGATTTCTTAATGCAACCAAGCAATCCAGACATTTCCACCTCTTATTTCAATGCTACCTTTGGCGAATTTTAAACCTTCCTGACTGTTTTCTATTTTGGAACTGACTGAGCAACTGATCAATCAATTTGATCGATCAATCCACTTGTGAGTTGGAGGATTGGAGGGGATGGGGGATGGAGCGCTCCAAATTAACAGAGCGGCAAAGTGGCCACCTCACGCCAGTAGGGATTTATGTATCTAATTTATGTTAATGGTTTGCATCGAGAAGCTCATTATGAAATGTGCAGACAAAAGAAAACGGGAGATAGTTAAATCTGTAGGGACAGCCAGGCATCTACAGAATTAGTTAAATGTCCATGCATCTTAGTTGGGAATTGAGTATGTAGTCAGCTGCATGGAGTTGCAGACTAATGGGCCTGTCCCACTTAGGTGACTTTTTAGGCGACTGCAGGAGACTCTGCTGTTGCCACATGGTCGCCACATGTTCACGGGTGGTTGCCGGGGAGTTGCCTTCATGGTCGTGAGGAGTTCCAGCATTCTGGGAACTAGTCACGGCCTTATTATGGTCGCCATGAATTTTTCAACATATTGAAAAATTAGCGGCGACTAGAATGAAGCCGCCATGGAGAGCAGCATGTTGTGCCGTAGGTGGGTTGCCAGGAGGTCCTAGTGGGTTGCCAGGAGGTCAAAGTTTCACGTAGATTCTCGTAGGATGTAGCCGGTGCGGACCGGTGAATTGCATTGGCTCATTGGGAAAAAAAACGTAAGCAGTAGTTTTCAGAACAAAGGATAACCGACCGGTAATGTTAAATGTCCGCCGACTTCACGGCCGTGTATCTCTGGATTCTTAAAGGTTGTCTCCACTCCTTCTCTCCCCTTCTCCCCCCTCTTTTAAAGGACTTAACATACACTATGCTTTAGCCTTCGTAATTACAGCGCTAACCTACCTGTTCATCGCGGTATCACCTTGGCTTTGCACCGTGTGAATTTCACTCAGACAGTGCTCCCCCCGCTTGCCTTGTCCCATAACAGGCGGGTGAAGGAAGCAATGTGTGTGTGTGTTCCACTCTGACAGTCGCCGTTCCAGTTGTAAGGTTTTCCAGGCGACTGCCGGCAACTTGACTGTCGCCAGCAGTTGCCTGAAAAATCGGCAAAGTGGGACAGGCCCATAAGTCAAGAGGGTCAAGAATGTTTTATTGTCATATGTCCCAGACAGAACAATGACATTCTTACTTGCAACACCACAACAAAACTGTAAACATACTACTGTGTAAACAATATAATAAACAAGAAAAAAAAGTTCAGTGTATAAGTATATGATATGATATATATATATATATCGTATCATATACTTATTAAAAGTCTGATCTTGTACGTGTGTATATGTATATATGTGTGTGTGTGTGTGTATATGTGTGTGCATATGTGGTTGTTTTTACATCTTTGCAAAAACATTACGTTGTAATGATTACATTTTTACATATTCTGATTGACATTTTCCCCTCGAGGCCGAGATCACCTTCATTAAACATTTTATGCTTTATTTCTCAACTTATTACTGATCAAAAGTAAGTAAGAAGTTTAAAAACATCAAAAAACTTTGAACTTCAAATGACCAGCTTTCACTGATGACGTCACAATGGCTCGGCTAGCGGTGATCAGCTTCACTGAAGATTTCATCCTATATTTTGCGTTATTCGTCATTAAAGCTTTAAAAATGCAAACTTTCACAAGAATTTTACATATTCTGATTCACATTGTTCCCCTCTAGGCAGAGGCCAGCTTCACTGTACATTTTATGTTTTATTTCTCGACACCCTCCCTCCCTCTCTACCCCCTCCCCCTCCCCCTCTACCTCTCCCCCTCTACCTCTCCCCCTCCCTCTCTACCACCTCCCTCTCTAACCCCCTCCCCCTCTATACCCCCCTCCCTCCCTACCCATCTCCCTCTCTACCCTCTTCTCTACCCCCTCTCCCTCTCTGACCCCCTCCCTCTCTGCCTCCCTTCCCTCTGCCCCCACTCCCACTCTGCCTCTCCTCCCACTCTGCCCCCCTCCCTTCTGTCCCTCTTCCTCTATGCCACCCCTCACTCTCTGCCTCCCTCCCTCTCTGCCCCCCCCTCCCTCTCTACCCCCCCCCCCCCCCTCTAGGGAGTGGTGAGTATTGGGACCTATGTGTGAGCGGTGGAGTATTGCGTTCAGGGACCCACCCTCCCATGTGATGCTGCGCGCCCCCCTACCCCTCAATCTCTAACCCCCTCCCTCTCCCTCTCTACCCCCTCCCACTCTCCCTCTCTAGCCTTGCCTGGGTAGTTGGGGACTATGCATGAGTGGATAGGGCAAATTAACAATATCATATCAAAGGGGAGTTAGTATGTGTGTGTGGGGGATGGAAGAAGCGGTCATGAACCTGATCCCTACAGTTTTTAGGCTCCTATATCTTCTTCACAATGGCAGGGATGAAATGAGTGTATTGACAGGGTATGGCCTATGTTTAAATTGTGTTACTCAGATCCATCCAACTTGTTCTTGTAGCTAAAACACATAATAAAGTCAAACCAGAAACATGTTATATTGCAAAACAAGGAACTGTAAATGCTAGTCTGTACCAAAGATAGACAAAAAATACTGGAGTAACTCAGCAGGTCAAGCAGCATGTCTGGAGAAAATGGATGGGTGATATTTTGGATCTGGATTCTTCTTCAGACATTCAGTCATCAAACAAGTTATATTGCCCCTGGAATCAGATTATCATTCAATAAGATCATTGTTGACCTGATCTATTGGCGCATATCTACTTTTTCTGTTTTTTCCCCAGTAACCCTCGATCCAACAAAAGATCAAAGATCTCTTCTGTTCAATATCTGATCTGCTTGCACAGCTATCTGAGATAGAGAATTACAAGCGTTCATTACCTTTATTTCCAGAGAAATTCCTCTTCATCTCTGTTTGAAATGGAGGATTGAGTTAATCGTGAACAATGACCTTTGGTTCCAGATAAGAAAACCAGGGAAACCATCCTCTCAGCATCTCGTTGTTCCTCTTCAGAATTTGTTATTGTTTCATTAAGAAAACCATTCTTTTTAACACTCCTGAGTACAGAGCCAACTAGCTCCACCTCTCCTCAAAAAAGATCCCCAGTAATCAACCTAATGAACCTTCTCCAACTTGTGTCTTTGTGTAACTAAAGCCCTCTTACAAGGGAAATCAAAACTGCACAGTACTCAGAATGAGCTCAATAGTCAAGTTCTTCACAGCTCAGAGCCGCCTTAATTTTAAATTGTGAAATTCATAATGTTGGATTACACAGAAACAGGACCTTTGACCAACCACGACCATGCAGACCTGGTTGCCCATCCACACCAATCACTTTTGTCAGGCTGGTATCCTTCTATGGACTGTCCCTTTGAGTGTCTGCCTAAATGCGTCTGACTCCACTAGGTCCTCATGCATCGAGTTGCAGATACCAACTTCCTAGATTTACATCCAATTCAGATCCATGTTAATATATTAATAAAATATTATTACATTTCACAAACAGCAGGGGTTCTGTTATGTGCACTATTGGCCACAGACTTGCAATCAGAAAAGCATCTTTCCACCACTACCCTCTGCCTGAGATAGCATAACATACCTCGCCAATGTGAATGTTTTTTTAAGGAAGAGACCAAGGAAAGTATCTTTCCACCATTAACATCTGCCTCCAAACTCCAAGCCAATTTCAGATCCAAATAGCCAGTTCATCCAGGGTCTGTGGAATGTGCAGGAGTAGGCCATTTGGCCCTTCGAGCCAGCACCGCCATTCAATGTGATCATGGCTGATTATCCCCAGTCATTACCCCGTTCCTGTCTTCTCTCCATATCCCCTGACTCCGCTATTTTTAAGAGCCCTATCTAGCTCCCTCTTGAAAGCATCCAGAGAACCTGCCTCCACCGCCCTCCACACACTCACCACTCTGTGAGAAAAAGTGTTTCCTCGTCTCTGTTTTAAATGGCTTATTCCTTATTCTTAAACTGTGGCCCCTGGTTCTGGACTCCCCCAACATCGGGAACATGTTTCATGCCTCTAGCGTGTCTAAGCCCTGAACATGCTTCCCAGTATATCCAGGTTTTTGTTCCAAGATTAATCAAGCACTATTGCTGATTGGATAACAGCTTGTCTCACTCATGTGATTAGCATTATACTTCACAGATTGATAATATCTATCACTATTTACTGAATCGGGCATTTAGAATGTCTGCTCCTGACTCAGCTTATCTGCAGATGGATAACTTATGAAATCATCAGTGCTGTTCATTTGAGCAATTTGACTTCATAATCACAATGAAAGTTGAATGTAAACAGTGAGAAAATGGACTGAGTTGCGTTTATTTTATTGTAACTTGTACTGAGGTACAGTGAAAAGGTTTTGTTGCTTGTTAGCCAGTCAGCGTTAAGACATACAGTACATGATTCCCAGCTATCATCAGGCATCTGAATCATCCTACCATAACTAGAGAGAAATCCTGAATTACTATCAACCTCATTGGACCCTTGAACTATCTTCAGTCAGACTTTATTGGTTTTACCTTGCACTGAACGTTATTCCCTTATCATGTATCTATAAACTTGTAAATGGCTCAATTGGAGAGAGGGAACCTTGCACTCAGAAGCATTGAATCATAGTCCATCATAAAACCAATGGATTTGTAGAATGGAACTGTAGATGCTGGTACATACCGAAGATAGGCACATAGTGCAGGAGTAACTCAACGGGTCAGGCAGCATCTCTGGAGAAAAAAACAATGGAGTCTGTTCTGCCATGTCAAGGCTAATTTACATCTTCAGCCCATTTATCTGTATTTGTATTTGTATTGTATTTGCATAAATTCCAATTTCTAATTTCTTAGTTCTGGGCAGCACAGTGGCGTAGCAGTAGAGCTACTGCCTAACAGTTCTGACTACGGGTGCCTGTCTGTAGGGGGTTTGTACGTTCTCGCAATGATTTGCGTTCTTCTTCTTCTTCTTCTTCTTCTTCTTCTTCTTCTTCTTCTTCTTCTTCTTCTTCTTCTTCTTCTTCTTCTTCTTCTTCTTCTTCTTCTTCTTCTTCTTCTTCTTCTTCTTCTTCTTCTTCTTCTTCTTCTTCTTCTTCTTCTTCTTCTTCTTCTTCTTCTTCTTCTTCTTCTTCTTCTTCTTCTTCTTCTTCTTCTTCTTCTTCTCCTCCTCCTCCTCCTCCTCCTCCTAAAGTTGTTGGACAACTTGTTCTATTTGATCTTCCGTTTGTGCACGTCGAGTTGATTGCATTAGTCGAAACAGGGTGGACCACGTGAAGGTTGCAATCAGGATTTTCTTCAAGACCTTCGATTTCCTCCCACACTCCATAGACATGCAGGTTTGGCGGTTAATTTGCTTGGTGTAAATGTGTAATTGTCCCTAGTGTGTGTAGGGTAGTGTTAATATGCGGGGAACGCTGGTCGGTGCGGACTCGGTGGGCCCAAGGGCCTGTTTCCGCGCTGTATCTCTAAACTAAACTAGTGACGGATACTTCTGATTTATGGAACATAGAACTGTACAACACAGGAACAGACCCCTCAGAACACAATGTCTGTGCGGAAAACGATGGCAACACTAACCCTTATTTGCCTGCACGTAATCCATATCCTCCATTCCCTGCATATCCATGCGCTTATACAAAAGTCTATTAAATACCACCATCATAAAGTATCTGCTTCCACCCCTGGTAACGTGTTTCAGGCATTCACCGCCCTCTGTGTAAAAACTTCTCCTTTAAAATTTGCCCCTGCCATATTAAAACCATACCCTCCAGTATTTGATATTTCTATTTTGGGAAAAAAGTTCGGACTATCTATCTATCAAAGGCTTTCTAATTTTATATACTTCTACCAGGTCTTCCCTCAATCTCCGGCGATCCATAGAAAACATTTGTCCGACCAAACTCTCCCTATGGCTAACATTCCCTAATCCAGGCATCATTCTGGTAAATTCTGGTAACGGGTCCCTTTCAGAATGGCAGGCAGTGACTAGTGGAGTGACGCAAGGCTCGGTGCTGGGACCGCAGCTATTTACAATATACATTAATGATTTAGATGAAGGAATTAAAATTAACATTAGCAAATTTGCAGATGACACAAAGCTGGGTGGCAGTGTGAACTGTGAAGAGGATGCTATGAGGATGCAGAGTGACTTGGACAGGTTGGGTGTGTGGGCAGATGCATGCCAGATGCAGTATAATGAGGATACATGTGAGGTTATCCACTTTGGTGGCAAGAACAAGAAGGCAGATTATTATCTGAATGGTGTCAGAATAGGACAAGGGGAAAGTGCAACGAGAGCTGGGTATCCTTGTACATCATCACTGAAAGTAAGCATGCAGGTACAACAGGCAATGAAGAAGGCTAATGGCATGCTGGCTTTCATAACGAGAGGATTTGAGTATAGGAGCACATAGGTCCTTCTGCAGTTGTACAGGGCCCTGGTGAGACCACATCTGGAGTATTCTGTGCTGTTTTGGTGTCCTCTTTTCAGGAAGGACATTCTTGCTATTGAGGTGAGTGCAGCGTAGGTTCACGAGGTTAATTCCCGGGATGGAGGGGCTGTCATATGCTGAACAAATGGAATGACTGGGCTTGTATTCACTGAAATTTAGAAGGATTAGAGAGGATCTTATAGAAACATATAAAATTATTAAGGGAATGGACAAGCAGGAAACATGTTCCCGATGTTGGGGGAGTCCAGAACCAGGGGCCACAGTTTAAGAATGGGGGTAGGCCATTTAGAACTGAGATGAGGAAAAACCCAGAGTTTTTAGAGCCGATTCACTGGATACATTCAAAATAGAGTTAGATAGAGCTCTTGGGGCTAGCGGAATCAAGGGAGAAGGCAGGAACAGGGTACTGATTTGGGGATGATCAGCCATGATCACATTAAATGGTGGTGCTGGCTCGAAGGGCCGAATGGCGTTCTCCTGCACCTATGTTCTATGTTTCTATGTTTCTAAATCTCCTCTGCACCCTTTCCAAAGCTTCCACATACTTCTTGTACTGAGTTGACCAGAACTGCATGTAATACTCCAAAAGCCATGACCAATGAAGGGATGCATACCATATGTCTTATTTGCCACTCTATCTTCTTGTGTTGCCAATTTTAGGAGTTAATATAATTGCACATTATAATAAACATGTATAGTTTGTCAAAAACAAAGCCTGGCAGCTTTGATGGTGTTGACATGGAAAATATCAGGTGTTGGTGGGATTGGGAAATCACTTCCAGCACTGCGGGAGGAATGAAAGCAACAAGCCAATTTAAAGTCTGAAGAAGGGTCTCGATCCATCACACATTCCTTTTCTCCAGAACTGCTGCCTGACCCACTGAGTTACTTCACCTTTTTGTGACTATCCTAGCCAAGGATTGATGGATTTGTGACTATGGCAGGTTGGAGGAACATCGCCTGTAGCAATTGATTGATTCTTTTTCTACAAGTAGCTTTGAAAACATAGCTCTGAGTACAACAAAACATCCACCAAAACACATTTGTGAAGTGCTTATGTCATTTATTAATGACATAATTATTTTATTGACCAGTCGATATGCCAGAGAAATCCTAATTTAAGATTTACACTTTTTCATTAGCAACAGATAAAATTGGATGATGTTATGAGGGAAATAGAATAAATAGATTATTTTAAGGAAGCAAAATTGATGTTAGCACTGAAAGTGAATTGGTTAAAAATAAAAATGTATTACTTTCAATAAAAAACTGTTAGTTTGAGTCAAAAGTGCAGTTTCAATTCAGTAAAAGTACATCCATTTCAGTGAAGTATTGATTTTATACCACTTGCTCTCACACATTCAATTGGATTTATCTAATGCATTTGCACTGAAGCACAGAAGTTAAAGAAGACTCTGCAAACATGGATTTCCAACCCATTTCTGCATGTAGATCATGTCATTCTAAGAATTTATTCCCAATTGACCCATTGAGTCAGAAAAGAAAAACCCAGTTTGAAATCTCCTGCAACCTGAAAATGACACCACCTTGTTTTACTCAACATGCCAGTGAGTTTAAATTGGAATGATCTGAGTCCATTGAATTAAGTGTAATTAGCATATCCAAATCACTGCAAATGGTGTAAATCAGCTTCATTAACTGCTTCATCCTAATAGTTTTACAATTAAATACCAGGATTACAGGGATGACAGACAGAGCAAAGCAGATTATTCTGCTTGTCATGGTTGTCCTGGACCTTTGAAGATTTGCCATGTTTGGTCTTTAGTCTTTCCTTTAGACTTTGTCGATACAGCGTGGAAACAGGCCCTTCACCCCACCGAGTCTGTGTCGACCAGCGATCACCCCGTACACAAGCACTATCCTACACACTAACATAGAAACATAGAAACATAGAGAATAGGTGCAGGAGGAGGCCATTCGACCCTTCGAGCCAGCACCACCATTCATTGTGATCATGGCTGATCGTCCCCTATCAATAACCCATGCCTACCTTCTCCCCATATCCCTTGACTTCACTAACCTCTAGAGTTCTATCTAACTCTCTCTTAAATCCATCCAGTGACTTGGCCTCCACTGCCCTCTGTGGCAGTGAATTCCATAAATTCACAACTCTCTGGGTGAAAAGGTTTTTTCTCACCTCAGTCTTAAATGACCTCCCCTTTATTCTAAGACTGTGGCCCCTGGTTCTGGACTTGCCCAACATTGGGAACATTTTTCCTGCATCTAGCTTGTCCAGTCCTTTTTATAATTTTATATGTTTCTAATTTATAATTTATTACTGAAGCCAACAAACCTACAAACTTGTACATCTTTGGAGGGTGCGAGGAAACCTATGCGGACACAGGGAGAGCATATAGACTCTGTACAGACAGCAGCCATGCTCAAGATCGAACTCGGGTCTCTGGCAATATAAGGCAACTACTGCTCTACCATTATGGTAGAGCAGTAGGTTACCCAGGCCAAGATATACGTCTACGTATCCCCCCCCTCCCCCCCCCCCCCCCGATGTTGAGCGTCTACCACTCTCAACAATCAACGAATGTCGTGAAAAGCTCCCCACCTACTGGCACAAGGGACTTCTTAACACCTTGTCCTGTGTATTTGTTTCTGATAATCTGGACTCGTCCAGTGACTGCTGTGAAAGGACAGCTGACAACATGGGAAAGTCCATGTGACAGCTTGAAGAGACAGTTGACAGGAGGGAACATATAGGGGACTGCTGTCATGGCTAGCTACCCATGACAGCAGTCCCCAATGCTGTTTCAGCTAGTTGGAGACACCCGCTAAATGCTGCAAAAAGTAAATTAAAGGAAATACCCCTAGAGCCTGCGAGAGCGGGGGCGCAAGATGGCTCACTGACTGATAACACGTTACAGACCCAGGAACGGAAACGACCACGGACAAGGAGAGCATGGCACATGAGACATCCACAACAGCTGCGGGACACAAACTTCAGGTGTGCATCTGTGGTTGGGAGAAAAGAACATCAGTGATGGGCTTGAAGATCCACCAAGGGAGGAAAAAGTGCTTGAGAGAGCAGAGACAAGGGTCTCGCATTGACCAGTACTTCTTACGAAGCAACCAGTCAAATCAGTCGAATGAAGCACAACGACGGGACACAAAACCAAAGTTCGCAGAGCATCAGCACCCATGTCACTGAAGAGGGTGATACAAGCACAGAAATGCCGGTGGAGGAGCCCACGCAACAACTACAAAGACCTCCATTGGAGGGAAAGATCAAAGGACACAAACCTGGAGTGAAATGGCCCAAAGCTGTTGAAAGAAAAAGAGTGGGAGACGGTCAACAATGACCTTATACATATCTTGGAGCAACAAGTGGGCACAGCAGTGCAAAAGCTTGAAAGGATGGGCAACATAATATACAGCTATGGAGATCCAGTTGAAGTGGGATGCAGAGGATTTGTTGCGTCATCTACCATCAGACTGCTGAAGGAGCTTGGAATCCACGGTCAGGCTCTGCGGAAGACCATAAGATCACTCTCAGACGCGGCTGAAAGAAGCAGCCGTTGGATTTGGCTCAAGCGGAAAGACCCATGCTGGGCCCCAAGTACGTCATGGTGAATCTTTGGGGCAGTTTGACACGGGACACGCGCTGAGGGCTGATCATCCTGCAGCGGGCCGCCCTTGTGGAGGGTGTATAGTGTTAAAAGGCCGAAACACCCAATGATGCAAGGGTACACTACTGATGATGTGTCCTGTGCCCAACTGTCCTGAAGGTTACCCAGGCCAAGATATACGTATACGTGTCCCCCCCCCCCCCTTCCCCCCCGATGTTGAGCGTCTGCCACTCTCAACAATCAACGAATGTCGTGAAATGCTCCCCACCTACTGGCACAAGGGACTTCTTAACACCTTGTCCTGTGTATTTGATTCTGCTGCCTAATTTGTGGTCGCATTTGCCCATTCTCTGTCCAGCACCAGATAGTCTTGAAGTACCCTTTAAACTATTTAAGATAATCCCCCACTATTTTTAGAGAAACTGTAATCCAGACCACATCATGTTCTTGAGTAAAAAAAAGTATCTTCATTCTCCTCCCCCCACCCCACTTTGCCACTAAATCCACAGCTGTTAGTTATTTAATTACTCACCAGCAGAAATCATTCTTCTTCATCAATTAAACCTCGCACCATTTTGAAAGATGGATTATTTATCCTCCAATCTATCTTATCATGGGCCTTGCACTTTTTTCATATCTTCACTCTGTGGCTGTAAGGATATATCCTGCACACTCTATCCTTTCTCTTTTTGCATAACCTGCTACACTCATGTACGATATGATTTACCTGGACAGTATTCCAAGCGTTTTTCATTAAATCTTAGTGCACACGACAATACTAAACCAATAGCCATATCAGCTCCCTTCTTAATCCACTTTACAAACAGAACAGTGTTAACTTTCCTAATTTCATGATTTAGCTGTAGCCATCCAACCCTACTAGCCCTTTGAGTAAACCACCATCCAATCTCTACATCTTTTTACACCATATTGCAATATACCAGGCAAAACCTAAGGTGTAATAAGAAACTAAACTGAACTTATTATGGGAGCAAATCAGAAGTGAACTGCTCAGTATTAAATGGTTGTTCTTCAGGCCACTCAAAGAAACAAGGTGAACATCAAAGTCAATGTCAAAAGTCAAAAGAGTTTATTGTCATGTGTCCCTGACAGGACAATGAAAATCTTTCTTTGCATAGCACAACAGAACATAGAAGGCATTGACTACAATTATATACGTAAATACACACATGAATTAATAAATTAATAAAGTGCAAATAACAGATGGAGGGATATTAATGTTCAGAGTTCCGAGCCAAGTTTAATAGCCTGATGGTATGATATTATGATATGACATATGATAATATTATGATATTATGACATATGATATTATTCAGGAGAATTAATTTTAAATATTATGCCAAAGCTTAATCAAGTTCATCTGTAAAAGCAGTTATTAGTTTAAGTTTAGTGATTTAGTAATCCTTTAATTTTAAATAATTTAATGACTATATTCTAACATTACCTAGTTTCATTGAACTGCAGATGCTGAAAAAAATCAAAGGTAGACAACAATGCTGGAGAAACTCAGTGGGTGAGGCAGCATCTATGGAGCGAATGAATAGGTGACGTTTTGGGTTGAAACCCTTCTTTAGAATGATGAGGGGTGGGGGGGGTGGGAAGAAGAAAGGAAGAGGCGGAGACAGTAGGCTGTTGGAGAGCTGGGAAGGGGAGGGGAAGGAGGGAGAAAGCAAGGATTACTTGAAATTGGAGAAGTTAATGTTCATACCGCTGGGGTGTAAACTGCCCAAGCAAAATATGGTGTTGCTCCTCCAATTTGTGGTGGGACTCACTCTGGCAATGAAGGAGGCACAGGACAGAAAGGTCAGATTCGGAATGGGAGGGGGAGTTCAAGTGCTGAGCCACCGGGAGATCAGGTTCGTTAATGTGAACTGAGCACAGGTGTTGAGCGAAGCAATCGCCAAGCCTGCGCTTGGTCTCACCGATGTAGAGCAGTTGACACCTAGAACAGCAGATGCAATAGATGAGGTTGGAGGAGGTGCAGGTGAACATCTGCCTCACCTGGAAAGATTGCTTGGATGGAGTCGAGGGGGGAGGTAAAGCGACAAGTGTAGCATTTCCTGCGGTTGCAAGGGAAAGTACGAGGGGAGGGGGTGGTTTGGGTGGGAAGGAACAAATTGACCAGGGAGTTACGGAGGGAGCGGTCTCTGCAGAAAGCTAAAAGGGAAGGAGATGGGAAGATGTGGCCAGTGGTGGAATCCCGTTGCAGGTGGCAAAAATGTCAGAGGATTATCTCTTGTATGTGACGGCTGGTGGGGTGGAAGGGAAGAACAAGGGGGACTCTGTCCTTGTTATGAGTGGGGGGGATGGGGAGTGCGAGCGGAGCTACGGGATATAGAAACAGAAACATAGAAATTAGGTGCAGGAGTAGGCCATTCGGCCCTTCGAGCCTGCACTGCCATTCAATATAATCATGGCTGATCATCCAACTCAGTATCCCTGATCATCCAACTCAGTATCCCAAAAACCTCAGTATCCCATATAGAGGAGACCCTGGTGAGAGCCTCATCTATAGTCAAATAGGCGACCCCCCGTTAATTAAATTAGTTTCACTAAAAGGTCAGCTTTGTTAGATCATCTTGGTGGGAGCTAAATACAAATTTACATTTGCAAGCATGAGGAGAGATGAAAAGATTTGGTTTGGCTTGTTTGTTATCTGTTTATGAAAACTAACATTTAGTTTTCAACCTTGCATTCTGAGCTCTCTTGCATCGTAGAGACTTCATGGAACGTTATAGATTGACTTCATGATGTCTCCAGTTTTTTTGTAAGTTGGATACAGATATTATTTTTTTAAATGTCTAGAAAATGAACCCATTTTACACAGAAAAAAAGTATGTAGAACACAATGATCATCTTGGATGGATTACGGAATGGGGAATTTTCAGGCATGATTTGCCTCAGTGAAAATATTATTTGGCCAGCATCAATTTCGTAAGAAATAACGTTGTGGCTCGCAGCATGTCTATGTCCTTTTTCCGCATGTCACATTTCTCTCCGAATTCTATGGCAACCTTTCTTGTGCCTGTCCAGGGCTTCCCATGGGGAAAGTGCATCAAGCTCTCTATCACTTCCAGTGATCATTGCAACAATAGCACAGCAACCATGACGGCAGCATTTACGCTCCTGATGAGAACTGCTGTGTCCCACTCACGAATTTGTGTGCAAAGTGCCATTGCTGCTTTTGGTTACTTACTTGATATTTTTCTGGAGATCTTAAAAGTGGTTAGCACCAAACAAAGCATGTGTGTAGCGCAGCTAAAGAGGATGCGCCAATTTCTAGACAGTTGTCTAATTCACATAGCGGATTCTGGGATTGATTTGCGTACGGAAATGGTCAGATGGAGTTCATTCTGAGCAAGTGTGAGGCGTTGCACTTTACGAGGTGGAATGTAAGGGGAAAATGTACAACTAATGGCTTTACAGCATTGATGTACAAAGGGATCTCAGGGTTCAAGTCCATAATTCCCTCAAAGTGGCAACACAAGTGGTAAATAAGGCATTTGTTACGCTTGCCTTCTTCGGTAGGGACCTAGAGTATTAAAGTAGGACACCCTGATGCATCTTTATAGGACTTTTATTAGGCCAAATTTAGAGTTTTGCATGCAGTTCTGGTTGCCGCATTACTGGAAGGATTTGGAGACTTTGAAAAGGATGCAGAGGAGAACATACATTGGCTTTAAGCTCAGATGAGCAAAGTTTAAAGGAGATGTGCAGGGAAGGTTTTTTACACAAAAGGTGGTAGGTGGAACTAGCTGACGGGTGTGATGGAGGCACATACCGTAGCGGCATTCAAGAGACATTTAGATGGACATGCAGGCAATGGAGAGACTTGGATTATGTGTAGGCTGATAAGGGTTGGTGTTGGCATCATGTGTGGGCTGAAGGGTCTGTTTCTATGCTGTACAGTTCTGTGCTCGAGGATTTATGAATGGCCTCCTCCTGTGCAGTAGTAATTCTATGGCTTTATTAGCTGCTTGCGTGTTAGAGGAATAAATAAATCTCCACCAGGAACAAATATCATCAATCAAGTGTGCGACACGGTGGTGCAGCAGTAGAGATGCTGCCTTACAACGTCAGAGACCCAGGTTCAATCCTGCCTATACAGAGTTTGTACGTTCTCCCTGTGACTGTGTGGGTTTTCTCCGGGTGCCCTCGTTTTGTCTCACATTCCAAAGGTTTGTAGGTTAATTGGCTTTGTTAAAATTGTCCCCAGTGTGTAGGATAGTGCTAGTGTATGGGGATTGCCTGTCAGCGCGGACTCGGTGGGCCAAAGGGCCTGTTTTCGCGCTGTATCATTAAACCAAAGCTAAATTAAGTCCCCAAAATATACAATCTAAACTAAATACATTTCTCCATTGTTGGTATTTTGAGTACTGAAAACAATACATTAAGTTGTAAGAAGTGCAAGTGAACTCCTTCTTCACTTGAAAAAGAGTTTACCGGGTTCCTTAATATTGGTGAAGAGATAAAAGGGCAGGTATTGTATTTATAATTACATGTAAATTGTTCTTGTAATCACTGGGAAGATGTGGATCTGAATTCATCTGTAGAGCTGATTAGCTGCTGCACTAGCAGCCCCCTCTCACCCTGATACCATCACAGTCTGATATCAACCACACTCCCCCATCATCACGACCCAACATATTGAAAGCATTTTCGGAAACCTAGAGCCAAAAAATATGGGAATTTACTTAAAATAGCAATATGTATATCAGCTGATATCGGAAGGTTAATTTTCTCTGAACAACTGCGAATAATGTAAAATATATAAAGCAGATAATATAAAACACCTACAATTTCATGTTTCATTTTGATTCACTGTGAAATTTGAAACATCATTACATGAAAAATAAATCGCTTCCACGACGGTGTGATTTACAAATTCTCCTTTCAGGAAACCCCAGCGAACATGAAGAATTATAGAGCCAGACATATATTTAATGAACTCGTCTTTACAGTATTATCATAAATCCACAGCTTACAATAGGCTGCTCTCAGCTAAACTCAGGTTAATTAGAAAGGCCAAGTGTACAAAAGAACCACTTACACACACATTATCAGGTTCAATAATCTGCTTTCTGCATTGATATATCATTCCATATCTCATGATATTTGCAGAGCAATTTGAGTATTTACAGTCTCCCGAGCAAATGTGAAGCTGTTATTCAAGGTCTGAAGCAATAGATCATTGAGTTCTACTTGATGTTGTTGTGCTGAAGCATTGCACTAATTAGATTGTTGGTCCTACTTTATACTACCATGCCCAACATTGAACTAATTAGGGGAATTAAGTGTGTAGGAAGGAACTGCAGATGCTGGTTTTCACCGAAAGGGTGACGTTGCGGGTCAAGACCCTTCTTCAGGTTTCTTCAGAGTCTGAAAAAGAGTCTCGATCCGAAACATCACCCATTCCGTCTCTCCAGAGATACTGCTTGTTCTGCTGAGTTTGTCCAGCATTTTGTGTCTGTCATAGGGGAATGAAGTGTTGTTTCAATGTATTAGTAAAAACAACACAGTTTAAATTAGAAGTAATGGTTATGTTGTCCAATTACCAGTTTTAGTTTTAGTTTTAGAGACACTAGATCCTTCAGCTCACTGAGTTCACGCCGACCAGCGATCCCCGCACACTAACACTATGCTACATACACTAGGGATGTTACAATTTTACCAAGCCAATTAGCCTACAAACATGTATGTCTTTGGTGTGTGGGGGGAAACTGGAGATCCAGGAGAAAACCCATACAGGTCATGGGGAGAACGTACAAACTCCGTACAGACAAGCCCCATCAATTTCCCTCCTGGGATAAAGTTCCAGCGTATCGTATCGTATTGTATCGTATCATAGTCAGGATCAAACCCAGGACTGGCGCTGTCAGGCAGCAACTCTACCGCTGTGCCAGTTGTATAAGGATAGAGAGGATTCCCCCCCATCGTGAAAATTGATCAGATTTATGGGGTGGGGATTATTTTGTGTTTATGACCAATGCATATAGGGAAAATATGTAGGAGTGCCCATTAATCTCCTCAGGATTGCTCCACCATTCGACACGATCTTGGCTGATCTCCTACTTCAGATGTTATTGCACCATCTCCAAATCACTTGATCTGCTTAATATCTAAAAATCTCCCTGATAGACACAAAATGCTGGAGAAACTCAATAGGACAGGCAGCATCTCTGGGGAGAAGGAATGGGTGATGTTTCGGATTGAGACCCTTTTTCAGACTCTGAAGAAGTCTGAAGGTGGGTCTCGACCCGCAACGTCACCCATTCGGTGAAAACCAGCATCTGCAGTTCCTTCCTATACACTTAGTTCCCCTAGTTAGTTCAATGTTGGGCATGGCAGTATCAAGTAGTATCAATGATGCAGCCACCACAGCCCAAACAGTAGAAAATTCCAACAGATCATTGCCCATTCAGTGAAGAAATCTCTCCTCATTTCCATTCTTAATGGCCTATCCCTTATTTGGATCTTCCACTATATGAAACCCTCTAAGAATTTTGTCTATCTTAGTAACCACCTAAACTCTCATTCTTCCAAACTGTCGAGAATAGAGGCCTAGTCTACTCGATCTCCCCTCATATGACAGACTTGGACTCCAAGGAACCAGTCTAGTAAATCTTCATTGCACTCCCTGTATAGAAATATATTCTTTTTTGGGTAAGAGGACCAAATCTGGAGGTTTTGTATAGATGTAGTAGTTCAAAACCATGCTGACTATCCCTAATCACCCTTGCCTGTCCAAATGCCTGTATGACCTATCCCTCAGAACACTCTCTAGTAACTTTCCAACTACAGATGTTAAGCTCATCAGCCTATAGTTCCCAGCATTTTCCTGCATCCCTTCTTGAAAAGAGGCACAACATTCACCACCCTCCAAACTTGCGGCACCTCTCCTGTATTTAAGGTTTTTAAATTTATATTTCAAAACCAGGGCTCCTGTAATTTCCTCTCTGGTTTCCCACAAAGTCCTCGTATAGATCTGATCAGGCCCTGGAGATTTCTCCACCTTGATACACGATAGTAGTTTTAGTACTTTGACGAGAACACTGACTCCAAATGTAACCTCATCAACATCTTGGATAACTGTAGCATAATGTCCCAAATTCTATACTCAATACCCTGACTGATGAAGGCCAATCTATCAGAAGCCGTATGTATCTGTACTCCTGGATCCCTCTGCTCGACAACACTGCACAGGGCCCTTGCATTCACTGTGAAGTTCCCACTTCTGGTTTGACTTCCCAAAATGAAACACCTCGCACTTAGCTGCATTAAACTCTAATGGGAATTCCTGAGCCCACTTGTACAGTTGATGAAGACCCTGTTGCAATTTCTGATGACTATCTTCACTATCTTCCATCTACTTTATTGTCATCTGCAAACTTACCAATGAGTCTTTGTACATTCTCATCCAAATCATTGATATTAACCACAAACAGCAATGGGCTCAGCTATCTGTGTAATGGTTAATGCATCATTTTAAAATATTTAATTGGAAAACGAAGTGCAGAATGCAGGGTAAGTGATGGCTTCTGCCCTTTAACTCATGGGAGCTGCAGCTTGTACTGAGCTAACCCATTTATGGAACGATTGCATGCATAGTAATATTCACATAAATGAAGGAGAAAGCTCAAACTGTGAAGTGGGGAATGATGGTTTTCAACTGTGGTTGTCAATTGAGAATGAGGGGAGATTGCAAAATTTGCAAATGCAGCTGAAATTTGAAAGGTTAAACCACAATGGAGTAGTGTCTAGGATGACCATTAACAAGGCAGGTTTGATGTTACTCACCCACCATGATGAGCAGAGGCTGTGATAATTCATTTGTAACAAAGCACGGTTACTTTTCTTTTGATTTCATCAAGACCTACGCTACCACATTTTGGGCCCACTTTTATTAACTTTTTACTTGATTATGAGTAGGAGCCTTATGCAAAATGATTGTCTGGCACTTGTGCATAGTATATGGCCAGACAAGCTTTATCCTTTCTGATAACATCAGCGGAATATCTCAGACTAATACCGACAGATTTGAACAGATTTAAAAGGCATTTTCCATGTTGTTTATGTTACCCCGGCATACGTATGGGGGATGCTGGTGACCCTTGCATTACAAGCTGTCAGGTAATGGGATTTCACCCAAAATTCTGAGTCAAAAATTAGAGACAGGAAATAAAATCTCTTTTGCAGAATTCCTGTGAAGTAAAGTAAATAAGCACAGTTTCTTTTTCACCTCGTGCTATCACGAGTGCAGATTACATAATTCTGTGTTCACAATACTGTCAGTTTTTTTAGTAGGTGATCTCTTCCCCCCCCCCCCATAATGCAGAGCTCACTTGCATAGGATTTCCAGAAGAGAAAATATTGAACAATGATTGAATCATAATAATAAAATTGAGCTAAATATCTTGGTAGCATTTGGCATGGTTTCTCCCTCTCATTCTTATGACAAATATTTCCAGATTTGTGTTAACTAATCACTCCTTTGTTTATCTTATCTCCTGTTCTTTTCTAATTTGGTGAACCTTGATCCATGACCTTTCACTTTGCAATAAAATTGCAGGGTCAATATTCCGTGTTTGCTCCCCTTTTAAATTATTTGAAACTGAATGCACCAGAAATTGTTTCATTTATTAACTGTGTAACATCAATACATTGGGAAGAGGAGTAAATATTATTTTTCCCCTTTTTGACAGAAACAGAACAATTAGGTGCTTTACTTAATCAAATTAATTAGCCTATAACGTCTGTCGATTTGTTGAAGCTAATGTAATTGATTGTGGATATTTTTTTAAATTTACACAGGGACTCCAGTGAATCGGATTCCCATCATGGCCAAGCAGGTGTTAGATCTCTACAGTCTGTACAAGCTTGTCACTGAAAAAGGTGGCTTAGTGGAAGTTATCAATAAGAAGATCTGGCGCGAAATCACCAAAGGCCTCAACCTTCCTACCTCTATTACCAGTGCTGCTTTCACCTTGAGAACCCAGTAAGTAAATGCAAATGTGTCCTATGGTCAATATTACAATCAAACATGTTTGTAATAGATTCAGGGTACAGAAAGGGCAGTTGTAGCAGTAGAGTGGAATGACTCTTTAATGTGCAACGGGGTCAGATTGGGTAGCTTTCTGTCTCTGCAATCCACTCCGAGTCCCTTGCCTCTGGTGTCATGGGTGTCTGGGGTTATGGGGAGAAGGCAGGAGAATGGGGTTAGGAGGGAGAGATAGATCAGCCATGATTAAATGGTGGTGTAGACTTGATGGGCTAAATGACCGAATTCTGTTCCTATCACTTATGACCTTATGACGTCTCTCATTGGGATCAAGGGAAGGCAGAAAGCCAAGAGTGTTTAATTGTCATATATATCAACAATTAAACAGTGAAATTCATACATAGAGCAATGTTACAGACAATTAAACACAATAGACACACATTATATATATTAAAGAAAAAAATCAATAAATTAATAACAATAATACTCATACAAAAATGCACAAAGTCAAACAAAGGTTTGACCAAATACAATCCATAGGAGTTTATAATTGGTTAATGTTGTGTCCTTTTTGAGTCTAATAGTTGTTGGGAACAAGCTGTTCTTGAACCTGATGGAAATAATTTTCAGATTCCTATACCTTGTTCTCGAAGGCAGGAACGAAATGAGAATGTGGCCAGGGGGTGTTTGATGATATTGGGTATATTTTTGAGGCAGCAACTCCTATATATCCCTTCGATGATGGGAACCAAACTGATTTTCAGGAGGCCGGAAAGAAAAATAAGTACAGTTTCTGAAAGCCATTTGAAAGTGGCTTTTAACAAGCTTTGCTGGCAAAAATAAACATTATTCAGAATAAAAATATTTACAAAACAAATACTGTGCAAAACTCTTCATACATTCTCAGTGTCTATTCACTCAACAGTGCCATACCCAGTAGTGTTCACATCTATAGAGTCATAGAGTGATACAGTGTGGAAGCAGGCCCTTCGGCCCAACTCGCCCACACTGGCCAACAAAGTCCCGGCTGCACAAGTCCCACTTGCCTGCGCTTGGTCCATATCCCTCCAAACCTGTCCTGTCCATGTACCTGTCTAACTGTTTCTTAAATGATGGGATAGCCTCAGCCTTAACGACCTCCTCTGGCAGGGTCAAGGAACGAGCGTTCACGTCGCGGCCCTGTTTCCACCAATCTTTCCACCACCACACACAAGAAGCACAAGAAGCGCAAGACATTGTATGCAGATGCCCTAAAATGTGTGTTCAGCTCTGACTGAACAACTTCCAAGCTTATGTGTGGACTCAATAAGAAGAAGACCTGCTCTGGAAGCTTGTTCCATACAGCCACCACCCTTTGTGTGAAAGAGTTAGCCCTTGGATTCCTATTCAATCTTTTCCCCTTCACCTTGAACCTACAGTTAATCCTCTGGTCCTTGATATCCCTACTCTGGGCAAAAGACTCTGTGCATCCACCCGATCTATCCCTCTCATAATTTTGTATACCTCTATAAGACCTCCCTTCATCCTCTTGCACTCCATGAAATAGAGAACCAGCCTACTCAACCTCTCCCTATAGCTCACAACTCTCTAGTCTTGGCAACATCCTCGTAAATCTTTTCTGAATCCTTTCAAACTTGACAATATCTTTCCTATAACATGTTGCCCAAAACTGAACACAATATTCTAAATGCAGCCTCACCAACATCTTATACAACTGCAATATGACCTCCCAACTTCTATACTCTGACTGATGAAGGCCAAGGTGCCAAAAGCCTTTTTGACTACCTAATCTACCTGCAACTCAACCTTCAAGTAACCATGCGCCTGCACTCCTAGCTCTCTCTGCTCTACAACACTATGCAGCCGCCTACCATTTACTGTGTACGTCCTGCCCTTGTTCGACATCCCAAAATGCAACACCTCACACTTCTTAGTATTAAATTCCATCAAGCATTCCTTCGCCCACCTGGCTAATCGATCCAGATCCTGCTGCAATCTTTCACAACTATCTTCACTATCTGCACAAACCACTAACTTTTGTATCATCAGCAAAGTTGCTAATGTTGCCATGTATGTTCTCATCCAAATCATTGATGTAGATGACAAACAGTAACGGACCTAGCACCGAACCCTGAGGCACACTACTAGTCACAGGCATCCAATCTGAGAAGCAACCTTCCATCATTACCCTCTGCTTCCTTCCAAGGAGCCAATTTGCTATCCATTCAGCTATCTCCCCTTGGAACCCATATGATCTAACCTTCCAGAGCAGCCTACCATGCGGAACCTTGTCGAACGCCTTACTGAAGTCCATTTAAACAAAACTCCCTTGCCATTCATGTGGCCACTGGAGTAATATCCCTTCCCTTGTTTGAGGGGGCCACCAGAGTCTGCCCCTCAATGTCGAGCAGTGGAAGGACCCAACACTGTGGTCCTCCCCCACAGAGCATTAGGGGTTGGCTGCATCAAGCCTCAGTGATCCCTCAGCACATACTCCTGCAGTCTGGAATGGACCAGTCAGTAACATTCCCTGATGGACATGTATCTCACTGTGCTGGGACAGCAATGAGTTTCGAGCAGACCAAAGAGTGTCTTTCACTGTTGGTGATCTTCCAGCAGCACTTGATGTCCATCTCTGTTTGTGTCCCTGGGACTGGCAAGGCCAGCATTGGTTGTCCAGCCTTGATTATACCTGGATAGAGTGCCTACCTTGGCATTCTGAAAGGCAGCTAAGAGCCAAACACACTACTGTGAATCCAGGGTCACATTTCAGCCAGATGGCAGGTTTCCTTCTCCAACAAACAGTTGCCAACCATTTGACTTGTTTTACGACAATCTGTTCGCAGTTAACAATAAAAGATTTTTAATCCAGTGCTATTGTTTAATTGAATTTAAATTGCATTGATTTGAACTTATTTCTCTGTACTCATTAGAAAGATTGTGTGTTGCTTAAATTCGATGGAGGAGGTGCTAATTAAAAACATTGCAGGTTGGAGTAATCATCCGTCATATAATGTTCCAACCCAAAACAAAGAGGTTCAATTTAAATCTGAAATATAAAGCAGCTAACAGAGCCAAAATGTAAAAGAAGTATCTATGCTGAATATTTTCTTCACGTTTAAAAAATAAAATAAAAAAACACAAAAAGGATTAACACATCCTTATCTTTCAGATGCTGTGAGCTTTCAATCTTTCCTATTTATATTACAGTATGTTAGATTATCTTTTGTTGTTTAACCTAAACTGGAAGTGCGAGGTTAGTCCAAATTATCCCACTATCTAGCAAGACTAATGAGTGGTCATCTGCATTTTCAGAAATATCTCTCTATATTAATAAGGAAAGAGATTGGTTGGAAGGTGTCGGGGAGAGAAGTAGATTGTAAAATATCAATCAAGATCTAGAACTTCTTTGTCCCCCTTCAGTCATGGCTGACCATGGTTGTCTCCATGGTTGGAGGACACCAGTGCGTGACTTTGTTTAACGTGGGGAGGCTGGCGCACATACAGCCACCACATGGTCCTTGACAGATCTGGGTCAGGATCCAGTGGCATAGAGTCCAAGACGACCGGAGACACCTTTTCTGCTGCAGCCTTCATCTGCCTTCCCAGCCGTTGTGACGCTCCACTAAGGTCAGCCATCATCCTCCGCCTGTTCCACAGTTGAGGTCTTGGTTGGATTGCTCTTTGTCAGAGTCCTCCCCCTCGACCTTACCGCCATGGGTGGCCCTAACAGGAGCATAGCTCCATACAGCATCGCTCCCATGGCCTCTGGACCACACAATTTTCTCCACCATGACAAGGTTACAATCCACAGAGATCTAAAACAAAAAACATAGAACGGTACAACACGGGAATGGGCCCTTTGGCCCCCAATGCTTGTGCCAAACACAATGCCAAGTTAAATTGATCTCATTTGCCCACTCATGATCCAAAATCTGTCAATTCCCTGCACTACCATGCACTTATCAAAAATACTTTTAAATGCCACTACATCAGCCTCCACCACCACAACTGGCAGTGCATTCCAGACCCTCGCACTCTGTGTAAAATACTTGCACCGCACATCTCCACTAAACATTCACCCTCTAACCTTACAGCTATGCCCCCTAGTGTTGGATATTTCTACCCTGGGAAAAAGAGACCCTGTCAATCTTAATAACAAGCATGCATTCCAATGACCATAGACACAAAAAGCTGGAGTAACACAGCGGGCCAGGCAGCATCTCTGGAGAGAAGGAACGGGTAACGTTTCGGCTCAAGACTCTTCTTCAGACCCATTCCTTTTGTCTAGAGATGCTACCTATCCCGCTGAGTTACTCCAGCTTTTTGTGTCCATCTTCAGATAAAAACCAGCGTCTATAGCTCCTTCCTACACATTCCAATGACCAGTTGCACTTCCCATCCTACAGATATTGTCACCCAGAGAGTTGTGAATCTGGAATTCTGTGCCACATAAGGCAGTGGAGACCAATTCACTGGATGTTTTCAAGAACGAGTTAGATTTAGCTCTCAGAGCCAACAGAATCAAGGGATATGGGGAAAAAGCAGGAACGGGGTACTGATTTTTGATGATCAGCCATGATCATATTGAATGGCGGTGCTGGCTCGAAGGGCTGAATGGCCTACTCCTGCACCTGTTTTTGTATGTTTCTAGTGAGGAAAAGCTTGGGCCATGGGCAGAATTTGGGATTACAATTGGATGCAGGGAGAGTGTGCGATCAGGCCTTAAATCCATGTGAACAGTTGAGGTCAGAGCTTCAGTTAGTCTGAGGTTGGTGCAGAGAGGATATCAGGTGGCAGGAGAAAGTGATGAGGTGAGGCATGGAAGGTGAAAGTTAGAGGGAAGACTGTGAGGTAGGGGTGCAGTCTGGATGATAATGGCCAACCTGGAGATGGGGGCTGCAGTCCAGGTGGGGGGAGGCCGTGAGTGGGTGCAGTTTAATTGTGGAGGGGAGGCTGTAGTCTACAATAGGAGCTGGCTTGCGGTGGAGTCTGTACTTGGGGAAGCAGAAAACAATAACTTGAGATTGTAGTTGTGGATGTTGGAGCAAATATTCAGGCAGGTACGTTGGTAAAAAAAAAGGCACAAAGTGCTGCCCGACTTGCTGAATCACTCCAGCACTTTGTGTCTTTTTTTGTAAACCAGTATCTGCAGTTTCTTGTATCTCCTATATTTCGATGTATGTGCTTTCCTGTCATATGTTCTCAAATAATTTTGTAACTGGATGTTATCTCTAATACACTGTCAGTCTTCTTCTTATCGATTCCACACACAAAATTAGAAGTTGTTCAGCCAGAACTGAACACACTTCTCGGCATCTGCATACAATGGTGTCTGTCTTGTCGCTTCTTGTGCTTCTTGCGCGTGGTGGTGGAAAGATTTGTGGAAGCAGGGCCGCGACATGAATGCTCTTTCCTTGACCCTACTGTCGGTTATAGTGGCATATTAAGCAACATCCAATAGTATCTCCAGCTATGGTAACCTGCATGGAAAAGGCAAATTGATCAGTGGATATATTGAATAATGTGTCAGGCATGGTCTTATTTATAATCCTAGGAAAGTTCTGGTCATGATAAGCGCAGAGAAGGTCCATATAATCAGAATAGAGGCACAGTAGTTGGTGCTACCGACATCTCATTAGCTAAAGAAAAAAATCCCAATTTTTCATTGCGGCCCTTGCACTTTAAAAAAAAATCTGCACTTTCTTTGTAGGTGTAACACTATATTCTACACTCTGTTTATTTTCTATTTTACACTGCCTGATGTACTCACACATGGTATGATTTACCTGAATTGTATGCAAAACAAAGGCTTTCACTGTATCTCACTGATAATATCAGGCAATAATAAACAAGACCAATACCGCCTCAAAGATACAGGAAACGGGTCTTGGATGTGGCCTTGGGTTCTGTCTGTGTGAAATTTGCATGTTCTCTCTATGTCGGTATGGGTTTACACCAGGTGCTCCTGTGTCTTCCCACATCCCAAGAAGTACTGGTAGCTTAATGCTACTGGTCGGGGAAAATAAATGGTCGGCACGGACTGGAAGGGCCGAGAAGGCCTGTTTCCGTGCTGTAATTGTTATATGGTTAATGCGGTCCTGTAAAGTACTCCATAGTGTCGACAAGTGGCAATTCACTCAAGTTACATAGCTAGAGGGAAATAAGGAGGGGGAATGGGAGCAATGGGAATGCTCTGTTCTGAGCCACTCAGCATGAATCTGATGTGCCAACTAGGCTTCTTCTGTGCTGTACACTATGTATTCACAGAATCCCTTTGGTGTATTTCCTAATGTTCCAGAATTGGATGGGTTGATTAGAAGAAACGCATTTTTATCCCTGAAATGCATTGATTTTTCCTGTTTCATTGGCTGGCCAGTACACTGTTCTACATACTTAATTTTTTCACTGATAAGAGTCATAGTCATACAGCATGGAAACAGGCCCTTCGGCCCAACTAGTCCATGCCGATCAAGGTGCCCCATCTACACTACTCCCAATTGCCTGCATTTGGCCCATATCCTTCTATCCTTCTAAACCTTTCCTATCCTTATACAGTACCTGTCCAAATGTATTTTAAATGTTGTGAGAGTACCTGTCTCAACTATACCCTCTGGCAGCTCATTTATATACCCATCACCTTTTGTGTGAAGAAGTTCAGGTTCCTATTAAATCTTTCCCATTTCAGTTTAAACCAACGACCTTTGTTTTTTGATTCCCCAACTCTGGGTAAAAGACACTGTGCATTTACCCTCTCTAGTCACCTCATCCTCTACACCTCAATATGATAACCCCTTTCCTCCTGCACTCCAAGGAATAACCTTAGCCTGCTCAACCTCTCCCTATAGCTCAAGCCCTCGTGACCTGGCAACATCCTCGTAAAACTTCTCTGTCCCCTTTCCAGCTAAACAACATCAGTCTGAAGCAGGGTCTCGACAAAAAACATCACCCATTCCTTCTCTCCAGAGATGCTGCCTGGCCCACTGAGTTACTCCAGCATTTTGTGTCTAACATCTCTCCTACAACAGGGTGACCAAAACGGAACACAATACTCCAAAAGTGGCCTCACCAATGTCTAGTCCAAGTGAATTATCAAGTAAAAAGTTTGCTTCTAAATTTCTTAGTTAGCTGAGTCAAGGTGATGAGCAGCAAGATGCTCCAGACACACTCTGTTGACTGCTGCCAAATTGGCAAGCAGTTCACTTCTCTGGAGGTAGAAGGATGGAGGCGCCAAGCTTGAAGAACTGCACTAAAAGCTATTGCTCATCCAGAAGATATCTTTGTCCAATTAGCCCGCCCAATCAGAGTACAAATCCTAATTGCTTCTGCAGGTCTGATATTATTTCCCACGGAAGCCAACATTACAGCCTGAAGGAAATTGTCTAGATGCACAGTCTTTTACCCAGAGTAGGGGAATCGAGGACCAGAGGACATAGGTTCAAGGTGAAGGGGAAAAGATTTAATAGGAATCCGAAGGGTATCTTTTTCACACAAAGGGTGGTGGGTGTATGGAACAAGCTGCCAGAGGCGGTGGTTGAGGCTGGGCCTATCCCATCATTTAAGAAACAGTTAGAAAGGCACATGGATAGGATAGGTTTGGAGGGAGATGGACCAAGCGCAGGCAAGTGGAACTTGTGTAGCTGGGACATTGTTGGCATGTGTGGGCAAGTTGGGCCGAAGGGCCTGTTTCAACATTGTATCACTCTATGACTCTAATGATATTTCGAAGGCCAGGATAATGGCTTCACGTTGTGGAAGTGTAATAAGACATTTTAGTATCATGCATATGTTTACCTGCCTCCAGGAGCTTGGTGTTCAATGGGTGTAAAAATATACTGCAAGCCCTGTATTGTCATCCCAGAAATGAATGAAAATTTAGATATATGATTAGTTTGAATTGCATGTCCTCCCCAGGATATGGATGACCAACTCATGGCCATCCGTGCATACCAGTAAGCATTTGGGAGCAGCAGAATGCATGGGAATGGATTTGCTGGTGGTTCGTTACTGCAGAGAGGAAGTGGGGCATTTCTGCGTGCCCTCTCTCCTGTACTCCAAGTCTCTCCTTCCACCTTTGACTCCACTGAGCCTCGATCATCAGGAACTTGGTCTAGTTGAGCAGAGGAGCTGGGAGTGCTAACCAGACTCACTCACTTATTCACTCAGTCAGTGAGGCTGGAGAGTGGCTGCTCCCACTCACTCGCTTCCCTAGATGTTCCTTCAGAAAGGAGATAAGGAATTTCTTTAACCAGTGGCCGGTGAATCTGTGCAAATTATTGCCACAGACGGCTGCTGAGGCTGTCATTGGGTACCTTTAAAGTGAAGATTGACGGGCTTTTGATTAGTATGGGTGTCAAAGATTACAGGAAGATGGCAGGCGAATGGGGTTGAGCAGATAAAATAGATCAGCCATGATTAAACAGGGTGGGAGATTGCAACCTTCACGTGTCCACCCTGTTTCGATGAATGCGATCAACCTGGCGTGTACAAACTGAAGATCAAACAGAACAAGTTGTCTGAAGAAGGGTTTCGGCCCGAAACGTTGCCTATTTCCTTCGCTCCATAGATGCTGTCTCACCCGCTGAGTTTCTCCAGCATTTTTGTCTACATTCGATTTTCCAGCATCTGCAGTTCCTTACAACTTTAGGCTGTGCACGCCATATGCAAGAAGAAGAAGAAGAAGAAGAAGAAGAAGAAGAAGAAGACGAAGAAGAAGATTAAATGGCGGACCCGATGCGCTGAATGGCTCAATTCTGCTCCTATGACATATGTTTTTGTGACCTTCCCCCACACAGTACTTTTGTTCATTTCCAAAGTAGAGGCGGTTTTAGATTGCAAACTGTTCACGGGAATGGAAACCTGTTGTAACCAAGGTACGACCTCAAACATCCTGTAATTATTTGTTACTTAATTCATTTTTTTAAATTGTCTTCCAGATACATGAAGTACCTATATCCATATGAATGTGAAAAGCGAGGTCTGAGCTCACCTGGAGAGCTCCAGGCAGCTATTGATAGTAACCGACGAGAGGGCCGGAGGCAAAGTTATGGATCTACATTGTTTAACTACTCCCCTGTGGGGACACCAAATATCTTATCCTCTCCGAAGATACAGATGCCAACCATAGCTATATCCACTCATAATGGTGGCCACATTAGCCATGGACATTCTATAAAAAAAGGTATTTTGTTTTGATTTTTACATAATTAGTCTCTGTTATAATAGATTGATGAGATGTTTAAAAGTTAGTGTTGAAATATTAGCTTGTAAATTTGTTTCTAAATTGACATGGTAAAATATTCCATGCGCTCAGAATTATCTGTTCCTTGAGTTAATCATTTTAAATGTGTTTACTGATATGCAATGGATTTACTCTGTGGACTTCTTTGTACCAAATGTTGAAGTCATTGATGAAGATGAATCAGGGCACGAGAGGCACTTTTTTAATATTAAATTAGGTTAATAACCATGATTACATCATAAAAGGAACCAACTATTTTACATTAGAAATTTAACAACCTAATGCCAGAAATGGATTAAGAATGACTGGAAGCAAAAATCATAGAAACTGGAAATCAGTAATGAAAACAGAAATTGCTGGAGAAATTCACCAGGTCAGTTCTAATAAGAAGTCACCAACCTGAAAGCTTTTCTTTCCACCGATGTTACCTAACTTGTTGAGTATTTAAAGCATTTCCAATTTTTCATTTCCAATCCTTGTACAAATTGGGGAACAAGTGCATAGCTCCCTGAAAGTGGCGACACAGGTGCACAAAGTGGTGAAGAAAGCACACGGCCTGCTTGCCTTCATCGGCCGAGGCATTGCATAGAGGAGTTGGGACATTGTGTTAGTGTAGTATAAATCATTAGTTAAGGTGTGTTGGAATATTATGTTCCGTTTTGGTTGTCACACTGTAGGAAGGGTGTGATTAAATTAGAGAGAAAGCAGAAAAGATTCATAGGTTGTTACCTGGATGTAGGGCTTGAGTTTTAAGGAGACATTCATGGGCCAGGCCCATTTTCCACCTTGTAGACATTTATAAAGTAATGAAGGGCATAGATGGTGATAGTCTTTTTCTGAGGGTGGGGTTCCTAAAACTGGAGACCATGTGCTTAAGATGAGAGAGGGGAAATAATTAAAGTAGTTTTCCCATGGAGCACGGTGTGCATATGGAATGAGCTGCACGAGCAGGTGATAGAGGAGGATACAATGTTTAAAAGGCATTTGGACAGGTATGTGTATAGGAAAGATTTAGAGAAATATGGGGTTTATGAAAAATGTCCCATCCCAATGGCATTGCCTCAGAGCATGTTAAATCGGATATTATCCATTTGTGCGAGACAGTGCTGAACAAAGCTTGCAAGGGTGCTGACTTCAGCTGCATCCACACAAATAGTTTTTTTTAGCCGAGACTCATCAGCCAATATTGTAACCGTGTTGTGCCAGCCAGCATGCACTAAATTAGCAGTAAGTTAGAACTAAATTAAATGGAGCCTGGGGCTTTCCTCGTCTGTATAGTGCAGTGCCTCACCAGAATAGCTTCTCTCCGCCACTGCACATTAGAAAAATAATTTGTCCCATCTTAATGCAGTCATCCAAAAGAGTGTTCCCTCTCCTTTAAATCTTTTCTCCCTGTACTAAGTATTTACTTAGTCCAATGTCTTTCAGTATCAGAAGAAGATGATTTTAATTAAACCTTCTTCTTATAGTCCCAAGTGCGTAAGGACTGTCAGGCGTGCATGGAACTGATAGAGGATTGGAGCCAGAGGAATATTCACCCTTCACTGCTTCAAATGGCAACAATGTTTAACATCTATATTGTGGTAGTTTTAGCAACTTACTGTGTTGCCTGATCCTGTTACAAAACAGTATGTGCATCATGAGGCGCATTAAAGTAGACCGTCTTAAAGATAGCGGAGTCAGGGGATATGGGGGGAAGGTAGGAATGGGGTACTGATTGTGGATGATCAGCCATGATCACAGTGCATGGTGCTGCTGGCTCAAAGGACCGAATGGCTTAATCCTGCACCTATTGTCTATTGTCTATTGTCTATCATTGTAATGTTAAACACAAAATGCTGGAATAAGTCAGCGGGTCAGGCAACATCTCTGGAGTGGAATGAATTAAATTGTCAGAGTTGCTGTCTTTCAGATCATATCAGATCAGGCAGATATTGGGACTTCCAAATAGCTGAATGGCAAATTATTGGAGTTTTACCTACTGTCTTTCATTAACTCGGGTAACATCAAATCACTTCTTCATCAATAATGGACAGCTAATTCCACAACACAGACATGGAGATAAATGTTGTCGCTAGCAAAGTCTTAAAATCAGTACTATTTAGGGCATATAAGAGTTTTTCTAGCGATAAGAGAGACATTAAAGATAAATGGGACTAATGGGATAGCTCTCTTTGGAACTGGCATGGGTCCAGTGGGCTAAATGTCCCCATATATGATAAAATAAAAACCAGCAGCACCATCGATAGCATTTTTCAATTGGTGCTAAGACAACAATACACCAAACGTGGCCAAACCAAAGTCCAATAAAGGTGCATCATAACTTCCTGACATACTCAGTGTCCCGACTAATAGGAGGCAGAATGTCGGTAGGATGAGGGTGGGGGCAGAGAGGGTGGGTGGGGGGGGGGGGGGGTGAAGGGAGGTGGGAGGTGGGAGGTGAGGGGAGGGGGCACAGGGGGGTGAAGGGGGGGGCAGGGGGGGTGGGGGGTGAGGGAATGGGGCAGAGGGGCGGTGAGGGGAGGGAAGCAGGGGGGTTGAGTGTAAGGGACAGAGGGGTGAGGAGTGGCGGGACAAAGATGGGAGGGGCAGAGTGGGGGTTGATGGGACAGGGGCAGGGGGGGTGAGGGGAGGGGGATGAGGGGAAGGGGGCAGGGGGGAGGTGAGGGGAGGGGGGCAGAGGGGAAGAGGGAAGGTGGGGGTGAGGGAGGGGGCAGAGGGGGGTGTTGGGAGGGGGGCAGAGGGGTGGGGGAGGGGAGGGGCAGAGGGGGGTGAGGGGAGGGGCAGAGGGGGGTGAGGGGGGGGGCAGAGAAGGGGTATGGGGGGGGGGCTTAGTGATAGAATGAATGTTAATGTTTGAACCGCCATCAGGCAGCTGAATTAGGATCCAAAAACAGATATTGGGAATGTGAAATACAGCAAACATTGGAGATTCTCTACAGGTCAGACAGCATTCTTGGAGAGAGAAATGGACTTAATGTTTCAGGTTGATGATCTGTTTTCCGTTCTGATGACCTGTTGCAGTTTCTCTTTTTCTCCTTCCACAGATACTGTTCATTGAATAAGACAGCCTTCGTTTAGTTTAGTTTAGTTTAGTTTATTATTGTCACGTGTGCCGAGACGCAGCGTAAAGCTTTTTTAGTTGCATGCAATCCAATCAACAAAACCCATGATACATGATCACAATCAAGTGATCCACGGTGTACAGATACAGGATAAGGGAATACCGTTTTGTGCAAGATAAAGCCCAGTAAAGTCTGCTAAACGATCGTCCGAGGTTCTCCAATGAAGTAGATGGTAGGTCAGGACAGCCCTCTAGTTGATGACAGGTTAGAACATAGACATAGAAACATAGAAATTAGGTGCAGGAGTAGGCCATTCAGACCTTCGAGCCTGCACCGCCATTCAATATGATCATGGCTGATCATCCAACTCAGTATCCCGTACCTGCCTTCTCTCCATACCCTCTGATCCCCTTAGCCACAAGGGCCACATCTAACTCCCTCTTAAATATAGCCAATGAACTGGCCTCAACTACCCTCTGTGGCAGAGAGTTCCAGAGACCCACCACTCTCAGTTGGTTCAGTTGCCTTATGACAGATGGGAAGAAACTGTCCCAGTCCTGAAGAAGGGTCTTAAACCTGTACATATTATCCAGAGATGCTGTTGAGTTACTCCAGCACTTTGTATCATTTTGTGCATTAACCAGCATCTGCACTTCTTTGTTTCCACATTAGTTTGAAGATCCTTGATTTGATTTCTAATAAATGTATAGGACGGAACTGCAGATGCTGGTTTACACTGTAGATGAACACAAACTCAGGAGCGACTCAGCAGGTCAGGCAAAGTCTCTAGAGAAAAAAAAAAGTAACTCTTCTTGAGACTGACCCGAAACGTCACCGATTCTTTTTCTCCAGAGATGCCGCCTGACCTGCTGATTTATTGCAACTTTTTGTATTTATCTGTGATTTCTATTATATAAATTGTTATTTTTTATAAAATGGCCCTAAAGGAAGCTGGTGAGTTCAAAGTGAAGAATCCTCCTGCCCCATTATAATTCTGTGACTTATTGTCTTCTTCCTGCAAACCTCGTAGTTCTGACCTCCACTAAGAATGGAAGTGGGGAGCCAGCCTCATGTTTGGCGGACCAATCTGCCACATTTTGCTGACTTTCTTTGCCCTTTCCCCCTCCCAGAGGAATCTTCGCTGTCAACAGCGGGGCACAATCGGATAGCCATCCCGCTCAGCATTGCCGGCCACCACGTCAGCACCAGCCAGGCCATCGCAGCTCAGGCCGCAGTGTCGCAGATGGCAGCAGCGCAGGCGGTAGCCCTGGACCAGCTCCGAGAGAAGCTGGATTCGGGGGAACCACCAGAGAAGAGGAAGCTGGCCATGGCGGAGGAGCAGCAGCGGTTCATGCAACAGGCACTGCAGCAGAACCTGCTGGCCATGGCAACGCAGATCCCCATGAACATCAAAATCAACAGCAGAGGTAAGGCGAGACACAATACGTGAGTGCCAGATTCAGCCAAGGATTTCCCGTTGCAATTGAGGAAGTGCAGCGTAGGTTCACCAGGTTAATTCCCGGGATGGCAGGACTGACATATGATGCTAGAAAGGGTCAACTCGGCTTATATTCACTGGAATTTAGAAGGATGAGAGGATATCTTATTGAAACATATAAAATTTTTAAGGGATTGGACAGGCTAGATGCAGGAAAAATATTTTGCATGTTGGGGGCGTCCAGAAACGGGCGTTGCAGTTTTTCAGAATAAGATGTAGGCCAATGAGGACTGAGATGAGGAAAAACTTTTTCACCCAGAGAGTTGTGAATCTGTGGAATTCTCTGCCACAAAAGGCAGTGGAGGCCAGGTGTTTTCATGAGATTTAGCTCTTAGGGCTAACAAAATCAAAGGATATGGGGAAAAAACAGGAACGGGGTACTGATTTTGGATGATCAGCCATGTTCATATTGAATTGTGGTGCTGGCTCGAAGGGCTGAATGGCCTACTCCTGCACCTATTTTCTACGTTTCTATGTGATACTCTACTCAGTTATACATCACTGCTATAGAGCTCTGCATTATCTAATAGATTACATTTGTAGTGTCTAAGGTGTAGGAAGGGACTACAGGTTTACACCGAAGATAGATACATAGTGCTGAGTATCTCAGCAGGACAGGCAGCATTTCTGGATTGAAGGAATGAGTGACGTTTAGGGTTGAGACCCTTCTTCAGATTCTGAAGAAGGATCTGGACCTGAAGCGTCAACCATTCAGAGATGCTGCCTGTTCCGATGAGTTACTTCAGCATTTTGTGTCTATCTCTAGTAGTGTTTAAATTCTCTATCACAAGAGATTTTGGAGCCAGGAGCTAAACATATGGCTCCTTGAGCCTATTTTGCCATTTAATTCATGTATATGGGTTATAGGAGCAGAAAAAGGCCATTTGGGCCATCAAGTCTACTCTGCCATTCAATCACGACTGATCTGTCTTTCCCTCTCATCCCTTTTCTCCTGCCTTCTCCCCATAACCTCTGTCACCCATACTAATCAAAAAGCTATCACTCTCTGCATTGACTTGGCCCGCACAGTCTTCTGTGGCAATGATTAACACAGATTCACTGTCTTTTGACTAAAGAAATTCCCTCTCATCTCCTTTGTAAAGGTTTGTCGATTTATTCTGAGGCTATGGCCTCTAGTGCTAGACTCTCCCTCTAGTAGAAACATCCTCTCCACATCTATTATCGAGGCCTTTCACTATAATTGGTTAATCCTCACAACTCTTAATCAAGAGTTAACCCAGCAATAGAAAATGGATCTATATTGTGACAATGTATTACTTTTTCTGTGTGACAAATGTCTGTTTTCATCTAATCTCCACCTTGTCTCCATTGAATCCCAACTGTGCTATCTTCCTTGCAATTCTCTTTGTATTGAAAGACATTAATTTAATTCATTTTTTCCCCCAATTACCTTAAAAGGAATGCTTTACCTCCTTCAGACTTCACTCCCTACAACAATTTATAATTCCTCAAATTCAAATTGATGTTAAAATTTCTCACTGAATTAGTCTTTATTTTATTCTGGTGAACGTCTGTACCAAATAAATTAAATTAATTTTCCTCTAAATGTGCTGGTACATTTTCCACACAATTAAATTTAAGCTACAGCACCGTGTGATTTTGTCCAAATAATCAGATCGCAATTTACACTAAAATCTACCCTGAATGTCAATCAGTTTTAGTTTTCAGTTTCAGAGATTCAGCGTGGAAACAGGCCCGTTGGCCCACCGAATCCCCGCTGACCAGCGATCCCCATGCATTAACGCTACCCTACACACACTAGGGACAGATTTTTACATTTATACCTAGCCAGTTAACCTACAAACCTGTAAGTTTTTGGTATTGGTTAGGAAACCAAAGATCTTGGAGAAAACTCATGGGATCTTGGGGAGAACATACACACTCCATATAGACAACACACATAGTCAGGATTAAACTGAGGTCTCTGGCGCCGCTAGCGCTGTAAGGCAGCAACTCTATCACTGCACCACCATGCCATTGTGAATTACATTACATTTGACAGTTGTATAACCCCTATCTTTCTTGCTTTTCCGTGAAGTGGCCTGTAGATTTGATTATATTATTTACATTTTAATTTCTAACAAGGTGAGAAAAAAGCTTTTCACAGAACCTCGGTACAAGTGACAATCAACTAAATTCAACTCAAGATGTATGTCCTACAGAATGAAACATTTACGCACATTTCATACCTGACTTGCATTGATAAGATATACCGCAGGCCAAAGACAAGGCAAGTCCTTAGTGGTTTGCCCTAGGATTGCCTTATGCACATGAGACAACAGCTGGTGCAAAATGTTATCCAGATGCCAACATTATGAACAAAGGCTCATACAGTATGTCCAGAGTCAGCACCTACTATGATTAGGCTGTTGAAAGGCAAACAGCTGCTGTTCATCATCTTCAACTGATGTGAGCCTCCACCTGATTGGGGTGCGATGTATGCTAATTTTTATGAGAAGAAAGGCAAGTAGGACTCAGCCAGTTTATGATGGCGTCTGTTTGCCGTGTCCATTTTGAAGAGCTTCATGCACGTGCTACCTTTCTGATGTTTAAACAAACCAGTACTTGGTCTGTAGTCATAGAGTTGATGGAAGTGCCCTTTGGTCCAACTTGCCCGCACCCACCATCATATCCCATCCACACTAGTCTCACCTGCCTTTGTTGCAATAGTACCTGCCTCAACTACCTCATCCGGCAGCTCGTTCCATACACATACCACCCTTTGTGTAAAAAAATGTACCCCTTAGGTTCATATTAAAACTTTCTCTCCTTACCTTAAATCAATGTCCTCTGGTTCTCCACTCCCCTACTCTGTGGAAGAGACTTACCCATTCTATTCCACTCATGATTTTTGTACTCCTAGATAATATCACCCCTAATCCTCCTGTGCTCTAGAGTCCTAGGGCTGCTCAACCTCTCCCTATAGCTCAGGCCCGTGTTTTATGCCCACATCCTCGTACATCTTCACTGCATCCTTTCCAGCTTGAGTTGGACAAAATGTCCCTCTTGCTGAAAGATAGCCTTTGGTCACCTAGATGACTTGCCTGACAAAGGAAGTTCAATTGTATATGACAGGCTTGTGTTAGAATAGCTCAGTCTTTCATGCCTGCTGCATTTACCCTGTTAGAGTTTTTTTTTTGCCTCCATATAGCATAATGGATATAGCTGGAAACAGCTCAATTTTGTTTAGTTTCAATACTGAAATTATGAACTGCAAATGCTGGTTAATACACAAAAGGACACAAAGTGCTGGAGCAACTCAGCAATCAGGCAGTATCTCTGGAGAACATGGATAGGTGACTTGTCGGGTTCAGACCCTTCGTCAGGCTGATTTTGGGGGGGAGAAGAAAGGTAAAGAGGCAGGACAAAGCATGGCATGTAACAGGTGGACCCAGGCGAGGGAGTTTTTGATAGGCAAACGATTGTAACAAATGCCTGAGATAAAAGCAGAAGGTGTGAGACAGGGTTGAAGAGTTTGTGAATTGTGAAGTAGGAGGGAGAAATGTAGCCGGAGGGCAGGGCAGAGCGGGAGGGGAGAGATGGGTGGGAGCCTAGGTGGGGTGCAGTGGAGGAGGGGGACGGGAGAAAGATAAATAGTGGTTTAAAACAAAGATTCCAAAGTTGATGTGCAAATCAAAAGTGGAAAACTAGTCAGATAACATGAAAATGTAATGATTTGCCTTTTGAAATTATGTTTTAGTTATCCTTCACATTGAATCATAATCCAATCGAAGGAGCATTTTATCTGAAATTACTGATATCTACAGTTGCCTGAATTGATGATATCAGGTCGAAAAACAATACAATATAAGGTGTTAGATGTCATGTAGGTTTTGTCCATCACACTTTCAATAGCACATTTGCACTCTCGCTGATAATAACAGTAAAATGCCTCAATGATTTTCAGTTTGTAGTTCTTCTTGCACATTACTCCGCTGCAATTTTCTTAATGAATGCTTCCTCTCTTTAAATCATAGATTTATTCATATCTTCCCTAGTTTAGCTTCATGCAGTGATTGTCTGTTACAGAAACACATCATCTCTTTAACAAAAAACAAATTTAACCCCAGTCTGCAGTCTTTTTCTTTAGCTGAATCACTTACATTCGACGTAGAATCATAGAACGGTAGCAGTACATAAGGAAGCTATTGGGTACATTGTGTCCACATCGGCTCAGAACAAGTCAGCAGTTGCAACTCCTGGACTTTCTTGATATCCTTGCAAATATTTCACCACCCTATGTTTATTCAATTCCCCCTTGAAGACTGCAAATAAATCTGCTTCCACTACATCTGCAGGTAGTGCATTTCAGATTACTTCCAACCACAGGCTTAATCAAATAAATACCTTCCTTGTGTCACTCATAATGTGTTGCCTTTATTTTATACTTGTCATCTTTAAGGGCCTGTCCCACTTACGCGACCTTTACAGGCGATTGCCAGCACCTGTGATCGGTAGTCAAAATTTTCAACATGTTCAGCATGTTCTGAATTTTCAAAATTCAGCGGTGACCAGAAAGACGCTACGACTCTTTGGAGACTTCTCACGACCATAAGAGTCCTCTCAAGACTATACAGGCTGTATGGTCGTGAGAGGTCCCTTATGGTCATGAGAGGGCACCCGCGACATGTCGCCAGGGGTCACCTGAATGTTCGTGAGAGGTCTCCTATGGTCATGAGAGGTCTCCAAAGAGTCGTAGCGTCTTTCTGATCACCGCTGAATTTTTGACATGTTGAAAATTTTGGCGACCTATCGCGAGTGCCGGCAGTCGCCTGTAAAGGGCGCGTATGTGGGACAGGTCCTTTACTCCTCAACCCTTCCACCAAATCCTTCCTGCCATCACCATTTTATATGCATTCTTACAACTCAGAAGAAGGTCATTGGGACTCAATGAGATTGTAAACCCTCCCTGCACTACTTCCAGCTTAACTATATCTTTCCTATATTGGATGAGCAAAACTGGACATAATACTAAAGTGCAGTTTCACCAATGTCTTGTACAACAGTAATGTGAAAAAATGTGGTGATGGGGGGGGGGGGGGGGGGTTCACATTGTTCTTCATGAAATACTTCCAAGGCAGGCAACCACAGCAACAACGTGTATTTATGTGGCACTTCAACAGAATGGGCACAGAGGCAATGTTTTAATGAGTTTGGGATAATTAGGACGAAGCCTTGCAATCACAAAATTTGGATTGGCCATTTACAAATATAAGGAGGCATGTTTTTACCTAGGTATTCCTGAAGCTTTGGGATTTTGAATCCAAGGGGGCTGAGAAGAATCCGTTTCACAGTCTCCATCAATGGATGTTATAGAATCTAAAGGAATCAAGAGATATGGGATAGGAAAGTGGCAATAAAGTAATAGAAAAGCCATATTCTAATTGAATAAAGAAGCATCTGTTGAGAAGTTATAGGGACAGAGTTAAGTCTAGCCCGTCAAGTCTACTCCGCCATTCAGTCATGGTTGATCTATCTTTCCCTCTCAACCCCATTCTACAGCCTTCTCCCCATAACCCCTGACACCCATGCTAATCAAGAATCTGTCAATCTCCGTCTTAAAAATATCCATTGATTTGACCTCCACAGCCTTCTGTGGCAATGAATTCCACAGATTCATCACTTTCTGACTAAAGAAATTCTGCCTCATCTCTTTTCTAAAGGTATGTTATTTTATTCTGAGCCTATAGCCTCTTGTCCAAGATGCTCCCACTAGTGGAAACATCCTCTCCTCATCCACTCCACGCAGGCCTCAAACAGGCATGAGCTTTTGCCCTGAAATCATTGACAATCTGACCCTTTTATTGGTTACAGTTTATCCACTGTATATTTTGTTGGTTAAATATATCCACTGACTTTGCCTCCACAGCCCTCTGTGGCAAATAATTCCACAGATTCATCACCTTTTCCCAATCTCCACACCATTCCTTCTTCACTTCTGTCAAAATGTCAGTGTAGAAGGGCCATTGAATGTTTTTGTCACGTATTGAAATGTATTAAATTATCATACAAAAATTAAAAGTACAACTGTTTACATTTTAAACATTAAAAACACATTCACATCTTGTAAATTAATTTAAATAATTGAAACTAATTTAAATAAATATTTTGTATAAAAGTTTATGTAGCTTTCTAGCTGATTTCCCTCATTCGTTACTCATATTTCTCATTCTCATACTTGCTTATATGTCAGGAAAAGGCCATTGAGTTCATTCCGTCTGTGCCATTTTATAAACCACATTCACTGTTCCTATTCCTCCACATACTCTCTCACATACCCATTGGCAGCCTTCAATCCACCTACAGTTGCCAAATAATAGGACGGCACTATGGTGCAGCGAGAGTGTTGCTGCCTTGTTGCGCTGGAGACCTCGGTTCGATCCTGACTCTGGGTGCTGTCTGTACGGAGTTTGTACATTCTCCCCATGACCATGTGGGCTTTCTCTGGGTGCTCTGGTTTCCTCTCACACTCCAAAGACATACAGGTTTGTAGGTTAATTGGCTTCTGTAAATTGTAAATTGTCCCTGGTGTGTAGGATAGTGCTAGTGTACGGGGATTGCTGGTTGGCATGGACTCGGTTGGCTGAAGGGCCTGTTTCCATGCTGTATCTCTAAACTAAACTAAACCCGTTAGCAGTCTTTGTGGCATGAAGAAGGGAAAACGAGGCACCTGGGAGACTCACACATGGTCACAGGAAGAATGTACAAACTCCACACATGCTTCACCAGGGGTCATGATCAACTTGAGACTCTGCTGTTTAACAAGTGCAGGTTCAGTAGGCAGCCGGAGGAGTGAGATACCTGCAGAAGACTGAGTGGGGACCTTATTGAAATGTACCGACTTGGATAGACTGGATGTGGAGAGGATGGTTGCAGAGTCTAGAACTAGAGGTCATAGCCTCAGAATTAAAGGATGTTCCTTTTGGAGATGAGGAGGACATTTTTTTGTCATTCTTTAGTGAATCTGTGGAATTCGTTGCCACAAAAAAGGCTGTGGAGGCCGTCAAAGGATGTTTTTAAGGCAGAGATTGATAGATTCTTGATTAGTACGGGTGTCAGGGGTTGTGGGGAGCAGGCAAGAGAATGGGGTTAGAAGGGAGAGATAGATCAGCCATAATTGAATGGTGGAGTAGACTTGATGGGCCGAATGGTCTAATTCTGGTCCTATCACTTATGACATGACCTTATGACTATCTATCCCATTGGACTCCATGAGGGGCAGCTATAGCCAGTCATGGAAACCCAACAGATGTCAGCTTAGGTTGGAACCGGTACGTGAAAATAGATCTTCCAAGGGGATAACTAACCAAGCCATCTCATTGATAATGGAGTAACTTGCTATTGTTTTCCCCTCTGTCTCCCTCAGGCTAAACTTGCCATTGTTTGCCCCTCTGTCTCCCTCTGTTTCACTCAGGCTTGCCATCTCTATCCTGTGCCTTTACTTCAGGCTTCGGGCGGTGCAAAGAAGGAGAACAGAATTTGTTAACCATGTTCTGTAATGCTCTGCCTGAAAGAGTAGTGGGAGTACGTAAAAAAAAAAAATTTCCAAGGTGGAGGAAAGCGTCAGCACTGACATCGCGGGCCAAATGACCTGCTTGTCATAAAGGATTCTGTAATTACACATTATGTTTAATTTAGTTTAGCTTATTGTCAATTGTATCGAAGTACAGTGTGTTTAAGGACAGGTCCTGCAAAGGTGTAAGGTTTCTACATGACATTCAGGTAATGGAATCCAGTTGGCACTGATCCCTAAATTACATTAAAGTATCAGTGCTATTCTAAAGCTGTGAAAGCCATCAGCTCACACTATGAAATTATTCTCAGTCTATGGGCCCTTTGCTTCCTGGTTCTCCATCTTCCAGCAAAGGGATATTTCATGTTCATGTTCTAGGAGCAGAATTAGGCAATTCGGCCCATCAAGTCTACTCCGCCATTCAATCATGGCTGATCTATCTCTCCCTCCTAATCCCTTTCTCCCCACAACCCCTGATGCCCGTACTAATCAAGAATCTGTCAATCTCTTCCTTAAAAATATCCATTGACTTGGTCTCTACAGCTGTCTGTGGCAATTAATTCCACAGATTCACCACCATCTAACTAAATGCGGATGTGCAGGAGTGAGGCGCCATTTGTGTATGGCTGCCTGCCTGCAGTCCGTCTTTTCACCCTATTTAGTGTCTAAAACTTTTATTTTGGAGGTCTAATCTTTTTATGTGGGTGGGGGGAGGGGGGGGGGGGAGGGGGAAACTATTAATCCCAGTCCTACCTGGTCGGAGATGCGGTTTTCCTCCGAATCGCATCTTTGTCCTCTCCGTGCGGCCTAGCATCAAACTGGAGCGGCGTTTCCTGCTGGTACTACAGCTTCGGTGGCGGCACAGCGCTGGGACACCAACACGGAGCGGGCGATGCCTTACCAGGTCGCCGTAAGCTCTGGAGTGCAATGACCGCCGACTCCAACATCGAGGAGCAGTGGCTGCGGAGGTCCAGCTGCGGGCGGGCGATGCTGGATTTAACACACTGCGGAGCCTGGGATCCGAGATCGCCAGAGTCGGAGCTCCAACCAGCGCGGCCTGAGGACTTCGGGTTCTGCAGTCTCCGGAGAGGAAGCAGCCGCTCCAGACATTTCCAAGCCGCAGAGGAGTGTTCACCTGACACTGGAGTTCCAGCTTCCTGGCACAGAGGGCCTGAAAACATCGGACTTGCTGAGGGGGCCACAAATAGGCCCCGACCTCGGGTGGACTATGAGGAGGAGGAGGACTGGACTTTTTAGTGCCTTCCCTCACAGTGGGTTCTGCTGTGGGGGACGTTTCATGTTGAATCCCATAGTGTATTGTGTCTTTTTTTCTTTTTTCTTTTATATGGCTGTATGGAAATCTAATTTCTTCTCTGTAAAGCACTTTGGCATCAACGTGATTTGATTTAAAAAGTGCTATATAAATAAAAATTACTTACTTACTTGCTAAAGAAATTCCTCCTCATTGCCTTTCCAAAAGTACATACTATTTTTCTGAGGCTGTTCCCTCTGGTCCTGAGCTCTCTGTCTAGTGGAAACATCCTCTCCACATCTACTCTATCCAGGTCTTTCACAATTCAGTAGGTTTCAATGAGGTCCCCTCTCAACCTTCTAAACTCCAGCGAGTACAGGCCCTGAGCCATCAACTGCTCATCGCACATTAATCCAATCCCCCGGGATCATTCTCGAAAATCTCCTCTGGACCCTCTCCAATGCCAGCACATCCCTCCTCAGATACGAGGCCCAAAACTGTTCACAGTACTTCAAATGCAGTCTGACCCAGGCCTTGTAAAACCACAGCATCATAGCCCTGCTTTTATATTCTAGTTAGTGTGCATTACATTATCTGTAATTAATTAAAATATCACTCATTATTTAGCATTAGTAATTCTAATCTTAAGAACAAATGTGGTAAGAAGTACCAGATTGTCTTAGCATGAGAATCAGATGCTACCATTCCAAAGTCATGAAAATACTTTCTGGAGGCTGGAGATAGACACAAAATGCTGGAGTAACTCAGCGGGACAGGCAGCATCTCTGGAGAGAAGGAATGGGTGACATTTCGGGTCGAGACCCTTCTGCAGACGATCTTATAGAAAATCATGAAGGGAATAGACAAGATTAATGCACAGTTATTTTCCAAGGCTAGGGGAATAATGAACAAAAGGGCATAGGTTTAAGGTAAGAGGGGAAAGGTCTGATAGAAATCGGAGCGGCAGCTTTTTCACACAGAAGATGATGGGTATCTGGGATGACCTGGCAGAGGAAGTCATTGAAGCAATTACCACAACAAAATTTAAAAGGCATTTAGACAGCTACATGGAAACAAAAGATGCAGAGGACATGGACACAAAAGATGCAGAGGACATGGAAACAAAAGATGCAGAGGCCAAGCAGGGACACACCAGATTAGCTTGGAAGAGGCATCTTGGTCAGCATGGATGAGTTGGGATGGGAGGTCCTAGCTGTATGACTCTGTGTGTTTATTATAGGAGGAACAGAAGACAGAAGGTAACGATTTCTACACATGGAACCCAATTACTCCTTAATAGATAACACTTCCAGAAAGAGAGAGAAAAATAACGTACTTCCATTTTATTTGCGAAGAGAAACTTGGAAATCAAATAGTCTAGTGCTACAAGCTCCCAAGAGTCTGCTTATCATTTCCAGTTTACTCTCTCAGTTATCTTGCTTTTTGCACTCATATTGGTATTTTCTTCTTCTTGCTTTCTCCAGCAGATGACAGACAAGAAACTGCATTGAACCTGTCTACAAATGGCATTAGCAGCATCAACATGTCAATAGAAATAAATGGAGTTGTCTACACAGGTAAATAGAATGCTGTTTTCCGATGTAATTGCGAGCAGGAAATCCAATAACTTATAGCAATGCAGTGGCGTTAAGTTCCATACACAATTTGATGTCTTTACTATAAAATCCATTCTAATGAAGTGGCAGTCCAATGCAGTTAAAAAAGTTAAATATCTTGAAATTGCCCTTGTTGATTTGTGGTCGATTGTGCTCATTGTCGTAGATTGAGAAACAGACTGCTGAACCTAGACCATGTTGTTGAGCTGAAGGTTTAATTACCACTGAGTAAGCACTGGCTGTTCTGAGCCCTCTCTCCAATGTTAACTTGCCCTTTAATTCAAGTCTGTTCCTCAGGGAACAGATGTAACATGGAATTAAACAGGATGGGATGGCAAGGGGAGGGGGGGGGGGATGGAAGCATAATTTAGATAGAGATACTGAGTAAGGAATGTTGTGCTAAACATAGGAGGTAATAAGAATGAAAAATTAGAACTAAGACAGCTGTTAGGAACACCACATAACAGGTGTCTGGACTATAAAAATAATAAGTAGAGTATGAAAGAGTTGTAACAAATTTGCTAACTTTCATGACCAGAGGAATTGTCTCCGTGCAATGCTGCAAGTGATCTGAATCTGAGCTAATTATAATTGACTGTATAAATATCATGCATATATATGCAGTGACTTTTCTAAAGTGTAAAATACAGGAGGGCTCAGGCCGTCAGTTGAAGCAGTTACACACTATCCATATTGCACAACCATAGAAAGGCCCTAATTGCAAGTTTAATACCATTTATACATATTTGCGTTCATGTTGTTTTCAATTGAGGTTTTTTGTGATCTGTATTTTTCCTTCTTGGCTTGTGTGGATGGATTGGAAACTCTGAAATGCCACAGGCAAACAAAAGAAGCAACCACTTCCTAGTGATCATTAATATTACTCATTTAGTCATAGAGTCGTACAGTGTGGTAACAGGCCTATCGGCCCAACTTACCTACACCAGCCAACATGTCCCATCGACACGTCCCACTTTTCTGCAGTTGGCCCATATCCCTCCAAATATGTTCTATCCATGTATCCATCTAATTGTTTCTTAAACGTTGCAATAGTCCTTGCCTCGATTACCTCCTCTGGCAGCTCGTTCTATACAACACCACCCTTTGTGTGAAAAAGTTACCCCTCACATTCTTATTAAATCTTTCTCCCTTCACCCTAAACCAATGTCCTCTGGTTCTTGATTCCCTCACTCTGGCAAGAGACTGTTTTTGTGTAATTTTTACACTGGAGCCGGCATCTGACGTTGTAATGTAGCCTAGCTTCTCACACAAGCTGTCTCTCTTTGTAATATGTCCATAGCACAACTTAAAGAAATGGTCAAAGCTGCACTGTAGTCAGAGTGGAAGGCAGAGTACTTACCCTGATACTGCTCGAGGACCATCTGGCCGAGAGTGTCTTCTTTGCCTTACATGGTGTCTCCATTGCGCATCATGCATGATGGTGCTGCTACTAAATACACACTCAGCATTGGCAATAAGCTAAATGCGTTTACTCAGCTACAGTCAATTCTGAACTAGTTTAGTCAAAAGTATCCATCATGATGATGAACTCTGTAACTTTCTGCCCAGTGGTATGAATATTGATTTCTCTCACTTCAGCTAGTCCCGGCATTCCCTCTCTCTCTATCCCTCCCCACCCAAGTCACACTAGCTTCTTGTTTTCACCCTACACACAGCTATCAATGGCCTCTTTCCTTTATCATCGTTACATTTTGCATATCCTTTATTCAATGGTCTTTATCTCTCATTTCCCTTATCCCTAACCAGTGTGAAGAAGGGTCTCGACCTGAAACGTCAGCCATTCCTTCTCTTCACAGATGCTGCCTGTCCCGAGTTACTCCAGCTTTTTGTGTCTATCTTCTGTAACATTATCTGTCCTGGTGATACTTACCATGTAGCACTCTTGACTCTGAATTAGAATATACCACTTCAGAGATTTTCTGAACAATAGTCCTGGGTCGCACTTTAGTGTAGTGTTGAGGTAGTGCTTCCATCAAACGTGGAATTTAATGGAAACTCTGCTGCATTCCTCAGCATGAAGCAAATGATCCCATGACACATTCAAAGAAGAACACTGGAGTTATCTCCAGTACAATGCAGATACAAGAGGCTGGAGATGCTAAAATCTTGAGCATAAAGTAAACTGCTGGAGGAACTCAGTACGCTATGCAGCATCTGCAGAGGGAGATGAACAGTCACTTTTTCGATTCGGGACCCCACTTAATTCCACTGCCTGAAACGTTGTCTGCCCATTTCCCTCCACATATGCTGCCCAGCCTGTTGAGTTCTTCCAGCAATTTGTCTTTTGCTCGCATTAACCATATAACATATAACCATATAACAATTACAGCATGGAAACAGGCCTTCTCGGCCCTTCCAGTCCGTGCCGACCATTTATTTTCCCCTAGTCTCATCTACCTGCACTCAGACCATACCCCTCCATTCCCTTCCCGTCCATATAACTATCCACTTTACTTTTAAACGTTAAAATCAATCCTGCCTCCACCACTTTTGCTGGAAGATCATTCCACACAGCCACCACTCTGTGAGTAAAGAAGTTCCCCCTCATGTTACCCCTAAACTTCTGTCCCTTAATTCTCATGTCATGCCCTCTTGTTTGAATCTTCCCTACCCTCAATGGGAAAAGCTTATCCATGTCAACTCTGTCTATCCCTTTCATCATTTTAAAGACCTCAATCAAGTCCCCCCTTAACCTTCTGTGCTCCAAAGAATAAAGACCTAACTTGTTCAACCTTTCTCTGTAACTTAGTTGCTGGAACCCAGGCAACATTCTAGTAAATCTCCTCTGTACTCTCTGTATTTTGTTGCTAGAACAATGGCTTGACACCCATACTAGAATATAGTATGGGTGTCAGGGGTTATGGGGAGAAGGCAGGAGCATGGGATTAGGAGGGAGAGACAGATCAACCTTGATTGTACAATGGCAAGAATTCTTAATTTGCTGAATACATTTCCCATGCAATGCAAAATAACTGGCATATTGACCCAAGAGTAGAAAAACACCTTTAACAGGATAGCTCTTGCTTAAAAAGAGCAGCTTATAAATAACAACAAAACATAATTAATATCAAATGCATCCAGTCATTTCAATGTCTGGGATATTTTGATGATTTTACATATTCATACTCCTGCTGACTACACACATGAGGAAGCTGTGGCGATAAGTCCAGGTCATTTATTGGGGGCCTCTGCCTGATGGGCAAGCAGTGCTCATATCTGCTTTTATACCAGTATTGCTGGTCTTACATTTAAAAGAGGAGGTTCAGTGTTATTAATCGAGGGCCTTTGTAATTGCTACAAGTATTGTGACGCCCCTTCATCCATTGGATACAGCAAGTGATTGTAAAATAAAACATGTGAATGTGTCACAAATAATAGATTTTTGACAAAAGAATAATTGCAATCAAAGGAAGAACATAAAACATGATTGGGTGAACCGGCATTGAAATAACTGGATGCATTTTACCCACGATAGGGGAATTGAGAACCAGGGGACAATGGTTAATGTGAGAGGGGAAAGATTTAACACGAATATGAGGGGCAACTTTTTCACACTGAGGCTGGTGTGTATGTGGAATGAGCTGCCAGAGGAGATAGTTGAGGCAGCTACAATAACAACATTTAAAAGACTCTTGGACAGGTACAAGGATAGGAAAAGTTTAGAGAGATATGGACCAGATATGGGAAAATGGAACTAGCTTAGATGGGGCATCTCGGTCAGCATTGACAAGTTGATGGAGGGGCCTTTCTCCATGCTGTATGATAGAGTCATACTAGATAGAAAAATAAGGAAATTGTAAAATAATTAAAAATAATAGCATTGGTTATCACCACATAATGGGCACAGATTGACATTTGTGCCTTGCATGTGTTTTTGGAATCATTATACAAGTGAGTTACTTATTCCAGAACCGATCATCTCCCATCTGTGATGGATCTGATATTGATAGCTCTATGCACCAGGTTAATGTGACTTATGGAAAATATAATCAGCTTCTATGTGGTTTTGGATACAAATGGGAAATGCAACCAAGCAATTCAACTGATGAATCATGAACTACATTGAATGTTTAAAAGTCCAGATAGGTTAAAGATATATGAATTGATGAATGATTAAAACAAAGGAAAACGCATTGGGTGAAGGTAAATTGCTGATAAATCTTAAGAATAGCCATGCAATCTAGAATCCAGACTTGACATGTCATCATTTTGTTTTCGCACTTTAGTCACAAGCTCATCTCAAACCTGTGAGCACTCAGTAAAATCGCTGGTGTTTTTTTTAAATAAGCTTATTGGCAACAGCTATTTGCTATAATGGATTTAACAGATTTAAAAGGTCACCGTTCAATTAGTCTCCATAGTTTTACTTTAATACTTTAATAATTACTTTAGTCTACCAGATTTACTTTAATATGAATGTAATATATTTTAATTCAGTAACCCGGCCATGCTTTGTGCCCCTCTATTATCTGTGGCACTTCCACGTGTTTTATTTTACAATCACTGCTGTATCCAATGGATGTAGGGGCGTCTCAATATTTGTAGCGATTACAAAGGCCCAAGATCTGATCAGCTTTTGTTCATTATGTTAATACACAGGTTGTTGGCATCATTGACGTAGCCACTGTGTTATTGTGATTGTGCATCCATAACTGCTTTTTGAACTGCAGCAGTTGTGAAAAGGTACAACTGCTGTTGGGTTGTGAATGGCAGAATGTTGATCTACTGACAGTGAGAATGAGGACAGAGTTTCACTTGGAGGACTTGATGGCATTCCCATGTTGCCAGTTCCTTATCCTTTATTCCCTTATTCAAGCATTGTATTCCCTTATCCAAGCATGCAGGTACAGCAGGCCCTGAAGAAAGCTATTGGCATATTGGCCTTCATTGCGAGAGGATTTGAATTTAGGAGCAAGAAGGTCCTACTGCTAGTTGTATTTGGCCCTGGTGAAACCACAGCTGGAGTATTGTGAAAACATATAAAATTCTTACGGGATTGGACAGGCTAGATGCAGGAAAAAATGTTCCTCATGCTGGTAGAGTCCAGAACTAGGGATCACACTTTAAGAATAAGAGGCCATTTATATATGAGATGAGGAAACACCTTTTCACCCAGAGAGTTGTGAATCTATGGAATTCTCTGCCACAGAAGGCAGTGTAGGCCAAGTCACGGATGTTTTCAAGCGAGAGTTAGATTTAGCTCTTCGGGATATGGGGAGAAAACAGGGACGGGATACTGCTTTTGGATGATCAGCCATGATCATATTGAATGGCGGTGCTGGCTCGAAGGGCCGAATAGAAACATAGAAACATAGAAAATAGGTGCAGGAGTAGGCCATTCGGCCCTTCGAGCCTGCACCGCCATTCAATGTGATCATGGCTGATCATCCAACTCAGTATCCCGTACCTGCCTTCTCTCCATACCCCCTGATCCCTTTAGCCACAAGTGCCACATCTAACGCCCTCTTAAATATAGCCAATGAACTGGCCTCAACTACCTTCTGTGGCAGAGAATTCCAGAGACTCACCACTCTCCTGCCTACTCCTGCACCTATTTTATATGTTTATCCACCTGTGAGAAGATAGAGGTGAAATAAAGTGCAAAGGTTGCCATTGACCCATTGATTCTAATTGTCTTGTGTTTCACTGCTGCTTCTTGATATAATGCACAATCTGATGGTCATCCTTGAGTTGAAGGGCACCATCTCACCTCACCTCTGGAATTCAGATCATTAATTAATATAATTATTGTGGTAAAGCTGCAATGGGGTTGCGAAAAGCCAAACACAATTTCAAAGTTATTTCAGTCGGGCATTAAATGACATGTGTTATAAATGCTAACATGTTATTTGGCTACTTAATCATCTGTTACACTGCATCTGGTTTGTCTGGTTCTGACCCACTTTTATTGACTGGTTCTGACCCACTCAGCAAGTTTGGTGCCATTCACAAAATTGGAATGGACAACAATGACTCTAAAACTGATTCCTGTGTGACTACATGACTCCTTCCTGTCATGTATTAATTTTCAGATAGATACAAAAAGCTGGAGTAACCCTGCGGGACAGGCAGCATCTCTGGAGAGAAGGAATGGGTGATGTTTCGGGTCAAGATCATTCTTCAGATGTATTATTTTTTGTTATTTATCTGTCTATTATCGACAATAGGTGCAGGAGGAGGCCATTTGGCCCTTCGAGCCAGCAGTGCCCGCCATTCAATGTGATCATGGTTGATCATCCCCAATCAGTACCCCGTTCCTGCCTTCTCCCCATATCCCCTGACTCTGCTATAAAGGGCCTATAGAACATAGAATGCAGAACAGTGCAGCACAATACATCACTATTCATTTCATTTAATTTCTTAGCTCCCATGACCTTCTCCTTGATAGTTATAGATGATAAATATTGAGTTGCTACCTCGCCCATATCTGTGACACAGATGGACAACCACTTTAATCCTTGAGGGGGACTAATCTCTTCCGAGTTATCATTTTGCCCTTGATATAGTTATAGAAACTTTAATGATTCTCCTTTACACAATTTGCCAAAGCGACCTCATGTCCTCCTTTTCTTCCCCTGATTTCCCACCTAAGTGTGTACGTACACTTCCTCATCAACCTAACTTTCATAATCTTGCCAACATTGCCCTTCGCTCCAACAGCACCTTGCTGGCCCTGAACTCTCCCAATCTCACTTTTAAAAGACTCTCACTCGTCAGACGTCCTTGTACCTGCAATCAGCCTCCCCCAGTCAGCAAGGTTGTTATGTGTTCCTTTGGCCAAATATAAAACTAAACTTTTAGACTAGTCCAATTTATCCACACCTAATGGAATTATGGTCACCGGTTCCAAACTGCTTCCCCCCGGCAAGGTCTGATTAAAGGGGCCTATAAATATATGGGTGTCATTCACCTGACACTATCATCTGCCTGGTAAGAGCCAGTTTAAATATGCAAATTAGTGCTTTACAGACCGTTGACATTTTTACATACCGATGAGCAGAAAATGAACCAAAATCATGGTTTACCCACATGTATCTGGTGATGGTGGACTTAAAAGAACAGCTGGATAATGTTTAGTCAACAGTCCAGGAACAGTAATGACTCAGCACATCAAGGAAACAACAAAAGAAGCTTGTGTCTCCTTGCAAACCCTTATATTCTTTCCCACAATTTATTTTGGAACAAAAATGGTAAATGGCAGAAATTAGGATGTATATACATAAATAAAAAGGGTGGCACAGTGGACCACATGGGGGAACTGCTGCCTCACAGCAAAACAGACCCGGGTTTGATTCTGACTTCGGATGCTGTCTGCGAGCAGTTTATATGTTCTCCCTGTGACAGTGTGAGTTTTCTCTGAAAGCTTCGGTTTCCTCCCACATCTCAAAGATGTGTAGGTTGTACATTAATTGGCCTTTGCAAAATGGTCCGAGTGTGTGGGCAATGGATGTGAAAGTGGGATGACATAGAACTAGTGTGAACGGGGGTCGATATTTGGCATGGACTCGGTGGGTCAAAGGGCCTGTTTCTAAACAAAACTAAAATAGGAATGCGTAAGCTTTTGCATGCACATTGACTATCGTGCTGTTGCATAACCAACGTTTATTCTTCCTGCAGGTGTTCTGTTCGCACGGAGACCAGTCATTCCTGTGATGTCTGGCAGCAACGGGAACAGCAGCAGTTCTCAGGGCATACCTAGTCCAGCAATAGTACCACAAGCCCAGCCTTCCTCTTCCTCGTCTCACAGTCACACTCCGACCAGTTCTGCACCTTGAAGCCTCACCTACAGACAGAAGACCACATGAGACAGTCTCCCGAAGACTGGTGTTTTTTTGAGAGTGTGTTTTTTTGCAAGGAAAGTTTGCAACAAGGATATTGATAACTTTGCTGGTGAAGTGATGGAAACAAAACTCAATTATGCATGAGGGTCACATTTACTATATTGTACAGTTAATCACTGTTGGACTGAACTCCACGTACTTTTGTGTAAAAAAAAAACAATATCAGTGATTTTAACTTGCGTAAATCTGTTGCTTTCTGTACGTGAGTCAACACTTATATTTTTAGATGGGCATCCACCCAACCATAGACTCTTCAATGAAGATGGCGATGAGATTGTGGATGACCAATTTGGTTGGACGAATTTGTCCATGTAAAACTAGTTTTCGTTGTGTTCTGCAGAGGGGTTCAATTTTTGGAAGATTTATTAGGTGAGGCCAAAAAGAAGGGGCTAAATGGCGATATGGATTAATTACATTTTCATCTTAATAATGCTTCACAATCGAAGGGAAGTGATTGCTTTGTTTTAACAATTGGTTGTTTTCAGGAAAAAGAACTAGTACCATGTACTGTAACTCAGCTTTTACCAAAGAGAGAACTAGTTTATCAGGATATATGGCGTCATGTCCCAGGGCTGAATTCAACTATAAAATAAACATTAATGTGAGAATGAACACCTTGCAATATTGAAGAAAGGGAACAGTTTTTCAAAGGTGTGTGTGAGCAAAAGAGAATCATTAAAATAAAGTGCTTCTTCGTAAGGCCACAAAGAGAGAAAATAGCTTAGAGATTGTTCATATGGTTCTGGATCTCAATAGGAAATTGCCACATCAGGCAAGAATCTTGGGAATACATCTGGGCCCTGACCTTTTACAAAGCTACAGTACAACTGTGTTACAGGGATCAATTCTGTCTTATCATCCACGTCCTGTTGTTCACAATGATGGCTGCACGTCTGTCCCTGTGCAGTGATAGTATGGAGATTTATGATTAAGTGCACACAAAGAAAAGAAAAAGAGCAGCAGGGCAGTTTTATCAATTAAGTGGCTTTATTGAATAGGGCCAGATGATAATGTTGACAGTGATGCACTGACCCAGGCTGTTGAATGGAGTCAAGGGGGAGGTGGAGGTGTGTCTGTGCAAATTAATGCTGTCAGAATCCAACAACTCATTGCAAAGGCTTGTCAAGTCTATAGAATTTAGTCTGAAAGAAGCATCTTGCTGTTATATTGATTTTTCTTTTCCTTGACTTCTGATGCACTCAAATGGCAACCTCTGCCTCTACCCCTGTCCATTTGCTATTCACAGATGCAGCCGAATACCTCGTGAATCTTCTAATTAACATTTAATGAGAAAGAAAAAAAGAGAGATGCTCATAATATACCTCATAGAAGTCATTTTATTTAATTTGTATTTTTATTGTAAAGCCACTTGTGAAGCATTTATTTTCACCAATTACTGTTTTTTTTATTTTATATTGTTGTACCAAAGAAGGGAATATTCTATTGTACACCTACCTCATTATTCTGAATAGCAGATTGTCAACTCCCAGTTGCATTATTAAGATCTTTGCAGGGTGTTAGGAAGGGAACAAGTTGCCATTAGCTGGAATTTTAGCTGCCTGTGAACCAGGTTTAATGGTGGCTTTTTTTTGCTGTGTACCAAAGATCAAGCAACACATTTCACAAACTTCGTTGAACAGTAGCACAGTTCTGATAAATATTACTTATGTCCAATACGTGTTATTCACTTTGTTTAGGCTTTTTTGCAATGCTCATGCTGTAGAATTTTAGATTCTAAAATGGCTTACTAGCTGTGTATGAAATTTTATTTTATTTTTTCTTCTTGACTAATCCAGTACATTAAGTGAAAGCTGGATTGTGGTGCTCAGGGTTATCAAACTAATTAAAAAAAGAAAGTAACGTGATTTTTATTGCCATTTAACTTCTAGTACACTTTTAGAAAATGCTGCTTACTTGGAGCACAGATGATATTTCTCTCCGAATTAATGTTCATATAAAATGCACAATTGGAAATGTGTACTATCAAACAGCAAGCCAAACAATTTCTTAAAAGGTTCCATACATTTGGATTTTCTGCCAGTAAAGTACGTGACTACTAATCAGTTTCATCAGCAGCAGCACAATTTTTCTTAACAAATAAGAATTTTCTATTAATTCATAGGAAAAACATTATTAGTCAATTATTATTAGGGTTGTCTTACTATTGGGGAAATGAAACAATTGATCAATATCAATTGAATCACCCGGGTTACTTTACTCCCCCCCCCCCCCCCCCCTGCCCTTTCCCTCCATCCCACTGCTGGCTCATCTAACTTTCTGAATGAATTTACACTTGCATCTATACTATTCTTACTTAGTAAAAAAAAAAAAAACAGTTTTCAATAAATCCTGAAACCATCTTCTGGATTAGAATTTTAGAAAGGGAAGAGATGCTATATTAAAAAAAACATTGTCGAGAGTATGTTTGTGTTAAAATGGTGTTTTGCTTTGGCATTGGAGTTATTCTTTGTAAACCAGTCAGAAATTAAACTGTAAATTGAAAGCATCGCTTCAAAGTGTGATTTTTTTTTTACAAGCAATCATTCAACATACAAATGGATTTCCTTTAGCTGGTGAGGATCAGCTCTTCAATCGGTGTGCAAAGATTTGCAAATGACAAGTGGCAATTGTGTAGGAAGGAACTGCAGATGCTGGTTGTAAACCGAAGATAGACACAAAAAGCTGGAGTAACTCAGCGAGCCGGACAGCATCTCTTGTAAAAAGACGGGTCTTCTGAAGAAGGGTCTCGATCCAAAACGTCACCGATTAATTTTCTCCAGAGATGCTGTTTGAACTGCTGAGTTACTCCAACTTTTTATGTCTAACTTCAGTGACAATTGTTTGTTAACTAGTTTTGGAAATTTTGTGTTTGTCCACCAAGAGATTGTGGGCTTCAGATTCATCATGAGGACTGAATTTCAGATATAAACTTCAGTCTGCATTGTTACACCATCAAGCCGTTATTGTATCCAATAAAGGACAAATTCTTGGCCCAAAATCTTTGTTGAAGCTCCAGAAATCATTCAAAAGACACGTACATCATGACTAAAGCTAGGCGCTCTGAATGAGAAACTGGGGAAGAGCAGAGGTTTATTTTTTTCTCATCAGTTGACAGAAACATAACTGTACATCCAGGCAGCAAATCCACAAATAGTGGTCAAGAACTAGAACTGTTATTTCTCTATACCCGATGGTAATTTGGTATTTTAAACAATCATTTCCTATTTCTGGTAAGATCACTTACATCAGAGGAGGCAATAGATTATTCTTAGTATTTTTGAAGTCTGCAACACTTATTTCTGAACAGAAAATTACATTTACTAAGTGAGAAATGCAGTGACTGAAACTGATAATAAATTCAGCATTTCAGATGAACTATTTCACCTGTTTTTCTCAATTCAAGGGACATTTGCTCTGAGAAAAACAACTCAGTCAAAACCTTTTTCCTTAACATCATTTCTGAACTTTTTTTGTTAACAGATACGTTTACAATTCAGAAGAAGAGTTGTAATTTTCTTTTCCAATTATGTTGTCCAAATGCTTCTTTTGGACTTAGGAATTGAATGCATCACTTTTTGCAAAGGATCCACCGTATCAATTATATTTTTACCAAGACTTAAATATTTGTCAGAAGATGAGTTACAAGATTTCTTTATTGGACACATCACATTGTTCTACAGCATGTGTGACCAGATGGGTTTGTCAATAGAAAGAGTCAACCTGTTTCTGCTGTAGCTGAGCCACCACAGCCTAATCTCATGGGTCATAGAGTCATAGAGTAATACAGTGTGGAAACAGGCTCTTTGGCCCTACTTTCCCACATCAGCCAACATGTCCCAGCTACACTAATCCCACCTGCCTGTGTTTGGCCCATATCCCTCCAAACCTGTCCTATCCATGTACCTGTCCACATGGATCTTCCAGTTAAAACTTCACCAGCCGGCTGCTGCAGAATTATAATGGAAATTATTGGGTGAATGCTTCAGATATTCTGATATGCACAGGGGAGACTCCCTACAAACAATGCAATCGTAAAATGGCATCTGCATTGTCTTAGCTATGCTTTTGTTTGCAAGTGCTAATGGTGTGTGATGAGTAGCTTTGAAATTTGACAGCATTGTACATTGGAGAAAATAAAATGCAGGTCAGTCCAAAACTGTTTAATTGATTTCATTGTTTTTCCTACTAAAATTGTAGCAACATGGAAGCTGCCTATCGTAGACAGATGGAGGCCTAATTTCTATGGGGACATCATCACCCAAAGTATCCTGATGTGATTCAACCTTTACTTGCTACTCCACATTAACAAAGCCTTGTGCCAGCCTGTGGCACAAGTTTGAAATTAGAATATGTAATTCAAGAGTCTAAAACGTATTTGAAGCACTCAGTCAAGAACAGTGGTGCAGTTCAATAGATTGAAGGGCCTGTTTCTAAATTGTATCTTTCTAAACTCTAAAATAAATGTAGTTTAGTTTTTTTGTCACCTCTACTGAGGTGCAGTGAAATGTTTTTTTTTTGTTATGTGCCATCCAGTCAGCGGAAAGACCATATACGTAAAATAAAAAATGTTTTTTTTAAGTCCAGACAAACAAAACAAATGGTACATGGTAGGTTTATTTCCTTCCCTCCAAAAGAATAAAGCATTCAGCAGTTAAAAGATAACCCCCAAATTGTAATTTGTTTGAATAAAATGTAAATTGTTTAATAGATTGCAATGACATTTGTAGCGGCAGATTTTTATATCGTTCAAGAGATTACTCCCTCTAGCCACTAAGTGGACTACATGATTAAGGGGAATGTCGTTATGCGCATGTGAGCTTCCGTCAGAGACCTTCAGAGCTTCTTCTCAGATAAATCTTCATAACACAGTCTTTTGGCTCTTCATTGTTGATGAAAAACAATAAGGTATACATCCAACCTTCTTCCGACTCGTAGACTATATGGTATACATCCAACCTTCTTCCGACTCGTATGGAGTCCTCTTCAAACTGCAGCACACCGCTTTAAAGGTTATAAAACTCCTCGTGTCTCTGTTACACTTTGCATGGTCAAAGGGTATGCCTTCCTCATGCTGGTCCTAAACTAAACTCAAAACTAAGCTGCTGCACAAGAAACTTAGCTTCAAACACGCCCTAAAATACGTCATAAATCTCACCCACGATATAACGGGCAGTCTAAAATTTAAAGACACGTGCCATAATTAATGACACACAAAACAAGCCAAATGGCCACTACAACAATGATGAGAAAAATCAAACTTTAAAGGGAATGTAGAGGAGAAAACACTGACAGAAGCAAAGTGACATCGGTAACAGTGGGAAAAGGAAGGCAAGTTATAGCAGATAATAGTTGTAACAGATGGGACATTAAAGAACAAAATAAGACGCAATAGAATAAAATGTATAATCTGAAAGATGAGAGCACATTGGAGTCCTTCAACTAATTCATTTCATCAGTATTCACAGGAGGATATGTGCCAAAAAATGCCAGAGGCAGTGAGCAAATTCTCCTGGGGCAGCCATGTATCTAATAAATGTAGAGATAAGAAGGTTATTAGAAGATTAGGAGCTTTCAGCACAAATGGAGCATCAGGCCAGTCTTCAACAATAATAAAAGGAAGCCTTGAAAAACGTCTCCGCTAGTTCATACTGAAGTAATAGACAGGAAATAGAAATATGGCAATAGATGTTCTGATGTTTTCAGCTCATAGAGGTTAACGAGTCAAACATTTGAGGCATAATTTGGTTATCTTCTTTAGCTTTAAACTCTAGTGGATGTTCAAATATGTCTGACACTCCACTCTGCAAAAGATAGACACAAAAAGATGGATTAACTGAACGGGATAGGCAGCATCTCTGGAGTCTGAATAAGGGTCTCGACCAAAAACGTCACCCATTCCTTCTCTCCAGAGATGTTGCTTGTCCTGCTGAGTTATTCCAGCTTCTTTTGTCCATCTTCGGTTTAAACCAGAATCTGCAGTTCCTTCCTACACACTCCTCTCTGATAAGCTGGTTTGTCCATCTGAGTTTTACCTTTCAATATCTTCCTTCTCCAATGGGGACTATTTTTTTAAAGAAAGGTGAGCAGACATGACGTGTCGATTTTTTTGCACCAAAGAAACACAAATGCTCCATTTTGTTCAGACGATCTGAAGGGGTTGATGGGACAAGTCTTTGCAACCAGAGTGACAGTGTGCCTCAGCAATGCAAATAATCACATACCTGAGGGTCGGAATGGGGTGCTAGCCTCATGGCCAGCAGGAGATACTAGGATCTGGTGAATCTTGTGAACTTATGAACCAGTAAAATTGTGATAATTGAACAAACTGCACAGACAGAGCGTATATTCATTTGAGCCATCATGTGATCTAGCATGGAAACAGGCACTCTGCCCATGCCGACCAAGATTCCCCATTTATGGTAGTCTCACCTACCTGCATTTGACCCATATCCCTCAAAACCTTTCCACTCATATACTTGTGCAAACGACTTTTAAATGTGGTTCTTTTACATGCCTCATCATCTTCCTCGGGCAGCTCATTCCAACCACCCATCCCTCTGAGTGAAAAATTTGCCCATCAGATTCCGATCAAATTTTTTCCCTGTCAACCTAAACCTATGTCATGTGGTTCTTGATTCTCTTTCTCAGGGGGAACAAAGAATCTGTTCCCCCTCATGATTTTATACACCTCAATAAGCACCTCCTGCGCTCCATGAAATAATGTCCTGATCTGCCTTACCTCTTCTTTTAGCTCAGGACCTCGAATGCTGGCAACATTCCCATGGACCTTCCCTGCATTCTTTCTGCTTGGTGGCATCTTTCCTATTGCAGGGTGACCAAAACAGCATGCTATGTTCCAAGTGCGGCCTCACCAGCATCCTGTATGACTGTAGCATAACATCACAACTTCTATACTCAGTGTATTAACTAATGAATCCAGCCAAATGTAAAGCTAAATGCAAGTGTTGGGATCACGTTGGAGGAGACAGAAATGTTGGAGGATGATGAACTACTATCTACCTTATTGGTGACTCTCGGTATACCTTAGCGGGACAAGCAGCATCTCTGGAGAGAAGGAATGGTTGATGTTTCAGGTCAAGATCCTTCTTCAGTGAAGAAGGGTCTCGACCTGAAATATTACTCTTTCCTTCTCTCCAGAGATGCTGCCAGTTCTACTGAGTTACTCCGGCTTTTTGTGTCTATCTTCAGTTTAAACCAACATCTGCAGTTCCTTCTTACACACTAGGTCTACATTTGATCGAACGTTCCTGGATTTATCTTGCACTAAACATTATTCCCTTATAATATATCTGCACACTATGAATGGCTCGATTGTAATCATGTACGAGACTGAGTGGGACCCGATGGGTCCCTGTCACACGGGAGGCTTGGTCTCCCAACACAATATTCCACCACTCACCCATAGCCCCCAACTGCATAGGTGCAGCTAATTTCCCCTCATCCCTAGCACTCTCTCACCCTCCTCTTCACCCTCCCTCTTCTTTTCCCTCTCCTCCTCCCCTCTCCCAATCCCTCCCTCACCTCTCCCCCTCTCCTTTCCCCTACCCTCAGTCACTTCCTCCCTCCCTCCATAACTCCTCTCCCCAGCCCTCCTACCCCTCTATCCCCCACTCCTCACCTCCCCCTAGCCCCCCACCTCCCCCTAGCCCCCCACTCACGCACACTCACACTCACACACTCTCTCACACACACACATATACACACACACACACACACACACACACACACACACACACACACACACACACACACACACACACACACACACACACACACACACACACACTTACACACACTCACACATACATACATTTACAAAAACATACACACACACACACTGACTCACACACCATATATATGGCAGTAAACTTTCTTGAATACTCACACGGCTGAGCGCAGCCTCTCCACTTTGGGGCTTCCGCAGACAGCGGCACTTCCGGAATCAGCATGACCTCGGCACTTATCGGAAATTACGTAATCAGCGCGACCTCTGCACTCACAGGAAATTACGCAATCAGCGCGACCAGTCCACTAAGCGGAAGTCACGAAATGAGCGGGACTTTTGAACCAAACACAGTCGGACGTAATATAGCATTTATTCCTTCCAAACACAGTCGGACCTAATAAAGCATTGCAGTTTCAAGCATAGGCAGGGCAGCAGGCCAAACAACTCATGGCATTGTCATTAAGGGCTAACAAATAATTTATTGCAAGTACCTTGCAGACTCACAGTTCAGTTAATTCACAGCTTAAAATGAGAGTCGTGGCTTCTCCCTCGCGATCTTGCAGAGTGACTGAGTGACGTCCAGGCATCTGGGGTTTATAGTCCTGCCCCCTCCCCCCTCCCCCCTCCCCCCCCCCCGGAAGGGGCGTTACCTTCATTGCAGTGATTGACAGGCGAAAGGATCGCAAGGTTTTTTAAACAATCATAACTTTTTTTTATCGATGGGAAAAATCCTCGGGGCCTGCTCAACGGAGGAGGACTGTGAGTAACATGTCCAAAAATCATTGCGATATACGGTAGCGTTTTTTCTCTAAAATCAATATACAGCGCAGACAGGAAGTGGTCAAGATGAGACTTTTAATTATATAACCATATAACCATTTAACAATTACAGCACGGAAACAGGCCTTCTCGGCCCTTCCAGTCCGTGCCGACCATTTATTTTCCCCTAGTCCCATCCACCTGCACACAGACCATACCCCTCCATTCCCTTCCCGTCCATATACCTATCCACTTTACTTTTAAATGTTAAAATCCTGCCTCCACCACTTCTGCTGGAAGATCATTCCACACGGCCACCACTCTCTGAGTAAAGAAGTTCCCCCTCATGTTACCCCTAAACTTCTGTCCCTTAATTCTCATGTCATGCCCTCTTGTTTGAATCTTCCCTACCCTCAATGGGAAAAGCTTATCCATGTCAACTCTGCCTATCCCTTTCATCATTTTAAATACCTCAATCAAGTCCCCCCTTAACCTTCTGCGCTCCAAAGAATAAAGACCTAACTTGTTCAACCTTTCTCTGTAACTTAGTTGCTGGAACCCAGGCAACATTCTAATAAAGTTCCTCTGTACTCTCTCTATTTTGTTGACATCCTTCCTATAATTAGGTGACCAAAATTGTACACCATACTCCAGAATTGGTCTTACCAATGCCTTGTACAATTTTAACATTACTTCCCTACTCGTATATTCAATGCTCTGATTTATAAAGGCCAGCACACCAAAAGCTTTTTTTACCACCCTATCTACATGCGATTCCACCTTCAGGGAACTATGCACAGTTATTCCTTGATCCCTCTGTTTCACAGCATTCCTCAATTCCCTACCATTTACCATGTACGTCCTATTTTGATTTGTCCTGCCAAGATGTAGCACCTCACACTTATCAGCATTTAACTCCATCTGCCATCTTTCAGCCCACTCTTCCAAATAGCCCATATCTCGCTGTAGACTTTGAAAATCTACTTCATTATCCACAGCACCACCTATCTTAGTATCATCTGCATACTTACTTATCCAATTTTCCACCCCATCATCTAGATCATTGATGTACATGACAAACAACAGTGGACCCAACACAGATCCCTGAGGCACCCCACTGGTCACCGGCTTCCAACCTGACAAACAGCCATCCACCATTACTCTCTGGCATCTCCCATTCAGACACTGTTGAATCCATCTTGCTACTCCGCCATTAACACCCAAAGATTGAATCTTCTTAACCAACTTTCCATGGGGAACCTTGTCAAAAACCTCACTGAAATCCATATAGACAACATCCACTGCTTTACCCTCATCAATTTCCCTCGTAACCTTTTCAGTATATATATATACTATATATAGTATATATATATATATACTAGACTAAGTGGGACCCGTTGGGTCACTTGTTCACATGGGAGGGCTGGTCCCCCAACGCAATATTCCACCTCTCCCCCAATTCCAATATTACTGGCCAGTGGGGGGGTTGGGGGGCTTTCTGGGGTGCTACTATGGGTGTTGTAGGCCGAAGGGACTGGTTTGCAGAGGGCTAGTATGGAAATTTTGGGCCAAATGGATTCTTGGGCTGGCAACTCAGTCACTTAGGCCTGGTGGGCTGGCAGCTCAATCACACAGGCCTGGTAGGCTGGCAGCTCAGTCACTCAGGCCGGGTGGGCTGGCAGCTCAGAAACTGCCAGAAACAGGTGAGAGACTCTGTGAGATAGAAGGGGGAGAAGGTGGAGATTCAATTTTAGATTTTTGTCATCTTTTTCTGCAGATCACAGCAATGAAGGAGGAAAGTCTATCCTGGCCTGGATCTCACAGGGAGCAAATGTAGGGAGGGAGAAAAATACTGGGGTGAGGTTTAATACTTGCAGGGCGAATACTTACTGATGGGCCAAAGGGACTCCTGGGCTAGTACAGGCCTGATGGGCCAAAGGAGCTCTTTAAAAAAAAATCTCAGTGAAATCTCAGTGAAAGGCACTTATTCTGGACTTTTCCTGGCCTGGCACAGGCCTTTCAGGCCAAAATGTTCCTCCTGGGTTAATATGGGCATTTTGGGCAAAAGGGACTCGTTTCTCGACTAATAAAAGCCTTGTGGGCCGGAATTAGTGGTTTCAAGCAGGCCAAACAACTAATTTCATTTCATTTTCAATTGCATTGCAGTTTCAAGCACAGGGCAGGCCGAGTAGCTCATTGCATTTTCATTTCACCTCCATTGCCATTGCAATTTCAAGCACAGGGCAGGCCATGCCAAACATCTGATTGCATTTGCACTTCATTTCCATTGCCATTACACTTTCAAGCACAGGGCAGGCCAAGCCAAACAGCTGATTGCATTTTCACTTCATTTCCATTGCCATTGCACTTTCAAGCACAGGGCAGGCTCCAGCCAAACAACTCATTGCATTTTCACTTCATTTGCATTGCCATTGCAGTTTCAAGCACAGGGCAGGCCGAAGTCAAACAGCTGATTGCATTTTCACTTCATTTCCATTGACATTGCAGTTTCAAGCACAGGGCAGGCCAAACAACTCATTTCATTTTAATTAAGGGCTAACAAATCATTTATTCAAGTACATTGCATACTCATAGTGTTCTGTAGTCACCCAGCTCAGACAGAGAGTCGTGACTTCTCCCTCGCCATCTTGCAGACAGACTGAGCCACGCCCACACTTCCAGGTTTTCTAGTCCCTCCCCCACCAGAAGGAGTGTGGCCTTCATGGCGGTGATTGACAGGAGAGAGAATCTCAAGATTTTTAATAAGTTTAATAAGTCTTTTATTTTTAATCAATGGGAAAAATCCTCAGGGCCTGCGCAGCTGAGGCGGACTCTGAGTAGGATGGCCAAATAATCACAGCCAATATGGTAGCGTTTTTTCTAAAAACAAAGCACAGTGCAAACAGGAAGTGGTCAAGATGCGACTTTTAATTTTTATATATATAGAAGTGTGTGTGTGTGTGTGTGTGTGTGTGTGTGTGTGTGTGTGTGTGTGTGTGTGTGTGTGTGTGTGTGTGTGTGTGTGTGTGTGTGTATGTGTCTGTGGTTGTGTGTGTGTATATACATATATATATATATATATATATATATATATATATATATATATATATATATATATATATATATAAATATAAATGTAAAATATATAAAATACAAAAATATATACACACACGCACAAAAAGGTAGACGCAAAATGCTGGAGTAACTCAGCGGGCCAGGCAGCATTTCTCGAGAGAAGGAATCGGTGACGTTTCGGGTTGTGACCCTTCTCCAGGCTCAAAATATATAGTGATTTGAATGTAAACAATGTAAACTTTTGGCCAAATACCAACAAGATCTAATTCTGTGTGAAACTTTATTAAGAATGAGTGAAGCTTTTCCAGCCTTAAATCTTGTAGGCTTGAAAGAAAATTGCCTGATCAACATTGGGGTGCTCTTAAACTTGTGGATCTCTGAAATCATTTTGATCATTGAAATGATCATTTCGTTGAAATCAAGAGAGTAGAGTGACACAAGTAGGAAAATTCTGCACCTTTGAAATCAGCAAAATATTATTAAGTTTATAGCAGACCTTTGCCTGATAAAGGTTAAGTTAAAGCAACTGACTTTGCCCTAGGGAACTGGGCAGAGCACAATGTGGCTGAGTAGTAATGAAGAGATAGCTGAATTGGAACATCATTTCGTGACAACATTTCTCAGAAACTGATTATCTGATCAACAAGGCATGTTGTTAAATACGTTTGTAGCTGTTACTGCATCAATTGAAATGGACAAGAGAGCTTAAGGCGATAAGCTCCGTTGCTATTTTTGCAGGAGATAATTGGCAAACTACTTGACATTTGAATCTTTCGCTAAAGACACAGATGGGCTGATATTTCACCTTTTAGTAAGGAAGAAGGAGAAAAGCATGTTTTCTTGCATGCACAGCTTTCTAAATACATTCTGTATTAATTAGAGTTTATTGGCAACAGTAAATGAAATCACAATAAAGATCTTATAATGCATTTTAAACCGGAGAGAATACCTGAACTCCACCGGTTAAATGGCAGAGCCCTTTTAGATGTTAGCAAGTATGGTGATGAAACAATGCATATATATTTTGAGAGTCCTCAGCATGATGCAACAAAAGGGGATTTATTGAGAACAGCAATGTTCCTTAGGAGTAAGAAAACTGTAGTATAATAGTTCAGGCCACTGGTCAAATTCATGTTCATAATTTATAGAAGCAGAATTAGGCCATTTGGCTCATCAGGTCTACTCCGCCTTTCAATCATGGATGATCTATCACCCCTTTCAACCCATTCTCCTGCTAACTCCCCACAACCCCTGACACCCATACTAATCAAGAATCTATCAATCTGCACAATAAAAGTATCCATTGATGGCCTCCACAGCCATCAGTGGAAATGAATTCAACAGATTCACCACCCTCTACCTAAAGACATTCCTCCTCATCTCCTTTCTAAAGGTATGTCCTTTTGTTCTGAGACTATTTCTCCCTTGCATACTCTCTATGATGCCACATAAGGAGATTTCAACCACCAACAATGGTGTTTTATATTCATTAGTTGCTTACAGTCAGCAATCATTTTTCAAGCAATCTCAAGCTAGGGCCTTCCAAACCTGGGTTATCAAACCCGCCGACAAGGGAGGTGCCGTGGTAGTCTGGCGCACTGATCCCTATAAAGCTGAGGCCACGCGCCAACTCTCGGACACCTCCTCCTACTTATCCCTGGACCATGACCCCACTGACGAACACCAGGCCACTATCTCTAGCACCATCACTGACTTCATCAACTCCGGCTCCCTGCCCCCCCCCCCCCCCCCAAGCCTCTAACCTCATCGGTCGCCAACCCCGCAAGGCTCGATTTTACCTTCTCCCCAAAATCCACAAACCTGGCTGTCCTCGTAGACCCGTTGTCTCTGCCTGTTTGTGCCCTACCCAAACTTATTTCTGCATACCGCGACTCCATTCTATCCCCCCTGGTTAAATCCCTCCCAACCTATGTTCAAGACACCTCAGACACTCTCTGTCGTCTCTGGGCATTCCATTCTCTAGGCCCCCATTCCCTTATCTTCACCATGGATGTCCAGTCACTCTACACCTCCATCCCCCACCAGGAGGGTCTCAAAGCCGTCCGGTTCATCCTCGACCGGAGAACCAACCAATCCCCATCTACAGATACCCTCCTCCACCTAGCGGAGCTAGTCCTTACCCTCAACAACTTTTCGTTTGACTCCTCCCATTTCCTCCAAATACAAGGAGTAGCTATGCGCATGCCTGCCTCTTTGTAGGGTACGTCTAACAATCCTTGTTCGAGACGTGCCAGGGCCCTATCCACAAAATCTACCTTCACCACATCGACGACTGCATTGGTGCTACCTCCTGCATCCACACACAACTCACTGATTTCATCAACTTCACCACTAACTTCCATCAGGCACTCTAATACACCTGGACCATTTCCGACACTTCCCTACCATTTCTTGACCTCACTATCTCCATCGTAGGTGATAGACTTCTGACCAACATCCACTATAAACCCACTGACTCCCATGGCTATCTAGACTACACTTCCTCCCACCCTGCTTCCTGTAAGAACTCCATCCCCTACTCCCAATTCCTCCGTCTATGCCGCATCTGCTTCCAGGTTGGTTCCACACCAGGGCATCGGAAATGTCCTCATTCTTCAGGGAATGGGGGTCCCCCTCTCCAACTATAGATGAAGCTCTCACCAGGGTCTCTTCAAAACCCCGCAACACTGCTCTCTCTCCCTATCCCCCCACTCGGAACAAGGGCAGAGTCCCCCTTGTCCTCACCTTCCACCCCACTAGCCGTCACCTCCAACAAATAGTCCTCCGTCATTTTCGCCACCACCAACATGAACCCACCACTCGCCACATCTTTCCATCTCCCCACCGTGTGCTTTCCGCAAACACTGCTCCCTCCGTAACTCCCTGGTCAATTCTTCCCTTCCCTCCCGCACCACCCCCTCCCTGGGCACTTTCCCTTGCAACCGTAGGAGATGCTACACTTGTCGCTTTACCTCCCCCTCGACTCCATTCAAGGACCCAAGCAATCATTCCAGGTGTGACAGAGGTTCACCTGCACCTCCTCCAACCTCATCTATTGCATCTGCTGCTCTAGATGTCAGCTGATCTACATCGGTGAGACCAAGCACAGGCTTGGCGATTCTTTCGCCGAACACCTCCGCTTGGTTCGCATTAACCAACCTGATCTCCCTGTGGCTCAGCACTTCAACTCCCCCTCCTGAATCCGACCTTTCTGTCCTGGGCCTCCTCCATGGCCAGAGTGAGCACCACCGGAAATTGGAGGAACAGCACCTCATATTCCACTTGGGCAGTCTGCACTCCAGCAGCTTGAACATTGTCTTCTGCAATTTCCGGTAGCCCTTGCTGTCTCCTCCCCTTCCCAGCTCCCCCTCAGCCCTCTGGCTCCTCCTCTTCCTTTATTATCCCCCCCCCCCCACCCTGCATCAGTCTGAAGAATTGGCCCAAAATGTTCCCAATTTCCTTCGTCCTGTAGATGCTGCCGCACCCGCTGAGTTTCTCCAGCACTTTTGTCTACCTTTAATTGCAGAAAGATATCTTTATTCTTGTAGTTAAATATGGTTTGGTTAAAAACTTGTCCAATGATGCCAGCATGAGAATTTGAAGCAGATGGATGGCTGGATTTTACTCACATTCAGCTCGTACCTAACAAGTGCTGAAAAGATGGGCAGCTAGCCATCGAAAATCAAATGAGTTAGGTGACTAAAGAGTGTGCCTCTAAAGAACTGGACTGATAGAGGGTGAAAAGATTAGAACTATTATTGAAAGAAGTTATTGAAGGATAATCATCAAAATCATTGACTTCATATTAATTTCCAGTCGGTGTTGTCAAAGGCATTATATTAATGGTATCAAAGTGTTGTACTCTCAACATCATCGAATTGACAAATTGAATGAGACAAAGTTCAGAGGGAGGTTATAGAGTAATGATACCAATATGTAGGACATTTGGCACTACTCTAGGTAAATATGTTTGGTTTTTAATCTTTGATTAGAATAATTTTAAGGGCATTACATTATATTTTTTCATGATGAGCTTGAGTGATTTGGACTTTAGAGATGTAGCGCGGAAACAGGGCCTTCCGCACCGACCAGTGATCACCCAGTACACCTACACACTAGGGACAATTTGAAAACAAATTACCGAAACCAATTAGCCGACAAACCTGTATGTCTTTGGAGTGTGGGAGGAAACTGGAGCACCTGGAAAAAACCCACATGGTCACAGGGAGAATGTACAAACTCCGTACTGACAGCTCCCATAGTTAGGATCAACCACAGGTCTCTGGCGCTGTAAGGCAGCAACTCTACACTTGTGCCTCCATGGCGCCCCAAGCATGAAGCATGAAAATCAGCAAAAAGAGGTAATTTAATAAATACGGCTCTGAATTTTCTTACACTAAAGTTACATGTTTTCCCTTTGACCAAAATATCTTAAAGATTACAATGTAATGGATGTTGAAGCCAGTGATAGAATTGCATTGAGCTCTTGAGCCTTACAGAGTGGCTGCCTTATTGTCTGGCAGTTGCCTCACAGTTATTCATTCGTTCACCTATCACTCGTCATGTGATCAATAGTGTTCACTGTTTTCTAATGAACAACATAAAAGGAAAGAACATTCATCAAGTCAGCAATAAATGAACGGGGACCGCTGCTGTCTATATCCAATTAAAAAAAAACTAAGACTTAAAATAATTATGATTAATTTTCCAGTCCTTTTCCAGAGTTGATTATTTTAGAAAGTCTTTACTTAAATGCTGAATACCAGTTGTGGAAAGTTACAGAGTGAACATGAGTGCGGCAAACAAAATAACAGAAAGGCTTGAGTCTTAATCTGATGCAGTCCAGATTATTATGGATTTAATTGATACTGATTTAAATCCATGAAACTGTGGGTATCAGCAAAAAAGGTGATGACATTTGATGGAGAAAAGCAAAAGAAGCTTTGCTGTGCACCTGTGTCCACACCACTTGGAAGATCCATGTTTAAGACTGAGATTAAGACTGGGCTGAGACAAAACTTTTTTACCCAGAGAGTTGTGAATTTATGGAATTCCCTGCTACAGAGGGCAGTGGAGGCCAAATCACTGGATGGATTTAAGAGAGAGTTGGATAGAACTCTAGGGGCTAGTAGAGTCAAGGGATATGGGGAGAAGGCTGGTATGGTTTATTGATAGCGGACGATCAGCCATGATCACAATGAATGGCGGAGCTGGCTCGAAGGGCCGAGTGGCCTCCTCCTGCACCTATATTTTATGTCTATGTCTATGTCTATGTTTAACGCTGGTAGGTACTTGGAGTGAATAGATGACCATTGCCATTTCTCTGTACCACAAAAGTCAACATTAAAAGCCTGACTTGTAACTTTAGAGGTTCATGAAGTTCATGAAGGGCATCAATAAGATGAATGTACAGCCTTTTAGCCAGAATGGGAGCATCAAGAACCAGCAGACTTAGCTTTAATGTGAGGGGAAAGATTTAATAGGAACCTGAAGGCAACATTTTCATACAGAGGGTGGTGGGTATATGGAATGAGGTGCCAGAGGAGGTGTGGAGGAAGGAACTGTAAATGCTGATTTAAACCGAGGGTAGACACAATATGTTGGAGTAAACCCAGTATGAAGAAGGGTCTCGACCAAAAACGTCACCCATTCCTTCTCCCCAGAGATGCTGCCTGTCCCGCTGAGTTATTCCAGCATATTGTGCCAGAGGAGGTAGTTAAGACCGGTATTACAACAACATTCAAAGGACATTTGGACAGGTACATGGACAGGAATGGTCTAGGAGGATATGGGCTAAATGTAGGCAAGTAGGACTAGTTGGCATCTTTATTGGCATGGGCAAGTTCGGCTGAAGGACCTGTTTCCGAGCTGTAGGAATCCATGTTTGTCTTTCCCAGAAACAAGACAATAATTAAATAATAATTAAGTTCCATCATCTTTAGGATAGCTATGAATAAACATAAGTATGGACCTTCAGAGGAAGTATTAAAATGTAGTAAGGAGGATTACAATATTATTAGGCAGGAGTTAGGGAGGGTAAATTGGAAGCAGCTGTTCTTGGACAAGTGCTCATCAGACATTTCGAAATAGCTTAAAACCCAGCTGATCAGAGTTCAGGACTGGCACATTTCAAGAAAGGAGGAGGGATAAAGATGGCAAAGGGAATCTTGTACAGCCAGAGAAGTTTTGAACTTAGTCAAAAAGGAGAAAGCTTAGGGAGATGGAATCAGGCAAGGACTTTCTGGAATGTAAAGCAAGCAAGAAAGAACTGAAGTAGATAATTAGAAGGGCCAAAGCCATGAAATTCATTAGCAAGTCAGATTTTAAAAAATCACAAGCCTTTTTATACATACATTAAAAAATTTTGCGGCTTTATTTGAAAAGTGCCTCATGGCAGGGTGATCCAAAAGATTAAAATGCATGGGATATATATGGTATCATAGTGATTTGGAATCAGAATTGGCTTAGTGATACAACAGGTTTATGGAGGACGGGTGTATTTCTGGATGGAGGTCTGTGACCAGTGACGTTCCGCAGGTATCTGAGCTGGCACCTCTATTGTTTGTGATATATATAAACAACTTGGAAATAAATGCATAAACAAGAAACTGCAGATGCTAGTCTGCACAAAAAGCCACAAAGTGCTGGAGTAAATCAGTGGGTCAGGCAGCAGCCCTGGAGAACATGGAGAGGTGATTGTTCGGGTCAGGACCCTTCTTCAGAGTCAATTTTTTTTACTTACCTTACTGCTGTACAGGTGATAGTAATAAACCTCCACCAATACCAATTTAAAAATCACATGCAAGCTAAGTAACAGGTTATAATTTTCCAATTATAATGAATTAGCATCAATTATCATTTTCTGTTTTCAATTTATATCTCTGTCTTTCACCATTATATTGGGATTTAATGTATTTAGTATGGAGTTTAACTATCTTGCAGAGAATCTCAGCATTCAAGCAAGTTGATGCACATGTTGATGCACATTCTGGGGAGCAATCTAACTTTGAAATAAAGTAACAGGTTTTCCATTCCAGTTGAATTAGCAGATGAAATGTCTGAATTATGACCCAACAATCCACTTGGGAGTTAAAATTAATTTTCACCAGTGAGGAGTCGTGTTACTTATGTTTTTAACTATTGTCAGTGATGTAAAAGAAGTTACAGATAAATGGAACATTTTCTTTATCGTACTCTTTTATCTTTGTTCACCATTGACTGCTGCTTGGGGCTACTGAAGTCTGACTTAAATCAACTGGGTATACTGAAAAAGTAAGGACTTTGTTCTAATTTTTGAATATTTACAGAAATCGCCCCAGGCAGATGAATTAGAATGAACATTTTAAAGTATGATTGATGCAAATCTACCTACAAGGTATAGATTAACTGCTATCGGTTTTATGGAATAGTTTTTTGTTGGTGTACAAAATTAGTTTTGTAATTGGATTTATTCGTAGTTTTCACATGCAAGTCACACATAATATTGGTTTAGCATAATGCAAGTTACGAAAACCTGACTTCAGGAGGAATTAGACTGACAACTGAATGCACCAGAGTACATGTGCTGCAGGAGAGATAGAGGTGGGGGTAAAAGAGGAGGGAGGTTTGCTTTACTGATTAAGGAGAAAGTCATGGCAGTTGTTTGAGATGATTTTAGTGGTGATTCGTCCAATGAGGCTATATGGCTGGAGCTGTGAAATAAAATTAGTTTGCAGTTTAGATATACAGCGCAGAAACAGGCCCTTCGGTCCACCTGCTTAGTTTGGTTTAGTTTAGTATATTGTCACGTATACTGAGGTACAGCGAAAAGCTTTTGTTGCATGCTAACCCGCCGATAGGCGATCCCCACATACTAACACTATCCTACACACAGTAATTGTAATTTTACAATTATACCAAGCCGATTAAAGGGCCTGTCCCACGTGACAATTTTTTCGACGACTGCCGGCATCATTGACTGACGTACCAGGTCACAAAAACTTTGCAGCGTGATGCGGCGTGACGTGGCGGTGACGCGGCATGATGACGTATGACTTGTGTTTTTTCAAGAGTTGCAACATTTTTTTGTCGCCGCTTGATTTTGAAATGTTCAAAATCGTTTGGCGACACTGATATGACGCCGGCAGTCGCTGGAAAAAATCGGCAAGTCGGACATGCCCATAACTTACAAACCTGTATGTTTTTGTCGTGTGGGAGGAAAGAGGAGATTCTGGAGAAAACCCACACAGGTCACGAGGAGAAGGTATAAACTCCGTACAGACAGCACCCGTAGTCGGGATCGAACCCACGTCTCTGGGATGTAAGGCAGCAACTCTACTGCTGTGCCACCGTACTGCCCTAAAAAAAAAAGATGATCACCTTTTTTCGGAGTGCACTACAGGCCCCAAATAATTAATTGGAATTAGAAGAACAAATATGCTGGCAGATTGAAGGTGGCTGCAAGACTAACAGCATTGTCATAGTAGAGAATCAAAGTGAATGTGTGGAGAAGGAAGTGAACACGATGTAGATGGGCCCTTGGAAGTTGGTGTGGACTGTAAGACAAATACTTTGTGGCCATCTCGAGCTTACCTGTACCGATGGTAAGAATAGATCTGTTAGGACATAAGAGCCAGAAGCATGATGGTCCATTTGGCTCATTGGCCCTACATCATTATTTAAAAAAATCAAATTTTCCATGCAATCCTCCCATCCATTGATACCTTTAGGAGTTTGAAGATTTATGGAAATTAGCCTTGAATATCCTAGTCATGAGGAACTGTATCCAGGTTAGATCCCATGATTTATAACACTATCTAAACCATTTAGCTTGTTAATGTACCTCTGATCTCACCTAATGCCTCTGGTGTTCCCTATGTGGATTCCTGTAAATCAATGAGACCAAGCATAGACTCGGCTACTATTTCGCTGAACACATGCTTGGTTTACCAAGGCCTACTGAATCTCCCGGTTGCGTGAGACATGGGTTCACATGCACCTCCTCTAACTCCATCTACTGCATTTGGTGCTTCTGATCTGGCTTCTGTTACATTGATAAAACCAAGCGTAGACAGGCTTTTCATTGCACATTTGCACTCGGTCTGCCAGGGCCTGCTGGATCTCTTGGTTGCTGACCAGTTTAACTCCCCTTCCCAATCCCACTGACTTCTCTGTCCTGGGCCTCTTCTATTGCAATATTTTGCTTGGGTAGCTTACCATGGGTATGAACATTTTATTCTCCAATTTTAGGTTACTGCTACAAACGCTTCTCTCCCCCCTCCCCATCCTTATCACCCTCCCCAATCAGTATTTGCGCTAAAAGTCTGTTAACCAGCTTGAGTGTTCACCACTATATATCACTCTTGGGATCACGATATGATACGATACGACACGATATGATAGAACTTTATCCCAGGAGGGAAATTAATCTGCCAACAGACATAAAAACACAAACACTCTATCCAAAAATAGGCCTAACAGGAAACCGCCTGGCCTGAGGTCATCTGTTGCTGGCCCTGACTATCATCCTTTTTTTTGTTTTTTGCTTTTCCCCTCTATCCCTACTACAATCAGCCTGAAGAAGGTTCCCGGCCCAAAATGGCACCTATTAATTTTCTCCAGAGATGCTGCCTCACCCGCTGAGTTACGCCAGCATTTTGTGTCTATCTTTGCTGTCTTCTAAATCTCTCTTACCATCCATCATTGTACATATTTAATCAGTCAACTGGTGAGGGTTATGTCCTGAATTGTTTTACATGTGATAATTTGCGGATGTACCATGCCCTTGTTGTTTATCAGTCTGCAGGATTACTTAATAATTGAGGCACCAAATCCAATGGAAATAAAGCAATTAATCACAAATGTGGGAGGTAATAAAACAGCCAATTAGTGTAAACACAGTTAAAAGCTTTGCATGACAAGAGACTGATTCCCAGAAAGCACTGCAGGCAATTAAACTAATGATGTCAAGACTGTTCCGCATTAGGCTGCTAAAATGAAAATAAAGATTGTTTAATTAAGGGATGAGAGTTGTGTTTAATTAGGAGCAGTCAAGATTTGTGAGCAAGGATGTTTGCTTAGTAATAGAGTTATTATTGAGTTTGAAGACTGCTACATTACACCACAGAATAAACAAAAACAAATTAGCTGTATTCCTCTGTAATGAGTTGTCCTGCCATGGTTAGATTAATTCTCATCTTAAAATTGCAGTGTTAATTTTATGCCTCACTGCTGCTCACAGCAAAAATCAATGTGACCACAATAAACTAGTAAAATCATCAATTTGCTTATTTTGGAAAATCACAGTTTAGCACTTAATGGTTTGGTCTAATGCTGTCCCACTAATAAATAACTTATTTTGATTTTATGCTGATTAATTTTGAGAGGGTAATAAATTTTGCTTCTCACTGAGTCCAAACTGGGTTGAGGAATCAGTATTTGCAATAGAAAGAGCCTCCACTCACAAATTCTGTTGATAGCTTGCTTCCCTTCTTAAAATAAAACTTTTATTGGGATGAAAGGAGCAAAACGTATGAAATCGCCACAATGTTAGAGGCTCACAAGTCTATTACCAAGGTATCTTAAATTAATTATCTGAAGTAACAAAGCTAATTCTGTCCAGTGGCCTTATTGCAGTACAATTATTAGGCAGAAGTCGTAGTTGTGTGTTATGAGATCTGCATCACCAAACTGATTACAGACATGAAAAACTGATAGTCGAGATCCTTTGACTGCTTATTAGATCTCAATTATAGATAGCAAAATGACTAATCACACCAAAATTTATTTTGGGGATAGCATAATAAAAGGAATCCTTGCTGAGCTTGCATAACTACTGGCTTTGGGCTACCATTTTTTAATGCAAAGCCCATATTGTAAACTAGAGGGCAGAAGCGGTGACGTTATGGGGTCATATAGTCATATAGCATGGAAACAGGCCCTTTGACCCAACTTGCACACACCGACCAACATGCCCCATCCACACATACCCACCTGCCTGCTTTTGGCCCATACCCTTCTAAACCTATACTATCCATGTACCTGTTCAAATGTTTTTAATTGTTGTTATAGTACTTGCCTCAACTAACTTCTTTGGCAACTTTTTTTCATACACCGCAACCTTTTGTGTGAAAAAGTTGTTTGGCAGGTTCCTATTAAATATTTCTCCTCACACCTTAAACCTATGTCCTCTCGTTTGTGATTTGGTAAAAGGTTCCATGCATTTACCTTATCTATTTATCCCATTATCTTATACACCTCTATAAGATCACCACTCATCCTCCCGTGCTGCAAGGAATAAAGTCCTAGCCTGCTCAAACTCCCCCTATAACTTTTCACATGACTATACCTCTTGCCTGATGGGAGAGCGAAGGAGTGGCTGGGATAATAACAAGATGCCATTTTATTCATTCTTACCTCACAATATAACATTCCCTTATTCTTGAGCATACTGTATATAACAAAAGTGCTCTGTGCAGATCGGTGAACTTTAAATGATTCTGAAATATTCATAAAATGAATAATTGAATATCTGGATGTGGGCAGAAGCCACTCTGGGCTAGAGGGAGATTCTGCTCTGGCAGAACACCTCCAGTGAATGAGCATAGCATTGCCAAAATATCACTTCACCTTACAGATGCTCTCTTGCATCATATTGATGAACCGAAGTGCATTCAAGGAGACCAACAGACCAGGAACCAAATAAAAGCCTCTCAAAACTTTTCTCCTATTCAGTCAGTTTATGATAGAATTCCATTTGGCTTCCTTTGCACAACTGGGTCGAAGGGCCGAATGGCATATTCCTGCACCTATTTTCTATTGTCTATTATCTAAAAGCTTAACATTTTTAATCAGCTTCTTCTGCTCTGTTATCAGGCTTCTGAAGGGTCCTTTCTTCAGCTAAGGTACAGTCTGACGATCTCACAACTATCCCATTGCAGACATTGCACTTTGTCTATGCAACTGTTGTGCTATAATGTGTAGGAAGCAACTGCAGATGCTGGTTTATACCAAAGATAGACACAAAATGCTGGAGTAAGATGCGGGCCAGGCAACATCTCTGGATAGAAGGAATGGGTAACGTTTCAGGTCGAGACCCTTCTTCACTCTTCAGTCTGATGAAGAATCTCGACCTGAAATGTCACCCATTCCTTCTATCCAGAGATGCTCTCTGTCCCGCTGAGTTACTCCAGCATATTGTGTCTATGTTTGTAATGCTACAATGTTGAGAACTATATTCTGCACGGTATCTTCTCCTTTGCTCTACCTATTGTACGTGAGTTTGACGTGATTGCACTTATGTATAGTGTTATCGGATCTGTTTGGATAACGGGCAAAACAAAGCTTTTTACTGTACCTCGGTACACGTGACCATAATAAATCTAAACCTAAACCTAATGCATTTTTCCTCACACTCCACCAGCTGTCTATACATAACTAAAACTCTGATTTTGTTAACTTCCGTTTTTTGCGCTATTTCTATTTGCGCATAAACGGTTCGCCTTAGCACTACGATTTTACGCCAGTTCACTCACCGTTCTCCTGTGCTGCGATTGCACAAAGTTTTGTTGCAATCGGTTGAATGTCGTAAAACCACGTGTGCGCAGATCGATCTCTTCTCCTGCCATTCAGCATGGTGCAGATTAGTCTCTTCCCTGTCACTCACTGGGACGGTCCGCCCCTTCCTGCCCCATCGCATCTTTACTGGAGCTGAGGATGGCCGGTGGAGGTTTCCAACCGGACACAATTTTCTGAGGGACCTGAAGCAGCCCAGCGCCGAACAGCCCAGCCCCGAGCAGCCCACCATCGAGCAGCCCAGCATTGAGTAGCACAGCATCGAGCAGCCCAGTGTCGGAGACCAGCATCGGAGACCTCGCGTCGGAGACCCTGCCCGGCCCAGCGTGGGAGACTCAGCCAAGCCCAGCTTCAGATATCCAACCCAGCCCAGTCAGAGACCCAGCCCAGCCTGGAGTCGGAGATGTCGCCAAACGGAAAATGGAGAATCTGATCCCGGTGGAGGAGAACGACCAGTGACCAGTGCCCGATGTGAGTCCCCATTGCACTGCCAGCTCCAGCCCATACCCCTACCCGTCTGGTCTCCCTCGCTGGCTCCTCTCCCCCTCTCCCGTGATTATACCTCTTGCCCATGGCTCCTCCCCCATCTTTTCTCCGAGATCACTCCCCCCTCATCCCCGCCCACATATCCCTCTCCCCCCCGCCCACACACCCCTCTCCCCGCCAACACACCCCTCTGCCCCCACAACTCCCCCCCGCCCACACACACCCTACCCCCACAATTCCCCCTGCACACACACACCCCTCTCACCCCACAACTCCCCTTCCCCCCGCTCACACCCACCCTCCCCCCACAACACAGCCCCCACAAATTGCCCCACCCATCCCCCCCAGCCCACACCCACCCCCCTGCACCCCCGCCAACATGCCCCCACCCTCACTCACCCCCGCCCACATGAACTCCTGCCCCTGCCCACACCCACCCCCCCCCCCCACACCGCCCCCCCCCCACCCCCCCGCCCCCCCCCTACACCTCCCCTGCCACACACCCCCCCCTCCCTCCCCACCTCTCCTCCCACACATGAAGAGGAGCGGGAAGGAGTGCTCAGGGATGAGGGGAAATGAGCCATACCTGCGCAGTTAGGGGCTATGGGTGTGCATTGGGGGAACGGGTGGATGCGTGGCGGAATATTGCGTTGGCGAATGGGTTGCATTGGGGGGGCCTGGCCTCCCATATGACTGGGACCCAAAGGGTCCCACTTAGTCTAGTGAGAAATAATCATCCGGAAATCAGAGGTTATTATAAGGATGTGAGTTCTGAATTCCCACGACCCCCACCCCTTCCCTTGTATGAAGTTGTGCTTCCTGATTTCATGTCTGAGCTGCTGATTATAATGTTGTGTATTTCCAAATTTTTTACTCTCCATTTTCTCATGAGAGAATATAATTTCTCAGTGGCAGCTCTATGACCTTCTTTTGTCACTTGAATCTCCTCAAATAAATCACTTCACAAACTTTACCAACTCTGACCCCATAGTTGAATCATTTAAAGACAGTCCTCGTTCTGATGATTCTACAGTATTAAAGGATCTGCAGCATTATGTTAATCTTAGACCTCCAGTTCCCAGCTCACACCCATTCTTCCTGAGGTGCCGTGCCAGGAAAGGACATAGCACGCTTGATAGGGTAGGAAATTAGTAAGCAGAACTTTACACGCTGTCTTGTCTTAATTGGTATAAGAGTCAAGCAATTGAAGATAAAATCTTTAAACATGCCTTTCACTTAAACGTACTTAGAAACAAAAATAAGGGTGTAGATTTAACAAGAAGTTCTTCAGGATGAGGTATATGCGAGGTCTTGTCCCAGAGTTTTTATTTCAAGAGTGCATAGAGCTAAGTGGAGTAATGTTAAATTTTCACCACCTTCATCAGCTCAAATCACCGCAGATCATTACTGCTTCAGGAGCAGACAATAAGCATTACAAATTGTGGTGCCTTTCCTTGGTTTATCGAGAGACAAGAGACTGCAGGTGCAGCAGCCTGGAGCAACAAATAAGCTGCTGGAGGAACTCAGTGGGTCAAACATCTAATGCAGGGTCACGACCCAAATAGTAGACTGTCACTTCACTTCCACAGATGCTGCATGACCCCCTGAGTTTCTTCAGTTAAAGATGCAACATGGAAACAGGCCCATCGGCCCATTGAATCATCACCAGCCATTGATCGCCCTTTCACAGTAGTCATGTTACCCTATTTTTGAATGAACATTAAGGGCAATTTACAGAGACCAATTAACTTACAAACTGGCTCATCTTTGTGATGTGGGAGGAAAACGGAGGACCCTGAGTAAACCCACACGGTCACCTGCAAACTCCACATCGACAGCACCAAGAGAGATTGAATAGCACAAATGCCACACAAAAAATAGAGAAACAAGAAATTGCAGATGCTGCTTTACAAAAATAGACACAGCGCTGGAGTAACTCAGTGGCATCCCTGGAAGAAGGGTCCTGACCCAAAACATCACCTATTTGGAGTATTGTGAGCAGTTTTGGTCTCTATATCCGGGGAAGGATGTGTTGTCATTGGCGAGGGTCAAGAGGAGGTTTCCGAAGATAATCCCAGGAATGATTAGGATAACATATGATGAACTAGATAGAATCAATGTGGAGAGGATGTTCCCACTCCCATACTGATGTTTCTGTCCTGGGCCTCCTCCATTGATAGAGTGAGGGCCCATGCAAACAGGAGGACCAGTATCTCACCTTCTGCTTGAGTAGCTTATAACCCAATGGTATGAACATTAAATTCTCCAATTTTAAGTAACAACAAAACCCTGCTGCTCTCTCTTCTTTCCCCAACGCCCTCCGCAACTGGTGCCCCATCTGGACTCCAACCTATTTCTCCGCTCCCCCAACCTCTTCCACCTACATTCCTTCATCTAGCTTCACAATTCTTCAATCTTTATGTCTCACACCTTTTGGTTTTTTATTTAATCCCTGCCCGTTGTCCACCATCTGATAATATAATCCTCCCCCCTCACCTGTATCAACCTATTACCTGCCAGGCTTAATCCTGCCCTTCCACTCTTCCAGCTTTCTTTCCCTACTTACAATCAGTCTGAAGAAGGGTCCTGACCCAAAACATCAAGTTGCTTCCTGACCCGCTGAATGTCCTTTTTTGTAAACAGTTCCTTGTATCTACTCTTTACTGAAGGGATCTGATACAGTGTTTCAACCCAAAATATCAATAATTTCTTTCTCCCACAGATACTGTTTGACCCATTGAGTGCCTCCAACAGATTGTTGATTTGTGTGCTGTTAGCAGCTCATATTGTCAATTCTAATGTGGAGGTCAGCAGATTATAGGAATTGTTTGACAATAGACAATAGACAATAGGTGCAGGAGTAGGCCATTTGGCCATTCAAATTAACGGCATCATTCACTGTGATCATGGCTGATCATCCACAATCAGTACCCCGTTCCTGCCTTCTCCCCATATCCCTTTACTCCACTATCTTTAAGACCTCTATCTAACTCTCTCTTGAAAGCATCTAGAGAGTTGGCTTCTACTGCCTTCTGAGTATTCCACAGATTCACAACTTTGTGGGTGAAAAAGTGTTTCCTTATCTCCGTTCTAAATGGCCCACCCCTTAATCTTAGTGTAGGCCTTGGTTCCGGACTCCCCCAACATTGGGAACATGTTTCTTGCCTCTAGAGTGTCCAATCCTTTAATAATCTTATATGTTTCAATAAGATCCCCTCTCATCCTTCCAAATTACAGTTTTCAAGCCCAGTCATTCCATTCTTTCAGCATATGCCAGTCCCACCATCCCGGGAATTAACCTACGCTGCACTCCCTCAATAGCAAGAATGTCATTCCTCAAGTGGCCCACTGGCTATCCAAACCAATTCAGGATCTTTACAAGAGAGGATACATTTCTGTTCTAGATGAGCTTAGCAATTGGTTTCCACTGGCATAAGGTTTAGGTTTAGGTTTATTATTGTCATGTGTACCGAGGTACAGTGAAAAGATTTGTTTTGCATGCTATCCAAACAAATCAGATATACCTTACATAAATGCAATCAGGTCAAACTCAAATACAATAGTCAGAACAAATGGGAATATAGACAGTGCAGAATGTAGTGTTGTAGCACATTGTAGTGTATCAGATCCACAGATAAATTCCAATGCCCATAATGGGATAGAGATGAATCGGACAGTACCCCAACTTATGGAAGGACCATTCAGAAATTTGATAACCACAGAGGAAGAGGCTATTCCTAAGTCTGGTGGTGCTTGCTTTCTAGCTGCTATATCTTTTGCCAGATGGGAATGGTGAGAAGAGGGAATGAACAGGAAGTAGAGGCATTGTTGTGCCTTCTTGGCTGTCACATCAATGTGGTTGGTCCACAACAGATCATTTGGCAATATTAATGCCAAGGAACTTGAAGTTTTCTACCATTTCCACTTCTGCACAATTGAGGCTGATTGGGGCGTGTACTCCACATGCTACCTGAAGGCATTAACTAACTCCTTTGTTTTTCTGACATTGAAGGAGAGGTCATTGTTATAACACCATGTCACTAAGTACTCTATCTCCTTTCTGTGCTCTGTCTCATAATTTTTTATAATTCGGCACATCAAAGTGGTGCCATTTGCTAAATTGCCGATGGATTTAGAGCCAAAAGTCAGAAATGCGGCCATATAGTAATGAAAAGTGTGGGCTATGGTAATGATCTATAAGAATTCCAGCAATGCAGATTATCCAGCACAATCTCAAATGACGCCATGAATTGCTTATGATGAACCATGCATAAATGATCCAATGAAAACTGCTACTCTATGTTCATCCACGGACAGATTTATTTTCACAGGACTTCTTAAGGGGCTGTCCCACTGCGTCCGACCAAATCTGCAAATTCGGAAGAGTGCCTGTGACCTTGAAGCTTGAGGGCACTCGCCTGAAAAACCCCGAGCTGGATCGACCGTCTGTGATGAAACCACGAGCTGGATCAACCGACCACACACACACAAACACATCACAAAGGCGGGGGCCAGGGAAAGCGGGGGAGCACTGTCTGAAATTCACACCCGCCATGAAGAGGAAGGTAAAAGACGGCTGCACAGCGTACGGTAAGTCCTTTAGAGAGCGCGGAGGGGGGGAGAGAAGAGGAGAGAGGGGGAGAGAAGGAGAAAGAAGGGGAGAGAAGGGGGGGAAAGGGGGGGGGCGAAGGAGTGGAGACACTTTTAAGAAGTTAGACAACGTTTAATAAAGTTTAGCGGGCATTTAACCTACCGGTTGATTTTCCTTGGTCCTGAAAACTCCAGTGAGCCAATTAAAATGCCTGGTCAGTGAAGGAGATTGCCTACAGCTGCCCTTGGCTGCCGGTAACTACATAGCAACCGCACTCCATTGCACTACGAGTTAAAAAGAACCATGCCGACCAATTTTTACTCACGGAAATTATTTAAACAAGCTGAGGCCGCGAGTACTCGGGGACTTCCCTCAAGCATGAAGGAGAGTTCCAGTGACCTCATAAGACCTCATAGGACCTCCTAGGACTACGTGTCGATCATGCTGCGAGTTTGAGTCGAGGGCAAACTCGTCTAAACTTGCAGATTATGTTGCCGCAGTGGGACAGCCCCTTTATGGCCAGTGCTTACGTGGATCTCGGTGCAGCAGCAATCAAAGAGAAGCAGGGAGAAGAGCTTATTGGCTGAAACCCATGGGAAATGTGCCAGAGGTGAGTCAGAAGGGGAAAACAGATAAAAACTGCGAAATTTGATTTGTAACTTGGCAAATTAGGTAATTTATCAGCCAATATAAGCAAGGCTGCTCTAGGGGAGCGGCAGTGAGGGAGTGGCCTTGTGAGTAAAGTGCGAGTCTTTGGCTTGAGAGTCTTTTGCGAGGAGGCTGAGGAGAGGAGACTATGTAAAAAGCTGGAAAGGACGGATGCGGTGAACACATGACGGGTAAGATGAGACAGTGTGATGCTTGCAGGATGAGGGAGGCCAGTGACACAGATGACACTCTGGCTGCTACAACTGTGGCAAGTCGTCCAAGTTCAACTCCTGAAGGACTGTGTTGGGGCACTGGAGAAGCAGCTGGATGACCTCAGGGCCATCTGGGAAAATTAGAGTTTCCTGGATAAAACCTACAGTGAGGTGGTCAAGCCGAGGATATGGGAAGAACGAAGGTGTAGGACTGAGAGAAAGGGTGGTAACCATGGAGTGCAGGAGACCCAGGTGGCTGTGCCTAATGAAAACAGGTACGCCTTCTTGGGAACTGTCGGGGGAGACAACGATTCCGGTCTGAGCGGCGGACACGTTGGTGGCTCCAATCCAAGAGATGGGACTCGACAGGTGAGACCGACGTCGGGCAGAGCCATAGTGGTGGGTGACTCCATTGTCCGAGGTGCGGACAGACGATTCTGTGGAGGCAGACATGAGGATGGTCTGTTGCCTCCCTGGTGCCAGGGTTCAAGATGTCACAGACCAAATTCAGAACAACCTTGAGAGGGAAGGTGAACAGCCGGCAGTAGTTGTGCACATAGGCACAAACAATATTGGGAAGAAGAGGAAGGAGGTTCTGCAGTGTGAGTTCAGAGAGTTGGGAAGAAGACTAAAAATCAGGACTTCAGGTGGTTATTGCTGGATTGCTTCCAGTACCTCGTGCTAATGAGGACAGGAACAGGGAGATAGGGGATCTGAATGTGTGGCTGAGGGGCTGGTGCAGGGAGCAAGGAATAGTAAGATTGAACGAGAACTTACCAAGTTTGAAGGTTGATCTTTATTTCATGAGGAGTTGCGGTGAGGGATTTCGTGAAGAGCCCGCCGGCACGCATGCGCGACATTCTTCAAAGCAGCGGTGTGGAATCACAGAAACAACAACAGAAATGACTTGGCATAGTAAGATTTAAAGAGACTCTGATTACCAGCTGAAGATGATCGAGGGTTGGGAGCGGAGGGCACGAAATCCCTCACCGCAACTCCTCATGAAATAAAGATCAACCTTCAAACTTGGTAAGTTCTCGTTCAATCTTACTATTTCATTTCGGAGTCACGTGAGTGACTTCGTGAAGACTTCAAAGCTTCTGTGATTACACGCCCTGGACAACGTCCATGCGGACACACCACTAGCAAGGATGGATTGGAGTAAACAAGTTGACGAAACGAGGTTATACTGAAACAAAAAGAAAATTTGTTAATAACACAACAAATAACACCCTTTTAATCAGGGACATCCCCACGTTCACACCCGGCGTTCAGCACGGCCTCTGCGAACTGAAGGGGAGCAGCAACAGGCTTATTATAGAATCGCTGGAACACAGCTTCATTCGCCCATCCTGCTGTGGCGAGGATATGGTTCATGGGTACCTCCATGACTCTCGCCGCCGACGTAGATGCAGCCCTGGTGGAGTGGGATGTAAACACATTAGTGTCAATACCTGCCTTTTTCAGGACGATCCGGAGCCACCTGGATATCGTCTGGACTGTCACTCGATGGTGAGGTCTTTTGTGAGTGACAAGCAGGTACAACTCCATTCCTCTGATGCTCCTCGTCACCTTGATGTAGTAACGGATGTGAGTGGCTTAACATAGCCGAGCATCTGCAGGGTATGCCGGGAACTTCAGCTGCAGCCCTGTGCACCCAGGTCTATGCTGCTTAAGTAGCTCATCGATGAAAAAGACTACTTCTCCAGGGGTCGACGTCATCCTGTCAATACGTAGTTTGTGGAGCGTCTGAACCCGCTGTGCTGAAGTCAGCGCTAGTAACATCACCAATTTCATAGTGAGTTGGTCCAGCTGTAACCCTTCCATGGGTGACCACGACCTGAGCAGGGTAAGTACATCCCTGACATCCCAGGTGATGTTGTAGCGTGGTGTAGGCGGATTCAGATTGAATATTCCCCGCATAAGCCTGGACACTAGCCTGTTCGATCCTACCTCGATGTTGAGGTAGAATGATAGCGCACTCCTGGCGCTGTTGATGGCACTATAACTCAAGTGCTCATCATGGTGCAACCCCGCGAGGAATTCCAGGACGTCGACTATGGAGACATCATCATAGGTGATGTGAGAGCGACTGCAGTAGGCTTCCCACTTGGTGATGTGGGAGAGATATCTCCGCCTGGTTGACTCTCGACATGATGCTCCAATGGTGTTCATGGTCCGGGTGGTAAGGCCATACTGCATCCATGGCCTGGTCAGAACCTGCAAGCCAGTAATTTTAGATAGGCATGGCAGGGGTGTAACTCCCCTGAGACAGGGTGAGAAACCAAATGTGGGCAACCCTCTAGAGGGACCCAAGGTTGACTAATCATGTCAGAGACCACCGGATACCAAGGCTGTGTAGGCCAGTCGGGTATGACAAGAATGCCTCTGGCAGAATCCATCCTGATTTTTTGTAATACCCGACTGATGAGGCAAAACGGGGGGAATGCATAGAAAAACCACTTCCCCCAGTCTAGCGAGAATGCATCAATCGCTAATGCCCCAGGGTCTGGTTCCCATGAAACATATGTCGGTACCTGATGGTTCAACCGGGACGCAAAAAGGTCGATATCCGGTTGGCCAAATTTGGCTGTAATTTGGGCAAATATTTGAGGATGCAGCATCCACTCAAAACTATCATTGAATTTGCGTGACCTGGTGTCTGCCACAGTATTAAGCCTACCTGGCAAATAGGTGGCTGAAATCCAAATATCTCGATCAATACACCAGCACCAAATAGGATTAGCCAATTTGTCACAAGAGACTGACCTGGTACCGCCCATATGGTTAAATATGCCACCGCTGTGGTGTTGTCTATTTGGAGACAGACATGAGTACCACTAAGATTAGCACAATATGCCCGCAGTCCGTGAAATGCTGCAAGCAGCTCCAAATAGTTAATCCCTTGTATTGGCAACATGCTAGCTTCAAGGGGATCCCACCTGCCTCCACAACTAGAAGAGCTGTCCGCAGCTCCCCAGCCTAGAGAGCTTGCGTCAGTTTGCAAATATGCCACCGGATTGGGCACAACAATGGGTTTGAATGCCTTGCCAATATTGGACACCCACCATTGTAGCTCAACCTTAGCATCGGAAGGCAGCCCCACAGGTCTGTCAAAATGACCAGCGTTCTTTTTTAACGCAGCAATCTTGGCCCTTTGCAGATTTTGATAATGCAAAGGTCCAAACCGGGCTGCCGGAAATAAAGCTACGATTTTCCCAATCATCTTAGCTGTATGCCGAATAGATGGTATACTGGCGGATGCGAGATCCTGACATGCAAGGGAGACATCCTCCACCTTGTGAAATGGAATGGTGGCCCTCATTTGAATAGAGTCCACCGTGAAACCCAAATAATCCATAACCTGGGATGGGTGAAACTTCGATTTTTCTGGATGGACTATAAACCCCAGCTGCTGAAATATAGTAACAGTTGCTGAAACAGCGCTTTCAGCTGCTTCCAGAGTGTTGCCAATAATCAGAATATCATCTAAATAAGCCATTACAATATGATGTTGTATACGTAATTTGACCATAATAGGTTTGAGTAATTTAGTAAAGAGCCTAGGGCGGTAGTAAGCCCATTTGGTAAGGCCCGATATTGCCAGAGCTGATCCATCCAGACAAATTTCAAAAATTTCCGGTGATGTTTCCGGATGGACACTGAATAGCATGCATCTTTCAAATCAATACATGCCATAAAGCAACCATGCGAAAGCAGTGATTTGGCTGTCTCAAAAGGTGTCCATTTTGAAATGTGTATATGTTACAAAGGTATTCAACTGGTCAAGTCAATAATCACCCGACAACCTCCATCCTTTTTTGGCCTAGTAAAAATATTGGAGACGAATTCAATGGGCTCGTGAATAGTTTTCTCTATCACGCCTTTTTGTTCCAAACGAAAAATTTCAGCCGTGCCTGCTGCCTGCTCAACGGCAGACAGCGTAAACTTCCGTTGAGGCATATGCTGGGATGGAGGAATGTTCCCGTGAATAAATTCAATAGAATGACCCCGAATATCCTTCCCTCTTGGAGAAGTCTTCCCCGAAATGTTTTGATTCTGCTGCAGGAGGGGCTCCAATATCCGCTCCATCCTGGCCAATACGCCCCTTGAGCTAAAAACTCGGGCGGCCGAAGTCCTCATGTTCTGCTGAACTGCTGGGGCTTCGTCCATCGGCCCGCACCTCATCGAGGTGAACCTGGTGCCGGAAAGCTGTCGGCGGTAGCCGCTGCAGCGAAGCTGAGCGATTCCCGCGCGGGAGGTACACTCAAACGCCTCCTCGGCGGAGCTTGGTCTCGCTGCCTCGGAGGGCAAATGCGATGGGAAATCGGCACCTGACTTAGCATGGAGATCCGACGCCCGCGCGGGCTTGCCGGCTGCCCATATCATGGACCTAGCCGACGCATAGTCTCGTCCTCCCATCCATGGGGGACTCGGCGACCGTGGCGCATGGGCTCGTTGAAGGGAGGAGCAGTTCGCTGGCCTTAGTGTCTGCTGATGGTGGTTAACCTCCCTGTGCCTACTGGAGCTGGATGGCTCCTCTCCAGTAGCCGCGTCATGCGGCCATACGCCCTTCACCCTGAACACTGGGGTGGTCGGAGACCTCCGGCTCAGAAAGATTGCTGGGGCTCCTTTCATCGGCCCGCACCTCTGAGAAGTGATCTCGGTGCCGGCAGTTGTCGCTATCGGCCGCCGCAGCGAAACCGCGCGATTTCCCGCGCGGGAAAGGTGTTCAACCGTCTCCCTTTAACGGGAGCGGAAACCGTTGCCACAAAGGGCCCTGACGGCTTGGGGTCGACTCCAGCAGAAGCATGGAGCGACGCCCGCGCGGGCTTGCCGGCTGTCCACATCGTGGACCTTGCCGACGCACGGTCTCGTCCCCCCCATCGACAGGAGACTCGGCGACCGAGGCGGGACCGTACCCAAGCCCCCCGTCCCAGCGGCGGGGTTTGGGAGTTGGGTAGCAGACCTCACAGACCCAGGTCCCGCCGTTGCACCAGACCGCACCATGGCGGCTGGTGGAGCCTTGGCCCGAACCGGGTTTAGGCTTACGGGCTCCTCCCCTGCCCTTCAACGAAGGGCTAGCGGAGGGGGGTCGGGCCGCAGCACGACCCCTTCCCCGTGGTCGCCAATGGCGAACTTGTGGCAGGGTCCACCCTTTCGAGAGGCACCCCGTTCTCGGCTCCTGGAATCAGCATTGGAGCTGCTGCTCCTCGAATCAGCACAGGAGCTCCTGCTCCTTGAATCAGCACTGGAGCTCCTGCTCCTCGAATCAGCACTGGAGCTCCTGCTCCTTAAATCAGCACTGGAGCTCCTGCTCCTTGAATCAGCACTGGAGCTCCTGCTCCTTGAACCTGCACTGGAGCTCCTGCTCCTCAAATCAACACTTGAGCACCTGCTCCTTGAATCGGCACTGGAGCTCCCGCATAGCGGCGGGTCGGGCCCGGTAACAACAGGGCTCCCCGACATCCACGCCTATTTCCCCACGTACCTGCAGGGAGAGAACATAACATACACCCGCCACAACAAGACACCAACTCACACTGGAGCTCCGGTGTATCGGCGGGTCGGGCCCTGTACCAACAGGGCTCCCCGACTACCACGCCTGTTTCCCGGCCCGACTCGCAGGTGAGCCGCTGAGAAAGGCTCCGGGATAAGTGGCCGGCAACTCCAAATCCACGTTCCTGTAGGGAGAGAACACACTGCTCCCCCCCCCCCCCAACAGGAAACACCAACTCTAGGGGCCTTAGCCTTACCTGAGTCGGCCCTCTGAAGGGCTGGTCAGGAGCCGCGCTCCCGACCAGCCGTCGGCAGCAATGCGATGCGACGATATGTCGTGCATGCGTGCCGGCGGGCTCTTCACGAAGTCACTCACGTGACTCCGAAATGAAATTAGATTTATAGACCACTTCTGGGGTAGGGGTGACCAGTACAAAAGGGACGGGTTACATGTTAACTGGAGGGGGACCGACGTTCTGACAGGCAGGTTTGCAAGGGCTACACGTGTGGGTTTAAACTAAATAGTGGGGGGGGGAGGGATGGACAAATTGGGAGTATAAAGATGGAGTTAAAGGGGAAGTGAGCACAGGAAAAGTTACAAAAGAATTAATGGGAAGGAAAATACAAGAAGGGATAAGAGAGTAAGGTCAGGGCCAAATGGGGTAAAAGCTTCAGGGCTGCTGGGAGATTTGGTCAATTTGGAATTGCTCCCTGCACAACTGGGACAAGCTGCGAAGTGGTGCCAGTGTGTCTAGAGCCTAGATACAAGTTGCAAGAAAAGAATAAGAACATCTGCACACCCTGTCAATTAGGTGCAAAATGCATAGATTGGATGAATGCAAACCAGACATACAGCTTGTAAATAATTGTAAATAATGTTGCAGAGTTCTAATTTGCCGAGTGTTGGATGAGGTATTGAGCCTTGTCTGGGTTTCTTGCAGATCAGGGTAAATGTTTCTAAGTTGGTTTCCTTGAGAAGTCCTGTTTGAATATAATGCTGCTGTATTATTAGGTTAGGGAAATGTTGTTGTGTATAGGGTTAATCGATATCTGTAATTGGATTATTAGGAAACCACCCCCATGTGGTTCGGCCCCTCGAGGTTCCGGGACCTATAAAGGTCCGCTGCCACACGGTCCAGGGTCGATCCTCTGGGAGAGCGCTTGGGACTGCGTGACCTTCTGGAGTGTCTCTGTTTGAGCGAGGCCTAGAGGCTTGATCAGGGAGATATGAGAATCGAGCCTGTGGTGGGAAAGGTACAGTACTTGAACTGTACAATAGTTGAACTGTAATTGTGTTTTTGGCAAAATAAAGATTAGTTGTTCAAGTGCTTGATTCAGTGTTTTTGACTGAAACTAGACTGGGGGGAAGCTTAGAACGAGCAATTTACACTTTCAAGAGAGAGCTAGATAGGGCTCTTAAAGATAGTGGAGTCAGGGGATATGGGGAGAAGGCAGGCAATGTTACAAAATTTTGAGATTTAAAAAATCAAGTCTGCAATTTATCCCATCAGATAAAGCATAAAAAGAAGTTTAATTTGATACCTAATTCACTTTCATATCTTCAGTATTAAAAATGTTATGGCCATTTTCATACTCGGAAATTAGCATCTTGTTCCCTATTGCTTTTCCATTGACTTAACTCAAAAGCTGTGATCAAGGACAGTCAAAAGCTCATAAATTTCTTAAACATTAAGAGAACTGAATGAAATTTTCAATTATTATAGATTGAAGCATTCTGAAACAAATATGAAACAATCTTACTTGGATGACCTGAAATTAAAGCATATAATTAATTAGTTACCTAATTGTAGCTATTTACAAAATTCAATTACTAGATCTAAACATCTATCCATTTCTTAAGAAAAAGATAAACATTTTTAAATAGCCCAAGTGTCCAAATAACATTCACACAAGAATTCACAATATAACATGATTTTTAAATCTCATTGTCATGAATTTATAGGCCAAATGGAAGGAATTTAGTGTTTAATTCCCCGTAAATTAATGGCCATTTAAATCATCTTGCGAGTGAGGTTTTGTGGAACGCGATCAGTTGCGGTGAATTTAAACCCCATATCAGCAGGAAAAACACTGCCGGTTCGTATGGGGCCCAAATCACCTTTTCGCAACGTGAAATTTTGATTAACGGCATCCTAAAAAGCAAGTTTATATGTAAAATAAACGTTTTTTCTTTACCTGTCCCGTACATGAAATCCGTCCCCGTTGTCGCCGTTGACGGCATTAGAAGTTGATTTTTAATTTGCTATTGAATTATACAGTGCAGTTTTAAAAAAACGTAATAAAACCGATGTCAGAGCAATTATTCTGCAGCAGCTAAACAGCCTGACAAAAATTGATTTCAACAGGCTGGAGAAAAACGGCATTTTAACCCCCCCTCCCCTCAAAGTCGCCAAAGTGACAGAACTGCAGCGCCGCTGAAGGTAAGTTTTGTGACATACCTAAGGAATGGTGTACTGATTGGGGATGATCAGCGATGATCACGTTGAATTGCAGTGCTGGCTCGAAGGGCCGAATGGCCTACGCCTGCACCTATTGTCTATTGTCTATTGTCTACTCTGGTGAGAAACTTGCAAATCTGCTGATGTGCTTATTCATGTTCTATACTGAAATGTTATACTGTCTTTCCTTCTACCTATATTTGGCATGTATGACCTTTCTCTTGAAAGAATGAAATAAGTAACATATCTCTTTCTGCCACACTTTACTAGCTTGAAGGTGAGAGATTAACATTATAAGATATGAATGCTATAATGTCGAGAAATGCATTTAACAACACTGATAACAACAGAATCAGGAACTATGATCGTATCAGTCTCTTTATGAAATTCGCAACAAAGGTAAAGCTTTTCCAAACAGGACAGCTTTAATATGACTTCACATTATGCTGAAACAGTTGATAAGGAACAAAAAAAATTATCAATGGAAATCAGTGTGGGCAATACTATATGTGGCAGTGCTGAGACTGTTGTTACATATAATGCATATCCATATATTATATGACTTGAATAAAAATGTAAGGGGTATTATTTGCAGACAACACAAACATGTTGGCATAGTTACACACTGTGGATTTGCTGCACTACAATGCTAGAGATGCAGGTTAGATCCTGACGACGGGTGCTGTTTGTGCAATGTTTGTACGTTCTCTCTGTGACCACTTGGGTGTTCTCCTGGTCCACCCATTTCCTCCCACATTCCAAAGAAGTGCAAGTTTGTAGGTTAATTGGCTTTAGTATATTGCCTTTAGTGTGTAGAATTCGAAACTGGGATAAGATAGAACTAGTGTAACAGTGATTGTTGGTCGGCGCGGACTCGATAGACTTGTTTCCACCCAGTATCACTAAACTAAAATAAAAACAGGACAGGTGGTGAAGGCGTAGATAGTGAAGAAAGGATAATTAAAAATACAGCACGACCTAGATCAGGTGGAAAATTAGGCAGAGCTGTGGCAGATGAAATTTAATCCAGACAAGTGTGAGATAATGCACTTTGGGAGGAGAAATTCTTAGAAGATACATAAAATGACCAAGACTTGGGCAGAGTTGATGTGCAGAGGACCTTGGAGTGCAAGTCCACAGCTCACTATAAGTGGCGTCAGAGGTGGTTAAGATCGTGAAAAAGACACTTGGTAATATATAATTCTCAAATTGTCTCATGCAACAAGATATAAAATTGGAGAAATTCAATAGTTTAGTTTAGTTCTTTAACGTGGAAACAAGCCCTTCAGCCCACTGAGTCCGTGCCGACCAGCGATCTCGCACATTAACACTATCTTACACATACTGGAGACAATTTACAATTTTACCAAGCCAATGTCTAGTATAAAATCAGCAGTGCGAAAACTTAATTAAAATCTCCACGGACTAGAAATCTGAGTGTTCTGCTGAGTGTTTCCAATATTTTCTATATTTTTTATTTCAGATTTCCGGCATTCTCAATTATGACTGAATTATTCAGTTACTATTTTATAGAACTAGCCCTGTTCTTTGTTACTGATATCATATGGATAGGTTGTAATTGCAAAGTAAATGATGAGCCACACTGCGGTCTCCAGCTGTTTTCTTTCCCCACAATGTTTAACATCTACATTTTCAATAAAAACAATTAGATTGAAATTAAATTATAGCTTTTTGCAGCCTTCAATCTATTCAGCAACTGTTCTCTTACTACCAATATGAATGAAAAGACTGCACCTGCCATCTTTTTAATGGTATGTTTGCAGCATACAAACATTATTTAATTTACACTTTGCTGAATTTAAATGCACAGCATAATATTATGAACAGATGAGCCATTGTTGACAAACCAGCATGTACTTGAATAAAAGTGTATATATTGATCAGAATTTCCACATGTTTTACAAAAAATATCCCTTCAAGATGGCTTACTTCACTGTTTGGTCACAAATACTTCGCCCTGCAAAAAACTCTGGATTTAGTGAGAAGCTGCCTAACATTTGAATGTTGTACGTTCTTGCGGGAAGTTATTTCAGTAGCAGTATTCGTTCTTGAATAGAGCGGGGGGGAAACATATTTGATGAGTGGTTCTGATATAAGCACATAGCCCGATTTTACTTTGGAGTCACGTGAGTGAGTACGTGAAGAAGCCCTGCCAGGCACATGCGCGTCATGAGTGCATCGATGCGGGGACAGGAAGTTCGCTTTCAGCGCGTCCTCCAGTTTGTGGCAGCAGGAATAACTGCATTCAGGAAGACAGTCAAAGGGGCACCAATGACACCAATCCAACAAGATATGCTGGCCCTGTTTTGCAATGCCTATTTCAAGGTAAATTGCATAAGGAAGATTGCCATTCAACTGACTTTAAACCCGAAGTTTGCAGCCCTATACAGGGCTACCAATGTGCAACCACCTGATTACTTGTTTGGAGCAGACCTCATCAAACAAATTCGGGAAAGTGATGATGAGGCAAAAATGATTGGGCTAATGAAACCATCCATCCTAAGAACACCATCGCGCAAGTCGGTTTTGATGCGCAGGAGGTCGGATCCAGGTGCAGGGCCAAGCAGAGGGAGGCCAGTGGGAGCTGTGGCAATTTAAAGCATTGCCTAATGGGTTAAGTTCACCTCCTAGGCCATTCACAAAATTGTTCAAACCAGTGCTGGCGCTATGAAGGGCCCACTATCACATTGTAATGGCTTATCTAGATAATATCTTAATCATAAGCAACACTCAGGAAACAGCTGAGGAGTCGGTTTCAGCAACCAAAAATCTATTTGAAAGGTTAGGATTTCTGGTCCATCCAACTAAGTCCAAATTACAGCCATCCCAAAGAATTGATTATTTGGGGCTTGTCATTCATTCAGTTGATATGTCAGTAACGTTACCAACAGCCAAGTCTGTAGATATCACAAATGTCTGTACTTGTCTCGCTGAAAAACATTATACCTCCATCCGGGAAGTAGCCAAGATTATTGGTAAATTGGTAGCAGCTTTTCCTGCAGTAGAGTTTGGACCTCTGCATTATCAAAGTCTGCAAAAAGCTACAGAACAAGCACTGAAAGAGCTTGCAAGTCATTTTGATCGGTCTATGCAGTTACCAACCAGAGCCTTAGCTGAATTGCAATGGTGGATTATTAATGTTGGACAAACTACCAAAAACATTTTGGTTCAGCAACCTTCAGTGGTTTTACAGACCGATGTGAGCGCTCTCGGATGGGGAGCTACGGACAGCGAGTCTAGCTGTGTTGGTAGATGGAGTGTACAAGAGGATTTAATTCTCCACAGGCATGGGATAAATTATTTAGAGTTATTGGGGGCATTTTATGGATTAAAAGCTTATTGTTCCACAATGAATAATTTACATGTTCAACTCCAGATCGATAACACCACAGCTGTGGCATATATCAATCACATGGGAGGAGTAAGGTCACTATCATGTGATAATTTGGCTAACCTCATGTGGCACTGGTGTATCTCCAGGAAGATCTGGTCTCAGCTATCTATCTACTGGGTAGAGACAATGTCGTGGCAGATAACAGGTCACGAAAGTTCAATGACAATATAGAATGGATGTTAGATCCTGAAGTTTTTTAAATGATTGTCAGCCGCTTTGGGTTGCCAGATATTGATCTGTTTGCATCCAGGCTAAATCAACAGTTGCCTAAATATGTTTCATGGGAGCCGGATCCAGGAGCAGTGGAGGTGGATGCATTCTCGCTACATTGGGGACGTACATTCTTTTATGCTTTTCCCCCATTCTGTCTTATCAGGCAATGCCTCACCAAAATAGAGTGCGACTCCGCCACAGGTATTTTGGTGGTTCCAGGCTGGCCAACATAGCCATGGTTCCCATTAGTGCTCAGAATGATAACTCAGCCATTCATGACAATCCCCAGCTGCAGTGGTTTCTTGGTGCATCCAGTAACAGGAGAAAGTCACCCGTTACATGACCATATTAATTTGTTGATCTGCAGGTTCTGACCAGACCGTTCCAAGGCCTTGGACTGTCGAACAGGACCATGGATGTCATAACTGCAGCTTGGAGAGATAGCACTAAGAAACAACATGTGTCTCATATAAAGAAATGGGAGATGATTTGTGTACAGTCAGATATATCTTATCATACTGCAAGCATACCTGATGTATTGGAGTTCCTTGCTATGTTGCATTTTGATGAGCACTTGAGTTATAGTGCCATTAATAGTGCTTGGAGTGCTTTGTCCTCCTATTTAGGGCTTTTTTCAGAACGTCAACCTATCGGGTCTTATCCGTTAGTATCCCGATTCATGAGAGGAATTTTTAATAAAAATCCTCCTAAGCCTAGATATACAGAAATCTGTGATGTCAGTATAGTTCTCACACTGCTTCGGCAATGGGCTCCAATTACGTCATTATCTTTTTAGAGGTTAACACTTAAAGTGGTTATGCTAATGGCGCTCATCTCAGCGCAATGAGTACAAACATTGCAAATGTTCCGACTAGATTGCATGCATTTGTCTGTAGATAACAATACATTTTATGTCTATGATTTAATCAAGCAAAGCAGGCCAGGAATGGCTGGAACCAAAGTAATCTTTAAAGCATACCCTGTTGACCAAATGTTATGTGTAGTCAAGCACCTGGGTCAATATATTGAGGTGTCCCAGAGTTTCTGACATAGCAATGCTCATTAGTCACAAAAAAACATATAAAAGAGTGTCAGTACGAACTATTTCTAGATGGTTAAAACAGGTTCTGCATTATGCTGGAGTAGACACTCCTGTGTTTAAATCTCACTCCACCAGGGCGGCAGCAACATGCGCGGCGAAAGCGCAGGATGTTTCGCTAGATAAAATCCTCGGGGCCACAGGATGGTCTAAAGAATCGACGATAAAAGCTCCTGGATCCGGCTGTACTGACAGTGCCAGGGTTTGGGCATGCTGTGTTGGATTCCATTTAATTCAATTTGCTTTGTTTCATATAATTCTTTGTAATTTCCCCCTGGGAGAGAGGGGTTATTACTGTTTTTTGTTATTATTAAAATAGTTATTAAATCATTCGAAGCACTGTTCAATATATTATTTATTCACTACTGTGCCAACTGAAGCAGTGTGCTGTATGGGGTGCATCTACGGCATGAAATCACAGAGCTTCGAAATCTTCACGTAGTCACTCACGTGACTCCGAAGTAACATAGTAAGATGAAATGAGAACTTACCAGTTTGAAGTTTGATCCGTATTTTATGAGGAGTTACGATGAGGGATTACGTGCCCTCCGCTCCCAGCCCTCATAATCGAAAGGATCATCTGGTAGTTTTAGTCTTCTAAAAGCCTTACTATCTTACTTCGGCTATTGGTTTCTGTGTTTTCACGCTGCTGCTTTGAAGTATGACACGCATGCACCTGGCGGGGCTTCTTCACGTAATCCCTCATCCTAACTTCTCATAAAATAAGGATCAAACTTCAAACTGGTAAGTTCTCATTTAATCTTTTTATTTTCACCCATTCTGGCAAGCAAGGCAGGAACAAAAGGAATTGTGTTTACACATTACCTTTAACAGCTTCTGGGCATTCAGAGCATTTATCATAAATCATAGTACATATATGCCATGGACGGAGGACATTTGGCCCATTATCTCAGTGCTAGTCTAAATCTACCTTCTAGCCCCGCAGGTCATGGCTCTTCAAGTTTACATCTAAATACTTTTAAAAATGTGATGAGGGTTTCTGACCCCACATCCCTTTCAAGCATGGTTCCCTGACAGTCACTATTCTCTGTGTGAAAATATTTTCACCCCTCCAATATTTCTAACAGTAGCTTTAAAGCTTTTTTATCCTGGGGATAAAAAAATTGCTCTGAACTTATGAATCTCTTTCTTAGATGCCAGCCATTGCTCTGAGAAAGATTGTGTGTCAAATATCGGTTTCCAGAATGCTTTTCCTAATTCACCTATGTTTGGTGAGATTGACTTAACCGAGTTCAGAGTCCTTTTTATTTTTGCTGCTTTCCATAACTATGGCAAATTCACAGTAATTATGATTTACTACTAGAAAATTACCCCGTTACTGATTCTCCTGCCACCTGCCCTGCTTCATTTGCTAACATTAAATCCAGAATTACATCCTTCCCTCTCACCCACCGCCTTGTTGTCCACATTGGCTGAAAAAAGTTCTTCTGAATGCAGTTTGTAAATCTTGTGCCCTCCGTATCATCGACACAAACTGTATCCTGGTTAATATGAGGATTACCTAAATCTCTCACTCTGGATGCAAGAAACCGCAGATTCTGGACTCATGAGCAAAACACAAGTGCTGGAGGAACTCAGGAGATCAGGCATTTTCATTGGATAGAATGGACAAATCAGGACCCCTCTATTATTTCTCTCTATTACTGTCTTACTTTTAATTCTTCCATTATTACTGTCGGTCCTTTTGCATATGTCAGAAATGTTTCTCCTATATCTTCCTTGGCCTATATGGATATCCATAGTACTCCAAACAACAAACTGCCTTGGTTGATTAGGGACAGGGCTTTGTTTTGATTTTTGTTCTATATTGGGATTTTATTTATTGAACCTCTGTTGTTTTATGTATGTTCATTATATTATCCATTGAGTATTGTATCTGCAAACCTGTCGTGCTGGTGCAAGTAAGTATTTCATTGTTTTGTTTTGCAGCAAATTACAATAAAATACTCTTGTCTCTTTTCACTCTCAATAAAGTGATTCTGCTGTTCAACATATATGGCTTCATTTGATGATGCTTCCAATGTATCATCCCCATTCTGGCCCATTGTACACGTGGCAATAACGTACCATTGAAATATTGAACTATTGTACTCGTCCACGCCAACCAAGATGGCCCGTCTAGGCCAGTCCCATTTAATTGTGTTTGGCCCAACATCCTTCAAAACTGTCCCTATCCAAGTACATGCAAATACCAGAGTCTGAATCATCCTTCCATAAGCTAGGGCACAGTCTGTTTCTACTCTACCTTGCTTTGTCTCTACAACTTGTGCTATAAAAGAAGGAATAATATTCTGCACTCTGTATCTTTCCATTTATTCAACCTATTGTACTTGAATTTGGCTTGATTGTATTTGTACATTGAATTATCTGTGCAGGAAGGACCTGCAGATGCTGGTTTATATTAAAGATAAAGACAAAATGATGGAGTCAGACAGCATCTCCGGAGAAAAAGAATAGGTGACGTTTCAGGTCAAGACCCTTCTTCAGACAAGTCTCCAGAATAGTATTATCTGATTTGATTGAACAGCACGCAAAACAAAGTTTTTCACTGTACATCAGTACACATTTGGAAAGCAGTGATAGGATCAGTCAAAGTCAGCATGAATTTAAGAATGGGAAATCATGCTTGACTAATCTTTTGGAATTTTTTGAGGATGCAACAAGTGGAATGGATAAGGGAGAGCCAGTGAATGTGCTGCATCTGGACTTTCAAAAGGCCTTTGACAAGGTCCCACACAAGAGATTAGTATGCAAAATTGGATCACATGGTGTTGGGGGTAGCATATTGATATGGATAGAGAGCTGGTTGCAGACAGGAAGCAAAGAATAGGGATTAATGGGTCCTTTTCAGAAAGGAAGGCAGTGACTAGTTGCATGCCTCAAGGCTCGGTGTTGGGACCCTGGTTGCTTACAATATATATTAACAATTTAGACGAGGGAATTAAATGTAACATCTCTAAGTTTGCAGATGACACAAAGCTGGGTGGCAGTATTAGATGTGAGGAGGATGCTATGAGGTTGCAGGGTGACTTGGATAGGTTGGGTGAGTGGGCAGAAGCATGGCAGATGCAATATAATGTGGCTAAATGTGAGCTTTTCCACTTTGGTGGCAAGAACAGGAAGGCAGATTATTAACTGAATGGTGTCAGATTAGGAGAAGGGGATGTTCAACGAGTCCTGGGTGTGCTTGTCACTGAAAGTAAGCATGGAGGTACAGCAGGCAGTGAAGAAAGCCAATGGCATGTTGGTCCTGGTGGGACCGCACCTAGAAACATAGAAACATAGAAAATAGGTGCAGGAGTAGGCCATTCGGCCCTTCGAGCCTGCACCGCCATTCAATATGATCATGGCTGATCATTCAACTCAGTATCCTGTACCTACCTTCTCTCCATACCCCCTGATCCCTTTAGCCACAAGGGCCACATCTAACTCCCTCTTAAATATAGCCAATAAACTGGCCTTCTGTGGCAGAGAATTCCAGAAACTCACCACTCTCTGTGTGAAAATTTGTTTCCTCATCTCGGTCCTAAAGGAATTCCCCCTTACCCTTAAACTGTGACCCCTTGTTCTGGACCTCCCCAACACCGGGAACAATCTTCCTGCATCTAGCCTGTCCAACCCCTTAAAAATTTTGTAAGTTTCTATAAGATCCCCCCTCAATTTTCTAAATTCTAGTGAGTACAAGCGGAGTCTAGCCAGTTTTTCCTCATATGAAAGTCCTGACATCCCAGGAATCGGTCTGGCGAACCTTCTCTGTACCGCCTCTATGGAAAGAAAGGGGTACAGAGAATGTTCACCAGACTGATTCCTGGTGACTGAGCACCTGGAGTATTGTGTGCAATTTTGGTCTCCTAATTTGAGTAAGGACATTATTGTTATTGCGGGAGTGTAGCGTAGGTTCACCAGGTTAATTCCCGGTATGGCGGGACTGACGTAGGATGAAAGAAAGGACCTACTGGGATTGTATTCGCTGGAATTTATAAGGATGAGAGGGGATCTTATAGAAACATATAAAATTCTTTCCTCTATTGGACAGGGTAGATGCAGGGAAAATGTTGCCGATGTTGGGGGAGTCCAGAACCAGGGGTCACAGTTTAAGAATAAGGGGTAGGCCATTTAGAATTGAGATGAGGAAAAACGTTTTCACCCAGAGAGGTGTGAATCTGTGGACTCCTCTCACACATAAGGCAGTGGAGGCCAATTCACTAGATGTTTTCATGTGGGAGTTAGATTTAAGTCTTATGGCTAAGGGGATCAAGGAATATGGGGAAAAAGCCAGTATGGGACACTGATTTTGGATGATCACCCCTTTCATATTGAATGGCGGTGTTGGCTCGAAGTGCCAAATGGCCTATTCCTACACCTATTTTCTATGTTTCTCCATGATTATAAGAAACTTAAATCTAAAATTAAATTTAAATGTACCTGTCAAATGTCTTTTAAATGTTATTATTAAGAATCTTCAGAGGTTCCATCTGCTCATTTTTGTCAGTCAGATATGTATTATTCATTCTCTGACCATGCTTCCTTGAACTGTCAGGTAATCATCTCCTGAGATGTGTTAATCATGAGATGTTCATTCTGTCACTCCAAACCCTTGAGCTTCTCCAGCTGACGGTACTTTTTGCATTAGCTTCTTTCCCTAAAGTTGAATCCAGAATTATAATCAGGCCTCATACCCTCTGCAGGTAACTTCCTGGAGTTCCTACATAGCACAGGACGTGCATTCCACAGGTCTGTAGTGCCCTGTCGTGACCCACCTTCCACTGTTCCAGACTATCTCCATCAACTAAATTTGTCATAATATGTACTCTTTCCCCTGGTTCTAACGAAGGTTCTCTGACCCGGTGTTAACTTTGATGCTGCCTGACCCGCTGAGTGCTTGCCAACATTTTCTGGGTTGATTTTTGATTACCATCATCTTCAGAGTTATTTCTAAGTTATTTTTCAATCACAGAATCATAGTGTGATATAGTGTGGAAACAGATCCTTCAGCCCAACTTGCCTACACCGGACAACAATGTCCTAGCTACACTAGTCCCACTTGCCTGCGTTTGGTCGATATCCCTCCAAACCTGGCCTATCCATGTAACTGTCTAACTGTTTCTTAAACAACGGAATAGTCCCAGCCTCAACTACCTCCTCTGGCAGCTTGGTCCATACACCCACCACCCTTTGTGTGAAAACGTTATCCCTCGGATTCCTATTAAATCTTTTCCTCTTCACCTTGTACCTATGTCCTCTTGTCCTCGTTTCCCCTACTCTGGGCAAAATACTCTGTGCATCTACCCGATCTCCTGGCAACATCTTTGTAAATCTTTTCTGAACACTTTCAAGCTTGACAATATCTTTCCTATAACATGGTGCCCAGAACTGAACACAATATTTTAAATGTGGTCTCACCAACGTCTTATACAACTGCAACATGACCTCCCAACTTCTATACTGAATACTCTGGCTGATGAAGGCCAAAGTGTAAAAAGTATTTTTGACTACCATATCTACCTGCAACTCGACCTTCGTGGAGCCATGCACCTATGCCCCTCGATCTACAACACTAACCAAAGGCCTACCATGCACTGTGTAGGTCCTGCCCTTGTTCGACGTCTCAAAATGCAACACCTCACACTTTTCTGTATTAACTTCCATCAATCATTCCTCCGCCCACCTGGCCAATCGATTCAGATCCTGCTACATTCTTTCACAACCATCTTCACTATCTGCAAAACCACTAACTTTTGTATCATCTGCAAACTTGCTAATCTTTCCCTGTATGGTCATAGAAACATAGAAAATAGGTGCAGGAGTAGGCCATTCGGCCCTTCGAGCCTGCACCGCCATTCAATGTGATCATGGCTGATCATCCAACTCAGTATCCCGTACCTGCCTTCTCTCCATACCCCCTGATCCCTTTAGCCACAAGTGCCACATCTAACGCCCTCTTAAATATAGCCAATGAACTGGCCTCAACTACCTTCTGTGGCAGAGAATTCCAGAGACTCACCACTCTCTGTGTAAAGAATGTTTTCCTCATTTCGGTCCTAAAGGAATTCCCCCTTATCCTTAGACCGTGACCCCTTGTTCTGGACTCCCCCAACATCGGGAACAATCTTCCAGCATCTAGCTTGTCCAACCCCTTAAGAATTTTGTAGGTTTCTATAAGATCCCCCCTCAATCTTCTAAATTCCATCGAGTACAAACCGAGTCTATCCAATCTTTCCTCATATGAAAGTCCTGACATCCCAGGAATCAGTCTGGTGAATCTTCTCTGTACCCCCTCTATGGCAAGGATGTCTTTCCTCAGATTTGGAGACCAAAACTGTACGCAGTACTCCAGGTGTGGCCTCACCAAAACCCTGTACAACTGCAGTAGAACCTCCCTGCTCCTATACTCAAATCCTTTCGCTATGAATGCTAACATACCATTTGCTTTCTTCACTGCCTGCTGCACCTGCATGCCTACTTTCAATGACTGGTGTACCATGACACCCAGGTCTCGTTGCATCTCCCCCTTACCTAATCTGCCACCATTCAGATAATAGTCTACCCTCATGTTTTTGCCACCAAAGTGGATAACCTCACATTTATCCACATTGTACTGCATCTGCCATGCATCTGCCCATTCACTCAGCCTATCCAAATCACCCTGCAGCCTCCAAGCATCCTCCTCACACCTAACTATACCCCCCAGCTTGGTATCATCTGCAAATTTGGAGATGTTGCATTGAATTCCCTCGTCCAAATCATTAATATATATTGTAAATAGCTGGGGTCCCAGCACTGAGCCTTGCGGCACCCCACTAGTCACTGCCTGCCATTCTGAAAAGGACCCGTTTACTCCTACCCTTTGCCTCCTGTCTGCTAGCCAGTTCTCTATCCACATCAATACTGAACCCCCAATACCGTGTGCTTTAAGTTTGTATGCTAATCTCTTATGCGGGACCTTGTCGAAAGCCTTCTGAAAGTCTAGATATAACACATCCACTGGTTCTCCCTTATCCACTCTACTAGTTACATCCTCGAAAAATTCTATCAGATTTGTCAGACATGATTTACCTTTCGTAAATCCATGCTGACTTTGTCCAATGATTTCACCACTTTCCAAATGCGCTGCTATCCCATCTTTAATAACTGACTCTAGCAGTTTCCCCACTACCGATGTTAGACTAACTGGTCTGTAATTCCCCGCTTTCTCTCTCCCTCCTTTTTTAAAAAGTGGGGTTACATTAGCTACCCTCCAATCCTCAGGAACTACTCCAGAATCTAAGGAATTTTGAAAAATTATCACTAATGCATCCACTATTTCTGTGGCTACCTCCTTGAGTACTCTGGGATGCAGACTATCTGGCCCTGGGGATTTATCGGCCTTCAATCCGTTCAATTTGGTCTCATCTAAATCATTGATGTAGATGATAAACAGTAGCAGGCCCAGCACCGAACCCTGAGGCACACCACTAGTCACAGACCTCGAGTCCGAGAAGCAACCTTCCACCATCACCCTCTACTTCCATCCATGGAGTCAATTTGCTATCCGTTCAGCTATCTCTCCTTGGATTCCATGCGATCTAACCTTCCAGAGCAGCCTACCATGTGGAATCTTTTGAACGCCTTACAGAGATCCATGTATACAACATCTACAGCTATGCCCTCATTCAGATTCAGATTCAGATGACCTCTATTGTCATTCAGACCTTTCAATCTGAACGAAATTTCGTGCCTGCAATCATATATATATTAAAAGTAACAAAAACACACAACAAAAAAAAATCAATTAGATTTGTGAGACATGACCTCCCACGTACAAAACCATGCTGACTATTTCTAATCAGCCCTTGCCCATCCAAATGCCCGTATAACCTGTCCCTCAAAATACTCTCCAGTAACTTACCAACAACAGATGTTAAGATCACCGGTATATAGACAATAGAAAATAGACAATAGGTGCAGGAGTAGGCCATTCGCCCCTTCGAGCCAGCACCGCCATTCATTGTGATCAGTTGCAGGACATAGTTTCCAGCATTTTGCCTGCAGCCCTTCTTGAAAAGAGGCACAACATTTGCCACCCTTCAGTCTTCCAGCACCTCTGCTGTATTTAAGGACAACTTGTAAATTTCAACCAGGGTTCCTCGGTATACGTAGACTGTGTATGTTATGCAATATGTGAATTATACCGAGGAGTAATTATTGTAATGGAGACAAACACACATTATAACTCTCATAATATGCAATCAAATAATTTACCAGATAAAGACACAAAGTGCTGGAATAACTCAGCTGGTCAGGCAGCATCTCTAGAGAACATGTATTGGGCAACATTTCGGGTCACCAATTTACCAGGTAATTGACTTTGTGATGGAGTATTTTGTTTGGCACCACTTATCAGTATTTTCCACCATTTCTCCCCCCTGTCTCTTGCACATGAGGTTGATGCAACATGCGCCTCTTTGGACACTTGTAATGCGATGACTGCATGTAAGGAAATGAAAGATGAAAGCTAATGGTACAAAGTTGTTTTTTCCTTGGACATTGATGCAAAACAGATTTGATCACCTTATTACACAGCAGAAAGAGTTGATTATGGGCATCTGATAAGCTTTGCACAGTTCAAGGAAATATTGTTTATTATTTCTTGCTTTAGTTTGTAAGGAAACATTGTTTAGATTTATATAGATAGTAAGCACAGTTGGGCAGCGGTAGAGTTGCTGCCATACCGCGCTACAGACCCAGATTCGATCCTGACTACGGATGCTGACTATATGGAGTTTGTATGTTCACCCTGTGACCGTGGGTTTTCTCTGGGTGCTCTGGTTTCCGACCACACGCCAAAGACGTATAGGTTTGTAGGTTAATTGGCTTTGGTAAAATTGTAAAATTGGTCCTAATGTGTAGGATTGTGTTAATCGACGGGGATCGCTGTTGGGCGCGGACTCAATAGTCCAAAGGACCTTTTTCTGTGCTTTGTCTCTAAAATCTAAAGTCTATAGTCTAAAGCACAGAAACAAGCTCAATAGCCCAATTCATCCATACTGACTAAGATCTCATCTAATCTAGTCTCAGTTGCCTTAATTTGGCCCTTATCCCTCAAATCCTTTCCTTTACATACACCCAGGCACGGAAATCGCTATCAAAATATGGAGGGGACCGGGGAATAGGGGGGACACTATTTTTTGGCGGCCGCGCGTGCATGAGCACACTCACACACACACACGCGCGAGGCTTTGGAGGCTCAATCCAGCGCTAATGCAGCTCAACTCTGTCTGTCTCCCCGGGTTAACCTACAGCGCTGCCTGGACTGACGGGACACCAGCGCTGCTTCTCCACACTGGCCATATTTCCCGCAAGCCCAGGCAAGGCTGTAGGTTAACCTGGCGGGACAGGCAGAGTTGAGCTGGGTTTAGCGCTGCTTTTCTGCGCTGGCTGTGGGCCTGGAATACAGCTCCCGTCTGACTCCCAACGTCTCTGGCCACCCATGGGGGGGCACTCAGGGGGGGACGGGACACGCCAGGTAGCCGGGATCGATCCTGGCTGCGGATGAGGCGCACGTCTGTGCCGAGAGTGTTTTGGCACGTCTCCCTCCTCCAATCACCGCACTCTATCCTCAGTCCCAACCCCCCATTCCTTCCTCCTCCAATGATCTCGCTGAATCATCTTGTCCCGCCCCCATTGCCTGCTGACCGACATCTCTCTCTTGTCCAATCGGCTCCCTCGATCAGCAGTCCCACCCCCACTGTCTCGCGGAAAGTGGAGATTTCACCGGTTTTAAAATCCGGATTACAAAAACGTGGGGGGGGGGATGTCCCCACCTTTCAAAACATGGGACATGTACCCCTTGGCCCCTCCGGGATTTCCACCCCTGCATACACCTGTCCAAATGTCCTTTAACTATTGTTATAACCCCTGCCTATTGCCTCTGGCAGCTGGTTCTAAACACCCAAGGGATAAAGTCCTAGCCTGCCCACTCTCTCCGTATAACTCAGGGCCTCAAGTCTTGGCAACATGTTTGTTAATCTTCTCCGCACTCTTTCCAGCTTAATGGCATATTTTCTGTAGCAAGGTAACCAAACTTAATACAATACTCCAAGTACGGCCTTGCCTTGTACCAATATCATGTACAACTATAACACAATATCCAAACTATCTTCAATTCTCTGAACTTTTTTCAGACTGACTTTTTACCTGTCCTCGAAACATTGCCATTAACGTTCCCAAGTTCACATCTTCATGTTTTTCTCTGCGGTAAAAACCGAGAAGAGATATTCATTGAAGTCCTTGCCCAACTCCTGCAGCTCCACACATTGATAACTACTCTTTTGTCAGAGGGACCCTCCTGTCTCTTCCTGCTGCACGATTAACGCCCTGCAACAGGGCTTCCATCAACAGTTGATGTTGTCAAACTGGAAAGGGTACAGAGAAGATTTACAAAGATATTGCCAGTGTCTGAGCTATGGGGAGAGGTTGAGTAGGCTGGGATTATATTCCTTGGAGTGCAGGAGGTTGAGCGGAGATCTTATACAGTGGCTTGCAAAAGTATTCATACCCCATTTTGTCACGTTACAACCACAAACGTAAATGTATTTTATTGGGATTTTATGTGATAGACCAACACAAAGTGGCGCATAATTGTGAAGTGGAAGGAAAATGATACATGGTTTCCAAATTTTATTACAAATAAAAAACTGAAAAGTTCAAGGGGTATGAATACTTTTGCAAGCCACTGTAGAGGTGTATAAAATCATGAGAGGACAGATTCTCTTGCCAATAGTAGGGGAATCAAGTAGAGAAAATAGGTTCAAGGTGAAGGTGAAGAGATTTAATAGGAAACTGAGGGGTAACTTGTTCACACAAAGGTTGGTGGGTATATGGAACGAGCTGCCTGAGGACGTAATTGAGGCAGGGACTATCCCAACGTTTAGGAAACAGTTAGAAGGGTACATGGATAGGACAGGTTTGGAGGGATATGGGCCACATGCAGGCAGATGGGATTAGTCTAGCATGGGCGCATTAGGCTGAAGGGATGTTTCTATGCAGCATGACTCTATGACTCTCCCAATTACCTATACCTGACCAATGCTTCTTCGTTTTTTTCTGACCATTTCTTGACTAATTTGTGCTACTAAATTGTTGTCTCTAATTTTGACTTTGTAACGGCACCAAACGTGGTGAATAAACAGTTGGTTTATTCAGTTGTTACATGTAAGTTTGATCCACTAACATAATTGTTATTGCTGCTGCGAGGGTATTGTCTCCAGCTCAGCTACCTGCTGATTGGTAAGATCTCAAGGTGAGATAAGCTTATGTAGCAGGACACTCCCCCTAGCCCATGACATCACGTGCCAGCCTTCGTAGCTACTGACGAGGGTTCGACCATAAGTGGTCTGTGTATCAGCTGATGCCACAACGTTAGAGTTTAGAGATACAGCATGGAAACAGACCCTTTGGCCCACCGAGTCCACGCTGAACAACAATCCCCCCCCATACACTAGCACGATCCTACACAGTAGCGACAATTTACAATTTTACCGAAACCAATTAACCTATAAACTTTTACGTCTTTGGAGTGTTGGAGGAAACCGGAACACTCGGAGAAAACCCATGGGGTCACAGGGGGAATGTACAAACTCTATACAGTCAACACCCTTAGTCAGGATCGAACCCAGGTCTCTGGTATTGTAAGGCAGCAGCTCTACCGCTGTGCCATTGTCCCACCCTTAATTGCCCTGGATGCCTCTTGCACTGCTGGTCTCCTTTACAGCATACATCTCTAATATTGCTTTCTCAAAGAGCTGGCGGGTATTCTTCCATCTTGCTGGTGAATTCAATTGACCTTCCCTAAGTAGTTCAAATATCCTGCATTCAAAAAGTGTGCCTTCCCTATCCTAAGCCTAGTTGTTGTATGATATAACCTGAAGGTGAATTATTTGGCTCGCCTCATGATCAGAAAATTTTGTTGTGTCCTGCACATGTGCATCAATATTTTTTTGAAAAATTAGTTGTATGGAGCCCAAAAATGATTGGTCATTACTTTATCACAAGGACGCAATTGAATATGTTAAGTAATGGAAAAATTATTTTTTGTTCCACCAACCTCTCCTCTTCTCAGTAAATTAAAAAATAAATAACAAGCCACATTTGTCGATGTTTTCAAGAGCGAGTTAGATTTAGCTCTTAGGGCTAATAGAATCAAGGGATATGGGGAAAAACTATGAACAGGATACTGAGTTGGATGATCAGCCATGATCATATTGAATGGTGGTGCTGACTCAAAGTGCACGAATGGCCAATTCCTGCACCTATTTTCTATGTTTGACCTATTGTCATATCCCACCCTATCAGAGGACCCGGCAAGCTTCCAGCAAGCCATGGCCATACCTGACCTCAGGCCACACATGTGGCTCACCCACCTGCCTGGAGAACCCGGTGTGCCATGCGGCAGGATGCAGGAAGACCCAGCTGGTCGTGGCCTGTAGAGGGGAAGCCGCGGAGCCGGGCCCCTGCTCATCCCCTAAAGACGGAGCACCAAGGAGGAGGGAACTGGTGACGTCGGTTTCAAGGAGCAAGGCCGGTAAGAAAGCGAACCAGGGTCTTGCCACAAGCGTGCCCTCAAGGTCAGCTGCAGGAGATGTCCCTGGAGCACAAAGGTGGCTGGACAGGAATGGGAACGTCGGTACGCGGAAAGATCCAGGGTCTCACCTGATTCGGGCGCTGTCCAATAAGACCCAAATGTGCGGACCGGACTTTGGAAATAGCACCAAACCTGGAGACTCGAAAAAAATGTCATTGTGTTTTGCACATGTGATAATAAAGCTCTATTGAGCATATACCCAGTCTCTCTTGCCTAAAGTTGGTATTACTCTATTGTGCGTTTGGGCAACATGGAGTGAAAAACCTTTTCTTTTGAAGTTTATTTTCCATCTGTTAGAGTCCAGGTATGGATCTTGCAATCTTCCCAGCTCTTGCATGCTTGTTGATGTTTCACAGGCCATGGTGGGGTGAAATATAGGGTTCCTATTCTCTTCTTGGGTGTGCCAACAGGTTTGTAAACCAGATCACCAGCGTGTGACATATGTACACATCCTCTGACTCATATGAGTGAAACAATCGCTATAAAAATATCAGTCTGAAGAAGGGTTTCGGCCCAAAACGTTGCCTATCTCCTTCGCTCCTTAGATGCTGCTGCACCCTCTGAGTTTCTCCAGCCTTTTGTGTACCCTCTATAAAAATAAACATTGGTGATTTTACTGAGATCATTGGAGACAAGAAGACAAAATTTACAATGGGCCTGAAGGCAGTAAATATCAAAAAGAAGAGTTTGTTTAAAAATATAAGAAGCCCCTTCCTGATCCTTTTGTTGCTGTCGCCTGCAGCTTTATAAACCTGCGTAAATTATACTCTGTTTAATTTACAATAGTTAAATACAATACAATCCTAAGTCAAGTGCAGTGAGACATTTATCTGGAATATCAAGGAGGAAAGTTTGGCAAACAGAAATAGATCCTACTTTGCATAATATGTCATGCAATGATACAATAAAGTAAATTTAAGACACGTTTCCCATTGATTAACGTCTAAGTCAAATTGTGGCGTTCATGTGTGGGTGCTGGCATTTTTGTAAATCATATATATTAGTAAAATTCTATGTATACAAACATATTTGTGTATGAGGTGTGCCAATCATTCTTGAGATACAGTTCTGTTTTCATAACAGCAGTAAGGTTCATTGGTTCAATAGTGCTTTAGTTGTCACACATGCAACTGCACAGTGAGATTCTGTTTGTATATATTACACCTGCAGGCGCTGCATGCTTTGGCACCAATTCCAATGTTCAAAGTCTGGTCAGCACACCAACTCAATGTACTGGAGCAGTTTAGTTTAGTTTAGAGAAACAGCGTGGATACAGGCCCTTCGGCCCTTCAGCCCTTCCCACTGAAAACCTCATGCCATAACAGTGGGAGGAAAAGCAGAGCTAATATTTCAGGTCAAAGTGCATTGCATCAGCACAAATTTGAGCATCATTATCTTTAATTTGGAAAGCAAAGCTAGGCGTATCCTTTATGGATCGTTATGTAATGCTTTGCATGCTGAAAATAATAACTTGATTGAAGTTCATAGAAACATAGAAATTAGGTGCAGGAGTAGACCATTCGGCCCTTCGAGCCTGCACCACCATTCAATATGATCATGGCTGATCATCCAACTCAGTATCCCATACCTGCCTTCTCTCCATACCCTCTGATCCCCTTAGCCACAAGGGCCACATCTAACTCCCTCTTAAATATAGCCAATGAACTACCCTCTGTGGCAGAGAGTTCCAGAGACTCACCACTCTCTGTGTGAAAAAAGTCTTTCTCATCTCGGTCTTAAAGGATTTCCCCCTTATCCTTAAGCTGTGACCCCTTGTCCTGAACTTCCCCAACATCGGGAACAATCTTCCTGCATCTAGCCTGCCCAACCCCTTAAGAATTTTGTAAGTTTCTATAAGATCCCCTCTTAATCTCCTAAATTCTAGAGAGTATAAACAGAGTCTATGCAGTCTTTCTTCATAAGACAGTCCTGACATCCCAGGAATCAGTCTGGTGAACCTTCTCTGCACTCCCTCTATGGCAATAATGTCCTTCCTCAGATTTGGAGACCAAAACTGTATGTAATACTCCAGGTGTGGTCTCACCAAGACCCTGTACAACTGAAGTAGAACCTCCTTGCTCCTATACTCAAATACTTTTGCTATGATTATTTCAATAATGGCATGCTATAGTTGAGGCATGTTATTATAATATCCAAGAGAGTACTTAATAACATGACAATGCATAAAACAGTACATTTATCCCCTCCAAGCTGGTTACCAAACTCGCAGAACTGGGTCTCTGCGCATCCCTCGGCAATTGGATCCTCGACTTCCTCATCCACAGACCACAGTCTGTTCGTATTGGTGGAAATGTATCAGACTCGATAACAATCAGCACGGGAGCACCTCAAGGCTGCGTGCTCAGCCCCCTGCTGTACTCACTCTATACTCATGACTGCGTAGCCGGTCATAGTGCAAACTCCATCATCAAGTTCGCTGACGACACCACTGTTGTGGGACGTATCACTGATGGGGAGGAGTCAGAGTATAGAAGAGAGATCGAGCAACTGTCCATATGGTGCCAGCACAACAACCTGGCCCTCAACACCAGCAAAACCAAGGAATTGATTGTTGACTTTGGAAGGAGTAGGATGGGGATCCACAGTCCTGTTTATATCAATGGGTCGATGGTTGAAAGGGTCAAGAGCTTCAAATTCCTGGGCGTGCACATCTGTGAAGATCTTTCCTGGTCCGAGAACACAGATGCAATTATTAAGAGAGCTCATCAGCGCCTCTACTTCCTGAGAAGATTACGGTGAGTTGGTCTGTCAAGGAGGACTCTCTCTAACTTCTACAGGTGCACAGTAGAGAGCTTGCTGACCGGTTGCATTGTGGCTTGGTTCGGCAATTTGAGTGCCCTGGAGAGGAGAAGACTACAAAAAGTAGTAAGCACTGCCCAGTCCATCATCGGCTCTGATCTTCCTTCCATTGAGGGGATTTATCGCCGTCGCTGCCTCAAAAAGGCTGGCAGCATCATCAAGGACCCACACCACCCTGGCCACACACTCATTTCCCTGCTACCTTCGGGTAGAAGGTACAGGAGCCGAAAGACTGCAACAACCCGGTTTAGGAATAGCTACTTCCCCACAGCCATCAGGCTATTAAACTTGGCTCAGAACTCTGAACATTAATATCCCTCCATCTGTTATTTGCACTTTATTAATTTATTAATTCATGTGTGTATTTACGTATATAATTGTAGTCAATGCCTATTATGTTCTGTTGTGCTATGCAAAGAAAGATTTTCATTGTCCTGTCAGGGACACATGACAATAAACTCTTTTGACTTTGACTTGACTTTGATTTATAAAAATATAATGTGGAACTGGGTAAAACTATTAAAATGCCCATCTGTGTAATCTACTGAGTGTGTATTCATTCATAATAAATTATTTTACTGTTATAATGGAAATTGATATTTCATCTGTAAATACACTTCAATAGATTATTTCTTGTGCTTCACATTCATCTGCAGCTCATTTTGGCGAAGTCAGAGGTGAAACTGGGAGTAGTCACTATATTTAGTTAGCATTGAACACCACTCTGTTGTCAGTATCATTGTCAGCACAGGACATATGAGAATGTGGGGGCATGTCAGAAATCACACCGACAGTCACCTAGGAAGTCTGCTGATATATAACCACTACTTTTCTTCTTATGATATCAGAAAAATGCATGCACTGAAACACACCCTTTCAGCCCAACCTGGCCAGGCCAGGCCAACTGTGATGCCCACCTATGCTAACTTTTTTTTTGCATTAGCCAATATCCATCTTTCCTAATACCTTCCAAAATCACTAAATGTGTAATAGTATCTGTCTCCTGCTCTTCTCTGGCAGTTTGGTCCATATATTCACCAAACTCTGTGTGGAAAACTTACTCCTCAGATTTCCTTTAAGTTTCTCCCACCTCACCTTAAATCTGTGCCCTCTTTTCCAGATTCCTCTGTCCTGGGAAAAAAATTCTGACTATCTATCTTATTACTTAGACTTAGACTTAGTTCCTCCCACACTGTTGAGTGCATTGGGCAGCAAGCTTTTGCCATTCTGTTCGGTTATGTGTGACGTCTTCCACCCACGACAGGTTAGCGCCCGGGCTTCCAAATCCTTCTGGAATGTTCGCCTCCATGTGAGTTTTGGTCGGCCTCTTTTCCTTCTTCTGTCAGGTTGCCATGTCATTGCTATCTTAGGTGCACATTCTGGTGACATTCTGAGTACACCTCCTGCAAATTTCATCTTGGCTGAGAGGCTTGTTGCAGTTACCCGGTAGATCTCCTCGTTTGTGATGTGTTCTCTGTAGCTAGTCTTCAGCTCTATCTTATGCCCCTAGATAATTTTGTAAACCTCTCAAAAGTCACCATTCAGTCTCCCATGTCCAGTGAGAATAAATCCAACCGATTCAATCTCACCGTATATCTATAGTCTTCCATTCCAGGTGATGTCTTAGTGAACCTCTTCTGCACTCTCTCTGTTACTACTACATCCTATAGTGTGTATACAATACCTTAAGTGTGGACTAAACATTGTCCTGTATTACTGTAACATGATGTACCAACCATTACTCTGTGCCTCAGCCTATGAAGGCATGCATGCCAGATGCCCTTTTCACTACCACTTTCAGGAAGATATGGATTTGTATTGTAAGATCTGTCTGTACTCAAGGCTCATAAAATTGCTGCAATTTACTCTACATGTCCTCCTAAGATTTCACCTCCCATAAGAAATGATCTCACATCTGCAGAACTTTTCAGCTGACCTATGTCTTCTTGAATCTTTAAATAACCTTCTTTGCTGTCTACGGCTCCGCCAATTGTGATGCGACTGCATCATATCTCTGGTATTCTCAACCTTTAGCAAGTAGCCCCAGGTCTGACTAGAATGACTCATCATGTTCTCTTGTTATTAGACTCACTTGGGGAAAACATCATCTGCCTTATTCCCAAGGTTTCAATAACAACGTTGAATCCAGTTAGATTCACTGGAGATGGTCTTGGAAGGGAGGATGCTCCTCAAACTACGGAGCATCATGGACAATACAAGTTATCTCCTCCATGACACACTGGTCAACCCGGGGAGCACCTTCAGCAACAGACTGGTTCCATCAAGATGCAGCATAGAACACCACAGGAGATCCTTTTTTGCTGTGGCTATCCAACTGTACAACTCCTCCCCCTTCTGTCATGGGGTAGACTGACGCCCCTTCACCTTCCCCCTCCCCCCCCTCCCCCCCTCCCAATCTTTGCGCATCCCGAATCCTGGACTTTCCGCTCGTCACTTTAATTTCATGTTTCATGTATCTTGTTGTGTTTTATGACTGTTGACAGACCAATTTCTCTCCTGGGATAAATAGAGTTCTATCGTATCAAAGACATTCCAACAACTGGGTGGGTTGGCAACCTTCTCACCTTTAAACTGTTGAGTTGACTGTGGCTATAAGGTCCACTCCGGGACTGGACATCAGAAGATAAGACAAGCTCTTCACTAAAGTGGCAAAGAAGTGCTGAATTGGCTCGGGCATCAACTACTAAATAAGATAATAATCCAAGATCACTCTTGCCTGTTCTGGTAGATAAACACAATTCCCTCCTATCCATCCCGCACTGATCCCCATTCCCTCCTCTATTCAGTCCTCACTGACATCCCCTGTGCTCCCCTCCCCATCTACTTCCCCCCCCCCCATCTATTCATCATCCTACACAACTCGCATTGAATCTCCTGCCACCCCCCTCCCCCCATCCATCTACACTGGTCCCCCAATTCATCCTGTACTGACCCCCCATTCCCATCCATCCTGCACTTCTCCCCCTATTCATACTGCACTGATCCACCCATTCATCCCATACTGACCCACCCACCATTTACCCTGCACCAATCCCCCCATCCATCCTGTAGTGATATCCCCATTCATCTTTTACTGATCCCCTCATGCATCCTATACTGATCCCCTCATCCATGCCATAGTGATCCCCCATTCATCCTATACTGATCCCCTCATTCATCCTGTAGTGAACACCCATTCATCCTGCATAGTCCCTCAGACCCCCCCATTCATCCTATACTGATCCCCCCCATTCATCCTGTGCTGCCCCCCCCCATCCATCCTGTAATGATCCCCCCCCCCCCATTCAAGAAGAATGGGGGGAACAGTCTGAAGAAGAGTCTCGACCCAAAACGTTGCCTATTTCCTTATTTCCATCGATGCTGCCTCACCCACTGAATTTCTCCAGCATTTTTGTCTACCCCCATTCATCCTGTACTGAACCCCCATTCAACACCACTGACATCCCCCGTGCTCTCCCCTCACAATTTTACATAATCCAACCAACACGTACTAATTCACCTGCCTCAATCCATCCATTCCACACTGATTGCCTTCTCAACCCCTCCCGCCATCTAACCTCCCAGCACTGATTCATACACCCCCTGACCCTATTTCACTTCATGGCCTTCAGAGCGAACATTGATTATGTTTGATAACGGAATGTAATCAAATGTGTTTTAATTCCCAATGTTATTATTTGTTTTGACACCTTTAAACATATTACCAAAAGAGCATTTGCTGCAGTTATGTCCTTTGGCCATCTCTTGTCAGTTAGATTAATTTTTAACCTGTCTGATGGATATAGTCGGTTTTAACAGCTATTATCATAAAATGCCTTTAGAAATTTCGTTGCAACCTGTATATTTTGTTATGTATAACATGTGGGAAGCCAGAGTGTTTCTGTGCCAATAGCAATAACGACCCATGCTATGGCCATGTCATGGTAATTTCCAGTCCTTCACAGAAAACATGTTTGCATCAATCTGTAGTGTGTATGGTTAAGCACATATCTTACCATGGCCCAGGATTTATTGACACAGGTTGATCATATGCTGAATAATCCAACCACATTTTTGTTTGGAAGTGGAAAGAACTAATAGAAATTGCATTCATTACAATGTGTAAAAAGAGTTGTGATATTGTATTATAATTTTGCTGCATGTCATTGTGGTATATATCATGTCTTGATTGGTGAATATCTTTAGTTTGAGTTATTTGAAGCAGAAATAATATGTGAATGTAGACAAAAGTGCTGGAGAAACTCAGCGGATGCGGCAGCATCTATGGAGCTAAGAAAATAGGCAATGTTTCAGGCCGAAACCCTTCTTTAGACTGATGGGTTTCAGCCTGAAACATTGCCTATTTCCTTCACTCCATAGAGTACCCAACTGAGTTTCTCCAGCACTTTTGTCTACCTATGATTTTCCAGCTTCTGCAGTTCCTTCTTGAACATAATATGTGAATGCTTCATTGAGCATAATTCTGACTGGTAACTACGCACTTCGTCCGAGCACATTATCGCACGCGTCATGCAAACCGTCTTCAATGACCACCTAAGCTGTCATTTGGCAACCTAAAAAGCTGTCAAGGTTGCCCAGCTGGCAACAGGGAAAAAAGTTAAGCTAGAGCCCTGATAGGTCAATGGCAATATTGCATCCAAAATTCAATGCATTGACCAGTATATAATACGTTTAGCATTACTGACTGGGAATTAATTTCCAGACACTCTTATTTATAATTTACTTACTTTACAATTGCTCTGAAAATGTCACATAATGGTGCTTCATGTGGGCATATAATGGAAAATAAGGATATATAAAGAATATAAAGCTCCAATTACAGCCTGGGAGCATCTCTTGCTCTAAGAATTCAGTATATGTGGATCATAATTACTACAGAAAATGTTCCAATATATAAATTTGTGACAAACTTCAATTTCTTCACAATATTTCAAGCTTGATAATGCCTTGTGTTCAAAATAAATTTATTCTGTACTGCGCACAATGTTTCCCATTTTAATGAAAAAAGATTCAGATTCAGATTCAGATTCAGATTCAATTTTAATTGTCATTGTCAGTGTACAGTACAGAGACAACGAAATGCATTTAGCATCCCTCTGGAAGAGCGACACAGCAAATGATTTGAATAAATAACAATAAGTGTCCGGAGGGGGGGGTGATTGGCAGTCACCGAGGTACGTTGTTGAATAGCGTGACAGCCGCCGGAAAGAAGCTGTTCCTGGACCTGCTGGTTCGGCAACGGAGAGACCTGTAGCGCCTCCCGGATGGTAGGAGGGTAAACAGTCCATGGTTGGGGTGAGAGAGGTCCTTGGCGATGCTGAGCGCCCTCCGCAGACAACGCTTGCTTTGGACAGACTCAATGGAGGGGAGCGAGGAACCGGTGATGCGTTGGGCAAGTTTCACCACCCTCTGCAATGCCTTCCGGTCGGAGACAGAGCAGTTGCCATACCAAACTGTGATGCAGTTGGTAAGGATGCTCTCGATGGTCCATGCTTTTTAATGCTTGGTTTGGTGTCCATGCTGTGCTTGGCGATCCCAGTAGCTCGATAGTATATAATATCAAGCTATGTCTAACAGTAGCCTTGTTTCTTGGTAGTAAACTAATGCTTTGGCAGTAATTGCATCAGAGAAAATGTCCACTCAGACTTTGAGACCAGCTTTCTTTAAGTTCACAACACAGCAGCTGGTGAGGCGTGGTGGCGCAGCCAGCGGTAGAGTTGCTGCCTTACTGTGCCAGTGACCCGGGTTTGATCCTGACTAGGGGTGGTGTCTGTACAGAATTTGTACATTATCTCTATGACCATGTGGGTTTTCCCCAGGTACTCTGGTTTACTCCCACACTCCAAAGAGGTACAGGTTTGTACGTTAATTGGCTTCAATACAAAGCACAAATTGGCCCTGTAGGATAGTGCTAGCGGACGGGGATTACTGGTTGACATGGACTCGGTGGGCCAAAGAGCCTGTTTCCGCACTGTATCTCTCAACTAATCAAAAAACCAAACTAAACATTGCTTTACAAGTAATGATAAAATCCAATTGAATGTTTGACAAGAATATATGTTATCTCTACTTATGATCAACGTTTATCACATCGTCAAAAAGTTTAATTGGAAAGTCACCTCACTTACTATGGATGGCACATTGTTTGCTGTGAGTGCCAGCAATTCAAGAGTAAGGCATGGCTGTGAAGAGCATTTTGAGCTATCCAAATGACCCACTATAGCTGCATAAGCTGCACTTTTTCTCTTGTCTCTACACTGCTATTATTTACGTATATTGCAAGACTTGATCCAGTGAGAGAAACAAGTTTGTGACCATATTTTAAAAGCTTATATAGATTCATCCTTTAATTATTTACTTTGTTTATAATGCTTCAAATAAATTATTCTATCCATAGCTCACCAGATACCAAATGGCATTTGAATAGTCAATATTTCAATGATGATTTATCTGATTTATGGTCCACTTGTACAAACTTGTAATTCACTGTATTCCAGGGATTTACTTATAGATTGTAATTTTTGAATTTGAAAGTAATTTATTATATTGTAAATTGCCTTCATTATTACAGTTTAATTTAATTAATGTAATCAAATTAATGTAATTTGTTTAATATAATGAATTTAATTACTTTACAAGGAATATTAGTATAAACCCTTTTAAATTTGGAAGATTTTGTATAAAGATAAACAGGAGTTTGAGTTGATCTCCTTGGTAAAAAGGTTGCAGGAGAATATGCTGGAAATACTTAAAACCTTTAAGTATCTGGGCAGAGATGTTCCCATTTCCATGAAGGATCAAGAACCAGGGAGGTGTAAAAAGAAAGTGATTGGTAAATAGCCAAAATATACATGAGAAACACTATTTTATTAACAGTGCTTAGGCTGTGGATGTTAATTCGGGCAGATTTCAATGGTTCAATGGCGCTTTAATTGTCCCATGTGCAAAATGCAGAGTGAAATTATTTTCTTACAAACAGTCCAGTAGGGTATTGTAATCCATAAACACATCCTCGATTAGCAAGTGTACTGAAATAGTCTACTGATCCCGCGTGCAATAGACGCCATGTTTTGGTGCGGTTTTCAAAGTCCAGTCTGCACTGTTCCAGGCAGGCAAGGCCCAGGCTGCTGCAGGCTTCCAGCCTTCACCTTCCTTGGACATGGGAATTGACCTGCGAACCAACGTCCTTCTCCTCGCCCGTCCACCTTTGTTCCCCATGGGCACCTTCCGAAATCAACCTTCAGTGCACGGTAGGCAAGACCCTGGCTCCCTTTCCTCTGCTACTGGCTTCGCTCCTCACTGGTTGCAGTTTGATGATCGCATTCCATAGCAAGTTAGACAGGTATTTGGGAAGTGAAAATTGGAGAGTGGTGTGAGATGTGGAATTAGCTGGATCGCACTTACCGAGCAGGTATGGACCCAACAGACCAAATGGCATTCTCTTATTCAATAACAATTCTACAAGTTTATAAAAAGCTTATTCTATATGGCCACGTCCTTACCATATGGCTTGCACCATTAACACCATCATGAAGCTTACCTGGGCCAAATGGAGCCTCGATGGCAGTGGTGGGGTCTTGGCAGTGGTGGAGCCTCGATGGCAGTGGTGGGGCCTCGGCAGTGGTGAAGCCTCGACAGGAGCAATGGGGTCTCAGCAGCGGTGGTGGAGCCTCGCATTGATGGGGCCTTGGTGTTGGTGAAGCTTCACAGTGGCAGCGGCAGCGGCAGGTTGACTCGTGGTCGACAGTCGATGGGAGCGTGGGGGGACCGCTATGAGGAGGAGGGCAAGAACAATGGGGACCTTCATGGGGGAGGGAGGAAGGGGGGGGGGGGGGGAGAACAAAGGAGGAGCCGGCATACTTTGTATCTTTGTCAGCGCCGTATGTGACCACTATTTGAATACTTTGGGTATACAAGCAAAGAATTGCACTGTGACAATAAAGTATTCCATTCTATTCCATTCCTTGAGCTCTTCTCAAACAGATAATTTGAAAGAGGTAAAGAGCTGTGGTTGAAAACTTGTGGATTAAATTACAAAACTACAAACCACAACTGAGTTAAAGCCGTAATAATATCCAGACATTACAGTTTAAATTATTCCACTTTGGTGTTACAGATAGCATTTCATAGAAACATAGAAACATAGAAAATAGGTGCAGGAGTAGGCCATTCGGCCCTTCGAGCCTGCACCGCCATTCATTGTGATCATGGCTGATCATCCAACTCAGTATCCCGTACCTGCCTTCTCTCCATACCCCCTGATCCCTTTAGCCACAAGTGCCACATCTAACGCCCTCTTAAATATAGCCAATGAACTGGCCTCAACTACCTTCTGTGGCAGAGAATTCCAGAGACTCACCACTCTCTGTGTAAAGAATGTTTTCCTCATTTCGGTCCTAAAGGAATTCCCCCTTATCCTTAGACTGTGACCCCTTGTTCTGGACTCCCCCAACATCGGGAACAATCTTCCAGCATCTAGCTTGTCCAACCCCTTAAGAATTTTGTAGGTTACTATAAGATCCCCCCTCAATCTTCTAAATTCCATCGAGTACAAACCGAGTCTATCCAATCTTTCCTCATATGAAAGTCCTGACATCCCAGGAATCAGTCTGGTGAATCTTCTCTGTACCCCCTCTATGGCAAGGATGTCTTTCCTCAGATTTGGAGACCAAAACTGTACGCAGTACTCCAGGTGTGGCCTCACCAAAACCCTGTACAACTGCAGTAGAACCTCCCTGCTCCTATACTCAAATCCTTTCGCTATGAATGCTAACATACCATTTGCTTTCTTCACTGAAAGCAATTTCATGGCCCTCTAGTGAATTTGTTCTTTAACCTTGTTTCATCCATCTAAGTTTACAACCTAAATTTCAAGCACTGTGTTTTTTTTTCCTGATGAGAGCTTATCTGTTAAATCAAACTTTTTTTTTCAGATCAGCACTCCTGGAATGGAGGTTTTTTTTGTATGAAATATAGATCAACAGATAATAGGGGGAGCAAACTTGTAATTTCCAATGGTGAGGCACAACGCAAGCAGTGCAATCCCACTCATGTTCACTCTGTGGGAAAATAATCTTCTATCATGCTTGAGGCATTATACTCAGTCTTTAAATATATATATTCTCCACTTGGGGTTAGGAGGGAAAGATAAATCAGCCATGATTGTATAGCAGAGTAGACTTGAGGGGCCGAAAGGCCTAATTTTACTCCTATTACTTTTGACTTTATGACCTGCAGAACTGGTCCTCACCCTCAACAACTTCTCTTTTGAGACTGAACAAGGGTTCTGACCCCAAATGCAGCCATCCTTTTTCTCCAGAGATGCTGCCTGACCTCCTGAGTTACTGGATGTGGAAAAGATGCTTCTACTAGTGGGAGAGTCTACTAGAGGTCATAGCCTCAGAATTAAAGGGCGTTCTTTTTATGAAGGAGATGAGGAGACATTTCTTTAATCAGAGGGTGTGGAGGCCGTCAGTGGATATGCAATATTTAAGGGAGAGATAGATAGATTCTTGATTAGTAGAGATGTCAGAGGTTATGGGGAGACGGCTGGAGAATGGGGTTAGGAGGAGAAATCTAGTGGCAGCATGCAGTAAGGTTGCATATTGCTTGCTCCCTTAACTTTTAACCCTTTCCTATCACTCTTTCACTATCACTTGATTTCAAGAGATAATATATATAAGCATCTGGATAAACAGGGTCTGATCAAGAACAGTCAACATGGATTTGTGCCTGGAAGGTCATGTTTGACAAACCTTCTTGAATTTTTTGAAGCGGTTACTGGGGAAATTGATGAGGGTAAAGCAGTGGATGTTGTCTATATAGATTTCAGTAAGGCCTTTGACAAAGTTCCCCATGGAAGGTTGGTTAAGAAGGTTCAATCTTTGGGTGTTAATGGCGGAGTAGCAAGATGGATTCAACAGTGGCTGAATGGGAGATGCCAGAGAGTAATGGTGGATGGCTGTTTGTCAGGTTGGAAGCCGGTGACCAGTGGGGTGCCTCAGGGATCTGTGTTGGGTCCACTGTTGTTTGTCATGTACATCAATGATCTAGATGATGGGGTGGAAAATTGGATAAGTAAGTATGCAGATGATACTAAGATAGGTGGTGCTGTGGATAATGAAGTAGATTTTCAAAGTCTACAGAGAGATTTGGGCCATTTGGAAGAGTGGGCTGAAAGATAGCAGATGGAGTTTAATGCTGATAAGTGTGAGGTGCTACATCTTGGCAGAACAAATCAAAATAGGACGTACATGGTAAATGGTAGGGAATTGAGGAATGCTGTGGAACAGAAGGATCTAGGAATAACTGTGCATAGTTCCCTGAAGGTGGAATCGCAAGTAGATAGGGTGGTAAAGAAAGTTTTGGTGTGCTGGGCTTTATAAATAAGAGCATTGAATATAGGAGTAGGGAAGTCATGTTAAAATTGTACAAGGCATTGGTAAGACCAATTCTGGAGTATGGCGTACAATTTTGGTCGCCTAATTATAGGAAGGATGTCAACAAAATAGAGAGAGTACAGAGGAGATTTACTAGAATGTTGCCTGGGTTCCAGCAACTAAGTTGCAGAGAAAGGTTGAACAAGTTAGGTCTTTATTCTTTGGAGTGCAGAAGGTTAAGGGGGGACTTGATTGAGGTCTTTAAAATGATGAAAGGGATAGACAGAGTTGACGTGGATAAGCTTTTCCCATTGAGGGTAGGGAAGATTCAAACAAGAGGGCATGACATGAGAATTAAGGGCCAGAAGTTTAGGGGTAACATGAGGGGGAACTTCTTTACTCAGAAAGTGGTGGCCGTGTGGAATGAGCTTCTTGCAGAAGTGGTGGAGGCAGGATCGATTTTAATATTTAAAAGTAAAGTGGATAGGTATATGGACGGGAAGGGAATGGAGGGGTATGGTCTGAGTGCAGGTAGATGGGACTAGGGGAAAATGAATGGTCGGCACGGACTGGAAGGGCCGAGAAGGCCTGTTTCAGTGCTGTAATTGTTATATGGTTAATATATGGTTAAGACACGGAATAACTCTTTTTAAAAGTGTTGATAACACTTTTATACATTTCATCCGAACAAAGGATGCAGACAAGAGGAAAAAAAGTTTCTCCAAGAAATGATTGTGGTGAAGGCATGGCATCTGATCCCAGTACATTAGAAGCAATAGCGAAACTGAGTGATAAACTGGATAAGAGATTCTGCGGCTTGGAAGCAATGATGAAAGAAGTTGGAAACAAGCTGGAAGAAGTTGAAAACAAGCTGACTGTGTTACAAACGGAGTCTCGCAAACAGAAGGATCAAATTGCTAATTTGCTAATCCTGGGTCAGGAAAGAGATGCGAAGATTACTGCATTGGAACCGAAAATGACCGAGAATTCCCATGCACTCGAACAGTACAAGATTAAAAATATGGATCTGGAAAATAGAAGCCATCGGCAGAATCAGCGAATTGTTGGTCTGCCTGAAGGTCGGGAAGGTGACAATGCTATTAAATATGTTTCTAGAATGTTAAAGGTGACTTTCGGCGCCGAGCAGTTTGGAGATCTGCCAATTTTAGATAGTGCAGATAGGGTTGGGAAATAACCCAGTCCCGGAGACAAAGCGAGACATTTGATTGTTCAGTTCCACTTTTTGTAGACGAAGGAAAATACCCTCCAATCAGCAAGAACATTGGGCATGCTTGAATTTGAATACTGCAAGTTTCGTATTTTTCACATCTACAGCTGTAAATTTATGGGACTAAGATTGCCTTTCTATAAGGTAATGTCTTGAGTTATTTAAGAAGCAGATATGCCCTGCCCTACTCCATCCAGCCAGATTGCTAATACAACTCCCTGATGGTAACATTCAGTTCTTCAACAACCCGTAAGAGGCTTCCCGTTTTCTGGAGGTTTATCAAGATCATGTATAAACTTTATATTGTTTTCTATGCCGGTAACCCTTGAACCTATAGTCTACTGAGTAGTTTGTACATTACTCCCAGCATTGCTATAACTGGGGGTGGACAGTGTTTACTGTTTCTCCCCCCACCCCCGAGCTGCTGTAAGGACTGCTGAGAGTCAGTTGAGTTACAATCCGAGATCTCTTACACTTAATTTGACAACATAATGCTTTCTCATTCTTGGATGTTTATTACGATTTTATATTTTAGTTTCCTCTTTCTCTTACTATTATAGTTAGCCCTTTATTAATTGTTTGAATTTATAAATGATTAAGAATTTAACTTGATTAGTTATTTTTTATTATTTTTTGGAACATTAACATGATGGTATCATACCTTAACTTTTAAGTTCTCCTAGATATTGTCATTTTTTGGAATATTAATATGATGGTATTATACTTTATTTTGGTAACTGATTTTTTGAATAACATTACGACTGTTTTGGATCTTATTTTGCTAGATTTTTCATCTTCAAAATGTCTTCCAAAGGTTATTCTTTCTTTGGAAAAACAATACGGAGCTGTCTTTGTTTCTCACAGTTTGCATGCATTTTCTAACCATAATATTAATTTGTTTTGATTATTCAGTGGTAAATATATCTTTCCTCTTTTGGAGCTGTTACTAGAGAAACGGGGTTAGGGGTGGGGTTATGTAGCATACTGACTGTCCACTGGTCAGTTTTGGGCTTTGCATGGGCGGGGGTCGGGACTTTTGCTTTTAGTTTAGTTTTTTTCAATCTGGGCTGTATTAGAACTACAAAAATGTCTGAAATGCCTTAGATTCTTTTCCTTCCAGTCTCATGAATTACTGTGGTCTGTGAAATTAACCCTTTACATTCCACCTGATTTTTACAAGCAATATGGATAAAGTTACTAATTTTCTCTCATGGAATGCTAATGGTTTGAACCATCCCATTAAAAGGGAAAATATCTTTAACGTTTTTCGTAGACTAAGTGCTCAGATTATCTTTGTTCAGGAAATTCATGTGAGGAAGAACGATAATCAACATTTTTTAAAGTTTTGGTGAGGACAGCAGTTTCATTCAAATTCACAGGCGAAAGTGAAAGAAGTCTCTATTTTTATTGACTCCTCAATCTCGTTTGTTCATTATGAAACAATTTCTGATCCATGTGGTAGATTTTTGATGATTACTGGTTTACTTCATAACCAAAAAGTTGTTATGGTGAATGTTTATGCACCTAATATTGATTACCCTGAGTTTTTTAAACAGTTAGTTGCATCCTTTCCTAATCTAAACACACATCTTTTGGTAATGGGTGCAGATTTTAACAGTTGTTTGAAACCACGATGGACAGATCTGCATCTAATTATGCACTTCCAAATACATCGCTAGTTTTATTAATTCTTTTTTACTTGATTCTGGAATGTTAGAGTTTGGAGATTCTTACACCCAAATGATAAAGAATTTTCTTTTTTTTCTCATGTATATCATAGTTACCCCAGGCTTGACTACTTTAGAATAGACTCATCGGTCACTGCGTGTGAGTATGAGGCAATTGCCATCTCTGATCATGCACCATTGAAATGATCAATCAAACTATCTGATTCCAATTCTAGTGCTAAACAATGGAGATTTAATACTACTTTGCTTCAGGATTAGAATTTTGTTAATTTTATTAAAGATCAAATTGTCTTTTTCTTTTCAACAAACTCTACTGAAGAATTACCCAATGGGGTAGTCTGGGATGCTTTTAAGGCATATATTCGCGGACAAATTATTCCATACTCCGCGGGATTAAAAAAACATATTAAAAATGAAATACGTATACTGGCTGATGAGATTAAAGATATTGAAAAAAAATATTCCAAAGCTCCTAGTTTAGAGCTTTATAAGAACAGAGTTAAACTTCTAATGAGACATGATTTGTTATTAGTATCACCAATTGAGAATCTACTACTTAAAACCAAAAGTCAATTTTATATACATGGTGATAAATCTGGCAAATTACTTGCCAATCAGTTGAAAACTGTGTCAGCCAATTGCTAGATTATTAAAGTTAGTAAACGAGATGGTACTCTGACAGTAGATCATGATGAAATGAATAAATCCTTTCAAGAATCTTATACCTTCCTATATAAATCTACTTTACTATATCAATCTACTCAAACTCTTGGAATTACCTACTGATTCCAATATAATGCATGCATTTTTAAGGAACTGAACTTGCCAAATTTATCACATAATGAATCTTTGTGGTTAGATGAACCCATCACGGAGGAAGAAATACAGAAAGCAATCCTTTCAATGAACTCTGGTAAAGCTCCTGGTTTAGACGGGTATACAGTGGAATTATTTAAGTATTTTTCAAGTTTACTGTCCCCCTGGCTATGCAAAGTTTTTAAAGAAACACTTTTAATGAATACATTACCACAATCCTTTTATGAAGCATCTATCTCTTTAATTCTTAAAAAAGATAAAGATCCTACCGGTGACATCATATAGACCAATATCACTGCTAAATGTAGATTCTAAAATTATTTAAAAAATATTACCTATGAGATTGGGAAACATTTTACCGCAAATTATTTCTGAAGATCAGACAGGTTTTATTAAAAATTGTTATTCAAACTTTATACGTTAGGAGATTAATGAATATTGTATATACTGCTTCAAATAAGACTCCAGAATGTGTCATTTCACTTGATGCTGAGAGGCATTTGCTAGAGTAGAATGGGAATACTTATTCAATACGCTTGAAGAATTTAAGATTGGTCCAAAATGTAGCTCTTGGATCAAGCTGATATATCATATACCTCAGGCTTCTGTACTTACCAATAATCAGAGATCCTCTTTCTTTAGGCACTTTCGAGGTACTAGACAGGGCTGTCCTTTAAACCCTTTATTGTTTGATATTGCTTTGAAACCTTTGGCCACTGCTCTTAGGAAATCCCCCAATATTTTTGATATTGTCCATGGGAATAAGACATATAAGTTATCTTTCAATGCAGATGATCTGTTATTATGTATTTCTAATCCAGAGAAATCCATTCCTGCAATATTAGCTTTACTTAACTATTTAGTAGTTTTTTCTGGTTATAAAGTAAATCATAGTAAGAGTGAGCTTTTTCCACTAACCAATCAAATTGCGAATTATGGGCAGTTTCCATTTAGATTGTAATAGTTTTCCCAAAGATAAAGTCTCTGAACTTGGAACATGCAAAAATGACGACTCGCAGCTCCTTCTCAATTTGGGCATAGCGCTGCTCGGTCTGTGTCATGGTGTGAGAGGCGTATGATACAGGTAACACGGTGCCATCAGTTGATGTTTGCAGGCAGGCTGCACCTAAACTGTACTGCGAAGCATCGCAGGTGATAGTAAATGGCAGCTTGAGGTCGAAATACGTCAAGGTGGGGGTGCTGGCTAGCTGAAGTTTTAAAGAGTCGAACACTTGTTGGTGTTGCTGATACCAGGTCCAGGCAGTGTCCTTGTGAGTGAGCTGTCTCAATAGCGAGATAAGTTCGCTGAGGATGCGTATGAACTTGCCCAGATATTTAACCATACCCAGGAAACGCTGAAGGCTGTGGACGTCTGTAGGAGCAGGCATTTCACTGATGGCTGCAGTCTTATTAGTCTTTTGCGGTTTTAACCCTTTGCTGGTGAACACGTGTCTGACATAAGTAACCTCTGAGACACGAAACTTGCACTTCATGGGGTTGAACTTCAGGTTAATTTCTCGTGCCCTGTTCAGAATCATCTTTAAATTAGAATTGTGCTCTGCTAAGTCATGGCCGTACACCAGAATGTCATCAATAATGATAGCACATGGGTAGCCTGCGAACAACTGTTCCATAGCTCTCTGAAAGACCTCGCTGGCCGAGTTAATTCCAAATGGCATTCTGAGGAACTTGAATCTGCCAAATGGTGTGGTAAATGTAGTAAGGTTTGAGGACACGTCATCTAGAGGTATCTGCCAAAACAAGCTCTTGGCATCTAGAGAACACCGTTAGCATGACTGATTAGAGCTGCAACGTCCTAGATGATTCTCATCGGCAGTGTGGCCTTTTAATAGCTGTGTTCAGGTCTCTTGGGTTAATGCACACATGGAGCTCGTCTTTCTCCTTTTTTGTAACAACCATGGTGGAGACCCGGTCTGTGGGTTCACTTATTTCAGCCACTACCCCCATGGACACCATACATCTCAATTCAGCTTGAATTCTGTCACTCATGGCATAGGGTGTGCGGTGAGGGCCATGGACTGCTGAAACAACAGTGGGGTCAATAGTGATCTTGTAAGTCATCAGTAACTTGCCCAGTTTGTCGTCGAACAAATCCTGATAGAGGGATAGGAGTCGTTGTGTCGGTTCGTCAGATAGGCATAGTTTGTGAACAGCACACCGTAGGACACTAAACCCAGGTCATGGCACGCATGGATCCCCAACAATGTCTCAGAGTTCGATTTCACGACATAGAAAATCAGGTTTTTTGTGACATTGTCCACTACACACTTGAAATCAACTTTTCCAAGAGGGTGCAGAACCTTCTGTGTGTACAGCAGAACTACCACATGAGATAAATGGATCATTCTCATGGGCAGCTTCAAACTGTTCAAGGGAGTCGGAGACTGTTGGGTCTTGCTGTAGCAGGTGTAGATGAGACTTTGAATTTGCACCAGTGTTCCCACGAGAACGACTACATGCGGCAAAGTGATTCATTTTCTTACAGTAATTGTATGATTTGCCGTTTGCTGGACAAAACTGGTGACCTCTATTGTATAAATAGTTACAGTTCGCGCACCTCTGCGGTGGCTCATTCACAAATCTTTTAGTTGCAGCTGATGTGGTTTGATTACTGAAACCGGTCAGATTAACATAGTGTTTATTAACGTTAAGCTGACCATCCAGTGAGACTACAACGTCCTACATACAGCAGGTGTGCACAGCCTGTTCAAGAGTCAGTTCAACATTTTGGAGTAGCTCAGTTCTGAGCTTCTGATCACACGTGCCGCTAATGATTTTGTCGCGTATTAACTCATTAGTTATCTCAACAAAGCGACATCTCAGGGCCATGTACTTCAAATCAAAGATGAAACATTCCACAGGTTCATCGGGATCCTGGTGCCGTGCAAAGAACTTTGCCCTCTCCAGAATGCGGTTAGATTGCAGGTCACATAGCTCACGGAATTATAGCAGCACATTAGGGTTGCACATCGTCTCAGCTGGGACCACCACCTGGCTGTTCCCGTCAAGCACAGGTGGGGTAAAGTTGAAGATTTGTGCATGGATCATAGCCTCGGGTCCAGCCAGGTTGAGCAGGAGCGATGCCTTGACTTCATCAGGATCGTTGCGATGGACAATATTGATGTAGTGTTCATAGTCAATTACAAAGAGCCTCCATCGCTCGGCTATGTCTGCATCAAAGATGAGCTGGGTTGGCTTGCAGCACGAGTGAGCCATCATAGTAAAAGAACAAAACTAATAAAATGCAAATAATACCCGGTAAACAGACAGAATGGGTAATTTTCAGCTATTCTGACACCATGTAAACATGTAAAGTACTTGTAAACTTGTAAATAACTGTACAGACACAGTCAGGTGTTCAAAGTCAGCTTTAATCATCAATCATGGTGGTGCAGTACAATACGTTGTTGGTTCATCTCTACCACTGGAGTAACTACGTAATATGGGAAGTGAGTGTTAATAAAAAGTGTACAGTAAGGTGGAGTTAATGTTAATACATTACTCTGATTGCTTCACATGCAATAACCAATCTATATTACCTAACTCACCTTTTTTTTAGATATTTACAAATTAGACATTTTTTAAAGGCTACTTTACCCTCTTTTCCGTTATCACATCAAACCGAAATCTCTGAAAAACATTTACATTGGAACCCTTAACAGAAAGATTTAATAACGACTATTTATGAGTTGATTTTGAAATTACAAGTATGTGCATCTGATAAAATTAAGAATGACTGGGAAAGAGAACTTCAAATTTATTTTTACCTATAGAGAAATGGGTGAGGGTTCTTCAATTAGTCAATACCTCTTCAATGTGTGTAAGACACGTTCTGATACAATTTAAGATGGTTCACAGAGCACATAAATCAAAAGATAAGTTCGCTCATTTTTATGGTCATATAAATCCTACCTGTGACAGATGTAATTCTGAAGTGGCTTTGCTGACTCATATGTTTTGGTCTTGCCCACTTTTGGATAAATATTGGAAATACATTTTTGATATTATTTCTGCAGTTTTAGGTATTGATTTACAAACTCATCCTATTACTGCAATTTTTGGGCTACCAATGTTAGATTCTATTCATCTGTCCTGTTCAGCCCATCGGTTGATTGCTTTTACTACATTAATTGCCAGAAGATCTATTTTATTTAAATGGAAAGACTCTAATCCTCCTACCACACTCCATTGGTACTCTGAAACAATATCATGTTTAAACTTAGAAAAAATTAGGAGCGACATTGTTGAACCCTTGGTTAAATTTGATAGGACTTGGGGAAGCTTTATTCAATATTTTCACACGATATAAATTGTTCCCTCTCCAACCGTTAAAATAATTTTTTACCTTTATACGGTGGAACTGATTTGACGACCATCAGGGGTCTAAACTGTTGAAATTCTTAGCAGCCCAGATTCTGTTTTCTTTTGTTTTGCTTATTTTAGTTTAAGGGGTTTTGTATCGGGACTACCTCCTGCACATGTGCTGAAGACATTGATTTTATTAACTTTATCACTGAATTCCACCCTGCCCTCAAATTCCCTTGGATTATCTGACACCTTTCTCATCTTTCTTGATCTCTCTGTTTCCATCAGAGGGACAGACTATCGCTATATAACTAAAAGTCATTGTCTTGTTTGTGGCAAGATGTGTCAATCTACTTTTCCTATCATCTTCCAAACGCTAGGCCACAGCCTTCCCATTTTCACATATCCTACTCACATTTATAAGGGGACAGATTATTATCTCAATGGGGTTAGGTTAGGTAAGGGGGAGGTACAGAGAGACCTGGGTGGCTTTGTACACCAGTCACTGAAAGTTGGCATGCAGGTACAGCAGGCAGTGAAGAAAGCTAATGGAATGTTGGCCTTCATAACAAGAGGATTTCAGTATAGGAGTAAAGAGATTATTCTGCAGTTGTATAGGGCTCTGGTAAGACCACATCTGGAGAATTGTATACAGTTTTGTTCTCCTAATTTGAGGAAGGACATCCTTGTGATTGAGGCAGTGCAGTGTTCGTTCACGAGATTGATCCCTGGGATGGCGGGACTGTCATATGAGGAAAGATTGAAAAGACTAGGCTTGTATTCAATGAGGTGAGAAAAAACGTTTTCACCCAGAGAGTTGTGAATTTGTGGAATTCCCTGCCACAGAGGGCAGTGGAGGCCAAATCACTGGATGGGTTTAAGAGAGAGTTCGATAAAGCTCTAGGGGCTAGTGGAATCAAGGGATATGAGAAGAAGGTAGGCACGGGTTATTGATTGGGGAAGATCAGCCATGAATGGTGGTGCTGGTTCGAAAGGCCGAATTGCCTCCTCCTGCACCTATTTTCTATGTTTCTATGTTACAGACTCCCACAGTTATCTGGTCTACACTTCCTGCCACACTGTCTCTTGGTAAAAACACTAATTCCTACTTTTGATTTTTCTGTCTCCACAGTAACTACTCTCAAGATGAGGTTTTCCACACTGTGATGTCCTCTTTCTTTAATAAACATGCTTTCCCCCAACATGCTGGTGTAGATGGATCCACCACCTGCATTTCCTCAGAATACTCTAGTTCAGATCTCCTGACATTATGAGGATGGAGATTCTCTAGTCCTCACCTTCCAACCCACCTGCCGACTTTGTCGCCTCGTCCCATGCCCGCCTTGCCCAGTCCTCCTCCCTCTCGGCCCTCCCCGGTGCTTCTTCCCGCTGTGGTCCCTGGTTCTCCAGCCTTCTCGTCTCCGTCCTCTCCGTCCTCTCCGCCCAGGGGTTCGTCACCCAGGGGTTCTCCTGTCAAGGGCTCCCCTCCTGCCCGTGCGCCGGTCCCTCTCGTTCCCGTTGGGGGAGGATGTGATGGCGAGGTTCGGACCCGGTCTGGTCGCCTTGTCAGGCCACCAGACCGTTATGGCGATTACGTGTGATTCTATGTTCCTGCATTACTGATGTTTACTCTCCCTTAGCGCATGAGACGTGGTTGCCTGTCACTGTTCCTTGTTTTGTTTTTGTAGAGGAAGGATGTAGATGATATGTGTGTACACCTTTAACAGTAGTGACGTAGCCCTTGCTAACCACTCCCCCATAATCAAGTATAACTGTGACCTTCCCACCCCTAGCTCTCTCTCTCTAGTGATCGTGACAGACTACGTACAGCTAGGGCAGTGACGTGTGTGTTTAATTAATAAAGTAGTAGTAAAGAATTCTCTGTGTACATGCATGTTCTTTACAGCACCCATATCTCCCTTTTCCCTTCCTCATTTCCCCTTCACCTATAGTCCTTTCTTTGGCTTCATATCTCACACCTATTCCTTCCTTATCTCATCTTAGTTTAGTTTGGAGATACAGTGGGGAAACAAGCTCTTCGGCCCACCGAGTCCACACCAACCCAGTAATCCCAGCACATTCGCACTATCCTACACACACTAGGGACAATTTACACTTATACCAAGCCAATTAACTTACAAACCTGTACGCAGAAGTGGTGGAGGCAGGATCAATTTTAACATTTAAAAGTAAAGTGGATAGGTATATGGACGGGAAGGGAATGGAGGGGTATGGTCTGAGTGCAGGTAGATGGGACTAGGGGAACATAAATGGTCGGCACGGACTGGAACGGCCGAGAAGGACTGTTTCCGTGCTGTAATTGTTATATGGTCTTTGCAGTGTGGGTGGAAACCAAAGATCTTGGAGAAAACCCACACGGCCACGGGGAGAATGTACAAAGTCTATAAAACAGCACCCATAGTCAGTATTGAACCTGGCTCTCCGGCGCTGTAAGGCAGCAACTCTACCACTGCACCACTGTGTCACCCCACTTCACCTGTTCTGCAATTATGCACCTGCCATAACCTTCAACTTCAAACACAGGCAAATCCAGTATTGTCTATCTTCCCTACATTACTTTGAAAGGAAATCTAACCACTGGCTTAGCCTGACTCTAACTTCAATCACAAACAAATCAATTTCTCTATCTTCCTTCATATTCTTACACACTTTCAAATGTCTGTGGAATTCTCTGCCTCAGAGGGCGGGGGAGGCAGGTTCCTTGAATGCTTTCAAGGGAGAGCTAGATAGGGCTCTTAAAAATAGTGGAGTCAGGGAATATGGGGAGAAGGCAGGAATGGGGTACTGATTGGGGATGATCAGCCATGATCACATTGAATGCTGGCTTTAAGGGCCAAATGGCCTACTCCTGCACCTATTGTCTATTGTCTCTTGTATTGGCCATGTCTTCAAACCACTCAAATCCTCTCTTTTTAGTCTCAGTTAATGAAATGTAGATTTTATTGGTATCAAGGTAGTATATCTCTCTTTTCTAATTTTACTTTGGTATATTTTTCAAGGGTGGTATGCGCAGAATCACACATAACAATCTGAATATGACTTATCGATGAGGTTGTCACAAAATGCTGGAATAGCGGGACAGGCAGCATCGCTGGAGAGAAGGAATGGGTGACGTTTCGGATCGAGACCCTTCTTCAGTCCAGAGATGCTGCCTGTCCCGCTGAGTTACTCCAGCATTTTGTGTTTACCTTCAATTTAAACCAGCGTCTGCAGTTCTTTCTTACACATCATATTTGAGGTTTTTGGTTGAAATAAATGGTGTTGGTTCATAATTAATGTTCTTGACAAACTTTCAATCTTTCAATAGCCCTATTGATAATAGTTTCATACCAACTGGATACTTTTATAAAGCAATCAATATTAGCCTTTCTTTTTACTGTGAACAACCATTTACTGTGTACATTTTTCGTGCATTAGGGGCAGCATGGTGGTGCAGCGGTAGAGTTGCTGCTTTACAGCGCTGACAGTGCCAGAGACCTGGGTTCAATCCCGCCAACGGGTGCTGTACGGAGTTTGTACATTCTCTGCCCGTGACTGCGTGGGATTTTACGGAAATCTTTGTTTCCTCCAACACTCCAAAGGCATACAGGTTTGTAGGTTAATTGGCTTGGTATAAATGTAAATTGTTCCTAGAGTGTGTAGGATAGTGTTAATGTGCGGAGATTGCTGGTCGGCGCGGACTCAGTGGTCCGAAAGTCCTGTTTCCATGCTGTATCTCTAAACTAAACTAAATTAATGTACACAATCTTACATTTGCCCATGATATATTTTATTTGGCGTTCCACTTATATGTAATGATGTTGAACTTATTGTATAAGAAGTTGGTAGGCACACTGAAGTTGTAAGTGCTGCAGTAGCTATGCTGTGGACGTTATCTAACTGAATGTTAGCAAGGCGTTTGACATGGTATCACATGGTTTGCCTTCATGTGAATTATATGCCTCCATTCTCTGCATATCCATGTACCCAGTTAAAAAACTCTGAAGACACTATCGTAAATGTCTCTGCTGTCACAACTGGCAGAATTCCTAAGCAATAATGATTTAAGTAAAATAAAATCCCTGATTTTAAGACAAAAATTGGGAGAGGCAGGGTGAGAGAGAAAGTATCTCAGAAGCTTTATTTGCAAGCTCAATCTAACTTCCATCTGAATCCAACATGAATATTGTTTACATTGCTGGATAGAAACTGTCTCGGTCAATGTAGAAATATAAGATGAGTAAAATCAACTCAACCCATCTTTCTCAATTATACTGCTCTCCTGATCAGCCATCTTACTGATCCATGTCCTGCGAGCCACTGATGGTACAGCAGTCCAATTATTTATCTTGCTTCCTGTGTAAGTTGCCTATGTACGCCTGCCAGTCCCTGATACAATAATAGAACATAGAACAGTACAGCACATGAACAGCCACTAAAGCCAACAATGTCTGTGCTAAACACGATGCCAAGACAAACTCTTATCTGTATACACATAATTCATACCCCTCCATACATATCCAATTTCAAAAATCTCTGAAATGCCACTAATATATCTGCCTCAACCACTGTCCCTGGCAGCGTATTCCAGGCACTCACCACCTTCAGACTTTACTTTAGACTAGGCTGTGGAGATAAAGGGCAGAAACAGGTCCTTCGACTCATCGTGCACGCTGATCGCTCCGTACACTAGCACTATCCTACACACTAGAGACAATTTACAATTTCACCGAAGCCAATTAACCTACAAATCTCTACATCTTTGGAGAATGGGAGCAAATCGGAGCACCTGGAGTAAACCTATGCAGTCATAGTGAGAACGTACATACTCTGTACAGATAGCATCCTTAGTCAGGATCGAGCCCGGTTCTCTGGCATTGTAAGGCAGCAACTCTACTGCTGAACCTCTGTGTTACCCCTTACACCCTCTCTGTAATAAACGTTTCCCTGCACGGCTCCTTTAAACTTTTCCCCTCTCACCCTACGTGAGAGAAGCACTGTTTAAAGCAGACATCTAATGCCCAAACTCAGTTGAGTTTCCAGAACAAGGGGTCACAGTCTAAGGATAAGGGGGAATTCCTTTAGGACCGAAATGAGGAAAACATTCTTTACACAGAGAGTGGTGAGTCTCTGGAATTCTCTGCCACAGAAGGTAGTTGAGGCCAGTTCATTGGCTATATTTAAGAGGGCGTTAGATGTGGCACTTGTGGCTAAAGGGATCAGGGGGTATGGAGAGAAGGCAGGTACGGGATACTGAGTTGGATGATCAGCCATGATCACATTGAATGGCGGTGCAGGCTCGAAGGGCCGAATGGCCTACTCCTGCACCTATTTTCTATGTTTCTATGTTTCTATGAGATCAACACTAGAAATTATGCATTTATTGTGAAATTTGACACCAATAAGCAAAATAACTTTGATAACACTTATGTCATTATGCTGTTTTTCTTGGATAGGAACATGGATTGGGACCAGATTTGTTTGTGTAGAACAAGCGCAGAAATCCTTAAACAAACATAAATTGGCACCTTTGGGAAAGAAGTATCCCTAGTTGGCTGGCTGATATTATCAAATGAGCCCATTCCAAAGGCAATTTAAACTCTGTTCTTTTGTCAGTTCCCCTGTTCAATAGCCATTGATTTTACTGACTTTTGACCTGTGTAGTGAATACTCACACCCCAGACAACTATATGTCACAGAATATTTCTGTCTTTTTTGTAGTGTGGACAAGTGGTCTGTCAATATTAATTACCGATACTATTTTTTGTTACCTAACTCTTTAACTATATCACAGATACTGTTAAGTTAGAGTGTTTAAAACAAATGGTCCCTGAAGGAGTAGTTCAGATTAACGATATGAGATAATGAATCTCTAAGAAAGGTTTTATTATAACTCATGGAACAATTCAAATGCCTAGGGCTAAAGTCACAAGATAAAGCTAAACAGGACCATAAATAACTGATGGATGTGGCTATGTTCAAATCTTTGCAAATACATCATGACAGTTTCTAGGGTTCATTGTTAAACAAAACATTAATTTGAACCAATCCAGTTTTGCACATTTTAATTAAGACAAAAGAATAGAAATTGTTAATTTGGAGCAAATTTGTGTTGGATGTAACTCTCATGCATAAAAGTAATTCAATAAAAGCAACTTCAAATAAACAACAGAATTATTTTTTAAAGATGATTAAAATTCTCCAGGTCTCAGAACCTGAAAGTTCTGAAGTTTAAAATAGGACTTAAATAGAAATTGTTACAATTTCAAAGTGATCACATTTATTGAATTGTTTAAGAAAGAACTGCAGATGCTGGAAAAATCGAAGGTAGACAAGAATGCTGGAGAAACTCAGCGGGTAAGGCAGCATCTATGGAGAGAAGGAATAGGCGATTTTTCGGGTCGAGACCCTTCTTCAGACTGATGTGGGGGGGGGGCGGGAAAAAGAAAGGAAGAGGTGGAGACAGTAGGCTGTGGGAGAGCTGGGAAGGGGAGGGAAAGGAGGGAGAAAGCAAGGACTACCTGAAATTGGAGAAGTCAATGTTCATACCGCTGTGGTGCAAACTACCCAAGCGAAATACGAGTCCTCCAATTTGCAGTAGGACTCACTCTCGCCATGGAGGAGGCCCAGGACAGAAAGGTCGCATTCAGAATGGGAGGGGGAGTTGAAGTGCTGAGCCACCGGGAGATTAGGTTTGTTATTGCAAACTGAGTGGAGGTGTTAGAAACATAGAAATTAGGTGCAGGAGTAGGCCATTCGGCCCTTCGAGCCTGCACCGCCATTCAATATGATCATGGCTGATCATCCAACTCAGTATCCCGTACCTGCCTTCTCTCCATACCCTCTGATCCCCTTAGCCACAAGGGCCACATCTAACTCCCTCTTAAATATAGCCAATGAACTGGCCTCAACTACCCTCTGTGGCAGAGAGTTCCAGAGACCCACCACTCTCTGTGTGAAAAGATTCCTTCTCATCTCGGTCCTAAAGGATTTCCCCCTTATCCTTAAGCTGTGGCCCCTTGTCCTGGACCTCCCCAACATCGGGAACAATCTTCCTGCATCTAGCCTGTCCAACCCCTTAAGAATCTTGTAAGTTTCTATAAGATCCCCTCTCAATCTCCTAAATTCTAGAGAGTATAAACCGAGTCTATGCAGTCTTTGTTCATAAGACAGTCCTGACATCCCAGGAATCAGTCTGGTGAACCTTCGCTGCACTCCCTCTATGGCAATAATGTCCTTCCTCAGATTTGGAGACCAGAACTGTACGCAATACTCCAGGTGTGGCCTCACCAAGACCCTATACAACTGAAGTAGAACCTCCCTGCTCCTATACTCAAATCCTTTTGCTATGAGAGCTAACATACCATTGGCTTTCTTCACTGCCTGCTGTACCTGCATGCCTACTTTCAATGACTGGTGTACCATGACACCCAGGTCGCGCTGCATCTCCCCTTTTCCTAATCGGCCACCATTTAGATAGTAGTCGGTTTTCCTATTTTTGCCACCAAAGTGGATAACCTCACATTTATCCACATTATACTGCAACACATTATACTGTGTTGGGCGAAGTTATCGCCAAGCCTGTGCTTGGTCTCACCGATGTAGAGCAGTTGACACCTGGACCAGCGGATGCAGGTGAACTTCTGCCTCACCTGGAAAGACTGCTTGGAGTACTTGCATGGAGTCGAGGGGGGAGGTAAAGCGACAAGTGTAGCATTTCCTGCGGTTGCAAGGGAAAGCACCAGGGGAGGGGGTGGTTTAAGTGGGAAGGGACGAATTGACCAGGGAGTTACGGAGCGAATGGTTTCTGTGGAAAGCCAAAAGGGGAGGAAATGGGAAGATGTGGTCCCGTGGTGGGATTCTGTTGGAGGTGGCGAAAATATCGGAGGATTATCTGTTGTAAGTGCCGGCTTGTAGGGTGGAAGGTGAGGACAAGGGGGATTGTTATGAATGGGATTGTCATAAGATTGTTATGAATGGGATGTTGGGGAGTGAGAGTGGAGCTACAGGATATAGAGGAGACCCTGGTGAAAGCCTCATCTATAGTCGAAGAGGGGAACCCCCGTTCCCTAAAGAATGAGGACATCTCCGTTGCCTTGGTTTGGAACACCTCATCCTGAGTGCAGATGCGGCGTAGACGGAGGAATTCGGAGTAGGGGATAGAGTCCCTACAGGAAGCAGGGTGGGAAGAAGTTTAGTCCAGATACCCATGGTTTAATTTATTTTACAATTATTAAATTATTATTGATTTAATTCATTTCTGCAGGGTTGAATGTATCTTTACACGTGTCTTTTTCAGAATCCTTTGAATAAACTTCTCAAGGAAAATATAATTGGTTCAGCAAGATGAAATTAACATTGAACGTTTCTGTTTTGATAAAATAATATTCAATGTGATTGTTATTCAAGGTGCATTTTTTTAAATCACAGTCAGCCTGTCTATTTTAAGAAAATGAACATTGGGCTACTTTTGTTATTTACATGTTCAAAAGGTCTAATATGTGCGTGGGAATGCTTCCAATACATAATTAAAAGCAAACAGTGGGGCATTTTCTGACCACTGTATTGACACTGAGATGTCCATTTTGAATCTGAAAAAGCGACCAATTTCCAAGCCTGACTGATTAGTTTTTCATTTAGAATGTAAAAATGAGGTAAAAGGCTGCTGGTAGATTGCACCAGGGGTATAAACGTAATCTCTTCTCTTTCTATATTTTTTAATATTTCTTACATCTAGCTATAATGTAACTTCTCTACACAAACTAGTATTGATATATATTTAATATTTCTTACATCTAGCTATAATGTAACTTCTCTACACAAACTAGTATTGATACTGGTAAGGGTTTATTATTGGCATGTGTACGGGGATGTAGTGAAAAAATTGTGCTTGTGTGTTATCCAGTCAAATCATGCCATATATGAGTACAATCAAGAAATAAACCAGTACACCAGGATGTGCAAAGAGAAAAATAGACAGGACTGCAGAATATAATGTTACAGTGTTATAGCATTACAATTATAGAGAAAGTGCAGGTAAAATAAAGTGGGTGGGCCACAATTAAATAAGTCAGTAACCTACTTTAGCTTATCAAAGAACCGTTCATAGTGCGATAACTGGGGGGGATAAAGCTGTTCTTTATTCTGATGGTATGTGCTTTCAACCTTTTGTATCATCTGCCTGGCAGGAAGAGAAAAGGGATTATTTTTAAAATTTGTTTTGGTGTAAATTGTCATTGACAAATGCCTCCTTGGGAAGCTAAGGAAATATGTAAACCCAAGAAGGAATTTGCAGAGGCCCTTTCAGAGACATTTGCATCATGTTTATCCACATGGGTGGAGGGGAGGGGGGGGGGGGGGGGTCTGTTTTGTCTGACATACTGTGCAACATCTACAGTGTAATAAGGCCAGTCATACACATGCCAGGGTACAACACATTTGTTATCTACTCACAGTATACTTCAGCACGGTGTTACAGCAAGCTTAGCAGCTACTTAGACTAATTACATGAACTGACTTCTGATAATATAAACTGCATAGTAGGTGGAGCTATACTAATAAGTGCTACAAGTAATCAATCTACATACAGCTCCCTGCAATTTCCTACTGTCTTGAGCAAAGGTATTGCCAAACCAAGCCATGATGCATCCCGATAAGATGCTTTCTGCAGTGCATCTGCCTAAGTTGGTAGGAGTCATTGGAGACATGCCAAACTTCCTTTGCCTTTGTTGCAGGACTCTTGAGGATAAGTAATATGTAATTAAAGCCTTCCAGGCTCAGACCTTACAGAAATGCAGCAGTTTCCATGAATCCATTAGCAGTTTGATGGGTCTCGATCCGAAATGACACCTATTCCTTTTCTCCAGAGATGCTGCCTGACCCGCTGAGTTACTCCAGCATTTTGGGTCTATCTTCGATATAAATCAGCATCAGCAATTCCATCCTGCATATTCCTTCCATTAGTTATGCCTTGATTTCAGCACAATTTGCCAAACCAGAGCAAAAATGTTGGTGCATATTTAATGTGAGCTATGCTCCCTCTCTACTCCCCTAACTCTCCCTCTCCACCCCCTCCCCTCGCTCCCTCCCTCCCTCTCCCTCTCTACCCCCTCCCTCTCCCTCTCTACCCCCTCCCCCTTCCACGCTCCCTCCCTCCCTCTCCATCTCTACCCCCCTTTCTCTCTACTACCCCTTCCTCTCTACCTCCCCTCCCTCTCTACCACCCCTTCCTCTCTCTAGGGATTGAAGAGGGAGTGTGAAGAGGAGGTGGAGAGAGTGCTGGCAGATGAGGGGAAATAAACCGTGCCTGCGCAGTTGAGGGCTATACGTGAGTGATGCAATATTGCGTAGTGGGAACGGGTTGCGTTGGGGGAACAGCTTGCATTGGGGGAACGGGTGAGTGGTGGAATCTTGCATTGGGGGAGCAGACCCAATGGCTGTGCACAGTTATTTTATAACTATGACTATACTTGAATAATGTTGTTCACTCTGAAGTGCTTCAGGATGTCCTAAGCTCATGAAAATGGCTAAATATATGCATGTCTAACTTTATTTTTTTACAACCAATATTTGAGAAAAGTCTAATGTGTTAAGTAGTAGAATGCTTTAGCACAGCAGCAGGTAGAGCTGCTGCCTCACAACGCCAGAGACCAGAGTTAGATCCTAACCTCAAATGCTGTCCGTATGGAATTTACACGTTCTCCCTGTGATCATGTAAGTTTTCTCCAGGTCACAATTTAAGAATAATGGGTAGGCCATCCAGGACTGAGATGAGAATTCTTTTTTCGCCCAGAGAGTTGTGAATCTGTGGAATTCTTTGCCCCAGAAGGCAGTGGAGACCAATTCACTGGATGTTTTCAAGAGATAGATTTAGCTCTTAGGGGTAATGGAATCAAGGGATATGGGGGAAAAGCATGAATGGGGTACTGATTTTGGAAGATCAGTCATGGTGCTGGCTCAAAGGGTCAAATGGCCTACTCCTGCACCTATTTTCTATGTTTCTATGTTTCTATGCTCCAGTTTCCTTCCTCATTTCCTAAGATGTATGGGTTTGTAGATTAATTGGCTTCTATAAAAATTGCCCCTTAAGTGTAGGAAGTTTGAGAAAAAGTTGGATAACATAGAACTAGTGTGAATGGGCGATTGACGGTCAGCATGGGCTCGTGGGCCGGAGGGCCTGTTTCAATACTGTATTACTGAACTAAACTAAACTATTTATGAAAGATTTTAATGTTGAGAAGATCCCTGGACTTGTGTAGAAGACTAACATCAGGAGATTTATGGATAAATATTAATATTGTAAAATATTATTGTATAAAAATTAATATTGTAAAAGACATTGGATTTAACAAGAGTTTGGTTCAAATGTGAGACTTACGATTATAAAAAAAATAGTTGGGAAAAGTCATGCAGGTACATTTAAAGGGGAGAAAGAAATAGTTTGGTCAGCTAAGTTGAAGAGGAGTGGGAGGTTATTCTCCTGGAACAGTAACATGTGTAGTCCGGCTGAATGGTCCGTTGCTGTATATACTAATTATTTTTTGTATAATTTTACTTCAAATACCAGAAATCAGATTTGAAGCAATTAGAGAGATTTGAAAAGAAATTATATGATGTTATAAATATAGAAGATTATCTCAGGTCATTTGTATTTGATTAACCACTGGGGAAAATTATCTGATGCCTGAGCAATTATTCCCAGTCAATGAATGCTTCATTTATACGGTTCAACTAGCCTCCAGTAAAGCATGAATATGAACAGATGCTTAATGTCATTTACCAAAATAAAGATACATTCCCCCATTAGACAGTCCATTCTACGATAATATTGTGCTATGGAAAATATATCTGTAGGAGGGGAATTTCATCATTAAACATCAAATATATGACATTGCCAAATAACAATGGATATAAATGCTAATGTATAATATTGAGTAGAAATCCTGTGGGATTCAACTGGGCTCGCAACTATATGTATGATGGAACTGTAATATAAAATCTAGGTTAGAAAAAAAGGTGCTATTAAGTTTAATAAAAATGCAATCTGGTTGTCAACTGTCTAGATGAATTTTGTATATTAGCATGAAGATGCATTGCATAGCAATATCACCGAATCATATTAACATACTCATGATATTGTGCTGGGCAATAATTTAAAGAAAGTGTCAAAACAATTTGTATTGTAATTTGCTGACATGCTACATGACACATTGCAGCCTCTCCCCATGGTACCTTTGCTTTCAGCCATTGCACCCCAATCAAATAATAAGACTGAAGATGATGTAGAATGAATATGTTGATAACCAATTTGCTAATATGCAAACTCTACGACTGAGTGCTTCAGGGTGTCGGCAATGCAAAGTACAACAGCCTGTTTGACAACTGGTGAAATCTCTCACAGACCTGGATGGATAATTTAAAAATAAGTTTGCGATAAAGCACACGAGTATTCATGGTGTCCCCATGGAGTTACTTGTAATGTTGTGGGATGCAGAAAGGCATCCACTGAAACAGAGCTGCTCATCATTTATGAGAGTGGGGTGAACACAATGTTTTTCTGCAGAGGAAAATAATGATAGAGAATTTCCTTATCTTGGATAACTTTCCTTTCCAGCATTGTTCATTTACATTTGTTCCCTCATTAGAACCAAGTTACAGATCAATTGAAAGCCAATTATATGATGGAAAGTCCTGACTGTGGGTGCTGTCTGTGCGGAGTTTGTATATTCTCCCTGTGGCCACATGGGTTTTCTCCCGGAGCTCCGGTTTCCTCCCACATCCCTTTGTGACACGTGACAATAATGAACTAAACTCACCATTGATGGTTTCCATAGATAATGTCTCCGCTGTTCAAATATAAAGCGTCCAGTTCCCCTTCAAATTGGGTTTACATCTTCCCATCTTCTCCATTAGAAAGAAATAAAAGTGTTTTGTTACAACTCCAGGACTTTGTCTGCTTCCATCTCAACATTAAGCTATATGTTAATGAAGCCCCAACCAATTTCAATGGCCACATGGTCAACCTCACATTTTCAACTCCTTGAATGTTTGTACAAAAATCAACCATTGAATTACAGAACAGGCACAGAGGGAATAAAATTAACCAAAATTCTTCCATCAGTATTTTCTAACTCACTATTACAGAATCAAATACACAGGACAAGGTGTTAAGAAGTCCCTTGTGCCAGTAGGTGGGGAGCATTTCACGACATTCGTTGATTGTTGAGAGTGGTAGACGCTCAACATCGGGGGGGGGGGGGGGGGGGGGGGGGGATACGTATACGTATATCTTGGCCTGGGTAACCTTCAGGACAGTTGGGCACAGGACACATCATCAGTAGTGTACCCTTGCATCACTGGGTGTTTCGGCCTTTTAACACTATACACCCTCCACAAGGGCGGCCCACTGCAGGATGATCAGTCCTCAGTGCGTGTCCCGTGTCAAACTGTTCCAAAGATTCACACCTAAGCTGGCTCACAGTCCCTTGTAATCTTAAATTAAAGTTTCTAATTTCCAATTTTAACTTCTTACATGGTTTGGCTCCATTCTGACTGTGTAATTTGCTCCAAACTAGGTTGCGAAGGACCTGTTTCCATTCTGTATCTCTAAAACCTTTCCCTCCATTTGGACAAGGACTTACTGTAGATAGGAAAGGTATAGAGGGATATGGGCCGGTGGGACTATTGTAGATGGGCTAAGTTGAACTTCCACCAACAACTAGAGGACAACTAGAGAGCAGGACTGAACTACTATCTACCTTATTGGAAACTCTCAGACTATCTTTGATTGGACTTTACTGGCTTTATCGTGTACTAAATATTATTCACGATATTCCCTTTATCGTGTATTTGTGCATGTGGATGGCTCGATTGTAATCGTGTATTGCCTTTCTGCAGGCTGTTTAGCATGCAGCAAAAGCTTTGAACTGTACCAATGTACATGTGACAATAAATTAATGACTAATGTTTCCGTACTGTATGACTATGGCTCTATGACTATAAATAAGTAATTTGAAATATCTATTTATACCACTTGATTCTACATAGCCTCAATTAATCCACCACTAATTTTTAGCTTATTTTAGTAAAACATTTTCATTGGCACATCTTTTAAAATGGAGGCCTCTCGACATTCTTTAAAAAAACAGGTTGTTTGGTGTCATTTTCTATATCCCCTGAACGTTGTTTAAAGAGGCTGTTTCAATGCCTTAACATTTGTTTTGAAGAATGATAATCAACAACTAACAAAGCATGGTCGATTTTCAACTTCACTGGCCACACAGTAACATGGAAGAGTTACTGACCATTTTAAAATTTTACGAGTCTGAAGAAGGGTCTCGACCCAAAACGTCACCTATTCCTTCTCTCCAGAGATGCTGCCTATCTCGCTGAGTTACTCCAGCATTTTGTGTCTATCATTGACCATTTTACAACCCGCTTCATCTTCAGGGTGAAAACTCAAGTCTTATCTGCAACGTGGAGGTGATGCAAGGGGTCAGATAACTTCATATTTACCAGATGATGTGGCAATAAAAGAAACAATGGCACAAGGGATCACCTGTATGATTTTCTTAATTACTGGATCTCTTAAGCAATCGATGGGAGCTCAGAGAACACTGATCACACAAACATTTTCAAGTAAAACATTCGGAGTGTAACCTTTGCCCTGTTGGGTGATGTGTACAGGTGGTTGTGAAGATTAGGGTGGCTTGAGATGCTGAAGAGCACGTCATCAAATTACCATGATTTCAAAGCTAGACCTGAATTGCAGGCGGTAATAACACCACGTTGACACTGTAATCTCAAGTTTTCAATGATCTCAAGTCTTTTATGGCTACTTGAAAGCCTTTTAGTATATAATTAGATTTGCCGATGTCATTCATTGGATGAAAATTATTATTTGAAAGACAGGAGGGTTTTTTTTCCTTCTCATACAATGTAATTATTAGTCACTGGGCTAACTTGATTGTTTGATTATGGTCAAGTGCACAATGGTAACACCCAGTGACAGACACTGAGTGAGTCCAGCAGCAGGAGGATGGGGCTGGGAGTTGAATTAACTGAAACTCCCCACTTATTTTTCTTCTACAAACGGTGACATCCATCCAAAAAAGCATATGTAGCAATCCTACTTGTATCTCTTCAGTTCTAAACTGGACAGTTTGTGTGCTCTGCAAAATATTTATGTTGCATTTTGTAGGAAGGAACTGTAGATGTTGGTTTAAACCGAAGATTCACACAAAAAGCTGGAGTAAATCAGCGGGACAGGCAGCATCTCTGGAGAGAAGGAATGGGTGATGTTTCGGGTCAAGACCATTCTTCAGATTGCATTGAAATGACTGGGTGCCTGCACTAATCATAAGTGATGGGAGTAGAATTAGGCCATTCAGCCTATCAAGTCTATTCTGCCATTCAATCATGGTTGATCCATCTCTCCCTCCTAACCCCATTCTCCTGCCTTCTCTCCATAACATCTGACACCCGTACTAATTAAGAATCTATCCATCCCTGCCTTAAAATTACTAACCGAGTTGGTCTCCACAGCCTTCTGTGGCAAAGAATTCCGCAGATTCACCACCCTCTGACTAAAGACTAATACGGGTGCAAGTCTGATGCACTACTGATCTCTCAACACACACTCCACCCCATCCCACCTTTATTTGCCACCAAATTATGGGTATTTACACAACACCTAATGAGGGGGGACCTCATTGAAACATACAAAATGGTGAAAGGTTTGAATAGAATGGATGTGGAGAGGATGTTTCCACTAGTGGGAGAGTCTAGGACTAGAGGTCATAGCTTCAGATTAAAGGACATTCTTTTAGAAAGCAGATGAAGAGACATTTCTTTAGTCAGAGGGTGGTGAATCTGTGGAATAATCTGCCATAGAGGCTGTAGAGGTCGTCAATGGATATTTTTAAGGCAGAGATAGATAGATCCTTAATTAGTACAGATGTCAGAGGTTATGAGGAGAAGGCAGGAGAATAGGGTTGGGAGGGAGAGATAGGTCAGCCGTGATTGAATGGCGATGGACTTGATGGGCTAAATGGCCTAATTCTACTCCTATCTCTTATGACCTTATGATCTAAGCTGAGTGTTCACTATATCCTTAATAGGAGAGTATGGATGGGAAATTAGGACATTTACCAGTCTCAGGTTGCTCTCCTTACTTGAATCCACCTGGTGAGCATGTACAGATCTCTGGAGGATCCTCCCCATTCTCATACCCTTACTGACCATCTGTCCTGGGCCTGTTCCATTACAAGAGTGTGGCCACACACAAACTGGAGGAACAGCACCTCATATTCCACTTGGGTAGCTTACAACTCAACAGTATGAACATTGAATTTTCCGTTTTGCTTAAACAATTTATACATTACTCCCCCTTCCCTCCACCCTTTCCCCCCTCTCTCATCCTTATTCCCCACCTGGATGGACACCGATTTATCCCATTTCCCTTTCCTACATCCCCATCCACCTATATTCCTTCATCTGGCTTCACATTCTGAGCCTCTTCTATGCTTATATCTTTATCTCACATGTTTTTGTCTTAAAGCGCCTGTCCCACTGTACGAGGTAATTCAAGAGTTCTCCCGAGTTTTCCCCTGATTCGAACTCAGAGAATGTCTGTAGCGGGTCCGTAGGAGTTCGTGGATGTCTCGTAGCGGCTCGTATGAGTAAAAAGTAAGATTTTTTTCATCACAAATATTATTTTACTTGTGGACATTTTTCACAGTGTTGAAAAAACGTCACGAGTTTACCGGATTTCCCGAGAACCTACCGTTACTTGTACGAGCCGCTATGGGGCATTCACGAACTCCTACGGACCCGCTACAGACATTCTCCAAGTTCGGATCAGGGGAAAACTCAGGAGAACTCTTGATTTACCTCGTATGGTGGGACAGGCCCTTTACCTCTCTGGCCTTTATCCAACCATCTGCCAAACAAAACCTCACTTCATCTTGATCCACCTATGAAATGCCAGAGTCTGTCACCCCCCACACAACCCCACCTCTTTTTCAGCTTTCTCATCCCCTACTACAATCAGTCTGAAGAGGGGTCCTGACCCAAAACATCTCCTATCCATGTCTCCAGAGATGCTGCCTGATCTGTTGAGTTACTCCAGCACTTTGTGCCTTGTTTATAAATCCAGATGTTTTGACAGTGCACTTGTGGAAATGTGGACTAATTGTTGGGTGAAGTTTTGACAGTGCACTTCACTCAACAATTAGTCCACATTTCACCAGAACAAGAAAAATGGGCCTTGGGATCACACAGGGGCAATAATATTATCCTTGGAAAACAGCAGAAACAATATAAGCTTATTGTCTGTTAAACAACTCTGATTTTCATTTCCTGTGAGGAAAAGGGCACAATAGAGAAGGAAGTTCTGAACAAAATGTTCAGCTGTGTTAAATTACTACCAAACATGTCAAGGCTGAGCAACACGCGACAAAACCCTTCTCAAAAATGAAGGCAAAATTGATCCATGCAAAAGTTGCAGGCTGCAAGAAATAGATTGGTATCCCTAGTTTAACGATGGATGAAGCGGGTGATGTACCAAGAAGCCAGGAAGTTGGTAGGCATTCACTGCACCCTATGACAGTTCCAATATTACCCAGCAACATACTTCCTCTGAAGAGGAAATAATTTAGACCCTGAGTCCTTTGTTCCTGACTTTGAATACTCAGCCGTTTGGTCCAATTGGTCCAATGTTTGGTCCAATTGTAACTGGTGACTCAGCCTTGCATTGGACTCTCTCCACATCTTGAGGCTACCTCTTCACTAGCCGACAGAAGCATTTGGTATGTGTGGTTAAATCAATGTCGTATTTCGATCTTCCGAGGGAATCTTGGAATCAATGTGTTTGACAGCCTGGCTTGATGTTATTGGTGTTTTACTTTTGACGTGGAAAGCATATATCAAATATGGTGTTCCCACATTCTTTTACGATGCCATCATGCCGAATATCCTCATTTTCTTGTGTTGGTGGAAGAACTCAAATGGTAGTTGTGCAGGGTTCTTTTTTCTAATTAGAGACTTGGGACCATTAGAGCAGACATTGATCAGTGCTATGTTAACATTGCTCATAAATATGAATATGAAACCAAAATTGGACAATGAGGTAGGATATCTTAGTTTACCACAGGATCTAGCTCAGTTGGGAAGGTGGGCACAGGACTGGGAAATGGAATTTAACTCTGATAAGTGTGAGGTATTGCAGTTTACTATGTCAAACTAGGACAGAACGTATACATTAAATTAAAGGACACTGGGGGAGAGTCACATAACAGAGAGATTGGCAGTTTGGGCAGCACAGTGGCGCAGCAGTAGAGTTGCTGCCTTACAGCGCCAGGGACCCAGGTTCGATCATGGCTGTGGGTGCTGTCTGTACGGAATTTGTATGTTCTGCCCATGACCTGTGTGAGTTTTCTCAGGATGCTCCGGTTTCCTCCCACGCTTCAAAGAAGTACAGATTTGTAGGCTTCAGAAAAATTGTAAGTTGTCCCTAACGTGTGTTGTGGATGGTGTTAATGTGCAGGGATCACTGGTCGATGCGGACTCGGTGGGCCATGGGGCCTGTTTCCGCATTGTATCTCTCAACTGAACTAAACTAAACATGATTCCATGAAAGTGGCAAGTCAGGTGGGAAATGAGCTGAAGAATTGGGACTTCATAATACAGCTGTACGTCATTAGTGAGACCACACTTGGAGTACCGTGTACAGTTCTAGTTGCCCAGCTACTGAGAGGATATCATTAAATAGGAAAGGGTGCAGAGAGATTCCCCAGGATGTTACCTTGAGTTAGGGAGAAGTTGGATAGGCCAAGACTATTTTTATGGAACAAAGGTTTTATGGAACATAAGGTGTGACCTTATTAGGGTGTACAAGATCATGATAAAACAGACATGGATAAAATGAACGTTCACAGTCTTTTCCCCATGGTAGTGAATTCTAAAGCTAGAGCATATAGAGTTAAGGTGAGTGGGAAGGTATTTAAATGAAACCTCAAGGCAATCAGATTGTTGTCCTTATCTTGAACGAGCTATAGAACAGGTAAACATAAGACCTAAAAAACATTTGGACAGATATATGGTTCCGATAAAACAATCCAAACCATATATCTGGCCAAATGTTGTTTAGGAGTTTCAACCAAATTCAGGCAAATTGAACGAGCCCAGTATGGCCACATGGACAAGGTAAGTCAAGAACAGGTTAGAAGGCAATGCATCCGGTTGTGTTTCTTTGGAGTCTTTTAGAAAACTAATGAGGTGCAGTTCAAAAGATTGATGATGGTGAACAGAAGAGCAGGAAGATAGTTAACGGGGAAGAACAAAAAAACAGAATACTAGAGGAACTCAGCGGGTCAAGCAACATCTATGGAGGCAAAACGTTCAAGTCAACTTTTCCAGTTGAGACCCTACAGTAGGACCAAAAGAAAAGGGCTGGATACATTAAAGTATTATTGTAATATAAAGAAAAAAAGTATAATCATTAAAAATTTTGTATTTTACATTTCAGATATCGCAGAAACGAAATAGGTAGTGGAGAAAAAAAATGAGATCCTATTCGTTAGATTATATGATCATTTCAATTAACTAACACTCAACAGTTACTTCAGCTATTTCAACCCATGACAGCAGTTAAAGATTTACATATTTTCTCAAACATCTATTCAGCAAATAAGACTCTGAATGAGTTACAGCTTTTCCAATGTTGTGATCCAGTGGTCATTGTTCTAGTATCAAAGGAATGTCATTATTCAAAATAAAACATTTATGACACCTGTTCCTTAAGATGTCTTGATATGACAGAGGATGGTTTGAAACTGGAGATGTGAGTCTGGCAGGCACATGTTAAATTCATGTCTCCACACTACAATCAAACCATGAAAAGTGGATACTTGGAAATTGAATCATGCTCATTATTTCCAAATGCAAATAATGCTTTTGTATTCATTAAACACCAGCTTTTGTGCTTTTGTACCTAAGCTGACATAAAGATTAAATATTACTTTTTAAAACATTGCTTTGCAGATGGTTGACTATATACTCAACTTGAAATAAAGCTGAAATGGTGTGACACTGCCTTCTGGAGGTTGTTTAACACCACTTACACAAAGTAAATAATTTGCACTTACCTAAAAAAAGAGAAAACTGCGTCGAAGGGGTCACATTGTAATGTGACTGACTTATAAGAAGATATTACATGAGATATGTTGCTCATTTAATCACTCTTAATGGTATTTTTTTTAATATCCAGCTTAAAATTATGTGTTTGTATAGTAAATTCATGTGTAATTTTACATACAGTGTGTCTTGTTTTTACGTTGGGATAAAAAGTGAATTTGATTATTTAGTCAACTGCATTTTTAAGAAATGTAGTATTTGCACATTGTAGGATTCATAACTACAATTAACAATTAATAGATTATATAGTCAAATTAGTGATCTGCTTCTCTGTTTTTCCAATGCTGTTCAATTGTCCAATGACATTTTTTCACATTTACATTGGTACAGTGCAATTCCTTCTTTGCATACAATTAGTAAATATTTTACTGTACCTAAGTGCAATCATACTTAAGTACGAGTGTAAAGGGCCTGTCCCACTTGGCCATCATTTGCGCGTAATTTACGCAACATAATTTACGCGTCACGACGCACAACACGCGTGTCATGACACGCACGTGATTTGCGCATGGTGCGACGTAGCAGGATTTTGCGATGTACTGAATCTTTGCGCACCATCTACGTGACGCGCAAATGATGGCCAAGTGGAACAGGCCCTTTAGACTAGTGATTTATACCGAGGCAGTACACATGAGGCGCCACTTTTCTGGTACCATCGTGTATCCTTCCAGTTTCAAGGTGCTTAACAATATAGGATCTTAACTTGACCTTAAAGACCAGTAGTCCTAGTGGCAGCCCTGGGTCAGTGCTGCAGGGGTCGGCCAGGCTAGGCAATGTTATGATGTCGAGGGTATACAAAATGCTGGAGAAACTCAGCGGGTGCAACAGCATTTATGGAGCGAAGGAGATAGGCAATGTTTTGGGCCGAAACCCTTCTTCAGACTGATGAACCCCATCAGTGGTATAATCTTCGGAGTGTAAGCCATCAGAAATCAGTTACATTTCTTGCTCCAATATGCTTTCAAATTGTGAACTGCTTCTGTAAAACTAATGGATGATCATAAGATAAAAACCATACAGATTGATTTATTACTTGAGTTTAAATTGACTTTTGCTCAGGTGTCCAGCTTTATCTGCAGTTCCTTCAGATTTTCTCACGGGATTACTCATGTTGTTAAATTCACAACTTATTAACCTTTCTAACTGTAGACAACTACAGACAAAATATATTGGGTTGAACCAAGCCTTGGTAATAAATGAAGGTCCGTCTGCCATTTGTAGCTCAATTTCACAAACACTTCCAGGCTTACTTTGCCAAATGAAGATGTCTGAAATGACCTGAAATCACCCTATTTCACACTGCCATTGCATTCACTGATGAGTGAGGCATAAATGTATTAGAGAGCAGGACAACATGCACTTCACACCTGTCCCCTCAGCTGTATTTCAGGACCAGATGATATACCAATGGCAATCCCATTTATTTGAATGGAATAGAAAAGTGTAAATGTTTGAGTTAGTAATGTGGCAATAGATCTTCGGACTTTTGCAATCTTCAGCTGTTATTGATGTAATTCTCCACATTTTTTTTGAGTTGCCAAGAAGTGTGTTTCCAGACATCACAGTTAGCTGGTTTGCAGATTCCTCAGCACCTAAGTAAGCAAAAGGTGGAAATACGCACATATAGTACACTGTAATGTAGCACATATGAAAGTGAACCTACATGATTTGTTACAGCTCTTTTTATCCAGTATCTGTATACTGTGGACAGTTTAATTGTAATCATGTATAGTCTTTTCGCTGAGTGGATAAAGGACCTGTCCCCCTTGGCGATTTTTTCGGCGACTGCGGGCGTCATTGACTGATGTATCAGGTCACTGAAAAAGTCGCAGCGTGATGCGGCGTGATGCGGCGTGATGACACATTGATGCACGGTGTTTCCTCAAATGTCGCAACATTTTTCTTGTCGTCGCTGGACTTAGAAATTTTTTAAATCTTTCGGCAATTGTGATAGTCAATGACGCCGGCAGTTGCCAAAAAATCGGCAAGTGGGACAGGCTCTTAACATGCAACAAAAAAAGCTTTTCAGTGTACCTCAGTACACATTATGATAAATTAAACTAACAAAAATAAAGGCAGCATGGTGGCGCAGTGGTAGAGTTGTTGCCTTACAGCGCTTGCAGCACTGGAGACCCAGGTTCGATCTGCTGTCTGCACGGAGTTTGCACGTTCGCCCCTTGACCGCATGGGTTTTCTTCGAGATTGTTGTCTGCAATTGTCTTACGATCATCTTTCCTCCCACACTCCAAAGACGTATAGGTTTGGATTGGATTTTTATACTTGGTATAAGTGTAAATTGTCCCTAGTGTGTGTAGGCTTGTGTTAATGTATGGGGATCGCTGGTCGATGCGGACTCGATGGACCGAAGGGCCTGTTTCCGCACTGTATCTCTAAACTAAACTAAAAACTAAACTAAACTAAATGGATTTTATTTGTCTCTTAATCTATTGGTTTCCCATGTCTTTTGGATAATATATTAAACAAAACAGTTATGTCAAATGGATATTTGAAAAAGTACAGGGTAAATCTCAGTGTTCTGGCTCAAACTGATCAACTTTCCCTTGATTTCAGTTTCTGCCCCTTGATAGCAATGATGTGCATTGGGATCCCAAGGTGCAAGGTGGCAATACAAGTAGATAGGGTGGTAAAAAAAGTTGTTCACCAGACTTACTTTCATCGAGTCAAAGTCATAGTCATATGGCGTGCAAACAGCCCTTCGGCCAAACTTGCCCACACTGAGCAACATGCCCCATCTACACTAGTTCCATCTACCCATACTTAACCCATTAACCCATAGTGTTTCTGTAATGTTATCATAGTATGCCTGAACTTCCTCCTCCAGCAGTGCATTACAGCAACTGTCCGAGTGGAACACACACACACACATGCACACATCACTTCCTTCACCAGCCAGTTAGGCAGGCGGGGGACAGGGCAAGCAGGGGGAGTGCTGTCTGAGTAAATTTCACATGGTGCAAAGCCAATGTGATACAGACACACACCACGATGAACAGGAAGGTTGCTGCTGTAATTAAGACGGTGAATGCACAGTGTACGGTAAGTGTCATTTAAGTCCTTTAAAAGAGAGGGGGGGGGAGGGGGGGAGAGGGGGGGGAGGGGGGGGAGGGGGGGGAGGGGGGGGGGAGGGGGGGGGAGGGGGGGAGAGGGGGAGAAGGGGGAGGGGGTGGGGAGAAGGAGTGGAGACAACTTTTAAGAAGCCAGAGATATACACGGCTGTGAAGCTCAGCATACACTAACATTACCGGTCGGTTATCCTTGGTTCTGAAAACTACTATTGACGTTTTTTTTCCCAATGAGCCAATGAAATTCACCGGTCAGCATCAACGACAACCTACGACAACCACTGGCGACCCACTACCACTGCATCTACGGCACGAGAATTCTCGCTACTCTCCATGGCGGCTTCATTCTGGTCGCCGCTAATTTACGGACCAGAATGAAGCCGTGACTAGTTCCGAGAATGTGGGAACTACTCACGACCGTGAAGGAGACTCCCCGGCAACCACCCTCAAACATGTGGCGACCATGTGGCGACCGCATAGTCTTTTGTAGTCGCTTAAAAAGTCGCCTAAGTGGGACAGGCCCATAAAGCTCAGTCCATCCAGTCATGGTAACATCGTACATTTTCTCTACACCCTTCCCAGCTTGACTACATCTTTCCTATAACATGGTGACCAAAACTAGTTTGTGTTTGTGGTACATTGGTTGTGATATTGAGTACAAAAATTGGCAAGTCATGCTGCAGCTGTTTTTTGGTGCCTTCCCTCACAGTGGAAAGTGTTGATTCTGCTGTTGGGGGGACGTTCATGTTGAATCCCATAGCGTATTGTGTCTTTTTTTCTTGTTTTTTATTTTATATGGATGTATGTTAATCTAATTATTTTGTCTGTAAAGCACTTTGGCTTCAACATGCTTTGATTTAAAAGTGCTATATAAATTACTTACTACTTACTGTTTAAAACGTTGGTAAGAACACTTTTGGAGTATTGTGTGCAGTTTAGGTTGCTGTGTTTTCATATGGATATGGAGAGTTTGGAAAGGGTGCTAAGTAGGTTCACCGGAATGTTGCCTCGATTAAACAGTATTAGTTATAAGGAGAGGTTGGACACATTTGGATGGTTTCCTTCAGAGTATCCAAGGCTGAGGAATGACCTGTTAGAAATATATAAAATTGTGAGAGACAGAGATAGGATAGATAGTCAGAATCTGAGTCATAGAAGAACATAGGTTTACAGTAAGAATGCGAAAATTTGAAGGAAATTTGTGAGGCATATTTTTTTTTACACAGAGAGTGGCAGGTGTCTGGAATGCACTGTCAGGGGAGGTGGTGGAAGCATATATGACATTTCGACAGGCACATGCGAGGACATACAAGGACAAGTGCAAGCAGATAGGATTAGATCAAATTGACATCACAGTCGTCTCAGACGTTGTAGACCAAGGGTCCCAACCTGGGGTAAATTTACCCCCAGGGGGTAGATTTTTGCCTACCCAGGGGTAAATTTGTTGATTCAGGATTTGTACATATTTTTTCTCTTTGACGCACTGTGTTTGGTTCTGGTACACCGGTATCTGTTCATCATTAGTTGTTCATAAATAAGTGAAATAACATTGTTATGTGCTATTAAAGTTGCCAGGGGTAAACGGGATGAAAAATTTTGGGAACCCCTGTTGTAGACCAAAATAACTGTTTGCTGTGCTGTATTGTTCACTATTCTATGTTCAGTTATTTAATTGATGAAAGTGGGAATTATTTGTATGCAAATTGACTGCTTCCATTTATAAATTATAAGAGAGAAAGGAGGACACATTTTAATTGCATGATGGGCCTGTCTCACTTAGGCAACTTTTTAGGTGACTGCAGTGTTCACGGGTGGTTGCCGGGGAGTCGCGGCCTCATTATGGTCACCGTGAATTTTTCAACATATTGACTAAATTAGTGACGACTAGAATGAAGCCGGCATTGAGAGTTGACAAGAATTCAGGTGGGTCGTAGGTGGGTCGCCAGGAGGTCCTAATGGGTTTCCAGGAGGTCGAAGGTTCTCGGAGGTTCTCGTAGGTTGTAGCTGGTGCTGCCTGATGAATTTAATTGGCTCATTGGGAAAAACAATGTAAGCAGTAGTTTTCTGAACCAAGGATAATGTTAAATGTCCACCGAGCTTCACAGACGTGTATCTCTGGCTTCATAAAAGTTGTATCCACTCCTTCTACCCCCTTCTCCCCCCTCTCCCCCCCTCTTTTAAATGACTAATGCCCCTGAATGGAAACCTCTGGAGACCTTGCGCCCCACCCAAGGTTTCCGTGAGGTTCCCGGAGGTTCCGGTCACTCTCCCTAATGGTGTAGAGTGGTTTTCGCGTAGTCGAGGCTTCTTCTATGTTCCTGTGATTATTTCAAAAAATACAAAACCGGCCTCGACTAAAAATAGGTTGCAGTTTGGTCGAAGCCAGTGGAGTGGGGTTGCTATTCACTTACAGGCAGTCGAAGGCAATCTCCTTCGCTGACCGGCCATTTTGATTGGCTCATTGGAGTTTTCAGCAAAGATCTTATCGGATCTTTGGTTTTCAGGACCTAGAAGGTAAGGTAAAATGCCCGCTAACTTTATTAAACTTCTTAAAACTGTCTCCACTCCTTCTCTCTCCCGTTCTCTCCCCTTCTCTCCCCTTCTCTCTCCCCTTCTCTCCCCTTTTCCCCCCTTCTCTGTCTCCTTCTCTTCCCCTTCTCTCCCCTTCTTTCCCCTTCTCTCCCTCCCTCTCGTGCTCTCAAAAGGACTTACCTTGCGCAAGGTGGGGCACAAGGTCTTCAAAGGTTTCCTAAGTGGGACAGGGGCATTACTGTACACTGTACTTTAGCCGTCTTTTTACAACGCCAACCTTCCTGTTCATCGCGGCGGCGTTAGATGTGGCACTTGTGGCTAAAGGGATCAGGGGGTATGGAGAGAAGGCAGGTACGGGATACTGAGTTGGATGATCAGCCATGATCACATTGAATGGCGGTGCAGGCTCGAAGGGCCGAATGGCCTACTCCTGCACCTATTTTCTATGTTTCTATGTTTCTATGAGTCTGTTTCACCTTGGCTTTGCACCGTGTGAATTTTTTAGACAGCGTTTCCCCCGCTTGCCCTGTCCCCCGCCTGCATAACGGGCTGGTGAAGGAAGCGATATGTGTGCGTGTGTTCCACGCAAAAAGTCACCTAAGTGGGACAGGCCCATTACATTACTCTGATTCATTGATTGAGAGATACAGCATGGAAAACGGTCCTTTGGCCCACCATGACCACATGTTCACTCTAGGTCTATGCTATCCCACTTTCACATCCACTCTCTACATACTGGGGGCAATTTACAGATACCAATGAACCAACAAACCCACAAGTCTTTACGATGTAAACAAAGCACCTGGAGGAAACCCATGTGGGCACAGGGAAAATGTGCAACACCCTCAGACAGCACCCGAGGTCAGGAATGAATGCGAGGTCTGGTGCTGTGCGGCAGCAGCTAGATCCTTATTAAGAATAAGGGGTAGGCCATTTAGGACTGAAAAACGTTTTCACCCAGAGAGTTGTGAATCTGTAGAATTCCCTGCCACAGAAGGCAGTGGAGGCCAATTCACTGAATGTTTTCAAGAGAGAGTTAGATTTAGCTCTTGGGGCTAACAGAATCAAGGGATATGGGGAAAAAGCAGGAACGGGGAACTGATTTTGGATGATCAGCCATGATCATATTGAATGGCGGTGCTGCTTCGAAAGGCTGAACGGCCTACTCCTACACCCATTTTCTATGTTTCTATGTTTCAATTAACTGCCCCTTCCTGATGCACTTTTCAACCATTGACATATTTTCCAAATTACACATAGCTAAGCCTTAAAAAAGCAATGAAATAATATTTTATTGGCAATGGTCTAAGGATAAAGGTTTCCCAGGACGCTGTGGAAAGCTTCTTTGAACCAACGCCATAGAATTCTCTATTTCCTGCTTAAAGAACAGATGGTGCATCAGTTTAGCATATCATCGAAAGCAGAATTCTTCCAATTCAACAATGGACAGTGAGCCTCAATGACAGGCTTATGTCTTTGGAGTTGCACTTGTGCATACAATGTTCAGATGGAGGGATGAAGGACACAAATTAAGCCACACCTCCAAAGTGAGTACACGTCAATAATGTATTTCAATAGTTTTACATCACTTAGGGATAGGTCAAGAAAGATGGAAGTCTTTTTCTTAATGGAATGGAGGGATATGGATCATGTGTAGGCAGATGAGAATAGTTGATATTGACGTTATGTTTGGCTCAGATATTGTGGGTCTAAGGGCCTGATCCTGTGCTGTACTGTTCTATGTTCTATGTTTTGGAGACACTTCTGAAGAGATAAGTTTATGCATGGACCATTGAAATTATCAAGCCTCAGTGGATATTTTTAAGGCAGAGATAAGCAAAAATTCCTGATTAGAACAGGTGTCACGAATTATGGGGAGAAGGCAGGAAAATGGAATTCGGAGGCAGAGATCAGCCATGGTTGAATGACTCGATGGACCAAATGGCCTAATTCTACTCCTATAACTTGTGAACTTGTGACACAGTAGACTGCAGATGCTGGAATCATGAACAAAAAACAATGTGTTGGAGGAACTTCGCGGGTTAGGCGGCATCCAGGGAGGGAAATATACAAACAATATTCAGGGTTGGAACCCTTCCTCAGAACTTCTTACCCTCAATATTCTAAAGAATGGTCCAATCTAAAATGTTGTCTACCCATTTGCTGCCTGGTTTGTAGAGTTCCTCCGAAGTCAAAGGTTGTATCCATTGAATGAAAGGAAATCATAAAGCAGCACTGAAATAAGGTTTTCAGTAAAGATAAGAATAAAAAATGAAAGAGAGTATAAAACTTCAGGCAGGAATTTGAAACCCCTTCAAGCAAAAACCTGAAAATGAGTTAAGTGTCAAACTGAACAAAATATGACACAAGGTAGTGCTGCGCTAGCTCCACTGGTGAAATTTCATTTTTCCATGCCTAAGGACTAGCTGCGGGAGAAGGGATCAGGAGCACAAATTATATCACGTTGTAGCAAGCCAATATTACTGAAATGACCCAATGGATTAGCTGCATGAAATAGAGCCATAGAGTCATCGAAAAATGTAAACAAATATTTTACGTTGATGAACGTTCCATCGTGTGATGTCACAATGCCCAATGCTCACAGATGTGCAATCGAAACCTCCCCCACACACGCACAAACTAACCACACCCCCCCACACACATACACACACTAACCACCTCCCCCCACACACACACATTAACCAGCCCCCCCTACACACACACACTAATCCCCCCACACACACAAACAAACCACCCCCCACACATACACACACTAACCACTTCCCCCCACACACACACATTAACCAGCCCCCCCCTACACACACACACTAACCACCCCACACACACACTAACCAACCACCCCCCCACACACACACTAACCTCCCCCCCCCCCCCCCCACACACACACACACACACACACACACACACACACACACACTCACACACTCACACACAGTTTTAGTAGAGATATATATATATGAATATATGAATATGAATATATGAATATGAATGATGATATGACAGATAGATAAGATGCAGCTGGGTTATACTATATATCGACAAGACCACACGCAGACTGGGCGATTGTTTTGTTGAACACATACACGCAGTCCGCCTTGGTATGTATATTGATTTTTCTGTCCAAAAAGCCCTTGCATTTGTTGCAAAGTTGTTTAACTCGACACAGACTGGGGTTGAAGCAAGTCTATTCTTGGGCAGTGTAGCAATATCACACCAGCAGTTTCAGCATTTACCAATTACCAATTTATCATTGAGGTAGAGGAGGACAATTTCAGCCAAAATATTTTACCTCTGATTTGTTTACCGATATTTTAGTCAACAAACTCTCTGAAATGCACAAGTTGTTTTGGAAAATTATTTATCAGTAGTTTTAAAACACAATCTTATGGACTTAAAATCAGACAACTGACTATACAAGACAGCAGCTCTCATCACGGTGTCATTTAAAAGATTTGTAGTCTTATTTTACTTGTACCTTTGTCCAGCTGCCACCTTCAAAAGGTTAAACGATAAAATATCCTTCACTTTGTAAAGGTTAGAAGTGTTAAATCAGAGTTTTTAAAAAATAATTTGAAGTCTAAATTTCAGGCAGACATAGGCTGCACTCCTGATCAATAAAATGTCAGAATAGTCATTACACCAGTGCTGCTAAGAAGAGAAAAATTGCAGGATTCAAAAACCATGAAAGGTTCCATTATCCCTCCACAATAAATGGTGACCTTTGGGCTACAGGTTTATTTATGGTGTATCCCTGTTTTAATATGTTCTGTATTTGTACCTCTGTGGATAGTCGTCATTTTATATCTCTATCAATTTAGGTTGAATTGACTGGTGATGTCTCTCTTTATTTTGAACGCTCTGTTCCCAAGCTTGTATCATGGCAATGCTGTGAGATAATGCTGAGTGCATTTTATTAGCTGGAATTCAGGTCATTGACCCGAGAGTTGGACAGTTGCCAGACATGCAACTAAAGCTGAGTTAGACTATCTCCCTAAAGGGTAATTACTGCAGGTTTCCTGCATCTGGAGGTTGATTTCCATTATGTTATGTGCTTATTTGAGAAATCTCTACTGACAACTTAACATACCTGTTGAAAACTACTGTTGACTTAATGTATACAATTATATTATTAGAAATAATATACATATATTATGTTTGCTTCAGGGTATGTTTGAAGTCCTAATAATGTTGCTAAGCAGTTACGTTGTAAACGCTTTTGGAGAAAATTATCTGAATTTAGCTCAGTTGAGAGACAAATGGAATGATTTGATCAGGCATCTGGCAACACAGTCATGCTCCAAGGGGAAAATTAGAGAGTTAGAAATAATGAGGAAAGTTTTTTTTTCAACACAGGAGCAAAGTTTTGGATTATATTACCAAGGAAAGCCTGAGAAGAATGCAGGATGAATGAATGGTTCCCTTAGACAATGAGATACATTTTTTTGATGCAGGAAGGAATTAGAGATGAAGCAAAAAAGGAGAATGGTTTCTATATCTGGCAGCAGACACCATGTGGCGATGCTTCTGGTGACTACAGGAGTTGATCGATTCTAACAATAGTTATTTTATCTATAAACAGCACACTATCAGGTTCACTGATTAATGGCGAATGAATAAGCCATGTCTGCCTTTATTGAAAATAAATGGTCTGAAGAAGGGTCTCGACACGAAACGTCGCCTATCTCCTTCACTCCTTAGATGCTGCTACACCCGCTGAGTTTCTCCAGCTTTTTGTGTAACCCCCCCTGCTTTTATTCATGTTTTTTGGGATTTGGGGATTGAATTCCATACCTTTTGGTTTATTTCTGACAACAATGGGTCGTTGATTATTTTTTTATTTACCTTAATTTTTTGTATAGTCTTTTAATGTGTCATTTCAAAGATATGTGTATTATTGATGGCTTCACAAGAATAACGAAAGAAGAATAACTAATTGATGACCTGGAGAATCATGTTAAAGATCTCATCCTTATGTTCAAATTTCTCCATTTCCTCATTCCTCCCATTCTCTGTAACCTCTCAAGCTTTACAACCCTTCTGGTATCATCCATCCCCTGGGCATTGCCCATTTCCTATGACTCACTAGTGACAGCCTTGCTGCTGCAGTCAAGTCCTAAACGTTGGAATTTCCTCCCTTAACCTCTTAGCCTTTACCCCCATTTTCAAAAAATGCTCCTTAAAGCCTACTTCCTGACACAATAATTTGATCACTTTTTGTAATGTCTGCTTCTTTAACTGGGTAGAAATTCTTCTTATTTTGGTTGAGATGATTTTGAACATAGAAATATAGTAATACAATTGAAAGGAGGCCATTCGGCCCTCCAGGCCAGCACCACCATTCAATATGATCATGGCTGATCATCCTAAATCAGTACCCCTTTCCTGCTTTCTACCCATATCCCTTGATTCTGTTAGCCCTAAGAGCTATATCTAACTTTCTCTTGAAAACATCCAGTGAATTGGTCCGGGGGGAGGGGGGGTTGCGGCCTGTGGGGTCACACATACACACACACACTAACCACCCCTTGATATTATATTAATATTATTAATTTACTCTTTTACCCTATCCCCCGCCCTATCATGCATAACCCCCAACTGCGCAGGTGCGACTAGAGAGGGGGGGGGGGGGGGTTGAGAGGGAGAGGGTGAGGAGGGTAGAGAGGGAGGGTGAGGGGGGTAGAGAGGGAGTGGGGGTAGAGTTTGAGGGGTGATGAGGGGGCATGCAGCATCACAGTGGGGGGCTGGTTCCCGAACGCAATACTCCATCACACCCATAGGTCCCTATACTCACCATTCCCTAGAGAGGGAGAGGGTAGAGAGGGAGGGGGTTAGAGAGGGAGGGGGAAGAGGTAGAGAGGGAGGGGGAAAAGGAGGGGGAGGGAGGCACCTACCCAGGTCGTAGAGCAGCAGCCAGGGCCTGGAATTCGGCCTGGTTCTCGTACTCAGGCCGGCCCTGACTAAAAAACTGCAGCCGTCAGTTCGGCCGGCGTAGTCTCCAGTCCAGGCCCCGACTTCACCTCTGGGCAAGTCCCGACTTCATCTCCGGGCACGTCCTTTGTTCTACCGGCGACTTCTTTTTCGATGCTGGTAACATCCACATCCCACGCCCTGGGTTCGGCCCTCACTCCAGCTCCAGGCTCTGCTCCAGCCCAGGCCCTGTTGCCGGGCTCGGCCTGCGGCAGCAGCCTCCCATCAGGCGCCGGGCGGTGGACCTGAGCGAGGCTGCGGGCGGGCATGGACCCGAGCGAGGCCAAGGACGTCGACCGCAGTGTTTCCACTTTGAAGGAAATTACACGAAATTTGGGAAATTCTGGTTGTCTTCGGAGTTATTTTTGGTAAATTGAATAATTTTGGGAAATTTCGGGAAATTTACCGGATCCAGCCCGTAATGGGGTGTAAAGGTAATTCACAGAGAACTGCCGGTTTGGCGCTCAAAGGTTTAAACAGAGCGCTGTCAGTTTAACGCGCGGGAATTTAAACAAAAAGCAGTCGGCTGCACCTCTATGGGTTCTAAATATAGTGCTATGAGTTGCAGCGCCATGGGCTTTAAACATAGCACTATAGCCACAGTGCTATGATCACAATTGGGGAAAATTCTCGTATAACAATGAGTCTTTCGAATTCTCTTTCTCAGTGGAAGTTGAGCTTTTGATTATTTTTCAGGCAGTGCTAGAATTCTGGATAAGCCTAGCGGTGAAAGGTTACCAGTGTGCAGTGGGATTGCTGTTACATTGGGATTGGCCTTGATCTCACAGAACAGTGGGTGGGCTCAACGGGCCGAGAGGGAGGAGTGGAGAGAGGGCGAGAGGGAGGGGTGGAGAGAGGGCGAGAGGGAGGGGTGGAGAGAAGGACAGAGGGATGGGTGGAGAGAGGGGGGGAGGGGGGGAGAGAAAGAGGGAGTGAGAGAGAGGGGGAGTGAGAGGGAGGGAGAGTGAGAGGGATGGAGAGAGGGAGGGAGGGAGAGGGAGAGAGAAGGAAGGAGGGAGAGATGGAGGGAGAGAGGAAGAGATGGAGGGAAAGGGGGAGGGAGAGAGAGAGAAAGAGAGAGAGAAAGGGGAGAGAGGGAGAGGGAGGGAGGGAGAGAGGGAGGGAGAGAGGGAGGGAGAGATGGAGGTAGGGAGGGAGAGGGGGAGGGAGAGGGAGGGAGGGAGAGAGGGAGGGAGAGAGGGAGTGAGAGATGGAGGTAGGGAGGGAGAGAGGAGGAGGGAGAGAGAGGGTGAGGGAGAGAGAGGGAGGGATGGGGAGAGAGAGAGGGAGAGAGTGGGGTTGAGAGTATTGTAAACAATGAATGTACTGTTGTACTACAATGATTTGTTTGTTATAGTGTTATTTTTGATTATGTTTTGATGTTGTATTATATGATTGTGTTGAATAATTTTTTTGGAAAAGGAAAGAAAAAAAGAGAGGGAGAGAGGGGATGAAGAGGGGGGAGGGAAAGGGGAGGGAGGGAGGGAGAGAGAGGGAAAGAGAGAGGGAAAGAGAGAGGGAGAGAAGGGAGAGAGAGAGGGGAGAGAGAGATAGGGAGAGAGATAGAGAGAGAGGGGGAGAGAAAGAGAGCTGGCTGAGACACATGAGAGGGGATTGAGAGCAGGTTGACAATAAGGTCTTGGAGGCAACGAAATTTGCCTTGCATAACACCATGCAAATGAGTAACAGAAGTAGGCTTGAAGTAGTAACAGTGTAGTCACATGGATCTATTTTGCCTTGTTCTTTGTGTTGTTAACGTGTGCACGTGAAAGTTGAACGACAACAAACAGCACGTAGGAATCATTTTTTTAAAATTCAGGAAATACCATCAAATTCCAGGAAATTTGGGATTTTATTTAAGGACATTTTTTTTGAGGTGTGGAAGCACTGCGTCAACCCGAGGACCCCAAGCAAGGTGGCGGGTGGGCTTTGACCCGAGGACTTTGAGCAAGGCGGCGGTCGATCGTTGACTCGAGCGAGGCTGCAGGTGGACCTGGACTTGAGGGAGGCCACGGGCGGGCAGGCGTCGACCCGAGCAAGGTGGCTGGCAGGTGTTGACCCAAGGACCGCAACTGAGGCGGCGGGTGATCGTCGACCAAAGGGAGTCTGTGAATGGACGTGGACTCAAGGGAGGCCGCGGGCGGGTGGGTGGGTGTCGACCCGAGGACCCGGAGCGAGGTAGTGGGCGGGCGGGCTTTGAGCCGGGCTTGGCCCGCGGCAGCAGCATCCCCACCAGGCGCTGGATGGCGGGCATGAGCGAGGATGCGGGTGGGCATGGACCCGAGCAAGGCCACGAAGTACATGGAAGATTCTTTGTGTGAGACGGCGCCGAGCACACCCATTGTAACATCATCAGTGCAAGCTGGTCGTTTAAATTCAAAGTATTTTGATATTTTTAAACATTTTCAGCAATGTCGAGAAATAAAGCATGAAATGTTCAGATAAGGTGATATCGGACTCGACAGGAAAAATGTCAACCGGAATAGGTAAAGTTGTTATCGTTACCGCGTAGTGTTTTCACTAAGTTGTAAAGAAACACACATATACACACGTACAAGATCAGAGTTTTAGAGTTATACTAGACCAAGTGCAGACCCGTCGGTTCTGTTCCCCCAATGTACCCATTCTCTACCCATAACCCCACGGGAGACGTGGTCCTCCAACTCAAGCCTTTCCCAAACGTAAGATTCCACTCCCCTGGTCTCACTCAGCAGTGATCTTTAAAAAAATTCCAATTGCACTTGCCCTCACCAGCTAGTCTATTCATTGTGACGTCATCAGTTGAAGCTGGCCGGTTAGAAATTGAAGGTATTTTGATTTTTTTAACCTGTAATCATTAACAAGTCGAGAAATAAAGCATAAAATGTTCAGTGAAAGTGTTCTCTGCCGCGTGAAAAATGTGAATCAGAATATGTAAAAATCTTGCGAAAGTTGGCATTTTTAAAGCTTTAATCGCAAATAACGTGTCAAACATAGGATGAAATTTTAATTCAGGATTTTCATTGCTATCTGAGCCATTGTGACGTCATCATTTAAAGCTGGTGTTTTTAATTTCAAAGTCTTTTGACTTAATCAGCAATGAGTTGAGTATAGGTCGAGAAATAAAGCATAAAAAGTTCTGATATGGTGATCCTGGCCTTGGCGGGAAAAATGTGAACCAGAATATGTAAAAATTGAATCGTTACTGTGTAGTGTTTTCATGAAGGTGTAAAGCCAACCACATATACACACATGTATACACACTAACAAGATCAGAGTTTTTATAAGTATATGATAGATTATTCTATTTTATTATATTGTACATATAATAAATATATTATATTATATATTATTTACATAGAAACAAAATCTATTGTTTTCTGCTGGAATATTTTCTCTTCTACACTAGCTCTACATGAGAAATTATCTTTGACTAAAGTGGTGTTGGTAAAGAAGTGCCCAGAATGAAACAGTCTTCTGGAGAGGAGGGAAGAAAATATAAGAAATTGGTTGGGATTGGGATGATGGTTACGGAAATAGAAAAGAAGCAGTATTGGCACGCAATAATTAACCAGGGTATTTTATTGATTGTACAGTGCGTGTATGTTAATGAAATCTCTTGCTCTGCTGGGGTCAGTAACTCATCAAAGCCAATTATGCCGTCACCATTTCTGTATTAATAAATATTAATTAATCACTGAAAGAGGCAGAGAAGATGCTAATGTATATTGGAACTAATCATAATTCTCAGTGACTATTTTAATAGGAATTCTGATATTAACTCTACCTCCAAATCATTACTTTAATCTAATTCTGACCTGTCCTGATTAATGCTTAAAAATTATAAACATGTGAATGCTGGATTTTCTTGCTGATTTGCTTTTAGTAACTATCAGCAGTTGAAAGAATAAATGAATATTTGACCAAAATGCAGAGACCTTTGATGCTAAGTAACTGTCTCCAATTATTTATTCATTTTTCCTGTCCAATATTTAAAGAATAGGTCAGGATTTGTTGATTCTTCAGCATGTTCTTAATCGTGTGCGGACAGGGCGTAGAAGGACGAGAAGCCGAAGCGAAGACATGGATGCCAAGATACCGAACGGAAACGATGCCGAAAAGATAAATAACCGAACGGATACGAATCAAAAAGCCGAATAACCGAACGGGTGACACACGGCAAAGCCGAATAACCGAACGGACGGAACGCCGAAATGCCAAATAACGGACATGACGTCTCCGGGGACCTTGGTCCAGACCCCGTGTCCATCACGTCACTGGCCGGGGGAGACAGGAGGGTGGGGGGGGGGGGGGGGGGGTTAATATTGCTTCACTGCTTTTGGACTGCCAAAGATCATAGATTATTTTTGTAAGTGTTGATCTACCACGGTGCTCTCTCCCTCTCTTTTTTTTCTTTTTCAAAGACTTTATTCAGCAGAAACGCATAATACATCACATCAAAAACACATTCAGAGGTTACAATACATCAATTAATCATTATAGTACAATGATGCATTCATTATTTATTAGGAACAGCCATGATCCGAGAGTGCTCGCTGCCTCGTTAGCATGAAACAAAGCACGTGATTGGTCAATTGGCATCCGATTCAATGTCAAACGTGCCTTGATTGGACAATTACTACTTGGAAAATTTAAAAAATATGTGCAGGTTTTGTTCTTGACGAGTTTCAAGTATGATTTCTATAATATTTTCACACAATCTATATTACTATAAGTCTGATCTTGACCACTTCCTGTTGTTCAGGATATTGATTTTAGAAAAAATGCTGCCACTTACGGCTGAGTTATTAGTGTTTAAAAAATGTTGAGATTCTCCCTCCTGAAGGCCACGCCCCTTCTGGAGGGACTATAAAACCCGGAAGTGTTAAGTGCCTCAGTCAGTCTCTGCAAGATGGGGGAGCAAGAGGGTCACGTCGCTCAGTCTGAGCTGTGAATAACACTGAACACATGTCTACTAAACTGTGAGTGGTTTTACTGACTTGTCAGTGCCCTTAATGTGGTTTGAAAATATATTTTGGACATGCTAAAGCTGTGTTGCTTTTGGTATGGAAGTGCTAAAGCTGTGTTGTCTAATTAAAGTTGCCTTGCCTAATTAAAGCTGCCTTGCCTAATTAAACATAGAAACATAGAAAATAGGTGCAGGAATAGGCCATTCAGCCCTTCGAGCCTGCACCGCCATTCAATATGATCATGGTTGATTATCCAACTCAGTATCCTGTACCTGCCTTCTCTACATACCCCCTGATCCCTTTAGCCACAAGGGCCACATCTAACTTCCTCTTAAATATAGCCAATGAACTGGCCTCAACTACGTTCTGTGGCAGAGAATTCCAGAGACTCACCACTCTCTGTGTGAAAAATGTTTTCCTCATCTCGGTCCTAAAGGGTCCAATCCCTTAAGAATGTTGTAAGTTTCTATAAGATCCCCCCTCAATCTTCTAAATCTTTGTTGCGTTCCATATAATGAAAAGTCAAATCTTGACCACTTCCTGTTTGCATTTTATATTGATTGTAGAAAAAGCGCTACCACGTACGGCTGTGATTTTTGGCCACCTTACTCAGAGTCCACCTCTGCTCATCATGTGTCAAGGATTTTTCCCATTGATAAAAAATAGAAGAGTTATTAGTGTTTAAAAAATGTTGAGATTCTCGCTCCTGTCAATCATGCCATGAAGGCCACGCCCCTTATGGTGGGAGGGACTATAAAACCCAGAAGTGTGGGCGTATCTCAGTAGCTGCAAGATGGAGGAGGGAGAGATCACGACTCGCTGTCTTTAGTCGCCTTGCACCCTGCTTGAAATGGTATGAAACTGCATTTGAATTTGGTGTCCTTGCACCCTGCTGGAAGTTGTAAGAAACTGTACTTGAATTTGGTGGCCTTGCACCCTGCTTGAAATGGAATTTCAAGGATTAGCCATGAGTCAACTGCCAGCCCCCCAGCCGTGAGTGAGTGAGCTGTCAGCACAACAGGCTTGAGTGACTGAGATGCCAGCCCAATAATCCATTCGGCCCACAATGTCCATACTAGCCCTCTGGAAACCAGTCCCTTCAGCCTACAGCACCCATACTAGTGCTCCAGAAAGCCCCCCCACCCCACTGGCCACCAATATTGGTTTTGGTGGAGAGGTGGAATATTGCGTTGGGGGACAGGCCCTCCCATGTGATTCTGGGACCCAATGGGTCCCACTTAGTCTAGTATGTTATAAATACAAGTAGATACGTCATTTGGGTCACAAAATGAAATGAAAAAATCAATTCAAAAAGCATTCAAGAAAAGTGACGAGTGGAGAGGTTTGGGGATGTTTTATGCCTGCAAACAATGGAAAACATAATTGTAAGGTAAGGGGAGAAAGTTTAAAGGAGATGTTCGGGGGAAGTTTTATTTAGGGAAAGTGTGGTAAGTGCCTGGAAAATGCTGCCTAGGGTGCCGCTTGGAAGCAGATAATATAGTGGCATTAAAGAGGTTTATTGATAGGCTTGCAGAGACTGGAGATATATGGATCAGGCAGATATCAGGCAGATATAATTTACCTAGTTTGCAATCATGTTTGGCACAGACATTTTGGGCTGAAGGACCTGTTCCCTTTACTGTGCTGTTCTATCTTCTCTGTTATTTTTTCACATTTCACATGCTTTTTGAGTTACTCTGAGTTCAAGGCTGAAATGGAAAACAAAGCTATGGCTACAGTTGGATACACTCTCAGGGTTAATGCCATGTTTAAGATTAGGGTGTTGTTTCAGTCTGAGACTGTCAGGAGATGGTTAATCTTATTCCGTTTGCACAAAAGTGTAAGTACTGAAGAGCACAGAGAAAAATATATTGCCCAATATCGGTGTTCGGTGTCATTCTCCAATGACCCTCACTGGAAGGAACTCGTATAACAGGTGTGAACTGGGTTCAACTGCTGTGAGGCCATTTTTGCAGAGCTGTTTACAGAAATTAATGATAAATGGCTATCTAATCGACGTGTGGATGTCCAACATGAGTCAGGATGTTCAGGGGCCACAAGAAGGATCTGTGGTGGGAGGGATAAGGGATACAGTTTCTCATGGCACAGAAAATAACAAAATATAAGTGAAGGTAGACACAAAATGCTGGTGTAACTCAGCAGGACAGGCAGCATCTCTGAAGAGAAGGAATGGGTGACGTTTCAGTCTGAGGAAGGGTCTCGACCTGAAACGTCACCCATTCCTTCTCTTCAGAGATACTGACTGTCCCGCTGAGTTACTCCAGCATTTTGTGTCTACCTCCAATTTAAACCAGCATCTGCAGTTTTTTCCTACATAAAATATAAGTGAGATGTTCAGACTCCTGAAAGAAACAGGATATGTTGGCATCAAAGGAAAACAAAGCCTGACACTAAAGACTGCACAACCGCCCAGGGCAAGCAAAAAAAAAAAAAAAATGCAATTGGATAGTTACAATTTAAATGTATTGACCTAAACAAGTGAACCGAGTTATAGTACAAGCATCAGGATTGATTCTGCACTGTAAGATGGATTGGACCAGCTGGATGCATATGCTTTGTGACAGCTGGTCCAATCAATTTTACAATTCCTTATTGGTTTATTAAAATAAGCTACTGTTTTTGAGCTTTCCTCATGCAAACACTGCACTGTCCAGATTGCATTTGCTAGGTGCACAGCTGTGTGTTTCTACAACAGTTGATTCAATATGTTTTATGCTTCAGGTTGAATCAATCTTTTGAATTGAATAGGCTCATCCTGCAATGTAAAAAAATCTATTGAACCAACTGCTGCGCAAATGTGAACTTAGTGCAGTAACTCAAGGCCAACTGTGCAAGTCTTTGGGTAACAAAATGTCGTGAAACCATAAGGTCTGTCTTCGAGGTGCTTCGATTTGCCTGGTTACTCAATCCCTGTGTGAACTTTGCAGATATATTTCATTTCGGAGTCACGTGAGTGACTTCGTGAAGAACCCGCCAGCACGCATGCGCGACATATCGTCGCTCGCATTGCAGTCGACGGCTGGAGAGGAGCGCGGCTCGTCACCAGCCCTTCATAAGGGCCACTCAGGTAAGTACTAACAACCTTGAGTTGGTTGTTCTGTGTAAGTAATTGTGTTTTCTTCCACAGAGACATGGACAGCAGGAAAAATAAAGGCCGTAAAACTTCATCAAGGAGTTGTCGGCAACCCAACCCGGAGCCCCCCTCCACGGCAGGAGGACGGGCCGGGGAAAAAGGCGCGCAAGCCGGGGAGCCCTGTATTCACAGGATCCGGTTTACCGACGCAGCTATGCCCTAGCGGGGTACCTGCAGAACAAACAGTCGGTACAGCGCCGGAGCAGGTGCATCCTGACTCCATCTCTCTCTCACCCACTGGGTCGTTTGCAGAGACAAGCAAGAGGGATTCGCGTGCTGATGCACGGCCCTTCTCCCTGAGCCCTCTTGAAGGAGGCAGGGATACAATTCCACTACCTAGCCCTTCGCGGGTTGAGGTCTCACCAGGAGCCACTAGGAAGTGGTCTGGTGAATCAGGCAGGCCCGAGTCCACTGGCAGACCAAGGAGGGCCAGTGTCGACTCACCACCCAGGGGGACCAGGAGGAGTCACAAGGGTGGAGCCTCGCCTAGGTCACCGCTTCCCCCGCTGGGGGCAGGTCGGGACCGTACGCCGTCTGGGTCCAGATTAAGGACAGTCGGCAAGCCTGTGCGGACGTCGGGTCACCACGCTGCGGCGTCAGGTGCCGACCTCTCCCCACCCATGCCCTTCGAGGCAGCCGGGTCCAGCTCAGCGAAAAGGAGGCGCTCGAGCAGGTCCGCGCGGGAATCGCTCAGCTTCGCCGAGGCGGCTGGTGGCGACACATCATCACAGTACCGATATTACCTCGACGAGGTACGGACTGATGATCGGAGCCTCAGGAGTTCCTTCGGGCACGAGGCCTCTTACCTCCCACACCCGCCCGATGAAGGGCGCTTGGATCGTATGGAGAGGATATTGGAGCAAGTTCTACTCAATCAGAAACAGGACACACATAGCTCCAGGGGACTCATGGATATATCCCCGTCCCCATCTATGGACAGCATAAGACCAGATGAGGAGGCTATCCTGGTACATGCCCCAGCAGCACCTGAGGTCCCTCAGGAAGATCTGCTGGATGTAGCAGCCAAATTCGGGTTACCCGTATCATCAGGACAACCCCTCAACATCAAACTGGCCGCAACCATAGATTACCTTACCAACCATCAACTGCAGGAGGAGGTCCTTGCGAAGGCCATGGAGAGACACAAGGCTCCAGGGAACTGCAATTCACTCAACGTGCCGATTGTGAACATGCCAATCTGGGGTAATATCAGCCCGGGCATCAGAGTGCAGGAAGTGAAACTGCAGAGGATTTTAAAACTACTTTCGTCTGGGATCACCGCTTTTGCAAAGTCGGTAGATGGGGTGGATCTAAGCACTGAACAGGAGGATGCTCTAGCTCTGCTCTGCAATACGCAGTACGAGATCAACGCTTTCAGGAAGAGCATTATTAAACCTTCCTTGAATCCCAAATTTGCGGGACTATGCAGAGCACCTCCTACCCCCCCACCTAGACAGCTGTTCGGAGAAGACCTCCCAAAGCAGGTCAAAGAGCTGGATGACCATGCGAAAACCATAGGTCTGATGAGACCACATTTTGTGACCAGACCTTCGGCCAAGAAGACACCTTACTTCAGGCCACGAGGTCAGACAGACAGGCCAACAAGGACCTACGTTCCGGCACCTCCTCAATATCAACAGCCTCCTCAGCCCAGGCCTTTTTTAGGGCTAGGCCCTCAGCGGCCAGCATGGAAGATGCGGATTCCGCACCAACCACGAAACCCAGCACCTCCACGTCCCACCAAAAATCCCAGGGACCACCGATAACCATGAAGGTAAGGGGGTCTGGATTCCATGCGCTTGCATGTCTAACCTCACGAGTTGGGGGCAGATTACGGGGATTTAAGGAGGCTTGGGAAACCATCACTTCAGATGAGTTTATCTTGCAAAGTATTCAGGGTTATACAATTGAGTTTATTCATGGCCAATTGCCTCCACCCCAGCATATGCCGAATCGCAAATTTGCACTTTCCAAAAAAGAATTGGCAGAAGGCTATGCTGAAATCTTGAGTTTACAAGAGAAAGGTGTGATAGAGCAAACCACACATGAACCAATTGAATTTGTGTCCAATATATTTACTAAAACTAAAAAAGACGGTGGATGCCGGGTCATTATAGATTTAACTCACTTGAATACCTTTGTAAAATACACCCATTTCAAAATGGACACATTTGAAACAGCCAAATCTTTGATTTCGGAAGGCTGCTTCATGGCATGCATTGATTTAAAAGATGCATACTATTCAGTATCCATTCGGAAACATCATAGGAAGTTCTTGAAGTTTACCTGGATGGATCAGCTTTGGCAATACAAAGCATTGCCCAATGGGCTTACTACAGCCCCCAGACTATTCACCAAACTACTCAAGCCAGTGTTATCTACACTGCGGAGACAAAATCATACGGTCATGGCCTATTTGGATGACATTCTGATAATTGGGCACACTCTGGAATCAGCAGAGTTGGCGGTTTCAGCCACAGTAAAAAATTTTCAAAAAATGGGGTTTATAATCCATCCAGACAAATCAAAGTTCATCCCCGCACAGATCATGGACTACTTGGGGTTCACGATTGACTCCAATCGCATGATCACCACCATCCCAACTAACAAAGTCGGTGATGTGTTTCAAGCATGCAAGAACCTGGTCTGCGCCAGTATACCGTCTATCAGATTAACTGCCAGGGTAATTGGCAAAATTGTAGCAGTGTTTCCAGCTGCTCAATATGGACCTTTACACTATCAGAATTTACAAAGGTCAAAAATAACAGCATTAAAATTAAATGCTGGACATTATGATAGACCTATGCAGTTGCCGGTTAAGGCAAAACTTGAGTTACTATGGTGGATTGGCAATATCCATAACTCATTTAAACCCATCATTGTGCCTCGTCCAATGGTATACTTGCAAACAGATGCAAGCTCCCATGGCTGGGGAGCTACGGACAACAACAACAGTTGTGGAGGTAGATGGGATTCACTTGAAGCTACTTTGTTGTCAGCACAAGGGATAAACTATTTGGAGATGCTAGGAGCATTCCACGGACTAAGAGCCTATTGTTCAAACATGACTAACACTCATGTCTGTCTCCAAATAGACAATACCACTGCGGTGGCTTATCTGAACCATATGGGCGGTACCAGGTCAATTTCATGCAATGAATTGGCAAACACAATTTGGCTCTGGTGTATTCAACGGAATATTTGGATCTCAGCTACCTACTTGCCAGGTGAGTTCAATACAGTGGCGGACACCAGGTCACGGAAGTTCAATGACAACATCGAGTGGATGTTGAAACCCCAAATATTCACCAAAATTATAGCCAAATTTGGTAAACCGGATATTGACCTTTTTGCGTCACGGTTGAACCATCAGGTACCAACATACGTATCATGGGAGCCAGATCCTGGGGCTATGGCGATGGACGCATTCTCGCTAGACTGGGGGAAATGGTTCTTCTATGCCTTTCCTCCATTCTGCCTCATCAGTCGGGTATTGCGGAAAATCCAGCTCGATGCTGCCAAGGGCATCCTCATTATACCCGACTGGCCTACGCAATCATGGTATCCGGTGGTCCTTGGAATGATAAGTCAACCATGGGTCCTCTTAGAGGGTTGCCCACAATTGGTGACGAACCCTGCCACAGGGGAACCACACCCCTGCCATAGTCATTTGAATCTATTGGCTTGCAGGATCTGAACAGGCCACTACTTCAGTATGGTCTATCTTCAAGGACAATGGATACCATGGGAGCATCATGCAGGGAGTCCTCAAGACGGCAGTACTTATCGTACATCAGGAAATGGGAATCCTATTGCAGCCGCATGGACGTTGCATATGACTCCGTCTCCATCACAGATGTGCTGGAATTTCTTGCGGGGCTACACCATGATCAACATCTCAGCTATAGTGCCATCAATAGCGCCAGGAGTGCGCTATCGTCCTACCTCAACATTGAGGTAGGATCCAATAAATTGGTCTCCAAACTTATGCGGGGGATATTTAATTCCAACCCGCCGAGGCCCCGTTACAACGTCACATGGGATATTGGCAAAGTACTGACCCTGCTGAGAACATGGTCACCCATGACGGGACTCGAATTGGACAAACTCACCCTGAAAGTGGTGATGTTGATGGCACTTACCTCAGCACAAAGGGTGCAAACGCTTCACAAGGCCAAGATCGACAGAATGATCTCTACCCCTGAACGGGTCATCTTTTTCATTGATGAATTGCTCAAGCAGCATAGACCTGGGCTTACAGGGCTGCAGCTGGAGTTTCCAGCATACCCCGCTGATGCTAGGCTATGCATAGCCACCCATATCCGCCACTATATCAAAGTGACGAGGAAAATAAGGGGAATGGAGCAATACCTGTTCATCAGTCATTAAAAACCTCACCATAGAGTGACGGTACAGATGATATCCCGATGGCTCAGGATCGTCTTAAACAAGGCAGGTATTGACACTAATGTTTTTAAATCCCATTCCACCAGGGCAGCATCAACATCGGCGGCAAAGGCCATGGAGGTGCCCATGGACCAGATACTTGCCACAGCGGGATGGGCCAGTGAAGCCGCTTTTCAACGGTTTTACAATAAACCCGTCACCGTACCTGGAATGTTCGCAGGAGCCGTGCTGGATGCAGGCCGAGAACATACAGTTCCCCCTCAGTGAGGGGTCCTTTCTTGTTGTTATTAATAAATATTATTATTTTTTCAGAGAAACAGTGACGGAAATTGATTACTGCTGTCCACCTTTTCAGTAGCGTGTGTGATAGCATGGACGTTGTCCAGGGCGTGAAATCACAGAAGCTTTGAAGTCTTCACGAAGTCACTCACGTGACTCCGAAATGAAATAGTAAGATTAAACGAGAACTTACCAGTTTGAAGTTTGATCTTTATTTTATGAGGAGTTGCGATGAGGGATTTCGTGCCCTCCGCTCCCAACCCTCGATCATAAAGTCAACTGGTAACTAGAGTCTCTTTAATCTTACTATAACAAGTCATTTCTTGGCTTGGTTTTTTTTTTCTGTGATTCCACACCGCGGCTTTGAAGTATGTCGCGCATGCGTGCTGGCGGGTTCTTCACGAAATCCCTCATCGCAACTCCTCATAAAATAAAGATCAAACTTCAAACTGGTAAGTTCTCGTTTAATCTTACTATTTTGGATGTCATCAGGTTTCATGACACAGCCGTAGCGTGTGGACAAACATTAAGAGGTTATCGAAGGGATATGTGTAGGGAGGAACTGCAGTTGTTGGTTTACACTGAAGATAGACACAAGTTGCTAGAGTTACTCAGCGGGACAGGCAGGTCTTAAGAAGGGTCTTGATCTGAAATGTCACCTAGTCCTTCTCTCCAGAGATGCTGCCTGTCCTGCTAAGTTACTCCAGCATTTTGTTTCTATCTTCATCAAAGGGATAGATGTTTAAATTCTGTAATGTGACCAGGTTTTGCGGATTGAAGAAAGGAGCATCGTTAAAAATAAGGCTGAGAATGTCGGCTTGGTTAATCTTAGCTGGAGATGGGGAGAGAATGCCCTAGGTTAGTCAAATAAACAAGTCATGATTGTGATAATTTTTTTTACAATGTAAAAGGGAGTTAGGTTGCTGCAGAATTAGGCTCAGTCTTCTCTCCTATGATTGGATAACCTGTCAACGTTTCCAACTTGAGATGAAGAGCATTCAAGTAAGTGACTGGATGATGTCTGTTGCCTTAAACAAGCAGCGAATTGAGGACACAGCCCAGATCATTACACAAACCAACCTCCCTTCTATTGACTGTATTTATACCTCATGCTGCCTTGGCAAGGCCAGCAACATAGTCGAGGACGCTTTGCACCCTTCCTCTTCTCCCCTCGCCCATCGGGCAAAAGGTATAGAAGTGTGAAAACACACTCCTCCAGATTCAGGGACAGTTTCTTCCCAGCTGTTATCAGGCAACAACTGAATCATCCTCCAAACAACAAGAGAGCAGTCCTGAACTACTATCTGCCTCTTTGGTGATCCTCGGACTATATTTGATTGGACTTTACTGATTTTATCTTGAACTAAATGTTATTCCCTTATCATGATCTGTACACTGTGAATGGCTCGATTGTTATCATGTATTGTTTTTCCGCTGACCGAATAGCATGCACCAAAAGCTTTTCACTGTACCTCGGTACACGTGACAATAAACTAAACTGAACTTACACCTAAACCATGTTAAATAATAAGCAACTTTGCTGGACATCTCAGCTCCTAATATCAGTTTTGAATTGTTTCCAATCGTATCAAGAGTCAAGAGTGTTTTATTGTCATATGTCCCGGACGGGACAATGAAATTCTTACTTGCTGCAGCACAACAGAATATGTGAATATGTAAATATTGTACATAACATGGAAAAAAAAAGTTCAATAAATAATAAATATAGTGCAAATAACAATTAATAATATAATCTTTTGCAGTTTTGAGCTCATAGCTTATTTGTTGTGTTTAATAGCCTGATGGCTGTGGGGAAGTAGCTGTTCCTGAACCTGGACTTTACAGTCTTCAGGCTCCTGTACCTTCTTCCTGATGACAGTGGTGAGATAAGTGTGTGGCCAGGATGGTGGAGGTCCTTGATGATTTTGGATGCCTTTTTGAGGCAGCGACTACGATAGATCCCTTCAACGGTGGGGAGGTCAAAGCCAGTGATGGACTGGGCAGTGGTCACAACTTTTTGTAGTCTTTTTCGTTCCTGGGCGTTCAAGTTGCCGAACCAGGCCATGATGCAACCAGTCAGAATGCTCTCTACCGTGCACCTGTAGAAGTTTAGGAGAATCCTCTTTGACGTGCAAAATCTCCGTAATCTTTTCAGGATTACCTAATATCAAATTAATTCAAAATAGTGAAAATGCAAGAATCAGTGCTGGGTATAGATAATATGGAATGTAATTTTTTTCCGATGATGGAGATGACTAAAACCAGAGAGCCTACATTTAAAAGTGAGAAGTGTGATTTTAGAGGGGAGCTGAGGAGAAAAAGATGTTAATCCAAAGGATGGTTACAATCTATAAAACATTGCCTGTGAAATTGGTGGAGGCAGGAAGTCTCACAATATTTAATAGATACAAAATGCTTGAGTAACTCAGTGGGTTAGGCAACATCTCTCGAGAAAAAGAATGGGTGATGTTTTGGGTCAGCACCCTTCTTCATACTGAAGGTATGGGGAGGGGAGGGAGGGTGCGGGTGGTGAAGATCTGGAGGTAAGTAAAGGCTAGGAACAGTCAGGGCCAGCCACAAATGATCTTAGGCAGGGCAGTGTCTGGTAAGGTCCATCATCAGCTATGGAAGGTGCGACCTGTGGAGAATTTTGGAGCTGGCTAATTGCCAAAGCATGGAAGGATACATACCATGTGCTGGTGAATGGTATTAGTATAGATGGGCTTGGCATGAGAACCAGAAATAGTGCCTTATCAGTAAATAAATAATCATAGAGTTTTAGAACATAGAACTTCGAACCATACAGCTCAGGAACAGGACCATTGGCTCGCAATAGCCATACTCAGCATGAAGCCAAGACCAACTTTTATCTGCCCGCACATAATCCATATTGATCCATTCCCCGCATATCCAGGTGCTATCTAAAAGTCTCTTAAATGTCACAATTGTATCTGCCTCCAGCACCACAGCCAGCAACATGCTCTAGGCATCCACTGTGTAAAATAAATGGCCATGCACATCTCCTTCAAACTTTGCCCCTCTCACCTTAAACCTATGTGTCTAGTATTTGATATTTCTATCCTAGGATAAAGGTTTTGGCTGTCTACCCTGTCTATGCCAAAAGTAATGAGACAGATTGGAGAAATAGATCCAGGTGACTCAGCCTCTCATAATTGTATATACATCTCCCTGGTTTCCCCTCAACCATGCTCGAGAAAACAATCCAAGTGTGTCCAACCTTTCCCTTTCGCTAATATTCCCTAATTCAGGCATCATTCTGGTAAAACAAAAAGGACACAATGTGTTTGAGTAACTCAGTATTTGTCATAAACAGTCTGAAGAAGGGTCCCGACCCGAAACGTCACCTATCCATGTAATCCAGAGATGCTGCTTGATCTGCTGAGTTACTCCAGCACGGTGACTTTTTTGTAAACCGGCATCTGCAGTTCTTTGTTTCTTCATCATTCTGACAAATCTCCTCTGTACTCTTTCCATAGTCTCCTGTATTGGGGTGACCAGAATTGCACACAATATTGCAAATGCAGACTAACCTAAGCTGTATAAAGCTGTATCACGACTAAAGTAATGATACACTTGCATTAGAGGCAGTGCAGATAAGGTTTATTAGATTAATTCATAAGGTGAAATTGTTGACAGATGAAAACGAGTTTAGTAAGTTGGGCCTATATCCATTAGATTTGATCTCATTGAAATATGTAAAATTTTGAGTGGGATTGTCAGGGTGAAGGCTGAGAAGATATTTCCCAAAGTGAAGTACTAGAACCAAGGGATGGCACAGTGGTACAATTGCTGCCTTACAGTGCCAGAAACCTGGGTTCGATCCTGACGACAGGTGCTGTCTGCATGGTTTGTACGTTTTCTCTGTGACTGCGTGGAGTTTCTCCGGGTGCTCCAGTTTTCTCCAACACTCCAGACATACAGGTTTGTAGGTTAATTAACATCGGTAAATTGTTCCTAGTGTGTAGAATAGTGCTGGTGCATGAGCGATCACTGGTCAGCATGGATTTGGTGGGCCAAAGGGCCTGTTTCCACGCTGTATCTCTAAAGTCTAAAGTCTAAGGTAAACAAGACGATGTAGCTTTACTTGGAGATGACGAGGAAGTTTGATTCTCAGAAGGTTGTGACTCTTGGGAATCACCTTCCCCGGAATGCTGTGGAAGGGGAATTACTGAACATATTTAAGGTAGTGATGCAACAGAAAGGGAATCGGATGAAAGAAGAGATAACATTGTTACAGGGTTGTAGAGTATCCATGGTCTGACTGGCCCACTCCTGCTCCCTGGTCTTATGTTTTTATGTAATATTGCAAATTGTTGTTATGGTGTTGAAACTTTGGGTAACTTTGAACTTATTCTTTGAATATATTCTTTGAACTTCAGTTTAGTTTAGTTTATTGTCACGTGTACCAAGGTACAATGGGAAGCTTTTTGTTGTGTGCTATCCAGTTAGCGGAAAGACTATGCATGATTACAATCGAGCCATCCATCGTGTTTGACAACAGAAATAGACAATAGGTGCAGGAGTTGGCCATTTAACCCCATGAGGTCTACTCCGCCATTCAATTATGGCTGATCTATCTCTCCCTCCTAACCCTTTCCTGTCACAGGGTAAACCAACAAGTTGCTGCATTTGGGGATAACCAAATGCACCCACCGCTACTGCCCCTGGATCTGGTCCCTATGAGGCTTATTTAGGTAACCGGTGATTTAACCTGGATGCAACAGATCTATGTCTGGCAATCCATGCTGTGTGACAATCTTTTAAAATACTTTTGGATTCAACATCCATTCTGTGTTGTCTTTAAATGTACATGGCCTGGTGTCTGCCACCACATTATCTCTACCTAGTAGGTAGATTGCTGAGACCCAGATGTTCCCAGTTATACAACAGTGCCAGATGGGGTTTAGCCAGATTATCACATGATAATGACTTAATTCCACCCATGTGATTAATATACACAATTGCTGTGGTATTATCAATCTGGAGCTGAACATGTAATCATGCATTTGTTGGAAAGTACGCTTTTTTGGGTCATAGAATGCCCCCAACAATTCCAAATATTTTATCCCATGCATCTGTAGGATTAATGCCTCTTGCATACTCCATCTGCTGCTGTGGCTGGAATTTGTTATCAGTGCCTCCCCGTCCTGAAACACTCACATCAGTTTGTAAAGCAGCTGAAGGTTGTTTGCTCAGAATGTTACTAGAGGAACGTGAGACATTTGTTATCCACCCTTGCAACTTGGTGATAGCTTGGGCTGTCAACTGCATTGGTATATCGAAATGACCTGCATGTTTTTGAGCCTGTTCCTTACCTCGTTGCCTACTCTAATAGTGTAGAGGCCCAAATTGCACTCCAGGGAAGGCTGCTATTAAGTTGCCAATAACTTTAACCACTTGTTGGATGGGGGGTTGCTGTTCTTCTACCAGACTGCTGCAGGCCTATTTCTAAACTTTTGGCCATAGGCAGAGTCACTGATATGTTGGTTGAATCCATAATGAACCCCAATAGTCAATGATTCTTAGATGACACCAATTTGGATTTAGTTGGATGAATGAGGAATCCCAACCTTTTGAACATATGTTTGGTATTTGCAACAGAAATTCAGCTGCCTCCTGAGTGTTTCCTACGATCAGAATATCATCCAAGTATGCCATCACAAGTGATTCTGAGCCTGGAGTAGCCCCCATACTGGTTTCCACAATTTCGTAAACAAACTAGGGTTGAGGTTTACCCATTTTAGCAAAGTTTTAACTGCCACCGCTGTCGCATCCAACTAATTTTCAATATCTGCGGTAATTACAATGAATTGGTACTGAATAATATGCATCTTTCAGATCTATACTTGCCATATAACATTCTTTGGAAACAAGTTGCTTAGCAGACTGAAAGTTTCCATTTAAAAGGGTTTTTACTGGACATAGGAGTTAGTTATCAGGAGTCGGGCTAGGTTTTAGAATGGCTCGACATCCAACATCCTTCTTTTGCTTGGGGAATTCAAAATTAACTCAATTTGAAACCCCTAATACTGTCCAGTGTAAATGCCTCTGATGTTATACAGTATCCTTCATTGTAGAACAATTGCAATCTATCCCCTACTGGTGACTGGTCTCTAGAGGATATGTCCTGGACAAGTCCAGCTGCTCGTACTGCCATGGTTGTTGGATTCTTTTGCCTCAAAGTTTGCTGGGGATGTGCACTGGTGCATGCCAATGGCGTAGTAATGGGAGCTTCACCCGCACCAGCGTTTATGACCCATCTGAAGGGGTATGGTTGACGAGCCAGCATCATGCTTGTCGAATGTGATTTGATAAGGCCGACAGTCTTCGCCTCATCAGCTGAGTTCTTGACTTACTTTGCCAGAACCTCACAAAAGAGCAAGTTTGGTGGCCGTATGTTGGAAGATCTGCACGGTGCTGTGAATTTCAGTTTCAAAGTTGGCTTGATGCCGTTTTTCATCAGGCAGTTGCACAGCAGGCCTAACATGTCTGCTGTGAGTTTGATAGTGGTGCCCCTTCGACTGACTGCCTAAAAGCCGCTATGCCTGATCCGATTAGTTTTAAGGCTTTCTGTAGCCTTGGTTCATGCAATCGACATGGCTGCACCCATTTGCACCCGGATGGACTGGTTCACAGTGGGCACTCTGAGTGATGCACAATTTACAGGTGTCTCTTATCGTTTAGATGTTTCATCCTTTATTAATTCTGGAACTGGTGAGATGTCATGTAATTAATGTTTCTGGCCAGATTTTTTGCTTCACGAGTTCCTGCCGGTACGGCAAATTTACATGCCACGTCTGGCACACCTGGAGCTAAGCTCTTGTGCTTTGTGGTATGCTCCTCTGCTATACCACCAACTTCAGGGTCAGCATCAACTGCCCTGGCTCTCCCTGCTCATGCATATGGGAGGTATCATGCAGCCCTTGACATGGCGCTGCTCCATTTCCTTACCAGTTCCAGCCGGTATGGCGGATTTACTTGCCACATCCAGCACACCGGGAGCGAAGCTCATGTGCTTTGGTGTATGCTACTCCGCTATATCACCAACTTCAGGGTCAGAGTCATTACTGCCCTGGCTCTCCCTGCTCATGCTTAAGGGAGGTATCATGCAGCCCTTGACTTGGCGCTGCTGGTATGGGTCCCCATGCAGACTCATGGGCATATGGTTCTTCCTGCAGGTATAGCTGTTCTCTATACGGACCTCTGCTAGAGGTTGCTGCTGAGAGCTGCTGGGGAACCCCGGGGGTATAAAACCCTGCCTGGAACACCTCATGGTTGTGTATTCTCTAGGAGGTGTTCCATTTGACTCAGACATCCCCAAACCTTTTTGTTAACCATATAATATCCATATAACAATTACAGCACGGAAACAGGCCTTCTCGGCCCTTCCAGTCCGTGCCGACCATTTATTTTCCCCTAGTCCCATCTACCTGCACTCAGACCTTACCCCTCCATTCCCTTCCCGTCCATATACCTATCCACTGTTGGTATGAGGGGAGTCTTCTTGGCCTGACTAATCAGAGTCGACAGGCCTTGATGATTTCCTCTTGGTCTTCCTCCCTGCTGGAGTGGCCACAGTGCTTCCGAGGCACCGGAGCTGCTGTCGCTGGCTGTACTGCCGGGACTCTGGAGCCGGCATCTCTGGAGCCGGTGTAAGCGCTCGTCCGCTGGCCGGTCCCGTGGGCAGTCTTTTTACTGCCCATAAGGTAGCAATGTTACAAAATTATGAGATTTTAAAAATCAAGTCTGCAATTTATCCCTTCAGATAAAACATAAAAAGGTTGAATTTGACACCTAATTCACTTTCATATCTTCAATATTAAAAAAGTTATGGCCATTTTCATACTCGAAAATTAGCTTCTTGTTCCCCATTACTTTTCCATTAACTTAACACAAAAGCTGTGATCGAGGACAGTCAAAAGCCCATAACTTTATTAAAAAATTAAGAGAACTAAAATTAATTTTCAGTTATTATAGATTGAAGTATTCTGAAACAAATATGAAACAATCTTACTTGGATGACCTGAAATTAAAGCATATAATTAGTTAGTTACCCAATTGTAGCTAATTACAAAATTCAATTACTAGATCTAAACATCTATCAATTTCTCAAGAAAAGATGAATATTTTTAAATAGCCTGTGTCCAAATAACATTCACACAAGAATTCACAATATAACATGATTTTTAAATCTCATCATGAATTTAAAGGCCAATGTTTAATTCCCGTAAATTAATGGCCATTTTAATCATCTTGCGAGTGGGATTTTCTGGAACACGATCAATTGGAACGTTGCGGTTGTGGTGAATTTAAACCCCATATCGACAGGGAAAGCACTGCCGGTTCGTATCGGGAATAAATCACCTGCTCGCAACGTGAAATTTTGATTAAAGGTGTCCTAAGAAGCACTTTTTAATGAAAAAATAAATTGTGTACCTTGCCTTGTCCCCTACGCGAGGTCCGTCGCGTTGTCGGCGTTCACGGCTTTAGAAGATGATTTAAAATTTACTACAGCAATTAAATTAGCAAGCCCAGTTTAAAAATCACTTCAGAGAACGGCAGTCAAAGCGATTTTTCTTCATCAACTAAATAGCCTGTTAAAGATTGATTTGAATTGGCTTCCGAAATACTGCATTTTAAACCAGCCCCCCTCTCAAAGGCGCCAAAGTCGCGCACACGGGCAGTGGCAGAACTGCAGCGCAGCTAAAGGTAAGTATTGTAACATACCTACATAAGGCACACCCCGCCTTACTTGTAGTTTTTTCCCATATTGGAATTGTTCCTGCTGGCTCCTGTAACCAGCCTTATGGAACAAAGCAAAATCGCAGTAAAGTTGAAAACTTAACTGCTAGTTTTGCTTACCGCTGGTGGAGCTTCGCTCTCCAGCCTGTTGCTGTGCCATGCGTCTGACGTAATGATGTGCACGTGCACTGGCGGGGCTTCTTCACGGAATCACTCCGAAGTAAAATCTATCTATCTCTGCCTTAAAAATACCCACTGACTTGGCCTCTACAGCCTTCTGCGGCAAATAATTCCACAGATTCAACCTCTGACTAAAGACATTTCTCAACATTTCCTTCCTAAATGAACATCCTTTAATTCTGGGGCTATGACCTCTAGTTCTAGACTCTCCCACAAATGGAACCATCCTCTCCACATCCACTCCATTGAAGCCTTTCACAATTCTGTAAGTTTCAATGAGGTCCCCCCTCATTCTTCTAAACTCCAGCAAGTACGGGCCCAGTGTAAACAATCGCTCATCTTAGGTTAACCTACTCATTCCTGGGATCATTCTTGTAAACCTCCTCTGGACCCTCTCCAGAGCCAGCTCGTCCTTCCTCAGATATGGTGCCCAAAATTGCTCACAATATTCCAAATGCGGCCTTACCAGCGCCTCATAGACCCTCAACATTACATCCCTGTTTTTGTATACAAGCCCTCTTGAAATAAATGCTAGCATTGAGTTTGCTTTCTTTAATACCGATTCGACTTGCAGATTAACATTTTGGAAATCCTGCACCAGCACTCCCAAGTACCTTTGCACCTCTGATTTCTGGATTCTCACCCCATTTAGAAAATAGTCTACGCCTTTATTCCTACTTCCAAAATACACGACTCCACACTTTCCTATACTATATCCCATCTGACACTTCTCTGCCCACTCTCCCAACATGTCCAAGTCGTCCTGCAGAGTCCCTGCTTTCTCTATACTGCCTGCCCCTCCACCTATTTTTGTATCATCACAAACCTTGCCACAAAGCCTTCAATCCCCTATTCCAACTCGTTAATATTCAACGTGAAGAGTAGCAGCCCCAGCACCCACCCTTTGGGAACTCCACTAGTCACTGGCAGCCAACCAGAAAAAATCTCTTTTATTGCCACTCTTTGTCTTCTGCCATCCAGCCAACCTGGATTGAAGATTTTCTCAAACCCAAATGCATCGCACTCATCTTCTTTCGAGATATTTGCAGGTAGATTCCTGCCACAAAATCTCTCTGAATGTACGATTGCTTCTGCAAGCACAGTTCTTCACCAGCTTGTTCAGAATCCACTGACACATAGGAACACTCTCCCAACCCTTTCCACTACAGCAACATCCATTTATTCAGTGGTAACTCTCCCCTGTGGCCTGACCAGTTATTATGGTAAGTTCCGGTAAGAACTTTCTGCAACAATCACACTCAAGGAAAATTGAAAATATTAGAAATATATTTGTGGAAGACAAACAATGTGTATGTTTTAGGTGAAGACCTGAAAGGTGCTATAGTGGCGCAGCGGTAGAGTTACTGCCTTACAGCGCCAGAGCCCCGGGTTCGATCCTGACCACGGGTGCTGTCTGTATGGAGTTTACAATCTCCCCGTGACCGCATGAGTTTTCTCCGGGTGCTCTGGTTTCCTCCCACACTCAAAACCTCTGCATGTTTGTAGGTTAATTGGCTTTGGTGAAATTGTAAATTGTCCCTAGTGTGTGTAGGATAGTGGGTTACACAAAAAGCTGGAGAAACTCAGTGGGTGCAGCAGCATCTAAGGAGCGAAGGAGATAGGCGATGTTTCGGGTCGAGACCCTGTAGGATAGTGTAAGTGCACGGGGTTCGCTGGTCGGCGCGGACTCGGTGGTCGATAGACCCATTTACGTGCGGTATCTCCAAATAAAACTACCAACAATGCCTGTAGAATGAGTTTCAGCATAGCATTACGCGTTGTTCTATGAACGTCTCCCTGTACTGTGGTTAGGCTCAACATGCATAACCAAGGTTACAGTGTATATTCTCTGGGGGAAAACCCAGAGAGCTCTTCCCCTTTTTGCCACTTCTATAAATAGTGCTTGGATGAAGCTGTTTTTAAGGAGAAAAAAGTTTGCAGCAACTTCTAAGCCCTTGGTCTTTTAACAAATTCACAAGGAAGTTTGTAAATCATTTGCGCACACTAATAAATTGCACCCTTTTATAGGAGTCACTCCTGGCCTTCTCAGGCTGTCTCTTTGATTATGAGCAGAAGTGATTAACCAGCACTTTTCTGCTGAAGGTAGTGTGCTACTAACGATTGTTTCCTTTTGCCTTTTTCCAAACATAAATCTCAATTATCGAAGTTTATTACGAGCTTTGGGTGACAAAGAAAGCTCGTAAGGAAATTGCTTTTGGAAAGATTGCACATGAAGCTGAAAGTGTGCATGAGGACACTGGTTGCTGAACACTCGCACAAATGTAACTTACGATTGAAAGAATTGCAAAGAAAATCTGAATAGATATTTGGGTGAAAAAAATCCTCTGCCTTTTTCCAATAACAGTCTAACAAGCAAGGCAGTTGGACCTGCAGCATATCTTGCCAAGATCATGAGAAAAGCAGCACTGACTGTTTCAGATTGATCTGAGATGTAATTGGGGTCTCACCTCTGCCCATTATTGCGAATCAGATTGTGGCAGGGTTAATAAACTCCAGGGCCTCAGGTGCATGCTTCAAGTCCTGAGCCCAGAATGGAGTGAACACATTGGCCCCTTAAAGATTAATTAATAATGCCATCCTCAAGGTACAAACACAGGAACTGCACAGCTTTCAGATAAAGTGAAACACCATGGCAGCACTTCATCAATCATGGTCTCTTTTTATGTCTGACAGGTAGCCTAATGAAAGCGAAAAATCTAGAGGTGAAAGACTTTTACGTTTTTTCACTCCGGATGATGCTTGCAATATTTTTCTATTTAGCTGCGGAGGTAACAGCACTGGCTGGATTTCTGCTCAGAAACTACCCACTGCCAATTAAAAATGATTACAGGAGCAGAGCTCCTGTGATATTGTTCTCTTTAATCCATAATAATGTCAAGCTACCTCAGATCTATTTCTTTTCCCACAAGGTTGGGAATTTAGACAATTTTTGATTTATGCTGACAATTAGCTGAATATAGAAATGCAATTTTTTGCTTTTTTTCCTGAACTTTGTCTTGTTGATTCTGTGCTAACTAAAGGTGTAGACCAACAAAATGATATAGGAAAAGTTAGATGGGAGGTACTTAGACTCTATGCCATACAGCGCGGAAACAGGCCTTTCGGCCCAACTTGTCCACACCGAACCATATGTCCCATCTACACTAGTCCCACCTGCCCGCGTTTGGACCATATCCTATCCTATCCATGTGACTGTCTAAATGTTTCCTAAACATTGCAATAGTGCCTGCCTCAACTTCCTCCTCTGGCAGCTCATTCCATACACCCACCACCCTTTGTGTGAAAAAGTTACCCCTCATGTCCCTATTAAATCTTTCCCCCCTCACATTAAACCTTTGTCCTCTGGTTCTCAATTCCCCTCCTCTGGGCAAAAGACTCTACTTAATGAGATCTACTTATTGAGAATTCCCTTGCTACTTGTACCCCTAGAAGTCATTCAACATTTTAACTATTAATACCTGGGCTGGGTCTTAATTCAGGTGTTGCTAGCAATTTTTAAGTGGCCAATAGGCCATCAGTCTTTACAATAATTTAGTTGTGTCGTTTAATGTCTGTGGTTTGCTCTCATGGTAAAAATAGGAAATGGGGAATGAGTCAGTTACAAACAGGACTTCCAACAGCTGCTGCGAGCCAATTAGAATTATTGTAAAGTTATTTTATGTGATCGCTTCCCATAGATGAACACCATTAGTTTGTATGTGAAAAACATGCAAACCTGTGCCCAAGGTTTGGGTAGGTTTTGGGATTCAGGATCCAAGATGGTAATATTTTAATGTTTTCTCGGATCAAGACAAGAAAAAAATTTAAGTGAATTGCAAGAAAGGATATCTCAGTTTTCGAACCAGCAAGGGACCAGGTTATAGTGGATTTAGTGGACAACTGATTAACTGAGATTTATACCACACTTCCTGTAAATTAGCATTTTGAAAATAGTGACTATGATAAGATTTGAGAGGAAAAAGCAAGAGTTGCAAACCAATGTATTAAAATTACTGAAGGCAAACGATGAAGCAAAGAAATTTGGGGTGGCACGATGGCGCAGCAGAGACAGGAGTTTGATCCTGACTATGGGTGATGCCTGTATGGAGTTTGTATGTTCTCTCCGTGGCCTGCATGGGTTTACCCAGGTTATTCCGGTTTCTTCCCACACCAAAGACGTACAGGTTTGTAGATTAATTGGCTTGGTATAAAAATTGTAAATTGTGTGTATAGGATAGTGGTAATGTGCGGGGATCGCTGGTTGGCGTGGACTTGGTAGGACGAAGAGCTGGTTTCCATGATGTATCTCTAAACTAAACTAAACTAACATAAAATGACTGTAGCAAATAGGCATGAATAGTTAACATAGACATGAGCAAGTAAAGAGTGGGAAATATTCAATATGACACAATACATAGCCAGCTTATGAACATGATAAGATATTGCGTCACATAGCTGGTTAATCAATCAGTCAGCCAATAATGTAAGAGATAATATTAAATGCAAGGGATTAGCTGACACAAATGCAAAGATAACTAGAAATGTTACAGATATGAAAGGCAATAAAGAGCAGCAAAATGATACAAAGGAAGTTATGAAGTGCAAGAACACAAAGACAAGCATTTTTTTATAAATTTAAACAAAAACAAGAACTGTAAAGCGGAATGTATTTACATTAAAGTTGAATGAAGACCCTGTTATAATGGAATGGAATGGAATGTAGCAGTATTGTTAAATGGGTAGACTGTTGTTTAAAATCCATTGCTCTGATTAGATAACCACTCCACTATCATTTGTATCACATGATAACCAAGGCCATGGAACCATATTCATTACAGCACGAAATAAAATATTTTAGCCCTTTGGGTGCATGTTGACTCTGCAGTGCAACCAGGCAGTTACAACCACTGTTCGGTCCCCCATCTCCTTTCATTTATTTTTCTCCAGTACCAATCCAATTTATTTTTGAAATCATCAGTTATATCCATCTCCACCACTTTCAGCGGCAGTAAATTTCGGATCAATACCAGTCAATATAACAAATAAAATTCTAAATCACACCCCTCTCACCTATATAATTTGCTTTAAATCTTAAGCTTATGTCCATTGTCCCTGTACAATCAGCTAATGCAAACGTGCAAACATACAAATTATGAGCAGGAATAAGGTGCTTGGTTCCCTAAAGTTGACTCCAACATTTAACGAGATTATACCTCATCTGATCGTAACCTCAGCTCCTCAATCTCATTCAATAATGTTACTTTTTTTTGTTTAGTTTAGTTTAGAGATACAGTGTGGAAACAGGCCCTTTGGCCCACTGAGTCTGCGTCGACCAGTGATCCCAGCACACTAACATTATCCTACACACACTAGGGATAATTTACACAAACACCAAGCCAATTAACCTGCAAACCTGTATGTCTTTGGAGTGTGGGAGGAAACCGAAGATCTCGGAGAAAACCCATGTGGTCACAGGGAGAATGTACAAACTCCGTAGAGACAGCACCCGTAGTCGGGATCGAAACCGGGTCTCCGGCGCTGCAAGCGCTGTAAGGCAGCAACTCTACCGTTGAGCTACCGTGCCACCCCTCAGCTAATCTTTAATTCTATTGCTTATAAAGTATCTATCTACACCCAACTTAAAATATTAAAAGACTGCTTCAATCACAGCGTGCTAACAGCATGATTTCCAAAAAAATATTTATTTTCACCTCTAGGTGAAAATGAGCAAACCCATATTTTTAAATTGTGACTCTTACCTCTACATTCTCCAATAAATAGAAAAATCTCTGTTAACACCCCTCTTACTGATCTTTACCATGCAGTAAATGTTATACTGTTTATCTTGTATCCATACACTGTGGACGGCTTGATTATAATCATGTATATTCTTTTCGCTGATTACAATAACCCGCAACAAAAAGGTTTTTTACTGTACTTTGGTGCACATGACAATAATAAACTAAACTAATCTAACTGTTGCTTCATTTATATATCAGAAATTATTTTTTAGTTTATGGGTTTTTTACTGGCTTCTGATCTGCCATCTAGTTTCTGTGCATTTATTGAATGCTTCTGGCATTTTCAGTTCTATGACGTGCATCGGGAGCTGTTAATATTAGCAGCAAATAGATATGTCACATTTCCCAAAATGCTAGAGTAACTCAGTAGGACAGCCAACATCTCTGGAGAGAAGGAATGGGTGATGTTTCAGGTCGAGACACTTCGTCAGACTGAGAGTCAGGGGAGTTTGGAGATATGGAAGGGTGAGGTGTGAAAACAACATCAAAGCAGATGATGTTAATAAAATGTAGAATCATTGTTAGCTGAGTGGAAGGTGACAAGGAGGCAAACAATGAGTAAGATTATTCAGAAGGATAGTGAAAATTGCCGGAGAAATAGTGTGTGGGGGGGTGGGGGGTGGCGGAGAGAGAGGGAAAACAAGGGTTACTTGAAGTTAGATGAATCAATATTCATACCACTGGGTTGTAAGCTGCCCAAACAAAATATGAGGTGCTTTTCCTCCAATTTGAGTTGGGCACTCTGACAGTGGAGGAGGCACAGGAAAGAAAGGTCAGTATGAGAATGGGAGGGGGAGTTAAAGTGTTTAGCAGCTGGGAGATCACGTAGGTCTAGGCGGACTGTCACATTTCCCAGCCAGGATGGAATTGACTGGGTAATTTGTCTGTCAATCATTCCAGGAGATCACACACACAGTCACAGAATCTCTGCTCTCCGTGATTGAAATGATGCAAACAATTTGTATTGTATAAGTATCCTCCACTCTGCATTTTGCTGAAGAAATCACAGTGCTTCAACCATGAATTCAATTTTGACACTTTTCTGGGAGGTTGTTTTTAAACAGATTCTGTAAAAATGGACGATAGACACAAAAAGCTGGAGTAACTCGGCGGGACAGGCAGCATCTCTGGAGAGAAGGAATGGGTGATGTTTCGGGTCTGCCGTTCCTTCCTACGCATTCTGTAAATGGACTTTGTTGTCTTTGATGTTTGCTGTAGGCTGCACTGTTGTCAGCATTTGACCCACAATGCTCCAACTCATTGGCTGATGGCATCATATTGATAGACACTCCGGCTAACAGCATTGAAACAAAATGTGAAAGTTATTTAACTATTTCACAGCGCAGTTCTTTGCTAAAATGTCCCAACAAATTCATGATGCCACTGTTAATGGAAAAGAAATGTTTGTTAGGAAAGTGCAAAATTGCAAGTGAAAGTTAGTGTCATAGAAACATAGAAACATAGAAATTAGGTGCAGGAGTAGGCCATTCGGCCCTTCGAGCCTGCACCGCCATTCAATATGATCATGGCTGATCATCCAACTCAGTATCCCGTACCTGCCTTTTCTCCATACCCTCTGATCCCCTTAGCCACAAGGGCCACATCTAACTCCCTCTTAAATATAGCCAATGAACTGGCCTCAACTACCCTCTGTGGCAGAGAGTTCCAGAGACCCACCACTCTCTGTGTGAAAAAAGTCCTTCTCATCTCGGTCCGAAAGGATTTCCCCCTTATCCTTAAGCTGTGACCCCTTGTCCTGGACCTCCCCAACATCGGGAACAATCTTCCTGCATCTATGGCCATGGCAATGGAAATGTTTTACATGGATGAGGAACTGGTATTGTAACTTTAATGGTGTATTTAATTTCATTATGAAGGAATATCATTATTGTAGCCAGTATAAGCTTCATGAAACTTCAACATTTTTTTTAAATGGCAATTTAAAAAAAAGATAAATTGACTGCCATTTCCTTTTATGCTTGAGGCCTGATTTTGAACTGTATAACTGACCATGCGCTGCTTTATCCCCCAACTGATAACTATTGAAAGCAATTGAGCAATACTGGGACAATGTGCAAAATGGATACTTGAAAGTGCTGTTGCATATCGTGTGCTTTCATGACAATATATTCAAGGGCAGCTATGGTCAGCAGGTTATATAGACAGGGAGGCGGGGGGGGGGTTGCAGGTCAGCAATGAAATGCTAAGCAGAGCTCCTACTCTTAATTCCAATGCTATTGGAACAAAAATATATCCTGGACACCAAGGTGAATGGAAGACTGGGTTAGTTAAATCTTGCCAGATATAGAAAATATCTTGGCTGATGGTCTGGAAGGTGGCAAATGTCTCTGGAAATATATACTAGCAAGAGTGTAGAAACAAGGAACTGCAGATATTGGTTTACCAAAAAAAAAAGCACAAATGCTAGAGTACGACAGGGGGTCAGGCAGTATTTCTGAAGAACATCAATAAGTGACGTTTTGGTTTGAGACTCTTCTTCAGACTGATTCACCTTTTGTGTGCTCCAGATAAGCTGCTTAGCCCACTGAGTTACTCCAGCACTTTGTGTCCTTCTGAGCAATAGCCAACAAGAGCCTTGTTCAGAATGATTGAAATATGTTCTGCCACAGCTTTTTACCTCTTTACTTTTCTAAGCAGATTGCAGTTTCTTCAGGAACAGTGTGGGAAATTGAATTAGTGTTCCAGAGTAATTGCTCCTGGTGCTGTATGAAATGGTGGCAGACATCACTGGAGCAGTCTGTTAAGGGCCTGTCCCACTTAAGCTATTTTTAGGTGACTGTCATAGTCGTAGCGGGTCGCCGAAGTCAGCACCGACGACAACCTACGTTAACTGCCAACAACCTACGTTAACCTGGTGACAACCTACGTTAATCTGGCGACAACTACGACAGCACTTACATCTGGAGAAGTCAAGCTACGCTCACTGGCGTCAAACCCCCAGACGCCGACGGTCTCCGAAAATCTTTCAACATGTTGAAAATCCAGCAGCGACCAAAAAGACGCTACAACTCTTTGGCGACTGAGGAGACTACTCACGACCATACAGGCCACACCCCGGCGACCATGTGGCCACAGCCTAGTCACCTGTAGTCGCCTAAAATATAACCTAAGTGGGACAGGCCCTTTAGAGTGGGCATTTTGGGAATGTCTGTGTTGATGTACAAGCACTTTGTTTAAGGGTAAGTGCTGAAGTTTCAGCTCACGGCAGTTTGGAGAGGAAGCTGTCTGGAGGGTGAAGGCAAGATTAGGTACATTTTTGATTTTTGAGTTTATAGATATAACCCTTTCAGAAATTAGCCCTTCGGCCCACCGAGTCCATGCTGACCAGCAATCACCCCATACTCAAACACTATCCTACACACTAGGGGACAATTCTTACAATTTTACCGAAGCTAATTAACCGACCAACTTGCTCATCTTTGGAGTGCAAGGATATTGGGAGGAAAACAGAGCACCCGGAGAAAACCCACGCAGTCACAAGGGCAATGTGCAAACTCTGTACGGACAGCACCCATAATCAGGATCGAACCCGGGTCTCTGGCGCTCTAAGGCAGCAACTATACCACTGCACCAGTTTGTTTATTTTATAACTTTTCCTTGGTCTGAGGACTAGATATGTGGGAACTGCATCCATCAGCAACTCCTGAATGACCACTGTGACTGAGCAACCTCAGGATTATCCAGGATAATGAGAACATCATTGATAGTAGTTCTTGTGACATGGTCACACCAAAGATACAGGCAGAAAGTGGATGGATTCCCACCAGGAATGGGAGGAGACAGAGAATGGGAGGAGATAGAGAGCATTCCCCTCAAAAACAAATAGACCCTTTTGAATACTGTGTGGGAAAAGGCCATTCAAGGGAAAGCAGCAGACAGGTCTGTTCTATCTATGCCTCACTAAGCCTGACTAATGTTAGGCATAGATAGGATAGACAGTCAGATTATTTTTCTCAGATATGTGGGGCATTTTTTTTACATAGAGAGTGCTGGTGGCCTGGAGCATAGTGGTGGAGTCATTGATGGCAAGAAAAATTGAAACTCTGGCTCGGAGGCGTCGGTGAAATATAATCAGCGGAAGGATGTCAGGAAGGCAAAAAGGTGGCATATAAGATTCAAGAGAATTCAAAGTGATTTTATTGAGTTTATTAAGTTTAATTTAGTTTAGAGTTACAGCGCAGAAACAGGTCCTTGGGTCCACCGAGTCTGCGCCAACCAGCGATCCCCACACATCAACACTACCCTACACACACTAGGGTCAATTTTACATTCATACCAAGCCAATTAACCTGCAAACCTGTATGTCTTTGTAGTGTGGGAGGAAACAGAAGAACTTGGAGAAAACCCACGCAGGTCATGGGGAGAACGTACAAACTTCGTAGAGACAAGCACCTGTAGTCAGGATCGAACCCAGGTCTCTGGTGCTGTAAGGCAGCAGCTCTACTGCTACGCCACTGTGTCACCCCCAAAGTTTGCCCTACCATTTCCCAGCCCCAGGCCAATGGCTCAAGGCCCCTCAGCCCTCTGCTGCCGGCCCCACCACCGTTCATCTTTCCTTTCCCGACTGGTAACTCCAGCAGCAATTATTAAGGGGAAAAATAGTGTACATAGAGAGACAATAGAGACTCTCAGAAACCAAAATGTTTCTCTACATTTGGAGCTGCAGGAAAGGGGCAAAGTCCTCAATTAATATTTCTTCTCTGGTTTCACCATGGTGAATGACAATCTGGTGGAAATAAGAGAAGTAGCTCAGAAATTGAACGGAGTGATGGGAAGGTAGAGGTTAGGATCAGTAACACTCAAAGGAAAGCTAGGAGAGGTGAATGAATATGGGTGTTGAAATTTCAGATGTGAAAGAGAGGGAAGGGGAAGGAATGGACGGTTTGGGCTACTGATCAGGGAAACTCACGGTGACACTCAGAGAGGAGATACTGCAGGACTTGTCCACTGAGGCAGTATGGATGGTGCTTAGAAATAAGAAAGATGCAAGCACTCTAATGGCATTGTACTATAGGCCACCCCTTAGAGCAAGCGGGAGCTGGAGGAACAGAAATGTAGACAGATTACTGAAATATGCCAAAGCAACTGTTGCCTTAGTGGGTTTCTTTGACTTCCCCAATATTGACTGGGACTTGCTCAGTGCCAAAGGCTTAGAAGGGATAGAATGTGTTAGATGTATCCAAGAAGACTGACCCTTTCAGCCCCCTCCCATTCCATATCCGACCTCTCGGTCCTGGGCCTCCTCCACGGCCAGAGTGAGCAACACCACAAGTTGGAGGAACAGCACCTCATATTCCGCTTGGGAAGTCTGCATCCTCTGGGCTTAAACATTGAATTTTCTCAATTCTGTTAACCCAGGCTGCCTCCACCCTTTCCCATCTCTCCCTCAGCCATCGGGCCCTGGCATTCCTTCTCTCTCTATCTCCCCCCCACCCAAGTTGCACTAGCTTCCCATTTTCACACTACAAACAGCTTACAATGGCCTGTTTCCTTTATCATCAATACTTTTTTGCATATCTTTCATTCATTGTTCTTTATCTCTCCTCATCACCGTCTATATCTCTCGTTTCCCTGATCCCTGACCAGTCTGAAGAAGGGTCTCGACCTGAAAGGTCGCCTATCTCCTTCGCTCCTTAGATGCTGCTGCATCCGCTGAGTTTCTCCAGCTTTTTGTGTAACCCATGGAGAATATTAATATGTCTGGGCACTTTGAGATTAGGAAGGTGGCGTTGGGGCTTTTAAAGAGCATTAATATTAATAAATCCCTAGGGTTTAATGGTATCTATCTCAGCTATTGAGAAAGACAAAAGAGGAGCCTTGATAAATATCGTTGAATCTTCTCTAGCAACAGGTGAGGTCCCAGAGGACTGGAGAGTCGCTGATGTTGTTCCTTCATTTAAACATTGAAGTAGAGAGAATCCAGGGTATTATATAGGCCGGAGAGCCTCAGGTCTGTGGTAGGGAAGCTATGGGAGAGAATTCTTCGGATTAGGATTTGGTCCCATTTGGAAGAGAATGAGTTCATTAGGGAGGGTCAGCATGGCGTTGTATGTGCAGGTCGTGGCTTAGTAACTTGATCAAGTGTTTTGAGGAGGTGACAAAGGGATTGAAGAGGGTGGTGATGTTGTCCACATGGAGTTTAGTAAAGCATTTGATAGCATTTCTTACTCTTGATTAATAATGACATTCACTGGATGTTTTCAAGGGAGAGTTAGATTTAGCTCTTAGGGCTAAGGGAAAAATCCAGGACAGGATACTGATTTTGGATGATCAGCCATAATATTGAATGGCAGTGCTGGCTTGAACTGCCGAATGGCCTACTCCTGCACCTGTTTTCTATGTTTTTATGTATGGATTGAGAATGGGCTTACTGATAGAAGACAGATGTGACATAAAAGGACATTATTCAGTTTGTAAGTCTGTGACAGTGGAGTTCCGCAGGGATCTGTGGTGGAACCTCCGATATATATGAATAACTTGGATGTAAATGTCGACAGATGGTTAAGAAGTTTGCAGAGGAATCTAAGATTGTGAGGAAAGCTGTCAAAGTATACCTCGGGATGTAGATCAGCTGCAGAAATGGATGGAGAAATGGCAGATGGAATTTAATCCGAGCAAATGTGAGGCGTTGCACTTTGATAGGTCGAATGTAAGAGAAAAATATAGAATTAATGGCAAAACCATTACCCACATTGCAATACAAGGAAGGAAGAAGAGGGTAATGGTGGAAGGTTGCTTCTCAGACTGGAGGCCTGTGACTAGTGGTGTGCCTCAGTGTTCGGTGTTGGGCCCGCTACTGTTTGTCATCTACATCAATGATTTAGATGAGAACATACAGGGCAACATTAGCAAGTTTGCTGATGATACAAAAGTTAGTGGTTTTGCAGATAGTGAAGATGGTTGTGAACGATTGCAGCAGGATCTGAATCAATTGGCCAGGTGGGCAGAAGAATGGTTGATGGAATTTAATACAGAGAAGTGGGAAGTGTTTTTCATACTCAATTTATTTTATTCTAGAGATTAATAAAAATTAGCCACTTGGCTGGTCACCGTGGAGATCTCACTTTAGTAAGTAACCCTTTTTATCTTGGAGAGGTGATTGAAAGAAACCGGAAAAAGGAAAATAATAGATTTGCTGTTGATATTGATTAAGCCATGTAGTGTGATGGATTATAGACTTAATCAACATCAACAAGAAATCCATTGACAGTTAAATATTTTATTCAATCATTTTTCTGTTTAAAATAATATTGTCATCGCTATTCTGTGGCACGTTTGACCACTTGATGGCCATTGTTTGAAAAACATACAAGATTACATTTATAAAGAAATATCCTCTTTTAGAACAAATCAGTGTGCTGCAGCAGACTTCCTAAAAGCTTTCATTCATTTCTGAATCAGTTACCAGTGTTGTGTGTTTCCAGAAGTGCACAGTTGTAACATTAGCCTCACATTATGTAGTTTATTCAGACATTATGCTTCTCTTGGGAGCTATTAAATGCTGGCATAACTTATTTAAACAATCATGAAATTTCAACTTCCATCAATTTCATCATATGGTATATTTATATGCACGTTTATTCAATTAGGCGGCATTAATTTGTGAGATGGATGTTATATATTAAACCCTGGCGTGTTAAATGTGTTTCATAAATTAAATGATTAATTAAAATATATTGGATTCAGTAGTTGAAATGACTGAATAAATTGATTCTTTCCATTACACAATATTAAATGCTTGAAAATAAAACAGAGAATAAGGAAAAAAATCTCATTAGTATGTCATGTTTTTAAAGGTGGGGGAATAGTTTGACCAGGGTCAGGAGAAACTTGGAACAGGAGTAGGCCATTCAGCCTCTTGGTCTATCCTGTCATTGCTGTACGAATTAGAGGCTATTGCTGCAAGGAGGATGGGTAGACTTGGATTGTTTTCTCTGGAAGCTGGAGGTTGAGGAGAGACCTAATAAAGAACATAAAGTTATGAGAAGCATAGATAGGGTAAACAGTCAGAACCTTTCTTCCAGGGTGGAAATGTTAAAGAATGCAGCAGTGGCACATCGGTGGAGTTGCTGCCTTACTGTGTCAGAGATCTGGGTGGGAGCAGCCACAGTGCCACAGCGGTAGAGTTGCTGCCTCACAGCGCTTGCAGTGCCAGAGACACGGGTTCTATCCTGACTACAGGTGCTGCCTGTACGGAATTTGTGCATTCTCCCCGTGACCGTGTGGGTTTTTCTCCGAGATCTTCGGTTTCCTCCCACACTCCAAAGACGTACAGGTATGCAGGTTAATTGGCTTGCTATATGTGTAAATTGTCCCTAGTGTGGGTAGGATAGTGTTAATATGCAGGGGTCACTGGTTAGTGCGGACTCAGTGGGCCGAAGGGCCTGTTTCCGCACTGTATCTGTAAACTAAACTAACATTTTGGGTTTGATCCTGATCCTGTCAGTGTGGAGTTTGTACGTTCTCCCTGTGACTGCCTGGGTTTCTCCGGGTGCTTCAGTTTCCTCCCACGTTCCAAAGACATGCAGGTTTGTAGGTTAATTAGTAGGTACGTTGCAAAACTTACCTTTAGCGGCGCTGCAGTTCTGCCGCTCCCCGTGTGCGCGACTTTGGCGCATTTCAGAGGGGGGCGGGCTTAAAGTGCCGTTTTTCGACAGACTGGGATAATCGATGAATGTCGGGCGATTTTGTTGCGGAAGAAAAATCGTTCCGACATTTCATCAATGAAGGTATTTTTAAATTACTCTAGATTATTTATTAACTAGAGTAATTTAAAAATCACCCTCAAAAGCCGTGACCGCAGACAACCGGAAAGATTTTGCGTAGGGGAGAAAAAAAGGTAAATAGTTTATTTTTATATTAAAAGTTGTTTTTTCGGGAGGCTTTAATAATATTTTTATGTTGCGAAATGGGGTCCCAAAAAATCTATGAACAAACAGTATTTTTCCTCCCGACTTCACCACTAACCGCAACGTTCTAATCCACCGCATTCCATTAAAACCCACTCGCTAGTTGATTTAAATGGCCATTAATTTACAGGAATCAAACACTAAATTCCTTCCATTTGGCCCAGAAATTCATGAAAATGAGATTTAAAAATTATGTTTTAGTGTGGATTATTGTGTGAATGTTATTTGGACACTTAGGCAATTTAAAAAAAGTTTATCTTTTCTTAAGAAATGGATAGATGTTTAGATCTACTCATTGAATTTTGTAATTAGCTACAATTAGATAACTAACTAATTATATGCTTTAATTTCAGGTCATCCAAGTAAGAATGTTTAATATTTGTTTCAGATTGCTTCAATCTATAATAACTGAAAATTTCATTGAGTTCTCTTAATTTTTAAGAAAGTTATGGGCTTTTAACTTTTCCAGATCACAGCTTTTGAGTTGTCAATTGAAAGGCAATGGGGAGCAAGATGCTAATTTCTGAGTGTGAAAATGGCCATAACTTTATTAATACTGAAGATATGAAAGTAAATTAGGTGTCAAATTAAACTTCTTTTTATGCTTTATCTGATGGGACAAATTGAAGACTTGATTTTTTAAATCTCAAAATTTTGTAACATTGCTATAATTAGGTTCTGGAAATTGTCCCTCAGGTGTAGGATAGAACTAGTGTATAGGTGGTCATTGGTCAGCGTGGACTCGTTGGGCAGAACTGCCTGTTTCCATGCTGTTTCTCTCAACACAAGCCCATAGCTTTAAAGGACATATGTGAGACTGGTTTTATACAGAGACTAGTGGGTGCCTGGAACGTGCTGCCAGGGGCGGCGGTGGAGGCAAACATGAAAGTACCGTTTAAAAGGCTTTTAGATAGGCACATGCATGTGCAGGAAATGGAGGGATATGGATTATAGGCAGGCAGATGAGCTTAGTTTAGCTTCGCATCATCTTTGGCCTGGACATGGACAAGGACATGGAAGTTCCAAGATGGGGTCAAACCCAGGCGACTATTTGCGTGCTAGCCACAGAAGCAGATCTAAAATCACATATTACAATCGCTCCACACTTTTAAATATCTATACACTGTAAATGGCTCAATTGTAAACAAGTATTGTCTTTACACCGAATGGTTAGCACGCAACAATAGCTTTTCACTGTACGCGTGACCATAAACTAAACTAAACTAAACTAAAGACATCGTGGACCGAAGGGCTAGTTCCTGTGCTCTACTTTTTTTTGTTCTAAACAAGTCATAATTGATCTGTACTTCATCTCCATGAATCTACAATTTTTCAATATATTTCAATACACTTACAACATCCATATGCATTAATCTATCCACAATGACAATGGCCTTCTCAAAGTAATTATGTTAACCTGCTGTAATTTGCTGATTACAAATTCATGCTAATTCTCTTTGATTAACGTATATCTGTTCACTCGGTTGTCCTCTTGTTGATGGTAGGTCCCAGCATTTCTTCATGCTGTCCTGCAGCAAGCATAATTGTAGAGCATCAGAACAATCACCTAGAGGAACAATGAATCCGGACTTCCCACATTTCTATCACATTAAACCTGCAAAGTCCTTGTTCCTTGTCACTAAACACAACATCAATATGTTACCCCTAACCCCACAAGCCTTGTTGACCAACCTCCAGTTGATGACCCAAGCTGAGACTCGAAATCTACCCCTTTCGTAAATTCATAAGTTAATAAGTCATTGGAGCAGAATTATGCCATTCGGCCCATCATGACTTCTTTCCAAATACATGACAGTGCCATTTTTTTTCATAAATGCATGCTGAATACTGTAATTCTTTTCCTTATTCTGTCATTACATCCATGATCATAATTACATTGTTCAGATTAAGATTATTGCTCTATACACCAGGATAGACCCTAACTGTCTGTCAGAATGTAGTTATCGATGTATTTTTTTGTTGAAACCTGAGATGGCTGAGGTATACTCATTCAGATGGATCAAGTATGAAAGGGATAGACAGAGTTGACGTGGATAAGCTTTTCCCATTGAGGGTAGGAAAGATTCAAACAAGAGGGCATGACATGAGAATTAAGGAACAGAAGTTTAGGGGTAACATGAGGGGGAACTTCTTTACTCAGAGAGTGGTGGCTGTGTGGAATGATCTTCCTGCAGAAGTGGTGGAGGCAGGATCGATTTTAACATTTAAAAGTAAAGTAGATAGATATATGGACGGGAAGGGAATGGAGGGGTATGGTCTGAGTGCAGGTAGATGGGACTAGCGGAAAATAAATGGTCGGCACGGACTGGAAGGGCCGAGAAGGCCTGTTTCCGTGCTGTAATTGCTATATGGCTATATAAGTAGTATCGAATATGGTCCTGTCCGCAGGTTCAATGCAATCAATGACCCTAAAGGGTCTGTCCCACCAGCATGCAACTATATGCGATGAACGCGATCAAACCGGCAGCGGGGGCCGCGCGGAGGTCGGGTGATCCCCTGTACAGGGCCGTTCCCACCAGCATGCGCCTGCATGCGGCAAGCGCAACTAAACCGGCAGCAGGGGCCGCGCGGAGGTTGGGTGAGTGGCGCAACGCGGCGCAAAGCGAGGCGAACTTGAAGCAAGTCCAAGGTAAGTTCGCCAGGACTTAGAGGGGCACACAGAGAGGGGCACCGAGACACACACACATACAGGGCCACGGAGCCACACACATAGAGGGTCACGGAGGCACTTACAAATAGGTTCACGGAGGCACGATGTCCGGGCGGTGTGTAAATGTCGCGGCGACTGCGAGCCGACAAACCGTTGCCGCACGGTATTTTTGGACATAGTCAGTTTTTCGGAGCCCCGCGCGGTGTCGGGACGAACTTGGGACGAACTCCACACAATTCCGCACGGCTCCGGCGATCGAAGTGGGACCGGCCCCGCAACGCCGGACGGCTCAAGCGACCACGTTAGGTCGCGCTAATCGCATAGAGTTGCATGCTGGTGGGACAGGCCCTTTACTGAAGGAAAATGTAAAAACGCAAGAAGGAACCAATTTCTGACCATTTTTTTTTGCACTTAGAAGCAATTACATTTATTTTAAATCTGCAAACTTCAACTCAGTAGCTTGATATGTTAATGTTTTTTTTTTGCCTTTATTGTTACTGCCTGTTGAACATATCCAACAATGTCTGGTGTGGCAGCTGTAGAGTTGCAGCCTTACAGCGTCAAAAATCTGGATCCGATCCAGAATATATTCCTATCAGCGACAATAATGAAAATTGGTCAGGTCCCATCCCTATTATATTTTCAGACAAGAGTCCTGTTGACAAATATTTAGGTTTATTATTGTCATGTGTACTGAGGTACAGAGAAAAGCTTTGTTTTGCATGCTATCTAAATGGATCAGATGTATGGTACATAAATACAATTAAGTCTGGGCGGCACGGTGGTGCAGCGGTAGATTTGCTGCCGTACAGCGCCAGAGACCCGGTTTAGATACTGACTATGGGTACCATCTGTGTGGAGTTTGTATGTTCTCTCCATGGACGCATGGGCTTTCTCCGGGTTTTCCTGTGTTCTCCCACACTCCAAAGATGTACAGGCTTGTAGCTTAATCGGCTTTATGTTGTAAACAAAATGTCTCAAGTATGTGCAGGTTGTGCACGTGTACTAGGTGATCGCTGGTTAACATGGAGCAAACAGCCTGTTTCCGCGCTGTATCACTAAAGTCTAAAGAAAAGTAAATTTGCAATGCTTTCTTTTCCATTGTATAGACTGCCATAATCTCTTTGTTGATGTGTTATTTAGAGACTGTCATTTAATTATGGAGCCAGGGTTTGCTGAAAGTAAAGTGACATGATTGAGAAATGTAAATTCATAAAGACTCCAGGAAATATTTCCCCATATCAGAGGTAGATGATTTCAAGCGTCTGTCCCTTCTGCCAGCTGGGAGCAGGGAGAAGAAAGAATGACCAGGGTATGGCAAGTCTTTGGCTGCTTTTCAGGGGCTGCTTTTCCTTGGCAGCATGAAGTGTAAATGGGGTGAATGGTGGAGTGTCTGGTCTATGACTTGGGCAGGGCTGCATTTAAAACTCTGCAATTTCTTACAGTCTTGGGCAGACCTCTTCCCAAACCAGACTGTGATACAACCCGACAGTATGGGTTCTATGGTTCAAATGTGTTTGAAAGATTGGTTGATCAATGCATTGCAATCCTAAATATCATCCAATGATAGACACAAAATGCTGGAGTAACTCAGCTGGACAGGCAGCTTCTCTGGAGAGAAGGAACGGATGATGTTTTGGATCACGACCATTCTTCAGACTGAGAGTCAGGGGAAAGGGGAACTAGAGATATAGAAGGGTAAGGTGTGAAAATGACAGATCAAAGCAGACGACGATCAAGGAAATGTAGAATAGTCCATTGTTGGCTAAAGGGAAGGTGACAATGATGCATACAAATAGTAATATTAATCAAGAGGACAGTGAAACTAGCCGGAGAACTAGGGTGGGGGAGGGACACCACTGTGAAATATCATCTAATTATGTTGCTGATTTAAAAGAGATTAAAGTTATTACCTAAGTTGCATTAGACTCCTTTTCTAGTCAGCCTCTGTCTTTGCATTTTGCATTGCAATGCTAATGGGCCTGTCCCACTTAGGCGATTTTACAGGCGACTGCCGGCAACTGCCAACACACACACAAACATCGCTTCGTTCACCAACCCGTTCTGCAGGTGAGGGACAGGGCAAGCAGGGGGAGGGCTGTCTGAGTGAAGTTCACAGGGTGCAAAGCCAAGGTGATACCGCGATGAACAGGAAAGTTGGTGCTGTCATTAAGATGGCTAAAGCAGTGTATGGTAAGTCCTTTAAAAGATGGGGGGAGAGGGAGTGGAGAGGGGGGAGAAGGGGGGGTGAAGAGGAATACGGGGTGAGAAGAAGGAGTGGAGACAACTTTCTGGAGAAGCCAGAGACACATGGCTGTGAAGTTCAGCAGACATTTAACATTACCGGTCGGTTATCCTTAGTTCTGAAAGCTACTGTTTACCTTTTTTGCTCCCAATGAGCCAATGAAATTCACTGGTCAACACCGGCTACAACCTACGAGAACCTTTGACTTCCTGGCAACCCACTAGGACCACCTATGGCTCGAGAATTCGTGCTGCTCTCCATGGCGCTTCATTCTAGTCATCACTAACTTTTCAACATGTTGAAAAATTTGCGGTGACCATAATGAGGCCGCGACTATTCCCAGAATGCGAGATCTCCTCACGACCATGAAGGCGATACCCGGGCAACCACCCACGAACATGTGGCGACCATGTGGCGATTGCAGAGTCTCCTGCAGTCGCCTAAAAATTTGCCTAAGTCGGATAGGCCCATAAGTAATCCATTTAGACATGGTTTATCCTTGATATCATTCAACACTTCAAATAACAGGAAACAGGAGGGCGATTAGGGTTGCTGGGGTCCAAGCTCTTGTGAAACAGCTGATCCTCTCCTGCATTATACGTGGTTGTATGCACATTGCTCTAATTTAGAAAATCATAGTCATTTCCTCCTTTTAAAAATGTTGTCTGATGCTCGTAAATCTTTTGTACCTTTGTAACAATTTAAAGAACGTATTTCCTGCTGTAGGATGTAGATTGTGTCTAATTTTCTCACAGGCTTTAATCTATTAATGAACAAGTGGCTGAGCTGTGGTGCTGGGGCTGGTGGTAACCAACTTGACTGGTTCTACCGGTTCAATTGGCGTCAAAGGGCAGGTGTTGGAAAACATTTGACTCAATCGCTGATGATGTTTTTCATCATCTCACCAAACCTATTGCTGGGAAAATACAATTGTTTCTTTATAGTGTGCTTGCAGCTTTGTAAACAATGTAAGAATCACCAATGTCAGACAACACCAGCAGAATGAACTAATTAGTGGAACAGTGTAGGAAGGAACCACAGATGCTGGTTTAAAACCGAAGGTAGACACAAAATGCAGGAGTAACTCAGTGGGACAGGCAACATCACTGGACAGAAGGAAAGGGTAAGGAATGAAGAAGGGTCTCGACCCGAAACGTCACCCATTCCTTCTATCCAGAAATGTTGCCTGTCCCGCTGGGTTACTGCTGCATTTTATGTCCATCTTTAATTAGTGGAACAAAGGCTTTGGAAAATTTGGAAGATATAATTTGGTTGGGAGAGCATAAAAACAGAAAAAGCATTGGTTCTGACATTACTCACAAGAAATGCAATGAAGTAGACAAACTGATTTAAGTCTTGGTTTGAATTCTGAAAAGTTTTGCCATATTTAGTTTAGTTTAGTGTAGTTTATTGTCACGTGCACTGAGGTACAATGAAAAGCATTTTGTTGCGCACTATCCTGTCAGCAAAAAGACTACACATGAATACAGTCAGGCTATCCACAGTATACAGATACAGGATAAATAGATTTCAAATCAAGAGTAAAGAGTATTTTATTACCATATGTTCCAGATGGAACAATGGAATTCTTGTATACTGCGGGAACTGCGCAGAGACCCAGTTCCCGCAGTTCCCGCAGAACTGGGTCCCGCAGTTCCCGCAGAACTGGGTCCCGCAGTTCCCGCAGAACTGGGTCCCGCAGTTCCCGCAGAACTGGGTCCCGCAGTTCCCGCAGAACTGTGTCTCTGCGCATCCCTCTGCAATTGGATCCTCGACTTCCTCATCCACAGACCACAGTCTGTTCGTATTGGTGGAAATGTGTCAGACTCGATAACAATCAGCACGGGAGCACCTCAGGGTTGCGTGCTCAGCCCCCTGCTGTAATCACTTTATACTCATGACTGCGTAGCCAGTCATAGTGCGAACTCCATCATCAAGTTCGCTGACGACACCACTGTTGTGGGACATATCACTGATGGAGATGAGTCGGAGTATAGAAGAGAGATCGAGCAACTGTCCATATGGTGCCAGCACAACAACCTGGCCCTCAACACCAGCAAAACAAGGAACTGATTGTTGACTTTGGAAGGAGTAGGATGGGGACCCACAGTCCTGTTTATATCAACGGGTCGATGGTTGAAAGGGTCAAGAGCTTCAAATTCCCGGGCGTGCACATCTGTGAAGATCTTTCCTGGTCCGAGAACACAGATGCAATTATTAAGAAAGCTCATCAGCGCCTCTACTTCCTGAGATGATTACGGAGAGTTGGTCTGTCAAAGAGGACTCTCTCTAACTTCTACAGGTGCACAGTAGAGAGCTTGCTGACCGGTTGCATCATGGCTTGGTTTGGCAATTTGAGTGCCCTGGAGAAGAAAAGACTACAAAAAGTAGTAAACACTGCCCAGTCCATCATCGGTTCTGACCTTCCTTCCATTGAGGTGATTTATCGCAGTCGCTGCCTCAAAAAGACCGGCAGCATCATCAAGGACCCACACCATCCTGGCCACACACTCATCTCCCTGCTACCTTCGGGTAGAAGGTACAGGAGCCTGAAGACTGCAACAACCCGGTTTAGTAATAGCTACTTCCCCACAGCCATCAGGCTATTAAACTTGGCTCGGTACTCTGAACATTAATATCCCTCCATCTGTTATTTGCACTTTACTAATTTATTAATTCATGGGTGTATTTACTTATATGATTGTAGTCAATGCCTACTATGTTCTGTTGTGCTATGCAAAGAAAGATTTTCATTGTCCTGTCAGGGACACATGACAATAAACTCTTTTGACTCTTTGACTTTGACTTTTGTACCTCCACCCTATCTCCCCGCAACCTCTGGCATTCTAGAGAAACCAATCCAGGTCTATCCAACCTCTCCCCATATTTAATACCAACAAATCTAAACATGATTCTGGTAAACTTCCTCCACACTCTTTCCAAACCTCTCGCATCCTTTCTGTAATGGGCCAACCAAACTGCACGCACTACCCCAAAAGCAGCCTAACCAAAGTTCAATAAAGCTGAATGATGACTTCCTCACTCTTATACTCAATGCTCCCACCCTTTGAAAGCAAGCCTTCTTTACTACCACTCTATCTACTTGTGTTGCGGCTTCTAGGAAGTTATGGACTTGGACCCCAAGATCTCTCGGTACATTTCAAAATATATTATTTTATGTTTATCTGTGTGTTACTGTGTTGATGAGCCTGTTAAGCTGCAGCAAGTAAGAATTTAATTGTTCTATTGTCGGTAATGTTGTCCTTGATTCATTCACTGAAGTGTGCAATGCATTGACTGGTTCTGGTGTTGAATATCTGCACCAGGAATATTAGGTACGAATCTGTCTAGGGTACACAACACCAACCTCTGACTATTAAGCTTTCAATGAAGATGAACATTGGTAATGAAATTCAGGCTCTCCCACAGTGTAACAGCGTTTTATCTGTCTGTATGAACAGATGTTCAAAGGTCATAACTCATGCAAGAACTACTTTTGAGTTGAATTTAAGATTGTAACTATAGTAGGAGGCCCCCCCTCGGTCATGACTGACCATGGGTGATGCATTCTGGTAGGTTTCGAGCCCGGGCAATGTCATATGGAGGACAGGCTGTTGGCCATGCAGCCCGTCCCCCCTCTCCACGTCGTGGATCAATCCAAAGGAACAGTTTGGCACCAGCATCATCGCAGGAGCTGCCAGAGCGAGGTTGTAGACAACGACGAACTGCCTTAGGGGCTCCGACTCTGGATTTTCTTGAGGTTTACTCCTGGAGCCTTTTCCATGACTGGATATGGCCACAAGGCAGCGGAGGTTTTAAATAAAAGTTTTCCCTCTCCTAGATGGACTGCCCAGATGGCTGACGAACCCCATCTGCCCGAGACTCGTGGGGGCGGGGGGCGCCTACCTTCCAGTGCAGGTCTATAGCACCTGCCAACTGCCCTGAATTATACATTGTCAGTTATTTAACCTCAAGCTACAAAAATAGTAGCATCAGCAGACAACTGGATGTAACATATGCTGGAGTGCAGTTTTGTTCAGTTCCAATGGTGCAGCGGTAAAGCTGTTTCCCTACAGCACCAGAGACCCAGGTTCGAACCTGACTATAAGTGCTGTTTGTACAGAATTTGTACATTCTCCCTGTGACAGCATGGGCTTTCTCCAAACGTACAGGTTTGTAGGTTAATTGGCTTTGGTAAAATTGTAAATTTTCCCCAGTGTGTATGATAGTGCTAGTGTACATGGTGATTGCTGGTTGGCGTGGACGAAGGGCCTGTTTCAGCGCTGTGTCTCTAAAGTATAAAGTACATACACTAAAGTCTAAAGTGCATATCAAGTTTTCACTGGTAAATTTACTTATCTATATGGTGTACGTGGATAATTGTGGGATGGCAGATTTCTGTCTTATATCATATTTTGTCTTCATTCCAAATGTTTAATTGCTAAATCATGTAGAACTGATCTTTCAGGAGTATTAATGTGATGAAGTTAAAACTGACCAATAGGCACCAAATGCAATAAGTGGTTAAATTCCCAATCCTTTTAATTCCCAGACCTTTCTCTGGGTTCCATCTTTGAGTATAACATTTATTTTAAAGTACCTAATTCTTCATTTGTTGCATTTCTGCAGTTGGTTTCTGTGCAACTTAAATCCATGAAGCTGATCTGCACATTTTAGTTGATGTATGTTTTTCTAAGCTGCTAAAGACAATCAGTAGTCAAAGGGTGAAGTGTTATATTGTGCAAACTTAGGCAGCTGACTAAATCAGTCAGAAAGACATATGTAAATTTGTCCAATGACCAAGAAATGCAAGATATTGCACATGGTGCAAATTCTTTTCCCATTTCAAAGATAAATTGCTGGTCCTCACTCTGATTTATTAACACATTGTCTAACATTGTCTGTAGATAAACCAACTGTCAGGGTAATACTTACCTTGTCTACTCCGTTGTTTAATACTATTTGCCCTTTACCTTTTGTGTATCTTAACGTCCTAATGGATTATGCTATATATTATTTTTAGAAACCATTAATTAATAATATAATCAGAACATGAAAATATATTTGTTAATTGATATTTTAGAACACGGTGAAAATATCTAAAGGTTTGTTTTGTAAAAATACCATCTTTATGTCAAGTGTGATATTAAAACTTTATTTTTAATTATTGTACCTGATTCTAATGAACATGGTTTGGAATTATGTTATGGCATGCCATTTTAATAGTCTTGCGTGGTTAAAGCAGGCAAGGAAAAAAAAATGTGGACAGGTAAATGTATAGGTCAAGCTTAGAGTGATAAGGACCATATGCATGCAGGTGGGACTAATGTAGGTGGGACATGCTGGGCGGTGTGGACAAGTTGGCCAAACGGCTTTTTTCCACACTTTATGAATCTGTGACTCTAAATCAGCTTTGTTGGTTTCTTTGTGTAAGATGGAATTGCAGATGCTGGTTTGAACCAAAGATAGACACAAAAAGCAGGAGTAACTCGGCGGGACACGCAGCATCTCTGGAGAGAAGGGATAAGTGACGTTTCGGGTCGAAACCCTTCTTAAGTAGTCAAAGGGTGAAGTGTTATTTTGTGCAAACTTAGGCAGCTTACTAAATCAAGCTGACATTGATCCATTGAATAGGGAGTCACCTCAAGCCTCCTCCTGCTGAAGACTTCTATAGGTGGCTGTCAGGCCTCGTAACCTCCCTTGTTTACAGGACCTTGTTCACGGCATGTATCTCATTGACAAGGAATGTGATGTCCCTCACTGAAAATTGCAACTTTCTCTCTTGCTCTCTCTCCATCCTCTGTGATCTGTCGGTCTAGGGAGTAAGCACTTAAGGGTGACTGATGGCTGTGCAAGCAAAGTCTCAGCAGTGGTGATGAATAGAATGCATTTTGTTCAAGATTGTGCAGCTCTTGCATTTAAGCCTCTAAGACTTCAGTCTGAAGAAGGGTCCCAACATGAAATGTCACCTATCTATGTTCTCCAGAGATGTTGGCTGACCCATTGAGTTACTCTAACACTTTGGGTCCTTTTTTTTTGTAAACCAACATCTTCAGTTCCTTATTTCTACACTATTTTTGCTCTTAAGATTCTTTCTAGGGGTTAACCATTTTAATGTTGTTTCTAGTATTTTTTTTCATGAACTTCACAATTTCTTCAGAGGGAACTGATCTGGCACCTGAACAATCGAATTAGGTATTAGAAGGCCAAAACAAAACACATGAAATCCAAATTCTTGGACACATATTTGACAATAATGCAATTATACAAATCCATTGGATTCAATTTTGTGTCTCATTGTCGTGTCTTTACCTGAAATTCTCAATCTCTTGCAAATTCTCAATCTGCATTGGATTTGGTATTTTTGCCCAGATCTGTGCATTGCTTGTGCACCTCAACGTGTGCTGACCATGAATTTACCGACTATATTGCTACCATTCAGTTTGTTTATTAATGGATTTTGTGTTTAGTTATGCTCAGTTGTTATAATTGTTAAATGATGATTCCTTATTGAAGAACTGTGAGAGCATAAATGTCAGAAGATTTATTCACAAAAAGAAATATTTAGGTTTTTTGAACAAGGAGATGGTCTATTGTAAAATAATATTGCAGCTTACAAATGCCATTTGGTAAAATTTTGCTTTTTAAATAATGATGTTACCATTTTGTGGGTACCAGGAAATGGAGTCAAACAGACCTTTTGGCCCACTGAGTCCATACTGGTCGTTATCTACATTCATTCCATCTTTTCAAATGTTTATTTTTTATGTTGTTATAGCAGATAGTCCCTGTCAGAACAAAAGAGGGATTGGACAGCTTGCCAATAAAATGCATTAGCTGGCTCACCCTATGTTATCATCGAGGTTTCATTAGTTTTGAAGATCAGGCCTCATTAATAAATACTCAGAGACCTGACAATTCCAAGGGGTATCCTACTGCAACTCAGAGGCTATGGGCTAACACAACATTGTTTGCTTAAGAAGCAGTTAGACCGGTACATGGATAGGACAGGTTTGGAGGGCTATGGACCAAACACATGCAGGTGGGACTAGTGTAGCTGGGACATGTTGTCCGGTTTGGGCAGACTTTACAGATGGGCCTGTTTCCACACTGTATCACTCTATGCCTCTATGACTCCATGACTCTGTAGTGAAAATTGATGCAAAATATCTGCTTGATTAATCTGCTATGTACTTGTTTTCTATTATTAATTATTATCTTTCTATAAAACAAGCACTCACTGCTTTTTTTTTACTATTGAGGGATATTCTTATAATTTGTTTTCATACTCCTATTCAGTATCTCATATCTGGTCTGGACATTGCCCAGATCATCAAGCAAACAAACTCCCTTCCATTGACTCCACCTACACGTCATGCTGACTCGGCAAGGCCAGCAGCATAATCAAGGATCAGTCTCACACCAGATCAAGGATCAGTCTCATAATCAAGGATCAGTCTCATTCCCTCTTTCCCCTCTCCCATCAGGTAAGAGGTACAGAAGTTTGAAAACACATACCTCCAGATTCAGGGACAATTTCTTCCCAGCTGTAATCAGGCAATTAAACCATCCGATCACCACCGACAAAGCTGTCCTGACTTCCTATCTACCTCACTAGAGGCCCGTGGACTATCTTTAATCAGACTTTACTGGGCATTCTTGCACTGAACGTAATTCCCTTTATCTGTACACCATGGACAGCTTGATTGTAATCATGTATAGTCTTTCCACTGGCTGGATAGCACACAACAAAAAACATTTTCACAGTACCTCAGTACACATGACAATAAACTAAACTAAATTAAGGACTGAGAAAGGGTCAGTGCACACCTGATAGGTGCATGTCTGTCTTGACATTTCCCATTTCAGCTAATTTCCAAATAAAAACAGATTACGAAGCAACAAGTAATTCCACATCAATCAGCTACTGAAACGATAATAATGTGATGTACTAACCTTAGGTCCCGAGCTATAATGAGAAGCAACGTTCAAGTTGCATTGCAGTTTTGGCTCTCCAGGAAGTTCCTGATATTACACTTATGGAGAGGAGGTTGCCTGTGCATGGTTTATTTTGGGCTAACATTAAAATAGTTCAAGTCATTTATTGTAGTTTTGGTGCTAAGTTCAATCTTGACTTTCCATTCTATTTGTCTGCATGACATCAATGCCGTGTATTTAGCAATCTTTCAAAGGCAATTAATGATTAAAGAATTCATGATTAGTGTCCATTATGATTTGTGAATATCTGTGTATTGAGTCAAAGACAAAGATAACAGGAGCAGTGACCAAAGGGTCGGTCCATCACTGAGGTAATTTTAAGAAGCTTTTAAAGAAGATGGAAGGAACTGAGGAGAAATTTCCAACTCACTTGGAGTTTGACTGTCCATTACGATTCTGGGGGTGATGGGTGCTTTGGCTGAATACAAGTCTGGTTGCTCAAAATTGCCAATGTATCAAATCAAAAATAGATGTGGAAGTTCAAAAACAGGAAATGCTGCCACCACGAAGCAGCCCAGCCAGCTTCCACACACCAGCAAGTAATTTCAGGCAGTTTCCAATTTCTGCTCAATTCATGTTATTGTTGCAAGTTCCATCTTTCGAAGCTTGGAATCAAGAATGGAGGAATGCCTGTGTGATGAGATTTAGTTTAGTTTAGAGAGTGGACTTCGGAGTGGCGGCGCTGCTTGTCAGCTGCGGCTCACCTGCAGTCCATCTGTCTTTTATTTTATTTTTGTCCTCGTCCCTGTTTTTGGTGTTTATTTTTGGTTTGTTGGGTTGTGTATGTGTGTGGGGGGGGGAGGGTGGGAGAAACGGGGTTTTAGTCTCTCCCTTCGGGGGGATGCGACTTTTCCTGTCGTGTCCCCCGACACCATCTCTGTCTGTGCTGAGGCCTTGGTGACGGCCTTCCAGCTTCCAGCGGCGGCGGCACGGCCTTCAGAGCTTCAGCGGTGACCTGGTTTTCGGGAGCTGCGGTGCTCCAGCGGTGGCCTGGGTTTCGGAGCTGCGGTGCTCCAGCGGCGGCCTGGCTCCCTCTGAGCTGCGGTGCTCCAGCGGCGGCCTGGCTCCCTCTGAGCTGCGGTGCTCCAGCGGCGGCCTGGGTTTCGGGAGCTGCGGTGCTCCAGCGGCGGCCTGGCTCCCTCTGAGCTGCGGTGCTCCAGCGATGGCTTGGGTTTCGGGAGCTGCGGTGCTCCAGCGGCGGCCTGGGTTTCGGGAGCTGCGGTGCTCCAGCGGCGGCCTGGCTCCCTCTGAGCTGCGGTGCTCCAGCGGCGGCCTGGGTTTCGGGAGCTGCGGTGCTCCAGCGGCGGCCTGGCTTTCGGGAGCTGCGGTGCTCCAGCGGTGGCTTGGGTTTCGGGAGCTGCGGTGCTCCAGCGGCGGCCTGGGTTTCGGGAGCTGCGGTGCTCCAGCGGCGGCCTGGCTTTCGGGAGCTGCGGTGCTCCAGCGACGTTCCGGCGGCGGGCCCTGTGGCGGTGTTCCGGCGTTCCGGCGTCAGCGGTGGCGGCGGCCTGGATCCCCTCAGCGCAGAGGGAGAATAAGGAGGGGAGAAAAGACAGAGACCCTAAGACTTTTGCCTTCCACCACAGTGAGGAGGTGTTTGGTGAACTCTCTGTGGTGGATGTTAATTTTGTGTTTGTTGCATGGTATTGTTATTTTTATATATGTATGACTGCAGGCACGAAATTTCGTTCAGACCGAAAGGTCTGAATGACAATAAAGGCATTCAATTCAATTCAATTCAATTCAATTCAATTCAGCATCGAAACAGGCCCTTCGGCCCACCGCGTCCGCGCCGACCAACGATCCACGCACATTAACACTACCCTACACACACCCAGGACAATTTTACATTGAAACCAAGCCAATTAACCGACAACACTGTGCATCTTTGGAGTTTGGGAGGAAACCGAAGATCTCGGAGAAAACCGACGCAGGTCTCAGGGGAGAACGTACAAACTGCATCTGTAGTTGGGATGGAACGTGGGTCTCTGGCGCTGTAAGGCAGTAGCTCTACCACTAAGTCATCGTGCCGCATGGTGAAATTATAAATAAATTGATTTAAGGATGCACTGATTTGATTGAATTACTACATCACATGCATGGAGGTAATATTCACTTGAGGTGCACAGTGGACAGTGGCAGATAGGTGGCCAACCCGGTTGTTATTAATAATCATCATGTTATTGGTCACGTGGAACATTTTGTGGTCTCTTATTTTCACTATAATATAGTGATATAGTATAATATACAGTTGTCAGTGCTTGGACCAGACATGTTGCCACAAGTTTTATGCTTAAATCATGGCATTCATTCCAAAAAGACCATGCTCCAAGCATATTGGCAGAGGAGGACTCCATGAGAATAGTAAGATTGAACGAGAACTTACCAGTTCGAAGGTTGATCTTTATTTTATGAGGAGTCGAAGTGAGGGATTTCGTGAAGAGCCCGCCGGCGCGCATGCTCGACATACTTCAAAGTAGCGGCGTGAAATCACAGAAACCAACAATAGAAATGACTTCGTATAGTAAGATTGAAGTGACTAAGATTACCAGATGAAGGTGATTGAGGGTTGGGCGAGGAGGGCACGAAATCCCTCACTTCGACTCCTCATAAAATAAAGATCAACCTTCGAACTGGTAAGTTCTCGTTCAATCTTACTATTTCATTTCGGAGTCACGTGAGTGACTTCGTGAAGACTTCAAAGCTTCTGTGATTACACGCCCTGGACCACGTCCATGCTGACACACCACTACCAGGGATGGATGGGAGGAACAAACTTGCTCAATAGTTCATACTGCAAAACAAGAGCATATTTATGAATAACAAATCAAAAACCCCTCATGCGGGGACATCTCCACGTTCTTGACCTGCATTCAGCACGGCTTCTGCGAACTGTAGAGGAGCAGCAACAGGCTTGTTATAAAAACGCTGGAACACAGCTTCATTAGCCCATCCTGCTGTGGCGAGAATTTGGTCCATAGGCACCTCCATAATCCTCGCCGCTGACGTCGATGCAGCCCTGGTGGAATGAGACTTGAACACATTAGTGTCGATACCTGACTTACCCAAGACGACTCGAAGCCACCTGGATATCGTCTGGACTGTCACTCGATGATGAGGTCTCTTATGAGTGACCAGCAGGTATCTCTCCATTCCTCTGATGCGTGCCGTCACCTTGACATAGTGGCGGATATGTGAGGCTAAACATAGCCTAGCATCTGCGGGGTATGCCGGGAACTTCAGCTGCAGCCCTGTGCACACAGGTCTATGCTGCTTTAGTAGCTCGTCAATGAAAAAGACTACTTCTGTAGGGGTAGATGTCATTCTGTCGACACGAAGTTTGTGTAGTGTCTGTACCCTCTGAGCTGAAGTCAGCGCTAGTAACATCACCAGCTTCATGGTGAGTTTGTCCAGTTGGAGCCCTTCCATGGGAGACCACGTCCTGAGCAGGTTTAATACGTCCCTGACATCCCAGGTGATATTATAGCGTGGTGTAGGCGGATTCATATTGAATATACCCCGCATGAGTCTGGACACTAGCCTGTTGGATCCTACCTCAATATTGAGGTAGAATGAGAGCGCACTTCTGGCGCTGTTGATGGCACTGTAACTTAAGTGTTCATCAAGGTGCAACCCCGCGAGGAATTCCAGGACGTCGGTTATTGTCACGTCATCGTACGTGATGCGAGAGCGGCTGCAGTAGGCTTCCCACTTCTTAATATGCGAGCGGTATCTTCGCCTTGTTGACTCTCGACACGACGCCCCGATGGTATCCATGGTCCGAGCTGAGAGGCCGTATTGGACTAATGGCCTGTTCAGAACCTGCAAGCCAACAAATTTAAATAGCCATGGCAGGGATGTGGCTCCCCTGAGACAGGGTGAGTAACCAATTGTGGGCAACCCTTCAAAAGGACCCAAGGTTCGTTGAGCATGTCAAAGACCACCGGATACCAAGGCTGTGTGGGCCAGTCGGGTATAATAAGGATGCCCTTGGCAGCATCTGCCTGAATCTTACGCAATACCCGACTGATGAGGCAAAACGGGGGGAAGGCATAGAAAAACCAATTGCCCCAGTCCAGCGAGAATGCATCTAGCGCTATTGCCCCAGGATCTGGTTCCCACGAAACGTAGGTTGGTACCTGATGGTTCAACCGTGACGCAAAAAGGTCAATGTCCGGTTTACCAAATTTGGCTGTGACTTTAGCAAAAATCTCAGGATGCAACATCCATTCAATATTGTCATTAAATTTGCGTGACCTGGTGTCCGCCACAGTATTAAGCTCACCTGGCAAATAGGTAGCTGAAATCCAAATGTCTCTTTGAACACACCAGAGCCAAATTGAGTTAGCCAATTTGTCACACGAAACTGACCTGGTACCACCCATATGGTTTAAGTATGCCACTGCTGTGGTGTTGTCTATTTGGAGACGGACATGTGCTCCAACAAGCTTGGAACAATATGCACGAAGTCCGTGGAATGCTGCCAGCAACTCCAAATAGTTAATCCCTTGAGTCAACAACATCGTTGACTCAAGGGTGTCCCATCTGCCCCCACAACTAGAGCAATTATCCGTAGCTCCCCAGCCATTGGAGCTTGCATCAGTCTGCAAATATACCACCGGATTAGCCTCCCTGATAGGCTTGAATGAGCTGCTAATGTGGCACACCCACCATTGCAACTCATTTATCGCTTCGGACGGCAACTGCATTGATCGATCATAATGACCAGCGTCCTGTTTTAACGCAGCAATTTTAGCTCTTTGCAAACTCTGATAATGCAAAGGTCCATATCGCGCTGCCGGAAACAAAGCTACAAGCTTACCAATTACTGTAGCTGTATGCCGAATCGATGGTATATTGGTGTGGATTAAACCTTGACACACCTGGGTAACCTCCTCAATCTTGTTAATTGGTATGGTAACCCTCATGCTCAAAGAGTTCACCGTGAACCCTAGGCAATTAATCACCTGGGCAGGGCAGAACTTTGATTTCTCTGGATGGACAATAAACCCTAATTGTTGAAATATATTGATAGCAGCTGCAACTCCCTGTTCAGCCAATTCCAGGGTGTGGCCCACAATTAAGATATCATCTAAATAGGCCATAGCTATATGATGTCGCTGTCTCAAATAAGCCATAATTGGTTTCACTAATTTAGTGAACAATCTAGGGGCTGTTGTGAGCCCATTAGGCAAAGCCTTATACTGCCAAAGTTGCCCCATCCAGATAAATTTCAAAAACCTTCTATCATATTTCTGGATGGATACTGAATAGTATGCGTCTTTCAAATCGATGCATGCCATAAAGCAACCATGAGAAATCAATGATTTGGCTGTTTCAAACGTATCCATTTTAAAATGAGTATATGTTACAAAAGTATTCAAACGGGTTAGATCAATAATGACACGGCAACCTCCATTCTTCTTAGGTCTGGTGAATATATTCGACTGGCTCATGCACCGCTTTCTCAATCACTCCATTCTGTTCAAGCCTTAAAATTTCCTTGTAGCCTGCTGCCTGTTCTGCAGCAGATAATTTAAACGTTCGACCGGGCATGTGCTGGGATGGAGGAATGTCGCCATTAATAAACTCAATTTTATGCCCCTGAATATTCTGCAACACATACTCGTCACCAGTAAAATTACCCCATGCACCCAAAAACAACCGAAGGCGACCACCAACATGTGAAGTTAAACAAAGAGAAAAGAGAGAACCAGACCCCCTCACCTCCGTGGTTACCGGCGGTCCTTGACACGTGTGGGTGGACGTGGAGGTGCTGGGTTGGCTTGAGGGCGCGGCGTCTTCGTTTTCCACCAGGGTCTCTGCCGACCCTGTCCTAAAAAAGACCCCTGGTGCAGGGTCTGATGTTGCTGTCGTTGTGGAGCTTGAGGGTGGGTCCTCGTCGAGGTACTAGCAGACCCTCGTGAGCGAATGAGCCTGACGGTGTGGGGGCACTCTGAGAGCGCATGATCCCCACCGTTTTGGCTTGTTCGTCAAGCTCTTTGACTCTCTTCGAGAGGTCCTCCCCAAAGAGTTGACGGGGCGGCGGCGGCGGCGGCGGTGGTTTGCAATTTTATCACTTGTTGACGGATAGCCGCACTGATGTTGCCCCATATCGGCGTATTGACCACAGGCACGTTGAGGGAGTTGCAATTGGATGGAGCCTTGAGACGGCTCATTGCCTGAATGAGGACTACTTCCTGTAGTTGCTGGTTGTTAAGAAAGTCCACAGTGGCTGCCAGCTTTGCGTTTAAAGGAAGTCCAGATGAATGTGGGGCCGCAAATTTGGTCGCCACATCCAGAAGATCCTCCGCTGGCACCTCCAACGGAGGTGGTATGGAATCCACCAAAACCTCCTCCTCCTGCTGCTCCAGGCTGATGGTAGAGGCTGGTGACGACGCCCTGTGCCTGTTGCTGCCCTGCTGTAGTTGACGTTGAAGCAGGAGCTCCAGCAGCCGCTCCATACGGTCAATACGCCCTTCACCCTGAACACTCAGGTGGTCGGAGTCCTCCGGCTCTGAAAAGAAACCGGGCTCCTATCATCGGCCCGCACCTCATCGAGGCCCAGCCGGTGCCGGTAGTTGTCGCTAACAGCCGCCGAGGCGAAACTGCGCGATTCCCGCGCGGGCGTGTTCAACCGCCTCCGTTTAGCGGGAGCTGAAGCCGCTGCCACTAAGGGCACTTGTGGCATGGTGTCGGCACCAGCCGAAGCATGGCTGCCTGAAGCCCGCGCAGGCTTGCCGGCTGCCCACATCGTGGACTTTGCCGACGCATGGTCTCGCCCACCCATCCATGGGGGGCTCGGCGACCGTGACGAGACCCGACTCAACCGACCCGTCCCGGCGTCGAGAGTCGGGGTGTGCCGGCTGGACCTCACAGCCGCCCCGGGTCTCGCCCTGGAACCTGACCGCTCCTCCGTGTCAGGCAATGCCTTAGCCCTGGCAGGGTTAGGCTTCTGGGCTGCTGCCCTTCCCCTACTCGGAGGGCTGAGTGGAACGGGCCGTGCAGCCGCACGCACCCAGCTCGAGGTCGCCAGCGAGCCCGCTGACGACCTGACTGCCATGGCAGGGTCCCCCTGCTCTGGCGGCACACCACACTCCTCCTTGTCGAACTCCTCCGAGCTGTGGTGTGCTAGCGGATCTGGACCTGTAATCACAGGGCTTACCCACATCTCCGCCTGAGTCCCGGCCTGCGTTGCAGGTACTGCCGATGGTAAAGGCCCCGGAACTGTTGACCGGCGAACTCGTCCTGACGTCCTCCGGCCCTTGGAACTCCCATCCATGTCCTTGCTGCAAGACATAACCAACAACAAGGACCACCAACTAAAGGTAGGATACTTACCTCCGTGGCCCCTTATGAAGGGCTGGCGAGGAGCGCGCTCCACCGCCAGCCGTCGCAGCAACGCGGTGCGACGATATGTCGAGCATGCGCGCCGGCGGGCTCTTCACGAAGTCACTCACGTGACTCCGAAATGAAATTACACTTTCGTGTTCTTTCCTTGCTGGTCATGCCTTACCTCAGCTTTGCACCTTCCTGTTGCGCAGGAGATATCAGTTTGTCTTGCTTCAGGATACATTCAAGGCCAGAGCAAAAATTCCACTTTGGTTCATCCAAACTTTCCAGAGTATGGGTGCATGCGCCGATGACCTTAATATGTTGTTTTACTGTTAATCAGCTGAAGGATCTCAAAACATTCAAATAATTCTGCAATGGTGGGCTAGGCTGCCCCATTCTTAATGATAAAGATAACATTCCTCTTCCAGAAGAAGGGGCACTCAATGGCTTGTTCTTTATACTGGCCATTTCTTGTCTATCACATGTGGATATTTGAGTGGATATTTTTAAGGCAAAGATAGACAAATTCTTGATTAGAACGGGTGTCAAAGGTTATGGGGAGAAGGCAAGAAAATGGGATTAGGTGGCAGAGATCAGACATGATTGAATGGTGGAGTAAACTCAATGTGCCGAATGGCATAATTATACTCCTATAAAACTCCTTCCTATAACTTGTGAACTCGTGAACGTGAACTCATCACTCAGTATGACACTAAGGGTCTGTTTCCATGCTATATATTTCAATCAATCAATCAACCAATCATTATCAAAGTCAACATGTCTCATTTCTCGAGCTGTAATAGTGGAGCAACTTCCAGGGTCCTGTTGCTGTTGTTCTGTTCAACGTGGGGTAGGCAAGCACAGCAGCTAGTGGCAAAGGATCCCAAGGTAGTTGGAAACCAGGCTCTGCCACGTGAATATTAATGATCAAGCAATAATTTGCTGAAACAATGTGGATGCTCAGTTATAGGTCCCATCCATTACACATTTGCATGTGCTCACATACATGCACATACATACACATAGACACACACACGTGCACACCCACGCACATGCACATACACACATAGACACACACACACACGCACACTTATATACACACACACTCATATACACACACACTCATATACACACACACACACACACACACACACACACACACACCATTCACACATGCACACACACACACACACACACACGGGCTCAGGAACAGAATGTTTTGCTCGCTGCTTCCACCCTCACTTCTCTCCACTTTAACACAACCCACTATCCACCACTTACACTGAGTTGTACTCTGATTTCCAATTCCCCATTCCATCCGTACTCCCTGTCCCTGGCCTCTGGTCACACATCTGATCTCATTCCCTGCCACAATCCCATTCTCCCCAGGTCCAGTTGCAACCATTCCCACATTCATTATCCGGTTCTGGCCTCACACCCACTCATGTTCCTACCTCCAGATCCATCCAGCTCCAGTTCCAGCCATACATCTGGCAAACATCCACTTGCAAAACACTTTAACTCCCCTTCCCATTCCCACAATGACCACTCTGTCCTGGGCCTCCTCCATTGTCAGAGTGAGGCCCAGCGCAAATGGAGGAACAGCACCTCATATTTTGCTTTGGCAGCTTACATCTCAGCGATACAAACATTGACTTCTCTAACTTCAAGTAATCCTTGCTTTCCCTCTCTCTCCATCTCCTTACCCTTCCCAGTTCTCTGACCAGTCTTACTGTCTCTCAGAAGAGAGTTAGATTTAGCTCCTAGCAGGAACGGGGTACTGATTTTAGATTATCAGCCAAGACTCGAAGGGCCGAATGACTTACTCCTGCACCTATTTTTCTATGTTTCTATGTTTCTACCGCCCACACCACTGACATCAGTCTGAAGATGGTCTTGACCCGAAATGTCGCCCATTGCTTCTCACCAGAGTTGCTGCCTGTTCCGCTGAGTTACTTCATTTTGTGCCTATCATACATCTGGCTCCATTTCTGACCCTGGCTCCGACCACAAAGCTGACCCACATTTCCAGCCTTGGCTTCATTGCATACATCACCCATGCTACCGAATCCTGCCTCTGGTCACATACAGCAGTCCTGCACAAGTGGCACAAAGGGCACACCAGCTCTTAAACTATCCACGTATCAGGCTGCCTGTATAGCAAAGTACTTCCAACCTCATCTGTGGAAGAATATGTAGTTCCCATATTAGCTTTATCAGTCACCTCTGAATCCGCAAAACCAGAGTGGAAGAAAGTCAATCATCCTCAACCGACAGGGAAGATGCAAAGGAGATGGGGAAGGAGGAAATGAAGAAAAATAAGGTGGAAGAGGATGAGGAGAAAGAGGAGAAGGAGTTAAAGTTTTTTCAGAGTTTTAGAGATTCAGCATGGACCCTTCGGCCCACCGAGTCCATGACGACCAGTGATCCTCACACACTAATGCTATTCTACACACACTAGGGAAAATTTACAATTATACCAAGCCAATTTACAATTATACCAAACCTGTCTATCTTTGGAGTATGGAAGGAAACCAGAGATCCCGGAGAAACCGCATGCAGGTCATGGGGAGAACGTACAAACTCTGTACAGACAAGACCCATAGTCAGGATCGAACCCGGGTCGTCGGTGCTGTGAGATAGCAACTCTACCGGTGCGCCATCATGCCGCGCTTAAAGAAAGTGAAGGAGGAGGAACAGGAGAAGAAGAAGCAATAGGAGAAGTAGGAGGAGAAGGTGCAGAAGATGAAAGAAAAGGAGATGAAGCACATGTTACCTAAATTTAGTCCCATGGCATGTTGTAGAGCTGAGATGGATATGAACATACACTATGGTAGGTAGTTGAAATTGTAAGTGTTGGGCTTTGTTAAAAATCGCGGGACAATTTAGTCGCTGGAGTGAAATAAAAAGTTACTTCTAACGCCCTCAACACCTACAACAGGACGGATCTCACGTAGAGAAAAACAAGGGGTAAGTCATTTATTTTACATATAAACTTGCTTCTTAGGATGACTTTAATCCAAATTTAATTGACGAAAATGTGATTTTGGCCCCATACGAACCGGCAGTGTTTATCCTGCCGATATGGGGTTCAAATTCACCACAACCGCAACGTTCCAATCCATGACGTTCCACAAAAACCCACTCGCAAAATTATTTAAATGCCCATTAATTTACGGGAATTAAACATTAAATTCCTTCCATTTGGCCTATAAATTCATGACAATGAGATTTAAAAATTATGTTATATTGTGAATTCTTGTGAGAATGTTATTTGGACACTTAGGCTATTTAAAAATGTTAACCTTCTCTTAAGAAATGGATAGATGTTTAGATCTAGTAATTGAATTTTGTAATTAGCTACAATTAGGTAACTAACTAATTATATGCTTTAATTTCAGGTCATCCAATTAAGATTGTTTCATATTTGTTTCTGAATGCTTCAATCCATAATAACTGATTATGTCATTCAGTTTTCTTAATTTTTAAGAAAGTTATGGGCTTTTGGCTGTCCTCGATCACAGCTTTTGAGTTAAGTTAATGGAAAAGCAATAGGGAACATGATGCTAATTTCAGAGTATGTAAATGGCCATAACTTTTTTAATACTGAAGATATGAAAGTGAATTAGGTGTCAAATTAAACTTGTTTTTATGCTTTATCTGATGGGATAAATTGCAGACTTGGTTTTTTTAATCTCAAAATTTTGTAACATTGCTAGATGATGGTGATGATGATGAATCGATGATTAAAGTAAACCAGTGCTTGAAGGTTGTGCAAACAGTGGACTGAAAGGCCTGTTGTGTGTGCTGTACATCTCTATGATTGTGGAAGAGGTGGACAGGCATTATCTATTTCATCAGCACAAAGGACAATAAATAGAGGCAAGGATTTAAATTAATTAGAGGAAAAATTAGAGCTGTGGGGATCTGGAAAACTGGCTTGAAAAGGAGTGGAAATCTGCAAGACATTTCAAAAGTACTTGTTTGACAACTTGAAGAGCAATAATCTGCATGGTCATGAGCCAAGAGTTGGGAACTGGAAATAACTTTGCCCCTTTTTAGCTGGCGTGGACACGGTGGGCTGAATTCCCTCTTTCTGTGCTGCAAACTTCCATAATTCTGCAAATGTTTTATAATTGAAACTGAAAATGCTCGACGAACACAGCAGATTAATCGACATCTGTTATGAAGTAATGTGTGCTCAGTTGTAACTGAAGTAAACTGTTCATGGACTTTTAAAGTGGATGGCATTTTTTACACTGTTATCCCTTTGATTTGATTATAATTCTCTATTACAAAGTAGCCAAAGGCCATACATACACAGGCTCTGTGAAATTCAATCTGGTCTGGTCAGAAAATAGTTTTTTATCTCTTTAAAAAGTTTTGTTCTTATTTGTTAAGTAGAAGTCGCGAAGCACTTTTTTTCTCTCAGTTCATTTGTTATCCTTTCCCTCTATACTGGGTCAGCTCACAGGATGACGTGATGGATAACATGATGGATAACATGATGGGGCGACACGGTGGCAGAGTGGTAGACTTGCGTCTTACAATGCCAGAGACCCAGGTTAGATCCTGACTACGGGTACTGTCTGTACGAGGTTTGTACGTTCTCCCCATGACCCCTGTGAGTTTTCTCTGGGCTCTCCAGTTTCCTACCACACTCAAAAGAAGTACAGGTTGGAGGGTTAATTGGGTTGTTGTAATTAGCATACTCTAGCATATGTAGGATAATGTTAGTGTGTGGGGATGGCTGGGCAGTGCAAACTCGACGGGCCGAAGAGTCTATTTCCATGTTGTATCTCTAAACTAAACAAAATCTAAAATGTAGTAAGACCAATTGCTGGCAAAAATACAATTACGGCAATATCCACAAAAATCGTTGACAGTTCATTTGTCACCGAGTCTGCAAACCCAAGTACAACATTCTATTAAAGCCAGGGGCAAAAATAAAAGGTCTTTAGTTTCCATTTTCCTGAAGCTGAAACCTTTTGGTTTATTTTACAGGTGTGAATTTAAGGCTCAGATTGTTCTCCTTTGAGAAAGCGTACTAAATCTATCATGACATTCCACCGGGTGGCGCCGTCAGCGATGACAGCCTTGCCAACAGTCTGTCTGTCTTTTCGTCTTTTTTTCGTTATTTTTAGTATGTTTTAAAGTAGTTGTTAACGCTTTCTAGTTTGTTTTATGTGGGGGGTGGGTGGGGGTTCCAGGGGAAACTTTTTTTCAATCTCTTACCTTGCCGGAGATGTGTTTGTTTTCCGGATCGTATCTCCGGTCGCCCTGCGGCCTAACATCATGGAGCTGGCAGCCTGGCTTGGGACTGGCCTTTGAGCCTCACCATGGGGCCATGGACTTACAATCGGAGCCTGCGATCCCTTGCCCGGGATCGGTGCTCCAACTGCGGCCTGCAGATTTCACCATCGAGGAGCTCGCAGTCTTGGGTAGAGACTGATGTTGGGAGATCCAAACGACGCACAAGGTTTTGACCAGCCCCGACTCGGGGTCAGATTGCCCGGCGTGGGGGAGCTGAGATTCTCCCCCCCCCCCCATGCAGGAGCTTGATCGCCCCAACGCGAGGGGCCAAATGCCACCAGCTACGGGAGCCAAGATTGCCCCGTCAACAGAAGGCTCAAGGCACCCGACTGCGGGAGAACAAAGAAGGGAAGAGATTGATCCCCATTCATCACTGTGATGGAAGGCAATAAAGTCCATCTTCTTCCTCTTTATTCTCCCATGGCTGGGGCAGTCGACCCATCCGCATTTCAGGGCGATCGACGCTCCCACAGCCGGTCATCGAAGCCTCCGCGTTGGGGCAAAGCTCCTGAATCACGCAGATCGAAGCTCCCGCATCAGGGTGATCGAAGCTCCCGCATCAGGGTGATGGAAGCTTCCGCGTCGGGGCGGTCGAAGGTCCTGCGGCTTGGGGTTCCCGAAATCGGTCTCTGACCAGAGATCGTGAGCTCCATGATGTTAAAGTCTGCAGGCTGCCACGGCGAAGCTCAGAGGTCAATCCCTGGCAACAGTATCGCGGGCTCCGTGAAGTTAAGTCCACAGGCTCCAGTGGTGGAGCTGTCGAAGTCGGTCTCCAGCAAAGGCCGCCAACTCCTCGATGTCAGGCTAGAACTAGTGTACACTGTTGATCACTGGTTGCTGTGCACTCAGTTGCTCCAAAAGCCTGTTTCCATGCTGCATCTCTTAACCAAATTAAACTAAACTAATCTCTGCGATGTAAGGATGTAAAACCAAACTACATTTTTAGAGTTAAGGGCCTGTCCCACTTAGGCGATTTTTTAGGTGACAGCCGGCGAATGTCGATGACTAGGCAGTCGCCACACGGTCGCCGGGGTGTCGCCTGTATGGTCGTGAATAGTCTCCTCAGTCACCCAAAGAGTCGTAGCGTTTTTCTGGTCGCCGCTGGATTTTGAAATGTTCAAAACTTGTCGGCGACAGTCGGCGCCAGTCGGTGACCGTGGGCTTGTCATAGCTTGTCTTCTCCTGACATAGGTGCTGTCGTAGGTTGTTATCAAGAGTAGTCAAGTAGCGACTTTGGAAAAACACGTGGTCAGGTAAAATTAAAGTGCGTGGACTTCGTGAATTTGTTTTAAGGGTGCCTCATATTTTTGCTGGAGCTCAGTCATCAGGTTGTCATACTGGCCCAACCTGTGACTCTTCAGGGACAAGGCCTTCAACCACACAGACCTTTTCTTGGGCTTCTTCTTCACCATTCTTCTTGTCCTTGCAGATCTGTCTTGCAGATCTTTAATCAAGAGGGCTTCTGCAAGCAGCAGGATTTCTTCTTCTTGTAATAAGAGCAATACCCTTTGATGTTGCTCCATGGTAGCCACGATGCAGAATGATTTGAAACCGCACCCTACAGCCCGTTTTATAGGAAAACTAAGTGATTCCATTGTTTTATATGCTAAAAGGACGTCACATGTCTTCAGTTGCCAGTTGTCGCCGACAGTCGTAGCTTGTTGTAGCTTGTCAAGGGTGGATGTAGGTTATGGTAGGTGGCGTTGTAGGTTGTCGTAGGTGGACGTCCTAAGTCGCGATGATTGGATCGCCAGTTGTTAGTAGCTGGCCGCAGCTTGATGTCGATTAGGTGGTAGGTTGTTGTGGCTTATCGTACACATGTCATAGGGGGGGTCCAGTCGCCGGTTTTTCGGTGACCTGCTACGACGATGACTGTTGCCGGCAGTCGCCAGAAAAGTCGCCTAAGTGGGACAGGCCCTTTAATTCATTGGAATGTAGCAATGTTTACATTGTCCAGGATCTGATGTTGGTGTAAAGGCCAGAATTGGTTACCCATCACTAACTGTGCTTGAAATAAGTTGTTTGCTAGGCTACCTAAGAGTTGACCACATTAGTGTTACACACAGGCTAGGTCCAGCCTACATCTAACTACATAACTGAAACATTAACTATCTTTCTCTTTCCACAGATGCTGCCGGACCTGCTGAGCATTTCTAGCATTATGTGCTTGGATTTCATATTTCAAGCATTTGCAGGTTTCTTTTTTTCAAGAATAGTATATTATCATCCCAGAAGCTTGCATGCTCAAGAGAGGATTTTTAGGTATTACAAATATAAACATCAATGTGTAGGAAGGAACTCCAGATGTTGGTTTACACCGAAGAAGGGCACAAAAAGCTGGAGTAACTCAGTGGGTCCGGCAGCATCTCTGGAGAAAAGGAAGAGGTGATGTTTCAGATCAAGACCCATCTTCTGACTGAAAGTCAGGGGAGAGGGAAACACCAGATTAATTAAAGATATGCAAAAAGCAACGATGATCAAGGAAAGGTGGAGCCCACAATGGTCCATTGTTAGCTGTGGGGAAGGTGATAACAAGTTATGCAAACAGTGAACTCAACAGGACGACAGTGATACTAATACAATGACTAAGATGGAGGAGGGATGGAGAGGGAGGGAATGCAAGGGTTACTTGAAGTGAGAGAAATCAATATTAATATCATTAGGTTGTAAGCTGCGCAAGCAAAATATGAGGTGATTTTTGTTTGTGGCCTCACTCTGACAATGGAGGGGGCCCAGGACAGAAAGGTCAGTATGGGAATGGGAAGGGGTGTTAAAGCGTTTGGCAACCGCGGGATTGCATAGATCTCTCATTTCCGTCTCTCTGCCTGTTAATCCTAATTCCTTTTCTCTAAATATCGATGTACTTGAATCAATCGGACAATCCAAAATGGTAACACAGCAATACTGATGATGTTCTCCCTTCAGTTATTGGGTAAATTGGATCTTAAATACTCAGATTGCAAACATTAACATTGATGATTAACATGTAGCTCGAAGTAAGAGCGCAAAGTTAACCTGTCAAAATCTGAATTGCCACATTTCATGGGGTGATAAATCTGACCAGACACAACCATACACTGTAAAATCCAATTCTAAATCTGCAAAGTAAAGCAGCTCAGGAAAGTTTCAGGTATTTCAGGTACAGCTACAGCTATATTAATAGCAAAAGGATAACAAGGGATAAAATTGGTCCATTGGAGAGACCGAGTGGACAGCTATCTGCAGAGCCAAAAGAGATGGGGGAGATATTGAACAATTTCTTTTCTTCGGTATTCACCAAGGAGAAGGATATTGAATTATGTGAGGTAAGGGAAACTAGTAGAGTAGCTATGGATACTATGAGTTTCAAAGTAAAAGAAGTACTGGCACTTTTGAAAAATATAAAAGTGGATAAGTCTCCAGGTCCCGACAGGATATTCCCTCGGACATTGAGGGAAGTTAGTGTAGAAATAGCCGGGGCTATGACAGAAATATTTCAAATGTCATTAGAAACGGGAATAGTCCCCGAAGATTGGCGTACTGCGCATGTTGTTCCATTGTTTAAAAAGGGCTCTAAAAGTAAACCTAGCAATTATAGACCGGTTAGTTTGACTTCAGTGGTGGGCAAATTAATGGAAAAGATACTTAGAGATAATATATATAAGTATCTGGATAAAGAGGGTCTAATTAGGAACAGTCAACATGGATTTATGCCTGGAAGGTCATGTTTGACTAATCTTCTTGAATTTTTTGAAGAGGTTACTAGGGAAATTGATGAGGGTAAAGCAGTGGATGTTGTCTATATGGACTTCAGTAAGGCCTTTGACAAGGTTCCTCATGGAAGGTTGGTTAAGAAGGTTCAACTGTTGGGTATAAATGCAGGAATAGCAAGATGGATTCAACAGTGGCTGAATGGGAGAAGCCAGAGAGTAATGGTGGATGGCTGTTTGTCGGGTTGGAGGCAGGTGACTAGTGGGGTGCCTCAGGGATCTGTGTTGGGTCCTTTGTTGTTTGTCATGTACATCAATGATCTGGATGAAGGGGTGGTAAATTGGATTAGTAAGTATGCAGATGATACCAAGATAGGGGGTGTTGTGGATAATGAAGAGGATTTCCAAAGTCTACAGAGTGATTTAGGCCAGTTGGAAAAATGGGCTGAAAGATGGCAGATGGAGTTTAATGCTGATAAATGTGAGGTGCTACACCTTGGCAGGACAAATCAAAATAGGACGTACATGGTAAACGGTAGGGAATTGAAGAATACAGTTGAACAGAGGGATCTGGGAATAACCGTGCATAGTTCCTTGAAGGTGGAATCTCATATAGATAGGGTGGTAAAGAAAGCTTTTGGTATTCTAGCCTTTATAAATCAGAGCATTGAGTATAGAAGCTGGGATGTAATGTTAAAATTGTACAAGGCGTTGGTGAGACCAAATCTGGAGTATGGTGCAGTTTTGGTCACCCAATTATAGGAAGGATGTCAACAAAATAGAGAGGGTACAGAGGAGATTTACTAGAATGTTGCCTGGGTTTCAACAGCTAAGTTACAGAGATAGGTTAAATAAGTTAGGTCTTTATTCTCTGGAGCGCAGAAGGTTAAGGGGGGACTTGATAGAGGTCTTTAAAATGATGAGAGGGATAGACAGAGTTAATGTGGACAAGCTTTTCCCTTTGAGAATAGGGAAGATTCAAACACGAGGACATGACTTTAGAATTAAGGGACAGAGGTTTAGGGGTAACATGAGGGGGAACTTCTTTACTCAGAGAGTGGTAGCGGTGTGGAATGAGCTTCCAGTGGAAGTGGTGGCGGCAGGTTCGTTGGTATCATTTAAAAATAAATTGGATAGGCATATGGATGAGAAGGGTATGGAGGGTTATGGTATGAGTGCAGGCAGGTGGGACTAAGAGAAAAAAGTTGTTCGGCACGGACTTGAAGGGCCGAGATGGCCTGTTTCCGTGCTGTAATTGTTATATGGTATATGGTGACTTCCAGCAAAGATATTCAATGTCAGTTTATTTTACATTTGCTATTGATGCCTCAAGGACCCACACCATCCTGGCCACACACTCATCTCACCACTGCCATCAGGAAGAAGGTACAGGAGCCTGAAGACTGTAATGTTCAGGTTCAAGAACAGCTGCTTCCCCACAGCCATCAGGCTATTAAACACAATGAATAAGCTATGAGCTCTGAACTGCAAAATACTACATTATTATTTGTTATTTGCACTATATTTGTTATTTATTGAATTTCTTTATTTCCCATTATATACAATGTTTACATATTCACATATTCTGTTGTGCTGCAGCAAGTAAGAATTTCATTGTCCCATTCGGGACATATGATAATGAAACACTCTTGACTCTTGACTCATTGAAATGGCATTGAAAACATATATTCCCACTGATTCATGTGTACAAGTAAATTAAGAAGATTTTCTAAATGCTTTTGTAACACATTACAGAGCTGGGCTTTAATTTCATAAATAGTGTGGCAAGAGGTTAAGTAGAGGTTGCTTTCAGGGGAATATGATTTTCTGACATGAGCACAGTCATGAGTTAAAGTCATGGCATTGTTTAGATATCCTCTTACCATAGATGGAGATCTATTATTTGAAGATTAACTATTTCTCCTGCACCAACACACTCTTGCAACTGGCTGAGCTCACTCTGGACTTGGACAACTTCTCCTTCAATTGTGCTTAATTTCTCCAGAACAAATGGAACTCACACAGGATGAAGCCCATCTTTCTGTGAGATATGTGGAATAAGCTTGGTTTCACTTCTGTTCGGGCTCCTTCAACTGCTTATGATGCACGTTGATGAATACATTGGTGTTGCTTCCTGAACTCAGATGGAACTCAAAGATTTCATTTATTGGGGGTGGGGTATTGACATGGATAGAGAACTGATTGGCAGACAGGAAACAAAGAGTAGGAATTAATGGGTCCTTTTCAGAATGGCAGGCAGTGACTCGTGAGGTGCCGCAAGGGACCCCAATTGTTTGCAATGTATTAACGATTTAAGCGAGGGAATTAAATGTAACATCTCTAAGTTTGCGAATGACACAAAGCTCAGTTGCAGCATGAGCTGTGAGGAGTGTGCTATGAGGCTGCAGGGTGCCTTGGATAGGTTGGGTGAGTGGGCAGCAGCATAGCAGATGCAGTATAATGTGGAAAAATGTGAGGTTATCCACTTTGGTGGCAAGAACAGGAAGGCAGACTATTATCTGAATGGTGTCAGATGAGGAGAAGGGGAGATGCAATGAGACCTGGGTGTGCTTGTACACCAGTCACTGAAAGTAAGCATGCAAGTTCAGCAGGCAGTGAAGAAAGCTAATGGCATGTTGGCCTTCATTGCTAGAAGATTTGAGTTTAGGAGCAAGGAGGTCCTACTGCAATTGTACAGGGCCCTGGTGAGACCACACCTGGAGTATTGTGTGCAATTTTGCTCTCTTAATTTGAGGAAGGACGTTATTGCTATTGAAGGAATGAAGCATAGGTTCACCAGGTTAATTCCCAGGATGGAGGGACAGACATATGATGAAAAAATGAGTCGACTGGGCTTGTATTCACTGGAATTTAGAAGGATGAGAGGGGATCATATAGAAACATACAATTCTTAAGGAACTGGACGGGGTAGTTGTAGGAAGATTGTTCCCGATGTTGGGGGAGTCCAGAACCAGTGGTCACAATTTAAGAATACAGGGTAGGCCATTTAAGACTGAGAGGAGGAAAAACGTTTTCACCCAGAGAGTTGTGAATCTGTGGAATTCTCTGCCACAGAAGGCAGTGGAGGCCAATCACTGGATTTTTCCAAGAGAGAGTTAGATTTAACTCTCAGGGCTAAGCGAATCAAGGGATATGGGCAATAAGCCAGAGTGGGGTACAGATTTTGGATGATCAGCCATTATCATATTGAATGGCGGTGTTGGCTCGAGGGGCCAAATGGCCTACTTCTGCACTTATTTTCCATGTTTCTATGTTTCTATTCTATTCACCCTGCTGTTATTTTCACAGGGTCCTTCCTACCTCTTCCCATTCTAAACCTCTCTGTCTCCACCTGAGGAACTCAGTTAGTGATTAACATTTAATGCAAGACCACACACTTCCACAACTGTATTGGTGATACTGCCTCCCATACTGATTCCTATAGGAGCTTTATTTAATTCATTAATTTCCCCTCTCTATCTGTTCCAGTGATGATCTTTTGCTAATGGTCATTTGTTATGTTCTTCCCAATAAATGGAAACATTCTCTGCGCCCAATATGTTAAACTTTTCATAAATTTAGTTACCTCGATCAAATCCCTTTGGGTAGAATGACAGGTAACGATTTGTCAGAGTTCAGAAGTGAGATTGATAATCTGATTGAATGATGCCAGTACAACAAATCTTGCTCTCAGTGTCAGCAAGACTAAATAACTAGTATTGATTTCAGGACATTAGGTGAAATACATGCCCTCATCAGCACCAATGGTGCCAAAGTAGAGCTTCAAGTCCCTAAATCCAACACTCACCAACAATGTGACCTTGTCCAACTACATTGAAGCTATTTTTCTCTTTGCAGTAACTGTTGTACTTTGTCTATGGCTTGATTATACTCATAGATGGTATGCTTTGACAGGATAGTCTACAAACAAAGATGTCCACTGTATCTCGGTACACTTGAGAATATAAAACCAATAATACCACATCAAAGTTGGATGGATTAGGCACCAGGTTCATGTAAGGTCCCTGATGCAGCACAACATTTCCCGGTAGCCTACCCAATGTACAAAGAATTTCATTGTGCATATAGTATAGGTTCTTCTGTAGTCTATCCTATTCATCCTAAACTGAGTATTATATATTGTTCCCCAGCAATATCAATAATGTTCAGGTCAGTATCCTCCATGACCTTATGTATGTGTTATTTCTAATTGTGTACTACCCTCTCCCGCGAGGAAGAAGTTGTCCCTGATTGTGGTGGGATATTTTTGTGTGAGGCGCCGGGAATTGGCAAGAATATGATGCAGTGAGATGTAGGTGTAATGTTTGCAGCAGTGCCGTGCTTGTGAGGATGTGTAGGAATGTTATTAAAGATGGATATAATTTTTTTTTAATTTTATTTTTTATTTTATTAATTAGTACAGTAAATTACATTAATGCACGGCACATATATATTGTTAAATTTATTGTACCCCTTCATTTTTTAAAGCTATTAGGAAAGGATAGAAATTGATAAAATAGAGAAAGTATAAGAGAATAGTGATAGTGTAGAAGCGTGACGAAAGGAAAGAAGAAAGACTCTTTACATGAGGAATTAGAGAATATAAATTAAGAGATAGACGCTAGAAAACAAAAAAAAAGAACAAAGAAAAAAGAAAAAGACAGTTGCTCTATTATGAACATCACGCAAAAGGGATATACCAACTTGATACTTTTCCTTCCCCTTTACCAAGTCCTGACATCGGTGCCTTTTTAAAGTACTGTTGCACCGTATGCTTGTAGTAAGTCCATAAATGAAGACCACGTCATATAAAAGTGATCTGATTTGCCTGCCCGGAGGAGTCTCATATCTTCCAGGTGTAGTGTTTCAAACATAATTGAAATCCACATGTTTATTGTTGGTATAGAAGCGTTTTTCCAAAACTTTAAAATAAGCTTTTTTCCAGTTATCAACCCGTAATCAAATAGGTTCTTTTGAAACACATTTAGTTCGGGGCTACCTTCCGTTGTTCCAAAGATAATCCATTCTGCTTTTGGTATCAGTTTTATTTTAAATAAAATTTTGTAAAATTTTGTAAAGATTTCAAAAATTTCAATCCAATATTTTTGAATTTTTATACAAAAAACAAATGAATGCACTATAGTAGCTTCTTGAGACTGGCATTTATCACAGATAGGTGACACGTTGGGAAAAAGTTTACTTATTTTCATTCTTGAATAGTATAATTTGGGTAAAATTTTAAATTGGATTCAAGTGTGTCTTACATTAATCGAGCATTTGTGCACATTTAATAAATGTTTATCCCACCTCCCTTTTGAAATTTTAATAACTAATTCTTGTCCTCAGTCTCTTCTAATACCATCAGTTGTTGGTATTTCTACATTAAAAATAATATTATATAAATATGATATTAAGTTTGATGAATCGGCCTTTGTCTTTATTGCTTCGTCCACTAAATCTAATGGCATGTTGTAATAATCTTGTGTATATTTTTTTAGATAATCACATATTTGAAAATATTTAAAATGTTGATTGTTTCCCAGATTATATTTTAGTTGTAATTGTTGGAATTATAGTAATTTTCTAGTTTCATACAACTACCCGAGCATTTTAATTCCTATTCTTTCCCATTGTGTAAATGATTTGTCTATAATGGAGGGTTTAAACAAAGGGTTATTAACTATTGGAGATAAGAGAGATAGATTTCTTAATTTTAAATTATGTTTTATTTGTTTCCAAGTTCTAATTGTACTATGTATAATTGGATTTTTGTTATAGTTTGTGTTATCAACTTCATTGGTGAGCGGAGGATCACTCCAATATTACAAGGGGAGCAGTCCTCTCTCTCCATTATAATCCAATCCACCTGCTGGGCAGAGTTGTCCAGCAGTTGAATCATATTTTTAATATTTACTGACCAATAATAGTACATAAAGTTAGGGAGTGCTAATCCACCTAATACTTTGGGTTTATTCAAATGGGTTCTTTGTATTCTATGGGATTTATAATCCCATATAAAATTTGTAATGTCTGAACTTTTTAAACTTTTTTGGTAGGTATATAGGAATTAATTGGAATAGGTATAGAATTTGTGGTAAAAAAATAATTTTAAAGCATTTATTCGACCTATTAAAAACATCGGAAGCGTTTTCCAGAATTTAATTAAATTATTTAATTTCTTAAGTAAACGATTATAATTTGCGTTAAACATGTCTTGATATTTTCTGGTAATTTCAATACACAAGTATTTAAATTTTTCTGTAGCTATTTTAAAAGGGAATTTTAAGAGGTGTGTTGAGTCTTTTGGTTTTATTGACATAATTTCACTTTTGTTCCAGTTTATTCTGTATCCTGAGAACGATCCAAAATCCTCAATTAAGTTTAATATGTTTGGTATAGTGGTATGGGGTTTTGTGATATACAATAGTACATCATCAGCATATAAATATATTTTATTATTTGAATATTTTATATTATAGCCGTTGATATTCGGATGTGTTCTAATTCTTTCCGCTAGGGGTTCAATTATAAGAGCAAATAACAGTGGTGATAGTGAGCATCCTTGTCTATTACCCCTTGATAACTGGAATTTCGTAGATAAAATGTTAGTTAAAAATCTAGCTTATTATATAATAATTTAATCCACAGGATGAAATTCTCTCCCATTTGGAATTTTTGCAATACTTTAACCATGTAATCCCATTTCACTAGATCGAATGCTTTTTCTGCATCCAACTAAATAATTGTTCTTCAGTTTGGTGTGAATGCATTATGTTGAGCAGATTATTAGATGATTGTCTCTTAGGGGTAAAGCCCGTTTGATCCCGATTTATTAATTTACTAACATACTTACTTAACCTTCTAGCTAATATTTTCGCTAATTTTTTAAATCTGTATTTAACAATGCAATAGCTCTATATGATCCGGGTTCTTCTGTATCTTTGTATTTTTTAAGTATTAATGTAATCATTGATTCTGCTAGTGTTTCAGGTAATGTTTGTTCTTTAAAGGCATATGTATACATTTTTGGTAAACATGGTATAATTATGTCGTAAAAGCTTTTATAAAATTCGTTACTAAATCCATCAGGTCCTGGTGTTTTTCCATTCTTTAATGAAGTTATTGTGTCTTCTATTTCCTTAATTGAAATTTGTGCTCCCAATTCCTCTTGTTCTTTCAACTCTAGTTTTGGAACATTGCAATTATCCAAGAACTCTGTGACTTTATTGGTGTCCGTTGTCGTTTTGGATGTGTACAAATTCTCATAAAGTTGCGCAAATCTTTTTATTAATATAATTCGGTAAAGTTAATAATTCCCCTTTATCTGATTTGATCTTTAGGATCGTGTGTTCTTTTTCTCGTTTTTTTAACTGACGTGCCAAAAGTTTGTGGGGTTTATCCCCAAATACGAAATGTTCCTGTCTTGTAATTTGGAATAGTCTTATAACTTTGGCTGATAATAGTTTATTTAATTTAAATTTAAGTATTAATATTTTATTGTGTTTATCCAAAGTTGGATCTTTAGCATTATCTATATCCAGTTCTTCTAACTGTCTTTGTTCGTTCTTGTTCTTTTTATTTTGAAAAGCTTGGTATGAAATTATAACGCCTCTAATAAATGCTTTGAAGGATTCCCATAATAATGTGGACGATATATCTGGAGTGTCATTTATTTCGAAAAAGAGGTCCATTTATTGTTTTAGATATATACTCCCTTGCGGGTCTTTTAAAATTTGAGGATTAAACCTCCAAAACGATTTGTTCCTAGACATTCCTTCCAGTTTTAAAAAGAAAATTAGCGGGGAGTGATCTGAGATGGTGTTGGTATGCTATTTTGGGTTCGAAGTATTGGGGATTAATTTTGTATCCGCCAGGAAATAATTTATACATGAGTATGTTTTGTGTACCATTGAATAAAACGAGTATTCCATGCCGGTCGGATTCGCGATCCTCCAAACATCTGTTATATTGGTATTTTTTATGTATGTGTTTAAGAGTTCACTAGTTTTAGATTTCGTATTACCTCTCTGTTTTTGCCTAGATTTATCTAAGTACGGATCTAAAACACATTTAAAGTCTCCTCTAGTTATGACATTTTGGTAATTAGATTCTGCGATTATATTCAAGATTTTATTGAAAAAATGAGGATTATCAAAGTTGGGTGCATATATATTTACCAAGGTGATTGGGGTAGCATGAATCTCTCCAGTAACTATCAAATATCTCCCTTCCTTATCTGTTATGGTATTCATTGCTTTAAATGGTATGCCTTTACCATGATTGTTGTACCTCTGGATTTCGAAGTATATGAAGAGTGATAGATTTGGCCTATCCAATTCGCCCTCAATCTAGCCTGATCTTGGGATTTGAGATGAGTTTCTTGTAGAAAGGTGATGACTGTATTGTACAATTTCAGCTGAGCTAATATCTTACCCCTTTTAATAGGTTCATTATGTTCCAACTGCAGAATGAGATTCCTCCCAGTTTCTTTTGTTTATCGTCTTGCATTTTGAATGGTTTTAATACCCTTATATCTTACGGTGCATCCATACCTCAGGTCTTTAGATATTGGGGGAACATTTGCGCTACAGAGTTCAATTGGTAGATTCATTTTGCGATTAAACAAAAAACACACGCATGTGACTTGTTGTGATAAAAAAACATTTTAAAGTGAAAATACAGTGTCTGAACTTGTCGACACTGTAACAAGTGGCCCACCTGTAGGTGGGAGAATACATTGTATCGACTTCCATTGTCGATATTAAACAATTTATTTGTGCATATAGTATAGGTTATTCTGTAGTCTATCCTATTCATCCTAAACTGAGTATTATATATTGTTCCCCAGCAATATCAATAATGTTCAGGTCAGTATCCTCCATGACCTTATGTATGTATTATTTCTAATTGTGTACTACCCTCTCCCGCAAGGAAGAAGTTGTTCCTGATTGTGGTGGGATGTGTTTGTGTGAGGCACCTGACATAGGCGCCTGGAATAGGCGCCTGGAATAGGCGAGAATATGATGCAGTGAGATGTAGGTGTAATGTTTGCAGCTGTGCCGTGCTTGTGAGGATATGTAGAAATGGTATTAAAGTTGGATATAATTGATTGACAAATTATTGGTATGTGCGTAAACACTTCATCAAGAATGCATCACAGCTTTAAGGGCAGTCAAATGTAGGAACAAGGAGCTGCAGATGCTGGTTTACAAAATAAGATGCAAAGTGCTGGAGTAACTGGGTCAGGCAGCATCTCTGGAAAACATGGATACGTGACTTTTTGGAATGAGTCCTGACCTGCCATGTCACCTATCGATGGTAGACAAAAGTGATGGAGAAACTCAGCGGGTGCAGCAGCATCTATGAAACGAAGGAAATAGGCAACGTTTCGGGCCGAAACCCTTCTTCAGACTATCAATGTCACCTATCAATGTTCTCCAGAGATGGTGCCTGACCCGTTGAATTACTGCAGTACTTTAAGTCGTCTTTAGGAGGAATTATCCAGGTTTAATCAGTAAATGTTAGTTTTAGCTTGTTCTAGCATGTTACATTTTGTGTTCCTTGCTGATATATTAAACTAGTATGGTTAGCCCTGGCTAATGCCTAAAATCATTGAAAGCTTGAAGATGGAAGGTGTTGACACTGCAATTAGTTGGTGAGTTGGTGAGCGTTAATTGCATATCACAATCCCTGCGCCAAAAATTTAAATCACGTCCTGGTGTGAAATTCAGCAAAATATTCATGATTTCCAGCTTTCTTCTATGCACATTTGTCCCTATCAATTTACTATTTGGCTACTATCTACCTCCATTGATGACCCTCAGACTATCATTAATCGGATTTTACTGGCTTTATCTTGCACTAAATGTATCTGTACACTGTAAATGGCTCGATTGGAATCATGTTTTTTCTCTTTCCGCTGACTGGTTAGCATGCAACAAAAGCTTTTCACTATACCTTGTCACTATACATGACAATAAACCAAACTGAAACTGAAACCATGCCATTCCAGCTCTCGTCCATAGGAAACTACTCTTTTCAAACTTAGCAACCTTTTAAATTTGGGGATGCCATTCAGTATCCCTAACTTCTGTATCTAATGTTAAAGCAAATGCGAAGGTTATTGCATTTCACTAGTGGAGAAAAAAAGGATACCTTTTCAAAGTACTGTATGTTGTCCAAAACAAAGGCAAGAAATAAATGAAGGAGAGAATGAGTTACTGGAAATTAATCGCTCGAGGTAAGGCCCAGCATTAAAGAGTTGATGAAAAATGGCCAAAATGTTCTTGTGATGGATGTAACACAATCCTCCTGTGATTGCTCCATCAGATAACCAAAAAGGTCCAGTCATGAGTGACCATTTCTTTGTATTTTGTGAACTTGTGTAGCTCAGGAACCTTCTGCCCTGTAGAAAGTTGTCGCCCGCACTGACAACCTTTGAATGATGATGGATGACATTGGTTGCCTCCTTAATCACCTTCAGCAATGTTAAAACAGACCCTGAAAACCAGTCACAAAAGGAAAAGCAGGAGGCCTTGGCATTTGTTATTGTTCAGTGCACAAACCAATCTGTTTGCCTGCAGAACATGTTTTGAGAGTAGAAGAAATAAAGAAGGTTGAAAATTAGTGGTAGAACATCGTTATTCAAATTGAGAACATACAGTATTGAAAAAAAAACTTAGCAAAATTGACATTAAACTTTTCTTCTGTAATGAGAGGGAAATGATTATTAATGCTGATTAAATTACTTCATTTCCCAGGAACAGCATTAAGATCTAACAGGATGAACTTTCGGTGGCAGCATATGGTTAATTACTGGATTAGGATCTTTGTTCCAAGCCAACTGAATTTCCCAATTATTTAGTTTAGTTTAGAGGTACAGCAAGAAACAGCCTCTTCAGCCCATCGGGTCCACGCTGACCAGCGATCCTGCATATTAACACTATTGTGCACTCAATAGGGGCAAATTTTTAAACATTTATCAAGCCAATTTACCTACATACTTATGTCTTTGGAGTTTGGGAGGAAACCAAAGATCTCAGAGAAAATCCACAGGGTCAATGGGAGAACATACAAACTCTGTACAGACGGATCCATAGTCGGGATCAAACCCGGGTGTCCGGCACTGCAAGCGCTGTAAGGCAGCAACTCTACCATGTAATTGAGTCATTCAAATAATTAAATACATAAATAATGAGATCAAACCTACTCTCAGCAACAGTAAGTATGAAATTACCAATTTCTGATAAAAAACAAATCACTGATGTCTTTCAGGGAAGGAGATCTGCTGTCTTTACCCAATCTGGACTATAGCCAAAGCTACATGAGAGTGTCACACTGCAATTGATTTCTCTGGAGCATTGGAGGCTGAAGGGAGATCTGATAGAAGCATTTACAATTATGAGTGCCATAGACGGAGTTGACAGTCAGAACCTTTTCTCAGGGTGGCAATGTCAAAGACTAGAGGGCATTGGTTTAAGGTGAGAGGAGCAAAGATTAAGAGATGTGAGGGGGAAAATATTTTGGACAGAGAGTGATGGATGCCTGGAATGAACTGCCAGGGGTGGATTGTGGAGGCAGACAGGATATTGGTAATTAAGTGACTTTCAGATAAAAGCAGGGGATGGGGGAATATCTATCATGTGCATGCAGAGGAGATTAATTTCACTCAGTGCCAACATGTTTGGCATGGACATGGCATGGACATTGTGGGAAGAAGTGCCTGGTTGCGTGCTGCATTGATCTATATTTAATGTTGTATGTCTCCCTTCAGCTCAGGTCACGCACAAATAACGATGGATAAAAAGTGTTGCAGGAATATCTGGGTCTGTGAACAAATAAATTAATGGGATGGCACCATGCGCGCGTCATGCGTCGTGAAGCGTAAATAATGTAGTGTAAACGATGTGCAAATGACGCCCAGGTGGGACAGGCCCTTTACAGTGCAAGACCTGGATTCAATCGTGACAACGGGTGCTGTTTGTATGGAATTTGCATGTTCTCTCTATGACCGTGTGGGTTTTTCTTCGGGTGATCCGGTTTGCTCCCACTTTCCAAACACGTACAGGTTTGTAGGTTAATATCAACCATAGAGAGAAAAATCTATAAAATGCTAAAATGTTCTGGATTCATTTGCAATATTTTGAAGCTTTCGACTTTCCCTTTCAAACTTCCTTCTGTTCATCATCCTACATCTTAATTCCTAGAACTAAGTCTAAACTAGGGAGCCTAAACATCGCAGTGCATCTCCTCTGACTATATTAAACAGGATCTTTTCAACCACCTACAATATTCCAATAAAACTCAACATGAGCCTGCGGAACTGAACATTATTTTCTTGCTGAGGACTTGACAAAGAACTGAAACAAGTTCAGATGATGAATCCCCTACTTGCTTTGTATCATTGTAGGGCCATCTTTTTTTCCTTGCACTTCCCATCTCCACTCCTTTTCTCTCTTTGGTGGATTAATATTCCTGTCACTCTCAACCCCTGAATCTTAAATGTTGTTTATCTTTAGCTTTTTCTGTTTCTTAATAACACTTTAACTCTGCTTTTCTCTTCCCAAATGCTGCCTGACTTGGTGAGTATTTCCAGCATTCGAAATTCTTGCGAGGAATAGCAAAATTATCAGAGGAATAGATTGGGTAGAGGTACAGAGACTTTTGCCCAGAGTAGTGGAATCAAGAACCAGGGGAAATAGGTTTAAGGTGAGGAGGGAAAGATTTAATAGGAATCTGAGTGGTAACTTTTTCACGCAAGAGTGTGTGGAACGAGCTGCCAGATGAGGCAGGTTATATCGTACTTTTTAAGAAATATTTTGACAGGTACATGGATAGGATAGGTTTAGAGGGATATAGGCAGGCAGGTGGGGCTAGTGTGATTGGGACATGTAGGTCAGTGTAGGCAAGTTGGGCTGAAAGGCCTGTTTATCAAATAATGAAAGGCGTGGATAGAATGTGGAGAGGATGTTTCCACTAGTGGGAGAGTCTAGGACCAGAGATTATAGCCTCAGAATAAAATGATGTATCTTTAGAAAGGAGATGAGGAGGTATTTCTTTAGTCAGAGATTAGTGAATCTGTGGAATTCATTGCCACAGACAGCTGTGGAGGCCAAGTCAATGGATATTTTTAATGTGGAGGTTCTTTATTGGTAAGGGTGCCAGGGATTATGGGGAGAAGGCAGGAGAATGGGGTTGAGAGGGAAAGATAGATCAGCCATGATTGAATAGCAGAATGGACTTGATGAGTCGAATGGCCTATTTCTGCTCCTAGAACTTATGAACTTATGAACTATTTGTATGGTGTCTTATCACAGGAGAGGTCAAGCAGGCCAGAGGACCACGCTGGTGTTTCAGGCTCCTTTGCCAGACTCCACACCAGGCTGGTCCTACCGCCGTGGTAGAGATGGGACCCGGCCAGGGTGAAATACCTAATTATGCTCCTATAACATGAACTTATGAAACCTCTGGTGTGGTAAGTAACATACCAATTACTTTCTGCTGTTATAACATGAAGTTTTATAAATTATGAGGCATTGAAAGGCTATAGTGTTCAGTGGGAGGTAAGCGCCATTTTAGGTGAATCACTGAAAGCCATTGTAAAAACAGAATATACTGGAAATTCTCAGCAGGTAGTTCTCCAGTCCAATCTTCCTGCTAAAATCTTTCACTCTTGGAACCAGAAAATTACCTGGCTTGGGCGCCATCTTGTTTATTCTATGGGACACGGAAAAGTGTTTGCGGAGTAGGAATAGGCAAAACAATAAATGTGCACTGCACTTTCAGTCGGGCTATTACATTTATTTGGATGTTAGATGACCAAAATCATTCTCACACCTTAGAAAAATGCCAGTTATTCACATTAGTCTCCAAGGGAATTGTGGTTTCTCTGCCCTTGCAACAAACTGCCACTGGACATATCCAAATAATGATTGGAGTTGCCATAAGAGTTAACTGCAATCTGGGGAAGTCACTGTCATAAGCAATCTAGGAGTAGCATAAAGTGTTTCAATCAAAATATCCAAATACATTGAGGTGGAACTGAAGTTGGCAGTGCTCTCTCTGACTCCTGAAATCCACAGAGAATATAAAGTTACAGGGAAAGCAGAAACTTTTGGGGATAGAGATTTAAAGGTATGTGGCATACCGGCATTGAGGCCATGATTATTGCATTGGTCTGGGTATAGCAGGAATAGCTTAGTGAGTTTGCACTTTTAATGAAGCGTCTAATTTATAGGAAGCTATAAAATGTACCATCCTATCTCCTTGAACACACCAAACATGATAAAAAAAAGTATTTCACAGAGAGCTAGACAAAGAAAATGAAGATAGACAACCAATGTGACAACAAATTGACAACATACCCTAGTCAAGCACCAAACTGGACAATAATGTCAACAGCAAGGAAAATTGAATAGTTGATCAAGTAAAATATAAACCACAGAAAGATTTAGTTAATAGCCTTCTTGAAGAAGCAAGAATAGCTGACAAACTGATTAAAATTGTTTAAGAAGGAACTGCAGATGCTGGAAAATCAAAGGTAGACAGAAATGCTGTAGAAACTCAGCGGGTGAGGCAGCATCTATGGAGCGAAGGGAATAGGCAACGTTTTGGGTTACATAGAAACATAGAAACATAGAAAATAGGTGCAGGAGTAGGCCATTCGGCCCTTCGAGCCTGCACCGCCATTCAATGTGATCATGGCTGATCATCCAACTCAGTATCCCGTACCTGCCTTCTCTCCATACCCCCTGATCCCTTTAGCCACAAGTGCCACATCTAACGCCCTCTTAAATATAGCCAATGAACTGGCCTCAACTACCTTCTGTGGCAGAGAATTCCAGAGACTCACCACTCTCTGTGTAAAGAACAGTTGAGACCCTTCTTCAGGTAAACCTGACAAACTAATCAGCCTCAAAGAGATGACATGAATATATGGAACACGTGGATCAGTTTACTTCTCCTGTATCACTCATGTCAGTTATTAGTGGAATCAGCAAGCAAAATATAATGTCGGGAGGTTTGGGTTGAGGTGTAAGGAAGATACTTCTCCTTGAAATGAAATGAACTAAAGGATTAGGGGAGTAATGACTACTGGAAGTGTAGATGCAGAATCTATTAAAAGCAGCACAGAAGTGTTAAGAACATGGCTTGGCCCTTTAGCAGTGTAATCACCTGCCTGGGTTAGTAAATTTGTGTGACTTTCTTCATTCAAAAGTGGAAGTCATTGAATTAAATCAGAAGCTAATCAGAAATGCCATGGGGTGGGAGTTTTAGCATCCTTTTCCTAAAATTAAGAATTACATTAAGGCAATGAAACTGATGTAATTTCATCTGGCACATAACATTACAATCAGCATATCTTTTGCAAATCTGATCCCTTATTCTGATAGTTTGTTAAAAAAGGAACACCTATCTCTGCCGCTTGATTTCCACTCATTTCCACTAAACATTGCAACATTAAGTGCCAATCCCGTCTCATCATAATAGTACTTCTGTGACCTTAACAAAAAATTCAGAGGCTTAATACCTGGTTATTATAGTAATTTGATAATTTATAGTAATGTGATAATTTGAAATGCTGATATTAAAAGATTGAAATGGAAAGCACAACAACTTCAGGGTACATATATCAGGGCTCCTAATGACATTCTTTCCATGGTGAGAGGATCACTTACCAACAAAACTGCAATGAATAGTGAATTGTCTTAATAGCCACTTACTTATTCCATCAAAAATTTACATAGATACATAGATACATAGAAAATAGGTGCAGGAGGAGGCCATTTGGCCCTTCGAGCCAGCACCGCCATTCATTGTGATCATGGCTGATCGTCCACTATCAATAACCCGTGCCTGCCTTCTTCCCATACCCCTTGACTCCACTAGCCCCTAGAGCTCTATCCAACTCTCTCTTAAATCCATGCAGTGATTTGGCCTCCACTGCCCTCTGTGGCAGGGAATTCCACAAATTCACAACTTTCTGGGTAAAAAAGTTTTTTTCTCACCTTAGTCTTAAATGACCTCCCCTTTATTCTAAGACCGTGGGCCCTTGGTCTGGACTCACCCAACATTGGGGACATTTTTCCTGCATCTAGCTTGTCCAGTCTTTTTATAATTTTATATGTTTCTATAAGATCCCCCTCATCCTTCTAAACTCCAGTGAATACAAGCCTAGTCTTTTCAATCTTTCCTCACATGACAGTCCCGCCATCCCAGGGATCATTCTTGTGAACATACGCTGCACTGCCTCAATCACAAGGAAGTCCTTCCTAAAATTAGGAGACCAAAACTGTACACAATACTCCATATGTGGTCTCACCAGAGCCCTATACAACTGCAGAAGAACCTCTTTACTCTTGTACTGAAATCCTCTTGTTGTGAAAGCCAACATTCCATTAGATTTCTTCACTGCCTGCTGTACCTGAACCCCCATTTTCAGTGACTGGTGGACAAGGACACCCAGGTCTCGCTGTACCTCCCCCTTACCTAACCTAACCCCATTGAGATAATAATATTCCCCCTTGTTTTTGCCGCCAAAGTGGATAACCTCACATTTATCTATATTATACTGCATCTGCCACGCATCTGCGTACTCATAAATCATGTTGACTTGGACTAATCCTTTTACTGCTATCCAAATGCTCCATTATTACCTCTTTAATAATTGACTCCAGCATCTTTCCCACCACCGAAGTCAGGCTAACTGGTCTGTAATTCCTCGTTTTCTCTCTCGCTCCTTTCTTGAAAAGTGGGATAACATTAGCTGTCTTCCAATCCACAGGAACTGATCCTGCATCTGATTTACATCTATTATATTAATTTACGCTCAGTGTTTCAGCATGTTATGATACTCCTAATTTTGATTTTAACTTGTTTGTAATATAACTTGTCAGATAACTTCTTTAATAATTTGGAATTGCTGGTCACGTTCATTGTGGCTTTTGACATTGAAATAGTAATCTCAAATTAATTGGAATTTGTGTTATGAATCAATTTAAGACAATCAGCAGCAATATTTATCCCTATTTCCTAAGTTCTATAAACCTGTGATGAAATAGGGTGAAGGACATTAAGAGTTTACCAAGTCTTTTGAGTTATATTTATTAATGTATAAAAACCCAGAGTTTGTATATTGCGACTGAGAAATCGGATTGGATACAGCTACTGGACATGCCATGGGAATATTGAGCAGTGGCGTGTGGCCGCATTAAACATGGGTGAAGTGGTTACATATTCTATTTCCCCGCAATCCATGGAACAAATCAGTCTGAAGAAGGATACCTACCCGAACCATCACCTATCAATGTTCTCCAGAGATACTGCCTGACCTGTTGAGTCGCTCCAGTACTCTGTGCCTTTTTCAGTTCAGTTTAGTTTATTGTCATGTTTATTGAGGTACAGTGAAAAGCTTTTGTTGCATGCTAATAGTTGGGTCAGGTCTGACGTACACACAGTGAATTTCCAAAGTGCTTGAATCTCCTAAAGCTAACATTAAACTCTGATATATTTTTAAGTGATATCAGATTAGATTCTGGGATATGGATCTATGTAACCAAACTGAGAAAAAACAAACTGCACAAATGATGGATAATTCCCTCAATTAAAATAAAATATGTTCCCAGGGAGCCTCCTTTGCAAAAGGCTCCATTTAGATGCATTTTCCCAAATGGGAGCATGAGATCATGTAATTACTTCTTCTATCTTAAATTATAAAGGTATTAAAATTGGTTGTCCATTTTAATTTTGTGAATTTATTTTTGTCGTGTCATTATCATCTTCTTTGTCTTTAGCAGGTACTTGGGATCACGGAGATGATTTTCTATCAACAGCAGTTTCAGGAGAACAGAATTTATGTCAATACTAATTGCATTAATGGAGACACAAGATGTTGGAATCTGGAGCAACAATTGATTTGCTGGAGGAACTCAACATTATGGGCCACTTTTCATTAGAGTCTTTGACCTGAAATATCAATTCTGTTTTACTTCTCACAGCAGGTATTGTAATACCATTTAAAGCAGGTACTATATCAACATTTAAAATACAATTGAACAGGGTACATGGATGGGAAAGGTTTAGTGGTATATGGTCCAAACTCAGGCAGGTGGGGCATCTTGGTTGGGATAGACGAGTTGGGCTGAAGGCTATGTTTCTGTGCTGTATGACTCTATGACTATAACTCCATGAGATCTGGCCCAACTTGCAGCGCATTTCCAGCATGTTCTGTTTTTATTATAGATTTTTAGCACCTTGGTATTATTTTGTCCAGTCAGAAGCCTATATTTCAACATCCAGCACCACGATTGATGAGCACGTAACCTAGGAACATTGTTTCATTTTGAGTTATCTTTAAACTAATGGAGACATTAAATTCCATTTAATTTTCCAACACAGGTAGCTCAAAACTGTCTTGTAAAATCTTCACCACCTGAAATTAGGAGGGAGCGAAATAAGATAAGATCAACTTTATCCGACTGTATCTGCCAATTTATGTACAAAAATGGTTTATTAAATTGTACAGAAAATGCTTTTTTTCGGTGAAGATCATGTGGTAAGTTTTGTTCAGGCCTAATACTAGCAATTGTAATGTTTGGTATTGGACAAGCATTAAAGTCATACAGCATGGAAATGGGCCCTTCTGCCAAACTTCCCAATGCTGAACAAGCTGCCCCATCTACATTAGTCCTACCTGCCCATGTTTGGCCCAAATCCCTCTAAATCTTTCCTATCCATGTACCTATCTCAGGAGAGATAGAAGTGGGGGTAAAAGAGGAGGGGGTGCTGCTTTATTAATTAAGGAGGATGCCACAGCAATGGTCAGAGATGACATTACTGATGGGCCCATCCAGTAAGACTCTATGGGTGAAGCTGAGAAATAAGAAACAGTTGATCATCTTGTTGGGAGTATACTGCAGCCCCGCCCAAAAACTATTGTTATTTACTTACATTTGATTTAAAAAAGAATGAACTGCTGATGTTGGAAATTTGAAATAGTAACAGAAAATGCTGGAAAATCTCAGCAGGTTAGGCAATGCCCATGGGAAGAAAGAAGGTGATTGCAAAAGGCTTCTCTATACAACATTACATAGACTTTCAATACCACACAAACAAAGGAGCTACATTGCTCCTCAATAACTATGTTACTTAACCCAGCACAGAAATCCCCTGTGTTCTGCCCATTGTCCACCCTGTAGGGTAATTGAATTCTCAATGATTTGTGGAGTCCCAGTAGTAACGTTTAAAACTTCAGGCACAATGGTTATACTGTATCAAGGAAACGCATTAAAATATCTGCAGACCTTAACTTAAAACTGAACATATCATTACTAACAAAACAAAGAAACTGTGGAATTACAGCAAAGGACTAAAGACTGAACATAACTAACTGACAAAAGACACTGGATATTCAACTTTCACACAGAGGACACTGCTGAAAAACAGGCTTCCTTTTCTTCATAGGGTGGTCAGGTTGTTTCAAGCACCCTTGCACAATGAAGGGTTGAATGCATTGTTCACTGTTCTGTCCAGACTCCTAGCAGTTGAGCTCACAAGCTGCCACCATGTTTAGTAAACCTGTTTCCAAGCAGTTAACTGTCTTTTTAAATTAGATAACCCCATCAATTCTCGACAAGCCCCTACACACCCACACCATCTCTCCTACCCGGATGAACTGGTTTACCCTCTTTCACAGTTCAGATGAAGCATCTTTTACCGAAGACTTTAACTCTTTCTCTTTCCATATGTGTTACTTGATAAGAGTCAAGAGTGTTTTATTCTCATATGTCCCAAACAGAACAATGACATTCTTACACACATATATATATATATATATATATATATATATATATATATATATATATATATATATGTACACACATACACACACACATATATATATATATATATATATATATATATATATATATATATATATATATATATATATATATATATATATATATGTGTGTGTGTATGTGTATATGAGTGAGCATATCTCTGAAGATCTTTCCTGGGCCCAGCACACTGATGCAAACATTAAAGAAAGCCCATCGACGCTTCTACTTCCTGAGAAGGTGGCGGGGATTCGGTATGTCAGAAAGTACTTTCCTGAACCTCTACTGTTGTATTGTAGCGAGCATATCGACTGGTTGAGCATATATCTGGGTTTAACCAGCATATTCTGTTTATGTTTACTTAATTTAGATTGATGTCAAATGGATTCGACCCTGGTAAACACAATGTAAAGTTTTGTAAAGTTGTAAAGTAATCCAGTGACTGTGAAGTGCTTTACGATAACCTGGGTTTATAATTAGAAATACCTCCAAAAAAGTATATCTTGGTGGTTCTCACTGCAGGCTGGATAAAGTGAGCAATGGATTTCACTTTAATGGCCTTACTATATTCCATTTAATTTAAATGGGCCCATGCCTGTACAGAGAAATTAATGAGCAGATGTTATATGTTCATACTTCACTGAAAGGAAATATGGCCAAATATTTTGCCTCAGTCAGTCTGTAGGCTACAAAATCCGCCATGTATTCCAAAGACTGATGAACAAGGAGAATAAATCATTCTGGTCACTAGCTGTGAGCTGCCATTAGATGACCGTTAATCAGATGAAGGTGGCACGGTGGCACAGGGGTAGAGTTGCTGCAGGGCTGGAGACCGGGGTTCGATCCTGACTACGGGTGCTGTCTGTATGGAGTTTGTACGTTCTCCCCATGGCCATGTGGGTTTTCTCCAAGATCTTCGGTTTCCTCCCACACTCCAAAGACATACAGGTTTGTAAGTTAATTGGCTTGGTATAAGTGCAAATTGTCCCTAGTGCGTGTAGGACAGTATTAACGTGCGGGGATCGCTGGTCAGCGCGGACTCGGTGGGCTGAAGGGCCTGTTTCTGTGCTGTATTTCTAAACTAAAAATGAACAGAAGGGCAGAAACAGATGGAATGAGAGAAAATTGAGGAATGATTTGGGAAAGTTGTTAATTTTGTGGAGCTGGCAATTGAGTTTTAAAGTGTGATTGATTACAGGAAATAGACACAAATAGCTGGAGTAACTCAATGGGTCAGATAACATCTGTGGAGAAAATGCATTGGTGATGTTACGAGTCAAGACCCTTCTTCAGGCTGAGTCAGGGGAAAGGGAAACGAGAGATATAGACGGTGATGAGAGATATAGAACAAATGAATTAAATATATGCAAAAAAGTAACAATGATTAAAACGGAAACTGTTAGCTGTGGCCTAGGTGAGAATGAGTAGATAATGAGGCTCAACAAGATGCCTTGTTACGACTTAGGATGGAGAGAGGGGGAATACAAGGTTTTACTTGAAGTTATATACATCAAAATTGAACCACTGGGTTGTAAGCTGCCCAAGCAAAATATGAGATGCTGTTCCTCCAATTTGTGTTTGGCCTCACTCTGACAATGGGAACAGAAAGTTCAGTTTGGGAATGGGAGGAGGAATTGAAGTGTTTGGCAACCGGGAGATCAGGTAGGTCCAGGTCGGACTGAATGAAGGTGTTCCGTGAAACGATCGTCCAATCCACGTTTGGTCTCACCAATGAATAAGAGTCCACACTTGAACAAAGGATACAGTAGATAAGGTTGGAGGAGGTGTAAGTGAACCTCTGCATAACCTGAAACGACTGTCAGGGTGCCTGGACAGAGTTCAGGGAGGAGGTATAGGGACAGGTGCTGCATCTCCTGGGGTTGCAGGGGAAGGTACCTGGGGAGGGGGGGATTTGGGTGGGAAGGGATGAGTTAACCAGGGAGTTGCGGAGGGAACATAATCTGCGATAAACAAAAAAGGGTGGAGATGGGAAGATGTGACTAGTGGTGGGATCCCATTCGAGGTGGCAAAAATCTTATAGGCTTAGGTAAGGACTAAGGGGATACATGAAATATGTGGTTCAGCCATAAATATGTAGGTCTGCCTTTTCCCTTTATGAAATAATATGCTATGATTTAATTCAAACAACATATTTCCAGTGCTTTCGAAAATTGGGATTACTGCGAATAGAGTAATTTCACAGAATCGTAGTCAAAGGTTCAAAGGTTCAAAGGTTCAAAGATCAGTTTATTATCACATGTACCAATTAAGGTACAGTGAAACTCGAATTACCATATAGCCATACTAGAGAAAAGCAACAAGACACACACGACATAAAAGTTAACATAAACATCCACCACAGCGGATTCCCCACATTCCTCACTGTGATGGAAGGCAATAACGGCGAACCTTCTTCCTCTTTATTCTCCCATGGTCGGGGCAGTCAAACCATCTGCAGTCAGGACGGTCGAAGCTCCCACAGCCGGCGATCGAAGCTCCCACATCGGGGCGGTCAAACATCCTGCGGCTCAGAGCTCCCGAAGTCGGTCTCTAACCAGGGACCGCAAGCGCCATGATGCTAAAGTCTGCAGGCTCCCACGGTTGGAGCTCCAAAGTCAAACCCCGACAGGGATCGCCAGCTCCACGATGGTAAGCCCGCAGGTTCCCACCTTTGGAACTCCCGAAGTCGGTCTCCAACGGAGGCCGCCAACTGCATGATGTTAGGCTGCAGTGCGGACGGAGATACAATATGGACAAAAATTGCATCTCCGTCGAGGTATGATATTAAAATCCCCCAATCCCCCCCACCCCCATACCCACACAAAACAAGCTAAAGAACACTAAAACATACATTTAAAACATACAAACGAAAACAAAGGAAGGGATGAGACAAACTGTTGGCGAGGTAACCATTGCTGGCGCCACCCGGTAGCAAATCAAATTTCCAAAATGTTTCCCATCATGAATGTTTTGCTGACTAGTCTGCAGTCGGTGAGTTTATTCTTGTTCCACGTTGAACAAGCAAAGAGTGTCTGCTATTCTCCTGTCCTCCAGTACTATAGAGCATTTAAAGAAAGCAAACTCAACGCTAGCAATTATTTCAAGAGGGCTTATATAAAAAAACAGGATGTAATGCTAAAGCGCTCTAAGGCACTGGTAAGGCTGTACTTGGAATATTGTGAGCAATTTTGGGTACCATATCTGAGCAAAGATGTGCTGGCTCTGGAGAGGGTCCAGAGGAGGTTTACAAGAATGATCCCAGGAATGAGTAGGTTAACCTATGATGAGCGTTTGTCGGCACTGGGCCTGTACTCGCTGGAGTTTAGAAGAATAAAAACATAGAAACATAGAAAAATAGGTGCAGGAGTAGGCCTTTCGGCCCTTCGAGCCTGCACCGCCATTCAATGTGATCATGGCTGATCATCCAACTCAGTATCCCGTACCTGCCTTCTCTCCATACCCTCTGATCCCTTTAGCCACAAGTGCCACATCTAACGCCCTCTTAAATATAGCAAAGTCATGAGGGGGGACCGCATTGAAATATACATAATAATGAAAGGCATGGGTAGAGTGGATGTGGTGAGGATGGTTCCACTAGTGGGAGCGTCTAGGACTCAATGTAATAGCCTCAGAATTAAAGGATGCTCTTTTTCAAAGGAGATTAGGAGACATTTCTGAAATTAGAGGGTGGTGAATCTGTGGAATTAATTGTCATAGAAGGCTGTGGAGACCAAGTCAGTGGACAGTTTTAACACAGAGATAGATAGATTCTTGATTAGTACAGGTGTCAGATGTTATGGGGAAAAGGCAGGAGAATTTGATTAGCAGGGATAGATAGATCAGCCATGATTGAATGGTGGAGTAGACTTGATGGGCTGAATGGCCTAAATCTACTCCTATCATTTATGACATGTCTTATTACTTTTTTTTCACTACCTCGCTAAAAATCTGAAAATGCATCCCACCTGGTCCTGGTGATTATCTATTTTAAATTCAGTCAACTTTTTTTTGTACCTTCATGCTGACATATTTTAATGTTCCTATTATCTCAATTGTCTCCTTTTGACTATTACTTTGAAAGTACTCTTGTCCCTGAGGTTCCCATTTATAATTTTAACATTCCCCTCAGCATTCATGTGCTTGCTCCTGTTTTTGTTCTTAATAGAAGTGCAACATGCAAATTTCATATGCAAAGTGGTTTTAAACCTCGCTGGTTCTGAAATATTATGGTTTTTCCTTGGTCACAGAACATCCAGGTGTTACCACTCCTGCACTCTTGTATAATTGAACCATGCTCGGGGACCGCCCAGAACCTCGGCTTCGGCGGCGGCACAGCGCTGGAGCGCTATCGCGGAGCGGGCGATGCCTTGGCTGGGTCGCCACGCTGGAACTCCGGTGAGCTGAGACCGCCGAGAAAAACACTGCGGAGCTGCGGGTCTGTGGAGTGGCCAGCTGCGGGCGGCGGAGCTGACTGTAACATCGGGAGCCTGGGATCTCTCGCCGAGATCACCAGTGGTGGAGCTCCATCCAACGCGGCCTTGTTGGCTTCGGAAGCTGCGGTCTCCAGTAAGGAAGCGGCCGTTCCAGGTGTCCCAAGCCGCTGAGAGGATTCTCTCGACGGCGGAGCACCATCACCTGGTGAGAACGGCCTGGAACATCTGGCCTCCATAAAGGCGTCTGCGGAGGCCTTAATTGGCCTGACTATTCACACAGAGAGTGGTGGGTCTCTGGAACTCTCTGCCACAGAGGGTAGTTGAGGCCAGTTCATTGGCTATATTTAAGAGGGAGTTAGATGTGGCCCTTGTGGCTAAGGGGATTAGAGGGTATGGAGAGAAGGCAGGTACGGGATACTGAGTTGGATGATCAGCCATGATCATATTGAATGGCGGTGCAGGCTCGAAGAGCTGAATGGCCTACTCCTGCACCTAATTTCAATGTTTCTATGTTTCTGTGGGTGGACATGGGATGGGGACTGGACATTGTGCCTTCCCTCATAATGGGAACCATTGTGGGGGGATGTTTTATATGTTTAAATGTCTTTATTATTGTTATGTCTATATTCTTTTTTTATGTGCTGCATTGGCAAGAAGCATTTCACTACACCAATTGGTGTATGTGACCAATAAATAACCATTGAACCCTTTGCTCAGTTTAGTTTATTGTTATGTGTAGATACAGTGAAAAGCTTTTGTTGTGTGCCAACCAGTAGGTGGAAAGACAACACATGTTTACAATTGAGCCGTTTAGTGTGTAGATACATGATAAGGGTATATTGTTTAGTGCAAGACAAAGCCATCAAAGACCGATCAAGGATGGTCTGAGGGCCACCAATCAGGTAGATAGTAGTTCAGGAGTGCTCTCTGGTTGTGCTAGTGAAGGTGTTGACATTCAAATTGCACTCATTGACCTTATTGAGAGCTCAGATCTTTTACAATCTTAAATCCATCTCCACAGAATTAAAGTGTCTGGCCCTGATGGTGTGAGCGACTGCATTTTCAAAACCAGCGTGGACCTTTCATTGTCTGAAGAAGGGTCCTGACCTGAAACGTTACCCATCCTTTTTCTCCAGATATACTGCTGACCCGCTGAGTTACTCCAGCATTTTGTGTCTATCTGGAGTTTTCATACACAGCTTCAACTTCCCACGATGATGGTCGGAGATTCCCACCTGTTTTAAAAGGACGTCCATAATACCACTGCCCAAGTCGAACAAGGTGACATGCCTAAACAACAACCATTCGGTGGTATTCATGTCTGTTGTTATGAAGTGCTTTGAGAGGTTGGTTCTGATCCATATCAACTCCTGTCTTAGTAAGTATCTGAACCCAGTTCAATTCCCCTACCCCTTCAACGGATCAACGCCAGATGTGCTCTCACTGGCTCGCCACTATTTGCTGAACCATTTCGACGACAGGAACAGTTACGTCAGGCTGCTGCTTATTGAGTAAAACTAGGCATTCATCTCTTCCAAACACATAATCAAAATCAGTGAGTGTGTCGGAAGGAACAGCAGATGCTGGTTTAAACCGAAGATAGACATGAAAAGCTGGAGTAACTCAGCGGGTCAGATAGCATCTCTGGAAAAAAGGAATAGGTGACGTTTTGGTGACCCTTCTTCAGTTAATCAGTGAACTGGGTCTCTGCTTCTCCCCGTGCAACTGGATCCTCAATGTCTTCGGCAATTTAGAGATACAGAGCGGAAACAGTCCCTTCAGCCCACCATGTCTGCGCTGAGCAGTGATTCCCGTAAACTAACACTATCCTGCACACTAGGGGCAATTTGCAGTTTTTACCCAAGCCAATTAACCTACAAACCTGTACATCTTTGGAGGAAGAAAGGAGGGAAACTGGAGATCCGGAAGAAAACCTACGCAGGTCATGGAGAAATCTTACAGACAGCACCCGGAGTCAGAATTGAACTCGGGTCTCTGTCGCTGTAAGGCAGCAACTCTACTGCTGCACAGTCTCACCCCACAGTGCCTATAACTGTCTCCTGATCTAGGTCCCTCTCCTCTACTGACAGCTTAGTTTAGTTTAGTTTAGAGATACAGAGCGGTAACAGGCTCTTCAGCCCACCGAGTCCACGCCGACCAGGATCCGCGCATATTAACACAAACCTACACACTAGGTACAATTTACACTTATGCCAAAATACTTACAAACCTGTACATCTTTGGAGTGTGGGAGGAAAGTAAAGATCTTGGAGAAAACCTACGAGGTCACGAGGAGAACGTACAAATTCTATACAGACAGTGCCCGTAGTCGGGATCGAATTTGGGTTTCCGGCGCTGCAAGTGCTCTAAGGCAGCAACTCTACCACTGCACCATGCCGCCCACTGGTTCATAGTTACACAGTGCAGTCAAGTCCATACAACATCAAAATAAGTTTTGCAGAAGCTCTCACATCCCTTCTGGCAGCCTAAATTGCATTTACATACTACGAAGGTTCCAAATAAGCAATTTGTTTGCAAAACATTATAGCAGCTCACTCCTAGCTGTTTAAAGCCTTTAGTTTGAATTTGAACCACATTAAGCTATGTCCTATATATCTCGAGCATATTGGTGATCAAAGTAGTGCATTTTTTACAATCTTCAACAGGCAATATTTAGCCCTTAAGCAAGTGCTATATAAGTTCCAACTATGATCCATTTTTTTCATATTTTCTGCCAGCTCTAGGTTTAAAACCAATACTAGATTCACATAATAGCATTAATAAAAATGGTGCTGGGCTATAAGTTGATGTCAAAATCTGTGTGCGATGCATCAGTCCAGGATGAACAAAGCTTTCTATCCTTGGTTTGAAATGGAGAGCATCGACGTACTTTCTAGGGCCCAAGGCTCCTTACAACTCTGTAAGTTCAGTCACTGAGTCTGCTGTCAGAAGGTCCTTCATGAAAATAAACTCTCAGAAAGCACCCGGATACGATGCTGTTCCTGGCCGCGTTCTTAAAACTTACGGCAACCAATTGACTGGACATCTTCAACCTTGGATTATTAAGGTCCAAGGTCCCCATTTTCTTTAAAAGGATGTCAATAATTCAATGGTTCAATGGTACTTTATTTGTTACACATACCAAGGCACAGTGAAATTCATTTTTGAATACAGTTCATTATAGGTGTCACTATATATAAGCACTTAGATGCATCTTAGATAAGCATCCCGTATACAGTACAAGTGTGTAATCGTAGTACACAGAGACAGCATCAGAGCATTTAAATTGAACCTGAGATAAAAAGCTGATGATCTGCAATTTCACTCAGCATACTGTAAAAGCTGGGGATAAACTAGCCAAGCTGTCCATAATGGCTTTACATCTGTAACCTGACTCGGTATCAAGCATTCTGATACTCAGTGAGAATAGGGTTAACATTTGCTAAGAAGCCACCTGCAAATCTCATGTTTATTATAACAATTGGAACTGTATCCCAAATGAAGAGTACATCAGAAATGAATGTGAATGTTTTGAAAGATTGTTATGATAAAGCTATAGAAATACTTCAAAACGTCTATTTTAATGAAGAACCCCTAATCTAAACCATGTTGCCGCTCCCTGTCAGATATTAATATTAAGGAATGACTATTGATTTGCAGTTTGCAACATTTATGTTCGCCAGAATAGTGCAAAATATAGCCAAAAGTAAAGGAAAATGGATTGCAGCCTTGCAACATTGCAACATTGAAGAACAATATTTTATCCCAATGAGTAATTCCAGTTTCACTTGTGTTGCTGTGTGGCTTGAAAACTCCCACAGCCAGAAACAATATCTCATCCCAAAGTTTCTGAGATAAAATAATTTCTCAAAGAGATTTTCGTTTCTCCCCTCAGTTGAACCTTATTTCATGATTCTTGCTCGTTACCGCAGGTAAGGTGAAAGGTGAACATCTGCTGCCTGATATTGACAGATTTCCCTGCAGGTCAAACACAACTTCATCAAGATGTCAAGAAATGTAATAGCGCTGTGGTCCTGAGGTTTCAATTCCATTTGTGATGTTTACTACTCTTTCATATGGATGGAGGTGGCAAGAGTGAAGAACAAAGTAAAAGAACTTTACAGCAGTCATCAAAAGGACAATAATAATAGATTTAACATATTTCTGAAACCTATAGGTGCAAAATGCAATTAAAATGCAAGGCCTCAATCAGAAACCTGATTGTACATCATATTATAATGAGTGTTGCAACAGTAGTAGACCATTGTTAAGTCAAGTTTAAAGTTAACGTCTTCAACGCTACTTCATTGTTCATTGTTAAGAATTTCATCGTCCTATCTGGGACATGATTATAAAACACGCTTGACTCTGACATTTTTTCAAATGCTAAAAGCAAACTGTGATAGATGTGCAGCGTTCTGTAAAGAGCCTGTCCCACCAGCATGCAACTCTATGCGATGAGCGCGACGTAACGTGGTCGCTTGAGCCATCCGGTGTCGCGGGGCCGGTCCCACTTCAATTGCCGGAGCCGTGCGGAATTGTGTGGACTTCGTCCCGACATCGCGCGGGTCTCCAAAAAACTGACCATGTTCAAAAATTCCGCGCAGCAACGGCTTGTCGGCTCGCAGTCGCCTCGACGCATTACACACCGCCTCGGCATCGTGCCTTTGTGACCCTCTCTGTGTGTGGCTCCGTGACCCTCTGTGTGTGTGCCTCTGTGCCCCTCTCTGTCCTGGCGAACTTACCTTTAAGACTTTGCTCCAAGTTCGCCTCACTTTGCGCCGCGTTGCTCCACTCACCCGACCTCTGCGCGGCCCCGCTTCTAGTTTGATCGCGCTCATCGCATGGAGTCGGCTGCTGGTAGGACAGGCCCTTAACTTCAAACTAGGTGGAAAAAGAATCTGTGAATGTCCATTACAGGGGGTGACTTAACTGGTACTGTAAAGCTGATAGTACAATTGTGTTTGCCAGCCCTCGAGCTGTATTGGGACACCAGGTCCTTCTGAAGGTTGAGCTGCATTGACACCCCATCAGCATGCTGTCAGTCTAAATCTGTTATAGACACAAAATGCTGGAGTACCTCAGAGGGACAGGCAGCATCTCTGGTTGGAAGGAAGGGGAGATGTTTCGGGTCGAGACCCTTCTTCAGACTGAGAGTCAGGTGAGAGGGAGATGCAGAGGTAATTGTGAAAATGAGACATCAAAGGATGAATGGTCAAGGAAAATGTAGTGTACAGAGACAACTCACTGATTTCAGGCTTATGAAAAATGTGAAATCAAAAGTCAGCAATAATGATGCAGAGTGAAAGATAGAACTTTGTAGTGTTTAGTAGATTGAATTAGGGAAGGCTGTGCCATGATGGCCTGAACATTCTCTGTAGTTCCCAAGAAGAGACTCACCAGAAGTGATATAGGAAAGATATCGTCAAGCTTGAAAGGGTTCAGTGAAGGTTTACTTGAAGATGTTGCCAAGACTAGGGGTGTGAGCTATAGGGAGAGGTTGTGTAGGCTGGGTCTCTATTCCTTGGAGCGCAGGAGGATGAGAGGTGATCTTGTAGAGGTGTACAAAGTCATGAGAGGAATAGATCGGGTAGATGCACAGAGTCTCTTGTCCAGAGTAGGGGAATCTAGGACAAGAGGACATAGTTTCAAGGTGAAGGGGAAATGATTTAATAGGAATCTGAGGGGTAACTTTTACACTCAAAGGGTGGTGGGTGTATGGAACAAGCTGCCAGATGAGGAAATTGAGGCTGGGACTATCCCAATGTTTATGAAACAGTTAGACAGGTATATGGAAAGGACTGGTTTGGAGGGATATGGACCAAGCGCAGGCAGGTGGGACTAGTGTGGCTGGGACATGTTGGCCTGTGTGGGAAAGTTGGGCTGAAGGGTCTGTTTCCACACTGTATCACTCTATGGCTCTATGACGAGGAAGCATGTCTGATGCAGATCTTCCACTGTATGGCAGTGACACTTGTAATGAAGGCATTAAGTCCAGTGCCAAGAGTGTTTTATTGTCATGTGCCCCAAAACAGAACAATAAAATTCTTGCTTGCAGCAGCACAGCAGATCCATCGGACCCTCGGACTATCTTTAATTGGACTAAATTGAACTAGACATTATCTTGCACTAAACGTTATTCCCTTTATCATATATCTGTACACTGTGAACGGCTCAATTGCAATCATGTATAGTCTTTCTGCAGACTGATCAGCACTCAACAAAAAACTTTTCACTGTACTTCGATACACATGGCAATAAACTAACCTAACTAATGGAAACATAGTACTCTGAAAAGACCATTATAAACAACAAAAAAGTTCAGTATATTAAAAAAACTAACAATAATAATAATAATAATAATAATAATAATAATAATAATAGTCAAAGACAGAAACAATGTCCCTGTCTACTTCGGAGCTTAGTTGAAGATTGTAGTGTTAAATAGAGTAATGGTTGTTGGGACAAAGCTGTTCCTGAAGTTGGATGTTACAGATTTCAGGCTTTGCACCTTTTTACCGAAGCCAGGATTGAAATAATACTCTGGGATTCCAATTTACATGTATTGTTAAGGAATCCTTCAAGTAAGAATGGGTGGATCATCCCTGTGTCCCAGATGTAAGTCTTTCACAGATTGTTTGGAATATTTGTAAGATTGTGGCCCAAACATATATATCTTTCTTCTGATATACTGTATGCTAGAGAAGAGAAAATCAGTTAACATTCTTTGAACGTTGAGCATAAAACAATACTAGCTCAGGAACAGGCTCTTTGGCCCACAATGTCAATGGTTCAATGGTTCTTTGTACCTAGATACAGTGAAATTCCTTTTTTACATAGAGCTCAGTAAAAGTCTTACTCTAAACAGGCGCAATTATACTTAAATACAAGAGTGTAAGAATAGTAGATTACACTGAGGCAGTACATAAGAGTCACATAGAAACATAGAAAATAGGTGCAGGAGTAGGCCATTCGGCCCTTCGAGCCTGCACCGTCATTCAATATGATCATGGCTGATCATCCAACTCAGTATCCTGTACCCGCCTTCTCTCCATACCCCCGATCCCTTTAACCACAAGGGCCACATCTAACTCCCTCTTAAATATAGCCAATGAACTGGCCTCAACTACCTTATGTGGCAGAGAATTCCAGAGACTCACCACTCTATATGTGAAAAATGTTTTCCTCATCTCCGTCCTAAAGGAATTCCCCCTTATCCTTAGACTGTGACCCCTTGTTCTGGACCTCCCCAACATCGGGAACAATCTTCCTGCATCTAGCCTGTCCAACCCCTTAAGAATTTTGTAAGTTTCTATAAGATCCCCCCTCAATCTTCTAAATTGAGTCACTACATTTCAATCCAGTTCCCTTCACGTGTAAAGTCCTTTAAAAATTTGGAGTCCTAGCTTGGTCATACTCATGACATCCACAATATGATGCCAATTACACTCATCTTAAACTAATAGGTTTCAAGTTATTCTGCATGAAAACCAATATCCTCTGCCATTGAACCTTCATTTCAATGTTTAGCGAGAAAAATTGTTAGAAATGAACAATTTCATTATATTGGTGAGCAAGATTTCGAAATTGCTAGCAGATGCTGACTTAGTATAATAATTGATTTTGAGTTTCACTATTAGCCATGTCCATGACCAAATGTAGATTAAACCAACATCCATGATTTAATTCATTGTTTCTGTTTATTATTACTTTATTTTGGCATAAATCTCACAGGAATTATTCAATAAGAAATAAAAGCCTGGTGGGCAAAATTGGACAAATCAGAATCTAAAATGAAGTTACACAATGGACAAATCACTACATTGTTTCAGATTGGGTGTATTGATGATATTGGAGATATGTCAAAAATAAATATAAACTGAACCCCATAAGGGAGTGGAAAATTTGGGTCCATATTTTAATCTTGTTAAACTACATAAAAACTACCTCTATGTTATCCCACTCACTTTCACTCCCTAAACACTAGGGGCAAATCAGAGGCCAATTAACATAAACCTGCATATCTTTGGGATGTGGGATGTAACCAAATCACCCAGATGGTCATTACGAGGCAGCAGATCTACCAGCTGTGCCACCTTACCACCGTTCTATTACAGTTTAAGGAATCATAAGTGCATACTTCATAGGTTCTAGGAGCAGAATTAGGTAATTCAGCCCATCAGGTCTACTCCGCCATCAATCATGGTTGATCTATCTTTCCCTCTCAACCACATTCTGCTGCCTTCTCCCCATAACATCTGACACCCTTACTAATCAAGAATCTGCCAATCTCTGCCTTAAAAATATCCATTGACTTGGCCTCCACATCCGTCTGTGGCAATGAATTCCATAGATTCACCATGTTCTGACTAAAGAAATTCCACCTCATCTTTCTGAAGGTACGTCCTTTTATTCTGATGCTATGGCCTCTGGTTTTAGACTCTCCCATCAGAGGAAACATCCTCTGCACATTCACTCTGTTCAGGCCTTTCATGATTTGATAAGTTTCAATGAGGTTCCCCCTCATCCTTCCAAACTCCAGTGAGTACAGGGCTAGTGTCTTAAAACTCTCATCATATGTTAAGCCAATCATTCCGGGGATCATTCTCGTAAATCTCCTTTGAACCCTTTCCAATGCCAGCACATCCTTTCTCAGATAGGGGGCCCAAAACTGCTCATGATAATTAAAAATGAACTGGAATTTCCATTTTTATATGGTTACATTTGTTAGAAAATAAAACTTAATTCACAAAGTAGAAACAGAAAGCATCATGAAAGATGAAAGTAAGAATGGATATATTTTTTCTATGTCCTACAGCTCCATTTTATTTCAAATATTCTAAAATCTTCAATGTCCCTGTAGCTGCTTCTTTTCTATGAAAAAACACTTATATTTGCATTCATCTTAAATGAAATAAAAACATGCCAATGCCCTTCAAAGAAATGTTATCAATTAAAAAAGTTGAAAATAAACCCTACAATGATTTATTCAATCCTATGACCAAGAACATAGTCAAATTGTTTCATGAGCATTGTAAACGAGGAAACAGAGTTAGGGAGAAACTTCCAGGACTTAGAGCCTTTGTAGATGAGGCTATTCCAGCCAGTTGAAGATTTAAGCCCCTGATAATATTTATAAACAGATCAGCAAATTAATATAGGTGGGGTTGCACCAATATCTAGGAATGTTCTATTTTAAGAGGTGTTAAAACTAAAAAGGACTTAAAATATAGGGTGGAATGAACTACATCATAAGATTACATTAGAAGGGAAAAACGTTTATAGAATATAGAAACAAAGAACTGCAGATGCTGGTTTATACCAAAGATAGTCACAAAATGCAGGAGTAACTCGGCGGGTCAGGTAACATATCTGGAGAAAAAGGATGGGTGACGTTTCGGGTCGGGATGCTTCTTCAGACTGAAAGTAGGAGGTGAAGAGGAGGTGGGGGTGGGTGGGATGGTTTGAAGAAGTGAATGCGAAAAAACACCAGGACAATCAGGGCCGGCCACAACTGACTTCAGTGCCTGGTAAGCCGAGTGTTGACTAGGGTAGGTGTGATCTCAAGAGAAACAATGTGGGGAACTGTGCAGCTGGAAAAATGACTAGGGTGGGGATCAATTATTTGGCACATCAATTATTTGCAATTTTTGTGGTTTGCATTTTTTACCTAATTCCACTCAATTCAATCATATTCGGCCAATGTCACTATGTATATGACCTAATATGTATATTATTATGGGATCATAGAACAATAGAACATCCCCCCGATGCGGAAGCTGATCGCCCCGACGCGGAGGGCTCAAATGCCACCGGCTACGGGAGTCAAGATCGTCCCGTCAACAGAAGGCTCGAGACCCCAAACCGCTGAAAGGCAAAGAAGGGAAGAAATTGGAATTTTTTTTTTTTTGCCTTCCATCATAGTGAGGAATGTGGAGGAGTCACAGTGGTGGATGTTTATGTTTAAATGTATTTTGTGTGTTTTGTTGCATTTTATTTGAATGACTGACTTGGCAAATGAAACTCCTCGTATGTTGCAAAACATGCTTGGCTAATAAAGTATTATTGTATTGTATTGTATTGTATTGAGAACAATCCAATTATTCTCACTCATCTATTCTTCCCACATTAGTATGTAAATGCTTCCTTTCCAAGTATGTAACTCATTCCTTTTTGTAAGTTACCATTGTATCTGCTTCCCCCATTCATTTGGGCAGTGTGCATCCAAATCAGAATAACTCATTGCATAAAAATAATTCTCATCTCCCCTCTGGTTCCTTTGCTAACTATCTTAAAGGTATCAGAAAGCTTTCTTCCTTCTGCAGTCCATAGATCGTGTTACTGTAGGCTGAGCACAAAGGTGTTGCAAACAACATTGATCACTTCACTGTGCTGCTGCCAACTACCGTGAAGATCATCGAGCAAAATGGCTCTTGGAACCTAAGATGTTGTGTTATTTTTTTCACTTCCATTGCTGAAGAGCTAAAGGGAATTTTTAAACTTTGGTTTCCAAACCATTAATAAAAAACTAAAAGGGAATTTACATTTTAGCATGAGCACAAACAAAGAGCATTAAGAAAGAGCCTGGATGACAATAGATCTTCAGCTTGACTTCAATCCTTTATCCAATAATTGATAGGGAAGTGTTTCCAAGACCTGTGGTCAGACATATTGGATCGCCTGGGTGCAATGAATATTGGAAGATTGGGAAAATTGAATAGTTTGTAGAATCTTATTTCAGTGGGAAGAAAATTGAAGCACCTGGTTCTTCGATATGTGCTGCACTCGGTTGCCTTGATCTAGTAAAGTCCAATTAAAGAGTGTGGAAACATCCAATAATGGGTAAAGTGCTGGCTTGCTTGATGCAGTGAATTTCAACACTATGACCCTTGAAGGTCCTGCACTTTAGAACAATTATCGGAACTCCAATTACTGCCCCAAAACCTCAATGCAAAGTATCCTTTTGATCTTAAATGAGGCTAAAGAAAACATCATCAAAATGTTGAACATTTAAAGGCAGTATTTCTGAAACACAATCTGAATGTCATTGAGAGATTGTTTATGAGATGGCGTTACAGGAGACAATACAAAACCTGACCTTTTATATAGCTCTGAGGAAGGTTACTTTGTTGCAGTGCTTAGGGATCATTTTGGTGATGGGGTCAAAATAACAAGAATAGCAGGAGCTGAATTATGAAATACATGAATAACATTTTCTATCTGTATGGTAGAAAAATACACAGTTGAGCTCAGGCTGGGGCTGCCGAAACAACAATCACTGTTCTAACCACCTTATAACTATGCCTCTCATCATTTAATATACTTCTATCAGGTCACCCCTCAACCTCCGACACTCCAGAGAAAACTTTCCAATGTGATCACTATACCAGGACCTGCCTTTAGTTTAGAGGTACAGATTGAAAATGCTCCTGAGGCCCGCTGACCCCACGCTGACCATTGATCACCCGTTCACGCTAGCACACGAGTTCTTTGTTATCCCACTTTTTCACCCACTTTGTGCATACTAGGGGAAATTTACAGAGGCCAATTAACCTACAAGCCTGCCTGTCTTTGGGATGTGGGAGGACACCGAAGGACCCGGAGGAAACCCATGCAGTTACAGGGGGAACGTACAAACTCCACGCAATCAGCACCTGAGGTCTGGATTGAACACTGTGCTGTGAGGCACAGTGAACATTGGTGCTGTGAGGCAGCAGTTCCGCTACTGCACCACTTTTCTTCCCTACCTAACTCTTAGCTACCTCCCAGCCCAGTCTCAGCCTAGATCTCAGGAATCTACACTGTATTCATCGCTTTACCCACTGGTTTTCGCTCTGTGTCATATGCTTCACCCTGTCCTCCATGCGCCGGTTCCTGCTGGCTCATTCTCTTTCTCTCTCACAGCTCTGGATTCTCTGTCACCAAACAGGCTGGAATTCTTCTTTATCCTGCACCAATCCATTCTTTTGAGAGGGTGCATAATAATACATGGTTTTGAAATCATACATGATAGTATTAATAACAAATTGCCTACCATCCAGTGGCTTTGACATCCACTATCATGGAATGTTTTGAGAGGCTAGTTATGGCACACATTAACTCCAGCCTACCAAGCAGCCTTGATCCGTGCAGTTCACCTATTGCCACAACAAGTCCACAGCTGATGCCCTGTACTCATCCCCGGAACACCTGGTTACGAAGGACATGTACATAAGACATCATACATTCATTGACCATGGCTCCACTTTCGATATCATTATCCCAAACATGCTCATCTCCAAACCCGTGGTTCTTGGAGTCAGCACTCTCCTCTGCAACTGGATCCTCAACTTCCTGACTTACAGACCACAATCTGTGAGGATAGGTGACAAATCATCCTCCATGGAATTCTCAATGCTGGTGTCCCGCAAGGATGCCTTCTCAGCAGTCAACTGTATTATTTCTGCACTCATGACAGTGCAGCCAAATACTAATTCTAGTCCTATTCATTATGTCCTTATGTGGAGAAGGCAGGAGAATGGGGTGAGGAGGGAGAGATAGATCAGCCACGATTGAATGGTGGAGTAGTCTTGATAGGATGAATGGCCTAGTTCTACCCCTATCCCTTATGACCTTACGACCAATCCGACTCAATCAACAAGTTTGCAGATGACACCACCGGAGTGGACCAGATATTGAACAATGATAAGATGGAGTACAGAAAAGAGTTTGAGAACCTTGTAACTTGGCGCCAGGACAACAATTTTTTCATCTATGTCAGTAAGACAACGGAGATAGTGACTGACTTGAGGAAGTGATGGTCAAAAGCTTCAAGTTCCTAGGAGTAAATATCACCAGCAATGTGTCCTTGATCAGGCACATCAAAGCAAAGGCCAAATAATCACATCAACGCCTCAACTTCCTTAGAAGGCTTAGAACGTGTGGCATATCCCTAACAACCCCCACAGATGTGCTGCAGAAAGCATCTTATTAGGATGCATCACATCTTGGTTTGGGAATAGCACCATACAAGTCTGTAAAAAATTCCAAAGAGTTTGTGGACATGGTGTCACATAAACTAGCATCTCTTCCATTGACTCCATCTACAATTCACGCAGCCTTGGCAAGGCTGTCAGCTCTTCTCCCCTCCCATAAGGCAAGAGGTACAGAATTGTAAAAATGCATATCTCCAGATTCAGGAATAGTTTCTTCCCAGCTGTTATCAGGCAACTGAATGATCCTGTCAGCATTTAGAGCTGACCTCCCGTCTATCTCATTAGAGACCTTTGAACTTTCTTTAATCAGACCATCGGACTTCAATATTATATCTTTGCACTAAATGTTATAGTCTTTTTCCTTTATCTTTGAAATGTGGACGGCTTGATTGTTTTCATGTAAAGTTTTTTTTTTAGACTGAATAACATGCAAACCAGACTGATTCCTGGGATGGCAGGACTTTCATATGAAGAAAGACTGGATAGACTCGGCTTGTGCTCGCTACAATTTAGAAGATTGAGGGAGGATCTTATAGAAACTTACAAAATTCTTAAGGGGTTGGACAGGCTAGATGTGGGAAGATTGTTCCCGATGTTGGGGAAGTCCAGAACAAGGATTCACTGTTTAAAGATAAGGGGGAAGTCTTTTAGGACCGAGATGAGAAAAACATTTATCACACAGAGAGTGGTGAATCTGTGGAATTCTCTGCCACAGAAGGTAGTTGAGGCCAGTTCATTGGCTATATTTAAGAGGGAGTTAGATGTGGCCCTTGTGGCTAAAGGGATCAGGGGGTATGGGGAGAAGGCAGGTACAGGATACTGAGTTGGATGATCAGCCATGATCATATTGAATGGCGGTGCAGGCTTGAAGGGCCGAATGGCCTACTCCTGCACCTATTTTCTATGTTTCTATGTAAAAGTCTGTCACTGTATCTCGGTACATATGGCAATAATAAAGTAAATGAAATGCACAGAAAAATTAAAAAGATATAATTCAATGAACGAAGCATCTATTTGTACATACTATTTATACTATTTAAATGTACAGCATGTAATCAGGCCTTCGACCCAAGCCGACCGTTGATCACCCATTATCCCACTTTCATATCTACGTACTTGGGATAATTTACAGATGCTAACTAACCTCCAAACCTGCATGTCTTCGGGATGTGTGAGAAATCTATTTTAAAGTAATAAATGAAATCAAATGGCAGATTCTCTCTCATCCAAATATATTGTGATGATTCAGATTATTTCCTTCTTTATTCAGATAGATTGGTTCTTTATCACTCTTTATTGCAGAAGGATTTGAAAAAAGTAATGAAAAAATAGTCCCTTCGGCCCACCATGCCGACCATTGATCACCCGCAAACTAGTTCCATGTTATCCGACTTTCGCAAGGGGACAATTTACAGAAGCCAATTAATATACAAACCTGCATGTCCTTGGAATGTGGAATGAAACCAGAGCACCAAAGCAAAGCTTATGCGGCTACAGGTAGAACGTACAAACTCTGCACAGACAGCACATATAGTTAGGATCAAACGCAGCTTTCTTGCACTGAAGCAGCGATTCTACTGTGCATCACTATGCCTCCCTTAGTTTCATAATCACAGAATTATAACACCACAGAAACTTTTACATTCTGGTTTTGGCAACAAATTCTGCCAGATTCTAACCAACTTCTGGTGATTAAATCAGATACCTTCTGACCTCTTACCATTTAATGTATGTCCTCTGGTTTTTATAGAACAGAGCTTCTAATCCTATCTGTACACCATATCATTGCATTCTATCTGCAACTTTTAATTGTCACTTTGAATTCCTGCCCTCTGCTCCTAAAATGATCATTAATGGGAACATTTTATTTCTGTTTAACTCACAGCTCTTCATGATCTCACACTCCTTCATTACATCTCTTCTTAAGTCCCTTTGATCTCTTTCTTCCCTTTCCCACCCAACCCATTATATGATGGGCAGTGCTTCAGTTGCCTGTTTTAAACTACAAGCAGCAAAGCTCAGGATCCATCAGTATTTGTGGTTTCCTTGGCATCAGCACACTAAAGGGATTTTGTTTTTCCAGAAAATGCAATGGCAGAGTCAGTCAACTACTTGAATCAATTCATTGAGAAGCCTGAGAGGATTTAGAAAATGACATTGATTTTCCTCCAATCTTTGTACCAAGGTCTTATTTTCTGAAAAAAAGATCAGCAAATTACCTGTACGAAACAAAATATTGGATGTTTGAATGACTTCGCCAGTTAACAAGTTGCTAAGTATCAATTCGAAGTAAGAATTCAAACTTTTAGTGCCATCTTATGGACAAAGTGAAAAATGTATTCAAAGGTCACTTGCTGGACAGAATCACCGGCTATATCTTTCTGACTGTGATCAAAGATACCAAAAGGAACCACCAGTGTTCGGCGTTTAAATGGATGTATATTTCAGAATTAGACCTTATATGAATCCCAGGCCCTTTGCAGCATGAAGCTAGGGAATTGCATCAAAGATCATGTAATAGGTTTGACTAGTCTAAAACTTCATTGCTTTCAACGGGAACCTCACAGAGTACCGTGTGCAGTTCTGGTCGCCCAGCTAGAGGAAGGATGTCATTAAGCTGGAAAGGTGCAGGAAAGATTCACAAAGGTGTTAGCAGGGCCAGAGGGCTTGAATCATACAGAGAGGTAGGATAGGCTGGAGCTGTTTTCATTGGAGTATAGGAAGTTAAGAATAACCATATAGAGGTATATAAAATCACAAAGGGCATAGATATGGTGGATGTCACAGACTTTGTTCAATGTTGGGGAGTCTAAAACTAACAGGTATAATAGATTTAAATTGGAGAGGAAATTTTTAAAAGGGTCAATAGGGACAATGTTTACACGCAGAAGATGATGAGTACAGGGAATGTGCTGCTAGAGGAAGCAGTAGTAGCAGGTACAAATAAGTTTAAAATACATTTCTGGATAGGAAAGATTTACGGAGATATAGGCAAAATGCAGCTAAAAGGGACAGCTCAGATAACATTTTCGTCAGCATGGATGAGCTGGTCCAAAGTGACTGTTTCCATGCTGTACAGCTTTACAACTCTGAAATTGGAGTTCTGGATTAGGACGTAAACGGGAAGATAAAATATCATTTTTTTGCTGCGCTTATTACATTTAATTACTCTGAAGTATATTTTAATTATTTTTAATTTTTAAATCCTTAAATATTGAAAGCATTTACTTCATTTTTAATAGTTTCTAAATGTCTCTCGATGTCAGATGCATTTAATAAGTGGTATAATCAGTTACAGCTTTGATAGATGGAAAAAACACTGCCCTCTGCATTCCACTCTGTCAAAGTCTGTCAGCAGGGGTTCCAGGGGAGTGACCTTTGCACTCTGCTACCTGAGGCCTCGTCACAATTGAGACCTCCCTGCCTGACCCATGGGTGGAGAAGGTCAGTAAGATCATCACCCTGCATCCAGCCAGGTGAGTCTCGAGTGTACAGGACCATGGGTGGCAATTCTGGACAGCAAGCTGGATCCACCACGATGCAGCCCTTTATATTTTGGTTAATCTGATCTCTGGTGACATTTCATTATCACAGAATTACAAAGTGCGATATATAAATGTAATTATTTCTATTACAAAAATGTTCTCTTCAGGGTGTATGTAGATTTAACCAGGAGATGTGGAGAAATTATCAACTGCTGAAAAATGATCATAATTAACTACACCAATTTTATCTGAATAAATACGAAATGCAAATATCGGGTGATTGCTGGAAATCTGGAATATAAACACCAAATGGAGAAAATACCAGGTCAGTGCTCTCATTACAGTGAGAGAGAAAAGAGAGTTAAAGTTTCATGCAATTAAACAATTCCTGCCTATCAAGATTAAATCGTAATTTCATAATTTGTTTATACTTTCATGGAATTAATTTTTTTTAAGTAAATCCTATGATAGAGCCAAACATTTACAAGGAAACATAAAATAATATAGCATTGACTTTGTATGACTCAGAAACTGTCACAACATGAGTAGTTTAAATGTTGACAAATTCTTACAACAAATATCTTTAGAGTGAAAATGTACACTTTCAGCTTTAGAATTTTCTACAGATGCATAATGAAATAAAAATAACATCTCTCAAAAAATAAATTATTTTAAATAGCTATTATTTGCAAAATTGGGTGGTATGGGGGAAATTCAACAATTTCAGTTGACTGCTATTAACTGCTATTATCGTAGATTACATATTGAAATCTGTGATAGATTTTTGGCCTATAGCCTCTAGAAGTGCATTCCAATATTTTATATAATGCCCGTTTTGATAGTTTTCTCTGATTGTTGTAAAAATGATTAATTGAACTTGGAAATGTACATGGAAGTACAGGGAAATGGATCTTGTACAGACAGATGAGATCAGTTTAACATTGTGGGTCCCTTCTTGTGCTGTATTGTGCTATGAACTATGTAACTTCTTATCTCTAACTTTTGATATGGGTTTCTTTTTATTTTTATGTTCAGTCAGTTTGTGGACTTTCTTTCACCATGGCAGCATTTAAGTTTGATTATGTCAAAATCTTAATTTCAGTGACCTCAGTCTTTCTCAACCTTCATAACTTCAAATTCAGATAACTGCAATAATCTGTGGTTCGTATCTTCTCACAAGCAACAGTATATCCATATTGCGATAAGGCGATAAGAACTGTGTATAATTCTCAAGGCAGGAATCTAGTCCCTTGTAAAACAACAATAAATCCTTGTTTGATTTGTACCTCTGTTCCTTTGTTAATAAAACCAGAGCCTTATTTGTTTATTTTTAACTGCAGTTAACCACAGAACTGATGGTCTCATTGATTTCATCACTTTAATCCCTACATAGCATACATATTACTCCTGCACTCTTTAGTTTGCACAGAGCCAGGCTGAAGTGCAGACGTGGTCTGTTTTGAATGAGTTTTGTAAGGGATTCAATCCTCTAATTGCATTATCCATTGTTAATTTTTTTATAATTTTCTTTTACACCAATTACAAATCTTGAGAATTTTCTTTCTCCACTCCCAGGGCAAAGACATCAATGAAAAATAATCTGTCAATTTAAAAAAAAATCCAGTTTTAACTATTATAAATTTTTCATTCAGTGCTATTATTTAACATCTACAGTTTCGGCACTTGTCCTATTTAAATTCATGGAGTATGCCAACCATTTTCAGCTTTCAGTAATATCTTTAGTGTGAAAACGCACACTTTCAGATTCAGGGATAGTTTTTTCCCAGCTGTCACCAGGCAACTGAATTATCCTATCAACAACCAGAGAGTGGCCTTGAGCTACTATCTACCTCACTGGAGAACCGCAGACTATCTTTAATCAGACTTTACTGGACATCTTGCACTAAATGTTATTCTGTTTAACATGTATCCATACACTGTGGATGGCTTGATTGTAATCACGTATAGCCTGTCCGCTGACTGGTTATCACGCAACAAAATCTTTTCACTGTTCTTCGGGACACGTGACAATAAATAAAACTAAACTATCCCTTAGTTAATCAGTGTCCTCTTTAAATCACACATGTTCAAGTTATCTGAATCATGTATTGCTAATCTTAATCTTCATCTAACAGTATTTGTTTTGTTGTGTATACACTGCCTAACACACTAGCATTTCCAGAAATGTGAAAACCTGGGATTTTTTCCCCTTTTCAAGGGTAAAAGCAGATGTGAAATAGTAACTGTTTACTAATTTGACTAATCAATTGTCTTCATGTTCCAATTGCTTCTCTCCACCTTTTATTTACCCATTTAGGATTTGAAAACCCCTTTTGTCATGTGAGATGTTCCCAGTGTTCGCATGTATATAATCTTTTGTCCCTTCTCCTATTACATTCTTCACCTGTTTCTACTTGTCTGTGTATTTTACCCAATCTTTTTGCTAGCTAAATTCTTTGTACATTTTGAAAGCCTTCTGCTTATCACGTCCATTGCTCATAAAAGACTGCAAAAGTACAAAGGGAGTGCCTTTTGTTGAACATTCTGCTCCCTTTTATCAAATAGGATAATAGGAATAATAGGATCATCTTAAATTTCGCTTGATTTTTATTTTAAAGAAACATCAATTTTCTTGCATACAATAAACGTGTTCAAGTAGAGGTTCCTGCCAGCTGATCACTCGTAATCCAATTTAAGGGCAACTGCTTAGAATGGCTGCATTGCAAACAGCTGGAATGGGGGAGGGTGGAAGTGTGATTGCAGCCTGTTAAGAGCTACTCTAGAATTATCGGGCCAAAGGAAATCATGTTAAAAGCTGGCAATAAAAAATCTAAAAAGGGCACAATGTGCAGGTCAGGCAGGCAGTGTGGAAGCTTCAGTATGAGAAGGGTTAAGATAGCTGTACAGCACAAGGACCTTTGGACATCCTTTGACGTACAGCACAGGGTTCTTGATAATCACCCTTTGACATACAGCTTGCTATAACCTGGAGCACAAGGTTCTTGAGAGCCATCCTTGCTAAAATTGAATACAAATAAAGGATTAAATAGCATGTTGGTTTATTTGTATTAGTGTTAGTGTATTTGTATTAGTGTTTTGAGAATGAATTGTGATCGATGATAAGAAATTAGAAAGTGCGCATGATTTTTAGGGTCAAAATCTGTATAAGTTAGGAGTGGAATTTTACAGGAGTACAGTAGCTGGGACTGTGCTACTCTCCTTGTGCACAAGTAAATAAAGTGTATTTGGAAAACGAATGTCAGAGTCCAGGCAGTGACGACAACTGCATCTCTGGAGAACATGGAGAGGTGACGTTTCAGGTCAGGGGCCTTCTTTAGACTCATTGTGATGGGGGAAGGAAAGAAGTCCTGGAAGAAAGAAAAGGCAGGACAAAGCGTGGCAAGTAATAGGTGGATTAGGTGAGGAGGACTTCTGATTGGCAGGTGTTGAACAAAGGCCAGTGTGAGACAAAACAATTGATGAGTGGCGAATTGTGGAACTAGAGGAAGAATTGTAGGTAGATGGGGAGGGGAGGGAAGAATAGGTGGGAGTTCAGGTGGGGCACAGGGAAGAGAGGGGGTGAAGGAAGGAAATGAGGGGAGGAGAATGTTCATACCATTGGGTTTCATGCTACCTATGTGGAACATGAGGTGCTGTTCATTCACTTTGGGTGAGGCCACTCTCCGGCAATAGAGAAGGTAATGGACAGTAAGCCAGTATGGGATTGGGAAGAGGTGTTGAAATAGTTAACAACCAAGAGGTCCAATAGGACTCAGTGGACCTAGCATAAGTGTTTGGCAAAACTGATGACTGAAGAAAGGTCCCAACTTTAATTGTCATCTATCATTGTTCTCCAGAGATGCTGCCTGGCCTGCTGAATTACCCCAGCACTTTGTGTCTTTCTTTGTAAACCAGCATCTGCAGTTCCTTGTTTCCAATACCAAAAAATCTCCCCTCCCCCCTCCCCTCTCCCTTTCAACAGATTGTCATCTCTGGACTTTATATCTCTTTCAATTTGGCAGAATTAATTTGGGTCAATACACTTCCTTTTAAGGTAGTCTACAGGAATGACTACATGTAAGACAAACCTGCAATGCACTGCTCTTGCCAAGTGTCAGCACTCGTTGGAAATGTGTCTTGGGAAATTGTAAACATTTATTTTAACGAATGAATGGCAAATAAGAAGCTGCAAACCTGCAATTTCCCATGATGCACTTCCTCTGCAACCCACAGGGATTGCTGGGTAACATAATGAGTATTCCAAATGTGACCTTATCAATAATCGATATAAGGTCAGAAAAAATTGCTTTAATTCATTGTCAAATGCCCAGTAGACATTATTATGTTCAAGATATACAATTATTCAACCTATTTTTCAATGCTGTTCATTTTGCGCTATAGCCATCACTATTTGATGAAAAGGCAAATTTGAAACATATATAAATTTGAAACAGATTATATATCCTGCACACACACACACACACACACATCTATATATATATATATAAATCTCTCTCACACACACACACACACATATATGTGTGTGTGTGTGTGTGTGAAGGAACTGCAGATGCTGGTGTTCATCGAATATAGACTACCTGGCCCATTGAGTTACTCCAGCATTTTGTGTCTCTATACTTATAAAACTCTGATCTTGGATGTGTGTGTGTGTGTATATAATAATACTGCTCGAAAAGACAACGCCCTGACGATAAAATTGTTACATATTCCTGTACAGAATTATCTGGTGGTCAAAAATCGGCTTACCTGAAAATATCGAGTTTTACTTCTCAAATTATTGTGGGATACACAGATGCAAATTGTCATCTTTGCTGCCTGGATATTAAAATTTCCCCAAGCAGGGGACAAACAGAGAAATTTGGCATTGAGAATCATTGAATACATTGGCATGAAAACACTAACAATCTAAAAATACCTTCTTCTTCGAAAGACTTTTGTTACACAAAGTCAAACATAAGAAGGGTCTCAACCCAAATCGTCGCCTATCTCCTTCGCTCCGTAGATGCTGCTGCACCCACTGGGTTTCTCCAGCTTTTTGTGTAACCGTCAAACATTAGTTGTTGAGTTTCATTTTCCAGCTGGAGACCAAACTCAATGGATACACTGGAAACCTGTGTCATTGATTTAGAATTTTGCCTCAGAAATAGCCACTAAAAACAGAATTTATAAAAAAATACAATTGTAAGAAATGTATTATCTATGTGGCATTTTAATCCTCTCTAGACCAATTTGTTTTTATTTTCTATATACACTACACTTCCAATACCTCATCCTGCCTTCCTGTTTCTTGTACTACTTACCATAAATAAACCAGGGAATTCGTTTTAGTCATTTATTTATTGATCTATTGTGATATTCTGTTGCTCGTTTGGAGAAATCGGAAGAACATGACAGTTATCCAAAATAATGCCAATGCTCAATACAATACTGGGATATAATTGTTAATCCTAAACATGTTGAGTCAGGCAGAATACATGTAGAACATAAGGACAGAATCAATGAAGACTTAGTGTGTTAATGAAATGTGATTTTTTGTGTGAGTACAAGAAAAAACATTAATAAGAACACTGAAATAGGCACAGGTCCAACCTGGTTTTCATCCTGCTCTCCAGAGATGCTAGTTTGGAGTTTGCACATTCTCTGTAACTTTGCAGGTTTCCCGCAGGTGCTCTTCTATCCTCTCACATCCCAAAGTGGTGCAACTAGGTTAGTTAGGCACAGTAAATGACCATTAAAGTTGAATGGTGTCAGAAGAATCAGGAACGAGCTGATGGACGTGTGAGGGGCAGTAGGTTACAGAGAATTGAGAGGGGAAAGTACTCCTGGGAATGCTGTTGGACTCAACATAGATTCAACATAGATTCCTTCTATATGTTAGAAAATACAGATATATCAGAATTATTTACTGTACTACATTAGATAAAACACAAATCAATTAGTTCATAAGGTCATGTCACAAGAGATAGCAGTAGAATTAGCCATTCAGCCCATTGTCTCTTCCACCATTCAATCATGGCTGATCTATCTCTCCCTCCTAACCTCATTCTCCGGCCTTCTCCCCATAACCTCTGACACCTGTACTAATCGAAAATCTGATGCCTGTATCAAAGTTATGATACTGAGACTCTAAAGGGGCTGTCCCACTGCAGCGACCTAATTGGCGAGTTTAGAAGAGTTTAGGAGAGTTTGTAAAAATGTCATGTTGAAGACCTCCTTCGACTATGTAGAAGACTTCCTTCGGCCTCCTTCGATTATGTTGAAGACTAGCTTCGACTAGCTTCGGGAAAATTGGATGCCGAATAATGGAGAGTGAAGACGACCTCCTACGATCTCCTTAGACCTCCCTTCGACTATGTTGAAGACTATCTACGACTACTCTCGACTACCTTTGATTACCTTTGACTACCCTCGATTACCTGCAAATAACATGCCGACCTACTACGACCAACTTTGACTAAAAAAAGTATCGATTTTTTTCCATGGCATCCTTTTTTAACTCGCGGGCAATTTTTAACATGTTGAAAAATACGCCACGACCTAGCTGAGGCCTCGATTATATGGGGACTACTCTCGAGCATGAAGGAGAGTTACAAAGACCTCCTAGGACCTCGTGTCGACCATGCTGCGAGTATGAGTCGAGGGCAAATTCGGCAGAACTCGCAGATTAGGTCGCCGCAGTGGGACAGCCCCTTAAGGATTAATTTAATTATATAATTGCCTTCAAAATATGGGGCTAAAGTTGATGCTGTGGATTTTGTGATTAGTTGCCGATATTTCCCTGTATTTTCCATCATCAAGCTTTGAACACTACGAACCCTAACTAAACTCTGAACTATGAACTATCTGGGTTCCACAAAGGACTTTCCGGGTTGGTTTTGTCTTGGTTGGTTTCCGGGTTGAACTATTTTTCTTATTTATTTAATTCTGTTTGTTTGTTTATTATCTTACCTATTGAGTACTGTTCACAAATCTCTTATGCTGCTGCTGCAAATAAGAATTTCATTGTTCCCTTTCGGAACATATGACAATAAAGCACTCATGACTCTTCGTACTTTAGTTCACTTTACTTTACTTCAGAGATACAGCGTGTAAACAAGCCCTTCGGCCTACCAAGTCCGTGCTGACCAGCGATCACCCCTGTACATGAGCACTATCTTACACATTAGTAACAATTTATAATTTTTACAGTAGCCAATTAACCTACAAATCTGTACGGCTTTGGGGTGTGTGAGGAAACCGGAGCACCCATAGAAAATCTACGCAGTCACAGGGCGAACGGCATCTTTAGTCAAGATCGATCCCGGGTCTCCGATGCTGTAAAGCAGTGACTCTATCATTGCACCACTGTGGCGCCACCATGCTGCAGCGAGTAAGAATTTCATTGTTCTGTTTCGGTACATATGACAAGAAAACACTCTTGGCTCTTGAATATCTGGCCTCTTGGTGCTGTGAATTTTCCAACACCATCATTGGAAAAACGTCCTGCAGAAGTTGGTCCAGGTTAGAAGTGTAGGAAGGAACTGCAGATGCTGGTTGACACCGCAGACAAACACAAAATACTGGAATAACTGAGCGGGCCAGGCAACATCTTTGGAGAAAAGAAATAGGTGACATTTTGTCACTTCTTCAGACTGAGAGGGAAACTAGGGATATGGAAAGGTACAGAGAACAAAAGAATGAAAGGTATGAAAACCTTTTAATTCTTTTTTTCTTTGTACTTTTCCATACCTCTAGTTTCCCTCTTCTCTGACTCTTAGTCTGAAGAAGGGTCTCGACCCAAAACGTCACCTATTCCTTTACTCCAGAGATGCTGCCTGACTCACTGAGTTACTCCAGAACTTTGTGTCCTAATTATTAGGATTAGGTTGAGGTCGAAGGACAGTCAAATGCTTTGTTTTGCATGCTACCTAATCAGATCAGACAATACTATACTTAAATACAATCATATCAAATTCAAATACTATAAGTAGAGCAAAGAGGAAGTATAGTATATAGTTCTTAGCATTGTAATGCACCAGTTCCAGAGGCAAAGTCCAATGTCCTTAATGGGGTAGAGGTGAATTGGACAGTACCCTAGTTTATGGAAGTCATTCAGAAGCACAACGACAGAGGAAAAGCAGCTGTACCTGAGTTCTGAGTTCCTGGGTTCAATCCTGACTTCAGATGCTGGCTGTGTGGAGTTTACATGTTCTTCCTGTGACCATGTGGGTTCCTCTGGGTGCTTCAATTAATTCCCACACCCCAAAGATGTGCAGGTTTGTAGGGTAATTGGCTTCTGTAAATTGCCCCTAGTGTGTAGGGATTGGATGACAAAGTGGGATAATATAGAGCTAGTATGAATGGGTGAACTCAGTGGGCTGAGGGCCTGTTTCCAAAGCAAACTAAACTAAACTAGTCCAGACTTATGAGAAGAAATTGGACTGGCCAGATGCAGGGAAAATGTTCCCCATGTTGGGCAAGTCCAGAACCAGGGGCCACTGTTTAAGATTAAGGGGCAGGCCATTTAGGACTGCGAGGAGGAAAAACTTTTTCACCAAGAGAGTTGTGAATCTGTGGAATTCTCTGCCACAGAAGGCAGTGGAGGCCAATTCACTGCATGTTTTGAAGAGAGAGTTAGATTTAGCTCTTAGGGCTAATGGAATCAAGGGATATGAGGAGAAAGCAGGAAGGGGGTACTGATTTTGGATGATCAGCCATGATCATATTCAATGGTGGTGCTGGCTCGAAGAGCTGAATGGCCTACTCCTGCACCTATTTTCACTGTTCAGAGTTTCGATTTACAAATTCCCCACAAATTGCATATCCTGACACGACCTTGCAGCAGCCCCAGCGCTGGGAAGAGCATGATCTAGTTAAGCATTGTGAAGGTCAGAGAGAAAGCAGGATGGAGATGCGGCTAATCTAAACCAAGGCCATTTTATGCCATTTACACCCACCCCCCACCTTCACCCTACCTCCAAACAACCGGCTTAGCTTCATTCCTCAGAGATATTGCTGCATTATAAAAGATTTATAATGGAATGCTTCTGTGGAGTTTGGATGTGGCTTTGCACTTGAATGCTGTAAGAATGGTAACTTTGCAAGGGAGTTGACCAGTATCCAAAGATAATAGCGGAAAGAGACCCATTTCAGCTCTAATCATTCATAGACGGTATATGCCATAGTCAATATATGTTGTTCATCCCAAGTGATCCCTGAAAAAAGTGAAACCAGGTAAAAATGAACCATCTTAAAGTGAGTCAAAGTCACTGCAAGTCACTTTCCACCAAGATGCAGGACAGAATGCCACAGGAGATCCTTCTTCCCTGTGGCTATCAAACTGTATAACTCTTCCCCCTTCTGTCAAGGGGTAGACTGTGACTGACTCCCTCCTCCCCAATCATTGCACATCCCCAATCCTTTCCATTCGTCACTTTAATTTCATGTTTCATGTATTTTGTGTTTTATGACTGTTGGCAGATCAATTTCCCTCCTGGGATAAATGAAGTTCTATCGTATCGTATCGTGAGAAGCCAGATCCAGTATGGAAGGTGGCTTTCCTTCTCTGAAGGACATAACTGACCTGGGGAGGTTAATAAACAGTCCGGTAGTTTCCTTATCATCATTACATATATACATTTTTGTACTTCAGATTAATTTAATTGACTTAAGTGAGAGATAAAATCATGTCCCGAAGTTATCACGAGGCTTCTCTAAATTATTAAAGTTACCAAATTTCATCCTTATCATTGTTGATATTAAAATTACAATTTATCTTCTTTATCCCTGTTGATACAGCATACTTGCTTATCATTGGGATATTCTGTTTTTGCTTTAGATATTTTCTAATATTCTTATTAGATGGAAAATATTCTCAACTATTTTTAATATTTTCCAACATTCCCAGAGATTAATTTATCACATGTGTTTCTGGATTACAACTCTACAATGTAAAAACAGGAATTGTCATGGAAATCCATCGACTTTTGTTATTTAAAATGTCATCTGGTTTACAGGGCAACCCTGTAGCATGATTGTAATCTCTCCTTTGACTCTCAGGTTACAGGCATTCAAAAATACTGTGAATGGACTGTGATGCAGCGGTTGCCTTATGTGGTAAAGCATTCTGCATTCAGTAGCAAAAATGTTCTACTATTACAGCTACCACCTCCAACAACGCCTACCCCCCACCCCCCACCTTCACGCCAGCTCCAAAAGACCGGCTTAGCTTCATTCCTCAGAGCTAGTACTGCAGTCGCAGCACTGATCTTTGGGAGACTAAAAGTGGTTCCCCTTTGACCTGGCAAGCAACGATTTCATACAGGCTGTCAGCATGATTGATTGATTTAAGGTCAGATCAAAGCAGGCAGATTCCAGAAAGCTTGTCGATAGCCAGGCATGAAAAAATATATACTTGATGACAAGGTCCATAATCACTGGAAACTACTGATTTTGCACAATAGGGAAGGGTAGTGGACGTTTGACTTGTATTTATTATCTTACATGAATAAATAACCTTTTCATCATTTAGTCCACATACCTCTAACATGCCTGGGCCGTATACCTAGATTTTATTAGATACCGATTAAGTGGCATTGATTCAACCCCTCATTAAATGTGGTTCCTTGGGGCCGAAGGCTCCATGGCCTCGTGGTCTTGGCTAATCCACCAAGGATTTGAGAGATTTGCTGCGCTCAGTCAATAAATATAGCAGCTTGTATTTAGTTTATTCAATAGAAATAAACCATCAAATGTAGAAAGACTATCTGGCGGATATAGTGTGAATCCATTCATATACCAAACTATGATCAGTGCCCTTAATATTAGAATCCTGGAAATTGTTGGCGATGTTAGAAACATAGTTTATGCATATTTTTTTTATCATTGTTTTAATCATTGGCAGCTTCCTGAATCATGGTGAAACATTTGTGCTTCACTTTATGTAGGCAGTTATAACTGTGTCTGCCTGGCACAAAGAGGGCAGAAATTGCGAGAAAATAGTATCACAATCTTGCCTTTACAATGGCAGACACAAAATGCTGGAGTAACTCAGCAGGTCAGGCAGCATCTGTGGAGAAAAGGAATAGGTGACGGCATGGCACAATGGAGCAACGGCACTTGGGTGGGATTCCGAGAGTGCAACTGATGTGTCATGTGAGTGGACGATTTGTGTTCTTTGCAGGATTCCAGTTTAATTTTGAATACAAATAGTGCATTTATCTGTTCCATGTTCAATTGTACAGGAGTGAGTTGTCTAACCAGAAGCTTGTTAATGGCCACCAGAGATCATTCAAAAATGTTTATTTCAAGCACAGTTTTGTAATTGTGTGCAGAGAGTTTGTTTTAAATTATATACTTTTAAATATTTTTTAGTTCAAAGCCGTCCTGCGGAAAGATTATCAGGGATGGAAAGAACCTCTCTTCCCCTCCCTCACCCACACTCCCCTCACAAAAATATAACTTAGCAGGTTCTCCATAGATGCTGCCGGACCTGCTGAGTTACTCCAGCACTAGTGTACTTTTGTGTATTAATCAACATCTGCAGTTCCTTGATTCTATAACTTGGGGTGGCTCAGTGGCACAGCGGTAGAATTGCTGCCTTACAGTACCAAAGACCCGGGTTTGATCCAGTCTGTGGGTGCTTGTCTGTATGGGTGCTCCTGTTTTAATGTACGTTTTAATTTCAGGATTTTGTGCACCTTGTGTGTTGTGACTGTCGGCAAACCAATTTCCCTCCGGGGATGAATAAAGTTTAATCGTACTGTTTCGTTTCCTCCACATGACAAAGATATACAGGTTTGTAGGATAATTGGCTTTGGTAAAATTATAAATTATAAATTATAAATTTAGGGCAGCATGGTGGCGCAGCGGTAGAGTTGCTGCCTGGCAGCGCTTGCCACGTCAGAGACCTGGGTTCGATCCTGACTCTGGGTGCTGTCTGTACAGAGTTTGTACGTTCTCCCCGTGACCTGCGTGGGTTTTCTCCGAGATCTTCGGTTTCCTCCCACACTCCAAAGAAGAACAGGTTGTAGGTTAATTGGCTTGGTATAAGTGTAAAATTGACCCTAGTGCGTGTAGGATAGTTTTAATGTGCAGGGATCGCTGGTCGACGCAGGTTTGGTGGGCCGAAGGGCCTGTTTCTGCTCTGTATCTCTAAACTAAACTAAACTAAATTGTCCTTAGTGTGTCGGATAGTACTAGTGTACGGAGGCCTGATTCTGCTCTGTATCTCTATAGCTAAAGTTAGCATTTATCTGGAAGCCATTGCTGATGGAGCAAGTGGGACAAAATTTACTTTATGTATTTGGTGTACTGCTTTTGAGTCTGAGGCAAATATCATGGCAGACTCGAGTCTCTTAGTAGCAGACAAAAGTGGGCCTGGGTGAATTGCTTCTCCGTCGACTCTCTATTAACAGCAGTAAATCTTGTGTCTGAAACTCAAGAAAAACAAACAGAATAACTTACTGCATAACTCTAAAAATACACAATATGGGAACTGACCGGAAGTGGCGGCGCTGCCTGGCAGCTGCGGCTTGCCTGCAGTCCGTCTGTTTTTTCTTTTTGTCGTTGTTTTGCTTGTGTCTGTTTTAGTTTAGTTTAGTTTAGTTTAGTTAGTTTATTAGATTGTGTAAGTGTGTGTGGAGGGGGGGCGGGGGTGGGAGAAACATGGTTTAGTCTCTTCCTTCGGGGGGATACGACCTTTTCTTGTCGTGTCCCCTGTCTCCATCTGCGCTGAGGCCTAATGGCGGAGTTGACGGCCTCGGGGCCTCGGAGCTGATGGCCTCGGGCGGCTTTCGCGGCAGTGGCAGTTCCGGCAGTGGCAGTGGCCCGACTGACCCGACTTGGCAGCAGCAGCGGCCCGACTTGGAGCTGTGGCGGCACTCCGGCGTTCCGGTAGCGGCAGCGGCCCGACTTGGAGCTGTGGCGGCACTCCGGCGTTCCGGTAGCGGCAGCGGCCCGACTTGGAGCTGCGCCCTGACTTTGGAGCTGTGGCGGTGTTCTGGCGTTTCGGCGGCTGTGGCGGTGCGGCTTCCGAGGCCCGGCCTCGGGCCCAGTGGACGACATCGTCGGGAGCTCGCAGGTCACAGGCTTGGAGCTCCCGCAACAACAGCTGCGTCCGCTGGACTGGAGGGCGGCAGCTTCGGCAGCTTTGACCGCCCCAGGCCGCGGAGTTTGAATCGGCCCGTTCGCGGAGCTGGATTCAGCCGCGGGACTGACTCACTTACCAACACCCGGCGAGGTCACAACATCGGAGGCCTGGATCACCTCAGCGCAGAGGGAGAACAAGGAGGGAAGTGACAAAGAATAAGAATTTTGCCTTCCATCACAGTGAGGAGGTGTTTGGTGAACTCACTGTGGTGGATGTTAAATTTGTGTTTATTTGTGCGTTTTTGTTACTTTTAATATATGTATGACTGCTGGCACGAAATTTTGTTCAGACCAAAAGGTCTAAATGACAATAAAGGTAATGCTGATCTGTTCTGTGTTATAGTATGTATAATGCACATTTTCATTTTGTCACTGATAGACACAAAGTGCTGGAGTAACTCAGCGGGTCACGCAGCATCCCTGGAGAACATGGACAGGCAACATTTTGGGTTGAAACCCATTGTTCACTTTGATACTGGTCCTTTGTGAAAAAACATTCCGCATCCAACTTCCAGTTCCCTTTTTTTCTTGTAACATACTGAGATGCCGGTTAATGCACTGAGGAAGACCCCTGCTGGTTGATGTTGGTCAGTGCACAAACACCTATTATGTTTAATATTATTACTTATAGTCAAACCATCAATAATAATTGTAGGTTGGTTTGTTACAGAATTTAAATTAGCTAGAATGCCAGAAATATTAGTTTTGACGTTCAAATGAAAAGAAACTTGTCAGAATAAGATTTGAAATGCTAATATTTGAAAATGTTTATTTTGATAGTAGAATTATTTTTCAAGATATTTTCATGTTCTAGGCAACATTCAGGCATGGGTTGATGAGTGACAAGTAATATTTATGCCACATGAGTGTCAGTTAATAACTCTCCTACAAGGAGAGTTTAACCACCTACCTTTCACATTCAATCATATTACCATCACCAGGCCCTTCAGCATCAACGTCTAGTTTAGATTTTAGTTTATTGTCATGAGGACCGAGGTACAGTGTAAGGCTTTTGTTGTGTGCTTACCAGTCAGTGGAAAGACAATACATGATTACAATCGAGCCATCGACAGTATACAGATACATGATAAAGGGAATCATGTGAATAACATGCAGTGCAAGATAAAGATAGTAAAAACCAATTAAAGATAGTCCGAGGGTCTCCACTGAGGTAGATAGTGGTCCAGGACTGTTCTCTCGTTATTGGTAGGTTGGTTCAGTTGCCTGATAACAGCTCGGAATAAATCTGTCTCTTAATCTGGAGGTGTGCGTTTTCACACTTCTAAACTTATTGCCCTAAGGGAGAGGGGAGAAGAGGGAATGGCCAGGATGCGACTCGGTGGCCTTGCCGAGGAGGTGCTATCATTGACCAGAATCAGTCACATCAATACTGTGACTCCAAGAAGAGACTAGAGACTATTAACATCCCAAAGCTTTCCATCTACCAAGCAGAATTCAGGATCTATGTTCTATGTTTTATGTAATTCAGAAATGTAAGGCTCCATGGCTGGTTGTCAATTGTATCCACATATTATGTTTGTTAAATCCAAAAAATTAAGTTAATTAAAACAGAATACATGTACATAAAATTGAGAAAAATGGGAAGTGCATACATGAAAGAACTGACAGGAGAACCCCTGGGCGACGAAGGCAGCGGAGAGGATGGAGAGGGGGGAGACGAGAAGGCCGGAGGACCAGGGAGCACAGCGGGAAGATGCACCGGGGAGGGCCGAGAGGGAGGAGGACTGGGCAAGGCAGGCAAAGGACGAGGCGGCAAAGTCGGCACAGGAGGGGCATACGGAGCAGCCGAAGGGGGATGAGGCTCGTTCACAAGCCGGAGGTGCTGACGAGACCTCCGGTAGATCGTGCCGTCGTGGTTGACCAGGTATGAATGAGGGGAACCAGCAGAACCGACAACAACGGCGAGTCTAGAGTGGCCAGAGGCAGACCGCATGCGGACAACCTGGCCAGGAAAGAGAGGACGGAGGACACGGCAGGACTTGTCATGGGAGCGCATTTGGATACGGTGTTTGTGGGCAATGCGCTTCCGGACCATGGCAGGTTTAAGGACGAAGGGAGCAAGCGACTGCTGTGTCACAGGGATCGGAGGGCACGTGACACGGGACATGAGGCGCTGAGCTGGGGAACCCAGGGTATGGTCGCGGGAGATGTTGCGGAGGTTCAGGAGGGCAAGGTAAATATCAGAGCGAGACAAGCGACAACGTTCCAGCAATCCTTTGGCACTGCGGACCGCGCGCTCAGCCAGGCCGTTGCTCTGCGGGTACTCTGGGCTGCTGGTGTAGTGACGGAAATTCCAGCGATCAGCAAAAGCACGGAACTCAGCACTGGTGAATTGACTGCCGTTGTCCGACTGCAGGCTTGCCGGGGACCCAAAAGTAGCGAAGTGACGGCGCAGCTTCTCGATGACAGCAGATGAAAATAGAGAGTGAAGCTGGTCAACATCAAACCAGCTGGAGTAGGAGTCGGCAAGCACCAAAAAATGCCATTCGAAAATGTCAGTCGCCAGCGCAGACCAGGGAAGGTAGGGAGCAGGCTGCTGCAAGAGGGGCTGCCGTTGCTGATGCGGGGCGAGGCTGTTGCAAGTAGGGCACGAGGAGACCCTGTCCCGGAAGTAACGAGCCATATCAGGCCAATAGAACTGGCTCTGAGCGATGGAAAGAGTGGCTTCGGTCCCGAGATGGCCACGATGAGCAGTTTCAAAGTATTGTTCTCGAAGTGCTGCGGGCATCACCACCTTGTGCCCCTTCACAATCACATCGTCACGCAGCACCAGCTCGTCACGAACCAGGAAATAGGGCACCGTTGCAGCCGGCAGGGAAGACCGGCGGTCTGGCCAGCCCTGCTTGATAACCGCGGCCAGCTGTTGAAGCGAAGCGTCAGCTGCCGTGTGCTGGACCAGAGACTTCATCTGATTAGAGGGCACGAAATTAACGTTGAGCACTATCAAATCGGAAGCCTCGTAGGGGTGACGAGTGGTGGATGCGAGAGGCGCCCGAGACAGCGTGTCAGCAACAAACATGTCCTTGCCCTTGCGATAAACCACAGTGAAAGTGAACCGTTGGAGCTGAAGCATCATGCGCTGAAGCCGGGAAGAGGCCACGTGTATTGGCTTGTTGAGGATGGTAACCAGAGGTTGGTGGTCCGTCTCAATAGAAAAGCAAGTGCCCAGAATATAGTCCTTGAACTTCGTGCAGGCAAAGACGACAGCCAGTAATTCTTTTTCGATTTGGGCATAGCACTGTTCGGCGGGAGTCATCGTACAGGATGCGTAGGACACAGGCAGTTGTACTCCGTCGCGGACCTGCAAGCAGGTGGCCCCGGGGCCAAACTTGGATGCATTGCAAGTGAGGACAATGGGGCACTGGAGGTCGAAATACTTCAACGTTGTGGTGCTGACCAACCTGGATTTGAGAATGTCAAAAGCCTTCTGGTGTTGGGGGTACCAGGCCCAGGCAGTGTCCTTTTTTACCAGGTCTCTCAGAGAAGCGCGCAGCTCGCTTAGGTCAGGGATGAATTTCCCCAGGTAGTTGACCATGCCCAGGAACCGCTGGAGGCCCGGCACGTCAGCAGGTGCAGGCATCTCGGATATAGCGGCTGTCTTCTGCGGGTCGGGCTTCAGCCCCAATGCTGTGAAGACGTGTCCCATGTAGGTGACCTCAGGGACACGAAACCGGCATTTTTTTGGGTTGAGCTTCAGGTTGACTTCCCGAGCTCGTTCCAGGACCTGGCGGAGGTTATAGACGTGCTCAGCGACATCCTTCCCGTAGACTAGGATGTCGTCGACAATAATGGCACACGGGAGCCCGGCAAACAGTTGTTCCATTGTCCTTTGGAACACCTCACTGGCAGAGTTGATCCCGATCGGCATGCGGAGAAAATGGAACCTCCCAAAGGGTGTGCTGAATGTTGTCAGGTATGAAGACCGTTCATCAAGTGGTATCTGCCAGAATGAGCTCTTGGCATAGAGAACCGAAAACACAGTGGCTGGTCCGACTTGTGCAGCAACACCTTCAACGGTTCACATGGGGTAATGCGGGTGCTTGATGGCCAAGTTCAGATCCTTTGGGTTGATACAGATTCGCAGTTCACTCTTATCCTTCTTTGCAGCAACGACCATGGTGGAGACCCACTGAGTGGGCTCACTCACCTCCTTCAGGATGCCCATGGTCACCATTTCACAAAGTGTAGACTCGACTTTGTCTTTCATCGTGAAGGACACCCGGTGCGGTGGGCGGATGATGGGTTCGATATCCGGATTAAGGGCGATTTTGTAGCTGCAGGGAACCTTTCCCAGCTTCGCATCAAAACGGTTTGGGTATTCGGCCAATGGGTCCAGGGGAGACTGCACCAAGCGAATGTCACGGTGGAAGTTAACCAACCCAAGGTCTTGGCAGGCCCAAATGCCTAGCAGGGGGTCACATTTGCTGTCCAGTAGAAAGAAAGAGAGGGGCTGAGAGGCTTTCAGTACCTTGCAGTGGAGAGTGGCCTTCCCCACAGGAACAAGCAAACCTCCCCCATAGGCACGCAGAACAGAGCGTTCAGTGGTAACGAGCTCATTATTCCTTATCTTCTTGAACAAGCTTGTTGACATAACGTTGGCAGTGGCCCCCGTGTCGACTTTAGCAGAGAAGCTAGTGCCATTCACAGTGATTTGCACGGTCGAGTGCGTTATCAATGCAGGTGCACCTCGCAGTGAAAACACGCTCAGCTCGCTCTGGAAAGAGCTCGAATCAGACAGGGGGAGTTCTTCTTGCTGGTGATGGGAACCAGATGACATATCAGCACGTGTCAGGTAGTTAGAGGGCTTCTGCTGTGGCTGTGCAGGTTTCCCACGGGAACGGCATGCCGCCGAGAAATGGTTTTGCTTGTGGCAGAAATTACAAGTCTAGCCCAGCGCAGGACAAACATTAAAACGATGCAACGCAAAGTTGCAATTCGGGCAGCATTGACGGGGTCTGAACCCGGGCGCAGGGCTTACCCTCTGCCGCTGTGGAGCAGAGTACTGGCGGCCGGCAAAACTGGCCGTGTGGACCTCATGATCGGGCGGCGACACGACGGAGGAGCCAGCCTCCGCCAGGCGAGAGGCATGCAAAGCCTCGTTAAAAGTCAAATCAGGCTTGCGAAGGAGCTCAGAACGCAGCTTGTCATCTCAGAGGCCATAGACCAAAATGTCCCGGGTCAAAGTCTGAGGGGTTAAAGCATCCAGGCTGCAGCGGCGAGCCAGGTGCCGCGACGCGGCAACAAAATTGTTGACAGATTCCCCAGGGTTTTGGCGGCGGCCGAAAAGTTTGAAACACTCCAGGATACAGTTAGTGGGAATGTCACACAACTCAGTAAACTTTGCAAGTAGACATACCGGGTCCTGAGCGTTCTCATTGACCCCCTTAGACGAATGACTCCGATCGTTCCAGAGCTTCGGAACCGGCCAGGTTGAGCAGGAGAGAGACTTTGACCGCAGGGGCAACCGCAGGGTGAGCGATGGTAATGTAGTGCTCAAAGGCACGTCTGAAAACGTTTCAGCGGTGAGCGATGTCAGCATCAAAGATCAGGATGGCAGCTTTACGACAGGCAGAAGCCATCGCGACGCGGTGTGGGGTACTGGGACTAAAGAAACAAAAAACGATAAACAGGAGACGCAGGATAAGAAACTTCTGACGCCATGTAAAGAACATGCATGTGCACAGAGAAACCTTTACTACTACTTTATTAATTAAACACACACATCACTGCCCTAGCTGTACGTGGTCTGTCACGAACACTAGAGAGGGAGCTAGGGGTGGGAAGGTCACAGTTATACTCGATTATGGGGGAGTGGTTAGCAAGGGCTATGTCACTACTGTTAAAGGTGTACACACACATCATTTACAGATGGGGACCCACAGTCCTGTTTATATCAACGGGTCGATGGTTGAAAGGGTCAAGAGCTTCAAATTCCTGGGCGTGCACATCTGTGCAGATCTTTCCTGGTCCGAGAACACAGATGTAGTTATTAAGAAAGCTCATCAGCGCCTCGTTGCCGAACCAAGCCATGATGCAACCGGTCAGCAAGCTCTCTACTGTGCACCTGTAGAAGTTAGAGAGAGTCCTCCTTGACAGACCAACTCTCTCAGTAATCTTCTCAAGAAGTAGAGGCGCTGATGAGCTTTCTTAATAATTGCATCTGTGTTCTCGGACCAGGAAAGAGCCTGAAGACTGCAACAACCCGGTTTAGGAATAGCTACTTCCCCGCAGCCATCAGGCTATTAAACCTGGCTCGGAACTCTGAACATTAATATCCCTCCATCTGTTATTTGCACTTTATTAATTTATTAATTCATGGGTGTATTTACGTATAGAATTGTAGTCAATGCCTTCTATGTTCTGTTGTGCTATGCAAAGAAAGATTTTCATTGTCCTGTCAGGGACACATGACAATAAACTCTTTTGACTTGACTTTGACTTTGAGAAGTCCTGTTTGAATACAATGTATTAAGCTGCTGTACTATTTGGTTAAGGAAATGTCTGTTATGTATGGGGCTAATCTATATCTGTAATTGGATTATAAAGAGACCATCCCCATGTGGTTCGGCCCCTCGAGGTGCCAGGACCTATAAAAGTCCGCTGCCACGAGGTCCAGTGTCGATCTTCTGTTAGAGCGTTTGGGACTGCGTGACCTTCTAGAGTGTCTCTGTTTGATCGAGGCCTAGAGGGCAGATACGAGGATCGAACCCGCGGTTAGAGAGGTACAGTAGTTGAACTGTAATTGTTTTTTGTCAAAATAAAGATTAGTTGTTCAAGTGCTTGATTCAATGATTTTTGACTGGAACTAGACGGCCAGATCAAGTCTGAATAGAGGTGAAGGATAAACACTCATCTGTTGACCATGAACTTTCCCTGAACTTCAGGCGAAATTAAATTCCTCAATGAAGTAGCTTCATGCTCAGTAGGATACCTTTGTGTTGAAGCCTCTCATTTTATATTCTAGTCATAGAACATAGAACAGTACAGCACAAGAATAGGCCTTTTGTCCCACAATGTCTGTGCCGAACATGATGTCAAGACCTTCACTTATCTACCTGCACATTTTAGTCTTGCATCTGAAAATGCAACAAAAAGGTTATAAACCATTGCATGTTTTAGTCTATTTTGTGAGATTAAATACTAATATACAAAATAGGGTTAATGTCTTTAAAATAGTTAAATAAAATGTAATATTATGCGTTTTGATGGCTTTTTTCCTCTGCTAACATGCAACCACCAAGGTAAATCCCAGGTTATGTAGGAATAGATATGCGCAAAGCAATATTTCATACAAACAATATACTTAGCACATCGTCTAGAAATTAGACCCATTTACTTACGTTTTCTTTAATCCAAGATTTACACACAGAAGCCATTTTGCATATATGAGATTGCACAAGCCATCACTTTTGAAGCAGTTATGGATTAGGGACCCACGCCACCTCTCATTTCATTCATTAGGATGAAATTCTAGGAGCCTGAAAACTATAATGTCCAAGTTCAGGAGTTTATTCCCCACAACCATCAGACTATTAAAAAACTACAAACAGGCTCTGAAATATATAGACTTGGGAACATTATTTGTGACTTTGCACTACTATTGTCTATTTATTTGTCTGTATTTTTAATATACTGAACATTTTTGTTGTTTATTATGGGGTTTACATATCTGCTGTGTTGCTGCAAGTTTCGGAACATAAGTCAATAAAACACTCTTGAATCTTGAGCATTAGGAAACTGGCCCACCACTTAATGGGGACAATTCATCAAAATTCAACTGATGTTGTCACAAGCACATCTAATATTGTCATCCAGAACACAACAGGACTTTATCAATACAACTTGGCTGCTAAATGAGCAACCTATTACCTCCATTTAGCACTCATATTAAAACGAGGAGCAAACCAGCTGGAAAATTGCCAACAAGGTGCATGTTAAAAAGATCTATTGAATCAATAACATTTATCCCGAGCGGCACAGTGGCGCAGAGGTAGTGTTGCTGCCTTACAGCGCCAGAAACCCGGGTTCAATCCTGACTATCGGTGCCAGCTATAAGTAGTTTGTACGTTCTTCCCATGACCAAATGGGTTTTCTCCAGGTTCTCTGGTTTCCTTCCACACTCCAAACAGTCTTTGACTCTTGATTTTTCATTTCAGTAGGATTTTCGACTTATCAAAAGTAAGACTTTTAAATTTCAATAATTGCTGGTTACCAATATTGTAGTACCCTCTGTAGTTTATCTACAATAATCTTTTAAAGAAATATTTGTACTCTTAAGGCAAAAGTGGTCTGTTTGATCTCTCCATCAGAGGCTTCTCGGAATTGTGACCTAGATGAGATCAAGAAGCAGTTGGTGCAGATTCAAAGATTACATGAAAGAAACAGAAAGAACAATGCTTCTTAAGCTATTTCCTTTTGAAATGCTTGATGTTTTTTAAAAAATGTTAGGAGAGGTTACTCTTTCAGCTTTTACATTTGACCTTTTTGTACTTGGGGGCAGCCAACATAGAATTGTATTCAACAACCATTGCTAAATTGCAATATCTTCAGCTAGTATTCATTTGTGCAAAGTAATTTCCTCATAAAATTTACTTCAAAAATAGTGCTTCATTTTTGCAAGAAATTTTCCATCGAACAACTATGCTTTAAGAGTTAGCTTTAACTGATTGTATGAATATTGGTAACTTAGTGCGTGTTTTTTTTCAACATCAATTCATGAACGTGAAACTCTCTGCTGAGTTGTTGTTCCTCAAAAATCAGTTATTTGATATTCACCAAAGTCATAATGTTACTTCTGTCAGTCTAGAATGCGAGTGCCAGCAGGTCTTGAATATAATCACAAAGCAAATCTAACCTCTTACCTCACTATACATGTAATGGGCATCTCTCCAACTAATAACAGATGTGAACATTTATGATTTAAACACCTTTGGAGAAGTTTCTAACTCTGTCATATATTCTGAACTGCCAATTGTTAAGTCATAAATTGCAAACTATAAGATAGCAACTTACATCTTTCCTCATCCTTCTTGACTTCCTACAAGGCAATGCTGCAATATGACCATACCACCCTCCTCAAAAATCTTTCCTCTGATACTCACTTGGAGTTAACTCTTCCCTTGCCTACATCCATCCTACATATCTGCTTCTTAGATTGTTGGATTCACATACAGCATGGAAACAGGCCTTTAGTCCAACTTATCTATGCCAACCAAGATGCCTATGTTCATCCCATTTGCTCGCTTTGGCACATACTTCTCTAAATCTTTTCAGTCCAAAAATATTTTAAATGTTGTTATTGCACCTGCCTCTATCGCGTCCGCTGGTAATTTGTTCTATATATCCACCATCCACTGGGTGAAAAACCTATTCTTCAGGACCCTTTTATATATTTCCCTTCTTACCTTAAATTCATGCCCAATAGTTGTAGTCCTCTACTGTATCTACCCCCCTCATAAATCACACCTCAGTCTCCTTGACTCTTGGGAATACAGCCCCAACCTTTCTAATCTGTCTTTAAGATCATAAGTGATAGGAGCAGAATTAGGCCATTTGGCCCATCAAGTCTACTCCATCATTCAATCATGGCTGATCTATCTCTCCCTCCTAACCCTGTTGTCCTGCCTTCTCCCCATACCGGCTCAAGCTCTCCAGTCAAGGCAACATTCATGTTATTTTTTTCCGAGCTTAATTACATCTTTCCATGATTGACCACGTGAGCAGAATTGTGCCTAATGGTCCAAGTGCAACTGAAGCTCTCCTGGCCATTTATGGATCATGGCAGCAAGCAGCCAAGGACTCTGCCCAGGCCAACTGCCTGTCCAACATCTGTACTCATGTCCATGCCTGACTGTCCATGGCGAGGGAGCATGCAGTGTCCACAGGTAAATTGGCTTCTTTACAGGACCGCTGCGCACCGACAGAATCTTGAATGCATTAGTTTAAAGATGTAGCGCAGAAACAGGCCTATCGGCCCACCAAGTCCGCGCCGACCAGCGATCCCCCACACACTAATGCTATCCTACACACTCTGGGGATGATTTACAATTTAACCAAAGCTAATATTAACCTACACGTCTCTGGAGTGAGGGAGGAAACTGTAGATCCAAGAGAAAATCCATGCAGGTCACGGGAAGAAAGTTCAAACTCCATACAGACAGCACCCGTAGTCAGGATCAAACCCGGGTCTCTGGCAGTGTAAGGCAGCAACTCTACCGCTGTGCTACTACACCACCCTTGGATCTTGGAGAAGAATAATAACATCAGCCGTGGACCTGTTGTGGTGATAGGCAAACTGCAGTTGAACAAGGCTGCTTGGTAGGCTGGAGGTAATGTGTACCTCTCAAAGCACTTCATGATGGTGGATGCCAAGGCAACTGGATGGTAGTCATTAATGGCCGAGGATATGAAGAAAATGAAGATACATCACGACCTCACTGCAAAACAGCTGGCAAACGTTTCGGGAAAAGTGCTTGGATTTGGAAGCTCGTTCGAGACGCTTTAATCTAAGATTAGTAGGAGTACCCGAGGGAGCCGAGGGAAATAACCCTCGTGAGTTCGCTGCGGATCTAATTAAAGAAGCTCTCAATCTTCCTAACCTTCCAAAAATTGAAGCGGCACAACGAGTCCCGAGATTCAAACAAAAATCCCAAACACATCAGATTATTGTGAAATTCCGGGACATTTCTGGCATGGAAGAGGTTATGAGTAATATTAAATATGGAGTGCCACTGAAATACGAGCTGACATCCTTCAAAATATTTAGGGATTATCCCTATGAAATTGTGCAGAAACGAAATCAGTTCTCTAAGGCAAAGCAAGCTCTCCAAGGCGTGAATGGAGTCAGATATGGAGTCTATTACCCCACGAAAATGCGCATTTCTTACAAGGACCAGCAAAAATCGTTTACAAATCCGGAGAGCGCATATAAATATGCCTTAACCATCGTGGAAAAGAATAAGTAACATGAAAAGCTGAACTGTATGGATATTCTTTCTCTCTATTATTTCACTGTGAAATGTGTTTACAAGAAGATGGAACTCTCCTTGTGTTTTGACTCGATGGCTTATTGAGGAATGCTAATTCAAGGATATACTGGGTTCCAAGTGAAGCGGAAAAAGATAAACACTGAATGCAGAGTTTTACAACAAAATGTGAACAGAGCAATTATCGTGGTTTAAGAATTTAAATGAATAACCTAATGATATAGAATTAACACCTTTAACACTTAAAACATAGAATACTATAACCATATAACCATATAACAATTACAGCACGGAAACAGGCCTTCTTGGCCCTTCCAGTCCGTGCCGACCATTCATTTTCCCCTAGTCCCATCTACCTGCACTCAGACCATACCCCTCCATTCCCTTCCCGTCTATATACCTATCCACTTTACTTTTAAATGTTAAAATCGATCCTGCCTCCACAACTTCTGCTGGAAGATCATTCCACACAGCCACCACTCTCTGAGTAAAGAAGTTCCCCCTCATGTTACCCCTAAACTTCTGTCCCTTAATTCTCATGTCTTGTTTGAATCTTCCCTACCCTCAATGGGAAAAGCTTATCCACGTCTACTCTGTCTATCCCTTTCATCATTTTAAAGACCTCAATCAAGTCCCCCTTAACCTTCTGCGCTCCAAAGAATAAAGACCTAACTTGTTCAACCTTTCTCTGTAACTTAGTTGCTGGAACCCAAGCAACATTTTAGTAAATCTCCTCTGTACTCTCTCTATTTTGTTGACATCCTTCCACTAATTAGGCGACCAAAATTGTACACCATAGAGTTTTTATCTCTTTTGCTATCGTTTTTCACTTTTACCATTTTTTAAAAAATTATCACAATTAATCACATGTGTGTGTTTTTATTCAAGGAGAATCGCAAAAGGAATCCACAAATTGAACTTAGTAGGTTGAATGTTCCCCCATTACTTAAAGACCTGAGGTACGGATGCACCGCAAGATACACAGGTACTAAACCTAGCCAAAATGCAAGACATTAAACAAAATAAACTGGGAGGAATCTCATTTTGCAGTTGGAATATTAGGGGGGCTAACGAACGCATTAAAAGGGGTATGCTTTTAGCTCAGCTGAAAGCATACAACACAGATGTTATCTTTCTCCAAGAGACCCATTTAAAATTTCAAGATCAAGCTAGATTGAGGGCGAACTGAATAGGCCAAACTTTTAATTCGTCATACACGTCAAAATCCAGAGGCACGTCTATTATTATTCGCAAAAGTATACCATTTAAACAGAAAAATACCTTAACAGATAAGGATGGGAGATATTTTAACAGTTACTGGTGAGAACCATGCCATCCCAATTACATTGGTAAATATATATGCGCCAAACTTTAATAATACACATTTTTTAAATAAAATTCTGAATATAATCGCAGAAAATAATTACCAGAATGTTATAATTGGTGGAGACTTTAACTGTGTTTTAGACCTTTACTTAGATAAATCCAGTCAAAAACAGCGAGGTAATACGAAATCTAAAACAAGTGAACTTTTAAACACATATATAAAAAATACAAATATAACAGATGTTTGGAGGATTGCAAATCCGACCGGCAAGGAATATTCGTTCTATTCATCAGTACGTAAGACTTATTCACGTATAGATTATTTACTGGTAGACACAAAATTGATTCTGTATATTCTGAATCCAAAATACCATACAAATATGATCTCAGATCATTCCCCCCTAACTTAAAAAAAAAAAAATAGAAGGAATGTCTAAGAATACATCGTTTTGGAGATACAACCCCCAGATTTTAAAAGACCCGCAGGGGAGTATATATCTATGACAGCAAATGGATCTTTTTTTCGAAATAAATGACATGCCAGACACATCACCTACATTATTATGGTAATATTTCAAAGCTTTTATTAAAGCTGTTATAATCTCATACCAAGCCCTTCAGAATAAAAAAAATAAGAATGAACAACAGCAGCTAGAGGAACAAATTAGACAATTGGATATAGATAATGCTAAGACCCGTCCATGGATAAACATAATAAAATATTAATACTAAAATTCAAATTAAATAAATTACTATCAGAGAAAGTTATAAGATTATTCACAAGACAGGACCAGTTTGAATTTGGGGATAAGCCCCATAAACTTCTCGCACGCCAGTTAAAAAAATGAGAAAAGGAACATACAATTTCAAAGATAAATCAGATACAGGGGAAGTATTAACATTACCGAATTAAATTAATAAAAGATTTGTGCAATTTTATGAGAATTTGTATGCATCCAAAATGACAACGGACACCAACAAAGTTACTGAGTTTCTGGATAATTATAATCTTCCCAAATTAGAATTGCAGGAATAAGAGGAATTGGGAGCACAAATCTCAAATAAGGAAATAGAAGAAACAATAATCTCATTAAAAAATGGAAAAACACCAAGTCCCGACGGATTCAGTAATGAATTCTATAGAAGTTTTAACGATATATTTATTCCTCGCCTACAGAAAATGTATACACATGCTTTTAGAGAACAAATATTACCTGATACAATAGCAGAATCTACGATTACATTAATACTTAAGAAAGACAAAGATGAGGAAGAACCTGGATCTTCCAGAGCTATCGCGTTGTTAAACACAGATCAAAAAATATTAGCAAGAAGATTAAGTACGCCAGCAAATTAATACATCCAGATCAAACGGGGTTTATCCCTAAGAGACAATCATTTAATAATTTGAGACGTCGGCATAACATAATGCACTCACACCAAACTAAAGATCCAAATCTCGCAATTATTTCGTTGGATGCAGAGAAAGCATTCGATCAGGTTGAATGGAAGTATATGGTTAAGGTATTGCAAAAATTTCAACTGGGAGAGAACTTCATTCAATGGATTAAATTAATATATAATAAGCCAATGGCCAGAATATTAACTAATAATATCTTATCCACAAAATTTCAACTGCCAAGGGGTAATAGATAAGGCTGTTCATTATCACCATTGTTATTTGCCCTCATAATAGAACCACTAGCGGAAAGATTTAGAACTCATCCGAATATCCACAGATATAATACAAAATATTCAAACAATAAAATATCATTATATGCTGATGATGTACTTTTGTACATCACAAAGCTTCATATCACTATACCCAATATTCTAAATTTAATCGAGGACTTTGGTTCATTTTCAGGTTATAGAATAAACTGGAATAAAAGTGAAATAATGTCAATAAAACCGAAAGATTCTACGCATCTCATACAATTTCCTTTTAAAATAGCTGGGGGGAAATTTAAATACCTGGGTATTGAAATCACTGGAAGATATCAAGACATGCTTAATGCAAACTATAACCCTATACTTAAGAAACTACATAATTTAAATTCTGGAAAACGCTTCTGATGTCCTTAAAAGGTCAAATAATTGTTGTTAAAATTATTTTTTTACCACAAATTCTATACCTGTTCCAATCAATCCCAGTATACTTACCCAAAAAGTTTTTTAAAAAATTGGACTTAGATATTACAAATTTTATTTGGGATAACTCGCATAGAATACAAAGACCACACCTGAATAAACCCAAAGTAGTAGGGGGATTAGCACTCCCTAATTTCATGTATTATTATTGGTCGGTAAATATTAGAAATATGATTTAATTGTTGGATAACTCTCAACAACCAGAGTGGATCGTTATGGAGAAAGAGGATTACTCCCCTTTTAATATTGCTGCGATCCTTCTCTCACCAATGACGGTGAATAATACAAACTATAACAAAAACCCAATTATACATAGTACAATCAGAATGTGGAAACAAATAAAATACAACTTAAAATTAAGAAACTTATCTCTTCTATCTCCTATTGCTAAAAGCCTTCTGTTTAAACACTCAATTATAGACAAAGCATTTATACAATGGGAAAGAGCAGGAATTAATACTTTGGGAGATTTGTATGAAACGGGAAAACTACTATCATTTAAACAATTACAACTAAAATACAATCTGGGTATCAATCAGTATTTTAAATATTTCCAAATATGTGAGTATCTGAAAAAACATGCACAAGAATTTTATCAAATGCGATCAGACTTACTATGAAGCAATGAATACAAAGGCGGAATCAGCAAATTTAATTTCATATATATATAATACTAAATGCAGTAATACCAACAACAGAAGGTATCAGAGGTGAGTGGGAAAACAAATTAAGCATAACATTTTCCAATTAAAGGTGAAAAGAGTACTTATTAAATGTGCATAAATGCTCAATAAAGACACACTTTAATACAATTTTAAATTTTACACGGATTATACTACTCAAAAATTAAATAAAATAAATTCTTCCCCAACGTCTCACCAATTTGTGATAAATGCCAGTTTCAAGAAGATACTATAACGTACTCATTCATCTTTTCTACAAAAATTCAAAGGTTTTGGATTGACATGATAAAAATGACACCAAAGCCAGAATGGGTTATTTTTGGAATGACAGAAGGTAGTTCGGAATTAAATATGTGTCAAAAGAATCTATTTGATTACGGCTTAAGATTAGCTTTAGGAAAAAAGCTAATCTTAAAATTCTGGAAAAATGCCCATATACCAACATTAAATATGTGGATTTCAACTATGTTTGAAACACTACATCTGGAAAATATGGGACTACGCCTGGCAGGAAAATCAGATCGTCCCTATCAGGCGTGGTCTGCATTCATAGAATTGCTACAAAGATAGGGTGCAAGAATACCTTGGGTCTTGGTAAGGGGGGGGGGGGGGGGGGGGGGATGAAAAACCGTCGAGTTGGTAGATTCCTTTGGCGTGATATATATAATATAGTAACTGGCTTTTTTTTTCTCTCTTTTTCCTTTTTCATTTCTAGGGTCGATCTCTTAATCCCCTTTCTCTAATTCTTGACCAAGGATTCTTTTTTTTTCCCCCTTTGGCACGCTCTTTCACTTTCACAACTCTTTTCACCTACTTTACTCTCTTTGTTTCTATTCTTTTTTCTTAAAAGCCATAAAATTATGGGGTACAATGATTGTAACAATATATATGTGATGTACACTGAAGTATTTACCTCTATTAAATAAAAATATTAAAAAAAAAAAAAATTAGGGATGAGATCTTGCTTTTCTTTGGCATCAGGATGATAGTGGTCGTCTTGAAGCAGTTGGTTAATGCAGAATTGAGTAAAGAGAAATTAAAGATGTTCGAAAAAGTTATAGTTTTACAGCACAGAAACAGGTGCTTCGGGTCATTCGTCCTTGTTAATCAGGTGGCTGCCTGAGCTGGTCCCTTGTGTCTGCAGTTGGTCCATATCCTTCTAAATTCTTCCTATCCTTGAATCTGCCCAATGTATTTTAAATTTAATTTTACCCTCCTCTACACTCTGGCGGCACAGTGGCGCAGCAGTAGAGCTGCTACCATACAGCGTCAGAGACCCAGGTTGATACAGACTATGGGTGCTGGCTGTACGTTGTTTGTGTGCTCACCCTGTGACCAACGTGGGTTTTCTCCAGGTGCTCCGGTTTCCTCCCACACTCTAAAGATGTACAGATTTATTGGTTGACTATTTATAACTGTAAGGTAAAGGTTAACCTTCAGTTAAATTGTAACTTGCCCCTAGTGTAAAGGATAGTGCTAGTGCATGGGGAGATTGCTGGTCAGCACGGACTCAGTGGGTTGAAGGGCCTGTTTTTGTGCTGTATCTCTAATATCTAAAAATACCACTTTCTCAGGTAGCTGATGCTATATGCCCAGCATCCTGTGTGAAAAGCCTACTTATCAGGTCCCCTTTTATATCTTTCCCTTTTCATCTTAAACCCAAACCCTAGTTTTAGACTATCCTATCATATGGTTATTCCTTATCTATGGTCCTCAGATTTTATAAACCTCTAAGAGATTACCTCTCAACCTCCTGCACTGCATGGAAAACACTCCCAGCCCATTCAGTCTCTCATTATAAATCAGGTTCTTCAGTCCCAGCAACATCCTGTGAATCATTTCTGCACTCTTAATCACATCCTTCCTTTAATATGATGACCATAATTGCACACGATAATCCATGCGTTGTCTTACTAATGTCTGGTTCATCTGTAACATGAAATCCCAATAGAAGAGGCTACGCACATGGTGGAATCCAATTTAATACTGGATGTTAAATGGATGGGTGACTTTTCAGGTTGGGACCCTTTTTGCAATAACACACAAATAATACACAATAATGAATAATATCCAGTAGTTGTACACAATGTTGATGAGGTTATGCTTGGAGTATTGTATTTAGTTTTTGGTATCTCAGATAAAAGGTGCCATTAAGAGATTTAGAAATGTACAAAATTCTTAAGGGGTTGGACAAGCTAGATGCTGGAACATTGTTCCCGATGTTGGGGGAGTCCAGAACAAGTGGTCACAGTCTAAGGATAAGGGGGAATTCCTTTAGGACCGAGATGAGGAAAATATTCTTTACACAGAGAGTGGTGAGTCTCTGGAATTCTCTGCCACAGAAGGTCATTGAGGCCAGTTCATTGGCTATATTCAAGAGGGAGTTGGGTGTGGCTCTTGTGGCTAAAGGGATCAGGGGGTATGGAGAGAAGGCAGGTACAGGATACTGAGTTGGATGATCAGCCATGATCATATTGAATGGCAGTGTAGGCTCAAAGGGCCGAATGGCCTACTCCTGCACCTATTTTTCTATGTTTCTAGAAGAACGTTGCCAGGACTTAAGGGCCTGACCTATAGAGGGTTAGTCGAGCAGGCCCAAACTTTATTATTTGGAACTCAGGAGGCAGAGAGCTGACCTTATAGAAATGTATAAATGATTGGGAAGGTGGGTGGGAGGGAATAAATAGAGTGAGTGCACAGAGCTGTTTTCGCAGGACAGGGGAATCAAGAACTTGAAAGCATAGGATTAAGGTGAGAGGGGAAAGAACCTGGGAACCTGACGGGCAACTTTTTCACACAGTTGGAGATAGGTACATGAAACAATCTGCAGAGGAGGTAGTTAATCATAGTAATTATCAAACTTTATTAGCCAAGTATGTTTTGCAACATACGAGGAATTTGATTTGCATAGTCATACCAATATAAAGCAACAGAACACACAAAATACATTTAACATAAACATCCACCACAGTGACTCCTTCACATTGCTCACTGTGATGGTTGATGAAAAAAAAGTTCAATTTCCTCCCATTCTTTGTTCTCCCGCGATTGGGCGCCTCGAGCCTTCCGTTGACGGGGTGATCTTGGCTCCCCTAGCCAGTGGGCGTTTCGGCCCTCACATCAGGGCGATCAAGCTCCTACATCGGGGGGGAATCTCAGCTCCCCCGCGTCAGGAGATCTGACCCTGGGTCGGGGCTGGTCGATACCTTCTGCGTCGTTTGGAGATCCCGACATCGGTCTCTACCCGAGACTGCGAGCTCCTCAATGGTGAAACCCCAGGCAAGGAATCGGCTCCAATGGTAAGTCCATGACCCTGCGGAGGGGCTCAAAGTCAGTCCCGAGCAAAGCCACCAGCTCCGTGATGTTAGGCCACAGAGCAACTGGAGATACGATCCGGAAAGCAATTGCATCTCCAGCAAGGTAAGGGGTTTAAAAAAGAAATTCCCTGCCCCCTCCACATAAAACATACCGGAGAACATTAACACATACTTTTAAAACACACTAAAAATAACAAAAAACAAACTGTTGGTGAGGCAGCCATCGTGGAGCCACCCGGTGGAAAATTACAATGGGCGATTCACTGGATGCATTCAAAAGGACAAAGGACATTTATTGTCACATACACCAATTGGTGTAGTGAAATTTGACTTGCCATGCAGCACACAGATAAAGATAAGACACAACACTAAAGAATTAACAATGAACATAAAAACATCCCCCCACAATGGTTCCCATTGTGGGGGAAGGCACAAAGTCCAGTCCCATCCCCATGTCCACCCATAGTCAGGCCTATTGAGGCCTCAACAGTTGGCGCTATGGCCGCACTGGATGGAGCTCCACAACTGGTGATCTCGCCGAGAGATCCCAGCCTACCGATGTTTAAAGTTCAGTGCTGCCGCCCGCACTACTGTCCCGCAGCTCCGCGATGTTCACCTGCGGTCTCAGCATTCCGGAGCTCCAGCGCAGCAACCCAGGCAAGGTATCGCCCGCTCCGCTCCTCGATGGTGCTCCAGCGCTGAGCCGCTGCTGAAGCCAAGGTTCTGGGCGGTGGCCTCAGGAAACGCCGCCAGGCCCGCTGTTAGGCCGCGAGGACGGGTCGGTATTGCAGCCCAGAGAAAAGCTGCCTCTCCGACCAGGTAGGGACCCTGAAAAGTAGTTTCCCCCTTCCCCCTCCCTCACATAAAAAAGACTAGGACTCCAAAACAAAACACTAAAACTCACTAAAAATAAAAGAAAGAAGTTAAAAAACAGACAGCTGCAGGCTGGGCAGCCATGCCAACTGGACGGCGCCCCTCAAAAGAGAGTTAGATAGAGCTCTTAGGGCTCGTGGAATCAAGAGGTATGGGGAGAAGGCAGGAAGGGGTATTGATTGTGGATGATCACCCATGATCACATTGAATGGTGGTGCTGGTTCAAAAGGGCCGAAAGGCACACTCCTGCACCTATTGCCTAAGTATTTGTAAATCTATTTACCTATGATGTCTATGAACTTTGTTTTGGCTACACTGCGTACTTTGCACTATTATGGTCTAGTGACAGAGGATTTCTCATAGAATCGTAGTCATATAGCATGACAACAGTTTCTTCGGACCAACTCATCGATGATTTGAACCAGCATGAATTTTGCACCACACCCTTTATGAAAGTTTAAGAAATTACTAGATCCTTACATCAAATATGAATGAATCTCAGCATAGATATTTATAGTTGGAATTTCTGGTGACACAATCAATGATCTTGACATGAAATAAAAAGAGGTATGTGAAAGTGTATATTATACAAGAGAAAAAATAAATCCAGATAATGATTTCAATATACTGTAAATATGCCATGGAAATATAAATACTGTGTATAGGCTGTGGAAAGACATGATTTAGCTCACAAGGATAGAAATTAGGACTGACATAATGAAGCTTTCCGCACAAAGAATGATCAATGAATTTAAGTGGATACCAAACGAAATATTGGAGGTGAAAGTCTGGAAACATTTAAGAACTAATTGTTCTGTTCAGCAGGGTGGCATTAGCATATTTCCGGATTGATTAACACAGATGGGGAAATGGCCTCTGAATTTCAAAATCACCTCATACTTTCCTACAGACGTTTCCATTCCATTGTCATAACATCAAAGATAAGTCCACCTTGACATATGAACAGAACTTTCAATGAAGCCACAGAGTTGCAACACATGACTTTTTAAAATGACAATAATTATTTTAAGTTTGTTGAAAGTTATCAAAATTCCAGTCATGGAAATTTGCACGTAAAATCCATACTATTAATCTTGGACTCTGATATCCTCATTATTTCCCACACTGTATTAAATGCTTGTGCTCTGTTTATGCCAAATAATTTATTCTGTGTTAGTTTACATTTATTCAAACCCAATCTCATTCCATCAGTAACTAGCCTTCTGAGTCGATTCTTGTTGCCACTTTGTTTTATTGAGGTTTCCTGCAACTTAGTTTTCATTTCAATAAATCTGGCAATGCTGAAAACAAAACTGTGGAGGTATGATTTGTGAACTTAAAAAACCCCACAGTAAACTAAAAGACCAGATGTAATTTGAAGATATGACTACTGCTCTACATTCCCAACCACATAATAGACAATGAGAGAAACCCTTGTTCCAGCCCTAGATTAAGAAACCTTGGCACTCTGGGCAATCTAACAAACTCCATCTCCACCCGTGTCTTTTAAATGCAAAAAAGTACCATACAATACACAAGAGGTGCACAGTAGTTTGGGCTTGAGACATTGTCTTTTTACAATTGAGTTTCTTTAAGTCATACAGCATGGAAACAAATCTTTTGGCTCATCTAATCCATGCCAAGATGCCCATCCAAGCTGGTGCCATTTGTCCTCATTTGACTCATATCCCTCTAAACAGCGGTGCAGGCTCGAAGGGCCGAATGGCCTACTCCTGCACCTAATTTATATGTTTAAACCTTTCCTATCCGCGTACTTATCCAAATGTTTTTAAAATATTGTTATTGTACCTGCCTCAACCATATCCCTTGGGAACTCAGCACCAACCTGTGTAAAATTCTGAGAAAACATTAACAAATGCATTTTTCTTAGTTTTTTTCTATGAAATATTAAAGATCTTATTGTGTGAATTATAATTAAACTATTCACTCTGCCTTACCTCTACATTGAAATGTTTAAATATTGCTGCACTCAACTCTCGAAGCTTGTGTGTTTATGATGTTTCTAAACAGAGGTTAGTAAGCTTCTGTGTCAGTCTTCTGCTAAGAGCGTTTTAGGAGTGGCGATCTGTTATATTCCTCCTTTATCCAGAAGAATGTGTGACCTCCAATATTCTCTCCTTAGGCATGTAACTCTTTAGAGTGGACCAAATCTAAAGATTTAAATATTTGTATGATTCGGTCAAATCTGTGAAAGCTACTCACCATTTTCCTTGCAGCGCCAGAGACCCAGATCCTGAATATTTGGAATGCTATCTGTGTTCATTTCCATGCTGTATCTCCAAATTAAACTAGGAAAACATATCTAATTTTACAAAGAAATGAGAAATCTGCTGCAAAAATGTCTCCAAAACCATTGGGATATCTTTAAAAAAAACTTTCACAGCAAGTACTTATGTTCTGATGGCATAATAGTTAGCAAGCAAGCAATATTTTAAAAAAATGAGAGGACAGAATTCCAAAGACCAGAGTGCAGTAGTCATAGAATGAAACAGTGTGGAAACAGGCCCTTCAGCCCAACTCGCCCACACCAGCCATCTTGTCCCAGCTACACAAATCCCACTTGCTTGTGCTTGGTCCATTACACTCCAATCCATGCACCTGTCTAATTGTTTCTTAAATGATGGGATAGTCCCAGCCTACCTCCTCTGGCAGCTTGTTCCATACACCCACCACTCTTTGTGTGATAAAGATACCCCGCGGATTTATTTTCCTCTTCACCTTGAACTTATGTCCTCTGGTCTTCGATTCCCTACTCTGGACAAAAGACTCTATGCATCTACCCGATCTATTTCTCTCATGATTTTGTATACCTCTATAAGATCTCCTCTTAATGCTACCCACCAGATCTATATCTTGGCCCCTTTTTATCCTTCTGATTTCCTTTTTTTAGTATACTCCTTAGTTCCCGAAACTCCAGGGATGCACTTGATCCCAGTTGCCTTTTCCTGTCCCATGCATCCTTGTTTTTGACTGACGTATCAATTTCCCTGATCAGCCAAGCTTCCTTACGTTTGCCTGCTTTGCCTTGCACTCTAATGAGGATGTACATACCCTGAGCTTTCTTCAGCAATTTTAAAAACATCCCAATTCCTTTCCTCTCAAATAACCTGTTCCAGTCAACTGGAGCGAGACCTTCTCTCATACCCTCAAAGTTGGTCTTACCCCAACTAAGCATTTTAACACGTGATCCCTCTCCATAAATATCTTAAACCTAATGGGACTGTGGTCACTGATCCCAAAAGGCTCCTCCACACACACTTCATTAACTCGCCTTTCCCAATTTCCCAATGCTAGATCTAGCGTTGCCCTCTCACGTGTGGGGGCCTCCACATACTGCTTAAGACAACTCTCCTGAGCACACTTGAGGAATTGCACCCTATCTAAACCCTTCACGCTATGATTTCTGTCTATGTTAGGAAAGTTTAAACCCCCTACAACCTTATTTGACCTGCAGCTGTCTGCAATCTCCTGGTACATTTGTTCTAATTCCCATTGACTATTCGGGGTCTGTAGTACACCCCCAACAAGGTGCTCATCCCTTTCTTGTTCCTCACTCCACCCATATAGCCCCACTGGACAAACCGTCCGGAATGTCACCTCTGAACACAGCCATGACATCCTCCTAAACCACCAATGCAACCCCCCCCCCCCCCCCCCCACACACTTTTTCCCTCACCCCTGTCTCTCCTGAAGCTCTTGTACCCCGGAACATTGAGCTGCTAGTCCAGCCCCTCCCTTAACCAGGTTTCAGTCATGGCTACAACGTCCCAGTCGCCCATACCTATCCATGTCCTACGCTCATCTGTCTTACCCGTCAGGCCCCATGCATTAATATACATGCCGTTTAAACCCATGTAGCATTAGCAAACCTTCCTGCTAGGATGTTGGTCCGTAAATTCTTGTTGCAGAACATCATTCCTCTTCCGACCTATATCATTTGTGCCAACATGCACAAGGGAGGCAACACACCATCCTGGAGTCTCGCCGGCTGCTGCAGAATCTCCTGCCTGCACCTAATGATGGAGTCTCCCACCACCATGGCTCTGCCTGATGTCACTTTTCCCCGTTGAGCCTTGGAATCACAGCCCTGACTACCACTGAATCTTGTTGTGTCATCCGCTCCCAAGAGGATGTACCTGCTTTCAATAGGTACTGCCACCGGGGTCTCCTGCACTCCACGTTTACTCCTCTTTCTCAATCACCCATCTTCGGTCTTCCTGTATCCTAGGTGTGACAACCTCACTGAAGGTCTTTTCCAGGAAACTCTTGTTATCCCGTATGACCCCGAGGTCATCCAGCTGGTGCTCCAGTTCCCTGACACGTTCATTCAAGAGCTGCACCTGTGCACAATTTTTACAGGTGTAGTTGTCAGAAGCACCAGCGGTGTCCCTGACTTCCTACATCCTGCAGGAAACACACTGCACCAACTTGCATGCCATTTCAATCATGCATCGCCTCCTTGCCTCAGCTTGCCAAAGACTCGCACTTTACCTCAACAAGGACGCTCCACCACAGATGCGCTTATTTCTATCTGCTACCTAATCAACTACCTTAGGGCTAATTTGTGCCTTTGGCGCTATTTTTAAATCTCCATTCCCTGTGACTCACCTTCTTTCAGCCAATACTCGCTCTTTGCTGCTTCTGGTTGCCGCTTCTCTCCTACCAGATCACGTTAAATGCTCAAAAGTTGCCTCAGTGGATACAAGCTAAATGTCCAGCACTAGATGGACTCGAGGAGGGTGGGGGGTGGGGGGCAATGAAAATCTCTATCCTCAGGGGAATCAATAAAGTTCCATCAGGATGGGGATTAAGCATTGGGCATTTTCTGCCCCAAGAAATGTCATTTACAAGAGGGTGCAATAGTGGAACCCTGTGCAGCTGAACATTCAAGTCAAATCATGCGGTTTTCTATGTTCTATGTTTAAAAGTTTTGTTAATTCTCGTTTGAACTGCAACAGTTTTGCTTCAATTTCTCATTGCATTGTACCACTTTAAAATGATTTACTAAATATAACTTTGATTCAATAATTGGCAAGAATATCTATGAGTGTACACAATGGTGTAATGGTTTGATTTTTACCTGCTATAATCACCTTTAGTCGCTGGTACACCAGGGAGCACTGACAGCATCTCCATCCCCTTGAAACGGAGAGATTACAGCCAGTTCACTAATGCCTTCCACACGCTGGCTGACTTGATATGCCCTTATAACATCTTATGGTTGCAACAATATTGCAATGTTTACATACAAGAAAAAGTGCAATTCTGACCTGATGCGGGCTCCTGTATATTGGCGAAACAAAGCTTAGATTCGGCTACCATTTCACCGAAAACGTACGTTCAGTCTGCCTAATTGATCTTCCGGTTACTAACCACTTTAACTCCCCTTCTTATTCTCATACAGTCCTTTTTGTCCTGGCTCTCCTCCATTGCTAGAATGAGGCCACAAACAAACTGGAAGGACAGCATCTTGTTCTTTGCATAGGTAGCTTAAAACTCCCCCCCGCCCCACTAAACGTCCGTTAACCACAGCTTGCAATGACATATCCCTCTTGGGCTCACACCATTAATCAGCCTATCAGGAACATCCTTAGGCCATGTGTTGCCGGTCCCAATTTGTCCTGTTTTTTTCCCCATCACTTCCAGTCTCCCCCTCCCCACGTCAATCAGTCTGAAGAAGGGTCCAGACCCAGGTCATCACCTGTCCATTTTCTCCAAAGATGCTATCTGACCCACTAAGTTACTTCAGCATTTTGTGTCTATCTTTGCAATTATAACATTCAAGGATTCCAGCTAGAGGCAACTGTTGGACATCCATTCAAATATGTGCAAGAAAACTAGAGAATGGTAGAATTGCAGTTTAACATATTAATTATCACAATAATGCAAAAAAAAGCAAGAATTTAGTTTATGTATATAAAATTTTCTTAACAATTAATTCAGCAGCAAACTGAAGAATTTTAGTGGTACATTGGTTCACAAAAAGCTTGCATCAGAATTGCACTAATCACGGCAGACCTTAAATATTACAAAAAGAAACCGACAGTCAACATAACTGACCTGTTTTAAATAAAGATATATTTACAGTTTGTTTATGTTTTAAATATTATAATGCAAACTTGCAGATGTGAAACCGAGCACTTGGGAATGAATCTACTATTCTGATCACTATGACTTATACATGCTAGTTATATTACCGCAAAAGATTTTAATATACATTATTATAAGGAACGCATGTTAGAACAGTTTATGTTTTAATTATTCATTACATGTTCAATGTTATGTTGAGAATAAAGAGAATAATGTTCTTGACTTCCACATTTTGATTCATTTACTCTACATAATGTCAGTCAGAGGATGGCTTTATTTGTTTTGCAGCTTCAAACTTCGTTAGCATTTCTTCCCACTGAACAAATTGTTTTGAAAGGAGTAAAATCTGATGGACAAAGTTAAGGTACATTAATGGCATTTGCAGCATCCTGAAAGCACAATATAAAATTACAATCTAAGTGTTAACTCCAGATAGGAATATTACGACAAATGCAAAATACAATAAATGCTGAAGATTTTAAATATTATTAAAAGAGGGAATGTAAATACTGAGCAGATCAGACCCCATCCATGGATAGGAAAGTACGAGTTAATTTGTCAAGTTAATTTCTGTTAATTCATCAGAACCAGAAAAGATTAAATTACAATTTTTCAGATCCAGAGAAAGGGAAGAAAAAAAAAAAGAAAATGTAAACGGGGATATGGTGATAGAAATTGAATGACAAAATAAATTAAATCACATCCTTAAAATCATGATGAAAAAAAATAAATTCCATTGTCTATCTTCTAAGCTCCAAGAACCCACCACAACAGCACCAAAACAGAGCAGAAACTGCTGACTGCAGATGTCACTCCTCCCCCTCCCCTTGAGTCACAGAAATACGCGCACAGAATTTACAAATAGCTATCCAAATATATGGGATGAAATTAGCTCTTAGAAACAAGTAAGCATAACCTTTTTCCAGCTGTATTTAGTTTATACGCATGCAGGCTTAGCATGGGCCCTCTTATGTTCATCATTTCTGATCAGATGTACCCATCTGAACCCGTGCCCTTTGACAGATACATGTAATGACACACACATATATACACATATTATCCCAAACTGCTAGAAATACAGACGAGCTCAGTTAAATTTAAACAAATGTTGTCAAAATTGACCGTCTTTTATGTTTTTTAAGTTCATATGCCACATGGAGAAAGTAGGCGTTGGGTGATGGGAAGAGAAAATATGCATTGTAAATATAATTTAAGGTAAAAATGATTACTAAAAAGATGTCAAAAACAGGCTTGAATTAAAACTATACAAACTCCCACTTTCACCCCCGCCCGCATCATCCTTAATCCACACAAGGTGAAATGAAAAGTGGCAGACAAGTGTTCTTCAGGCTGTGTATTGCAGTGGAAATGCTATTGTGCTGAATGGAGTGAATTGCACACAAGCTACATAATCTAAGGGACCATATAAAAGAATTATGAATGCCATAAACTAAAGGATACCATTTTATTATACTCATCTAGCATCTTGGTTACATCTTCTGTGATTGCATTACACTGATCCTGTATAAAATACAGAGAAATAAAATGTTAGAAAATTGATTTACAAATATCTCTTAAGCTGAGAACAAGTCACCAATTCAAATAATTCAAAGATGTTCAATTTGTTTACCCATTACTAGTTTGCAATTATTCCTTCCAAAAAATTAAATGAAACAATAAAGAAAGCAGACTGGAGAGTTTATTGTATCCCATTTTTTTTTAATGCTAAATTGCTATGTAAAACATATTCCATGAAGCAAAGTCAATTAAGAAAAGGATAACATTTGCTGGAAATTATGTACCTGTTCCTCAATTTGAACTTTGGTCAGTGCTTGCACCTTTGAAGAATAATTAGGCACACCTGGAGAAATACAAGCAACTAGTTAGATATTTATACAATGCACAACAGGGTTATATCCTGCAATATTCATACAAAAAGGAAAGTGATGAGGGGATCTATCAGGATAAGAAAACAGTCAAAACATGTTTTAAGATACAGACAAAGTAGAGGGAAGAAGAAAAGGGAAAGACTGACAAGCAGGGAAAGATAAAGAATGTAAGGGAAAGCAGGGGTCAGCAAAAATAATGGCAGAAATGAGGAGGAGATTCATTTCTACATTTCAGGTTCCCTTCGTGTTCTGAGTCATAGTCAGTCATGCAGCACAGAACAGGCCCTTTAGCCCAACTTGCTTATGCTGACCAAGATGCCCCATCTGCCCTTGTTTGGCCCATATCCCTCTAAACCTTTCCTATCCATGTACTTGTCAAATGCCCTTTAAATGATGTTATAGTACCTGCCTCAACCACTTCCTCTGGTAACTCATTCCACATACGCATCACCCTCTGTGCAAAAAAGTTGGATGTGGAAAGGATGCTTTCAGTAATGGTAGAGTCTACTACCAGAGGGCAGAACCTCAGAATAAATGGACTTGCGTTCAAAATGAAGACGAGGAAGAATTTCTTCACAGAGGGCAGTGAGCCTGTGGAGGCCAAGACATTGATGGGTTTTTGATTAGGAAAGGCATCATAGATTACAGGGAGATGACAGGAGAATGGGGAAAATAGATCAGCCATGATTGAATGGCAGAGTAGACTCGATAGATGGAATGGTCCAATTCTACTCCTATGTCTTATGGCCAGGCTCCTATAAATTCTTTCCCTTCTCACTTCAAACTTATGTTCTCTGCTTCTTGATTCCCCATACTCTGGGTAAAATACTCTGTGGGTCGATAAGATCTCCTGAGCTCCAATGAATAAAGTCCTAGCCTGCTCAATGTCTCCTTATAGCTCAGGCTCTCACGTCTTGGCAACATCCTCATAAATCCTCTTTGCACTCTTCCCAGCTTAACTCCACCCTTCCTATAATAGGGTGACCAAAAGTGAACACAGTTCTCTAAATGCGACCATGCCATACTTAAAGAGCTTTAAATAGCAAACGTGCCGAATAGTCAGTTCAAAGAACATAAGAATCATCTGAATAAATAAATAAAACTGAGATCAGGAGAAAAATGGGACATTTTCTGGTAATTGCTCACATTTACCTTTAATATGCTCACTCTCAAGATAAGGCTGTTGTTTCTTCACCAATTCTAAAAGGTGTACTTGGGAGTGGATGAACTCTTCTTCTACATGGTAGAGAGAAAATAACAAACCCAATAAGCTTGTCTTACTCCACAGAATATGCACTTGCTGCTCACACAGAATAAAATGTCACAAAAATGCCAGCACCACTGTAATTTAATTACTGCTTTTCCACCGAATATTGATTACTGTAATAATTCTCTACCATATTTATAAACATACTATTATTTGGATAATAAACCCTGACATCCTTAATAAAGGTCAATGGATTGTACGAGAGCGCATTTTGCAATTAAGCTAAATTTTGATTTAATAGGTAAGTGGATATGGAAATTTCTAGCATGTACATGGTGAGGACATTCCAATGAATGAACAACTACCAGATAAATGTCCAACTATATTCTTTATTATTTCTGAGTTCTCCAGTTTCTTGAATTCTCAGCTTCCCCACACTACCATCTGGGGGAATAATGAGGACATTTTTAAGTTTCATTTATTATTGTTACGTGCACCGAGGTACAGCGAAAATATTTTGATGCGTGCTACGCTGTCAAAGGAAAGACTGTACATGATTACGGTACCCACAGTGTCCCCCTCCCCTGGCTACAGAATGCTCCCACTGCCCCCCCCCCCCCCCACCCTCCGTCCCCAGCTGCAGGACTAGCCCAAGAATCAATTTGGCCCACAATGTCCACATTAGCCCTCTGGAAACCATTCCCTTCAGCCCACAACACCCATACTATCCCTCCAGAAAACCCTCCACACTGGCCACTGCCCAACACCCTGCCCCTCCCCAGGCTGCAGGACGCTGCCCCCACCGGCCCCCGCCTGAAGCCGACCCCCTCCCCCAGCTGCAGAACGCAACAAGAGACGCAAGAAGAAAGAATGGACTTTATAAATCTCCTCTTTAACATTCATATTGTTGTTATATTTTAAGTCATTCACATTTTAAGCTTTAATAAATCCCTTTTCCACTTGCCGTGTCCGCCAGCTGCACCTGCGCAGTAATACCTGCGTGTTCTACGTCACAATGGGAACCCAATGCGAGGGAATGGCTGCACGGCCGGAAAGCCGCTAAGAGTGGATTGGGGGGATGGGGGGGGGGGGGGGGGGGGGGGGAGTGCGTGGGGGGGGGGGGGGGAGGGCAAGGAGAGGAGGGGGGGTGGTCAGGAGCGTAACAACGGGAACCCATCAACCCCGCCTGTGCAGTTGGGGACTATGAGTGAGCGGTGGAATATTGGAATTGATGGAGGTGGAATATTGCATTGGGGGCCAGCCCTCCCGTGTGAGAATGGGACCAAGCGGGTTCCACTTAGTCTAGTATATTACTAAAACTCTCATCTTGTATATTTGTTTGTATGAGTGTGGGTGAGATCCCAAAATCCCGCCAAAACGGTACACGATAACGCTCCAATTTTGGCCCACTTTGCTCACCATTATCCTGTGATGTAAATGAAACAAGTGTTGTTCAGATTGATGGTATATTTTACAAGTTATTGACATTTTAAACTTTATAAAAATCACTTTTCAAACCACTTTTCCACTTGCCCTGCCTGTCAGCCGCGTTCAATGTCACAATGGGATCCCGAATCTCAATTACAATTTGTTTTAAATCGCGATTTTCAAAAAAACTCAGTTTTAATCAAATTCTTCAGTTTTCTTCCATAATGACATCACAATAGGATCCCAAATCTCATTTACATTAAAATTCGTGATTAAAAACAAGTTTTAATGAAATCCTTCCGTTTTCATTAATAGCCAACATCGTGTTTAGGTTATTTTAATGAAAATTTTCATTTAACCAAAATAAAATCAGGATATTCATTGTGTGTGTGGGGAGGGAGGGAGAGAGTAGGGGGATAGAGGGAGAGGAGAGGGTATGGAGGGGAACTGCGCAGTTGGGGGCTATAGGTCTGTGATGGAATATTACTCTTGGGAGACGGGCCCAACGGATCCACACCTGGTCTAGTATTTGATAATAATGTCATTTCAAATGCTATGCACAAAATAAAATCTCATTATGTGGAAGGGACAGACTTTGAAAAACTTTGAATATGGAACTACTTTGAAAAACTTTGAATATTGAATAAGGTCTACTTGCTAAATTTGTTGATGACAAAGAAAGGTAGGAAAGAATGTGAAAGAATATGAGGAGACAAAAAAGTGATATTGATAGATTAAGTATGTGGGCAAAAATCTGACAGATACATTTTAAAGTAGGAAAATGACGGAAGTATACAATATAGCAGGAAATATGAAAACATTTAAATGGCAAGATTTCTGAGTTGTGATAGAGCAGGATGTAGACATTCTGGTACATGGCTCACACAACGCTAATATACAGGTGCAGCAAGTAATTAGGATAACTATCAGAATGTTTCTGTTTATTGTTGATAGAATTGAATACATGTACGGTTAGCTCTAGTTTTTATAGGGCATTGATTAGATTGACTCTGGAGTACTGCACAAAATAATTGTCCCTTAATTTAAGGAGGTAAATGCTTTTGAATGCTGTCCAAGCCACCACAGCCAGACATAAAAACAGCTTTTTTCCCCACGAGCAGTAGCTCTACTCATTAACCAAAAGTCTGTAGCTTCCTTTTGCCCTGGTGTTTTATTTCATTCACATGTTTAAACTATAATATTTTATTCTTAATTGTTTACTGTATGTCGTGCTCTAACTTGCAGGCAGAGCACCAAGGTAAATTCCTTGTATGTGTACATACTTGGCCAATAAACGTATTCATTCATTCATTGAAGCTGTTCAGAGGTTTCAAAAACTGTCACTTCGAGTCTGTAGATGGTTTTGCATGCAACCAATAACATAGTTACCTCAGTACCATTAACCCCGCCTAGTTAACATCAATCATAACGCCTTCCCCTTCCTGGATATGGTTCACTAGAAGAATGTAGCCAGTATTTGAGGATGTATGTAATACCTTGTGCTATCATTAAAATGTGTTGAACACTTTTAGAGTTTGTAAATTGCCTATTTACATGGTGTCAGAAGTGGAAGATACTTGCGCCTACCTGTCCATCGGGTTTTATTTCTTTTATTTGATTTGTGCCTTTTGTGCTTTATCTCTCTGACCATGGCATCCTCGTGCAGAAAGCCCGCGCAGCTTGTCTTTGATGCTGATATTTCTGAGCGCTGGGCTACGTTGAAATTGATTTCACCCACTTTGTCAACGTCGCTCACCGCAATGATCCTGACTCCCTCAAAGCCTCCCTCCTACTCAACCTTGTCGGACCTGATGCCATGAAGAGAGCCAGAACTTTCGTCTATGCTCCAGCGGTCCTGGACGACAACAACGTGGTGGTTACCCCTGCAGAATCTGCCAGTGACCCCGCTTGCCTGCTACGTAAGTTCAGGGAGATTTGTGACCTGCCCTCGAACCGCATTCTAGAGAGGGCACGGTTCTTTACAAGGAGACAGCTGCCGGAGGAACCTGCTGAATGTTTTATTGCCGATTTGCGTTATCTCGCCCAGCGGTGCCGTTTCGGTGACATGACAGACCAGCTCACTAGAGACATTTTAGTAACTGGCATGCGTGACCAGAAGCTGCGATGTGAGCTTCTTAGGGATCCGGATCTAACGTTAGAAAAAGCCATGCATGCCTGCAGATTGTCTGAGGTCGTTGTATTGCCAGATGATCACCAGGACTTGGGAGATAAGTCTGTTCACCAGGCTGGATTTAGTAGAGCCCTGCCTCAGAGGGGAAACAATGCTTTTCTGCCGCGTGCCAACCCTGGTCCTGCTGATGTGCCCCCAAAAAGGTGCCCTAACTGTAACTACATGCACCACAGACGGTCGACGTGCCCTGCCTATGGCAAGGCTTGTAATTTTTGTAACAAAATGAATCATTTCGCTTCTGCCTGCCGCTCATTCCGTTCTCGTGGGAGACAGGTACAGATTTCCAGACCCAGTCTCAACATGCTTAAACAATCTGATAGCTGTTCCAACCCACAGCCCGATGTTGCTGAATCCTATGATGCAGATCCAATTAATTCTCCCGAGGATTCGAATGTGTTTACCCTCCTCCAGGCACCTGGCCAACGTCTTGATCCCTCCGTGTCTGTGACTGTCAACAATGTAACCTTCCTTGCGAAGTTAGATACTGGGGCAAAGGTCAATGTTTTGTCAATAAATCTTTTCAACAAAATAAGGACTAATGAGGCCTTGGTCGCTGACAATGCTACACTGCATGCCTATGGTGGAGAAATTCTCAGGCCTGTGGGGAGGGCCACTTTAACTTGCAGGCTACAGAAGGCCACGAGAAACTTGATTTTTTATGTTTTGAACTCTGACTGTGTTACCCTGCTGGGAAACCGTGCGTGCCAAGATCTTGGCCTGGTGTCCTTCGACCACACGGTCCACAAAGTGCAACTGTCATTTAACCCGATTGCAGAATACCAGGACCTGTTCAACGATGACCTGGGAAAGTTACCACTGACATACCATATTTCCATTGACCCAAATGTACAACCCGTGGTCCGCGCACCTCACAGGGTGTCCCACGCCATGAAAGACAGGGTCGAGGCGATGCTTAACAACATGGTCGACAAGAGGGTGCTAGAAGCGGTCAGCGAGCCCACCGATTGGGTCTCCACCATGGTTGCCACGATAAAGAAAGACAAGAATGAAATACGTGTGTGTATCAACCCCAAGGACTTAAACCTTGCCATCAGGCGACCACACTACCCCATGCGGTCTGTTGAGGACGTGGCGGCTCAGGTCGGGCAAGCCACCGTCTTTTCGGTCCTAGACGCTAAGAACTCGTTCTGGCAGATCCCGTTGGACAAAGCATCTTCCGACCTGACAACCTTCGCCACACCATTCGGCAGATTCAAATTCCTGCGAATGCCATTCGGCATCAATTCCGCTAGTGAGGTGTTCCAGCGAACGATGGAGCAGATATTCTCGGGCCTGCCATGTGCCATCATCGTGGATGACATCTTAGTCTATGGGAAGGACATTGCCGAACATGACCAGAACCTCCGCCGCGTCCTGGATCGGGCGCGAAAGGCCAACCTGAAGCTGAACCCAAAGAAGTGCCGGTTTCGTGTCTCAGAAGTCACGTATGTTGGACACGTTTTCACCTCTAACGGACTAAAACCCGACCCTTTGAAGGCAGCGGCCATCTCTGAGATGGCAGCCCCCACCGACGTGCCAGGTCTACAACGTTTCTTGGGCATGGTGAACTACCTTGGGAAGTTTGTACCAAATCTCAGTGAGCTGAGTGCTCCCCTGCGGCAGCTGACAAAAAAGGATATCGCCTGGGTCTGGCTCCCACAGCACCAGCAGGCGTTTGACTGTCTCAAGTCGAAACTGATTAACACTCCGACGTTGCGATTTTTTGATGCGAGTCGCCCCATCACCGTCACATGTGACGCTTCTAAGTTCGGCCTGGGCGCGGCATGCCTCCAATCTGTCGATGGATCGTTACATCCTGTCTCCTATGCCTCCCGCACCATGACGGACACCGAGCAGCGGTACGCTCAGATCGAGAAGGAGCTGCTTGCGGTGGTGTTTGCCTGCTCCAAGTTCAGAGACTTCCTGTTTGGCAGCAGATTTACAGTCGAAACCGACCACCAGCCACTGGTGACAATCCTGAACAAGCCGATTCATGCTGCCCCTGCCAGGCTGCAGCGTATGATGCTGCAGCTCCAGCGCTTTGACTTCGACATCGTCTACAAGAAAGGCACCGAGATGCACATCGCGGACACGTTATCGCGCGCCCCGCGGGCCTCCTGTGCTCGCCACCCCTACGAAACAGAGGACTTGCTCGTACTGGGCGTCAATTTTATTCCCACCAAGTAGCTGCAGCTTTTGGCCGAGCACACCGCTGCCGATCCAGTTTTGCAACGGCTTGCGTCTGTGATTAAATCAGGGTGGCCAACAAAGCGCTCCGCTGCACCGCCTGAAACACAGCCCTTCTTCCTGGTCCGTGACGAACTGGTGCTCCAGAATGGCGTTATCGTTAAGGGACATAAAGTGGTGGTCCCGTCCTCCCTGTTCGATTCTTACTACTGCGCAGCCCACAGCGGACACCCCGGGGTCGATGCAACACTCGCCCACGCTCAGTGCCAATTCTACTGGCCTGGAATGGCCAAATATATTCGAGACCGTGTTTCTGCCTGCTCCATGTGCAACAGTCTTGCTCCACATCAGCAGCGACAGCCCCTGCTGCAACAGCCCGCTCCTGCCTTGGCCTGGTCCTCGCTGGCTGCCGACATCTTCGAGTGGCGTGGTAACCACTACCTTGTCCTGGTCGACTCGTACTCAAACTGGTTCGAGGTGGATTTGCTGCCATCCCTCACGTCGGAGATGGTGATCCGGAAGCTGCGGAAACACTTCTCCACGTTTGGGTCCCCTGTCAGGCTGCAGACTGACAATGGCAGGCAGTTTACCAGCCGTGAGTTCAAAGGTTTTGCTGACAAATGGAATTTTGTGCATTTCACCAGCAGCCCGGAGTACCCACAGAGCAACGGCCTTGCTGAACGGGCCGTCCGCAGCGCCAAGCTTCTGATGGAACAAGCGAGACTGTCTAACTCTGATTTGTATTTGGATCTCCTGAACCTCAGGAATGTTTCCAGAGATCCGGCCATGGGGTCCCCTGCTCAGCGTCTGATGTCCAGAACAACCAGATCTACCATCCCGATTGCCCAGCGCCAGCTGAAACCTCGGGTGCTGGAGCCTGCCTCCGTGCAGAGGCGCATTCAAGAGAAACATGACAGCCAGCGGCGTTCCCACGATCGGTCGTGCAGACCACTCGATCCTCTGTTGCCTGGACAGGTTGTTCGATTGCAAACCGCCGGTGGTCACTCCCGTCTGGCTACTGTGGTTGGGGTGGCCGACTCACCTCGTTCGTATCTGGTCGACTATGAGGGAACCATCTACCGTAGAAGCCGACAACACCTGCTTGCGGTTAATGAGCCGAAGCCGCAGGCCCCGGGCCCCTATGCCCCGCCGCTCTCATACCAGCAGCCGGCTCCTGTCCCAGCCAGCGTTCCCTGCATGCCTCGGTCCCCATATCGAGCGCCCGGTTCCCCTCTGCGCGGGTCACCTGTTGGCGGTCGCGGTTCTCCCTCCGCTGTTCCTCCAACCCCACCGCCCTTCCCTGGTTCCCCTGCTGTCTCGGGTCCCCCTGTTTTTTCTGCTCCTCCGGGGGAAGGGGGAGGCATCCGTACGCGCTCGGGCCGGATCAGCAAGCCACCTGTTCGTTATGGCGATTCTGTTTAATTCTGTTGTAGTGACAACGGTCTGTTTCTTTTAAATTTTCTAAGGGGAAGGATGTAGATGGTTTTGCATGCAACCAATAACATAGTTACCTCAGTACCATTAACCCCGCCTAGTTAACATCAATCATAACGCCTTCCCCTTCCTGGATACGGTTCACTAGAAGAATGTAGCCAGTATTTGAGGATGTATGTAATACCTTGTGCTATCATTAAAATGTGTTGAACACTTTTAGAGTTTGTAAATTGCCTATTTACAGAGTCTAAGATTTGTACACACATAAACAGGCTATTTGACTCAACTTGTCCAAGTTGGTACATTGGGCTACTCTTATTTGCCTGTATTTGGCCCTTATATTTAAAACCTTCCTACCCATATATCTGTTTAATCATATATATATTAAAACTCTGTGGCCGACTGCCGCCAACCGTCTGTCGCGTCTCCGCCCTTTGATGTTGCGCTCCGCCGAAACAGGACCCTCGGACGCCGCCGTTTTTCCCACCTGCCCGGACGTTACGCTCGCGCTTTCCCGACGGCGCTCCCCGTCACGTTTGGACGTCGTTACCTACACCGTTTTTTAATAAAATCCGTCATTCCCCCCCCCCCTTTCAAAAATCGAACTGCTCTCACCCATAGAACGTTGGTAAACATTCCATCGTGCCATGTCACAATGCCCAAAGCTCACAGATGGCCAGTCGGAACGGATCTCATTTACATCTGCATCAGCCCCAGCCTCCTGATGTTCCAGCACATTCCATTGTGTGATGTCACAATGCCATCTCTCACAAATGGCCAATCGGAATGGATCTCATTTACATCTACCTTGGCCCCAGCCCCTCCCCCCAGCAGCCTGTGTGGACATGTGAGTGGGGGGACATTGCCGGCTCGCGTTGCCTTGGAAACCTTTTCAAGAACATTCTTCCCCAACGGTCATTTGGACTTCGCTCCTCGACAGCGATCGATCTAAATGCTGGATTTCTGCCGTTTTTTTCATTTTACATTTGACACTTTTGTTTTGAAAATCTTATTACCGATTTACACTTTTTTCAAAAGGTAAACGTAGACGATGTTTTCAATATTTATTTATATTTGAATAATTCTTTTTATTAAGTTCTCTGTTATTTGCTCTGCCAAATTAACGCACATTTTCCCGGTTTTTTAATATTCTCTCTTTTTTCAAAGGACTCCATTACTCCACTTTGAAGAGATTGCTTTTTTCTTTACCGATTTCCACAGCCGTGTTTATCAAATGTTATCTTTAGGCAAGTGATAATTTTATTTCATTTTCTGGTTTTCATTGCGTATCTATACTTTACATTAGACAAGTAATTTTTTTTAAAATGCTTCAAAAAAACCCCCATTAAAAATCCGTTTTTTAAAATTCTCTATTCTATCCCTCTCCCACCACTCCCCCTTCCCCCTCTCTCTCCCACTTCCACCAATCTACCCTACACCTCTCACCCTCCCGCCCCATTTCCATTTCTCTCTCCCCCATCCCCCACCTTTCCCCATCTCCCTCCCCCACCCCTCTCCCCCCTCCCTTCCCCCCCCACTCTTCCCCCTCTCTGAGCTTTCCCCCTCCCTCCTCACTCATCCTCCTCCCCGTACCAATCTCCCCCTCCCTGCACACTCTTCCCTCTCTCTCCCCTCCCCCCTCCACACTCTTCCCCCCTCTCTCCCCTTCCCCTCCCACCTCTCCCTGAACCCTCTCACACCTTCCTCCACCCCCTCTCCATCTCCCTCTCTCCTTACCGCTCCCACCCCCTCTCTCTCCCCACCCCTCTTCATCCCCATCTCCCCCCCCACCCCCTTCCCATCGCTCTTGCACAACTCCCTGCTACCCCTCTTCCTCTCACTCACCACTCTCCCCTCTCCTTCCCCTCCCCACCTCTCCCTCTCTCTCCCCCTCCTCTCTCACCACACATCTCTCCCTCTCCTTTCACTCTCTCCACCTCTTCCCTACCCCCGTTTCTCCCCCTCTCCTCTCTCCTCCACCTCCCTTTCCTCCCCTCTTCTCCATAACCCCTCTCCTCTCCCCTTCCCCTTACCCCACCCCTCTCTAACCCCCTCACCCACCCTCAGGGACATGCTACCCCACTCCCCCCCCGCACATGTGACTAGGGGGTCACTGCACCACTTCCCCCACACATGTGACTAGGGGTACACTGTACCGCTTCCCCCACATGTGACTAGCGGGACTCTGTACCACTTCCCCCACACATGTGACTAGAGAGACACTGTACAGCTTCCCCCACACATGTGACTAAGGGGACACTGTACCTCATCCCCACACATGTGACTAAGGGGACACGGTACCACTTCCCCCACACATGTAACTAGGGGGACACGGTACCACTTCCCCCACACATGTAACTAGGGGGACTCTGTACCACTTCCCCCACACATGTGATTAGAGGGACACTGTACAACTTCCCCCACACATGTGACTAGGGGAACACTGTACCTCATCCCCCACATGTGACATGGGGGACTCTGTACGACTTCCCCAGACATGTGACTAGAGGGACACTGCACAACTTCCCCCACACATGTGACTAGGGGGACACTGTACCTCATCCCCCACACATGTGACTAGGGGGACACTGTACCACCTAATATCCCCCACACATGTGACTAGGGGGACACTGTACCACTTCCCCACTCCTCCACTTCCCTCTCCCTTCCCCCACCCCTCTCCCACCCACCTCTCTCTCCCCCACCCTCTCTCCCCTCCCTCCATATCTCCCCCACCCCTTTCCCCTACTCCTCTCTCCCTCTTCCACCACTCCCCCCTCCCCCTCCCTCTCTCCCACTTCCACCACTCTCCCCTACACCTCTCACCCTCCCTACCCACTTCCACTTCTCTCTCCCCCATTCCCCACCTTTCCCCCTCCCATCACCCACCCCTCTCCCTCCCCACTCTTCCCCCTCCCTCTGCTTTCCCCCTCTCTCCTCACTCTTCCCCCTCCCCTACCACTCTCCCCCTCCCTCCACTCTTCCCTCTCTCTCCCCTACCCCTCTCCCCTTCCCATCCCACCCCTCTCAACCCCTCCATGAAGCCTCTCACACCTTCCCCCACCGCCCTCTCCTCCTCCCTCTCCATCTCCCTCTCTCCTCACCACTCCCACCCCCTCTCTCCCCCACCCTCTTCATCCTCATCTCCCCCCCACCCCCTTCCCCTCGCTCTTGCACCACTCCCTGCTACCCCTCACTCCCCACTCTTCCCCTCTCCCTCCCCTCTGCTTTCTCTCTCTCCCCCCTCCTCTCTCACCCCCTCTGTCTCCCCACCTCTCTCCCTCTCCTTTCTCTCTTTCCCTCCCCCTCCACTCTCTCTCCACCTCTCCCCTACCCCTCTTTCTCCCCCTCTCCTCTCCCCTCCTCTCCACCTCCTTTTCCTCCCTTCCCCATAACCCCTCTCCTCTCACCTTCCCCTCTCCTCTCCCTTACCCCACCCTTCTCTACCCCACTCACCCACCCTCAGGGACATGCTGCCCCGCCTTCCCTCCCCTGCAACCGCACGTTGGGGGAACAGACCCAACGGGTCTGCACTTGGTTTAGTGTATTTTAAAAATGTAATTGCATCCGCTTCTCCCCTGGTAGCTCATTCCTGATATGGAACCCTCTGAGAAAATGTTGCCCCATCTTTTCTGTTGGGTTTCTCATCCCAGTCTTATTAAAAATGACTTCCCATCAGATTGTTTAACACTGTTCCTTTCTCATCTTACCAATTTCTGTGAAGATTTTTGGCAGAGTTAAGATTCTAGCCAATACTAATCTCTCGATAGACTCAAAATGCTTGGGTAACTCAGTGGGACCGGCAGCAACTCTGGAGAGCAAGAATGGGTGACGTTTCAGTCTGAAGAAGGGCCTCGACCCGTAATGTCACCCATTCCTTCTCTCCAGAGATGCTACCTGTCCCGCTGAGTTACTCCAGCATTTTGTGTCTTTCTTCGGTGTAAAACAGCATCTGCAGTTTCTTCCTACCCACTAATCCCTATAGCAGCTTTAAATACATGGGCTTTGGGAATTTCAAAGACTAAACAAAAACTTCCATAGAATGTTAAATTAGACATAGTTGAACAGATGCCTTTGCACAAAAGCAAATATTGTCAATAGGTGATCATTTTGGGGGCGTGAAATACCTTCACTTTTAGGTTTATTTATTGCAAACATGGTAAATCACAGCAGTAGACGTATTGAAAGAACTCAAAGAAAAATAAACAACGAAATTAAGTAAAATCAACATAATTTATCCAGAATATAGTGAATGAATGATAGTTGCATGTAAATTATATGCATAGCCTGTCAGTTGCAGCAGTGCAGTCAGGAAGGTTAGCTGACATAAACATATCAGCTGTATTTTGAGTTAATAAAGGAGATTTATCATCAATAGTATTTCTCCTAAGATAATTAAAGAATTTAAGTAACTGTTCCTTACCTGCTAGAATAAACTCAAGTTTCATGGCATCTGGAACATCAATTCTGTCTATGTACTGAGGATCCAAGAACTTCATTAGATCATCAACTGCAAATATTGATTACACACAAAGCTAGTTAAAAGACTTACATAAAAAGGAATAAACCTTACAAAGATACCAAAAATTAACTTTGCACAAAGACAAATTATTGACCGAACATAGGAGAAACTATGATTGAAGAATAATAACTCTACTACTAATAATGTTTCTTAATCAAAAGAAACCTTATCTAAATGTCATCTTACTTTGATAAATTGAGCTACTACAAATTTGTTAAATGAACACATGGTTCAGTCACTCGAACTTGTTAACAACTAGAATGCACATTGAGTAAACTAAAATAACGTGCATGTCCAGATATAAAAGTGTATCCTAAGATATCAGTTTGGTAAGCCAACCCTGGGCAGAACTTACACAGTAAATATTAGGGCCTTGGGAGCTGTTGCAGAACGGAGACACCCAGGTATGCAGGTACATAGTTACTTGAAAGTGACAATAAAGGTCGACAAGATGATGGCGGCAGCATTTGACACGCCTTCCTTCATCGGTCAGTTTTGAGCACAGAAGCTGGGATGTCATGTTATAGACATTGATTATATTTGGAGCACTGTGTACAGTTCTGGTTGCCCTGCTGTACGAAGGATGTCATTAAACTAGAAAGGTGTAAAAAAGATTTACAATTATAAAGGAAAGGCTGGATAGGTTAGAACTTAGAGGATAATAAAATCACTCATGATCTTTTCCTCAGAGTGGGGGGTTTGAAATTATATGCTGTGATACTTGTTCCTTACTTCCTGATTTACCTTTTATTTCTATTGGATTCATAGATCTCAAACTGTCTTGTAATTGCTTATAAACTTGATTTTAATAATTAATTTTCCTTGCAAAAAATCCGAGAGCTCAAAGTGAAAAGAATTGGAATCAAGTTATTTAGAAAAAGATATACATATTAGACAAAAGTTAAATTTAAAAATGAATGCAATAAGTAATTCAATTTTGTTCCGAGCATAATGTCTACTTACTTTTCTTGTACAAAGTTTTTATCCTCTCTCTTTTGTTGGAAATATTTCCCAAAGAGGCCTGGATTTTCACAACAGCATCGACAAGCTATAAAACAATGGAATACAATGGATTAAAAAGCATTGTGTAAATTTGCGGTCAAGATGTTTTTGCTACTAGGGTCATTTTATCAATCTCATTGTTCTTTTCATTAATTTTAATCAAAGGTTTAGATGTATAGCCCATCAATTGGTGACATGGAAATCCACTCACGTTTGAAAAAGAAATGTACTCAATTATTTAGAGGGGCACTTGGGTTTTTGGTTCTATGGTGCCACTAGTGCCGAGTGGTGGCGCCATAGAGAGTGGCAGCCTCGCCTGCAGCTGTTCGTTTTTCACCCTTTTTAAAATTTTTAGTGTGTTAAAAGTTTTGTCCTGGAGGCCTTTTAGTCTTTTTATGTGGGGGGGATGGGAGGGAGGAGGGGGAAACCGATTTTACCAGTCCCCTCCCGGGCGAGGATGCATCCTTCCTCCCAACCGCATCTTCGCCCCCTCCTCGCGGCCTACCACCTGAAATGGCGCGGTCTTTCCTGCCAGTGACCGTTCTTCCGACACCGCAATTCCATCATCCCGATGAGAAGCCCTGAAACATCGGGCTGCCGTAGCGGTGACTGGGGAGGCCTCAATAGGCCCCGACCATGGGTGAACATAGAGGAAGTGGACTGAACTTTGTTGCTTTCGTCACGTTGGGAAATGTTTAATGTTAAATTCTATAATGATGTGGTTATTTTTATTGGTGTGCTGCAATGGCAACTCAAATTTCACTACATCAATTGGTGATGTGATAATAAAAGTCCGTTTGTCCTTGTCCTTTTTCAATGCATTTATAGCACATCTTACAAAACGGCAACATTTTGGTTTAGCCACTAGAGACCGCAAGTGAGCTGCAAAAAAAGTAAATAAAATCCTCTTCCCAGAATTCCAGACATACAGAACTGTAAAACAATTAATCGCTTGAAAAATAGCTAAGAATCAAAATATCCTTAGGTCATTTTTATATAATATCCTTACGATAAATAAAATGGTAAGATTTGGTAAAAAAAAAAATTGGTAAGATTTTAGTCCATTAAAAAGGGTGAGGTTACGGAGTACTTAAACCCCTGGACTCGCACCCACGAGTGATCTCGAGTTAAAAACAAATCAAACTCGTGGTAATCACGTAGAATTAACGTAGCGGGAACGTCAGAATTCATGGACGCAACTTAGCGACTCGTAACACTAACGGCAGGTACTCGGTAAACTTGTTAACTCGTGAATAAGTTCACAAGTTCAAGAAGGAACTGCAGATGCTGGAAAATCAAAAGGGCTGGAGAAACTCAGCGGGTGCGGCAGCATCTTGATGCGAAGGAAATAGGCAACGTTTCGGCCCGAAACATTGCCCATTTCCTTCGCTCCATAGATGCTGCCGCACCCGCAAATAGGTTCACAAGCTGCATTGGTAATTAAGACCAGAGTTGTTTTTGTGTGTTATGTAAAATAAATTAATTTCAGGTTCTTTACATCAAAAGTATTCTCCTAAAAAGTTGCCCACAAGTTTACGTTGTAAATGAGTTGGTTTCTGTCTAGCAAAAACATATAACATAAGTCCTTAATGACATTTCTTAGAAACACAGCTACAAAGAAAGATTTTCATTGTCCTGTCAGGGACACATGACAATAAACTCTTTTGACTTTGACTTTTTGGCTTTGAGAGTGTGAAATGTAGATGGGATATGATTCCAATTTTTAACTAACCCCTGTATTTGTGTCAAGTCAAGTCACTTTTATTTACATAGCACATTTAAAAAACAACTCTCGTTGACCAAAGCGCTTTACATTGGTATAATAGTATAACAAACAACAGTGGTTCATAAATTAAATACAAACATTACTACATACATATAGCCCTCGCTCAGAGGACATCAAGAAAGGCTTCGTATTCATATTTTTCCAACAAATTATGGTATCTACACCGGATGATAGTCTACTCTACAATATAGGAAAACATTCTCAATTAAGGGCCAATTGTATTCGGGTTTTTAATTTAAAAAACTCAGTTTACCCGAGTTTAAATTGAAACTTGGGCCAGGCGCTGGGAATCTCTGGGACGCCACTGCTGAAGAAAACATCTGAGCTTTGTCTTTCATTCAGAGGTTCGCGGGCGGGCTGGGGTGACTGTAGGGCTCTGAAAACTTTGTTTCCCAGGGCTGGGGTGAGTGTGAAAGTGGTGGTTTTTGCGCAGATAGCTCAATCAGCAATGTTTTGAGCCGCTGCTTTTTATAGAGTTTAAGTTGCGACGGTGGGACGGCTGCTCTGACAGACGTACTGGGCGAGTAGAGACACACACTGCTATCCCTCTGGTCTACAGACCTTGCTTTCGGGAGAAAAAATAATGTTAATGTTCAATTTGCCAAATCTTTTTGTTAGAAGTTCACCAACATTTTGATGAGAGATAAATTAAGGGAATAAAACAATCTTACTAGACACAAAAAGCTGGAGTGACTCCGCCAAGCCAGCAGCATCTCTGGAGAGAAGGGTCAAAACGTTTTTTCAGTCTGAAGATGGGACTCGATCATAAACGTCACCCATTCCAGAAATGCTGCATGTCCCGCTGAGTTACTCCAGTGTTTTGTGTCTATTTTTGGTGTACACCAGCATCTGCAGTTCCTCCCTACACAAAACAGCCTATGCCTTTCAATGATTGATGCCAGACTTTGAACAAATGCTGTTCAAATGGACATTTAAGTGCAATTTTGGAAGGATTATTTCTTGAAACAAACTGGTCTAAAAGTTTGAAGGAAAGAATTGCAGATACTAGTTTCAATCAAAATGATGGACTAACTCAGCTGCTCAGGCAGCATCTCTGGAGAAAAGCAATGGGTGATGTTTCGGGTCGAGATCGTTTTGCCAGCTGGGTCTTTTAATAGTGGAAAAAAACTGCATGACATCATTTTTTATCATGTGATGATTAATATATATATATATATATATATATATATATATACAATCAATAGGGAAAAAAGACAAACCCAAGGTAGCTGTAGTTCAGAGCTTATTTTGAGGTTGTAATGTTTAATAGAGTGAGGCCTATGAACCGCCGCACGCAGCTCTCCGTGATCAGACAGACCGTGCGGCGGGGCCGCTGAGATTTATCCGTCCCCCGTCTCTCTCTGTGTACCTGTGCTGCCTGCAGCGGCCTGTCCCCGTACAGCCGAGTCTCCAGCCTGTCCAGCCGGTCCTGCAACCTCTTCAGCTCCGCCATCACGGCCTCACCTCGCCCCGCCTGCTGTCGCGCGGGAAGTGGCGTTGGCCACGGCGGGAGCGCGCGCGGCCGAGCGGATATCCGGCGACGGCGAGGAGGAGGAGGAGGAGGGAGCGCGGCCCCGGTCCGGCCCGGCCTGGCCTGTGTAAAGATCTACAGCGATAGGACAGGCCTGTGCGGTGGGATCTCTGGGCCTGTGAGCGGCGGCGGCAGCAGTAGTGGGAGGGGGAGCGGCCACGGCCACGGCCACGGCCACTCGCACAGGTACAGTGAGACGGGAAGCGCTCGGTCTCCGCCTCTCGCCACGGAGAAATCGCCGGTAAATGAAACGAGGGCGCACTGCAGGCGGGTCGAAGCAAACCGGAGCATCGAGGGGCTGCAGGTGGACAGACACAAAGTCAGTGCTGGAGCTACTCCACGGGCAGACAGGCAGGCAAGGCAAGGCAGCTACTCTGGAGAACATTGACTTTTCGGGCAGAGACCTTTCATCAAATTACAGAAATTGCAGATGCCCGCCCGATGATGTCTGATCCACTAAGGTTCTCCAGCACAGTGGTGCAGAGGTAGAGCTACAAGCCTCACAGCGCCATGACTTCATGGGTTGACCATGACTTCAGGTGCTGTCTGTGCGGCGTTTGTACGTTCTCCCTGTGACCGAGTGCTTTTTCTCTGGGTGCTCCCGTTTCTTCCCTCATTCAATAGAAATGCGGGTTTGTAGGTTAATTGTCTTCTGAAAATTACCCCCTGGTGTGCTAAAGTAGGGTAACATAGAAATAGTGAATGGGTGATTGTTGCTCGAATGCCTGTTTCCAAACTGTATCTCCAAACTAAACTCTAAATGTGTGTAGGAAAGAACTGCAAATGTTGGTTTATACTGAAGATAGACGTAATAGATTGGAGTAACTCAGTGGGTCAGTTATCTCACATTTATCTGGCCGAACCTTCCTTCCACTCTGCCTCTTGCTCTCGCGTAATCTCAATTTCTCTGTCTCCGTTGCAGCTGATCCCAAAGGTGAGGCTTTCCGTCCTTGGCCATCCAAGAGATCTCCTCTTTCTTTAGTAAACATGGTTTCTACCCATGGCTGACATTGATGTATCACTTACGTGCATCTCTCTGTGTTCCATAGATCTGCTCCAATTCCCCCTCCCCCAGAAAAAACAGGGTAGAGCCACTCTGCTCCTCACCTTTCAGCATCCACATCTATCACACCATTCTCAGACATATCCGCTCCCTTCATCATGGAGGGTCAAACCACCAGTCGCATTTTTTCCATCCATGTCCCTTTCTGCTCCCTCAACTACTCCTTGGTTTCCACGCAAACCATCCCCTCCCCAGGTCTTAGAAAAAATATAGAAAACCTAGAAAAATAGGTGCAGCAGTAGGTTATTTAGCCCTTCGAGCCAGCACCGCCATTCAATATGATCATGGCTGATCATCTAAAATCAGTAACTCGTTCCTGTTTTTTCCTCATATCCCTTGATTCCTTAAGCCTTAAGAGCTAAATCTAACATTCTTGAAAACATCCAGTGAATTGGCCTCCACTGCCTTCTGTGGCAGAGAATTCCACCGATCTTTCCTCTTCACCTTCAGGGAATGCAACACTTGTCCCTGCAGGTGAAAACACCAGCAGCCTTTCCAATTGAGGCTGAAGTTCACGTGCATGTCCTCTAACTTAATCTACTGCATTCAATTCTCAATATAACAATAGTCAATAGGTGCAGGCGTAGGCCATCCGGCCCTTCAGGCCAGCACCGCCATTTAATGTGATCATGGCTGATCATCCCCAATCAGTACCCCGTTCCTGCCCTCTCCATATCCCCAGACTCCGCTATCTTTAAGAGCCCTATCTAGCTCTCTCTTGAAAGCATCCAGAGAACCTGCCTCCACCGCCCTCTGAGACAGAGAATTCCACAGACTCACAACTCTCTGTGAGAAAAAGTATTTGCTCGCCTCCGTTCTAAATGGCTTGCCCCTTATTCTTAAACTGTGGCCCCTGCTTCTGGACTCCCCCAACATCGGGAACATGTTTCCTGCCTCTAGCGTGTCCAAACCCTTAACAATCTTGTATGTTTTAATAAGATCCCCTCTGATTCTTCTAAACTCCAGAGTGTACAAGCCCAGCCGCTCCATTCTCTCAGCATATGACAGTCCCGCCGTCCCGGGAATTAACTTTGTAAACCTAAGCTGCACTCCCTCAATAGCAAGAATGTCCTTCCTCAAATTAGGGGACCTAAACTGCACACAATATTCCAGGTGTAGTCTCACTAGGGCTCTGTGCAACTGCAGAAGGACCTCTTTGCTCCTATACTCGACACCTCTTGTTATAAAGGCCAACATGCCATTCATTTTCTTCACTGCCTGCTGTACCTGCATGCTTACTTTCATAGACTGATGAACAAGGCCCCCAGATCCCGTTGTACTTTCCCTTTTCCCAAAGTGGATAACCTCACATTTATCCACATTAAACTTCATCTGCCATGCATCTGCCCACTCCCCCAACCATTCCAAGTCAACCTGCATTCTCATAGCATCCTCCTCACAGTTCACACTGCCACCCAGCTTTGTGTCATCTGCAAATTTGCTAATGTTACTTTGAATCCCTTCATCCAAATCATTGATGTATATTATAATTGGCTGCGGTCCCAGCACCGAGCCTTGTGGTACCCCACAAGTCATTGCCTGCCATTCTGAAAGGGACATGTTAATCCCTACTCTTTGTTTCCTGTCTGCCAACCAATTTTCTATCCATGTCAGCACTCTACCCCCAATACCATGTGCCCTAATTCTGACCACTAATCTCCTATGTGGGATGTTATCAAATGCTTTCTGAAAGTCCAGGTACACTACATCCACTGGCTCTCCCTTGTCTATTTTCCTAGATACATCTTCAAAAAATTCCAGAAGATTATGTCAAGCGTGATTTCCCCTTCGTAAATCCATGCTGACTCGGACCGATCCTGTTACTGCTATCCAAATGTGCGGCTATTTCATCTTTTATAATTGACTCCAGCATCTTCCCCACCACCGATGTCAGGCTAACTGGTCTATAATTCCCTGTTTTCTCTCTCCCGCCTTTCTTAAAAAGTAGGATAACAATAGCTATCTTCCAATCCATAGGAACTGATCCTGAGTCTAGAACATTGGAAAATTATCACCAATGCATCCACGATTTCTAGAGCCACTTCCTTAAGTACCCTGGGATGCAGACCATCAGGCCCTGGGGATTTATCAGCTCTCAGTCCCTTCAGTCTGCCCAACACCATTTCCTGCCCAATGTGGAATTCCTCCATCATGACTTCCTTTACATCGGCGACATCTAGTGTAGACTAATTCGCCAGACACTAGAGTTTGGTCTGCCAAAGCCTGCTGGATCTCCCAGTTGCCAACCATTTTAACTCCCCTTCCCATACTTATCTTTCTTTCCTGGGTCTCCTCCATTCCCAGAGTGAGGTCACCTGCAAACTAGAGGAACAGCACCTAATTTTCCGCTTGGGTAGCTTACAATCTAATGGCATGAACATTGAATTCGCCAATTTTAACTAACTAGTCTACAAACAATCCCCTTTTATTTTTTGTTCTTCTGCCTCCGTTTATCCAGCACCTCCTTTCTTCCTGTTTTCTCCACTCCCCCCCCCCCCTTCTCCCTCCAACAACACCACCACTGTAATCAGACTGAAGAAGGGTCTCAACTTGAAACATAACGTATCCATGCTTTCCAGAGATGCTGTCTGACCTGCTGAAATACTTCAGCACTGGGTTATTTTTGGTAAACGAGCATATGCAGCTTCTTGGTTGAGTTATCCATACTCAGTCACCTGACTGGTTAACCTCTGAGTGAGAAGTAGGCTTGGCCTGATTCAGTCTACAATAGCAAATAGAAGAGATAGTATGGAATGAATTATAGATGAAATAAAAGAAACATGATCACAAAAAACATTCACCATGTAATTTAGATAATATATGCACCACAGGGGTTCTCCTAAAGAGTTAATCAGGAAAGTTCAATAACAATCCAACTTTTGTTATCCTCATGGATCCCGCTTGATGCAGTAGCATGAATACGGTAACAAAAGCAGAAAATACTGGTAGTGTTCAGCAGGTCAGACACCAGTGTCGAGAGAACTAGGGTTAATATCTTAAATCAATTTAATTTATTTTCAGCTTTTTTTGTTGCATGCTATCCAGTCAGCAGGAAAACTATACATGATTACAATCAAGCTGTCCATAGTGTGCAGATGCAGTATAAAGGGAATAACATTTAGTGCAAAATGAAGTCCAGTAAAATCCCGTTAAAGATAGTCTGAGGGTCTCCAATGAGGTGGATGGTAAGTCAGGATCGCTCTGGTTGGTGATAGGATGGTTCAGTTGTCTGATAACAGCTGGGAGGAAACTGGTCCTGAATCTGGAAGTATGCATTTTCACACTTCTGTACCTCCTACTTGATGGGCAAGGGGACAACAGGGGGTGTCGGGTGTAAGACCCATCCTTGATTTTATTGGCAGCCTTGTTGAGGCAGTGTGAAGTGTAGATGAAAGGGACGTTGAACGATTGTCCTAGTCTTGACCAGAATGGTCTTTGACCAGAAAGGTTATTTCTGTTTTTCATTTGTAGGTGCAGCCCATCTATTGACTATGTCTGTCATTTTTAATTTATTTGTTATAGTTCTACTATATGTTACAGTGTCTTTGGTATTTAACTTCTGGAGTATAAATACTGGTATGTCCCTTGACCTCCGAAGTTGCGTAAGGTTACCAACGTTTGCCATGCAATTGTTGGGTCCTAAGACTAGCTAGAACCTGACAAGGATAGGATCAGATTTGGTTTGGATGCCTCTTAAAAACTTGTGGGATGGCTGCAAAGTGAGCGACTGGAGGTTTCTCAATGTCTGTGCTGATGATGATAAGCACCTTTAGGAAAAGAGAAAGTATAACACAAGAAAGTATAACATTTGAGAAAACCCTTATTTAATTTCACATCATGTCTCTCATATTCAGCTTGTTGTTATTAGTCACAGAGTGTGGAAACAGGCTCTTTGGCCCAACTTGCCCACAACGACCAACATGCCCCGTCTGCACTAGTCCCTCCTTCTTGCATTTGGCCCATATCTCTCTCCAAACCTGTCCTATCAATGTACCTGCCCAAATATTTCTTTAACATTACAATTGTGGCTACTTCAACTACCCACTTTGGCTGTCCGGCCCATATACCCACCACCCTTTGTATTAAAAAGTTACCCCTCCGGTTCCAATTAAACCTCCCCCCCCAAAAAAAAATATTAATTGTGTAGGTGCAGTCACTACAAAATTGCTACTTTCTAACTCCAGCAATTTCATTTTTGTCTGCAGAAAAATCAACATATTTTCCATTCGAAGTGTAACATAATTGTAAAATAATTTAGAATCACAGAGACAAATTGATGTTTACACATGTCTGCTCGGATGTAAACAACTAATTGCATTTCGAATGACACGTTCTGATATTCATCTGTTTGGAATTACAGGAAGTTTCTTAAAATGGAAAACTATCAGAAAACAAAAATCACCGAGCTGCCTTGTCCACAGCCAATTGCTAATGTTCCAAAAGATACCATTGAAATGAAAGTGAAAGAAAGCAGCAAAATACGAAATCTCATGGGGTACGCCATTGCCAAAATGGAGTCAGATAGTACCAAAGAGATCCTTTTCACTGGCACAGGGAAAGCAGTCAGCAAAACAATCAGCTGTGTGGAAATCATGAAGAGAAGAATAAAAGGCCTTCATCAAATTACTAAATTGTTTTATAAACAGGTTGAAGAACTCTGGGAACCCATTGTTTCTGAAGCAGGGTTGGATAGTTTAACTGTAAAAAGAAATATTCCTGCCATCTGCATTTTGCTGTCGAAAGATGACCTTCCTACAAATGAGCCGGGTTACCAGCCTCCTGGATCCTTTGACGCTTTCTGGGTACATTCTTTAAAAGAGGAGGCCCTGGCACAAAAGAAGAAGCGCCAAGGTGGAGCGGGGACAGGCAGAGGAGGCAAGCAGCATGGATCTGGCCGAGGAGAGAGGCCCAAGAAGTCCAGAAGCTGAGGATGATAATATGATCAAACATTTGAGGAATGGTATTTTATTCTGATGCTTTTTAAAAAGAAAATCCAATGGGGGGGAAAAAAAAGTTTACCAAGTGGCATGTGTATTTTTTGCCAATCCATTGATATTTTTCTGAAAGCATGAGATTTGGCTCTTTGGTATGTTCAATGTCCAAGACCTATAACTTTGGACTGAGTGTGACAACAGAGTTTTATATCAGATTTTTACACTAGATCTGGTGCTGTCCACAGCTGATGCCCAGATGCATGGACCTTCCAGTGTGGTACACCACAACATTTAGAAATCGCAATTAGGTTCACCCTGTTTCACTGTTGCACTGTATCCCAATGCAAGCTTTTTTTTCCCAAATGCTGTTGCACCAAGCCTTGTTACAATTCCAGAAGATAGCTGCAAAGTATATACAGCAAAATTAACAAAATAATCCCCAAGTACCTGAGCTTGAAAAAACATTATTGAAACTAATTAACATTTCTTGGAGTAAATTATTAGATCTCTTTTGCTCATGATTACTTCTGACATTTTATATTTGAGTCAATGTTCCTATCACATTTTGTATTTTCCAATTTGCAGTAAGATGTTTTAATTATAAATCGAACTGTACTTTCCTCGTGCCTTACCAGAATATGAGTCAAGGTGCAAGAAAGGAAAAATTGACAGAAATCAATACCTTTTGAAGAAAGACCATGCATGGTATTTGATTTTAATGAAAAAAATTTGCAGTACTGAAGGCAGCTCATGGTGCTAGATTTTAATATTTGTGACATTCAGTTATAAATTGACAATGTAAGGATGGTTAAGTACTTAGCAGCTGTGAGAAGTTTTTTTTAAATTGTATCTTTAACTGTCTGATTTCTGGCTGAATATTCATAGCGATCTTGGTCATTCATCAAAAAAGACACCACTGCAACAATCTGTTCAGCCTTAAAATGTAATTGAAATACAGGATGGCATTTTCAAAGCTAAGCATATCATATATCTGGAAATAAAGATAATTGTGTGATCAGGATGAGATTCCAAATTTAAGTTAATAAACATTGTGCTTTATGTTTTATTTAATGTTTGAAATGCAATTATATCACATACAAAATTAACTCTTATTTTACTTTTGAGTTATTAATATTGTGCGGATTGCAAACCCAAAAAATGTGTAAATGCTAAAAATCTGAAAAGACTGGAAATACAGTGCTCATCATATTGCAGATATAACTGAGGAAGGAGAAACAAACTTAATGTTTTGTCATTGACCTTTCAACATAATTTTGTGAAGATGTTTCATTGACTTTCCTCCGATTATTTATTTATTTACATGACGAAGTTACAGCACTTGTTGCATTTACAAATTATTTACATCTTTTTATTATGTAGCAGATTTGGAGATTACTTGATACTGATGACCCCATCCCCTTTATCCAGCCAACAGAATTTCAAAAATCAATGCCCAGAAATATGAGCTATGGAATAATATGTGCTCACATAATTCATATGGGAAAATATGATTATTTTTCAATATGCATTTCTGAACATCTGCACAGATGAAAATTGATATATAGACTGTCTTCCAGGAGCACGACCTCCCCTGCATGTCCCCACCACTACCAATAAAGTGGAGGTCACCTGTAATGTACCTTAATCAGTGGTAGATTGACACAATGCCTTCTAAGTATGCAAGTTGCTCACAGCTTGGTATATCAAAGTGATCCATGTGATACCAATCATGCACTTTACCTTCGAGATACTGCAGAAACTGGCCCTTCGTCCTACCGAGTCTGTGCCAACCAGCGATCACCCCATGCATTAACACTATCCTGCACACTAAAATGTGCACTTTTACCAAAGCCAATTAACCTACAAACCTGTATGTCTTTGGAGTGTGGGAGGAAACTGGAGCCCCCGGAGAAAACCGCTCATGGTCACGGGGAGAATGTACAAACTGTACAGACAGCACCAGTAGTCAGTCACTGGCACTGTAAGGCAGCAGCTATACCACTGTGTTGCCCCCTTTGAGTGCAAGTGCAGATAGACACAAAAAGGGTCAGGCAGCATCTCTGGGGAAAATATTACGTGATGTTTTGGGTCAGAACCCTACTTCAGACTGAAAGATAGAGGTGGGGAGAACCAAAGATCCTATAGCAAAACAAGATAGTGCACTCGACAAAAAAGACGTAGTACGGTCATGGGCAGATTCATGGGTAATCTTAGGCCCCATTTCTGTAACCGGCTTCTGTCTCCGCCGTCTTTGTCCGCCATAGCTGAGCAAAGATACTAGTGCGGAGACAGAAGCCGGTTACGGAAACAACCTCGGAAAAATCAAAGATCTTTGGTGAAAATCTTCTCATTTTCTCTCTGCCCCGTTAAAGAGACTCACTGATGGGGGGGAAAGAGGGCGGGCATGAAATCCAAAGCTGAGAACAGAAGGCCCTTCTGTTTCTTCCCCCATCACGCTCGCTGCCCGACTCCAAACTGCGGACCGGTCTGCTCTTCACTACTCTGTGTCGCTGACTGTCGGACATTTATTCCTCTTTCTGCTGAGTGCTGGAACGGCTCTTTTGTTTGGCCCACCCCAGTGCTGCGGCAGTACACTGCCGTGTGGGCACAGCCTCTTTGCCCTCGGTGCCGCCTACACTCTTGCATAGTCCAATCCCAATCCCGGGCCTTTGAATCCAAAACATTAAAAAAGAAAATTAACAGAATTATAATTTATTAACATACAAATCATTCACAAAAAATAACAGAATTATGAATCATGAATCTAACACTATATCACACACACAAACTGTTCCCCCGAAACGCTGATTACACTGCGAGAGGGATATACCAAAGATCCTATCGCAAGGTATAGGATCTTTGTGAAAAACAAAGTCGGGTCGGGTTTACTGAAATGGCCGATGAAAAGGCTGACGTTCCGCTCCATTGCGTACTACACGTCAGCCCACTGGTTTTCGCACGAGTGCACTATCTTGCTTTGCTATAGTATCTTTGGGCAGAACTGGAAGCAAGGAAAGGCCAGAACAAATTAGGGTGGAGTCCACAAATGCCCATTGTTGGCTGGGAAAGATGCCCTAATGAGAGGGATACAAGGATGCGAATAGTGGAACTGGTTTTGTTTAGTTAATTGCAGGATGACGGGTGAGGGAGGAATCTTGCTGTCTCCATCTCAGGAGACAAACCATCCATCATCTGAGGAGGCAAAGGACAGGCAATAAGCGAGTTCGGTATACCAAAAAAAGTAAGGAATCATGGGATTTGTCATTGATCAGTTGAGAAATAAAAAAGCAAATGGGGGTGCCAGATAGCAGGAGGGTGGGGTGTAACAGCGAGAGGGGTTAGATGCGAGTGGAAGACGGGGGGAGACTGGACCGGCGAAGAGACAGTGAGAAGTGAGGGGGGGTGAAAGACGACGTGTATTTGTGTTTTGCTCACAGCTGTGTTTAGTTTAACATTCCACGGGGAGTGCCGGGGTTTGCACGTTGGTTGCAGAGGCGGGCAATGTCCTCCAGTCCCTCCCTCCTGTCCGGGAGGGAGGGAGATTGTCCTAGCGTGGGGGGTTCTTGCAGAGACGGGGTGTCCGGGACCTGCAGTTAAGCCATGATAGCGAGCTCCACCCCATCCGTCTCCCCTTCCCTCTCTCCATCTCTCTCCCCGCCACCTCGTCTTTACCCAAGGAACTGCAGATGCTGGTATACACTAGTATGACACAATGTGCTGGAGTAACTCAGCTGGACAGGCAGCATCTTTGAAAAGGAATAGGTGACATTTCAGATCGAAACACTTCTCCAGAGATGTTGCCTGACCCGATGAGTTACTGCAGCTTTTTTGTCTATCCCCATTGATGACTGGTGCTCGGCTTTCATCGGCACTGAAACCGACAGCCACTGTATAAGGCGCGAGGTGCAGCTGACAGACCCCGACCTGGGGTTATGCAGGAGAGGGGTACGTGGTTGCCCCGGATAACCCGAGAGGGAAGCCTGAGTGAGAATGGACCTAGGCTGAGGGGGACCAGACTGTCACTGCTGAGATTTCTGCATGGACCAGCGGAAAAAAAGTGTTGCTAACTCCAGTAGCAATCCAACAGCGCTTGCAGCGCCGGAGACCCAATTATCTCCAGTGACCTGTGACCTGGGCATGCGCAGTCGGAATACCAAACTCGCTTATTCAGGTCAGGACCCTTCTTTCGTGACATCAGCCAGCACCAGCCAGGTGCCTGAAACTTTTACTGAAGTTTGGGACCTTTCAGACTATCAAATCACATTTGTCCATTTCCCTTCATTGATGCTACGTGACCTGCTGAGCTCCTCCAGCACTTTATTTTTTGAAGCCTGGGAGCCTTACTGGATAGAGCCATATAATCGCTGAAGCTCCTATTACATAGAAACATAGAAAATAGGTGCAGGAGTAGGCCATTCGGCCCTTCGAGCCTGCACCGCCATTCAATATGATCATGGCTGATCATCCAACTCAGTATCCCGTACCTGCCTTCTCTCCATACCCCCTGATCCCTTTAGCCACAAGTGCCACATCTAATGCCCTCTTAAATATAGCCAATGAACTGGCCTCAACTACCTTCTGTGGCAGAGAATTCCACAGACTCACCACTCTCTGTGTAAAGAATGTTTTTCTCATTTCGGTCCTAAAGGAATTCCCCCTTATCCTTAGACTGTGACCCCTTGTTCTGGACTCCACCAACATCGGGAACAATCTTCCAGCATCTAGCTTGTCCAACCCCTTAAGAATTTTGTAAGTTTCTATAAGATCCCCCCTCAATCTTCTAAGTTCCAGCGAGTACAAGCCGAGTCTATCCAATCTTTCCTCATATGAAAGTCCTGACATCCCAGGAATCAGTCTGGTGAATCTTCTCTGTACCCCCTCTATGGCAAGGATGTCTTTCCTCAGATTTGGAGACCAAAACTGTACGCAATACTCCAGGTGTGGCCTCACCAAAACCCTGTACAACTGCAATAGAATCTCCCTGCTCCTATACTCAAATCCTTTCGCTATGAATGCTAACATACCATTTGCTTTCTTCACTGCCTGCTGCACCTGCATGCCTACTTTCAATGACTGGTGTACCATGACACCCAGGTCTCGTTGCATCTCCCCCTTTCCTAATCTGCCACCATTCAGATAATAGTCTACCCTCATGTTTTTGCCACCAAAGTGGATAACCTCACATTTATCCACATTATACTGCATCTGCCATGCATCTGCCCATTCACTCAGCCTATCCAAATCACCCTGCAGCCTCCAAGCATCCTCCTCACACCTAACTATACCCCCTAGCTTGGTATAATCTGCAAATTTGGAGATGTTGCATTGAATTCCCTCGTCCAAATCATTAATATATATTGTAAATAGCTGGGGTCCCAGCACTGAGCCTTGCGGCACCCCACTAGTCACTACCTGCCATTCTGAAAAGGACCCGTTTACTCCTATCCTTTGCCTCCTGTCTGCTAGCCAGTTCTCTATCCACATCAATACTGAACCCCCAATACCGTGTGCTTTAAGTTTGTATGCTAATCTCTTATGCGGGACCTTGTCGAAAGCCTTCTGAAAGTCTAGATATAACACATCCACTGGTTCTCCCTTATCCACTCTACTAGTTACATCCTCGAAAAATTCTATCAGATTTGTCAGACATGATTTACCTTTCGTAAATCCATGCTGACTTTGTCCAATGATTTCACCACTTTCCAAATGCGCTGCTATCCCATCTTTAATAACTGACTCTAGCAGTTTCCCCACTACCGATGTTAGACTAATTGGTCTGTAATTCCCCGCTTTCTCTCTCCCTCCTTTTTTAAAAAGTGGGGGTACATTAGCTACCCTCCAATCCTCAGGAACTACTCCAGAATCTAAGGAATTTTGAAAAATTATCACTAATGCATCCACTATTTCCGTGGCTACCTCCTTGAGTACTCTGGGATGCAGACTATCTGGCCCTGGGGATTTATTGGCCTTCAATCCGTTCAATTTACCCAACACCACCTCCCGGCTAACCTGGATTTCACTCAGTTCCTCCATCTTATTTGACCCCCGTTCCACTGCTATTTCCGGCAGATTATTTATGTCTTCCTTAGTGAAGACAGAACTAAAGTAGTTATTCAATTGGTCTGCCATGTCCTTGTTCCCCTGATCAATTCACCTGTTTCTGACTGCAAGGGACCAACATTTGTTTTAACTAGTCTCTTTCTCTTCACATATCTATAAAAACTTTTGCAGTCAGTTTTTATGTTCCCTGCCAGTTTCCTTTCATAATCTATTTTCCCTTTCCTAATTAAGCCCTTTGTCCTCCTCTGCTGGATTCTGAATTTCTCCCAGTCCTCCGGTAGGCTGCTTTTTCTGGCAAATTTGTATGCCTCATCTTTTGTTTTTATACTATCCCTGATTTCCCTTGTTATCCATGGATGCACCACCTTCCCCGATTTATTCTTTTGCCAAACTGGTATGAACAACTTTTGTACTTCATCCATTACCTAAGGTGTGAAGACAATTTGAGAACTAACTTGTCAATTCTCTTTGGATTTCACAGATGCTGATTACATTGCTGATCTGTATGTAAAACTAAAGAGGAATGTTTTGCTAAGCTGCTGCTGTGAGAGTTTGAAAAGAGAAACTGACAGCCTGTGCAAAAAGGATCCATCAACACCATTTATTAAAGAGTGCTTAAAGTGAATTGCACCAGCTGCTTTTTTACTTGTTTCTGCAAAAAACTGCATCCTGCTGTTTTCCATCTGCTAAGTCCAATTTTTCTCCCTTCCCCTCAGTCTCTTCATTGGGTCAATAAGGAGGGGACGTATTTAATGTCATGACATAATTTTAGAGGTACGACATGGAAACATGGCCCATTGAGTCCACTGCAACTATCAATCACCTGTTCACATTCATTCTATGTTATATCCCTACAGACTCAGGACAATTTTTGCAGCGGCTAAAATCCAGTCACGTCCTGCCCTCCACAACTCCATCCCAACTGTTATTTTACCTCTATTACACCTGTATCTTTTACACTCTGGAGCATTAAGATGTCAATCCTGCTATTTCATGGTCATAATATCCTTTCCTTGAGCCATTCCACACCCTGAGTTCATCTACCTTACCTGTTAAGTAAGTAAGTTTATTGGCCAAGAATCACATACAAGGAATTTGCCCTGGTGCTCCGCCCACAAGTAACAACATGACATATAGCAACAGTTAAGAATGACTCCGAAAACACTAAACATGAATAATAATAAAACATTAATGATAAAACACCATTGATCAAGCATGTGAACCAACAAAATACCAGATCAAAGGGAGGCTACAGATTTTTGGCTGTTGAGTAGAGCAACTACTCGTGGATAAAAACTGTTTTTATGTCTGGCTGTGGCAGCTTTGACAGTCCGGAGTCGCCTTCCAGAGGGAAGTGATTCAAAGAGTTTGTGGCCAGGGTGAGAGGGGTCAGAGATGATCTTGCCTGCTGGCTTCCTGGCCCTTGCAGTGTACAGTTCATCAATGGAGGGAAGGTTGCAGGCAATAATCTTCTCTGCTGACCGGACGATTCGCTGCAGCCTCCGGGTGTCATGCTTGGTGGCTGAGGCAAACCAGACCATGATGGAGAAGGTGAGAACAGACTCTACGATAGCCGTGTAGAATTGGACCATCATTGCTTGTGGCAGATTGTGCTTCCTCAGCTGCCATAGGAAGTACATCCTCTGTGCTTTTTTGACTGTGGAGTCGATGGTCGCCCCCCACTTAAGGTCCTTGGAGATGATGGTTCCAGGAACTTAAAAGGCTCCACAGATGTGACTGTGGTGTTGTTGATGGTGAGTGAGGTGGGGGGAGGGGGAGCTCTCCTAAAGTCTACAATCAATTCCACTGTCTTAAGAGCATTGAGCTCTAGGTTGTTGCTACGGCACCAGGACGCCAGCTGTGACACTTCCTGTCTGTAGGCAGATTCCTCCCCATCCTGGATCTGCTCTTCCTAAATATACATGATAATGATGTTAAAAAAGAGACACAGGATTGGAGCTGGTCAGGTAGTATTTCTGAAGAACATGGATGTGGTTTAGTTTTGAACAGAAACTATTGAAACTCCAGAATGCCATGAGAAATTGTGATGTTTGGTGGACTGTGTGGGGTGGGAGGACCCGTTGCTTCTCCCGTGCAGCAGGTGGCGCTGCACAGGACAAAGGGAGATGTCTTGTATATAATTTATCCTGTGGGCAGACAGTATACAGGCAGCCATTGTCACTATTCTTGCTGCCGGCATTGAGTGAAACATTAAAGACTTCTGTTGTGAACTAAAGACTCTCAAGTTTTGTGCAGACCTGGAAAACGAACATGAAAGTGTCAGAAGTGGGATTCTTTGGATTGTGTCCAAAGACCCAGATAAGAGCCTATTTTTTGTTTAAAAATACAGAACTCAAACAAACATGTCTCGGCAATTTGATTGTTTCGATCCTGAGCGAGAAAGGTGGTCGTCGTATTTAATGCGTGCTGAGTATTTTGAAAGTATGGCAATTATGACTGACCAGAGGAAGAAGGCTCTCGTGTTCATCAATGTCTCCAGAAACTTTTGCACTGCTTCAAAATTTACTAGCAGAAGAAGTAACTGAAGCCTCATATGTTGAAATTACAATCACTTTGCAGCTGCATTTCGAAGAAAATCGGAATTTCCTCACAGCTCGCTTTGATTTCTACCGGACGGTGCAACAGGAAGGGCAATCGATCACCTAATTTCTTGCCAAACTTCGCACAAGGCAAAGGAATGTGATTTTAAAACTCAATGCTGCGAAAAGTGCCAAGACAATGCGTTGCGGGATAGACTGATCATGGGCCGCACACGCATTCATCCAGCAGGCGATTCTCAAGGAATCAGACGCATCATTGAAGAATGTGCTGCAGTGTGCTAAGATGGCCGAACTGCTGAATAAAGAACTGTACAAAATGGCTGGCGAAACAGCGTCGAAGCTCCCTCAGGAGGTGCATACATTTCGTCAGACTCGTCCGCAAAGCCAGAAACCACTTGATCGACCCAGAGCAAATCCAGAGAAGATGGGACAGTTTCAGAAGAGGCAACATCTGTGGGGGGAGATATTGAAACCCTGCTACCGGTGCGGCTCGACTGCTCATCATAACCATGGGTGCCCATATATCAAGTCCGTTTGTTATGCCTGTTACCAAAAAGGTCATCTCCAGGCAGTGTGTCAATCCATAGGAAAGCTGCAAAAGGGCAAGAAAGTGCAAAACACAGTCGACCGAATCGCTGAAACCATTTCTATTGAAGTGTTTGGTGTGTCCACAATCACCGATAAGCCGAGGATTTTGCTGCTGGTCTTGAACGCCCATCTACAGTTCCAAGTGGACACTGGGTGCGGCTGTGTCGCTAGTGGGTCAGGACATCTGGGAGAGGATCGGATCGCCAAAACTGAAACCGGCCAACATCCGCCTTTTCGAATACGGATGACCGCCCATTCCCATTGCCGTGTCCTGTAATGGTATGACACAGATGTTGCCGCTGATTGTCGTTGGTAAAGAAGATACATCCCTGTGCACCATCGACTGGATCCATGCTTTCAATCTTGACATGAACGCCTTGATCTAAGATGGATCAACTATGGCATTGTCATCTACCCCGGATTGCAACGTGGTCAGCAAGTGCGAGAACAACCTGCAGAAGATTCCTGACCAGTTTCCGGCTGTTTTCACACTTGGACTCAGACATTGCACAAAGATGAAGGCACGGCTGATACTCAAAGACGATGTCGTCCCTAAGTTATTCAATCCAAGACCAGTTCAGTTCAGTCGGATGGAAGCCGTCGACAAGCAACTCTGCCGTCTTGAAGAAATGGGAATTATCACCCATTCAGACTGGGCCACATCCATAGTTGGTCCACAAGGTCCACCTTGCGGCAAGGTGCGCATCTGTGGCGACTACAAAGTGACTGTAAACCCTCAATTGCACATTGATCAACACCCCATACCGAGAATGGACGAGCTGTTCGTCAAGCTGCAAGGAGGACAACACTTCTCGAAATTGGACATGTCCGACACGTATCTCCAAGTGGGACTGGACGACGAGACAAAAAACCTGTTCATGATCAACACACACAAGGGAATGTTCAGATACAACCAATTGTTGTTTTGACCTGCACCGGCGCCGGCCATTTTCCAGAAACTGGTCGACAATCTGGTTGCCAGGATTCCGTATGTAGCCGCCTACCTGAATGACATAATTGTCACCGGCCAGACAGAGGAAGAACACCTGCAGAACCTAAAACAGGTCGTCACGGCACTGAACAACTACGGCATGAAGTTGCGCATGGACAACTGCGCATTTCTCCGACAACAGGTCACATATCTCAGACGTGATCTCGGCAAGTGTTCTGAAGCCATCGGAAGAAAGAGTGGACGCCATTGTGAAATTGCCAACGCCCGAAAATGTGAAGCAGCTTGAAAGCTTCATGGGCAAGGTTAACTACTGTGGCAAGTTCATACCGGCACTTTCGACTTTGTGTGCATCATTGAACAACCAGCGAAAACAGGATGTTGAATGGCACTGGTCCAAAGAGTGTGACCATGCATTTACCAGGTTGAAGGAGATGCTCGCCCAGAAGATGCGTTTGGTCCACTATGACCCATCGAAGCCGATCTCGCTGGCCACCGATGCATCGTCGTATGGTCTTGGAGCTGTAATCTCACAAACTGCGCCGAATGGCAAGGAAGAACCAATCGTGTTTGCATCCAAAACGCTGACGACCGCCGAGAAAAACTACAGCCAAGTGGAGAAAGAAGCATTGGTGATCGTGTTTGGTGTCTGGAAGTTTCACCAATATTTGAATTGGTGACATTTCCTGCTCCTCACTGACGACAAGCCGCTGCTGACTATTTTCAATCCAGAGAAAAGTCTGCCTGTCATGAAGTTGCAGCGTCTACAACGTTGGGCCCTGATCATGATGGGAAGTGATTACCACATCATTTACTGACAGTCTGCTGAGCATCCCAATTTCGATGCAATGTCTCATCTACCGATTGGACCCGATCTGACATTTGATAAAGAGGAAGAAATTATGGAAATTGAGACAGACGTAAACGTGCTAAACAGGCACCTTTTCATCCGCCCTCAAATGGTGAGAGAGAGTGGCTCATGGGCGTTTTCAAGCAGGCCATGAAGCGTGCTATAGGAATCAAAAAGAAATTGAAACGATTGGCATTGCGCGATTTCTTATAGCAATATCGAACCGTTCCAAATTGCACCACAGGTCAAATTCCAGCGGGGATGATGCTCCTATACGGCGCGCACTCAGCCAACGAAGTCGAACAAATTTGACATTGGCGACTACGTATATTACCGCAATTATACGGCCAAGGAAAGCAAATGGTGCGCTGGCATGATCACGGCTCATATTGGAACCAAAATGTCCTCCGTCCAAGGACAAGATAGACAATGCAAACGTCATGATGACCAATTAAGAAGCCTCGTTCCTCCAGCTAAGATAGCGCAGAACCTGACCAAAACCAAGCAGTCGGACACCCCGGTGCCCAATCGTGTGGATACTGGAGTGCCTGACTTGCCCCTCCCCAGGCCTGACGAAGTTCTGCCAGATGAACTCAACGATGATCTGCCTGTGGTCCTTCATCGATTGACACATTGCAATCGTGGTATTCCTCCAAGGCGACTCATTCAGGAATAGAGACGTTCAAACTGGAAAGGGGGAGTGTGATGTTTGGTGGACTGTGTGGGATGTTGCTCCTCTCGTGCAGCAGGTGGCGCTGCACAGGACAAAGGACATAGTCTTGTACATAGTTTATCCTGTGGGCAGACAGTATATGGGCAGCCATTGACACTATTCTTGCTGCCAGCATTGAGTGAAACATTACAACAGACTTCTGTTGTAAACTAAAGTCTCTCAAGTTTTGTGCAGACCTAGAAAACGAACACGAAAGAAATGAAAATAACTCTTTTGTTGAAAACAAATCTTTTGTTGCTTTTGAAAACAAGATCGAGGGGTTTCAACTCCATGGTCTCATTAGAATTTTACAGATTTCAGAATTTGCAGAAATCTACATTTCCAAATTGAAATTTCTGACACGTCAGTGTGTAGTCTACTTGAAATAGCAACCCAACTCCCAAAAAAGTCTCCAAATACATTTTGCTGATTACAAAAGCAAAAGGTCAGAAATGTCAAGAAAAACAAACCGCTCGATTTCCTGAAGCTCATCAGATGTGTATTGCAAGATGAGGTTGACACGATGAGGTCGTAACTGTAGGAAAAATAAACATCATAGAATCAGAAAGTGATAGTGTGGAAAGAGGCCCTTTGGCCCAACTTGCCCACACTGGCCAACATGCCCCAGCTGTACTAGTCCCACCTGCCCACATTTGGTCCATATCCCTCCAGACCTGTCCTATCCATGTACCGATCTAACTGTTCCTTAAATGTTGGGATAGTCCCTACCTCAACTACCTCCTCTGGCAGCTTGTTCCATACACCCACCACCCGTTGTGTGAAAACAGTACCCATCAGAGTCCGATTAAATATTCCTCCTTCACCTTAAACCTATGCCCTCTGGTCTTCGATTCACCTACTTTATTTTATACACCCTCTATAAGATCACCCCTCATCCTCCTGCAAGCCAAGGAATAGAGCCTTCTGAACTCTCCCTATAGCTCAGACCCTCTAGCCCTGACAACATCCTTGTAAACCTTCACTGTACCCTTTTACATCTTGACAACATCTTTTCTATAACATGGTGCCCAGAAATGCACACAATACTTTAAATGCGGCCTCCCCAATGTCTTATACAACTGCAACATGACCCAACTTCTATACTCAATACTCTAACTGATGAAGGCCAGTGCCATCCGATCTACCTGCAACTGAACCTTCAAGGAACCATGCACCTGCACTCCTAAATCCTTCTGCTCTACAACTCTCCTGCTCTTTTAACCCTGAAGAAGAGTCCCAACTCGAAATGTCACCCATCTTATTTCTTCAGAAATACTGCCTGACCCACTGAGTTACTCCAGCACTTTGTGTCTATCATCAGTCACCAAAGCATGCTCCAAGAGAATTTGAATGTACTATTTATTTATTTACTTGTTTTGGAAATATTTGAATGATTTTTTTCCTCCACTCCTGTCCCATTTTGTAAGTTTGCACATTTACTTTTTTTCCTGTTGTTCATCTGCCAAAGTTGCTTACCGGTGTGCTGATCTAGACCTTCCTCTCTTCATCTCTTGATCCGGCAAACTAATTATCTTCAACTTTGACACTGATTGCTCTGGCTATCTCTCCAAAACATTTGATTCTATACACGTAAGATGCGAGATGGTGCCAAGCCAGGCGACTCTCTACGCCAAGGGTTCCCAACCTGGGGTAAATTTACCCCCAGGGGGTAAATGACACCTACCCAGGGGGTAAATTTGTTGATTCTGGATTTGTACATACTTTTTCTCATTGACTGACTGTGTTTGGTTCTGGTACACCGGTATCTGTTCATCATAAATGTCCTAATTCTTCAGATAATGTGGATTTCCCTCCCCCACTATAGATGAGGCTTGCACCAGGGTCTTCTCCATACCCCGCAACACTACCCTCTCTCCCCATTCCCCCACTCGCAACAAGGGTACAGTCCCCCTGATTCTCACCTTTCTCCCCACCAGCCGGCACATACAACACATAGTCCTCCGCCAGTTTCACCACCTCCAACGTGACCCCACCATTTGCCACATCTTCCCATCTCCCCCCCTGTCTGCCTTCAGCAAAGACCGCTCTCTCAGCAACTCCCTTGTCAATTCTACCCTTCCCTCCCGCTCCACCCCTTCCCCGGGCATTTTCCCTTGCAACCGCAAGAGATGCTACACTTGTCCCTTTACCTCCCCACTCCACTCCTTTCAGGGACCCAAACAGTCCTTCCAGGACCTACAGAGGTTCACCTGCACCTCCTCCAACCTCATCTACTGCATCCACTGCTCTAGATGCCAGCTGATCTATATCGGTGAGACCAAGCGGAGGCTTGGCGATCGTTTCGTCGAACACCTCCGCTCGGTCCACAATAACCAACCCGACCTCCCGGTGGCTCAGCAATTAAACTCCCCCTCTCATTCCGTATCCGACCTCTCTGTCCTGGGCCTCCTCCACGGCCAGAGTGAGCAACACCGCAAGTTGGAGGAACAGCACCTCACATTCCGCTTGGGGAGTCTGCAGCCTCTGGGCTTGAACATTGAATTTTCTCAATTCTGTTAACCCTTGCTGTCTCCTCCCCTTCCCACGTCTCCCCCAGCCCTCGGGCTCCTCCTCCCCCTTTTTCCTTTCTCCCCCCCCCCCCCCCACCTCCCATCAGTCTGAAGAAGGGTTTCGGGCCGAAACGTTGCCTATGTCCTTCGCACCTTTGATGCTGCTGCACCCGCTGAGTTTCTCCAGCCTTTTGTGTACCCTCTGTTCATCATTAGTTGTTCATAAAAAAGTGAAATATCATTGTTATGTGCAGTAAAAATTAAAAAAGGGGTAAACGAGACAAAAAAGGTTGTTAACCCCTGCTCTGCGCGCTGGTCCTGGAATCATTCAATACAATTGCACCACTCTTTTATACCTCTACACCAACAGCAGCACTAAATACTATTCCCTTTATCGTGTATCTGCACACTGTGGGTGGCTCGATTGTAATTATGTATTTTTGCTGACTAGATAACACACCACAAAAAATGCTTTTCACCGTCCCTCAGAACACGTGATAATAAAGTTCTAAAGTAAACTAAACTAATCTTCCAACCGAGGTGGTCTTGCTTTCATATGTCAGTGTGGAATTCTTAAACGTCATCTTGAACCAAAGCACAAGAACAGTGTGCTATATTATCCTGAAGGTGGCAGCTATGAACTATGATTAGTTGCCCCATCACCCTACATATTAGTGCACATACATATAGGAAATATTTGGCAAGAATTAATGCAACGTAAGCATTAAGAGCACAAGTTGGTGTCAAACCTCCACCATTCGATGGCATCTGATGTTGGCACTGAGGTGCAGTGGTAGGGCTGCTGTCTTGCAGTGCCAGAAACCCTGGTTCAATCCTGACTATGATGAGTGTTTGACACCACTGCGTCTGTACTCGCTGGAGTTTAGAAGAATGAGGGGGGACCTCATTGAAATGTAATGAATAGTGAATGGCTTGGATAGAGCGGATGTGGAGAGGATGTTTCCACTAGCGGAGAGTCTCGGACTAGAGGTCATAGCTTCAGATTAAAGTATGTTCTTTTAGGAAGGAGATGAGAAGGAATTTCTTTAGTCAGAAGGTGGTGAATCTGTGGAATTCTTTGCCACAGAAGGCAGTGGAGGCCGAGTCAATGCATATTTTTTAAAGCTGAGATAGATAGATCCTTGATTAGTATGGATGTCAGGGGTTATGGGGAGAAGGCAGGAGAATGAGGTTAGGAGGGAGAGATAGATCAGACATGATTGAATGGTGGAGTAGACTTAATGGGTCAAATGGCCAAATTCTGCTCCTATTGCTTAAAAACTTTTCACTGTACCTCAGTGACAATAAAGTAACTGAACGACATGTTTGTAGGTTAATTGGTTTCTGTAAATTGTCCGTAGTGTGTATGATATGAAACATAGAAGTAGTGTACAGTTTCACTGCACCTCAGTACATGTGATCATATGGCAATGTTACAAAATTTTGAGATTCAAAAAATCAAGTCTGCAATTTATCCCATCAGATAAAGCATAAAAAAGTTTAATTTGACACCTAATTCACTTTCATATCTTCAGTACTAAAAACGTTATGGCCATTTTCATACTCAGAAATTAGCATCTTGTTCCCCATTGCCTTTCCATTGACTTAACTCAAAAGCTGTGATCTAGGACAGTCAAAAGCCCATAACTTTCTTAAAAATTAAGATAACTCAATGACATTTTCAGTTATTATATATTGAAGCATTCTGAAACAGATATGAAACAATCTTACTTGGATGACCTGAAATTAAAGCATATAATTAGTTAGTTACCTAATTGTAGCTAATTACAAAATTCAATTACTAGATCCAAACATCTATCCATTTCTCAAGAAAAGATGAACATTTTTAAATTGCCTAAGTGTCCAAATATCATTTGCACAATTATTCACAATATAACATGATTTTTAAATCTCATTTTCATGAATTTATAGGCCAAATGGAAGGAATTTAGTGTTTAATTCCCGTAAATTAATGGCCATTTAAATCAACGCGAGTGGGTTTTAGTGGAACGCGATGGATTTGAACGTTGCGGTTTGCGGTGAATTTAACCGACAGTCGACAGTTCGCAACATGAAAATTTGATTAAAGGCTTCCTAAGAACCACGTTTTTATGTAAAAATAAACAGTGTGCCTTTTTTTATTCCCTACGTAAAATCTTTCCCGTTGTCGGCGTTCATGGCTTTAGAAGATGATTTTTAACTTACTCTAACTAATAAATGATATAGCGTAGTTTAAAAATACCTTCATAAAACAAATGTCGGAGCGATTTCTCTTTAGCGACAAAATCCCCTGAGATGGATCGATTTGAACTGTCTGGAGAAAAACAGCATTTTAAACCCGCCCCCCTCTGAAAGGCGCCAAAGTCGCGCACACGGGGAGTGGCAGAACTACAGCGCCGCTGAAGGTAAGTTTTGTAACATACCTAGATCATATACTAAACTAAACTACATGTCATATGACCTGTGCCTAAAACAATCTCAGCACGATTTCCGTGTATCATAGTGTAGTGTACACACTACTGCAGATACTGGTTTACAAAAAGAGACTCATTGTTGGAGTAACTCAGCAGGCCAGGCAGCATCTCTGGAGAACATGGGTAAGTGATAAATTGGGTCGGGACTCTTCTCCAAACTGATTATGGGGTGAAGGAGAAGAAAGCTGGAAGAGAGGAGGGCAGGACAAAACCTGGTGATCTCTCCTGGTCCGAGAACACTGATGTAATTATTAAGAAAGCACATCAGCGACTCTACTTCTTGAGAAGATTACGGAGAGTCGGTACGTCAAGGAGGACTCTCTTTCACTTCTACAGGTGTACAGTAGAGAGTATGTTGACCGGTTGCATCATGGCTTGGTTCGGCAACTTGAGCGCCCAGAAGCGGAAAAGACTACAAAAAGTAGTAAACACTGCCCAGTCCATCATCGGCTCTGACCTCCCTACCATCGAGGGGATCTATCGTAGTCGCTGGCTCAAAAAGGCTGGCAGAATCATCAAGGACCCACACCATCCTGGCCACTCACTCATCTCCCCGCTACCTTCAGGTAGAAGGTACAGGAGCCTGAAAACTGCAACGTCCAAGTTCAGAAATAGCTACTTACCCACAGCCATCGGGCTATTAAACTCAACTGAATCAAATCTCTGAACATTAATATACCATTATCTGGCTTTTTTTTGCACTTTATCTGCTTATTTATTGATGTATGTATATATTTATATAATGGTATATGGACACACTGATATGTTCTGTATTGATGCCTACTATATTGTGTTGTGCTGAAGCAAAGCAAGAATTTCATTGACCTATCTGGGACACACGACAATAAACTCTCTTGACTTGGTGAGTGATAGGTGAATACAGGTGAGGACGGGTTGGACAAAGTCCAGAGATGAAAAGAAAAAATGTGTTAGATAAGGATAGAAGAGGAGTGAAATGTGGTCAGGAGAAGGAATATAGGCAGAAGGGGTAAATGGGTGTAAGTCCAAGAGTGGCACAGGGAAAAAAGAGGGAAAGAAGTGAGGAAGGGGGTTGTAGGTTCATTAGCTTAAATTGGAGAATTAAATATTCATAATGTTAAGTTGTAAGCTATCCAAGCAGAATGTGAGATGCCGTTCCATCAGTTTGCATGTGGTCTCGCTCTGGCAATGGAGGAGGCCCAGGACAGAAAGGTCACAAGTATAAATGATTAGCAACTGGAAGATCCAACAGCCCTTGGTAGCGCAATTCGCTGACCACTTGTGCTCGGTCCGCCAAGTCCTGCTGGATCTCCTGGTTGCCAATTATTTTAACTCCACTTCCCATTCTTGTACTGACCTTTTTATCCCGGCTCCCCGCCATTGCTAGAGTGAAGCCACACACAAATTGGAGGGTCAGCACCTCATACTTCACTTGAGTAGCAATCTCTTACAACCTGACGGTATAAACATAAACCAACACCCACTTCTCCCTGCCTCCCCTCTTTTCGCTGTGCCCCACCTGGATTTACGACCATTTCTCCATATATCTCCCTATGCTTCTTTAACCAAAAAACAATTGTCTTGCTGTTTTTCTTCAACCTTCTAAATTTACCCCACTAGATATCTGTACTTCATTGTTTAGTCCAAAGTATAGACCCAGTTTCTTGATTTGCCGAACACCAGTCTCAAATCAGATTCAGGTGAAGCACACCCTATAGGTGCCTTTTTTTGTCAGAACCCCATGAATTGGTGTGCATTTTCACACTAATCATTAAATAGGCATTTAATCCCCATGTCATAATGACCCAATGCCAGTTTTAACATGGCCCAGATAGTAATCCAGAAGTGTTTACCTTTGTGGTTTTGCATTATAATTTGGAACTTAGCTAGTGATACTTCTTCAACAGAAACTTTGTTTTAGTTTTCTCCATTCCTTCTCTCCAGAGATGCTGCCTGTCCCGCTGAGTTACTCCAGCATTTTGTGTCTACCTTTGATTTAAACCAGCATCTGCAGTTCTTTCCTACATCTTTGTATTAGTGCTGTTTATGTCACTGGTTCCCACAGCTACAATAACTGTGTTTAGACACAAAAAGCTGGAGTAACTCAGCGGGTTTAACAGCATCTCTGGTGAAAAGGAATAGGTGTCGAGACCCTTCTTCAGATTGGGAGTCAGGGGAAAAGAAAACGAGATATAGATGGTGATATAGAGAAATATAGAACAAATGAATGAAAGATATGCACAAAAGTAACAATGGGCTGTGGGCTAGGTGAAAATCAGTTACCGACAATGAAACTCACCAGGTCACAGTGAAACTAGTACAATAACTAGGGTGTGGGAGGGACGGGGGGAGAAGGGACGCAAGGGTTACTTGAAGTTAGAGAAATCAATATTCATTTCACTGGGATGTAAGCTGCCCAAGCAAAATAAGAGGTGCTCTTCCTCCAATTTGTATTAGCCTCACTGCCAATGGAAGAGGCACAGGGCAGAAAGGTCAGCGTGGGAATGGGAAGAGGTGTTGCAATGTTTGGCAACTGGGAGATGAGGTAGGCCTAGGCGGACTGAGCGAAAGTGTTCAGGGAAATGATCGTCCAGTCTACATTTGGCCTTGCAACGTATAAGAGTCGATACCTGGAACACCAGATACAGTAGATGAGGTTGAAGGAGGTGCAAGCACCTATTCCTTTTCACCAGAGATACTGGAGCTTTTTGTATCTATCTTCGGTTTAAACCAGCATCTGCAGTTCCTTCCTACAAACAATAACTGTGTATTTGCTCTCCCTTTCCAAGTTCCTTATTGACCCTAAAGAGATCTCCATAACATGGACATTTGTCCAGGAAGCAGGCTCATGGCTGTAGAGAACAATATCTAATCCCCCTCACTTTACTGTTATTTGTCACACCACCATCTCTTTGTATGATCTGAAATTGAAAGGCTCTTTGAATAACGATGAGTTAGTTTGCAAGGGTTCCTTCCATTCTCTGCTCTTGTGACTGCAAACAGCAAGAACCTTATATACATTGGACAACTGCAAAGGGGGGGGGGGGGGGGGGAGGCTCCTCTAACACCAGTTCCTTCCCTCACATTTAGTGATATCATTTATCAGAATAAAAGTTCACATTGGGATTTCTGATTTGAAAGAATGAAAGCGTTTCTCAAAATTGACTGAATAAAATGAGTCAATGGGCGAATCATTGTCAGTACCCGGCCATGTTGATAAATGCTCGTAATATATTTTCAGTATTTTGGGGCTGAGGGAGGTTGACATTTAATGAAACAGTACAAGCTATTTTTCGACTGCCAAGGACTTAATCAATAAAGTTGCATATCCTTCAGTCAACCTTGGGCTGATGTCTGCTGATACTCAAGTAAAACAATAATATTGGTAATCTATCCTATGGACACGAGGTGAAAAATCTGAGCATTGCTTCTTTCTTATCTGTATCATCAATGCTTCCTGACGCAATCATATAAAAAGGTAACACGAGAACCATAACAAAAGCACATCCAAGTTTCTTCAATATGTGTAGGAAAGAACTGCAGATGCTGGTTGAAGTCGAAGGTAGACACAAAATGCTGGAGTAACTCAGCGGGACAGGCACTGGAGCAAAGGAATGGGTGACAGTTCGGATCCAGAGATATTTCCAGAGATGCTGCCTGTCACACTGAGTTACTCTAGCATTTTGTGTCTACCCCAGTTCTCTCCTTCTCAGCAATGTGCCAAGGATTGGACATGTGAACAAGCAATGGTGGAGAGTGCAATGGAGATAGCAAGGACTAGTGGAAGTGACGATGATGTTGGGAATTTTCTGTAAGCAGTGCTACAGTCATTGAGTCATACGGTGTGGAAATTGGCCCATCGGCAAAACCATGGGGAGGGGGGAAACAAAGGAGGACCTGGTATGCGATATTTTGTAACTTTTTTGGCATCCTTTATGTGGTGACTCTTTGAATACGTAAGAAAGAGCAGCAGATGTTGGTTTAAATCGAAGGTAGACACAAAATGCTGGAGTAACTCAGCGGGCCTATTGGTAACTCAGCGGGATCTATTCCTCTCATAAATTTAGTACATTGCTATAAGATCACACTGGGGTGATGCTGTTGATTGCTAAAAAGATGATAGTGCTATGGAGAAAGGAAATGCCACCAAATGTTCAACAGTGGAGGGAAAGATTGAAACATGTATACTTGATGGAAAGTATAACTGCTAAACTCCAGTCGAGGACTGATGCCTTTAATATTATATGGAAACTGGTACTATTACAAGATTGATAAAGGATATGAATGGATGAGCTTGCTATGGTGCTTGTGAATAAGATGCTTCTATGATAGAATGTTAAGAGGATCTGATGTGATGCAAATAGAGGTTAGGTGATTTGTATTTTGTCATTTTGCATTTGTCTTTTGTGTGTCTCTTTTTTTTGTCTGTATGTGTATTTTGTTATGTCAGTAAATGTTGAGTTAAAAAAAAAGATCACACCTCATCCTCCTGCACTCCAAGGAATAGAGTCCTAGCCTGCTCAACCGCTCCGCCATTTTTGGACTTTTATGACAATCAAGGGTAGTTGTTGTTATGAACAATGGTTGCACTTGGAGGATTGGTGATGAGAGTGGGATTTGTGGTGGTGGCAAGAGAAAGGTAGAAGAGAGGGGCATTGGATAAGGCTGTCTGGTAATCTGACAAGTGGTGATCTTGGGATAGATAGTGATGGGGGCCGGGGGGGGGGGGGGGGGGGGGGAGGCGCAAGATATAAGAAAAGCTAAAAGAAGATATGAGGTTGCTTTGGCAAGAAAGGTGAAAGTAAATCCAAAGGGTTTATACAGCTATATTAATAGCAAAAGGATAACGAGGGATAAAATTGGACCATTAGAGAGCCAGAGTGGACAGCTATCTGCAGAGCCAAAAGAGATGGGGGAGATATTGAACAATTTATTTTCTTCGGTATTCACCAAGGAGAAGGATATTGAACTCTGTGAGGTAAGGGAAAAAAGTAGAGTAGCTATGGAAACTATGAGATTCAAAGAGGAGGAAGTACTGACAATTTTGAAAAATATAAAAGTGGATATGTCTCCAGGTCCTGACAGGATATTCCCTAGGACATTGAGGGAAGTTAGTGTAGAAATACCAGGGACTATGACAGAAATATTTTAACTGTCATTAAAAACGGGAATAGTGCTGGAGGATTGGCGTACTGTGCATGTTGTTCCATTGTTTAAAAAGGGTTCAAAGAATAAACCTAGCATTTATAGACCTGTTAGTTTGACGTCAGTGGTGGGCAAATTAATGGAAAGGATTCTTAGAGATAATATATATAAGCATCTGGATAAACAGGGTCTGATCAAGAACAGTCAACATGGATTTGTGCCTGGAAGGTCATGTTTGACAAACCTTCTTGAATTTTTTGAAGAGGTTACTAGGGAAATTGATGAGGGTAAAGCAGTGGATGTTGTCTATATGGATTTCAGTAAGGCCTTTGACAAGGTTCCCCATGGAAGGTTGCTAAGAAGGTTCAATCTTTGAGTGTTAATGGCGGAGTAGCAAGATGGATTCAACAGTGGCTGAATGGGAGATGCCAGAGAGTAATGGTGAATGGCTGTTTGTCAGGTTGGAAGCCGGTGACCAGTGGGGTGCCTCAGGGATCTGTGTTGGGTCCACTGTTGTTTGTCATGTACATCAATGATCTAGGTGATGGGGTGGAAAATTGAATAAGTAAGTATGCAGATGATACTAAGATAGGTGGTGCTGTGAAAAATGAGGTAGATTTTCAAAGTCTACAGAGAGATTTGGGCCATTTGGAAGAGTGGGCTGAAAGATGGCAGATGGAGTTTAATGCTGATAAGTGTGAGGTGCTACATCTTGGCAGGACAAATCAAAATAGGACGTACATGGTAAATGGTAGGGAATTGAGGAATGCTGTGGAACAGAGGGATCTAGGAATAACTGTGCATAGTTACCTGAAGATGGAATCGCATGTAGATAGGGTGGTAAAGAAAGCTTTTGGTGTGCTGGCCTTTATAAATAAGAGCATTGAATATCTGAGGAATCTGAGGAAAGACATCCTTGCCATAGAGGGGGTACAGAGAAGATTCACCAGACTGATTCCTGGGATGTCAGGACTTTCATATGAGGAAAGATTGGATAGACTCGGCTTGTACTCGCTGGAATTTAGAAGATTGAGGGGGGATCTTATAGAAACTTACAAAATTCTTAAGGGGTTGGACAAGCTAGATGCTGGAAGATTGTTCCCGATGTTGGGGGAGTCCAGAACAAGGGGTCACAGTCCAAGGATAAGGGGGAATTCCTTTAGGACCGAAATGAGGAAAACATTCTTTACACAGAGAGTGGTGAGTCTCTGGAATTCTCTGCCACAGAAGGTAGTTGAGGCCAGTTCATTGGCTATATTTAAGAGGGCGTTAGATGTGGCACTTGTGGCTAAAGGGATCAGGGGGTATGGAGAGAAGGCAGGTACGGGATACTGAGTTGGATGATCAGCCGTGATCACATTGAATGGCGGTGCAGGCTCGAAGGGCCGAATGGCCTACTCCTGCACCTATTTTCTATGTTTCTATGTTAATATAGGAGTAGGGAAGTAATGCTAAAATTGGTAAGTAAAGGCATTGGTAAGACCAATTCTGGAGTATGGTATACAATTTTGGTCGCCTAATTATAGGAAGGATGTTAACAAAATAGAGAGAGTACAGAGGAGATTTACTAGAATGTTGCCTGGGTTCCAGCAACTAAGTTACAGAGAAAGGTTGAACAAGTTAGGTCTTTATTCTTTGGAGCGCAGAAGGTTAAGGGGGGACTTGATTGAGGTCTTTAAAATGATGAAAGGGATAGTTGACATGGATAAGCTTTTCCCATTGAGGGTAGGGAAGATTCAAACAAGAGGGCATGACATGAGAATTAAGGGACAGAAGTTTAGGGGTAACATGAGGGGGAACTTCTTTACTCAGAGAGTGGTGGCTGTGTGGAATGATCTTCCTGCAGAAGTGATGGAGGCAGGATCGATTTTAACATTTAAAAGTAAAGTAGATAGGTATATGGACGGGAAGGGAATGGAGGGGTATGGTCTGAGTGCAGGTAGATGGGACTAGGGGAAAATGAATGGTCGGCACAGACTGGAAGGGCCGAGAAGGCCTGTTTCCGTGCTGTAATTGTTATATGGTTATATGGTATTTGGTGGTTGGATGGTGCTCTAATGGGAAAGTGATATTTGCGGGGAGGTGAGGCTGTCTGATAATCACAATAATGATGATTGGGAGTGGGTAAGAGGAACAGTGGAAATGGAAGAATTGAAGCTGCTTTCATTGTTAAGCTTGTTTAATTCTGATTCAATGTGACTCCTGCACTTGCATCAGCATCATCAATAAATGTAGCAACTGTGCTAAATTAACAAATGTATCAGTCAGTTACAAATGTCCAATGTAATTTCTTTAGCCGTCCTGCTTTGATTGGAAGAGACAAGTTTACATTAATTCTCACCATTCTTCAGAAGCTCTTGAAAATCAAAGAGCCATTTTTTGTCACTGTTAATTTTAGCCCTGTCTTAGATTTATTGAATTCCACATTTTTGGTTAATCAGTTAATCCACCCATCATTAGTGATGTCTTTGTGGCTCAAATTTCAGAACAATTCAATTTTAAAATAATGTTTTTGTCCTACCAGCCTGCAGCCATAAATAGAACAATTATAACTTGATTGATTGATAGAGTCTTACAGCATGGAAACAGCCCCTTTGGATTAACTTGCCCGCGCCGACCAAGATGCCTCATCTGCATTAGTCCCACCTGCCCACATTTGACCTATATCCTTCTGAACCTTTCCTATCCACATACCTATGCAAATGTATTTTAAATGTTATTATGGAATGTGCCTCAACTGCCTCCTCTGGCGCCTCGCTCCAGATACCCAACACCTCTGTATGTAAATGCTGCCCCTCAAGTTCCTATTAAATCTTTCCCCTCTCAATTTAAAACCTATGCCCTCTGGTTCTTGATACCCCATCTGTGCATTTACCCTGTGTAATCTCCTCACATTGTTGTTAACCTCGATAAGATGACCCAGCTTCCTGCGATCCAAGAAATAAAGCTCAAGCCTACCTGACCTCTCCTTCCACCTCAGACCCTCAAGTCTTATCAACATCCTTGTAAATTTTATCTGCACTCTTTGCAGCTTAACATTTTTCCTAGAGCAGGGTGACCAAAACTGAACACAATACTCCAAATGCAACCTCACCAATGCTTTGCCATCATCAACCTTTATGGTTATTTCTTCAAAAAACTCGATCGGATTCGTAAGACATGATCCTCCACAAACAAAACCAGGTTGATCTCCCTCATCAGCCCCTGTCTCTCCAAATGCATATTTACATTGTTCTTTAGAACCCAATAACGTGACTACCACAGTTGTTTGGCTCACTGGTCTATAGTTCCAAGGCTATTCCTTGCAGCCTTTCTTAAATAGAGACACATTAGCCACCCTCCAGTCTTCCAGCACCACCTCACTCATGTCTAAGAAGGATATATATATATATATATCTCAGCCAGGGCACCTGCAATTTCTTCCCTAGCTTCCCACAATGTCCTCAGATTGATTCGATGAGGCCCAAAAGATTTGTTTACCTTCCTGCACCTTATTACATTCAGTATCTCCATGACCCTCATACAGGTTGTCCTCATGACATCTTTATTGACTGTCCCAAGTTCTCCAGTCTTCATGACTTACTCCACAGAAAACTCAGAGAAGAAATACTCATTGAGGACCTTGCCCATCTCCTGTGGCTGGATACAGATACGACCGCATTGCTTTCTGAAGGCCCCTATTCTCTCTCTAGTAACCCTCTTTCTCTTAATGAACTGTCCCTCTACATATTGCCTGGAGAAAATCTTGTTGGATTTTCACGGGTTAAGTACGCTGGGTCTCTATTCCTTGGGGTGATCTTATAGAGGTGTACAGAAACATGAGAGGAATAGATCGGGAAGATGTTCAGAGTCTCTTGCCCAGAGTGAGGGAATCGAGGACCAGAGGACATAGGTTCAAGGTAAATGGAAAAGATTTAATAGCAATCAGAGGGGTAAATTTTTCACATGAAGGGTGGTGGGTATATGGAACAAGCTGCTAGAGGACATAGTTAGACAGGTACATGGATGGGACAGGTTTGGAGGGATGTGGACCAAGCACAGGCAAGTGGGACTAGTGTAGCTGGGACATTGTTGGCTGGTGTGGGCAAGTTGCACTGAAGGGCCTGTTTCCACACTGTATCACTCTATGACTCAGTTCCTAAAACAGTGGAGGCCAAATCACTGGCTGGATTTAAGAGAGAGTTAGATAGAGCTCTAGGGACTAGTGGAATCAAGGGATATGGAGAGAAGGCAGGCACGGGTTATTGATTGGGGATGATCAGCCATGATTGGGGATGATCAGCCATGATCACAATGAATGGCAGTGCTGGCTTGAAGGGCCGAATGGCCTCCACCTGCAACTATTTTCTATGTTTCTATGTTTCTATATCTCCAGTGATACACTTAATGCCAGCTGCCTCCTTTTTCATGACTAGAGCCTCAATTTTTTCTTGTCATCCAAGCTTCCTTACTCCCACCTGCCTTGCCCCTCAACGGGAACTTACACATTCTCAATTCTTGTCATCTATACTATTATTAAAACTCTCATCTTGACCACTTTCGCTCTGCATTGTATTTACATTTGCGCAAAAAAGGTACCCTATATCGCTAGGATTTTTTGGTCACCATACTCATCGTTCTCCTCTGCTCCAACCGCACCAAGTTTTGTTCCGATCGGTGGGATATTACAAAAGTTATGAAGGTTTAAATGATCATGAGATGAGCAGATTGGTCTTCTCGTCTGTCAGTCACCATGAAGGTAACGCCCCTTCCAGCACCTGCTGTTCGGCATGGAGAATAAATCTGAAGCAGACTGTGACCGGGGGGCTGTGATCTGCGAGCGGGAGACTGTGCTCTGTGAGTGGGGGACTGTGCTCTGCGAGCGGGGGGTGGCGACCACCGCGTCGACCCGGTGCCAATGTGTCGGGGACAAGAGCCGGTGAGTTAGTCTGGAGCTGATGAGTGCGATCAGAACCAGGGCCGGGAGCCACTGAACTGACACCACCCACACCACTCCTCCCACCCACCCCCCCACTCCATCCCCTCCCCCCCAAACCTTGTGAGTGCATGCCGTGGTGGAGTGAACTGTGCGTGCACAAGCCGTGGCTGAGTTAACTGTGCATCCACAAGCCGTAGCTGAGAGAAATGTGAGTCCACAAGCCGTGGCTGAGTGAACTGTGAGTCCACAAGCCGTGCCTGACTGAACTGTGAGTCCATAAGCTGTGACCGAGTGACCTGTGAGTCCACAAGCCATGGTTGAGTGAACTGTGGGTCCACAAGTCGTGGCTGAGAGAACTGTGTGCCCACAAGTCGTGGCTGAGTGAACTGTGTGTCCACGAGCCGTGGCTGTGTAAACTGTGTGTCCACAAGCTGTGGCTGAGGGAATTGTGAGTCCACAAGCCCTGGCTGAGTGAATTGTGAGTCCAGAGGGCTCACCAATCCAGCCCACACACCCCATCCCCCTCCCCTTGCACACCACCCACCCCCACCCCCCACTCCCCAGCGGCAGGCCACGGCAGTGGTAGGCCACGACAGTGCTTCTCCCTCCCCCATTGGCCCTGGCCTGAACCTGTCCGCTCCCTTGGCTACAGAAAACTCTCACCGGCCCCCACCTGAAGCCTCCCCATCCCCAGCTGCAGGACTAGCCCATGAATCCATTCGGCCCACAATGTCCATACTAGCCCTCTGGAAACCATTCCTTTTAGCCCACAACAGCTATATTAGCCCTCCAGAAAGCCCCCCCCCCCCCCTGACCACCACCTGAAGCTGTCCCCCTCTCCCAGACTGCAGGTCCCATCGGTCCCCAACAGCCCCAGCTGAAGCCGTGCCCCTCCCCAAGCTGCAGGACGTTTCCCCACCGGCCCCCGGCAGCCCCCGCCTGAAGCCAACCCCCTCCCCTGGCTGAAGAATGCAACAAGAGACACAACAAGAAAGAATGGAATGAATACATCTCCTATTTCACATTTAAATTGTTGTTAAATTTTAAGAGTTATTCACATTTTAAGCATTAATAAGTCCCTTTTCCACTTGCCGAGCCCATCAGCTGCACCTGCGCAGTAATGCCTGTGTGTTCTATGTCACAATGGAACCCAATGTGGGGGAATGGCTGCGAGAATGGATGGGGGGGGGGGGTGGAGTAAGTGCGTGAGGGGGGTGGGGTGGGAAGGACAAGGGGCAGAGAGCGGGGGGTGAGGGGAGGAGGGGGGGATTAGGGGTGTCACATCGGGAACCCGGCAGCCGCGCCTGCACAGTTGGGGGCTATGCGTGAGTGGTGGAATATTGGAATTGGTGCAGAGGTAGAATATTGAATTGGGGGACCAGACGTCCAATGTGAGAATGGGGCCCAATGGGTCCCACTTAGTCTAGTCATACTTTAAAAGCATCCCACTTTCTTACATTTCTTTGCCTACACACAACCTACTCCAATCAACTTTAGAAAGTTTCTGTCTAATACCATCAGATTTGGTCTTGCTCCAATTCCAGAATTTTAACTTGAGAGCCCACCGTGTCTTTATCCATAACTATTTTAAAGCTAATAGAACAGTGGTCACTGGCACCAAAAGGCTTGCCCACGAACACTACAGTCATTTGCTTGTCCTATTTTCCTAAGAGTAGATGAAGCTTTGCCTTCTCCCTTGTAGGTCCCCCTACATATTGCCTGGGGAAACTTTCCTAAACACATTTGACAAATTCCATCCGGTCTAAGCCATTATATCAATGAGGGTACAATGTCCACCTCGACACTATACAATAGGTGCAGGAAGAGGCCATTTGGCCCTTCAAGCCAGCACCGGCACTCACTGTGATCATGGCTGATCATCCACAATGAGTACCCCGTTCCTGCCTTCCCCCCATATCGCTTGACTTCGCTATCTTTAAGAGCTCTATCTAAGTCTCTCGAAAGCATTCAGAGAATCGGCCTCCACTGTCTTCTGAGGCAGAGAAATCCACAGTTTCACAACTCTCTGAGTGAAAAGGTTTTTCCTCATCTCCATTCTAAATGGCCTACCTCTTATTCTTAAACTGGGACCACTGGTTCTGCACTCCCACAACATCGGGAACATGTTTCCTGCCTCTATCGTGTCCAGTTCCTTAATAACCTTATATGTTTCAATAAGATCCCCTCTCATCCTAAATTTCAGTGCATACAGGCTCAGTCGCTCCATTCCTTCAACATAAGACAGTCCCGCCATCCTGGGAATTAACCTTGTGAACCTACAATGCACTCCCTCAAATGCAAGAATGTCCTTCCTCAAATGTGAAGACCAAAACTGTACATAATACTCCAAGTGTGGTCCACCAGGGCCCTGTACAACTGCAGAAGGACCTATTTGCTCCTATACTGAATTCCTCTCGTTATGAAGCCCTATCTGATCTCCCGGTTGCCAAACACTTTAATTTCCCTTCCCATTTCCACACTGACCTTTCTGTCCTAGGTATCCACCAGTGTCAGAGTGTGGTAAACACCAATTGGAGGAACAGCATCTCAGGAATGTAATGTTGAGGCTCTATAAGATGCTGATCAGACCGTATTTAGCATGTTGTGAGCAATTTTGGGCACCATATCAAGGAAGGATATGCTGGCTCTGGAGACGGTCCACAGGAGGTTTACAAGAATGATCCCAGGAATGAGTAGGTTAAGATATGATGAGTGTTTGACAGCCTATATTTGCTGGAGTTTAGAAAAATAAGGGGGACCTCAATTGAAACTTACAGAATTATGAAAGGCTTGGATAGAGTGGATGTGGAGAGGATGTTTCCACAAGTGGGAGAGTCTAGGGCTGGAGGCCATAGGCTCAGAATTAAAAGATGTTCATTTAGGAAGGAGATGAGGAGGAATTATTGTGGAATTATTTGCCACAGAAGGCTGTGGAGGCCAAGTCAGTGGATATTTTTAAGGCAGAGATAGATAAATTCTTGATTAATACGAATGTCAGAGGTTATGGGGAAAAGGCAGGAGAATGGGTTTTGAGAGAGAGATAGATCAGCTATAATTGAATGGTGGAGAAGACTTGATGGGCCAAAATGGGCCTAATTCTACTCCTTTCACTTATGACCCAAGTTGTACCAGCTTCAAAGTTGTGTTGTTGAGTTTAATTGTCTATAATTGTCAGTTCCTTCGTACAATGTCCCAGTCCCATGTACTTATCTGCACCTTGCGTTCATCTGCCTTACCCGTCATGCCTCCCACATTCAAATTAAAGCAAATAATTCCAACAGTCCTTCCTCGCACCCTGCTCTGTGCCCTACTAACTTTCTTTCATCACTTTCCATACATACTTACAGCCCCTCACTTGCCTGAGACCTGCATTGTATCCTGCCTCCACCCCCGCACCCCACAAGTCTAGTTTAAACCCACCCCATGATTCATCTCAAGTTCAATCAAGAATGCCAATGTAAAGAATCACATGTAAAACTTCAGCAGTGTCCTTTCTGGACCAGTCACATAATGGCTATCAATCGTACAGAACTTAAGATGATACCCTCTGAAAATCTGCAATTTAGAGATATGCTGCTCAGACGAGAAATCCATTTTATTCACTTACAGTCCCATTTTAATGCTATCTATCTAGCTCTCTATCCATCTATCCATATCTATCTATATCTATCTATATATCTACACATAACTAAAACTGATCTTGTGCTCTTCTGGTTTGTGTGTTTTTTCTTTTTGCACAAAAACAGTGCATGATAGCATTACAATTTTTCGCCACATTACTCACCGTTCTCCTGTGCTGCAAGTGCAATATGTTTTGTTCTGATCTATGGTATATTTTAAAAGTTATTAAGGTTTAAAATTGTTAGAAACTGCACATGCGCAGATTGGTCTCTTCTCCTGTCAGTCAGCACCATGCAGATTGGTCTCCTCTCCTGTAAGTCAATGCTACGGCTGGGACCGCAATGCCCCTTCCTGCACTGCAGCCTTTCCCACCTCAATTCCAAACTCCTTTCTCCCCTCCTCATAGTAACTTGTCTACGTCTCCCCCACCACCGGCGGTGGCCGTGGGAGGGGGGATTCAGTGGAGGCCCTGGTCATGTCTCTCTCTTCCTCACTCACCTCTATCCCCTGCCTGCCCTCTGCGGCAATGGCAATCCTGTCTACCCATCCCCCCGGGTGAATGGCTGTGAACGTCCATTACCGTCCTTGCGGTATCTCACCCTCACGGATGAGATATTTTCCTCCAGCCCATCGAAACTTGTGGTGCCCACCGTGACGACCACCTCCAGTGGCGGCAGCGGGCAGGCAGGCAGGTAGGCGGGTGGCATGGCGGGGACGGGCCGAGCGGCAGCTGCGGGTGGGCAGGGCGGGGATGGGGATGGGGATGGGCAGAGCGGCGGCTGAGCCGGAGTGGACAGAGGGAGGGAGGGAGAGTTGGGTTGCAGTGTGCCGAGCATCTAGCATGGAGTTTGATTAACTCACGCAAACACACACGCGGTGCAAACTGGTCCAATCGTCATGTCAACGGGTTCTAAACCCAGCAAATAATGAATGGGCTGTGGAAGGAACTGCAGATGCTGCTTTTTATGGAGGGAGGGAGTGACTGAGGGTAGGGGAAGGAGAGGGAGGAAGAGGGAGGGATTGGGGAAGGGGAGGAGGAGAGGGGAAAGATCCTGGGGAGGTGAGGAGGGAGAGTGGGGGGATTGAAGGAGAGGAGGGGTAGGGAGGGAGAGTGGTGAAAGTGGGGGAGGTGAGGAGGGAGAGTGGGGGAGTGGGGGATGAGGGGGAATAGAGGGAGAGGAGGCGGGGAGGTAGGGAGTGGGGAATAGAGGGAGAGGAAGGTCAGCGCAGGAGGTCAGGAAGGATAGTGGAGGGGATAGGGTGAGGTACGGGGTGGGGAATAGAGGGATATGAGGGGGGCAGGGAGGGGAGAGGAGTTATGGAGGGAGTGACTGAGGGTGTGGGAAAGGAGAGGGATTGCGGAGGAGGAGAGGGGATGGAAGAGGGAGGATAAAGAGGAGGGGTGGCAGTGTTGGGGGATATGGGGAAATGACCCGCGCCTGCGCAGTTGGGGGCTATACTTGAGTGGTGGAATATTGCATTGGGGGAACTGGTTGCGTTGGGGAACGGGCGAATGGTGGAATATTGCGTTGGGGGAACAGATCCAACGGTTCTACACTGTCTAGTCAGTTTATAAAATTGCCAGAATAAGAGTCTATTCACGGCATTATTTGAAAATCTAATATATTTATGAGATGTGTCTCTCATGTAGCAGATACTTGTAAGGTACTTTATAAAATAAATTGAATGTTAACAGCCAGAAAAAAAATTGAGGACTGAAAGGAAAGTTAGAAAAGTAAGACTGCAAGATATCTTAGTAGAGAAGTGGCTGGCAGTGAAAAGAGATTTCACGTGAAATATTTATGTACCTTGTCGACACAAGGAACTGCAGATGCTGGTTTACAAAAAAAACAAAACACTTTGTGTCTTTATTTATGTAGCTTCCTATTTGAAAGGAAAAAATGTAACCAATCCAACAGTTCTATGTAAATGTAATGACATGTCCTACAGTATTTATTTATAGACCAGTGCTGCTGAGAAATATGAAACATGCTCAATGTCCATAACACTGCTGTGAATCAGGCACTTTATATGTATGCAAGCTGTCTAGCGCTATTTACAATCTGAACCAAATATACGTGTAGCATTGAATCATCAAGACCTTCAGAGATGGCCTGTCATGGCCCCATGAATTGTTCTTCCTGCCTGGAAATAGACGTCCAATTTTTACAGAGACTTAGTCATTGATTCCTAAAGCCCATACAGCATGGAAACAGGCTGTTCTGCCCAACTGGTCTCTGCCGATCAAGATGCCACATCTAAGCTAGTCCCATTTGTCCGTGTTTGGCCCATGTTCCTTGAAATGTTTCATTATCCATGTACCGTTTAAATATTGTTATTGTCAGAGCTGCCAAGTATTGTCAGAGCATTTCAGTATTCTAGTACCTGAAAATCAGTATTTTGCTGAGGAAATAAGTATTTTTACACGGTACCATTTTGCTGATTTAAAAAAAAAAAAATTATGTGCGGTCATACCCATTAAGAGTTCAAGAATACATAAATTAGCTACCAATTGACATGTTTTCTACGCACCTTACTTGACAGTGCAGTCATTGCCATATCTTTATATACTGCTGTTTGAACGGCTGCTTCCTGCTTTTAGCACCAGATGATGATGTAGAAGCCATTTTGGAAGCCTCCCTCTCACTCCATCGCTCTTTCTCCCTTCTCCCTCCTTCCTCTTTCCCTCCCTCTACCTCCCTCCCTCTCCCTCCCTCCCTCCCTCCCACCCTCTCTCTTCCTCTCTCCTTCTTTTCTCCCTTCCTCTATTATTCCTTCACTCCCTCTCACTCCATCTCCCTCTCTCCCTCCCTCCTTCTCCCTCTCTCCCCGAACAGTCTGTGACCCATTGCGCTGTGGCCATAGCGTTATGTGTAAAGCCCACTATGTTATGTTTAAAGCTCAAAGTGCTCCAGCCGGTAGCGCTATATTTAGAACCCTTAGAGCTGTAGCCGTCAGCTCTTCATTTAAATCCCCACGCGCGAAACTGACAACGTTGTTTAAACCAGGAGTGGGACAAGCAGATCAAAGCTTACAAATTAATAATCCAGGTCTTTAAATTTAAAATACCAATTGATTTAATCTGCTATAATTTTTAGAGGTACAGTATGACTTTTTATATCCTTGCATTTTTTAAGTAGCAACATGAAACAGGAAGTCGGGCCTATTTAAATAAAAAAATCCATATTTAACAAAGCAAAATCGCACATCCGTAATCTTATCGCATTTCCGTTCAAAATATAGAAAATCCGTACTACATGACAGCTCTGTATTGTACCTGACTCAACTACCTCATCTGGCAGTTCTTTCCATATATCCACCACATTCAGTATGAAAATGTTTCCCCTCAGGTTCCTATTTGAGATATCACAGTGGCGCAGCGGTAGAATTGCTGCCTAACAGCTCCAGATTCGATTCTGACTATAAGTGCTGTCTGTACAGAGTTAGTACGCTCTCCCCAAGACAGTTGAGTTGTTCCAAGTGAATTTGAGTGCAGGATGGAAATTGGTAGTGAAATTAAAGTCCATGAGTTCTGCATGGGTGCAGGAGGTAGCACCGATGCAGGCGTCAATGTAGCGGAGATAGAGTTTGGGGATAGGGCCAGTGTACGCCTTGAACAGGGATTGGTCAACAAAGAGGCAGGCATAGATGGGGCCCATGCAAGCGCCATGCGTGTCTCCTTTGACTCCTCCCACTTCCTCCAAATCAAAGGCATAGCTATGGCAACTCACCATGTATAGCGCACCAATAAACTTACAAAGTATTGGACAAAGTGATAATCCATGGAGAACATTTTCTCACCCATTCAACATGTATTTTGATTATCAATTCCAGGAGTAATTGATTCTCTTTGAAAATAAATATGTTCTGTAATCTAACACAACATGGCAGCAAGGTCGAGGGGGAGGTCTCTGACAAAGAGCAATCCAACCAAGACCTCAACGGTGGAACAGGTGGAGGATTATGACTGACCTTGGTGGAGCGTCACTACGGCTAGGAAGACGGATGAAGGCTGCAGCAGAAAAGGGTCTCTGGTCGTCTTGGACTCCATGCCACTGGATCCTGACCCAGATCTGTCAAGGACCGTGGGGTGGTTGTCTGTGCACCAGTCTCCCCACGTTAAACAAAGTCACGCAAAGTCTTGCATGTAGGGAATAACAACCTGGAGACACCCATGTTCAGTCATGACTGAGGGGGCCCTAAGAAGGGTGAGAAACAATTATTAATGGTATATACGTTTCAAAGACTTGAATCAGTGTTTGCGAGCATTAAGCTATTCCCAAGACCAGCAGGAAATTTAATGAACTTTTCCCAAATTCTTGTGTTGAAAATAACACAGAAGGAGGACATGCAGCTCATCAAAACCATAGACAATAGACAATAGGTGCAGGAGTAGGCCAAATGGCTCTTCAAACCAGCACCGCCATTCATTGTGATCATGGCTGATCATCCACAATTAGTGCCCCATTCCTGCCTTCTCCCCATGAAAAAGTTACTTTTATAACAATCAAACAGGTTCGCTTCTTAATAAATAGACAACTCACCAACGTTTGGTAGACCAATTCAAAACTTTACTTATTATCAGCCGATGGAAGGAGTAAGAACCCCGAATCAAGTGAGCAATACTTTCACTTGGCTGTCCTTAATCAACTTCTCCGAACAACAGAATTACATCGTATTATATTGTGTTTTTTTGTCACCTTAGCACATTCCACAAACATTAGTCATGGTCAGAGGTACAAGAAATAAAGGTTTCTACAGAATGCATCACATCAAAGGCATTTTGTCACATGGTACAAGATATCTTACATATTAAAGACATTGGCCATTTGTCAATACCTCTGAGTGAGATCAATCAGCTTCCTCTCTTGCACTTGGTAGACAAATGTTATAGTAATTTATTATCTCAATACACAGCAACCTGAGGCAAGCCTAAACTTGCCTTTCTGTATTAATCTACTGGAGAAAAGCCTAATTTGAGACTAAATATAAGCTGTAAGCTTTTCTTTTATTTTTAACATAATTCAGCCTTATCACCCATATCCCCTGACTCCGCTATTTTCAAGTGCCCAATCCCCTCTCTCTTGAAAGTTTCCAGAGAACCGGCCTCTAGCATGTCCTAACCCTTAATAATCTTATATTATTTCAATAAGATCCCCTATTGTCCTTCTAAATTCCAGAGTATACAAGCCCAGCCGCCCCATTCTCACAAGATATGACAGTCCCGCCATCCCAGGAATTAACCTAGTGAACCTACGCTGCAATCCCTCAATAGCAAGAATGTCTTTCCTCAAATTTGGAGACCGAAATTGCACACAATACTTCAGGTGTCGTCTCACTAGGGCCCTGTACAACTGCAGAAGGACCTCTTTGCTCCATGCCAGCTCCTACGAAAACAATCCCCTAATACCTTTCCCTCTCTTCTTTTTACTCCTTCATTGTATTCTCTCTTATGCATAACCATCAAAACCACATTTGATTCCTAGATAATTCACGAGAAAGTTGCTGAAGATAGGTCACCTAGGGGAACCACACTGTCAGAGAGAGAATGAACACCCACAGTTCCCTAGTTTAGGGAGGCAGCAATACCATGTATTGCACCAGTATGTCACTCCAGCTGCATTTCATATGGGCACAAATGAATTATTTGCCCAGACTGGGACATTCTTTCAATTTCCCTATGGAAATTAATCATAGGGCTGTATTTCCTACCAAGCGGAATTATTTACACAGCCATCCACCATAAACTGCCACCTCTTCATAATCACAAATAGAAATTGCTGCAAATGCTCACCAGGTCAAGGGATGTTGAGAAAATAGAGTCAGAACAGTGGCAGAAGGGCAGCAAGGTGGCACAGCAGTAGAGTTGCTGCCTTACAGTGCTTGCAGTGCCACAGATCCAGGTTCGATCCTGGCTATGGGTGCTTGTATGTATGGAGTTTGTATGTTCTACCCGTGACCTGTGTGGGATTACTCTGAGAACTTTGATTTCCTCCCACACTCCAAAGAAACATACAGGTTTGTAGGTTATTTGGCTTGGTATAAATGTAAACATTGTCCCTAGTGTGTAGGATAATGTCAATGTGTGGGAATCGCTGGTCAGTGCAGACTCGGTGTGCTGAAGGGCCTGTTTCCATGCTGTATCTCTAAACTAAACTGGGAAGAGTTAAGAAGTCAGCAACTTGGAAAATGCAGCGAAAAGGGAAGAGGGGTGGTGGAGAAGAAAAGGAACTGAGCAATTAAATGACAGGAGGGTTGACAGTCAAGGTAATAACAGTCTAGAACACATGTAACTGTCAGCGGGCTCAGAAATGGAAAGGACTCTAATGCAGGCTCACCAAGAAGTACTGAAGAAAACCCAAAATCCTAATGCAAATGGAAATGAAAGCTACAGAACTGGAACCAACAGACCTCAGAACTGCTATCAAACCAACAGAATACAGAACTGATTAGTCAGCAACTAATTGGTGTTGATTTCAGATATTTATACCGTGATAAAGGGCCTGTCCCACTTGGCCGTCATTTGCGTGCCATTTACGCGACCTGATAGCGTGTGGGTAGCGTGGGATGGACGCATTTCGTGGCATGGAGGAGTGTGGAGTTGCATGCGGTATTGCACAGCGTGCCAGGATTTCAGGCTGCACATAATCTTCGCGCGCCACCGGCCTATCGAGTAAATGACGGCCAAGTGGGACAGGGTGACGTTTCATGTCGAATGGGTGACGTTTCAGGTCGAGACCCTTCTTCAGACTGAAACATCATCCATTCCTTCTCTCCAGAGATGCTGCCGGTCCCGCTGAGTTACTCCGGCATTTTGTGTCTGTCTTCAATTTAAACCAGCATCTGCAGTTCCTTCCCACAGATTAATTTGGTCTGCAGCTTGCTACTTTTCATTCACCTCTTTTTTTGCATAGGGGCATTACAGTACATTTGCAGTTTTTCCAATTGCTAGCACCACTCAAGAAACTGGAAAATGTTAGAAAATCACCATAAATATCATAAACTGGGTAAATATCATAAACTGGCTATTCAAATGAGGTCACGTGCTCCAGACAGCTGGGCGGACGCATGATGATGTGCGCGACTGTCGCGCGTCAGTCACTACCGGCCTGTCGCGTAAATGACGGACTAGTGGGACAGGCCCTTAAGGGAACAGATTAAGTGCAGGTGTAACTCCTAATGGCTCAGGGGAGGAGTGTGGGAAGAGTCTTGAGTATCTGGAGGTGTGGCAAGTGTGTCAGTAACTGCAAAACAATTATCTGGAATTATCAAAGAACTGTGGGAAGAATGTCAACATCAGCAATAAAAACAATGGAAATGCATGCTGAACTCAATGTTAAATCTGGAATATGCCTGGTTACACTAGATGAGTTTATTATCATATACAACAGGATGTTATTCATGTGAAGCTACAGAGTAAACAGTATATCAATAGTAATAATAAGTCAAGGGTGTTTTATGTCCTGAAACAGAAGAATTAAATTCTTACTTGCACAGCACAACAGATATTAGATTAGATTAGATTTTTTACTTGTCATTCAGACCTTTCGGTCTGAACGAAATTTCGTTCCCCTGCAGTCATACATCTAATTATTTTTTTTAATGACAGAACACACAATAAACACAAATTTAACATCCACCACAGTGAGTTCACCAAACACCTCCTCACTGTGATGGAAGGCAAAGTCTTAAAGTCTCTGTCTCTTCCCTCTTTGTTTCACTCTGCGCCGAGTCAATCCAGGCTTCAGATGTTGTGACCCCACCGGGTGATGTCAGTCCCGCGGTTGAACCGCAGTCCGCGAAAGGGCCGGTTCAACTCCGCGGCCCGGGGTGGCCGAAGCTGCCGCCCTCCAGACCAGCGGACGAAGCTGTTGCGGGAGCTCATAAAAACAGGTCACCAACTTGTGAGCTGCGAGCTCCCGATGATGTCGTCCACTGGGCCCAAGGCCGAATCCACCGGGCCCGTGGCCACGGCCGGGACGCCGCCACTGCCGCTGCCACCGCTCCGGGACCGAGTTGGGTCGCCGCTGCTGCTGCTGCCACTGAAACTGCTCCGGGACCGAGTTGGGTTGCCGCCGCTGCTGCTGCCGTTGCCGCCGCTGCTGGAACCACCCCGGGAACGAGCCGGGCCGCCGCCGCCGCTGCTGCTGCCGCTGCTAGAACCGCCTCGGAACCGAGCCGGGCTCCGCCGCTGCTGCTGCTGAAACCGCTCCGGGACCGAGTCGGGCCGCCACCACTGCTGCTGCTGCTGGAACCACTCCGGGACCGAGTCGGGTCGCCGCCGCCGCTGCTGGAACCGCCCCGAGACCCGAGGCTGCCAGCTCCGCCATTAGGCCTCACTGCAGATGGAGTCAAAGACGGGGAATATGACAGAAGAGTCGCACCCTCCCCCCTGAAGGAAGAGACCCAGACATGTTACACCCCCAACCACATACAAAGTCAAAACCAATACCTCTAAGGCCCTCGTGCAATCAAGGCATTATGTAGTCTGGAATTTAGTTGAAGTTCATAGTGTTCAATAACCTGATGGTTGTTGGGAAGAAGCTGCTCCTGAATCTGGACGTTACAGTTTTCAGGCTCCTGCACCTTCTTCCCGATGGCAGGAAATAATATGTTACATGTATTGTAAGAACCAGATGAGGTAGAGATACTGTAAGTATGTGTCCATGGCTGAACCTCAGGGTTGGGTGTGTGAGAGAGGAGTATGATAGCAGTGGGGAAGAAGCTGTTCTTAAGTTTGTACATTTCGATTATAATCATGTATTGTCTTTCTGCTGACTAGTTAGCAGAAAGACTTGACTCTTTCAACCATCGACCCGTTGATATAAACAAGACTGTGGGTCACCATCCTACTTCTTCCAAAGTCCACAATCAGTTCCTTGGTTTTGCCGGTGTTGAGGGCCAGGCTGTTGTGCTGGCACCATATGGATAGTTGCTCCATCTCTCGAGCAACCTGATGATGGAGTTCGCACTGTGACCGGCTACGCAGTCATGAGTATAGAGTGAGGACAGCAGGGGGCTGAGCACACAGCATTGAGGCACTCCCATGCTGATTGGTATCGAGGCTGACACATTTCCACCAATACGAATGGACTGTAGTCTGTGAATGAGGAAGTCGAGGATACAATAGCAGAGGGATGCGCAGAGACACAGTTCTGAGAGTTTGGTAACCAGCTTGGAGGGGATGATTGTGTTAAATGCTGAACTGTAATCAATAAATAACAGCCTGATAACATAATATCATGTTACAAAGGCTCCTTCTGATGAAGTAAGAAAATATAGGCATATATAGTTCAGTTTAGTTAGTCATATGTACCGAGGTACAGTGAAATGTTTTTGTTGCGTGCTAACCAGTCTGCGGAAAGACCATGCATAATTACAATCGAGTCATCCACAGTCGACGATACAGGGGAATAACCGAAGGGAATAAAGTTTAGTGCAAGATAAAGTTCAGTAAAGTCAGATGAAAGAAAGTCCGAAGGTTTCCAGTGTGGTAGATAGTCGCTCAGGACCACTCACTAGTTGTTGATAAAATGGTTCAGTTGTCTGATATCAGCTGGGAAGAAACTGTCCCTGAATCTGGAGGTATGTGTTTTCACACTTCTGTACCTCTTGCCTGCTGGGAGAGGGGAGAGTCTTGTGTGATTATGTGATTCTTGATAAAGCTGGTGGCCTTGCTGAGGCAGCATGAAGTGTGAATGGCATCAATGGAAAGGTTGGTTTGTGTGATGGTCTGAGTTGCGTCCACAACTCTCTGCAATTTATTAACCATATAACCATATAACAATTACAGCACGGAAACAGGCCTTCTCGGCCCTTCCAGTCTGTGCCGACCATTTCTTTTCCCCTAGTCCCATCTACCTGCACCATACCCCTCCATTCCCTTCCCGTCCATATACCTATCCACTTTACTTTTAAATGTTAAAATCGATCCTGCCGCCACCACTTCTGCTGGAAGATCATTCCACACAGCCATCACTATCTGAGTAAAGAAGTTCCCCCTCATGTTACCCCTAAACATCTGTCCCTTAATTCTCATGTCATGCCCTCTTGTTTGAATCTTCCCTACCCTCAATGGGAAAAGCTTATCCACGTCAACTATCCCTTTCATCATTTTAAAAACCTCAATCAAGTCCCCTCTTAACCTTCTGCGCTCCAAAGAATAAAGACCCAACATGTTCAACCTTTCTCTGTAACTTAGTTGTTGGAACCCAGGCAACATTCTAGTAAACATCCTCTGTAGTCTCTCTATTTTGTTGACATCCTTCCTATAATTAGGCGGGGTGATGGGGTGGAAAATTGTACACCATACTCCAGAATTGGTCTCACCAATGCCTTGTACAATTTTAACATGACTTCCCTACTCCTATATTCAATGCTCTGATATATAAAGGCCAGCACACCAAAAGCTTTCTTTACCACCCTATCTACATGCGATTCCACCTTCAGGGAACTATGCAGTTATTCCTAGATCTCTCTGTTCCACAGCATTCCTCAATTCCCTACCATTTACCATGTACGTCCTATTTTGATTTGTCCTGCCAAGATGTAGCACCTCACACTTATCAGCATTAAACTCCATCTGCCATCTTTCAGCCCACTCTTCCAAATGGCCCAAATCTCTCTGTAGACTTTGAAAATCTACCTCATTATCCACAGCACCACCTATCTTAGTATCATCTGCATACTTACTTATCCAATTTTCCACCCCATCATCTAGATCATTGATGTACATGACAAACATCAGTGGACTCAACACAGATCCCTGAGGCACCCCACTGGTCACCGGCTTCCAACCTGACAAACAGCCATCCACCATTACTCTCTGGCATCTCCCATTTAGCCACTGTTGAATCTATCTTGCTACTGCACCATTAACACCCAAAGATTGAACCTTCTTAACCAACCTTCCATGAGGAACCTTGTCAAAGGCCTTACTAAAATCCATATAGACAACATCCACTGCTTTAACCTCATCAATTTCCCTAGTAACCTCTTCAAAAAATTCAAGAAGGTTTGTCAAAATGTCAGGTTTGTCAGATGACCTTCCAGGCACAAATCCTTGACTGTTCTTGATCAGACCCTGTTTATCCAGATGCTTATATATATTATCTCTAAGTATCCTTTCCATTAATTTGCCCACCACTGACGTCAAACTAACAGGTCTATAATTGCTGTCTTGGATGGAACTGTTTCTAAACCATGCTGAGATGCATTCCGATATTTGGGCTTGTGCTTTCTCAAACTGCTCTGCAGACAATGAAATTGTTGAACGTTTGTCATTCAAATGTGGAAATGCTCTCAATTCCTGTAACATATGTTGTAACCAGTTTGCAAAAATGAAGCTCTGACAGCAATTTTCAATCTTTGACATAATTATTTATATTGTCCTATTTATGAGGGTTAAATCATTTCAAAAACACAGGATTAATCTACAAATCCTACAATATAGCCATATTTAAATGTAAAACCTTTTTTTCACCCAGTTTTATTCCACCAGGGAGGTCTTACCTTCCACAACCGGCAACCTCCGGCAACCACCTTCAACTAACATCGCAACCGGCTTCGACTAAAAAATTACCGACTTTTAAAACGGCAACCTATTTTTATTCATGGCCAGTTTTGAATTTTTGAAATAATCATCGGAACATAGAAGAGGAAACCACTTTCAACCATTATGGAGACTGACAAAAACCTCCGGGAACCACACAGAAACCTTGGGTGGGGCGCAAAGTCTCCAGAGGTTTACGTTCAGGTTTCCTAAGTGGGACAGGGGCATTACTGATGGATTTACAGAGGGGCAGGACCAGACTGATTCCTGGGATGTCAGGACTTTCATATGAGGAAAGACTGGATAGACTTGACTTGTACATGCTGGAATTTAGAAGATTGAGGGGGGGGATCTTATAGAAACTTACAAAATTCTTAAGGGGTTGGACAAGCTAGATGCTGGAAGATTGTTCCCAATGTTGGGGGAGTCCAGAACAAGGGATCACAGTCTAAGGATAAGGGGGAATTCCTTTAGGACCGAGATGAGGAAAACATTCTTTATACAGAGAGTGGTGAGTCTCTGGAATTATCTGCCACAGAAGGTAGTTGAGGCCAGCTCATTTGCTATATTTAAGAGGGCGTTAGATGTGGCACTTGTGGCTAAAGGGATCAGGGGGTATGGAGAGAGGGCAGGTACGGGATACTTAGTTGGATGATCAGCCATGATCACATTGAATGGCGGTGCAGGCTCGAAGGGCCGAATGGCCTACTCCTGCACCTATTTTTCTATGTTTCTATTAGGGGAGAGGAAAATGTGGAAATGCTCTCAATTTCCTAGCAGTTTGTTTTCATCAGCACACAATGGGTCAAAGATTTTCAGTAAGCATGCAATTGTAAACTGTTTATTTTGTTAAGAGATTTAAAGTTAATATATTTCCACAGAATAAACAAAGCAATTTAAAAAAACTGTATGTTAGGGGGCCATAAGCATGGCAATAAAGTGATTTACAGAGATTATTTTATTTTTATTGAGATTATGTTCGTAATTCTGCTACCACTTAATGTGCCTATTATTTTAACATTAAAATATAATGTTATTATATGTTACTGGCTGCAGAAAACATATACATTAGCTTGTTTGCAACTGTGCAACAACATGTGCAGGGGAGCTGTGTGTGTCTGTAAAGATCCAGTGCCTGTATGCTGGTTTAACTGCTTGTACAGTGTGTGTATGAGTGAGTGAGAGAGAGAGAGGCATCTGGTGATCTGGTTTTAAACTTTAGAGATACAGTGTGGTAACAGGCCCTTCAGCCCACCGAGTCTGCGCCAACCAGTGATCACCCTGTTCCATTCTACAAACTAGGAACAAGTTACAATTTTACCGAGGTCACTTGACCGTGTGAGTTTTTCCCGGGTGCTCTGGTTTCCTTCCATACTCCAAAGACGTACAGGTTTATAGGTTGTGTAAGAAGGAACTGCAGATGCTGGTTTAAACTGAAGATAGACACAAAAAGCTGGAGTGATTCAGTGGGACAGGCAGCATCTCTGGAGATAAGGAATGGGTGACATTTCGGGTCGCGACCCTTCTTCAGATTTATAGGTTAATTGGCTTTGGTAAAGATTATAAATTGTCCCTGGTGTGCAGGGATAGTGCTAGTGAACAGGGTGATTGCTGGTTGGTGTAGAAGGGCCTGTTTCTGCGCTGTATTTCAAAACGAAACAAATGATTCCTGGGAACAAGTTGGCTGCCTCTGTTAAGCCTAGTAATTAAATTTTAATATCATTGCATTTATTGACAACACACTGTGGATACCATGGCTCATGGGATGGTGGGAAGGCAAGACATGCAGCCAGCAGCAAACAAGTCAATTTTGTTCACCAGTCACATCATGTTATTCAGTACACAGAATGTGTTCAAAGAATTAATGAAATAGAACAGAAACTTCTCTCAATAAAATTGTAGTTAACGAAACATCATTGCAAACAAAATACGTGGATAACATCAAACTCAGTAATAGCAGTGTGGTCATCAAGCCAGTGTACAAAGGGACTGACTCTATCATCTTCATTTAGCTAACATCGTCATGATGAGCAGTGGTCAAAAATGTTTCTGCCCCGTCTGACCTTGATCAGCTCATTTTTAGGAATTAAAACTCTCCTAATCATTGGGTATTTATCATTGAAAGGCCTAGATAGAGTGGATAGGGAGAGGATGTTTCCACTAGTGAAAGAGTCCAGGACCAGCATCAGCATATACAATCTCAGATTAAACGGATGTACCTTTAAAAGATGATGAGAAATGTCTTTAGCCAGAGGGTGGTGAATCAGTGGGATTCATTGCCCCAGACGGCTGAGTAGACCAAATCGATGGGTAATTTTAAAATGGAGATTTACAGGTTCTTGATTGGTATTGATGTCAAAGGTTATGGGGAGAAGGTGGGAGATGGGGTTGAGAGGGAAAGATAGACCAGCTATGATTGAGTGGCAGGGTAGACTCAAAGGGTCCAATGGCCCAATTCTGCTATGACAGAACTATTCCTATGACATGAATTTATGAACTATTCTACGTGACCACTGAATTCCATGCATAAATGGTGTCAAGGCAAATACATTTGTCACATCATCATGATAATTATTAATGGGAAACATCTCCATTGTCTATGTCAGCTCCTGGCAGGAACAACAGAAACTCATTCTACATTGCAAATAATCCACAGTCGAAGAGTATTTGCTTATTTACTGTTTCAATCTGAATTCACAATACAGTGAAAGTGAAGCCATCGGAATATGGGTAAGGCGCCAAGAGAATAAGGAATATTCTGCATAAAATTAGAAGGGAAGTGTAGATTGGTTAGTGCATGTGCACCAATCATAAAAATGTACTAACACTTGCTCCACCAAGTGTACATTTTGTATTAACACTCACTTCCCATATTACGTCATTACACCGGTGGTAGAGATGAACTAACAACGTATTGTACAATACCACCATGACTGATGATTAAAACCGACACCAGACTGTCTGTACAGTTGTTTATAGGAAGGAATTTCCAGCATGTGATATGGTTTTATTAGATATCTGTAATAAAAAGATTGGCAATAACAAGGGTCAAAACTCTTGAGTTTGAGATAGACAAATAGCAGTGAGTAGTTGGAAACTGGAAGTGTTGGCAATCAAATTCTCATAATTGAAAAATTATGTGAAATGCAAATATCAAGAAAGCCAAGGAAAGATTGGGAGCTAGTTTGTACGTCCCCGCACTATCATATTTTCAATATCTCAGTTTTATACTGTATGTCCTAAGAATGTTATTAATCTTTCCACAACTCCCACCAAGTTTTCTCCACCACCTTTCTTTCATTTTCATCAGTCCTAATGTCTGAGATCATCTACTTTGGACGTTACAGAAATGCAGGAAGAACTCAACCAGTCAGGCAGCAAATGGGAAAAAGATATCAGTCAACATTTAAGATTGAATGTGTATCATGGGAACTGAGAAATAAATAAATCCAGTTAGATTAAGTAACAGAGAAAGTGGGACAAAGAAAGTAAGGATATATTAGTAATAGGATACAATGATGAGCAATGATTGAATTGTTCCCCGAGCTCCTTTTTGTTTGCAATGTGTTGCGGGTGTTGTGAAGTCTATATGATGTCTATAATTAGGCCAGAGCATGGCATGGTGGCGTAGCGGTAGAGATACTGCTTTATAGCGCCAGAGACCCGGGTTCAATCCTGACTACAGGTGCTTATCCGTATGGAGTTTGTACATTCTCCACGTGATCTGCATGGGTTTTCCCCAAGATCTTTGGTTTCAACCCAAAGTCCAAAGGTTTGTAGGTTAATTGGCTTGGTATAAATGTCTAATTATCCCTCGTGTGTGAAGGGTAGAGTTAATGTGCAGGGATCCCTGGTCGGTGCAGACGTGGTGGGTCGAAGGGCCCATTTCTGCGCTGTGTCTCTAAACCGCCTGTCATAGACCACAGATTGAAAAGTCGGCGGGATGGTTAATTTATAAAGCGGGCAATCAGAAACGTATGATCACTACCTTGGTCACTGTTTGCTTTCTCCATTGTTTTGGACCAAACTCTGTGCTAGATTTTACCACACCTACAGTAATGGCAAACCGGGAATAATGGCGATTCCAGAAGATATAGTAATCCAACGACAGAGATATACCACTATATAATATAACAATAAAATATGGGGTCGACCCACGAGGTTCCACCAAACTATGAGTCTGATGAATAAAAGCTAAACTAAACTAAAACGAAACTGATGAATAAAAGGAATGGAAAAATGGCATGCACAAATGGATAGTCCTTCTTCTACTTCATCATCCGTGTGGCATGCACAGCCTAAAGCTGTTGGACAACTTGTTCTATTTCATCTTCCGTTTGTGCACGTCGAGTTGATTGCATTAGTCGAAACAGGGCGGACCACTTGAAGGTTGCAATCTTCCACCCCATGGATGGTCCTGATAAATGAAGAAGGAAAGAACAATTTATCCGAGGTGGGAAAATTCAATATTGAGTCCTTTGAACTGCAATGTATCCAGATGAAAATTAATATGTGGTAACTTGAGCTTACATGAGAAACTTGTTGTAACAGTGCAGGAGACCACAGACAGCGAGGTCAGAGGGATGGCAAATTTAAAAAGCGGCCAACCAGAAGCCCATGATCACTGCAATGGTCACAGTTTAGTTTCTCTATTGTTTTGGACCGAACTATGATCTACATTTTACCACATCTAAAGTAATGGCAAGCCAGGTATAGAGGAGATTCTAGGAGATCTAGAAGTCCAAGGACAGAGATATACCACTATAATCTATCAATTAAATACAGGAATGTAATCACAAAAATCATGAAATATTAGCCTTTATTTCTAGAGTTGAGGAATAATACGGAGAGGAAGAAATATTGCTGGCACTGTTCAGAACTCATCTGGGGCTCTAATAATTCTGATCAATCTATCCAAACATAACTAAAACTCTTATCTTGCTACTTCTGGTTTGGCGGTCATTCTGTTTGTGTAAAAGCAGTTTACAATAGCGCTATGATTTTTGGCCAGTTTGCTCACCGTTTCCCTGTGCCGCGATTGCATCAAGTTTTGTTCTGATTGGTTGAATGTTGTAAAGGTTAGCGAAGTTTACAAATCTTAAAAACTGCGCGTGTGCAGATCGATCTCTTCTCCTACCAGTCAGCGCCGCGTGGATTAGTCTCTTCCCCTGTCACTCCCCAGGACAGTCCACCCCTTCCTGCGCCATCGCGTCTTTACTGGAGCTAAGGGTGGCTGACGGAGGTTTCCAACCGGACTTTTGGAGGGACCCAAAGCAACACAGCCCGGGCCCCAAGCAGCCTACCGTCGGAGACCCAACCCGGAGTCGGAGATGGCACCAAACGGAAAGCGGAGACTCTGATCCCGGCAGAGGAGAACGACCAGCGACCCGCTGCGAGTCCAGCGATCACTGCCAATTCCAGCCACTACTCCTCTGGTCCCCCTAGCTGACTCCTTCCCCCTCTCACATGATGCCCCCCCTCTCCCCATGGCTCTTCTCCGTCTTTTCTCTGAGCTCACTCCCCTGTCCACACACCCCTCTCCCCTCACAACTCACCCCGTCCACACATCCTTCCCCCCCACACAACCCTCTGCCCACATAACCCTCACGCACCCCTACCCCACACACGCCCCCTCCCCTGTCCTCCCCCCCCCCCCCCCCCCACACATGAAGAGGATGGGGATGGGGAGGAAGTGCTCGGGGATGAGGGGAAATGTGCCGCACCTGCACAGTTAGGGGCTATGGGCGAGTGGTCGAATATTTTGTTGGGGGTAACGGGTTGCGTTGGGGGAATGCGTGAGTGGTGGAATATTGCGTTGGGAATGGGTTGCTTTGGGAGACCAGGCTTCCCGTGTGTCTGGGACCCGTTGGGTCCCACTTAGTACAGTGCATTTTAAAAAGGAAGTATTGGCACCAAGAAAATAGTCCACTCTATGACTAAATGCTCTCAGCACTTAATGGGTTTGAAAATGGGGAAAGATTGCATCAACCGGATTTGCATTACCTGTAAGATGAACGTTGAATCATTTGATCGAGGCTTTTACAATTTTGAAAGGATTTACCAGATTGTGAGAGAAATACAGAACTTGACAGGGTAGGTGCCAGGATAATGTCTCTCCAGGATGGAATGTCTAGATACAGAATCAGAGAATGGAATTAAGGAATCCGCCATTGAGCACAAAGAGGAAAGACACATTTTCTCTTGAGCGCAATTAATCTTTTGTATCCTCTCCCAAGAGTGCTGTGAAAGCTCTGTTGCTGTGTATATAGAAGTCCAAAATGGATTTTTAAATGTTTCGGAACTGAAAAACAAAGGGTTAGTGCAGGAAATTGGTAATGAGGTAATAAACCAACCATTATCTTATTGAACGGCAGAGCAGACACCAGGAACCCAGAGACCTGGTCCTGTTTGGGTTTCTTATGTAAACTTTTTTCTGCTGATGGAAACACACACAAAGGTCACCGTGTTAAAATCAGAGCCATATTTTCAGGAGTGATGGAGAAAAAAAATTATATAGGCATTACTTTAGACATTAGAGACAGTGTGGAAACAGGCCCTTCAGCCCACCAAGCAGTAATCACCCCATACACTAGCACTATCCTACAAATTAGGGACAATTTATAATTTTACCAAAGCCAATTGACCTACAAAGCTGTACGTCTTTGAAGTGTGGGAGGAAACCAGAGCACCCAGATAAAACCCACATAGTCAAAGGGAGAACATACAAACTCCGTACAGACAGCACCAGTAGTCAGGATCGAATCCGGGTCTCTGGCACCGTAAAGCAGCAGCTCTAGTGCTTTGCCACTGTGCCACCTCCAAAACTTTTCCCCTCATGTTTATCTTAGGCCAGCAGTTTTAATTCCCTGTACCCTAATTCTTGACCCCTCTGCAAGGTTATGTTGAAATGTGCACCGTCTTAAGAAACATAACAAGTTAACATTAGTTAATAATGTTAAAATAAGAGATAGAGTGAAATAGACAACAGATACAGGAGTAGGCCATTCAGCCCCTTGAGCCAGCAGCACCACCACCGTAATTCACTCCCTCAATAGTAAGAATGTCCAAATCTGGAGACCAAAACTACATACAATACTCCAGGTGTGGTCTCACCAGGGCCCTGTACAACTGTAGAAGGACCTCTTTGCTCCTATACTCAACTCTTGTTATGAAGGCCAACATGCCATTAGATTTCTTCACTGCCTGCAGTACCCGCATGCTTACTTTCAGTGTCTGCTGAACAAGGACCCCCAGATCTCATTGTACTTCTCCTTTTTCCAACTTGACACCATTCAGATAATAATCTGCCTTCCTGTTTTTGCCACCAAATGGATAACCTCACATTTATCCACATTAAACAGCATCTGCCCTCTCACCCACACTGTCCAAGTCACCCTGCATCCTCATAGCATCCTCCTCGCAGTTCACACATCCACCCAGCTTTGTGTGAGCTGCAAATTTGCAAATGTTACTTTTAATCCCTTCATCTAAATCATTAATGTATATTTTAAATAGCTGTGGTCCCAGCACCGAGCCATGTGGTACCCCACTAGTCACTCTGAAAGGGACCCATAATTCCCTACTCTTTCTTTCCTGGCTGCCAACCAATTTTCTATCCATGTCAGCACTCTACCTCCAATACCATGTGCCCTAATTTTGCCCACTAATCTCCTATGTGGGACATTATCAAAGGCTTTCTGAGTCCAGGTTCACTACATCCACTGGCTCTCCCTTGTCCATTTTCCAAGTTACATCCTCAATAAATTCCAGAAGATTAGTCAAGCACGACTTCCCTTTCATAAATCCATGTTGACTCGGACCGATCCTGTTACTGCTATCCAAATGTACCGCTATTTCATCTTTTATGATTGACGCCAGCATCTTCCCCACCAATGATGTCAGGCTAACTAGTCCATAATTCCCTGTTTTCTCTCTCCCTCCTTTCTTAAAAAGTGGGACAACATTATCTACCCTCCAATCCACAGGAACTGATCCTGAATCTATAGAACATTGGAAAATGATTACCAATGCACCCACGATTTCTAGAGCCATTTCCTTAAGTACCCTGGGATGCAGACTATCAGGCCCTGGGGATTTATCAGCCTCCAGTCCCATCAGTCTACAAAACACAATTCCTGCCTAATGTGGATTTCCTTTAGTTCCTCCTTCTCCCAAGGTCCTCTGGCCAATAGTACATCAGGGAGATGGTTTGTGAGTTCCTTAGTGAAGAAGTACCTGTTCAATTAATCTGCCATTTCCTTGTTCCCCATAATAAATTCACCTGTTTCTGTATTCAAGGGACCCACATTCGTCAACAATTTTTTTCCTCTTTACACACCTAAAGAAGCTTTTACTATCCTGCTTTATATTCTTGGCTAGCTTACCTTCGTACCTCATATTTTCTCCCTGTATTGCCTTTCTAGTTATCTTCTTTTGCTCTTTAAAAGTTTCCCAATCCTCTGGCTTCCCATTCATCTTTGCTATGTTATACTTCTTTTCTTTATTTTTATACTGTCCTTGACTTCCCTCGTCAGCCTCGCGTATTACTCCCCTTAGAATCGTTCTTCTTCTTTGGAATGAACTGATCCTGCACCTTCTGTATTATTCCCAAAATACCTGCCATTGTTGTTCCACTGTCATCCCTGCTGGGGTCTCTTTCCAGTCAACTGTGGCCAGCTCCCCCTTCATGCCTCCATAGTCCCCTTTGCTCAACTGTAATACTGACACTTCTGATTTGCCCTTCTCCCTCTCAAATTGTAGATTAAAACATATCATATTATGGTCACCACCTCCTGATGGCTCCTTTACCTCAAGTTCCCTTCTCAAATCCGGTTCATTACACAACACTAAATCCAGAATTGCCTTCTCCTGGCAGGCTCCAGTACAATCTGCTCTAAGAATCCATCACGGAGGCACTCCACAAACTCCCTTTCTTTGGGGGCCAGTAGCAACCCGATTTTCCCAGTCTATCTGCATTTTTAAATATCCCATAACCACTGTAGAATTACCTTTGCTACATGCTAATTTTAACTCTTGATTCAACTTGCACCCTATATCCAGGTTATTGTTTGTGGGCCTGTTGATAATTCTTTTTACCATTACAATTCCTCAGTTCTATCCATAATGACTCTACATCTCACGATTCTATGTCACCCTCGCAAGGGACTGAATTTCATTCCTCACCAACAGAGCTACCCCACCCCCTCTGCCCACCTGTTTGGCTTTTCGATAGGACATATATGCTTGAATATTCAGTTCCCATCCCTGGCCCTCTGTAATTCCCACAACATCATGCTTGCCAATTTCTAATTGAACCTCAAGCTCATCCACTTTATTTCTTCTACTTCGCGCATTCATATACAACACTTTAACTTCAGTATTCACCTCCCCTCTCACACCAGTAACTATTGGCCCTGACCTTACTCTCTTATCCCTTCTCGTGCTTTCCTTCCCATTAATTCAGGAGTCTTTTGTAACTTTTCCTGTAGTCACTTCCCTTTTAACCCCATCTTTATACTTCCATTTTGTCAACCCCTCCCCCCCCACAATTTAGGGAGCCCCTCACGCATGTAGCACTTGCAAACCTACCTGCCTGCCGGAACGTTGGTCCCCCTCCAGTTAAGATGTAACCCGTCTCTTTTGTACATGTCACCCCTAACCCAGAAAATATCCCAGTGGTGTATGAATCTAAATCCCTGCTCCAGCCCCTCAGCCACACATTCAGATCCCCTATCTCCCCGTTCAAGCCCTCACCAGCACAAGGTCCAGGAAGCAATCCAGAGTTAACCACCCTAGAAGTCATGCTTTTCAGTCTTCTACTTAACTCTCTAAACACGTTGCAGAGCCTCCTTCCTCTTCTTCCTGACGTCATTTGTGCCCACATGCACAACTACTTCCGGCTGCTCACCTTCCCTCTCGAGGATGTTCTGACGTCGGTCTGTGACATCTTGTCCGTGGCACCAGGGAGGCAACAGACCAACCTCGAGTCTCGCCTGCTGGCACAGAATCTCCTGTCCGGACTTCAAACAATGCAGTCACCCACCATTTATGGCTCTGCCTGACGTGGGTCTCGCCGGTCGAGTCTCATCACGAGGATTAGAGCCACCGGCCTGTCCGCCACTTGGTTTGGAAGTGTCGTCTGCCTTGTCAGCACCCAAGAGGGTGTACCTGTTTTCATTAGGCACAGCCACCTGGGTTTCTGTTTACTCCCCTTTCCCTCAGTCACCCACCTTTGCTCTTCCTGTATCCTTGGTGTGACACCCTCACTGTAGGTCTTGTCCAGGATACTCTCGTTTTCCCAGATGGCCCCAAGGCCATCCAGCTGCTTCTCCAGTTCCCCAACACGTTAATTCAGGAGCAGCACCTGGACACAATTTTTGCAGGTGTGGTTTCCAGAAGCTCCAGCGGTTTACCTGACTTCCCACATCCTGCAGGAAACAGACTGCCTGCCATTTCTTCAGTGGACAAAAATCACAAATTTCAGCCAAGTGTAGCCTCCTTGCCTCAGCCTCCTCGCTGAAGACTCTCGTGGCAAAGACTCACAAGTTACCTCCCAAGGCACTTCACCTCAACAAGGCTGCTCTACTACAGCTGCACTTATTTATCTGTTACCTAATCAACTAATTTAGGGCTAATTAGTAAATTACTTGAACCTGGGCCTTTGGCTTGTTTTAAATCTTCTTTCCATCTGACTCACCTACTTTCAGCCAATACTAGCTCTGGCGGCTGCTCATGAAACTCAGTGGGTCAGGCAGCATCTATGGATAGAAGGAATTGGCGACCTTTTGGGTTGAGACCCTTCTTCAGACTGATGTTGGGTCGGGGGGGGGAGGGATGGGCAGGAAAAAGAAAGGAAGTAGGCGGAGACAGTAGGACTTGTGAGAGAACTGGGAAGGAGGAGGGGAAGGAGGGAGAAAGCAAGGGCTATCTAAAATTAGAGAAGTCAATGTTCATACCGCTGGGGTCTAAACTACCCAAGCAAAATATGAGGTGCAGTTCCTCCAATTTGCACTGGGCCTCACTCTGGCAATGGAGGAGGCCCAGGAAATAAAGGTCAGATTGTGAATGGGAGGGGGAGTTGAAGTACTGAGCAACCGGGTGATCAGGTTGGTTAAGATGGACTGAGCGGAGGTGTTCAGCGAAGCGATCGCAGAGCGTGCGCTTGGTCTCACCGATGTAGAGAAATTGACACCTGGAACAGCGTTTATTAAATAATTTAGGGGGTAGCTGAGGCAGGTACTACAATACAATACAATCAATTTTATTCGTCCCATGCACATAAAGTGCAAGTGAAATGAATTTGCCAGCAGCGGATTATGAAACACACAAAAACACAATAATAATTGAACACATTCACCACAGCATTCATCATTATGGTGGAAGGCACAAAATTTGGCCAATCCTCCTCCACTTCCCCCATGGTCGGGACCTCCAGATGTGGGCGGGCGTCCAGATGTGTAGACAAGGTAAAGTCCTGGTAAGTCCTGAATCAGTGCCTCCCCATCGGAGACCACGGCTTCAGGTTGGTGTTGGCCACAGGCCGGCGGTCGAAGATCTAAAGTCCCCGCCGCGCTGCAGCCAGAAGCACCACAGACCGCAGGGCCGGCGGTCAGAGCTCCTCCCCGGGGGTCCCCGGCGAGGGACCCCGCTCAGGATGGTAAGTCCCTGCCGTGCCTGCGTTAGAAGTAGGCCGCAGGCCAGCGGTTGGAGCTTCTTCTCCTCCGGGGTCCCCAACGAGGGATCCCAGGCCCAGGACGCCGCCAGCTGGAGCTCCGCAGACCGCGGCTTCAGGCTGCCGCGGGCCAGTGAACGGAGCGCTCCCCTCTGGCAACCCCCGGTGAGGGGTCGCCAGCTCCGTGACGAGTCCACGATGTGCCCATAGCTGGAGCCGCAGGCGCGTCTCCGGGAAAGGCGCACTGATCCTCGATGTTAGGCCACGGGGGAGGCGACATGGAAAATGTCGCGTCTGCGTGGAGGAGGTGACCAAAGCGGTTTTCCCCTTACCCCCCCACACCACCACCCACACAAGACACACCGGGAAACATTAAAAACATACATTAGGACACACTAAATAAACCAAAAAAGTAGAAAGAACTAACATGCTGCTGGCAGGGCTGTCGGCTTGCAGCGCCCCCACCGATCACAATCACAGCATTTAAAAGACACTTGGATAGGTTCACTGATGGTAAAGGTTTAGAGAGGGATATGGGTATAACAGAGGCAAATGCCTTAAATGGGGCACCTAGGCTGGCATGGATGAGTTAGCCGAGGAGCCTGTTACTCTGCTGTTTTACTCTCTGGGTCTATGAAATGAAACGAGACAGGAATTTGAAAGCCCAGATGTTTAGATGTAAGAGCATCTCCCTCCCCACACCTCTCAGTGAACAAGTAACTTGCACCAATGACACATTTCATACCAGCTTCCTGGAGCTGCTGCCACACACATTTACTCTTGGTGTTCCCCCTCCCATTGGTACAGAACTTTTGCATTTCTCAGCTTGAAATTGTGCAATATGGTGCATACTGTAGCGAGTCTTTAAACTTACACTTGAATGCAATATATATGCTCAAATTGGATTAGCTATGAGTAAGGTTAGACTAAATTGCATTCCTAATTACATTCCACAGTAGAGCCCAGGCTCTGATCAACAGGTGCAGCACATGAATGATCTTAGTGTATTCATGTATGGAAATCAGATTAAATTCAAGCACTTGGCCCATGTTGACCAACCTGGGTCTCACTGCACACCTGGTATTACTTCTGGCCCTGACTCTTGTTGCATACCTTCTCTCATTCCTGTCCCTGAGTCCAGGCTTACACCTGGCCCCCTATTCTACCCTGATCATAGTTCCTTACCTGCTTAGGTTCCCAGTGCTGAACACATCCCTGGTTAAAGCTTTGACTGCACACCTAGTACTATTCCAGACCTTTACTCTGGATGCAAACTTGGCCTTGCCCCAGCCCCTTTGCACTGACAATATATCTGGCCCACACATAAAGCCCCATATCTGACCCCCTGGACTTAATCTATTAAGTTCGTCCACAGGTGCTTATCTAATACAGTAATCTTTTATGGGGCACTTCACAGGCCAAATTATGGATAACACAATTTGATACATTCATTGGATTCCTTGTTATCTAACATGCTAGTTACTTTATCAAATACGTCATCAATTGCTTGAACACAATTCCCATCCATAAAATGAAACTCACTCAGCTGTATAAGTATTCTGATACAATTTCATTTTCATAACAAACTGGCCTGAAGTCATTTTCACCCCCAATATTTTCAGTATTTTGCTGTCTTCGTCTCAGCTGAGACTTTTCCGAAATGCAAAGTCCAATAACTATATATTTAAGCAATATTATTATATTAACTGTGATCTTGAGAGTACATAATATTTTCTGTGGTATTTATCACACAACAATGATAAAAAGATCTTTGTTTTGATTGCACCTACCAACATGCATACATTATTACATTACAGTTAATATGTACTGAGGGCAAATTTTTGTTCCAATGCTCCCTATTCCCCATTTATTTTACATTGAAGTGATTGAAATCCAAGTGAGGTTTAAAAGGCATCATAAAAGTAAAACTTCCAGAATTGATGATATTCATTATGTGGTTGGTTGGTGTCAGTATCAGCACAATTACTATATTAAACTTTGAATCTTCAGATGTCCTGGTTCAAGCTAAAATTAAAGACACTCCTTTAAAATATGCCCTTTATTTGAACAAGCTCTTAAATATCACATCTGAATCAGTTTCCATCTGATTACACTCCTTGAGGATGTTCATCTACGAGTTCAATTGATAAAATAATGAGATTGGGAACATTTCTATTCAACCTGTCAAAGGAATTGGGGGGTGATGGGGGGGGGGGGGGGGGGGGTTAGAAATAGTCAATGAGGTAAACAAACATAATAATTGAGGGGCAAATGACAATAGTGCTACCATCCCAATATTTAACTGAAGGAAATAATTGGTTGACAGGGTTGTATGTTGTGACAGACAGCCTGACACCTTGCATGTCATTCAATATTACACATCCCATCCCCCTGGATATTCCGGATTAATACATTAAGGTTTTGTCAACTAATTACAAATCAGGCTAATCACAAATCAATAACATTAGCCAACTCCGAAACATGAAGCGCTGAGCATTGGGATCCAGACATCACGGAAAACTGGCTTCAGTTCCCCGCTCGCATCTGGCAGTGTTCTCTGTCTGAACCAGGGGCTGCGGAGCGTTTTCAAAAGTGGGGAGGCTGAGCGATCACTGATCACTGGCCTTAGGGGTACCCGGTGAGGGAGTGGAGCAACCGAGTGGGAGAGGGTGTGGAAGAAGGGTGTCCCCCCCACCCATGGTAGGAACGTTTTGAAATTTGGTATTAAAATCATGTTTTAGTGCTTTGTAGAAGTATAATTTCAAAGTTTTTTGTATGAAGTATTTTTAAGAAGTAACTTTTTATGGGGTAACTTTATCCACACAAAGGGTGGTGACTGTATGGAACAAGATGCCAGAGGAGGTAGTTGAGGCAGGGACCATCCCAACATTTAAGAAACAGTTAGACTGATACATACATAGGACAGGTTTGGAGGTATGGACCAAAAGCAAGTAGCGTAGCTGGGACATGTTGGCGGGTGTGGGCAAGTTGCGCCGAAGGGCCGGTTTACACACTGTATCACTCTATGACTACACTATACCTCCACCATGCATGAATGCTTCAAAAGCAAGTGATCATGTTTTATTGCCCTATACTCAAGCATACATAGAAAATAGGTGTAGGAATAGGCCATCGGCCCTTTGGGCCAGCACTGCCATTCAATATGATCATGGCTGTTCATCTAAAATCATTACCTCTTTCCTGTTTTTTCCCCATATCCCTTGATTTCGTTAGCCCCAAGATCTAAATGTAACTCTCTCTTGAAAACATCCAGTGAATTGGTCTGCACTGCTTTCCGTGGTAGAGAATTCCACAGATTCACAACTCTGTGTGAAGAAAGCTTGTCCTCGTCTCAGTCCTAACTGCCCCCCCCTTTATTCTTAAACTGTGACCCCTGGTTTTGAACTCCCCCAACATCGGGAACATTTTTCCTGCAGTTACAGTAAGTGAAAATCTAGCAGGCAAGCAGGATGCTTTCTCCAACCACCCCCCATTTGAAGTCCACTGTCTTCCACCGTTTCTATCCACTGGTTGTCCTCCAGGATACACCGAGCCGCAGCCTGATCCATGCTGGTCACCTCGGTGAATTTGGCACAGAGACTCTCACGGCAGCGGCGCAACGCTTCCGTCGCCTTGCACTGAAGCTGCTCCATGGCCGGAGCTGCAGTGAGCGACTCGCCAGCCCCGCTCCCCGTACGCATCGGTACCCGTCGCTGCTTCTGCTTCCAACACCTATGGCCCATGCAGTTGATATGAGTTTTGAAAATTTCGTTGATCACAGAATTTCTCACAACAGAGCGTGAGAAATTTGTGATCAGCATGAGAATTTGGCGAAATGCGTGATTCTCACGCTCAATGCATGGGAGTTGGCAGCCCTGCCTCTCTATCCTCCTCTCTCCCCTCTCTTTCTCCTCTCTCTCCACCTCTCTTTCTCCCCCTTTCTCTCTCCCCCCCTCTCTCTCCTCTCTCTCCCCCTTCTCTCTCCACCTCTCTTTCTCTCCCCTCACTCCCTCCAACTCTCTCTCCACTCACCCCCCTCTCTCTCTCTCCCCTATCTTTCCCCTCCCCCTCTCTCCCCTCTCTTTCCTCTCACCCCCCTCTCTCTCTCCCCTGTATCCCCCCTAACTCTCTCCCCTTCCTCTTTCCCCTTCCCTCTCTCTTGTCTATCCCCCTCTCTCTCCCTCTCCTCTTCCCCTTTCTTCCTCTCTCTACCCTCTCTCTCCCCTTCTCTCTTCCCCTCTCCCTCTCCTTCCCCGCTCCCTCTCCTTCCCCTCTCTCTCCCCCTCTCTCTCGCTTCCCCTTCTCTCCCTCCCACGCCACTCTCCCCCTCTTTTGTTCCCTCCCTTCTCTCTTCTTTCTCTCTCTCTCATCCTCCCTCTCCCACCTCACTCTCCCCCTTGCTCTCTCTCACCTCTCTTTCTCCTGTCTCTATCTCCTCTTTCTCTTTGCCCCATCTCCCTCTCTCTCTCTTCCCCCATTTCTCTCTGTCCCCCTCTCTCTTTTACCACCCCTCTCTCATCCCCCTCTCTCACCCACTCTCTTTCCCCTCTCTCTCTTCCCTCTTTCTTCCCTCACCCCTCTCTCTTCCCCCCCCCCCCCCCCCCCCACCTCACTCTCCCCTCTCTCCCCCCCTCTCCCTCTCAGTCTTCTCTCTCCCCATTCCCCATTCTCTCCCTCTCTGTATCTCCCCTCTCTCTCCTCTCACCCCCTCTTTCTCTCCCCCCTGTCTCCCTGTCTCCTTCCCCTCTCTCTCTCCGCCTCCCTTTGAGAGTCTCTGTCCCTTCGGCACAGACTCTCACGGTAGTGGTGCAGCGCTTCCGACGCCTTCGACGGCCCGGGACTCTTGCACTGCTCCATGGCCGGAGCTGCAGCGAGCGACTCGCCAACCCCGCAAACACTCGCCAGCCCCGTTCCTGGCATCTGTCCCCGGCAAACACTCACCAGCCCCGGAAAACACTCATCAGCCCTGGCAAACACTCATCAGCCCTGGCAAACACTTGCCAGCCCTGGATCCCATCCGCATCTGTCTCCGCCACTGCTTGTGCTTCCATCCCTCCCTCAGCCCCGGCTCTCCAACACCCGCGGACCATGTAATTTATGTAAGTTTTGACATTTTCGTTGATGACAGAATTTTTCACCACAGAGCGTGAGAAATTTCTGATCAGCGTGAGGGTGTGAGAATTTGTTAAAATGCGTGATTGTCACGCTCAAAGCGTGAGAGTTGGCAGCCCTGGTGCAGAGAGTGTTGAGGGGACTTCTCTCCCCTCATTGGGGACATTGCTTGTTTGTCTAAGGCCAGCAGTATTATAAAGGACCCCACACGTCACCATCATGGACTGTTCACTCTGCTGCCCTGGTAGCATAAGGAGCAGAACATTAAGGTTCTGCAACAGCTTCTTCCCACGAGCCATCAGACTCTTGAATGCCATGTAATGGGCTGCCACCATTATCTATTTTATCTTTTTATCCATTTTATTTTTTTATCCATTTTATCCTTCTGTTTATTATTGTTGCACGGGGAGCCAAATGCAATGGAATTTCGTTTAGAATTGCATATATCGATGTATTTCTAAATGACAATAAAGTTTGATTGATTGAACCCTACTTCACTCAGTTGCTTCATTATTGTAGAAACAAAGAACTGCAGATGCTGACTTATACCAAAGAAAGACACAAAATGCTGGAGTAACCCAGCAAGTCAGGCTGCATCTCTGGAGAAAAGGGATTGGCGATGTTTTGGGTTGGGAACCGTTCTCCAGATCGTCTGAGTTTGAATGAGTCTGAAGAAGGGTCCCGACCTGAGATGTCATGTACCCCTTTTTACCAGAGATGCTGTTGCCTGAGCCATTGGGTTACTCCAGCACTTTGTGTCTAACTCAATTATTGTACTTTACTATTGTATTATGCTACAATATTGCACCATTTTGCACCATTTTGCAGTTTCTCAACAGAGGTGTTGTTTGTTTGCATCACTACATAATGTATGCTGTTCACTCTGTGAACTTCATGTCAACAAGGAATATTATTGCATCCTGGTGAATATGACAATAATTTAATAAGAGTATAAATCCAGTGTATTTTGCGCTGAATAACTCCTGGGTCAATGCAATGTCTCTTCAAAGAATGTCCCCAGTAACTCATCTAATTGAGTAATTCATCAAAAACATTTAGTTTACCAAAATGAAATTAATGTTGTTAACAAGAAAAGGAGATCCAAAAACACGACAGGAGAAAATATTTTCTAGTGACATTGTCGAAACCTAGGAAGGAAACATAGAAACAGAAATTAAAGTGGGTGCAGGAGTGGGCCATTTGACACTCTGACTAAGCAAGAACCTATCATTTTCTGCTTTAAAAATATCCAATGATTTATCTTCCAAAGCCGTCTGTGGCAATGAATTTCACAGATTCACCAACCTCTGGCTGAAGAAATTCCTCCTCATCTTCATTGTATAGATACGCCTTTTATTCTGAGGCTGTGCCCTCTGGTCCTGGACACTCCTGCTATTGGAACCATCCTCTCCACATCCATGCTATCCTGGTTTTTCATTACTAAGTAGGTTTCTATCATACCTGCCCTCATCCTTCTGCTCTCCAGTGTGCACAGACCTAAACCATCAATCACTCCTTATATGTTAACCTCATCATCCCTGAGATCATTATTGTAAACCTCCTTTGGACCCTCTCCAAATCCATCACATCCGTTCCCAGATATAGGGCCCAACACTTCTCACAATATTCCAAATGTGGCCTGACCGGCACCTTATGAAGCCTCGGCATTACATCCATGCTTGTATATTGCTACCGAAGGCTGTTGTGACCGTCAGTGGATATTTGTAAGGCGGCAATTGATATATTCCTGATTAGTACAGGTGGCAGGGGTTATTGGGAGAAGGCAGGAGACTGGGGTTCAGAGGGGGAGATAGATCAACCATGATTGAATGGCAGAGTAGACTTGATGGGCTGAAAGGCCTAATTCTGCTCCTGTAACTTAGGAGCTTATGAACCATATTCCAGTCCTCTCAAAAATGAATGCTAACATTGCATCTTTCATCTTAATTAAAGTGGCAAAATTAGAGACCATAATAAAGAATCTGAGCTTAATAAGGCTATCTAACAAAAAAGCTGAATAAAAGAGGCTGGAAAGTAGCAGCCCTGACAGACAGCAACTCAAACATGTCTAGATCCAATCATCTGTGACACTGTTTTCCTTTCAGTACCCTTACAGAGCTTGTGGAAAATAACTGCCGGATTTTCACTGGCAGATGTACATTGAGCAGCACTTCTGGGGTTTCAGCTAGAATTGTATTGGAAAACTGATCATTTCACGGGAGCCTGATTGGCATGCATTCAAGAGACAGTTTTACCTCAGCTGAATAAAATATTTGAGTGGTCAAAATGGCAGTGGGTGGGAGATGAGAATCAAAATGCTCTGCAGTAATTTTACCCAAATGTCCGCCCGCCTTCACCAGAAGAGGTTAATTAAAATCATTCCTCTGTTTCACAGGCTCAATTAATGATTAGATCATTAATTCCATCAGTGAAAGAAGACACTGAGGAGCTTTAAGGGGGCAGTGCTTGGCTGATCCAGTCGTGCACATGTCAGAATCTATGGGCCTAATTTTAATTCTAAACTTAGTAAGCAGGGAGGGAGGGAGAGGAAGGCTGTGAAAATATATTGAGGCAATTATTCAAACTAAATCAAGTTTATTGTCAAATATAGAGGTACGGTGAGGTACACGTACAATGAAACTCTTGCTTTCAGCACCACCACATGCACAGACTCGGACAAACACACAGAAACAATAGACAATAGACAATAGGTGCAGGAGTAGGCAATTTGGTCCTTCGAGCCATCACTGCCATTCAATGTGATCATGGCTGATCATCCCCAATCAGTATAAAACAATTTATATATATTTATCCACACAATTTCTAAATGAAAGGAGAATGCGCCAATAAAAGTAAATGTGAATATAAAAAACAATCAGAAAACATGTGCATTGTTTGCAAGAAACATAGAAACATAGAAAATAGGTGCAGGTGTAGGCCATTCAGCCCTTCGAGCTAGCACCAACATTCAATATGATTATGGCTTATTGTCCAAAATCAGTTCCCCGTTCCTGCTTTTTACCCATATCCCTTGATTCCATTAGCCCAAAAAGCTAAATCTAACACTCTCTTGAGAACATCCAGTGGTTGGGCCTCCACTGCCTTCTGTAGCAGAGAATTCCACAGATTCACAACTTTGAGTGAAAAACTTTTTCCTCATCTCAATCCTAAGTGGCCTACCCTTTATTCTTAAAACATGACCCCTGGTTCTGGACTTCCCCCCAACATGGGGAACATTTTTCCTGCATCTAGCCTGTCCAATCCCTTAATTTATTATTTTTTCCTTCCTCCCTCCCTCCCTCCCTCCCTTCCTCCCTCCCTTCCCTCCCCTCCCTCCCTCTTTGCGCAAAAGCGGTACGCGATATACTATTTTGCCAGCTCACTCACCGTTCTCCTGTGCCTCGAGTGCACCAGGTTTCGCTCCGATCGGTGGTATATTGGAAAAGTTAGCTAGGTTTAATAATCTTAAAAACAGCGAGTGCGCAGATCAATCACCTCTCCTGCCAGTCAGCGCCGCACAGATTGGTCTCTTCTGTCACTCACCAGGATGGTCCGCCCCTTCCTGTGCCATCGCATCTTTACTGGAGCTGAGGATGGCTGGTGGAGGTCTCCAACCGGACACGATTTTCAGAGGGACCGGACGCGGCGTGGCAGATGACGCCAAGCAGAATCTGATCCCGGTGAAGGGGAGTGTCCAGCACCCGCTGTGAGTCCCACACGCACCGCCATCGCAACGCCCTGCATCTCCAGCCCCTTCCCCTCTGGTCCCCCTCGCTGGCTACTGAACCTCTCCCTCGTGATACCCCCCTCTCCCCCATGGCTCTTTCCCCGTCTTTTCCCCAAGCTCTCCCCCCCGCCGCACCCCGCTCCTGCCCACACACCGCCGCAACCATAGTTGCTGGTGCTTCCATGCTGATCCGAGGCCTGGCTCTGAAGGCACCGACGGCTGATGCTCCTCTGGGGCACGAAAGAAGGGAGAGGAGCGGCAACCTCGAGATCCTGGAGAGGGAGAGTGGGAGAGGAGAGGGGTTAGAGGGAGAGGATGGAGTAGGGAGCGGAGAGGGGTTATGGAGGGAGGGAGGGAGGGAGGGAGGGAGTGACTGAGGGCAGAGGAAAGGAGAGGTGAGGGAGGGATGTGGAGGGTAGGAGAAGAGGGAAATGAAGAGATAGGAGTTGAGGAGGGAGAGTGGGTGAGGAGGGGGAATAGAGGGAGAGGAGGGGGGGAGTAGAGGACAGGGGGAGTGGGAGAGGTAGGCAGTGGGGAATAGAGGGAGAGGAGGGCAGTGGGGGAGGTGAGGAGGGATAGTGGGGGTGATCAGGGGAGGTGAGAGTAGGGAAGGTGGGGGATAGAGAGATAGGAGGGGGTAGGGAGGGGATAGGAGGTATGGATGGAGTGACAAAAGGTATGGGAAAGGAGAGGGAGAGAGGTGCGGGAGGGATTGGGGAGGGGAGGAGGAGCGGGGAAAGAAGAGGGAAGGTGAAGAGGAGGGGGAGAGAGTGCTAGGGATGAGGAGACATCAGCTGCGCCTGTGCAGTTGGGGGCTATAGGTGAGTGGTGGAATATTGCATTAGGGGACCAAGCCTCCTGTGTGACCAATGGGTCCCACTTAGTCTAGTATCTATAAGATACCCTCTCATCCTTCTAAACTCCAGTGAATACAAGCCCAGTCGACCCATTCTTTCATCATATGACAGTCACGCCATTCCGGGAACTAACCTGGTGAAACTACACTGCCCTCCCTCAACAGCAAGAATTTCCTTCCACAAATTAGGAGACCAAAACTGCACACAATACTCCAGGTGTGATCTCAATGAGACTGAGGAAGCAACGAATAAAGAGGCCATGGAGTAATATGAAGATGCAGTAATTTATCCCCATAGATTAAACATAATCCATTCTGTGTTCAACTTCCTTGAAAATGTTCTTGAAGGATAAGGAAAAATAGATTAAATTATTTTAAATTGAATTGCTTACCTCAGCCACGAAAGGGATAAGGTATACATCCAGTAAATGACTAAAGTATTAATATTTGAAATATTCTGTTCCTGCAAACTGCAAGCAATGCAGCAATGACTAATCAATAGAACGGAATCCTTGCTTTTGTTCTTTGTGCTATGATTATGTTTCTTCAAGCTTCAAATTTCAGGGACACATTGCTCCAGAACCAATAAATATTTGTCAACTCAGGTTGAAGTGCAGTTGACAATGACAGAATCCAATATATTTTTAGACTGCAATAAACTTGCTTGTGAACAAAGGGGTTTAAAACAACATTTCTATAATATCATAATACTTTCCTGTCTGCACTTGTGTCGGTGCATTCCATAGATAATCCATGCCTTCAGTTTTACCATTTCTTGGGATCTGGACAGAATTTGCTCACCAGAGTAAATTTGCAGATGGCACAAAGCTGGGTGGCAGTGTGAACTGTGAGGAGGATGCTATGAGGATGCAGGGTGACTTGGACAGGTTGGGTGAGTGGGCAGATGCATGGCAGATGCAGTTTAATGTGGATAAATGTGAGGTTATCCACTTTGGTATAAAAACATGAAGGCACGGGATATTTTCCATGGCAAGAACAGGAAGGCAGATTATTATCTGAATGGTGTCAAGTTAGGAAAAGGGGAAGTACAACGAGATCTGTTGATCTTGTTCATCAGTCAGTGAAAGTAAGCATGCAGATACAGTAGGCAGTGAAGAAATCTAATGGCATGTTGGCCTTCATAACAAGAGGAGTTGAGTATAGGAGCAAAGAGGTCCTTCTGCAGTTGTACAGGGCCCTAGTGAGACCACACCTGGAGTATTGTGTGCAGTTTTGGTCTCCAAATTTGAGGAAGGACATTCCTGCTATTGAGGGTGTGCAGTGTAGGTTCACAAGGTTAATTCCGGGGATGGCTGGACAGTCATGTTGAAAGAATGTCATATGTTGAAAGAATGGAATGACTGGACTTGTATACGCTGCAATATTTACCTTATTCAGGAAAGGTGAAGACTGGGTCCGGCAGAATACTCACAGGAGACCACCATTTGACGGTCCAAAGGGTAGGAAGGTGGACCCAGCAAAGCAACGTGGAGTGCAATTAGGGCACAATGTTCACGTAGAACACTGGTGGACATCCACTGCATCCTGACCTATCGTCTGCCGTCTTGACTATGTCTTGTCACTGGATCCAGATAGGCCGGGACGAGAGAGTGAGGTTGACGATTTGTGCAACTCTACCTCACTTTAATCCAAGTAAAGCGCAAGCCATGACTTCAGGACCTGTAGCGTCCAATTGGGCAAAGCAAGATCAACACAGGAGCGCGTGTAGCTGAGAGGAAGCGCACTGCAGAAGCTCACAGGAAACGCGCCGCGCACAAGGCTCAAGCCGCTTCAACTTCAACACCGACCCAACTGTGTCCCATATGCAGGCGAGCCTTCCGGGCCCGGATCGGTTTCACCAGTCACCTCCGGACCCACAAACAAAAACACTGAAGAAATGGTGTTCTTCAACTACCAAGGACAAACAACAACAACATACACTGGAGTTTAGAAGGATGAGAGGGAATCTTATTGAAACATATAAGATTATTAAGGGATTGAACATGCTAGAGGCAGGAAACATGTTCCCGATGTTGGGGGAGTGCAGAACCAGGGTCCATAGTTTAAGAATAAGGGGTATGCCACTTAGAACGGAGATGAGGAAACACTTTTTCACCCATAGTGTTGTGAATCTCTGAAATTCTCTGCCTCAGAAAGCAGTGGAGAACGATTCTCCGGATGTTTTCAGAAGAGAGTTAGATAGAGCGCTTAAAGATAGCGGAGTCAAAGGATATGGGGAGAAGGCAGGAGCAGGGTACTGATTGCGGATGATCAGCCATGATCACAGTGAATGGTGGTGCTGGCTTGAAGGGCCAAATGGCCTACTCCTGCACCTATTATCTATTGTTCTTGAGAAGCTGGTAGTGAGCTGCCAGTTTGAACAACTGCCATGCTCCCTGGTGTTGGTACTCCACAGTGATGAAAGAAAGTGAGTTTTAATGTAGAACTGTGATGATGTAGAAGTGGCAATATTTTCCCAAGTCAGGGTGGTGTATGAATGTAAGGGGATCCTGCTGGTTCTTGCCCTTGGTCATTGATGTTATAGGTTTACGTGGTGCTGGGTGGATGAAGTGCACTTTGTAGATCGCACACAATATATCTGCTGATTGCCAGTGATGAAGAGAATGAATGTTGGAAGGAGTGCCATCAATTGGGTTGCTTTTCCTGGATGGTATAAAGCACTGGACCGATCCAGGATAATCCAGGATGGGGAGGAATATGCCTACAGACAGGAAGTGACACAGCTGGCATCCTGGTGCCATCGCAACAACCTGGAGCTCAATGCTCCTAAAACAGTGATATTGATTGTAGACTTTAGGAGAGCTCCTCCTCCCCTCACTCCACTCACCATCAACAACACCACAGTCACATCTGTGAAGTATTTTAAGTTCTTGGGAAGTATCATCTCGAAGGACCTTAAATGGGGGGCGACCATCGACTCCACAGTCAAAAAGAGAAAACAGAGGATGTACTTCCTGCAGCAGCTGAGGAAGCACAATATGCCACAGGCAATGATGGTCCAATTCTATACTGCCATTGTAGAGTCTGTCCTCACCTTCTCCATCATGGTCTGGTTTGGCTCAGCCACCAAGCACGACAACCTTCCCTCCATTGACGAACTGCACACTGCAAGGGCCAGGATGCGTGTGGGTAAGATCATCTCTGACCCCTCTCACCCTGGCCACAAACTCTTTGAATCACTTCCCTCTGGAAGGCGACTCCGGACTATCAAAGCTGCCACAGCCAGACCTAAAAATAGCTTTTTTCCACGAGTAGTAGCTCTACTCAATAACCAAAAATCTGTAGCCTCCTTTTGTTCTGCTATTTTATTTAATTCACATGTTTAATCAATAGTGTTTTATATTATTGTTTAATGCTTTATGTGTCATTCCTAACTATCACTATATGTCATGTTGTCACTTATGTGTGGAGCACTAAAGCAAATTCCTTGTATCTGAATACTTGGCCAATAAACTTATTCATAACCTTATTCATTCATTCATTCACTTCAGTCTTCTAGGAAAGTTGTGAGTATTCCATTATAAACTTGATACAGTATACACATTGTACTGGTGGAAAGACATCGGATCTCAAGAGATTAATTGTTCACCACATGATATCCAGTCTCTGCAGTCACAGTATTTCTGGTCCCGTTGAGATTCTGTAAATGATGATCTCCAGGATCTTTATGATAGGAGACCTGGTGATAAGTTATGCCATTGAATGTCAAGGCTAGACACAAAGTGGTGGAATAACTCTATGGGTCAGGCAGCTTCGCCAGGGAATATGGATAAGTAACATTTCAGGTCTGAACCCTTTTCAGACTGATTACAATAAGTCTGAAGAAGAGACCCAACTGGAAACGTATCTTATCCACGTTCTCCAATATGCTGCTTGACCCGCTGAGCTATTGCTATTTGTGTCTTTTTTTGAAAACCAGCATCTGCAGTTCCTTGTTTTTGAATGTCTAGGCTAGGGGGACAAGCTTTTGTGGCACAAGCTTTAAGGGCCTGTCCTACCAGCATCTGACTCCATGCGATGAGCGCGATCAAACTAGAAACGGGGGCTGCGCGGAGGTCGGGTGATCCCTGTACAGGGCCGTTCCCACCAGCATGCGCCTGCATGCGGCAAGCATGACCAAACCGGCAGCGAGGGCCGCACGGAGGTCAGGTGAGTGGCGCAACGCGGCGCAAAGTGAGGCGAACTTGGAGCGAAGTCTTAACGGTAAGTTCGCCAGGACAGAGTGGGGCACGACGTCGAGGCGGTGTGTAATGCGTCGAGGCGACTGCGAGCCGACAAGCCGTTGCCACGCGGAAATTTTGAACATAGTGTTTCGGAGCCCCGCGCGATGTTGGGACGAGCTCCGCACAATTCCGCACGGCTCCGGCGATCGAAGTGGGACCGGCCCCGCGATGCCGGACGGCTCAAGCGACCACGTTAGGTCGCGCTCATCGCATAAAGTTGCATGCTGGTGTGTCAGGCCCTTTACTTGCCACTTTTTTTTGCCCGTGCCTTAATATCATCCTGCTTTCTTTCCCTGAACTGAATTCAAAATGTTCCCATCCATGCTAATAGGATTCCCATTCATTTCCAGGGATCCTTTGTTACAAGATCAATTTGATTTATTCAAAGTATATAATAATTTAAATTACACAAGGTTCCAATAAAAGCCACTAGTATTGGTTTATTTATAATCTTTCCTATTATACATCTATTATTATTGTCCCTATAAACTACTTCCACCAGTGAATTTCTACTTAACTATTTCCTATTTTCCCCATGTAGAACTATGGATGCAGGTTTAGGAAACAAAACAAGGCACAAAATACTGGAGTAACTTGGCTTCCCATCCTTTGCCAAACTAGCTGTGTCTACACTATCAGGGTCTCCACTCCTGGTACATTTAAGCGCTCAGAGTCACTGTTCTAGTTGTGTCTATATTCTTGTGTGAACTGTTCTCACTGTATTTGCACTCTTGTATCATCGGTTCCCACCATATTAAACTTCTCTTGGCTTCTATTTCTGATGTTTATAAAGTGGGAATTTGTCTCCACAAGAAATGTACAATGTGCATTTTTACCAATGCACTCCGAGACAGATACACAAACATTTGTAAAAAGGCAATTAGGTTTATCCCTCATGATAAGTCATTGACCACTAACAAAAGACCCAGTTTTGTCCTTGTGGTCAGTGCTGGTGTTACCAAGCCAGGCTAATGATGAACTTTGAAGTTCTCCACAAAGAGTACATTCATTGTGTACAGTTTTGCGTACAACACTAATTACGTACAACACTAATTGCGTACAGGTTTGGTCTCCAAAACTGAGGAAAGACATTCTTGCCATAGAGGGAGTACAGAGAAGGTTCACCAGACTGATTCCTGGGATGTCAGGACTGTCAGACTCGGCTTGCACTCGCTAGAATTTAGAAGATTGAGGGGGATCTTATAGAAACGGACAAAATTCTTAAGGGGTTGGACAGGCTAGATGCAGGAAGATTGATCCCAATATTGGGGAAGTCCAGGACAAGGGGTCACAGTTTAAGGATAAGGGGGAAATCTTTTAGGACCGAGATGAGAAAAACATTTTTCACACAGAGAGTGGTGAATCTCTGAAATTCTCTGCCACAGAAGGTAGTTGAGGCCAGTTCATTGGCTATATTTAAGAGAGAGTTCGATGTGGCCCTTGTGGCTAAAAGGATCAGGGGGTATGGAGAGAAGGCAGGTACGGGATACTGAGTTGGATGATCAGCTATGATCATATTGAATGGCGGTGCAGGCTCAAAGGGCCAAATGACCCACTTCTGCACCTATTTTCTATGTTTCTATGTTCCTATTCCTTGCTCTCGTCAGTATTTCTATTTAAGGTTACTCAACATGAAGGAGCACAGTTTCTTCAGCTAAAGGTGGACAGAAACTGCTAATTTGAAGGAGATAACCAAGCCCTTATTCGACCTTGTGTCACCAGTCTTCTTGCGGTCTGGAGTCAATGTTGTGGTCTCCAACGGCTACTCCTTCTTGCTCAATAAGCCTAGCTAGAGGGAACTTAATGGGCCTGTCCCACTTAGGCGATTTTTTAGAGGACTGCCGGCAACAGTCATAGTCTTGGTGGATCGTCGAAAATTGAATGTATCAACCCCATCCTACGACTATGTCTACAACGACCTACGACAATCTCTGACTTAATCGCCGATACGCTCATGACAACTGGTGACCCAATAGTGGGACTGAAGACGACTACACCCACGACCACATCATTCATCTATGACTCAAGCTATGACTAGGCATCAAGCTACGGCTCTGTAGGCGTAAAATCACCACCAAAACAATGATGTCATTTTACAATGATATTTTACTATAAAATGGCTTGCTGGGTGGGGTTTAAAATCATTCAGAGTCATGTATGCAAGGGAGGAACAAATGGAGAAATTGCGCTGAATACCAATATTGAAATATTGGAAAAAAGGAGACCTATATGAGGAAGCCACCAAAACCAGGTGTGCCCCTAGCCACCACCCTCCGCTACCTGGCCTCAGGAGACTCGTACAAGAACCTCCCCTACAACCTTCTTGTGGCCACAACACCATCAGCAAGGTTGTCCGAGAGACCTGTGAGGCCATCATCAATGCCTATGAAGTGATGGACTGCCCTAGTACACCAGATGACTGCTAGAAAGTGGCGCAGGGCTTTGATAAAAGATGGAACTTCAAGCACACGTGGGGCAGTGGACGGCAAGCATGTTGCGATCAGGTGTCCACCCAAGGGAGGTTCAATATACGCAGATGGTAGGATCTGGAGACAGACAACCATTGGGAAAGCACGTTTGCATGCTGCTTGCATCTATTCATCCAAGTGTTCTCTTAATGAAATCTCACAAATTTGCGAGGGAGGGATGGAATGGATGTAACCACCGGCTAAAGCAAAGGCATAGCTAGGACAGGGAAATAATCCCACCACTTAATTAACCAGGTTCTGGCCCCGCTCCACCCGGCCCCGTGTGTGTGTGCGCTGCCGACACACAGCCCTTCACAGTGCGGCCACACGGGGGAGACAAGCTGGAGGGCGGCCATGACCGGACAACACTGACCCCCAAGGGGAGAGTGGGGGCTGTCCCGAGGGATGCGCTCCTTCGTCCGCTTACACCTTGGTGCTTGGGTTCAGAGTGCCCAGTCACTCTCCAGCCCTGGGCGGACTTGTGTGGAAAAATAACCCCACCCTCCCGTCTCCCCCGGGCAGTGATGTGAAGGACGCAGAGGTCTGGACAAATCACTGACAAGTCCCGCCCCCCGGCGACATCATGTCCGTTATTTGGCTTTTCGGCGTTGCGTCCGTTCAGTGAGTTGGCTTTTTGGTGTAGCGCCCTTTCGGTTATTTGGCTTTTCGGCGTCGCGTCCGTTCGTTTAGCTGGCTTTTCGGCAATGCGCCCTTTCGGTTATTTAGCTTTTTGGCGTCATACACTTTTGGTTATTTGCCTTTTTGGTGTTCTTTCCATTCGGTTATTTGGCTTCCACCTCTTCGCTTCGGCTTCTCGTCCTTCGACGCCATGACCACACACGGAACGTACAAACTCCGTACAGCACCCGTAGTCAGGATCGAACCTGAGTCCCTGGTGCTGTAAGGCAGCGACTCTAACGCTGCGCCACTGTGAAACAAATGGATGTAATAACAATCAAGTTTTCACTGGTCATCATTACAAAGTCTTGTTATCATTCCAAATGCTTGATTGTTAACTGAATTTAAATTCCACAGCCGGCATGGTGGAATGTGAGTTCAGGTGCCCAGAGACAGTCTAGCCTATGCTGGCTGGAAATTTACTGCCTTCATTATAGTTATTGGCAATTCCTCCTCTGTTATTCCACTTAGCAACAGCACCAGATGTTGCATTTCTTTCACAAGTGAACGTGAAATTTATTTTGACTGGTTATTATTGCATTTGCTTCTTCCTCCATTTCAGCCACAGCATTTATTATAGTGAATTCCTGCACAAAATAAAAATCACCTCTGACCATTGTTTCCTTTCCTGCATCTGTGATCTTTAGAGTATCAACGTTACTCTCAATTCACTGGAGGGTCAACATTAAATTGAAAAGTTTGCAGAGAATGTTGTTTTGTTCAGATTTTTAAAGGACCAATAAACAGTTATTCACCGAGTCCAATCTGGCTCTGTTAAACTAGTGTAGAAGCAAAGAACTGCAGATCTATCTTTATACCAAATATAGACACAAAGCACTAAAGTAACTGAACGGGTCAGGAAGCATTTATGGAGAAAAAATATGGGTGACGTTTTTAAGGTCGGGACCAATCTTTCCTCGTCTTCAGCTCTTCACCTGCCCTACCCCACCCCCTATTTCATTCCGAAGAAGGATTCCGGCATGAAACACCACCCATCCCTTATATCCAGAGATGCTGCATTACCCGCTGAGTTACTCCAGCACGTTGTGTATATCTTCAGTTAAACCGATGTGCTTGAAAGGATAGGGATTTACAAAAAAAATAATCCTGGACTTCACATATAAATCATTTTTGAAGTCTAAAATGTTCTCCTTCTTTTGGATACATTTAGCTCTTGACTTGTGATGTAATCATTGCATTTTCTGCTCTCTAATCACAGTTTGAAGTTAGTTGCTTTCAGAGACTTGCGCATAACTTTCATTTCATTTCAGTGCCGTTTTGAAACAGTGCTTCACTGATATTTGGTGGAGACATTAGACAGAAGCCATCTATCCTCTCAGTCTCAGGTACTTACTAAGGATTCTCTGGCACTATTTTAAAGATGAGTGGGAAAGTGAGTAGTTGGTGGATATTAACCCTGGTGTTCTTCCAATAATATTTCTGATTGGTAAAGTTAAGGGCCTGTCCCACTTAGCCGATTTTGTTCGGCGACAGTCGGAATATAGGCTGTTGCCACGTGGTCGCGGGGTGACACCTGTATTGTCGTGAGTTGTTTCCTCAAATGTCGTAACTTTATTCTTGTCGTCGCTAGATTTTGAAATGTTCAAAACCTTTTGGCGACAGTGGGCTTGACGTTGCCTGTCTTCTCCTGTCGTAGGTGCTGTCGTAGGTTGTCGCCAGGATGACGCCGGGTGACGCTGGTTGTTGCCAGGTGATGAATTCGCTGAATTCCATTGGGGACAACCTACGTCATCCTACCTCAACCGGCGACAGTACCGGCATCAAGAGAAGTCTTCCATTGTCTTCATTTGTCACTGACAGGGTCGTAGATTCTTGTAGCTTGTCGCAGGTGGAGGCGGGTTGACTTCGGTTGTCGCAGGTTGTCGTCTGTGTGGTTGAAGGTTGTCGTAGGTGTGGTCGTGGTTGTCGTAGGTGTGGTCGTAGGTGGACGTCCCAAGTCACGAGGATATGTGTCGCCGGTTGGCGTAGCTTGTCGTAGCTTGACGTCGACCAGGTGGTAGCCTGTCGTAGACATTGTCGTAGGGTGGGTCCATTTCGGCGTCCCACTACGACTGTGACTGTCGCCGGCAGTCGCCTAAAAAATCACCTAAGTGGGACAGGCCCTTTATATGGTTCAAGCACAACACTTACTTGCTGTGTGAATAACTAATTTCCTACACTATGCCAAATTTCGACCCATAAGTCCAAACTGGTTAACCAAGAATGATAAAGACACAATGGGCGAGGTTCCGCTCAACTCTAACATCTTGTTTGATAGAATCGGGGAAAGATAGGGGTGACACAGTGGCGCAGCGGTAGAGTTGCTGCTTTACAGCACTAGATTCGATCAGGTTCGATCCTGACTACAGTTGATGTCTGTGCGGAGTTTGTGACCCGTGGCCGTATGGTTTTTACCCGGGTGCTCCGGTTTCTTCCCACACTCCAAAGATGTACAGGTCTGTAGGTTAATTGGCTTCGGTAAAGATTGTAAATTGTACTGGGAGTGCAGGATAGGGCAAGTGTACAGGGATCGCCGGTCCGCACACTCAGTGGGCCGAAAGGCCAGTTTCCTTGCTGTATCTGTAAACTAATCTCTAACGAATCAGGACATGTTGAAATCATAACATCCCCAGCAATGAAACTATGGAGGAGAAGTAAGCAGTGCTCCAGTTTATTTATCTGACATAGTTGCCAAACATTTCAGTATTCAGAAGTGTTCAAAGATGATAAAAATGAAACAATATAAACAATGTAAAAATGTGAAAAGTGAATAAATCATCATTGTCCCTTCTTGAAATGCAATTAAAGGATTTAAAAAAAAACACAGCAAACACAAATAATTTAGAAGCAACTTTCATATCAGACTTTTCTTTCCCACAGATGTAAAATCTTCATTGAGGTAAATACATCACACAAACCAACCTCCCTTCCATTGACTCAATTTATACCTCATGTTGCCTCGGCAAGGCCAGCAGCCTAATCAAGGATGAGTCGCACCTTGGCCACTCCCTCTTCCCCTCTCTCCCATCAGGCAAAATGCACACCTCCAGATTCAGGGACCATTTCTTTCCAGCTGTTATCGAACAACTGAATCACCCTACCACATCTAGAGAGCAGTCCTGAACTACTATTTACCTCATTGGAGACTTTCGGATTATCTTTGATCGGACTTTACTGGCTTTATCTTACACTCAACGTTAGTTCCTCATCGCGTATATGTACAATGTGAATGGCTCGATTGTAATCATGTTAGCAAGCAACAAAAGCATTTCACTGCACCTCAGTGCATGTGACAATTAAACTAAGCTAAACTAAACATGGAGAACCTGGACGAGATTTGACTTGGCACAGAATCTGTGAGCAGATTTCCCTCTGTGGGTGAGGGGAACATTACCAGGTATGATCCTTTGCCAGTAGTCTGCTCATGGAGTGAAGATTTAATGTCAGGAATCTGTGAGCAGTTTTGGGATTTCTTTGTTCCGATATGCATGAGCTAACATCTGAACCTGGCTTCCATTTATGCAGAAAATTGTTGGCAATTTACCATTGAACTGCTTTCATATGCTTATCGGATTTGGCCCAATATTGTCTCATTAACACATTGCAGCATTGGGGAGTTTGTTGCGCACAAATTATCCACCTACTTTAGAACAGCCAACATACAGCATAAGTATTTCTCTGGCTGTAAAGTGCTTTGTAACTTTTGTTTATTAATTTTCAGTGTATGGACAGCCTTGGCAAGGCCAGTATTTATTGTCCATCCTTAATTATCCTTGAGAATATGGAGATGAAATGTCGTCCGAAGCTACCCATGTCTTTCTGGTGAAGGTTCTTCTACAAGAAGATAGACACAAAGTGCTGGAGTAACTCAGCGTGTCAGGCAGCATCATTAGAGATAAAGGATGGGTGACGTTTCGGGTCGGGAACCATATTCAGACCAAGGTCACCCATCCTTTATCTCCAGAGACGCTGCCTGACCCACTGTGTTATTTCAGAACTTTGTGTCTATCTTTGGTACATACAAGCATCTGCAGTTCCTTTCAACACAGGTTCTTCTACAATACTGTTTGGGAGGAAGTTCCAGGATTTAGACCAAGGAACAAGGAACAACAAGTCAGGCCAATGAGCAAATTGGAGGGGAATTTGCAGGATGGTGGTATTCCCATGCAGCTGCTGACATCTTCCGTGGTAGTTTAGACTGTTGGAGTAACCTGGGTAAATCCAGGGCATTTTGTAGTTGGTGCACTCTGAAGCCAATGTGCCTGAGTATTGGAGGAATTAATGTGTAAGGTGCTTGTTGAGATAGTGATCAAGCAAGCTGTTTTGCTTGGGATGGTGTAGAGCATCATAAGAGGTATTGTCACTACACTAATCCACTATTCCATCATACTCTTGACTTTTGCCTTGTAAATAAATGATGGAAAGGCTTTGGAGTGTCAGAAGGTGAATCATTCATCACAAAATATCCAGCTTACATGCACTTGTAGTCATTTATTTATGTGGATGATCAAGTTCAGTTTCTGGTCTTTGGTAGACACAAAATGCTAGAGTAACTCTGGAGAAAAAGGCAGGATCTCTGGAGAAAAAGGATGGGCGACGTTTTGGATTCCGGCTGTTCTTTCCTCATCTCCAGCTCCTTGCTGCCTGACCCACTGAGTTACTTCAGCATTATGTGTCTATCTTCAGTGTAAACCAGCATCTGAGTTCCTTCCTGCACACTTCTGGTCTTTGGTGGCTTCCACGTCATTGATGATAGGGTGTTGGCAATGGTAATTCTATTGAATATCAAGTCTAGGTGGTTTGTTTCTCTTGTTTAAAAGTATCAAAAACCGTGAACTTTCATAGTGCAAGTATACTTGGCACTTTGTAGCCCTTTCTTGAATGTTGTCTAGGTCTTGCTGTATATCAGCATGGTTTGCTTTGTTATCAGAGGACTTGTGAATGGAATTGAACACAGTGCATTCATCAGCAAACATCTTTATTTCGGACCTTATCTTGGAAGAAAGGTCATTGATGCTGCAGCTGAAGATAGTTGGACCAAAGACATTATGCTGAGGAACTGCACTGATGTTCTGACACTGGGACAATTGATTGCCAACAATAATAATCTTCCTTTTCTATTACATATGATTCCACCATTGGATTGTATGTCTCATACACATTTGCAGTACTGTGAAATGATTTTCAGCATAAAATCTTTATGCTTTGGCATAACTTATCTCAGACTCTTATTTTCTTCTTTCTGAAAAATATATTGAGTATTTATAGTGGATAACTCAGACCAGACCTCATTTTGAAAGGGTAAATGGAGGAATCTATACAAAAAACAAGTCTTTCTTGCTTTGTCTTAAATCAGGAATCTACTGAGAACTTACAATGCCTGGAGTTTAACTTATGGTAAGATTAAGTTCATGATCTGCTGCTCTGATATGGGCTTCGATTAATCACACAAAGTTGCAGGCTTTAGTTGCACTAAAACGTACATCACCAGAGCATAGACAGTTTATTTGCAGCTGTATTCAGGCAACGGAATCATCCTACCACAACTAGAGAGCAGTGCTGAACTACTGATGTCCCTCGGACTATCCATGACCAGACTTTATTGGCTTTACCTTGCACTAAACGTTATTCCCTTATCATGTATGTATACACTGTAAATGAATTGATTGTAATCATGTATTGTCTTTCTGCTGACTGGTTAGCATTCAACAAAAAACTTTTCACTGCACCTTGGTGCACTTGACAATAAACTAAACTGAACTAATAGGCATAATAGATTAAGGATAGATTAATCCTTAAAGCAATGAAATATTTGAAACTTCAAAACTGTAAATGAATTGGCTGCAAACAAAATAACTTTTTGATATTTGTATGATAACTGAGACTCGGCAGTAACTGAATGCTGAGCGTATTAAACAATCAGAATGAATCATGTCAGAATACAAACTAAAGGCATGCTGAGACTGAAGGAATTTGCCTCTGCAAACATTTCATTTCTTGCCAATTATGGGAAAATAAACACGCTCCAATGACTGCACACAAACAGAACTTTTACAATTGAGTGCATGAATATTGCTGTCAAGTTACATCAAGTTGGTCTCAGTGCCTTTAGTTAAACTTGACGCTTGCTATTGAAATTACAGACCTTAGTTTTGAAAAAGCGGTGGGAATTTTATAGAGGAGCCCCAAACCACAGGGAACCTCTGGGAAATCTGGCTTGAGAAGTCCTGAGAAGACTACTTGAGTAAAACTTTGCCTGAGTTGAAAGTCTGACTGATATGATGTGGTGGGGAAGAACAAAAAGAGACTGCAAACACTGTAATTTGGAATAAGAAAAAAAAAAAACATTATGCTGGAAGAGTTCCATGGGTCAAGCAGTATCTGTTGGGGAAAAATTGTAAGTTGATGTATTGGTTAGAGACTCTGCACATGGACAGGATCTCAACCCAAATTTTGGTATGTACTGGCAATCTTTCCTCCCTTCTCTTAGTGGAGTGGGGAAATTGCTCTTCTACATAGCAGAATAAGAGGGTAAAGGGAGAGGAGTTTGCAGTTGGGATTGAGGACGATAGGTGAAAGGTGAATGGGCAGCTTGGGTGGTGGGGGGAGAAACATGGATTTATTTGGGACAGTTAGTATGGTTTTGCACATTGGAGATCATGTCCAATGAACTTAACTGCATATTTTGTGGAGGTAGCAAAGATAACTAATGGCAGTGAGTGTTGCCCACATGGATAACAGAGGGTCATGGTGGTAGTGGGGGGTTTGTTTTCCTCACTGGTAGTCTGACTGTGGTGTTCCACAGAGATCAGTGATGGGATCTCTGATGTTCATGATGTACAGAATTGATTTGGACAAAAATGTAGCTGAGCTGGTTAGCAAGTTTACAGATGACAAACGTTGGTGGAATTGTAGATGATGAGGAAGGTTGACACAGAGTGCTGAGGCAGCATCACTGGATGGGTAACGTTTTGTGTTGGGACCTTTTCTTCAGATTCCAACATACTGTTTGTTGTTTTAACCCTTCAAGCTGTTTGCTCATTCCAAGCTGCTACAAGAACCTTAGGCAGGTCAAGGGTGTTTTGTTTAGCAGAAATATGAACACATCAATCACATCAGTGGAGAGATCTGAGATTTACACCAAACACAGTAAATAGACATTAGACAATAGGTGCAGGATTAGGCCATTTGGCTCTTCAAGCCACCACCTCCATTCAATGCGATCATGGCTGATCATTCCCAATCAGTACCCCGTTCCTGCCTTCTCCGCATATCCCCCGACTCCGCTATCTTTAAGAGCCCTATCTAGCTCTCTCTTGAAAGAATCCAGAGAACAGGTCTTCACCACCCTCTGAGGCAGAGAATTCTACTGACTCACGACTCTCTGTGTGAAAAAGTGTTTCCTCATCTCTGTTCTAAATGGGTTACCCCTTATTCTTAAACTGTGGCCCCTGGTTCTGGACTCTCCCAACATTGGGATAATGTTTCCTGCCTCTAGTGCGTCCAAACCCTTAATAATCTTCCATGTTTCAATAAGGTCCCTTCTCATCCTTCTAAACTCCAGAGTATACAAGCCCAGCCGCTCCATTCTCTCAGCATATGACAGTCCCGCTATCCCGGGAATTAAACTTGTAAACCTACGCTGCACTCCCTCAATAGAAAGTCCTTGTCTGCTACAAATTATTTTCAATTTAAGGAAATCAAAGCCTCCAAATGTGACTACATTGGAAGTGTCTGGGTACATGTATACTGATGCACAGCATGTGGATGTAAATTTGGTCATCGGGACATGACTGACCTGAACTCCACCAGAACATGCGCCATGGGTCTGAGCAGCGTGTTTTAATTACTTTTATTATTATAGCATGGAATGATGGCTGTCAAGACCATAGATTTGGTTGCTTCAGGTTAGGGATGTTGACTGTTATACACTGACAAATTGCCATATTCAGGCATATTCCCGATGGAAAAGGGATTGGAAAGTTCAGAATTCAAACTTCATCTGGAAAAACTGCTGAATTGTGTCTTTGGGAGTGCACTTAAAAAGAGAACATAGAACCACACAACTTGGGAACAGGCCCTTCGACCCACAATATCCATGAAAGGGGGAGAGAGGGGAGAGAGAGGGAGAGAGAGAGGGAAGAGGGAGAAGGGAGAAGGGAGAAGGGAGAAGGGAGAGGGGAGAGGGGAGAGGGGAGAGGGGAGAGGGGAGAGGGGAGAGGGGAGAGGGGAGAGGGGAGAGGGGAGAAGGGGAGAAGGGGAGAAGGGGAGAAGGGGAGAAGGGGAGAAGGGGGAAGGGAGAAGGGAGAAGGGAGAAGGGAGAAGGAGAGAGCCCCTCCACCCCTCCGGCCCCACTGAATTGCTCCATCTATTTGTCTCATTCCTTGGTAAACCAGCATCTCCAGAATCCTGTTGAAGAACTCACCCCAGACCCTCACCCCTGTCATGTTTTGACCACCCCCCCGATCTACCTATATCCAATGCACAACAGAAGCCTCACCTTTGTACACCGACACCCTCACCTCATTGGATTCTGGACCTGCCATAACATACAGATTTTCTGTCACCTCCATTTCAGGCCTTTTTCTATGATTAAAGTCCTCGCTTGCCAGTCATGACCCCTTCTCCCATCTCCAACATTCCTCCTCCTCCTAAACTATCCCTGCTGGCCTTCTGCCCTCTCTGGACCTCTTATATAACAGCCTGAAGAAGGATCCCGACCAGAATCGTCACCTATTCATGTTGTCCAGAAATGCTGCCTGACTTGCTGAGTTACTCCAGCATTTTGTGTCTTCCCTGCAGAGATCCCAGCACAGATCCCTGCGGAATACCACCGGTCACCGATCTCCACACACCTGCAGACAAAATATTTTCAGGATGTCCTTCTGTAAAGAGAAATAAGTGAATCTATGGTGATATTCAATAATAAATGGATTAGCCTGGCAAGTGCAGAGTGGTATTTTCAATTTTATAAATTCTGTTTTAGTTTTTGCCTCTGTTTCCTTCAAATACTGCTGAAATGGCCAAAGTGATTGTCACAATATGTCGAAACAAAGAACTACAGGTGCAGCTTTACAAAAAAAGGCACATGGTGCTGGAGTAACAGAACGGGTCAGGCAGCATCTCTGGAGAACATGGATAGGTGAGTGAAGAAAGACCTCAGCCCTCCTCTAAAGATGCTGCCTGACCTGCTGAGTTATTCTAGCACTTTGTGTCTTTTCTTTATGGACACAACATGTTGTTTATCTGAGTGTAATTGGTATATTTTTGAGAGTCTTGGGATTTCTCCTCAGACTGGCAGCTGGATTTGGTGCTTGGATCCTCGAGTTCTCCAGACCAGTCTTTGCAAGCTGGAGACCCCGAGGGCAGAAGAACGTGAGATTCATTGCGATCAGGCGCCGTTCATATCCATAGAGACGTGATGCATTGACGCCTGTGAGACTTGTGCTTATTTAATCCTTTACTAATCCTTTCACTGTATTCAATTATGCATTAATAAACATAATTTTGTTGTAACCTTGAGGTGTTCTTTCTCTATCCCTGATGGAAATGCTCAAAACATGTGTGTATCACTGCACCTTCCTACTCTGGAAGGATACCCTGCTGCACACGATAGTAAACCCTTCAGAGCTGTTCATCTCATCACAAAAACAGCAGTGAACAGTTCTATTTTTAGGAAATTAACCATTATTTACTGTTGCTATCTCCTGTCCTTTGTTTCCACTCTGCTAATCATTATTGTATGCTTTTCTCATTTGTTGCAAAATGCTATTTAATTTTGGAAACACACAGACAAAATAGTCAATATCATTTGCTTAATTTTCTGCATGAAATATTTACAATTACATTGCTTTTGATTGTCCTGAGTGGAGTTTATCTGCTTATTAACTCAGTGCCTCGGGAGCATTGGGAAGGATCCTAGCTCTGTAGATTCATGCATTGTCCTGCCATGGGTTTAAAACAGAGGCACACAAAATCCCAAGTGTTGCAGATATAATGGATGCCTCACCTGATGTGCTTCCACATGAAAGCTAGACAAATGAGCAAATTAGTTTTCACCGATAGACACAAAATGCTGGAGCAATGCAGCAGGTCAGGCAGCTTCGCTAGAGAAAAAAAAATAGGTGACGTTTTGGGTTGGAACCCTTCTTTAGACTCCTTCTGCAGACTGAAGAAGGGCTCCGCACAAAAACGTCACATTCTTTTTCTCCAGAGATGCTGCCTGACCTATCCAGGTTTTCCAAAGATGCTACTGACCTGCTGAGTTATTCTAGAACTTTGTGTATTATTGTTTTGGTCACAACATATTATTTATCTTACTGTGGTCATGGTGTATACACAAGGTATTTTCTTGAGAGTCTTCAGATTTCACGATGGAATCAAGGGATATGGATAGAAAGCAGGAATGGGTTACTGATTCTGGATGATCAGCCATGATAATATTGAATGGTGTTGCTGGGTCGAAGGACTGAATGGCCCACTCCTGCACCTATTTTCTATGTTTCCTCGGACTGTCACCTGGATCAATCTTCAGTATGTGGAATTCTCTGCCTCAGAGGGCGGTGGAGGCAGGTTCTCTGGATGCTTTCAAGAGAGAGCTAGATAGGGCTCTTAAAAATAGTAGAGTCAGGTAATATGGGGAGAAGGCAGGAACGGGGTACTGATTGGGGATGATCAGCCATGATCACATTAAATGGCAGTGCTGGCTCGAAGGGCCGAATGGCCTATTCCTGCACCTATTGTCCATTGTCTATTGTCTATAAATCAGCATCTGCAGTTCCTTCCTACCTTTTCAAGTTTTCAAGTTTTACAGCTTTGCAGTTACGTGCCCTTTTCCACTTCGAGAGTCCTTGTAGCTCAAGGGTTTGGGAGAGGATGGGGGGGTTGACACAATTGATTCTTGGCCACCAATTGATAAGGTTGTGCCTTAAAAGTATATGATGGTGTTGATTGGTGGTTGTAATCACCTCTTGGCATCGGTCTCTGAATGCAGAAAGTTGAGTCCAAACCTGGGCTTATCTATTTGCAGAGCTTTAATGCCAGAGGCAGAGTTAAATTTAATAGTTGCCATGTGAATTTTCTGGATTTAGGCGATCTGTCATGAAAGGGGAGTTGGGATTTGTCAGCACCAGAGGACAAGTGCTTTCTACAAAACTGCTTGAGGTGCACCAGAATGCGGCAGATCTACTCACTATACCATTTAAAGCAAATCTTCAGCCTCCCTCCATATGATTAGTGTTTCATTACCACTCTCCCACCACTCCCACCAGTCTAAGCAGCGGCAACATCTTCCTCCCTCCAGCACTAAATCTCTACCAACCTTGCTGTTGCTGTTCCTTCTAAGCTCCGGGCCCCAATCTCCACACAAACAATTTACTTTCTCCTCGTCTGCTAATTCAACACTGAGGGCCGTGGCATTGTTGCATGAACAATCTTCACCCAAGTATGCCCATCCATCCAGTCGATCTCCAACTTGCTCTGTGATCAACACAGGCAGGGACTGCCGCCCATGACCATTCAACCGTGGCCCTCTGCAGAGCAGCTGATTAGCCGGTCAATTTCACCATCAGTCGTAGAGTCGTAGTGATACAGTGTGGAAACAGGCCTTTCACCCCAACTTGCCCATACTGGCCAACATCCCAGCTACACTAGTCCCACCTGCCTGCATTTGGCCCATATCCCTCCAAACCTGTCCTATCCATGTCGTCCGCTAGTCAAATAAAGAATAAAATTAAAGCCTTCTCTTTAAGTTTTTTCATGCCATCCTCCTTGTCCAGTTTCCTCCTCCCATTGTGAACACCTTCTCCCCAACCACAACCGGGACTCCCTGTAACCTTCCATACCTCCTTGTAACTATTGAGGCCAGTCCTTTTAACATTATGAATTAACACCATGTTTAAAATTTAGACTTTAGAGATACAGTGCAGAAACAGGCCATTCCGACCAGTTATCACCCCACCCCATAACACTATCCTACACACTAGTGACAATTTTTCCCAAAGTCAATTAACCTATAAACCTGCACGTCTTTGGAGTATGGGAGGAAACTTAGGCAACCGGAGAAAACCAAGGCAGTCAAAGGGAGAACATACAAACTCCGTACAGAAAGTCCACCCAAACCACCCCCTCCCCAGGTACCTTCCCATGCAACTACAGGAGATGCAACACCTGTCCCTATACCTCCATCCTCAACTCTGTCCAGGGACCCTGACAGTCCTTTCAGGTTAGGCAGAGGTTCACTTGCACCTTCTCCAACCTCATCTACTGTATCCGTTGTTCACGATGTGGACTCTTATACCGGCGAGACCAAACATAGACCGAACGTTTTGCTAAACACCTTCGCTTAGTCCATCTGGACGTACCTGTTCCCCCAGTTGCTGGACACTTTAATTCTCCTTCCCATTCACACACTGACCTTTCTGTCCTAGGCCTCCTCCATTGTCAGTGAGGTTAAACGGAAATTGGAACAACATCTCATATTTCCCTTGGGCAGCTTCCAACCCAATGTTATTTGATTTCTCTAATGTCACGTAATTCCTGCATTTCCTCTCTCTCCATCCCTCCCCCACCTAAGTCACACCAGGTTTTCATTCTTACCTAGCAAACAGCTAACAATGGCCTGTTTCATTTATCATTGTTACTTTTTTAGATATCTTTCATTCATTTGTTCTATATCGCTCTATACCATCGTCTATATCTCTCGTTTCCCTTTCCCGTGACTTTCGGTCTAAAGGGTCTTGACCCGAAACATCTCTCATTCCTTCTCTACAGAGATGCTGCCTGTCCCGCTGAGTTATTCCAGCATTTTGTGTCTATCAGATAGTACCAGTAGTCAGGATCGAACCGGGATCTCTGACGCTGTAAGGCAGCAGCTCTACCACTGTACCACCCTGTTTTGTGGCAGTATTCTCAGTGAATGATCAACAACCACACAAAAAATAACTACAAATATCAACCAGCCTCAGAGTTCACTCACTTGTGCATTTATTATAAATCCACTGGCAATTCAGGCAGCTCGTTTTACAAGGCTAAGTTAAAGTTAAATAATCTAACTAATAGTATGAGAACATGATCTTTTCACAATGTTTATGGTTGTTCATTGCTTAATGTCTGCACCCTGCTCCTAGAATCTTAGAATAATTGAGGACAAAAGGAGGCCCTTCGGTCCACCTTCCCAAGCAAGGTGCTTCATCAACGCTAGGTCCCACCTGCCCACATTTGGCCCCTCTAAACCTTCCTATTAATGTACCTGTCCAAAAGTATTTTAAATGGTGTTTTTGTGACTGCCTCAACTGCCTCCTCTGGCAACTCGTTCCATCTACCCACCACCCTCTGTGAGGAAAAGGTTGCCCCTCGGTTCCCATTAAATCTTTCCCCTCTCACCTTAATTGCTATCTGACAACACTGCCTTGCAGAGCACTGATTTATTATAATGACTCTTGGTTCATCAGCATGAATTCTCACAGTTGCAAAGCCCCCCTGAACAGTAAACAAGTTTTGGCAGAGTGCCTGATATCATTGTGTTGGGAAATCGCAGTGTATCCTGCCAGCAATAAAAGTCCCCATGCCTCTGTGGGGAGAGAATGCCAGTGAGGGCAGGCATTGGGTGGGCAAGGGTGAGTTGGGTGCATTCATCAGCCCAGTGATTGCTGGCATTACTGGGGACAGGCAGCACCAGTTCCTACATTGACATCCCCACCGATCCTCTCGATCACCTTCTATGGGATGCGATGGAAGCTGCTTTCTTCCCTTCTTTTATTTGGCTGTTAGCTTCACACAACCTGGCTTCTTCTCAGAGGGAACAAACTAAACAGATGATCACCAGTGTTACCACAGGAGGTGAAGAGCCAAACATGAGAGAGGGAGAAAGCAGCTTCCATGTTAATAGGAGGTGATAAACAGAGACCATAAAGTTCTGTGTGGTCTGTCGACACACGGAGTAAACACTGCCAGTATTCTTGGTAGGTTAACTGAGAAGAGGCATTAATTTTAGTCAGAGGGCAATGAATATGTGGAATTCATTGCCACAGAAGGCTGTGGAGGCCAAATCAATGGATATTTTAAAGGGAGATAGATAGATTCGTGATTAGTACGGGTGTCAGGGGTTATGCGGAGAAGGCAAGAGAATGGGGTTGCGAAGGCAAGATAGATAGGCCATGGTTGAATGGCAGAGTAGACTTGATAGGCCGAATGGCCTAATTCAGCTCCTAACACTTACGAAGTTATGAACATGATTAATCTTTCAGATATTTACTAGGAGCATTTTTTCTTGATGGACGAAGGTGATTGCAAAAAATTGGTGAACACTGCCTGGTCCATCAAGGGTACTGATTTCCCCACTATCAAAGGGATCTACAAGAGGTTCTGTCGAAAAAAGGCAGCCAGCATAATCAAGGATCCACACCACCCTGGCTACATTCTCCTTTCACTCCTGCCGTTCCCATTTCACTCCTGCCAAATTGTCCCCTGTGTGTAGGATAGCACTAGTGTACAAGGATCGCTAGTCAGCATGGACTTAGTGGGCCAGAGGGCCTGTTTCCGAGTTGTATCTCTAAACTAAACTAAACTAAACGGACAGGCAAGCAATTAAATCATCCAAACAGTATGGAGAAATCAAAACAGTCCAAAATAAAAAGAACATTAAAGAAGGGATATCAAGATCCAAAGAAAAGATGAAAACGTAAAAATAACAACATGAGTCAAAAGGAGAAAAAGAGAGGCATTTTTTGCCACTTGCCATTCTTTTTCCCTTCATTATTCACTCCATGAGAACATCTATTATGAGGCATTGGGATGGGCGGTGCAGTACTGCATATGGAAGCCATCTATCTCACTCTGTACTCCTGGGATCTCCAGAGTTCTTGCATGTACACTTCCCTTCCAGCAAAGTAATAAAAAACTTTGCTTAACTTGCAGTTTGTGCATGAAAGTCTTAAATGCTTCAACAACATTTTAATGTATAACCATGTTCCACTAACACAAAACTAACAGGAATCTGATACTTAAAATGTAGTGGTCATCTATACAAAACCTACTCTACACAAAAGCTCATCGGCAGTCTGCATTTCACATTTTAGATGGGTGAGCGACATTGCAAGTGAGGTAAATAAGTTACAAAAGTACTTGCTTGCATTGAATTTGGAATCTTATTGGGTTTCCATTGTCATCATTCTATCCTCTGATTTTTCTGTATTTCTGCTACAAAATGTACCCAATACAAAAGGGACAGATTTATGCACAGTGAAAGTTTACGACTGCTGCTTAGAGCCAGAAAAGTTCTGCAACTGAACCTGCATAATTGAATCTTGATGTAGTTCACAGAATTTCTGCCATAACACATTTTCTGAATGTACCAATATTTATCATGTTGAAATTGCTGGGCAGCTGGGCAAGTGAGAAATGGGCAAATGGAGTTTAGATTCACAGACTCTTGGAGTCAAACAGCACAGAACCAGGCCCTTCAGCCCAACTTGCCCATGCTGATCAAGATGCCCCATCTACACTGCTCCTACCTGCCCACGTTATGCCCATATTCCTCTAAACCTTTCCTATCCATGTACTTGTTCAAATGCTTTTTAAATATATAGAGTACCTGCCTCAACTACCTCCTCTGGCAGCCTGTCCTACATAATCCACCATCCTCTGTGAAAAAGTGACCCCCCAGGTTCTTATTAAATCTGTCCCCTTTCACCTTAAACCAATGTCCCCTGGTTCATCCATCTGGCATTGAAGGAGCTCCTCGCCATGGTCAACAAGCACCAGACAGCTTACCCTGAGGCATTTACCACCATAGCCGTTGGTAAATTTTCAACAAAGCCAACCTGAAAAAAACACTTACAAACTAGCATTAACATGTCTCCTGCAGCACCAGAGGACTAAACATCCTTGACCACTGCTGTAGGATGCCTATCGCTCTATACCTCGCCCGCACTTTGGGAAATCCGATCATTCAGCGGTGCTGCTTCTTCCTGCATACAGTCAGCAACTGAAGAGCGCACCCCCAGAGGTGAGGTCTGCACAGAGCTGGTCCAGGGAGGTAGAGGAATAACTACAGGACTGCTTGGAGTCTGTAGACTAGGCAATGTTCAAGGACTCGGCAACGGACCAAAATGAATACGCCACAGTTGTTACAGACTTCATAAGGAAATGTGTGGAGGACTGTGCTCCATCAAAGACCTTCCGAGTGTTTCCTAACCAGAAGCCTGGGATGAACCATGAGATCCACACTCTTCTGAAGTCCAGATCTCGGGCATTCAGGTATGACCTCGACAAGGCCATCAAAAAGGCCAAAAGGGACCTGCTCCAAGCTGGAGGATGAGAGCCTAAGCTATAGAGAAAGACTGGTCAGGCTGGGCATTATTCTTTGGAGTGCAGGAGGCATGATCTTATAGAGGTGTATAAAATTATGAGGGCAATTGCACAGATGAGGTGAATGCACAGATTATTTTCCCCAGGGCAGGGGGATCGAGAAACAGAAGACATAGTTTTAAGGCGAGGGAGCGAAGATGGCCTAAAGGGCCTGTCCCACCAGTATGTGACTCCACGCGGTGAGCGCGACCAAACTGGAAGTGGGGGCTGCGCAGAGGTCGGGTGAGTGGCACAACGTGGCGCGAAGTTGGAGCGAAGTCCGCGGTAAGTTCGCAAGGACAGAGAGGGACACACAGAGAGGGAGGCACACAGAGAGGGTCACGGAGGCACACGTAGAGAAGGTCACGGAGGCACACAGAGAGAGGGCCACGGAGGCACATATAGAGAAGTTCATGGAGGCACACAGAGAGGGTCATGGAGGCACACAGAGAGGGTCATGGAGGCACACAGAGAGGGTCATGGAGGCACACAGAGAGGGTCATGGAGGCACATATAGAGAAGTTCATGGAGGCACACAGAAAGAGGGTCATGGAGGCACATATAGAGAGGGTCACGGAGGCACGACGTGAGGCGGTGCGTAATGCGTCGAGGTGGCTGCGGGCCGACAGGCCGTTGCCGCGCAGAAGTTTGGATGGCTCCGCACAACTCTATATGGCTCCGGCGATCGAAGTGGGACCGGCCCCGCGAGGCCGGACGGCTCAAGCAACCACGTTAGGTCACGCTCACCGCATGGAGTCGCATGCTGATGGGACAGGCCCTTAATTGTGGAATTCCTCAGGGCTTTTGGGGATATACTGGGGGATGACTAGGTGCAGGACCTTGCAGAAAGTTTGGCATCTCAGGAGATGCCCTCATGCGGCGCGGGGATGTCATAGCCTCGCTGCCTAAGAGGAAGTATGTTCGCATCTTGCAAGGCTGGGACCCAGTTTCCCTTCTCAGCATGGATCAGAAGGTCTTTGCCAGGGCAATGGTGAATTGTCTGTGCTCTGTGCTACCTGACATGATCCACCAGAGCAGTCTTACATGGTCCTGGGCTGATCCATCCAGGGCAACATCTCTCTGGACTGGGGACCTTATCCACCTGTCCCAGAGAGCTGGTCTGACTAGAGACAGTCCAAAGTGTTTAATTGTCATATGTACTGAAATGGAACAATGAAATTCTTACTTACAGCAGTCAATCACCTTTCTTTCCCTTAATCAGGAGAGGCCATTCAATAGATTGGATCACGAGTATCTTTTCAGTACTCTGAACACCATCAGAATTGAGCCGCATTTTGTGGCAGGGTCTGTCTTTAATGCCCGGCCATGGAGTACTCGGTGAGGGTGAATGGGTCTTTGACGGCACCTCTTCACTTCAGGAGAGGAGTGCATCAAGGATCCCCAATGTCCGGACAGCTATATTTAGTTTGCCCACCTATTTTAGTGTCATCTGTAAAGTTACCAATCATGCCTTCTACATTCTCATCCAAATATATTTATTTACTGCAACAGTTACATATATTCTCAAAGCTAGTAATTGCTTTAAAGGTTGCTTAAAATGTAATGCCAGATAGATAGAACATGTATAAATACAGTGTAGGAGGGAACTGCAGATGCTGGTTTAAATCGAAAGGTAGACCGAAAATGCTGGAGTAACTCAACGGGACAGGCAGCATCTCTGGATGATGTTTTGCGTTGAGACCCTTCTTAAGACTGAATAAATTAAGACTGTATACTGTAAATACAGGCTTGGGGACAATATTTTCCCATGGAGGAAGGGACATGGTGGAGGATTACAAACCAAAATTCTGTTTCTCAGGAGAGCAGGACAGGTTAAAATATATATGTTTTTATGTGGATGTGTGCAGGACTCTAAATGTGAGAATCCTCTTTATTCATCATTTTTATATTCACAGCATCACTTCCATTTACAATTCTGAGGAGACTCATACAGCAAAGGAGAAGAATAAGAACATGAATAGGTCATTTAATTTTCAAGCATGTACAGTTGGTTGAAGGTTAATTTATTATTTTATCTCCATTTGCTTGCCTTTGTTCCATATTTCATGCTGCCCTTTCCTGATAACAATCTAGTGGTTAGATTTTCCATTGACAGGCTCAATGGTTTTTTTGACTGAGAAAATGTCATTAATCCTCTGCAAATAAATATTTTCTGACATTAGCCCTGAGCAACCTTGCATTAAATTTTACGTTTTGTGTCCTTGTCCTGCACTGTCAATGGAGGAAATAGTTCATCTCTATCTAAATTACAAAAGGCTCTGATTAGTTTAAGCAGAACACCTTCAACATTTAAGGATACACTAACTGAGTCTATTCACATAACTTATCCCTTTTGAATCTGTTATCAGCTCAGTAAAATTCTTAGCAGTGGTGCCTAGAACTGAATGCAGTATTCCACATGGGTTTTCATTCAAAGCCCTTTTCATTTAGGGATGCCAACTTTCTCATTCCCAAATAAGGGACAAGAGGTCAAAACAAGAGACAAATTCCCGACGGCGTAAAGTACAGAAGGCCTTTGTCGCGTCACTGTGGACAGGCTTAACCCACGTCTTTTTTGCTTCCCATTGCTTGTTATTAGCTGCGCAGTCTTTTCTTTTTTGAAGGTTTATCCATATTTGCACGTCAAACCGATCGAACAACACCAGACGTTACTGAAACATTTTGTTTTGGCAGGAATTGGCAAAATATAGCGTACATCTGATGCGCATAAGGGGCCTATGATTGGATGGCAGGTGAATCACCCATACAAGGCGTCAACGGTACATGCAACACACACGCACGCACGCTGTTGTATCAGATCTAGGATCTGTCTGTAAGTGTGCCCTCTGGTGATCACAGATGCTCCTTGACTTACCATGCTTCGACTTACGATATTTTGATTTTACGATAGTGCAAAAGCGATACACATTCAGTAGAAACCGTATTTCACTAGCCTGGCCTCGTGGCAGCGTTGGGCTGCATTGATAATATAAGCCGTAATGTTTTACCAAGTTAATTAAAATTACTTTCCTGTGGTATATTTAGATTTAGGCCTGCTCTGTTGAGCAGACGCACTCGCTCACCAGAGCTGGCTTGTTAGTATCTAACGCTAGCCTGTGCACTTTCTCTCCTATTTATCTTGATGTAAGGTTGATTGAGTCAGTTGTTTTGAATGCGAGGTATCTGAGCTGAGGCTGGAGAGAGATGGAGAGAGAGAAAGCGTGCAGTGAATACAGAATAGGTGAGCTTCAGGACCGAAGAATAGGCTGGCATATGGCGAGATTTTGCAGGGAGATAAGAGAACCGTGTTAGCCTTTCCGTGGGAGGGACTTGTAAGGTATCTTGCAGGAGGCGAGATGGACATCGAACGGTTGATAAAATCTCAGAGCTGCTACCTGCTGTGACAATTTACCATGTGTTTGCCCCTGTGGAGGCTGGCACTCGGGAGATTTAAGGGGTGTCGGTGCTCAGGGAATTGGTGAGCGCTCCAAACGAACAGGGTCGGTGGTGGGAGCGGGGGTGGGGTGAGCGAGGGCGGTTGAGAGACACCAGAGATTTCATAATAAAAACGAGGAAATTAAAAACACTCCCAGAGGCAGAAGACTGAAGAGGAGAGAAGGGGGGAAACTAACCGGGAGAATGAAAACCCACAAGTGCCTGGCGGTCCAACCCTGAACACTCTGGTGATGGTAAGTTAGGTGTATTAAATGCATTTTTGACTTACAATATTTTCGATTTACGATGGGTTTATCGGAACGTAACCCCTTCGTAAGTTGAGGAGCACCTGCTAGAAGCAGTCAAATACGGGACAAAGGCGGTCCCGTGTGAGACAAACCAATTTAGCCCAACATACAGGATGTCCCGGCTAATACGGGACAGTTGACAATCCTATTTACATTACAACTCAAGAGATGAGGCCAACATATCTATAGTCGGATAAATTAGATTTTGTAGAAATGAATCGCTAAATCTCTTGCGGGTCATCTTCACAATACATAATCAGTAAACTAGTCGGCTAAATCTCCTGCCTGCATTCCCCACAGATATTGTAGGCCTATTGCTGGCTATCAATAGCATTGACATGAGTTTCTAAGCAATCTGTTATTATATCATTTATCACACAAATTCAAAGGAGGAATTTTGCTAAAATTTTATTTTGTTGGATTGTCCCACGGTTACTGAAGAAGCCAATGCTCTTATCCATTAAAAAAAAATTCAATAGGGAAGTCAGCTGGACTTCATGGTTCATAAGTTCATAAATCATAGGAGCAGAAGTAAGCCATTCGACACATCAAATCTATTCCTCCATTCAATCATGGCTGATCTATCGTTCCCTCTCAAGCCTGTTCTCCTGCCTTCTCCCCACAACCCTTGACACCCTTATGGACCTGTCCCACTTAAGCGACATTTTATGCAACTGCAGGACACTATGCAGTCACCACATGGTCGCCACATGTTCGTGGGTGGTTGCCAGAGAGTTGCCTTCATGGTCATGAGGAGTTCCCGCATTCTGGGAACTAGTCACAGCCTCATTATGGTCACCGGAAATTTTTTAACATGTTGTAATATTAGCGGTGAATAGAATGTAGCTGCCATGAAGAGTAGCGAGATTTCTTGTGCCTAAAGGCCCTGTCTCACGGTGCGAGTTGACACACGAGTGACCCAGAGTGACAGACTCGTGGTTGTGTACGATATTCCAAGTTGATGTGCAAGTGTTTGAGGCGAGTTCCCACGGGTATGGTAATCTGCAATGTTCCGAGTTTGTCTCCAGAGTTACCAAGTTCCCCTCCCGTTACACTTGAGCCAACCGTGAATGAAGGTATGTTTTAATAAAGCAACAATGTTAAAGAAAACATCTCCATTCTGCGGCTTTGAGTTAAAGATAGAATTCAGCGCGGCTGCATCTATTTATATAACCTATAAAAGGGAAAATGCGCACCCTCCAGTGCCAGAGCAGTTATACTTATGATTTGTTAGAAACGCACATCACGTAGTTAGAAGACCAGCTGGCGAAGGTTTGTTATATTTGGAGGGGCAAGTGAAATATAATGATGATAGGTCTGAGGTGTTGCACTTTAGGAGCGCTGAAAAATTCGGACATGTGCAATGAGTGGTAGCAACATTGGGAATATCGTATCAACAAGGAACGTTGTTGTACAAGTGAAAACAAATTACTTGAAGGCAACATCACAACTGGATAAAAGATAGACACAACGTGCCGGAGTAACTCCGTGGGTCAGGCAGCATCTGTGGAGAAAAAGGGTGGGTGTCGTTTCGTTAGACGGGTCCGGATCCAAAACATTTCTCCAGAAATACTGCCTGATCTATGGAGTTACTCGGGCACTTTGTGTCTATCTTTGGTATAAACCAGCATCTGCAGTTATATGTTTCTACTTAGCACAGCTAGATGGGGTGGTTAGGAAGTGCGGGAACCAAATCAAGGAGGGAGTGCGGGAATCAGAAGCAGGTGAGTTTGACGGGAGCGTGGGAGCCGCACACAGCGAGTGGAAAAGTGTTTGGGAAGCCGAACCCAGCCTGAAAGAACGAGCACGGGTATTGGGTCCCAACAGGAATAGGTTAAAGGCTTGAAGAGAAGATGGAGACAGAGACACTCACATTCAACAAGGACAGTAATTCTGCTGTAACATGATTGTTGCTTTGCGAAGTAACGTAGTTTTTTTTAATAGAAAATCATAGCAATGGGGAAAAGGTGTTTCACCCTTGCAGTAATCAAGTTATTTTCCTGTGGTGTTTTGAATAACTAAGTTTATTTATGTTACTGCAAGCTAAAATACAAAGGTTGTGTGTTACATTGTTTAATAGAGTTTCGTTGTTCAAATATCAAAGGAAGCGATTGTTTGTCAATTTCTATGGTAGTTAAACCCATAGTTGGGCTCCGGTGATTGGGTTGATCATGAGATCATGGTGCCTCGTCACTGCTGGAAGGCTACATGGAAGCATTTTTGTCTGCTTGCTAATTTCCAAACTAACTGTAGTTCCCAACCTGAAGGGTCCGTTTCTGTGCAGTATAAAGCAATAATGAAAACAAAACAGTACAGAAGAGCCAGGGTGTGTAGGAAGCACAGGCAGAACAGGGGCAGAGGGACAGGAGCAGACGCTGTATGTGTGGGGAACTAGTGGTACTTCCCCAACTCTACCCCCACTCTACATCTCTGCGTCTCATCATACAGATCAAACTCCCCACCATTGACTACAAGTCGATTTCATGCTGCTTCGGGAAAGCAGCCATCTGAACTAAAGACCTTTCCTACCAGGGCCATTCCTTCCTCTCCCCGCTCCCATCGGAAGAAGAAACAGAAGCTTAAAAGCGCGCATCAGTAGAATCAGGAATGCATTCTTTCCCTCTGTTATCAGGCTTTTGAATGGTCCTTCCATAAGTTGGGGGACCGTTAGATTCTCCTCTACCCCATTGTGGCCATTGGTCTTTGTCTCTGGAATTCAGCGCTAAAATATTGAGAACGACAAGATCTGCATTTTGTTTCTGTCCCGATCTATGTACTTGAATTTAGTTTATTTCTATTTATGTATAGTATTATCTGATTTGACTGGATAGCATGCAAAACATAACTTTACACATAAAAGTAATAAATCTAAACCTAATGTTGTTTGTATCGGGTAGTTGTGCATTGTCGTGGTGAGTTTGTCGGTAGCAAGCATCTTTCTGAAAGCAATGAATGCTGAGGGCAAACATTAACAACCTGAATACGGACTTCCAGAAGGGTCTTGACAAAGTCACAATACGTGGTGTAAAGTGAATATTGAAAGCATGTACATGAGGTCAACAAAATATTAGACAATCTTGGTAAATGCTTGTGGGAAAGTGAATAGTGTGCCCCCCCCCCCCCCCCCCCTCCTCCTGGATCACAGTCACAGTCATCGGTAGCCACAGTCACCCGTAAATAAACCCACTACATCCAATATGCGACTTTTTATGATCATGGATGACAATCCATTTAACCTCAGTGTAAATTCAAATGAAGGTTCCTGCTCCCGCCTTCTGCTGTCACTTTCAATGCTGCTACTATTGGAGTCTGGCCTCGGGTAACTCCATTCCCACCTGGGGAATGAAAAGTTTCCATTGACGGTGCCACGGTAGACTCACGAATCAATAAGGTAAACGCACGGGCCACTACGTTATGACAACGAGTTTAAATGTTTCAATTTTTAACTTGAACATTACATTTGACTCGTGGAAAATATCAAACATGTTTGATTTTTTTCACGAGTTCACAAGTTTCACGGGTACCTACCGTTAGCACCACGAGTCGCTAAGTTGCTCGCGCGAATTCCGACGTTTCCGCTACGTTGATTGTACGGGATTACCGCGAGTGAAAACTCGGGGTACCTCGTGGGACAACTCGCACCGTGAGACAGGGGTTTTAGGTGGATCGCCAGGAGGGCCGGCCTTAGGAGGTGCGGGGGGCCCAATTGGGAACAATTTTGGTGACCCCAGGTTCACAACCAAGGTCTGTAGAATCAGAAATATAAATAAAGTCAATTATTGACTTTATACCTCTATGGTAGAATGGAAAGTAATCAAAATGTGTGCTTAAAAAGTGCCTGCGAGTTAATGGACCAAACAGATCTAAGCTCCATTTTAATATAAAATAGCATACATGTAAGCCTACAAATAGCAACCAAAATGTGTAGATCACCTCTGAAAAGTACATAGTTACAATATCACTTGTCTTACTGACTGTGAAATGAAAAAAAAGTTAACTAGATCCTGAAAACCAATAACTATTGGTGAAAAAACAGTCCAGTCATTAAATGTTGGGCTTCAGCCCATTCCTACCCTTTGGGCTTCTACCCCATCCTAACTGTGTGTGTGTGTGTGTGTGTGTGTGTGTGTGTGTGTGTGTGTGTGTGTGTGTGTGTGTGTGTGTGTGTGTGTGTGTGTGTGTGTGTGTGTGTGTGTGTGTGTGTGTGTGTGTGTGTGTGTGTGTGTGTGTGTGTGTGTGTGTGTGTGTGTGTGGGTGGTCTGTGCATTATGTGTGTGTAGGAGGGAAGGGAGGTAGGGAGAGAGGAGGAAGGAGAGAAGGGAGTGAGGGAAATAGAGAAAGAAGGGAGGGAGGGACTGGCCTCAACTACCCTCTGTGGCAGAGTGTTCCAGAGACTCACCACTCTCTGTGTGAAAAAAGTCCTTCTCATCTCGGTCCTAAAGGATTTCCCCCTTATCCTTAAGCTGTGACCCCTTGTCCTGGACGGCCCCAACATCGGGAACAATCTTCCTGCATCTAGCCTGCCCAACCCCTTAAGAATCTTGTAAGTTTCTATAAGATCCCCTCTCAATCTCCTAAATTCTAGAGAGTATAAACCGAGTCTATGCAGTCTTTGTTCATAAGACAGTCCTGACATCCCAGGAATCAGTCTGGTGAACCTTCTCTGCACTCCCTCGATGGCAATAATGTCCTTCCTCAGATTTGGAGACCAGAATTGTACGCAATACTCCAGGTGTGGTCTCACCAAGACCCTATACAACTGAAGTAGAACCTCCCTGCTCCTATACTCAAATCCTCTTGCTATGAAAGCTAACATACCATTCATTTTTTTTACTGCCTGCTGCACCTGCATGCCTACCTTCAATGACTGGTGTACCATGCCACCCAGGTCGCGCTGCATCTCTCCTTTTCCTAATCGGCCACCATTTAGATAATAGTCTGCTTTCCTATTTTGACCATCAAAGTGGATAACCTCACATTTATCCACATTATACTGCATCTGCCAAACATTTGCCCACTCACCCAGCCTATCCAAGTCACCTTGCAGTCTCCTAGCATCCTCCTCACAGCTAACACTGCCCCCCAGCTTAGTGTCATCCGCAAACTTGGAGATATTGCCTTCAATTCCCTCATCCAGATCATTAATGTACATTGTAAATAGCTGGGGTCCCAGCACTGAGCCTTGCGGTACCCCACTAGTCACTGCCTGCCATTGTGAAATGGACCCGTTTACTCCTATTGTGAAAACGACCTGTTTACTCCTAGGAAGGAGAGAAGGGAAAAGAGAGAGTGGAAGGAGGGAGGGAAGGAGGGAGGGAGGGAAGAAGGGAAGGGAAGGAGAGAAGGGAGGGAGAGATCCAGCGGTGGGAGCGGATGCTGGGGACCGGGTGGACGGGTATGAGCTGAGGCCAAGATTTGTAAACGTTGCTCCAACCTCTGGCCTGGCCCTCCCTGTATTGTTCAGGGTGTCTCCCTGGGGAGAGAGAGAGGTGGAGACGGGGCTGTGTGTGTGGAGCATGGCGACTTGTGGGGCGGGAGCGCTGACTTGGGACCGTGAGGGAACGACCCACCTCCCCGTCTCCCCTTCTCCATTCCCCATCACACCCCCCTCCCCGTGTACCCCTTTCGTCCCTGTCCACCCCTCTAATCTCTCTCAACCCCTCTCTCCCCCCTCCATCCGGGGTAGATCTACCCGAGTCGAGAGTAGATTACTCTGGCGTGGGGCCCCCTTAGGTGCGGCACCCAATTGGGAGCAATTGATCCAATTGGCTTAAAGCCGGCCCTGGTTGCCAGGAGGTCCTAGTGGGTTGCCAGGAAGTCGAAAGTCCTCAAAGGTTCACATAGGTTGTAGCCGGTGAATTGCATTGGCTCATTGGGAAAAAAAAACAGTAAGCAGTAGTTTTCAGAACCAAGGATAACCGACCGATAATGTTAAATGTCCGCCGAGTTTCACAGCCGTGTATCTCTGGCTTCTTAAAAGTTGTCTCTGCTCCTTCTCCCCCTTCTCCCTCTCCTCTTTTAAAGGACATACCGTACACTGTGCTTTAGCCGTCTTAATTACAGCGCCAACCTTCCTGTTCTTTTTTAAATTTTTTACATTTATTTTATTTAATAGAGGTAGATACATCAATGTACATCACATATATATTGTTACAATCATTGTACCCCTTAATTTTAAGGCTTTTAAAGAAAAAGAATAGAACAGAGTGAATGGAGTAGGTGAAGGTGGCAGTTAGAAAACGTGCCAAAGGGAAGAGAAAAAAAACCCTTTCGACCAAAGATTATAGAGGAGCAAGATGCGCCACTCGCTATCTCTCTCTCCCCCTCTCGATCTTTCTCTCCCTTCTCTTTTCTCGATCTTTCTCTCCCTCTCTTCTCTCGATCCCTCTCTTCTTTTGATCTTTCTCTCCCTCTCTTTCTATCTCTCCGTCTCTTCTCTCTCCCCCCCCTTCTCTCGATCTCTCTCTCCCCTCTCTTCTCTCGATCCCTCTCTCTCCCCTCTCGATCTCCCTCTCTTCCCTCTCCCCCCCCCTTCTCTCGATCTCTCTCTCCCCTCTCTTCCCTCGATCCCTCTCTCTCCCCTCTCGATCTCCCTCCCTTCCCTCTCGCCCTCCCTTTTCCCTCTCCCCTCTCTCTCAATCCCTCTCTCTCCCCTCTTGATCTCTCTCTCCCCTCTTCTCTCGATCTCTCTCTCCCCTATCTTCTCTCGATCTCTCTCCCCTCTCGATCTCCCTCCCTCCCCTCTCCCTCTCCCTCCTTCATCTCTCTCCCTCCCTTCCCTCTCCCCCTCCCTTTTCCCCCTGTTCCCCCATTTCCCTCGCATCTTTCCTCCCCAACCCCCACCGTTGCGTAGTTTCCCTTGCATTGCATTGTACAGCTTCCCTTGTATTGCTTTAACACACACTGTGCACACAATTACAGGCACACACAAACACACATTCATATAAATATATGGTGGGGCAGATAGAAGAGCTTATTAAAATCTTCTTACAAAGACCATTATGTAATTTATTTCTATCTCTTTTGGGCCTAAGGCATAGCAGGGCTGCCAACTCTCACACAGAGGGAAGGGAGGGAGAGAGGGAAATTGAGAAGAGAGGGGAGAGAAGGAGATCGAGAGGGGAGAGAAAGAGATCGAGAGAAGAGAGGGGATCGAGAGAAGAGAGGGAGATAGCGAGAAGAGAGGAGATAGAGAGGGATCGAGAGGTAAGTAAAGATCTATTACAAATAAATCTAATCCTCTATCATCTTTGCTTGCAACTGCTCTGTAGCTTTGGAGCGGATTACACAGTGGGAGATCGAGAGACAACGATTATAGAGAAGCCTAGCTTCCCAATGATGTAGACGCCATAGTCGACGCCATCTCTGGTCCGCTAATATGGCGTCAACAATCACACATGTGATACTACGCCTTTTCCACTGAGTGGCGCATCTTGCTCCTCTATAATCTTTGCTTTCGACCTTCATGTTCATCGCGGTGTGTGTCTCTATCACATTGGACTTGCACCATGTGAATTTCACTCAGACAGCATTCTCCCCACTTGCCCTGTCCCCCGCCTGCGTAACGGGCTGGTGAAGGAAGCGATGTGTGTGTGTGCTTCACTCTGACAGCCGTCGTTCCAGTCGCAACTTGACAGTCGAATGAAAAATCGCCTAAGTGGGACAGGCCTATTACTCATCAAAAACTGTCAATCTCCGCCTTAAACAGGTACCCAATGATTTCACCTCCAAGGCCATCTGTGACAATGAATTGCACAGATTCACCACTCTCTGACTAAAGTAATTCCTCTTCATCTTCTTTCTAAAGGTACATCCTTTTATTTTAGGCTATGCCCTCTGGTTCTAGACTCTCCCACTAGTGGAAACGTCCTCTGCGCATCAACTCTATCCAGACCTTTCACTATATGGTAAGTTTCAATGAGGTCCCCCCTCATCCTACTAAACTCCAGTCAGTATAGGCCCAGTGCCATCAAATTCTCATTGTAGGTGAACCCAATCATTCTTGTAAAGCTCCTCTGGATCCTTTCCACTGACACCTTTCCACCTCAGAAATGGGGCCCAAAACTGCTCAAAATACTCCAAATATGGTCTGATCAGTACCTTATAAAGCTTCAGCTTTACATCCCTGTTTTTATATTCAAGTCCTCTCAAAATAAATGCCGGCCTTGCATTTACCTTCCTTTCAACCAATTCAACTTGCAAATTAACCTTTTAGGAATCCTACACCAGCAGTCCCAATTCATTTACACCTGCAATTTCTGAATCAGGACTGATTCAGAAATCTTAAATCTTGAACACCGTTCACATACATATCTTTAGCCCAGAGCTAGTACGTAGTGTAATAAATCCCTCAGGAATGTTTCAGAATGAACTGTCTAAAATAAAAGGCCTTTGAGTTTGGATTATTTATGAACATGCTCGTTCAGCCTAAGGCACCTTTTGGTTTAGATGAGATGGGATTTACAATTGTGCATTTTTAGGGCAACGAAAAAGCTGAACTTCCAATCATAAAAAGCATCCCTTGGCCATCAATCTTTGCCTCCATCACCACGCCAAATGAGGATACAAATATTAAATTGCCATGGACACTCAGGATTTTTCCTTTTGACCAATCTCCCAGGTGGGAACTTGTTGTAACCCTATGTTTGTGGTTTTGATTATTGCAGTCGCTCAGGGCTGTGGGTAATAATCGGGCTAAAGTTGGGTCCTTTAATTCTCTTTAATCCCAGGTAATCACAGTAACAGGTAACTCAACCTGCCGTCTCCAGAAAACATTTTGCACTACACAAAATCAGTGCACAATACAACAATTGCAGTAGAAACCAGAATTAGAATAAGACCAATATCACAGCACAATGAATAACAAAAATGCATTACAATCAAAGTTACATTCTCAAAAACCTTATCGAAATCCATGTAGATTATATCAATCACTTTACTCTCTTTGACATGCTAGTCACTTCTTGTACCATAAATAAGCAAACTAGTCAAGCACAATCACAGTCTAGGACAAGAAGTCATAGCCTCAGAATTAAAGGCCGTTCCTTTTGGAAGGAATGAGAAGGAATTTCTTTAGTCAGAGGGTGGGGAATCTGTGGAATTCTTTGCCACAGAAGGCTGTTGAGGCCAAGTCAATGGATATTTTTAAAGCAGAAAAAGATAGATTCTAGATTAGTACGGATGTCAGGGGCAATTGGGAGAAGGCAGGAGAACGGGGTTAGGAGGGAGAGATACTGTAGATCAGCCATGATTGAATGGCGGTGCAGATTTGATGGGGCGAATGGCCTAATTCCTATCATTTACATAGAAACATTGAAACATTGAAAATAGGTACAGGTGTAGTCCATTTGGCCCTTTGGGCCAGCACTGCCATTCAACAAGATCATGGCTAATTATCTAAAATATGTACCCTGTTCTTGCTTTCTCCCTATATCCCTTGATTCCGTTAGCCCTAAGAGCATATATATAACTCTTGAATACATCCAGTGAATTGGCCTTGACTGCCTTCTGTGGCAGAGAATTCCACAGTTTCACAACTGATTTTCACCAGAGTTTCACCAGAATCTTCACAAATCTTCCTCATATTCTGTCCTAAATGGCCTAACCCTTATTCTTAAACTGTGATCCCTGGTTCTGGACTCCCCCAACATCGGGAACATTGTTACTGCATCTAGCCCATCCAATCCTTTCAGAATTGTATATGTTTCTATAAGATCCCCTTTTAAACTAAATTCCAGTGAATATAAGCCCAGTCGATCCATTCTTTCATCATATTTCAGTCCTGCCCTCCTTGAAATAAACAGGTGATCCTACGCTGCACTCCCTCAATAGTAAGAGTGTCCTTCCTCAAATTAGGAACAAAATTCGCCAGGTGTTGTCTTACGTGGGCCCTGAACAACTGCAGTAGGTCCTCCTTGCTCCTATACTCAAATCCTCACACAATGAAGGCCAACAAGCCATTTGCTTTCTTCACTGCCTGTTGTACCTGCTTGCTTACTTTCAGTGACTGATGTACAAGGACACCTATGTTTCGTTGCATCTCCCCTTTTCCTAAACTGACACCATTCAGATAATAATCTGCCTTATTGTTCTTGCCACAAAAGTGGATATCCACATTATATTGCATCTGTCACGCATGTGCTCACTCACCCACCCTATCCTAATCACACTGCTGCCTCATAGCATTCTCCTCGCAGCTCACACTGCCACCCAGCTTTGTGTCATCTGCAAAATTGGAGATGTTACATTTAATTCCTTTGTCTAAATCGTTAATATATATTGTAAATATATGGGGTCCCAGCACTGGGCCTTGCGGCACCCCACTCGTCACTGCCTGCCATTCAGAAAAGGACCCGTTAATTCCTACTCTTTGCTTCCTGTCTGCCAACCAGTTCTCTATCCATGTCAATACCCTACCCCCAATACCATGTGCTCTAATTTTGCACACTAATCTCTTGTGAGGGATCTTGTCAAAAACGTTTTGAGATTCCAGATACACTACATCCACTGGCTCTCCCTTATTTACTCTACTTGTTATATCCTCAAAAAATCCAGAAGATTAGTCAAGCATGATTTCCCCTTCATAACCTTAACAAATCCATGACAACACCCTTGATCAATCCCTGTCTTAAAAAAATATGTATCTTATTCCTTTTGCCGAGATTGGTTTCAATGACAATGAATTAAGAGGGTGTGAGTGTGAGTGTGTGTGTTTGAGTGCATGTGTGAGTGTATGTGCGTGCATGTGTGTGCATGGGGGGGGGAACTATAAATGGAAGGAAATCACTGCAACCTAATACACACAAAGCTGTCAGCAGAGAAATAATAAAACCTGCCACCCTGATCAAAATTACAGGACTTTTCAGATGGATTTTCCAAAATAGTTCACAGTTCCACAAGAGAATGCAATTAATTATATCATTAATTACCAAGGTGTCCCCACAAAATCTGAATTACTGCCTAGTCTGCTATATACTTTTTGTGTGTGTTATCTGTTTACAAGACAGTTTAAATGGCCACATATCTCATCTGCTGTGTGGGAGACTTACTGCGGTATCTGTTTATAAAGTAGGACTTTCATGGGCTGTATCCATGGTTGTGAAAGGTGCTGTAAAAATATGTGTTCTATTTTTGTATAGTTGTAAAACTGAATAGGGGATCTTTTTGAAGCAGAGTCGTAAGAAATTTAGTGCCAAGGTGTACAAAATTAATTATATCTCTGAATTGAAAGGAATTCCAAAACACTGCATAATTGTTTAATTTTTGTTAGAACTATTAAAAACTATTACATTAATTACAGAATATATTTTTGTCAGAAATCTGATGGTTAAGACTTTTGGGAACTCAAATATTTACCTGTCATGTAAACCACTATTCAATCCACTGTAAACTTGTAAATTGAACATGTTATTTTCAATAGTTAATCAGTTTTATGAACAGTGCTTCTTACTACAAACATGTATATTGAAGTAATGTTTGAACATCAAATCTATGTAATCTAGCATGTGCTTATTGTATTACTGTGCCCATCGCAGCTTGATAACAGATCCTTTGAGTAATGTCACATTTTCCTGTTAACAGATCATTTAAGGAATTTTACATTTTCCACACAACCCATTAAAATGATAAAATAATTTTACTGCATGTGGCCATTTAGTCTGCCATGCTTGTGTCAGTCTTTTGAATGAGCTGATTATTCAAGATCTGCACGACAGCTTTCCCTCTCTTAGTCTGCAATTTAACTCTCTACATTGCATATCCAAATTGTCTTCATTCATTCAGTTTTTTAGACATTGCAGCCAAATCTGGCATTTAGTGTCATTGCTAATATCCCCTGAGAGTAGGAGTGAGTTAAGAGTCAATCATGTTAGTGGATCTGGAATCTCACATCGGCAAGACCAGCCGATAAGAACTGCAGATCTTTCCTTGAATTGGGTCAGTTTATTTACTGACACTCTGAATATTTCATGGTCGCCATTACTGACATGTTCCTTTTGCTCCCAATGTATTTAGTCACTGTGCATGCTCAGCCTCTCTTTGATTTTGTATGTTCCTTTGGATTAAAATCTTATGCATTTTAGAGCAATGATTTTCAAACCATGAAAACTCTGCCTGAAATGATTACTCACCATTTTCTGTCCTGTTCATTTGATACAAGTGACAGATTAGACCAAGATTCCCGAACCTCATCGTCTATCACCTCTGCCACTGGATCCTTGACTTCCTGAAACATAGACCACAATCAGGGTGGATAGATGATAAAACATCCTCCATGTTAATTAGCACCACATTTGACCCACAAGGATGGAATCTCGACATTTTATTATACTTCCTATCCACTCATGATTGTGCAGCCAAATTCGGCTCCAACTCCAAGTGACATCTCCGTAGTGGGCTTCATCTCAAGCAATGAGGAGACGGAATAGAGGAAGGAGATAGAGTGCTTTGTTACATGATATCAAAACAACAACCTTTCAATGTCAGCATGATGATGAACTCTGCCTGACTTCAGGAAATGAGGTGGAGCACACACCCCAGTCAGCAATAATGGTGCTGAAGTGGAGATGGTCAAGAGGTTCAAGTTCTGAGGCATAAATATCACTAATCGTTTGTCTGAACCACCCTGAAGCTATGACCAAGGAAACACACCAACGCCCCTACTGTTAAGTCAAGCTTTATTCGTCACTTGCACGTAAAGTGCAGTGAAATGAATACTGCCAGAGAAAACTAAGGACATTCGGCATGTCTCCAATTACGCTTTTCAATTCTACAGCTGCACAATAGAAATGATGAATTGGGATGAATCATAGCTGGGTTAGGCAACAGCTCTGCCCAAGAGCACAAGAAATTGAAGAGAGTTGTGGATGTTGCCTGTTGTCCATCGCACACAAGTTTCCCCACCATCAACTCCATCTGCACTTCATTAAATTCTGCACTTTGGTATTTTTCTCTTTGCACTACCCATTGTACTTGTGTGTGGCTCATGTGCAGCATGATTTGAATGGATAGCATGCCATCACACGCAGAGAACTGCCATCACACGCAGTAACGACCAGCATCCCAGTAAAATGGTCTTGGAAGCAATTCGGTTTAATTTAGATTAGTTTAGTTTAGAGATACAGGCCCTTCAGCACACCAAGACCACGCCGACTATCGATGTATACTAACACTATCATACACACCAGGGAAAATGTTCAATTTTTGTACTAAAGAAAATTAACGTATAAACCTTTGGAGTATGAGAGAAAACCGGAGCACCCGGAGAAAGCTCACGCGGTCATGGCAAGAATGTACAAACTCCGTAAAGACAGCACCTGTAGTCATGATCAAACTCCAATCACAGGAACTGTCAGCATGCAACTCTACTGCTGCACCACCGTGCCCCCCCTAAAGGTTGGCAAAGGGTTGTGTCCCACCCTTCATTTCTCTTAGAACTCATGACGGGTAATATATGCTGACCTTCCCTCCAATACTCAGATCCAAAGAAGGAATTCAATAAAATCTATATTTAAGGGGAAGTCTGTGAGTGAAACACATGAACAACAAAGGGGAAGAAGCATTAATTCATCAGGTTAGATGAAAACAGATAGAAATGGGTAGAGGACTACTTTTTTGTGTCTACACCATCCACACCATCCTGGCCACACACTCATCTCCCTGCTACCTTCAGGTTGAAGGTACAGGAGCCTGAAAACTGCAACAACCAGGTTCAGAAATAGCTACTTCCCCACAGCCATTAGGCTATTAAACCTGGCTCGGACAAATCTGATTATTAATAATGCATTATCTGTTATTTGCACTTTATCAGTTTATTCATGTGTGTATATATTTATATTATGGTATATGGAAACACTGATCTGTTTTGTAGTGAAGGCCTACTATGTTCCGTGTGCTGAAGCAAAGCAACAATTTCATTGTCCTATCAGGGACACATGACAATAAACACTTGAATTCCTTCATATATAAGCTTGGAATTCACTTGTATCACTCCAGCACAAATCCCTTTGAATGCTACTTTAATAGAATCAACAGCCATTTATTTTAAATGACTAAAGCCTCCTTGGATGTAATGATAAAAAGGCACTTTTCATGTGAACATCAAGTGAGAGCAAAGTAAATGGTACAAAGTTAATACAAAAATAAGATATTGCAGATAAGAGCATCCTTCATGGAAATGCCAAATGGAGATCATGTTCTTCAAATATTATTTTATGTCACTATGATGAATCATGGAAACACAATAATACGTTGACGATACACATTTGTAACTCTTCAGAGTTTCAAATCTGTAAATGCTCCAGTATTTGCAGCCTTCCAAAAATGACATTTTCCTCATAATATTATACCTCAAGTTTAATCCACTATGGGACTCAGGCAGGGATTGTCCAGAATACGTGCTAACTCTTCCCTCTCAATGATCTCAGCAACAATCTGGGCACCTTTATCATTCAAATTTAAATTACTTTCTGGGTGGTTGTTCAATGCACAAACAAGCTCACTATTCCAAAGAATTAAAAAGAGCATGATTATGGAAGGGAAATCATCTCTACATTAAAATCGGCTGTGGAGAATTAACAGAAGAATTTCAGCTGTCTCTTTGTATTGTTGGAGTTTTATCAAACGGTCTGTTCTGAAAGTCAATTAATATAGGCTTAGTTTCTCATTTCAAGATTTGCTCACGTTGAAAATATTATTCAACATACATTTTAAGAGAATCTATTTTTCTTTCCACAGATGGAGCTAGTCTGCTGAGTTTTTCCAGCATTTTCTGTTTTTATTGTGAATTTTAAGTTCAGAACAAACGATTTAAAGCTGGAAAATCTCAGATAATGTACATCTGCGGAGTGCATTAAGGTTGTGAAAGATCACAGTTGCTTAAGATGAATAAATAATGGATGAAATTAAATTGGCAATATTTATTTGAATGTTTCTATCCTTCGTTCTTGCACGAACACAAGCCAGGCACCTCTATCTGTTCCATCGCAGGAAGTTCACATGTTTACCACTTCACTTGTTGTAAGATTAACACCCAGCAGCCAGTCGAAGAATATGTGAGTTTACATGCAATAATTAAGCAGGGGAATATTCAATATTATTTTCTCTCAGTCGTATCAAGGCAAATGCAGCCACCCTGGGTGTTCTCAACATTGATTCTCTTGGCATTAACTCAAACATGGACAAAAAACCTTTCTCTGATTATTATTTCTCTAAATAGATTAGGCAGCAGGAGGCGACCGCAGGGCACAAAGGCTGAAGGAGGCAAGGTGAGGAGAGGGACCACTGTTTGCCGGCTGATCCAAATGGATGCGATGGCTGGAGGCCCTGCAGCAGCCTGAGGCTCACCTGGAATGGGCACCGCTCCAGAAGACCCAAATCGCAGACCGGACTGGAAAATGGTGCCAAAACCTGGCGACCCTTGCACGTGATCTAAGTGGACTATTTCTACGCACTTTGTACTAATCGGAAATTGTTCTTAGTTATGGCAATACTTAACTGAACTGAACTGAACAAGTGATTGATCCCTGGGATGGCGGGACTGTCAATATGAGGAAAAATTGGAAAGACTAGGCTTGTATTCACTGGAGTTTAGAAGGATGAAGGGGTATCTTATAGAAACATATAACATTATAAAAGGACTGGACAAGCGGGATGCAGGAAAAATGTTCCAAATGTTGGGTGAGTCCAGAACCAGGGGCCACAATCTTTGAATAAAGGGGAGGCCATTTAAGACTGAGGCGAGAAAAAACGTTTTCACCCAAAGAGTTGTGAATTTGTGGAATTCCCTGCCACAGAGGGCAGTGGAGGCCAAATCACTGGATGGATTTAAGAGAGAGTTAGATAGAGCTCTAGGGGCTAATGGAATCAAGGGATATGGGAAGAAGGCAGGCACGGGTTATTGATTGGGGACGATCAGCCATGATCGTAATAAATGGCGGTGCTGGCTCAAAGGGCCGAATGGCCTCCTCCTGCACCTATTTTCTATGTTTCTATGTATGTAGAAAAATGAATTTCACTGTACGTCTGTACATGTGATAATGGAATAGGAATACTTCATTGTCACATGTGCCATTGTCTCAGTGCATAAACAATGCATACCTACAATGCTGCCAAAGTTACAAAGCAAGCCGGCTCCTCCTTTTGTTCTCCCCTCCCCAGCTGTTCCCCCACACTGGGTCCACATTGTCCTTTGATTACCCCCCCCCCCCCCCCCCGCTATTATCCATTGGTCTGCCTCCCCCACCCTCACAGCAGTCACCCCATGCCGGGTCCTCCACGCTTCATTCGACCGTCAACTGTGGGTCAACCCGCGAGGCCCCATCATCGTGAGGCTTCATCACTGCCGCCATTGAAGCCTCACCACTGCCGATGCCCCAATTCACATCTCCATGGTGCCGATCTGGGGCCCAGCCGTGGGCTCCGTCGGCCATTTCGCCCGACCCGGGCTTCTACCCACGAGGCCCCAGCCGGGCCCTGACCCGGGCATCCACGCGGTGATCCGGGAGGCATCGAGACCATGGCGCCTCGATAAAGGCCTCTGGCCGCATTCCCAGTCCATAGCCACAGCCCGTCGGGAAGCCTTCTGGCCGCACAGCCCGTCAGGAAGAACCATTGAATCATTGATGCCTCTTTTGAATGGAAGAAGGACTGTATAATTAGTTCCCAGACAGCTTGACCTGTGCATGTATTATCAACAAAGAGCTCAATAATGTCAGACCAAATCCAAGTGTGTTCTCCAACTTCCCACAATTAATGCAAATTAGTGATGCTAATTACTCTGATTGGTTCACTTGCAATAACCAATCTACAAGAAGTATTGCACAATGGCGAATTATTTTACAGCATTTTAGTTTACATAATACTCTCAGTATAATGAGCGGTGAAAGCTGGCTAATGGTGAGAGGCTTGGGATAGAACCAGAATATTTAATGGACCACGGTGTAGCTACTGTTGCACAAAATCTTTTGTGTTTTTTTAAGGGAAATGGGCACTTAAATATCCTTCAACTTGGCTGCTGAACTCTGGTGTAGTTTATAATACCCGATAATTGCTGGAGAGGTCACAAGGAATTTAGAAATTCCTTTTTGTTATATCTGATAAATATTTCTAATCTGGCTAATGGTTCAGATGTAAAATAGTGAGATTAAACGAGAACTTACCTGTTCGAAGTTTGATCTTTATTTTATGAGGAGTTACGATGAGGGATTACGTGAAGAAGACCCCGCCTGGCGCTGGAACGGCATACTTCAAAGCAGCGGCATGAAAAACACAGAACCAAATAGCCGGAGTAAAATAGTAAGGCTCAAAATAGACTAGAACTACCAGATGATCATTTATATTATGAGGGTTGGGAGTGGAGGGCACGTAATCCCTCATCGTAACTCCTCATAAAATAAAGATCAAACTTCGAACAGGTAAGTTCTCGTTTAATCTCACTATTTTACTTCGGAGTCACGTGAGTGACTACGTGAAGATTTTAAAGCCCTGTGTTTTCCATGTCGTAAACTCATTTCATACGACTCTCTGTTTGGTCAAAACAGTAGTGAGTAAAAATATTTTAACACATTGTTATATTTTATGTAATAAGTCCTTTAATTATAAAAAAGAACAACTTTTTTAAAATAAGAACCCCTCTATTGCAGGGGAAAATTACAACAATTGATAAATGATGTAAATGGTAACATAAATCGATAATATAAATCGATAATATAAACAAAGCAAGCATTCAAAGGGAACCCAGTACTGCGTGTCCAAATCCTGGCACCGTGACAACAGGTTTATTGTAGAACTTTGAAAAAGTTTCTTCTCTAGACCACCCTGCGGACTCTAAAATTTGATCGAGTGGTACGTCCTGTACCTTCGCCGCGGACGTAGCTGCTGCCCTAGTGTAGTGAGATTTAACACATCAGTGTCTATTCCTGCTAGACCCAAAACCTGTTTTAACCATCTAGAAATGGTTTGAACTGAAACTTTTGTATGTGGTTTTTGTGTGTTATCAATAACGCTTTCTCAGAACCTCTGAGATTTTTGGTTACCTCCATGTATTGAGTTAAATGCTTAACTACACACAATGTTTCATCAATAGGATATGCTTTAAACATTACCTTCATTCCAGTTCTCCCTGGTCTGCTTTGTTTCACCGGTCATAAACATAAACACAATGTTATCTGAAGTCACATGCATGCAATCCAACCTTAACAATTGCAAAGTCTGTACTCTTTGAGCTGATACCAATGCCATTAACATAACCACCTTCAATGTTAAGTTCTGCAAAGATATTGAATTAATCAGAGTCCATTGTTTAAGCAAAGTGAGAACAATGCTAACATCCCAAATTCCTGTATATCTGGGCTTGGGAGGATTTATATATAAATACCCTTCATGAATCGAGATATTAATGGGTGAGACCCAACTGAATCCTGATCCGAAATTTGTCCTAAATAGGATGACAATGCACTCCGAGCACAATTAATGGCACTATAACTCAAATGCTCATCAAAGTGTAACCCAGCAAGGAACTCCAATACATTTGAAATGTTTGCAGAATGATAAGATATCTTTGCCTGTGTACAAAAGGCTTCCCATTTCTAATATGCGACATATATTGTTTTCTAGTGCTAGTCCTCCAAACTGTATCTATAACATCCATGGTCCTGTCCGACAGTTCAAACTCTTGCAATGGTCTGGTCAGAACCTGCAGATTTACAAATTCATATGATCATGCAATGGATGAATTTCTTTTGTTACTGGTTGTGTCAACAGATTGTCGCACTGGGAATTACCATACATGGTTCAATAATCATTTTAAGCATCAATGGGAACCATGACTGTGTGGGCCAAACTGGCACCACCAAAATGCCTTTGGCAGCGTCTTGCGCTATTTTCTTGAGACATTGCCCAATGAGACAGAATGGGGGAAAAGCATAAAAGAACATATTCCCCCAGTGTAGCGAGAAAGCATCCACCGCTACTGCCCCTGGATCGTGTTCCCAAGACACGTATTTCGGCAATTGGTGATTCAATCTAGATGCAAACAGATCAATGTCCGGTACTCCATACCGACTGACACTATTTTTGAAAATTTTTGGATTTAACATCCATTCTGAATTGTCTTTAAATATTCGTGATCTTTGTCTGCCACAACATTGTCTCTCCCTGGGAGATAAATAGCTGAAAGCCAAATATTTTTGCAATACACCACTGCCATATCTGGTTACCAGATGATCACATTTATTTTGATCTGACACCACCATGTGATTGATATGTGCCACAGCTGTGGTGTAATCTATTTGTACTTGGACATGCAAATCCTTTAATGAAGAGCAATAAGCTTTAAATCCATAAAATGCTCCCAGTAGCTCCAAATAATTAATACCATATGTTTGGAGCAATAAATCCTCTTGGACAGCCCATCTGCCTCCACAGCTGGTATCATTATCCGTAGCCCCCCATCCGAGCGAGCTTGCGTCAGTTTGTAAAACACGACTGGCTGATGAACTAAAATGTTCTAAGCAGCTTGTGGAACATTCTCAATCCACCAATGTAATTCCGATACAGCTTCCTTAGGCAATTGCATTGGCCTATCAAAATGGCCTGCTCGCTGAATTAGCGCTTTAGTTTTTGCCCTTTGAAGATTTTGGTAATGTAAACGACCAAATTCTATTGCTGGAAATGCTGCTACCAATTTACCAATACCCTTGGCAACCTCTCGGATGGAGGGATAAGGTTTGTTAATCAGGTTTTGACACACATTTGTCAAATCTAACTCCTTATCCATTGGTAAAGTTACCAACATGGTGACTGAGTTAATCACAAACCCCAGATATTGAATGGTTTGCGATGGCTGTAACTTAGACTTTGTTGGATGGATCAGAAACCCCAATTCTCAAACAAGCTAATGGTTGCTGAGACTGATTTCCCAGCTGATTCCTGATTAGCATTTACAATTAAAATGTCATCTAAATAAACCCTAACGATGTGTTTTGGTGCCATTAGCAGTGCAAGTGCTGGCTTTAACAATTAAGTGAACAATCTAGGTGCTGAACTTAATCCATTAGGCAAAGCTTTGTATTGCCACAGCTGTCCCATCCATTTAAACTTTAAATACCTGCGAAAACTATGATGAATTGGGACGGAATAATAAGCCTCCTTCAAATCTAGTGTAGCCATATAACAGCCTGTTGATACCAACTGCATTGCAGTGTGAAATGTGTCCATTTTAAAATGTTTACACTGGACAAATGTTTCATTCAAAAGTGTGAGATCTAAAATGATCCTACAACCCCCATCTTTCTTTGTTCTGGGAAAAATGTTTGATACAATTGTTGTGGATCCTCTCCAGATTCTAAATAACTCCTTTTTTACTCAAATTCTTAATCTCTTTAACAATTTGAATTTCCTCACTCTCTGAGAACATCAAAGAATGACTAGACTCATTCCGTCCCAATGGATCCATACCTTCCACAAAATCAATGGTAAATCCTCTCAGCAGTGTCTAATACAACACGATCAACTGTAATATTGTCCCATTCCTCATAAAACATTTGGAGTCTACCACCAATCTGTGGCTCATCCCAACATTCCTCTTAATAGGATAATGTTTATGTACCTCTCCACCTGGACGAAATGACTTCCTTTCCCAATAAATGGGCGTACATTTGGCTGTGTTGGCTGGAAAATGTCCCTTATCATACTCCTGCCTCGGCTTGTACCAGCTCCAAGTCAAATCCCTTTTTATATAGCCAGTCCATTTCTGGCCAAAGGTGAAGGGTTTCATACGACCAAAAGTCTTTGCCTCTTCATCCATTTCTTTAATTTGTTTAGACAAATCCTCTCTGAACAAAACCCTCTAGGAGTTTGAACATTGCTTGGTTTACACAATCCTGCAAATCTTGAATGTAATAGAGGTCGAATGGCAATCTTACTCATACAATTAATCTCAAATGAGTTGCAAAATAAGGCCAACATATGTTTCTGCACTTTGGTCATTCCACAACCTTCCACTTATCTGCCAGGTGCAGTAATGCCAGCTGAAAACAGCTTGAGGACTCTTTGAAATCGAATTCATTGCGCCCGCATAATTGAAGACATTGGCGCCCAAACAACTGGATTCACCGTAGGTACCTTCAAAGAGGCACAATTGATAGATGTTTTATACATTTCTGCTGTCTCAACCATAACAGCATCTTGAAGCGGGTGAGAGACCATATAATTAATATTGGCCGCCAGGTTATCTTCCATGGCCTCACCGCTTCCTCCAGGTATAGCAAAATCTTGTGCCACATCAGGCACACCTGGATCCATTGTGGTGTGTACTCCGGACCACAATCACCACTTTCAGGGTCTGTCTCATACAGCCCTGGTTCTCCTGAAACTTGTTCAAGGAGATTACCTCCAGTCCATACCCAGGCACTGGGGTTTCAATTCCCAAATCGAATTGGCACCATATTCACGATATGGACCCCCTCAGGGGCTGCCTGGGAATATTCTGGGTTCTTAGACCCTTGGTTGATTATAGTCTGGAGCAATTTTCTCCATTTGGTCCATTCTGAGCCATAAGGCTTTCCTTTCTGGACCTTCAGAATCAGAGTCCTCAGAAACCCCAGGCCTTTCAGCTTTCCTTTTACATTTTTTAGGCACTGGGATTTCCTCTACAGTTTCTGTTTGTGGAGTAATCAAAGCCTCACTAACGGGTGTTTCAACGGCCACCGGTATCGGAACCGGCTCCGCAATCTGCTGTCCCGAGTCTACAACACCCCGGGACACACATTTTACCCGCTGTTTTTTTGGCCTTCTCCATTTTTTTTTTTTTTTTTTTACTAACTCCTCCTGGTTTTCCCACCAGGCTACGGAGTTCTGAAACCTCGCCCTAAATTTTGTAAAACTTCCTTACCTGCGGGCCGGTTCCTTACCGCTGTGTGTGGAGCTGCGCTCTGCAGCTCTTTCGTTGCCGATAGCGTCGACGTAATGCCGTTCCAGCGCCAGGCGGGGTCTTCTTCACGTAGTCACTCACGTGACTCCGAAGTAAAATCACTCTGGATTGTCCACTTGAGCGTACTAATTTAGGATAGGCTGCTAGACAAGCAGCAGTCTGATATATTTGTATTAAAAGCATCATACCTTGCAGGCTATGTGTCAGACATCTCCAGAGTCGGTCCTCTCCCAATGATAGGACAGGTCCGCCAGAGATAATATAAGAGGATGAGGCCACTCTGGGTATTCCGAACAATGAGAATAAGGTTGTGAATTTGGGCCATTCCGTGGAGTGCAGAAGAATGAGGGGTAACCTTATTCAAACATATAAGATCCTGAGGGGGAATGACAGGGAACATGTATAAATATCATGAACAAGAAAGAGGTTATAAGACGGCAGTGTTGGGGAATACCTTTTCTCAGAGCATCGTGAATTTGTGGAACTATCTGCCACGGAGGGTGCTAGAGGCCAGATATCTACATTTTTTTTGAAGTGGAGATAGAACAGCATGCATCAGCATATGATCATCTATATATTACTAAAACTCTTTTTGTTTGGCCGTCTGACTGCATGTGTGTGATTGAGTAAGCTCAAGGAACTATGTCAAAATGGTACACAATAGTGCAAAACCTTTGCACCACCTTATTCATCTCTGTCCTGTGGTTGTTTGCATAAAGTTTCGTTCAGATTGATGCTATATTTCACAAGTTTTTGACAATTAAAGTTTAAAAAAGCCCACTTTGAGAAGAATAACACTGTGCTGTGAGGGTTTTCTGGCAGTAGCAGCTATGACTTTACAATGGCATCTCACAGTCCTCCAAATCACAATGACCATCTCATTTGCATACGCGGCCATGAACATTCCACCACCCAAAAATGTCATCACAATGGGATCTCAGCTGCTACTCACCTTACCTTTGTCCCATGGTCGTTCGTGTCAAGTATCCATCAGATTGGGATAAGCATGTGATTAGTGTGTGTGGGGAGGGGGCGTTACTGTTTGTGTGGGGGGGTTAGTGTGTGTGGGGGGGATTATCGTGTGGGGTGGTTAGTGTGTGTGTGGGGGTTAGTGTGTGTGTGGGGGGGGTTATCGTGTGGGGAGTTAATGTGTGTGTGGCGGGGGTTAGTGTGTGTGGGGGGTTTGTGTGTGGGGGGGTTATTGTGTGGGGAGGTAGTAAGTAAGTGGGTGGGGTTAGTGTGTGTGTGGGGGTGCTTAGTGTGTGCAGGGGGGTTAGCGTGTGTGTGTGCGGGGTTATCATGTGGGGGGTTAGTGTGTGTGGGAGGTGGTTAGTGTGTGTGGGGGGTTTATGTGTGTGTGGGGGTTTATGTGTGTGTGTGTGTGTGTGCATGCATGCATGTGATCCTGAAATTACACGAAAACGGCACACAATAGCACTATAATTTTTCACCACCTTACTCACAATTGTCTTGTGGTGTGTTTCCATCAAGTTTCGTTCAGATTAATGTTATACTTTAACTTTACAAAATCCAGTTTGAGAAAGAATGACTTGAACACTGCAGTGGCAGTTACAGCTATGATGTCACAATGGGATCTCATTTGCAACAATGTTGCAATCACAGAACGGAGTCCTGGCAGAGGAAGGCTGAACAGGGGGGGGGGGGGGGGGGGGGGGGGGGGGGGGGGGGGGGGGGGGGGGGGGGGGGGGCTGCTGGGGGGGGCAGGGGAAGTGGAATTGCTTTTTTTGTTGAAGTTCCGGGAGCAAGTGCTTGCATTGTTTTTAAAGTTTAAAAAGAGGGAGGATGAAGAGGAGGGGGAGAGAGTGCTGAGGGATAAGGGGAAATGAGCCGCCGCAGCGCAGGTGTGGGTTATGTGTGAGTGGTGGAATATTGCTTTGGGGGAACGGGTGAGCGATGGAATATTGCGTTGGGGAAACGGGTTGCATTGGGGAACCAGACATCCCGTGTGACAGGGATCCAATGGGTCCCACTTGGTATAGTCTATATACCCCCCCTCCCGACACACTCCTCCCCTCCCCCAGCCCCCTTCCCCCACACACCCCCACACCCCCCCAAACCCCCTCCCCCACCCCCCCCATAAACACACCCCTCCCCACACACACCCCTCCCCCACACAACCCCCTCCCCCATACACACACCACTCCCCACCCCCCCCCTCCCCCACACATACCCCCTTTCCCACACACACCCCTCCCCCCACAAACACCGTGCCCCACACATCCCCATCCCCACAACCCCCGTCCCCCACACACACCCCTCCCCATTCACACATCACCACACTCCCCCCCTCTCCCACACCTCCACCTCCCCCACACCGCCGCCTCCCCCACACACCACCCTCCCCCACCCCCCCTCCCTCACACCCCCCCACCTCCCCCCACACCCGCCACCTCTCCCTCACCCGCACCCTCTCCCCCACGGGGTACCGTGGGTTGAGTTTGGGGACCAGGCCTCCCGTGTGACTGGGACCCTACTGGCGCCACTTAGACCAGTATATATTAAATGGCGGAGCAGGCTTGATGAGTCTGGACAACCTTCTCTTGCTTCTATTGTCTTGTCTTCTGTTCTTCTGAATACTGGTGCTGAGATAACACCACGTATGATGTTTCCTGTCAAGTATAACTGCTGCTTCATATCTGATGTGATAAGACAGTTTATTCACAGTAAAAACAGACACAAAGTGCTTGAGGGTTCAGGCAGTATTTCTGAGAACTGGATAAGCAACGTTTCGGGTCGGCTTCTGCTGGCCTTCACTCCGTTTCTCCACAGCCCCGGGCCACACTTACTCTGACCTGCAATGAACCTCAACTTTATTCCCTGCTGGATCCACAGCTTCAATGAGTCTAAAGAATGGTCCCGACCCAAAACGTTGCTTACCCATGTTGTTGTCAGGCCCGCTGAGATACTCAAGAATGCTTTTCATCCACAGACCTGGGTTCTAACCTGATCAAGGATGTTATTTGCATATAGTTTGCATCTTCTCCCTGTGACCGCACTGGTTTCTGCAGGATGCGCTGGTAAGTCAAGCTGTGACTGTAAATTACCCTTAGTAATTGACCTTGGTAAGTGCATATGCATGAAAATCACTAACAGGGAATAAGTGAGGACAATGGGACAAATAGGTTGCTCTTTTGGGAGGTATCACGAAGCAGATCCCCATAATCTTACAAATTTCTACTTAAATATCCAAGTTTGTTTTCTTCAAATAAAATAGAGATACTTCATTTGCACGATATCTGACCTGGATATTGTGGATGAGTAATATCTTCACTGATCTAGGTTTTATGCTGTGATAACAATGTTATGTGACATTCTGTCAGCTCGCAATGCAGCTTTATCCTGAGCAAGTCTATGCGGTTTGACATTTTCAGTGGCCAGCTGAGCCCTAAAGGAGGGATAAGCGATCCACTTGTCTACAACATCCTTTGGCTGAAACCAGAGTGAGATAACATTCACAAGAGTCCGTTCCACATGCCATGCACCAGGCGTTTCCTACGAAGAGCCTTGGCTGCTGTGGCCACAGGTTAAAATATCCATCAAATGCTGAACATGTCATCAGAAAGAAAAGCAAAAGCCTGGCAGCCACACGTAATAGGTAGGCCTGGCAACAGGGAAACCTTCAAGAGTGAAGAGTGTTTTATAATCATGTGTCCTGAAACGGAACAACGGAACAAAAACTTTTCACTGCAACTTTGGTACCACTGTACCTCGGAACATGTGACAATAAATTAAACTGAAACCGAAACTGAAACTGAACAATGAAATTCTTACTTGCAGCAGGACAACAGATATGTAAACACGGTACTCTGTAAAACCTGTAATAAACAATAACAAAAAGGATCAGTGTACATTATTAGAAAAACAGACAATAAATAAACAATAATAGAAACATAGAACATAGAAAAATAGGTGCAGGAGTAGGCCATTCGGCCCTTCGAGCCTGCACCGCCATTCAATGTGATCATGGCTGATCATCCAACTCAGTATCCCGTACCTGCCTTCTCTCCATACCCCCTGATCCCTTTAGCCACAAGTGCCACATCTAACGCCCTCTTAAATATAGCCAATGAACTGGCCTCAACTACCTTCTGTGGCAGAGAATTCCGGAGACTCACCAATCTCTGTGTAAAGAATGTTTTCCTCATCTCGGTCCTAAAGGAATTCCCCCTTATCCTTAGACTGTGACCCCTTGTTCTGGACTCCCCCAACATCGGGAACAATCTTCCAGCATCTAGCTTGTCCAACCCCTTTTTAAGTTTCTATAAGATCCCCCCTCAATCTTCTAAATTCCAGCGAGTACAAGCCGAGTCTATCCAATCTTTCCTCATATGAAAGTCCTGACATCCCAGGAATCAGTCTAGTGAATCTTTTCTGTACCCCCTCTATGGCAAGGATGTCTTTCCTCAGATTTGGAGACCAAAACTGTACGCAATACTCCAGGTGTGGCCTCACCAAAACCCTGTACAACTGCAGTAGAACCCCCCTGCTCCTATACTCAAATCATTTTGCTATGAATGCTAACATACCATTTGCTTTCTTCACTGCCTGCTGCACCTGCATGCCTACTTTCAATGACTGGTGTACCATGACACCCAGGTCTCGTTGCATCTCCCCTTTTCCTAATCTGCCACCATTCAGATAATAGTCTACCCTCATGTTTTTGCCACCAAAGTGGATAACCTCACATTTATCCACATTATACTGCATCTGCCATGCATCTGCCCATTCACTCAGCCTATCCAAATCACCCTGCAGCCTCCAAGCATCCTCCTCACACCTAACTATACCCCCCAGCTTGGTGTCATCTGCAAATTTGGAGATGTTGCATTGAATTCCCTCATCCAAATCATTAATATATATTGTAAATAGCTGGGGTCCCAGCACTGAGCCATGCGGTACCCCACTAGTCACTGCCTGCCATTCTGAAAAGGACCCGTTTACTCCTACACTTTGCCTCCTGTCTGCTAGCCAGTTCGCTATCCACATCAATACTGAACCCCCAATACCGTGTGCTTTAAGTTTGTATGCTAATATCTTGTGCGGGACCTTGTCGAAAGCCTTCTGAAAGTCTAGATATAACACATCCACTGGTTCTCCCTTATCCACTCTACTAGTTACATCCTCGAAAAATTCTATCAGATTTGTCAGACATGATTTACCTTTCGTAAATCCATGCTGACTTTGTCCAATGATTTCACCACTTTCCAAATGCACTGCTATCCCATCTTTAATAACTGACTCTAGCAGTTTCCCCACTACCGATGTTAGACTAACTGGTCTGTAATTCCCCGCTTTCTCTCTCCCTCCTTTTTTAAAAAGTGGGGTTACATTAGCTACACTCCTATCCTCAGGAACTACTCCAGAATCTAAGGAATTTTGAAAAATTATCACTAATGCATCCACTATTTCTGTGGCTACCACCTTGAGTACTCTGGGATGCAGACTATCTGGCCCTGGGGATCTATCGGCCTTCAATCCGTTCAATGTACCCAACACCACCTCCTTTCCTTTCATAATCTATTTTCCCTTTCCTAATTAAGCCCTTTGTCCTCCTCTGCTGGATTCTGAATTTCTCTCTGTCCTCCGGTAGGCTGCTTTTTCTGGCAAATTTGTATGCCTCATCTTTTGTTTTTATACTATCCCTGATTTCCCTTGTATCCATGGATGCACCACTTTCCCCGATTTATTCTTTTGCCAGTGATAGTTCTTTATTCTTTTCCCTTTGCCAATAGTGCAAAGTGAAAATTAATTCTCCCAAGTCCAATTAGTTCAGAGCCTATTTGGAGTTTGATGTGTTTCATAGCTTGATGGTTGTTGGGAAGAAGCTGCTCCTGAACCAATAGCAAGCTGGCATGGTAGGTTATCCAGACTGCTGTTTCCTTAGAAAATGTTCTTCATTGTTTATTTATTTGTCGTAATGAAATGTGTCTCATGTGTATTCATCAAGAATAAAGATGTGGAAGATAAGGAGTTCAAGGAGGGGTACATGGATAATCTAGAGCAGGTCGCTATCAAGAAGATGGAAGTGTTAGATAGATAATAGACAATAGACAATAGGTGCAGATGTAGGCCATTCAGCCCTTCGAACCGGCACCGCTATTCAATGTGATCATGCATAATATTTTATCAATCTCCAGTTCCTGGTGAGATCCATCCCAGATTCTTACAAGAAGCAAGGGAGATGTAGCTGAGGCCTAGATTGAGATTTCTGCATCTTAGCTACAGTCGAGGTACCAGAAGATGGGAGGATAGCTAAAGAAGCCAAAGTGCTGGAGTAACTCAATGGATTAGGCAGCATCTCTGGAATATGCGGATAGGTAATGTTTTGGTTTGGAACCCTTCTTCAGGCTGATTGTGGTGGCGGGTGGAGGAAAGAAAGCTGGAAGAGAAGAGGGGTTGGACAAAGCTTGGCAAGTAGTAGGTGGATGCAGGTGATGGGATTTTTTGATAGGCAGATGGTTGGACAAAGGCCAGAGATGAAATGACAGAAGGTGTGAGACACAAGGATTGAAGAGTTGTGAATTATGAAGCTAGACAAAGGGATGTAGGTGGACGGGGAGGGGAGAAATAGGTACAAGACCAGGTGGGACATAGGGGGGAGAAAGGAGGGAGGGTGGATTTGATAGTCACCTAAAATTGGAGAATTCAATGTTCATTCTGTTGGGTTGTAAGCCACCCAAGTGGAATGTAAGGTACTGTTTCCCCAGTTTGCGTGTGACATCACCCCAGCAACAGAGGAGGCCCAGGACGGATAGGTCAGTATGGAAATGGGAAGAAGGAGTTAAAATGGTTGGCAACCAGGAGGTCCAGTAGGCCTTTGCAAATCAAGTGCAAGTGTTCGGTGAAACGGTTGGAGAGTCCACGCTTGGTCTCACCAAAGATATTTAATGTTGTTCTTTTATTTAATAGGAGCGGCAGGGAGAAGTCATGTTACCACAATATCCTGGAGTATCTCCTTTGCATTCAATTCAGTGCACCACCTCCATCCGAAGGAATCGGGAACAGAACTATACATAATGCTCCATGAGCAGTCTACAAACTGCAGTTTCATCTGTCAAGTAATAATGGAGGGAGGCATTGTGTGGCAGGCAATAAAGTGCTGACTCTCCAAGATAGTCTAGAATGAACCTTACCTCGTAGAAACCAACCTGCTGGACAAACTCAGTGGAGGGACTGTGTGTAGAAGTCAACAGGGTAGGGAGAGAATAATCAGTTCAGTTCAGTTAATTGTCGCATGTACCAAGGTACAGTGAAAGCCTTTCTTGCATGCTAATTTGTCAACAGAAAAGGAAGAAGGGTTTTGGCCCGAAGCGTCACCCATTCCTTCTCTCCAGAGATGTTGTTACTCCAGCATTTTGTGTCTATCAACAGAAAGACAATGCATGATTACAATCGAGTCATTACAGAGTATAGATACATGATCAGGTAATGACATTTAGTGCAAGGTTAAGCCTACAAAGTCCGATCAAGTAACATACGAGGGTTAGCAATGAGGTAGATAGTAGTTCTGCACCGCTCTCTGTTTGTGATTGGGTGATTCAGTTGCCTGATAACAGCTGGGAAGAAACTGTCCCTGAATCTGGAGGTATGCATTTTCACACAAGAGGAGGGTAAAAGGAAAATGAAGGCTTTGGAGAAGAGAGGGATGGGAGATAGGTGGGTGGAAGCGGAGAGAGAAACTGGAGGGCAGAGGAGCTGGGGGCTGGTGGCAAAGTGTGCCAGCAGGGTAGAAACATAGAAACATAGAAACATAGAAAATAGGTGCAGGAGTAGGCCATTCGGCCCATCGAGCCCGCACCGCCATTCAATGTGATCATGGCTGATCATCCAACTCAGTATCCCGTACCTGCCTTCTCTCCATACCCCCTGATCCCTTTAGCCACAAGTGCCACATCTAACGCCCTCTTAAATATAGCCAATGAACTGGCCTCAACTACCTTCTGTGGCAGAGAATTCCAGAGACTCACCACTTTCTGTGTAAAGAATGTTTTCCTCATTTCGGTCCTAAAGGAATTCCCCCTTATCCTTAGACTGTGACCCCTTGTTCTGGACTCCCCCAACATCGGGAACAATCTTCCAGCATCTAGCTTGTCCAACCCCTTAAGAATTTTGTAAGTTTCTATAAGATCCCCCCTCAATCTTCTAAATTCCAGCGAGTACAAGCCGAGTCTATCCAATCTTTCCTCATATGAAAGTCCTGACATCCCAGGAATCAGTCTGGTGAATCTTCTCTGTACCCCCTCTATGGCAAGGATGTCTTTCCTCAGATTTGGAGACCAAAACTGCACGCAATACTCCAGGTGTGGCCTCACCAAAACCCTGTACAACTGCAGTAGAACCTCCCTGCTCCTATACTCAAATCCTTTCGCTATGAATGCTAACATACCATTTGCTTTCTTCACTGCCTGCTGCACCTGCATGCCTACTTTCAATGACTGGTGTACCATGACACCCAGGTCTCGTTGCATCTCCCCCTTTCCTAATCTGCCACCATTCAGATAATAGTCTACCCTCATGTTTTTGCCACCAAAGTGGATAACCTCACATTTATCCACATTATACTGCATCTGCCATGCATCTGCCCATTCACTCAGCCTATCCAAATCACCCTGCAGCCTCCAAGCATCCTCCTCACACCTAACTATACCCCCCAGCTTGGTATCATCTGCAAATTTGGAGATGTTGCATTGAATTCCCTCGTCCAAATCATTAATATATATTGTAAATAGCTGGGGTCCCAGCACTGAGCCTTGCGGCACCCCACTAGTCACTGCCTGCCATTCTGAAAAGGACCCGTTTACTCCTACTCTTTGCCTCCTGTCTGCTAGCCAGTTCTCTATCCACATCAATACTGAACCCCCAATACCGTGTGCTTTAAGTTTGTATGCTAATCTCTTATGCGGGACCTTGTCGAAAGCCTTCTGAAAGTCTAGATATAACACATCCACTGGTTCTCCCTTATCCACTCTACTAGTTACATCCTCGAAAAATTCTATCAGATTTGTCAGACATGATTTACCTTTCGTAAATCCATGCTGACTTTGTCCAATGATTTCACCACTTTCCAAATGCGCTGCTATCCCATCTTTAATAACTGATTCTAGCAGTTTCCGATGTTAGACTAACTGGTCTGTAATTCCCCGCTTTCTCTCTCCCTCCTTTTTTAAAAAGTGGGGTTACTTTAGCTACCCTCCAATCCTCAGGAACTACTCCAGAATCTAAGGAATTTTGAAAAATTATCACTAATGCATCCACTATATCTGTGGCTACCTCCTTGAGTACTCTGGGATGCAGACTATCTGGCCCTGGGGATTTATCGGCCTTCAATCCGTTCAATTTACCCAACCTGGCTAAATCCCGGCTAACCTGGATTTCACTCAGTTCCTCCATCTTATTTGACCCCCGTTCCACTGCTATTTCCGGCAGATTATTTATGTCTTCCTTAGTGAAGACAGAACCAAAGTAGTTATTCAATTGGTCTGCCATGTCCTTGTTCCCCATGATCAATTCACCTGTTTCTGACTGCAAGGGACCAACATTTGTTTTAACTAGTCTCTTTCTCTTCACATATCTATAAAAACTTTTGCAGTCAGTTTTTATGTTCCCTGCCAGTTTCCTTTCATAATCTCGTTTCCCTTTCCTAATTAAGCCCTTTGTCCTCCTCTGCTGGATTCTGAATTTCTCCCAGTCCTCCGGTAGGCTGCTTTTTCTGGCAAATTTGTATGCCTCATCTTTTGTTTTTATACTATCCCTGATTTCCCTTGTTATCCATGGATGCACCACCTTCCCCGATTTATTCTTTTGCCAAACTGGTATGAACAACTTTTGTACTTCATCCATGCAGTCTTTAAATACCTTCCATTGCACATCCACTGTCAACCCTTTAAGAATCACCTGCCAGTCTATCTTGGCCAATTCACATCTCATACCTTCAAAGTTACCTTTGTTCAAGTTCAGAACCCTTGTTTTTGACTTAATTTTGTCACTCTCCATCCTAATGAAGAACTCAACCATATTATGGTCACTCTTGCCCAAGGGGCCATGCACAACAAGACTGCTAACTAACCCTTCCTCATTACTCAATACCCAGTCTAGAATAGCCTGCTCTCTCGTTGGTTCCTCCACATGTTGGTTGAGAAAACTATCCCGCATACATTCCAGGAAATCCTCTTCCTCAGCACCCCTGCCAATTTGATTCACCCAATCTACATGCAGATTGAAGTCACCCATTATAACCGTGTTACCCTTGTTGCACGCATTTCTAATTTCCTGTTTGATGCCATCCCCAACTCCAATACTACTGTTAGGTGGCCTGTACACAGCTCCCACTAGCGTTTTCTGCCCCTTAGAGTTTCGCAGCTCTACCCATATCGATTCCACATCCTCCACGCTAATGTCCTTCCTTTCTATTGTATTAATCTCCTCTCTCACCAGCAACGCTACCCCACCTCCTTTTCCTTTTCGTCTATCCCTCCTGAATATTGAATATCCCTGGATGTTCAGCTCCCAGCCTTAGTCATCTTGGAGCCATGTCTCCGTGATCCCAACTATAGCATAGTCATTAATCGCTATCTGCACCTTCAACTCATCCACCTTATTACGAATGCTCCTCGCATTGAGACACAAAGCCTTCAGACTTCTTTTTACAACACTCTTACTCCTTATACAATTATGTTGACAAGTGGCCCCTTTCACATCAATCCCTATTACACTTGGCCATACTCTCCTATCCCTTTGTGAGCTTTCTTTCCCGTTAATTCTGGGGTCATTAACCATCCCTTTACTCTCTTTCCCTTTAACTCCGTTCTCGATTATCCCATTTGACACCCCACCCCCCTTATTCAGTTTAAACAGATGGTCCCATATTATCTCTATCCCAAAATGAGGGATAGGGGAAAGCAGCAGGGAAGTATAACTTATTGGACAGCCTCTCAAACAATTGCTTCAGTGTTCTATAATTTTACGTAAGCATATGATTTAATGAATTCATATACTTACTGAATAGTGAAAGACTTGGATGTGGAGAGGATGTTTCCACTGGTGGGAGAGTCTAGGACTAGAGGTCATAGCTTCAGAATTAAAGGGTGTCCCTTTAGGAAGGAAATTAAGACAAATTTATTTGGGAATGGGAAGGTGGGTGGTGAATCTGTGGAATTTGTTGCCATGGAAGGCTGTGGTGGCCAAATTGATGGATCATTTTTAAGCCAGAAATAGATAGATTCTTGATTGGTATGGATGTCAGAGGTTATCGGGAGAAGACAGGAGAATGGGGTTAGGAGGGGGAGAGATCAGCCCATGAGCGGACGCGGCGCCGACAGACAAGAAACCGAAGCAAAGAAATCAAAGCCAAAGAACCGAATAGAAACAAGGCCGAAACGCCAATGAGCCGAAAGAGTCCGAAACGCCTACTAACCGACAGGATGCAATGCCTAAATGCAAACTAACTGAAAGGGCTGGACACCTAAAAGCCAATGAACCGAAAGGCTGCGTTGCCTAAAGCAAACTTACCGAATGGCCGCTCTGTCGAAACGCCACCTACCCGAAAGGCGGCGGCGCCTACAGGCCAATGGACCGACTGCCACTCAACAGAAAAGTCCAATAATGGACATGACGTTGCCGGGGGGCGGGACTTGTCAGCGATTGGTCCAGACCCCGGCGTCCATCACATCACTGTGAAGGCATGAACATTGTCCCAAACCTCCGCTCCACCCGACCCGCAGCCCGTGGAGGGTGGCCGTGGGAGAGTGGAGGCTGTCCCGAACGATGCACACCTTCGGCCGCTTTCAACTTGGTGCTTGGGTTCAGACTACCCAATCACGTATGGCTTGTGTGGGAAAATGAACCCCATGCTCCCATCTCCCCCTTCTCTCTCCTCTCTTCTCTCTCTTTCCCTCTCTCTCTTCCTTCTCTCTCTCCCTTCTCTCTCCTGCTCTCTCTCCCCTCCTCTCTCTCCTCCTCTCTCTCCACTCTTCTCTCTCTCCTCCTCTCTCTTCCCCTCTTCTCCCCCCCCCACTCTCCCCCTTCTCTCTCTCTGCCTCCCGCCCGCTCTCTCTCCCTTCTCTCTCTCCGCATCTCTCCTCCTTCTCTCTCTCTCTCTCCTCAGTCTCTATGCAAGGGAGCGTCCCACAGTCACTGACCACGATGCACCGCCATCGGACCCCAACCTCCACACCAGGGTGACACCCCCCCCCCTCCTCCGACCCCCAGTCTTTGACACCCACACCAGGATGATTCACCCCGGCCGTGGGGACAGACAGTTTATTTATTACCATCTCGATGTTTGCGGAATGCATCCAAGCTCCCACGCACAAAACAGACAGCATCTCTGGAGAGAAGGAATGTGTGATGTTTCGTGCCGAGACCATTCTTCAGAGTGCGTCTGAAGGGTCTCGACCCGAACCGCCACCCATTCCTTCTCTCCAGAGATGCTGCCTCTTCAGCTGAGTTACTCCAGCATTTTGTGTCTATCTTTGGTGTGACAGTTGTCCCATTTCATTGGTTTTGTGTATTGTGCGCCCAGGGGCTTGCCGCTTGCATCGATTCAAACAAGTCGCTCAAATTGAAATCCCACATCTTTGCGAGGGAAGAATGGAATAGATGTAATCACCGGTTACAACAATGGCCGTTAGGACAGGGAAATAATGCCACCAGTTAATTAACCATGTTCTCGAATGTAAGAACGATTTATACATGATGTACATCAGTTAATTAACCATGTATAAATGTATATCATGTCTGAACCCAAACACCAAGTTGAAAGTGGCCGAAGGTGCGCATCGCTCGGGACAACCCCCTCTCTTACGGCAACCCTCTGCGGGTCGGGTGGCTGCGGGTTGGGTGGAGCGGAGGTTTGGGACAATGTTCATGCCTTCACGGTGATGTGATTGACGCGGGGGTCTGGACCAATCGCTGACAAGTCCCGCCCCCCCCGGCAACGTCAAGTCCGTTATTGGACTTTTCTGTTGAGCGGCAGTCGGTCCTTTGACCTGTAGGCGACGCCACCTTTCGGGTAGGTGGCGTTTCGACAGAGCGGCCATTCAGTAAGTTTGCTGTTAGGCGACGCAACCTTTCGGTTTGTTGGCTTTTAGCGTCCCATCCTTTCGGTTAGTAGGCGTTTCGTCTTCGGACTCTTCCGGTTCATTGGTGTTTCGGCCTCGTTTCTATTCGGTTCTTTGGCTTCGACTTCTTTACTTCGGCCTCTTGTCTGTCGGCGCCATGTCCGAGTACCAGATCAGACTTGATGGGCCAAATGGCCTCATTCTGCTCCTATCACTTATGGCCGCATGACCTAATGATCATGTTTGTGCAAGCCAAATAATGTTATATATAATTGGGAGGCATTACAATTGAGATAAATGAAACAAAAATCTTCCACTTCTTGTCAAAATATGTCGAGGCAAATTGTTTTTCTCCTACAGTTGTTCTGATTGACAACATGTTAACCTAGTATATACCAGAACCCCTTTAGGATTTAAGACCCAGGATCTCTCTAACACAACAGGAAGGTAAATATCCTAATTGCTACACTATTCCAGTCACGGAATGGTTGCACAGAAAATGACATTTCTAGTTCATTATATGAGGAAACAGAGATATAAAACAAATGTCTTCATAATAAATATTTCATATGTATGCTTAAGATATACGCTATATGTACATCCTCATATTGGCAATCAAAAAATATATATGAAGCATCTAGGAATATAGTTAATGGGATAGAAATGACAGAATTTGAAGAAGAGATTTATCAAATTAATCAGGTAACAGCCAACATGACTGGTCCGAGGAGACATCAGAGTCTAGACAATCCATAACGTGCAGCTGTCTCAGCTTACATTACCTTCTGCCCCATCACACCAGCAGATGATTGTGTAAGGACAAAATGTCTCTCATTTCTTCTCCAATCTGGCAGCTCAATCAAAGAGCTTGCCAACTTTCACAGGGGCCACAGGCATAACACAATCCTGTGGCACAGTCAATGATGGCAACCTGATTGCTTATTTTTAATCCTTGAACTTCCCTGCCACTCAGAACACCAGTGACACGTGACGACTGTGAATTTTAAAGGATTCAAGTACATCTGTTGAAAAGGCACTAAGGCCCTTCGGAAATTATGACATCCAACAATAGTATCATTGGCGATTCAGCCCAGTATCAGAGCGGCACGGCCTTACAGTGCTTACAGCGCCAGAGACCTGGGTTCGATCCCGACTATGGGTGCTGTCTGTACGGAGTTTGTACATTCTCCCCGTGACAGTGTGGGTTTTCTCCGAGACCTTCGGTTTCCTCCCACACTCCAATGACGTACAGGTTTGTAGGTTAATTGGTTTGGTATAAATGTAAAGTTGTCCCTAGTGTGTGCAGGATAGTGTTAGTGTGCAGAGATTGCTGGATAGTGTGGACTCAATGGGCATAAAGGCATGTTTCCACACTCTCTCTAAACTAAAACTACATTTGTGTATTGGAGTCCCACAAAATCAATGAGAACCTATTTAGTTTTCCAGTCTATAGTGACTTTTCCCTTACAATGACCAAACACCAGGGTTTTGACAAAACATCATAACTCATTCTTGATCAGGACCCAGTCGCTGGATACCACAACAGGCAGGAGACTTGCAAATAGATTTGGAGAGTGTATTCCAGAAGTTAGCTTCATTGAAGTCAAAGGTATTGATGACAAGGGCCTCATGGATTAGATTAGATTTCATTACTTGTCATTTAAATCTCAGAGATGCTGAAATGAAACTCTGTTTCCACAGCCATACAAACAAAACAATTCCCACACGACACACAAACAATTCAATTTACAGAATACATTCATCACAGTGAATCTACTCCTCACTATGATGGAAGGCAAAGTCTTTTCTCTCCCCTGCACTATTTATTCCCGATGTTGAAGCTCCAGGCGGGCGACGTTAAGTCCAACCGCCGTTGAGGCCGCGCCGGGCCATGTACGGCCCAGCTCCAGGCCCAAAAGTCACAACGTTGGAGCCCCTGACGAGCACTGGAATGTCCCGCAGCCATTAAAGCCGCGCCGGGCGATGTACGGCTCCGCTCCGGGTCGTTCCAACCCCGCGACACGGGCGGGAGAAGTTGCGTTGCGGGAGCTCCGAAAAGCGGTCTCTCACCAGGAACCCGCGAGCTCCTGATATCCCAACAGTCTGCAGCTGCAGCTGGAGCTCCGGAGTCAGGCCGCAGCAGCGAGCCGCCACCGCTCCCCACGCTCCGAGGCCAGTCAGCCCCACGATGGTGAGTCCGCAGCTCTGCAGGCACCGTGACTGTAGCCCCCAGGTCGTCCCGGTCGGAGGCAGCTCCACGGTACTGGGTCCCAACGACAACGGAGACCCGACAGGGAAAAAGTCAGGTCTCCCGTGCAGGGAAGAGATTTTAAAGTTTCCCCCTTCCCCCCCCTCCCCCCCCCCCCCCCCCACATATACACAGTTAAAAATTAGTACAAAAAAAACACGAACAACTACATTTAACTAGACAAAAACATTTTTTTTAAAAGACAGACAAGCTGTAGGGGCCGCTGCAACGTGGGTCATGCCGCCTCATGATTAGCTCTCTTATGAGAGTTGTCTTCCAAGTAAATTTTGACAAATGCCAACTTGGCATTGGCTCGAGGTAGTAGGTTTAGGTTTAAATATAGGATTATTATTGTCATGTGTACCAAAGTAAGATGAAGAAAATTGTTTTGCATGCAATCCAAACTGACAAACCTAAGCACAATTGGTAGGGTTAAGGGGAAGACACAATATGCAGAATATAGTTCTCAGCATTGTTGCGGATCCGAGTCTGAGACAAAGACTAATGTCCACAATGGGGTAGAGGTAAATCAGACAGTAGCCTAGCTTGTGGAATTAAGATTCAGAAGCCCGATGTGAGAGGGGAAGCAGTTCCTGAGTCTGGTGATGTGTGCATTCAAGCTTCCGAACCTTCTGACTGATGGAAGCAGGGAGGAGAAGGTAAGAAAGAGTTGGGACAAGTCTTTGATTACATTAGATGGTAGAAGTGAATTACAAGAAATGACAAGGGATGTCATTTTATGAACAGATATTCCAGGTCGAGGGAAAAAATGAGGCAGGGGTAAGCCATGTTTCAGTGAGTCAAAGACCTTTCAAAATCCCCTTTGAAACAATGGCCTCACTGTAAGCACTTGTCCTCGTGATTGGACATTAGCTAGATGTATGCTCGGTGGGAGGAATCACCATCATTCCAGCCTGTGCAACCTCTCCACCCCCTCCCCCCCAACACCCCGCCACCCTCTCCAGCCCTCCACCCTCCCCACCCCCTCCACCCTCTGATCCGCTGAATTACTTCAGCACTTTGAGTCTTTCTGTGTAAATCAGAATCTTTCCTGCTGTTATCAGGCAACTGAAACAATCATCCTATCGCAACTATTAGAGCAGTCCTGAACTACTATCTACTTCATTGGTGACCCTCGGAATATCTCTGATTGGACTTTACTAGCTTTAAGGAGCTGTCCCACTGCGGTGACCTAATCTACGAGTTTAGAAGAGTTTGCCCTCAACAAACTCGCAGCATGTTTGACACGTGGTCCTAGGAGGTACTATGAGGTCACTGGAACTCTCCTTCATGCTCAAGGGAAGTTCGCGAATATTCACGGCCTCATCTAGGTCGTGGAAAATTTTTCAGCATGTTGAAACATTTTCCGCAAGTATAATTTGGTCAGCATGGTTCTTTTTAACTCGTAGTGCAGTTGAGTGGGGTCACTATTTAGTTACAGGCAGTTGAGGGCAGCTGTAGGCAATCTCCTTCGCTGACCGGGCATTTTGATTGGCTCATTGGAGTTTTCAGGACCATGGAAAACCAACCGGTAGGTAAAATGCCCGCTAAACTTTATTATACTTCTTAAAAGTGTCTGCCCCCCACTTCCTCCTCCCACTTCCTCCCCCCCCCTTCTCCCCCCCCTTCTTCCCCCCCCCTTCTCTTCCCTTCTCTCTCCTTCTCTCTCCTTCTCTCCCGCTCTCTCCCCTTCTCTCACAGTAAAGGATTTACCATACACTGTGCAGCCGTTTTTTACCTTCCTCTTCACCGCGGGTGTGAATTTCAGACAGTGCTCCCCCGCATTCCCTGGCCCCCGGCTTTGGAATGTGTTTGTGTGTGTGCGGTCGATCGATCCAGCTCGAGGTTTTCCAGGCGAGTGCCCTTGAGCTTGAAGGATTTAAGACACTCTTTTTAACTCGCGGATTAGATCATCGCAGTGGGACAGCCCCTTTACCTTGCACTAAATGTTATTTCCTTATCACGTATCTATCTATACACTGTAAATGACTCGATTGTAATCATGTATTGTCTTTCTGCTGACTGCTCAGCACGCTACAAAAGCTTTTCACTGTACCTTGGTGCACGTAACAATAGACTAAAACTGAAAATGATCTGCAGTTCCTTGTTTCTAAAAATAGAAAACTGTTCTACAGTCTTTCCCTCATGCATCATTCCCACTGAGCAACATGCGTTTAAAATCACTTCTGTAATCTTTGCTTTCTGCAGTCGCTTTTGATAAGGGAGTAAATCTCACTGAATATGTCCTGGATGACAACAGAACAAAGACACACAGCTAAGACAGCTTTGGCCTTACTTGATATCAGTACCAGATGGCACATGAAAGCGTTTTCTGAAAGTTATAGAATGTAACAAATAATGCCTTCAATTTGCTAACAACTACTATTTAATTTTTTTCTTGATGTCCCACTCATTCAGCCTCCCTCAGATGCTGACCCATGATAATGGTCCAACTGGCTAATGGGAGGGTACGATAGCAGCTGCATTGGTTTTGTTTATTGCATTTGTTTAAAAAATACACAGATACAGTGGCCCTGAGCTATAATTAATGTGTCATCACCCATCTGCTTGGTGAAAATTTTAGCTTTAGGCTGGAGCCCTATTAATGAATAAAAATTCTCCAAGGCCAAGTGTTGACAATTTTCCATCAAGTTATTTTCTTTAGAAACTCTTTATGGTAAAACCCGAGAACCATATTCTGCCAACCAGTCTTGCGATGCTCACCATGTTATCACTCGTCAGATTGTCACTTGCATTATTTTATCATTTACAGCAAAACTGAACATGCTCCTGCCTGTAGGCAGTGTTTCTTTAGTTCAGTTCAGTTTATTATCACATGTACCGAGATACAATGAAAAGCTTTTGTTGTGTGCTAACCAGTCAGCAGAAAGACAATACATGCTTGCAATCGGGCCAATCATAGTGTACGGATACCTGATAAGGGAATAACGTTTAGTGCAAGATAAAGAAAGTAAGAAATGGTGTTGTAGGAGCAGAGATTTAAAAGTGTGGAGAAATTGTAATGTATGATTGCAGATCCACTTACGTGACTAGCACACAAATAGTCGCCTGAGTTGGGCCCCAATCTTGGATCATAGGTGTCATACATCTTCTGCATTTTAATGATCAGAAACATGAAGTAAAATTGTCATCCTGATGTCATTGAGATGCTTGAGGTTGTAGATAGATAAACATTACCAGAATTAAATAAAAATCAAATCATGCGTGTTTTATTGATGGGTTGTCTCTAAATTAGCCTTGTTATGGAGAATCTTAATAGCCCTGTCCCACAGTACGAGTTCATTCCAAAAGCTCTCCCGAGTTAAAAAAAATCAAACTCGTGGTAGGTGTGAGAATGAACGTAGCGGGTACGTTGGAACTTGGGGACGTCTCTTAGCGCTAACGGCAAGTACTCGGGATGACTCGCTAACGGCAGGTTAAGTGGCCATTACCGTAAATCTCCAAGTTCGAATCAGGGCAAACTCAGGAGAACTCTTGGAATGAACTCATACCGTGGGACAAGGGTTTAAGTTGAACGCTTCCAGACATGAGCTTACTTCCAAAACTGCTAAGAGTGGAAGGAAAGAAAGGGCGATATAAATCAGGAAAAAGTGAAGAAAATGCATTGGGATTTTTAAAGGCTGAGGACCCCGTAAAGTGGTGGTAGGTGAAGGTTCCACACTGATCAGGTCTAGGAGGAGATGGCTGAGGATATTCCGGAGAAGGAAGAATATGTAGAATATTCATAGTTTACAAGGAGTGTGGGAAGTTGAGAGCAACTTTCATATGTATTCAAGGGGCTGGCCATGAAAGTGGTATTGTGATGGGAAGAATAATCAGAGAACTAAATGTAGAGTTCTTGTGGCCAGTTGTAACATAAGTATGGGAAGGTGTTGCCCTGAGATGAAATAAAAGAACACAAGCAAGAGGAATATAGAAGATCAATGGATCCCCACAGCACATTCTGCCTGCAGTAAAATCATGACTGAACCTAGTATTTTCCAGTTGTTCTAGTATGTTCCAATGTCTAACACCACATATCCAGGCATATATCACATGCATTTAATGTCTCAGCATCTACCATTTTCTGGTGTGTACAATTCCAGAGAATTATGACCTTCTGAGAAAATGAAAGTTTTTTTTAAATCAGTCTGCAATGATCATACTCTTACTCTGAAACTATGTTTCCTGGATTAAAACTTTCTAGCCTCCCATGAAGTCAATGGACGTATTGGTGATCATTTTCCAATGTTTTGTAGATTCAGGATCAGTTCCTGTGGGTTTGATGGTAGTTAATGTTATCCCGCTTTTTAAGAAAGGAGGGAGAGAGAAAACGGGGAATTATAGACCAGTTAGCCTGACATTGGTGGTGGGCAAGATGCTGGAGTCAGTTATAAAAGATGAAATAGCGGCACATTTGGATAGCAGTAAAAACCCTGTCTCACGGTGCGAGTCCACCCACAGGTGACCCCAAGTGAAATTAAAAAAACAGACTCGTGGTTATGTACGAGATTCCAAGTTTATGTTCAAGTGTTTAACCGAGTTCCCACGGGTATGTCATTCCTGCGATGTTCCAAGTTCCTCTCCCGAGTTACCAAGTTCCTCTCCCGTTACTCTTGAGCCAACCGTGAATGAAAGTCTGTTTTAATAAGCAACAGTGTTAAAGAAGACATCTCCATCCTGCGGCTTTGAGTTAAAGATAGAATTCAGCACGGCCGCATCTATTGCTATGACCTACAAAGGGAAAATGCGCACCCTCCAGTGCCAGAGCAGTTATACTTATGATTGGTTTGAAACACACATCACGTAGTTAGAAGACCAGTGGGCGAAGGTTTGTTATATTTGGAGGGGCAAGCGAAATATAATGCTGATAGGTCTGAGGTGTTGCACTTTAGGAGGGCTGATAAATTAGGACATGTGCAATGAGTGGTAGCAACATTGGGAATATCGTATCAACAAGGAACGTTGGTGTACAAGTGAAAAAAAATTGCTTGAAGGCAACATCGCAGCTGGATAAAAGATAGACACAACGTGCCGGAGTAACTCAGTGGGTCAGGCAGCATCTGTGGAGAAAAAGGATAGGTGTCGTTTCGTTAGAAGGGTCCCGATCCGAAACATCTCTCCAGAAATGCTGCCTGATCCGCAGCGGCATTTTGTGTCTATCTTTGGTATAAACCAGCATCTGCAGTTATGTGTTTCTACTTAGCACAGCTAGATGTGGTGGTTAGGAAGATGGTGATACAAAAATCTGCAACTGTTGTCATCTTAGGCAAAACACGAAGCTCTGGAGGAACTCAGGGGGTCAGGCAGCTTCAATGGAGGGAGACGTTTCCTATTGGGACCCTTCTTCAGACCGATGGTGAAGAATGGTCATTCCGAAGAAAGGTCGCGGCCTGAAATGTCGCACTCTATTGCCTGACCCACCGAGCTCTTATCCACTGAGCTCTTGATGATTTGCTCAAGGTGGATTGCAACGTGTATGGAATCCTTGCTTTCATTAACCGAGGCTTAGAAGAGTCGCCAGGATATGGTGAAACGTTCTAAAGCATTACAGTAAAACTACATTAATCTAACATTGTTGAAACTTCAGTGGCGCCCGAACAAGCATATTTTCCGGAAAGGACACAAAGTGCTGGAGTAACTCAGCGAGCTAGGCTGCATCTCCGGAGAACATGGATAGGTGGTGTTTTGGGTCGGGGCCCATCTTCAGAGTCTGAACCGTGCTACCGGAGAGTACGAGTTTCTGGACGGTCTGGTGTTGCTCCCGCCTGACCCGCTGAGTTACTCCATCACTTTGTGTCCTTTTGTCTAAACCAGCATCTGCAGTTCCTTATTCATACAGCAGATTTTCCGGTCTATTGGATATCCTTATTAATGCACTAAGGTATCTTGTATACACATTTTTACATATGTTTGACAGCAGAGTGCTACATTTTCTATTGAACCCAAGAACTTTAGAGGTAGTGCGGGCATCAGAAGCAGGTGAGTTTGACGGGAGCGTGGGAGTCGCACGCAGCGAGTGGAATAGTGTTCAGGAAGCCGAACCCAGCGTGAGAGAACGAGCACTGGTATTGGGTCCCAACAGGAATAGGTTAAAGGCTTGAAGGGAAGATGGAGACAGAGACACTCACATTCAACAAGGACAGTAATTCTGCTATAACACGATCGTTGCTTTGCGAAGTAACGTCGTTTCTTTAATAGAAAATCATGTTATAGAAACAATCATAGCAATGGGGAAAAGGTGTTTCACGCTTGCAATAATCAAGTTATTTTCCTGTGTGATTTTACAAACATGGTCTTTTGAATAACTATAAGTTTATTTATGTTACTGCAAGCTAAAATACTAAAGGTTGTGTGTTACATTGTTCCCCTTCCCGGATCACAGTTTATCCACATGGAAACTTTTCATTTCCCAGTCATCGGTAGCCACAGTCACCCGTACATAAACCCACTACATCCAATAGGCGACTTTTTATGATCATGGATGACAATCCATTTAACCTCAGTGCAAATTCAAATGAAGGTTCCTGCTCCCGCCTTTTGTTGTCACGTTCAATGATGCTACTATTGGAGTCTGGCCTCGGGTAACTCCATTCCCACCTGGGAAATGAAAGTTTCCATTGACGGTGCCATGGTAGACTCACGAGCCACTAAGGTAAATGCAGGGGCCACTACGTTATTACAACGAGTTTAAATGTTTCAATTTTTAACTTGAACAGTAAATTTGACTCGTGGAAAACCTCAAACATGTTTGAATTTTTTCACGACTTGACAAGTTTCACGGGTACCTGCCGTTAGTGCCACGAGTCGCTAAATTGCTCGCGCGAGTTCCGACATTCCCACTACGTTAATTGTACGTGATTACCGCGAGTGAAAACTCGGGGTCCCTCGTGGGTCAACTCGCACCGTGAGACAGGCCTTTAACAGAATCAGTCCGAGTCAGCATGGATTTACAAAGGGGGAATCATGCTTGACTAATCTTCTGGGATTTTTTGAGGATGTAACGAGGAAAATGAACAAGGGAGAGCCAGTGGATGTAGTGTACCTGGACTTTCAGAAAGCATTTGATAAGGTCCCACATAGGAGATTAGTGGGCAAACATTTTGCACATGGTATTGGTGGTAGGGTACTGAAATGGATAGAAAATTGGTTGGCAGACAGGAAACAAAGAGTAGGGATAAAGGTGTTCCTTTCAGAATGGCAGGCAGTGACTAGTGGAGTACCGCAAGGCTCGGTGCTGGGACCGCAGCTATTTACATTATACATTCATGATTTAGATGAAGGGATTAAAAGTAACATTAGCAAATGTGCAGATGACACAAAGCTGGGTGACAGTATGAACTGTGAGGCTGATGCTATGAGGATGCAGGGTGAGTTGGACAGGTTGGGTGAGTGGGCAGATGCATGGCAGATGTAGTTTAATGTGGATAAATGTGAGGTTATCCACTTTGGTGGCAAGAACAGGAAGGCAGATTATTATCTGAATAGTGTCAAATTATGAAAAGGGGAAGTACAACAAGATCTGGGTCTCCTTGTACACCAGTCACTTAAATTAAGCATGCAGGCACAGCAGGCAGTGAAGAAAGCTATTGGCATGTTGGCCTTCATAACAAGAGGAGTTGAACATAGGAGCAAAGAGGTCCTTCTGCAGTTATACAGGGCCCTGTTGAGACCACACCTGGAGTAATGTGTGCAGTTTTGGCATCCAAATTTGAGGAAGGATATTCTTGCTATTGAGGGAGTGCAACATAAGTTCACAAGATTAATTCCCGGGATGGCGGGACAGTCATATGTTGAAAGAATGGAGCGACTGGGCTTGTATGCACTGGAATTTAGAAGGATGAGAGGGGATCTTATTGAAACATATAAGACTATTAAGGGTTTGGACAAGCTAGAGGCAGGAAACATGGTCCAATGTTGGGGGAGTCCAGAACCAGGGGCCACAGTTTAAGAATAAGGGATAGGCCATTTAGAACAGAGATGAGGAAAACCTTTTTCACCCAGAGAGTTGTGAATCTGTGGAATTCTCTGCCTCAGAGGCAGTGGACGCCGATTCTCTGGATGCTTTCAAGAGAGAGAGCTCTGAGAGATAGTAGAGTCAAGGGATATGGGGAGAAGGCAGGAATGGGGTACTGATTGTGGATGATCAGCCATGGTCACAGTGAATGGCAGTGCTGGCTTAAAGGACTGAATGGCCTACTCCTGCACCTATTGTCTATTGTCTATTATTGTCTAACTCTGTATCCACTTTGCTTCCTGGATACCATTTTTATCTATCCCTCCATAGGAGCCAACCATTTTTAGTTTAGTTTATTATCATGTGTACCGAGGTACAGTGAAAAGGTTTTGTTGCATGCCAATCTGTCAGTGGAAAGATAATACATGACTCCAATCGAGCCATCCACAGTTTACTGATACATGATAAAAGGAATAGCACAGTTCACAATCCATTGACTGTGAGAATTCTTCCTCATCTCCAATCTAAAGGTATGTCATTATATTCTGAGACTCTGGCCTCTGGTTCTAGACTTTCCAATTACTGGAAACATGCTTGTCTCTCTCGGCCTTTCATTATCCAGTGGGTTACAATTATCGTTCTAAACTCCAGTTCGTTCTAAACTCCAGTGAGTACAGGCCTGGAGCCTTCAAATGCCTCTCACACATTAACCCAATCATTCCCGGGACCATTCTTGTAAACTTCCTTTGGACCCTCTCCAAAGCCAGCATATCGTTCATTAGACATTGGGTCCAAAACTGCTCACAAAATTCCAAATGTGGCCTCACCAGCACCTTATAAATTCTCAGCATTACATCCCTGCTTTTATATTCTAGTCCCCTCGAAATGAGTGCGAGCATTGTATTTGCCTTCCATACCGCTGACGAAACCTGCAAATTAATCTTTTGAGAATCCTGCACCAGAGCTCCCAAGTCCCTTTGAACGTCTGATTGGAGAATTTAGTAAGTAGTTTACACCTTTATTCCATCTACCAAAGTGCATGACCGTACACTTTGTTTTGCTTTGTTCCATTTGGCACTTCCTTGCCCACTCTCCCAACCTGTCTAAGTTCTTCTATGGACATCCTGCTTCCTCAACATGACCAGCCCCTCCACCTATCTTTGTATCATCTACAAACTTAGCCACAAAGCCATCAATTCCAACATTCCTTCCTCAGACTGGCCAGGGTTCTGACCCAAAATGTCACCCTTTCCGTTTCTCCAGAGGTGCTGCCTGACCCGCTGAATTACTCCAGCAGCTTGTTGTGTCTATATTCAATATAAACCAGCATCTGCAGTTCCTTCCTACACATTTTATCTGCTCCACTGCAAAGGCTCCTCAAGGTCACCTGCTTTGTAGAAGTTCTCCTCATCCCTCCGATGGGAGTACACCAACACCCTCTCTCACTGCTCCCCCTGTTTCCTACTGTTCTCAGACTCTACGACCATGTTTTATCCCAGAGCTTTACACATTCCTGATTATAACAAACTTTCGCTTTTGAGACGCTCATAAGGTTGTAGCTCCTACTATATTGTAATGCAAAGCATGATATTCATTAGTATGCATTAAATAAATTAGTTTCTGTGAACTGCAGCAGCTGTTGACATATACATGCACTCACATCCTTGTATTCCAAGATAATTATTTTTGCATAAGCTCCCCATTTTATTTTTGCATTGATTTGTACACTACATTTGATTACTGCAGTGCTTGGTAATTGGCCAAGAAACAGATTAAAATGTTTGGTAAATACTACTGGAGACAGGTAATATTAATGAATATTAATAGCCTTTCAATAACATCCCCTTTCAGGTGGACTCAAAGTGCTGGAATAATTCAGTAGGTCATGCAGCATCTTTGGAGAAAAATAATAGTTGCTGTTTCTGGTCTGGTCACTTCTGCAGTCCTTTCTTTCAGGCACTTATTTTACTGATGGTTTACCACCTGAGTTTCTGTGAGGTTTAGTTTAGTTTAGAGATTCAGCGTGGAAACAGGCCGTTCAGTCCACCGAGTCCACGCCATCAGTGATCCCTGCACATTAACACTATCCTACACACACTAGGAACAATTTACATTAATACCAAGCCTATTAACCTACAAACCTGTATGTCTTTGGAGTGTGGGAAGAAACTGAAGATCTCAGAGAAAACCCACTCAGGTCACGGGGAGAACATGCAAACTCCGTGCAGACAGCACCCATAGTCAGGATCGAACCCGGGTCTCTGGCGCTGTAAGGCAGCAACTCTACCGCTGTGCCACCGTGCCACCTCTTTGAGGTTCTCTTTAAGAAGTTAAGTAAATAAGTAGGAAGGAAATGCAGATGCTAGTTTACACCGAAGATAGACACAAAAAGCTGGAGTAACTCAGCGGGTCAGACAGCATCTCGAGAGTAAAAGAATAGGTGACGTTTTGGGTCGAGACTGGAGACTGGAAGAATGTCACCCCTTCCTTTTCTCCAGAGATGCTGTCTGACCCGCTGAATAACTCCAGCTTTTTGTGTCTGTCTTTAATTAAATAAGTAGGTTGCTATCACCTGATTGAAAATGAAAGTTGAGAACCTGAAATCTGAAATAAAGATTTGGCAGCACCTGTGGAAGCTGAAATAGCATGAATGTTTCAGATTAATGGGCCTTGAACGGAAGTTGAAAAGTAGGAAAACAGACTGCAGACAGATGAGAGAAAATTGGATGGAGCAAATACATTTGATCGGATAAGGCCACAATTGGCATAGAAATAAGTTTTAATTAAGGAAAAGGATCGTGGTTGACCCGAATTCTTGAAGGTTCTTTGACTTCCTGAGAAGATTATGGAGAGTCTGTATGTCAAGGAGGAATCTCTCGAACTTCTACAGGTGCACAGTAGAGAGCATGCTGACCAGTTGCATCGTGGCTTGGTTCGGCAACTTGAGCGTCCAGGATGGAAAAAGGCTGCAAAAAGTTGTAAACACTACCCAGTCCATCATCGGCTCTGACCTCCCTATCATCGAAGGGATCTATCGCGGTCGCTGCCTCAAAAAGCCTGCCAACATCATCGAGGACCCACACCATCCTGGCCACACACTCATCTCTCCGCTGCCATCAGGTAGAAGGTGCAGGAGCCTGAAATCTGCAACATCCAGGTTCAGGAACATTCTTCCCGACAGCCAAACAAACTCTGAACAATAACAGCCTATTGAACTTTATCTGTTTATTTATGTGTGTGTATATATATATTCTATGTTATGTTGACACACTGATCTGTTCTGTATTTATGCCTACAATATTCTGTTGTGCTGCAGCAAACAAGAATTTCCTTGTCCTATCTGGGACACATGAGAATAAACTGTCTTGACGTGACTTAACTTGACCTGAAACTTTAACTGTGTCTTTCTTTCAACAGATGCTGCCTAGCATGCTGAGTTTCTCCAGCATTTACATTGTTATCACTTGAAATGTCAAGCCAGTCTATATGACTACACTTACAAATAAAAAAATACACAATGTGTATAAAATCATGAGAGGAATAAATCGGGTAGGTGCACAGAATCTCTTGTCCAGATTGGGGGAATCGAGGACCAGAGGACATAGGTGTAAGGTGAAGGGGAAAAGATTTAGTAGGAATCTGAGGGGTAGCCTTTTCACACAAAGTGTGATGGGTGTATGGAACAAGATGCCAGAGGAGATAGTTGAGGCTGGGACTATCCCAACATTTAAGAAACAGTTAGAGAGTACATGGATAGGACAAGTTTGGAGGGATATGGACCAAACGCAGGCAGGTGGGACTAGTGTAGCTGGGACATGTTGGCCGGTGTGGGCGCGTTGGGCCTGTTTCCACACTCTTTCACTCTATGACACCATTAACTAAAAATTTGCAATAAAAATTAAAAGTGCTGGAAATTTGGCCAGATGAGACTGCTGCTGTGGAAAGTGAAACAACTGGGTTCTAATGAACCATCTTAGACTTGAGATTTCTGGTTCTCTTTTTGCAACCAGTCCTGAGTATCATCTGCTTTAATGTGCAGGGCAGGTTTTAACACAGAGGGTAGTGGGTGTTGCTGATTGGGGTGGTAGCGGAGGTAGATAAAATAGTGGCATTTAAGCAATTTTTGGACAAGCAGATGGATATGCAGGGAATGGAGGACATATGGATTATGTGTAGGCAGATAAGGGTGGCGTAAGATATCTGAGAATTAACAAATAAAGCAGGAGACAGATATATGTCATTGGGATTAGCTCGATTTTGAGGCAATACCCAACCTAAATTATTTTACAGACACCTAAACTTCAGGGCAGATGTGATACCATAACTGGAGCCATTAATAGTGCAGAGAAGATTTACAAGTATGTTGCCAGGACGTGAGGGTCTGAACTACGGGAGAGGTCGGGCTGCTGGGACTTTATTCCTCTTGTATCCAGGTGCAGTTCCTGAATTAATGTGTTGGGAAACGGGAGGAGCAGCTGGACGACCTCAGGGCCATCCGGGAAAATGGGAGATTCCTGGACAAGACCTACTGTGAGATTGTCACACCAAGGATACAGGAAGAGCGAAGGCGGGTGACTGTGAGAAAGAAGAGTAAACGTGGAGTGCAGAGACCCCGGTAGCTGTACCTACTGAAAACAGGTACATCTTCTTGGGAGCAGATGACACGACAAGATTGAGTGGCAGCCAGGGCTGTGATTCCAACACTGGTGCCGAGGCTCAACGGGGAAGAGAGACGTCAGGCAGAGGCATAGTGATGGGAGACTCCATCGTCAGAGGTGCGGACAGGAGATTCTGCGGCAGAAGGCGAGACTCCGGGATGGTGTGTTCCCTCCCTGGTGCCAGGGTCCAGGACGTCTCGGAGTGGCTGCACGGCATCCTCAAGAGTGAGGGGGAGCAACCGGATGTTGTTGTGCATGTTGACACAATTGATTTACAATTTACAATTACAATACCATTTATTGTCATTTGAAACCTCATTGAGGTTCAAACGAAATTTCGTTTCTGCAGTCATACATACAAAAAAAGAACCAAGACATAACACATTTTACACAAACACAAACATCCATCACAGTGAATATCCTTCTCACTGTGATGGAAGGCAAAGTCGTATCTCTCCCCTGCACTCCCCATTCTTCTCCCGGTCAGAGTCAAAGCCCCCGGCGGGTGATAGTATATGTCCCGCGGCCATTCATGCCGTGCCGGGCGATGCAAGGCCCCGCTCCGGGTCTTGATGTTGGAGCCCCCGGCGGGCCCTAGCAAGTCCCGTGGCCATCAAAGCCGCGCCGGGCGATGTAAGGCCCCGCTCCAGGTCGTCTTCAACCCCGCAACTTGGGCGGGAGAAGTTGCCGCCGCGGAAGCTCCGAAAAGCGGTCTCCCACCAGGGTCCCGTGAGCTCCCAGTGTTACCGTCCACCAGCCTGCAGCTGGAGCCTCCGAATCTCCGGGGTTGGGCAGCAGCAGGGCGCCACCACAGCTCCTCCTGTTCCAAACTCGGCCAGCTCCACGATGGTGAGTAGTCTGCAGGCTCCGCGACTGGAGCCCCAGGTCCGGTTGGAGGCCGCTCCACGGTGCTAGGCCCCAACGACAACGGAGACCCGACAGAGAAAAGGTCGGGTCCTCCGTACAGGGAAAAGATTAAAAAAGTTTCCCCACCCCGCCCCCACCCCCCACATATATCCAACTAAAAAAAGCACTAACTAACAACACTCAACCGAGACAAAAAATTTAAAAAAGACAGACGGACTGCAGAGGCCGCTGCGACGAGAGTCGCAGATATAGGTAGGAAGAGGAAGGAGGTTCTGCAACAAAAATTTACGGATTGGGTAGAAGACTGAAAAGCAGGACCTGCAGGGTAGTGATCTCAGGATTGCTTCCAGTACCTCGTGCTAGTGAAGGTAAGAATAGGAAGATTATGGAAATGAATGTGTGGCTGAGGAGTTGGTGCAGGGGAGAAGGATTCCGATTTCTGGATCATTGGGATCTTTTATGGGGCAGGGGCGACCTGTATAAAAGGGACGGGTTGCACTTAAGCTGCAGGGGGACGAACATCCTGGTGAGCAGGTTTCAACTAGATTGGTAGGGGGGTGGGATCTCGTACAGGACAGAGGCACGTGCGAGGCTAGAAGTTGGTATGGAGGGTGGTGTGGGAAAGGTCAGTGGACAGAATAGGCAGGTGAAAGGTGGAGAGTGAGGAAGGAGGGTTGTTTTAAATTGCACGCATTTTAATGCAAGGGGTCTGACGCGTAAGGCTGATGAGCTTAGGGCATGGATAGGTATGGGCGACTGGGACATTGTAGCCATGACTGAAACCTGGTAAAGGGACAGGCAGGACTGGCAGCTCAATGTTCCAGGGTACAGGAGCTTCAGGAGAGACAGGGCTGAGGGAAAAAGAGGAGGGGGTTGCATTGTTGTTTAAGGAGGATGTCACGGCTGTGTTCAGAGGTGACTTTATGGATGGTTCATCTACGGAGCCTATATGGGTGGAGCTGAGGAACAACAAAGGGATGATCACCTTGTTGGGGGTGTACTACAAACCCCTGAATAGTCAATGGGAATCAGAAGAACAAATGTTCCAGGAGATTTCAGACAGCTGCAGGTCAAATAAGGTTGTTGTATTAGAGGATTTTAAACTTCCCAACATAGACTTGGAAAATCATTGCATAAAGAGTTTAAATGAGGTGCAATTCCTCAAAAGTGAGCAGGAGAGTTTTCTTCAGCAGTATGCGGAGGCCCCTACATGTGAGAGGGCAACGCTGGATCTAGCATTGGGAAGGGCAAGTTAAGGAAGTATGGGTGGAGTCTTTTTGGACCAGTGACGACAGTTCGATTAGTGTTAAGATAGTTATGGATTGGGACGGAGAGGGTCCACATGTTAAAGTGCTCAACTGGGGTAAGGCCAACTTTGAGGGTATTAGAGAAGGTCTTGCTCAAGTTGACTGGAGCAGGTTATTAGATGGGAAAGGAACATCAGCCAAGTGGGATCCTTTTAAAAGTGTACTGAAGAGAGCTCAGGATGTGTACGGCCCTGTTAGAGCCAGGCACGTGCCGTGAGTAATTACTCAGGGCAGGCACTCAGTCCGCTTTAAAAAAAATGTAAACCGCGCATGCGCAGATTGTTCTCCCCGTTAAATAAATAAATAAATAAAAACATTTCAATTTGCCCAAGGCTTCCTAGTCCAATTGTGGGGATAGTTCCTTTCACAGCGTGTGGAGAGTCTGTGACAGGGGTAAAGTTGTGGGGAGGGCATGAGCGTTGAGAAGGAGGGTGTCGGGGATACTGCCAGCGCTGGAAAGGACACAGAGAACATTTACGAGGAAGGTGCCAGGACTAGAGGTTCTGAGCGATATATAGAGGTTGTAGGCTGGACATGTGAGGAACAATGGTAAAAATCGCGAGAAAGTACTTATCACAAAGTACTGGAATCTTCACTCCCTCACCGCTGCCGCAGCTCTCCGGGTGCGAAGCCACGGACTGTAGCTGGGGATAGAAGCAGCTCGGGGAGCGGCCACTGGGACCCGACAGCTGAACTGGCCACCACTTCAGCGCCTTCTGCCGGCCCGCTCACCTTTGGCAGTGCTCTCCGTCGGAACACCTGTCACCTGCCGTTCGCCGACTTCACTTATGTCAGCGACTTCCTGCAAATCCTTAAATTCCCACAGCCGAGTTACCTCAATCGCGCTGTCGGAATTTAAAGACATGAGTGAGAGGATTTTAGATGGAGAGCTGCCAGAGGTGAGCGGGTGGTTCTGGAGCTAAGGTGGCGGCTGGTTCCGCTGTCCGGCCCGGCGGCCGCTCGAACTACTTCTCTCTCTCTCTCTCCCCCCCCCCGGCCTCAGAGCAGTGTCATTGCATGCCCCCTTGCAAGGAACGTCGCAAGTGGATGCTCCCGACCCCTCATTCATAACATTTGTGTCCTCCCCGCAACGTTACCCCGGGCCAGACTCCCCAAACGCTGTGAAAGGAGCTCTCTCCCCACCCCCACTCCCGCACCCCCCCACACCCTGGCAAATACGGTATTAAAAAAAAATTACAAAATGTACTTACCATATCATTGGGACACGACAAACCATGGTTGAAAACCCCGCCAATAAACTTGCGCTGCGCATACGCAGTAGACTGATGCGCATGCGCAGTATGATGCTGCGCATGCGCAGTGCTACAAAGGCAGGATTTCTGCTGCCTTCAGCCCCGATTAAAATTGATGGCTTCAGGCAGCGCTGACAGCACGTGGGCTGCACAGTGCTTCCCGTGTCAAAAGCGCTGCGGGTGAAAGGCACAGGGAATTATGCCTACCTAAGAGATCAGTCTCTTACATAGGCATAATTCTCCCATGCCTTTACTATTTATATTTAATAATTCCCATTTCATAATTTTAGTCAGAGTAGGCAGTGCCTACCTTGCCTACCCTGACGGCACGTGCCTGTTTAGAGCGAAGGGCAAATCAGGCAAACGCAAGGAAGCTTGCTAATCGAGCGAAATTGAGACGTTAGTCAAAAACATGAAGGATGCATGGGACAGGTATAGGCAGCTGGGATCAAGTGCACCCCTGGAGGAGTTTCGGGAGCTAAGGAGTAAACTAAAAAAGAAAATGAGAATGGCAAAAAGGGGCCAGGAGATATCTCTGGTGGGTAGCATTAAGGACAATTGAGCATTTCCCAATTCAGCATTGGGCGGTCACGGTGGCGCAGCAGTAGAGTTGCTGCCTTACAGAAAATACAGCACCAGACACCCGGGTTCAATCCCGACTACGTGTGCTGTCTGTACAGAGTTTGTATGTTCTCACCGTGACCCGTGTGGGTTTTCCTCGAGATAGGACGGAGGAAATTGGAGCAGTCACTGGAAGTGTCTTGGGAGCAGTCAGGGTTACTGTCAAAGAAGTACTGAAGGTCCGCCGTGTCTGAAGGTAAACAAATCTCCAGGGCCTGATCTGATATATCCGAGGACATTGTGGGAAACTAGTGAGGAAATTGCGGGAGCATTGGTTGAAATTTACAAGTTGTCCTTAAATAAAGGAGAGGTGCCGGAAGACTGGAGGGTGGCAATGTTGTACCTCTTTTCAAGAAGGGCTGCAGGGAAAATGCTGGGAACTATGGGCAGGGAGCTTAACATTTGTAGTTGGTAAGTTTGGCCTTCATCAGTCAGAGTTTTGAGTACAGAGGTTGGGAGGTCATCTTGCAGTTGTATAAGACGTTGGTGAGACTGCATTTAGAACATTGTGTTCATTTCTGGGCACCATGTTATAGGAAAGATATTGTCAAGCTTGAAAGGGTTCAGAAAAGATTTACGAGGATGTTGCCAGGACTAGATGGTGTGAGCTATAGGGAAAGGTTGCATAGGCTGTGTCTCTATTCCATGGAGGAATCTGAGGGGTAATTTTTTCACACAAAGGGTGGTGGGTGTATGGAACAATCTGCCAGAGGAGGTAGTTGAGGCTGGGACTATCCCATAATTTAATAATCAGTTAGACAGGTACATGGATAGGACAGGTTTGGAGGGATATGGACCAAGTGCAGGCAAGTGGGACTAGTGTAGCTGGGGCATTATTGGTCGGTGTGGGTGAGTTGGACCGAAGGGCCTGTTTCCATACTGTATCACGCTATGACTCTATGACTCTGCTCCAGGGAGAACAGATAAAGCTTCTCATGCCTCGCAAAAAGTTATAGTCAGACTATGGAAGCAGCCCCTTTGATCTAACAAGTTGACCAAGATGCCTCTAGGCTAGTCCCATTTGCCCATGTTCGGCCCATATCCATCTAAACATGTCTGGCATCATGTTTGATGTCCGATTTGTAGGGACAAAAGGCCTGTTCTGCTGCTGTTCTATGTTGCATCTCCAATATTTCCTGTATATATTTTACACACTGTGCTTTGTTCATCAGTGTTAAATGAACACTCTTGACCTCATTAACAGCTGCCCTTACAATGGCTAGCACTGTGCAATGTCTAATCCATTTTGATGTCCTCCACAGAGAAATTCCTCAGACTGAGGAATTTTCACCAAGACAATGGACACCATTCCAGGAAGCATAGATTAACACTAAATCATCCATAAAAAATAACATGCACAGGTGGGATTAAGGAAGGTAGAAAAATGAGAAAGATAAGTTTTACTTTAATTTCCAGTTGTAACTAATTTGTAAAGGAATGATAACTCGGTGGCACAGAGGTAGAGTTGTTGCCTTACAGCTCCAAAGACAAGGGTTTGATCATGACTATGGGTGCTGTCTGTATGGTGTTTGTACGTTTTCCCCATAAACGTGTGGGTTTTCTCTGGGTGCTCAGGACTCCCCCCATACTCCATAGGCATACAGGTTTGTAGGTTAATTGGCTTTGTTAAAAATAGTAAATTAGCCCAAGTGTGTAGGATAGTGCTAGTGTATGGGAATTGATGGTCGGCATGAACTTGGTGGTCGAAGGGCCTGTTTCCACGCTGTATCTCCAAACTAAACTAAACTCCACAATGTAAAAGTTCATTTTGAGCACAGGAGGCAGGGAGTCATGTTGCTGCATTATAACATTTTATTTGGCTGCATTTGCAGTATGATGTGAGTTCTGGTCAATCTATTAAGGAATGATGTGAAGGCTTTAGAGAAGGTGCAGAAGAGGTTTACTGGGATGCTGCTTGGAATAGAGAGTATTAGCTATAAGGAGAGGTAGAACAAATTGGACTGTTTTCTCTGGAGCAAAGGAGACTGAGGGTGGAAATGTCAAATACTAGAGGGCATTGATTTGGAGTAAGAGGGTAAAAGTTTAAATGAGATATGCTGAACCAGTATTCTACAGTGAGAGTGGTGGGTGCCTGGAACCTGATGCATGGGGTGATGGTGGAAGAAGATACGATCATGGCATTTTTCAAGCTTTGTACTTAGGCGGCATAGTGGCACAGTGGTAGAGTTGCTGCATTACAGTGTTTACAGTGCCAGACACCCGGGTACAATCCCGACTACAGCTGCTGCTGTACGCAGCTTGTACATTCTCCCCGTGACCACATGGATTTTCTCCAATATCTTCAGTTTCCCCCCACGCTCCAATGACATAGAAAACATAGAAAATAGGTGCAGTATGCCATTCGGCCTTTCGAGCCAGCACCACCATTCAATATGATCATTGCTGATCATCTAAATTCAGTACCCTGTTCCTGCTTTTTCCCCATATCCCTTGATTCTTTTACCCCTAAGAGCTAAATCTAACTCTCTGTTAAAACATCCAGTGAATTTGCCTCCATTGCCTTCTGTGGCAAAGAGTTCCACAGATTCACAACTGTCTGGTGAAAACGTTTTTCCTCATCTCATTCCTAAATGGCCCACCCCTTATTCTTAAAATGTGACCCCTGGTTCTGGACTACCCCAACATCGGGAACATTTTTCCCGCATCGACCCTGTCCAAGCCTCTAAGATTTTTTAAACTTTCTATAAGAATCCCTCTCATCCTTCTAAATTCCAGTGAATACAAACCTAGTCGACCCATTATTTCATTATCAGCCCAGTCGATCCATTCCTTCATTTACTTAATCTGTGATTATACTTAAGTATGGTAATCATTTACTAAACTCTATGCAAAAGAAGAATTACATGTGACAACAAAGAATCAGTGAGCCATTATATCAAGTAGTTAAGATTAAGTTAATGCACATTTTTTTACATAGAACTATAATCAATTCATTTCCATTTTTTTTAATTGCTTCTTTGAGTAGATCGTGCATTTTAAATCAAACACATTTTGAGTTAATTAAATTTTTTTTGTTACACAATTAATTATTTGTTTTAAATCAGGCACCATGCACGTCCCAAATGTTGGCTGGCACAGTCAAGAAACGCCTCAAAAGATGACCTATTCGCTCTTGATCTGGTCCCTCAGGCTCAACGATTTCCATAACAGGTTTGTGGGTTTTGTGGTGACTAACAATCCTAAAATTGAATATGTAGACCACATCAGAGGAACAGGTGGAAGCTTGATGGAGAGACTTTAATATTCCAGCATTAGTTGAGAACAAGACTTGATCATTGCAGGACTGTGAAGCAGGGGTAACATTATTACACCACAGAAGCAAATGTCTTGTAAGGCCAAGTAGATGTAAGCTATTAAAAATAAATACATCTAGGGTTGAGAGTTTTAGGGAAGAAGAATTCCAGAGTTAAAGCCAATGTGTTCAAAACAGTGGAGGGAAAGAAATTCAAAGACTTCCTCTTGTTTTAATTGGAAATAAGGGAGAGGTCACTGCTGGTTTGTATCAACAATGCCTGCTGCCAATCCCAGAGTTGCAAAAGCCAGATGCTGTAATGATTGGGTAACACAGCAATGATACCAGCTTTTCGGTCCAACAAGCCCATACTGATCAGTTAGCACCCACATTCATTGACTCCGCAGTATTACAGTAGTCGTACTTGATTCACCTTACATTCCCGTCATCTCCTGATCTCATCCAAACCCTCCCCCCTCCCTCATCACTCCATCCCTCAGATTCTGCCAATCACCTACACACTAAGGGCAATTCAGAGTGGCCAGTTAACCTGCCAGCCCCCATGTACTCTTTAGGAGTGTGTAGGAAGGAACTGCAGATGCTGGTTTAAACTGAAGGTAGACACAAAAAGCTGGAATAACACAATGTTTCAGACAGCATCTCTGGAGAAAAGGAATAGGTGACAATAGACAATAGATAATAGGTGCAGGAGTAGGTCATTTGGCCCTTCGAGCCAGCACTGCAATTCAATGTGATCATGGCTGATCATCCATAATCAATACCCCGTTCCTGCCTTCTCGCCATATCCCTTAACTCCGCTATCCCTATGAGCTCTATCTAACTCTCTCTTGAAAACATCCAGAGAACGAGCCTCCACCGCCCTCGGAAGCAGAGAATTCCACACACTCACAACTCTCTGTGTGAAAAAGTTTTTCCTCATCTCCGTACTGAATGGCTTACCACTTATTCTTAAACTATGGCCCCTGATTCTGGACTCCCCCAACATTGGGAACATGTTTCCTGCCTCTAGCGTATCCAAGCCCTTAATAATCTTATATCTTTCAATAAGATCCCTTCTCATTCATCTAAATTGCAGAGTATACAAGCCCAGCCACTCCAATCTATCAACATATGACAGTCCCACCATCCAGGGAATTAACCTCATGAACCGACGTTGCACTCCCTCAATAGCAAGAACGTCCTTCCTCAAGTTTGGAGACCAAAACTGCACACAATACTCCACACTGGTGTGGTCTCACCAGGGCCCTGTACAACTGCAGGAGGACCTCTTTGCTCCTATACTCAACTCAGGTTTCAGGTCGAGACCCTTGTTCAGACTAAGGAAGGGTCTCGACCCAAAATATCTCCTATTCCTTTTCTTCAGAGATGTTGCCTGACCTGATGTGTTACTCCAGCTTTTAGTGTCTATCTTCGTTGTACTCTTTAGGATATTGGAGAAAATCAATGCATTCTCAGGGAGAGAGTACAAACTCCACATAGACAGCCCGGGTGGTCAGGACTGAACTCGGGCTGGGGAAGCTGTGTGATTGCTGCTCTGCCAGCTGCACTGCTGTGGCACCCCAGGGAGGATAGATGTGCCTTTTAACACATTAGTTGGTGTTGTACTTATCTTTAAATGTTGTGCAAAAATATAATGAAAGTGCCCAGAGCAAGATTATAAAGTGTGGATTATATCACAGCGTGGAAAAGCATGTGCTATTTCGATACATCGTTCAGCCATTCGCACAGAACCTGGAATTTATTAAAGTAATCGATTTCTGGCTGAATACCTAAAATACATTCCTGATTTCCTAAGCAATATAAAATCTGCCATCATATATCACAATACTTCACAGAGGAGATCTGTAATCATTTTTATATAGCTGTAATTCCACTATAATTCTGAAGAAAATGGATCATCTTGAGGCAAAATAAATATAATTTGAGGTGAAATGAAACTTACAAAACTGCAGAAAGAAAAATCATATTAAGGAATGAAGGGTCCGTGTTTCACTTCTCTCCCCCGCCTCCCCCCCGCCTCCCCCCCGCCTCCCCCCCCTCTTCACCTCCCTCCACCCCCCCCCCCCTCCCGTATATGTGAGGGGTGGTTAGTGTGTGTGTGATGCCGCAGATCCCACCCCCGCCCCCCCACTCCGGTCCCCTTTGGTCTAGTATCTTCTAAATCTTTCCCATCCATGTCCCATTCCAAATGTCATTTAATTGTTGTTATAGTACCTGCCTCAATTACCTCCTCTGGCAGCTCGTCCATATATGCAGAGGATGGGGGTCTAAATGTTAATGTCAACATGACTGGGCGAAGGGGGGGGGGGGGGGGGGGGTGGATGGCAAAATGTGTTGTGACAGATTGCATGTAGCGCATGGTCAGCCTGCTTTACTTACTTGGAATTGCTAGCTAATGAATAACAGGTTTTGCAGAACTGCAAAGGGCGTGGTGACTAAAAAGGGAAGAGGCCAGATACCAAGTAGAACCTCGGAGGAAAACAAGTCTGTTCAAGACACAATAAAAACGGGTGCAGGAATGTGCTGACTGTGTGAATCGCTGAACCCGTGACTACTCATGTATAAATATACTGCCTGTGCACAATATAATTGAGTGGGGCAGCGAGGAGCAGGCAAGTATATGAACATACTTACAGTGACTATCCCACTCCCTTTAGCGTAATAAAGTTGTGACTTTACTATGAGCATCAGTGTCTGGGGACGTTTATTAATCCAGAGCACGGGCGAGCTTTAACATACACCCCTCCACCCTCTATCAAAACGTCTCCCTCAGGTTCCTAATAAATGTTCTCCTCTTACCTTAAACCTAACGAGAGGGTCACGGAGGCACACAGAGAGAGGGTCACGAAGGCACACAGAGAGAGGGTCACGGAGGCACAGAGAGGGTCATGGAGGCACACAGAGAGAGGGTCATGGAGGCACACAGAGAGAGGGTCACGGAGGCACACAGAAAGAGGGTCACGGAGGCACACAGAGAGAGGGTCACGAAGGCACACAGAGAGGGTCACGGAGGCACATATAGAGAGGGTCATGGAGGCACCCAGAGAGGGTCACGGAGGCACATATAGAGAGAGTCACGGAGGCACGATGTCGAGGCGGCTGCGGGCCGACAGGCCGTTGCCGCGCGGAATTTTTGAACACGGTCAGTTTTTCGGAACCCCGCGCGATGTCAGGACCAGCTCCGCACAACTACATACGGCTCCGGCGATCAAAGTGGGACCGGCCCCGCGAGGTCAGACGGCTCAAGCGACCACGCGAGGTCGGGCTCGCCGCATGCAGTCACATGCTGGTGGGACAGGCCCTTAAGTTGTCTGGTTCTTCATTCCCCTTCATTACCTACTCTGGGCAAAGGACTGTACATTCACCCTATATATTCCCTTCATGATCTTATACACCTTTATAACATCACTGCTCAGCCTCCTGTGCTCCAAGAAATAAAGTATTATCCTGCTCAACGTCTCCCTATAGCTCAATCCCTCCAAAGTCCTGGCAACATTCTCATAAATCTTCTCTGCACTTGTTCCAGCTTAACAACATAATAGCACGGTGACAGAAACTGAACACAATTCTCCAAATGTCGAAGCAAAGAACTGCAGGTGGACGCATGGATGCAAAGTGCTGGATTGACTCAATGGGTCAAGCAGCATCCTTGGAGAACATAGATAGGTAATGTTTCAGGTCAAGACTATTACTCCAAGTACAGCCCCACCAACATCCAATACAACAGTAACATAAGATCCCAATTTGGCCATTCACCCATCACTTCCTAATCAGAAGACAGACACAAAAAGCTGGAGTAACTCAGCGGGCCAGGCAGCATCTCTGGAGGGAAGGAATGGGTGATGTTTCGGGTCGAGACCCTTCTTCAGACAGAACGGTCACCCAAAATGTCACCCATTCCTTCTCTCCAGAGATGCTGCCTGTCCCACTGAGTTACTCCAGCTTTTTGTGTCTATCTTCGGTTTGAACCAGCATCTGCAGTTTCTTCCTACACAAGTCCTAATCGCAGGTACATTTGGTAATTTTTATTAATCATAAAGGAATGCCGGATGCCTCTACAGACTGGAACTTTAGTTAATTTGCTTTGTGAGCCTGGCTTTCTCAAATCATTAATATTACTGGCATTCACGCATGCTGGTCACAGAGAAACCAGTGAAGCACCATGTCCGTTGCAGCGACATCCTGCTAACATGACGACAATGAAGCCTGCAACGGGTGGATGCGACACTGAGGTCTGCTAATCACACCCTCTGCTGCCACCTCTAACAGTGATTAAAAAAGGCAGATGCCTGGCACCTTTAACTCGTAGAAACAAAGAACTTTAGATGCTGGTTTATACTAAAGATGTCTACCATTAACTTATAGTTTGTTTCTCAGGCTTTCCACTGAACTCCGCCTGAGCCATAGTCCAAATGTGGATGTTGAGACAGTGCAGTGCAACAGTGGTTTGCCAGAATGCCGTGTGGACTAGAGCAGGGGTGGGGAACCTTTTCAGTTAGCGGTAATCTAATAAGGCCGCATCCAAGAAACTTCAATTAGATATACTTCAAAATGTACATTATTTTGTTAAAATAGCCCTCATGACTTACTAATGTTTTAATTGTGGCCATCAGTCAGGGAGGATTATTTCGTTGAATCTTCTTCTACTCTTTGGTATTTTAAACACGTTCATTTGAAGATTAAAATAAAAATAATAAAAGATGAACAAAAACATATTAATAATAATAATAAGATTTGTTCTACAAAATTTGGATTCATTCAAAAAGCCGCACTTAATGGCTTAGAAGGTTCCCCACCCCCGGATTAGAGGGTATTAACTATAAGAAGAGGTTGGAGGGTTTTCTCTAAAGCTTTTTCTGAAATTGTGTGAATGGACAGGACAGAAGGTCAGATAGACCCTTTTTCCCAGGATGGAAAAAGATGAGACTAGAGAGTATAGCTTTAAGGTGAGAGAGAGTATTAAGGAGATGTGTTGGGCAAGTATTTGACATAGCGGTGAGTGACAATAGATAATAGACAATAGACAATAGACAATAGGTGCAGGTGTAGGCCATTCGTCCCTTCGAGCCAGCACCGCCATACAATGTGATCATGGCTGATCATCCCCAATCAGTACCCCGTTTCTGCCTTCTCCCTATATCCCCTGACTCCGCTATTTTTAAGAGCCCTATCTACTTCTCCCTTGAAAGTATCGAGAGAACAGGCCTCCACCGACCTCTTAGGCAGAGAATTCCACAGACTCACAACTCTCTGTGTGAAAAAGTGTTTCCTCATCTCCGTTCTATATGGCTTACTCCTTATTCTTAAACTGTGGCCTTTGGTTCTGGACTCCCCCAACATCGGGAACATGTTTCCTGCCTCTTGCATGCTCAAACCTATAATAATCTTATCTGTTTCAATAAGATATCCTCTCATTCTTCTAAATTCCAGAGTATACAAGCCCAGCCGCTCCATTCTCTCTGCATTTGACAGTCCCGCCATCCTGGAAATTAACCTTGTAAACCTACGCTGCACTGCCACAATAGCAATAATGTCCTTCCTCAAATTAGGGGACCAAAACTGCACACAATACTCCATGTGTGGTCTCACTAGGGCCCTATAGTGCCTAGAATATGCTGCCAGGGGTGGGAGTGGAGGCAGTTACAATAGTTTAAAAGGCTTTTGATAGGAACATTGACATGCAGGGAATGGAGGAACATAAATCACGGCAGACAGAGGGAATTAGTTGAACTTGCCATCACGTTTAGCATGGACATTGTGGTCTGAAGAGCCAGTTCCTGTGCTGCATTGTTCTATGTTATAAGTTGTAAATGCATCTCTAGGCCTCTATACCACATTGTGTGAAAGCTTCAATAATGAAGAGAATAAAACCACAGAGAGCAGCTGAAAGACTCTGGTGGGAATTTATATGAGATTTGTAATGTGAGACAGGAAGAAGGATAGTGGTTGCAGTCATAAAACTTTTCTTCAGAATAAAAGCACAATCGATCCTTTTGGAAATGCTGGGACAGTTGTGTGTGAGATGACTGATGCAGCTAATGAGCTCAATAAATTGCATTATATTTCACTCGACTCTTTTGTCCTTCCATTGTTTCAATGTCATCAGACTGCTTGGCTGACATCCAGTATCAAATACACAGAAAATACATCCAGCTTTTATCATTGTACAAACCAGTCTCCACCCACCAAGTCCATTGTTCTCCCTGGCAACTATCTGAAACTAAAGCAACCTGCTTACAGCCTTGGTATTATGTTCAACCAGGAGCTAACCTTCAGGCCACAGATCAATGCATCTACTAACATTGTCTTTTTATCACCTTTGTTACATTGCAATTGTTCCAACATGCAGGACTCTTGTATGCAATTGTTAAAGAAATTGTTAAAGTGAATGGTAAATGGTAAAGCGAATGGGGAGTCCAGAACAAGGGGTCACAGTCTAAGGATAAATGGGAATTCCTTTAGGACCGAGATGAGGAAAACATTCTTTACACAGAGAGTGGTGAGTCTCTGGAATTCTCTGCCACAGAAGGTAGTTGAGGCCAGTTCATTGGCTATATTTAAGAGGGCGTTAGATGTGGCACTTGTGGCTAAAGGGATCAGGGGGTATGGAGAGAAGGCAGGTACGGGATACTGAGTTGGATGATCAGCCATGATCATATTGAATGGCGGTGCAGGCTCGAAGGGCCGAATGGCCTACTCCTGCACCTATTTTTCTATGTTTCTATGTTTCTATGTATGTTGGCATTCATAGCAAAAGGATTTGAGTACAAGAGCAGGGAGGTTCTACTGCAGTTGTACAGGGTCATGGTGAGGCCACACCTGGAGTATTGCGTACAGTTTTGGTCTCCTAATCTGAGGAAAGACATTCTTGCCATAGAGGGAGTACAGAGAAGGTTCACCAGACTGATTCCTGGGATGGCAGGACTTCCATATGAAGAAAGACTGGATAGACTCGGCTTGTACTCGCTGGAATTTAGAAGATTGAGGGGGGATCTGATAGAGACTTACAACATTCTTAAGGGGTTGGACAGGCTAGATGCAGGAAGATTGTTCCCAATGTTGGGGAAGTCCAGGACAAGGGGTCACTGTTTAAGGATAAGGGGGAAGTCTTTTAGGACCGAGATGAGAAAACGATTTTTCACAGAGTGGTGAATCTGTGGAATTCTCTGCAACAGAAGGTAGTTGAGGCCAGTTCGTTGGCTATATTTAAGAGGGAGTTAGATGTGGCCCTTGTGGCTAATGGGATCAGGGGGTATGGAGAGAAGGCAGGTACAGGACACTGAGTTGGATGATCAGCCATGATCATTTTGAATGGCGGTGCAGACTCGAAGGGCCGAATGGCCTACTCCTGCACCTATTTTCCATGTTTCTATATTTCGAAATGACAGCTGCAAGTGCAGGATATGTAATCCAACTCGGCATCCTGCTGAGATCCCCACATCACAAAAGTTAATATTGAGCCAGTTGGATTCTCCATAAATGTTCCTAGAAATGGCTGCGAGCACAGAATACAGCAAAGGCTCAACAATATCACTCATATAGTAATGAAAACCTGTGCTGTAGACCCAATGATGTCTTTAGCCAAGTTGTTCCAGTACAGTTATAACAATGGCATTTACATAACAGTTTTCAAGGTATGTCTCATCCAACTATTTATTTCCTAGCCAATGAACACCTGTGTTGTGAATGCAGCCCAGACCATCACACAAACCAACCTCCCTTCTATTGACTGCATCACTTTACGCTGCCTCGGTAAGGTCACCAGCATAATCAAGGACGAGTCGCATTCCGGCCATTCCCTCTTCTCCCTTCTCCCATCGGGCAAAAGATATAGGTATGATAACGCACACCTCTGGATTCAGGGACAGTTTCTTCCCAGCTGTTATCAGGAAACCAAACCATCCTCCCAGCAACTAGAGAACAGTCTTGAACTATTATCTACCTCATTTCAAAAAGCCTTTGACAAGGTCCCACACGAGAGATTAGTGTGCAAAATTAAAGCACATGGTATTGGGGGTAGGGTATTGACATGGATAAAGAACTGGTTGGCAGACAGGAAGCAAAGAGTCGGAATTAACGGGTCCTTTTCAAAATACCAGGCAGTGAATAGTGGGGTTCCTCAAGGCTCGGTGCTGGGACCCCGGTTATTTACAATATATATTAATGATTTAGACAAGGGAATTAAATGTGACATCTCCAAGATTTTGGATGACACAAAGCTGGGTGGCAGCATGAGCTGCGATGGGCATGCTGAGGCTGCAGGGTGACTTGGATACGTTGGGTGACTGGGCAGATGCAGTATAATGTGGATAAATGTGAGGTTATTCACTTTGGTGGCAAGAACAGGAGGGCAGATTATTATCTGAATGGTGTCAGATTAGGAAAAGGGGAGGTGCAACGAGAACTGGGTTTGCTTGCACTGAAAGAAAGCATGCAGGTACATCAGGCAGTGAAGAAAGCTAATGGCATGTTGGCCTTCATTGCAAGAGGATTTGAGTTTAGGAGCAAGGAGGTCCTACTGCAGTTTAGGGGCCTGGTGAGACTGCACCTGAACTATTGTGTGCAATATTGGTCTCCTAATTTGAGGAAATATATTATAGCTATTTAGAGACTGCAGCATAGGTTCACCAGGTTAATTCCCGGGATGGTGAGACTGACATATGATGAAAGAATGGGTCGACTGGGCTTGTATTCACTGGAATTTAGAAGGATGAGAGGGGATCTTATAGAAACATAAAATTCTTAAAGGATTGGACAGGCTAGATGCAGGGAAAATGTTCCCAATGTTGAGAGAGTCCAGAACCAAGGGCCACAGTTTAGGAATAAGGGGTAGGCTATTTAGGATTGAGATAAGGAAATATTTCTTCATCCAGAGAGTTGTGAATCTGTGGGATTCTCTGCCACAGAAGGCAGTGGAGGACAATCCACTGGATGTTTTCAAGAGAGTTAGATTTCGCCCTTGGGGCTAATGGATTCAAGGGATATGGGGAAAAAGCAGGAATGGGGTACTGATTTTAAATGATCAGCCATGATCATATTGAATGGTGGTGCTGGCTCGAAGGGCCAAAGGCCAAATGACCTACTCCTGCACATATTTTCCTATGTTTCTGTTTCATTGGAGACCCTCAGACTATCTTTTATCAGACGTTACTGGCTTCATCTTGCACTAAATGTTATTCACGTTTGTGGAAGAAAAATTAATATCCTTCTTTATTTAATTGGAATTGAACAAGATAATGAGACGGTGTTTTGGATGTGACAATTGGCAGCTCTTGCTTGACCAGGTGCAGAAGACGTTTGTGAGAATCGACAAAGTAAGATTAGGTGTATTACCTCCGGTCTGGGAATGTGACAAATTGTGGATGGTAAATGTAAACATGAAATGAGAGGAGATAACGAAGCTTGTTTACATTCCTGAGAAGTTACAGTGGATCACCCGCGGCCCCTACTGCTAGTAGCGTAGATACATTGCAGTAAATGGGAGGCTTATGATCGGCTCAGAATGGGGATGGTGACATGGGCCGCTTGAAAGGTGAGATAGAATAATGTCAAGATTCCCTTGTTTTGCGTTTGATTTGTATAAACCATCTGTTGTTGAATAAGATTAACATAAGCGCACAGTATGTTATGACTAATGACATAATTGGAACCCATGTGGTGATAGAATGTTTTGTAGAATAGTATATAACAAGAGTAAACAAAAGTTATGTAGCGGGGTCTCGCAGGAGTCCAACCAAAAACTAGTCTGACATGCGTTGTGTGCACTAGACATGTTTAATCTCTCTAATACAGCTCCCTACTCCTTGCCAGGCCTTAAATCCCAAATCAGGTACCGACCCGGTGACTAGTGCCTCCCCCACCAAGATGAGCCCTCTAGAGCCGATGGTTCGTTGTGACCTTGGGTTGTCACCAGGTGCCGCCAAAGTTATTTACTTCACAGTATAACTGTTGGCCAATTCTGCTTGGAAGTCAGAAGCTGGTGAGCAGTTTACTGCTGCCATCATGCAATCATCATACAATGACATAATGCAATAAAGTCACTTGAAGCAAACCTGCAAAGTCTGTAACTTTTCATTTTCCCTTTAATTTCCCTCTAAATTAATTTATTCAACAACGTTATTCCCCTTATCATGCATCTATACACTGTGGATGTCTCAATTGTAATCATGTATTGTCTTTCTGCTGACTGGTTAGCACGCAACTAAAGCTTTCACTGTACCACTGTACATGTGACAATAAACTAAACTCAAACAGTGTTATCCAGTAATACTTCCTAACCAATTCCCTACTCCCCCATGTGTTTGAATGGATCACACAACTTCAGGCATCATCACAGTGCTAATCTGTGTATGGTGCAGAGTATACTTCTAGATAATGTATAATCATTTGAGAACAAGCTTGAAGAGCTTTGATCAAGGCTACAGTTTCAAAGAGCAACCAGAGACCATTGTGGTATATGTTTCATTGAAACCTGGTTCACCCTGTTATACAACCTGAGGGTTTCTCCATTTATTGTATAGACCACGCAGAATCCTCAGGCAAGGGGAAAGACAATGGCAGCAGCTTTTCGATCAATCACGGTGCACTGATGTGACAACTTAGATAAATTCTACTCCCCTGACTGGATTACCTGTTACATTATCAATGGTTATGTAAAGCCAAATTGTAATCACAGTACATTCAGGAAGTTGGAAGAAATTACGTGATATCTTCAAATAACTAGATCAGTCGGACCAAGCACCACTCTAATTCCATCTATAAGAAGTCAAACCAGGGCAGGACCTTCACAGTGAATGATAGGACCATGGGGACTGTTGTAGAACAGAGGGATCTAGCAGTGCAGGAACATATTTCCATGAAAGTGGTGTCACAGGTAGATATGGTGCTGAAGCAGGCTGTTGTACATTGGCCTTCATCACAGTATTGAATAAAGAAGCTGGGATGTTATGTTACAGTAATATAAGATACTGGTGAGGCCACTTTTGGAGTATTGTGTTCGGTTTTGGTCACACTACTATAGAAAGGATATGATTAAGTGGAAAGAATGCAGGTAAGAGTTACAAGGAATTACCAGGACTCAAAGGCCTGAGCTAAAGAGAAAGGTTGGGCTGGATAGTAGTTTATTCCTTGGCATGCAGGAGATTGAGGGTTGATCTTTTTGAGGTGTATAAAGTAATGAGGGGAATAGATAGCATACATAGCTAAGTTATTCCACTTTTTTGTGAACACCATATAAACCATGGACAATTTATGGAGGCCAATTAATCTACAAATTTGCATGTCTTTGGGATATGTGAGAAAACTAAAACACCCAGAGGAAGCCCATGCAGTCACAGGGTGAATGTGCAAAGTGCACACAGACAGCACCTGAGGTCAGGATCGAACCCGGGTCTCTGGCAAGTGAGGCAGCAACTCTACCAGCTGTGCCACTGTGCTGCCACAATTCACGTGTAATTGATCCAAAATCTTTTTTTTTGTGTGTTATCTGAATCTATGTGACTCTAATGCTGCTGCAAGCAAGATTTTCATTGCACCTCAACCTCACCTTACTTGCGTATATGACAATAGACTTGACTTGATTGCTTGATGTTTTCTCACTTCGACTGTACTCTTTGTAAGTGGCGGGTGGGCATGGTGTCGGAGCGGTAGAGTTGCTGCCTTACAGTGCTGGAGACCCAGGCTTGATCCCAATTACAGGTGCTGTCTGTACAGAGTTTGCACGTTCGCCCCGTGACCTGCGTAGGTTTTCTCCGAGATCTTCGGTTTCCTCCCACATTCCAAAGATGTATAGGTATGTAGGTAAATTGGCTTGGCAAATGTAAAAGTTGTCTTTAGTGTTTGTAGGATAGTGTTAATATGCGGGGATCGCTGGTCGGCACAGACCCGGTGGACCGAAGGGCCTGTTTCTGCGCTGTATTTCTAAACTAAACTAAGCTAAAGCGGAGTGCCTTCCAGCTTGAGACAGTATGCACCTCTGAAACCAATAGTTTGTGAACCAAGTTGGCAGAAGCAATCATGTTATTACGCCAGCATGAATTGCAAATGTTTTCAACAGGCTCGACTTGGGAATCTTTCAAGGTCACTATTTGATTTAAGCAAACTGACTTTGTCTTTCACGAACGGATATCCTTTTACATCAATATTTGAGATTAATTTCATAGGTAGAGCTGAATAACTTAGCTTCATATGTCTACTGCTGTAAATGAAACAGTACAATCAGTCATGCCAAACTTTGACTCGGCAAATGTTAATTCATCTTCCTTGGGTCACAGAGTTATATAGCGTAACAGCACAGAAACAGGACCTTCATCCCACCTTGTTCATGCCGACCAAATTGGCATACTAGTCACATTTGTCTGCATTTGACCCATAGCCCTCTAATCCCATCCTACATATATCCGTCCAAATGACTTTTAAACTTGTAATTGAATCTGCTTTTAGAACTATCTCTGGCAGCTCATTCCAAAATGGACTACCATCTGAGTGAAAACGTTGTTTCCGTGGTCCCTCTTAAATTTCTCCCCATGTCCCTAAGCCTATACCCTCTTGTTTAGAATCCTCTATTCTGGGAAAAAGACTAAGCATTCACTTTATCTATGCCCCTCAATACCTTATACACCTCAATGGGTCACTCCTGCACTCCAAATAAAAAGTCCAACCGAACCAACCTCCCTAAAATTCAAGCCCGCAAGCCCAGGTAACGTCCTGGTCTATCTCTTCCACACCTTTTCCATCTTAATGACATCCTTCCTATAGCTGGGCGGCCGGAACCGCATACAGTATTCCAAGTGAGGTTTCAGCAATGACTTGGACAAAATAAAGTGGCAACTTCTGTTTTCATTACCCAAGAGATGCATGAGCAAAAAAGTATAGATAAAAATGCTCAATCATAAAGGGTACTATTCTTGGACCATAATATTGTATGCGTAGTTGTTTGGCAGTAGCTTACACGTATGCACACATATTATCTCTCAGGACATCTTAGTTACTTACCGCCAGTCCTATTACATCTCAGGACATCTCAGTTACTTACTTTTAGATTGCCATCACAATGTGCCAGCTAGTTTTGCAAATATCTGGGTTCTGTATATTAATAGGTTCAAGTTGGTTAAGGAATATATGTTGGCAAGAACACTGGGAAATTGACTCAATCATTCATTAAATAATGCTACTGGATCCATTCTGTATATCTTAGCAGGCAGACAGAGCTTCTGACAGCTGACCACATAGGCTGTGGAAGTCCTGTATGGCATTGACTCATCAGCCTTTATTATGTTCTCAGGCTTGGAGTGATGCTTAAACTCAAAAGCATTCAGTGTCTTGGTCATAAATGTACCAAGCTCAAGATGGCTTTCATAACAATATCTTATTTATAAGGATGCAAAAAATAAAAAAACACCAGGAAGAACTGATGGATAAGACAGGTTTGGAGGGATATGGACCAAATGTGGGCAGACTGGAAGTCTGTGCAGAGAGTGGTGAGGACAGCGGAAAAAATCATCGGGACCTCTCTCCCCTCAATCGGGGATATTGCGACCAAACGCTGCGTGTCTAAGGCCAGCAGTATTATAAAAGACCTACACATCTCCATCACGGACTGTTCACTCTGCTGCCCTCGGAAAAAAGATATCGCAGCATAAGGAGCAGAACATCAAGGTTCTGCAACAGATTCTTCCCACGAGCCATCAGACTCCTGAATGCCATGTAATGGGCTGCCACCATTGTCTATTTATCCTTTTCATCCATGCCTATCCTTCGGTTAATTTATTGTGTTGCACAGGGAGCCAAATGCAACGTAATTTCGTTTGGAACTGCATATATCAATGTATTTCTAAATGACAATAAAGTTTGTTTGACTTTGAGGTGGAACTAGTGTAGCTGGGACATGTTGGCCAGTGTGGGCAATGTTGATCAAACAGTATTGTTGATTTGATCCATGTCTGGATTTTCTGCTGATGACCTGATCCATAATCCATGTCAGGTTTTCCACACCACCACCACCTTGTGGCAGCCATGTTGTTTTTTAGTTTTAACTTAGGATTCGGAGCCTATAGTACTCATCTCGATGGTCTCTGTATGTATACAAATTATACTTGTTATGATATAATTACTCTGTCTCATAAGTGCTTTGCACATGGTGTTGGAGGAGGGATTTCGGTTTGACTTTGGCTGTTATTTACAAGACTTTTCATTGTCTCAGCCATGGCTGAAGGTTTCAGAAAACCTGACCCACTCATTTTTGATAGCAGAATCGGACAGCAGTGGCGTACCTTTGAGCGACAGTATGATTTGTTCATTGCTGCAACTTCGCACGGCAAGCCGGCTCTTTCTACTCGCAGGAGATGAAGCTTACGAACGAGCACAACAGTTTGTGTATGCTGAGGCCCCATCACCCCATGATCACCGTGGAGGAGGTAGCTGCCCACATGGGTAAGCCAACGGTATTCTCTGTTTTGGATGCTAAGAGCTCCTTCTGGCAGATTCACCTGGACGATGCATCATATATGCGTACCACCTTCAGCACTGCTTCTGGCCACTACAGATTTTTGCGCATGCCGTTTGGCATCAGTTCAGCCAGTGAGGTGTTCCAGCGTTCCAGGGAGCAACTGTTTGATGGATACCCTTGTGCTATCATCGTGGACGATATCATTGTTAGTGACAAAGACATGAAAGAACATGATGCCAACTTGAAGAAGGTAGTGCCAGGGAATTGAACTTAAAACTGAATCCCCAAAAATGTTGGTTCCTTGTTAACCAGGTGAGCTACGTGGGGCATATTTTCATGGCTGGTGGTCTCAAAGCAGATCCTTCTAAGACTGTGACTGTTAACGGAATGTCCGCACCCACTGGTGTTACAGGCCTGCAGAGATTTTGGGGCATGGTTAATTACCTCAGTAAATTAGTTCCTACCTTCACCGAGATCTCAGCTCTCTTGAGGCAACTTACTCACAAGGACACTGCCTGGACATGGCACAAAAGCAACAAAATCAGACACGGATCAAATCAGCAATACAGGCAAGTAGGGCTGAAGGGCCTGATTCCATTCTGTATCACTTAATGACTCAATAACTCAGAGAGTGAATCAGCAACTGTGGAAGCAAAGGGATAGCTATTGTTTTGGTTGATATCCTGCATCAGAACTGTGTGGAGGGGAGATAGTTGGTATGTGGAAGCAAATGAGGAGTTGAGATAGAGACTGATAAGCGATAAGTGGAACCAGATGAATGGGGATTTGATGAATGATGAACAAATGGAACCAGGTGAGAAAGAGGGAGGAGGTAAGGTTGGGAATAAGGTTGGTAGGTGACCGACGAGAACAAATACAAAGAAGAAATAAAACTAGGTAGATGGATCCTGGTAGAAGAAAGGATGTGAAGGGTGAACCAAGGGACCCAGATAGATAAGTGTGTGGGTGATGAGCAGACAGAACCTCTGGGGGAGAGTATTGTGGGATAGAGTATGGATTTAAGAGAGAGTTGGATAGAACTCTAGGGGCTAGTGGAGTCAAGGGATATGGGGAGAAAGCAGGCACGGGTTATTGATAGCGGACGATCAGTCATGATCACAATGAATGGCGGTGCTGGCTCGAAGGGCCGAATGGCCTCCTCCTGCACCTAATTTCTATGTTTCTAATGTCTCTTGGTACAAGCTGAAGGAGGGGTTGAAAAGGTGAGCAAAGGGAGAGAGATACTGGCTCGACTGGTGGGAGTGGTGAAGGAACATGGAGGAGTGCATTGCATGCAACTAGAAAATTATATTTTCATTGGCAACCCAGTGACACATGACGTGCTGTTTCTAGTATACATTTGTCTTCACCACAGCAGTGGAGAATGCTGAGGAAAGACAAGTTGGTGTTTCATGATGGTCCTTTCAGTGCTTTGCCTTTGGCTTGAGATTACAGCATCTACAACCTCTTGCATCTCTATCTTAGAGTCATTGTCATATAGCATGGAAACAGTCCCTTCAGCCCACCTTGCCCATGTTGGCCAAGCTGCCCCATCAAGTCAAGTCAAAGTCAAACAAACTTTATTGTCATTTAGAAATACATTGATATATGCAGTTCCAAACAAAATTCCGTTGCATGTGGCTTCCTGTGCAATACGATAATTAACAGAAGAATAAACATGGATAAAAAGGATAAAAGGATAAATAGACAATGGTGGCAGCCCATTACATGGCATTCGGGAGTCTGATGGCTCGTGGGAAGAAGCTGTTACAGAACCTTGATGTTCTGCTCCTTATGCTACAATATCTTTTGCCCGAGGGCAGCAGAGTGAACAGTTCGTGATGGAGATGTGTGGGGTCTTTTATCTTACACTAGTCCCATCTTACCCTAGTCCCATCTGTCTGCATTTTTCCCATTATTCATAACAATGATGGATAAGAATCAACACTTAAAGTCAGAATAATATCTGACCCAGTGATTATACAGATCATATTGACCCCCCTGCTCTTTCCTACCTCGGTGTTATGATTTGCAGGACTGGAAGATTCAAACAGTTCTGTTTCACAATGATAATGATAATAACTTGTATTCATGTAATCTCTTCAATGCAGCAAAATAATTAAAGATATTTGCAGGGACATTATCACACAAGATTCGACGTCAAGCAAAAAAGAGATATGTCGGGGTAAATTATTTTGATTCTGATGTGGAGCATCCAGTGGAGAGGCAAGGAGGGGAAAATTCCAAAACTTAGAAACATAGAAACATAGAAAATAGGTGCAGGAGTAGGCCATTCGGCCCTTCGAGCCTGCACCGCCATTCAATGTGATCATGGCTGATCATCCAACTCAGTATCCCGTACCTGCCTTCTCTCCATACCCCCTGATCCCTTTAGCCACAAGTGCCACATCTAACGCCCTCTTAAATATAGCCAATGAACTGGCCTCAACTACCTTCTGTGGCAGAGAATTCCAGAGACTCACCACTCTCTGTGTAAAGAATGTTTTCCTCATTTCGGTCCTAAAGGAATTCCCCCTTATCCTTAGACTGTGACCCCTTGTTCTGGACTCCCCCAACATCGGGAACAATCTTCCAGCATCTAGCTTGTCCAACCCCTTAAGAATTTTGTAGGTTTCTATAAGATCCCCCCTCAATCTTCTAAATTCCATCGAGTACAAACCGAGTCTATCCAATCTTTCCTCATATGAAAGTCCTGACATCCCAGGAATCAGTCTGGTGAATCTTCTCTGTACCCCCTCTATGGCAAGGATGTCTTTCCTCAGATTTGGAGACCAAAACTGTACGCAGTACTCCAGGTGTGGCCTCACCAAAACCCTGTACAACTGCAGTAGAACCTCCCTGCTCCTATACTCAAATCCTTTCGCTATGAATGCTAACATACCATTTGCTTTCTTCACTGCAACTTATAGCCTTGCAAGCTGGAAGCATGACTTTCAATGGCAGTGGTTATGTTCAGCAATAATCACAATACCAAAATTGGGGAAATGAAGTGATTCTGGAAGATCGTAGGAATAGGAGAGAATATAGAGATAGAAAGTAGAGAGGTTATGGATGGTTTTAGAAATAAAGGTACGATTTAATATGAAAAGGCTTTGGAGGCTGTCAATTCATATATTTAAGACAGAGATGGATAGATTCTTGATGAATAGGGCTGTCACGGGTTATGGGGAGAAGGCAGGAGAATGGGGTTAGAAAGGGAAGATAGATCAGCCATGGTTGAATGGCGAGGTAGACTTGATGGACCAAATGGCCTAATGCTGCTCCTATCACTTATGAACTTAACATGAACTTATTAAAATAAAGGTATTGTTTGACTAGGAGAAAATGTATTCTGGGTGGTCAAGAGGTCCTCTGAAAATACAGGTAGAGTTTTGAATAACTTTGCGTACAGGTGATAGACCAAGAGAAAGTGACCAGTATCTGTTTGAATGTAGCCACATGGAACTACAGGTGCTGCTTTAAAAAAAAGTCACAAAGTGCTGGTGTAAATCAACAGGTCCGGCAGTAATTCTGGAGAACATGGATAGGTGATGTTTTGAGTCGGGACCCTTCTGCCTGACCTGCTGAGTTACTCCAGCAGTTTTGTGTGTTTAAAACAAAAATCTGTTCAAATAAGTACCTTTTATGGTAACAAATGCATAGATTAGAATTCCAGCAGCAGCTGTAGGCAGCAATTCATCTCAGGGACAAGTATGACACCTAGACTAGAAACTGTTTGGTTCAATATTGGACATTTCTCAGGTAGATACTCAGTCAACAGAATTTGTGATAGGGACTGGATAAAGTCCAGTCTCTGCAATATTAACATGGGAGGACATTTTTTGATGATTCATGTCTTCTTATCGGACAAGTAGTCTTTTATTATGTGGAAACAAAATTCAGAGCTCAAGGATTTGCAGGATGAGCTGCTGTAAATTGAAATGTTCATGTTCATGTTTAGTAAAATCATAATAGCTTTGTGAAGGATTTTTGCAATATAAGATAATTGAGGGAACATACTCCTGTAGCCTACAACATGCCTGCTTAGCTATGGCTCACATCCTTAATTCAGAAACATTCAAAAATGATATGCAATTATCACCACAAAAGGTTTTTCCATTTTGCCATAGGAAATAAAATCACTGCAGAGTGTTTATGAAGCGAGGTCCCAGCATCATGAATGTTGAAGAAACATTATATGTATCCTGCCATATTTTAACGTGAAACACTGAAAATGTAAACAGTGCTTGTTTTGAAAGCTTCCTTAATGAAACCTTTTGCTCTGAAATCAAGAAGGTAGATTGCCCATTGTCTGAAGAAGGGTCTCGACCCGAAATGTCACCCATTCCTTCTCTCCAAGATGCTGCCTGTCCCGCTGAGTTGCTCCAGCATTTTGTATCTGTCTTTGCTCATTTCAAATGTATTTTCGTCACCCCTGTATCTAAGCAATGCCATATGCCTTAGAACAGACATCCTTTATGCCTCTTTAGATGGTGCCCTGTGTGTATGTGAATTGGTGCATTATGTGCGGACTTGATAATAACTTTCACTCAATGATTTATTTCTTGGCTTTCTTACCATGCATACAACCTACAATTATATCATGTCTTTCCCTAACTTATCTCCATTCTATTTGTGATCAGCCATGCTGCACTTATCATTTGTAACATTTTTATAGGTTTTTTATTGTAAGTAAAATTAAATGGTAAGCATGGGCAAGTGTTGTCATTTATTAATGGTGAGTTAGTGAAAACTATACCCATTACATTATATTGTATGGCAGATGGATAGCACATTATGGAGCTGGATTTGGGTATAATGGTAATCATTTTATTATTTAGCATGAGGATGGGGAGATTTATTACAATGTTGTCTAGAACCAACCCTAACGACTGCACCACATAAAACAGGTGAAGCAAGGTAGCACAATATATTAAAGGTATACATCAGCAGCCCTGCATGACATGATAAAGGTATCATCAGCCCTGCATGACATGATAAGTTGAAACCAATATCTTATTTCGTATAATTACGGCTAAGTAAGTAAGTAAGTTTATTGGCCAAGTATTCACATACAAGGAATTTGCCTTGGTGCTCCACCCACAAGTAACAACATGACATACAGTGACAGTTACAAATGACTCAGAAAACACTAAACATTAATAATAATAAGATATTAATGATAAAAGACCATTGATCAAGCATGTGAACCAACAGAATACCAGATCAAAGGGAGGCTACAGATTTTTGGCTGTTGAGGAGAGCAACTACTCGTGGATAAAAACTGTGTTTATGCCTGGCTGTGGCAGCTTTGACAGTCCGGAGTCGCCTTCCAGTATTCAGTATTCAGTATTTACTTTAATGTCATTTTAACTGAGTACTTACATACACAGAAGAAACGAAAAATTGTTTCTCAATCAGTTCCTGTCAGTGCAGTTAATAAAAGCAGAATAAATACATACAACTTTAAAATTAAAATTAACATATCAAAAATAGGCCTAAAAATGGAACTAAAAACAGACATTCAGACTGAACAGTGGATTTGCTTTGACAGGTGTCTAGCTGTCAAAGTATGGGCGAGGTTAGATGTGTTGGTATATGATATATGGGGAGGGGACACAGTCCGTTAACCAGTTTTATTGCCTGTGGGAAGAAGCTGTGTAGCATCCTGCTGGTTCTGCAGCTGATGCTCCTGTACCTCTTCCCAGATGGCAGAATGGAGAAGATGTGGTGTGATGGGTGATAGGGGTCCTTAATAATGGAGATGGCTCTGCAGATGGTGCACTTCTGATAGATCTCCAACAGGAAAGGGAGTGAAGCACCAATGATCCTACTGGCTGTTTTCACTATCCTGTTAAGTTGTTTTTGTTCATAAGCCTTGCAGCTCCCAAACCAGGAAGTGATGACGTAGGTCAATATACTCTCGATGGTGCCCCTGTAGAAGGTCGTTAGGTGAACAGTAGGGAGACCTGCTTTTCTTAGTCTCTGGAGAGGGTGGAGACTAAGTGCTCTGCTGCTGTGTTCTTTGATGACTGCTGTGATGTTGGTCGTTGAGGTCACGTCATCTGCCAGGTGAAGTCCCAAGAACTTCACACTGCTGACCCTCTCCACAGCAGCATCATCAATATGCAGCGGTGTGTGACGGTGTTTTCCAGCCCTCCTGAAATTGATCACCATCTCCTCTGTCTTTTCCACGTTGAGGGTGAGATTGTGAGATCTGCACCACTCTGTAAGCTGCTCCACCTCCATCCTGTATGCCGACTCATTGTTGTCACTGATGAGGCCCACCACCGTTGTGTCATCAGCGAACCATATAATTATATATAATAACCATATTGATATAATTATTGCTGAGTCTGGCAGTACAGTCATGAGTAAGTAGACTGAACAGCAGGGGGCTTAGGACACAGCCTTGGGGTGAGCCAGTGCTTACTGCGATGGTTTTTGATGTCCGGCTGCCCACCCTGACTCTGCTGCTGCTGCGTCAGAAAATTAAGGACCAAGTTGCAGGTGCCAGTGTCCACCTTCAACAGCTTCAGCTTCTCCCCCAGAGGGAAGTGATTGAAAGAGTTCGTGGCCAGGGTGAGAGGGGTCAGAGATGATCTTGCCAGCTCACTTCCTGGCCCTTGCAGTGTACAGTTCGTCAATGGAGGGAAGGTTGCAGCCAATAAACTTCTCTGCTGATCGGACGATTCGCTGCAGCCTCCAGGTGTCGTGCTTGGTGGCTGAGCCAAACCAGACCATGGTGGAGAAGGTGAGAACAGACTCTATGATGGCTGTGTAGCGTTGGACCATCTTTTCCTATGGCAGATTTTGCTTCCTCAGCTGCCGCAGGAAGTACATCCTCTGTTGTGCCTTTTTGACTGGGGAGTTGATTGTAGCCCCCCCCACAGTCTCTCCCTTCGGGGGGATGCGTATCCCGTCACCATCTGTGCTGAGGCCTAATGGCGGAGCTGTGGCGGCAGCCTGGTTCGGAGCTGCGGTGCTCCAGCTGGTGAGGCAGCATCTATGGAGCGAAGGAACAGGTGACGTTTCGGGTCGTGACCCTTCTTCAGACCGTTATTCCAGGTAGTTGAACTTCTATTGGTGATAACTTTTCCGATTAATAATATTCAAAACCGAAAAAGGTTAGAAATAAAATGATTGAAGCAAATTCCCTGAGGGAAATGATAGGAGGGAGGAAGAAAAATAACTAACGGTTTATGTCGGATTAAATTTGTAGTCTAAAGCAGAGTGAAAATAAAGCAATAAATGTGCAGGGAATATAGGAGGGGCATTTGGACACGAAACATAAGAAGGTCTGCATCCAGGTTTGAAGAAGGGTGGCCCCCCTCCATGTTCTCCAGGGATGCTGCCTGACCTGCTGAGTTACTCCAGCGCTTTTTGTCCTTTTGTACAAAAACCAGCATCTGCAGTTTCTTGTTTCTACATTCTAATAAATAAGAACAGGTTGTCCTGGATAATTAAAGATCAAATTGAGGGGCAAGTGAGAGAAAGCATTACCAAGAATATCATTGCAGTAAATATAGGTGCACCTCTCCACATGAGCAGGTATGTGGTATTGATAGCACCAATGCAGATGAAATGTGGTGACCATCAAGGAATGTGAAGCTTGGATCAGAAGGAGAGATAGGTGGTTAATCATGAGATGTCTTCAGGAGGATTTGTCCTTTTGCATATCTTTCATTAATTTGTTCTTTTTTCCTCTTCATAATTTTAGTTTCCCTCTCCCTTAACTCTCAGCCTGAAGATGGGTCTCGACCTGAAACATCTCCTATCTAACCCGCTGAGTTATTTCAGCATTTTGTGTCTATCTTTGGAGAAAACTAACAGTTTGGTTGAATTCTGCCAAACCATTGTGTATCGAGGAAATCAAGAAAAGGTCAAACAACATAGTGTCAAGGGCCAGGAAAATGTTGCACAGAAAGTGGCATCTCCAGAAGTAGGTTTGTATTGGAAGTTAATAACATTAATAGAGAACTTATTTTCTGAGGCAGAGAGATAACCGGGTGGCATGGCGGCACAGTGGTAGAGCCATTATCTTACAGCTCCAAAGACCTCGGTTTAATCCTGACCACGGGCGCTGTCTGTACAGAGTTTGTACATTCTCCCCGTGACCTGCGTGTTTTTTTCTGAGATCTTCTGTTTCCTCATACACTCCAAAGACGTACCGATTTGCAGGTTAATTGGCTTGGTCTAAATGTAAAATTATCCCCAGTGCGTGTAGTATTAATGTGTGGGGATCGCTGGTCGGTGCGGACTCGGTGGGCTGAAGGGCCTGTTTCCATGATGTATCTCTAAATTAAACTAAATTAAAACTAATATTAAGAGCATTCCTGGCAAAGGCTGACAACTTGTCTGTTTCACTGTGGATCAGCAAGTGAAGCAATATTTTATTATGACGGCAGTGACACACAGGAGCATAAGGTGTTGATTACAGAAGAACCTGCTGAGGCAATGGAAAATCAACCTGCCAAGAAAAATATATTGTTCAGAGAATTAGAGCAGTATGGGCCATCCTAGAATGATGTACAGGCCATCTTGAGCAACCTGAGTTCAAAACATCATATGGATAAAGACTTTCCGGACAATAGGAATGTTTGCGTTCTCAATAGTAAGCAGTTCAGATATGGATTTGAAATATGCCAGGCAGTATATTGAAATGCTTCACAGTGTCAAGATAACACCTGTGCCATTACAAGAAGCCATGTGTAAATTAAAAGACAGACATGTTGCTACATGCTTTAATGAGGTTGTTTCAAAACAATGACCTCTCCCTCAAAGTCAGCAAAAGGAAATAACTCGTCATCAACTTCAGGAAGTGGGGTGGTGTACCTGCTGCAGTGTGTCTCACTGGTGCTGAAGTGGAGATCATCAAGCATTTCAAGTTTCTGATGTAAATATTGCTACCAATTTGTTTTGGTCCAACCACATTGATGATGCAGCTACAAAAGCACACCAGTGTTTTTCTTTCTCAGTAGACAAAGGAAATTCACCATGTTCCCAATGATTTACATACATGACTACTTGGTATGCAAAACTGCTCTGCACATGGCTGAAGGAAACTACAGGGAGTCATGGATACATCCCAATCCGTCATGCAAACAGTCTTTCCCACATGGACTCCATCTACATTTATGCTGACTCAAGAAAACAGCTAAGATTATCAAGGACCGTTTACACCCTGGTCATTTCTCTCTCCCCTCTCCCATTGGCCAGAAGATACAACATCTTAAAAGCACATGCTATCAAATTCAAGAACAGCTTTTCCCCATCTATTATCAGAGACTTGAATGGAGCTCTCGTATACCAAGGATGACATACGAGAACAGCTTTTCCCCATCTATTATCAGAGACTTGAATGGAGCTCTCATATGCCAAGGATGACTTCTCGATCTTCCAATCTACCTCTCAGTGATACTCTCATCTTTTTCTTTTTTTTTAAAAATTTTTTTATTAGAAGCCATACATATTGCTAATAATATAACAATTTTTCAAATACACATTTTACATGTTTCCAAAGTTATACAAGTATTACAAAGTAATATATATAAGCTTCTATTTTTTTTTGAAAGTGAAAAGAGTAAAGAGTAAAGAGATAATAGATGTTTAATCAGAAGAGTGTGCTTAAATAATATTGATTATGATTTTGATTATATGTGAGAATTTTTTTTAAAAATTACAATAATAAAAATAAAAAATAATACTAGCAAACAATTATTATACTAAAAAAAATAAAAATTGAAGTATGCATCTTAACAATGAATGGGACAATTTCAAATAACAATATATATAGAGATTGGTATACAAGTCTCAGATTAGATCTTTTCATCTGATCCTACCACCGGGTACTTATTGAGTTACAAAGCTGAGCCCAGCTACCCCTTCATATAATCAGTGAATGGAGACCATATTTGTTCAAAAAGTTCATATTTGTCCATTAGGATAAACCTAATTCTCTCCAATTGCAACGTCTCCAACATTTCCACTGTCCACATTTTAATTGTAGGGGATAATGGTCCCTTCCAGAATTTTAATATTAATTTTTTTCCAATTATTAAACAGTAATCAAGAAAATTTCTTTGATTTACTGTTAATGTTTGATTTGAATCTAAAACACCAAATATTATTAACTTTGGGTCAGGATTCAATTTAATCTTAAGAACTATAGAGATGATTTAAAAAATTTCAGTCCAATAACTATTAAGTTTTGTGCATGTTACAAAACTATGCGTTAAATTAGCTTCATAGAAACATAGAAACATAGAAAAATAGGTGCAGGAGTAGGCCATTCGGCCCTTCGAGTCTGCACCGCCATTCAATGTGATCATGGCTGATCATCCAACCCAGTATCCCGTACCTGCCTTCTCTTCATACCCCCTGATCCCTTTAGCCACAAGTGCCACATCTAACGCCCTCTTAAATATAGCCAATGAACTGGCCTCAACTACCTTCTGTGGCAGGGAATTCCAGAGACTCACCACTCTCTGTGTAAAAAATGTTTTCCTCATCTCGGTCCTAAAGGAATTCGCCCTTATCCTTAGACTGTGACCCCTTGTTCTGGACTCCCCCAACATCGAGAACAATCTTCCAGCATCTAGCTTGTCCAACCCCTTAAGAATTTTGTAAGTTTCTATAAGATCCCCCCTCAATCTTCTAAATTCCAGCAAGTACAAGCCGAGTCTATCCAATCTTTCCTCATATGAAAGTCCTGGCATCCCAGGAATCAATCTGGTGAATCTTCTCTGTACCCCCTCTATGACAAGGATGTCTATCCTCAGATTTGGAGACCAAAACTGTACGCAATACTCCAGGTATGGCTTCACCAAAACCCTGTACAACTGCAGTAGAACCTCCCTGCTCCTATACTCAAATCCTTTCGCTATGAATGCTAACATACCATTTGCTTTCTTCACTGCCTGCTGCACCTGCATGCCTACTTTCAATGACTGGTGTACCATGACAGCCAGGTCTTCAATTTATCACAAATAGGAGATATGTTTGGAAAAATTCTATTTAATTTCGTTTTTGAATAATGTAATCTATGTAATACTTTGAATTGTATCAAGGTATGTCTGACATTTAACGAACAACGGTGTATACGTTGTAAACTTTCTTCCCAGGTGTCTTTTAATATAGATAAACCTGTTTCATTTTCCCATATTTGTCTAAGTGATTCTGTTGTTGGTATTTCCCAGTCCAAAAGGATATTATATATGTATGCTATTCATTTTTCTGTATTTGGGTGCTTGTTGAGCACTTCATCCAATAATCCTAGATCTCTATTTTTATAATCTTGCATGTTTGATTTGACATAATCTCTAATTTGTAAATACATAAACAAGTTATTTGGGTGCAATCCATAGATATCTTTCAACTCTTGAAATGAGAGAAATTTCCCTTTCCTATAAAATGTTCTATCCTTATAATTCCTAAATTTTTCCATTGTCCAAACCCTTCATCCAATAAAGAGGGCTTAAACAAAGGGTTATTCATAATTGGTAAGCAAAGCGACATATTATCTAAATGTAAAGTCTTAACTATTTGTTTCCAAATACGTCTATTGCTAAAAATTATAGGATTTTCCCTATAAATTTTTTTTTGTACCACCCTTGGAGCAAGGAGCATCGTACTTATATCGAAAGGTAAACAATCTTCCTTTTCCATTTTTAACCAAGCTGGTTCCTGATCCATATTTACCAACCAAAAATTTATATTCATAATCTGAACTGCCCAGAAATAATATAAAAAATTAGGTAGTGCTAATCCACCAACTCTCATCTTTTTCATCCACACTTCTCTGTTGCTGTAACACTAACTTCTGCACTGTTTATTTTCTCAGTGCATTTAAATTGCACTCATATATTGTGGGATCTGGCTGATGGTCTGCGAAGCAAAGTTCTTTAACTGTATCTTGGTGCATGTAACGATAATAAACCAATAATAAATAATGAACTTGAAAATTACCAGCAATCAATAGGGTAGTTGAGGAGCTCCAGAGATCCAGGTTCGATTCCTGGACATCTTCCCTGTGACCACAAAGGCTTCCTCCATGTGTTTCACTTTCCTCCCACATCCTAAAGATTTGCAGGTTGGTAGGTTAATTGGACGCTTTAAATTGTCACGAGCGCGTAGCTGAGTGATGCCGATAAAGCGGAAAGTTCTTGGGACCATGGCGAGAATAAAAAATGGGATTAATGTAGAATTAATTTTATTTCTACATTATTAATTTTCTACATTATCTATCATTATTGATAGATTACATTAAAGTAAAGATTGAATGGGCCGAAGGGTCCATTTCCATACTTTACTGCTCTTTCCTTTATGACTATGACACCATGACTCATTAATCATGAAGTGTGGGTATCAATGATTTTAAGGTGTTGCTACATGTTTGCTAAATAATCAGCATTGGTAGGAGAGAACTCATTGTGAAAAATAAATTTTGGAAATACATAAAGGAGACGTTTCTTTAATTTTCATGGACTAATAGGGTTTCCCAGATGGCTGAGGCACTATTCACGTTCAACACACATAATCCCATATTTATCACAAAAAAATCATAACAATGCATTTTGTCGTTCGGGTAAAATGAGAGTAGTAAAATATCTGATGTTTACTTGGGAAAACAGTGCCTCACATAAGCTGTAATTTGGTAAAGCATAAAGAGCAATGTTACAGGGCATTACATGATTCCGTTTAAATCCATGTCTCCAGACAGACTGAATAGATGGATTTCAAGGATTACTACAATTCCACTGATCCGGCTAAGCTGTTTTTTTTAATCTTATGCTTCTATATCACTTGTGCATTCCTAGCATTATTCTGTTTGCAACTTCATCCATCTAAACACTGAAATTCCCCATTTTACCTTTCACTCCTTACTCATTTTTAAGATTATCTCTCAAACCTCCAGCTGCACATTTGGCAGAATGGAGCCCTTAGTTCAGGCACTCAGATTGCAGATGGACACAAAATCCTGGAGTAACTCAACAGGCAGGCAGCATCTCTGGAGAGAAAGAATGGGTGATGTTTTGGGTCAGATCCTTCTTCAGACTGGTGCAGATTTGCTTTCAATTGGAATTTAATGAGTAGAGTGACATGAATGACAACCCAATTGGGAAAGCTACATGCAATGCTATCTGGCGCTGGAATTAAGCAGTGGCAGTGGAGTGTGGTTTGAAGCAGAACACTAACATGTTCGAGGACCTTTAATTGATGTGTATAAATCATGAGAGGTAAACAATTAAGATTATTGTTCCTTCTGTTGGGACAGTTATAGTAGGGATGCACAATTAGCATCCAGGGTCGCCACAACTTATTCAGTTTATTCATTTTTGCAGGGATCCATGCATTTCAGGCAAGGCAGGCTAAATTATCTTTGAGGAAGCTTAGTTTAGTTTAATTCATAGAAACAGGCCCTTCGGCCCAACGAGTCCACGCCAGCCAGTGATCCCCATAACACTAGCACTATCCTACACACAAGGGACTATTTACAGTCTTTACCAAAGCCAATTAACCTGCAAACCTGTATGTCTTTAGTGTGGGAGGAAACCAAAGGTCTTGTTGCTCTTAGTTGTAGTGGTCACAGGTTTGGGAGATGCTATTGACTATCTGAGGTGATTAATGGTGCATTTTGTAGATGGTCTCATCAGTGGAGAGATGGATGATCAGGATGGTGGAGGGGGGTGCCAGTTAAATGGGTTGCTTCATCCTGGATGTGGTCAATCTTTTTCACTATTGTTACAGCTGTACACATTGGGTAGTTTAGTTTAGTTTAGAGATACAATGTGGAAACAGGCCCTTCGGCCCACCAAGTCCACGCTAACCATTGATCATCTGCACACTAGTTCCACCTGCACATTGTTCACATCCTACACAACCAGGGGCAATTTACAAAAGTCAATTAACCTAAAACCTTGCATGTCTTTGGAATGTGGGAGGAAACCGGAGCACCCTGAGAGAACATACGCAATCACTGGGAGAAACTCCGCACAGGCAGCAGCCATGGTCAAGATTGAACCCGGATCTCTGGCCCTGTGAGGCTGCAGGTCTACCGCTGCACTGCTGTGCCACCAAATAAGTGAGGGTATTCTGTCATGCTCCTGACCTCTGTCTTGTACATGTTGAAAAGGGTCAGAGGTACATTCAGCTGAGCCACTTGTCCCAGGATATCCACCTCCTAATCTGCTCTTGCAGCCACATTATTTATGAAACTTATTTAGCTGAGTTTTTTGTCAATACTGTATCCCAGGATGTGGATTCAGCAATGGTGATCACACTGAATGCAATTATTATGAAGACAAATGTACTCATTTGATAACCTAGCACCTATTGGGGGCATGCCACTTCTCAGTTCATGCCTGAATGCTCTTGAGTTTCTGTTGCATGTAGGTGTGGACTGCTTCCGTTGCTAAGGGCTTGTGAAAGGAATTGAACATTATGCAATTATTAACAAATATCCCCACTTCAGACCTCTTGATCCATTTAAGGTCATGAAAAAGCACTGGGAGCTGCTTCGGACTAGTACACTGCCCCGAGGAACGTCTGCTGTAACGGCTGGGGATAGAGGACATCACAACCAACTTCCTTTGCTCAAGGTGAGACTCCAGCCATTAATAGTCAGATCATGATCAAGATCTAATTATCATATGCACTAAAACCACAACAATTAAATTCTTACTTGCTGCAGCTTTACAGCCACATTGAATTCAACAAAAAACAAAGGTAAATTCAGAGATATACTGGGTAGACCAGACCTTAATAATGCAAAAAACAGAGTAGGTAATTAAACATTAGAGGCATTGATAAGTTCTCTTTGTAATTGCTTCAATTTCCAGGGCCCAGGGCAAATCGTCAAAGATGTGTACACCCAGCTACATGAGAGCAGCTACAGCTACTTGTCACAGAGAGTGGAGGTGGAGGTCAGAGGGCGGTGGAGACTGGTTCTCTGGATACATTCAAGGGAGAACTAGATAGGGCTCTTAAAGATAGCGGAGTCAGGGGATATGGGAAGAAGGCAGGAACGGGGTACTGATTAGGGATGATCAGCCATGATCACATTGAGTGGCGGTGCTGGCTTGAAGGGCCGAATGGCCTACTCCTGCACCTATTGTCTATTGTCTATAAGATGTTGTCTCTCCATCTCTAACCCACCGAAGAAGAAAGGTGTGTCTTTAACATTGTACAATTCCAGCGAAAAAAGTCCAACGTCTGCATTGAGGTAGGTTGGAAAATCAGTTCTGTATCGGAGGGTAGCTAATGTTATCCCACTTTTTAAGAAAGGCGGGAGAGAGAAAACAGGGAATTATAGACCAGTTAGCCTGACATCGGTGGTGGGGAAGATGCTATTATAAAAGATGGAATAGCCGAAAATTTGGATAGCAGTAACAGGATCAGTCCGGGTCACCAAGGATTTACGAAGGGGAAATCATGCTTGACTAATCTACTGGAAAATCAATTCTGTATCCAACCTTATGGAATGATCATTCAAAAGTTTAATAACTAAAGCTGTTTATGAATCTGGTTTATGAGTCTGCAGTTTCAACCTTTTGTATATCTTGCATGACAGGAGTGACAGAATGACCTGGGAGCGAGCAGAACTTGCTCACGTTGGCTGCTTTCCGGAGGTAAAATGAAGCGTAGATGGTGTCAATGGTTGCAAGTCTGGTCTGTGTGAGGACTGGGCTGCTGCCACAACTCTCTGCAATTTCTTACGGTCTTAGGCAGTGTTGTTCCCAAACCTAGTTGTGATGCAACCCAACAGTAGGCTTTCTACAGTGCATCTGTAGAAGTTTATAAAAGTCATTGGAGTGCCTCCAGTCACACTCAATCTTAATGGAACATTTTAATGTGGACTATTAAACTCATTCACTTTATTTCTTCACATAATTAACTTTTACCAAATTAGCTTATTAACATTTGACATCTACATTATAAATTATAGAGAAGTACGGGGTAGGATTTATTCACCGACAATGTGAATTTGTACGAGTGGATTTTGATTTGATTTGATTTTATTACTTGTCATTCGAACCTCAGAGAGGCTCGAACGAAAATCAGTTTCTACAAGCCATACAACAGAACAATTCATAAAAAAACACACAAACAATTCAATTCACACAAACATCCATCACAGTGAATTTCCTCCTCACTGTGATGGAAGGAAAATTCTTCTGAGGAGTGAAGTAATTCTGGATTTAGTGTTATGTAATGAACCGGATTTGATAAAGGTCCTCGAGGTTAATGAGCCATTAGGAGGCAGTGACCATAACATGGTCAGGTTTAATCTACAATTGGACAGGGAGAAGAGTAGATCGGAGGTGTCAGTGTTGCAGTTGAATAAAGGGGACTATGGGGCCATGATGGAGGAGCTGGCCAAAGTTGACTGGAAAGATACACTGGCAGGGATGACAGTGGAACAAAAATGGCAGGTATTTCTAGGAATAATACAGAAGACGCAGGATCAGTTCATCCTGATCCTAGGAGGAAGAAAGATTCCAATTGGAGAAAGGACTGACCATGGCTGACAAGGGACGTCAGGAACAGTATTAAAAATTAAAGTGAAGAAGTACAATGTAGCAAAGATGAGCGGGAAGCAAGAGGATTGGGTAATGTGTAAAGAACAACAGAAGATAACCAAAAAGACAATACGGGGAGAAAAGATGAGGTACGAAGGTAAGCTATTCAAGAATATAAAGCAGGATAGTAAAAGCTTCTTTAGGTATGTGAAGAGGAAAAAATTAGTTGAGACCAAAGTTGGACCCTTGAAGACCGAAAAAGGTGAATTTATTATGGGGAACAAGGAAATGGCAGATGAGTTGAACATGTACTTTGGATCTGTCGTCACTAAGGAGGACATAAACAATCATCCTGATATAGTTGTGGCCAGAGGATCTGGGGTGACAGTGGAACTGAAGGATATCCACATTAGGCTGAAAATGGTGTTGGACAGACTGATGGGACTGAAGGCTGATAAATCCCCAGGGCTTGATGGTCTGCATCCCAGGGTACTTAAGGAAGTGGCTCTAGGAATCGTGGATGCATTGGTGATAATTTTCCAATGTTCTATAGACTCAGGATCAGTTCCTGTGGATTGGAGGGTAGCTAATGTTATCCCACTTTTTAAGAAAGGTGGGAGAGATAAAACAGGGAATTATAGACCAGTTAACCTGACATCGGTGGTGGGGAAGATGCTGGAGTCAATTATAAAAGATGGAATAGCCAAACATTTGGATAGCAGTAACTGGATCGGTCCAGGTCAGCAAGGATTTACGAAGGGGATTGACTAATCTTCTGTAATTTTTTGAAGATATAACTAGGAAAATGGACAAGGGAGAGCCAGCCAGTGGATGTAGTGTACCTGGACTTTCAGAAAGCATTTGATAAGGTCCCACATAGGAGGTCAGTGGGCAAAATTAGGGCACATGGTATTGGGGGTAGAGTGCTGACATGGATAGAGAAGTGGTTGGCAGACAGGAAACAAAGAGTAGGGATAAACGGGTCCCTTTCAGAATGGCAGGCAGTGACTAGTGGGGTACCACAAGGCTCGGTGGTGGGACCACAGCTATTTACAATATACATCAATGATTTGGATGAAGGGATTCAAAGTAACATTAGAAAATTTGCAGATGACACAAAGCTGGGTGGCAGTGTGAACTGTGAGGAGGATGCCATGAGAATGCAGGGTGACTTGGACAGGTTGGGGGAGTGGGCAGATGCATGGCAGATGAAGTTTAATGCAGAGAAATGTGATGTTATCCACTTTGGTAGCGAAACCATGAAGGCAGATTACTATCTAAATGGCGTCAAGTTGAGAAAGTACAACAGGATCTGGGGGTCCTTGTACATCAGTCTATGAAAATAAGCATGCAGGTACAGCAGGCAGTGAAGAGAGCGAATGGCATGTTGGCCTTTATAACAAGAGGAATTAAATATAAGAGCAAAGAGGTCCTTCTGCAGTTGTACAGAGCCCTAGTGAGGCCACACCTGGAGTATTGTGTGCAGTTTTGGTCCCCTAATTTGAGGAAGGACATTCTTGCTATTGAGGGAGTGCAGTGTAGGTTTACAAGGTTAATTCCTGGGATGATGGGACTGTCATATGCTGAGAGAATGGAGCAACTGAGCTTGTACACTCTGGCGTTTAGAAGAATGCAAGGGGATCTCATTGAAACGTATAAGATTGTTAAGTGCTTGGACACACTAGAGGCACGGAACATGTTCCCGATGTTGGGGGAGTCCAGAACCAGAGACCACAGTTTAAGAATAAGGAGTAAGCCATTTAGAACGGAGACAAGTAAACACTTTTTCTCACCTGCCTCAGAGGGCGGTGGAGGCAGGTTCTCTGGATGCTTTCAAGAAAGATCTAGATAGGGCTCTTAAAAATAGCGGAGTCAGGGAATATGGGGAGAAGACAGGAACGGGGTACTGATTGTGGATGATCAGCCATGATCACATTGAATGGACTCGAAGGGCCAAACGGCCTACTCCTGCACCTATTGTCTATTGTCTATTGAAGTATAGAGTGAATGAGATGGGTAAGTCAGCACAAGCAATGGTAGTAGCTCTTCCCTGCTAATTGTGCTACATTGTATTTGTGTCAGTGTAAAATACACTTGCATAAAGATATCACCTTTATTTTAATATCAATTAGATCATTGGAATATCATTGCTATATTTAAGAGGGAGTTAGATGTGGCCCTTGTGGCTAAGGGGATCAGAGGGTATGGAGAGAAGGCAGGTACGGGATACTGAGTTGGATGATCAGCCATGATCATATTGAATGGCGGTGCAGGCTCGAAGGGCCGAATGGCCTACTCCTGCACCTAAGTTTCTATGTTTCTATGTTTCTATGAAATGGTCCATACAACTTCTTGTTATTGTGAAAAGAACATTGATATGTTTTACTTTGTATTTTAGTCCAAGTCAATGGTAATTTTAAGGCAGAGATTGATAGATTATTGATAAGTACGAGTGTCGCGGTTCTGGGGGGAAACATAGAAAAATAGGTGCAGGAGTAGGTTATTCGGCCCTTCGAGCCAGCACCACCATTCAATATGATCATGGTTGATCATCAGTACCCCATTCCTGTTTTTTCCCCATATCCCTCGATTCCTTTTGCCCCAAGAGCTAAATCAGACTCTCTTGAAAACATCCAGTGAATTAATCTCCACTGCCTTCTATGGCGGATAATTCCACTGATTCACAACTCTGGGTGAAGAAATGTTTCCTCATCTCAACCTTAAATGGCCTACCCCTTATTCTTAAACTGTGACCTCTGGTTCTGGAGTCCTGCAAAATTTTCAGAGAACATTTTTCCTGAATCGAGCCTATCCAATCCTTTAAGAATTTTATATATTTCTATAAGATTCTGTCTCATCCTTCTAAATTCCAGTGCATACAAGCCCAGTCAACCCATTCTTTCATCGTATGTAAGTCCCGCCATCCCAGGAATTAACCTGGTGAACCTACGCTGCACTTCCTCAATAGCAATAATGTCCTTCCTCAAATTAGCTCTCCAGAATTGCACACAATACTCCAGGTGTGGTCTCAACTGGGCCCTGTACAATTGGAATAGGATCTCCTTGCTCCTAAACTGAAATCCTCTTGCAATGAAGGCCAACATGCAGCAGAATGGAGTGAAGAGGGAAAGATAATCAGCCATGATGGAATGGCAGTAGACTAGATGGGCTGAATGGCCTAATTTTGCTCCTATCACTTATGAACTTATGAAGTTATGGTCCATTGCTTAACATGCTTCAATGACCAAGTCAACGATGGGTTTGAACAATGCCTCTGAACGTGTACATGCAGAGGAATTTTCAAGACTTGACAATGCTTTCCTGCTGTGACCCAATGTCACTTGATACTAGGTGAAACTGCATATATCCAACTTTTCCAGTATCCTCTTTTCCAGTTGCCATTACTACACAGGTAAGTAGGAGTAATCTTACGCAGACCTAACAGAACAGATCTTCCAGTCGTTATTTCCAGTTTAATTAGTTGTTTATTGAAGTAGTTGTACAAACAAAGAGATGAACGTACCAGGTTTTCCTTATTCTGCATGCAGGTTGTAGCTGGCTGCTCTGTCCCTGGTGAGAACTGTATGGTCCCTCTCCCTATGCCTGCAACTTCCTGTCCCCTATGCCCTTATATATACACTAATGATCACCCCCAAGTGTCCAAAATAATGCTGGAAGATATTACCTGACAAAATAATATAATATGCCAACAGTAGCTAGCTTAAACATAAATGGCTCCTCTACTAGATGACAACAAAAATCATTAAGGATACACATATTTTTAATGTGCTTCAAAAGCAGTAAAATTTAAATTCCTGTGTTGATCCCTACTCAATTCCCCTTGTGTATTTAACTTTACAGATTAGATTTAATGTAAGCAGATCATCATTTGGATTTGCAAATCTCCCTCGACGCCTTTCTGCAATTTTTTTTGAATCACTGAACAGAACCTAAAGCAGCTCAGCCATAGAATGCTTTACCACGGTTTGAAACATCAGCTTGTTGCACACTTGCTTCTCAACAAAAGCCGAGGCTCTTATGAATCCAGGGACCAAAACTTAACGGGCCTGTCCCACTTAGGTGATTTCTTCGGCTACTACAGGTGACTAGGCTGTTTTAACATGGTCACGGGGTGACACCTGTATGGTCGTGAGTAGTCTCCTCAAGTCACCTAAAGGGTCACCGCTGTATTTTGAAAAGTTCAAAACTTTTTAGCGACTGTGGGCTTGATGTAGCTTGTCTTCTCCTGTCGTAGGTGCTGTCGTAGGTTGTCGCCAGGATGACGCAGGTTGTCACCGGGTGCTGATCGGTGTATTCCATTGGCGACCACCTACGTCAACCTACATAAACCGGCGACTGGTACCAGCGACTAATGGCCCTGTCTCACGGTGCGAGTCCACCCCCAAGTGATCCCGAGTGAAAGAAAAAATTAAACTCGTGGTTGTCTACGAGATTCCAAGTTTATGTTCATGAGTTTAAACGAGTTCCCACGTGTATGTCTTTGTTTGCCGTTTACTTCTTATTTCTGCGATGTACCAAGTTCCTCTCCCGAGTTACTCTTGAGCCAACAACGACTACTGACGTGTGTAAAAATCATCACATGGTAAAAATGATGTCATGCAGTTTTTTTTTCACTAGAAAAATACCCAGCTGGCAAAACAATCTTGACCCGAAACATCACCTATTTCTTTTCTCCAGAGATGCTGCCTGACCAGCTGAGTTAGTCTATAATTTTGTGTCTATCTTTAGTTTGAACTAGTATCTGCAATTCCTTCCTTCAAACTTTTAGAGCAGTTGGATTCAAGAAACAATCCTTCCAAAATCATATTCAAAAGTCCATTTGAACAGCATTTGTTCAAGGTCTGGCATCAATCATTGAAATGCATAGGCTGTTTTGTGTAGGGAGGAACTGCAGCTGTTGGTTTACACCGAAGATAGACACAAAATGCTGGAGTAACTCAGCGGGACATGCAGCATTTCTGGAGAGAAGGAATGGGTGACGTTTCTGGTCGAGTCCCTTCTTCAGGCTGAAAAAACGTTTTGACCCTTCTCTCCAGAGATTCTGCCGGCTTGGCTGAGTTACTCCAGCCTTTTGTGTCTAGTAAGATTGTTTTATTCCCTTAATTTGTATCTCATCAAAATGTTGGTAAACTTCTAACAAAAAGATTAGGTAAATTGAACATTAACGATATTTTTCCCCCCGACAGCAAGGTCTGTAGACCAGAGGGATAGCAGTGTGTGTCTCTCTACTCACCCAGTACGTCTGTCAGAGCAGCCGTCCCACCGTCGCAACTTAAACTGTATAAAAGCAGTGGCTCAAAACATTGCTGATTGGGCAGATCTGCGCAGAAACCACCCCTTTCACACTCACCCAGCCCTGGAAAACGAAGTTTTCAGAGCCCTACAGTCACCCCAGCCCACCCGCGAACCTCTGAATGAAAGACAAAGCTCAGATGTTTTCTTCAGCAGTGGCGTCCCACAGTTTCCCAGCGCCTGGCCCAAGTTTCAATTTAAACTCGGGTAAACTGAGTTTTTTATTAAAAACCCGAATACAATTGGCCCTTAATTGTATATATGAGAATGTTTTCCTATATTGTACGGTGTAGATACCATAATTTGTTGGAAAAATATGAATTCACAAACACAGGGGTTAGTTAAAAATTGGCGTCATATCCCATGTACATCTCACACTCTCTCACTGTGTTTCTAAGAAATGTCATTAAGGACTTATGTTATGTGTTTTTGCTGGACGGAAACCAACCCATACAACGTAAAGTTGTGGCCAAATGTGATCACTTCCATTATGCAGAGAGTCTCAGAATGTTAATAGAGATTCCATTCCATTTATATTGCACTTTGTGCAGGGATCAAATCTTAGCCCAAAGTGTACATTAGGCGGCGAGGATTAATTTCAAAACTTCAAATTATTTCAAACAGTGTTTTATCCGAACAACGGATCAGGGCAGATGCCAGCCCCTTTAAACATTACTGACAGCTCAGTGTGAAGTGGTGCTGGAATTATATATCTGAAATAGTCTTGGGAATTTTATTATCGATCCTAAATGCTCTATTTAAATTATAGGTCATTGACTTTGTTGTGAAGTGGCACCTGATTTAAGGCCTCAGTCTATTAAAATTGAATTATCTCACTGAACGAAAACATGCAATATGTTTCCAGGCAAATATCCAGCGGTTAAGAATTAAAGAGCAGACATTAGTGTTTTTAAATGGGCGGTTGTAGTCAATAATACGGTATCTGAATTATATTTATTCAATGCTAGAGAGGACGATGTAGACATAGTGAGCAGCCTCTAACATTAACCGCTCATCGTACTGTTCTTTTGTATAGGAAGGAACTGCAGATGCTGGTTTACCCCAATGATAGACACCAAAAAGCTGGAGTAACTCAGAGGGTCAGACAGCATCTCTGGAGAGAAGGAATGGGTGATGTTTCGGATCGCGATTCTCCCGGTTGCAACCTGGACCTACCGGATCTCCCGGTTGCCAAACACTTCCCATTCCCACACTGACCTTTCTGTCCGAGCTCTCCTCCAGTCAGAGTGAGGCTAAATGCAAATTGGAGGAACATCATCTGATATTTCGCTTGGGCAGCTTACAGCCCAGTGGTATGAATATTGATTTCTCTCACTTCAAGTAACCCCGGCATTCCCTCTCTGTCTATCCCTCCTTCACCCAAGTCGCACCAGCTGCTCATTTTCACCCAACGAACAGCGAACAATGGTCTGTTTCCTTTATCATCGTTACTTTTTTTGCATTAATTGTTCTTTATCTCTCTACGATACATCATCTAAATCTCTCATTTCCCTTACCAGTCTGTCGAAGGGTCTCGACCCAAAACATCACCCATTCCTTCTCTCCAGAGAAGCTGCCTGTCCCGCAGAGTTACTCCAGCTTTTTATGTCTATTGTCGCCCTTCTTCAGACTGTTCCATTGTATTGACCAAAATGACAGTACCGGTGACTTAATTAATGAAATGGAGACACGCGGAATTAAATGGACTAACTGAATAACTGAATAACTGGGGCAGTGGGGTTTTATCGAAAAGTGACTACATGAAATTGGTGGAAGGAAACGGGCAGGCAAGGTTTCGGGTCAGGGTCCTTCTTCAGACTCCATGTCCTGCTGAATTCTTCCAGCTGTCAAATGGAGACATGGGGGACCAGATGCTGGCATGTTGAACGAATCACAAAGTGTTGGAGCAACTCGATGGGCCGAATGGCCTAATTCTGCTCCTATGACATGAACTCATGAAGTGTCGAAGCAAGCCAGCGGGTCAGGCAGCATCTGTGGAGGGAATGGATAGGCAACGTTTCGGATGGATCCCTTCTTTTCAAGCCGAATCAACGTTGGTCCATTCCCTTCGCAGATGCTGCCTGTCCCGCTGAGTTACTCCAGCGGTGTGTAAGTTTCTCCAACACTTTGTGTATGTTTTATGATCATGATTCCAGCATCTGCAGTTTCTTGTCTACATAAACTAGGCCTCAGCAACACTGAGTGTACCAACCGGGAGATTATGTTGCTGCTGCCAAAACAACAGTTGGCAATGTATGCACGGTAAATGTCACATTCCGTGGGAAACAAAGTCTCCAGGGAGACAGATGCAAAGCGCTGGAGTAACTCCGCGGGACAGGCAGCATCTCTGGAGCATTACATTTTGGAACACAAGGAACTACAGAAGCTGGTTTACGAAAAAAAAAAAAGTGCTGGAGTAACTCAATGTGTCAGGCAGTATCGGTGGAGAACATGGACAGGTGACGTTTCGGGTGAAAGAAGGGTCTAAAGTTTGAAGAAGGTCCCGACCCGAAACGTCACCTATCCAGGTTCTCCGGAGATTACTAATTTTCAACATTTCACTTCTGGCACCCAGGCCAAACCCACAAGTTACTCACGAGTTACTACGGTAAACTCACGGGCTACTACGGTATTACAACGAGTTTAAACGTTTCACATTTTTCCTTCAGGAGTAGATTTGACTCGTGTAAATCTTTCAACATGTTATGAGTTAACAAGTTTGCCGAGTACCTGCCGTTAGCGGAACGAGTCGCTAAGTTACGTCCACGAGTTCCGACGTTCCCGCTACGTTAATTCTACGTGATTACCACGAGTTTGATTTGTTTTTAACTCGGGATCACTCGTGGGTGGACTCGCACCATGAGACAGGGGTTTAAATTGTCTTTACTTGTCACCGACAGGGTCGTTGCTTGTCGCGGGTGGATGTATGGTGACTTTGGTTGTCGTAGATTGTAGGTGTGGTTGTAGGTGGACGTCCTAGGTCGCGTCGATTGGGTCGCCGGTTGTCGGTAGCTTGCTGTAGCTTGACGTCGACTAGGTGGAAGGTTGTTGTAGACATTATCATGGGGGGGGGGGGGGGGGGGGGGGCTCAGTCGCCGCTTTATCGGCACCCTGCTACAACTGTGACAGTCGCAGGCAGTTGCCGAAAAAATTGCCTGTGGGGCAGGCCCTTTACACTGCTATAATTTGAGATTTTTGAAAGATGAAGGATAGCTCAAGAGATCACAGGACAATTTGCATCTCCAGAGGAGAACAGACCACATTCAATCTCACAATAAAGTTGTCTTCATTACTGGAAATGTGTTATAACTACCTTTCAAATCTTATCTATCACATTGTTATGTGCACAATGTGGTAATCCAAAAGGCATCATCTCATCATTACCAGTGAAAAAATCTCTTGACATTCCCCACAGATGGATTTTGAAGTGCAATCTTTGTGGTTTATAAGTAGCTATGTCTGCCATATTTTCTTGCAACAAAAAACATAAAGTGCAACATGTTATAGAAAATGTATTGATTGGTTTGATGCAAATAGTACCCATGGCATTATTTAGTCTTAAAATTATACGAGTGCAGTGCTGGAAATCTGAAATGGAAAGCTGGAAACCCTGGAAATATTCAACTGGTCTAACAAGATTGACGTAAGAAAAACAAGAGTTAGCATTTCAAGTCGAAAACCCTTTGTCAGCAATCCCAGAATGGCATTCTTTGAAGGACTGCAGCAAAGGTATTTTAGTCAAATGTTGGGTAGAAATCAGACTTTACAGTGCGACATTGATGGCGATGCCATCTTTCGGACAATATATTACACAATGTCCCGGTCACCCCACCTGGGCTTTTTGAGGAAGACCAAGGGAGTTAGCCCTGTTTTATTTATCTCTCAATCAATATCACGATCACAAACAATTGGTCATCCGCTTCTTACTTCTTGCTGTCTGTAAATTGGCTGCACACTTTTCTATATTACAAATGACCAACAAATTGAATTAGAATGAAATTGTAGCACGTACAGAGGTCAAGAAATGTCAGAGTCTTTATTTATGGGAAGCCCTCTACAATTAGGCGAGAGCGACATTGTTCAAAGGAGTGCAACGGACAAGTTTTTTTACAAGGGTGGTGAGTGTCTGGAATATGCTGCCAAGCGTGCTGGTTGAGGCAGATACAATTGTGGCATTTAAGAGACTTTTGCATAGACACCTGGATAGTCAGGGAATGGTAGGATAAACATTATGTGCACGCAGATCAATTGGTCTTAGCATCATGTTCAGCACGGGGGGTGCAATGCCTGTTCCTGTACTGTACTGTTCTGTGTAGCATGTTCTATGTTTAATTGTCCTTTCTATGTTGGAAGTCCTTATCTAAGGTGCGACAGAGGTTCACCTGCATCTCCTCCAACCTCATCTATTGCATCCGCTGCTCTAGATGTCAGCTGATCTACATCGGTGAGACCAGGCGATCGTTTCACCGAATACCTCCGCTCGGTCCGTATTAACCAACCTGACGTCCCAGTGGCTCAGCACTTCAACACCCCCTCCCATTCCGTATCTGACCTCTCTGTCCTGGGCCTCCTCCATGGCTAGAGTGAGTTACACCGGAAATTGGAGGTACAGCACCTCATATTCCGCTTGGGAAGTCTGCACCCGGTGGCCTGAACATTGAATTCTCCCAATTTTGTTAGCCCCTGCTGTCTCCTCCCCTTCCTAGCACTCCCTCAGCCTCCTCCTTTTTCCTTTCTTCTCCCCGGCACCCCCCCCCCCGCCCACCCTCCATCAGTCTGAAGAAGGGTTTTGGCCCGAAAAGTTGCCTATTTCCTTTGCGGATGCTGCTGCACCCGCTGAGTTTCTTCAGCACTTTTATCTATCTTATCTAAGGTAATGTTGGATTGGATTCACTAGACCTACTGCGACAATTTGACAAGGTGCCTCATAATCTGGAACATAGAACCATAGAAAATAGATGAAGGAGTAGGCCGTTTGGCCCTTCGAGCCATCACCAATATGATCATGGCTGATCACCAAAAATCAGTATCCCGTTCCTGCTTTTTGCCCATATCCTGCTTCATTCCTTTTGTCCAAAGAGCTAAATCTAACCCTCTCTTGAAAACGTCCAGTGAATTGGCCTCCACTGCCTTCTATGGCAGAGAATTCCACAGATACACAACTCTCTGAGTGAAGAAATGTTTCCTAATCTCTGTCCTAAATTGCCTATCCCTTATTCTGGACTCCCCCCAACATCGGGAACATTTTTTTACAAATATTGATTGGTCCCTCCTAATAATGGGAACAAATTATCAATGGATTAAAAAAACATTTTAAGATCCAAGCCTCAGACATATTGAATCTAGGTCATTAGGTCTGTTATACAATGTCAAAATGGTTCCTCATGTTCCAAAGTAAATATTAATATGCGGTCCTATCAATCTGCTCAGGCTCTGATCACAATGGATGAAAAACCTTCTTGCATCTTGACTTTCATTCAAAAAGTGTTTTTTTAGATCAAATAGTCCTTTTAAGTTATCCCTACTACTGAAAAGTATAGAGCAGCAAATTTAGTCAACCTTTTTCATCTTGAAAATCCAATGAGAAGTATCAAACTCTATGAAACATGACTACAGTATTAATTCTTGCAATTCTCTACTAACTATTGTGAGCCCACCGAAGAACTGCAGCTGTTCAAAGAAGCAAGTTACCACTTTATAATGGAAAATGAGATGAACAATAAATGCAGCCTTGATGGCACATCTGTCACCGAAACAATGCATGACAGCACGTTGTTAAAAATATCTGTGTTATATCGGCCTTCCCGGTTGTAATTTGCAGCTGGAAAGTTTCTACCATTACAGCGTGGATGTCTATTTCAATCAATCAAAATGGCATCCGAATGCTGTGGAAAAATATCTATCAATAATTAACAGAGGCATTACTTTGTCAAGCATAAAAGGGAAATTTCAGACAGTGTTATGTTAGCAGATTTCTGACAAGCAATTATACCTGTGTTAAAGAAGGAACTGCAGATGCTGGAGAATCGAGGGTTACACAAAAAGCTGGAGAAACTCAGCGGGTGCAGCAGCATCTAAGGAACGAAGGAGATAGGCGACGTTTCGGGCGAGACCCTTCTTCAGCAATTATACCTGTTCTTTCGACACTCCTCGCTCCTGTAAACTTCTCTTAGGAAATCTGTAGGCATCTCCTTCAGGAATAGATCAGGTTGACGCACAGAGTATCTTGCCCAGAGCAGGGGTAATCAAGAACCAGAGGACATAGGTTTAAGGTGAGGAGGAAAAGGTTTAATAGGAACCTGAGGGGTAACTTTTTCACACAAAGGGTGGTGGGTGTACAAGCTGCTGGAGGAGGTAGATGAGGCAAGTACGATCGCAATGTTTGAAAAAACACTTAGATAGGTACATGGATAGGACATGTTTAAAGGGATATGCACCAAACGCAGGCAGGTGGGACTAATGTAGAGGGGACATATTGGTTGGTGTGGAAGAGTTGGGCTGAAGTTTGGGCTGTATGACTCTATGACTATGACAATGTACTAGGATGTGTAACAGTAGAACTATATTTTTTATATTAAATAAACACAAAATGTTGGAGTAACTCAGCAAGTCAGGCTGCATGAAGAAGCCTGAAGATGGGTCCCAAACAGAAACAACACCTATCTTTATTCTCCAGTCTGAAGAAGGGTCCCAACCCAAAATATCACCTATCCAAGTTCTCCAGAGATGCTGTCTGATCTGCTGAGTTACTCCAGCATGTTGTGTCTTTTATTGTTAATCAGCATCTGCAGTTCTTTGTATCGATCTTTTTGTTACACTCACTCAACAGCAAGCTCCCATGTTGGGGTCTTTGATAGCAATATGCCATAACTACCGGTGAGATCTTTCATGTTTTCAATTCATGAAGTCTGTGCTTTAAATAGTTGCTGCAGTTAAAATATTGCAGAAGTCATTTGGGGGGTTTCAAATTCAGAACACACTGTGCATATGAAATTAAGTATGGCTTGGAAATTACCATGGAAAATTCAGTTCATGATTTATATTTGTTGGTGTATGCTTTCCACAAGTGCTTAACAGGATTTATTATAATGCATTAGCATTATAAAAAGTGCCCAGATTACCAAACACATCAGGAAAATAATTGTGATGATCCTCTCAATGGGGCAATACCAATATTATTATCACACACCAGCAGGTAATCAGTTCTCAGGTTGCTTTGAGATTTCTCCACTTGCAAGCTTTAGCTTTAAACTGATGACAAAATATTAGAATTATGTTACTTAATCTTATGCCGGACAGCTTCACACCGCAGCCAGGATAATAAATGTTGCTGAAAATAGGATCTTAAATCACCTTGCATAACATCAAATTAAGACAACCAATTTCAGAGGTTGATGAGTGTCTGGAGTTCCCTGCATGAAAGGTCGAGAGGAAGAAAATCCCATCCTATTTGCATTGCCTGGATCAACACCTGATGTCCTATAACTGGATCAGCTAAAGCTGGAAAATGAAGACACAATAGGCTCAGGCCATATTTTACTGCTGTATATCTCTATGTTTCTACCAGCTATTGATAGCGAATAAAATAAAATAATTTAGTGCTCAGAGTAGGGAGATGACATTGCTGAATCAGTTTAGTTTATCGTCACTGTTACAGAGGTACAGGGAAAAGCTTTTGTTGCATGTTAGCCAGTCAGCGGAAAGATAATACATGATTACAATCGGGACATTTACAGTGTATCGATACATGATAAGGGAATAACATTTAGTGCAAGGTAAAGCCATTAAATTCCGATTAAAGATAGCCCTGAAGGTCACCAAAGAGGTAGATAATTGTTCAGGACTGCTGTCCAGTTGTGGTAGGATGTTTCAGTTGCTTCACAACAGCTGGGACGAAACTGTCCCTGAATCTAGAGGTGGGCATTAATAGATTCACCCACTGAGCATTGCAAACCCCATAGTATAAGGGTGAGTGAAGTGGTCTGACCCAGCATGCACTGAAAACATGCATATGCTGTAAATGGGAAGATTCAAAAAAAAATATTTATATTCCACCAAAGTAATAAGACCTGGTATGTGAAGTAGCACGAGATAAGAAATGCAAGGCCTCTGAAGCTGTTTGGTAATTGGAGATAAAAGGAATTATCCCAGTGTCATCGTGACATGGTAAACAAGACCTTATCTTGTCAGAGAAATACTTTAAGCATGAGACTTTCAAATCCCATTCGGAAGCAGGGGCAATAGACAATAAGTGCAGGAGTAGGCCATTTGGCCCTTCGAGCTAGCACCACCATTCAATGTGATCATGGCTGATCATCCCCAATCAGTACCCCGTTCCTGCCTTTTCCCCATATCCCCTGACTCCGCTATCTTTAAGAGCCTTATCCAGCTCTCTCTTGAAAACATCCAGAGAACCTGCCTCCACCGCCCTCTGAGGCAGAGAATTCCACAGACTCACAACTCTTTGTGAGAAAAAGTGTTTCCTCGTCTCCGTTCTAAATGGCTTACCCCTTAATCTTAAACTGTGCCCCTTGGTTCTGGACTCCCCCAATATCGGGAGCATGTTTCCTGCATCCAGCGTGTCCAAACTCTTAACAATCTTATATGTTTCAATACGATTCCCTCTCATCCTCCTAAACTCCAGAGTGTACAAGCCCAGCTGCTTCATTCTCTCAGCATATGACAGTGCTGCCATCGCGGGAATTAACCGTGTAAACCTATGCTGCACTCCCTCAATAGCAAGAATGTCCTTCCACAAATTAGGGGACCACAACTGCACACAATACTCCAGGTGTGGTCTCACTAAGGTTCTGTACAACTGCAGAAGGACCTCTTTGCTCCTATACTCGACTCCTCTTGTTATAAAGGCCAACATGCCACTTGCTTTCTTCACTGCCTGCTGTACCTGCATGCTTCCTTTCATGGACTGATGAACAAGGAACCCCCAGAACCTGCTGTACTTCCCCTTTTCCCAACTTGACGCCATTTAGATAGTAATCTGCCTTCCTGTTTTTGCTACCAAAGTGGATAACCTCACATTTCTCCACATTAAACTTCATCTGCCATGCATCCGCCTACCCCCCCAACCTGGCCAAGTCACCCTGCATTCTCATAGCATCCTCCTCGCAGTTCACACTGCCACCAAGCTTTGTGTCATCTGCAAATTTGCTAATGTTACTTTGAATCCCTTCATCCAAATCATTGATGTATATTGTAAATAGCTGCGGTCCCAGCACTAAGCCTTGCGGTACCCCACTAGTCACTGCCCGCCATTCTGAAAGGGACCCGTTAATCCCCACTCTCTGTTTCCTGTCTGCCAACCAATTTTCTATCCATGTCAGCACTCCACCCACAATATCATGTGGCCTAATTTTGACCACTAATCTCCTATGTTGGACCTTATCAAATGCTTTCTGAAAGTCCAAGTACACTACATCCACTGGCTCACCCTTGTCCATTTTCCTAGTTACATCTTCAAAAAATTCCAGTAGATTAGTCAAGCATGATTTCCCCTTCGTGAATCCATGCTGACTCGGACCGATCTTGTTACTGCTATCCAAATGTGCGGCTATTTCATCTTTTATAATTGACTCCAGCATCTTCCACACCACCGATGTCAGGCTAACTGGTCTATAACTCTCCGCCTTTCTTAAAAAGTGGGATAACATTAGCTACTATCCAATCCACAGGAACTGATCCTGAGTCTATAGAATAATGGAAAATTATCATCAATGCACCCACGATTTCTAAAGCCACTTCCTTAAGTACCCTGAGATGCAGGCCATCAGGCCCTGAGGATTTATCAGCCTTCAGTCCCATCAGTCTACCCAAAACCATTTCCTGCCTAATATGGATTTCCTTCAGTTCCTCCGCCACCTCACATCCTCTGGCCACTACTATATCAGGAAGATTGTTTGTGTCCTCTTTTGTGAAGACGGATCCAAAATACCTGTTCAACTCATCTGCCATTTCCTTGTTCCCCATAATAAATTCACCTTTTTCGGTCTTCAAGGGTCCAACTTTGGTCTTAACTTATTTTTTTCTCGTCACATACCTAAAGAAGCTTTTCCTATCCTGCTTTATATTCTTGGCTAGCTTACCTTCGTACCTCATCTTTTCTCCCCGTATTGTCTTTTTAGTTATCTTCTGTTGCTCTTTAAACATTACCCAATCCTCTTGCTTCCCACTCATCTTTGCTACCTTGTACTTCTCTTTTATTTTTATACTGTCTCTATACTTGCCAGCCACAGTCGCCCCTTACTCCCCTTGCAATCTTTCTTCCTCCTAGGAATGAACTGATCCTGCACCTTCTGTATTATTCCTAGAAATGCCTGCCATTTTTGTTCCACTGTCATCCCTGCTAGTGTATCTTTCCAGTCAACGTTGGCCAGTCCTCCCTCATGGCCCCATAGTCCCCTTTATTCAACTGTAACACTGACACCTCCGATCTACCCTTCTCCCTCTGGTTTACACCGAAGATAGACACTAAATGCTGGAGTATCTCAACGGTTCAGGCAGCATATCTGGAGAGAATATGTGATGCTCCTTAGATGCTGCTGCACCCGCTGAGTTTCTCCAGCTTTTTGTGTAACCCTGGAGAGAATATGTGATGTTTTGGGTTGAGACGTTCTTCAGACTGAGCATTCAACACATGCGATACAAAAATATTACAAAGTTGTAAGAATGTACATAAAAATTACATTTAAGTTCAACATGAAGAAATGTACAAGCATTTCCACTCTCCATAGTTTTCGCCATGAATTAAAGTCTAATTGAATCGAAGCTATACTTAATTAATAACAATTAGATTTTCAGCCTCAAGGGATATCTGACACAGCTTATATATTACGCCCTAGTAAAAGGACACTACTTTTGACTATTGCAGCGTTGATGATTTTAAATGTATTGTTCACTGAATACCTAAATATATAAAACATGTTTACTCCAAGTTTAACCCATTGCCCGACTAGAGCTATTTGGGTCGGAAGTAACTGCAGATGCCGGTTTACACCAAATATAGACACATAAAACCTTGAATAACTCAGCGGGTCAGGCGGCATCTCTGGAGGAAAGCAATAGGTGACGTTTCAAGTTGAGACCCTTCTTCAGACTGAGAGTCAGGGGAAAGGGGAACGAGATGTAAACGGTGGTGTAGAGAGATATAGAACAAATGAATTAAGGAAATGTAAGAAGTAACGATGATCAAGTAAAGGTGGAGCGCACAATAGTCCATTGGCTTTGGGCTTGATTATAACAAGTTATGCAGACAGTGAAATTCAACAGGACGAAAGTGAAACTTGTATGTCGACTAGAGTGTGGGGGGGGGGGGGGGGGGGGGGTGGAGAGGGAGGGGATGCAAGGCTCCGGAGTTGCTGCCTGGCCCGCTTAGTTACTCTAGCATTTTGCGTCCCTCTTCGGTTTAAACACCAGCGTCCGTAATTCCTTCCTCCACAACTTCACGTTGCCCAATCGGGGCGGGGAAGGCGGGGCGTTGTCCCGGCTCTGACAGGTTGCAGCCTTTACCCCAGTTTCCATCGGGACCGACCGTTAGCAGAACGACACCAGGTGAGGACAGTGCGGGTCCGCCATACAGCCCGCGGCGAAAGCGATCGGCCGATGCATTGCACGGTCCCAACCCAGTCTTCAGCACCACCGGAGAAGAAGAGACTTGCAAAAACCAACAAGGGATTCATGCAAACTCGAGGAAGTCATTGGTGTGGGCGCTGGCGCGGAGTTTTCATGAGCAGCACCGTGGAAATGGACTTGCATTCGGTGTGAATGGGAAGTAATTGCAGCGTTCGGGCTTCCACCCAGACGCCGTAAGAAGACTCCTTACTTGTTCCTTTCTCCGAGACGAGTGAGGTGTGGCGGTGTGCCCCTGAAGACTAGCGCTATCATCTATATATGTGATCGCCTAAAATCGCGGGGCGGATTCGATGAAGCTGTCGCTTGGCGCTGTTTCTTTAAATAGCCCGGCGGATGATCCGTGACGCTGGATTGAGTCTTGGGTGTCGGATGGGTCGTCCAGTGGCCGATAGCCAGAGCAGAGTCGAGTCGAGCCGAGACAGCGGACCCCGCCCGGGCTGACGCCTCTCCCCCCCCCCCCCCCCTCTCTCCCCGCCGCTGTGACCCTGCGCCGTGCTGGGATCCCTCTCGCCTGTCCGCGATGGGCGCCGGCTTGTCGACCGGGGCGATCATCGCCATCGCCGTCAACAGCGTCTTGGCGTTGCTGGTACTGATTCTCCTCGTTATCCTGTTCAGGGCTTGCAGACAACCCTCGACGGCGGAGGAGAAGACCCCGATCACAGAATCAAGACAAGTGCAAAGTGAGGTGAAATACTTACTGAAGCCCTGACATCGACATGCGAGCGGCTGTGGAAGCCCAGTCCTTCCCCAAGCAAGATGAAAGTTGAAACTGCAAAGTAAAATGCATTTCTTCTGAGAAAATCGAGGCGCGCTGAAAGATTTAACCGCGACAGAGAAAAACATCAACGATTAAAAACTAAAAAAATAACCAAATACTCGGACACTTAAATAATAATTTACAAAATCTCGGGAATCTCCCAAACCAGGGATCCTGGTCGTGGGTGCTGTAATATTGGAAATACCCGATATCAGAATGAAATCTGATATGCGAAGAAGTGTCTCGACCCGAAACGTCGCTTCAGAGATACCTTCTCTTCAGAGATGCTGCCCGTCCCGCTGAGTTACTCCAGCATTTTGTGTCTACCTTCAGAATGATGCCGCCCGCTGGCGGCGGGGTCTCTGCTTTGCATTGAGAAGAACAGCGTCGCTACTACCAAGAGGGAAGGAAGCCGGTCTCAGGCGCGGCACTGAATTGCCACCGAATTGCGATGTCGTGCGCGGCTTTTTCGGTGAACCATCGAGGCTGTGTATCCAGCGGGAAGCCTCCATACGCTTCCAGAGTGAGTGAGACGAGCAGCCTGTGGCCGGGCGCGAACTCCTGTACCTGGGCTGAAGTCCGACGTCTTCGGGAACATTTCACCAGCACCTGCTAACGTTACTGTCGCACCGCTGGGCATTTAGTTGGACTTTAGCACCAAATATTTTTATTATTTGCGATTATATAAATATATATTATATAATCTTGTCGCCGGGAAACTTACTTTCTCCGATTTCTAATGGTTTTTTTTAGTCTAAAAGAGCGCGAGGGGTCATCCTATGTTTTACAGTAAAACAGTTGAGCTTGCAATATGATCACACCGCTCATTTAAAGCAAAACAACACAGAACAATACAGCACAAGAACAAACCCTCTGGAAATAGGGCGGACTGCCTGTGGTGAATACGCTGCCAAGACCAGCTCTCATGTGGTTGGATATTATCCATATCCATCCATTACCTGCATAGCCATATGTTTATCCAAAGGTGTCTTAAATACCACTATGTACCTGCAGGCCCACAAGTAGATGACCCTATGTACAGGACAGTTATACTAGTTTTCAGTGACCGCCGATGATGAATCATACCTGCCTAAAGGCATCACCCTCTGTGGATCCATCCACTGGATGGATTTAAGAGAGAGTTAGCTAAAGCTCTAGGGGCTAGTGAAGTCAAGGGATATGGGGAGAAGGCAAGAACGGGTTATTGATAGGGGACGATCAGCCATGATCACAATGAATGGCAGTGCTGGCTCGAAGGGCCGAATGGCCTCCTGCTGCACCTATTTTCTATGCTTCTATGTTAAAAAAACTGCTCCGTACATCTTTAAACATTCCCCTCAAACTTTAAAGCTAAGCCCTCTGGTATTTATTTATTTCCTCCTGAGAAAAGGACTCTGGCTACCTGTCCTATGTATGCCTCTCATAATTTTATTCTATCAGGTCTCCCTTCAACCTCTGGCGGTCCAGAGAAGACAATCCAAGTCTGTCCAATTTCTACCTGTTGCTAATACCCGTAATCCAGGCATCATCCTGGTAACTTCTCTGCACCCTTTCCAAAGCCTCCCCATTCTTTCAACCAGAACCACACACAGTACTCCAAATGCGAAAGAATCAAAGTACTATAAAGTTGCAACATGACTGTCTGACTCTTACACTCAGTTCCCCGACCTATGAAAGCAAATATACCTTATGCCGTTTCTAACACTATCAACTTTTGTTACCTCTTTCAGCGAGTTTGTGGATTTGGACTCTGAAGATCACTCTGTACATTAATGCTGTTAAGAATCAGGCTATTAGTTGTATATGTTCCCCTCACATTTGACCTAAAATGCAACAGCTCACACTTGCTTGAATTAAACTTTGTCTGTCATTTTGCCACCAATCTCTGTAGCTGATCTATAACCCACTGTATCTTTTGGCAGCCTTCCTCACAGACCAAGACCCTAGCAATCTTGATGTCGTTATGCAAACTTACTAACCAACCCGTCTACTTAAATGTCCAAACCATTTTTGTATATTACAAACAATAGAGGTCCAAGCTCAGATCACTGCAGAATTCTACTTGTTACAGACCTCCAGCCTGAATATTGCCCGTCTGTGTTCTATCAGTAAGCCAGTTTTGGATCCATACGACCAATTCACTGTTAATCCGGTGCATCTTATACTTCTGGATCAGTTTACCATGAAGGACATTATCAAATGCTTAACTAAAGTCCATGTAGACAACATATACTGACTTACCCTCATCAATCACCTCCATCACCTCAACAAACTCAGTCAAGTTAGCAACACATGAGCTGCTGTGTACTGTCTCCAATTAGCTCATTCTCATCTAAATGGGAGTAAATCCTATAGAATCTTCTCCAATAGGTTCTCTATCACTGACATGAGGCTCACCAGTTTATTAATTTCCTGGATTCTTTCTAGTTCTCTTCTTAAATAAAGAAATAATATTAGCAACTCTCCAGTCCTGGACATCCCCTGTGGTTAGAGAAGATGTAAAGATCTTTGTTAAGGCTCCTGCAAACTCCTCTCTTGCATCTCTTAATAACCTTGACAGATCTCATTAGGTCCTGGGAATTTATCCATTTTAATGTTTTTTAAGAACCACGCTCCTTACTCTCAAACTTCCCTTGTCAGTAGTATTCTACACACTGATCTTACTGCCATCATGTATTTTTGCTTGGTGAAAACAGATGCAAAGTCCTGGTTTATTACCTTGCCTATATCCCCATACACCAAGCACCAGTTATTTCCTTTATCTTTGAGCAGTCCTACCTTCTCCCTGGGTTGTGGCCCTTTTTGGCCATTCTAATCACTTGTTTGAGCTCTTTCCTCCTTTTTCTATATTCCTCAATGACCTCGTCGATTCCATCCTTTAAAAAATGTTGCATGTGCTTCCTTTTTCTTTTCAACAAAATTTGCAAGATCTTTGGTCATCCAAGGTTCACCAACCTTGCCATCCTTTTCTCTTTGCCTGAAGTTCTGAACTTCAAACTGGCTTTTAAATGACTCCCCTTCAGATGTGAACATACCCAAAAACAACTGCTCTCAGTGTACCCTTCCGAGCTCCCACCTAATAACGTTGTTTGACTTACTCCGATGTAGAACCTTCCCACAAGATCCAGCCTTCTCACTGTTCAAAGTAATCTTGACATTTATGGGTAGACAGAATTGCTGGAGAAACTCAGCGGCAACATCTATGGAGCAAAGGAAATAGGCAACGTTTCGGGTCTTCAGACAGTTGCCTATTTCCTTCGCTCCATAGATTCTGCCTCACTCGCTGCATTTCTCCAGCATTTTTGTCTGCCTTCGATTTTCCAGCATCTGCAGTTCCTTCTTTTAAATTTATGGAGTTGTGATCACAATCCCCAAAATGCTATTCCACTGAATCACCAGTCTGTTGGCCAGGCTTATTTCCCAACACAATGGTGAGTATGTTTCCTTTTCGGATTGGACTATCCACATACTGTTTCAAGAAACCCTCTTGGGCAAAGCTCATACATTCTGCCTCGTCTAAGCCTTTGGCACTGAACAACTCCCAGTCAATATTGGGGAAATTAAAGACACCTACTGAGACAACCCTGTTGATTTGCCTTTTTTTGATAATCTGTCTACATATCTGTTGTTCTACCTCCCACTTGCTATTTGGTGGTGGTGGGGGGGTCCTTAGTACAATCCTAATAGAGTGCTTGCACCTTCCTTATTTCTCAGCCCTTATTACCCTAATTACCTCAGTGGATGAACCCTCCAGTATGTCCTTTCTGGCTGAGTGCTGGCTCCCTGACAGTCTGGCTGATCTGTAGGTTATAGGAAAAATATCAAGCTTAAAAGGGTTCAGAGAAGATTTGCGAGAATGTTGCCAGGACTAGAGGGTCTGAGCTATTGGGAGAGGTTGAGTAGGCTGGTTCCCTATTCCATGGAGCGCAAGAGCATGACGGGTGATCTTATAGAGGTGTATAAAATCATGAGAGGAATAAATCGGGTAGATGCACAACATCTCTTGCCTATAGCAGGGGATTCAATGACCAGAGAACATACGCTCAAGGTGAAGGGACAAGATTTAATAGGTATCTGAGGAGTACCTTTTTCATACAAAGGATGGTAGGTGAATGGAACAAGCTGCCAGAGGAGGTAGTTGAGGATGGGACTATCCCAACATTTAAGAAACAGTTAGAGAGTACATGGATAGGACAAGTTTGGAGGGATATGGACCAAGTGCAGGCAGGTGGGACTAGTGTAGCTAGGACATGTTGACTGGTGTGGGCAAGTTGGGTCGATGGGCCAGTTTCCACACTGTATCACTCTAAAATTCTAGCAGCACAACTCCTACACCTCTTTTGCCTCTCCCGTGATCACGTCTGCAGACAGCAATAGTAATATCTGCTAGAAAGGAGATAAATGTAACTTATCTGCTGTTGCATCTGTATCAGGTAACGATGTGAAAAAGGCAAGTTAATCAAGTTCGACATCGGATGTTGAGATGCTCTTATTGGTGGAGCAAATTTGCACTGAATTGAATATGGGTACTAAATTATTGATAGTGAAGACATTTCTTATCCAATGCCATAAAGCATCGAGAGGAACAGGATCAAAACCTGTATCAAATTGTATCAGGTTATATCCCTTATATTAATAGTATTTAACCAAAGAGGAAATCTGAGGAAACAAAAATGTTAAAAACTGTGATGCAATTTTAGAGTTGGAGATAAACATTTATAATAGAATTTATGTTATTTAGTTTCTAAAGTGGCACTTTAAATATAGCAAAATAACTTACGGTGCTTATCAAAACAATTTGACACAAAGACGTTAAGATAAAGGTAAACCTGGCAGGCAGGTTTGCCACTGCTACACATGTGGGTTTAAACTAATTAGTGGGGGGGGGGGGGGGGGAAGAGGCAAATTGGAAATATAAGGATGGAGTTAAGGGGAAAGAGAGTATAGGAAAAGTTAAGAAAGACACCAGAATTAATGGGGCAGAAAGCTCACGAATGGATAGGAGAGTATGGCCAAGTGAAATAGGAATTGATGTGAAAGGCGAGGTGAGTAATGGATTAAAAGTACATATGAATACGCAAAGTATAAGAAGTAAAGTGGATGAGCTTGAGGCTCAGTTAGAGATTGGTTGATATGACATTGTGGGGATTACAGAGACATGGCTGCAGGAGGATCAGGACTGGGAACTGAATCTTCAGGGTCATACGTCCTATAGAAAGGACAGGCAGGTGGGGTGAGAGGTGGGGTAGCTCTGTTGGTGAGGGATGTAATTCAGTCCCTTGCGAGGGGTGACATGGGGACTGACGATATAGAGTCGCAATGGATAGAATTGAAGACACTATTGGGAGTTATCTACAGGCCCTCAAACAGTACCTGGATATAGGGTGCAAGTTACAGCAGGAGTTAAAATTGGCATGTAACAAAGGTAATGCCACTGTGGTTATGGGAGATTTCAACATGCAGGTAGACGGGGAAAATCAGGTTGGTTCAGGACACCAAGAAAGGGAGTTTGTAGAATGCCTCCAGGATGGATTCTTAGAGTAGCTTGTATTGGACTCTACCAGAGAGAAAGCAATTCTGGATTTAGTGTTGTCTAATGAACCAGATTTAATAAGGGAACTCAAGGTACAGGAACCGCAAGGAGGTAGTGACCATAATATGATAAGTTTTAATCTACAATTTGAAAGGGAGAAGGTTAAATCAGTGTCAATGTTGCAGTTGAACAAAGGGGACTATGAAGGCATGAGAGAGCAGCTGGCCAAGGTCGACTGAAAAAGGATCCTAGCAGGAATGACGGTGGAATAGCAATGGCAGGAATTTTTGGGCATAATCCAGAAGATGCAGGATCATTTCATTCCAAAGAGGAAGAACGCAATCATGGTTGACAAGGGAAGTTAGGGATGGAATAAAACTAAACAAAAGGCGTATAACATAGCAAAGAGTAGCAAGAAGCCAGAGGATTGGGAAACTTTCAAAGGAAGGTAACAAAAAGGGCAATACGGGGTGAAAGCTGGCCAAGAATATAAAGGAGGATAGTAAAAGCTTCTTTAGGTATGTTAAGAGCAAAAGATTAGTAAAGACAAATGTGGGTCCCATGAAAGCAGAAACAGGTGAAATTATTATGGGGAACAAGGAAATGGCAGAAGAGTTGAACAGGTACTTTGGTTCTGTCTTCACGAAGGAAGACACAAACAATCTCCCAGATGTACTAGGCTACAGAGGACCTAGGGTGATGGAGGAACTGAAGGAAATTCACAGAGGATCTTGGGCAGCATTTCTCAAATTTTTTACCCTTGCGGAACCCTTGAAATAATTTTCATGTCTCAGCGAGCCCCTACTTAAAAATTATTATATATCTTTATTGATCTCTTTCTTTCTCTTTCATAAACTTAAAGTTCATGAGGCAAACATAATATATTTTTCTGATAACTGGTTTCAGCAAAGAATAAAATGTTTTTCTCAGGTTTATTGACAATGCAAAATGCTTGTTCTAAACTGAAGCAAATAAACTTTATTTAATAAAGGCAAAGAGAAGAACTAACCTTGGAGGAGAGAGAGAGAGAGAGAAAAAAACACATAAACTTGTGATAAACTAACAAAAACATTCATAAATAAGCTTTTGATAAACTAACAAATTTCATATAACGTCCCTAAATAATGGGTCAAAATTACTAATTAGCGTGGGTGAATGAGGGACTCTATCTGCATGCCAGGAAGCATAGACAGGACTGATGGAGATCGTGCATACGTCTGTACTCGAGTGAGTCACATGCAGCTCCTGTCCACTGACGACTAAAGGCCGTTTCAGACTGGCACCATATAGACGTCGCTAAATATGCTAAATAGACATCACTAAATATCCCGTACATGTATATTAAAATTACGAATATGAAATTAAACACAAAAATGACTCAAAAATGCATTTAGATCTGATAGGCTATTTATCACTATTTCTCTTGGAAACCTAGTGTTCCCTGGTACCCCGGTTGATCTAGGGAGACAGAGGAACTGAAAGAACTTTGCATACGGTGAGAAATAGTATTGGGTAGATTGATGGGACAGAAGGCTGATAAATCCCCAGGGCCTGATGGTCTGCATCCCAGGGTATTCGAGGAGGTGGCTCTATAAATTGTGGCGCATTGGTATTCATTTTCCAATGTTCTATAGATTCAGGATCAGTTCCTGTGGATTGGAGGGTAGTTAATGTTATCCCACTTTTCAAGAAAGGAGCGAGAAAGAAAACAGGGAATTATAGACCAGTTAGCCTGACATCGGTGGTGGGGAAGATGCTGGAATCAATTATTATCATAGAAACATAGAAAATAGGTGCAGGAGTAGGCCATTCAGCCCTTGATCATGGCTGATCACCCAACTCAGCATCCTGTACCGGTCTTCTCTTCATACCCCCTGATCCCTTTAGCCACAAGGGCCACATCTAACTCCCTCTTAAATATAGCCAATGAACTGGCCTCAACTACCTTCTGTGGCAGAGAATTCCGCGGATTCACCACTCTCTGTGTGAAAAATGAAGTAATAATGGTGCATTTGGATACCAGCAAAAGGATTGGTCCGTCAGCATGGATTTATGAAGGGGAAATCCTGCTTGACTAATCTTCTATAATTTTTTGAGGATGTGACAAGTAAAATGGATGAAGGAGAGCCAGTGAATGTAGTGTATCTGGACTTTCAGAAAGCCTTTGATAAGGTCCCACGGAGGAGATTAGTGGGCAAAATTAGAGAATACGGTATTGGCGGTAGGGTATTGACATGTATAGAGAATTGGTTGGCAGACAGGAAACAAAGAGTAGGAATAAATGGATCCCTGTCAGAATGGAGTGCCGCAAGGTCTGGTGCTGGGGCAGCAACTATTTACAATATACATTAATGATTTAGATGATGGGATTAAAAGTAACACGCACAAATTTGCAGATGACACAAATCTGGTTGGCAGTGTAAACTGCAAAGAGGAGGCTGGGAGGTTGTAGGGTGACTTGGACAGGTTGAGTGGGCAGATGCATGGCAGATACAGTATAATGTAGATAAATGTGAGGTTATCCACTTTGCCAGCAAGAACAAGGAGGCAGATTATTATCTGAATGGTGTCAGGTCAGAAAAAAGGGAAGGGCAATGAGACCTGGGTGACCTTGTACACCAGTCACTGAAAGTAAACATGCAGGTACAGCAGGCAGTGAAGAAAGCTGATGGCATGTTGGTCTTCATAAAGAGAGGATTTGGGTATAGGAGTAAAGAAGTCCTTCTGCAGTTGTACAGGGCCCTGGTGAGACCACATCTGGAGTATTGTGTGCAGTTCTGGTCTCCTAATTTGAGGAAGGACATCCTTGCTATTGAGGCAGTGCAGCGTAGGTTCACGAGGTTAATCCCCAGGATGGCGAGACTGTCATATGAGGAAAGATTGGAAAGAGTGGGCTTGTATTCACCAGAATTTAGAAGGATGAGAGGGGATTTTATAGAAACGTATAAAATTATAAAAGGACTGGACAAGCTAGATGCAGGAAAAATGTTCCCAATGATGGGGGAGTCCAGAACCAGGGGCCGCAGTCTAATAATGAAGGGAAGGCCATTTAAAACTGAGATGAGAACAAAACATTTTCACCCAGAGAGTTGTGAATTTGTGGAATTCTCTGCCACAGAAAACAGTGGAGGACAATTCACTGGATTAATTTAATGGAGATCCAGGGGCTAGCGGAATCAAAGGATATGGGGAGAAGGCAGGCACGAGTTACTGACTATGGATGATCAGCCATGGTCACAATGAATGGTGGTGCTGGCTCGAAGGTCAAAATGGCCTCTTCCTGCACTTATTTTCTATGTTTCTATGCTTAAGTTAAGCTGGTCAAAGAATTAGGTTTCAACGAAAGAGAGGTAGAGGAACTAAGAAGGTTTACCAGGTAATTTCCCAGCTTATGGCTTGGCAACCAATTCAATTCAGGGGTAGAGAGAATGGGAGAAGGACAGATATCTCTGTTGATGGAGAAAAAAAAAGAAAGGTGGCATGGAAGCATATGGAAACAGAAAAGATCATTTTAAAACTGAAACATTGGTTAGCTGGAATGCACACTGGAGGATGATACATGTAGAACTTGGGTAGAATCTTTGCAATTAAATATCTTTGCAATGAAATATGTGGCAAAAAGACCTGTTGGGCCTCGGGCATACTCCGGCAGCATACCAGGCTCGCCCGCTGCGGAACCAGGAACTCACCATGAGAGGGAAGCCACCGAGCCTGGCCCCTGCTCTACCCTGAGGACTGGAGAACTGGATAGGAGGGTGGAGGGAGTCAGCGACGGCGGCAGACGCTAGAACAAAGGGCCAGTATGAAGAACCATGATCTTACTTTCTGCACCCTCAAGGTCGGCTGCGGGAAGCGCCCCCAATGCACAAAACCGAAGGTGGCCGGGGAAAGACCAGCACCACCGTTCGCTGGGTGATCTGGATCAAAGCGGTGGTTGAAATGTGACTTTAGAAACGGCAAATGTGATTTTAGAAAAATCTGGGGACTTGCGTACGGTCTCAGTGGGCTGTTTCTATACATTCTGTACTTAATCTGGGATTGTGCTTATTTATGGCAATAATTCTACTGAACCGTATGCACAAAAATAATTTCACAGTATCATGGTACATGTGATAATAAAGAACCATTGAACCATTGACCTACAAAGAATGAGCTGTGCATTGTCCACCCACAGCTGAACAACCGCGCCACCGATGACCAGAATGACGACTGAAGACCAGAATGTGCCCCGGTGGGCCAAACTCGCCCCACAGGCCACCCAGGTGAAGCCAGGCGGCGAGGCCTGTCTGGGTCGAAGAAGCCTCAGCGGTGGCAGTGGGAGGCTCGGCGGCAGTAACCGGGTGCTTCAGCGGTAGCGAGAGACTCGGCGACGGTGGGGCCTCGCGGTTGATGAGTGTGAGGGGGCAGGGGAAGACAATGGGGATCCAGTGTGGGGGGACCGCTGTGTGAGATGGTGGGAGAACAAAGGGGGACCTGGTGTGGGTCCCCCCCCCCCGCCCCACTCTAGTTTAGAATCCTCTGCCCAGTGGATTAGTCTGTGTTTGTTTGTTAACTTGTTCCGGTGAAGGCGCTGTGCACACGGCAGCCAGACAACAATCTCGTCTTTTTCTCTAACTTTTCACTTTTAATTTCAGGTTTTTGTGTACCTTGTGTGTTGTGACTGTTGGCAGACCAATTTCCTTCCAGGAATGAATAAAGTTTTATCATATCGTATCGTATAACAAGGAAGACAAAAATGGCTGAAGAAGGGTCCCAACCCTGAAATGTTCTACAGAGGTGCTGCCTGATCCGCTGTTACCCCAGCACTTTGTGTCTTTTTGATCTTTTTTCTTTTAAAATAGCATCTGCAGTTCCTTATGCTACAATTTGACAAGGAAAATTGGCTAAGCTGGTTTTAGAGTATTCAAATTGAGAGATAACAAAATATGGATGAGTGTTGTGTCTTTTTCATATTTTCCTTGTAAACCAGCATCTGCATGCAGTTCCTTGTTTCTACATATAACATGGAAGATTGGCCAAGCATTTTTTACAGTGTTCCAGTTCAGAGATAACAAAACATGGATGAGAGTATCTGCAACACAAGTGAAATGTTGGAAGACTGGAGGATGTGTCATGTGCCCATATTTGGCAAGGCTAGAACGAAAAACATGGGACCTATAGATAAGCCTAACATCTATGGCAGAGAAATTACTGAAGAGGATTCTGAGGAATAAGATATACATGCATTTGGAAAACAGGATTGATCAAGGATAGTTAGCGTGATTTTATGCATGGAAAGTCATGTCCTACAAATTTAATTGGGAGTAAGCAAGAAGGTTGATGTGGGCAGAGTCATAAATATAGTCTATATAGACCTTACCAAGGCCTTTTATAAAGTTCCACTGGTAAATAGCTCTGGAAGATCAAATGGGATGTAGGGAGAGAATCAAACTGCATGTGGAATTGAATTCACGGTAGAAAGTTGAGGGTGGTGGTGGAAGGTGTTTTTTCCATCTGGAAGCCAGTGATTAATGGTGTGCTTCAAGGAGTGTTGCTGGGCTCATTGCTACTTCTCATCTATATCAAGGATTTGGATGAGAATGTGCAAGGCATGTTTAGAAAATTTGCAGATTGCACTAAAATATGTGGTATCAGAGACAGTGGAGAGTATTGTCGAGAATTACAGCAGGATCATGGATCATCTTAGCAAGTGGGCCGAGGCATCACTAATGGAGTTTAATTCAGATAAGTGAGACATTGCATTTTTGGAAGTCAAATAAGGCCAGGACCTTCACAATGGTGGGGCACTGGGGAGTGTTGTAGAGCAGAGAGATTTGGAAGTACAAGTACGTAGTTCCTTGAAAATGATGGTATAGGTAGAGAGGGCGGTGAATGAGGCTTTTGGCATATTGGCCTTCATCAGTTAGGGCACTGAGTAATGAAGATAGTACGTCATGTAACAATTGTACAAGACCTTGATGAGGCTGCACTTCAGGTACGGTATTATATCTTAGTCACCCTGCTGCAGGACTGATAACATTAAGCTGGGAAGAGTGCAGAGAAGATTTTTGAGGGTCTTGCCAGGACTCAAAGACCTGGGTTACAGGGAAAGGTTGTGCAGGTTTATTCCTTGGAGCACAAGAGGGTGAGGTGTGATCTAATAGAAGTGTATAAAATCATGAGTGGATAGATAGGATGGATGCAAATGTCTTTTTTCCAAGGTAGGGGAATTAAGAACTAAGAAAACATTATGTACACGTTATGGCTCCATGGAGTGTTCTCATTGGTGTGTATCATTTTTTTCATCGTTTGATATCTTTCTGTGTAAATTTGTCAAAGCCTTCAGATGTTTGCAATGTTTTTGTTACTCTTGCATACATCCCTTTATACATGTCTCAATGTTTAGGGCATGCAGCACAATGGCAGGCAGCAACAACAAGTATGAGAGTGCAGGAAGCTATCACACAGGAGTTTCATTATGCTTATCATCGGAGGAAATGGAAGTGGGAGTTAACGGTTTGGGAATACTTCAGAATATGATGGCATAGAATGATTGGGTTCTGTGGCAGCCACATATATCCTAATACTGTTAAAAATACTTGGATTTTTGGATTTACAACCTCCCTCACACCACATTAGACAATAGACAATAGGTGCAGGAGTAGGCCATTCAGCCCTTCGAGCCAGCACCACCATTCAACATGATCATGGCTGATCATCCCCAAACAGTACCCCGTTCCTGCCTTCTCCCATATCCCATGACTCCGCTATTTTTAAGAGCCTCTCTCGTGAAAGCACCCAGAAAACCTGCCTCCACCACCCTCTGAGGCAGAGAATTCCACAGACTCACCTCTCTCTGTGAGAAAAAGTGTTTCCTCGTCTCCGTTCTAAATGGCTTACTCCTTATTCTTAAACTCTGTCCCCTGGTTCTGGACTCCCCCAACATCGGGAACATGTTTCCTGCCTCTAGCGTGTCCAAACCCTTAACAATCTTATATGTTTCAATGAGTTATAATTTATTATTATTTGGTATAATTAAGTATAATTTAATGATCTATACCAGCTATGACTCATCTGTCTGTTGGGAATGTAACAATATATACAATTCGGCATGCAACCTGGTCATTGTACCTTATGAAAATATCCCCACAATTGTTTATTTAATGTTACTGAGGTTGGATCAAAAAGGTGTCGGGGATAAAATCACCTGTTATGAACCAGTAGCCTTCTTTATTCCCCCACTGCTAATAAATATACACAGATATGCTCAAAGTTACTTCATACAATCAAAAACAATGTAACCTTCAGTGAATAATTGTAAGTAGTGAAAACAATATTATTCTCCAACTCCAATAAAAGTGAAAACAACGGGAAATATTCAGTAGGCAATGCAGATCCAAGGAAATAATTAATTGGTAATTAACAGTCTGATCTGCAGAAGACTTGAACATCATATATTCTGCAGCCACATTTTTCTGGGCGATACTGCAGAAACATGTCAGGAGTTTTCAAATGTAGTTATAATCAATAATAGAACAAAGAGCAGAGAAATTTCTCAGGCGTATGCTAAAACATTCGATTGAGTGAGCTGTTTTTAAGGGCTACTATCAGTGAGGTTAGGCCTGGGTCAGGATAATTTGGGATAAAGGTTTGCCAGAAAATACCAAACAATCAGGTACCTTTACTGTGAGACTTTTTAGCTCATCCCATAAGGGAAAAAATATAGCAAGATAAAAGCCGGTTCCACGGATGATCAAAAAGAGTGTACAACAGATATCAGGTTCTTAATACATGTAAACTCTGGCCTGATTACAAAAAGCTTAGATGAGAAGCAAAAATTGAAAACACATTTTGTTAAAGCAAGAGCTTGAAAAAACTGGTAGCAAATATAAAAGTGAATCTACGACCGATATGAAAAAAGATTGTAAGAGAATAAGTGGACTTGATTACAGATCAAAAAGGAAATTACTCATAGAGGCATATTTAATTTATATTGAAAATAAACTATTGGCGAAACCAAATGCAAAACTTTGCATGTGATAGAAATTTGAGGTAAATCAAAAATGTTACAAATACAGCTGATGGAAGTCGAGTAAAAAGCCTTAGTTTCACTAATAATCTGGAATCAATACTTTGATACATTAATTAATTCAATATAAGTATCTGCACAGAAAAGTAAGAAAAACCATCTTGACAATTTGTTTGGGATTTTATTTAGTATTTATTTCTCCATACTGAAACTGTAGGATGAATACAAATGAAGAAATCTACCAATTTTATACATCTTTTTCATTTCTGGGATTATCACGTGAAAAATTATCATTATCAGGAAAAACAGAAAAAATAATTATAAATGTATTATGTCTGACAGGTTAATCTTAATACTTAAATGTAAAACCTTTAAATGCTATTAGGATTTTGTGCTGTGCTTATAAATTGAATATATAGGATGTCACATTAGACTGGTTAGTAGATGTAGATGGAAGTGTATAAAATCTATACATGACTACTGATACGCTTGGAAACATTGATTAAATATCCTCACAGCAAGGGTTTCTTAGTTCTCCTTGACATCAGGGTCTCTAACCAGGGCCAGTAGCTTGTCCAATTTAGCTATTTCAACTTCAGGTCCTTTCTGCACTTCTTGTCCTTTCTTTGCCTAAAATTAAGTAGCACAGCATATAAGAGCAGTTATAGTATTAGAGAAACATATTTAAATAGTCAATGATGTAAAATCCATCATAAACTGCCATTTATTTCCAGGATTTTTTTAGTTTAGTTTAATTTAGAGATACAGCACTGAAACAGGCCCTTCACCCACCGGGTCCTCGCCGACCATCTATCCCCGCACATTAACACTATCCTACACCCACTAGGGACAATTTTTACATTTACCAATTAACCTACACAACTGTACGTCTTTGGAATGAGGGAGGAAACCGAAGATCTCGGAGAAAACACACGCAGATCATGGTGAGAACGTACAAACTCTGTGCAGACAGCACCCGTATTTGGGATCAAACCCGGGTCTCCGGTGCTGCATTTGCTGCAAGGCAGCAACTCTACCGCTGCACCACTGTGATTGTTCGAGAAAACAAAAACTTTTGTTTTTTCAAAATCTGGGCGCAACTGGCAGAGCCAGCATTTATTGCCTCTACCTAATTGTTCTTGTTTGGCTATTTAAGAGCAAATGACACTGAGGGATTTGGAGTGATATTTCAACCAGATTGGGTCAGGATAGCAGATTTCCTCCTCTGAAGGACATTTGTGAGTCAGATTGCGTTTTACAACACGCTTTCATTTTAAATTCAAATTCAGTGATATAAACTCAAATTTCTGGTTTGTTGATTCAGTAATCTGGAGATCTAATTTAGGGCTGCACGGTTGTGCTGCGGTAGAGTTAGGGTTAGGGTTAAGGTTAGGGTCAGCATCAGCTTTTAGCATCAGAGAGACACTGGTTCTCCCCGTGATCTTTGGTTTCCTCCCACACTCCATAGACGTACAGTTAATTGGCCTGGTATCAATGTAAATTGTCCTGAGTGTGTGTAGGATAATGTTAATGTGCAGGGATCGCTGGTTGAAGTGGACTTGGTGGGCCGAAGTGCTTGTTTTTGCTCTGTTGCTCAAAAATTAAAATTAAAACTTAAACTGTTAATATTCCAGAAATTGGTCTGATGTCACAGAACTCTGCACAATCTGTACCTGGTCAGAACAGATCCATCACAGTCAACTAAATACATTTGAAGGAAGACCATGCTGTTACACCAACTAAACATTGTAATGACCATGACAATATCTATTTGTTTACTTATTTGTTTGAATATTGCCAGTTTCCTGATTGCGTCAGTTATTTCTGAGGATAATTTAATGTCAACACATTGGTGAGCCTGGAATCACTTCCAGTTCAGACTAAGAAAATATTTTCTTTCCTGAAGAACATTAATAAATCAGATGTTTTATTACATCAATCTGCTATGTTCCAGCAGTACAATTACTAATATTGGTATTATATTCCAGACTTTTTTAATTTAATCACATGCATTGAAACTATACAGATGTCTTGGTGCCTTTTAGTAACATGCCTCTCGATCAATGACCTGGCCTCTCGATCAATTGGAAATTTTAAATATTCATTTGGAAACAGAAATATATTTGCACCAATCCAGCCATAATTAAGTAGTAAAGCTGTAATATTGAAGCACTGTGTGTATAAAATCAAATCATCTGAAATATAAATAACTTTAGACAAAGCACATTCTTCTTAGATGGGGGCACCAGGTTTGCCAACCTAAAGTAGTTTCAGAATAATAACCTAGTTTTATTAAATAATGGAGGCAAATGGAAAATAAGGTAAAACAGAGACAAAAAACACTTGACACAATAAACATTGGGTGAGTAATGCAAATAAATACTGGTTGAGTAATGCAAGTTCAATTTATATTTGTTCTAATGGAATACAAAAAGTTGGCAAATAAAGTAACTTGAAATTTTTTTTAAATTATGAAAATGAAAACTACAGAAATAACACAAAAATAATTTGCAAATGTAACTATTTCAAACTATCATAACATACCCTGTTCGGGACACAGCACATGGGTGAAGAATGGAGAAGGTTAGTAGGAAATAAGGCCATTGATAATGCTGCAGAGATTGGAGATTAACAATGGATTCACAAGGGGAGGGCAATTGGGTGTTGGAAGAGGAGGTTCCACTTTGGGCAGAGGGTTGTGGTAAGTGGTGTGAAGCATGGGTAAGGGGGACCAGTGATTGATCCTTTATATAGCTTCGTCATTTGTCTTTTCCCACTTCCTGGGGATGGTATCTCTAATGGGTATCTCAGAGCACGCCATTCATAGAAGGGGGATCTACAAACAAGCGTTTGGACTTATTTGGACTTCTAACGAGTTTAGAGACTGCTTCCGGCATGTGATGGATGTCCTTTGTCTGTCTTTAGACAATATAGTAGTTGTTGTTATTCCAGCCATATAAACGAGTATGTTTCTTGGTTATTAATAGTGGAAGATTAATAAGCCATTTCTACCTAATAAATGGTATTGCATGATTACATTTATCGACCAGTATTGTCCAGTGAGAGTCATGAATGCAGAATTGCAGGATTATCTATATTACTAAAAGTCTGATCTTGACCACTTCCTGTTGTTCTGCATATTGATTTTTGAAAAAAACACTGCCACTTATGGCTGTGATTTTTGGCCATCTTAGTCAGAGTCCCCCCTGTGCAGGACAAGAGGATTTTTCCCATCGATGAAAAATAAAAGAGTTATTGGTGTTTAAAAAATGTTGAGATTCTCTCTCCTTGCCAATTAAAATTGCCTTGCCTAATTAAAGTCGCCTTGCCTAATTTAAATTGCTTTGCCTAATTAATGTTGCCTTGCCTTCTATATAATTAAAAGTATAATCTTGACCTCTTCATGTTTGCGGTTTATATTGATTTTAGAAAAAGCGCTACCACGCACGGCTGTGATTTTAGGCCATCTTACTCAGTGTCCCTCTCCGCTCATCAGGTGCCGAGGATTTTTCCCATCGATGAAAAATAAAAGAGCTATTAGTGTTTAACAAATGTTGAGATTCGCTCTCCTGTCAATCACGCCATGAAGGCCATGCCCCTTTGGTGGGAGGGGGGGGAGGGACTATAAAACCCAGAAGTGTGGGTGTGGCTCAGTCTCTGCAAGATGGAGGAGGGAGAGGTCACGAATCGCTGTCTTTAGTGGCCTTGCACCCTGCTTGAAGTGGTAAGAAACTGCACTTGAATTTGGTGGCCTTGCACTCTGCTTCAAATGGAATTTCAAGGAATAGCCGTGAGTCAACTGCCAGCCCACCAGCCGTGAGTGAGTGAGCTGCCAGTACAACAGGCTTGAGTGACTGAGCCACCAGCCCAAGAATCCATTCGGCCCACAATATTCAATTCAATTCAATTCAATTCAACTTTAATGTCATTGCACAAATACAAGTATAGGTACAACGAAATGCAGTTTAGCGTCGTTCGTAGTGATAGCAATATGGAAAAATAAGTGCAGAGTGCAGTGATAGCAATATGGAAAAATAAATACAGGGTGCAGACAATGTGGACGGAGAGACTGGAGAAATCTATCGGCAGGACTCCGAGTTCAGCAGTGTGATGGTGTTATTGTAGAAGCTGTTCCTCATCCTACTAGTGCGGGACCTGAGGCTCCTGTATCGCCTCCCTGATGGTAGGAGGGCAAACAGTCCATGGTTAGGGTGTGAAGGGTCCTTGATGATCTTCCCGGCCCGCTTCAGACACCGTTTACGGTGGAGGGCATCCATGGCAGGTAGCGGGGCACCGATGATGTACTGGGCGGTTTTCACCACCCGTTGTAGTGCCTTCCTGTCTGCCACGGTGCAACTGCTGTACCATACCGTAAAGCAGGTGGTCAGGATGCTTTCGATGGTACAGCGGTAAAAGTTCGTCAGGATCTAGGGGGACAGGTGGGCTTTTTTGAGCCTCCTCAGAAGTAAAGGCGCTGCTGTGCCTTTTTGATCAGCTTTGAGGTGTTGAGGGACCAGGACAGATCCTCCGAGATGTGTACCCCGAGGAATTTGTAGTTGGAGACCCGCTCCACCTCAGTCCCGTTTATATGGATGGGGGTGTGTCTGCCCCCTCTGTTCTTCCTAAAGTCAACAATGATTTCCTTCATCTTCTGGGAGTTGAGGACGAGGTTATTGTTGGCACACCAGGTAGTCAGGAGCTGGACCTCCTCCCTGTAGGCTGATTCGTTGTTGTCACTGATCAGTCCTACCACCGTGGTGTCGGTGGTATATCCATACTAGCCCTCTGGAAACCAGTCCCTTCAGCCCACAACACCCATACTGGCACTCCAGAAAGTCCCCCCCCCCCCCACTGGCCACCAATATTGGAATTTGTGGAGAGGTAGAATATTGCATTGGGGGACCAGCCCTCCCGTGTGATGCTTGGTCTCAACGGGTCCCACTTAGTCTAGCTTAATATATAAACTAAAGCAACAATTTGACTCTCTTTTGTATTAAGGGTATGCAAAAGTTCTCTCGTTCCAACAATATTTACTATAGAGGCCTCTATAATTTAACTACATACATGAAACATTTAGAGAGCAAAAAAACAAGGTTTTGCTATTTGCGAAGTCAATGAAGAAGAAAATGGAATGTGCTGCTAAAAGCTTGTATATTCAATGTGACATGCTTGTTGATAGTTGCATAGACCAGTTACACTTCAAATATCTCAGAACTATCTTAAATAACTTTATATTTATATACGCTGTACAGGTATGTAAGTATATTATCTTTTGTTGATGGAGTACGCTGAAAAATACATACAATTGCTGCTGCCTAACCATGATTTCATAATCAAATAGTACAATTTTTCAAGTACCTACAGTATAACTCTTTAAACTTCCAAAGTGCATTTGAAAATCGACTTTTTATTGGGGTAAAAAAAGTTAGGAAAAGAAAGAATAACTGAATTACAGATTAGTTACAGCATGAAAAGAGGAAATTCACCCTACTGTACTATGAAAGAGCAATCGAGCTATGCCCATTCTTCTATCGCTCTGCAGATTATTTCCTTTCACGTACGTATTTAGATCATTGCTGTATACTATGCCTCAACAACTATACTTTGCAATACATTCCGAACCATAGACATTGATTACACAAAAGCTTTTTTGAATGTCACGTTTGGTTCTTCTCTCAATTATCTAGATTTCATGATCAATGTGAATAGTTGTTCACTATCTGCTCTGTCTATAGTGTGCATGATTTAATATATCAGATCTTCTTGTAAACTTCCAAGAATAAACCAGCTGCCCAATCAATCCATTTAGGAATAAAGTCCATTACCCCAAAATAATTTTAGTAAATTTAATCTGCATCCTCTCTAAAATGCTTTACATAATTCCAAAAATGTGTTGTCCAAAACAGAACATAATACCCCACATGTAGCTGAAGCGATGTTCATCATGAGGTTTATCATGACTTACTTTTCATCAATGATTCTTCATGACTTCCGCGTTTGGCCCATATCCCTCTCAACCTTTTCTACCCATCATATGTACCTGTCCAAAGGTCTTTTAAATGGTGCTGCCGTACCTCTCTCAACTATCTTCTCTGTCAGCTTGTTCCGTATACCCACCACCCTCTGTGTGAAAAGGTTGCCCCTCAACTTCCCATTAAATCTTTCTCCTCTTACCATACACCTATGTTCTCAGGTCTTGATTCTGCTACTCTGGGTAAAGGATCCTGAGGGATTTCCACTGTATTCACTTCAGCTCAAAACACAACATTTCTCTGTTACCTACTATTACTATTACTTTGTGACCTTGTATGTATCCCATCTGACCTAGGGAAGTTGGGAGGTCATGTTGCAGTTGCAGGGAAGTAGAGGAAGGAGATTCTGCAATGTGAGTTTAGAGAGTTGGGAAGAAGGCTGAAAATCAGGACTTCTAGGGTGGTTATGTCTGGATTGCTTCCAGTACCTTGTGCACGTGAGAGCAGGAACAGGGAGACAGGGGATCTGAATGTGTGGCCGAGGGGCTGGTGCAAGGATCAGGGATTTAGATTTATAGACCACTGCGATCTCTTCTGGAGTAGGGGTGACCTGTACAAAAGGGACAGGTTATACTTTTACTGGAGGGAGACCGACACTCTGACAGGCAGGTTTGCTATACGGGTGGGTTTAAACTAATTAGCGGGGGCAAGGGGGTCGACAAATTGGGAGTATAAGGATGGAGTTAAAGGAGAAGAGAGTACAGGAAAAGTTACGAAAGACACCCAAATTAATTGGACGGAAAGTTCAAGATAGGATAGGAGGGTAAGGTCAGGTGATATAGGAATTGGTGTGAGAGGGGAGGTGAATACCGAATTAAAAGTGTTTTATATGAATGCGCGAAGTATAAGAAATAAAGTGGATGAGCTTGAGGCTCAGTTTGAAATTGTTAAGTATGTAAGTTGTGGGAATTACAGAGACATGGCTGAAAGAGGATCAGTGCAGGGAACTGAATATTCAGGGGTATTCGTCCTATCGAAAAGACAACAGCTTGCACTAGAGCCTACCAGGGAGAAGGCAATTCTGGATTTAGTATGGTGTAATGAATCGGATTTGATAAGGAAACTCAAGGTAAAGGAAGTAGTGACCATAATATGAAAAGTTTTAATCTGCAATTTGAAAGGGAAAAGATAAAATCGGAAGTGTCAAGATTCGAAGGGGAGGAAGAGGCGACCGTGGCTGACAAGGAAAGTCAAGGATAGTATAAAAATAAAAGAGAAGAAGTATAACATAGCAAAGATGAATGGGAAGCCAGAGGATTGGGAATCTTTTAAAGATCAACAGAAGGTAACTAAAAAGGCAATACAGGGTGAAAAGATGAACTACGAAGGTAAGCTCGCCAAGAATATAAAGGAGGATAGTAAAAGCTTTTTTAGGTATGCAAAGAGAAAAAAATTAGTTAAGACAAATGTGGATCCCTTGAAAGCAGAAACAGGTGAATTTATTATGGGGAACAAGGAAGTGGCAGACGAGTTGAACAGGTACTTTGGTTCTGTCTTTACAAAGGAAGACACAAATAATCTCTCAGGTGTACTAGGAGACAGAGGACCTAGGGTGATGGAGAAACTGAAAGAAATTCACATTAGTCAGGAAATGGTGTTGGATGGACTGATGGTCTGCATACCAGTGTACTCAAGGAGGTGGCTCTAGAAATTGTGGACGCATCGGTGATCATTTTCCAATGTTCTATAGATTCTGGATCAGTTTCTGTGGATTGGAGGGTAGCTAATGTTACCCTACTTTTCAAGAAGGGAGGGAGAGAGAAAGCAGGGAATTATAGACCAGTTAGCCTGACATCGGTGGTGGAAAATATGTTGGGAGTCGATTATAAAGGATGTAATAGCAGCACATTTGGATAGCAGTAACAGGATCGGTCCAAGTCAGCATGGATTTACAAAGGGGAAATAGTGCTTGACAAATCTTCTGGAGTTTTTTGAGGATGTAACAAGTAAAATAGACAAGGGAGAACCAAGTGGATCTAGTTTCAGAAATCCTTTGATAAGGTCCCACTTGGGAGATTCGTGGGCAAAATTAGCGCACATGGTATTGGGGGTATTAACATGGATAGAAAATTGGTTGGCAGACAGGAAACAAAGAGTAGGGCTTAACGGGTCCCTTTCAGAATGGCAGGCAGTGACCATTGGAGTGCCGCAAGGCTTGTTGCTGGGACCACAGCAATTTACAATATACATTAATGATTTAGATGAAGAAATTAAAAATAACATTAGCAATTTGTACATTATACAAAGCTGGGTGGCAATGTGAACTGCGAAGAGGATGCTTTGAGGATGCAGGTTGACTTGGACAGGTTGGGTGAGTGGGCAGATACATGGCAGATGCAGTATAATGTGGAAAAAGGTGAGGTTATCCACTTTGGTGGCAAGTGCGGGAAGGCAGCTTATTATCTGAATGGTAACAGGTTAGGAAAATGGGAAGTACAACGAGACCTGGGTGTCCTAGTCATCTGTCACTGAAAATAAGTATGCAGGTACAACAGGCAGTGAAGAAAGCTAATGGCATGTTGGCCTTCATAACAAGGAGTTGAGTATAGGAGCAAAGAGGTCCTTCTCAATTGTACAGGACCCTGGTGAGACCGGAGTATTGTGTGCTGTTTTGGTCTCCTAATCTGAGGAAGGATGTTCTTGCTATTGATGAAGAAGGGTCTCGACCCGAAACGTCGCCTATCTCCTTCGCTCCTTAGATGCTGCTGCACCCGCTGAGTTTCTCCAGCTTTTTGTGTAACCCTATTGATGAACATAGGTTCACAAGGTTAATTCCCGGAATGGCGGGACTGTCATATGATGAAAGAATGGATTTTAGAAGGATGAGGGAATCTTATAGAAACATATAAAATTATTAAGGGTTGAACACACTAGATACAGGAAACATGTTCCCGATGTTGGGGGAGTCCGGAACCAGGGGCCACAGTTTAAGAATAAGGGGTGGACAATTTAGAACTGAGATGAGGCAAAACGTTTTCACACAGAGAGTTGCAAATGTTCATTTTAGGTCGCAGGCTACAGTGCCTGTATCCAATTACACATAATTCTAAGATGCAGAAGGGCCTGGTGTCCTAGTGCAAAACTTTCAAATGATTTGCGTGCAAGTGCAGTGACTCATTAAAAAACCTAACAGAATGTTAATGCTTATTCAAGGAGAATAGAATAAAAATAGAAATAAAAATATACTTCATTTACAAAGCATTCAGGAGGTAGCATTTGTAGTTTGATATACAGTATTGTGGTTTCCTATTTAAGGAAGGGAGCTAATGTGTTGCAAGCAGATCAGATGAAAGAAAGGGAGAAAGCAGGAACGGAGTAATGATTTTGGTTCATTCGGGCACGTTGGTTCAGGCACGTCGAACAATCTTTGTTCTCGGCGTACCAGGGCCCCACCCCCGACCTTTACCTCCATTACATTGACGACTGCTTTGGTGTCACCTCCTGCACCCATACACAACTGACTGACTTCATCCATTTCACCACCAACTTCCATCCGGCACTCAAATACACTTGGACCATTTCCGACATTTCCCTATCATTCCTTGACCTCACCATCTCTATTGCAGGTGATACACTCCTGATCGACATCCACTACAAAGCAACTGACTCCCACAGCTACCTGGACTACTCTTCCTTCCACCCTGCTTCCTGTAAGGACTCCATCCCCTATTCCCAATTCCTCCGTCTACGCCGCATCTGCTCCCAGGATGACATGTTCCACACCAGGTCATCACAAATGTCCTCGTTCTTCAGAGAACGGGGTTTCCCCTCCCCCACTATAGATGAGGTTCGCACCAGGGTCTCCTCCATACCCCGCAACACTGCCCTCTCTCCCTATTCCCCCACTCACAACAAGGGCAGAGTCCCCCTGGTCCTCACCTTTCACCCCACCAGCTGGCGCATACAACAGATAGTCCTCTGCCAGTTTCGCCACCTCCAACGTGACCCCTCCACTCGCCACATCTTCCCATCTCCCCCCCTGGCTGCCTTCCGCAAAGACCACTCCCTCCGCAACTCCCTTGTCAATTCTTCCCTTCCCTCCCGCTCCACCCCTTCCCCGGGCACTTTCCCTTGCAACTGCAAGAGATGCTACACTTGTCCCTTCACCTCCCCCATCCACTCCTTTCACGGGCCCAAGCAGTCCTTCCAAGTCCGACAGAGGTTCACCTGCACCTCCTCCAACCTCATCTACTGCATCCGTTGCTCCAGATGCCAGCTGATCTACATCGGTGAGACCAAGCGGAGGCTGGGCGATCGTTTCGCCGAACACCTCCGCTCGGTCCGCAATAACCAACCCGACCTCCCGGTGGCTCAGCACTTCAACTCCCCCTCCCATTCTGTGTCCGACCTCTTGGTCCTGGGCCTCCTCCACGGCCAGAGTGAGCAACACCGCAAGTTGGAGGAACAGCACCTCATATTCCGCTTGGGGAGTCTGCATCCTCTGGGCTTAAACATTGAATTTTCTCAATTCTGTTAACTCAGGCTGCCTCCTCCCCCTCCCCACCTCTCCCTCAGCCCTCGGGCCCTGGCATTCCTTCTCTCTCTATCTCCCCCCCCCTACCCAAGTCGCACTACCTTCTCATTTTCACATTACAAACAGCTTACAATGGCTTGTTTCCTTTATCATCAATACTTTTTTGCATATCTTTCATTCATTGTTCTTTATCTCTCCACATCACTGTCTATATCTCTCGTTTCCCTGATCCCTGACCAGTCTGAAGAAGGGTCTCGACCCGAAACGTCGCCTATCTCCTTCACTCCTTAGATGCTGCTGCACCCACTGAGTTTCTCCAGCTTTTTGTGCAACCCCTAATGATTTTAGATGATCAGTCATGATCATATTGAATGTCGATGCTGGCTGGAAGGGCCGAATGGGTTACTCCTGGACCTATTTTCTATTTTTCTGTAAGAAAAGATTTACAAGAGTAACACTTTGAATTGAAGGGAATAGGGCCCTTTGGCCCACAATATTCATTCTGAACATGATGTAAAGTTAAACTAATCTCTGCCTCCATATAGTCCATATTCCTCCATGCTCTGCAAATCTATGTGCCAACCTAAAAACCTCTTAAATGGCACTATCTTATTTATCTCCACTATCACCCCTGGCAGCGTGCTCCAGGTACTCACCCCGAGTTAAAAACTTTCCCTGCAAATCTCCTTTAAATTTCACCCCTTCACCTTAAAGTTATCCCCTCTAGTCATTCAACTCTGGGGAAAAATAAGTTCTGACTGCAGACTCACAATTTTATCTACTTCTAACTCCCCCAACTTGTTTTCTTCTTCTAGAAAAAAACTATCCAAGTTTGTCAAAACTCTCCTTGTAGCTAATACCCTCTAATCTGGGGAGCATTCCGGTGAACCTCTTCTGCATCCTGTCCAAAGCCTTTCCATCCTTCCAGTATTGTGGCAAGCTGAACCACACACAATACTGTAAATGCAGCCTAACCTAAGTCTTATCAAACTGCAACACGACTTCCTGACTCTTATTCTTTAGCACTCTATATAGAAACATAGAAATTAGGTGCAGGAGTAGGCCATTCGGCCCTTCGAGCCTGCACCGCCATTCAATGTGATCATGGCTGATCATCCAACTCAGTATCCCGTACCTGCCTTCTCTCCATACCCTCTGATCCTCTTAGCCACAAGGGCCACATCTAACTCCCTCTTAAATATAGCCAATGAACTGGCCTCAACTACCCTCTGTGGCAGAGAGTTCCAGAGACCCACCACTCTGTGTGTGAAAAAAGTCCTTCTCATCTCGGTCCTAAAGGATCTCCCCCTTATCCTTAAGCTGTGACCCCTTGTTCTGGACCTCCCCAACATCGGGAACAATCTTCCTGCATCTAGCCTGTCCAACCCCTTAAGAATTTTGTAAGTTTCTATTAGATCCCCTCTCAATCTCCTAAATTCTAGAGAGTATAAACCGAGTCTATGCAGTCTTTGTTCATAAGACAGTCCTGATATCCCAGGAATCAGTCTGGTGAACCTTCTCTGCACTCCCTCTATGGCAATAATGTCCTTCCTCAGATTTGGAGACCAGAACTGTACGCATATATTTGTGTTGTCAGGTTGGCAGTTTATTTATAAGGAAAGAATGTATAGGTTTTTTATCAGATATGTGGCCCAAAACTCCAATAGCAATCTGACCAGTGCCTTATAAAGCCTGAGCAATACATCCTTATCAATGGTGATGATGCCTCAATGTCATTGGGAACACTGTAGCCACAGAAGATTAGTGTAGCCATGTGTTTGGAAAAATGAAATAATATAGTGCCATCTCAGTCCACATTTCATACCTTTTTCTCATCTGATGAAGACATCTCTTCATTTTGTGTCAATCTGTATTGAGTGGATGTGCTGGTGTTGGAGAGGATCCAGAGGACATTTACGAGAATGATCCCAGGAATAATTGGATTAAGATATGATGAGTGTTTGAAAGCACTGGGCCTATACTTCTAGGACCAGAGGCCACATCCTCAGAATAAAAGGACGCAGCTTTAGAAAGGAGATAGGATTAATTTATTTAGTCAGAGGGTGGTGAATCTGTGGAAATCATTGCCACAGACAGCTGTGGAGACCGTTAATGGATATTTTTAATGCGCAGATTACAAAATCTTGATTGATAAGGGGGTCAGGAGTTATAGGGAGAAGGCAGGAGAATGGGGTTGAAAGGGATAGATAGATCGGCCATGATTGAATGGCAGAGTAGATTTGATGGGCCAAATTGCCTAATTTTGCTCCAAGCACTTATCTCCTGCACAATCCTCATTCAACAAAACGGTGACATGAGACTATTTAAAAAAAAATCATGTGTATTTTATTTTTAATTCAAAGTATTTTAGTGTTAAGGATTTAAAAAAAACTTTGGAGTAAAAATTGTGGAACTTAATTGCAAACTACATTGGAAATTAAAATTGCAATCTTACCTTTGGTTGTTTTCGAAGGTTTGGAGACAATTTCAAAATAGTCACTCCACCACGTTCATCGCCTACCATTATAATGGGGTAGGTTGGATTGAATGCAATATGTGTGAGCTTGTTTCTCTTCTTGTTCACAACAGCTTGTTCGCAGATAGGTTCGTATTTATTAATATTTAAATCATAAACCAAAACCTGGTTAGAAAAAAATGTTCAAAGTGGTCAAGTGAACTTTTCATTTTGGCTAAAGAATTGTGTATAAAGTGTAAAGAGAAGACGAGGTAATACAATAAACTGAACTGTCAAAACCTTTACATGCTTGGATGCCTTTAATGTGTCCTGTGGCTGAATTTAAGGAAAGATTAGGGAAAATCGGACTTCTTTCCCAAGGTCAAATGGCAGTTGTGCTATCCTTGCCCAAATTGTTCCATATGGTACAAATATGGTTTCAAACATAGATGCCTGAGGAAAGATTTACCTTCATACATATTTCAAATTAATACTTGGCAATTTTTTTGGCTGTGTATGTGTCAAACAGGCAATAATTTTTTTGATCCTTCTGTCAATTACAAAGAAGTGTTCAAAGGGTATTTAAATGTTGGGAAATATTTGTAAGGTGAGTCAACAGAACAGAGATAGACTGAGTGGAGCTGCAGCAAAGTAATGGGAGATAACATGAATGGACTTGTATCATAATTTATAAGTTTGTATTATCAAAACTGTTTGATTGGTTAGTGTGGAAATTTTGTAAACTGTATGCTCCGTTTCACCACATGAAGTAGCTTTCCAGTGGCAATCCTTGTGGCGAGTGAGAAGAATTAAACATAAATACACTAGAGGATAATTCAGAACAATAGCTTTTTGTGACTCCAATAATGCACAATTTTTGGTGATATTTTTACAATATCTTAAAACTTCATATGGTAGCCTTTATTTTAAATTTATCTTCAAGATTCAAATCAGTTTATTGTCATATACACTAGAATGCAATGATATTCCTTGTTTATATGAAGCTCATAAACAACATAGAAGGTATATCTTTAAGTATTACATGTGGACGATCATGAAGTGATTGTTACTTGACCAGTGACCAAGGATCTAGATCATTGATCCAGAGATCTAAGATCACATCTCAACATGGCAGTGGTGGAATATAATTTTTGTTTTAGAATTTTTTAAAAGACAGACTACTAGATCGCTATTAAATAAAACAACGGGACAATGGATGCTCTTCAGGAAAGGACACATCATTCTTGCCCAGTAACATTCCAGACCTATCAATGCAATCTACACATATTATGCTACTAAGGTTAAGAGCATTTAGGGATTGGCAATAATAGCCTGTCTTGACAGTGATGCTCAGATCCTGAAAATGAAGTAAAAAAAGAAAGAGCAGTTCAGAGGCATTTCACATTCTGATACTCTAAAATATTTACATCATCTAAATGAAGATGCCACAGTCATGATTTCCACATTATTGGTTGTATGTAGCTCCAACATCATTCTAGAAGCCCAGCAATATCCATGTTAAAGCCACTTGTTTGATTGTCAAGTCTATCCACCCCCCTGAACATCGTCCCTCTATCATGGGCACACTGCATTTATAATATTCACTGTTGACAAAATACATTGCAGTCACTTAGCTAGGCTGCTTTGAAAGCACTTTCTAAACTTGGTATCTCAATCACTAGGTGGTACAAGGGCAGCAGGTGCCTGGGAACACCACCACCAGCCCACCAACTTCCATATCGTCCTGATTTGGTAATATATTGTCATTTGCCATTGACATAGAGGCGATCCAATGAAAATAGCATGTTTACATTTTTGAAAGGTGTTCATTGAAAGATATATCAAACCACATTCAAGCATGTGCAGTTTACATTGGCATTACGGTCGGTTCAGCCACTGTGGGCTAAAGGGCCTGTTACTGTGTTGTAATGTTCTATCTTCTAAGGTTTCATGTTTCTACAAAAAATAAGGGTTCAAAGCAATATATAGTGCTCATATATTCTGATTAGTACACAGAATAGAGAGTATGGATGATCAGGTCAGATTGGAAAGCTGGAATGAGTAGAGTGCCACTGAGATCAGAGCTGCGGCCCCACCTATTTTCAATATATATGTATGGTGGATAAATGGACCATGTGTAATGTATTTGAGTTTGCTGTTGATTTAAGGATAGGTGAGGCAGTCAAATAAGACAGTAACATAAAGGGCTGGAATATCCATTTGTTGGCTACAAACCTTAGAGAAGTGACAGTAATGTATGCCATTTGGTGACAGTTCGTCAGTCTCTACTTCTGGTGAATGCAATGCTACACTGTCTCACCATTGCACACAGCACTGTCAATGAGTCATCGAGTGATACAGTGTGGAAACAGCCCTTTGGTCCCAGCTACACTAGTCCCACCTGCCAAAGGTGGACCGTTAGTGTAAGGTCTACACTAGACCCACCTGGGTCTCATATGATTTTCACCAAAATTGTAAGTTATAGCCACAACTTACAAAAAAAACAATTTTTCACGCTGAGAATGACAATATATTACCAAGTCAGGACGATGTGCAAGTTGGAGGTAAAAATGCAGGTTGTGGTGTTCCCATGCACTTGCTGCCTTTGCACTTCCTGGTGATTGAGATACCAAGTTTAGGAAGTACTTTCAAAGCCTAGATGAGTAACTGCAGTGCATCAGAAATATAATCCTTAATAACCCTAATTAAGGAAAGTAGAAATAAAAAAAAATCTCCCTATTAGCTTTGCAAATTAAAATTTTCTGATCCATAATAAAATGTTTTATAATATATTATGAATTATAATTCATAACATGCTACCGTACATGTGATGCGAGGCAGTGAAAATCATTTTTCAACAAAGCCAATTGTATTAAGTGCAAGATCCACTTTGGCTCACAATGTCAGTACTTTAGTCATAGAGTCATGGAGTCATAGAGTGATTCAGTGTGGAACCAGGCCCTTCAGCCCAACTCGCCCACACCGGCCAACAATGTTCTAGCCACACTGCTCCCACTTGCCTGCGCTTAGAAACATAGAAACATAGAAAAATAGGTGCAGGAGTAGGCCATTCGGCCCTTTGAGCCTGCACCGCCATTCTATGTGATCATGGCTGATCATCCAACTCAGTATCCCGTACCTGCCTTCTCTCCATACCCCCTGATCCCTTTAGCCACAAGTGCCATATCTAACGCCCTCTTAAATATAGCCAATGAATTGGCCTCAACTACCTTCTGTGGCAGAGAATTCCAGAGACTCACCACTCTCTGTGTAAAGAATGTTTTCCTCATCTCGGTCCTAAAGGAATTCCCCCTTATCCTTAGACTGTGACCCCTTGTTCTGGACTCCCCCAACATCAGGAACATTCTTCCAGCATCCAGCTTGTCCAACCCCTTAAGAATTTTGTAAGTTTCTATAAGATCCCCCCTCAATCTTCTAAATTCCAGCGAATACAAGCAGAGTCTCTCCAATCTTTCCTCATATGAAAGTCCTGACATCCCAGGAATCAGTCTGGTGAATCTTCTCTGTACCCCCTCTATGGCAAGGATGTCTTTCCTCAGATTTGGAGACCAAAACTGTACGCAATACTCCAGGTGTGGCCTCACCAAAACCCTGTACAACTGCAGTAGAACCTCCCTGCTCCTATACTCAAATCCTTTCGCTATGAATGCTAACATACCATTTGCTTTCTTCGCTGCCTGCTGCAACTGCATGCCTACTTTCAATGACTGGTGTACCATGACACCCAGGTCTCGTTGCATCTCCCCTTTTCCTAATCTGCCACCATTCAGATAATAGTCTACCCTCATGTTTTTGCCACCAAAGTGGATAACCTCACATTTATCCACATTATACTGCATCTGCCATGCATCTGCCCATTCACTCAGCCTATCCAAATCACCCTGCAGCCTCCAAGCATCCTCCTCACACCTAACTATACCCCCCAGCTTGGTGTCATCTGCAAATTTGGAGATGTTGCATTGAATTCCCTCGTCCAAATCATTAATATATATTGTAAATAGCTGGGGTCCCAGCACTGAGCCTTGCGGTACCCCACTAGTCACTGCCTGCCATTCTGAAAAGGACCTGTTTACTCCTACCCTTTGCCTCCTGTCTGCTAGCCAGTTCTCTATCCACATCAATACTGAACCCCCAATACCGTGTGCTTTAAGTTTGTATGCTAATCTCTTATGCGGGACTTTGTCGAAAGCCTTCTGAAAGTCTAGATATAACACATCCACTGGTTCTCCCTTATCCACTCTACTAGTTACATCCTCGAAAAATTCTATCAGATTTGTCAGACATGATTTACCTTTCGTAAATCCATGCTGACTTTGTCCAATGATTTCACCACTTTCCAAATGCGCTGCTATCTCATCTTTAATAACTGACTCTAGCAGTTTCCCCACTACCGATGTTAGACTAACTGGTCTGTAATTCCCCGCTTTTTCTCTCCCTCCTTTTTTAAAAAGTGGGGTTACATTAGCTATCCTCCAATCCTCAGGAACTACTCCAGAATCTAAGGAATTTTGAAAAATTATCACTAATGCATCCACTATTTCTGTGGCTACCTCCTTGAGTACTCTGGGATGCAGACTATCTGGCCCTGGGGATTTATCGGCCTTCAATCCGTTCAATTTACCCAACACCACCTCCCGGCTAACCTGGATTTCACTCAGTTCCTCCATCTTATTTGACCCCCGTTCCACTGCTATTTCCGGCAGATTATTTATGTCTTCCTTAGTGAAGACAGAACCAAAGTAGTTATTCAATTGGTCTGCCATGTCCTTGTTCCCCATGATCAATTCACCTGTTTCTGACTGCAAGGGACCAACATTTGTTTTAACTAGTCTCTTTCTCTTCACATATCTATAAAATCTTTTGCAGTCAGTTTTTATGTTCCCTGCTAGTTTCCTTTCATAATCTATTTTCCCTTTCCTAATTAAGCCCTTTGTCCTCCTCTGCTGGATTCTGAATTTCTCCCAGTCCTCCGGTAGGCTGCTTTTTCTGGCAAATTTGTATGCCTCATCTTTTGTTTTTATACTATCCCTGATTTCCCTTGTTATCCATGGATGCACCACATTCCCCGATTTATTCTTTTGCCAAACTGGTATGAACAATTTTTGTACTTCATCCATGCAGTCTTTAAATACCTTCCATTGCACATCCACTGTCAACCCTTTAAGAATCACCTGCCAGTCTATCTTGGCCAATTCACATCTCATACCTTCAAAGTTATCTTTGTTCAAGTTCAGAACCCTTGTTTCTGACTTAATTTTGTCACTCTCCATCCTAATGAAGAACTCAACCATATTATGGTCACTCTTGCCCAAGGGGCCACGCACAACAAGACTGCTAACTAACCCTTCCTCATTACTCAATACCCAGTCTAGAATAGCCTGCTCTCTCGTTGGTTCCTCCACATGTTGGTTGAGAAAACTATCCCGCATACATTTCAAGAAATCCTCTTCCTCAGCACCCCTGCCAATTTGATTCACCCAATCTACATGCAGATTGAAGTCACCCATTATAACCGTGTTACCCTTGTTGCACGCATTTCGAATTTCCTGTTTGATGCCATCCCCAACTCCAATACTACTGTTAGGTGGCCTGTACACAGCTCCCACTAGCGTTTTCTGCCCCTTAGAGTTTCGCAGCTCTACCCATATCGATTCCACATCCTCCACGCTATTTGCCCTTCCTTTCTATTGCATTAATCTCCTCTCTCACCAGCAAAGCTACCCCACCTCCTTTTCCTTTTCGTCTATCCCTCCTGAATATTGAATATCCCTGGATGTTCAGCTCCCAGCCTTGGTCACCCTGGAGCCATGTCTCCGTGATCCCAACTATAGCATAGTTATTAATCGCTATCTGCACCTTCAACTCATCCACCTTATTACGAATGCTCCTCGCATTGAGACACAAAGCCTTCAGGCTTGTTTTTACAACACTCTTACTCCTTATACAATTATGTTGTCAAGTGGCCCTTTCACATCGATCCCCATTACACTTGGCCATACTCTCCTATCCCTTTGTGAGCTTTCTTTCCCGTTAATTCTGGGGTCATTAACCATCCCTTTACACTCTTTCCCTTTAACTCCGTCCTCGACTATCCCATTTGACACCCCACCCCCCTTATTCAGTTTAAAACAATCCGAGTAGCAGTGGCAAACCTGCCGGCCAGAATGCTGGTCCCCCACCTGCAATCCGTCCCTTTTGTACAGTTCCCCCTTACTCCAAAACAGATTCCAGTGGTCTAAGAATCTAAATCCCTGCCCCCTGCACCAGTTCCTCAGCCACACATTCAGGTCCCGTATCTCCCTGTTCCTGCTCTCGCCAGCACGAGGAACTGGAAGCAAACCGGAGATAACAACCCTGGAAGTCCTGCTTTTCAGCATTTTTCCGAGCTCTCTGAAGTCCCGCTGCAAAATATTCATCCCCTTCTTTCCAACATCATTTGTGCCAACATGCACGACCACTTCTGGCTGTTCACCTTCGCCCTTGAGGATTGTCTGCACTCTGTCCATGACATCCTGGATCCTGGCACCAGGAAGGCAGCACACCATCCTGGAATCCCGTCTGTTGCCACAAAACCCCCTGTCCATACCTCTCACAATGGAGTCTCCAACTACAATGGCGTTGCCCGACTTTGGCCTCTTTGGTTTTGGCTCAACAGCCCTTTTTGTTTTGCAAGCCAGTCCGCCGCTCAGTGAGATACCATCTTCTGTCCCGACGGCTTCCACGTGGGTGAACCTGTTCACAAGAGGTACAACACCCGGGGACCTTTGCATTCCATGTTTTCCTCCCTTTCTCACCGTCACCCACCTTCTCTCTTCTAGTGCCTTGGGTGTAACAATCTTACTGTAGGACTTGTCGAGAAACGACTCAGTTTCTCGGATGAACCTGAGGTCATCCACTTGTTTCTCTAGTTCCCCAACACAGTCCTTCAGGAGCTGTACCTGGATGCACTTCTCACATTTGTAGCAGCCAGAGGCACCAGCAGTGTCCTTGACCTCCCACATACTGCAAGCATCACACTGCATCAGCTTGCTTGACATCTCCTTCTTTTGCCTCGGTCTCTCCCTATCCAGTGTTTTGCGCAGCCTCCTCTCCGAAGACTCTCGAGCCAAAAACTCAAACTTTACTCACAGGGCACTTCACTCACAAGGCCGCTCCCCAAGAGCTGCCTTGCTTATATTGACTGTTAAATTGCCTAATTTACAAACCAAATTCCTCAGTTTTCAACTGTTTTCCCCCTCTGACTCACTGAGAACTCTCCTCCCACTTGGGCTAGAGCCAATCAATGCTTTCTCCTGCTTCTCTTTGTTGCTGTTGCTTAAAAATCCACGGGAACACTGAGTAAAGTCTGCCTGTGGTTTGTCTCTCCTTTTCAACTGTTTTCCCCCTGTGACTCACTGAGAACTCTCCTCCCACTCGGGCTAGAGCCAATCAGTGCTTTCTCCTGCTTCTCTTTGTTGCTGTTGCTTGGTCCATGTTTCGCCAAACCTGGTCTATCTATGTACCTGTCTAACTGTTTCTTAAACGATGGGATAGTCCCAGCTTCAACTACCTCCTCTGGCAGCTTGTTCCATACACCCACCACCCTTTGTGTGAAAAAGATACCCCTTGGATTCCTATTAAATCTTTTCCCCTTCACCTTGAACCTATGTCCTCTGGTCATTGATTTCCCTACTCTGTGCATCTACCCGATCTATTCCTCTCATGATTTTGTATACCTCTATAAAATCTCCACTCACCTTCCTGCACCCCATGGAATAGAGACCCAGGCTACTCAACCTCTCCCAATAGCTCACACCCTCTAGTCCTGGCAACATCCTTGTAAATCTTTTCTGTACCCTTTCTGAGAGAATCAGGGGCACCGGGGAGATGGCCAGCCCTGCCGGCAGTCTGTTCGTTTTTTTCCATCTTTTGTTATTTTTAGTGTTTGTTAAAAGTTTGATTTAATGTACTTTGGTTTGTTTTATGTGGGGGTAGGGGGGAGGGGATCGGGGGAAACTTTTTTTTCAAGCACTTACCTTCCCGGAGATGTGATCTATTTTTTGGATCACATTCTCCGGGCCCTGCGGCCTACCATCGCTGGAGCTGGGAGCTGCCTTGGACTGTCGTGAGACCCACTGCGGGGCGTGGACTTAACATCGGATCGGATCCCTTGCCTGGGATCGCTCCCACCGCGGCCTGCAGACTTGCCATCAAGGGCTTGCAGTCTTGGGAGAGGCAAGTCGGGACCTCCAACGCCGCGGAGAGCGCGGGGAGCTGACAACCCCCCCCCCCCCCGATGCGGGAGCTGAACGCCTTGATGTGGAGGGCCCAAACGCCACCGGCTACGGGATTCAAGATCATCCCATCAACGTGGGCTCGAGGCCCCCGACCAAGGAAGAACACAAGGGAAGGACTTGAACTTTATTTTGCCTTCCATCACCATCAGTGTAGGAGTCACTGTGATGGATATTCATCCGGAAGTGGCGGCGCTGCCTGGCAGCTGCGGCTCGCCTTCAGTCCGTCTGTTCTTTTCTTTTTTTGGTGTTTTCTTTTTGTCTGTTTTAGTAAATTTGAGTTTATTCAATATTCAGGAGGGATAGACAAAAAGAAAAGGGAGGTGGAGTAGCGTTGCTGGTGAAGGAGGAGATTAATGCAATAGAAAGGAAGACATTAGCTTGGAGGATGTGGAATCGATATGGGTAGAGATGCGAAACTCTAAGGGGCAGAAAATGCTCATGGGAGTTGTGTACAGGCCACCAAACAGTAGTAGTGGAGTTGGGGATGGCATCAAACAGGAAATTCGAAATGCGTGCAACAAGGGTAAAACAGTTATAATCGGTGACTTCAATCTACATATAGATTGGGTGAATCAAATGGGCAGGGGTGCTGAGGAAGAGGATTTCTTGGAATGTATGCGGGATAGTTTTCTAAACCAACATGTAGGGGAACCAACGAGAGAGCAGGCTATTATAGACTGGGTATTGAGTAATGAGGAAGGGTTAGTTAGCAGTCTTGTTGTGCGGGGCCTCTGGGGCAAGAGTGACCATAATATGGTTGAGTTCTTCATTAGGATGGAGAGTGACATAATTAAGTCAGAAAGGTAACTTTGAAGGTATGAGAAGTGAATTGGCCAAGATAGACTGGCAAGTGATTCTTAAAGGGATGTGCAATGGAAGGTATTTAAAGACTGCATGGATCAATTACAACAATTGTTCATCCCAGTTTGGCAAAAGAATAAATCAGGGCAGGTAGTGCATCCATGGATAACAAGGGAAATCAGGGATAGTATAAAAACAAAAGATGAAGCAGACAAATTAGCCAGAAAAAGCAGCCTACCAGAGGACTGGGAGAAATTCAGAGTTCAGCAGAGGAGGACAAAGGGCTTAATTAGGAAAGGGAAAATAGATTATGAAAGAAAACTGGCAGGGAACATAAAAACTGACTGCAAAAGTTTATATATATATATGTGAAGAGAAAGAGATTAGTTAAAACAAATGTAGGTCCCTTGCAGTCAGAAACAGGTGAATTGAACATGGGGAACAAGGACATGGCTGACCAATTGAATAACGACTTTGGTTCTGTCGTCACTAAGGAAGACAAATAATCTGCCGGAAATAGCAGGGGACCGGCGGTCAAATAAGGTGGAGGAACTGAGTGAAATCCAGGTTCGCCGAGAAGTGGTGTTGGGTGAGTGGGCAAATGCATGGCAGATGCAGTATAATGTGGATAAATGTGAGGTTATCCACTTTGGTGGCAAAAACAGGAGGGTAGACTATTATCTGAATGGTGGCAAATTAGGAAAAGGGGAGATGCAATGAGACCTGGGTGTCATGGTGCACCAATCATTGAAAGTAGGCATGCAGGTGCAGCAGGCAGTGAAGAAAGCAAATGGTATGTTAGCATTCATAGCGAAATGATTTGAGTATAGGAGCAGGGAGCAGGGTTTTGGTGAGACCACACCTGGAGTATTGCATACAGTTTTGGTCTCCAAATCTGAGAAAAGACATTCTTGCCATAGAGGGGGTACATAGAAGGTTCACCAGACTGATTCCTGGGATGTCAGGACTTTCATATGAGGAAAGACTGGATAGACTCGGCTTGTACTCGCTGGAATTTAGAAGATTGAGGGGGGATCTTATAGAAACTTACAAAATTCTTAAGGGGTTGGACAAGCTAGATGCTGGAAGATTGTTCCCGATGTTGGGGGAGTCCAGAACAAGGGGTCACAGTCTAAGGATAAGGGGGAATTCCTTTAGGACCGAGATGAGGAAAACATTCTTTACACAGAGAGTGGTGAGTCTCTGGAATTCTCTGCCACAGAAGGTAGTTGAGGCCAGTTCATTGGCTATATTTAAGAGGGCGTTAGATGTGGCACTTGTGGCTAAAGGGATCAGGGGGTATGGAGAGAAGGCAGGTACGGGATACTGAGTTGGATGATCAGCCATGATCACATTGAATGGCGGTGCAGGCTCGAAGGGCCGAATGGCCTACTCCTGCACCTATTTTTCTATGTTTCTATGTTTCTATGATGAAGGCCAAAGTGCCAATAGCCTTTTTGACCACATTATCTACCTGCGACTCGACCTTCAAGGAACCATGCACCTGCACTCCTAGATCCCTCTGCTCAACAACACTACCCAGAGAATTACTGTGTAGGTCCTGCCTTTGTTCGATGTCCCAAAATGCAACACCTCACACTTTTCTGTATTAAATTCTATCAACCATTCCTCCGCCCACCTGGCCAATAGATCTAGATCGTGCTGCAATCTTTCACAACCATCTTCACTATCTGCAAAACCACTAACTTTTGTATCATCAGCAAACTTATTAATCTTGCCCTGTATGTTCTCATCCAAATCATTGATGTAGATGACAAACAGTAATGGGCCCAGTACTGAACCCTGAGGCACACCAGTAGTCACAGGCCTACAGTCTGAGAAGTAACCTTCCACCATCACCCTCTGCTTCCTTCCATGGAGCCACTTTGTGATCTATTCAGCTATCTCCCCTTGGATTCCAAGCATTCTAATCTTGCAGAGCAGCCTACCATGCGGAACCTTGTCGAATGCCTTAATGAAGTCCATGTACACAACATCTCCAGCTCTGCCCTCATCAACCTTTTTGGTCACGTCTTCAAAAACATCAATCAGATTTGTGAGATCACCTGCCACGTACAAAACCATGCTGACTATCCCTAATCAGCCCTTGCCCATCCAAATGCCTGTATAACCTATCCCTCAGGATATTCTCCAGTATCTTACCAACTTGGCTGATGTTCCTTTCCCCTCAAATAACCTGCTCCAGTCAACTTGAGCGAGGCCTTCTCTCATACCCTCAAAGTTGACCATACCCCAGTTGAGCGTTTAACACGTGGACCCTCTCCGTCCCTATCCATAACTATCTTAATCCTAATCGAACTGTGGTCACTGGTTTCAAAAGGCTTCGCCACACACACTTCATGAACTTCCCTCCTTCCAATTTCCCAATACTAGATCCAGTGTTGCTCTCACGTTTGGAGGCCTCCACATACTGTTTACGAAAACTCTCCTGAACATATTTGGCTCCATCTAAACCCTTCATGCTATGATTTTTCCCAGTCTATATTGGGAAAGTTAAAATTCTCTACTACAACAACCTTATTTGACCTGCAGCTGTCTGCAATCTCCTGGCATATTTGTTCTTCTAATTCCCGTTCACTATACAAGGGTCTGTGGTACACCTCCAACAAGGTGACCATCCCTTTCTTGTTCCTCAGCTCCACCCATATAGGCTCCGTAGATGAACCGTCTGTAATGTCACTTCTGAACACAGCCGTGACATCCTCCTTAACCAACAATGCAACCCCACCTCTTTTTCCCTCACCTCTGACTCTCCTAAAGCTCCTGTACCCCGGAACATTGAGCTGCCAGCCCTGCCTGTCCCTTAACCAGATTTCAGTTATGGCTACAATGTCCCAGTCGCTCGTTCTTATCCATGCCCAAAACTCATCTGCCTGACCTGTCAGGCCCCTTGCATTAAAATACTTGCAGTTTGAACCAATCCTCTTTCCTCACTCTCTGCCTCTCACCTGCCTATTCTGTCCACTAATCTTTCCCACTCCACCCTTCATACCAACTTTGAACCTCTCACGTGCCTCTGTCCAACACGAGATCCCAGCCCCTGCCAATCTAGTTTAAACCTTACCGGGTTGCATTAGACAATAGGTGCAGGAGTAGGCCATTCGGCCCTTCAAGTCAGCACCACCATTCAATGTGATCATGGCTGATCATCCCCAATGAGTACCCCGTTCCTGCCTTCTCCCCATATCCCCTGACTCCGCTATTTTTAAGATCCCTATCTGGCATTCTCTTTAAAGCATCAATAGAACCTGCCTCCACTACCCTCTGAGGCAGAGAATTCCACAGACTCACAACTCTCTGTGAGAAAAAGTGTTTCCTCGTCTCCGTTCTAAATGGCTTACTCCTTATTCTTAAACTGTGGCCCCTGGTTCTGGACTCCCCCAACATCGGGAACATGTTTCCTGCCTCTAGTGTGTCCAAGCCCTTAACAATCTTATATGTTTCAATGAGATATTCTCTCATCCTTCTAAACTCCAGAGTGTACAAGCCCAGCTGCTCCATTCCCTCAGCATATGACAGTCCCGCCATCCCGGGAATTAACCTTGTAAATCTACGCTAAATGGCTTACTCCTTATACTTAGTCATTAACCTTCCCGCCAGGATGTTGATCCCCTTTCTGTTTTTGTGGACCCGTCCCTTTTATACAGGTCACCCCTGCCCCGGAAGAGATCCCACTGATCCAGAAATCTGAATCCCTCTCCCCTGCACCACTCCTCAGCCACACATTCATTTCCCCTATCTTTCTATTCTTATCTTCACTAGCACAAGGTACTGGAAGCAATCCTGACATCACTACCCTGCACGTCCTGCTTTTCAGTCTTCTACCCAATTCCATAAATTCTGTTGCAGAACCTCCTTCCTCTTCCTACCTATATAATTTGTGCCAACATGCACAACATCCTCCGGCTGCTCCCCCTCACTCTTGAGGATGCCGTGCAGCCGCTCCGAGACGTCCATACCAATGAAATTTCTCCTCATCTCCTTCCTAAAAGAAAGTTCTTTAATTTCCTCACCTTCTCTGCTTTCTGAGGTTGTTTATCATTTGCCTCTCTCAAGATAGAGAGGCTGTGAGCAAATAATCCACTTTTTGGATGAATAACTAGCCAGACAATGATCATTTTGAGAAACTCTTCTGGCATACATCTCTACTTTGTAACTAAGCAACAGGCTTCTCAGAATTTAACCTCTGCCCCACTCCATCAACTCCCTCTCATCCCGACTCGCCTAACCATGTCTCCCAATACCTCCTGAATTCCAGACTGATCCACAGTCTTGCCAAATTTAGCCCTTCAACTCTGTCCAATCAATGTTCCTAACAATCTGATTGATTCCCATACTGTCATCTCTGACATCTACCCAGACAATTAAATAAATATCATTATTCCTATGCCAAAAGGCTGCATTTAATCATAGCATTTAGTTTTATCTTCACTTGAGCAGAGAGAAATTCAGATAACTATCTTAACAACATTATATCTTCCAGTTCCGCTTGTTCTCTAGTTGATGTGTATCGTGAAATGACAGGCTGTTGCCAACATAAAAAAATGAATTAGTGGCCTGTCCACTAAATAGATCAGAACTTGAATCTGGTTTCCGTCTACCCATCTTTTCTCTTTGGAGAAATTGTATCATTAGCTATGTATTGAGGTCTTTTGGAGGCTAATTGTTTTTGTTCGGGGAAACCAAATCTCAATTTTAGAGCTGTCAGAAAAATAATCCTCTCCTATCCTGGATGTGATTGAGATTTTAAAATCGGAAAAAAAGCAGCAGGAAATACTCGATTTTGCCACCATCACAAAAAAACAGCAAATTCACAATTTGGGGGGTTTCCAGTTAAGGGCCTGTCACACTCAGGCTATTTTTTAGACAACTGCAGGCGACTAGGCTGTCGCCACATGGTCGCTGGGATGTCGCCTGTATGGTTGTGAGTTGTCTCCCCAGTCGCCCAAAGAGTCGTAGCGTCTTTCTGGTTGCCGCTGGATTTTCAACATGTTCAAAAATTTTCGGCGACAGTGGGTTGATGCCAATGAGCGGAGCTTGACTTCTCCTGACGTAGGCGCTGTCATAGGTTGTCGCCAGGTGATGTAGGTTGTCGCCGGTGCTGACTTCGGTGAATTCCATTGGCAACTACCTACGTCAACCGGCGACAGGATTGTTTTCAGTTGTCGCCGACAGGGTTGTAGCTTGTCGCGGGTGGACGTAGGTTGTCGTAGGTTGTCTACTGTGTGGGCATACGTTGTTGTACGTGTGGCCGTAGGTGGATGTCCTAAGACGCGATGATTGGGTCGCCGGTTGTTGGTAACTTGCCGTAGCTTGACGTCGACTAGGTGGTAGGTTGTCGTAGACATTGTCGAAGGGAGGTCCAGTCGCCGTTTTTTCGGCAACCTGCTACGACTATGACAGTCGCCGGCAGTCGCTTAAAACATCGCATTAGTGGGACAGGCCCTTTATAGTCTATAAAAAATCCTGAATTCATTTTGATTAGATTGATCTGCAAAAGTGAGCATCACTCTGGATGGATGGGTGGGAATCTGATGATTCCTTGAGAGAGGCAAATGATAAACAACCTCAGAAAGCAGAGAAGGTGAGGAAATTAAAGAACTTTCTTTTAGGAAGGAGATGAGGAGAAATTTCATTGGTAAGAGGATGGTGAATCTGTGGAATTCTTTTCCACAGAATGCTGTGGAGGTCAAGTCAGTTGATATTTTTAAGGCAGATATAGATAGACTCTTGATTAGTACAATTGTAAGAGGTTATGGGGAGAAGGCAGGAGAATGGGGTTAGGAGGGAGAGATAGATCAGCTATGATTGAATGGCCGAGTAGACTTGATGTGTTGAATGCCCTAATTATACTCCTATCCCTTATCTTATCTTTATACTTATAAAACTTGGATCTTGAATGTGCGCGTATTTGTGTGTTTGTGTGAGATGTTTGTGTGCGTTCCACATCTCCCTGAAAACACGACACGCTAACGGTGACATTTTCCGATAGAGATTTACGCCATGATGTCAAAGATCGCCTCATATGAAAACTTCATGCATTATTTCTCGAGTTATTTATGAAAATGTTCAAAAATTTCAAATAACCTGGAAAATAAACAAGATGGTCTCGCATATGACGTCACAATGGCTCTGCTCCACATGGCCTGCTGCCCTATGTTTCACACGCAGCGAGTGACGTCACCCTCCCTCCCCCTCCCCCACACCCCCCCCCCCGGTTCTTCAAAAGACGCAGAAAGAACGAGCAAGTGGGCTCTGTATTGCAGCTCCCGAGCGCTTCCGTGATCCCGAGCGCTCCACGCTCGCGCCTCGGCTCGGGTTTCCCGAGAGCTCCCAAGCTTTCTCTCGGCTCCTCAGTTGCCAGTCGGTCTGCCCCTGCGTTCCCTGTTGTAACCGGTTCCCTGCACGTCCTGCACTGGTCCATCCCCTGTTCTCCCGCGGTGATCTCCCCCTACGGGTCCATTGTGTATCCCGCGGCGTTACCAACCCCAGCCCCCATCTTTTCGGAGGAAAAGGGATAAGCAACCCCCACCATATGAGGTGGGTTAGCAGGCCATCCATTACGCATGGCGCTTTTGTTTAACCCCATTATTATTCTCTCGGTTTAAAATGCCTTAGTTGCTTTTTCATTCATATAAGAAGAGATGTAGTTTGTTTATCGTTTAAAATGCCTCAGTTGATTTTTCATTTATACAAGAAGAGATGTAGATTGGCAATTGCATGTTAGCCAATCAGAATGCTTAGTAATTATAACTCCGCCTAATGCATGCTTTATAGTCTACGAACTCCCTGCTGTCTTCAGTAGCTGCAGTAGAGTGATCGTATGACGTACTGCCTAGATGATGATGAACTGAACAATAAAGATGCTTGTGCTTCAACCTGGTTGAGACTAAGGTATTTACATAGAGGATGTTTCCACTAGTGGGAGAGCCTAGGACCTCCTGTGCACCTCTCTAATTCACTGGGGCCTGGTTTCCTCACTCCTTCCCAACTCCCTGACTCTGGTTCCAACAACCATTTGCTTTTGCCACAGCAAACATATTTGATGTTGAGTTATGAGTTTAAATTATGTTCACATGTACCGAGCTACAGTGAAAAACATTTGTTGCGTGCTAACCAGTCAACGGAAAGACAATACATGATTACAATCGAGCCATGCATATTTCTTCCTATTTGCCTCCATCGTATCACTCCTTCACATGGTCATTCAGACATGTTCCATCACTCTCTGGACCACTCAATCAACGTTTCAGAGGGTAGATTCACCATAAGTATTAATTATAAGCCCACAGGCATCCTAAAAAATATTTTGGTTGCATATCTTTTCACTCTGCCTCTTGTAAGGACACCATTATGAAATATTTGAAGGGTTCTCCCATACTTATAATATAACTATTTATCTTTCTTCACATGCTCTATGATCAGCTGAGTGTTTCCAACATCTTCTGTTTGGATCTTCAAAGCCAAACAATTGATAACAAAATAAGGCTGCGGGCTATGAATCAAACCCATTATCTACAGTTTTGACACATTTGATATATTTTGTAATGTGACGCCATGGAGAAATAAAATATTTTATTAACACACTTAAAGCAAATTTACGCAGAGGCTGACGTCTCTCACGAAGAGCCACTTATCCCTTTTCCCTACACCCATATCCTCTCCATGTTCAGACTACGTCCTACAATCTCTTGTTCTGGCATTTCTCAGCTGTCTCCCTCCCACCTCCCCTGTACTCTCTCATCTCTCTCTTTATCCCACCCCATCTTACTAAGGACAATTCTGTAGCTTCCCTCTCCCAATCAATAAAACCTGTCCCAAAGAAAAGTGATCAATACATTTCTAGATATATAAGGTATCAGGGGATATGGGAATAGAGTTGGAAACCACAGCTGAGATAGATCCAGTCATGATGTTAATGAATTGTTGAGCAGAACAGAAGGGCTAGATGGGCTCTTATTACTAATTTGCATGCGCTTATGGGTCAACAATTTATGAAATCCAATTGAGCCAAGGGAAAATCAAAATTTGCTTCATTAAATTAAGTGGAAGACGAATAACAATTTGTAAGAGGGAGATTATATGAGATCAGTTTAATACCCGATCACAAAATAAATTATCCAGCATAAATAGGACTGAGGGACACTTTCTAGTTTAATCAAATTCTTTTGGAGGAGAGGCAAAAAATGCAGGAAAAATTTACTCCTGTACATTATATTAAATTACTACTTGATCTCATTTTAGATATACTGAATGCATGATCAGCCAAGGAAAAAAAACATTAAATACTTTGTGAAAAAAACTATCTAAGCTACAGAGAAATCCCCAGCTTGCTTTAATGCTCCATATTTGTTCCAATTATTCCTTCCAGTCATTTTTATAGTTTGAAAAGAAACGTTTGTAAGAACAATCAAGACTGTTAAGAGAAAAGCAGACAAAGGATTCATTGACTAAAATTTAACTCCATATTCACATTTTTAGGGTGCATCTGGCACTAAGCTTAATTTTAAATGGTTTCCAGTGCATACCCTTATTCCGGTAGCATTAGTTATGGTAAAGGTGCTGTGTTTAAAATAATGAACTAGTAATCCAGAAGCTGGACCAAACATCCAGTGAAGATAGACACAAAAAGCTGGAGTAACTCAGCGGGACAGATAGCATCTCTGGAGAGAATAAATGGGTGACGAAAGAATGGTCTCGACCCGAAATATCACCCATTCCTTTTCTCCAGAGTTGCTGGCTGTCCCGCTGAGTTACTCCAGCTTTTTGTGTCTATCTTCAGTTTAAACCAGCATCTGCAGTTCCTTCTTACACAAACGGCCAAACAACACAGACATGATTTGGGTTGGTGGGAATTAAAATACTACAAGCTGCAGATCGGCCTCCACAGGCGGCTAGAGTTGAGATCATTCTCAGGTAGACCAAAATGGTGATCAGTAGCTTTCTGAAGCTCCAGCAACAAATGAACCACATCCGAGAAGTTCAGAGACGAGGAGTACAGAGACGGCACTCATTCCCCTTTTCTGAAACTTTGTCACACTTGCTACTGTTCATCAAAAAACAAAGTACTGCTAGGACTCAGAAGGCCAGGCAGCACCTGAGGAGGGATGGGCAATGTTACTATCTCAAATACCATCCTTAATTAATAAATCTAATCATTTTAAAAGTTGGCACAGTTCTGAGAAACATCTAACGCAGTAAAATAAAATATATTACCTTTCCAGATGTTGTTACTGCTGCAAATACAGTTGAAGAGTAAGGTGACCAAGCAACATCTCCAACTGGTGAGTTAAGATCATAGGTGAACATTGGATTCCTAGAAGATAAGATACACTAATCGTGATTATTGTAGTTTAAACATATTGGCTTCTTAGATAAACTAATTTATTGTGCTAGAAAAAAGCCAAGTGTTCATTTTAAATGGAATTGTGTCTGTCGCTGTACTCAACTTTTAAAGGAACACTGACATTTTACATGGGATTTTTTTTCTGTATTGTTCAAGTTATTGCCTTCCACTGGAACAATGTAGATGTTTCATACTAATGCATTGGTGATTAAACACAAATTGCATCTGGTTTGTCGACTGAAGAGAATGTATGGAGACCCAGCAACCCTGAATACAAATCTTCTCAAAGGTTGGATGAGTTCCACAAGAGCTGCTAGCCATCCATACTGATGATGCGAAAAAAGCATAATCAGGTTATTCCTGCTAAAGAATTGTTAGTGATACTATGACTTTCAGCTAATGTCTTTCAAGAGAGAGTTAGACAGAGCTCTTAAAGATGGTGGAGTCAAGGGATATGGGGAGAAGGCAGGAACAGGGTACTGATTGTGGATGATCCCCCATGATCACATTGAATGGCAGTGTTGGGTCGAAGGGTCAAATAGCCTACTCCTGCACCTATTGTCTATTGTCTAATTTAATACCATACTAGACTGTAGGACTCGCTGGATCCCTGTCACATGGGAGGCCTTGCCCCCAATGCAACCCTTTCTCCAACGCAATATTCCACCACTCACCCATAGCCCCTAACTGCGCAGGTGTGGCTCATTTCCCCTCATCCCTGAGCACTTCCTCCCCCTTCTCTTCATGTGTGGAAGGGGAAGGGTGGAGGGGGGGAGGCAAGTGGTGTGTGTGTGGGGGGGTTGGGGTGGCACAGAAGGAGGGGTGTGTGTGGACAGGGAGTTTTAGCAGGGGGGAGAGGGGGGTGTGGGGGAGGGTGTGTGTGAGGAGGACGTGGGTGTGGGGTGGGGGAGGGGTGGTGGGAGGGGGTGGGAGGGAGGGAGGAGGGATGTGGGTTGGGGGGTGTGTGGGGGAGGGTGTGTGTGGGAGGGAGGTGTGTGTGGCGGGAGGGATGTGTGTGCTGGTGGGGGAGATGTGTGTGGGTGGGGGGTGTGTGCAGGCAGAGGGGTTGTGGGGGGAGCTGTGCGTGAGCAGGGGAGGGGTATTTGTGGGTGGGGGCTTGTGGGGAATCTGGGGGAGGGGGAGGTGTGGGGGGGGAGTTTGTGGGGGCTGGAGGTTTGTGGGGACGGGGGCTATGGGGGTGGGGGGGGTTCTGGGGGCAGGGGGGATGGTGGGGGTGGGGGGGTTGTGGGGGGGTTGATGTGGGAGGTTGTGGGGGGGGTAGATGTGTGGGCGGCGGTGTGTGTGGTGAGGGTGTGTGTGTGTGTGGTGAGGGTGGGTGTGTGTGTGGGGGGGGTGGGTGTGTGTGTGGGGGTTGGTGTGTTTGTAGGGGGTGGGTGGATAACACTGCTTCTCACTTACACAGAACTTGGAACTGGCATTCAATTATTGTGTGGAAATACTTGCAAGAGTACTTGGGGAAATAGTTGGATAGCCTCCAGTACAAAGACACAAATTAAAAAATAGCAAGAAATTAAATGAGTGATGATCTAGTTCTGTGAAGACATTCAGAGGATCTGAACATAGCCATACCTTTTTGAGAATGTGAAAAGGCAATAACAACTGCAACAGAAGACAACATCTTCACCATCTGGTACCATTGGGCAAGAGGTACAGAAGCCTGAAGTCTCACACCACGAAGTTCAGGGAAATCTATTTTCCAATAACTATCAAGTTCTTGAATCAAACTTCACAACCCTAATGCTATCTCAACAATGAAATACGATGGTCCATGTCTTTCACTATCAATGAACTAATATCTTGTGTTAGAAACATAGAAACATAGAAATTAGGTGCAGGAGTAGGCCATTTGGCCCTTCGAGCCTGCACCGCCATTCAATATGATCATGGCTGATCATCCAACTCAGTATCCCGTACCTGCCTTCTCTCCATACCCTCTGATCCCCTTAGCCACAAGGGCCACATCTAACTCTTAAATATAGCCAATGAACTGGCCTCAACTACCCTCTGTGGCAGAGAGTTCCAGAGACCCACCACTCTCTGTGTGAAAAAATTCCTTCTCATCTCGGTCCTAAAGGATTTCCCCCTTATCCTTAAGCTGTGACCCCTTGTCCTGGACCTCCCCAACATCGGGAACAATCTTCCTACATCTAGCCTGTCCAAACCCTTAAGAATGTTGTAAGTTTCTATAAGATCCCCTCTCAATCTCCTAAATTCTAGAGAGTATAAACCGAGTCTATGTTCATAAGACAGTCTTTGTTCATAAGACAGTCCTGACATCCCAGGAATCAGTCTGGTGAACCTTCTCTGCACTCCCTCTATGGCAATAATGTCCTTCCTCAGATTTGGAGACCAGAACTGTACGCAATACTCCAGGTGTGGCCTCACCTAGACCCTATACAACTGAAGTAGAACCTCCTTGCTCCTATACTCAAATCCTTTTAAAGAAGAAACTGCAGATGCTGGAGAATCGAGGGTACACAAAAGGCTGGAGAAACTCAGTGGGTGCAGCAGCATCTAAGAAGCGAAGGAGATAGGCGATGTTTTGGGTCGAGACCCTTCTTCAGACTCCAACTAATATCTTGTTATTTTTTCAGTCTTCTATGTATGATGCTGTTGCAAGCCAGCATTTTTAATTGCAGCAGTACCTCAGCGTAATTATGCATATGACAATAAACTCAACTTGACTTGGCCTACCACGTGGAACCTTATCAAAAGTCAAGAATGTTTATTTATCATATATGCCTAATATGAACTGTAACATTTAAATGTGTAGGAAAGAACTGCTAATGCTGGTTTAAATCAAAGGTAGACACAAAATGCTGGAGTAACTCAACGAGACAGGCAGCATCTCTGGAGAGGAATCGGTGACGTTTCGGGTTGAGACCCTTCCTCAGCCTGATGTCAGGGGAGTGAGTGGGACAGAGATGTTTGTGCATGATCAGCCATGATCACATTGAATGCATCGAAGGGCCGAATGGCCTACTCCTGCACCTATTTTCTATGTACCTTTGTAAATTGCTGGAAATAACTCAATGGAACAGGCAGCATCTCTGGAGAGGAGGAATGGGTGATGTTTTGGATCAAGACCCTTTTTCATACTGATGTCAGGAATGAGTGGGACAGATAGAATGTAGTCTGAGACAGTAAGACTGGTGGGACAGCTTGGAAGGGGAGGGGATGGATAGAGATGGAAAGCAAGGACTATTTGAAATTAGGGAAGTCAATGTTCATACCGCTGTGGCGTAAGCTACCCAAGCGAAACATGGGATGCTGTTCCTCCAATTTGCACTAGGCCTCACTCTGACAATAGAGGAGGCCCAGCACAGAATTGGAAATAGGAGGGGGGGGGGGGGGGTTTAAGTGTTGAGCAACCAGGAGATCAGGTAGGTTAAGGTGGACTGAGCGAAGGTGTTCAGCCAAACGATCGCCGAGCCTGCGCTTGGTCTCGTCGATGTACAGGAGTTGACACCTGGAACAGCAGATACAGTAGATGAAGTTGGAGGAGGTGCAAGTGAACCTCTGCCTCACCTGAAAAGACTGTCGGGGTCCTTGGATGGAGTTGAGGGGGGGGGGGGGAGGTAAAGGGACAGGTGTTGCATCTTCTGCGGCTGCAGAAAGTACCTGGGGAGGGGGTGATTTGGGTGCGAAGGGACGAGTTGACCAGGGAAGTGTGGAGGGAACGGTCTCTGCAGAAAGCAGAACGGGGCGAGAATGGGAAGATGTGGAAAGTAGTGCGATCCCGTTGGAGGTGGCAAAAGTGTTGGAGGATTATAAGCTGTGTGCGATGGCTGATTGGGTGGAAGGTGAGGACAAGGAGGACTCTGCCTTTGTTATGGATGGGGGGAGGGGGAGAAAGAGCGGAGCTGCGGCATATCAAGGAGACCCTTGTGAGAGCCTCATCGACAATGGAAGAGGGGATCACCTGTTTCCTAAAGAATGAGGACATCTCCGATGCCCTGGTATGGAAAACCTCATCCTGGGCGCAGATATGGCGTAGATGGTGGAATTGGGAGTAGGAGATAGTATTTACAGGAAGCAGTGTGGGAAGAAGTGTAGTCTAGATAGATAGCTATGGGAGTTATTGAAATTCTTGCTTACTGCTGTTTTTCTAAAAGCTTAAATCCATGTACGGTATATCATGTCTATCACCCTGCCCTTCATGTTTTTGAAAACATTTCAGGCAATAGGATCATAAATCAAAGAGTCATAGATCATATAATGGTCTTCTTGCCTTTACAAGAATTGTAAAGGCAAGAAGACCTACACACCTTATCTGTATCTGTAGTGTTATCTACAGACCCCCAAATAGTAGCCCGGAAGTAGGGTATAAGTTACAGCAGGAGTTAAAACTGGCATTTTACAAAGGTAATGCCACTGTGGTAATGGGGGATCTCAATATGCAGGTAGACTGGGAAAATCCGGTTGGTTCAGGACCCCAAGAAAGAGAGTTTGTAGAGTGCCTTCGAGATGGATTCTTAGAGCAGCTTGTAATGGGGCCGACCAGAGAAAAGGCAATTCTGGATTTAGTGTTGTCTAATGAACCAAATTTGATAAGAGAACTCGAGGTAAAGGAACGGCTTGGAGGTAGTGATCATAATATGATTAGTTTTAATCTGCAATTTGAGAAGGAGAAGGTTAAATCGGAAGTGTCTGTGATGCAGTTGAACAAAGGGGACTATGAAGGCATGAGAGAAGAGCTGGCCAAGGTAGACTGGAAAGGGATCCTAGCAGGAATGACGGTGGAACAGCAATGGCAGGAATTTCTGGGCATAATCCGGATGACGCAGGATCATTTCATTTCAAAAAGGAAGAAAGATTCTAAGGGGAGTAGGAGGCAACCGTGGCTGACAAGAGAAGAATAAGGGATAGAATAAACTAAAAGAAAAGATGTATAACACAGTAAAGAGTAGTCGGAAGCCAGAGGATTGGGAAACTTTAGTAGGACAACAGAAGGAAACAAAACGGGCAATACAGGCTGAAAAGATGAAGTACGAGGGGAAGCTGGCCAGGAATATAAAGAAGGACCGTAAAAGCTTCTTTAGATATGTTAAGGGAAAAAGAGTAGCAAAGTCAAATGTGGGTCCCTCGAAGGCAGACACGGGTGAAATTATTATGGGTAACAAGGAAATGGCAGAAGAGTTGAACAGGTACTTCGGATCTGTCTTCACTAAGGAAGACACAAACAATCTCTCAAATGTACTGGAGGACAGAGGATCTAAGGGGGTAGAGGAACTGAAATAAATTTTCATTAGGCGAGAAGTAGTATTGGGTAGGCTAATGGGACTAAAGGATGATATATCCCCTGGGCCGGATGGCCTGCGTCCCAGGGTCCTCAGGGAGGTGGCTCTAGAAATAGTGAACGCATTGGTGATCATTTTCCAATGTTCAATAGATTCAGGATCGGTTCCTGTGGATTTGAGGATAGCTAATGTTATCCCACTTTTCAAGAAAGAAGTGAGAGAGAAAACGGAGAATTACAGACCAGTTAGCCTGATTTTGGTGGTGGGAAAGATGCTGGTTAATTATTAAAGAGGTACTAATGGGGCATTTTGATAGCAGTAAAAGGATTAGTCCAGGTCAGCATGGATTTATGAATGGAAAATCATGCTTGACTAATCTTCTGGAATTTTTTGAGGATGTGACAAGTAAAATGGATGAAGTGGAGCCAGTGGATGTAGTGTATCTAGACTTTCAGAAATCCTTTGATAACGCCCGCACGGTAGACTGATGACTAAAATTAGACCACGTGGTATTGGGGGTAGGGTGTTGACATGGATAGAAAATTGGTTGGCAGCAGGAACCAAAGAGTAGGAGTGAACGGGTTATTTTCAGAATGGCAGGCAGCGACGAGTGGAGTGCCGCAAGGCTCGGTGTTGGGGTCGCAACTGTTTACCATAGATATAAATGATTTGGAAGAGGAAATTAGGAGCAATACTAGCAAGTTTGCAGATGACACAAAGCTGGGTGGTAGTGTGAATTGTGAATTAGGATGTTAGGAAGTTGCAGGGTGACCTGGACAGGTTGAATGAGTGGGCAGATGCAATATAATGTAGATAAATGTGAGGTTATCCACTTTGGCCGCGAAAACAAGGGGGAAGATTATTATCTCAATGGGATTGGGTTAGGTAAAGGGGAGGTACAGCGAAAGCTGGGTGTCTTTGTACACCAGTCACTGAAAGTTGGTGTGCAGGTACAGCAGGCAGTGAAGAAAGCTAAGGGAATGTTGGCCTTCATAATAAGAGGATTTCAGTATAGGAGTAAAGAGGTTCTTCTGCAGTTGAACAGGGCTCTGGTAAGACCACATCTGAAGTATTGTGTACAGTTTTGGTCTCCTAATTTGAGGAAGGACATCCTTGTGAGTGAGGCAGTGCAGTGTAGGTTCACGAGATTGATCCCTGGGATGGCGGGACTGTCATATGAAGAAAGATTGAAAAGACTAGGCTTGTATTCACTGGAGTTTTGAAGGAAGAGGGGGGATCTGATAGAAACATCCAATTATAAAAGGACTGGACAAGCTAGGTGCAGGAAAAAAGTTTGATTTAATGTACAAAGTTTGTTAAAAGTTTGATTTAATGTACATCAGTTTGTTTTATGTGGGGGGAGGGGGAGGGGGTTTATCAGGGGAAACTTTATTTTCAGGTTCTTACCTTCCCGGAAATGTTATCATTTTTCAGATCACATTCTGCAGGCTCTGCGGCCTACCATCGATGATGCTGGTAGCCGTCTCGGACTGTCGTGAGCCCCACCACAGGGCGCGGACTTAACATCGAAGCGGATCCCGTGCCTGGGATCGCTCCCACCGCGGCCTGCGGACTTACCAACAAGGGCTAGCAGTCTCGGGAGAGGCTAGTCGGGAGCTCCAACTCCGCAGAAGGTTCAGTCAGCCCCGATGCGAGGTTTGATCGCCCGTTGCGGGGAACTGACAACCCCCCGATGTGGGAACTGAACACCTCGACGCAGAGGGCCCGAACGCCACCGGCTACGGGAGTCAAGATCATCCCATCAACGGGGGCTTGAGGCTTCCGACCAAGGAAGAACACAAGGGAAGGACTTGATTTCGCCTTCCATCACAGTGAGGAATGTGTAGGAGTCACTGTGGTGGATGTTCATGTTAAAATGTGTTTTTGAGTGTTGGTTTTTAATTGTATGACTGACCTGGGCCAATGAAATTCCTCGTATGTTGCAAAACATACTTGGCGAAAAGTACCTGATTCTATCTGCCTCAAATACTTATTCGGGCAGCTCATTCCATGCACTGATCATCCTCTGTGAGAAAATGTTGCCGCAATGGTTCCTTTTAAAACTTTCCCCCATAACCTTAAACCTATGCCCTCCCGTTCCTTATTCCCCAACCTGGGGAAAAGATTCTGAGCAATCATCCTGTCTATTCCCCTCATGGTTTAACACAGCTCTATAAGATCACCCCGCAGCCTACTGTACTCGAGGAATAAGGTCCAACCCTGCTCATCCTCTCCCTATAGCTCAGACCCTTGAGTCCTGGTGACTTCCTTGTAAATCTTCTATGTATTCTTTCCAGCTTAATGGCATATTTTCTGTTGCAGGGTGACCAGAACAGAACACAATATTCCAAGTGCTCCAAATTTTCCCTCCCATGAGGCTCGCCAGCCAGTAATGTAAATTCTTAACTGTCGTGAAGAAGATTGCCCAATTCTGTGCAAGTTAATCCTTCTCGTCCCAATTTTCACCCGCTCCCCTCAATTTACTCTCCTTTGATTTCCAATCCCTCTCCGCTCTCTTCGTCCACCCATGACCTCTCCTGGTCACATCAGCACTAGTTACCATGAAAAGAGCTCTTTAACGCTACTGACCAGCGAGCACATAATATCCCCCCCCTCTCACCTTTCCTTTTCTCTTGCCCTTCGCTCTACCCTCCCCATTCATACCCTCTTTCACCCATCCCTCTCTTTCACCCTTTACTCCTTCCCTCCCTCCCCCTCTGCCTCTTCCCCTCTCCCTCTCCTCTGCAGTTGCTTGTTCAGTAAATGGCTAAATTCAAATCACGTGAGGATGTTCTGATGCAACAATTTTTGGTGACACTCTATTTGGCATTAGGATAAAATGTAACTCCCATTTGCCACACCAAAACTGGGTGAAATCTAATTTTTACGATTTCATCCTTGAATAAACAGGGGCACAATAAAATATAGCTGAATCACTCAGTCAAGCTGTTGAAAATGATCCCACCAAGGTGATAGAGTCATAGCGTGATACATTGTGGAAACCAATGTATCACGTTTCGACCCAACTTGCCCACACCGGCCAACATGTCCCAGCAACAATAGTCCCACCTGCCAGCATTTGGTCCATATCCCTCCAAACTTGTCCTATCCATGTGCCTGTCGAACTGCTTCTTAAAAGATGGGACAGTCCCTGCCTCAACTACGTCCTCTGGCAGCTTGTTCCATACATCCACCACCCTTTGTGTGAAAAAGTTACCCCTCAGATTCCCATTAATTCTTTTCCCCTTCACCTTAAACCTATGTCCTCTGGTCCTCGATTCACCTTCTCTGGGCAAGAGATTCTGTGTATCTACCCAATCTATTCCTCTCATGATCTTATACACCTCCATAAGAATACCCCTCATCCTCCTGCGCTCCAAGAAATAGTGTCCCAGCCAACTCAACGTCTGCCTATGAAGGGCCTGTCCCACTAACGCGACTTTTCAGCGACTGTCTTCGACCTTCAAGCTTGAGGGTACTCGCCTGAAAAACCTCGAGCTGGATCGACTGTCAGCGATGAAACCGCGAGCCGGATCGACCGTCTGCGCGCGCACACACACACACACCGCAAAGGCGGGGGCCAGGGAAAGCGGGGGAGTGCTGTCTGAAATTCACACCCGCGATGAACAGGAAAGTAAAAGACAGCTGGCACAGTTACGGTAAGTCTTTTAGAGAGCGCGGAGAGGAGGGGAGAGAATGGGAGATAAGGGGGGGGGCGGGGAGAAGGGAGGGAGAAGGAGACACTTTTAAGAAGCCAGACAACTTTTAATAAAGTTAACCGGGAATTTAACATTACCAGTCGGTTTACTTACCTTTTTTTTCTCAACGAGCTTTACCTTCGACTACCTTCGATTGCCTTCGACTACCTACAAATAGCATTACGACCTACTACGACCTACCTTGATTAAACCTACGTTTAGTCGAGGTAGCTGAGGCCTCGGGTACGTGGGGACTACTCTCGAGCATGAAGGAGTGTTACACAGACCTCGTACGACCTCGTGTCGACCATGCTGTGACTATGAGTCGAAGGCAATCTCTTCTAAACTTGCGAATTAGGCCGCCGCAGTGGGACAGACCCTTATTTCAGACCCTCTAGTTCTGGCAACATCCTCATAAATCTTCTCTGCACCCTTTCCTGCTTGACAACTTCGTTCCTGTAACACGGTGCCCAGAACTGAACACAATACTCTAAATGTGGCCTTATCAACATCTTATACAACAGCAACATGACCTCCCAACTTCTATATTCAATATTCTGACTGATGAAGGCCAATGTGCCAAAAGCCTTTTTGACCACCCGATCTACATGCGATCCTACCTTCAGGGAACTATGCACCTGCACTGCTAGATCCCTCTGCTCTACAACACTTCCCAGAGCCTTACCATTCAATGTCCTACCATAGGGAATTGAAGAATACAGTTGAACAGAGGGATCTGGGAATAACCGTGCATAGTTCCTTGAAGGTGGAATCTCATATAGATAGGGTGGTAAAGAAAGCTTTTGGTATGCTAGCCTTTATAGATCAGACCATTGAGTATCGAAGCTGGGATGTAATGTTAAAATTGTACAAGGCATTGGTGAGACCAAATCTGGAGTATGGTGTACAATTTTGGTCGCCCAATTATAGGAAGGATGTCAACAAAATAGAGAGGGTACAGAGGAGATTTACTAGATTGGTGCCTGGGTTTCAACAGCTAAGTTACAGAGATAGGTTGAATAAGTTAGGTCTTTATTCTCTGGAGCACAGAAGGTTAAGGGGGGACTTGATAGAGGTCTTTAAAATGATGAGGGATAGACAGAGTTGATGTGGACAAGCTTTTCCCTTTGAGAATAGGGAAGATTCAAACAAGAGGACATGACTTTAGAATTAAGGGACAGAAGTTTAGGGGTAACATGAGGGGAAACTTCTTTACTCAGAGAGTGGTAGCGGTGTGGAATGAGCTTCCAGTGGAAGTGGTAGCGGCAGGTTCGTTGGTATTATTTAAAAATAAATTGGATAGGCATATGGATGAGAAGGGTATGGAGGGTTATGGTATGAGTGCAGGCAGGTGGGACTAAGGGAAAAAAGTTGTTCGGCACGGACTTGAAGGGCCGAGATGGCCTGTTTCCGTGCTGTAATTGTTATATGGTTATATTCACTGTATACGTTCTGCCCATGTTAGACTTCCTATAATGTAACACCTCACATTTTTCTGCATTCAATTCCATAAACCATTCCTCAGCCCACTTGATCAAGATCCTGCTACAACTTTTCACAACCATCTTCACTGTCTGCAAAACCACTCGCTTTTATAATCATCTGCAAACTTGCTAATCTTGACGTGTATGTTCTTATTCAAATCATTGGTATAGATGCCACACAGTAACGGGCCCAGTGTTGAATCCAGAGGCTCACCACTAGTCACAGGCCTCCAGTCCATGAAGCAACCTTCCACCATCACCCTCTGCTTTCTTCCATGGAGCCAATTTGCTATCCATTCAGCTAACTCTCCATGGAACCATGCGATCTAACCTTCCAGAGCAGCCTACCATGTGGGAACTTGTCAAATGCCTTACTGATATCCGTGTACACAACAGCTACAGTTCTGCCCTCATTGACCTTTTTGGTCACATCTTCAAAAACATAATCAGATTCGTGAGACACGACCTCCCAAGTATAAAACTTTGCTGACTATCCGGAATCAACCCTTGTCCGTCTAAATGCCTGCATAACGTATCCCTCAGAATACCATCTAGTTTCTTTCCAACTACAGATGTTAAGCTCACTGGCCTATAGTTCAAGCATTTTCCCTGCAGCCCTTCTTAAATAAAGGTACAACATTTGCCACGCTTCAGTCTTCCGGCACCTCTCCTGTATTTACAGACGACTCGTAAATTTCAACCTGGGCTCTCGCACCTTTTCGTCAAAGAAAGATTTATGCAAATATGTCCTCATGGTAATAAGAGAACCAATTGCAAAACATAAGTTTACATTCTCAAATCTCTTATATAGTGCATTGTAAAACTATTCAAAACATCTTCATTCTCAATTTTCACCTACTTTAAATTGTGATCCCAAATCTTCACTGTCCAATCTGAACTGCAGGAAATGAAGATATCTGGATGAAAGGCATTCCAGTTTAATGCATCCACGGCCATATGATGGGCATCATATGTAGCCAGAAATTCACTGGAATAGGCTTTGGAACACTAAAAAATAAAATAATGCGAAATTGATTTTTATTGATGATACATTGTGTGGAAAGGAACGGCAGATGCTGGTTTACATTGAAGATATACACAAATTGCTGGAGTAACTCAGCGGGACCTCTCAGGGAGTATCTCTGGATAGAAGAAATGGGAAGATGCTGGCAGAACTGCTATTACTCCAGCTTTTTGTAGATATATACATTGAATACACATTGAATCACCTCCATTAACTTTTACTCAAATCCTCCAGAGAAAAATATATAGCTATGTGAACCTGTATGGGGTAGAGGCATTTATGAACCAGAATAGTAAGATTAAATGAGAACTTACCAGTTTGAAGTTTGATATTTATTTTATGAAGAGTTCAGATGAGGGACTACGTGAAGAACCCCGTACAGCCGTTTGTGCGTCAATCTTCGTAGCAACAGTGTGAAATCACAGGTAATAGTGACTGAAGTAAAATAAGAACAAAAGAATAGAACAACCAGATGACATTTATGAGGGTTGGGAGTGGAGGGCATGTAGTCCCTCATCTTAACTCCTCATAAAATAAAGATCAAACTTCAAACTGGTAAGTTCTCGTTTAATCTTACTATTTTACTTCGGAGTCACGTGAGTGACTACGTGAAGACTTCAAAGCTCTGTGATTTCATGCCGTGTGAAACGAGTATACACAACCACAGCTGCTTCATTGACAAATGAAGGGAAAACATTCATAATGCATATAGTCATGACATAGATGTAAAACATGTTGATACTGTTTAAATGAAACAAAAATATTTCCATCTCTCACCCAGATGGAAAATATAACCAGAACATAAATAAAGTTAACAAATACCCCTGGTTCAGCAATGGGTTATTATAGATGTTTGGAGATTCTTTCGTTGGACCATGCTGCAGCCATAACAATGCGACCCAGCGAAACATAAGTACCCTTGCTGCTGATGTTGCAATAGCCCTGGTGGAATGAGATCTGGAATCAGAATCCATTCCTACATAACACATCTGGAATGGCCTGAACAAATACGTTTTTCCAAATTTTTTGTGACTAACAACATAGCTAGTCCAGAACTCCAAGGCTCTTGATGACCTTGACATATTGTTGTATATATGTGTGCTTACCTTATCAAAGGTCCCCTGGCATGCCTGTGACTATTTTGAGACCTGACCCCCTTCTGGTCTGCTCAAGTATTTATAACATAACATTATATATTATAATTTACAGACGTTATCATCCTGTACCATCACAATTATGTAGCGACTGAATCTGCTGCACTAAACCAGTGCCAGAAGGATAACTACCTAATAAACTCCTGCCAACTTTAAGGATATAGCTGAAGCCTCCTGGTGAAATAGTGTTCAACATCGCATATGGCATTGTACTGGTCCTGGGCGACCTATGTTGAAGATATCCTACCACTTGATATCCGGTGTGGACCCGACAGAGCGAGTCTTGTTTGTTAATAGTATAGATGTGATTCAGCTGTGTAAGTAGGCGGCGTCACAGCCAATTGAATACCTAAAAGTAAATCCCAACGTCCTACAAGTCTATTTGATAGGAACTTCATCTAACTGGATAGAGGAGCCCAATTTCTCAAATATAGTTTGAGACTTAAGAGTGGATTTTAGCACATACATAACGTTTTGAACTGTGAATAGTTTTCTTTGAATGCTTTTTTGTCATCATTCTGTTATATTGCCTCATCCTAGCAATGCCTCATCATCCCCCATAATCACTGTAAATGGGAATACCCTACTAAACAGCTATTCCCATAAAGCAGCCCTGAACAAGGTACTGCTGGCGCCCATGAAACAGCCCTGAACAAAGGTGCTGCTGGCGCGGCCTTTCCCCATAGGCCAGTATTTGCCATAGATTTGGCATTCCCCTGGAGCAGTCCTGAGCAAAGGTACTGCTGGCACCGCCTCTGCAATAGGCTTGCCTGCCATTGTTTGGCATCCCCATGAGCAACCCTGAGCAAAGGTGCTGCTGCCACAGCCTCTCCAGTAGGCTAGGCTGCCAGCTTGGCATTCCCATGAGCAGTCCCTAACAAAGGTACTGCTGGCACAACCTTTCCCATAGGCTGGCACAGCTATAACTTGGCATCGGCTATAACTTGACAACTCCTGCTGAAGGAGTGTCTCTAAATTCATTCCCAGAGGGGAAACCTCCCAACATCTTTCCTAATTGTACTGACTATTTTTGTCAGTTGTCCCCATATCTTCGGGATTACTGTGGTTTGGGAACCCCATAGGTGAATTTCCCCTCCCCGGGAATCAATATATATATACACACATACCCGCGGTACCCTCCCGGCACCCGGGCTAACCATTTATGTGAGTTTAACCCCATTTCCTGGGTACTACTCTGTTCTGGGAACCGCAAATACTTGGGTTTCCCCTCCACCGGGAATCCAGCCTAACCATTTAGGTTAGTTTTAACCCCATCTCCTGGGGCCTACTGTGGTCTAGAACCGCATATACATGGGTTTACCCTCCACCGGGAACCCAGGCTGACCATTCAGGTTAGTTTAGCCCCATACCCTGGGGACTACTGTGGTCTGGAACCACATATACTTGGGTTTACCCTCCACCGGGAACCCAGGCTGACCGTTCAGGTTAGTTTAGTCCCATACCCTGGGGACTACTGTGGTCTGGAACCGCCTATTCTTGGGTATCCCCTCCCCGGGAACCCATCGTTGGGAGTCACTGACCGCGTTATCAGTGACTCCGATCGTGAACCCAACATTCCCAGCTCTCCGCTTCCGCGGTCGGACCAGGGTTTTCCCCCAAAGCCCGAGGCTGGTTCCCTCGTCGGCATCGCGAACATCCCGCAAAAACCCTGTAGGTTCCTGCAGGAGACCTACAACAGGTAAGGAATAGCACTTACCTGAAGTTTAGACTTACTGTTGGAGGAGCTGCGCTGCTCCACAGTCGTCTGCACGAAAGCGTCTGACGTAATGATGCACGAACGGCTGTACGGGGTTCTTCACGTGGTCACTCACGTGACTCTGAAGTAAAATGAGCCACACTTTACCATTACTATCATGTCAGGCAATCAACACTTGTTTGGCGACGGGCACAGCAAAGCAAGTGGTCCCATCTTGAAACTAAGATATCTCTAAAGTCTAAATCTCATAACCAACAGACTAGGCAGTGGCAGCCTCGGCAATGGTCGGTCTGTCTGTCTTTTCGTCTTTTTTGTTATTTTTAGTGTCTTTTAAAAACTATGTGTTAATGTTCTCTGGTTTGTTTTATGTGGAGGGGGGGGGGGGGCACGGGGGAAACTTTTTTCCATCTCTTACCTTACCGGAGATGCGATTGTATTCTGGATCATATCTCTGGTCGCTCTGCTGCCTAATATCATGGAGTTGGCGGCCTTGCTCGACACTGACTTTGAGCCCCACCGCGGGATCTGTGGACTTACCATTTGATCCTGCGACCCCTTGCCTGGGATCAACGCTCCTGCAGATTTCACCATCGAGGAGCTCGCAGTCTCGGGTAGAGACGGATGTCGGGAAGTTCCAAAGTCACAGGGTGATCCTCCTGATGCGGGAACTTGATCGCTTACAATGCGGAGGGCCTGACCACTGGCTACGGGAGCCAAGATTGTCCAGCCAACAGAAGGCTCAAGGCCCCCGACATAGAAGGGAAGAGATTTAACTTTTTTTTCGCCTTCCATCACAGTGAGCAATGTGGAGGAGTCACTGTGGCGGATGTTTATGTTAAAATGGATTTTGTGTGTTTTGTTGCTTTTTTTTGGTCTGGCTGTATGGCAAATCAAATTCCTCGTATGTTGCAAAATACACTTTATGAGTGATACAAAAGTATGATTATGAATATGGGATTAAAGCTATGTAGCCCATATATCAAAAATAATATTGACCATCAATTAAATAACATGAATGTCATGCCAGAGGAGGAGGCTCCAAAAGCATTCCCACTCTCAACAATGGCAGAGACTAGTGCTTTACAGTAGAAACATAGAAAATAGGTGCAGAAGTAGGCCATTCAGCCCTTCGAGCCGGCACCGCCAATCAATATGATCATGGCTGATCATCCAACTCAGTATCCCGTACCTGCCTTCTCTCCATACCCCCTGGTCACTTTAGCCACAAGGGCCACATCTAATTCCCTCATAAATATAGCCAATGAACTGGCCTCAACTACCTTCTGTGGCAGAGAATTCCAGAGACTCACCATTCTCTGTGTGAAAAATGTTATCCTCATCTCGGTCCTAAAGGAATTCCCCCTTATCCTTAGACTGTGACCCCTTGTTCTGGACCTCCCCAACATCGGGAACAATCTTCCTGCATCTAGCCTATCCAACCCCTTAAGAATTTTGTAAGTTTCTACAAGATCTGGCCCTCAACACCAGCAAAACCAAGGAACTGATTGTTGACTTTGGAAGGAGTAGGATGGGGACCCACAGTCCTGTTTATATCAACGGGTCGATGGTTGAAAGGGTCAAGAGCTTCAAATTCCTGGTGTGCACATCTGTGAAGATCTTTCCTGGTCCGAGAACACAGATGCAATTATTAAGAAAGCTCCTCAGCACCTCTACTTCATGAGAAGATTACGGAGAGTTGGTCTGTCAAGGAGGACTCTCTCTAACTTCTACAGGTGCACAGTAGAGAGCTTGCTGACCGGTTGCATCATGGCTTGGTTCGGCAATTTGAGTGCCCTGGAGAGGAAAAGACTACAAAAAGTAGTAAACACTGCCCAGTCCACCATCGGCTCTAACCTTCCTTCCATCGAGGGGATTTATCGCAGTCGCTGCCTCAAAAAGGCTGGCAGCATCATCAAGGACCCACACCACCCTGGCCACACACTCATCTCCCTGCTACATTCGGGTAGAAGGTACAGGAGCCTGAAGACTGCAACAACCCGGTTTAGAAATAGCTACTTCCCCACAGCCATCAGGCTATTAAACTTGGCTCGGAACTCTGAACATTAATATCCCTCCACCTGTTATTTGTACTTTATTAATTTATTAATTCATGTGTGTATTTACGTATATAATTGTAGTCAATGCATACTATGTTCTGTTGTGCTATACAAAGAAAGATTTTCATTGTCCTGTCAGGGACACATGACAATAAACTTTTTTGACTTTGACTTTGGGATCCCCCCTCAGTCTTCTAAATTCTAGCGAGTACAAGCCGAGTCTATCCAATCTTTCCTCATGTGAAAGTCCTGTCATCCCAGGAATCAGTCTGGTGAACCTTCTCTCCCCCTCTATGGCAAGAATGTATTTTCTCAGATTTGGAGACCAAAACTGTACTCAATGCTCCAGGTGTGGTCTCACCAAAACCCTGTACAAAGGCAGTAGAACCTCCCTGCTCCTATACTCAAATCCTTTTGTTATGAATGCTAACATACCATTTGCTTTCTTCACTGCCTGCTGCACCTGCATGCCTACTTTCAATGATTGGTGTACCATGACACCCAGGTCTTGTTGCATCTCCCCTTTTCCTAATTTGCCACCATTCAGATAATAGTCTACCCTCATGTTTTTGCCACCAAAGTGGATAACCTCACATTTATCCACATTATACTGCATCTGCCATCCATTTGCCCACTCACCCAGTCTATCCAAGTCACTTTGCAGCCTCCTAGCATCCTCCTCACAACTAACACTACCCCCCAGCTTAGTGTAATCCGCAAACCTGGAGATGTTGCATTCAATTTCCTCGACCAAATCATTAATATATATTGTAAATAGCTGGGATCCCAGCACTGAGCCTTGCGGTACCCCACTAGTCACTGCCTGCCATTCTGAAAAGGAGCTGTTTACTCCTACCCTTTGCTTCCCTATCCACATCAATACTGAACCCCCAATACCGTGTGCTTTAAGTTTGTATACTAATCTCTTATGTGGGACCTTGTCGAAAGCCTTCTGAAAGTCTAGATAAAACACATCCACTGGTTCTCCCTTCTCCACTCTGCCAGTTACATCCTCGAAAAATTCTATAAGATTCGTCAGACATGATTTACCTTTCGTAAATCCATGCTGACTTTGTCTAATGATTTCACCACTTAACAAATGTACTGCTATCCCATCTTTAATAACTGACTCTAGCAGTTTCCCCACTACTGAAGTTAGACTAACTGGTCTGTAATTCCCCGCTTTCTCTCTCCCTCCTTGAAAAATGATCACTAATGTATCCACTATTTCTGTGGCTACTTCCTTGCGTACTCTGGGATGCAGATTATCTGGCCCTGGGGATTTATCGGCCTTTAATCTATTCAATTTACCCAACACCACTTCCCGGCTAACCTGGATTTCACTCAGTTCCTCCCCTTATTTGACCCCCGGTCCCCTGCTATTTCCGGCAGATTATTTATGTCTTCCTTAGTGAAGACAGAAAAAAAGTAGTTATTCAATTGGTCTGCCATGTCCTTGTTCCCCATGATCAATTCACCTGTTTCTGACTGCAAGGGACCTACATTTGTTTTAACTAATCTCTTTCTCTTCACATATCTATAAAAACTTTTGCAGACAGTTATTATGGCTATTATGAAAGCCATGGCTATTATTGCTGATCATATTTAGCCACAATGAGTGTCCTTTATCTAAACTGTTCATTGTTTTTAGCAAATCTATCAGATCTTTCAATAGAGCCACACTTTTCAGTTAACTACTTAGGTCAATCATGCAAGCTTTTGCTGTACTCTCACTAGTAACAAAATAAACATTTATGAAAGGGAGAGGGAGGCAGGGGAGCTTGAGAAGAGAAAAAAAAAATGGTATGGAGGATTACCTAAAATTGGGGAATCCAATGGTCATACTAATGGCCGTTCTGTCTGTTTTTCCATATTTAAACATTTTTTTAGTCTGTTTAAGAAGTATGTTTTGTAGTTCTTTTTAGTATTTTTATGTGGGGGAAGTGGGTAGGGTAAGGGGGAAACTGTTTCCCAGTCACTTCCTGGCGAGGAGGCGACTATTCTCCGAGTCACGTTCTCCCCCATCCCCGACCTACCATCTGGATTGGCGCGGCATTTTGTGCCGGGGACCGACCAGAGCTTCAGCAGCGGCGCAGCACTGAAGTACCATCGCAGAGCGGGCGATGCCTTACTAGGGATCGCCATTTGAAGCTCCGGAATGTTAAGCTTCAACATCGTGGAGCTGTGGTTTGCGGAGCTCAGCCATGGGCGGCGCTGACTTCAACATCGCGCAGTCCTGGGACATTTTGCCGAGTGTGAATGTCCGCCCAGCTCGGCCTGTGGACCTCGGGAGCCGCAGTCTCCAGTAAGAAATAGCTGATTTGGAAGTCCAAGCCACTGAGAATGTTCTTCCATAACGACGTCAGAGTTCCATCATCCCGGCGAGAGGGCCTGAACATCGGGCCGCCCGTAGCGGGGACTGCGGGGGGACTCGGGAGGTTCCAACCACGGGTGAACAACAAAGAGGAGGATGACTGAAATTTGGTGCCTTCCCTCACAGTGGGAAACTTTGATTCCGCTGTGTGGGGATGTTTATGTTAAACTCTATCGTGTCCTGTTCTTTTTTATTCATATGGCTATATGGTGACCACAAATTTCACTGTACCAATTGGTGCATGCGACTAAAAATGTCTCTTGAATGTCTCTTGATTAGGCTGTAAACCACCCATGTAGAATATGAGCCACTTTTCCTCCAGTTTCCATGTGGTGTCACTCTGGCAATGGAGGAGGCCCTGGACAGAAAGGTCAGTATGGGAAATGGTGGTTTGATGGTGAGCAACTGGGAGATTCAGCAGGCCTAGGCAGACTGAGTGCAAGTGTTAGCTCAAATGCCACCTCTGATTGATAGATTACACTATGTTATGTACTGTATTCTGACACTAAGCTTGCTTTCTTGAGCATTCAGTAACATTGATATTTTTGGTGATTTTACCTTGTGTATTTTTCCTTCTTCCGTGCCAACCAGAAACAAATTGTGTTTCTTTTTATGGAAGTCAAAGGAGGTTCCACAGCCTATACACAAAATGTGAAGGAATAAATTTTGCAAATTATAAGATTTTTGCCATACTAAATAACATATTATTTCATTCAATTAATATGAGTACAGATTGAATGATTGAGTTTCAAAGAATGCAACTGGCCTGACAAACAGTTCACAGCAAATGCTCTTGATTTCACAATTCTGATTCGCATTCTGATTCACACATATTCAAGCTGTGAAGTTTTGAAAAAATAGGTATATTACTTGTCACAAAATCAATAATTATGAGGAAGCATTTAGATGGCATGATCAATGATTATCCCATGTTCCAGATAATAGATAAAGAGGAGACACAAAACTGTCCCTCTCTGTGGAAGGCTAAAAGGCATGTTTCCATGCTGTAAGGTTCTTCTTAATGAAATATGGCTGAGGCAAGAATTGTTATCGGTTACAGGTCTCCATGACATGGAATATTAGTTACAGGTCTCCATGACATGGAATATTAGCAGAATGGAGTTTGACAAAATAATGAAGATCACATCATTAATGTAGATGTAGTTGTTGAGGGACAATTACAAGATCTTTGACAAAGTATAGATGTGAGGGATAAAGTGATTAAACCCCACTATTGTAAGGATTCAGGAGAGGATTCTAACTTGTAAACAGGATTCTAACCGATAGAGGCCAGGGAGAGGATGCTGACACAGCTGGGAATGAGTTTATCAGAACTGTCCTTGAGTGAGGATGGATGGCATAGTATAGCGTAGAAGGAGGGTGATAGATGGGACTCTTGTCAGTAGGGACTAGGGATGAATGGGACCCTTGTCAGTAGAGACTAGCTTTAGTTCAGATATAAAAAAACTGAGACAGGTCAGTTGGAGTTGAGCAAACTAGGCCAGGTCAATTGCAACTGGGCATGCTTAATGAAATAAATGAATATTACTAACACGCCCCTGGTTGAGAAACTGCTCATTACCATGCACATGTATGAACATGATATGTATGATGTGGGAGGCACTGGGGGATGTACCCATAGACTGTGCACCTCAGTGCTCTGATTGGGAAGAGCCAGAAGGGGAGGTTATGCCAGCAGAATTGTGTGTATAAAGGGGCTTTACTTTTCTGACTTTGGTGTGTCTCAACTTGGAGAGGCACCCGATTCTGCAGACTCGCAAATAAAAAGCATTTCTTGTTTCGATGATTTAGTCTCTGAGCAGTGATTGTGAGCACAAACTATATCTCACATAGAGATAGTAAGCATTCTCTGCATTTCAATTCAGAAAACAGACATCTTGTACAGATATATTGTGGAAAACTGTTGTCTTTTGAAAAATTGGCCTGAACTGGAAATGTCCTATTTTAATGCTTTTACTGGAGGACACTTTTTTTTTAAGCATTTGCATGGAAATATAATCATGCAATGCTTTTGTTTTCATACTTAAGTGTTTGACAAGTTATAATTTTCCCCGAGTAAGATATGATGGCAAATGTTTCCTGGTTATTTCTTGAAACCTGAAAATTGAACCCACCACAATTTTCATTTGAGTCACATAACAGGTGAATGCCATTTCCCTATTCTGATTTTTGCTTTTGAAGTATTGCAGAAAAATTAGTCCAAGTTATCTTGGGACCGAACATATTGATCACTCTCAACACAATTGAACTTCAGAGAATACTGTGGGATTAAAATTTGATTTCATCTGTAAAGTATTCTCTCCTAATTATTATTTATCCTTTGGCCGAACCACATCTCAAAACTAACATGCCAAATACTCACCTGTATTTCAAACAAAGCAAGTCATAGAACATTTTCCCTATTTTCTCACCAGAGGAAAGATAGACAGGATCAGTTTAAAGGTTGAATTTGATTTCATGAAGAGCTAACTAACTATTTTGACTAAAAGAAGTAAACTAATTCAGGATGGGGATGAGAAGAACTTTCTTCATCTGGGGGGATAAACCTTTGGAAATTACTATCCACGAAGACCATGCAGGCTCAGTCAATCAATATGTTCAAAAAAGAGATTGATAGCTTTAGATATTTAAAAAAAATCAAAAGAATACGAGATTGGATCATGTCATGTGATAGGAGTAGAATTAAGCCATTCAGCCGATCATGTCTACTCCGCCATTCAATCATGGCTGATCTATCACTCCCTCCTAACCCCATTCTCCTGTCTGCTACCCATAATATCTGACGCCCTTACTTATCTATCATTGCCTTATCCACTGCCATTGCCTCTAACACTTTCTTTGGCAAACAATTCCGCACATTCACCACCGTCTGAATAGAGAAATTCCTCCTCATCTTCCTAAAATAATGTCCTTTAATTTTGAGCCTATGACCTCTAGTCCTGGACTCTCCCACTAGTGGAAACATCCTCCCCACATCGACTTTATCCACACCTTTCTCTATTCTGTATGTTTCAATGAGGTCCCCCTCATTCTTCTAAACTCCAGCAAATATAGGCCAAGAGCCGTCAAATGCTCATCATATGTTAACCTACTCATTCCTGGGATCGTTCTTGTAAACCTCATCTGGACCCTCTCCAGAGCCAGCACATCCTTCCTCAGAAATGGTGCCCAAAATTATTCACAACATTCTAAATACAGCCTGACCAACGCCTTATAGAGCCTCAGCATAATGGATAATGGGTCTGAGGAGAAAGAACATCCATGATCCTATTGTACAGCAGAGTAGACATAAGTGCCAGATGGACTATTTTTGCTCCAATGTTCATGTTCTTTTTGGAATGGCCTTCACAGATTCAAGAGTTCCACAGAAATCTAATTATAGGTCAGAATGAGATGGATTCTGCGACAGCATGTTTCGGTAAATTTCACAGTTTCTTGTTTTCCTTCGTGGATAAAAGATGAGATTGTGGATCCATGACCCTTTTTTTAAAATCAATGAGCATTTGTCCAGACTGGCACTGGTGGAGGTACATCTTTCTAATGAGACATAAAACTATGATATTTCTTTTGATGGGAGGAATAAGCTCGGGTACTGTCCAATTCACCTCCACCTGGATATTAGACTTTGACTTTGGAACTGATGCGGTACTATACTGAGAACTATATTCTGCAATCTGTATCTTTCCCTTTACTCTATCCATTGTACTTGAGTTTGACTTGATTGTATTCACGTATGATAAATCTGATCCGATTGGATAGCATGCAGAGCAAAGCTTTTCACTGTACCTCAGTGCACATGACAATAATATTACACCTAAACCCAACTTTAAAGACCTGTATGTTCTGGTTAGCCTATCTTCTTCAACTATTCAAAGGGATACGCTGGTTCAATCATTATTTAATTGCAGTTTAAGGGATCTTGCTGGGCAAAAAATTGGCTGTCACAGATCCGTACCTTAAACTGACTCAATTATTAGCTGTAAAATTCCCTTTACTTTCTTTGAAAATCTGCCATGCTCAAAATAATGTATAGCCCCTATCCCATTGACTGCAATTTTCCTCAGTGAGAACATTTTTAAACACGTACAGTATCTTGGGTTAAACATAATCGACAATTAAAATTTAAGAGGATGTAAAACATAATTTGCAAATAGAAATTCTTGAAGCATTCCTTAGCTACTAAAACCAGTTCTAACATGTAAGGAATGTGGCTCATTACCATAAGGCCTATAATTTATTTGAATCAGAAAACTGTAGATAGGATTCCGCATTAGTTCTGGTTGAAGATTCTTGAAGAGGAAAAATAATTGCTTGTTCTGATAGATGATATGATTAAATATTATGGCTTACCCATAATTTGCAGCTGCAAATTTTCTAATGCATCTTTACAAATTCCATCGAGCGTAAGTTTGATGATATCTGTGTGAATAATTTCATTCTGGGAATAAAAATAATATATTCCAGTTACTTTAGTTGTTGTATTTTCAAAAATTAATACATTGTTAATATTGACTTGCTAATTTTTATTTTTTGCTTCAGTCATATACCAATAATTAGTTATGCTGCCTAACCAAAGTGATATTTGTTTGCACTCATTTAAATACATGCACTATCGGTGAAAGATTAATTGGGTGGAGCCACTTTTATTTATCTCCTATGTTTAAAAACAGAAATAAATATAATTACTTGCCAGGTCAGGTAGCAGCAGTGGATAGTGAAATGGTGTTGAAGTTTTGAGTCATTGGCCTTTCATCAGAAATGTTGAGTCTGAGTGTAACACATTTTAAGATGCAGTGGAAATGAAGAAAGAAGAATAAGTAAAGGGGAAGGTTCTGAGGTTGTGATAGGTCTGAAGGTAGGAGGGATTAAGTGACAATCAGAATGACATATTTTACTTTCCTTTGCATTAGGGGGTTTACAGATGGAAGTAAGATGGAAGTAAGGGCAATCATGTGTTTGTCCTGTCGAATGTGGGAAACTATGAAAACTTTCAATGTCCCTGATGACTATGTCTACAGGAAATGCGTCCAGCTACAGCTCCTGACTGACTGCATCGAGCAGGTGAAGCTACTGTTGGACTTGTGATGCTGAGAGCATCATATATATGAGCCTTATGGGAGGTGGTCTAGCCCTGGTTCAGGCAACAGGTCATTAGGTGACCACCAAAAAAGACAGAGGGGTAGACGGAGTGCTGGATTGTTGTGTGGACTTCCCCTCAGTAATGTATGTTTAATACTGTTGAGTGGGGTGGCCTTTCAAAGGGAAGCAGTAGCAGCAACCGTCTGTAGCACCATGGCCCTGATGCACAACATTGGAGGGTGGAGCCTAGGAGAGCAGGAATGACATGAGACTCGATAGAGGGATAGACAAAAGATTATTTGAAAATAGCCCACAAAAAGCTGAGTAGTTCAGCAGGATAGGCTGCATCTCTGGAGAGAAGGAATGGGTGACGTTTCGGGTCTGGACCATACTGCTAACTCCGTCTCGACCCGAAACGTCACCCATTCCTTCTCTCCAGTGATGCTGCCTATCCCGCTGAGTTACTCCAGTATTTTGTGTCTATCTTTGGTGTAAACCAGCATTTGCAGTTCCTTCCTACAAGGAAGATTTTTTGGCCATGGACGAGAACGCAGGATGGTGATGACCTCCCTGATGCCAGAGTCAAAGCAGTCGCAGAGCTTTCTCAAGACAGAGATTATTGTGCACATTGAAAAAGGGATGAGCTTCTGCAAAGTGAATATAAGTTGGGTAGAAGTTTAAAAAGCAGGACTTTTGGGTTAGAACATATGCACATGCTAGTGCAATTAGGAATAGGATATCACAAATGAATGTGTGGGTGAATAGCTGGTGCAGGCAGTAGAGATTCTTTTTTTTTTGGAAAATTTGAGTTATCTTCTGGGACAGAATTAGGTTGAGCAGCTTCGTTGGATTTAATGGAAGTACAAGATATTGTAGAAGCTACAATCTTGGGTTTAAAAAAAACTGTTGGAGAAACTGAAGCAGCATCTGTGAAGGAAAATGGATGGTCATTGGTTCAAGAAATACTGCTTGACCAGTTGTACCCTGGGAAGCGAGGGAGGAGATTGCTATGGTCCTCACAAACATTGTTTAACTTTGTAAGCCATGGGTGAGATACTTGAAGACCGGAGGATGACTACTTTTGTGCCTTCATTTAAGAAGTGCTGCAAAGACAAGCCCATGAACTTTACCTGTGAATCTTGAATCAGTAGTGGGAAAGTTACTGGAAGCGATTTTGAAGGACAGAGTTTCTTTGCATTTGGAAAGGAAAGGGTTGATTGGGAATAGTCAGAGTGACATTGTTCGTGAGAACAATCGTAACTCACAAAGTTCATTGCAATTTTTTTGGAGGTGAGAAATGAAAATTATGGGGTGATCGACGGGGGAAGATAGTAGATTGGGTACAAAATGGTTTGATAATAGAAGGTAGAGGGTGATAGTGAACAGTTGTTTTCAGACATATCAGTGCGGTGCCCTTTATTGTTTGTCATACATATTAATGATTTGGAAGAAAATGTAATGACATTCACACATTTGCAGATTACACCAAAATTAGTTGTGTAGTGGACAATGAAAAAGCCGTGTCAATTTTACAACAAATTAACTGGGTTAGTGGTCAAGGAAATGGCTAATATAATTTAACTAAGTAATGCTCAGTAAAAGTAATGCATTTTTGGAAGATAAACAAGACCAAGACATACACAACAAATGGTAGGGCGCCAATGAGTGTTCTTGAACAGCGTAACTTTAAAGTACAGATCCCTTAAAGTGCGACACTGGTAGACAGAGTAATGAAGAAGTGTATGTTATGCTTGGCATCATTGTGCCAAGGCAATGCGTATAGGAGTTGGGAAGTTACATAACAGTTGTACATCTCATTTGTCAGATTGCACTTGTATTGTATGCAGTTCTCATCAACACACTGTAAGAACTATGTGATTAAGCTAGAGAGGGTGCAGAAAACCTTCCACAGGAATATTGCCTGGATTAGAGGGCTTGATTTATAAGGAGATTTTGACTGGATCTGTTTTCTTTGGAGCGAAGAAGGCTGAGGAATGATTTTACAGAGGTTTATAAAATTAGGCAAGACATGGATAGGGTAGATAGTCATAGCCTTTTTCACACAGTAGGAGAGTCTTAAACTAGAGGAGATTGTTTTAAGATGAGAGGAGAAAGATTTAGAGGGGCAAGTTTTTCACACAGAGGGTGGTGGGTGTATAAGCTGCCAGAGGGAGGTAGATGCAGGTATGTTTAAAACGCATTTGGACAGGTATATGGTAAATATAAATTGCAAAATCCTTATATGAAAACTTTGAACTAATTATGAATGTGGAAGGTTATCATGTGCCCATTTGAAAATTAGATATTGTTCGTTGCACTTACAATAAGATTCATTAGAAAGGCTGAAAGATTAGATTGAAAGAAGGGTGAGAATTAAAGTAACTCGTAAAGTTAGGCAAGGCTTAAAAGACAGAAAAGAGATGTATATCTAGGTAACAGTATTCCAAAGAATACAATTGAAAATGTAGGAATTTACATTAAACACATAAGGGACTTTGATTAGATCCAATTTCAAACACTGTGGATGCTTCGATCTCAATATTTAAAAAATATGTTGGAGTCTTTGTGGAAGTTACAAAATAATGACATTGATGTGAACAGAACACTTGCATGCAACAATAAATATTTTGAGGCTCTTTTCTCTGGAGAAAAGAAGGCTGACGGATGATCGAGTAGTAATCTTTAAATTAAAAGGCAAAGTGGTTTGATCAGATAGCCATGGAGAAGATGGAGGAGAATTTTGCCTTTGGTTTCTGGCATTAAATGTGGGTAAAATTAATGGTTTCCAGTTGTGACATGAAGTCAAACCTCTTTACACAAGAAGTACTCAGGGTGTGGAATTTTGTCATAGTTGTAGCTGTGCAGGCAAATTCATTGGTAGAGTTCAAGAAACGAGCTGGATAAGTCACAGTGTTATATAACTCAGATCCTTTGGTCCGCTGAGCCTCTGTAAATCATCGTACCCATTATAGACTGCTCCCACTTTATTTTCTCCAGACTCATTAACTTGCTCCAGATTAAAACACTTATTGACGCATAGGGGACAATTTATAGCAACCAATTAACCCTCTAACATGCAAGTCTTTGTAATAATGTGGGAGGAAATCAGGCACCCAGAGGAAACCCATTTGTTTACAGCAAGAACATGCAAACTCCATACAGAATACATCAGGGGTCAGGATTGATCCCAGGTCACTGGAGCGATGAGGAAGCACCTCTACCAGTTGCACCTTTACCAAATTTCACCATGCCCATAAGTATTTGAAAGGAAATAATTATGGGGCAAAACAGACAGAGTGGGTAGATGAGTGGGACAAGCAGGATTGTTTTTGCATAGCGCCAATATAGACTTGATGACACCTTCTGTACAGTGAATGTTAAGAGATTTTGTGATGTACTCACCTCCTCACATTTAGTTTAATCTCTGACAGCTGGTAACCAGAAGACAAAGATTTAGGTAAATAAAAAGAGAACCAGATGTGAAGAAGGAGCTTGTATTCACTGGAATTTAGAAGGATGAGAGGGGATCTTATAGAAACGTATACAATTATTAAGGGATTAGACATACTCGATACAGGAAACATGTTCCCGATGTTGGGGGAGTTCAGAACCTGGGACCACAGTTTAAGAATAAAGGGTGGGCTATTTAGAACTGAGATGAGGTAAAACCTTGTCACCCAGAGAGTAGTGAATTTGTGGAATTCTCTGCCTCAGAAGGCAGTGGAGGCCGATTCACTTAATGCATTCAAAAGAGAGTTAGATAGAGCTCTTAGGGCTAGCAGAATCAAGGGAGAAGGCAGGAACGGGGTACTGATTGTGACTGATCAGCCATGATCACATTGAATGGAGGTGCTAGCTCAAAGGGCTGAATGGCCTACTCCTGCACCTGTTTTCTATGTTTCTATGGAGAATTATTGTGATCTACAATGTGACTGTCTAAAAGGCTGGGGGAAGCAGATCCAATGGCAAAATGTAAATGTAAATTAGACATACAGCATGCATGCTGAAAAACAATTTCAAGACTACAGCTAAAAAGGAAAAAGACAGAGATTAATCGGATAGCTCCACTAAAAAGGCTGACATTTGAATGATGAGCTGAAAGATTTTCTGCGTTCTCATTCTATGATACAACTCCATTCTTAAAACCTTAATAAATAAACCTTAAATGTGGTCTGAATATCATTAGTAAGTTGATTTATATACTCATGTTATTCATTTCATTGCAAATGTAATTGCTCTGAGTGTGATGTAATTTCTGTTTACAGAATAATAAGTTGGAACACCATGCCCATCATGCTAATAGACTGCTATAAAATCTCATGCATGAAACCAGTCAGTTAGAAACTATGTGATTGGTGTTAGGATACATTGGGACATTACAAAATAAATGTTTCAACAATCTTGATTTCTGCTATTCTAGTGCACCTTTTAAAGTGAAAATTAAAACTGATTGCCCATATAATACATTATTTTGGATAAATGTATGTACTAAGTTCAAATGCGTCCTTAATCAAGTACTATTTTTTTCTCTCCATGTACTGGGAAGGTAAGATCCTTATGATTTATGTGACAGTTAACCACAGACCTCACTATCAGGCTAGTTGAGACCAACAGTATGTAGTGAGGCCATTTTATCAAGGTAGGCACCCCCCTGATTGTAAATGGGAAAATTAGTTTATTTTGTTGTGATTAGTCACTAATAACACGTTTAGATACTTTTTGCTTATGGTTCCTTGCTTGCTATGTGCAAAATAGTAGCTATATTTTCTTAAATTTAATCAATCAACTAACCACTGGATTTCCATAGATTATGAACATCCAATATATGTGCAAACCCATACATACATACATACAGTATGAATACGTATTTGGGAGGCCAGTAGATGGATTTACTGTCTACAGATATCTTCTGCCACCTGGGAATTCACTTGTGGTCGCATTTCCGACTTGGGAACTGTCTAGATTACAAACAGTTCGCAAGAACGAAACCCTGTCATAATCTGAGGACAACCTGTACACATTACAAAATTATTTCATTGGCTAAAATCCTAAAAACCTTCAAAATACATATTATTTATATAATCACAGAGGTGTAACAAGTCAAATCATTTTCAGATCAATTGCAAATTCAAATGCAGAATATACTTTTTTGTGATTAATAGAAATTCCACAAATCAAAATAAGCAGGATATTTGTCCTTGATTACAGTAACTGTTAAGAATTCACTGGAGATTATTCACTGTTAATTACAATTGTGTATTATTTTTAAAAACAGCCATTATTCAATAGGGATACATTAATTCTCATTATCACCTGTTAAATTCAGAATACTACATTCATCATTGTAGTATTAATTATTCACCCCAGAGCTCAAAGTTTCTACAGTAAATATAAACAACATAAGTGAATGATCATTACTGTGTACAACTTGATGTATTCCAGAGCCCATCAAAATCACAAATTTGACACTGCATCATTAACAAAGAATTGGTCCACAGCAGATTAAAGTCAATTCTATAGCTCATTAAGCTGTAGATGTTGTCTATATGGACTTCAGCAAAACATTCAATAACATTTTGCGTTGTATACTGGTCTGGAAGGTTACATCGCATGGGATTCAGGGAGAGCTAGCCACAGGGTAGAGAATTCCCTTCATGAAGGTGCAAGGTTGTTGTTCGGACTGGAGGCTTGTGACTAGCGGTGTGCCTCGGAGATCGGTGTTGGGGCCCTTTGTTATTTATGGTTTATATCAATGACTTGGATGAGAAACCTTTGAAACCTTTGAATGTTGAAGGCATGATTAGTAAGTTTACAGATGACACTAAATGAATGGTATCATTTACAGCAAAGGTGGCAAGTGTGCAGAGGAATGTTTAATGGAATTTAATCCAGATAAGTGTGAGGTGTTACATTTTGGGAAGTCAAACCAGGGCACAGCCTTCACAGTGAATTACAGGGGCCTGGGGAGTGTTGTAGAGCAGGGGAATCTAGGAGCGCAGGTAAGTAGGTCCTTGAAAGTGGGGGAAAATGTAAATTTGATGGTCAAGAGGCTTTCGCTACATTAGCCTTCATCAGTCTGGGTAATGAATATAGAAGTTGGGATGTTATGTTGCAGTTGTAAAAGACATTGATGAGGCCACATTTGGAGTATTGTGTTTAATTTTGGTCACCCTGCTACAGGAAGGATGTTGTAAAGCTGGAAAGAGTGCAGAAAAGATTTACGACGATGTAGCCGGAATTTGAGAGTCTGAACTATCGGGAGAGATTGGGCAGGCTAGGACTTTACTTCTTGGAGTGCAGGAGGATGAGGGGAGATCTTACAGAGGGGAAAAAAATAGTGATCTTACAGAGGTGTAATAAAATAGATAGGGTGAATACACAGAGTAGTGTGGGGAATCAAGAACCAGAGTACGTACTTTTAAGGTGAGAGGGGAAAGATTTAATAGGGCAACCTTTTCACATAGAGAGTTGAAGGTATATGGAACGAGCTGCCAGAGGAGGTAGTTGAGATGGGTACTACAACAACATTTAAAATACATTTGTACAGTTATATGAATAGGAAATGTTAAGAGTGATATTGGCCAAATGTGGGCAAGTGGGACCATTCTAGATGGGACATCTTGGTTGGCATGAACAAGTTGGGGCAATGTGTCTGTTTCTGTGCTGCATGACTCTACATTAGGCAGCACTGAACTTTCTCTTGGATTCCTGTTATTTGTAACAATCTAGCAATTAAAATTGTTTAATTTAATAGAAAGGAAAAATTGACGTTTTTAAAATTCTCTACCAGTTTTACACATAGTCATAGAGCTATAAAGCACAGAACAAAGGTGCATAGTTACTTAAAAGTGGTGTCACAAATAGATAGGGTGATAAAGAAAGCTTTCAGCACATAGGACTTCATGAGTACATTATAGAAGTTGGGAGGTCATGTTACAATTATACAAGACATCGGTGAGGCCCCATTTAGAGTATTGTGTTTGGTTTTGGTCATCCTATTACAGGAAATATGTTGTTACGCTGGAAAGGGTGCAGAAAAGATTTATGAGGATGTTGCCAGGACTCCTAGGCCTGAGCCATAGGGAGAGGTTGAGCAGGCCAGAACTTTATTCTTTGTACTGCAGGAGGATGAGGGGTGATCTAATAGTAGTGTACACGATTAGGAGAGGAATAGATAGGGTAAATGCACAGAGTCGTTTACGCAGAGTAAGGAAATGGAGAACCAGAGGGCATACGTTCAGGTAAGAGAGGAGAGATTTAATGAGAACCTGAGGGGCAATTTTTTAATACAAAGGGAGGTAGGTGTATGGAGGCAGTTGAGGCAGGTACCATCACAAAGTTTAAAAAACATTTAGCCAGGAACATGGATGGGATAGGTTCAGAGGAATATCGGCAAAATACAGACATGTAGAACTAGTGTAGATGGAGCATGTTGGTCGGCGTGGGCAAGTTGAGCTGAAGGGCCTGTTTCCACACTGTACGACTGTATGACTCTCTATGAGTTGTAGTAGCAGGCCTTTCATCCTACCTTGCCCATGCTTACAAAGTTGGTATGCTGGGCTAGTCCCATTTGGCTGCATTTGGCCCATAGCCCTCTAATAATCTTCCTCTCCATACATCTGTTCAAATGTTTTTTACTGTTGCTGAAAATGAAACTAATCATACTTCTTTATTTACTGGAGGAAGCAACTTTTTTTTGTATGTAATTTTTCAAAAGTATATATGTTACAAAATCTACCTTCAACGGCGCTGCAGTTCTGTCATTGGCCGTGTGCGCGACTTTGGCGCCTTTGAGGGGGGGGGGGGGGGGGGGTGGCGGGGATAAAATGCGTTTTTTCTCCTACCTGTCCTGGATATATTTTCTCGGGGTGCAAGCTTTTGCCGAAGATTTGTTCCGACGGCCATTCTGTGAATTTTTTTTTTTTAAATTCGCTGGACAATTTCAGCGCTGGAGTAAAATAAAAATCAGCTTCTAATGCCGCGAACGTCGACAACGCGGACGGATTTCACGTACGGGACAGGTAAAGGAAAGCCGTTTATTTTATATATAAACGTGCTTCTTAGGATGCCTTTAATCCAAATTTTACATCGCGAAAATGTGATTTGGGTCCCATACAAACCGGCAGTATTTTTCCTGCCGATATGGGGTTTAAATTCACCACAACCGCAACGTTCCAATCGATCGCGTTCCACAAAATCCCACTCGCAAGATGATTTAAATGGCCATTAATTTACGGGAATTAAACACTAAATTCCTTCCATTTGGCCTATAAATTCATGACAATGAGATTTAAAAATCATGTTATATTGTGAATTCTTGTGTGACTGTTATTTGGACACTTAGGCTATTTAAAAATGTTAATCTTTTCTTAAGAAATGGATAGATGTTTAGATCCAACATTTTGTAATTTGCTACAATTGGGTAACTAAATAATTATATGCTTTAATTTCGGGTCATCCAAGTAAGATTGTTTCATATTTGTTTCAGAATACTTCAATTGATAATAACTGAAAATGTATTTCAGTTCTCTTAATTTTGAAGAAAGTTATGGGCTTTTGACTGTCCTCGATCACAGCTTTTGTGTTAAATCAATGGAAAAGCAATCCTTATTATAAATATAATAAATATAAATAATATATAATATATAATTATTCAGGAAAATGTATACCTTAATCAAAGCCCAAGAAACAAAACGTCCATCTGATGAGATAGAGCAGAAGTTAATATTGTTGTCAAGGTCATCTTTTAGCCATCTCACCTGTGAAATAGCAAATGCAAAGAATCTCATCAGTCTGAAGCAGACTAAAATGAAAACAGACATGTAAAAAAAATATTCAGTCAAGGCAATTTCTTAGGCTGACGGTGTAATATTATTCTTGTTTTATTTCTGAATTGCTTGGATGGATGAAAGAAGAGAGCATAACCAAAGGCATTGACAATCTTCTGATGACACTGTTCTGTTGTCAGCTTTTGCAAACAGAACAAAGAACAAAGAAGAGAGTGAGCAAGAGAGATGAAATATCCTAGAAAACTGGGTTCACTACCTTGGATTTGGAAAGATAAATAGAGAGACACAGGATGGAAACAGGCTCTTTGATTTACCTAGTTTGTGCTGACCATCAAGTACCCTTTTAAACTAATTCAATTTTATTCACCTACACATTCCTGCATATTCTACTGCTGCATACCAGGAGCAAATTACAGTGGTCAAATAAACAAATAAGCTTCATGTAAAAAAGCACCGGCCTCTATGAGAGGCGGCGCCGGCAATGCCTGGGACAGGGTTACTCAAGGTCTCCCTGCTGGAGGGAGAGACCAGGACGGGTCAGTGTTCTACTGAGGCCGTATCTGTCACAGCGCTGGCCTACGGAGAGCCGCGCTAGCAGCGCCTAGGAGAGGGCTGCTCAAGGTTGCAAAGGAGAGGGTTGCAAAGGAGATTTTAAACTAGAAAGGCTGGGGGGAGGGACTCGGGTAGAGGGGGCTAGGGGACAGGGTGTGGGGCAAGAGGCAGAGAAGGGAAGGACTCAGACCCAAAATGTAGGCGAGAAAGAGGAAAAAGATAACAAACAGAGAGTAAGGGATGGTGGGTTTCTAAAATGTGTATATTTTAATGCTAGGAGCATTGTAAGAAAGGTGGATGAACTTAGAGCCTGGATTGACACCTGGAAATATGATGTTGTGGCAATCAGTGAAACATGGTTGCAGGAGGGCTGTGATTGGAAACTAAATATTCCAGGATTTTGTTGCTTCAGGTGTGATAGAATTGGAGGGACCAGAGGTGGAGGTGTTGCATTGCTTGTCAGAGAAGATATTACAGCAGTGCTTTGGCAGGATAGATTGGAGGGCTCGTCTAGGGAGGTTATTTGGGTGGAACTGAGAAGTGGGAACGGTGTAGCAACGTTTTTTAGGGTTGTATTATAGACCATCAAATGGGGAGCGAGAATTGGAAGAGCAAATATGTAAGGAGATAGCAGATATTAGTAGTAAGCACAAGGTAGTGATTGTGGGAGATTTCAATTTTCCAAAAATAGACTGGGAAACACATTATGTAAATGAGCTGGATGGTTTGGAGTTTGTAAAATGTGTGCAGGATAATTTTTTGCAGCAATACATAGAGGTATCCACCAGAGAAGGGGCAGTGCTGGACCTCCTGTTAGGAAACGAGGCAGGTCAGGTGACGGAGGTATGCGTTGGTGAGCACTTCGGGACCAGTGATCACAATACCATTAGTTTCAATATAATTATGGAGAGAGTCAGAACTGGACCTAGGGTTGAGATTTTTGATTGGAGAAAGGCTAACTTTGAGGGAATGCGTAAGGATTTAAAAGGAGTGAATTGGGACAGTTTGTTTTATGGGAAGGATGTAGAAGAGAAATGGAGGACATTTAAAGGGGAAATTGTAAGAGTACAGAATCTTTATTTCCCTGTTTGGTTGAAAGGAAATAGTAAAAATTGGAAAGAGCCATGGTTTTCAAGGGAAATTGGACACTTGGTTCAAAAAAAGAGAGATATCTACAATAATTAAAGGAGGCATGGAGTAAACGAGGTGCTAGAGGAGTATAAAGAGTGTAAAAAGAATCTTAAGAAAGAAATAAGAAAAGCTAAAAGAAGATATGAGGTTGCTTTGGCAAGAAAGGTGAAAGTAAATCTAAAGGGTTTCTACAGCTACATTAATAGCAAAAGGATCATGAGGGATAAAATTGGACCATTAGAGAGCCAGAATGGACAGCTATCTGCAGATCCAAAAGAGATGGGGGAGATATTGAACAGTTTATTTTCTTCGGTATTCACCAAGGAGAAGGATATTGAACTCTGTGAGGTAAGGGAAAAAAAGTAGAGTAGCTATGGAAACTATGAGATTCAAAGAGGAGGAAGTACTGACACTTTTGAAAAATATAAAAGTGGATAAGTCTCCAGGTCCTGACAGGATATTCCCTAGGACATTGAGGGAAGTTAGTGTAGAAATAGCAGGGGCTATGACAGAAAAATTTCAAATGTCATTAGAAACGGGAATAGTGCCGGAGGATTGGCGTACTGCGCATGTTCTTCCATTGTTTAAAAAGGGTTCAAAGAATAAACCTAGCAATTATAGACCTGTTAGTTTGACGTCAGTGGTGGGCAAATTAATGGAAAGGATACTTAGAGATAATATATATAAGCATCTGGATAAACAGGGTCTGATCAGGAACAGTCAACATGTGCCTGGAAGATCATGTTTGACAAACCTTCTTGAATTTTTTGAAGAGGTTACTAGGGAAATTGATGAGGGTAAAGCAGTGGATGTTGTCTATATGGATTTCAGTAAGGCCTTTAACAAGGTTCCCCATGGAAGGTTGGTTAAGAAGGTTCAATCTTTGGGTGTTAATGGCGAAGTAGCAAGATGGATTCAACAGTGGCTGAATGGAAGATGCCAGAGAGTAATGGTGGATGGCTGTTTGTCAGGTTGGAAGCCGGTGGCCAGTGGGGTGCCTCAGGGATCGGAGTTGGGTCCACTGTTGTTTGTCATGTACATCAACGATCTGGATATTGGGGTGGAAAATTGGATAAGTAAGTATGCAGATGATACTAAGGTAGATGGTGTTATGGATAATGAAGTAGATTTTCAAAGTCTACAGAGAGATTTGGGCCATTTGGAAGAGTGGGCTGAAAGATGGCAGATGGAGTTTAATGCTGATAAGTGTGAGGTGCTACATCTTGGCAGGACAAATCAAAATAGGACGTACATGGTAAATGGTAGGGAATTGAGGAATGCTGTGGAACAGAGGGATCTAGGAATAACCGTGCATAGTTCCCTGAAGGTGGAATCGCATGTAGATAGGGTGGTAAAGAAAGCTTTTGGTGTGCTGGCCTTTATAAATCAGAGCATTGAATATAGAAGTAGGGAAGTAATGTTAAAATTGTACAAGGCATTGGTGAGACCAATTCTGGAGTATGGTGTACAATTTTGGTCGCCTAATTATAGGAAGGATGTCAACAAAATAGAGAGAGTACAGAGGAGATTTACTAGAATGTTGCCTGGGTTCCAGCAACTAAGTTACAGAGAAAGGTTGAACAAGTTGGGTCTTTATTCTTTGGAGCGCAGAAGGATAAGGGGGGACTTGATTGAGGTCTTTAAAATGATGAAAGGGATAGACAGAGTTGACGTGGATAAGCTTTTCCCATTGAGGGTAGGGAAGATTCAAACAAGAGGGCATGACATGCAAATTAAGGGACAGAAGTTTAGGGGTAACATGAGGGGGAACTTCTTTACTCAGAGAGTGGTGGCTGTGTGGAATGATCTTCCAGCAGAAGTGGTGGAGGCAGGATCGATTTTAACATTTAAAAGTAAAGTGGATAGGTATATGGACGAGAAGGGAATGGAGGGGTATGGTCTGAGTGCAGGTAGATGGGACTAGAGGAAAATAAATGTTCGGCACGGACTGGAAGGGCCAAGAGGGCCTGTTTCCGTGCTTTAATTGTTATATGGTTAAGGTCTCCCTGTGGCAAAGGGCAGACCAGTTCGGGTCAATGGGTTGCTGACACCAAACTTTTTACAGCGCAGGCCTAGGGGAGAGCCGCGCCACAAGCACCTATTGACAGGACCAGTCTGAAGAAGGGTCTCGACCCGAAACGTCGCCTATCTCCTTCGCTCCTTAGATGCTGCTGCACCCGCTGAGTTTCTCCAGCTTTTTGTGTAACCACCTATTGACAGGGCTATGTGTATGACCTCCTGTAAGCAGGAGCAGGGCAGTATAAATCTGACCCTGAAGTGGTGACCTCCCATGAGCATTAGCCGGGAGAGCCACGACATGGGGACCCAGCACAGCAGCACCTTGTTAGGGCTGTGTGTGACCTCCTGTGAGCATCAGCCGGGAGAACCAGGGCAGTAGGATGCTGACCCTGAAGTTTGGGGACCCATCACACCAGCACCTCGTTTAGGGCTGTGTGTGACCTTCTGTGAACATCAGCCGGGAGAGCCAGGGCAGTAGAATGCTGACCCTGAAGTGGTGTCACTGCTTATGTGCATACACCAAAGCACAAGAGCCACGCTCCAGGTGTGCCGGATGTGGTTAGCAATTTACCATACCGGTGAAGTCAGGGATGACAATCTGGCCAGCAAATTAATGGTCCTCACCAGTTCCACGATTTCATAATGGAAAACATTTTTTTTTTAAATTTACATATCAAACACCTGTTTACTGTGCATCGCTCTAAAGGAGCGCATCATGAGGGCGCATGAATTAAGGCTGCAAAAGTCCTAAAAAATAATAATAATAATAAAAATAAAAAAATAAAAAACTGGTTGAAGCAGGAATTATGGCGTTTGGACAAATGGCAAGGCCACTATCTAAACACAGCAGGATAAGGACCCTGCTGTGTAATGCCCATTTGTTAGTTTAATATTTACGAATAAATGTCCAGCCTACGCTCAACCCACGGTCACAGCCTTGCGCAGATCCTCTAGTACCCAGGGGAACACCTGGACGATGAGATTAAAACTGAGGCCAGGGTGCCACCTCAAAAACCATATCCTTTCGGATTAAGAAACAGTAAGTGAATATTGGACTGTATCCGGGGATCTCGAATAGGTATCTCGGAAGTACATCCACCCGAACAAAATGCACATAGTTGGGTATTGGGGTTCAATACCCCTAACTCTATAGGTGGATGATGCATATCAGCCTTAACAATTGTGTCCAATTCCCCAGCCAAAAGGACGATCATGGGTGTCGAGTCATTCTGGGCCGGAACATACTTAACCCTTAAGGGCCAGTATAAAAGGTTTAAATAAAAATGTCAGTATTGTAACTGGGATAAGAAAAGGTGTTATATGGCAGCCATAGATCTGAAAGATAAATATTCAGCTACCACACACCTGTTGAGAGGTTAGGTCCTCACCCATCTAATTAAACTTAGATTAGTACCATTTAGAATGATTGGCCATTTGAGGTCATCATTGGTTAATTAACATGACAGTACTTTGCCGACAGCCAAAATTGGCACTAATGACTCGCGATGTACTAGAGACATTCTGACTCAATAAACTTTAGTTTACAAACTGATGTGAGCTTCAGGATGAGGAGCCACTGATACAAGTCTGGCTGGGGCGGCAGATAAAATGTGAAAGAAGCATTAACCCTGCAGATGCTGGGGTAAACTGCGTAGAATTGCCGGGTGCATTCTATGGCCTAAATAATTTTGCTCAACAATGCATGATTTGCATGTGCAGCTTCCGATTGATAATACCACAGCTGGTACCCATATCAATCACATGGGTAGCATGAGGTCATTATTCTGTAACAGTCTGCCTAGCCTCATATGACACTGGTGCATTACAAAGAACATCTGGGTCTCAGATATCTACCTATCAGGTAGAGATAATACGAAAGTTGCAGACACCAGGTCATGTAAATTCCATGACAAACAAAAAAACAAAAAAAACAAAAAAAACAAAAAAAAATTAAGAATCCAAAAGTTTCAAAATAATTGTTAGCCGGTATGGATTGCCAGACATAGATCTGTTGCATCTGGGTTAAATTACCAGTACCTGTATTCGGCAAGGGAACCAAATCTAGGGGCAGTAGCGGAGGATACATTCTCGCTATATTAGGGATGTACATTCTTACGCTTTCCCCATTTCTTCCTCATTCAATCAAGGTCTCACCAAAATAGAGTTTGACAACACTTAGGTGTTTAGTGGGTTCTAAACTGGTCCACACAGCATGGTCCCATTGGTTTGTGACGGATGACACGGCATTCATGATCATCCCAATTACAATAACTTGTTGGTTCACACTGGGACAGGAGGAAAGTTCCCCTTTACATGAGCATTTTATTGATTTGTATCTTCTCACCAGTCTGTTCCAGGGACTCAGACTATTGAGTAGAACCGTCGATGTGACTACGATGGTCTGGAGAGATAATACTAAAAAACAATATGTATCTCATATTAAGAAATGGGAGATGTTCTGTTTACAGTTAAATATATCTTATCATAAGTTGCAGGCATACCGGATGTATTGGAGTTCCTGGCTACATTACATTTTGACGAGCAGTTAAGCTAGAGTGCCATTTATAGTACTAGAAGTACTTTGTCCTCCTACTTAGGGCAAGGGTCCGGACAACACTCTGTCGGATCTCATCTATTGTTGGCCGATTCATAGGAGGTATTTTAACAAAACCCTCCCAGATGTACATATTCAGCAATCTGGGATGTGAGCATAGTTCTCACACTGCTTTGGCAATGGGCTCCAATTACATCTCTGCCTTTCCGGAAGTTAACGCTCAAAGTGATCATGTTCATGGTACTAGTGGCAGCATTATGGGTCCAAATATTGCAAAAGTTATGACTGGACAGCATGCATTCTTCTGTAGATGATATTGTGTTTTATATGTATGATCTAATCAAACAGAGCAGGCCAGGGATGGCTGGAACCAAAATAAGCTTAAAATATACCCATTGATCTAAGACTATATGTAATTACGCATCTGAGCTAATAATATCAATTTCATCAAGAGTCTCAGAGGCTCTGAAACAGCGATGGTCATTAGCCACATAAAACCTCATACAAAGGTGTCAGTACAAGCTATTGCTAGATGACCGAAACAGGTTTGCATTTTTCTGGAGTAGACACTGATGTGTTTAAATCACTCCACCAGGGCGGCATCAATGTTTGCAGCAAAGGCGCAGGACGTGCCATTAGACCAAATCCTCACCACAGGATAGCCCAGTTAAGGAACATTTTAGAGATTATGACAAACCTGTCCTCGCAATGCAAAGATTGGGCAAGCAGTTTGGGTTCTGTTTGAGTTCTCCTTTGTAAATCCCCCTGCGAAAGAGGGGTTATTACTGTCGTGAAATTTTTTTATTGTTTAAGACATTTATTGTATAAATTAAACAATGTTTGATACATTATTTGGTTATCCTGTGTCAACCAAGGCAGTGTGTCATATGGAACTGTATCTACGGCATGAAATCACAGAGCTTTGAAATCTTCACGTAGTCACTCACGTGACTCCGAAGTAAAATAGTAAGATTAAACAAGAATTTACCAGTTCGAAGTTTGATCCTTATTTTATGAGGAGTTACGATGAGGGATTATGTGCCCTCCGCTCCCACCCTCATAATCTAAAGGATCATCTGGTAGTTATAGTCTTCTAAAAGCCTTACTATGTTACTTCGGCTATTGGGTTTCTGTGTTTTCACGCCACGGCTTTGAAGTATGACAAGCATGCGCTCTGGCGGGGCTTTACGTAATCCCTCATCGTAACTCCTCATAAAATAAGGATCAAACTTCAAACTGGTAAGTTCTCATTTAATCTTACTATTACATTTGAACTTAAAATAAAGATACAGGGGAGAAGTTGGAGGAAATAGCATGAGTAGAAGGCAAGAGGGAATGAATGACAATAGTGCCACCAGGTTCATAAGGTCATAAGTGATAAGGGCAGAATTAAGCCATTCGGCCCATCACGATTTTCCACCATTCAATCATGGCTGATCTATCTCTCCCTCCTAACCGCATTCTCTGATCTTCTCTCCATAACCACTGACACCCATACTAATCAAAAAGCTATTTATCTCTGCCTTAAAAATATCCTTTGACCTGGCCTCCACATGAGCAGAGAAGACCTAAACTTGCTGGTCATTTGCCATCAGCAGTTTCACTGCCATGCTTTGAAATTATACTCCTCTTGGAACACAGCAGTGGAACATGAGGGAATCTGTCTACTCCACCTGTAATGTTAAAGTTGATGCAGGAACAATGACCTTTTACTTTGAATGGAGAGAATCGCTCTGAAGGAGCAAGGAAAATGAAAATAAATGTAGACTTTTTTAAAAATTAATTGACTTTGGTTAAATATTTTTAAATGTATTTGTTTTTAATTGTATTTAACTGTAACATTTTAAAAACATTTCACAGCCAGCTAAGCCAAGAAGAAAGTAGAACCAAGGAACTGTAGATGCTGGTTTACCCAATAGAACAAAAAGTGCTGGAGTATCTCAGCGGTTAGGCAGCATCTCCGGAGATATGGATAGGTAGGGTTTCGGGCCGGGACCCTTCTCAGATTGAAGGAGGGTCCTGACCCGAAATCCTGCCTATTCATGTTCTCCAGAGATGCTGTCTGACCCGCTGAGTTACTCCAGTGTTTTGTGTCCTTTATGTAAGCCAAGGAGAACATGGTTTAATCAGTTTTCAAATTAATTATAGACTATTTTTTATGAGCGGAGATTGTTTTCACAACTTTGCTCTCCCATTCCTTCAGCCATTTCCACCAACACCCTTAACAATGTGATTCAATTTAAATCAACTAGGTTGCCACCTTGCACGACCTCGCCACTGAGCACTCTGCATATGATAGCAAGTTGGATGCCTGGGAGACCTCAGAAGTTAAGCTCAGATCTTTCATTAGGATTTCCACCAAGCGCCCTTGGCAAACTGCTCTGGCTGATAGATCGCTTTGACAATAGGCTGTGGATTAGAATCTGTTTAATTAATATTTGTGGAATATTGATAAGCACAAAATAGTTTGTTGCCTTTGCCGTTGGAACTACAATATTGATTTTTTTTCAATTTTGTAATGATCTACAAGTTTACAACTTGCATAGTTTTTACTTTTGATAACATATTTTTAATTTTCAGTGAATGATCTTGACAACCCTCTAGAGTCATAGAGGAACACAGCACGAAAACAGCCTTTGGTCCAATGTGCCCATGTCTGCTCTAAACCTATCCAATCCTTGCGCCTTTCTAAATGCCTCTCATAGCAAAAGTACCTGCCTCAACTGCCTCCTCTGGCAGCTTGTTCCATACACCCATGACCCTAAGTGCAAAAAAAAATACCACTCAGGTTCCTATTAAACCTTTCCTTCAACATATGTCCTCTGGTTCGCTTTTTCACTATGCTGGGGAAAGGACCTCATCCTCCTACCCTCCAAGAAATAATGTCCTAGCCTGATCAACCTCTTTCCATAGCTCAAGCCTCAAGTCCTGGCAACATCCTTGTAAATCTTCTCTGTACCCATTCCAGCTTGACAACATATTTCCTATAACTTGGTGACCAAAACTGAACACAATAGTCTAAATGTGGCCTCACCAACACCTTCCATAACTGCAGCATGATCTCCCAACTTCTGTACTCAATAATCTGACAGATAAAGGCCAAATTGCTGAAACCCTTTTTGACCACCTTTATCTAACTGTGACGCCAATTTCAACAAACTATGTATATACACTCCTAGATCCCTCTGCTCTCCAACTCTCCCCAGAGCCTTACTATTTACTGTGTAGGTCCTGGCCATGTTAGACTATCCAAAAATGCAACACCTCACATTTCTCTGTATTAAATTCTATCATCAATTCCTCAGGGGTGGGAGATTGCAACCTTAATGTGGTCCGCCCTGTTTCGACGAATGCAATCAACCTGGTGTGCACAATCAAATAAGATCAAATAGAACAAGTTGTCCTACAACTTTAGGCTGTGCACGCCATACGCAAGAAGATGAACAATTCCTCAGCCCACCTGCCACCTGCAGTTGTACAGAGCCCTAGTGAGACCACACCTGGAGTATTGTGTGCAGTTTTGGTCCCCTAATTTGAGGAAGGACATTCTTGCTATTGAGGGAGTGCAGCGTAGGTTTACAAGGTTAATTCCCGGGTAGAGGGACTGTCATATGCTGAGAGAATGGAGCAGCTGGGCTTGTACACTCTGGAGTTTAGAAGGATGAGAAGGGATCTCATTGAAACATATAAGATTGTTAAGGGCTTGGACAAACTAGAGGCAGGAAACATGTTCCCGATGTTGGGGGAGTCCAGAACCAGGGGCCACAGTTTAAGAATAAGGAGTAAGCCATTTAGAACGGAGACGAGGAAACACTTTTTCTCACAGAGAGTGGTGAGTCTGTGGAATTCTCTGCCTCAGAGGGTGATGGAGGCAGGTTCTCTGGATGCTTTCAAGAGAGAGCTAGATAGTGGTCTTAAAAATAGCGGAGTCAGGGGATATGGGGAGAAGGCAGGAATGGCGTACTGATTGGGGATGATCAGCCATGATCACATTGAATGGCGGTGCTGGCTCGAAGGGCAAATGGCCTACTCCTGCACCTATTCACGCATGACTGCATCCCCAAGTATGGCTCCAACGCCATCATAAAATTTGCCGATGACACCACGGTGGTAGGACTGATCAGTGACAATGACGAATCAGCCTACAGGGAGGAGGTCCAGCACCTGACTACCTGGTGTGCCAACAATAACCTCGTCCTCAACTCCCAGAAGACGAAGGAAATAATTGTTGACTTTCGGAAGAACAGAGGGGGCAGACACACCCCCATCCATATAAACGGGACTGAGGTGGAGCGGGTCTCCAACTACAAATTCCTCGGGGTACACATCTCGGAGGATCTGTCCTGGTCCCTCAACACCTCAAAGCTAATCAAAAAGGCACAGCAGCGCCTTTACTTTCTGAGGAGGCTCAAAAAAGCCCACCTGTCCCCCCAGATCCTGACGAACTTCTACCGCTGCACCATCGAAAGCATCCTGACCACCTGCTTTACGGTATGGTACAGCAGTTGCACCGTGGCAGACAGGAAGGCACTACAACGGGTGGTGAAAACCGCCCAGTACATCATCGGTGCCCCGCTCCCTGCCTTGGATGCCCTCCACCGAAAACGGTGCCTGAAGCGGGCCGGGAAGATCATCAAGGACCCCTCACACCCTAATCATGGACTGTTTGCCCTCCTCCCATCAGGGAGGCGGTACAGGAGCCTCAAGTCCCGCACCAGTAGGACGAAGAACAGCTTCTTCAACTACACCATCCGACTGCTGAACTCGGAGCCCAGCTGATAGATTTGTCTGTACCCTGTATTTATTTATTTTCCATATTGCTACCACTGCACTCTGTATTTATTTTTCTATATCGCTATCACTAAGAACGACGCTAAACTGCATTTCGTTGTACCTATACTTGTATTTGTGCAATGACATTAAACTTGAATTGAATTGAATTGAATTGAACTATTGTCTATTGTCTATTGCCCATCCGATCAAGATCATGCAACAATTTTGGAAAACAATCTTCACTATCTATAGTACCACCCACTTTTGTGTCATCTGCAAACTTGCTAATCATGCCATGTTCATTGTTATCCAAATCATTTAATTCAATTAGCTTACTGTTTCACATTACAGTATGTATGTCTTACATTCTCAATAGAAAATTCCACTAGTCTTCATGCATCTATTTTCTGATCTCCTTATAGCAACACACAATTAGTATTGTTAAATGTGTTCATTATATATTCTCAATAACTCTCTACATCCTTGCTTGAGCTCAGAATCATTGGCCATTTAGAAATTACTTCCATATCCCTTTCATCCTTGTTTTCTATTATTGTTTGATCAGCATAATTGGAAATCATAGATCTAACTATCTACGTACACTGAAAAAATGGTGATCTAACATTCGATCATTTACTCAGAGGTCCAACATAATTATATTTCACAGAAGCTCTTAGTTTAAAAAAAAACCCAATCTACTACTCAAGAAAAATACACACTGCATTTTGTATACTGCCTTTACTGGGCACATCTTTATAAAATGGCTAAATCATGAAGAGTTGGAGTAACTCAGTGGGTCAGACTGTATCTCTAGAGAACATAGATAAGCGATGTTTCAGGTCAGGATCCTTCTTCAAACTGAAAACAAATGACAAGATCTGAAGAAGAGTCACAATCCGAAATGTTGCCTATTTATGTTCACCATAGATTCTGCCTGACCTGCTGAGTTACTGCAGCAACATGTGCTCATATTTCCAGCATCTGCATTCCTTGTGTCTACTGTAAAAATGGTTATTAAGTTTGTAAATTATAATTGCCTGTAACAAGTCTGTGATCAACTTAAAGCCTACAAATTTTACATTATGCCTTCTAAGTATTTGACCACATCACCTAGAGCTAAATGTGATTGCAAGTCACATTAGAGTCAAATCAATGTCAAATCAATAGCATCACATGGTCTCCTACTTTATAATCTTTTAAAGGTCATTTTGATAAATATATTACAACCATTTGGGTAGCTATTGATTTTATCATTTACAATCAAGAGGAAAATATTATTTACAATGCGCCAGTGGTCTTTTGTGGAAGGGAATTGTTTTTTTCAGAAATATTACCGTGAATACTTGAATTTGCAAGTTCATGTTGAGTATCACTCTGACTGACAACAAATGTTCTATTGTCAGAATTTTTTTTAAGTGTTAGGAAACCTCAGAGCCAAAAAAAAAGTCATATTCAGACTAATATTTTATGTCTTACATGCTTATATTTAAAGAGTGGTTGGAAACATGCATGAATTAAATTTAAAATGCATTCTGATGTACACAAACTAAAGCAAATCATGTAAAAAATCATGAGAGGAATAGATTGGGTCTTGCCCAGGCACAGTCGCTTGCCCAGAGTAGGTGAATTGAGGACCAGAGGATGTAGGTTTAGAAACATAGAAACTACATTCAGTCCTTCGAGCCTGCACCGCCATTCAATATGATCATGGCTGATCATCCAACTCAGTATCCTGTACCTGCCTTCTCACCATACCCCCGGATCCCTTTAGCCACAAGGGCCACATCCAACTCCCTCTTAAATATAGCCAATGAACTGGCCTCAACTACATTCTGTGGCAGAGAATTCCACAGATTCACCACTCTTTGTGTGAAAAATGATTTTCTCATCTCGGTCCTAAAAGACTTCCCTCTTATCCTTAAACTGTGACCCCTTGTTCTGGACTTCCCCAACATCGGGAACAATCTTCCTGCATCTAGCCTGTCCAACCCCTTAAGAATTTTGTAAGTCTCTATAAGATCCCCCCTCAATCTTCTAAATTCCAGCGAGTACAAGCCGAGTCTATCCAGTCTTTCATCAAATGCAAGACCTGCCATCCCAGGAATCAGTCTGATGAACCTTTTCTGTATTCCCTCTATGGCAAGAATGTCTTTCCTCAGATTAGGAGCCCTAAACTGTACGTAATACTCCAGGTGTGGCCTCACCAAGACCCTGTACAACTGCAGTAGAACCTCCCTGCTCTTGTACTCAAATCCTTTTGCTATGAATGCCAACATACCATTCGTTTTCTTCACAGCCTGCTGCACCTGCATGCCTACTTTCAATGACTGGTGTACCATGACACCCAGGTCTCGTTGCATCTCCCCTTTTCCTAATTTCCATTCAAATAATAGTCTACTTTCCTGTTTTTGCCCCCAAAGTGGATAACCTCACATTTATCCACATTATACTGCATCTGCCATGCATTTGCCCACTCACCCAACCTATCCAAGTCCCTTGCAGCCTCCTAGCATCCTCCTCACAGCTAACACTGCCCCCCAGCTTCGTGTCAGCCGCAAACTTGGAGATGTTGCATTAAATTCCCTCATCCAGATCATTAATATATATTGTAAATCGCTGTGGTCCCAGCACTGAGCCTTGCGGTACCCCACTAGTCACTGCCTGCCATCCTGAATATGACCCGTTTACTCCTACTCTTTGCTTCCTGTCTGCCAGCCAGTTCTCTATCCACATCAATACTGAACCCCCAATACTGTGTGCTTTACGTTTGTATACTAATCTCTTATGTGGGACCTTGTCAAAAGCCTTCTGAAAGTTTAAAGCAAAGGGGAAAAGATTTAATAGGAATCTGAAGGGTAGTGGGTGTATGAACAAGTTGCCAGAAGAGGTAGTTGAGGCAGGGACTATCCCAGCATTTAAGAAACAGTTAGACAGGTACATGAATAGGACAGGTTAGGATAAGGGTCAAACGCAGGTAGGTGGGACTAGTGTAGCTGGGACATCTTTGCTGGTGTGGGCTAGTTGGGCCGAAGGGACTGTTTTCATGCTGTATTACTATGACTAAATTAATTACATTAAAAATGTATTCTGATGTACACAAACTATAGCAAAGAATCAAGTTTGAAGTAACTAACTGAACAAGGGACAGGACATTAGCTAGAATGAAATTTCTTAATAAGCCAAAAAAATGATAAATAGACATCGAAAAATAGCTTTTGACGCATGACCATTGAGTTATTTGCACTATAATCTGTATGGTAATCTATATCCTTCATGGATGCAGTTCAATTCAATCCCCAAGGCAATGCTTTAAACTTGCATGTACAATACTAGAATGCATTTAAGTGTCATCCGGAAATATTATTAATTGAGAAGCAACATTTTTACCATAACTCTTCTTTGTACATTTTCATTGGTTACACTTTCTTTCTTTTACAATAATTCAAATGTATCTTGAAAATATTCAATATAATCAATGAGATTATCTAACCCATGGCAGGATTTATTGTATTTTGGCAAATCAATAATTTATGGGCCTAAAATTGAAAACCTGAAAATCCATTAAACATATTGCTCTAAAAGCCAACAAAAACCCTGCAGATGCTGAAAATTTTAAATATATGGAAAAAAGGTATTCCACAAGTCATGCAGCATCAGCGAATTGAAAAAGAGATGAATAACCTTTGACCAGAACTAGGAAAAAAAAGTTATGTTGCAGAGAGGAGAAAGAGTGGAAATAACAAAGTGAACTTTGATGATAAAGACCCAAGGAAAGACATTGTATGGCAGAACTAGTTAATGTGGCTATTGAGAGAACCTATTAGTCATGGGTGATTTATCCAGAGGATAATGGGGGGAGATGAAAAAAAAATGCTTGAACTATAAGATACTGTAGTGACTGTGAAAGGTGTGCAAATTCACCTTGCAGAAGAAAATCTATTGTACTCATATATAGTACGATTGACATGATAGGATGCAGAACAAAATTGTCATTATTTCTCCATACACATGACAATAATAAATCTAAACTAAACTGAACATGGCAGCTACTAGAACTCAGAAATAAGAGAACAAGGAAAATATCACATCCAGTAAAACACAGTTAAATGTTACAGGTTGCTGACCTTTCATCTGAACTGGCTAACTCTAACACAAATTGGAAAGGCTGGTTATCTGAAATTGTCTAATTCAGTATTGTTAAGTTTATGATAATTTTCTCTGTTACATTCCCCAGTTTGTTTAAATTACTAGTAATGGTCAGAAAAAGAATAAAAATATCAGTTGGCTATCTCTTTGATAATATATTGCCTGTCGTACTCATGTATGGTATGATCAGCCTGGATAGCGTGCAAAACAGAGGCTTTTGTTGTATCTTGTATTAAAATAATAAAATAAATTAAAATAATAAAAAATACCAATATATTTTAGACTCAAGGAACTGCAGATGCCTGAGTCATGAAAAGAACACACAAAGCTGAAGGAATTTAGTGGGTCAGGCAGCACCTCTGGGAGGCAGTGATAGGTGATGTTTCGGGTCAGGACCTTTCTCCGACTGGTTGTAGCGGAGGATAAATTACTGAAAACAGAGGTGGGGGAACAAAACCTGCCAAGTGATATATGATTACAGGTGTAGGTTTTATTTATTGATTTGCAGATGGGTGGACAAAGGGTAGAGGTGAAAATTAGACAAAAGGGGATTAAAGGAGAGAAAAAAAAGAGACAAGGAGACAAAAGGGCGTTGATATGGAGAGAAGAGAGGTTTGATTTTATTTTATTTTATTTTATTACTTGTCATTCGAACCTCAGAGAAGCTCGAACAAAACTCCGTTTCTACAAGCCATACAACAGAACAATTCATTAAAAAAACACACAAACAATTCAATCACACAAACATCCATCACAGTGAATCTCCTCCTCACTGTGATGGAAGGCAAAGTTCTTCTCTCTCCCCCTGCACCATTTCTCTCCCGATGTCCAAGCCCCAGGCGGGCGGTGTTAAGTCCCACGGCCATTGAGGCCGCGCCGGGCGATGTACGGCCCCGCTCTAGGCCCAAAAGGCACAATGTTGGAGCCCCCGGCGGGCGCTGGAATGTCCCGCGGCCATGAAAGCCGCGCGGGGCGATGTTCGGCCCCGCTCCGGGTTGCTCCAATCCCGCGACACGGGCTGGAGAAGCTGTGTTGCGGGAGCTCCGGAGAGCGGTCTCTCACCTGGACCCGCGAGCTCCCGATATCCCGACAGTCCACCGGTCTGCAGTTGCAGCTGGAGCCGGAGCTGGAGCTCCGGAGTCAGGCCGCAGCTGGAGCTGGAGCCCCGGAGTCTGGCCGCAGCTGGAGCTGGAGCTGGAGCTCCGGAGTCGGGCCGCAGCTGGAGCTGGAGCTCCAGAGTTGGGCCGCAGCAGTGAGCCACCACCGCTCCCCACACTCCGAGGCCGGACAGCCCCACGACGGTGAGTCCGCAGCTCCACAGGCTCAGTGACTGGAGCCCCCAGGTCGTCCAGGTCGGAGGCCGCTCCACGGTGCTAGGCCCCAACGACAACGGAGACCCGACAGGGAAAAGGTCGGGTCTCCAGTGCAGGGAAGAGATTGTAAATTTCCCCCTCCCTCCCCCACCCCCCACATATACACAATTAGAAACATACAAAAAAAAAAACACGAACAACTACATTTAACTAGACAAAAAATTAAAAAAAAGACAGACAGGCTGTAGGGGCCGCTGCAACGCGAGTCGCGCCCGCCCACAGGTGAAAGAGGAGTGAAATGTAAAGCCTGAGAAAGGGACATTGGGGGAAGGGGACAAGCTTGGGGAGGGCGTGAGTGGGGTAGGATAGTAGGAGAACGGGTGTGCATCAGGGTCAGGAAAGAGAGGAGGGAACACATCCAATATGGTGTTGGATTACATGTTTATGTTGTTTTGGACATTGGAATCTATCCTTTACATTTGAACTCTTTGCATTTTTATAGATATAACAACTAGATTTCCATGAAAATCCCTATTTTTTTGCAACGGTTAGATAAGCACAGACACAATTGATTTGTCAAATATATCAGTGAACGCAGTAGACAATCTGAAACCTGCAAAAATACAATTTCATGTGACTCAGGAACTAAGATGATAGAGTGCTGGATTCATAACATAACAGAAGACCATTTCCATTTAAACTGTGCGATTCCTCATGTTGACATTATACGTTTTTAAGGTTAATAAAGTTTGCCATTTTAGCTAACTCTTCAGAGCTCAGAACAAACTGCTAATTTCATTTCTCTGAAGCCACTTAAAAAAAAAACATGACAAATCACTATTTATGTGCCTTTAAGTGTTACAGGTACTGACATGGATAAATACTTGTTTTGTCAATGTTATGGGGCAGTCCCCTGCGGCGACCTAATCCGCGAGTTCAGATGAGTTTGTCCTCGACTCATACACGCAGCATGGTCGACACGAGGTCCTAGGAGGTCTTTGTAACTCTCCTTCAAGCTCGAGAGTAGTACTCGAGGTCTCAGCTAGGTCGTGGCATATTTTTAAACACGTTGAAAAATGCCCGCGAGTAAAAAAAGGTTGCCATGGAAACAATCAGTACTTTTTTTACTCGTAAGTTTAGTCGAAGTAGGTCGTAATAGGTCGGCATGTTATTCGTAGGTAATCGAGGGTAGTCGAAGGTAGTCGTAGATAGTCTTCGACAAAGTTGAAAAGAGGTCGAAGGAGGTCTCCTACATAGTCGAAGGAGGTCTTCAATATGACATTTTTTTAAACTCTCCTAAACTCTTCTAAACTTGTCAATTAGGTGGCCGCAGTGGGCCAGCCACTTCCCATATGGCAATCAAGTAGTCAATATAGGAAGGCAAACATTTACATTTTGACATGTTTTAACAAATAGAAACTGAACAAAATGATTCATTGTTAATCTTCTGAAAAGATTTTGAATTTTACTACATACTGTAAAGCTACAATAAGACACACCTGCCAAACTGGATCACAATGCTTGCCAGTGTAAGCTGTACTCTTGTAAGTGGGCCCATCAGTCCGTTCCATAAGATTGTAGACAGCAACGTTGCCATCATAAAATCCAACAGCTATCAAATGCGGATAAGAACTATGGAAGTCTAAGCACAAGACACTGCTCTCTGTGCTGTATTGATACTCAGGGTAGATAGGGTTTTTCAGAGAATGAACCAGAAGCATACCATTGTTCTGCTTCATAAAATCATCTAGGAGCAAAGAAGATAAAAAAAATAAGATTTTATTAACCAACGAAGCAGGAGCTAAATGAAGACTTTTTTAGAACAATAATTTAAAATAATTTTAATTTCACAAATCATATAGTCATAGAAAAAAATTAAAATTAAAATAAACTTGGGATTGCCATTTCAAAAGATATCAGAAATTATATTCTTGCAAATAAGGCAACAACTACACTCTTACTAAAGTCTATAATGAACAGAAATAACTAAATTGGAATTTCTCATTCGGATTCTGGCACAATAAAACTTCACCCGAGTAAAACATAGAAACATAGAAACAGAAAATATCTGCAGGAGGAGGCCATTTGGCCCTTCTAGCCAGCGCCGCCATTCATTGTGATCATGGCTGATGGTCCCCTATCAATAACCCGTGCCTGCCTCCCCCCATATCCCTTGATGCCACTAGCCCCTAGAGCTCTATCTAACTCTCTTTAAAATTAACAATACGATTATCCCAGAGGGAAATTGGTCTGCCACTAGACAAAAGATACAGTTACAAGGCATTGAAAGTGTTGGTGCAATATACTGACAATGACATTTGTGACCAGTTATTTTATTGCACAAACGTGAAATTACATTATCGAGTTGAAAAGTCCAGGATGAGGGATGTGCAAAGGTGGGGAGGGGGTGGGAGGTGCGTGGGAGTCAGTCTACCCCACAACAGAAGGGGGAGGGGTTGTACAGTTTGATAGCCATAGGGAAAATGGTTCTCCTGTGGCATTCTGTGCTGCACCTTGTTCAGGCCAATCTGTTGCTGAAGGTGCTCCTAAAGTGACCAGTGTGTTAAAGAGGGGGTGAGGTGTATTGTCCAGGATGCTCTGCAGTTTGAGGAGCATCATCCTTTCTGAGACCACCTCCAATGAATCCAACTACACTCCCAGGATGGAGCCACCAGTCTTCCTTATGAGCTTGTTGATTCTGTTGGTGTCCGTGGCCTTCACCCTGCTACCCCCACGACAGCAGAGAAGATGGCACTGGCCACCACTGAATGATAGAACATCTGCAGCATCTTATTGCAGACATTGAAAGAACGGAGCCTCCTCAGAAAGTATAGACTGCTCTGATCCCTCTTATACAGTGTCTCAGCATTCCTGGACCAGTCCAGTTTACTGTCCAGGTAAACTCCAAGGTACTTGTATTCCTAGGTCAACTGCACATCCAGACTCTTGATGGAGACAGGTTGCAGGGATGTTCCTTTCCTACTAAAGTCCACCATTACCTCCTTACTCTTGTTGGTGTTTAGTTATAGGTGATTCAGCCCACACCACTCAACCAAGACGTTGACTACACCTCTGTATTCAGTTTCCCTCCCCTCGCTGATGGAGCCCACAATTACAGAGTCAGCCGAAAACTTCTGCAGATGGCAGGATTCCGAGTTGTACCTAAAGTTCGAGGTGTGGATGGTGAACAGGAAGGGAGAGAGGACTTGTCTGTTGTGGAGCCCCTGTGTTGCTTACTACCATGTCTGCTACACAGTTGCAATGTTGATTAAAGATGGCAGCGCTATGTTTTGAAAATATTTGTAGTGGATTCTAGAGATCGAAAAAGTTTCAATTCTGGGCATTCTGAGTTAACAGAAATCGTGGTCTTGTCATTTACAGCAATAGACTAAATGGGTTGTTGAAACCTCCTCTATTCTAACTCATGTAACATAGAGTCATGGAGTGATACAGTGTGGAAACAGGCCCTTCGGCCCACACCGGCCAACATGTCCCAGCTACACTATTCCCACCTGCCTGAGCTTGGTCCTTATCCCTCCAAACCTGTCTTATCCATTTCCCTGTCTAACTTTTTCTTAAACGTTGGGATAGAACCAGCCTCTACTACCTCATCTGGCAGCATGTTCTATACGCCCACCACCATTTGAGTGAAAAACATATCCCTCAGATATCTATTAAATCTTTACCCTTCACCTTGAACCTATGTTGTCTGGTCCTCGATTCCCCTACTCTGGGCAAGAGACTCTGTGCATCCACCCGTCTATTCCTCTCATGATTTTACACACCTTTTAAAGATCACCCCTCATCCTGGACTTCAAGGAATAGAGACCCAGCCTACTCGACCTCTCCCTATAGCTCACACCCTGTAGTCCTGGCAACATCCTCATAAATCTTCTCTGAACCCTTTCAAACTTGACAATATCTTGACAATACCTGGTGCCCAGAACTGAACACAATATTCTAAATCTGGTCTCACCAACATCTTATACAACTGCAACATAACCTCCCAACTTCTATACTCTATATTCTGACTGATGAAGGCCAAAGTGAAAAAAGCCTTTTTGACCACCTTATATACCTGCGACTCGACCTCCAAGTAACCATGCACTGCACTCCTAGATCCCTCTGCTCTACAACACTCCCCAGAGGCCAACCATTCACTGTGTGGCACCTGCCCTTGTTAGATGTCCCAAAATGCAACCCCTCACACTTCTGAATATTAAATTCCATTAACCGTTCCTCAGCCCACCTGGCCAATCGATCCAGATCCTGCTACAATCTTTCACAACCATCTTCACTATCTGCAAAAACACCCACTTTTGTATCATCAGCAAACTTGCTAATCTTGCCTGTACGTTCTCATCCAAATCATTGATGTAGATGACAAACAGTAACAGGCCCAGCACCGAACCCCGAGGCACACCACTAGTCACAGGTGTCCAGTCTGGAGGGACATGGATCATGTGCAGTGCAAGTTAAACTAGCAAATAGTTTATCTTGGCATCGTGTTCATGGTGGGCCAAATTGCCTGTTCCTTTACTATTGTTCCATGTTCTATGTTTAAGACCAATGTCAGAAGAAATGTTACCATCCTCCACTATTCCAAACTAAACAATGGCAGACATTTGGGCGGCACAGTGGAACTGCAGTTGTGTCGGTGCCTTTTAGCAATAGAAACCCAGGTTTGATCCTGACTGTGGATGCTTAAGAAAGAACTACAGATGCTGGAAAAATTGAAGGTATACAAAAATGCTGGAGAAACTCAGCGGGTGAAGCAGCATATATGTTTCCGATCGAGACCCTTCTTCAGACTTCTTCAGATTCTGAGGGTCTTGATCCGAAACATTATCGATTCCTTCGCTCCACAGATGCTGCCTCACCCGCAGAGTTCTCCAGCATTTTTACCTTTAACTATGGATGCTGTCTGTAGGGAGTTTGCATGTACTCCCTGTAACTGTGGATTTTCTCCAGGTACTCTGGTTTCCTCCCACATTCCAAAAAATGTGCAGGTTTTTGGGTCAATTGATTTAAATTGTCCTAGCGTGTAGCACACTGGCCGGTGCGGACTCTGTGGGCCGAAGGGCCTGTTTTCACGCTCTATCTCTAAAGCTAAAAACAATCCAATCATCCTTCAGGCTAAATTTTCAATCCTGGCAATTTTGTCGTAAATTTCCTGCGTACTTTCTCCTGAATAATTAAACTTCACCAGTAATCAGAACTGTTCAAACTATGGTCCAACCATGATTGTACATTGTTCCAGCATGACTTCCTTTATTAGTTGAGACACGCAACACAACCTCTTACATTGTGTGCCTCAGCTCATGAATGAAGTCACCCCCTTTGTCTTTTCTAATTAAATTTAATGACCTATCCTGCAAGTATTTGTTAACATATATTCAGATGGTCCTCTTGTTCCTCCACACCATTTGGTATTCTTCCTTTTATTGTGTATTTTCTTGCTTTCCCTTACCTTACACTCATCCAAATTTAAAACCTTTTGCTATTTTTCTACCCAACAGACCAGTCTTTTTTGGATTTTATTTGTTCTCTCACTTGGAATTCATGGATATTGACTTTATGACCAGCTTATCACATATACCTTGTCAAAGCTTCCATTGACCTTCCTTGTTATCCCCTTTACAATGTAAAGTGCCATCAAATTAGTCAGATAAAGACGAGAATTACCCCAGGAATGATTGGGTTAAAATATGATGAGTGTTTGATGGCATTGGGCCTGTATTCGCTGGCGTTTAGAAGGATGAGGGGACACCTCATTGAAATTTACCAAATAGTGAAAGATCTGGACAGAGTGGATCTGGAGAGGATATTTCAACTAGTGGGAAAGTCCAGAACCAGATGCCAAAGCATCAGAATAAGAGGATGTATCTTTAGAAAGATTTCTTACGTCAGAGGGTGGTGCATCTGTGGAATTCAATGCCGTAGAAGGCTGTGGAGGATATTTTTAAGGTGGAGATTGACAGATTCTTGATTAGTATGGGTGTCAGGGGTTATGGGGAGAAGGAAGGAGAATGGGATTGAGAGGGAAAGATAGATCAGCCATGATTTATTGGCGGAATAAACTTGACGAGTCGAATAGCCTAATTCTGCTCTTATAATTTATGAACTCATGAACAACTTTCCATTTACAAATCCATTCCGACTACACATTGTTGGCACTAGTCCTGATGCCAGTGTGGATCAGAAAATGATCATCAAAGCCGCCAATATGTCATTTCTTCAGTAGTTTGGGATAATTTCCTGTTACATTCCAAAGTGCACTCCTACAGTTACTATACACAAGGAGGGATTCACTTGATCTTAACTGCCTCAGATGTATGTTTCCTCCTTTTTCCTGGCCAGAGTCTCTTTTTCTCTCATCAACACCTTGCCTTTCACTCTCAGAGGAACATCCTGCCCTGTAGTCTTGCTAATTCACTTTGAAAGCCTCCCACTTGCCAGCCATCCCCTTACCTGGATATAGATTCTCCCAATCAGCTTTACCACAATGTTGGACCTTAACTTGTGGCCATTTCCTATCCTTCTCTAAAACAACTTTAAAACTAATAGAATTTAGGTCACTGGTTCCAAAGGACTTCCCGACTGACACTTAAGTCGCTTGCCTTACCTCGATACATAATAGTTTGAACAAGGGTCTCGACCCGAATAGTCACCTATTCCTTCACTCCATAGATGCTGCATCACCCGCTGAGTTTCTCCAGCATTTTTGTCTACCTTCGATTTTTCCAGCATCTGCAGTTCTTTCTTAAACATGAACAGTAGATCCAGTGTGGTGTCCTCTCTAGTTGGACCCAATATATGTTGTTTAAGAAAGCTTTCTTGGACATATTTAAGAAATTCCACCCTGTCCATGGCCTTTACACGATGCAAAACCTTGTCAATATAAGTGAAGTTAAAATCTCCCACTAATACTACCCTATTCTTTTTACATCTATCTCAATCTCCCTATACACCAGCTGCTTTAATTCAGGATGAATATTCCGGTGGGGGGGTGGGTGTCATCATTTATAGGAGTGCACCACATACAGGGGGGACAAAAGAATGCACAACAGAGAGGACTGTGATTCACACCCAGTCACCAATGCAGCAGCTACATTAGTATTGTATCTCTTTATTAATTATGTAACAGTGACTCGGTTAATGCTGATCCTTCTTGTACTTCGTGTTTACTGTGAATAAGAAAATTATTAATTTCTTAAAGTGACTGTGTCCCGACTTTACAACTTTTTTTGGTGACTCCCCACATGGGTGCCAATTCAGCACACCAAAAATAAGTGGAGTCGAAGAAGGGTCTCGACCCGAAATGTCGCCTATCTCCTTCGCTCCTTAGATGCTGCTGCACCCGCTGAGTATCTCCAGCCTTTTGTGTACCCAAAAATAAGTGAAATCCAGTTTCAAGGCTTTTTTTACCAAAAAGTACTATATGCTGGAATATACTGTTGAAAGAATAGATGAAGCAAGTGCAATATTAGCAGTTAAAATGGATTTGCACAATTAAAATGAAGAGCAAAAATAGTTAGACTATTGAAAAGTCTACAGAATGGGATGAATTAGATGGCTCAACAATGAACTGGAATGGCTGAAATGGACTAACTTGTCTCGAATTGTGCTGTTATTTTCTATGCTGCTTTGATACTACAGCAAAAAAAGTATATTTCATTTCAGAGGAACTCATGGGAGCACTTTAACTGAAAGCTTGGTACTTATTGAACTGATCTAACTTTAGCAATAAATTGAAAATAGCCCAATAATGGACTCACTCTGTTTCAGGTTGACATCACAGAATATAAATTCACACAAGTTATGGCCCCATATAGGCAAGGACTAACAAAATTCCGCTTGGCTTGAACTTGAATGGTAGCTTTTACTAGTGGTTGCATTAGTGCAACTTTAGAAAATGCCTTGTGATAACTTCAAAATATTGAGCAGATTTGTCCATAAAATATTGATCTCTTTGTTAACTTTCTGAGCCTAGAATGTCATGTCATAAGGAATAGGAGTAGAATTAGGCCATTCAGCCCATCAAGTTAAATCCACCATTCAATCATGGCTAATCTGTCTCTCCCTCCTAACCCCATTCTCCTGCCTATTCCCCATAACCTCTGACAACTGTACTAATCAACAATCTATCTATCTCTGCCTTAAAAATATCCACTGACTTGGCCCACACAGCCTTCCGTGGCAAATAATTCCACTGATTCGCTGCCCTCTGACTAAAGAAATTTCTTTTTTTTTTACTTTATTTTATTAGAAGTAATCTATTTACAATAATGTAAACAGCTTTACAAACCTCAACTTAATTACACATTTTTTAAATAATCCATTGACAGTTATCATCTTCTATTTTTTTGGAAATAAAGAAAAGAATAGAATAGTTTTAAATCAATAAGAAAGTGATTAAATAATAATTTGATTATATAGAAAAGAAGAAGAAAATAGAGCAAGGAAAAAAGATTATAGATTAACAAAAAGTGAAAAAATATTATATATATATATATATATCAATGAAAATCAACAAAATATATTGTATCTAAAACTATTACAAATAATAATATCAATGAAGACATGCCTATTAATCCTAGTATAAGAATCAATTATTCTCATCAAATCCCGCTGGGTACCCGTCAGGCTGTGACGTCAAGAACAGCTACTTCTCTAGATACTGTTTATATGGAGACCATATTTGTTCGAAGATATTATATTTGTCCAATAGGACAAATCTGATTCTTTCTAATTGTAACGTCTCCAACATCTCTGCTGCCCACATTTTAATTGTGGGGGATAATGTTCCCTTCCAAAATTTCAATATGATTTTTTTCCCTATTATCAAACAGTAATCAAAGAAATTTATTTGATTTCCTGTAAGTACCGAATTTGAATCCAAAATCCCAAGTATTATTAACTTTGGGTCTGGATCCAATCTAATTTTTAGAACCTCAGAAATAACCTTAAAAATTTCTGTCCAGTAGTAATTCAGTTTGGGACATGTAGCAAAACTGTGTGTTAAATTTGCTTCTAAGTTCTTACATTTATCACAAATTGAAGAGAGATTGTGAAAGATACTATTTAATTTAGTTTTTGAATAGTGTAATCTGTATAATACTTTGAATTGTATCAATGTACGTCTGGCATTTAACGAACATCGATGTATTTGCTGTAAACTTTCTTCCCAATTTTCTTTTGTTATGGATAAACCAATTTCCTTTTCCCATGCTTGCCGATATGTTTCCGTTGTTGGATTCTCCTTATCCAAGATTATGTTATATATATATGGGCTATTAATTTTTCTGTATTTGAGTGTAAATTAAACAAATCATCTAATAATCCTGGTACTTTATTTTTATAATCTAGTGTGTTTGATTTTATATAATCTCTAATTTGTAAGTACCTAAACAAGTGTTGCGGAGACAATCCGTAGATATCTTGTAACTCTTGGAATAAAAGAAATTTTCCTTTTCTATAAAGGTGCTCTATCCTTTTAATTCCTAAATCATCCCAATGTCTAAACCCTCCATCCAATATAGAGGGCTTAAATAATGGGTTATTCATTATTGGTAGTCTAAGTGAAAGATTATCTAGCTGTAAAGTCTTAACTATTTGTTTCCAAATACATCTATTATTATAAATTATAGGGTTATCCCTATAAATTTTTTTTTGTACTTCCTTTGGGGCAAAGAGAACCGAGCCTACATTATAGGGTAAGACTAAAGAAATTTCTCCTCACATTCTTCCTTTCTGAGGCTACGACCTCTAGTCCTAGACTCTCCCACTAGTGGAAACATCCTCCCCACATCCAATCTATCCAAGCCTTTCACTATTATGTATGTTTCAATGAGGTGTCCCATCATCCTTCTAAACTCCAGCGATACAGGCCCAGTGCTGACAAACGCTCATCGTAAGTTAACCTACTCATTCTTGCGATAATTCTTGTAAACTTCCTCTGGACCCTCTCCATTGCCAGCATTTCCTTCCTCAGATATAGTGCCTAAAATAACTGACAATATTCCAAAAACGGCCTTACCAGCGCCTTATAGAGTCTCATTCTACGTCTTTAACTTCATGAAATACTTATTTTTAATTGTATGTTTTAGCTTTACATGCACCTTTAAATAACTCTTTTAATTTATAAATAACCAGCCTTTTTTATGTTTGCAAATTCACTAGGAAGAATAGGAAGAGATCTCTTTGAAAGATCATACCAAGTTTAACAACAGATGTTTTGCGACAGATCGTTTAGAATAGATTTGAGAAAAAAATTCCCTCATCTATTAGGTGTTGAATCTTTGGAATTCATTATACAAATGGACTGCTGTGGCTCAGTCTTTAATTCTATTCAAGAAAGAGATCGATTTTTAGATATTAATGTAATCAGAGGTTGTGAGGTTAGTAGCATGAAAAGTGATGCCAATGAACGGAATGCAGCAGTACAATATCTTGAAAAATGAAAGCTATGCAAGAATGATCTGCTAAGGGTGCCTTAAATTAGTATGGGATAAGGCCCAGGTGTATAAAACCTTGGTTAGGCCACAGTTTGTATGCAGTACTGGTCACCCCTTTACAGGAAGAATGCAGAGGTTTTGGAGAGGGTGCAGAAAAGGTTTACCAGAATGCTGCCTGGATTAATTAGCTTTAAGGAGAGGTTGGACAAACTTTGATTGTTTTATCTAGAGTATCGGAGGTTGATACCTGATAGACATAGAGACGCATCTGCAACTGCAACTGCAACTGGATCCTCAACATCCACATCAGCAGATTGTTGAACAAACGTTTGCTGACAATGTGAGCAGTTACAGACAGTGAGGAATGCCATCAGAAGATACAGTGAGATATAGTTCAGCTGCAGAGATTGGCACATAAATGGCAGGTGGAGTTAAACCCAAACTAATGTGAAGCATTTCAAGAGGTTGAATGTAAGGAGAGAGTATACGGTTTACGGTAAGACCGTTAATAGCATTGATGTGCAGGGGGATCTTGGAGTCCAAGTTCATAGCGTATTGAAGGTGGCAGCACAAGTAGATAGGGTAGTAAAGAACAGCAAAGAAGTCATGATGCAGTTCTGTAGAACTTTGGTTCGTCAAAAAAAGTCAAAAGAGTTTATTGTCATGTGTCCCTGACAGGACAATGAAAATCTTTCTTTGCATAGCACAACAGAACATAGAAGGCATTGACTACAATTCTATACATAAATGCACCGATGAATTAATAAATTAATAAAGTGCAAATAACAGATGGAGGGATATTAATGTTCAGAGTTCCGAGCCAGGTTTAATAGCCTGATGGCTGTGGGGAAGTAGCTATTCCTAAACCGGGTTGTTGCAGTCTTCAGGCTCCTGTACCTTCTACCCGAAGGTAGCAGGGAGATGCGTGTGCGGCTAGGGTGGTGTGGGTCCTTGATGATGCTGCCAGCCTTTTTGAGGCAGCGACTGTGATAAATCCCCTCGATGGAAGGAAGGTCAGAGCCGATGATGGACTGGGCAGTGTTTACTACTTTTTGTAGTCTTTTCCTCTCCAGGGCGCTCAAGTTGCTGAACCAAGCCACGATGCAACCAGTCAGCAAGCTCTCTACTGTACACCTGTAGAAGTTAGAGAGAGTCCTCCTTGACAGACCAACTCTCCGTAATCTTCTCAGGAAGTAGAGGCGCTGATGAGCTTTCTTAATAATTGCATCTGTGTTCTCGGACCAGGAAAGATCTTCACAGATGTGCACACCCAGGAATTTGCTCTTGACCCTTTCAACCATCGACCCGTTGATATAAACAGGATTGTGGGTCCCCATCCTACTCCTTCCAAAGTCCACAATCAGTTCCTTGGTTTTGCTGGTGTTGAGGGCCAGGTTGTTGTGCTGGCACCATATGGACAGTTGCTCGATCTCTCTTCTATACTCGGACTTATCCCCATCAGTGATACGTCCCACAACAGTGGTGTCGTCAGCGAACTTGATGATGGAATTCGAGCTATGACCGGCTACGCAGTCATGAGTATAGAGTGAGTACAGCAGGGGGTTGAGCACGCAGCCCTGCGGTACTCCCATGCTGATTGTTATCGAGTCTGACACATTTCCACCAATATGAACAGACTGTGGTCTGTGGATGAGGAAGTCGAGGATCCAATTGCAGAGGGATGCGTAAAGACCCAGTTCTGCAAGTTTGGTAACCAGCTTGGAGGGGATGATTGTGTTAATGCCGAGCTGTAGTCAATGAATAGCAGCCTGACATATGAGTTTTTGTTGTCCAAGTGGTCCAGAGCGGAGTGGAGGGCCAGCGAGATCGCGTCCACCGTTGATCTGTTGTGGCGGTAAGCGAACTGCAGTGGGTCCAGGTTTTTGTCGAGGTAGGAGTTGATTTGCACCATGATCAACCTCTCGAAGCACTTCATCACCACAGGCGTTAGTGCCACAGGTCGATAGTCATTGAGGCACGTCACCTTGCTCTTCTTGGGCACCGGTATTATTGATGCTCTTTTGAAGCAGGTGGGAACCTCAGACCTCAGAAGTGACAGGGTTGAAAATGTCCGTAAAAACTCCAGCCAGTTGGTTGCACAGGTTTTTAGGACACAACCAGGTATGCCATCAGGTCCAGAGGCTTTTCGAGGGTACACCCCTCTGAAGGATTTCCTGACGGCGGCCTCTGTGACTGAGACTGAAATACCATCATAGCGAATAGGGGCTCGGGAAGGCACATTGGTGTTCTCCATATCAAAGCGTGCGTAAAATGCATTGAGCTGATCAGGGAGTGATGTATCGCCGACATCCGAGCTGCCTCCTGGTTTCGTCTTGTAAGAGGTGATTGCATTCAGTCCCCGCTACATCTGTCTCATCCTCCAGCTTGGAGCAGAACTCCCTTTTGGCCTTTTTGATGGCCTTACCAAGGTCGTATCTGGACTTCTTGTAGACCACTGTGTCATCAGACATGAATGCCCGGTGTCTGGTCTTCAGAAGAGTGCGGATCTCACAGTTCATCCAAGGTTTCTGATTGGGAAACACTCGGAAGGGTTTTGTAGGGATGCAGTCCTCCACACATTTCTTTATGAAGTCTGTAACGACTGTGGCGTATTCATTCAAGTCCGTTGCTGAGTCCTTGAACATAGCCCAGTCTACAGACTCCAAACAGTCTTGTAGTTGTCCTTCTGCCCCCACCGACCAGCTCTGTACTGTCCCTACCTCTGGGGGTGCGCTCTTTAATTGCTGCCTGTAGGCAGGAAGAAGCAGCACCGCGGTATGGTCGGATTTACCGAAGTGAGGGCGAGGGATAGAGCGGTAGGCATCCTTGATGGTGGTGTAGCAGTGGTCGAGGGTGTTTGGTCCTCTAGTCCAGCAGGAGACATGTTGGTGGAAGTTGGGTAGTGATTTCTTTAGGTTTGCCTTATTAAGTCCCCAGCAATGGTGGTAAATGCCTCAGGGTAAGATGTCTGGTGTTTGTTGACCACGGCATGCAGCTCCTCCAGTGCCAGACAGACGTCTGCCTGGGGTGCGATGTAGACCGCAGTCAGGATGATGGAGGTGAATTCCCTCGGTAAGTAGAAGGGACGGCACTTCACCGCCAGATGTTCGAAGTGTGGAGAGCAGTGGTTAGGTTGCATTTGTGCCATTCTGATTGCCACATTAAAGGAAAGATGTGGAGGCTTTGGGGAGGGTGCAGAGGAGTGTTACCAGAATGTATCCTATATTAAAGGGATTCAGCTACAGGGAGAGATAGGATAGACTTGGATTGCTTTTTCTGTAACGTCGGAGACCTGATAGAAATATATAAAGTTATGAGATATGGATATGGTAGACAGCCAGAATCTTTTTTCCCCAAGGTGGAAATGTCCAACATTAGAGAACTATTGTGTTCAGTTCTGGAAATGTTATCAAGCTGGAAAAGGTACATGGAAGATTTACGAGGATGTTGCCAGGACTAGAGGGTCTGAGCTATCCTTTGCACCATACTTTTCTTGACCCACTGAGTTCATCAGCATTTTTTTTTTCCCTGGAAACAAGCACTTTGGCTTTGAGTCTATGCCTACTCTTCCATTTTATTCTCCCCAACTTTCTCTAGATTCTATCTCCTACCTTTACAATAGCAAATTCCAAGTTTGTGGATGATACAAAGCTGGGTGGCAGTATGAGATGTGAGGAGGATGTTATGAGGCTGCAGGGTGACTTGAATAGGTTGGGTGAATGGACAGATGCATGGCAGATGCAGTATAATGTGGATAAATGTGAGGTTATCCACTTTGATGGCAAGAACAGGAAGGCAGATTATTACCTGAATGGTGGCAGATTAGGAAAAAGGGGGGTGCAACGAGACCTGGTTGTGCTTGTATATCAGTCAATGAAAGTAAGTATGTAGGTACAGCAGGCAATGAAGAAAGCTAATAGCATGTTGGGCTTCATTGCAAGAGGATTTGAGTTTAAAAGCAAGGAGGTCCGACTGCAGTTGTACAGGGCTCTGGTGAAACCACACCTGGAGTATCATGTGCAATTAACCATATAACCATATAACAATTACAGCATGGAAACAGGCCTTCTCGGCCCTTCTAGTCCGTGCCGACCGTTTATTTTCCCCAAGTCCCATCTACCTGCACTCAGACCATACCCCTCCATTCCCTCCCCGTCCATATACCTATCCACTTTACTTTTAAATGTTAAAATCAATCCTGCCTCCACCACTTCTGCTGGAAGATCATTCCGCACAGCCACCACTCTCTGAGTAAAGAAGTTCCCCCTCATGTTACCCCTAAACGTCTGACCCTGAATTCACATGTCATGCGCTCTTGTTTGAATCTTCCCTACCCTCAATGGGAAAAGCTTATCCACGTCAACTCTGAAAATCCTTTTCATCATTTTAAAGACCTCAATCAAGTCCCCCCTTAACCTTCTGCGCTCCAAAGAATAAAGACCCAACTTGTTCAACCTTAAATGCATCTTAAAATGTGTTACACTTCAGACTTTTACTCTGTAACTTAGTTGCTGGAACCCAGGCAACATTCTAGTAAATCTCCTCTGTACTCTCTCTATTTTGTTGACATCCTTCCTATAATTAGGCGACCAAAATTGTACACCATACTCCAGAATTGGTCTCACCAATGCCTTGTACAATTTTAACATTACTTCCCTACTCCTATATTCAATGCTCTAATTTATAAAGGCCAGCACACCAAAAGCTTTCTTTACCACCCTATCTACATGCGATTCCACCTTCAGGGAACTATGCACAGTTATTCCTAGATCCCTCTGTTCCACAGCATTCCTCAATTCCCTACCATTTACGACCTATTTTGATTTGTCCTGCCAAGATGTAGCACCTCACATTTATCAGCATTAAACTCCAGCTGCCATCTTTCAGCCCACTCTTGCAAATGGCCCAAATCTCTCTGTAGACTTTGAAAATCTCCTTCATTACCCACAGCACCCCCTATCTTAGTATCATCTGCATACTTACTTATCCAATTTTCCACCCCATTATCTAGATCATTGATGTACATGACAAACAACAGTGGACCCAACACAGATCCCTGAGGCACCCCACTGGTCACCGGCTTCCAACCTGACAAACAGCCATCCACCATTAATCTCTGGCATCTCCCATTCAGCCACTGTTGAATCCATCTTACTACTCCGCCATTAACACCCAAAAATTGATCCTTTTTAACCAACCTTCCATGGGGAATCTTGTCAAAGGCCTTACTGAAATCCATATAGGCAACATCCACTGCTTTACCCTCATCAATTTCCCTAGTAACATCTTCCAAAAATTCAAGAAGTTTTGTCAAACATGACCTTAAAGGCACAATTCCATGTTGACTGTGCTTGATCAGACCCTGTTTCAAAGAGTCAAAGTCAAAAGAGTTTATTGTCATGTGTCCCTGACAGGACAATGAAAATCTTTCTTTGCATAGCACAACAGAACATAGAAGGCATTGACTACAATTCTATACATAAATGCACCCATGAATTAATAAATTAATAAAGTGCAAATAACAGATGGAGGGATATTAATGTTCAGAGTTCCGAGCCAAGTTAATAGTCTGATGGCTGTGGGGAAGAAGCTATTCCTAAAAAGAGGAAAGCAGATTACTATCTAAATGGCATCAGGTTGGGAAAAGGGTAAGTACAACGGGATTTGGAGGTCTTTGTACATCAGTCTATGAAAGTAAGCATGCAGGTACAGCAGGCAGTGAAGAAAGTGAATGGCATGTTGGCCTTTACAACAAGAGGAATCGAATATAGGAGCAAAGAGGTCCTTCTGCAGTTGTACAGAGCCCTCGTGAGACCACACCTGGAGTATTGTGTGCAGTTTTGGTCCCCTAATTTGAGAAAGGATATTCTTGGTTCTTGGTTACTTGGTCCTCCAAAATATTCCAACTGGATTTAAACTGGAGGTGGTGAAGGGAGGGGTTTAGCCAGAGAGGGTTATTGGGAAGAAAGTGCCACTTCAAATTTAGTTGCATCTGGCTGGGCAACCGTGGCTTGCTGGAGATTATTCCATGCTTTAATAGTGCGTGGAAAGAACAAATTGCTGTACACATCTGTCTTTGAGGCTGGGACCACAAATTGGATTGAATGCCCTCTTCTGCTCCTGATTGGTTTGGGGTTGGTGTTGGTCTTGTGATCTATGTCTAGCTGACCATTTAACATTTTGTAAAAACAGGTCAAACAGTGAGCTTCATGTCTGTCCTGGAGATATTCTTGCTATTGAGGGAGTGCAGCGTAGGTTTACAAGGTTAATTCCCGGGATGGCGGGATTAAATTCCTTAGATTCTGGAGTAGTTCCTGAGGATTGGAGGGTAGCTAATGTAACTCCACTTTTTAAAAAAGGAGGGAGAGAGAAAGCGGGGAATTACAGACCAGTTAGTCTAACATCGGTAGTGGGGAAACTGCTAGAGTCAGTTATTAAAGATGGGATAGCAGCGCATTTGGAAAGTGGTGAAATCATTGGACAAAGTCAGCATGGATTTACGAAAGGTAAATCATGTCTGACAAATCTGATAGAATTTTTTGAGGATGTAACTAGTAGAGTGGATAAGGGAGAACCAGTGGATGTGTTATATCTAGACTTTCAGAAGGCTTTCGACAAGGTCCCGCATAAGAGATTAGCATACAAACTTAAAGCACACGGTATTGGGGGTTCAGTATTGATGTTGATAGAGAACTGGCTAGCAGACAGGAGGCAAAGGGTAGGAGTAAACAGGTCCTTTTCAGAATGGCAGGCAGTGACTAGTGGGGTGCCGCAAGGCTCAGTGCTGGGACCCCAGCTATTTACAATATATATTAATGAGCCAGGTTTAATAGCCTGATGGCTGTGGGGAAGTAGCTATTCCTAAACCGGGTTGTTGCAGTCTTCAGGCTCCTGTACCTTCTACCCGAAGGTAGCAGGGAGATGAGTGTGTGGCTAGGGTAGTGTGGGTCCTTGATGATGCTGCCAGCCTTTTTGAGGCAGCGACTGTGATAAATCCCCTCGATGGAAGGAAGGTCAGAGCCGATGATGGACTGGGCAGTGTTTACTACTTTTTGTAGTCTTTTCCTCTCCAGGGCGCTCAAGTTGCCGAACCAAGCCACGATGCAACCAGTCAGCAAGCTCTCTACTGTACACCTGTAGAAGTTAGAGAGAGTCCTCCTTGACAGACCAACTCTCCGTAATCTTCTCAGGAAGTAGAGGCGCTGATGAGCTTTCTTAATAATTGCATCTGTGTTCTCAGACCAGGAAAGATCTTCACAGATGTGCACGCCCAGGAAGCATCCAGATGCTTATATATATTATCTCTAAGTATCCATTCCATTAATTTGCCCACCACTGACGTCAAACTAACAGGTCTATAATTGCTAGGTTTATTCTTTGAACCCTTTTTAAACAATGGAACGACATGAGCAGTATGCTAATCCTCCGGCAGTATTCCCGTTTCTAATGACATTTGAAATATTTCTGTCATAGCCCCTGCTATTTCTACACTAACTTCCCTCAATGTCCTAGGGAATATCCTGTCAGAACCTGGAGACTTATCCACTTTTATATTTTTCAAAAGTGTCAGTACTTCCTCCTCTTTGAATCTCATAGTTTCCATAGCTACTCTACTTTTTTTCCCTTACCTCACAGAGTTCAATATCCTTCTCCTTGGTGAATACCGAAGAAAATAAATTGTTCAATATCTCCCCCATCTCTTTTGGCTCTGCAGATAGCTGTCCATTCTGGCTCTCTAATGGTCCAATTTTATCCCTCGTTATCCTTTTGCTATTAATATAGCTGTAGAAACCCTCTGGATTTACTTTCACCTTTCTTGCCAAAGCAACCTCATATCTTCTTTTAGCTTTTCTTATTTCTTTCTTAAGATTCTTTTTACATTCTTTATATTTATCTAGCACCTCATTTACTCCATGCCTCCTATAAATATTGTAGATATCTCTCTTTTTTCGAACCGTGTCCAATTTCCCTTGAAAACCATGGCTCTTTCCGATTTTACTATTTCCTTTCAACCGAACAGGGACATAAATATTCTGTACACTTACAATTTCCCCTTTAAATGTCCTCCATTTCACTTCTACATCCTTCCCATAAAACAAAATGTCCCAATTTACTCCTTTTAAATCATTACGCATTCCCTCAAAGTCAGCCTTTCGCCATTCAAAAATCTCAACCCTAGGGAAGTTCTGACTATCTCCATAATTACATTGAAACTAATCGTATTGTGATCACTAGTCCCGAAGTGCTCACCAACACATACCTCCGTCACCTGACCTGCCTCATTTCCTAACAGGAGGTCCAGCACTGCCCCTCTCTGGTCGATACCTCTATGTATTGCTGCAAAAACTATCCTGCACACTTAACATTTAACAAACTCCAAACCATCCAGCCCATTTACAGAATGTGTTTCCCAGTCTATTTTTGGAAAATTTAAATCTCCCACAATCACTACCTTGTGCTTACTACTAATATCTGCTATCTCCTTACATATTAGCTCTTCCAATTCTCGCTCCCCATTTGGCGGTCTATAATATACCCTAAAAGTGTTGCTACACCGTTCCCACTTCTCAGTTCCCCCCAAATAGCTTCCCCAGATGAGCCCTCTAATCTATCCTGCCAAAGCACTGCTGTAATATCTTCTCTGACAGGCAATGCAACACCTCCACCTCTGGTCCCTCCAATTCTATCATACCTGAAGCAACAAAATCCTGGAATAATTAGTTTTCAATCACAACCCTCCTGCAACCATGTTTCACTGATTGCCACAACATCATACTTCCAGGTGTCAATCCAGGCTCTAAGTTCATCCACCTTTCTTACAATGCTCCTAGCATTAAAATATACACATTTTAGAAACCCACTATCCCTTATTCTCTATTTATTATCTTTTTCCTCTTTCTCGCCTACATTTTGGGTCCGAGTGCTTCCCTTCTCTGCCTCTTACCCCTCACCCTGTCCTCTAGCTCCCTCTACCCGAGTCCCTCCCCCCAGCCTTTTCTTTGCAAATCTCCCCGCCAGGATATTGGTTCCCCTCGGGTTCAAGTGCAACCCGTCCTTTTTATACAGATCATGGCTTCCCCAAAAGAGGTCCCAGTGATCAAGAAACTTGAACCCCTGCCCACTGCACCAGTCCCTCAGCCACACATTTATCCTCCACCTCATTCCATTTCAACTCTCACTGTCACGTGGAACAGGCAGTAACCCTGAAATTGTTACTCTTTTGGTCCTTCTCCCTAACTTTCCCCCCAACTCCCTAAATTCTCCTTTCAGGACCTCTTCTCTTTTTCTGCTTATGTCTTTGGTAGCAATGTGTACCACAACATCAGGCTCTTCTCCCTCCCTTTTCAGAATCTTTTCGACACGTTCCGACACATCAGAGACCCTGGCACCAGGGAGGCAAACTACCATCCGGGTCTCCCGACTGCGTCCACGGAATCGCCAATCTGACCCCCTAACTATGGAGTCCCCCAATAAATTTGCCCGCCTCTTTTTGCTACCCTTCTGAGCACAAATTTGGTCTCCTAATTTGAGGAAGGACATTCTTGCTATTGAGGGAGTGTAGCGGTTAATTTCCGGGATGGTGGGACTGACATATTATGAAAGAATGGGTCAACTGGGTTTATATTCACTGGAATTTAGAAGGACGAGAGGGGTCTTATAGAAACATACATTTCTTAAAGGATTGGACAGGCTAGATGCACGAAAAATGTACTCGATGTTGGGGAAGTCCAGAACTAGGGGTCACAGTTTAAGAATAAGTGGTCAGCCATTTAGGACTTAGATGCGGAAAAAACATTTTTACCCAGAGAGTTGTGAATATGTGGAATTCTCTGCCACAGAAGGCAGTGGAGGCCAGTTCACTGGATATTTTCAAGAGAGAGTTAGATTTAGCTCATGGGGTTAATGGAAACAAGGGATATGCAGAAAAATCAGGAATGGTGTACTGATTTTAGATGATCAGCCATGATCATGTTAAATGGCAGTGCTGGCTCAAAGGGCTGAATGGCCTACTCCTGCACCTATTTTTCGATGTTTCTATGATTCTAAATTGACCTACCAACCTGGTTTTGACATGTGAGAGGAAATTGACGTACCCTGTGGTAAATCATGAAACCACAGCAAAAGCAATGCAGCACCAGAGGCCAAACCCAAACCCAACTATTGGCTGTACCACTTTGCCACCTTATTGCTTCCATTTTCATAAAGGTACATTGAAAGGAGATAGATGGCATAAATTTCTAGTCCTACTGACCATTCGTACCTCCATCCAAGGCCTGGTTTCATCTCCTTTCTTTGAGAACTTACCTCTGGGGTTAAGACAAATGCCTACAGATGGCTGATTGTATATACGGACAATGGATCAACTTTGTGCGTTGCCGTAGCTGATCTCTTTAGGTATGTACATCTGTCACAGAGGTTAATTTCTAAGCCTGAAGTTCTCATGCGAAGTAGTTAATGAAGAAAGTGAGAAAAATGAAGTATTTTTGGAGGCAAGTAGAGTGTAGATGCTGGAAAATCAGGTGTTCCTCCAGCAGTTTATTTTCTATAACAATATTATTGTTTGACTTAAGTATTGCAAAGTAATCCCTATATTGTCGCACAGAAACCATTCTCCTCTATATTGGAAACATATCAGAGATTTATTTCTGCAGTGCCTTCCTTCACTATTATAGTAAATAGGACAGCTTGGGTAAAATGAGAAAAGTTGTTTGCAGGCATTAGCTACACACTGATTTACATGTGGCAGATCAGGAGTCTCAAATGGCCCTCAAATAAATTTGTTTTTAAAGAAACCAACTGGGTTGTGGGAAATTTGAACCACTAACCTTTAAGAATTATTTATTTACAATCCCAAAATTCACCATGAGTGCATAGTCCTTCAGAGAAAAAGTTTCACCCATAAAGCTTTCAAATTTTAAGGAGAAGTGATTAAGGAGATTTCATTGCCAACAGAGAGGAAGTTTTGGATGTTTAAACTTCAGTGGGTCACAGCCTGGCATCAAGCTGTCAGCATGTACAGAAATGCTTATTAGCCTTTTCACTGTAGATCTCCTCTTGACACTTATTATATATAATTCAGCTCTTTGGCTGTCCAATACCCTTCTGACATCATCCAGAATCCCCACAGTGCCAAAGAATAAACGATGTACATGACTTAGATTTATTTTGCATTACTTGCTTTACTAGATTATCTTCAAAAAGTAATGTTCAGTGAATTAGATCAATATTTCAGTTCCTCTCCTAACACTGTTATATAAGTGTTATAGATATGCATGTATTTAAATATAAGCTGCATTGATTAACCTCTTGAGCACTGATATTTACTCACTGCAATAATTTATGGCTTTTCTCCTTTCAAGATTGACACAAAACATAATGTTTAAATGTAAATGGTAATTCACGTGTGGAAATGAAAGTCAATACATCAATAGTAGATGATATATAGATTATTGCATCAGTTGATGTAGAATGACAAGACAAAATATCTCATTGTGAAATAATTCCACATGGTATTTTAATTGTGTAAAGGATAAACGAGCATTAAACTGTTTCCAAAATTTGAATAATAATTTGAATATACACTGTTATCAATTCCCTAAAAGACTATTCTCCACATAATATGTTTCTCATGTATTTATGTAAATGATAACACATTCAATCACACCTTTCAGCAGTTAACAGAACCATAACTGTTAGAGTTATATACCAAGAAAACAGGTCATTCGGTCTAACTTGTCCCTCCCGACCAACATGCCTCATCTAAGCTAGTCCAATTCTCTCTCATTTGGCCCACATCCCTCTAAACCTTTCCTAATCATGTTCCTGCCCTTTTAATTATTGTTATTGTATCTGCCTCAACTACTTCCTCTGGCAGCCCATTCCATATACCCATCATTGTCTCTGTGAAAAAGCTGCCCCTCAGGTTCAGTTTAAATCTTTTTCCTCTCACCTTAAACCTATGTCCTCTAGTTCTTGATTGCCTTACTCTGGGAAAGAGACTCTGTGCCCTTTCTAATCCTCAGCCCTCAAGCCTCCTGTGCTCCAAGGTCCAAGCTTGTCCGATTACTCCCTCGCGTCCTGATCACATTCTCATAAAAGCTCTCCTCATACTTTCCAGCTTAACGGCAACTTACCTATAGCAGGGTGTCCAAAACTTAGCACAATACTCCACGTGCAGCCTCACCAGCTGTACAACTGTAACGTAACATCTCAACCTCTATACTCATTTACCTGACTGAAGGCCAATATGCCAAAAGCCATCTTCACCACCTTATGGTTATTGTGATGCCACTTTCACGTAATTATATCTTATTTCAGAAATCTTGCATTTATTCTTATTTGTCAGCCTTTATATTTAAGTAGGTACTAATCTTTCAATGAAGAGTACCAGAATCAAATGGAATACACCCACTGTCCAAATTATAGGACTTTGTGATCAATGTGGACAGAATGGGGACAGATTCAAATAACACAATTTTAATGATCCATTCCATTGCCTGAGTATTACCATTGTTGATTTACAATCCTAAATAATTGAAAGTATACTTGTTTGAAATGTCTTTATTCTGTTCATTCCATTTTTTCTCTCTCTCTGGCAAGAATCAGCATTGGGAAACTATTACTCATGTTGTTCATAAAGGAAACGGTACCCAAAACATTAAATTGAATTTAATGAAAGGCGTTCAAATTATTTATTATCGGAAAATAATTTACCAGAGGAAATGTTCTATGCTTGTTTAAATGCCTCTTAAATGTTCTAGTCAAAGATGTGTCCACCCCTTCTTTTGTCATTGCATTCCAGATGTCAACCACTCTCTGAGTGAAAAAGATTCCCTTAAAAAATCCTTCCTCTTAACTTAAACCTATGCCCTCGCTTTTGATTCCCCTTCAATAAGTAAAATGCTTTGATTATCTACTCTATCTATGCTTCTCATAACTGTATATACCTATAGTAGATCATGACTCAGTTCCTTAGCTCCAAGGAAATATAGACCAGCCTAATCCAATCTCTCTTTATAGCAAAGTCCTCCAATCTGCACAGACCCAGTAAATCTCCTGTTTCACCTCCAAATCATAACATTCTTGATTGTCAAACTACCCGTGCTGTGGATACACTTTAATCGTTGTGACGATTCAATCACCTCACCTTAATAACCGTTCCTAATTAACTTTCAGAAAATGGTGATGGGTGCTCTGCATGATTTTCTGAAGGTCAATGAGGAATGATTAATAAAGCTGGACTTGGTTAATATGCCATGTTTTGTAAAATCAATGTAAATAAACAAAATGGATGTCTTAACACTTCTCAACCAGCTTTAAAATAAACAACAATAGAGTTTTTGTGTATCATTTATATAATGCTCAAAATACAGTATGGGTTATTTCTAAATTCCAACTTACAGGAGCCATGTGCCACAGCGAAAAGGTCATGATATCTAGGATTCCTGAAAATTAGGAAGAGAAAATATAAATTACCTACTATTTTCTTTATTTTATCTCTCGTAGTGCTAGTACGCTCAACACCTCCTAATATTAAAAGATATTGAGACATTCTGTCCACTGTAAATGGTGTTTCTACCCTTCTTCCTGACATTTCTATTGGCCCAGAAAACTACCCAAATTGTTTTCCTTTCTGTTAAATAGTTCCCAGTAACTAGGTGACTTTTGCTGTCAATTTATTTGTGTGTGAGATGCATCACTCTGGTATCAAAAAAATATTGAAATTCAAACCATTCAATTGCATGATTCATGGTCAGCAGACATTTGATTACAATGTCTATCACTAAGTTTGGAATTTAAATAAGACTAGACCAAGTGGTTCCAGGGAGGGGGGGCGGCCTGCGATATCACACACACACTAACCACACACGGGGGGGGGGGGGGTGAGGGGGGGGGGGGGGGGGGAGTTGGGAGTAAAGGGAAGAGGAGGAGGTTGAGAGGGAGGGGAGAGGGGGGCAGAGGGGGGAGAGGAGGAGAGGGGGGAGAGGAGGAGAGGGGGAGAGGAGGAGGGGGGGAGAGGAGGAGGGGGGGAGAGGAGGAGGGGGGAGAGGAGGAGGGGGGAGAGGAGGAGGGGGGAGAGGAGGAGGGGGGAGAGGAGGAGGGGGGAGAGGAGGAGGGGGGAGAGGAGGAGGGGGGAGAGGAGGAGGGGGGAGAGGAGGAGGGGGGAGAGGAGGAGGGGGGGAAGAGGAGGAGGGGGGTCGGGCGAGCAGGCTGCTGGGCCCACAGAGAGCGGGCGATGGAGACTCGAGGGAGGTCGTGGGCGGGCGCGATCTGAGGACGGTCAAAAGCAGCGGAGGGCCGCCCAATCGTGACAGACCATGTTCTAGACCTTTAAGGATACCAGCGGAGCACGACCTGAGCAGCAGTTTAAAAACGCTAAGTGACACATTTAAAGAAGTGAAAGTTGAGAAGCACAGAAGACAGAACAGGGGTGACGTCACTCGCAGCGAAAGCAGATCTAATTTGACGTCATCAGCGAGACCATCTCATTTATTTTCTAAATGGGCTGTCCCACTTGGGCGACCTAATTGGCGAGTTTAGAAGAGTTTGAAAAAATGACATGTAGAAGACCTCCTTCAACCTCCTTCGACTATGTTGAAGACCAGCTTTCACTAGCTATGACTACCTACTTCTAACTTTGGGAACATTGGACACCGAATAGTGGAGAGTGAGGCCGATCTCCTTTGACCTCCCTTCGACTATGATGAAGACTATCTACGACTACATTCGACTACCCTCGATTACCTAAGACTAACATGCCGACCTATTACGACCCACTACGACTAAACCTACGAGTAAAAAAAGTATTGATTTTGTTCCATGGCGACCTTTTTTTACTCGCGGGCATATTTAAACATATTGAAACGCCGCAACCTAGGTGAGGCCTCGAGTACACGGAGACCACTCTCGAGCCTGAAGGAGAGTTCCGAAGACCTACGACCTCATGTCGACCATGCTGCGAGTATGAGTCGAGGGCAAACTCACCAGAACTCACGGATAAGGTCACCAAAGTGGGACAGGCCCTTTAGTTATTTGAGATTTGTGAACATTTTCATAAATAACTCGAGAAATAATGCATGAAATTTTCAGATAAGGCGATATGTAAATATTTTATCATTAGCGCGTTGTGGTTTCGAGGAGATGTGAAACGCACACGAACATCGCACAAATACACACACATCCAAGATCAGAGTTTTATAAGTATAGAGATATGCATGTCAATTGTGTCGCATTAAAAAAAAAATGACAGTTAAACGTACACAGAAAATCTGTGGGCTGACAGTTTCAATAGAGAATATTGGATATGCCCAGTGATAGTAAACAACATGGGACATTCAATTAACTTTAGACTATAGACAATAGGTGCAGGAATAGGCCAGTCGGCCTTTCGAGCCAGCACCGCCATTCAATGTGATCATGACTGATCATCCACAATCAGTATCCCGTACCCCCCATATCCTCTGACTCCACTATCTTTAAGAGGCCCATCCAGCTCTTTGAAAGTATCCAGAGAACCTGCCTCCCTCTGGGGCAGAGAATTCCACAGACTCACAACTCTCTGTGTGAAAAAGTGTTTCCTCATCTCTGTTCTAAATGGCTTACCCCTTATTCTTAAACTATGGCCCCTGGTTCTGGACTCCCCCAACACCGGGAACATGTTTCCTGCCTCTAGTTTGTCCAAGCCCTTAACAATCTTATATGTTTCAAGGAGATGCCCTCTCATCCTTCTAATCTCCAGAGTGTACAAGCCCAGCTGCTCCATTCTCTCAGCATATGACAGTCCTGCCATCCCGGGAATTAACCTTGTAAACCTACGCTGCAATCCCTCAATAGCAAGAATGTCCTTTCTCAAATTAGGGGACCAAAACTGCACACAATACTCCAGGTGTGGTCTCACTAGGGCTTTGTACAACTGCAGGTGACAGGTGGGCTGAGGAATTGTTCATCTTCTTGCCTATGGTGTGCACAGCCTAAAGTTGTAGGACAACGTGTTCTATTTCACCATTACCCCAATCATCTCCCTGCACCACTCCTCAGTTTATTTCTGACCCAACCATATTGTCCATAAGCCAGGGTACTATTTGATCCATCTCTACTCCAATGGGAACTTATGTGTTACAATGATTAAAACTATATTCTGCACTCATTATCTTCCCCTTTGCTCTGTCTATTGCACTTGATTTTGAACTGATTGTATCTATATCTTTATATGTTACATCTGATCTGTTTGGCCAGCACCCTTCATGTGCCAACTCTTTGCATACCTCAGGTAGTCAAAGCAAAGAAGGCTTCCTGCCGGGCAATGGGGCAGAAGACCTCCTGCCAACCACGGACTGGGAACACGGCCGGAGTTCTTCATTCTCTATGCCATCCGGATGGCCGCAGAGAAGCCCAAGTCGGAAACCCGCCGGGGCCTCGCGGGTCGGAGGAGCCTCGTGGGTCAGAGCCAAGGTCATAGCAGCCCGGGTCCGAACGGAGCCCGGGTTGGCGGAGCGGCTGACGGAGCCTGAGGCCGGTGGGGCCTACGGCCGGTGGGGCCTACGGCCGGGGCCTGGGTCGGAGCCACGGATGCCTCAGGAGAGGACCCAGCAGCGAAGTCAGATCAACGGTCGATGAGGGAATCGTCCGAGGGATGAGGACAGACATGTGGGAGTGAGGATGCCACTGCCGAGGGATGGAATGAAGGAGGACCCAGCATGGGAGGACCGCCAAGAGAGAGGGGGAACAGCAATGGGGACTCGGTGTAGGGGGACCACCATGAGGGGAGCAGAACAATGGACAATGGGGACCTGGACAATGGGGACCACTGTGAAAAGGGGGGGGGGGGGTGGAATTTGTAGCTTTGTAAGCACCCTTCATGGGCGTCCATTGCATACCTTCTTACAAGGTATGCAAGCAAAGAATTTCACTGTGACATGTCACATGTGGCAATAAAGTATTCATTCATGCATGCATCCATTCAGAATATCACAGTAACTTGTCACATGCAACAATAAATAGAGTATCAGTATCATTCATTGTACCTTGGGACATGTGACAATGATAAACCTAAACCTAAATCAATAAGCATTCTGCTTGTTCCAATGGTTCAGATGAATTTTAAATATCAAGTTATGTTATCTTAGGAACAGGAGGAAATGATTAATATTTTACCTGAATCAAACCTGGAGAATTTTTGATTTGCTGTAGAAAGATGTCAGTAACATATGCTACATGATGCTACTTGATTACTTATTTTTTATTATTGCTTATTGAACTTGTACCTAGTTTGACAATTGTGATACGCACCAGGACATCCCACAAACTGACAATTTCTTAACCTTGTCATAAAAATATTTCCACAGAGGTAGAACAGTGCCCTCTTGATCTCGGAATTCATCAGAAGGATCTTCAAAATACTTAAAGTCTGCAGAGAGAAAAAAAAAGTAAATTCCATATTTAATGTTAATAACATTTAAGAACTGTGCTATGAACATAAATACTTTTCTATTTCATTAATGTTTATTCCATAAATACAATTTTTTTTGATTTTCTTGTAGCTCATGGTGAGAATACATCACGTTGAGTCATTAGAAAATCACCAACTTTGAATTTGTGGTCAGCAACAAAACAAATGTGCTCGATACTTGACTTTGAAGATAGGTGGAAGATAGACACGAAATGCTGGAGTGACTCAGTGGGGCAGGCAGCATCTCTGGAGAGAAGAAATAGGTGAAGTTTCAGGTCGAGACCTTTCTTCAGACCGAGAGATAATTCTCAAACTTTATGACAAGAATCTTCTATTTTCCGAAACCTGTTGCTGCCATGCAATAGTTCAGAAGCATCAAGCACCTGGCATCAAGAACCTATCATATCATCAAACTGGATGAAGAGCCAGTTATATTAAAGGGCCTGACCCACTTTCACGACCACTGATGAATTTGTCCTTGACTCATACTCGCAGCATGGTCGTCACAAGGTCGTAAGAGGTCGTAGGTAGGTCGTGATGCTAGACGTAGGTACTCGTGGCATCAAGTAGGTTGGGGCATTTTTCTAGCCTGATGAAAAATGTCCACGAGTAAAAAAAGGTTGTGAGTTAGGTCGTGAAAGTGGGACAAGCCCTTAAAGCAATCTAACAGGTACCATATCAGGAAGCAAATTTTATCTGCCGGTAATTATGTGGATGGGATTTATACGTAGTCTGAGGCGTGATTGCGGCTGGGATTCTCGCGCAGACTCCCTAGTAGTTAGTTTAGTTTGAAGAAGCGTGGGAGAGAGGTCACAGCTTTCGACCATGCACGAGTATGACTACGAGTAAGAATAAAATGTACTTATACAAGAAGATTGGATGAATATCTTACTGTTTTTACTACTACAATAAATAAACTATTATTCAAGAGACTGTGTTTAGAAGATTTATCTTTCGACGGCTTGTGGGTGCATATCGATTATCTTCTGATCCCCTGTCTTTAATTAGTGACCAAAGGACTAATCCTTGAAACAATATAAAAATCTGTCACTACACTTGTCCAAATGTCTTTTAAACGTAGTAATTGTTACTACCACTACTTCTTCCTCTGGATTCACTACTGCCCATTGTTATGAACTGTATTAGGGCATGGAGGAAATATTGAATGGTTATTAAGACGACAATAAAGACAATTGTTTTCATTATGGCATTATATAAGTAAGTGAGTAAGTTTATTGGCCAAGTATTCACATACAAGGAATTTGCCTTGGTGCTCCACCCACAAGTAACAACATGACATACAGTGACAGTTACGAATGACTCAGAAAACACTAAACATTAATAATAGTAAAACATAATAAAAAACATAATATTCAAGAATCGAATGTTTTTCCAAGAATATATAAAGCTGAGAGGAGATCAGATCAAAGTGTTAAAAACATGTACAACATAAAAGCAAACCAAGTAAGACTATTTCATAGAAACATAGACACAGAAAAATAGGTGCTGGAGGAGTCCATTTGGCCCTTCGAGCCAGCACCATCATTCAATATGATCATGGCTGATCATCCAAAATCAGTACCCATTTCTTGCATTTTCCCCATATCCCTTCATTTCATTAGCCCTAAGAGCTAAATCAAACTCTCTCATGAAAACATCCAGTGAATTCGCCTCCACTGCATTCTGTGGCAGAAAATTCCACAGATTCACAACTCTCTGGGTGAATTTGTGTTTCCTCATGTCAGTCCTAAATGGTCTACCCCTTATTCTTAAACTGTGACCCCGGTTATGGATTTCCCTCAACATGGAGAACATTTTATCCTGCATCTAGCGTGTCCAATCCATTAAGAATGTTATATGTTTCTACAACATCCCCTCTCATTCTTCTAATTTCCAGTGATTACAAGCCCAGTCAACTCATTCTTTCCTCATATGTCAGTCCCGCCATCCCGGGAATTAACCTGGTGAACCTACGTTGCACTCCTTCAATAGCAAGAATGTCCTTCCTCAAATTAGGAGACTAAAACTGTGCACAATACTCCAGGTGTGGTCTCACCAGGGCCCTGTATAACTGCAGTAGGACCTCCTTGCTCCTAAACTCAAATTCTCTCACAATGAAGGCCAACACGCCATTAGCTTTCTTCACAGCTTGCTGTACCTGCATGCTTACTTTCAGTGACTGATGTACAAGGACACCCAGGTCTTGTTGCACCTCCCCTTTTCCTACTCGGATAATAATCTGGTAATAATATTCAGATAATAATCTGCCTTCCTGTTTTTGCCACCAAAGTGAATAATCTCACATTTATTCACATTATACTTCATCTGCCATGCATCTGCCCACTCACCCAACCTGTGCAAGGCACCTTTCAGCCTCAGCATCCTCCTCGCAGCTCACACTGCCACCCAGCTTTGTGTCATCCACAAACTTGGAGATGTTACACTTAATTCCCTCGTCCAAATCGTTAATATGTATTGTAAATAACTGGAGTCTCAGTTCTGAGTCTTGCGGCAACCTACTAGTCACTGGCTGCTATTCTGAAAAGGACCCGTTAATTCCTACTATTTGCTTCCCGTCTGCCAATCAGTTATCTATCCACGTCAATACCCTACCCCTATTACCATGTGCTCTAATTTTGCACACTAATCTCTTGTTTGGGACCTTGTCAAAGGCTTTTTGAAAGTCCAGATACACCACATCCACTGGCTCTCCCTTATCCATTCTACCTGTTACATGCTCAAAAAATTCCAGACGATTTGTCAAGCATGATTTTCCCTTCATAAATCCATGCTGACATTGACCGATCCTGTCACTGCTTTCCAAATGCGCTGCTATGCTATTACATCTCTAATAATCGACTCAAGCAACTTCCCCACTGATGTAAGGCTAACTGACCTATATTTCCCCATTTTCTCTCTCTCTCCTTTCTTAAACAGTAGGGTTAAATTGGCTACCACCAATTCACAGGGACTGATGCAGAGTCGAGAGAACATTGGAAAATGATCATCAATACATCCACAATTTTTAGAGCCACCTCCTTGGGGACTCTGGGATGCAGACAATCAGGCCCTGCGGATTTATCCACCTTCAGTCAAAACAGTTTACCCAACACCAGTTCCTGACTAATGTGGGTTCCCTTCAGTTCCTCCCTCGCACTAGATCCTTGGTCCCCTAGTATGACAATTGGTTATTGAATTGGTAAATAGAGCACAAGTTTAAGATTCACAAAAAGAATGGGTGGAAGAACAGAAAAAAAAAACCTTTGCACCAAATATGATCTCAGTAATTTTTCTATCATTCATTGGGGTGTTGACGTTTTTAAAAGTGACCTTTGGAACCGTCACAAGCAACATGACTTTTTCCCTCCTCCCCCCATCCCCCTTCCCATCTCCCACCTGGAATGAGTGCAGAGACGTTTTATGAGGGTGTTGCCAGGACTTGAGCGCCTGAGCTACTAGGAGGGATTGGACAAGCTAGGATTTTATTCCTTGGAGACTAAGCTGTTTAGTTTAGTTAATTAGTTGTTTATTATCATGTGTACAGAGGTACAGTAAAAAGCTTTTTGTTGCGTGCTATCCAGGCAAAAAGACTATACAATCAAGCCGCCCACAGTGTACAGTTAAAGAATAAAGGATTCAACATTTAGATCATGATAAAATCTGATAAAGGATTGTTCAAAGATCTCCATTGAGGTAGATCAGGACCATACTCTAGCTGGTATGAGGATGGCTCAGTTGCCTGATTATAACTGGGAAGAAACTGTCCATGAATCTGGAAATATGCATTTTGCGTATTGGTGATCTCAATAAAGTGTATAAAATCATGAGGGGAATTGATAGTATGAATGCACAGAGACCTTTACCAAAGGTAAGGGAATCAAAAACCAAAGGACATACCTTTAAGGTGAGAGGAGAAAGATTTAATAGGAACCTGACAGGCACCCTTTTCACTCAGGGAGTGATGGGTGCATGGAATCACAAGACAGAAGAAGTAGTTGAGGCAGGTACAATAATAACATTGAAAAGGGCAGGTACACGGATCGGAAAGGTTTAGAGGCATATGGGCCAAATACAGGCAATTGGGACTAGATTTGATGGGGCATTTTGTTCAGCAAGGACGAGTTAGTCTGAAAAGCCTGCTTCCTTGCTGCATGGCTCTATTACTCTATGAAGAACAAGAACTTAACTTAAAAGTCATATTCGAACATTTTTTGTAATTTGGATAAATAATTTACAAGAAAATATCAATATTAATGTAGGTACGTTTGATCCTAATTATGTCTTGTTTTAACAAAAGCCTTAATTTTTATTTTACCTTGTGCAATGTCATCATAAGAGTTCTGGTTCACCATTCGTTCCACTATTTTAGACACCTTGCCAACTCTTGAAATATCATCACCCTGGGACAATTACGTACAAAGAAGTAAAATGAAACGCAAATCATCATCATAATGAACTTTTGATGAATATTTAGGAAAACAACACAATCAATACAACTTCAAAATAAGAAGCTTGAATCCAAAAAACATCACTTTAAATGAAAGTCAAAACCTTTTTTTAAAATGTCAGGTAGACACAAAACGCTGGAGTAACTCAACGGAACAAGCAGCATCTCTGGAGAGAAGGAATAGGTTTTTGCGGTGGAGTGGACAAAATGTGTAGGTTTTCTCCTCAAGATATGTCTACTTTTTAAAATGTCATTCAGTCATAGATTCATACATTGTGGAAACAGGCCCTATTACCTAACTTGCCTACACTGACCAACATGTCCCATCTACACGAGTCTTACATACCTGTGTTTGGCCCATATCCCTCCAAACCTGTCCTATCCATGCACCTGTCATATCCATGCACCAGATTCCTAAATGTCATGGTAGTCCCTGCCTCGACTACCCCCTCCGGCAGCTTGTTCCATGTACCCACTGCCCTTTGCGTGGTTTCAGTATTATAATAGATTTTCCAGTGAAAGGGTGTGTCAAATTGATCACCAGTTAATTTAAAGAGCCTGTAGGATCCAGGGCCTTGTAGGTCAGAATGGGTCCCAATAAGTTGCAGGGGATGCATTAGATGCTGAAACATTGGCACTTCCAAATTGTGGGAATGGATTATTGACATTTTACTACACATACTAAGATTGTGACAACAAAATTTCAAGCACAGAACTAAGTAAATGATGGAATATCATTGGTACTATTATGTATAAATAATAGATTTTATTTTTAGAATAATTTTATATCTCATTTACACTTTCATTAATAGACAAATATTTAGTTTAGTTAAGAATGAAACTTACTGGATAGCTTATGTAAATCTTTGATTACCATTTTGTATGACAAAACACTCACTATGATTTCAATAGGTGACAACTTTTTCTTTGATATTGCATCTTTTTTTGAAGTCTGGGTCTTTGGCTTCTCTTTCATGATCATTTGTCTTGCTAATTCTTCTTCGTAAGCATCAAATATTTCCCACTAAGAGCAAAATAGGCAATTTTCACAATGGTAATAAAGGAAAATGACAGAAAACTATGCTCAAGGGCTTAAGGTATATTAAGAAAAAGAAATGGAGGATGCCTTGTTTAAGTATCTATCTATACATAACTAAAACTCTGATTTGCGGTGTTTTTCTATTTGCGCAAAAAAGGTACGTGATAGTGCTACGACACTACAAATTTCAAACAATTATATAATAAGAAAAGAATACATATTGCTTCAAAAAACACCAGAAAACTTTTTTTAGGAACTAATAAAACAATCAAAAGATTTTCAGTCCGAAAAAAATCTACACTGCTGACAACAAAGGGGCAAATATCAAATAAATTGATATCATTCGGAAGCGTATTTTCTCAGGCTGTAACAATGTTCAATTTTATATGTGTGAAATCTATCAGATGTTGCACTTTTGCAGGTTACTGAGCACCCATTAAAAAATAATATGCTTGCACAGTTTCACCTGGTTGGCTGTTGATGAAAAACTTGCTCTTGGGGGTGGTTCCGTCTGGCATCCATTTTCCTGCACCAGAAAAAATGGAGAACTTCAGTACAGTTACATCGAGTATGTACCAGCCATGGAACAATGACATTCTTACAGGCTGCAGGTTTACTGGACCATTAATGCACTAACATACAGATAAGAATTCAATAGCCAGCAATATAATAAACTAATAATCAGTCATACTAGCTAATCAAATCATGATAGTACTGAACTGATGCATGTCGTGCAATCAAAACAAAGTCCATTATAGATCAGAGTATCTAAGGTAGGCTTGTGGTTAGTGCTGTGCAGTGTTCAATAATTTGATGGATGCCAAGACCATAACTTATCTACCTGCACATAATTCGTATTCCTCAATTTCCTGCATATCCATATGCCCAGCCAAAAGTATTTTGAACGCCACTAGCATGTCTGCTTCAACCACCTTTCCCAGCAACACATTCCAGGGTCTCACCACACTCTGTGTGAAAAACTCCACATATCTCCTTTAAACTTTGCCCATCTTACCTTAAACCTAAGGTACCAAATACCCTCTGCTATTTGATTTTTGCATCCGAGGAAAAATATTCTGATTGTTTACCTTATCTATGCCTCTTGTAACCCATTATTTGTCATAACTTCTATCATAACTGCTAACCTCCAGTGTTCCAGAGAAAATAATCCAAGTCTGTCCAACCTTAACTTGTACCTAATTGCCTCTAATCCAGTCATCATTCTGGTAATATTGCTATGTAAGCAGGCCAATATACAATCCAGATAAAATTTATATCAAGTTGAGGGAAATGCCAAGTCCATTTATTGCACACGGCCGATTTGTATTTTCTTGAGTAATAGATCACAATCTGAATAAAATCTCAATAGAAATTCCACCTGACCTCTGAGAATCAGTAGGAACCTGATCATGGATCTACTTTCAGCCTCCTCTGTTGCCTCAGTAATAATAATAATGATAATAATAATACATTTTATTTTCATTGTAAATACATACAACAAAATTTCAGGCGCACTGCCCGAGCAGAGCTCCAACGTATCAGATAAATAATAACGACAAATAATAACGGCAAGTAAAACGTCAAGTCGTCAGAATGTGCAATTTTTCACAGTATAGTTTTATTGTAGTACAAAATATTGGCTCTGGGGGGTGTGTATTCACTGCAGAGTTCAGAGTGGTGATGGCCTTGGGGTAGAAACTGTTTGTTAATCTTGTGGTGTGTGATTTGATGGACCTGTAATGCTTTCCTGAGGGCAGAAGGGCAAACAAGTGATGTGCGGGATGAGACGAGTCCTTTAGGATGCGTGATGCCTTTCAGAGACAACGAGAGCTGAGGTAACTTCCAGGGCATGTAGATGTGTGTTGGTGATCTTCTGGGCTGTGTTGATGACTCTCTGCAGAGTCTTCTTGTCAGCCGCAGAACTGTTACCATACCACACCAGGATGCCATGCGTCAGGACACTCTCTATGGAGCAGCATTAGAATGACACTAGCAGCTGTTGGGCAAGTTGACTTTCCTGAGTGATATTAGGAAGTAAAGCCGTTGTTGTGCCTTCTTTACCAGGGAGTTTGTGTTAGTTGACCACCTGAGATCTGCTGAGATGTGGATGCCCAGGAACCTGAAACTGGAGACTCTGTCTACTCTTTCTCCGTTCATGTGCAGTGGGGGATGGTCACCCTGCTTCTTCGTGAAGTCAATGATGAGCTCTTTTGTTTTCTTGGTATTGAGTGCTAGGTTTTCATGCTTGCATTCTGGCTTCCACCAGATTTAGCTTTCTGAAAGATTTGGGATTCAACTAATGTTAAAGGTTCCATGAACAAATTGTACTGGCTTACCCTCATCGGGTTATTGAAAGTCTGTGAAGCTCTTTCACTGAAGTTGAATTGATTGGGAATTTTCCGCTCTTGTTTGGGTTTAAATGTTTCCTTCTCTTCCTTCTCTTCTTCTTCTTCCGTTCCCTGCAGAATAACAAATAACCTGCATAAATAGACTGTATTTCATCCATTTTATTAGTTAAAAAAACAATTAAATTTGAAATTAAAAACAAATCGATTTTTTATTGGAAGCAATTTCTAAAAAGTATAACAATAATTGTAACTAGGAGCCCAGAGATACAGTATGTCCTGAATATATTGCAACCCAGATAAAACATAGAAAAATAGAAAATAGGTACAGGAAGCCTATACTTACAGGAACACTAACCTTATATGACAGCACTACCATTCATTATGATCATGGCTGATCGTCCCCAATCAATAACCCGTGCCTGCCTTCTCCCCATAGCCCTTGATTCCTCCAGCCCCTAGAGCTCTATCTAACTATCTCTTAAATCCCTCCAATGATTTGGCCTCCACTGCCCCCTGTGGCAGGGAATTTTACAAATTCACAACTCTGTGGGCGAAAAAGTTTTTTCTCACCTCAGTCCTAAATGGCCTCCCCTTTATTCTAAGACTGTGGTTCCTGGTTCTGGACTCCCCCAACATTGGGAACATTTTTCCTGCATCTAGCCTGTCCAGTCCCTTTATAATTTTATATGTTTCTATAAGATTCCCCCTCATCCTTCTAAACGCCAGTGAATACAAACCTAGTCTTTTCAATCTTTCGTCATATGACAGTCCCGCCATCCCAAGGTTCAATCTCATGAACCTATGCTGCACGGCCTCAATCACAAGGATGTCCTTCCTCAAATTAGGAGACCAAAACTGTACACAATACTCCAGATATGGTCTTACCAGAGCCCTATACAACAGCAGAAGAACCTCTCTACACCTTTATTGAAATCCTCTTGATATGAATGCCAACATTCCATTAGCTTTCTTCACTGCCTGCTGTACCTACATGCCAACTTTCAGTGACCGGTGTACAAGGACATCCAGGTCTCGCTGTAACCTAACCTAACCTAATCCCACTGAGATAATAATCTGCCCCCTTGTTTTTGCCACCAAAGTGGATAACGTCACGTTTATCTATATTATACTGCATCTGCCACGCATCTGCCCACTCACTCAACCTGCCCAGGATACCCTGCAACCTCCTAACATCTTCTTCACAGTTCACACTGCCACCCAGCTTTGTGTCATCCGCAAACTTGCTAGTGTTGCTCCTAATTCCCTCTTCCAAATCATTAATATCAATGGTAAACAGTTGCGGCCCCAACACCGAGCCTTGCGGCACTCCACTCGCCACTGCCGGCCATTCTGAAAAGGACCCGTTCACTCCTACTCTTTGCTTTCTGTCTGCCAACCAATTTTCTATCCATGTGAACACCCTACCCCCAATACCATGTGCTCTAATTACTGATTGACTGGAAAAGGCTTGGTAAGGTGCCCTCATGAACTTCAGGTGAAGGTACTTCCAACTGTGATTCCAAGGCCCAAGCACAAGTGGCCGTTTAGGAATCAGCCAGCGGAATGGCTTCAGGCCACCACGTGAAGCGGTCCACCATCAGGGCGTTCGGGGCATCCTCTCGTGGATGGACGAGCATCGTGGCGCCAGCCAGGGCCTCCTTAGCACTCTGGAATGATGCTACTGCTTCGTCGGACCACTTAACCTCCTTGTGATGACCAGTGGTCAAGTGGAAAAGCGGACGCATGATTGCGGCCGCCACCGGCAAGAAATGGGAATAAAACGCAACTATTCCCACAATTCCCTGCAGGCGCTTAACTGTGGTTGGACGGGGGGGACCGACAGACAGCATCCACCCTGGCCGGCAAAGCACTACCCCTTGTGGAGTTACATGGTGGCCAAGCAAGTCGATGGCCGTCACTCCAAAACGGCACTTGGACGAGTTCATAGCCAATCCATAATAACTGAGGCACTGGCACAGCTGACGGAGGTGGATGCAGTGCTCCTGCCGTGAGTGGCTGGCCACGAGTATGTCATCCAAGTAGATCAATACAAAGTCCAGACTACGGCACACACAGTCCATAAGCCGCTGGAACACCGGTGCGGCATTCTTCAACCCAAACAGCATCCGCAAAAATCCAAAAAGTCCAAACGATGTAATAATTGCTGTCTTAGGGATATTGTCGGGGTGGACCAGAATCTGGTTGTACCCTCGCACGAGGTCCACCTTGGAGAACACCGATGCTCTGGCCAGATGGGAATTGAAGCCTTGAATGTGCGGGACTGGGTACCTGTCGACAATGGCCACAACATTCAGACGACGGTAATCCCCACACGGGCGCCAGCCCCTTCCCGCTTTGGGGACCATGTGGAGCGGTGACACCTATGGGCTATCGGAGGGGCGCACGATACCAAAGCCTCCATCAGGCGGAACTTCTCCCGAGCTAGACGGAGCTTGTCTGGCGCGAGACGACGTGCCCGGGTGTGCACGGGCAGGCCTGTAGTCATAATATGGTGCTCCACCCCGTGCTTGGGGGCAGAGGAGTGGAAGTGGGGTTCGAGGATGTCCAGAAAATCCGCCAGGATGAGCGCTAAAGTCGCATCCATGGACAACAGGGGACCATCAGGGCGTGCAACCAGATCACCAATGAGGAGGAAGACCGGCTTCAGCATGACGGAGTGCACCTGGTGATGTCACTTGACATCCACGAGAAGTGAATGGGCTCGAAGGAAGTCGGCGCCCAGCAGCGGGAAATGTCGGAGATGCCAAACTCCCACGAAAAGCAGCTGTGGCCAAAGTTGAGGGAGATGGTATGTGAATGGCGCTCCCATTTACCGCGGTGAGGAGGGGGCCATGTTTTTGCCCGCACGGATGTCAGTGATTGAGGGGGACAGCACACTCACCTCTGCCCCAGTGTCCACGAAGAACTAACACCCGGTGCGGTGATCCCAAGCGAAGATATGATGAATATGGCCGGCCGTCGAAGGAATCACTGACAACCGGCCACTGGGTTTCCCAGGAACGCACGGGGGGGCGGGGGGGGACGGGCGACATTGCCTGGCTGCAGCTCCCCAGCGGCGGTGATAATACCACCAACCCCCTCTGTTGGCGTCAGATGGAACTGCAGGCGGGCCGTGCTGGGGAGATGTGCCTGTGCTGGAATGCCCGATGGCAGCCAGATTTTGCCGCGGAAGTTGTCCAGGAGCAGCGGAGAGCTGCAGGCGGATGTCTGGCAGGGGCTGCTGAAGGTAAGCATACTTAAATAAAAAACAGGGCTCATGGTCACCCATAAGGGCGAGCATGCCCTCCAGACAGCAGGCGGTCCCCTAAGCCATCCATTCGGAGAATCCGAGCTGCCCACTCAGGGCCGACAGCAGGCGGTCCCCTAAGCCATCCATTCGGAGAATCCGAGCTGCCCACTCAGACTCTCTAAGGCCAAACCTCCTGATGAGCAGGGCCCCTATATTTCCTATTTCCTATAACGGGGGGGGGGCTGAGGTAATGTTTAACCTGCGTCACAGTTGCCTGGTCAAGAGCGCTGACCACGTAAAAGTACTTTGTTTCATCTACCGTCACCCCTCGTAGAGCAAACTGTGCCTCTGCCTGCTGGAACCAGATATCAGGCTCTTCGGTAGGTTCAGTGCAACAGCGTTGTTTTCCATCATGATGCGCGATGAACATCGGGGTCACCAGTTGTAGTGGCCTGGATGAGGTCAGGAAAAGGCCAGATGCCAGGCAGGTTCATAAGTCGTTTAATGAATCATGGCAAAACACACAGAATGCCCGCGACCAGGCACCCGGGAAACCCCGTGGGCAGACAACCGGCCCTGTCCCTCAAGACCCGAGGGGGATGACCCAAGGAGTGGCTTAACCCCCCAGGGACCGCCACCAACTTTCATTACGTGAGCAACAAAACTAAATAAAGGTTAAAAGAAAGTATTCAATAATGTTAACTTGAGAACATTAGAAATCTGCACTTTGTGCCTGTTTTGTCTTTCAACAAAATCATTTCACTTTCCTCCATTAACAACTTAATCCTTTGATTCATCCTTTAATTTATTATAATCTTGGGGAGAAAAAAATGAAAAAAATAAATAACAGCACAAAATCATAAAATTTAAAAATAATGGGAAAACTGAAATCAAAAAATGGAAAATGGAAAACCTGAAAAACCGAATAGATCATACACCAAGTGCATGGGAAGATAAAGCAAGTGAGGTGAATAAGAATATGAAACAGTTAGATCAAAAATAATTTAGGAAATAATAAAAGAAAAATCATAATTGCGATAGCACATTTTACTAACGTAAGAAATGACTTGATATGTTAAAAATAACAAATTACTTGGCCTTTGTTTGTACAAGTTGAAGTAGGTGGCTACTGACACAAGATTGTAACAGAAAGGTTGAATAAAATGTAAATACCTTTTGGAGAGATATGGACCATAATTGATAAACCAGTGAGGATAAAACACGAGTGACTACATACTTGCATAATCCGCACACAGTATATTTCCCTATGTACTTGAGTTTGGCTTAATTGTATTTATGTATAGTATTATCCAATTTGATTGGAAAGCATGGAAAGCTTTTCAATGTACCTCCATACACCTGACAATAATATCTAAATCTAAACCAGAGCATTAAAATAAATGGATAATTATTTTGGCAAAATTGGTGCAATGAATAGTAGAAAATTATGGCATAGTAGACTTTGGTCAGTTATGGCTTTGGTAGCTCTCTGAAAGGACAGTTTGCTTATAATAGATTCATATATTTTCTTTGAGCAATTAGTTTATCCCATTTAATCTCTCAAAAGCTCATCACCAAGAAAACTTCCATGGAGTCTTCTTTTACTTTTAATATTTTCTATTCCAACAAAAGCTGCCAATTATTTTCAAAGTTCTTCTGATTGAAGTTCCTCAATCCAGAAAACATCTTGGCATACTATATTTCCTTTCCATCTTTCCAGGTGTCCAGTTGAGGCCCACGTAATAATTCATTAAGTTATAACTGGTTGAGGGATAAATGTTGATCAGGACATAAGAATAATTTGCCTGTTACTCTCCAAATGGTGCCAATTGACCCTTTACACCTATTGTAATAATGTGAAATTATGAGCAACTTTGTTTAAAAAAACTTTAAAAGTCTGACAACAATTGTAAGTACTCATTGTGAAACAAAAAAGCGTTAGAAGTGGAAACATACAAATTTGATTGTTTTAAGTGCCACAGTACTTACAGTATTGTTAGTGAAACTGCACTTGGATATCATTAAGCCCAAAAGGATCCAGAAAAGATTCATGAGGATGTTACTAGAACTGTACGGCTTTTTAAGAATAAGGGATAGGCCATTTAGAACGGAGATGAGGTAAAACATTTTCACCCAGAGAGTTGTGAATCTGTGGAATTCTCTGCCTCAGAAGGCAGTGGAGGATGATTCTCTGGATGCATTCTATAGAGATTTAGATAGAGCTCTTAAAGATAGCGGAGTCAAGGGATATGGTCAGAAGGCAGGAGCAAGGTACTGATTGTGGATGATCACAGTGAATGGCGGTGCTGGCTCGAAGGGCCGAATGGCCTACTCTTGCACATTTGGTCTATTGTCCTTTGTCTAAAAGGAGAGGCTGGGACTTTGGAGCATAGGAGATTGAGGGAGACCATATAAAGGTATATAAAATCACGAGGGACATCTATAAGGGGGATGGTTACAGGGTACATGGGCTTATCACCAGCATTGATTTACGGTGCCAGAGGAAAGATTTAAAGGGACCCGAGGGGCAATGTTATTCACACAGAGGGTGGTGGGTATATGGAAAGAGCTGCCAGAGAAAGCAGTAGAGTCAGGCACAATTACATTATTTAAACAATATTTGTAAAGATACGTGGATAGAAAAGTCTTGGAGGGATATGGACTAAACACAGGCAAATGGAACTAGTTCAGACAGTCAACTTGCTCAGCAGAGACAAGTTGGGCTCAAAGGCTTGTTTCCATGGTGCATAGCTCAATGACTTTCTAATTCCATGTTTCAAGAGAAACTAGATAACCAGGCACTTTATTTTTGACTGATGTCAGTGAGTTAGTACCCACTTTCAAGCTCACTCATTATTGAAGCTCTAATCCAATACACCAATACCAATACTCCAATACCACAGATTGTGGGTAATCGTTATTACGTTTGAAATGTTACTAAGTGCAAAGCGATTGTTGAATTGAATACTTGTACCTTTGCATCTGCTGGTTCTTCGGTATCTTCTTCTGTATCAAACTTTTCTGCACTTTCAGAAGGAAGAACTTCAATGGGTGTAGAGGCAAATTCAGGTTCTTCCTCTGGATAATGGAAAAGGAAATGCTGCCAATTATTGGCTGGATCATGTTTACCTTCGACTGGTGGCCTGAGGTCAGCAGCATGTGTAGTTACAGTTATATTTTAGTTTATTATCACGTGTACCGAGGTACAGTGAAAAGCTTTTATTGCATGCTATACAGTCAGCGGAAAGACAATGCATGATTACATTTGTACAGTAGAAATATAAATGATAAGGGAATAACGTTTAGCGCAAGGTAAAGCCAGCAAAGTCCGATCAAAGATAGTCCGAGGGACACCAACAAGGTAGATAGTAGTTCAGGACTCCTCTCTGGTTGTGGTAGTATGATCCAGTTGCCTGATTACAGCTGGGAAGAAACTGTCCCTGAATCTGGTGGTGTGCGTTTTTACTCTTCTCTACCTTTTGCCTGATGGGAGAGGGGAGAAGGAGGGAGTGGCCAGGGAGCGACTCGTCTTTGATTATGCTGCTGGCCTTGCCGAGTCAGCATGAGGGGTGTATCAGTAGGCTTTGCAAACTGACATTTTTACATGTGGCCTTCTGCACTGTTAAAATGAGACCCAATGTAAACGAGGAATAACAGCTCATCTTCTGTCCAGGGAAATGTAGCTTTTGACTCTACAATTTTCTCTCTACAACAAGCCCTTCCAGTAGTACATCATCCATCTAAAATATTTGCTTAATTCTACTCTCAATTAGCACAAATCAACCTATGAAGCAACAAGTCAGAATATTGTAGTAGTGTATTTGTAGTAGTTTGTTAATTTAGTGACATGCTGAATCTCTTTAAATTATTAAGAAAGCATAAGGTCATAAGTGATAGGAATAGAATTAGGCCATTCCTCACATTAAGTCTACACCATTCAATCATGGCTGATCTATCTATCCCTCCTAACCCAATTTTCCTGCCTTCTCCCCATTACCTCTGACCTGTACTAATCAAAAATCTATCCACCTCTGCCTTAAAAGTATCCACTGACTTGACCTCCACAGCCTCTGTGGCAAAGAATTCCACAGATTTACCACCCTCTGACTAAAGCAGAGGCACTAGTTAACCATCTTCATTATTCCATCTATGTGCTGGGCCTACAAATTTGAAGCTGCTAACTCTTTCCACTGCCAACCCATCAATGGAAACTGGCACATGGTTTCCCAACTTCCCCTTTCTGAAGTTAACGATTGGTTTTGTTGACTTTTACTGAGGTTTTTTTTTGCAGCACCACTGACTCATCCTCATCCATGATGTCAGTCAGGAGGCTAGGCATGCAGCCCTGAGACCTGTGTTGATGGTCAGTGAGGAGAGGTTGTTACCAATCCACTCTAATTGGGGTGTGTCAAGGAGAAAGTCAAGGATAAAGTTGCAATAGGAAGTACAGAGGCTCATGTCTTGGAGCATAATAATAAGTTTTGAAAGAATAATTATCTTGCATGCCAAGCTGTAGTCGATGAACAGCGGCCTGATGTGTGTATTCCTGTTACATGGATGGTTCAGAGTGGAGTGGCAGTGAGAAATCATCTGCTCTTGACAGGCTGTGGCAATAGGCAAATTGAAACTCAAGTTGATCCAGGTCATTTCTGAGGCAGGAGTTAGTAAGCGAGTTTGGTATTCCGCGAGTAATTCCGTTAGTAAGCGAGTTTGGTCAAATGTCACTGGTAATAAGAAAAAGCGAGCAAAGCGATGGCTGCATAAACTGTATGTAAATTCTTTCTTTATTCATGATTTATGTGTTAAAGTATATTTAATCTGAGGAACAGGGTGCCTGTTAGAGGGAAAGTGGGTGTAACAGCGAGAGGGCAGATGCCTGTGGGAGACAGGGAAGAGAACGCACAGACCCGCGTCTCATCCTCAGCCTGGGTCCATGTCCCCGAGCGCTGCCGAGCTGCCGCTGGACCGCCACCCACCGGGTGTCCTGTTATGGTGGGGGGCGGTCCAGCAGACGGAGATATCCGGGAGCAGCGGCTCACAAGCTCACAAGCCCGCGGCCGGTGGTGGGGGGGGAGGGGGTGGGGGAGATGCCCACTCCAGCCATTCCAGCCCGGCCCTGCTCCTACTACCGAGGAACCCATTATTTTTCTCCGGGGATGCTGCCCAACCAGCCGAGTCACCACAGCACACCACGCACACCCCCATGGCAATGAAAATACGGCTGAAAGAAAGCCCTGTTCACTCAGCAGCTCAGCACTCAGGCATGATATTTATAGCGAGTGACCTATGATCTACGCATGCGCAGTCAGAATACCGAACTCACTTATTCCGACTGCGCATGCCCAGGTCAAAGGTCACTTTAGGATAAACATTGCTGGAAGCAGTGGAGTTGTGTACACATTTCATCTGTTTTTTTTCCAGCTTTGATTCTTCTAGGTAAGAAAATACTGCTTTCAAACTATGAATTAATTGTATTGTTCCTTTGTTAAGATCTTTGTTAAAGCTAAGATTATATTGTTGTATTTTATTGCTTTATGCGAGGTTGGGGTCCAGCGTCAGACCGGAGTCTCCGGCGCTGTGGGCGTCCTTAAATTGCTGGGCCGTCCCCATCCCCTCCCGGGTGTCCCGTCACTGTCCGGGGGCGGCCGAAGGTTTGCAATTGGTGCAAGGGGGGAGACGCTGGCTCCGGCTCTGGCGGGGGGGGGGGGGGGGGTGTTGAGCTGAGGTTGGCGCTTCTTTTCCACACAGGCTGTGGGCCGCTGCTGCTCTGGGCCGCTGTTGCATCGGTCCGGGGCAGTTGGTTGGCCTGGTGTGGCAGGCATAGTTGAGCTGGGATTGCAGTTTCTTCTCTGTGCTGGCTGTGGGCCTGTGGGCTGCTGTCCCATCAGTGTCGGGACTGGTTGGCCCGCCGGGCAGGAGTGAGCTGGGGCTGGTGCTTCTCCAAGCTGGCTGTGGGCCTGTGGGGTGCTGCTCCAGGCCGCTGCCCCATTGGTCCGGGGTTGCCCCGTACATCTACAACCCACTTGGGAGGGGGCAGGGGAAGGGGTCCAGTAGGGTTCTATCCTGGCTGCGGATGAGATGCGGATCTGTGTGGGCGCAGCTGCCGAAAATGTCTCTCAACCGGTCCAGTCCCCCCCCCCTCCCCGTCTCCCATTCGCATCTGCCCTCTCTCTCCCACTACTTGGCACCCCCATTCCTCAGATTAAATGTACTTTTACACATAAATCATGAATAAAGATAAGAATTTATACACAGTTTCTACTGCCAACGCTTTGTTCGCTTTTTCTTTATAGCAAGTGACCTTTGGTAAATCCCATGATTCCTTGCGTTTTTCGGAATACCAAACTCGCTTATTGTCTCTTAGCACTTGCAATGACCTTTAGTTTGTGCCTGGATTTTTTGTATGAGTCTGGTTCATCAGTCCTAAATGCCATAGATCTAGCCATCAGCAGATTATGAATTGACTGGTTCATCATGGCATCTGGTTGGGAAAGATTCCAAATGTTTTTGTGGATATGCTCTTATCCCAAATTTCTTAATGAAGTCAATGACAACTATGGCATATTTATTCACATCTGCTGATGAATCCTTGAGCATGTCCCAGTCCACTAATTTTGAGGAATACCATAACTGGTCCTCTGCCTCCACCGACCAGCAATTCATAATGCTTTTGCTGATGCCATGCTCTTTTCTGTTGGGTCGTCTGGTGTTGATTGTAACACGTTGAAGATAGTTTGTCAGATACATCGTCAAGTTAACTTGGTTGAAGTACCCATAGATTAGGAGAAAGGTACCAGAAATTGTTTTGTGTTTGTTGATCAATAGTATTTCATTGTCACATGTACCTAGGTTCAGTGAAATTCTTTTTTTTTGTATACAGTTCAATAAATATCTCACTACACATAGCACAATCATACTTAAGTACAATAGTTTAGGAATTGTAGATTTGCAGGGGTCGGCCTGGCCAGGTGAAGTTGTTGATATCCCGTGATGCAGATTGCAGTCAGGATGACATCGGAGAATTCCCTCGGTGGGGATAAGTGTCACCATAACCACCAGATATCCAGGTCAGGGGAACAGAAATGGGGCAGGACCACGTTGTGCAAACTCAAATATGAGTTTATCATGAAACAGACACCACCGAGCTTCGTCCTTTTCTTGACCTAACATCACCATATGCATGGATGAAAATGTCTTGGGCTTGAGCACAGTGTCCGGAGAGTTGGGCATGAGCCTTGTGTTTGTTTCATAAGATCATGTGATACGAGTAGAATTGGGCAATTCGGCACATCAAATCTATTACGTCATTCCATCATTGCTGATCTATCACTCCCCCCTAACCCCCTTCTCCTGTCTTCTTCCCATAACCTCTGACACCTGCACTAATCAGGAATCTATCTATCTCTGCATAAATATAACCATTGACATGACCTCCAAAGAATTCCACAGATTCACCACACTCTGACTAAAGAAATTCCTCCTCATCTCCTTCCAAAAGAAACGTCCTTTAATTCTATGACCTTTAATTCATCCTAGATTCTCCCACGAGTGGAAACATCCTCTCCACATCAACTCTATCCAAGCCTTTCACTATTCTGTACGTTTCATTGAGGTCACCCCTCATTCTTCTAAACACCAGCGAAAGAAAGCCCAGTGCTATCACATGCTCATCATATGTTTGTCTACACGGCAGGGCAGGGACCAGGGGAGGGGGGGATTTGGAGCTGCTGAGTTCATTAGGCAATCGTAATATCACTACTCCATTTAAATATGTTAAAAGCCCGTTCCTCCTGCTGCAGTTCTGACTAGTTTTCAGCTTTAAAATACCACAATATGAGTTGACAAGTGTTCTCGGGCATGCTGCCTACAAAATGTTGCATCTCTCTGGCGCCACCTTGAGACAAAATTGTTCTTTGTTCTAAATGCATATCTTTGTTCATGAAGTATGCAAAGAAAGGAAGCTAAATCCCCTCTGTAGTCTTCTGGGATCCCACAAAATGCAGAAAGAACATGCATAGTGAGGACAGATGCACATTATTTTAAATGCAATTGACAAGGCTGACTCTCGCGTTCAGTAACAATTTTCATGCACTTCCTTTGAAAACTTTGTTTATTGTCGGTGAGTGTTTATCTTTATACAACACAACTTATATCTTTTTTGTTGTCTTCCTGAATCAAATAATTAATAAAATACTTATTTAATCAAATAAATCAATGAAGCAGTGTGGTTTAAAGGGTGGGGGGAGGGAGAAAAGAAGAAAAATCAATGTACCTTCAGATAATTCCCATTTAGACATTTGTCGCTTTGCTTCGTCTGAATCCTTGTGTATTAGGTTGCCATCCAATGATAAATGAATGGCCATTTGGCTAATTAATGGTACTGGTTTGTAGGACCTTTCCTTTAATATAAAATAAAATGACAAGTTAAGGATTCAGGTAAATCTTACTCATTTCAGGCAAATAATATCAATATTAAAAATTTCACTCAAAATATGGACAAAAAATAGCTAACAAAAAGGGCCGGCACAGTGGTGTAGCAGTAGTGCCAGTGCCTTATCGCATCAGACCCAACGTCTCTTTGTTCCACACACTTTCCAGTCCCCTATGTTTTACTGTACAAATCCTGTTCTGGTTTAACTTACCAAAATGTAAGTAGGTTCACGATTTAAAACATCGCCCATTGATGTTCTCTCGAGATGCTGCCTGACCTGCTGAGTTACTCCAGCTCTTAATGTCTTTTTTTTGCAACACCTCACACTTGTCTGAGTTAAATTCCATCTATCATTTTCCCCGTCCCTCTAGCTCCCTCTTATCTTCACAGACCAATACACCACCAATTTTATTATCATCAGCAAACTTACAAACAATGTTAAAAACATTATAATCTTCATCTTTAATATAGATGCCAAAGAATGGTGGAATCAACCCCAATTCCGGTGACACATCACTGGTCATAGGTCTTCAATCTGAAAAAACCCTCCACTATTACTCTTTTCTTTCTTCCACTGCCAATTTTGTTTACATAGACAACATTTAATCCTCTTCGTCCCCTATTTGAAAAAATTAATTCAAATATGTTAGCCATAGTTACCCACACTCACCCTGTCAGTCGTTGCTTTTCCACATTCTGCTAGGTCCTATCCCTAGAAATCTCTTCCATTAATTTCCCCCACTGATATTAAACCCTTGTCTCACGGTGCGAGTTGACCCACGAGTGACCCCGAGTTTTCACTCGCGGTAATCATGTACAATCAACGTAGCGGGAACGTCGGAACTCGCGTGAGCAATTAGCGACTCGTGGCGCTAACGGCAGGTACCCGTGAGACTTGTTAACTCGTGAAAAAATTCAAACATGTTTGATGTTTTCCACAAGTCAAATTTACTGTTCAAGTTAAAAATGGAAACATTTAAACTCGTTGAAATAACGTAGTGGCCCGTACGTTTACCTCAGTGACTCGTGAGTCTACCGTGGGCACTCTTTAAATTATTTCAGTGCCATTCACCCTCGAGTCTTAATCACAAAATTTAATTCACCCTCGACTAAATTTTCTTTGTTTTTTGGTAATTTTCGTCTTATTTTCCCTTGTGTACAATTTTATATACAATATATATTTTGTCACATGAGCAAAATACATGAATGAACTCATTTCGTAAGTGTTTATTTTATTCAGCTTTTTTAACATCCTAAAAATATGTTAAAAAAAACTAGGAGTGAAAAAAAAGTTTAATTACCACTGGAGTTCGAAAATAATTCTATTAGAATGATAAAAAAAACATTCCAACGTCTAAACACTGGGCTTCAGCCCTATCCTACCCATTCGGGATTTGATTACTGCAGTTATTTCTTGGAAAATTAGCTATAAAAACCATGGAGTGTGTGGTTTAATATATTTTTCTCCAACTAATATAACTTTGTATATCCCTCCCAGAAAGCTCACAAAACCACCAAATATCAACTTTGGTAGCTACATTTCTACACAAAATAAAGTTACAATTCAACAGTTGCATACGGTGATCCTCCAGTGTTGCCATTTATAAATGTATAATCACAGCAGCTCGTGTGGTCTTCCCTAAACGGTTATAATACAGTAAATGTGGGAAATATCCTGTTACTTTGGAATTAGAAAACCATAGGTATAGATAAAAAAACATATCAAAGTTCCAGCTCCACTGCCATTAAAACCAATAAGCTTACTAACCACTTTAATGGCAATGTCTTTTTTTAAGTATAGAAAACAAAATCTGGATAAATTATGTCATTCACCCTTCACCCACCCCTCTAGTTTCATTCATGCCATAAAATAATTTAATTCGCACTTGGGTGAACCTTTCACCAGTTTAAGAAGGACTGACATAGCGCATTGCATCCGAAAAGTGAAATCAGACTTCAGGAAGGGTGTCCGAACTTCCGGACAGCAACGGGCCGCGCGTCGCTGCTTTCTGAGATGAATCGTTGGATTTTCTTGACGCGTAGATTTACAACCAATAGCGATTACAAGATCACAAGTTTCCTGATTTACAGCCTGTAAACGATCACAACCATCGCCCGGTCACAGCCCACGTTGATCAGTCCGAACTAACATCATCAGCGTGAATAGAGTATTCACAAAGGGAGTTTTTTTTCCTCCGTGTGCCGTGTGTGTGTGTGTGTGTGTGTGTGTGTGGGGGTATTTTAGGAGATGCCGCGGTTTACATTGGCATTGCCCTCTTGAGATTCCTTTGTGGCGGAGAGCGCTGACCGGTAACCCTGGGTCTTGCAGCCCGACCAAGAGGAGGTAATGTGGACACGGTTTCAGTTATAGTTCTAGAGGAACATTGCTTCTGATCGATATCTCTTATGCACTCCTCAGAAGAACTGGGTGCGCTCTTCACCATTATGGCTCCCAGCCTACAGGTTTCTGATCTGAACAACTAATTCTTCCCTATTTCTCCTCCAACCCCCCCCCCCCCCCATTTCCTCTCCTCCTCGGCTCTCTTGTTCACTGACACCTTCCCTCCCTCCCTCCCTCCGTCTCGCAGGGCTTGGTTCAAAGGGGGCAACGAGCCAAGCGGGGCGCGGTCTGAACCCTTTCTGAAAACGAGCGGAAAGAGAAAAAAAAAGTATTGTCAAGCGCTCCAAACTTCATTTAAAATAAGTAAATGCGACCTTGGCTAATAATTTAAAAAGAAAACCTTATACAAAACCAACACCCTACAAACTCTCTGTCTCTCACGCTGCCTGTTGTCTTGAGGGGGGGGGGGGGGGGGAGTGTCGGAGGGTGTGGGTATGGAGTGGACCCAATGTGAATGTTAACACGTGATAAAGAAGGAACTGCAGATGCTGGAGAATCAAGGGTTACACAAAAAGCTGGAGAAACGCAGCGGGTGCAGCAGCATCTAAGGAGCGAAGGAGATAGACAACGTTTCGGGTCGAGACTCTTCTTCAGACTGGTCAGGGAAACGAGAGATATAGACAGTGGTGTGAATGTTAACGAGGGAGAGGGAGAGGGAGAGGGAGAGGGAGAGGGAGAGGGAGAGGGAGAGGGAGAGGGAGAGGGAGAGGGAGAGGGAGAGGGAGAGGGAGAGGGAGAGGGAGAGGGAGAGGGAGAGGGAGAGGGAGAGGGAGAGGGAGAGGGAGAGGGAGAGGGAGAGGGAGAGGGAGAGGGAGAGGGAGAGGGTGCATGTGCGCATCAGCAGCAAATTTATATACAACGGGCTTGTACGCGGTGGCAAAAGAGGTTTCCTTTGTTCTCGTCCGGGGCTTGAGAGAGATCGGAGAGAATTAACTCTCCCTCGCACACCACTCCTAATCCAAGAGCCTTGTCACCCCAGACAGATTAATAACCCCCCCCCCCCTCCCCCCTCCCCTCCCTCCACCTCAACTCACGCCTGGGCACCAAAGGAGCTCAGGAGGCGAACCCTGAGCCCCGTCTCCCAACAATCTGATGTGAAAGAACAGTTATTAAAACATACCTTCATTCACGGTTGGCTCAAGAGTAACGGGAGTGGAACTTGGTAACTCGGGAGAGGAACTTGGAACATCGCAGAAATGACATAACCGTGGGAACTCGGTTAAACACTTGATCATAAACATCAAATCTCGTACACAACCACGGTCTGGGTTTTTTCTTTCACTTGGGGTCACTCGTGGGTGGACCCGCACCGTGAGACAGGCCCTCTAGGCTCACTGGCTTGTAGTTCAATTGCCTTCATTGGTGGGGAAGTGAGTATAAATGTTGGGCAGTCACATTGCACTGTGTAAAGGTTTAACCAAGCCACAATTTAGAATATTGTGCTCGGTTCCGATCAGTGAAGTAAAGGAAGGATGCGGAAGCTTTGAAGAGGGTGCAGAAGCAGTTCAAAATAATGTTGCCTGGATTGGAGAGCATTAGTTTTAAGGAGAGACAAGATACTTTAGATGTTTTAATCTGGTCCATAAACAAACTGCTGGAGGAACTCAGCAGTTCAGACAGTATCTGTAGAGGCAGAGGGATGGTTGTCATTTAAGGTTGAGAACCCATCAGGACTGAGAATGCAGAGAGATGAAGTTAATTTAAAGAGGAGAGAGGGTGGGATGAGGGAGCATTGAGTGACACAGCAATAGAGCTACTGACTCATTGCACCAGAGAGCCGGGTTCATTCCTGACTACAGGTGCTGTCTGTGCAGTATTTGCACATTCTCCCTGTGACTGTATGGGTTTTCTCTGGGTGCTCTGGCTTTCTCCCTCATTCCAAAGATGTGCAGGTTTGCACATTCATTGGCTTCTGTAAATTGCCCCTAGTGTGTGTTCGATGCAAAAGTGGACATAGAGTATGGGTGATCAATGGTCGATGTGGCCTCGGTAGGGGAAGGGCCTGTTTCCACACTTCATCTCTAAACTGAACTAAAAATGAAACATTGGCAGGAGATCAATGGAAACAGATGAGTAGGGAAGAGAGAGAGGGGTGAAGTTGAGAGACAGCAGCTGGTGGTGGTAGCTGTTGTATTTAAGGGCTAAATAATGAACAAACTACACTTGGTGTCCATTCCCTCCACAGATGCTTCCTGGCACTTTCAGTTCCTCCAGTAGTTCAATTTTTATATATACATCAACATTTTTTCTATGTATGACAAACAACAGAAGTTCCGGTACCAATCCCTACAAGACACATTCTGCATCGATTGCTCAGTTTGGCCGGGCGGCCAGCTCTATGAAGAGTCCTGGTGATTCTAAAGTTCTTCCATTTAAGAGTGACGGAGGCCACTGTGCTCTTCAGGATCTGCAATGCTTTATCTGTGTCTCGACACAATCCTGTCTCGGAGCCTGCAGACAATTCCTTCATCTTCATGGCTTGGTTTTTGCTCTGACATGCACTGTCAACTGTGGGACCTTATATAGACAAGTGTGTTGCCTTCTAAATCATGTCCAATCAATTCAATTTACCACTGGTGGACTCCAATCAAGTTGTGGAAACATCTCAAGGATAATCAATAGAAGCAGGATGAACCTAAGCTCAATTTTGAGTGTCATAGCAAAGGGTCTGAATACTTATGTAGATGTGATATTTCAGTTAGTTATTTTTAATTACTTTACAAAATTTCTAAACACCCGTTTTCGCTTCTTCATTGTGGGGTATTGTGTGCAGATTGATGATTAAAAAAATTTAATCCATTTTAAAATAAGACTGTAACGTAACAAAATGTGGAAAAAGTGAAGGGGTCTGAATACGTTCTCAATGCTCTGTACGCCCCTCTGTGCATCTAATGACCGCCCCCAAGTGTCCAAAATAATACTGCAAGATATATCTAGACAAAATAATATAATATGCCAACAGTAACTTGCCTAAACATAAATGGCTCCTTCACCCCCCTGCAGGAATATTCATATCTCTCCAGTTTTGATGCAATCTGCCTTCTCATACTAGTCTCATCTGCTCTGGAAGATATTCCAATATTCCAGATATTTTAAGCCTGGAAGATATTCCAATATTCCAGATATTTGTGTTCTGCACCTCAAGGTTTCAACATAAGGATATATTGCTTTTTGTCTCTCTAACTGCCCCCCTTTCATCTCCCCCTGTGCATACATCTTCATATTAGCTGTAATTATTTAGACATTGGTGAAAACAATTGTGCCGCCTAGATAACTTTGTCTCCATTCTTTCACAAACATTTGTTCTCTCCACTTCTCTCCCTCTCTGCAATTGAAAACACACTTGCATTCTAATTTCTCCAGTTCTGATAAATATAATTGCCCCCTGAAACATTAGCTTTCCACTCTGCACAGATGCCGCTGAGTATCTCCAACATTTTCTGTTCTTATAATTATAGTAAATAATCAAATGATCAGTTTTTATGTCGGGGTTTGAGAATTTCTCTCTCTCCTTAGAGGCCATGAAGACATCAAGGAAATTATGATGGGGCATCCTATAACTGATGGACATACACAATTAGATTCACTTGCAATGATAGACCTGCTGAAAGCATATGAGAAAGTGCCAAAGAGCAATCGTGAGATTTGTACTTAAATCCTAGACTGCAGACCCCTTTCATTTTGACATTAAGTGGTGACCAGCTTTGTTACAGCAATTAATATCCTCAACTGCCAAAAATGCATATTTCCAAACTGCATTCAATTCACCATGCAGAGCAAAGTCCAAACTGAGTATCTCTAATTCATGAATGAAATTTGAAATAATTGGCACACAGTGCTAAATAGATCAATTTCATTGCCATCACATTTATGAACAATGGATAGCAAAGCAAGATGTCTGTTTTATTTTTAGTTTTTAGTGATATTGAATAATATTTAAGCATGTGGTTTCTTATTTCAGCTGCCCTGTGGCTAACAATCATTGATGGACATTTTCATTAAACACTTAAGAATATACATACATATATAACTCTTTTATAAAATATACTCACTTTATAGCTGTATCTCACACTGTTTTGAGGAGCATGTGGATTGTTGGCAGTAAGAACACGAGTAATTTCTTCCTTCAGTTCCTAAACGAAAATCATAACATGTAGATAATAGCAAAATTCCATGACCAAATATTCCAATAAAGGGCTGGGCTCAATTGGAGCACAGGTCTCACAATCAGTAATACTGTGTTGTATTGCATTTCAATAGACAATAGACAATAGGCGCAGGAGTAGGCCATTTGGCCCGTCGAGTCAACATCGCCATTCAATGTGATCATGGCTGATCATCCCCAATCAGTACCCCGTTCCTGCCTTCTCCCCATATCCCCTGACTCCACTATTTTTAAGAGCCCTATCTAGCTCTCTCTTCAAAGCATCCAGAGAACCCACCTCCACCGCCCTCTGAGGTAGAGAATTCCACAGACTCACCACTCTCTGTGAGAAAAAGTGTTTACTTGTCTCCATTCTAAATGGCTTACTCCTTATTCTTAAACTGTGGCCCCTAGTTCTGGACTCACCCAACATCGGGAACATGTTTCCTACCTCTAGCATGTCCAAACCCTTAACAATCTTATATGGTTCAATGAGATCCCCTCTCATCCTTCTAAACTCCAGAGTGTACAAGCCCAGCTGCTCCATTCCCTCAGCATTTGACAGCCCACCATCCCGGGAATTAACCTTGTAAACGTACGCTGCACTCCCTCAATAGCAAGAATATCCTTCCTCAAATTAGGGGACCAAAACTGCACACAATATTCCAGGTGTGGTCTCACTAGGGCTCTGTACAATTGCAGAAGGACCTCTTTGCTCTTATATTCGATTCCTCTTGTTATGGCGGCCAACATGCCATTCGCTTTCTTGACTGCCTGCTGTACCTGCATGCTTACTTTCATTGACTGACGTACAAGGACCCCCAGATCCTGTGTACTTCCCCTTTTCTTGACGCCATTTAGATAGTAATCTGCCTTCCTGTTTTTGCTACCAAAGTGGATAACCTCACATTTATCCGCATTAAACTTCATCTGCCATGCATCTGCCCACTCCCCCAACCTGTCCAAGTCACCCTGCATTCTCATAGCATCCTCCTCACAGTTCACACTGTCACCCAGCTTTGTGTCATCTGCAAATTTGCTAATGTTTCTTTCAATCCCTTCATCCAAATCATTGATGTATGTTGTAAATAGCGGCAGTCCCAGCACCGAGCCTTGCGGTACCCCACTAGTCGCTGCCTGCCATTCTGTAAGGGTCCCGTTAATTCCTACTCTTTGTTTCCTGTCTGCCAACCACTTCTCTATCCATGTCAGCACTCCACCCCCAATACCATGTGCCCTAATTTTGCCCACTAATCTCCTATGTGGGACCTTATCAAATGCTTTCTGAAAGTCCAGGTACACTTCATCCACTGGCTCTCCCTTGTCCATTTTCATAGTTACATCTTCAAAAAATTCCAGAAGGTTAGTCAAGCATGATTTCCCCTTCGTAAATCCATGCTGACTCGGACCGTTCTTATTACTGCTATCCAAATGTTCGGCTATCTCATCTTTTATAATTAACTCCAGCATCTTCCCCACCACCGATGTCAGGCTAACTGGTCTATAATTCCCTGTTTTCTCACTCCCGCCTTTCATAAAAAGTGGGATAGCATTAGCTACCCTCCAATCCACAGGAACTGCTCCTGAGTCTATAGAACATTAGAAAATTATTGCCAATGCATCCACGATATCTCGAGCCAATTAAGTACCCAAGGATGCAGACCATCAGGCCCTGGGGATTTATCAGTCTTCAGTCCCATCAGACGATCCAACACCATTTCCAGCCTAATGTGGATTTCCTTCAGTTCCTCCGTCACCCCAGATCCTCTGGCCACTACTATATCAGGAAGATTGTTTATGTCCTCCTTAGTGAAGACGGATCCAAAGTACCTGTTTAACTCATCTGCCACTTCCTTGTTCCCCATAATAAATTCACATTTTTCGGTCTTCAATGGTCCATCTTTGGTCTTAACTATTTTTTTCCTCTTCACATACCTAAAGAAACTTTTACTATCCTGCTTTATATTCTTGGCTAACTTATCTTCGTACCTCATCTTTTCTCCCCGTATTGTCTTCTTGGTTATCAACTTTGGCCAGCTCTTCTCTCATGGCCCCATAGTCCCTTTTATTCAAATGCAACACTGACACCTCCGATCTACCCTTCTCCCTCTCTAATTGTAGATTAAACCTGACCATGTTATGGTCACTGCTTCCTAAATGCTCATTAACCTCGAGGTCCTGAATCAAATCCGGTTCTTTACATAACACTGAATCCAGAATTGCCTTCTCCCTGCTAGGCTCCAATATAAGCTGTTCTAAGAATCCATCACAAAGGCACTCTACAAAGTCCCTTTCTTGGGGTCCAGTACCAACCTGATTTTCCCAGTCTACCTGCATGTTGAAATCTCCCATAACAACCACAGCATTACTTTTGCTACATGCCAATTCTAATTCCTGATTCAACGTGCGCCCTACGTCCAGGCTACTGTTTGGGGGCCTGTAGATTAGTCCCATTAGGGTCATTTTACCCTTACAATTCCTTAGTTCTATCCATATTGACTCCACATCTCCTGTTTCAATGTCACCCATTGCAAAGGACTGAATTTCATTCCTCACCAACAGGGCAACCCCATCCCCTCTGCCCACCTGTCTGTCTTTTTGATAGGAGGCATACCCTTGAATATTCAGTTCCCAGCCCTGTCCCTCTTGCAGTTATATCTCAGTAATTCCCACAACATCATACTTGCCAGTTTCTAACTGAGCCTCAAGCTTGTCCACTTTATTCCTTATACTTCGCGCATTCATATACAGCACTTTGACCTCCATATTCACTTCCGCCCTCGCATCGCACGCAATTGGCCCTGACATTACTCTGTTGTCCCTTCTCGAACTTTCCTTCTCATTAATTTGAGAATCCTTTGTAATTTTTCCTGTAGTCACTTCTCCTTCTACTCCATCTTTATACTCCGAATTTGTCAATCCCTCTCCCCCCCCCCCCGCCCCCCCCCCCCCACTATTTAGTTTAAACCCACAGGTGTAGCCCAAGCAAACCTGCCTGCCAGAATGTCAGTCCCCCTCCCGTTAAGGTGTAACCTTATTGTTTAATTTCACTTCACTTCATTGTTTATCAAGAACAATCTACCACTGCCTTAAAAAAGGAGTTCCAAAGACTCAGACCCATGAGGGAAAAATATTTCACCATTTCAACTCATCTCTGTCTTAAATTGGTGAAGCCCTTGGCGATGAGAGTGAATTTCATGTACAGTGTCTGGGGACCTCATTGACAGACAAATCCCGAGCTGTGAATAATGGTCCACAACATCCAGGATTTTGTTGTGAGTCTTGATTGTCAGACATTAGGGAAGGTCAATATTGTGTGGCAAAGGCAAATTGGTGGAGGACTTTCCATTTTGGATATATGGTGTAAGGCCAACTCATATGTTTCATACAAGGAGAAAACAAAGGATTGGAGCTGGGATTCCATATGCAAGAATCTTCTGTGTACTCTAAATTAATGACAACATTAAGGTGATCTTGGAGCAGATTGAAGGTTGAATGTTTTTTCTTTAATCCTGTAGATTACCAATCTGGTGGGAAGCGCGTTTGGTGGTAAACATGTAGTATTGCACTGAGGCAGATAGGGAAGATGTAGCTTACATTACAACCCAAAGGTATGAACATTGAATTCTCCAAATTTCAAGTGATAACCCCTGGCCCTCCCTCTTTCTTTCCCCTCCCCCCCCTCCCAATATTCCAGTCTTCCACATTTCTCCCATCACCCTAATCACTCTACCCCTTTCCCCTCCTTTGTACACTCATCTCTTATCCCCGAGTCCCATATTTCCCTTTTATTCTATCCTCTTTCCTATCTCCTTCCACCCTAATCCCTCACATTTCACTCCTTCTCTTCTATCCTTATCTGACATTTATTTCTTCTTTTACACCTCTTGCCTTGTCACTTACTCTACCGATCAGCCAATCTCCCGCATAAACTTGCTCCACCTATCACTTATCCGACTTTGTCTCACTATCACTTTTTCCCAGCTTTTGCCCCACTAATCTACCAGCCTCAATAAGTGAAATAGTGTCTGTCCACCAGCCTTTGTGCTTTGTTCAAGATTGCAGTTCTGCATTTTCATGTGTAAGCATTTTACCAATGTAGCTACTTTCCCCCATTTTCTTGCCCTTCCTAAACCTAGTTGAAGGTGTTGCAAAAAATTCCACATGGATATCTTTCAGCTGAAGGAAAATAAGCATGATGAGAACTGCAGTAGATGGCGAAGAGTTGTTGAAATATAAATTTAATATTTAAATCATCTTTTAAAGAAATCTACATTTTTTAGCATCAGTAAGGACTAGCTAAATGCTGCATTTATCTATGGAATATTATTGAAATATATATATTGAAATATATATTAAGGTATCACTTACTTGATCGGTAAGTTCTAGTTGATCAGAGGGTCTGGTTATATTTGACTTTCCTAAATTCCATTCATCTCCATCTCCCACGTCAGTCAAATCATCTTCATCCTAAAAAGATTATTTACTTTTAATTACTTGAGAAAATCTGATATAAGTTTTGGAATTGCTTTGCTGTGAGTGTTTTTTTCTATCAGCATACTCAAAAATAATGACAACATCATGACAACATTATTTTTAAAGTTATACTGTAACTAGACTATGTGGGACCCATTGGGTCCCAGTCACATGGGAGGCCTGGTTCCCCCAACGCAACACATTCCCCAACACAATATTCCACCACTCATCCATTCCCCCAATGCAACCTGTTCCCCAACGCAATATTCCACCACTCATCCTATAGCTCCTATTCCACCATAGCTCCTAACTGCGCAGGCACGGCTCATTTCCCCTCATCCTCCAGCATTCCCTCCACCTCCTCTTCATGAGTGGGGAAGGGGGTGTGTGGGCGGGAGGGGTGTGTGGGCAGAGGGGAGTGGAGGTATGGGTGGGGGGGAGGGGTGTGTGGGCGGGGGGAGGGGTGTGTGGGCGGGGGGAGGCGTGTGTGGGCGGGTGGAGGGGTGTGGGATCGAGGGGGAGGGGTGTGTGATTAGTGTCACTCATACTGTGGCTCTGCCCACAGGCTTATTGGAGCTCTCTCTAATAAAGGACATGGGATTCTATTCACTATGTGTGAGTCTGATTATATCCAACATGGTGTCAGAAATTTCGAACCCTCTCCTCGCCTAGTCGGTTTACATTTATCTTATTTTGTTTTTTTGTTCAGTTTGTGTTTTTACAATGGCCTCAGCACTTTGCAAGCAAAACCTTTAGTGTTTGATGAGGACCTCGCTGAGTGTTGGCGCATCTTTGATGAGGATTTCGCCGTGTATGTTCATGCGGCGCACATTGCCGCCGCTGCAGATGTTTGTGCCTCTATTCTCCTCAACCTGGCCGGCACAGAAGCCACTCGACGTGCCAGAAGATTTCATTATGAACCGACGTAGTTCAATGCTGTGGGTATCTAGATTGTTCCAGCTGAATACATTCAAGACCCTGAGTCCCTGCTTAACAAGTTTCAACAGCTATATGAGTTCCCCATTAATCTTGTGATGGAGTGCCATAAATTTCAAAGGCACGGTGAACCTGTCGAAGCGTACATCAGTTCTTTGAAACACATCGCCAGCCGGTGCAAGTTTGACTATTTGTGCGATAGTCTGATACGAGACAGACTGGTTTATGGAATTTTCAGTGATAAGGTGCGTGATGAAATTCTACGTGATACTGAACTCACTCTGGAGACTGCTGAAAACAGCTGATTCTTACACCAGATCTTTAGGACAGGGTCCCCATTCTGCCTCTGATGTTAATGTTGCTGACACAGTTTATCAGGCTCAATGCCAGTTTTCACAGGTGCCCGGCAGATGATGTTAAGTTCATTAACAATTGTGTGAACTGTGGAGGTTTGCATGCAGCAATTCGTGAACGTTGCCCGGCTTATGAAAAGCTTTGTCACTTCTGTAAATGCAGAAAGCACTTTATCTGTTGCTGTTCATTTGGAAACAGAGTTCAGACAAAGCAATCTGTCAATTTGCTTCACCATGGGAGCATGGATCCAGAGCCTTCCCATGTGGCTCCCATGCATGCTGTTCAAACTAATGAGGACATACTGTCTGCAAATGAGAATCTTGATATCAACATACATCCTTTGTCGACTTGTCTCGTAAACTTGCTCGTAAACTCCTCCTCATTAATGGAATGAATGTTTTTGTTAAACTAGACACTGGAGCTCGTTTCAATGTTTTATCCTTTGCTCAGCTCAATCACACAGCTGCAATGCTACTTCCATTTGCAGGTGGTGCAGTGCACCCTATCAGTCGTCGAGCTACGATGCTATCTTGATTCACCTGTCCACAGCCTGAGCTTCTTTATTGTCCAAGAAAATGTGCCTTCTCTGCTGGGCATTAATGCTTGTATTGACCAGGGTCTGGTCACCTTCAGTGCATCTGTCTATCAACTGTCTACAACATGTGGCTTCCCTCAACAAATCCTGACACAATACAAAAGTCTGTTCGAAGACAAGCTGGGCAGGTTACCTGTCAAGTACACAATCACGACTGACCCCGAGGTACTCCCAGTTGTCCTTCCAGCACACCGGATTCCCTATGCTATGCGGGACCGTGTACAAGGTGAACTCGACAGAATGGTGACTGTGGGTGTGATTGCCCCTGTCGCTGACCCCTCAGATTGGGTCTCAACCATGGTCGTAGCAGCAAAAAAGAATAAGGATGAAATATGTATTGCATCAATCCTAAAGATTTAAACACAGCCATTAAGCTACCACACTATCTTATGAGCACAGTGGAAGAGATTGCAGCGCAGCTGGGCGAAGCGACTGTATTCACAGTACTAGATGCCAAGAGTAAATTCTGGCAGATTGCCCTGGATCACAACTCCTCCAAGTTAACCACCTTCAGCACACCCTTTGGATGGTGCAGATATCTTCGTATGCCATTCGGCAAAAGTTCCGCTAGTGAACAATTGTTTGCAGGCTACCCATACTCCTTGTCGCTGGACAAACTATTCAAGAACACTACGCCAATTTAAAAAAGGTTCTGGACTGCGTTAAAGAAATTAACCTCACGTTAAACCCTCTAAAGTGCAAATTCAGAGTAAATGAGGTGAACTACATAAGTCATGTGTTCACTAAAGACGGCATCAAAGCCGAACCATCAAAAACCATTGCTATTAACGAGTTACCAGCATCCACAGACATGCTCAACCTGCAGAGATTCCTTGGCATGGTAAACTACTTGGGGAAATTTATTCCAAACTTAAGTGAAATATCGGCCCCATTGTGCCAGCTGACACATGAAGACACTGTTTGGACCTGGTATGAGCAATAGCAGAGGGCATTTGACACTCTTAAACAGCAAATGTCTTGTGCTACTTTAATACTAAATTACCGGTCACACTGACTTGTGACGCCTCACAGTATGGTTTAGGAGCAGCTTGTCTCCAAGATGATGGTAACGGCAACAGGCCTGTTGCCTATGCTTTGTGTACCATGACAGACACGGAACAACGCTCTGCCCAGATTGAAAAGGAGTTGAGATTGAAAATTGGCGTCATTTCTGGGACTGCCTCCGAGCCACGTTCATACTTGGTCAATGCCGATGGCGGCACGTACGGATGTAATAGGCAACATATCTTGCCTGTGAATGAGCCAGCACTACCTCCCTACTATCCTAACTGCACAAGTGTACTTCCATCCACATCCAGCTGCCCGACTGCACCAGCACGACAGCCTGTTTCTGATCCGGTTACTTTGCCAATGGCTACACCGCCTCCACCTGTGCCAAAATCTCCTGTTTCGTCCCCTGGACTGCCGTTTTAATCTCTGACACCTATTTCACCACAGATCGTATCCCCGGTGACGGGAGGGGATGGACTGTACCGTACGCGTACTGGTCGTGTTTGTAAGCCCACCGTAAAGTACCCGGACTATGTTTGAACTTCCTCCAGTTTATTGCCACATACTATGCGTGCTTTATATAGTCAGCAGTATACATTTGCATTTAATTCTTTGTAGTACTGAGTAGTTTTCCATTTGCTTTTAATTATTTAAGAGGAGGGATGTAGATGAGTGGATAGAGGGGCGGGGGGATGTATGGGAGGGGGGGTGTGTGGGGACGGAGGAGATGTGTGTGGGCGGAGGGTTGTGGGGGGGATGGTTGTGTGGGCTGGGGAGGTTGTGGGGTGAGGGGTATGGGGGCAGGGGACGGGTGTGTGGGCAGGGTTGTGGGGCATGGGGGTTGTAGGGGGAGGGGTCTGGAGGTAGCGAGGAGGGGTGTGGGGGTAGGGTGGGGATTGTGGGTGGAGGGGTGTGGGGGCTGGGTGGATTGTTGGGAGGAGGGCAGCGGGGGGGTTTGTTGCAGAGGTTGTCGGGGGGAGGGTTGTGGCGAGGGGGTTGTGGGTGGGGGTGTTGACAGGGGGTGTTGACAGGGGGGTTGTGGGGGGGACGGCGGGGGGGTGTGGTGGTGTGGAGGTGGGGGGAGGGGTTGTGGGGGAGGAGGGTGTAGGGGCCGGGTGAGGCTGTGGCGGGGGATGGGGGGGGCAGGTCGGGGTGTTGGGGGGAGGGGTGTGTGTGAGCGTGGGGCGGAGGAGGGTGTGTGGGCAGGGGGTGGTGTGGGCAGGGGGGGATGTGGGTGGAAGGGGGTGTCTGGGTGGGGGGGATGGGTGTGTGGATGGGGGTGAGAGAGCTTGAAGAAAAGACAGGGGGAAAGCCATGGGGGAGAGGGGGGTATCACGGGTGAGGGGGGCAGGAGCCAGCAAGTTGGACCAGAGGGGAAGGGGCTGAAGCTGGCCGTGCGATGGGGAGTCTCCGAAATTGTGTCCGGTTGGAGACTTCCGCTGGCAATCCAGACCGTCCCACATCTCCATTAAAGATGCAACATGGCGCAGGAAGGGGCGGACGGTCCCGGGCAGTGACAGAAGATGCTAATCCACGCGGCACTGACTGGCAGGAGAGGAGAATTTGAGAAGGAGAAGATTAAATTGGAAGTGGCAGTGATGCAGTTGAACAAAGGGGATCGTGAAGGCATGAGAGAGGAGCTGACGAAGGTAGACTGGAATGGGATCCTAGCAGGAATGACGGTGGAACAGCAATGGCAGGAATTTCTGGGCATAATCCGGAAGAAGCAGGATCATTTCATTCCAAAAAGGAAGAAAGATTCTAAGGGGAGTAGGAGGCAACCATGGCTGACAAGAGAAGTTAGGGATAGAATAAAACCAAAAGAAAAGATGTATAACACAGCAAAAGGTGGACGGATGCCAGAGGATTGGGAAACTTTCATAGGACAACAGCAGGAAACAAAACAGGCAATACGGGCTGAAAAGATGAAGTACGAGGGGAAGCTGGCACGGAATATAAAAAAAGGACAGTAAAAGCTTTGTTAGATATGTTAAGGTAAAAAAGAGTGGGACCCTTGAAGGCAGACACGGGTGAAATTATTATGGGTAAGAAGAAATGGCAGAAGAGTTGAACAGGTATTTTGGATCTGTCATCACTAAGGAAGACACAAATAATCTCCCAGATGTACTGGAGGACAGAGGATCTAAGGGGGTAGAGAACTGAAAGAAATTTTCATTAGGCGAGAAATAGTATTGGCTAATGGGACTGAAGGATGATAAATCCCCCGGGCTGGATGGTCTGCATCCCAGGGTCCTCAGGGAGGTGGCTCTAGAAATAGTGGACGCATTGGTGATCATTTTCCAATGTTCAATAGATTTAGGTTCACTTCCTGTGGATTGGAGGATAACTAATGTTATCCCACATTACAAGAAAGGAGCGAGAGCGAAAACAGATAATTACAGACCAGTTAGCCTGACTAGTGGTGGGAAAGATGCTGGAGTCAATTATTAAAGAGGTAATAATGGGGCATTTGGATAGCAGTAGAATAATTAGTCCAAGTCAATATGGATATATGAAAGGGAAATCATGCTTGACCAATCATCTAGAATGTTTGAGGATTTAACAAGTAAAATGGATGAAGGGGAGCCAGTCAATCAATGATTAGAGCACATGGTATTGGGGTGCTGACATGGATGGAAAATTGGTTGGCAGAGAGGAAGCAAAGAGTAGGAGTGAACGGGTCCTTTTCAGAATGGCAGGCAGTGACGAGTGGAGTGCCGCAAGGCTTGGTGTTATGGCGGCAACTGTTTACCATATATATTAATGATTTGGAAGCGGATATATAGGAGCAACACTAGCAAGTTTGTGGATGACACAAAGCTGGGTGGCAGTGCTAACTGTGAAGAGGTTGCAGGGTGACCTGGACAAGTTGAGTGAGTGGGCAGATGCGTGGCAGATGCAGTATAATATAGATAAATGTGAGAAATCCACTTTGGCGGCAAAAAACAAGGGGACAGATTATTATCTCAATAGGGTTAGGTTAGGTTAGGTTAGGTTAGGTAAGGGGGCGGTACAGCGAGACCTGGGTGTCCTTGTACACCAGTCACTGAAAGTTGGCGAGCAGGTACAGCAGGCAGTGAAGAAAGCTAATGAAATGTTGGCCTTCATATCAAGAGGATTTCAGTATAGGAGTAAACAGGTTCTTCTGCAGTTTTATAGGGCTCTGGTAAGACCACATCTGGAGTATTGTGTACAGTTTTGGTCTCCTAATTTTGGGAAGGACATCCTTGTGATTGAGGCAGTGCAGCGTAGGTTCACGAGATTGATCCCTGGGATGGGGGCTGTCATGTTGAAAAGATTGAAAAGATGAGGTTTGTATTCATTGAAGTTTAGAAGGATGAGGGGGAATCTTATAGAAACATATAAAATTATAAAAGGACTGCACAAGCTAAATGCAGGAAAAATGTTCCCAATGTTGTGTGAGTCCAGAACCAGGGGCCACAGTCTTAGAATAAAGGGGGGGCAATTTAAGACTGAGGTGAGAAAAAAAAAATTCACCCAGAGTTGTGAATTTGAGGAATTCCCTGCCACAGAGGGCAGTGGAGGCCAAATCACTGGATGGATTTAAGAGAGAGTTCGATAGAGCTCTCGGAGCTAGTGGAATCAAGGGATATGGGGAGAAGATAGGCACAGGTTATTGATTGGGGAAAATCAGCCATGATCACAATGAATGGCGATGCTGGCTCAAAGGGCCGAATGGCCTCCTCCTGCACCAATTTTCTATGTTTTTATGTTTCTATGAGATTGATCTGCTCATGCGCGGTTTTTAAGATTTTTATACCTCGCTAACTTTTATAATAGACCATCAATCGGAACAAACTTTGTGCACTCGCAGCGCAGGAGAATGGTGAGTGAGCTGGTGAAAAACTATAGCGTTATCGCGTACCGTTTTTGCGCAAATAGAAATAACGCGCAAACCTGAAGATAACAAGATCAGAGTTTTAGTTATGTATAGATTTTCATGTACATATTCAATAAATTTCCAAATAACAATTAGACAATGTAACCTCCAAAATACAAAGCAAAACATGTCACACAGGATGTCTTTAATACAAAAACAATTGGCATTTATTTAATTGTTTTTCTTAAAAATATTGCCAGGGTATTACAATAGAAAATATTTTTGTTTAAAGACAGAAAGTAACAAACTGAAAAATTAACTTGACTGATGGTAAACTGGCATGTTTTGAATAGGAGTTTTAAAGAGCCAAAACATTGAACAAAGGCAGCTAGAGCCTTGACAGCCTGACTAAAATAAGAGCTTTGCATGCAATTCATGCAGGAAGAATGAGCCATGACTGGTACTAGGTTATTGGGTACTGGCGTAATATACAGTGTGTGGCTGCAAAGCAGTATTCCAAAGATGCATAATCCTCTGAATAAAGAAGATTTGTCTCATCTTGATCTCAAATGATCATCCGTTATGATGTTGACATCATAGAAAAGAATGGCTCGACTATGGGCTTGATGAAAGAATGGGTCGACTATGGGCTTGTATTCACTGGAAATTAGAAGGATGAGAAGAGATCTTTGAGAACCATATAAAATTCTTAAAGGATTGGACAGGTAAGATGCAGGAAAAGTGTTCCCCATGTTGGGGGAGTCCAGAACCAGGGGTCACAGTTTAAGAATAAGGGTTAGGCCATTTATGGAAACACAAGTTTACCCAGAGAGGTGTGAATCTGTGAAATTCTCTGCCACAGAATGCAGTGGAGCCCAACTTTTGATGTTTTCAAGAGGGAGTTCTTAGCTCTTAGGGCTAACGGAATCAAGGGAACAAGGGATGTGGAGAAAATTCAGGTACACGGTACTGATTTTAGATGATCAGCCATGATCATATTGAATGGCGGTGCTGGCTCGAAGTGCCAAATGGCCTACTCCTGCACCTATTCTTCTATGTTTCTGTGTCTGTGTTTATCTTCAGTTTAATTCTCAACATTCCAAATGAAGGAACGCTTCTTTCATCATCTCCCCAGTTAACCTCTCTCAAAACCTTGTATATTTCAGCAAGATACCTTCTCAATTCTCTAAACTGAAGTGGCGAATCATACTGGATCTCCCAACGTAAAATAATCTCTTCATGTCAGACGTTTAACCGTGAACCAGTGCAACACCACGTTTGATATTATTGCCACAGCATGATCACGACTGGTCTCATTAAAAGCTTATATTCTCCTAGCAAGTTTTCTTTCTTCTCCTCCTTTAACCTCCGGCAAGAAACCAAATTTGCCATTTACCTTGCAAATCGCTTAAGCCAACATTGGTGCTCCCCTGCCTCACCTCCCCACACCCGCCCCCCCCCCCCCCCACCCCGCCAGAACAAGGGCTACTACCAACCACATATGATTGCACACACTACATGTTAATTAGTAAGAATTCAACATTAATGAAATCCACATCTAGAAATAAATCAATTAGATAACAGATGAAAAACTGCAGAAATTATAAAATACGTCAATATCCTAATACTGAACGATTCTGGTGAAAGGGCATTCTTGTTCCCAGCTGGATCGAAGATTAAATGAAGCAACCCTACACATTTTCCCTTCACTGTGTTAGACTCTTATTTATTACACAATTCCATTTTTGAAAGTTTCATGAAATTTATAAGGCAATCTCCTTCCAAGCAAAAGAAATGTGCGTTTCCAGTCTATTATACTTGATATTTAGAGATCAGGTTAATGAGAAACTGATAGATACACGTAAATTCTTACACCTTTACTTTTAACAAGCCGCCCATTTTATCAACATTTTCTAATGATAAATCCAATCATACAGCAGTGTTTCCAATAATGGGAGCTCTGTAAACGTGTTAGCTATTTACACTAATGGTACATGAGAGTTCATTTTCAAAGCTATTAATCAAAACTACTTACCTTCTTGTACTTTTTTGATATAGTCTTTGCAGTTGGTGTTGGAGGCACAATCTATTTGAAAAATAAATTATTAATGTAAAATTAAATAATTTAATGGGATAAATATTTATCAAAATGTATATCCAATAATGGGTTAACATTCTAAAAAAATGGCCATACAATTATTTCTTCCTCAAACTTTTTTAATTTGCAGAAATTCATCGCTGCATGTACAAATTCTAACAACAAAAACCTAATAATAAAGACATAAAATAAATTTAATAAATATTGATTACTGTAAAGAATAAATATGAGCTCCCAGTTAGGAGATTTATTAATTTGAATTCTATTTTTCTCAATTATCAGGACAAAATATAATTTCTGAGTGCAGTGCTTTACGAATTGAGAAGAGTTGCTAAGAGTCATACAATAAAAATTGCTAAGTTTGTAATAATGTAAGTAATGGAGAAATATCACTGGATATCTTATAGGCCTGTCCCACTTAGGCGATTTTTCAGCGGACTGCCAGTGACAGTCAAGTTGCCAGCAGTCGCCTGAGAAACCAGCAACTGGAATGGCGACTGTCAGAATGGAACACACACAAACACATTGTTTCCTTCAACAGCCTGTTATGCAGGCATGGTAGAGGACAAGCAGGGGGAGCACTGTCTAAACAATTCACACGGTGCAAAGCCAAGGTGAAACAGACACACAGATTTATGCCATTGAAGTCCTGTAAGAGTGAATTTTATTCCATCATTGAATTCTGGGGTAGCGACTCGTGAATTCTATGGGGGTGAATTTCCATAGCCCAAATTGTCATAACACAGATATTGCTTGTACACGTAAATAAAGTAATGAGATAAATAGATAAAACTAGACTAAGTGGGACCCGTTGGGTTCCAGCATCACACGGAAGGGCTGGTCCCCCAATGCAATATTCCACCTCCCCACCAATTCCAATATCGGTGGCCAGTGGGGGGGGTGGGGGGATTTCTGGAGTGCTATGATGGGTGTTGTGCGCTGAAGGGATGCAAGGCCATTAAAAACAGCGAGTCCTGACCTCTCCCTCCCACATCTTGCAGAGACTGAGCCACGCCCACACCTCTGGGTATTATAGTCCCTCCCCCACCCACCGGAAGGGGCGTTGCCTTCATGACGTGATTGACAGGAGAGAGAATCTCAACATTTTTTAACCACTAATGACTCTTATTTTTCATCGATGAGAAAAATTCTCAGCAGCTGATGAGCGGAGGGGGACTCTGAGTAAGATGGCCAGAAATCACAGCCATACGTGGCAGCGTTTCTTTCTAAAATCAATATAAAGTACAAACAGGAAGTGGTCAAGATTAAACTTTTAATTATATATAGAAGGCAAGGCAACTTTAATTAGGCAAGGCAGCTTTAATTAGGCAAGACAGCTTTAATTAGGCAAGGCAGCTTTAATTAGGCAAGGGAGCATTAGCACTTTCAAACCAAAGGCTACACAGCTTTAGCACTTTCAAACCAAAGGCTACACAGCTTTAGCACTTTCTAACCAGAGGCTACACAGCTTTAGCTCTTTCAAACCAGAGGCAACACAGCTTTAGCACTGGCAAACCAAAGGCAACTCAGCTTTATCACTTGCAAACCAAAGGCAACACAGCTTTAGCACTTTCAAACCAAAGGCAACACAGCTTTAGCACTTTCAAACCAAAGGCAACACAGCTTTAGCACTTTCAAACCAAAGGCAACACAGCTTTAGCACTTTCAAACCAAAGGCGATACAGCTTTAGCATTTTCAAACCAAAGGCTACACAGCTTTAGCACTTTCAAACCAAAGGCAACACAGCTTTAGCACTTTCAAACCAAAGGCAACACAGCTTTAGCACTTTCAAACCAAAGGCGATACAGCTTTAGCAATTTCAAACCAAAAGCTACACAGCTTTAGCACTTTCAAACCAAAGGCAACACAGCTTTAGCACTTTCAAACTACATTTTCAAACCACAGGCACTGACAGGTCAGTAAAACTACTCAGTTTAGTAGACATGTGTTCAGTGTTATTCACACCTCAGAGTGAGAATTGCAACCTCTCGCTCCCCCATCTTGCAGAGAACTGAGCCACCTTCACACTTCTGGGTTTTATAGTCCCTCCAGAAGGGGTGTGGCCTTCAGGAGAGAGAATCTCAACATTTTCTAAACACTAATAACCCTTTTATTTTTTTATCAATGAGAAAAATCCTCTTGTTCTGCGCAGCGGAGGGGAACTCTGAGTAAGATGGTCAAAAATCACAGCCGTAAGTGGCAGTTTTTTCCTAAAATCAATATACAGGACAACAGGAAGTGGTCAAGATGAGACTTTTAGTAATATAGATAGATGTGTAGGAAGGAACAGCAGATGCTGGTTTAAACCAAAGATAAACACAAAAAGCTGGAGTAACTCAGTGGGTCAGAGAGCATCACTGGAGAAAAGGAATAGATGACTTTTCGGTTCTGAAGAAGGGTCTCAATCTGAAATGACACCTATTCCTGTTCTCCAGACCCACTGTTAATCCAGTTGTTTGTGTCTATCTTTAGGGAAATAGATTAGGTACACTGTAGGAAATTATTATTCTTATCGAGATGAGTTAAATGAGAGAACATAAATTTGAGTACGGAGTAAGAGGTAAGGGATAAGAAATTTAGAATTCATCTACAGGGGTTTTTTTCACCCAGACAGTGGTGATTACTTTGATAAGGTTCTGCATGGTAAACTGTTCTGGAAGGTTAGAATGCATGAGATCCAAGGAGAGCTAGCCGATTGTTGAGGCTGGTACTATAACAGAATGTAAACAACATTTGGACAGGCACATGGATAGGAAAGGTTTAGAACAATATGGGTCATCTTGCCCCGCAGATGGGGCATCTTGGTTGGCATGAACAAACTGAGTCACTGATAGAATTTTAAAAGTATTCAGATGAACAATTACATTTCCTCAGAATAGAAAGCCAAGTATTGGAAGATAGGACTAATACACCTGTTGACATTGGAACAGGAACATGAATAGGAAAGGTTTGGAAGGATATGGGCTAAATGCAGGAAAATAGAACTTGCTTAGATGAGGCATCTTGGTTGGCATTAATGATTTGGGTCAAAGGGTCTATTTACATGCTGTAAGATTCTATGGTCAGCAGGAACAAGGTATGATCCCATGCTACTACTGCATTAGTACAAGTTCTGAGCTGGAGGCAAATTTCATGATTTTCAAACTCTTAAATTAGTAATTCTATTCCTTAAACGCACGGGTTTTCTCCGAGATCTTTAGTTTTCTCCCACGCTCCTAAGACATACAGATATGAAGGTTAAATGGCTTGATATGTAAATTATCCCTAGTGTGTGTATCAATGTTACTGTGTGTGGGAAGCGTTGGTCAGCGCAGACTCGGTGGGCCGAAGGATCTGTTTCCGCATCTCTAAACTAAACTAAATCACAATCACAAACACAATAATACTTTATTAGCCAAGTATGCTTTGCAACATTCAAGGAATTTCATTTGCCATACAGTCATACAAATAAAAGCAAAGGAACACACAAAACACATTTTAACATAACATAAACCACAGTGACTCGTCCACTTTTCTCACTGTGATGGAAGGCGAAAAAATGTTAAAATCTCTTCCCTTCATTGTTCTCACGCGGTTGGGGGCTCGAGCTCTCCGTTGACGGGACGATCTTGACTTCGGTAGCCGGAGGTTGGGCCTCCCCATCGGCCGATCAGCTCCTGCGTCGGGGGGATCTCAGTTCCCCCGCACCAGCGATCGAACCCCGCGTCGGGGCTGGTCGAACCTCTGTGTCGTTGGAGCTCCCGACATCCACGGTCTTTCCAGAGACTGCAAACTCACGATGGTAGTCCGCAGGCCACAGTTGGAGTGATCCCAAGCAAGGGATTGGCTCCAATGTTAAGTCCATGCCCCACGGTGGGGCTCAAGATCAGTCCAAGGAGGCATCCAGCTCCATCGATGGTAGGCCGCAGAGCAACCGGAAATGCTCTGAAAAATAATCCCATCTCCGACAAAGTAAGAAACTGGGAAAAAATTTCCCCCAACCCCCACCCTCTCCCCCCACATAAAACAAACCAGAGAAAATTTGCACAAACTTTTAACACACAATAAAAACATGGTTTAAAATACGAAAAAACAGACAGACTATTGGCGGGGTTGCCAATCATGTGGTGCCCCTTCATTTCTCACACCTTAGTGATATCAGCCTGCCTCTAGTTGGAAGAAAATTGCACATAGCCCTTTCCTAAACATTAAGGGCACAGATAAGGTTCCTTTCAGTTGAGACGATAGCATTCTAGAAACAAAATCTCTTAACTGGAAGATTATCTTGACTGAATGTGGAACCGACTCTATATGAATTATGATTTTTTTTTAATGAAGTGTTCAGGGAAGGACACAAGCATTAGATATCAGAAATGCATGAGGCTGGGAAATAAATGTTCAGTGACGATTGAGAGAAAAGAGAAGATTTTGAGTCCAATAAAATCGGGATAGTTATCCCTGTCTACTTTTTAATCAAATAAATATTTTAAATGTACCCAGGCATGCTCTCTGGATAGTGTTAGTGTAAGATTCCTTACAGATTTACACAGAAGGAACATATAACGGGGCATTGGGAAATGGCAGTGAAATTAAACAAATATTTTGTCTGTGTAAATTCATAGAAGAAGGTGTAGTCAACTTCCTGAAAATAGTGGCAAACTGGTTTGGAGTAAACAAAGATTTCAACTAAATTGGAATTAGCAGCAAAATAGCATGGGGGTAATTCATCTATCTATCTATCGATATACTTTTAAAACTCTGTGTGTGTGTGTGTGTGTGTGTGTGTGTGTGTGTGTGTGTGTGTGTGTGTGTGTGTGTGTGTGTGTGTGTGTGTGTGTGTGTGTGTGTGTGTGTGTGTGTGTGTGTGTTCGTGCATGCATGCGTGTGTGTGTGTGTGGGCGTGGCTGTCTCATTTTGCATGTGAAACATATCTCCTTGAAAACCAAACGCCGAAACGGAGAAATTTTTACATATTTCAGTGGAGATTTTGCTTGTGATTTTAGAAACCCACTCCTCTGTACATTTGATACATTATTTTCCCGTCTTTTTTATTAACATTGTTGACCAATCTGATCTATTTTTAAAATTTGACCGCTGCCCAGCTGCTGACGTTAAAATAACATTTTTACATCTTCTGATAGAAATTTTCCTTATGATTTCAAAAATCCAATCCCCAATAAATTTGGTCCATTATCTCCTGAGATATTTACTAAAATTTATCACCAAACTGACTTTTTTTTTAACCTGACATTTTGACCTCACAATGCCTTTCTACGTCCCCCCCCCCCCCCCCTCCCGCCGCTCTGGATTAATGCAGCAGCTGTCAACGAGTATGCACAGTTTTCCATGAGTAACGTTATCCCACCCACCCTCCCCGCCCCCATTCTTCAAAAGGCGCAGAAGGATCGAGAAGGTTCTGCAGCAAAGACTCACTCACTCGCCCGGCTCCCCTCCACCCCCCCCCATCATCTCACCTCCTCCCCTCTCCTCCCTCCCTCTCTCCCCTTTCCTCTCTACCCATCACAGGGGACGACCTCCTCTCCGGGGAGGCCCGATCATCTATAGGGGGACGCAAACACGCGTTGGGAAAAGACCCAACGGGTCTGCACTTGGTCTACTATACATATAAAACTCTGATCTGATCTTTTGTTAGTTCGCTTGTGAATCACATCTCCTTGAAAACCTGACGCAGTAACGGTAAAATTTTATATATTCCGGTAGAGATTTACCTAATTATTTCAAACTCCCCTCATCTGAAAATTTGATTCATTATTTCCAAAGTTTTTTACTAAAATTGTTCATCTTTTTAAGTTGGAGTGAGCTGGATGACATCACAATGCCTCTGCTCCTCGCGGCAAGTTCCGCAGAATTTTCAACGTGCAGGGGCACTGTTTTCCACGAGCTGCCTCTGCTCCTCACAGCCAGCTGGGCACTGTTTTCCACTGGTTTCCTCCTCTCTCCCCCCCCCTCCCTCCTCTCCCCCCTCCACCTCCCTCCCTCCCCCTCCCTTCCCCCCCCTCTACCACCCAACCACCCCCCCCCCCTCCAACCACGCATTGAAGGGACGGGACCCAACTCTTATAAAACTCTTATCTTGGATGTGGGTGTATTTGTGTGTGTGTGTGTGTGTGTGTGTGTTTTCATATATGGTCCATATCTCCTCGAAAACCCAACACGGTAATGGTGAAATCTTTACCTATTCCGGTAGAGATTTCAAAAATTCCCTCATCTGAAAATTTATGATTCATTATTTCCCGAGTTTTTTACTAAAATTGTTCACCAATCTGACATATTTTTAAAATCTAACTGCTTAAGCGAGCTGGATGACGTCACAATACCTTTGCTGTGCAGAATTTTCAATGTGCTGCCTGCTAGGCACTATTTTCCAGGAGTGACATCACCATTTCCCCCTCCCCCCTCTCTCCGTCCTCCTCTCTCTCCCCCTCCCCCCCTCCCCCACTCCCCCACTCCCCTCCCCCCTCTCCCTCTCTCCCTCCACTCTTCCCTCTCTCCCTTCCTACCCCCCTCCCTCCCCTCCTCTCCCCCTCCACCCCTGTGTGTGTGTGGGGTGGTTAGTGTGTTTGTGATGCCGCCGCCCCCCCCCCCACCCCTGCAACTGGGTGTTGAGGGGACGGGACGCAATGGATCCTCCTTGTCTAGTGGGACTTATAAATGACAAATGGGTTAGACCTTATGACTTGCATGTTTGGTTTTTGAAGGTGGTGGCCAATGGGTGCACTGGTTATCAACCTCCAAACTGTGCATCTATATTCTGGTACAGTTCCCACAGATTCAAAAGTAGCACACATAGGACTAATATGTGAAAAAGAAGGGAGGGAGGAACCAAGGAACTATCAACAAAAGATAGACACAAAAAGCTGGAGTAACTCAGCGGGACAGGCATCATTTCTGGAGAGAAGGAATGGGTGGTGTTTCGGGTCGAGACCCTTCTTCAGACTGGTTGGGGATGAGGGAAACGACAGATATAGATGATGATGTAGAGATAAAGAACAATGAATAAAAGATGCGCAAAAAAGTAATGGTGATAAAGGAAACAGGCCATTGTTAGCTATTGTGTTAAAGAAGGAACTGCAGATGCTGGAGAATCGAGGGTTACACAAAAAGCTGGAGAAACTCAGCGGGTGCAGCAGCATCTAAGGAGCGAAGGAGATAGGCGACGTTTCGGGTCGAGACCCTTCTTCAGACTGGGTCTCGACCCGAAACGTCGCCCATCTCCTTCGCTCCTTAGATGCTGCTGCACTCGCTGAGTTTCTCCAGCTTTTTGTGTAACCATTGTTAGCTGTTGTTTGGGTGAAAATGAGAATCTAGTGTGACTTGGGTGGGGGAGGGATAGAGAGAGAGAGAGGGAATGTCGGGGCTACCTGATGTGAGAGAAATCAATATTCATATCATTGGGCTTTAAGTTTCCCAAGCGAAATATGAGATGCTGTTCCTCCAATTTGCATTTAGCCTCATATTGACAATAGGGGAGACCTACGACAGAAAGGACTCTGTGGGAATGGGAAGGAGAATTAAAGTGTTTAGCAACCACAAGATCATGTAGGTTCAGGCGGGCTGAGCGAAGGTGTTCAATGAAACGATCACCCGGTCCATGTTTGGTCTCGCCGATGTATAAGATTCCACATCTTGAACAAGATTTATTGTTATTTAATTCTTTATTTCGAACAGAATAAAAGAAAAAAAAGCAAGTGTGAAACAGCATACAAAAAACAAAACAAGAATATTTATAAAGTGTCATAAACAGTATCTATAAATATATGAACTCGTATGTGTCCGAAAAGGAGCAGGAAGAAGCCAAAGCTTATTAATTCCCACACCTTATTCAACTGCTTATAATTATCTTATACAAATTTTGCAGCTATATGTACACCATATGTACACCAGCAGCTATATGTACACCAAATTATTTACATTTATACACTAATCAAATATTTACAAAGCCATACAAAAAAAGAGAGAAAAAAAGAAAAAAGAAAAGGAAAAAACCTCATATACTATACAGTATCTCTTAGTCATGTATACAACCCATCACCTTATAATCACCCTTCCCAATACAATCAGTATAACAAATATCCCACTCACAATCACCAATCCTCATCCTAATACCCTTTAAAAAAAGTGTTTTTGTACATCTTTTTAAACTGAATTATGTTTGTGCTAAGTTTTATCTCCTGTTCCAGACCATTCCACAAATTCACCCCACAGATTGCTATGCACATACTTTTAAGATACATATACAGTAGATGAGGTTGGAGGAGGTGCAAGTGAATCTCTGCCTAACCTGAAAAGACTGTCGGGATCCCTGGACAGTCGAGAGGGGAGGTATAGGGACATGTGTTATATTTTCTGCGGTTGAAGGGGAAGGTAATTTAGGGGAAGGTAAAAGATATTTAACTCTGTGAGGTAAGGGAAAAAGGTAGAGTAGCTATGGAAACTATGAGATTCAAAGAGGAGGAAGTACTGACACTTTTGAAAAATATAAAAGTGGATAAGTCTCCAGGTCCAGACAGGATATTCCCTAAGACATTGAGGGAAGTTAGTGTAGAAATAGCAGGGGCTATGACAGAAATATTTCAGATGTCATTAGAAACGGGAATAGTGCCGGAGGATTGGCGTACTGCGCATGTTGTTCCACTCTTTAAAAACAGTTCAAAGAATTAAACCTAGCAATTATAGACCTGTTAGTTTGACGTCAGTGGTGGGCAAATTAATGGAAAGGATACTTAGAGATAATATATATAAGCATCTGAATAAACAGGGTCTGATCAAGAACAGTCACATGGATTTGTGCCTGGAAGGTCATGTTTGACAAACCTTCTTGAATTTTTTGAAGAGGTTAGTTACTAGGGAAATTGATGAGGGTAAAGCAGTGGATGTTGTCTATATGGATTTCAGTAAGGCCTTTGACAAGGTTCCCCATGGAAGGTTGGTTAAGAAGGTTCAATCTTTGGGTGTTAATGGCGGAGTAGCAAGATGGATTCAACAGTGGCTGAATGGGAGATGCCAGAGAGTAATGGTGGATGGCTGTTTGTCAGGTTGGAAGCTGGTGACCAGTGGGGTGCCTCAGGGATCTGTGTTGGGTCCACTGTTGTTTGTCATGTCCATCAATGATCTAGATGATGGGGTGGAAAATTGGATAAGTAAGTATGCAGATGATACTAAGATAGGGGGTGCTGTGGATAATGAAGTCGATTTTCAAAGTCTACAGAGAGATTTGGACCATTTGGAAGAGTGGGCTGAAAGATGGCAGATAGAGTTTAACGCTGATAAGTGTGAGGTGCTACATCTTGGCAGGGCAAATCAAAATAGGACGTACATGGTAAATGATAGGAAATTGAGGAATGTTGTGGAACAGAGGGATCTAGGAATAACTGTGCATAGTTCCCTGAAGGTGGAATCGCATGTAGATAGGGAGGTAAAGAAAGCTTTTGGTGTGCTGGCCTTTATAAATCAGAGCATTGAATATAGGAGTAGGGAAGTAATGTTAAAATAGTACAAGGCATTGGTAAGTCCAATTCTGGAGTATGGTGTACAATTTTGGTCGCCTAATTATGGGAAGGATGTCAACAAAATAGAGAGTGTACAGAGGAGATTTACTAGAATGTTGCCTGGGTTCCAGCAACTAAGTTACAGAGAAAGGTTGAACAAGTTATGTCTTTATTCTTTGGAGCGCAGAAGGTTAAGGGGGGACTTGATTGAGGTCTTTAAAATGATGAAAGGGATAGACAGAGTTGACATGGATAAGCTTTTACCATTGAGGGTAGGAAAGATTCAAACAAGAGTGCATGACATGAGAATTAAGGGACAGAAGTTTAGGGGTAACATGAGGGGGAACTTCTTTACTCAGAGAGTGGTGGCTGTGTGGAATGATCTTCTTGCAGAAGTGGTGGAGGCAGGATCGATTTTAACATGTAAAAGTAAAGTGGATAGGTATATGGACGGGAAGGGAATGGAGAGGTATGGTCTGAGAGCAGGTAGATGGAACTAGGGGAAAATAAATGGTCGGCACGGACTGGAAGGGCCGAGAAGGCCTGTTTCCGTGCTGTAATTGTTATATGGTTATATGGTTATATGGTACCTGGGGAGGGGGATGGTTTGGGTGGGAGGGAATGAGTTAACCAGGGATTGTGGAGGAAACAGCCTCTGTGGAGATGGGAAAATGTGGTTGGTGGTGGGATCCCATTGTAGCTGGCGGAAATTTCAGAGGATTATGTGTTGTTAACCAATTGGCCTGATATCAGTAGTAGGAAAATGCTGGAATCTAGTATTCAAGATTTAGTATTCATAGGAAATATCAGTAGGATTGAGTGAAGGTAACATAAATTTATGATAGAAAAATCATGCGTGAACTATTTGTGTTGAGATTACAACTAGCAGTCTTGGTAGGATCAACCAGTTAATGTGATGCATTTTAATTTTTCAAAGCCCTTTCACAACGTGACACAAGAAATTATTAGACAATATCAGATTACATAATATTAGGAATATAATACAAATGTAGATTGAGGATTGGTTAATGGACAGAAAACAGAAGGTTGCTCACAAATTATATCACTAATTTGGACAAGAGAATGGAGTGTAATAATCTAAGTTTGTAACAGATTTATGTGACTGTTTTGGATGTGAGGAGAAGGTGAGTGGTTCAGGACGTTATGGGCAGGTTAAGTAAATGAACAAGGACATGGCAAATGAAAATAACATGGACAAATCTATGATCGTCCACTTTGGTACAAAATAAAAGTGCAAAATTTATTTTATTGAATGAAGACAAAGAGAAGACAAGAGACAAAGAAGAGTTCTATATTGCCAGAAGATTTGAGGAAGCCTGCTCTAATTATATGGGATTGTCCAAAATCTCTACCTGAGGATGAACATATTTATGATAAGAGGCAGTGTAATGTAGGTTCACCAAATTGAATTCTGGGATAGCAGGTTTTTAATATGAAGAGAGGTTAAGTTGATTGGGCCTACATTCTTCTGAGTTTAGAAAAACGAGATCTGACTTAACTTAAAGATACAAATGTCTTGGGGAAAGAAATGAAGATGCTGAAAAATCGGGAAGCAAAACAGAATGTTGTAGGAACAGGTAAAATTTTACAGGTACAGGTAAACCTGTAAAGTTTTATCTGTTTCATTTGTGAAAAGAAACAGGTAAAATTCCTCATAAGTATTTCTTAAATATATTTATTTGTCCTGAACCAGGGCTTCCCCTCTACCAAAATAGACAGAGCCCTTGATTGCATTTCATCAATTTCCTACACATCTGCTCTCTCAAATCCTCCTTGACAGAGGAGGAACCAAGTTTTCTCCCAGCCCTCACCTTTCAGCATATTGGAGCTGTAGATGGTTTTGCATGCAACCAATAACATAGTTACCTCAGTACCATTAACCCCGCCTAGTTAACATCAATCATAACGCCTTCCCCTTCCTGGATACGGTTCACTAGAAGAATGTAGCCAGTATTGGAGGATGTATGTAATACCTTGTGCTATCATTAAAATGTGTTGAACACTTTTAGAGTTTGTAAATTGCTTATTTACATGGTGTCGGAGCTGGAAGATACTTGCGCCTACCTGTCCATCGGGTTTTATTTCTTTTATTTGATTTGTGCCTTTTGTGCTTTATCTCTCTGACCATGGCATCCTCGTGCAGAAAGCCCGCGCAGCTTGTCTTTGATGCTGATATTTCTGAGCGCTGGGCTACGTTTGAAATTGATTTCACCCACTTTGTCAACGTCGCTCACCGCAATGATCCTGACTCCCTCAAAGCCTCCCTCCTACTCAACCTTGTCGGACCTGATGCCATGAAGAGAGCCAGAACTTTCGTCTATGCTCCAGCGGTCCTGGACGACAACAACGTGGTGGTTACCCCTGCAGAATCTGCCAGTGACCCTGCTTGCCTGCTACGTAAGTTCAGGGAGATTTGTGACCTGCCCTCGAACCGCATTCTAGAGAGGGCACGGTTCTTTACAAGGAGACAGCTGCCGGAGGAACCTGTTGAATGTTTTATTGCCGATTTGCGTTATCTCGCCCAACGGTGCCGTTTCGGTGACATGACAGACCAGCTCACTAGAGACATTTTAGTAACTGGCATGCGTGACCAGAAGCTGCGATGTGAGCTTCTTAGGAATTCGGATCTAACGTTAGAAAAAGCCATGCATGCCTGCAGATTGTCTGAGGTCGTTGTATTGCCAGCTGATCACCGGGACTTGGGAGATAAGTCTGTTCACCAGGCTGGATTTAGTAGAGCCCTGCCTCAGAGGGGAAACAATGCTTTTCTGCCACGTGCCAACCCTGGTCCTGCTGATGTGCCCCCAAAAAGGTGCCCTAACTGTAACTACATGCACCACAGATGGTCGACGTGCCCTGCCTATGGCAAGGCTTGTAATTTTTGTAACAGACTGAATCATTTCGTTTCTGCCTGCCGCTTATTCCGTTCTCGTGGGAGACAGGTACAGATTTCCAGACCCAGTCTAAACATGCTTAAACAATCTGATAGCTGTTCCAACCCACAGCCCGATGTTGCTGAATCCTATGATGCAGATCCAATTAATTCTCCCGAGGATTCGAATGTGTTTACCCTCCTCCAGGCACCTGGCCAACGTCTTGATCCCTCCGTGTCTGTGACTGTCAACAATGTAACCTTCCTTGTGAAGTTAGATACTGGGGCAAAGGTCAATGTTTTGTCAATAAATCTTTTCAACAAGATAAGGACTAATGAGGCCTTGGTCGCTGACAATGCTACTGTACACGCCTATGGTGGAGAAATTCTCAGGCCTGTGGGGAGGGCCACTTTAACTTGCAGGCTACAGAAGGCCACGAGAAACTTGATTTTTTATGTTTTGAACTCTGACTGTGTTACCCTGCTGGGAAACCGTGCGTGCCAAGATCTTGGCCTGGTGTCCTTCGACCACACGGTCCACAAAGTGCAACTGTCATTTAACCCGATTGCAGAATACCAGGACCTGTTCAACGATGACCTGGGAAAGTTACCACTGACATACCATATTTCCATTGACCCAAATGTACAACCCGTGGTCCGCGCACCTCACAGGGTGTCCCACGCCATGAAAGACAGGGTCGAGGCGATGCTTAACAACATGGTCGACAAGGGGGTGCTAGAAGCGGTCAGCGAGCCCACCGATTGGGTCTCCACCATGGTTGCCACGATAAAGAAAGACAAGAATGAAATACGTGTGTGTATCAACCCCAAGGACTTAAACCTTGCCATCAGGCGACCACACTACCCCATGCGGTCTGTTGAGGACGTGGCGGCTCAGGTCGGGCAAGCCACCGTCTTTTCGGTCCTAGACGCTAAGAACTCGTTCTGGCAGATCCCGTTGGACAAAGCATCTTCCGACCTGACAACCTTCGCCACACCATTCGGCAGATTCAAATTCCTGCGAATGCCATTCGGCATCAATTCCGCTAGTGAGGTGTTCCAGCGAACGATGGAGCAGATATTCTCGGGCCTGCCATGTGCCATCATCGTGGATGACATCTTAGTCTATGGGAAGGACATTGCCGAACATGACCAGAACCTCCGCCGCGTCCTGGATCGGGCGCGAAAGGCCAACCTGAAGCTGAACCCAAAGAAGTGCCGGTTTCGTGTCTCAGAAGTCACGTATGTTGGACACGTTTTCACCTCTAACGGACTAAAACCCGACCCTTTGAAGGCAGCGGCCATCTCTGAGATGGCAGCCCCCACCGACGTGCCAGGTCTACAACGTTTCTTGGGCATGGTGAACTACCTTGGGAAGTTTGTACCAAATCTCAGTGAGCTGAGTGCTCCCCTGCGGCAGCTGACAAAAAAGGATATCGCCTGGGTCTGGCTCCCACAGCACCAGCAGGCGTTTGACTGTCTCAAGTCGAAACTGATTAACACTCCGACGTTGCGATTTTTTGATGCGAGTCGCCCCATCACCGTCACATGTGACGCTTCTAAGTTCGGCCTGGGCGCGGCATGCCTCCAATCTGTCGATGGATCGTTACATCCTGTCTCCTATGCCTCCCGCACCATGACGGACACCGAGCAGCGGTACGCTCAGATCGAGAAAGAGCTGCTTGCGGTGGTGTTTGCCTGCTCCAAGTTCAGAGACTTCCTGTTTGGCAGCAGATTTACAGTCGAAACCGACCACCAGCCACTGGTGACAATCCTGAACAAGCCGATTCATGCTGCCCCTGCCAGGCTGCAGCGTATGATGCTGCAGCTCCAGCGCTTTGATTTCGACATCGTCTACAAGAAAGGCACCGAGATGCACATCGCGGACACGTTATCGCGCGCCCCGCGGGCCTCCTGTGCTCGCCACCCCTACGAAACAGAGGACTTGCTCGTACTGGGCGTCAATTTTATTGCCACCAAGCAGCTGCAGCTTTTGGCCGAGCACACCGCTGCCGATCCGGTTTTGCAACGGCTTGCGTCTGTGATTAAATCAGGGTGGCCAACAAAGCGCTCCGCTGCACCGCCTGAAACACAGCCCTTCTTCCTGGTCCGTGATGAACTGGTGCTCCAGAATGGCGTTATCGTTAAGGGACATAAAGTGGTGGTCCCGTCCTCCCTGTTCGATTCTTACTACTGCGCAGCCCACAGCGGACACCCTGGGGTCGATGCAACACTCGCCCACGCTCAGTGCCAATTCTACTGGCCTGGAATGGCCAAATATATTCGAGACCGTGTTTCTGCCTGCTCCACGTGCAACAGTCTTGCTCCACATCAGCAGCGACAGCCCCTGCTGCAACAGCCCGCTCCTGCCTTGGCCTGGTCCTCGCTGGCTGCCGACATCTTCGAGTGGCGTGGTAACCACTACCTTGTCCTGGTCGACTCGTACTCAAACTGGTTCGAGGTGGATTTGCTGACATCCCTCACGTCGGAGATGGTGATCCGGAAGCTGCGGAAACACTTCTCCACGTTTGGGTCCCCTGTCAGGCTGCAGACTGACAATGGCAGGCAGTTTACCAGCCGTGAGTTCAAATGTTTTGCTGACAAATGGAATTTTGTGCATTTCACCAGCAGCCCGGAGTACCCACAGAGCAACGGCCTTGCTGAACGGGCCGTCCGCAGCGCCAAGCTTCTGATGGAACAAGCGAGACTGTCTAACTCTGATTTGTATTTGGATCTCCTGAACCTCAGGAATGTTTCCAGAGATCCGGCCATGGGGTCCCCTGCTCAGCGTCTGATGTCCAGAACAACCAGATCTACCATCCCGATTGCCCAGCGCCAGCTGAAACCTCGGGTGCTGGAGCCTGCCTCTGTGCAGAGGCGCATTCAAGAGAAACATGACAGCCAGCGGCGTTCCCACGATCGGTCGTGCAGACCACTCGATCCTCTGTTGCCTGGACAGGTTGTTCGATTGCAAACCGCCAGTGGTCACTCCCGTCTGGCTACTGTGGTTGGGGTGGCCGACTCACCTCGTTCGTATCTGGTCAACTATGAGGGAACCATCTACCGTAGAAGCCGACAACACCTGCTTGCGGTTAATGAGCCGAAGCCGCAGGCCCCGGGCCCCTATGCCCCGCCGCTCTCATACCAGCAGCCGGTTCCTGTCCCAGCCAGCGTTCCCTGCATGCCTCGGTCCCCATATCGAGCGCCCGGTTCCCCTCTGCGCGGGTCACCTGTTGGCGGTCGCGGTTCTCCCTCTCTTGTTCCTCCAACCCCACCGCCCTTCCCTGGTTCCCCTGCTGTCTCGGGTCCCCCTGTTTTTTCTGCTCCTCCGGGGGAAGGGGGAGGCATCCGTACGCGCTCGGGCCGGATCAGCAAGCCACCTGTTCGTTATGGCGATTCTGTTTAATTCTGTTTAATTCTGTTGTAGTGACAACGGTCTGTTTCTTTTAAATTTTCTAAGGGGAAGGATGTAGATGGTTTTGCATGCAACCAATAACATAGTTACCTCAGTACCATTAACCCCGCCTAGTTAACATCAATCATAACGCCTTCCCCTTCCTGGATACGGTTCACTAGAAGAATGTAGCCAGTATTGGAGGATGTATGTAATACCTTGTGCTATCATTAAAATGTGTTGAACACTTTTAGAGTTTGTAAATTGCTTATTTACAGGAGCCATTTTCAACAGCTCAATCTTTGTATTTTCCACCATCTCAAACATTCACCACTAGAAGGATATTTCATGAAATAAACTAAACTCAACTCTACTCGCTCCCCTTTCAGCAATTTAAAGGGATTGCTTTCTATGCAACTCCCTAATCCACTCTTCCGTCCCTGCCAACCACACCCCATCCAGGGAAAATACAATACCTGCCCCTTCCCACCATATAGGAACCCAACTGTAATTCATCTGCACTTGGTAGACCCAAACTGCTGGAGTAACTCCTCTCTCCCCCCCCCCCCCCCTCCCCTCCCCACCTCTCCATCAGCCCTCGAGCCCTGACATTCCTTCTCCATCTCTCCCCCCCCCCCCACCCCAGTTGCACTAGCTTCTCATTTTCACACCACAAACAGCTTACAATGGCCTGTTTCCTTTATCATCAATATTTTTTTGCATATCTTTCATTCATTGTTCTTTATCTCATAGAAACATAGAAAATAAGTGCAGGAGTAGGCCATTCGGCCCTTCGAGCCTGCACCGCCATTCAATGTGATCATGGCTGATCATCCAACTCAGTATCCCGTACCTGCCTTCTCTCCATACCCCCTGATCCCTTTAGCCACAAGTGCCACATCTAACGCCCTCTTAAATATAGCCAATGAACTGGCCTCAACTACCTTCTGTGGCAGAGAATTCCAGAGACTCACCACTCTCTGTGTAAAGAATGTTTTCCTCATTTCGGTCCTAAAGGAATTCCCCCTTATCCTTAGACTGTGACCCCTTGTTCTGGACTCTCCCAACATCGGGAACAATCTTCCAGCATCGAGCTTGTCCAACCCCTTAAGAATTTTGTAAGTTTCTATAAGATCCCCCCCTCAATCTTCTAAATTCCAGCGAGTACAAGCCGAGTCTATCCAATCTTTCCTCATATGAAAGTCCTGACATCCCAGGAATCAGTCTGGTGAATCTTCTCTGTACCCCCTCTATGGCAAGGATGTCTTTCCTCAGATTTGGAGACCAAAACTGTATGCAATACTCCAGGTGTGGCCTCACCAAAACCCTGTACAACTGCAGTAGAACCTCCCTGCTCCTATACTCAAATCCTTTTGCTATGAATGCTAACATACCATTTGCTTTCTTCACTGCCTGCTGCACCTGCATGCCTACTTTCAATGACTGGTGTACCATGACACCCAGGTCTCGTTGCATCTCCCCCTTTCCTAATCTGCCACCATTCAGATAATAGTCTACCCTCATGTTTTTGCCACCAAAGTGGATAACCTCACATTTATCCACATTATACTGCATCTGCCATGCATCTGCCCATTCACTCAGCCTATCCAAATCACCCTGCAGCCTCCAAGCATCCTCCTCACACCTAACTATACCCCCCAGCTTGGTATCATCTGCAAATTTGGAGATGTTGCATTGATAGATGCAATCGAAGATAGACATAAAATGCTGGAGTAACTCAGCGGGAAAGGCAGCATCTCTGGAGAGAAGGTATGGGTGACATTTCAGGTCGAGACCCTTCTTCAGATTGAAGAAGAATAAGATGTTTCTAACTATCTCTCTACCTCACTGCTTATATCTCTCATTTCCCTGATCCCTGACCAGTCTGAAGAAGGGTCTCGACCCAAACGTCGCCTATCTCCTTCGCTCCTTAGATGCTGCTGCACCAGCTGAGTTTCTCCAGCTTTTTGTGTAACCCTCGATTCTCCAGCATCTGCAGTTCCTTCTTTAACACTGCTGGAGTAACTCAGCAGGTCAGGCCGCATCTCTGGAGAGAAGGAATACAGATACATCTGCACTTCCTCCAACCTAGTGTATTGCATTCAATATTCACAAAGGAGTCTCCTCTTTCAGGCTCAATATTGTATTCTCCAATTTAAGTTATCTCACTTTTACTTTCTGTATCAAACTGACCATTTCTGCCTGACAATATTGTTGTTTTGTTTTTTTTTGCTTTGTATTTGTAAACTTTGGCTTGCCATTAGCAACAATTAAAACAGACAAAAAAAGATTAAGATGTGTAGGAAGGAACTACAGATGCTGGCTAAACCAAAGATAGACATAAAATGCTGGAGTAACTCAGCGGGAAAGGCAGCATCTCTGGAGAGAAGGAATGGGTGACATTTCAGGTCGAGACCCTTCTTCAGATTGAAGAAGAATAAGATGTTTCTAACTATCACATTACGTCGGTTGGTCTCACCCTATCAGACATATTCCCTTTGCTCTATTTATTGGTGCTGTCCAGACCACAGATTAAAGTATCAAAATAAGATGTCAGCCATTCAAGACAAGAGAATAAATGTATTCACCCAGACAGTAGTAGATGTTTGGAATCCTCTATCCATTGGATTGTTGAGGGTCAATCTCTGAGTTTTTGAAGACCAAGATGGAAAGATTTTCAGATATAAAGGAGTTAAGGGATATGGTATGCAGTTGCAGTTGAGAATATGCAGTATGCAGTTGCAGTTGAGAATATGGAGCTGAGCTAATGGTTCATCAGATATGAGAGCCAAGTGGCCTTCTCCTGCTTCTATTCCTCATGTCTTGTTTGCTGCCAAGCTATTTATCCTGCACTTTCATTGGTAGCATTTTATGGCACAAGTTATAAAACCTCCCTCCTGTGTTCTATTGGAGCATAATTGTAACAGCATTTTTACAAAATATAGCAAATTCCCACTTTGGTGCTTTAAGATAGGAAATGAAAAGGAGCTGTAATCTACTGCAGGGGATAGCAGCAGGATGCTATGGTAATAAAAATGATACTGAACTAGTGATCTGATAATATGTTGAAATTGTACCATGATAATTGGGAAAATTAAATTCCGGCAATTGAATAAATTCTGAAATTAAAGGATGACATAAAATAAGTACGGCAAGCGTAGACTCGTCGAATCTTTTGCTGAATACATGCACTCACTTTGCCTAGGCCTATTCAATCTCCCAGTTACTAGCCATTTTAATTTATCTTCCAATTCTCATTCCAGCTTTCTGTCCTGGGCCTCCTCCATTGCCAGAGTGAGGCCACACACAAATTGGAGGAACAGGAACTCATATTCCGCTTGGGTAGCTTACAACCCAGCAGTATGAACATTAATCCTCCAATTTTGGGTAACTACCAACCTCTCTCTCCACTTGGACTTGCACCTATTTCTCCCATCCCCCTTTCACCTACATTCCATCCTTTAGCTTCACAATTCGCAGCTCTTGAATCCTTTAGTCACATGCCTTATTTTCATCTCTGACCTTTGTCCAACTGTCTACCTTTCCACCCCCCTCCCCCCCCACAATCAGTCTGAAGAAGGGCCCCAACCTGAAACTTCACATTCATATTCTCCAGAGATGCTGCCTGACCCCCTGAGTTACTCCAGTACTTTGCTTTTTTTTTGGAAGAAGGGTCTCGACCCGAAATGTCACCTATTCCTTCACTCCATAGATGCTGCCTCACCCGCTGAGTTTCTCCAGCATTTTTGTCTACCTTTGCTTTTTTTTGTAAACCAGTTCCTGCAGGTCCTCGTTTCTGCATAAAATCACCAACTTGGTATTTAAATGTAGTTTCATTAATTGAAGTGAAATCTGCTGTTTTTGCCTGCTGTGATAGATATCCCAGTCCAGACACACTACTAATCTCATTGGCACAACTGCTTTTAAGATGGCCGAGGGTTGTAATGGCAGTCTGCATGGACAATGATTATTGGCTGTCAAAAAACGATGAATGAAAACAATTGGAGATGGAGCATTTGGAAGAATAGCACCTCATACCTTAAAACCCAAGGGCATGAGCATTGATCTCACCAGTATCGTAATTTCCCCCCATCCCCCTCTCTATTGCCCCATCCTGTGCCCACTCATTTCAACAACTATCTCCCACCACCATTAGTCACAACGCCTTTCCCCATCCCTTTCCAACCATATCCCTCCTCTGTTTTACATCTCAGTCCTATTCTTTCCTCCTCTGTTTTACACCTCACTCCTATTCTGTCACCCTTTTGTCTCCTGTTCACATTGAGTATTTGTCACTTACTCCACCAATTCAACTTCAACAACGTACCTCGGTGGCTGCCAATCACCCCCCCCCGGACACTTATTGTTATTTATTCAAATCATTTGCTGTGTCGCTCTACCAGGGAGATGCTAAATGCATTTCGTTGTCTCTGTACTGTACACTGACAATGACAATTAAAATTGAATCTGAATCTGAATCTGAATCAATTCTCCCAGTGCCCCTGTAATCTGTATCCACCTTTCACCTTCCAAGCTTTGCCCTTATAACCCTGCCCCCCCCCCCCCCCCCCCCACCACCCTACACACACACACACTTTTATTTTCCAGCTTTCTCCCTGCTATTCCTAATAGCCTGAATAATGGGCCTGTCCCACTTGGGCATTTTTTCAGGCAACTGTCAGGTCGCTGAAAAACCGCCAACTGGAACGGCGACTGGAAAGACGACTGTCAGAGTGGAACACACACATCGCTTCCTTCACCAGCCAGTTATGCAGGCGGGGGGCAGGGCAAGCGGGGGGAGCGCTGTCTGAGTGAAATTCACACGGTGCAAAGCCAATGTAATACAGACACACACCACGATGAACAGGAAGGTTGCCGCTGTAATTAAGACAGTGAACGGGAAGGGTCACTTTAAGTCCTTTAAAAGAGGTGGGAAAAGGGGGCGGGAGATGGGGAGAAGGGGGGAGAAGGGGGAGATGGGAAGACGGGGTGGGGAGAAGGAATGGAGACAACTTTTAAGAAGCCAGTGACACTTGGCTGTGAAGCTTAGTGGACATTAACATTACCAGTCGCTCATCCTTCGTTCTGAAAACTACTGCTTACGTTTTTTTCCCCCAATGAGCCAATGAAATTCACCGGTCAGTACCGGCGACAACCTATGAGAACCCACGAGAACCTACGACCTCCTGCCGACCCACTACCACTGCACCTATGGCATGGGAATTCTTGCTACTCTCCTTTGCGGCTTCATTCTGGTCGCCGCTAATTTTTCAACATTGATATTGCCCGACCTGCTGAGTTATTCTGGCACTTTGTGTTTCGCTCAAGATTTCAGCATCCCTAGGTGAGGTTCTACTGCAGTTGTACAGGGTTTTGGTGAGACCACACCTGGAGTATTGTGTACAGTTTTGGTCTCCAAATCTGAGAAAAGACATTCTTGCCATAGAGGGGGTACAGAGAAGGTTCACCAGACTGATTTCTGGGATGTCAGGACTTTCATATGAGGAAAGACTGGATAGACTTGGCTTGTACTCGCTAGAATTTAGAAGACTGAGGGGAGATCTTATAGAAACTTACAAAATTCTTAAGGGGTTGGATAGGCTAGATTGTAGGAAGATTGTTCCCGATGTTGGGGAGGTCCAGAACAAGGGGTCACAGTCTAAGAATAAGGGGGAATTCCTTTAGGACCGAGATGAGGAAAACATTTTTCACACAGAGTGGTGAGTCTCTGGAAATCTCTGCCACAGAAGGTAGTTGAGGCCAGTTCATTGGCTATATTTAAGAGGGAGTTAGATGTGGCCCTTGTGGCTAAAGGTATCAGGGGGTATGGAGAGTAGGCAGGTACAGGATACTGAGTTGGATGATCAGCCATGATCATATTGAATGGCGATGCAAGCTCGAAGGGCCGAATGGCCTACTCCTGCACCTATTTTCTCTGTTTCTATGTTTCTATCTAGTAGCTATGGGAACGAGTTACTCAGTGTCAGGGAGCATCTCTGGAGATACGGATTGGGTGACGTTTTGGGTCGAGAGTCAGGGGGAAGGGAAATGAGATATGGAAGGGTACAAAGAACATGTAAGGTGTGCACAAGAACAGATCAAATATGTAGGATGGAATAAACCACGACAAGCTGCCCTCTGATTTCTGGTGGGCAGATGAGGGTTCCGCTGCCCATGAACGTGCAAAAGAACACCAAAGATAGACACAAGTAACTCACCCGGTCAGGCAGCATCTCATTAGGCCATACATGACAGGAGTAGAATTAGGCCATTCGGTCCATCAAGTCTTCTCTGCCATTCAATCATGGCTGATCTACCTCTCCCTCCTAACCCCATTCTCCTGCCTTCCCCCCACGACCCCCGTGCTAATCAAGAATCTGTCCATCCCTGACTTAAAATATCCATGGACTTGCCCTCCACGGCCTTCTGTGGCAAAGAGTTCCCCGTCTCTGGTCTGGGGGAAAGTAATGGGTGATGTTTCGGGTCGAGACCCTACTTCAGATTCACCGTTGGCAAGAAACAACGTTTCAATTGCGTTTTTGTTTAAAATATATAGGTTAAAATAAGTTGTATGAAGTTACCGGTTTGCTTCTCTGTTTCGACGGCATCTCGACGGCTGCAGGTCAACGGCAACAAGACTCTCGACGGCGGCACTCGCAGCCGGAAGTTGAATGCCGTCTCCCCTGGCAACCACAACTTCCGGCTCGACAACCCATTCCCTCTCATGTCAGGAATTAAAGTCACAAATTCCAGATTTCAGGAAAGATATTAAAAACAAGGAAGCTTTCCCCTCACATTTTAAAGTTGCCCCAGGGTGCGCATCATGTCATACATAATGTAAACAAAGAACATTCTGGAAACCTCCAGCAGCATCGATCTACGCAAAGGAAAATCAGGGTTAACGTTGCCTGGCGATGCATTTAATGTTTTGGCATCAGATTTACAGCAACTGCAGGTTTTTGCAAGAACTGCAGGATTTTGCATCAGATTTGCAGCAACTGCAGTTTGTTTTTGCTTTTTGAATATCGCTTTTCCCGAAGCCAGACGTCACCAGGGTAACGGGATTACCTTCATACGATGCCCAGCTAGAAGGATGCATCTTTTCAATTAAAAATGAATAAAAACCACTGGTCACAATTGCGATTATTTGTTGCATTATTTAATACACCGTTCATATTTTTAGGAAAATAAAGTGTTTTTTCCGGTGGGGAGGGGTGTCTCCGACTTCCGGACCCGGAAGCTGGAGTTGAGTCACTGTCTCTGCGTGAGATGGAGACGGTCTTCGGGTTTCTGTGAGGAATAAGATGAGATAATCACGCCGGCCAGCTAAATAAACATCGGAAATATCAAAGGCAGTGACTGGCGGGCCTTTTATCGCTGAGACAAAAGGCCTCAACATCGCTTCGTTATTCAAAATGATGGAAGAAATCGATCGATTCCAAGTCCCTACAGCTCGTTCCGAAATTCAACCGCTGGTAAGACAAGGGGCTCGAAACAACTTATCTCCTTTTGTTTTATTGTATTTTGCGGTAAATTTATGTCATGCTGCTGCTGCTAGTGTTTTGGTTTTCCTTCGTTCAAGCCCGAGGCCTTGCCTGGTGATTCTGCTCAGGTGGTCGTAAGGCTCAGCCGTCTTTTAATAAATGTTTTTTTTTTATATTGATGACCTTTTGGATACGGCGTAACCCGAAATAATTACATCCAGTGGCAGCTTCAAGATTTCGGCATATAGTGTAATTTTAATTTAATGTCCCATGCTTTAAAATATTCAGAGACTGATTGGGCCTCTAAATTATTACTGCTTTTGTTTTATCTTCCAAGTCTCACAACAGAAAGGGGGCGAGCCAAACTTGCACTGCGAGATCTCCTGGTTTTTATGTTTACTCTTTTTGAATCCCAAAAGGACGATACGTCATGCTTAACTAGCAATATATAATTTAATAAGATTATGATGTGTGTCTTGTGTCTGCTTTTTGGTTTTAGAGTGAAATACAAAATAGGTAATTAATGAGTCACAGCTCAAGAGGTCATTCGTTCCATCACCAATGGTACTGGGTCTGTGTAAGCAATGCATCTAATCTTTCTCTCCCATTTCCTTCCCCCCAAACCCTACAATTGGATTTTCTTTTAGTTTATTTTTGCAGGTTATGTAGAATATGTCTATATTCTCCTGGTAAAACACTCCAAGCCTTTCTCGATGTTTGGTTTGGAGAGGGGGGAGGTGAGGTGGGGTGGGTAGAAAGAGTTTGTTGTTATACTAAACCCCTTCCTCCCCTCTAGTTTTGACCCTACAAGCGTCAAGAATAGTTTTGCATTATCTGGGTTTGTCCAGACTATCAACATTACTAGAGTCCCTCATCCTTCTAATCTTATTTGTAAATCCCTTTTGCGTTCTCAGTGAAGTTTTTGTATCTTCCTTAAAATATAAGGTTGACACAATATTTTGTCAATATTCAGCATGACTGCCATACACACTGCTGGAAATGAAGGTTAAAAACAATGAACTGCAGATGCTGGTTAATACACAAACATACACATAGGACACTGTCTGAAAAAGGGTCTAATTCAAAAATATCACCCATCCATGTTCTCTAGAGCTGCTGCTTGACCTGCAGAATTACTGCTACACATTGTGTCCTTTTGTGCTAGAAAATAAGGAATTACTCCTCTTTTCGACCTGAAATGCATGGTCCCGTATTCAGAACCTATGACCCCAAGTTACCGATACCTCATGAGAGTAAATATTCAAGGGATATTCACCCTATAATTCGTGGGCACTTGTGTTTCAATAAGACTATATCTCATTCTCCTAAACTCCAGTGAGTAAAGGCCTAACCTTTCTACTTGTTGCAATTCCTTCATCCCAGGAATTGTTCTCATTCTCTGCACTCTCTCCGATATACGTAGATCCATCTATAAACATGGGAAGCAGAACTGAACATAGTTCACTTAAGTACAAAGTAAAGTATCTTTTTTTATATGTACGTTCCTTAACCTTGCGTCATAAAGGCCAACATTCCACTGACTGCACTAATTTCTTGCTGTATCTAAGTGCTAATATTTTGTTTCATTGTAGTAGAACTCTTGGATCCCTTTGTATCGTAACATTTTGTAGTCTCACTTTATTTAGTTACTTTTGCTTTTCTATTATTTCTTTCCTAACATGCATAATCTCATAATTTGCAACATTACACTCCCTCTGTCAATTTCTTGCCCATTCACTTAATCTAGCTCTGTCCCTTGGCATGTGTACCCTACTTGCTGCTTGCAGCTATTTTGTCATCAGCAAATTAGTTTACACTACACTCAGACCTTTCGTCGAAGTCAGTATTGCAGATTATAATAGGCTGCCGCACTGCTTACTGATTGCCTGTCTGAAAATGACCCATTTATTCCAACTGTAGGTTTCGTTAATAGATTAACTACTTAGACAGCGACGCTTTTCACTAAACCATGTTGACTCTTTTATGCCATCTAACAACTTTTCTCTTGAAGCAACTACTATTACTTTAATAATGGATTCCAGCCTCTTCCCAACTTTCCTCAGCTTCTTGCTTTATTTTTTCTTTTGAATAGAGTCATTGCAAATTTCCAATCCTGTGGATCTCTTTATCAAACCCAAAGAATTTTTGATAGGTTACAATCCATGCCAAGCTTATCTCTGCAGCCATGTGAAAACCCATGGAGCCAACACAGTCAAGGAGCAGTTCTTAGCCTTTATCCCTATTACATTTTCTACTAATTATTTAAGTTCTTCCCTCCATTAGCACATTACCATTATGCTTAGGATGATTTTGGTTTCTTCCGTGAAGATCAATTCAAAATAATTAGGATTTTGTAGATATTACTTTGGCAGTGGAGGCCAAATCACTGGATGGATTTAAGAGAGTTGGATAGAGCTCTAGGGGCTAGTGGAGTCAAGGGATATGGGGAGAAGGCGGGCACGGGTTAGAAACATAGAAAAATAGGTGCAGGAGTAGGCCATTTGGCCCTTCGAGCCTACACCGCCATTCAATGTGATCATGGCTGATCATCCAATTCAGTATCCCGTACCTGCCTTCTCTCCATACCCCCTGATCCCTTTAGCCACAAGTGCCACATCTAATGCCCTCTTAAATATAGCCAATGAACTGGCCTCAACTACCTTCTGTGGCAGAGAATTCCAGAGACTCACCACTCTCTGTGTAAAGAATGTTTTCCTCATCTCGGTCCTAAAGGAATTCCCCCTTATCCTTAGACTGTGACCCCTTATTCTGGACTCCCCCAACATCGGGAACAATCTTCCAGCATCTAGCTTGTCCAGCCCCTTAAGAATTTTGTAAGTTTCTATAAGATCCCCCCTCAATCTTCTAAATTCCAGCGAGTACAAGCCGATAGCGGACGATCAGCCATGATCACAATGAATGGCGGTGCTGGCTCGAAGGGCCGAATGGCCTCCTCCTGCACCTATTTTCTATGTTTACCATCTTTTTATTGATAACAACCCATTCTCATTCTTCAATGGAACCGATGTTTTTTTTTTCCAGATGGTTCCTTTTTCACAAGCAGACAATCTTATGTCTGTTTTACTAATCTATTTGTATTATTTTTTTCTTGATATTTTCTTGGCTTTCTTAAAGTAGCCAAAGCCCATGACTCAATGTAGCAACATTGCATAACTTTCAAATCAGTACTATCTATATTTTGATAGTTTTATGTTCATCCCTCCCATGGAGCATTTCTTCCACACTGGAATATCGCTGAAATAAGTTCCTAAATGTTCAGCAACTGCTGATCTACCTTTTTACCCTGCAAACTATTTTCCCAATCCACCTCAGCCAACTCTGTCTCTACACCATTTTAATTCATTATTTAAATTTAGAACATCCGTTTCAGAGCTATATATATTGCCATTAAACCAGTATTGAATTTATATTTCATGATTGCTCTCCGAATTACTAAATTAGGACATAACTTTGCAAACCGTATCATGACCCTAGCGTGAAACAGCAACACTGCATTTAGTGCCACTGCCGTAGTGTTACAGGGGCAGGAATTTGATCCTAACCACAAATGCTTTCTGTGTAAAATTTGCATGTTAAGCTTCCTCTAGATGCTCTAGTTTCCTTCCACATCCCCAAAATCAAGTTTTGGGTAAATTGGACAATGGTCATGTTTATGTTAATGACAAAACAAGCAAAGGAGAGTTAATCGGCAAGTGTGAAAGAGTGTGCATTGCAATGGAAAGGGGTAATGGGACAAACGGGGTCACTCCACTCCACCTCTGTCATTAAAAATACAAGATGGGTATGCATGTAAGTTTTGTATTGAAGGGATGAGTAATTTGGTTTAATGTAATTCTCTAAGTAGTTAGTTTGTCAAGTATTTAATGTGAATATTTTAATTCTTGGTTATTTATTCAGAAAGCAATGAATATTGTGAAATGTGCAAAGTATACTGTATAATTAGGGTTAATGTTTTAGTGATTCTTTATGATGTAATGGTTGGACCTGGCTTAAAACTGGGCTGATGTGAATGCTTTCAAAATGTGACCAAAGAATATTATTTTAACTTGAACTTACTGGCACAGTACAGTATTTGTATTTCAGTAACAGCCTGGATGCTTTTACATTTGCTTCATATATATGCAAAAATGCTGGAGAAACTCAGCGGGTGAGGCAGCATCTATGGAGCAAAGGAATAGGCGATGTTTCGGGTTGAGACCCTTCTTCAGTCTTAATATTTTCCAGCATCCGCAGTTCTTTCTTGAACTTTGCTTCAAATATGATCATTTCATTTTGTTAGTCAGTTTTTGTTCAGTAGTATGTAAGAAGGAACTGCAGATGTTAGTTTAAACCAAAAATAGACACAAAAAGCTGGAGTAACTCAGCGGGACAGGCGTATCTCTGGAGAGAAGGAATTGGTGACATCTTCTTCAGAAGAAGGGTCACGATCCAAAACATCACCCATTCCTTCTCTTCAGAGATGCTGCCTGTCCCGCAGAGTTACTTCAGCTTTTTGTGTCTATCTTTGGTTCAGTAGCAACTCAGTGGGCCAGGCAGCATCTCTAGAGAACATGGAGAGATGATAGACATAGAAACATAGACAATAGGTGCAGGAATAGGCCATTCGGCCCTTCGAGCCAGCACCGCCATTCAATATGATCATGGCTGATCATTCAAAATCAGTACCCTGTTCCTGCTTTTTCCCCGTATCCCTTGATTCCGTTAGCCCTAACTCTCTCATGAAAACATGTCATGTTGTTACTTGTGGGCAGAGCACTAAAGCAAATTCCTTGTATGTGAATACTTGGCCAATAAACTTACTTACTTACTTACTTAAAACATACAGTGAATTGGCCTCCACTGCCTTCTGTGGCAGAGAAATCTTTCCCCTCTTAATTTAAACCTATGGTTCGTGATACCCCTTCCCTGATACCCCAAAAAGATTTTGTGCATTCATGTTATCAATTCCCCTCATGAATCTTCACCCCTCGATAAGATCACCCCTCGGCTTCCTGCACTTATTGCTTAATGAGAATGCTATCTCAGTGCAGTTTGTGGGACCTTTCCGTGAATAACCTGGATGTAACATTCCCCATGTAAAGAAGAATGGCCATGCTTGTAAATGGAGAAATTGGTGGTGGTGTGATGGAAATCGAGAGTGAAGGATATCAGAGATTGAAATGCAACTTCTTCTGCTGGGATTGTCCCTTCCTTAAGAAGCATTTGAAAGTAAGAGAAAGGAGTTTACAAATTGATGTTTCAATTTGGGACCCTTCTTCAGACTGATTGTGGTGTGTCTCACTCCATGACTCTTATCTTCTCCCCTCTTCCGACAGGCAAGAGGTGGGTGGGTGGGGTGGTTGGATGTTGACCGTTATTGTTGATTGACTGCTGCAACCGAGTGAGGCATTGCCGAGTAATAGAATATTATTGCACCAGTTGTAGCAACAAAGAACTGCAGATGCTGGTTAATAGGGCACAAAATACTGAAGCTACTCAGCAAGTCGGGCAACATCTCTGGAGAACATGGTTAGGTGATGTTTTGGATCGAGATCCATCCTCAGACCCAGTCTAGAACTGGGCCTGGAATCCATGTAAGTTGATGGCCCCGGCCTGCTGGTGGGTGGAGGAAAGGCGAAGATCGGTGGGCTCATTGGTCTCGGCCCACAGGCGGTCAGAGTGCAGACTACCAGGCGACAGTTGTGGCCTGGTAGCGGCCGAGGAAGCTGTATGGACTAGCGTTGATGCAGTCGGTCTGGCCTGGAAGCAGCCAGGGAGGCGGTGCAGGGTGTGGGGTGTGAGACATCCTCATCCCGGTCTGGCAGTGATGATCAGTAGGACTGGTCTGGAAGTGACTGGGGTGGTGGTGCAGGTCGGGGCAGTTTCTGTGAGACTGCGGTGGTGGTGAACGATGGTATCTCCTGGCCCCACTGCGGGTTTCGGCCTCATGGCGATCGGGAGCACGGCGCATTCCGGCGGTGATTCTTGATCCGAAACGCCACCTATCCTTGCTCTCCAGAGATGCTGGCTGACCTGCTGAGTTACTCCAGCAATTTGTGTTCTTCATCATTGCACAAGTGTTGATCGAAGCAATGGCTTGTCAATGTCCATGTCACTGTGTAACTAGCAGCCTGTGTTCTTGAAGGAACAGTGATGTCCAATTACTGTGGGGGCACACCGTAACCAAAATCCGCTATAAAGATTTGCATAATAACAAGGGTTTACTGTATATTAAATCAGAGTTTATTGAACTTCAACGTTATATCTTGCACTGAATGTTGTACCCTTTATCCTTTATCTGTGAACGGCTTCATTGTATTCATGTATAGTCTTTTCTCTGACTGGATAGCACGCAAACAAAACACATGACAATAATAAACTAAAGCAAACTGGAAGTCAGCCTGCCAGACTACAATGACACCTCCATCGTTGGCTAATTTAATAACAAAGTTGTGATTGTTGTTGAGGAGGCCGATGACTGTGCATTCAGTGCAGGTGAGATTGAAATGAGGGGAGTGGAGAAGTCATGATGATTGAGGTCATGTCAGCAGTTGGACTCAGAAAGGTCCAGAGAGGGTAGAAGGTTGGCATAGAAACCTAGAAAATAGGTGCTAGAGGAGGCCATTCAGCTCTTCGAGCCAGCACCGCCATTCATTGCGATCATGGCTGATCGTCGCCAATCAATAACCCGTGCCTGCCTTCTCCCCATATCCCTTGATTCCACTAGCCCCTAGAGCTCTATCTAAGGAGAGTCCATGAGGAAGGAGGAGGAATGTTGGCATCAGGATAATTGTAATAAAGTTTCACTATCTCCCCTGACCTCCAATGCTGAGCGGTCAGTCCTCTGCAGAGCCCTTAACTTTGTATGCCCCATGTCGACACCTTAACTAGTTCCAAGCATGCCATGACGTTGAGCTCGGTCTCTGGGTCTTTTTCTTTGATAAGGAGTCCTCATCTGACAATAACTACCTCTTCTCTCGCTCAGCAACAATCCCAACATTGTTATTAAACCCGCCGACAATAGACCTCTACAGTGCTGAGGTTGTGCACCAGCTATTGGATGCCTCCTTATACCTACCCCTCGGAGGAGTGCTCGATCCAGGCTGCTATGTGGCCTCCAGAGGCCCATTCCACCATTGCATGTCTTGGGAGTGCTGCATCCCTTGTCGCATACAGCCACTGCACTGTGGCACCTCCCACAGCCGACCTCAGACACCCAGAGTGCAGACCCGATCCGGACCCAAAATGTCACCCATCTTTTTTAGTCAATAGGCGCAAGAGTAGGCCATTCTGCACTCCGAGCCAGCACTGCCATTCAATGTGATCATGGCTGATCATCCTCAATTTGCTCTCCAGAGATGCTTCCTGACCTGGTGATTTACTCCAGCACTCTGTGTCTATCTTTGGTATAAACCAGCAGTTCTTTATTTATACATTCTTTACCACTATATACTTGTGTTGTTTCTTTGAAGAAGCTATTGACTAGGACCCTTAAGATCCCTCTGTACATCGATGTCGTTAAGGGTCTTGCCATTAACTGTAAATATTTCCTTGCATTCGATCTCGTTAAATGCAACAACTCGCACTTTCTCGGATTAAATGCCTACTGTCATTTCTCCGCCCATTTCTGTAGATCCTCCTTCACTTTACACTGCAACCCATTAACCAACCTATCTGCATTTGCATCCAATTCATTTTGTATATAAGCAAGCAAGAAAGGTCCCAGCACAGATTCCTGCAGGTCCACTGGTCAAGACCTCCAGCCAGAATAAAAGACCTGTCCCACGCCGAAAAAGCGGCGATTGGACCCCCCCAAGACAATATCTATGACAACCTACCACCTTGTCGTAGCTTGACATTGACAAGCTACCAACAGCCGGCGACCCATTAGGACGTCACCTACGACAAGTTATGACCACAGAGGCGACAAGCTCCGACAACCAAAGTCAACCTCCGTCCACTCGCGACAAGCAACGACCCTGTCGGCAACAACTGAAGACAGTTCAGTTGCCGGTACCTGTCGCCGGTTGACGTAGGTAGTCGCCAATGGAATTCACCGAAGTCAGCACCTGCCGACAACCTACGACAGCACCTACGACAGGAGAAGAAGAGCTAAGTCAAGCCCCCAGTGCCGAAAAGTTTTGAACATTTCAAAATCCAGCGGTGACCAGAAAAAGGTTATGACTATTTGGGCGACTTCAGGGGACTACTCATGACCATACAGGCGACGCCCGCGACCATGTGGCGACAGCCTAGTCACTTGTAGTCACTGAAAAAACTGCCTAAATGGGGCGGGCTTAATACCCTTCCAATACCCTTCTATGATGCAAAATGACCCAAACAAATTGAATTAAAATATATCTTCTTGAGGGGAAAAGGTACATTATTTTGTTGGGAAATGATTTCTAGGAGAGCATGGTTTTTGCAAAATACATGCTATTCTAGAAAAGTAATTCATTTATAGTTTGGCTCGGATTACATTTCTGACTAGACTAATGTAATACATTTCTGACTAGACTAAACTACAAACTGCTTTGGTTGCAGTAGGATCTTTGGGGTTTGTTTTTTGCGGTATATTGTTTTATCATTTATTGGACTTTTTTGTTTGTTTATCTATTGAATATTTGGCTGGCAAACATGTTGTGCTGTTGCAAGATAGAATGTCATTGTTCCACTTCATCTATTCATAACTAAAGCTCTGATCTTGTTATCTTCTGGTTGCGCAGTCATTTTATTTGCGCAATACATAGAAACATAGAAAATAGGTGCAGGAGTAGGCCATTCGGCCCTTTGAGCCTGCACCGCCATTCAAGATGATGATGGCTGATCATCCAACTCTGTATCCCTTACCTGCCTTCTCTCCATACCCCCTGATCCCTTTAGCCACAAAGGCCACTTCTAACTCACTCTTAAATACGCCAATGAACTGGCCTCAACTACCTTCTGTGGCAGGGAATTCCAGAGATTCACCACTCTCTATGTGAAAAATGTTTTCCTCATCTCGGTCCTAAAAGATTTCCCCCTTATTCTTAAACTGTGACCCCTTGTCCTGGTCTTCCCCAACATCGGGAACAATCTTCCTGCATCTAGCCTGTCCAACCCCTTAAGATCCCCCTCAATCTTCTAAATTCTAACGAGTACAAGCGGAGTCTATCCAGTCTTTCGTCACATGAAAGTCCTGACATCCCAGGAATCACTCTGGTGAATCTTCTCTGTACTCCCTCTATGGCAAGAATGTCTTTCCTCAAATGTGGAGACCAAAACTGTACGCAATACTCCAGATGTGGTCTCACCAAGACCCTGTACAACTGCAGTAGAACCTCCCTGCTCCTATACTCAAATCCTTTTGCTATGAATGCTAACATACCATTTGCTTTTTTCACTGCCTGCTGCACCTGCATGCCTACTTTCAATGACTGGTGTACCATGAAACCCAGGTCTCGTTGCATCTTCCTTTTTCCTAATCAGCCACCATTCAAATAATAGTCTACTTTCCAGTTTTTGCCACCAAAGGGGATAACCTCACATTTATCCACATTATACTGCAGTCCAGAGCTCAGCCATTAACTGTGTAGGTTCTGCCCTGGTTAGACTTTCTAAAATGCAACACCACGCACTTATCTGTATTTAGCTCCATTATCATACATGTACGTTCTTGTCCAAATCATTGATGTTGATGATAAACGGCACGGGGGCAGCAGTTCACTTTGTCATTGCTGGTAAAATGGCTTAATATGAGAAAACCATCATGAACTAAGGCGCTGTGCTGCCTTCAGTTTCTTTTAGCGATGCAGCATTGAAAAAGGCTCCTTGGCCCACTGAGTCCACGCCAACCATCGATCACCCATTCATACTTGTTTTGTATTATTGTCTTTGGGATGTGGAGGAAGCTCGCGTGGAAACCCATGTCTTCCCATTGCAATATTGTACCTTGCATTTTACAGACTTCCTGCCGGAGTTTAATCTGCAAGATAATTGGGAAGCTATTCAATTATAAACTCTCATTCAGGACTAGGTTATTGAACTATAGTTCAATGAACTATAGTGCACAAGTAACACTTGTGTCTTTGTTGATTTTCCATGGACGAGTTCCAAGTAATAATTGATTCATTTATTGAAGTGTATACACGAAACAAGTGTGGTCCTCGAACCCAACTCAATTGCACACCAACGCCTGAAACAATTAATGATCATGACGAAACTTGGAATGTGTAGATTACTTTCCATTCCATGTCACCTACTTGATGAAGGCGGATGCCAGGGATGCAATGCAGCACAATCTATGGATGTCTGATGAAAAGTTGGTGTGTCAATAGACAATAGGTGCAGGAGTAGGCCATTTGGCCCTTCGAGCCAGCACCACCATTCAATGTGATCATGGCTGATCATCCCCAATCAGTTCCCCGTTCCTGCCTTCTCCCCATATCCCCTGTCTCTGCTATCTTTAAGAGCCCTATCTAGCTCTCTCTTGAAAGTATCCAGAGAACCGGCATCCACCGCCGTCTGAGGCAGAGAATTCCACAGACTCTGCAGATCAGATGGCGTCTGTGGGAGAAATAATGTTAGCATTTCACTTTAATGGTCGTTCCACAGTTTCCAGCACTCTCTGGTTTTATTTCAGCTGTCCAACATTTGCAGGGTTTGATTTTTGAATGAGAGTCATAAATTGACGACAAGTCAGTTGACACAGGAATAGACCCTCAGTCTACCAAGATTCAAGAGAGAGGCAAGAGTGATTAGTTGTCATATGTACTGAAAAACAGAACAATAACATTCTTACTTGCAGCAACATGACAGGTCTGTAAACACAATACTCATAGCTAACATAAATGACAACAAAAAAATGTCCTTGCCAAACTTTAAGGGCCTTTACAATTTATTTGTGTCATAGAGCGATACAGTGCGGAAACAGGCACTTCGGCCTAACTTGCCCACACCGACCAACATATCCCAACTGCACTGGTCGCACTTTTCCGTGTTTGTTCCATATCCCTCCAAACCAGTTCTATCCATGTACCTGTCCAACTATTTCTTAAACTTTGGGATAGTCCCTGCCTCAAATACCTCATCTGGCAGCTTGTTCCATACACCCACCATCCTCTGTGTGCAAAAGGTTACTCCTCAGATTCCTATTAGATTTTCCAGCACTTATTCTCTATCCCAAGTGGTTATTTAGATATTTCTGAAATGTTATGAAAATCACTGCCTCCACACATCCCTCAAGCAGGGGATTCCAATTCCAACAACCTTTTGGATGAAAATGTTCTTCCTTACATCCCCTCTAACCCCAAGTCCATATCTGATGAGTTTAGATACCTCAGCAATGGGGTTATTTACCCTATCTATGCCCCTCATTCTATTGTCTGCCATTTATCATGATCCCATCAGACTTCTCCACTCCATGGAAAATAAACCTGGCCTATCTAGTTTATTTTCATAGGTTAAATGCTTCCTCCCAGCCATCGGTCATGTGATCAAGGAATTTAATTGCGCACTGGTGTATATGACAGTAATCTGATCTAAGTCTGAATCTGAATATGAATCTCAACATTTCGGTGAACCTCCTCTGCACCTTGCCCAGTGCAATCACATCCTTCCTATAGAGTGGTGATCAGCACTGTGCACAGTACTCCAGCTATGTCTACCCAATGTTTTAGAAACTTGTACTATGACTTCTCTGCTCCTACATCCTATTCCCTGGCGAATTAAGGCAAGGTTTCAGTATGTCTTTTGCGTCACCTTATCTGACCATCTTTGCTGCCATCTTCAGGACTTGTACACTGGGTCCATCTTCAGACTCAAGATTGACCTGATCTGAAGAAGAGTTCCGACCCGAAAGGTCACCTATTCCTTTTCGCTAGAGATGCTGCCTGACCCGCTGAGTTTGCTCCGGCATTTTGTTTCTATCTTTGGTATAAGCCAGCATCTGCAGTTCTTTACTATACACTAGGTCCATCTGTTTCCCTGTACACCCTGGTGGCCTACTATTCATAGTGTTTGTTCTCCCTTTACTAGTTCTCCTAAAGAGCATTGCCTTGTAATTATCAGGCTTCATCTGCCATTGCTCTGCCCGTACAACATCATCTTGTACCCTATGACTATTTTCATCACCACCAACAACATAATTTTAATTTTATCTGCAAAATTGCCAACCATACCTCCAATATTCATTAAATCATGTTGTAGGGAGGAACTGCAGATGCTGGTTTAAACCGAAGATAGACACAAAATGCTGGAATAACTCAGTGTTATTGGCAGCATCTCTGGATAGAAAGAATGGGCGACCCTTCGGGTCGAGACCCTTCCTCAGATTTGAAGAAGTATCTCAACCCAAAACATCGCCCATTCCCTCCATCCAGAGATGCTGCCTGTCCTGCTGAGTTATTCCAGCATTTTGTGTCTATCTTCATTAAATCATAACGTATGTAAAAAATATTTAAGATTGCAGCATGGATCCCTATGATACAGCAGAGGCATCTCATCACAAGGACAACACTATCTCTGATTACCAAGCCAGCTTTAAATCCAATCTACCGCCTTGCCATGGATCCCATGGGCTCCATTCTTTTGGACATATCTCCCATGGCTAAGGCCTTAAAGACATCAATGTTGACTTCATCAACCTCACTACCCTCATTGTTACCTCTTCAAATAATCCCGTCAATATCTTCAACCTGACGGAGCTCGTGGTTTATTCAGTCGCAGTGATCCCAGTTCCCCTCTATGTTTCAGAGACTTGGGCGGCACGGTGGCACAGTGGTAGGGTTGCTGCCTTGCAGCGAATGCAGCACCAGAGACCCGGGTTCGATCCCAACTATGGGTGCTGTCTGTACGGAGTTTGTACGTTCTCCCCATGACCCACGTGGGTTTTCTCCGAGATCTTTGATTTCCTCCCACACTCCAAAGACATACAGGTTTGCAGGTTAATTGGCTTGGTAAATATAAAAATTGTCCCTAGTGTGTGTTAATATGTGAGGATCGTTAGTCGCTGCGGACCCGGTGGGTTGAAGGGCCTGTTTCTGCACTGTATCTCTAAACTAGACTAAACATGAATTAGCTAAAACCACCCAAACTGGCGTTGCCAATGCTCTCCCTGCAAAATTCTCCAAATCTATTGGCTGGATAAGCAAACAGATGACAGCTTATCATCAGCCACCTCAGAAAAAATAGAACTGAAGTTGAAGCATTCTCTGCTTTAAAAGACTGTCCAAGAAGAACTGCTACGTCGAGCAATAAGAGATCTTATTATCCATTAAGTGCTTTAGATGGTGCAATTGCAAACATCTTTTATCTAGGTTTTAGACGTTAGATATAAGTGCAGGAGTAGGCCATTTGGCCCTTTGAGCTAGCACTGCCATCAATATGATCATGGCTGATCATCCCCAATCAGTACCTCGTTCCTGCCTTCTCCCCATATCCCCTGATTCTACTATCTATAAGAGCCCTATCTAGCTCTCTCTTGAAAGTATCCAAAGAACTGGCCTCCAGCAAGGCAGAGAATTCCACAAACTCGCAACTCTCTGTGAGGAAAAAGTGTTTCCTCGTCTCCATTCTAAATGGCTTGCCCCTTATTCTTAAACTGTGGCCACTGGTTCTGGACTCCCCCAACATTGGGGACATGTTTCCTGCCTCCAGCGTGTCCAAACCCTAAATAATCTTATGTTTCAATAAGACCCCCTCTCATCCTTCTAAACCAGAGTATACAAGCCCAGCCGCTCCATTCTCTCAGCATATGCCAGTCCCGCCATCCCAGGAATTAACCTTGTAAACCTACGCTGTACTCCTTCAATAATAAGAATGTCCTTCCTCAAATTAGGTGACCAAAACTGCACACAATACTCCAGGTGTGGTCTCACTAGGCCCCATACAGCTGCAGAAAGACCTCGTTGCTCCTATACTCTTGTTATAAAGGCCAACATGCCATTCTAAAGGGACCCGTTAATTCCTACTCTTTGTTTCCTGTCTGCCAACCAATTTTCTATCCATGTCGGCACTCTACCCCCAATACCATGTGTCCTAATTTTGCCCACTAATCTCCTATGTGGGACCTTATCAAATGCTTTTTGAAAGTCCAGATACACTATATCCACTGGCTCTCCCTTGTCCATTTTCATAGTTACATCCTCAAAAAATCCAGAGGATTAGTCAAACATGATTTGCCCTTCGTAAATCAATGCTGACTCGGACCGATCCTGTTACTGCTATCCAAATGTGCCGCTATTTCATCTTTTATAATTGACTCCAGCATCTTCTCCACCACCGATGTCAGGCTAACTGGTCTATAGTTCCCTGTTTTCTCTCCCGCCTTTCTTTTGAATTGATAAACACACTGTTAATTGAGGTCAATTGTCCTATTAAACACATTTTAATTTTGTCTGAGATAAATGTACTTGGATGTGGTGTTGAGCTCCACTAGTATTTTTTTATTAGATTGCTGACAATTATGAGATGTAGCCTTGACCTTGGTATAGTATTTCAATCACAGGGTGATGTTTGTTATTGTGCCTTGTATTCTTCAAGCTTCATCAACTCAGCATGTAAGATCAGCATAAACTCGCAACTTCTCCCCGAGGGAGGCACACTAACAATTCATGCACAGAATTAGTGCAGCTAGCAATTATTGCACCCTGTTTCTAATTTATCTTGTGTAGTCCCAATTACAGGTATAATTTTATTACATGAAACTGGCTTTTCAACTCTCAGACTAATCTTGTATTGCAATTGACTTTGGATTTTTGAGATGTACAAGAATAATTGTAGTTATTATTTCAGTGTAACACCGCAGGTTAGAGGCCTTAGAGTATGCAGCAGAAGATTTCAAATGCATGTTGTTGGATTGGTTGAGTCAGTCTACTTCATTGTCGGAGATTTCATCAGTGCGAGATTTCAAATGTCTGCTGTTGGATTTGTGAATGATCAAAATTGACCCATGAGTAGCCAATAAAAGGAAGGTAATGTGTAGTGGAGTGTATTATTGGGCGAGGCTGTGTTAGGAAAGAGGCTGCATGAAGGATAAAAATGTGGCTTTGGCTCAAGAGGCTTTGGGGAAGAGTCTGAGCAGTCAATTACCGGAAATAAAGGTTTCTTGTGTATGATTGTGCTTTTTTTTTAGTGCAGCTGGGATGGCATGTAGAATGTTGCAGTGTTGCTCCTGCAGCATGTGAGAAGTCGGGGAAACTGCTGGTGTCCCAGGTGACTACTCCCGTAGGAATTGTGTCCCGGTGCAGTTCCTCACAGACGAGGTTGGATAACTGAGGCTGCGGCTGGATGTCCTCGGGCACTATTGACTGGGAGAGTAAGAGCTTCATAGATGGGAGTTATAGTGAGGTGATCATGCCTAGGATACGGGAAGAGTGCAGGTGAGTGACCAAGAGGAAAGGGAGTAGACAGAGAGTGTGCAGGTGATGCCTGAGGCAATCCACCTTCAAAATAGATATACCCTTTGGGATACTGTTGAGGGTGATCACCCATCAGTGGTAAGTTGCAGTAGCAGTCAGGTTTGCAGTATCAAGCCTGGCTCTCACGCACAGCAAAGAAGTGTAATGTCAGGCAGAGCCGTAGCGGTAGGTGAGTCGTTAGCTAGAGGGGCAGGCAGAAGATTCTGGGGCACCAATCGAGACTTCATGAATGTGTTTTGCCTCGCTCGTGCCTGGGTCCAGGATGTGTCAGAGCGACTGCATGACATTCTCAGTAGACAGAAGTCATGCAGGTTGGCACATATGACATAGGTAGGAAAAGGGATGTAGTCCTGCAAAATGAATAAAAGGAGTGAGGCAAATGTCTATAAAGTAGAGATTCAGATTTTTGGACCATTGGGATCTCTTCTGAGGTAGAGGTGACCTTTACAAGAGGAATGGGTTGCATCTGAATTGGAGGGGAACCACTATCCTCGCAGGCAGGGTTGCCAGTACTAAACTGGTGATTTTAAACTAGAGTGGTAGATGAGTGGGATTTAATGTAGGACTGAGGCAGGTGAGTGGTTAGAAAGTCCCACACAAGAGATTAACGTGCAAAATTAGAGCTCATGGTATTGGGGGTAGCGTATTGGCATGTATATTGATATTGACATGACTGGTTGGGCAGACAGGAAGCAAAGAGTAGGTATTAACGGGTCCTTTTCAGAATGGCAGGCAGTGACTAGTGGGGTGCCACAAAGCTCGGTGCTGGGACCTCGGTTATTTACAATTATATTAACGATTTAGACGAGGGAATTAAATGTGACATCTCCAAGTTTGCAGATGGCACAACGCTGGGTGGCAGTGTGAGCTGCGAGGAGGATGCTATGAGGCTGCAGGTTGACTTGGGTAGGTTGAGTGAGTGAGCAGATGCATGGCAGAATAATGTGGATAAATGTGTGGTTATCCACTTTGGTGGCAAGAACAGGAAGGCAGATTATGATCTGAATGGTGTCTATGTTTCTATGTGTCGGGTTAGGAAAAGGGGAGGTGCAACGAGACCTGGGTGTGCTTGTAGTCACTGAAATTTTGGTCTCCTAATTTGAGGAAGGACATTATTGCCATTGAGGGAATGCAGCACAAGTTCACCAGGTTAATTCCCAGGATGGCAGGACTGACATATGATGAAAGAATGGGTCGACTGGGCTTATATTCACTGGAATTTAGAAGTATGAGAGGAGATCTTATAGAAACATATACAATTCTTAAAGGATTGGACAGGGTAGGTGCAGGAAAAATGTTCCCGATGTTGGGGGAGTCCAGAACTTGGGGTCACAGTTTAAGATTAAGAGGTAGTCTATTTCAAAGGTTCAAAGGTCTTTTGTCACGTGTACCAATTAAGGTACAGTGATATTCAAATTACCATACAGCCATACTAAAAAATAGCAACAAGTCAATATAAACATCCACCACAGCGGATTCCTCACTGTGATGGAAGGCAATAAAGTCCAATCTTCTTCCCTCTTTATTCTCCCGCGAACCATCCATCAGGCGATCGAAGCTCCCACAGCTGACGGTCGAAGCTCCTGCGGCTTAGACCTCCCGAAGTCGGTCTCCCCACCAAGGACCGTGAGGTCCATGATGTTAAAGTCCGCAGGCTTCTGTGGTTGGAGCTCCAAAATTGATCTCCAGCAAGAGGCCGCCACCTCCTCAATGTTAGGCCACAGTGCGGGCAGAGATGTGATACGGAAAAAAAAATGCATCTCCGTTGAGGTAAGAGATTAAAGCTAACAAACTCTAAAACATACATTTAACACGTACGATTAAAACAACAAAGATGGAAGGAACAGACAGACTGTTGGCAAGGCAGCCATTGCTGGCGCCACTTGGTGGATCCATTTAGGACTGAGATGAGGAAAAATGTTTTCACCCAGAGAGTTGTGAATTTGGCATTCTCCGCCACAGTAGGCAGTGGAGGCCAAGTCACTGGATATTTTCAAGAGGGAGTTAGAATTGGCTCTTGAGGCTAAAGGAATCGAGGGATATGGGGAAAAAGCAGGAACGGGGTACTGATTTTAGATGATCAGCCATGATCATATTAAATGACGGTGCTGGCTCGAAGGGCCAAATAGCCTACTCCTGCACCTATTTTTCTACGTTTCAATGTTTCTAAGTCAATATTCCTGATTCCAGACTGATTCCTGGGATGTCAGGACTTTCATATGAGGAAAGATTGGATAGACTCGGTTTGTACTCGATGGAATTTAGAAGATTGAGGGGGGATCTTATAGAAACCTACAAAATTCTTAAGGGGTTGGACAAGCTAGATGCTGGAAGATTGTTCCCGATGTTGGGGGAGTCCAGAACAAGGGGTCACAGTCTAAGGATAAGGGGGAATTCCTTTAGGACCGAAATGAGGAAAACATTCTTTACACAGAGAGTGGTGAGTCTCTGGAATTCTCTGCCACAGAAGGTAGTTGAGGCCAGTTCATTGGCTATATTTAAGAGGGCGTTAGATGTGGCACTTGTGGCTAAAGGGATCAGGGGGTATGGAGAGAAGGCAGGTACGGGATACTGAGTTGGATGATCAGCCATGATCACATTGAATGGCGGTGCAGGCTCGAAGGGCCGAATGGCCTACTCCTGCACCTATTTTCTATGTTTCTAATATGGAAGGTTGTGAAAGAAAATTCAGTGCACAGGATAGACAGGAGCATGGCAGGGAGCGAGGAAGGACTTGGATTGAAATGCATTTATTTTAATGTGAAAGGAATGGCAGGTATGGTAGATGAACTCTGGGTGTGGATAGGTTGTAGTTATTAGGTAAATCTTGCTAAAAAAATCTTGAGAAATAAAAAGGTCTGATCATCTTGTTGGAAGTGTATTATAGGCCCCAAATAGTCATGTGAATTAGAAGACCAAATGTGCCAGGACATTACAGTTAGCCATATGATTAATGTGGTTGTCATGGTAGAGAATCTTAACTTGCCCAATATAGGGATTAGATAGGATGGAATTTGTCAAATGTGTTCAGGAAAGTTTCTTTCGGCAATAGTTAGGGGCCGTACAAGGGAAAGGACAAAGATTGATCTACTCTTAGGAAATTGGCAAGGGCAAGTGACCTGGTACCGACCTGAAACGTCACCTACTCCATCTCTCCATAGATGCTGCCTCACCCGCTGAGTTCCTCCAGCATGTTTGTCTACCTTCAAAGTATTTGGGGACAAGCCTTTTGGGACCAGTGACCACTGTTGTATTAACCTTAAAATAGGTATTAATAAGGACAGGGTGTCGCACAAGTAAAAATTCTGAACTGGTGTATGGCCAACTTTAATGGTATTAGACAGGAACTTGCCAAAGTTGATTTGCAGTAGTATGTTTGCGGGTAAAGGACAACTGGAAAGTGGGATGCTTTTAAATCTATGATGCCAAGCATTCAGGGCATACATGTTCCTGTTAGAGTGAGCATGCATGTTAGAGTGAACGTACATCTTCCCAGCTGTTATCGGGCAACTGAGTCATCCTACCATAACCAGAGAGCAGTGCTTAACTACTATCTACCTCTTTGATGTCCCTCGGACTATCCTTGACCGGTCTTTGCTGGCTTTACCTTGCACTAAACGTTATTCCCTATCTATACACTGCAAATGGATTGATTGTAATCATGTATTGTCTTTCTGCTAACTGGTTGGCACACAACAAAAAGCTTTTCACTGCACCTCGATACACGCGGCAATAAACTAAACTTAACTGAGTGTGAAGGACAAAGCAGATGGGAGTAAGGAAGCATGGATGACAAGAGAAATTGTGGCTCTCATCAGAAATGAGGCATATGACAAGCACAAAAAAAGACAAAATGCTGCAGGAGTTTTATTTTATTTTTGTCAAGTGTACAGTGAAAAACTGGCAACTTAGGACATTCCTTGGAGCACAGGAGGCTGAGGGGTGATCATATTGAGTTTTGTAAGATCAAAGAGAGGAATAAATGTGATGAATGGACATTCTTTTACCCAGAATCGGGGAATCGAGAAGCAGATGATATAGGTGAGATGAGAGGGAAATATTTAATATATACCTGAGGGGCAATTTTTTTCACACAGAGGATGCCAGAATAGGTAGCTGAGCATGGTGATATAACAACATTTAAAAGACATGCATGGGCAAGAAAAGTTTAAGGCATATTGTCAAAATATAGGTGGGGCATCTTGGTTGGTATCGACAATTTGGGTCATAATAGGCTACTGTAAATGACACTTAATGTCAGTGGGATGTTGGAGAATAACGGGACGTTAATGAGTATGCTCATGGAAATAGGTTATGTGAAATAGTGGGGAGTTGGCATGCTTTGATATCTGCCTGAGATTCAGTACACTGAATCGCTTCCTTCTATGTTGTCATAAAATATGATTAGCAGAGATTGACTAACTCTGGGGAAGAAAATCGGTTAACAGCTGTCAAAACTGTAAAGTAATTGAACTTCATTGGATTGTTCATATCGGTAGTAATTTTAGGCTTTGAGGAAAACAGGAATGATTAATTAGCCATTAATACAAAACCAATATGTTTGTGAGATATTAGCCAATTGAGTGGGCAAAGGACAAATCAGCCTCTGATGTCCTGGACATACATCGTGCCACAGTCTCAAACTATTTAGTGTTAAATGCTTAATCCAGTCATCATTATCGAGGATAATGACGATGCAACAGGCCCTTGTGAGGCTGATTTCTCCTCCTGGGACTATGGGTGTAGCCCAGGGCCTCTCTGTAACTAATGCTATATAATGTTATTTTGGTCTGCTCAGAATAGTCTCTTAATCTCAGAAAATGGCTGTTGTTCAACTGCTTTACGTATTACATGTTTTAAGTAATTCTTTATATGAATGCTGTCCTTTTAGCAATAATCCTAAATCATCCTCAAATTTTCAACAACTACTGGAAATAGTCTATTTCTATTCATTCTCATAATCTCTTTTTAAACACTGAATTCTTTTCTAAAACTGCCCGTGAGCTTCTCTGCTGTGGTGAATGGTATTCTCGTTGTTCAAGCTCCTCATCGTATATCCTCTCTTGCAGGTATTCTGGATAGATTTATGTTGCACCTTTTTGCTTTGACAATCAATATCCTTTCAACAATGAGGTTTTAAAACGTGCATGCATGACTCTTTCTGTGGCATAATTGAAGTCCTGCACATACTATCTATCGTCTGTTGGTCTCTGATGATGAGAATGTAAAATCCAAAGTTGTATTTTGGATCCTGCCAGCTTTTCACAGATGCATTTTTGTGTATCTCTACCCCCTTCTCTGTTTCTTCAATATATTTTGCTATTTCATAAAATGTGCCCCTTTTCATTGGCAATGCCTTCAATTGGCGAAACCAGCACTTTCTGCCCATCCACAGTTGCCCTTGAAAGGGTGGCATTGAGCTACCACATTGGAACTTGTTCTTCTGGTGCAGATACTCACACTGTGCTGTTGGATAGGGTATTCCACGGTTTAGATGATGGATGGTAAACACTAAATGCTGCAGTAACTCAACGGGTCAGGCAGTATCTCTAAAGAAATGGAATCAGTGACATTTTAGAAACATAGAAACATAGAAATTAGGTGCAGGAGTAGGCCATTCGGCCCTTCGAGCCTGCACCGCCATTCAATATGATCATGGCTGATCATCCAACTCAGTATCCCGTACCTGCCTTCTCTCCGTACCCTCTGATCCCCTTAGCCACAAGGGCCACATCTAACTCCCTCTTAAATATAACCAAAGAAATGGCCTCAACTACCCTCTGTGGCAGAGAGTTCCAGAGACCCACCACTCTCTGTGTGAAAAAATTCCTTCTCATCTCAGTCCTAAAGGATTTCCCCCTTATCCTTAAGCTGTGACCCCTTGTCCTGGACCTCCCCAACATCGGGAACAATCTTCCTGCGTCTAGCCTGTCCAACCCCTGTCCAACCCCTTTTGGATCGAGACCCTTCTTCTGACCTCCCTTAGATGATGGAAGGTTGGAGGGAGCACAACCTGATAGAAGTGTGCCGGATGGGGCGTTGCCATCATGGTGACTGACAGGCGAGAAGATCAATCTGCTTATCTCACGATTTTTTAAATCTTCATAACTTTTGTGATCTTCCACCAATCGGAACAAAACTTGCTGCCTTGGAGCAGAGGAAAACGGTGAGTAAGGTGGCGGAAAATCATAGCGATATAGGATATAGTTTTTGCGCAAATTTAAAAACAACGTAGACCAGAAGTGGTCAAGATGAGAGTTTTAGTAATAGTATAGATAGACATATGAACCCTGGATTGTTTTGTAGCACTTAGTTTGTTACCAAAGTTCATTTGTCATCTCTGATGGTAGTATATTGTCCAAGCCAATTAACTGATAAAGATAAGTAGTTTCATATTAAGATTATTGTAATGAAAGAAGGAAATCCTTCAGAGGGGTGAATCCTCGAAAAGCGCCTGGACCTGATGGTATATCCGGTCGTGTTCTAAAAACCTGTGTGGACCAACTGGCTGGAGTTTTTACGGACATTTTCAACCTCTCACTTCTGAGGTCTGAGGTCTCCACCTGCTTTAAAAGAGCATCAATTATACCAGTGCCCAAGAAGAGTAAGGTGATGTGCCTCAATGACTATCGGCCAGTGGCACTAACGCCTGTGGTGATGAAGTACTTTGAGAGGTTGATCATGGAGCAAATCAACTCCTACCTCGACAAAAACCTGGACCCACTGCAGCTCGCTTACCGCCACAACAGATCAAAGGTGGATGCGATCTCGCTGGCCCTCTACTCCGCTCTGGACCACTTGAACAACAAAAACTCATATGTCAGGCTGTTATTCATCTATTACAGCTTGGCATTTAACACAATCATCCCCTCCAAGCTGGTTACCAAAATCGCAGAACTGGGTCTCTGCGCATCCCTCTGCAATTGGATCCTTGACTTCCTCATTCACAGACCACAGTCTGTTCGTATTGGTAGAAATGTGTGAGCCTCGATAACAATCAGCACGGGGGCACCTCAAGGCTGTGTGCTGAACCCCCTGCTGTATTCACTCTATATTCATGACTGCGTAGCCGGTCACAGTGCGAACTCCATCATCAAGTTCGCTGGCGACACCGCTGTTGTGGAACGTATCACTGATGGGGATGAGTCAGAGTATAGAAGAGAGGTCGAGCAACTATTCATATGGTGCCAGCACAATAACCTGGCCCTCAACACCAGCAAAACCAAGGAACTGATTGTGGACTTTGGAAGGAGTAGGATGGGGACCCACAGTCCCGTTAATATCAATGGGTCGATGGTTGAAAGGGTCAAGAGCTTAAAATTCCTGGGCGTGCACATCTCTGAAGATCTTTCCTGGTCCGAGAACACAGATGCAATTATCAAGAAAGCACATCAGCCCCTCTACTTCCTGAGAAGATTACGGAGAGCTGGTTTGTCAAGGAGGACTCTCTAACTTCTACAGGTGCACAGTAGAGACATGCTGACCGGTTGCATCGCGGCTTGGTTCGGCAACTTGAGCGCCCCGGAGAGGAAAAGACTACAAAAAGCAGTAAACATTGCTCAGTCCATCATCGGCTCTGAGCTTCCTTCCATCGAGGGGATTTATTGCAGTCCCCTCAAAAAGGCTGGCAGTATCATCAAAGACGCACACCATCTCGGCCACACACTCATCTCCCTGCTACCTTCAGGTAGAAGGTACAGGAGCCTGCAACAACCAAGTTCAGAGATGGCTACTTCCCCACAGCCATCAGGCTATTAAACCTGGCTCGGACAAAACTCTGATTATTAATAACACATTATCTGTTATTTGCACTTCATCAGTTTATTTATTCGTGTGTGTATATATTTATATTGTGGTTTATGGACACACTGATCTGTTTTGTAGTAAATGCCTACTATGTTCTGTGCGCTGAAGCAAAGCATGAATTTCATTGTCTTATCAGGGACACATGACAATAAACTCACTTGAACTTGGGTCTAAGTTTATATAGATTGTTACTTGGCCCTTTCAGACTGACCTAAAGCAGTTTAGGGCAACAATGACGTTCCAATGAAAATGTTGCCATTGTAATGTTAGAAAACCCTCGGACCCTGTGGGCGGGTGTGACTCGCGTTGCAGCGGGCCCCTACAGCCTGTCTGTCTTTTTTTAAATTTTTTGTCTAGTTAAATGTAGTTGTTCGTGGTTTTTTTTTGTATTGTTTGTAACTGTGTATATGTGGGGGGAGGGGGAAACTTTTAAAATCTCTTCCCTACACGAGTGACCCGACTTTTTTCGCTGTTGGGGCCTAGTACCGTGGAGCGGCCTCCGACCAGGACGACCTGGGGGCTCCAGTCACAGAGCCTGCGGAGCTGCTGACTTACCATCGTGGGGCTGGCCGGCCTCAGAGCGTGGGGAGCGGTGGTGGCTCGCCGCTGCGGCCCGACTCCGGAGCTCCAGCTCCAGCTGCAGACCGGTGGACTGTCGGGAGCTCGCGGGTCCGGGTGGGAGTCCCGCAACACAGCTTCTCCAGCCCGTGTCGCGGGGTTGGAGCGACCCGGAGCGGGGCCGTACATCGCCCGGCGCGGCTTTAATGGCCGCGGGACATTCCAGCGCCCGCCGGGGGCTCCAACTGTGACCTTTGGGCCTGGAGCGGGGCCATACATCGCCCCGCGCGGCCTCAATGGCCGTGGGACTTAACATCGCCCGCCTGGGGCTTCGACCGCGGGAGAGAGATGTTGCGGGGGAGAGAGAAGACTTTGCCTTCCATCACAGTGCGGAGGAGATTCACTGTGATGGATGTTTGGGTGAATTGTCTGTATTTTTTAACGAATTGTTCTGTTGTATGGCTTGTAGAAACGGAGTTTCGTTCGAGCCTCTCTGATTTTCGAATGACAAGTAATAAAATCAAATCAAATCAAACAATTTCCTACAAGGAGCATTGATGAATCTTACAATATTAAATATTACCCAGAAAACTAAAAAAAACTATTCTGCTCTTTGACAGAGATTCTATAAAGGTTAACATAGAAATTGTGCAAGATTACAATTCCTTCCTTTATAAATTGTGCTTTGAAAAATTCTATGCCTATTCAGTAAATCATAAGCTGTAGTGAACAAGCAAGTGTGCACAATGAAGCAGTTCTGTACATTTGATATCTACTTGCCCTAATTTCACAGAAATGGCTGTCTTGGCCGTCACTATGTTAGACCATTTAGAGAAGACTGGCCTGAACTCTGCTTTTAAGGCCAAATAGATCTTATTGTTTCCTCAGATGCTTTATTCAAATGCACAGCAGTGACTCCATTTTGCAATCTTACAGCAAATGAGTTTAGCAGTGAAAGTAATCCCATCAGTCACAATGTTTCATTGCCTTTCTTTTTGCTGCTTAAATGAACACTGGCGACCATTCATGACAATTCTGCAAGGCAACATAACTTTTGGACTGATTCCTCAGACTGAATAACTTCATTTTTGAAGAAAGGGGTCCCAGTGTAATAAACAACATTGGGCGGCCAGGAAGTGAAGTAATCTCTGTTTACCAGGTTTATATCCACACCGAGTGAGAATTAGCGTATCAATCTAAATTGTGAAATATCTAATTAAAGGGCAAAGCAAGTTTCAGAATCTACTCAAAGGAGGTTACCGCTGTTCTAAAGTGCTTTTACAAAGTCAGTCTTGAAAACTTGAAAAACAAAATTTACTAGACGTAAGCTGAATAATTAGCTATGGTATAATGTGCTCTTGATACAATTTCTTAAACACCACTTAAGATAATTAGTAAATACCACTTAAATAGTAGGTGCCAATGGAAATAATCTAATAATCTGTTTTGTAATGAAACTATACTTTATTATTCCAAGCAGGATCCCACAGCTACCTCCATCTCTGAAGGTGAGAGTGACATCCGGGAGGGTGAGACTGTGGCAATGAATTACAAACCATCCCCTCTGCAGATGAAAATTGGTGAGTTACGATGTGTAAATACAACACTGATTTTTCATCTCAAAATACTCATTGTTCTGGTTCTATTATGAAGAAATCGCTGATTCACATTAACATTCAAGCCCATTTTTCATTCAATGCTATATAAAATTGATTTAAGTTTGAGTCCACGTATTGGTGTATTTAATGTGGCATAGTGTTGCTAAAAGCTTCATTCCCTTGGGCACTGTAATGCACATTGCTGTAAAATGGACTGAATTGAGAAAATTGCTCAACAGAAAACTGGGGATAGATAACATTTATTTTTCTGTTTTCTTTTACTTATCAACCACATTAAAACTGAAGAGTATTACAATAAACGTTTAGAAATTACAGTTCTTGCCTGGGACTAGAGAAAACCAATGATTGAAACAATGCAGCTCTTTTCCAATGCAAATAAAATACCTGCAGCCATTTATATAGGGGTGTGTTACATTATCTATTTCTAATTGGTTAAATTCACAATGACAGGTGTGATACTTCAATTATATTATTGTGGGTCTTTGAAGCCTGGCCTCCACCTCAATTGTTCTGACCAGCCAATCCTGTATTTTTTATAAACAAAGAAGTGTGTTAGAAAGGACTGCAGATGCTGCTTTAAACCAAATATAGACACAAATAGCTGGAGTAACTCAGCGGGATAGGCAGCATCTCTGGAGAGAAGGAATGGGTGTTGTTTCGGGTCGAGACCCTTCTTCAGACCAAAGATCCTATAGTGGAGCAAGATGGGCCACTCCTGCGAAATGCAATGGGCTGACGTGTAGTGCGCAACGGAGCGGAACATGGGCAATTTTTTCGTCCATTTCAGTAACCGGAACCGACCCGACTCGCAGTGTAATCAATGTTGCGTGGGGGACAGTTTGTGTGTGTGTGTGTGTGTGTGTGTGAGATATAGGGCTAGGTTCATAATTCTGTTAGTTCATAATTCTGTTAATTCTTGTTAAAGAATAAAATTTGACTCTGGTAATCTTTTTTAAATCATTTCTTTTTAATGGCTCATAAGCTGTGTTTGAGTTGATTTTATAGTAACCGGAACCGACCCGACTCGCAGTGTAATCAACGTTGCGGGGGAACAGTTTGTGTGTGTGGTATAGGGTTAGATTCATAATTCTGTTAATTCTTGTTAAAGAATAAAATGTTTATAAATTTTGATTCTGGTAAATTTATTTTCAAACGTTTTTTAAATCATTTCTTTTTAAATGGCTCATATGCTATGTTTGGGTTGATTTGTTGAGTTGACACTTGCAATCTGTAATTCTTCATCTAATCACACTGTTCACAACTTCAGTATTTGGGAAAATAATAGCAACATGAAGATTCCAGTTGCTCTAGCCCTGGAATGTTACTTTTGTGTCTATGGAGTTGTTTCTCAACAATAAAATGGGTCTGGTCTTCCCAAAAGCCAGAGAGTGGAATGAGATCTGTCTGTAATGGTGGGGTTATCTAAATTAGGTATTTCACAAAATTAAATGTGTTTAAGCAAGATTTACAAATCATGTATAGCTTAAGAATGGTTTTATTCAGCGAGCATACAACTGATTAGATTGTGCTGGAAAGAACACACATACATGAATGTGATATAGATGTATATAATAATATAACACACATTGACATTTCTTCTGATTTTTATATCCAATGATGAACTTTATTTCAGACTAGACAAGGGACAACATTAAATAAAAAAACATTGTAAACCTCCCTGCAACTTCACTTTGGTGTCTCGGCCGTGCTGATCCGGGCCAGACTCCCAGCACGCTGTGGAAGGATCATCTTTTCGCTTTTATTGTGATGTATCTCTCTTTTTAACACTGAATATCTGATAACGACACATCAGCAGCATATGGCACCAATATTGCCACGGGCCAGTTCAAACTCTGCGGCCTGGGGCGGTCGAAGCTGCCGCCCTCCAGTCCAGTGGATGAAGCTGTTGCCGCGGGAGCTCCGGAGAAACAGGTCACTAACCTGTGACCTGCGAGCTCCCGACGATGTCGTCTACTGGGCCCACGGCCGGGCCTCCGTGTCGGGCCGCTCCGCCGGAAAACCACCTCGGCCCCGAGTCGGGCCGTTGCCTCAACCCCGAAGACGGAGGCGGAAGCGGAAGCAAAGATCATATCTTTGGGCGGAAGCAAGATGGCGCAAGCAAGATGGCGGAGGCTGGTTGCTGAAATGGGTCCTATAATCACCCATGAATCTGCCCATAACCGTACTACACGTTTTTCGTGGGAGTAGGTCATCTTGCTCCGCTATAGGATTTTTGCTTCAGACTGTTTAGGGATAAGGGAAATGAGAGACATAGACTGTGATGTGAAGAGATAAAGAACAATGAATAAATAATATGCAAAAAAGTTACAATGATAAAGGAAACGGGCCATTGTTAGCGGGAGGGGGAGAGGGGGAGGGGGAGAGGGAGAGGGAGAGAGAGAGAGCTCCAATCTGCGTTTTACCTCACTCTGGCAATGGAGGAGACCTAGGACCAAAAGGTCTGTGCAGGAATGGGAGAGAATGAAAGTGTCCAGCATCAGGGCGGTTCAGGCGGGCTGAGTGAAGGTGGTCTGGGAAACTATCGCCCAATCTGCGTTTGGTCTCGCCAATGTTTAAGAGTCCGCATCTTGAACAACGGATACAGTAGATGTTGGAGGAGGTGCAAGTGAACCTCTGCCTAACCTGAAAGGACTGTCAGGGTCCCAGGACACAGTAGAGGGAGGAGGTATAGCGACAGGTATCGTGTCTTCTGCGTTTGCAGGGAAATGTACAAGTTTTGGTTTGGATGGGAAGGAATGCGTTAACCAGGGAGTCAGAGGGAGCGGTCTCTGCGGAAGGCGGAAAGGGGTTGAGATGGGGAAAATGTGACGTGGTGGGATCCCGTTGGAGGTGGCGGACATTTTGGAGGATTATGTGTTGTATACGATGGCTGATGGTGTGGAAGGTAAGGACTAGGGGGACTCTGTCTCTTGCGACTAGAGGAAGGGGAGCAAGGTCAAAGATGCGGGGTACCGAGGTGACTTGAGTGAGGGCCTCATCTATGATAGGAGATGTGAACCCCAATTCCATTAAGAATGAGGACATCTCGGATGTCCTGGTGTGGAACACCTCATCTTGGGCATTTATGTGGATAAATGTGAGGTTATCCACTTTGCTGGCAAAAAACAGGAAAGTAGACTATTATCTGAATGGTGGCCAATTAGAAAAAGGGGAGATGCAACGAGACCTGGGTGTCATGGTACACCAGTCATTGAAGGTAGGCATGCAGGTGCAGCAGGCTGTGAAGAAAACAAATGGTATGTTAGCATTCATAGCAAAAGGATTTGAGTATAGGAGCAGGAAGGTTCTACTGCAGTTGTACAGGATCTTGGTGAGACCACACCTAGAGTATTGCGTACAGTTTTGGTCTCCTAATCTGAGGACATACATTCTTGCCATAGAGGGAATGCAGAGAAGGTTCACCAGACTGATTCCTGGGATGTCAGGACTTTCATATGAAGAAAGACTGGATAGACTCGGCTTGTACTCGCTAGAATTTAGATGATTGAGGGCGGATCTCATAGAAACTTACAAAATTCTTAAGGGGTTGGACAGGCTAGATGCAGGAAGATTTTTCCCGATGTTGGGGAAGTCCAGAACAAGGGCTCATAGTTTAAGGATAAGGGGGAAGTCTTTTAGGATCGAGATGAGGAAAACATTTTTCACACTGAGAGTGGTGAATCTCTGGAATTCTCTGCCACAGAAGGTAGTTGAGACCAGTTCATTGGCGATAATTAAGAGGGTGTTAGATGTGGTTAAGGGGATCAGGGGGTATGGAGAGAAGGCAGGTATGGGATACTGAGTTGGATGATCAGCCATGATCATATTGAATGGCGGTGCAGGCTTGAAGGGCCGAATAGCCTACTCCTGCACCTACTTTCTATGTTTCAAATAGACTGAGGAATTGGGAGTAGGGGATAGAGTTTTTGCAGGAAACGGGGTGGGAAGAAGTGTTGTCTAGATAGTTGTGGGAGTCAGTGGGTTTATAATAGACGTCAGTCAATAGCCTATTTCCTGTGATGGAGACTGTGATCAAGAAAGAGGAAGGAGGTGTTAGAGATGGTCCAAGTAAATTTACGTGCAGGATGAAATTTGGTGGTGAAGTTAATGAAGTCCATGAGTTCTGCATGGGTGCAGGAGGTAGCACCGATGCAGTCATCAATGTAACGGAGATAGAGTTTGGGGATAGGGCCAGTGTACGCCTGGAACAGGGATTGTTCAACATATCCTAGGTAGGCGTAGCTGGGGCCCATTTGGGTGCCCATAGCTACGCCTTGGACTTGGAGGAAGTGGGCGGAGTCAAAGGAGAAGTTGTTGAGGGAGAGGACCAGCTCCGCTAGGTGGAGTAGAGTGTTAATAGAGGGATGGTTCTGCTGTCGAGAAAGAAACAGACGGATTTAAGGCCTTCCTGGTGGGGGATGGATGGTGTAGAGCGACATTATGTGGATTCCAACCTCCCTCACCACTAAAGTGTGTAGATTACTGTAATAGAAAGTAAGTGCTACTTTTCTGTAATTTTCCCTGCCGTTGCCACTGCATAGCCACAGTTTACTGAAATTCATCATCCTATGATTTTGGCCTGTATTTAGTTTTGACCATTAGTACAATTCATGAGTACTATGTTAGATTACCTTTATCCACTGAAGCATCGGTGACTATTTTCTTCCAACATGACGGGATTAACTTTATGACCAAAAAGTGTTTGGCAGCATAAATAATAGAGCATATCTCTGTTTAACTGGTTAGATCTTTGAATCTTAATAACTGCATTAACTTTATTTTTTCAGAATGCATTGTATATGTTCTTAATGCTTTCTTTGAGGGCATGGAAGAAGCGTTGTGAAACTGAGGTGCTGTATATTGCATATTTTTATATTAAACCCAATGTGAACAATAGTAGAACATCATTAGTAAGGTATCAGGTTGTACATTGGATCATGACAGAAGCCTCCTCGTGGCGATTCCTGGAAGCGACGACATGATGCACTCTGACACGTCGGGCGACAATTCTGTCAACATGTTGGACAACGACAGAAGCCAACAGCGAGCTACATCGTCTGACACACAAGCGAACGAGGTTGTACACATTTCTTCAGCAGAGAACCATTAAATCTGTTCTCTCTCAGGAAATACCTGCCATTAGTTTCTACTTACGACTTTCAGCAGTGGGATTTTCCTTCTATCTCAATAGATGTACAATATTTTTTGAATAATCTAATGGAAACTACTGTCTTTCTGATCTTTAAGAATAAAAAGTAAAATTAAAATGTACTTGGGTTTCATGCACTTCCCAAATTCCTACCCATAGCAATTGAGTGGGCCATAATTAAATAACTGGCTTACACTTATTCCTAAATTTAAACAGTAAGTATAGTTATATTTTACATGTGGTATTGACAGAGGAAAGGAATTTGAAGCCCAGGAAGCAGAGCATGGATATGTGGAAAGACAACATAGAGCCGTCGGGTTGATTGGAGTTTGATCATCCTTCACATACCTATTTTTTAAAAATTATTATTCATTTTCTGGGATGTGGACATCACTGGTAAGGCCAGCAATGATTCTCTATCCTAAATGCCCATACGAAGATGGTGGTGGACAGTCACCTTGATTTGTTGCGGATCTTCTGGTGAAGGTACTTGTAAAATGCAGTAAACCTTCATTTAAACTGATCTCTCAATAATAGATTTTGAGTATAGCAGACGGACCTAACAACGGCTGCCATCGCAACGCTCCTGGCTTGCGTCACCTCACCGGCCACTTGCACCACTTCCAGGCTGCACCTATTGCTGCCACTACCGCACAGTTTCTCCGGACGCTTCCAAGCCATGCCGGCGACCGCCGTTGTCCACCCTTACTTGCATTGCAGCCACCATTGATTCTGTCGATCCTGGCCCTCTCTGCCAGCTGTCTGGGGCCGTCAATTCACCTGGATTCCAGGCCCAGTTCTGGTCCGAGAGTCTGCAGAAGGGTCACAACCCAAAATGTTATCCATCCATATTCTCCAAAGATGATGTCTGACCTGCTGAGTTACTCCAGCATTTTGTGTCCTGTGTATTAACCAGCAACTACAATTGTTTGTTTCTACTAATAATACATGATTCCTTACTCGGTTATAGCGGACAATCGGCAATAACGGACATCACTCTCATGTGTAAGAAGGAACTGCAGATGCTGGTTTAAACCGAAGATAGACACAAAAAGCTGGAGTAACTCAGCGGGACAGACAGCATCTCTGCAGAGAAGGAATGGGTAACGTTTTGGGTTGAGACCCTTTTTCAGACTGATAAGGGAGACGAGAGATATAGATGGTGATGTGGAGAGATAAAGAGCAATGAATGAAAGATATGCAAAAAACTAACGTTGATAAAGGAAACAGGCCATTGTCAGCTGTTTGAAGGATGAAAATGAGAAGCTAGTGTGACTTGGGTGCAGGAGGGATAGAGAGAGAGAGAGGGAATGTGGGGCAACCTGAAGTGGGAGAAATCAATATTCATACCACTGGGCTGTAAGCTGCCCAAGTTAAATATGAGATGCTGTTCTAAATTTCCTAAATTTGTGTTTAGCCTCGCTCTGACAGTGGAGGAGACAGAGGACAGAAAGACAAACTTGAAAGGACTGTCGGGGTCCCTGGACAGAGTCTAGGGAGGAGGTATAGTGGCAGGTCCCTTATGGTGGGAAACAATATATTTAAATGATTTTTTTTATCGGGGAAATTACATAATACTTGGGACCCATTAAAATTAATGAACTTACTGGGAACAGGTGCAAGTTTGATGGGCAGAATTTCCCACTTGAGTGCAGGGAAATAAAAGTTTATACTGTTTCTCTGGACTCCGGGAAACCCATAAACGCAATTCTGCACTGATTAAATTTTGTTTTCACCACATTCCCATCAACTCCACCCAGACTCTGTCATTCCCTGGCACACGAGGGGCTATTTATAATAATCAACTAACTACCCAACTTGTAAGCCTTCAGGATGTGGATGAAAACCAACGCATTGTGGGAAAATCCATGTGGAGAATGTGCAAATCTCCACACAGACTGCACCAGAGATCAGGATGAATATGAGTTGCTACAGCTGTAAGACTGCACCACTGTACTGCCCTACTTCCATACTCTACTAGCTGCACCATTGTACTGCCCTACCAAGTGTAGAAAAACAAATTGTGGGTGAACTGGTAAAGTAATCCAAGCTTACGAATTGCAGCAAGAACCAGATGTCTTTTATGATATTGCACATAAATAACCAGTAATCAAATTAATTTTGTCACTTTTGAGAAGGGGTAGTTTACAACTATTAGTGGAGTTTGCAAGGCAGACAAAAATGCTGGAGAAACTCAACGGGTGAGGCAGCATCTATGGAGCGAAGGAAATAGGCAAAGTTTCGGGTCAAAGCCCTTCAGTTTGCAAGATCAGTCATATGGATGCAATCTGGTGGTGGAATGATTCTGGATGAGTAATTCAGGGACCTAATTATTTTTTTCAAAAGCTCAAGTTCAAATCCTCCCATGGCATTTATGCCATTTATTGGAGTCTGAATAAGTCTGAATTAAAATCTTATGAGTAATGTTGACCATGATTCGATTGCATTGTCGGAATCTGTTTGGTTTATCCATATCCCTTTTGTGTATTAAATCCTTCCTCTTTGCTCCAAATGGTATATAAATTATTCCAGATCCACAGGAATGTAATTATACGTGCGTGTCCATCTAACCAACTCCTTTGTAGAGTCTAGAGAAAACAAACAATGTCCACCTTTTTTAAACAGTTCAGGATGCAAAGATCCACACATAGAACAGGGTCTTCATCTGTTTCAAATTACTTTCACAATTCAATTACTTTCGCTCCATAGATGCTACCTCACCCGCTGAGTTTCTCCAGCATTTTTGTCTACCTTTGATTTTCCAGCATCTGCAGTTCCTTCTTAAACATTCACAATTTAACACTTATTTTTACTGGATTTCTAATTAGAAGATTAACCCGGACACTAACTTCATTTTTTTTTGTATCTGTTTGAGCCTTGGGATAACTTTACTTCTACAAAAAATGTCTTGGAAGAAACCATTGTTTGCAATTTTAAAAAAAAACACATGAAACTCATTGTCTAATACTTCCACTCAATTAATTTTGAAATCCAATTCAAGATGCCCTTAAGGGAAAGGTGACTACCGTTCCAATGTCTCACCAGTTACAGACTCCAATAAACATTCACAATGCACCTAACGGTGCTTATATTAAAGCGCCTGCATGACAAGAACAGGATAATAACGATTGTATTTTTACTTGTTTTCTCAGATGTATTGTTGCCCAGTCTGATTTAATCCCCTTAATCCTTCATTTGCTTTTTCTTTAATGACTGGAGGACCTTGCCGGCAGTACATTTAAGCCCAGTTAAAAGGGCACAAAAGATATAATGGGAATTATATGATTGCTCAGTTCAATTATTTGAATTGACCATGGTTCAGTTTCACAATAGTTAATAGGTAAATGCACAGAGTTTTTTCCCTGAATAGGGGAATCGAGAATTAGGGAACATAGGTTTAAGGTGAGGAGTGGGGGGAATTTAACATGACCTGAGGGGTCCTTTTTTTACAGAGTTGTGGGTATATGGAACGAGTTGCCAGAGGAGATGGTTGAGGCAGGGACTATCATAATATTTAAGAGACATTTGGACAGGTGCATGGATAGGACCGGTTTAGAGGGTTCTGGGCCAAGTGCAGGCAGGTGGGATGAGGGGAGATGGGTCATGTTTCTCGGCATGGGCAAGTTGGGCAGAAGCACCTGCATGAAACATAGAAAATAGATGCAGGAGTAGGCCATTTGGCCCTTCGAGCCAGCACCGCCATTCAATATGATCATGGCTGATCATCCAAAATCAGTGCCTCAATGAAGGAGGAGTGGGAAATGAAAGGCAAGAGCATTTCTACCCAAAAACATCCTTGTGTGTGTACATGTTTAAATGTAAGTGATTGGCAGAACTGCTTTGTATTTTTATTTTGAAAGGGTAAAGCTTCTTCCATTCACCTCCCCATGGGGTCAAAGCACATTGTAGAAAGTCATGCTTTCTCGTAAATCACTTGATATTAGAATAATGCAGTTAATAACGCACACTTGGGTGTCCGATGGTGCGGACTGGCATATTCACCACACTTTTGGCAGTTATTCCAATCAATACTGCTATATGCCTATATAAAATTCATTTTCTTCAGATGGCACACATTAGTATGATTAATTTTCCAGGAAACTTGGTAGATTTCAAGGGAGCTTGGGAATATGAATTTGTGTGAGTCGGTTGCTGAATCTTTGGGACTTCCAAGCAGTTGGCCAATGGATTATTGGACTTTTACTACATAGCCATCCAGAATTCTGGAATACCAATTCAGGAATGTGTATTATTGGTGGTGCCTTTCAAAAAATGTATTTGCTTTGTCCATTTATAGAGAAACAAAGAGAGCTGGCCAGGAAGGGGTCATTAAAGAATGGCAATGTCGGAAGCCCTGTCAACCAACAACCAAAAAAGAATAATGTAATGGCACGAACAAGGTGGGTATGATATACGTTAATGTAATGTTGATAACTTTAGGAATATTTCAATGTAGAATCGTCTGTGTTTTTAGAGTATTGTAATAAGTTGAGATATGGTATTTTCATATGTAAGTAAGGCTTTTGAGCAGATTTTAGTAATGTACGGTGCAAGAGAGCCTAAGAAATAAGGATCCGGACTCGGTCTCAAACCTACCCTGACATTCAGTGTGCTCATGGCCCAGGTTGGAATGAATTAATTAATAAGTTTATTAATTAATACATTTTTATTGGCCAAGTATGTTCACATACAAGGAATTTGTCTTAGTGCTCCGCTCGCAAGTGACAACATGACATACAATGAAAATTAAGAATGACACATAAAACATTAAACATTAATAATAAAATATTATCGATTAAACATGTGAATTAAATAAAATACAAAAGCAAAAGGAGGCTACAGAGCTTTGGTTATTGAATAGAGCTACTGCTTGTGGAAAAAAAGCTGTTTTTATGTCTGGCTGTGGCAGCTTTGACAGTTCTGAGTCGCCTTCCAGAGAGAAGTGATTCAAAGAGTTTATGGCCAGGGTGAAAGGGGTCAAAGATGATCTTGCCCGCTCGCTTCCTGGCCCTTGCAGTGTACAGTTCGTCAATGGAGGGAAGGTTGCAGCCAACAAGCTTCTCAGCTGATCGGACGATTTGCTGCAGCCTCCGGGTGTCGTGCTTGGTGGCTGAGCCAAACCAGACCATGGTGGAGAAGATGAGGACAGACTACGATGGACATATAGAATTGGACCATCCTTGCCTGTGGCAGATTGTGTTTCCTCAACTGCCCACAGCAGCCAGCCAGACAACAGTCGCTTGTCTTTTTCTTTTTGTTTTCACTTTTAATTTCAAGTTTTAGTATACCTTGTGTGTTATGACTGTCGGCAGACCAATTTCCTTCCGGGGATGAATAAACAGAGGAAGTGCATCCTCTGTTGTGCCTTTTTGACTGTGGAGTCAATGGTGCCCCCCCCATTTAAGGTCCTTGGAGATGATAGTTCCCAGGAACTTAAAAGACTCCACAGATGTGACTGTGGTGTTGTTGATGGTGAGTGAGGGGAGGGGGAGCTCTCCTAAAGTCTACAATCAATTCCACTGTCTTAAGAACATTGAGCTCCAGGTTGTTACGATGGCACCAGGATGCCAGCTGTGTCACTTCCTGTCTGTAGCAGATTCCTCCCCATCCTGGATCAGTCCAATCAGGGTTGTGTCGTCCGCAAACTTGAGAAGCTTGTCAGAGGAGTCTGTGTAGGTACAGTCATTGGTGTAGAGAGAACAGAGGAGAGGGGAGAGTACGCAGCCTTGCGGTGCTCCTTTGCTCGGGGTCTGTAGGTCCGAGATGTGCTTTCCCAGCCTCACATGCTGCTTCCTGTCTGTCAGGAAGCTGGTGATCTGCTGATAGAAGGGTTCAGGCACAGTCAACATGGAGAGTTTGGAGAATAGTAGCACTGGCACAATGGTGTTGAATGCAGAGCTAAAACCAACAAACCGAATCCTTGCATAGGTCCCCTGGCCGTCTAGGTGCTGGAGGATGAAGTGCAGGCCCAGGATGACTGCGTCATCCACAGATCTTTTTGCCCGATATGCAAACTGCAGAGAGTCCAGCAGGGGGGTTTGTGATATTTTTCAGCTTGGCCACCACAAGCCTTTCAAGGGTCTTCATGACTATAGAGGTCAGTGTGACAGGCCTGTAGTTATTAAGACCAGCAATCCTTGCCTTTTTGGGTACAGGGACAATAGTGGAGGCTTTGAAGCAGGCAGGGACAGTACAGGTTTGCAGTGACTGGTTGTAAATGTCTGTGTAGACCGGTGCCAGTTGTTCGACACAGAGCTTGAGAGTAGAGGGGGAAACGTTGTCCGGTCATGGAGATTTCCAGCTTCTCTGTCATCTGAACAGCCTCTCCACCTCCTCAATTTCTAATGTTGGTGATGAAGTGGCCAGCTTGATGTTGGGCAGCATGGAGGGGGTGGGTAGTGGACGAGCGTCAGTCTTTTGCAGTCAAACTGTAGGTGGGTGTTAAGTGGTGATTGGTGAGGAAATGGTGGGAAAGGGTCCAGTCTTTTCAGACTGGAGTCAGGCATTGGGTAGGTGTGAAGTGTTGGTTGGGAAGGGGAGGTCACAGGGTTAAGTTTCTGTTTATCGAACCTTCAGGTCGTTGGTCAGCTGACAATTGTCCAAAGAGCGGGGAGGGCGGGTTCCTCATGTAGCTGGTGATTTCTTGCAAGCCCTTCCAAACTGAAAAAGAGTCACTAGCTCTGAACTTGCTTCTCAACTTCTCAGAGTACCTTTCCTTGGCAGCTCTGATTCCTCTTCTCAGCTTGTACTTTGGCAGCCTGTACAGGTCTTCATCCCTGCTCCTGTAGGCCTCCTCTTTAGACTGGCGGAGCTGTCTGAGTTCTGCCGTCAACCAGGGCTTGTTGTTGAACCAGGTCCAGGTCCAAGTTGAAATGCAATTGTCCTCACAAAAGCTGACATGTGATGATACAGTGTCTGTATACTCATCGAGGCTTGTGGTTGCTTCCCTGAACACATTTCACTCAGTGCCGTCAAAGCAGACTGTAGGTTTTCAATGTACTCGCATGTCCACCTTTTCGGTGTTCTGACCACAGGCTTAGCAGATTTTAGTTTCTGTCTGTAGGTCGGAATAAGGTGAACTAAACAATGATCAGAGAGACCCAGATCCGCCCGGGGAATAGAGCGATATACGTTCTTGATTGAAGTTTAACAGTGGCCAAGTGCTCCCTCCCCTCTGGTGGGGCAGATAACATGAAGTCTGTACCTTGGAGGGTCTCGGCTGAGGTAAGCTTTGTTAAAGTCCCCGAAAACATTGACCATGGAGTCCGGGATGTCACTCTCTTCCCTCTTTACCTGGTCAGCGACTTGCGTTTGCGCCTCACGCAAGTATGAGGGGGAGTGTAAACTCCAACGAGAATAAAATAGTTAAATTCCCTCGGAGAGAGTAGAAGAGTTTGCAGTTTATGAAGAAGGATTCTACATTGGAAGAGCATCTTCTTCTGTACCATGGGCCTCAATTTTCCAACTTTTCAAAAGTTTATCTGTTGAACTATCTGCCATGACCTACCCTTCTATGTTTCTTCTGAACCCTCTAGCAGACAATATTCCAGAGAATATTCCACCCTCTGAGAATATTTGATTTGGTTCAGAAGGAATATTTTTATTTGAGGCTTTCCCTACTTTCCACTGCTATTTCTGCAAAATCACCACAACTCATTTCTCAAAATGAAAATAAAAATGTTTTGTTTGTCTAGCAATATCATTCAGTAGTTACAATAAATGGAGAAATATAAATCCATAAAACAAACTCAAACATATATGGTGACTTCATTCATCCACGGAGGGAAATTGGTCTGCCGACAGTCATAACACACAAGGTATACAAAAACTTGAAATTAAAAGTGAAAACAAAAAGAAAAAGGCAAGCGACTGTTGTCTGGCTGGCTGCTGTGCACAGCACCTTCACCGGAACAAATGAACAAACTAACACAGACTTATTCCCTGGCCAGAGGATTCTCCCTCCCTAACCCCCTCCCCAACACCGGGCCCTCCTTTGTTCTCCCACCGTCTCTCACAGTGGTCCCTCCATGCCGGAACCCCATTGTCTTCCCCTTCCCCATAAGCCTATACATGCATATACTTCATGTTTCCAAAACGTAACTACATGTCACATTTTTCAGTTTTGTATCAGATGATTTCTCAATAATTTTTTTTTGTCTTCAGTTCATGCCAAGTGCAAACTCAAAATTGTATTTGTACCACCCCTTGCCCATCAGTTGTTAAACAGTAATCTCTAACTTTATTTTTCATCATGCCTAATCTTTACTGAAGAACATGCCATAACTTAGTTAAAGCTTGAAGATTGGTCACACCATCTAGGCTAAATATTATCACCACTTTAGTACATCAACAGACATTAGTGGTTGTGGGAATTAAGTTATCGTTGTGCGGTATTATGATTGCACTACCAAAGATTAAGATTCTCCTTGAGTGATTGTTCATCAAAAATAACTAATTACATTAGTTTCTTGCATTTCTAAATATTTGTACTGCACAATTGTACAAGAATGCTAAAATTGTGACCTTTGTCCTTTGCTTTCCCTGTCATTTTCATCAAAACCAAAGTAACAGTGAAATCTTGTTTTATGCCTCAACCAGTAGCGTTCACATAAAACAATTAATGTGGTAATAATTGGGCCCATTTATATCCCATGGAATAACATGGGTGAAAAGTATTTACACAGATTTTCGAAAATGAAGCTGTCAGTGGAGAACAATTTTGTGATAGTATTTATTATTCGATTAGATTTACCATAATTAAGAGATGAGTATTTGTCCTATGTACGAACAAGGAACGATTAAATTCTTATTTGCAGCAGCATAACAGATCTGCAACACAATAACTATACAAGAAAACAAAAATTCAATCAATTCATAATCCCAATACTAGTGTTTAAAAGAAAATAAAGGCCTTAGTGCAATGCATGACTGTCCAGAGTTCATTGTTAGTGTTATTTAGTGTTCAAGAGCCTGATGGTTGTTGGGATGAAGCTATTCTTGAAACCGGTGGTCAGTTTTCAGACTCCTATACCTTACTGATGGTAGGAGAGAAATGTGAATGTGACCAGGATGGTATGGTCTTTGCTGGCTGCCTTTTTTGAGGCAGCATCTTCTATATACACCCCTTCAATGGTGGGGAGGTCAATACCTATGATGGACCGAGCGGTGTCCACCACATCTTTTGTAAACTTCTTCATTCCCGGGCATTCGATTTAACAAACCAGTCCATAATGCAACCAGTTACAGAAAAATAGTTGCAGAGAAAGATACATTAGGAGTATTGGTTCTGAATTGGGGTAAGGACAATTTTACCAGGCTAAAATAGTTCAGAAAAAGTAGCTTGTAAATAGCAACAAGTGCTATTAAGGAGATTCCCACAAAGAAAAGGGATTGCCAAATATCAAGCACCTTGGATGACAAGATGAAAAAGGGAAGTTTATTTGTGATACTAAGATTATAATGCAGCAGAAAGCCTTTAAATGTATACAATTGAAATTAAAAAGGAAACTCCGAAGGCAACGGAGGCATGAAGACATGCAGACTAGTAAAATTAAAGAAAATTCCTCAGACCTTTTATAACTATTTGAAAACCATTCCTTTGGGGAGGTATGATAAGCCAAATAAATGTGCAGTCAAGAGTGTGAAGGAACAAAAGAAACTTGGAATAACATCCACAGATTCTTAAAGGAGAAGGGCAGGAGAATAAGAATAATAAAAAGCACTCTGAATGCTTTCCCTTTTTAGCCCATCACAGAATATGAGAGCAGGGGTTTAATGCCAGGATTTTTATAAAGTAGTTCAATCACAGCTTTTGATTGAACAGTTTTGATCATTGTAACAAAGAAAATATGTGATTGCACTTTACAAAGATGTTGCCAAAATTTAATTGAAATGCATAAAATTGAGGAGCCAAGATGAGATCTGCTGGCTCTTGGGAGAGGGCCCAGAAGAGGTTTACAAGAATGATTCCAGGAATGAATGGGTTAACATATGATGAGCGTTTGACTGGGCCTGTACTCACTGGCATTTAGAAGGATGAGGGGGATCCCTCATTGAATCTTACTGAATAGTGATAGGGTAGATGTGGAGCGGATGGTCCCACTAGTGGGAGAGTCTAGGATCAGAGGTCAGAGCCTCAGAATTAAAGGAGTCAAACTTTATTGTCATTTAGAAATACATTGATATATGCAGTTCCAAACGAAATTACGTTGCATTTGGCTCCCTGTGCAACACAATAAATTAACCAAAGGATAGGCATGGATGAAAAGGATAAATAGACAATGGTGGCAGCCCATTACATGGCATTCAGGAGTCTGATGGCTTGTGGGAAGAAGCTGTTGCAGAACCTTGATGTTCTGCTCCTTATGCTGCGATATCTTTTTCTCGAGGGCAGCAGAGTGAACAGTCCGTGATGGAGATGTGTGGGGTCTTTTATAATAAAGGATGTTCCTTTCGGAAGGAGATAAGGAATTTCTTTAGTCAGAGGGTGGCGAATCTGTGGAATTCTTTGCCACGGAAGGCTGTGGAGGCCAAACCAATAAGGCAAAGATAGATAGATAGATTCTTGATTAGTACGGGTGTCAGGGTTTATGGGGAGAAGGCAGGAGAATGGGGTTAGGAGGGAGAGATCGGTCAGCCATGATTGAATGGCAGAGTAGACGATGGGCCGAATGACCTAATCCTGCACCTATTTTCTATGTTTCTATCACTTATGACCTTGTGATGACCAGATTCCATTAGCAGAAGAATCAAAGAGATAATTCTAAAATGATAGAAGGATTCAAGAGGAAATGACTTTTTTTGTTCACCCTGAAGGTATTTTGCAATCTGTAACTCGTTCCCAGGTAGGGTAGGAAAGGCAGATACAATCATCACATTTAAACAATTCTTGGTTGCCTACTTAAGAGCCAAGGCTAGCTGAGTTAAAGACTAAGCATTGGAAGTTTGGATAGCTGCATGGATCTTTCTCCACATTTGCAGATATGGTCCAAGTGTTTTTTATAGTTCTGCAAATTAAACAAATTTCAAGTAATACCAAAATATTTAAAATTGAATGTTTTTTCATTAATCAGAAAGAGCTGAAAACAGCTACATGAATACCAGACTTCAGATGACATGTTAACAATGTGGAATCATTCGCAGTTATATATTTTTTAAAAGGTTTATAATTACTAATTTGTGGTACTTTTTGGCAGGTTGGTTGTACCAAATAAAGGATATTCCTCCCTAGATCAAAGCCCGGATGAAAAGCCTTTGGTTGCTCTGGACACCGATAGGTATGTTGTATTTACTATTTTTTGATAATTTGCTATAATTAGATTTTAATAGAATAAATCATTGTTATTATTGTCGTTAATTGGACTGTGGTTGCTGGAATCTGGTGTAAAAAAACAAACTGCTGGAGGAAGTCAACGGGTCGAGCAGCATTTGGAGAGGCAAAGGGGTAGATGAAGTTTCAAGTTGAGACCCTGCCTCAAGATTCCAACTGAGAATCTTATGCCCAGTATTGCCCTCCATCACATCCCTCATTCCTTCTGTTGCCTGTGTTCATCTGACATCTAGTGTTGAATAAACTATAACCGTGAGAGTCAAATGTATCATACTCTGGGAACAGAACAATACAATTCTTGCTTGCTGCAGCTTTTCATGCCCTTTTAAGCAATAATGTAACAAATAATAAACAATATATCAAGAATACAACAAATCATCTGTAATGCTCCAAAAGTCCATAGTAGATCATTGCTGAAGTAAGGTTTCAGTTGTGCAATGTGGTCCAAGAGTGTTCCTGAGTGTTGGAGTTATCGAACCAGGTCGTGATGCAATCAGTTAGTATGTTCCCTACAATATATCTGCAGAAGTACAATAGAGTATTCAACGACATTCAAAATCTCCTCGGTCTTCTAAGGAAATAAAAGCATTGGTTAACTTTATTGGTGAGTGCATCCATGTGCTGGGACCAGGACAGAACTGCAAAGATATGCACATCCAGGAACCGGAAGCTGTTAACTATCCATCAAATCAACTTCCTCCAACTATACATCAGTAAGATTAAAATCATCATCCTAGGTCACCTGCATTGTCGCAATGCTGGTATTTCCAACCATGCCAAGTTTCTTGATTCCCGAGATAGATTTATTAGTTACTAGACCAAGTGCAGATCCGTTGGGTCTGTTCCCCGAACGTACGGTTGCAGGGAGGGAGGGCGGGGCAGCATGTCCCTGAGGGTGGGTGAGGGGGGTAGAGAGGGGTGGGGTAAGGGAGAGGAGAGGGGAAGGTGAGAGGAGAGGGGTTATGGGGAAGAGGGGAGGAAAAGGAGGTGGCGGGGAGAGGGGGAGAAAGAGGGGTAGGGGAGAGGTGGAGAGAGTGGAGGGGGAGGGAAAGAGAGCGAGAGAAAGGTAGAGAGAGAGAAAGGTGGAGAGAGGGGGAGGGAGAGGATGGAGGGGGAAGAGTGGGGAGTGAGGGGAAGAGGGGTAGCAGGGAGTGGTGCAAGAGCGAGGGGAAGGGGGTGGGGGGGGAGAGATGGGGGTGGTGAGGAGAGAGGGAGAGGGAGGAGGAGAGGGGGGTGGGGGAAGGTGTGAGAGGGTTGAGAGAGGGGTGGGAGGGGAAGGGGGAGAGTGTGGGGGGAGAGAGAGGGAAGAGTGGAGGGAGGGGGAGAGGGGTAGGGGGAGAGAGGGAAGAGTGGAGGGAGGGGAAGAGTGAGGAGGGAGGGGGAAAGCGGAGAGAGGGGGAAGAGTGGGGAGGGAGGGGGGAGAGAGAAGTGGAAGTGGGGAGTGAGGGTGAGAGGTGTAGGAGAGTGGTGGAAGTGGGAGAGAGTAGTAGGGGAAAGGGGTGGGGGAGATAGGGAGGGGAGAGAGGGTGGGGGAGGGAGAGAGGTGGGGTGGGGGAAGGGAGAGAGAAGTGGAAGAGTAGGAAGGGAGGGGGAGAGCCCAGCTATTTACAATATATATTAATGATTTGGACGAGGGAATTCAATGCAACATCTCCAAATTTGCAGATGATACCAAGCTGGGGGGTATAGTTAGGTGTGAGGAGGATGCTTGGAGGCTGCAGGGTGATTTGGATAGGCTGAGTGAATGGGCAGATGCATGGCAGATGCAGTATAATGTGGATAAATGTGAGGTTATCCACTTTGGTGGCAAAAACATGAGGGTAGACTATTATCTGAATGGTGGCAGATTAGGAAAGGGGGACATGCAACGAGACCTGGGTGTCATGGTACACCAGTCATTGAAAGTAGGCATGCAGGTGCAGCAAGCAGTGAAGAAAGCAAATGGTATGTTGGCATTTATAGCGAAAGGATTTGAGTATAGGAGCAGGGAGGTTCTACTGCAGTTGTACAGGGTTTTGGTGAGGCCACACCTGGAGTATTGCGTACAGTTTTGGTCTCCAAATCTGAGGAAAGACATCCTTGCCATAGAGGGGGTACAGTGAAGATTCACTAGACTGATTCCTGGGATGTCAGGACTTTCATATGAGGAAAGATTGGATAGACTAGGCTTGTACTCGCTGGAATTTAGAAGATTGAGGGGGGATCTTATAGAAACTTACAAAATTCTTAAGGGGTTGGACAAGCTAGATGCTGGAAGATTGTTCCCGATGTTGGGGGAGTCCAGAACAAGGGGTCACAGTCTAAGGATAAGGGGGAATTCCTTTAGGACCGAAATGAGGAAAACATTCTTTACACAGAGAGTGGCGAGTCTCTGGAATTCTCTGCCACAGAAGGTAGTTGAGGCCAGTTCATTGGCTATATTTAAGAGGGCGTTAGATGTGGCACTTGTGGCTAAAGGGATCAGGGGGTATGGAGAGAAGGCAGGTACGGGATACTGAGTTGGATGATCAGCCATGATCACATTGAATGGCGGTGCAGGCTCGAAGGGCCGAATGGCCTACTCCTGCACCTATTTTCTATGTTTCTATGTTTCTATGAGAGGGGTAGGGGAAGTGGTACAGTGTCCCCCTAGTCACATGTGTGGGGGATATTAGGTGGTACAGTGTCCCCCTAGTCACATGTGTGGGGGAAGTTGTACAGTGTACCTCTAGTCACATGTGTGGGGGAAGTGGTACAGAGTCCCCCTAGTCACATGTGTGGGGGATATTAGGTGGTACAGTGTCCCCCTAGTCACGTGTGGGGGATGAGGTACAGTGTCCCCCTAGTCACGTGTGGGGAAAGCAGTACAGTGTCCCCCTTGTCACATGTGTGGCGGAAGTGGTGCAGTGTCCCCCTAGTCACATGTGCAGGGGGGGTGGGGCGAGAGGGGAGGGGGTGAGGAGGAGAGGGGAAAAGTGGTGAGTGAGGGGTAGCAGGGAGGGGTGGGAGAGAGAGATGGAGAGGGGGAGAGGGAGGAGGAGAGGGGGGTGGGGGAAGGTGTGAGAGGGTTCAGGGAGGGGTGGGAGGGGAAGGGGAGAGAGAGGGAAGAGTGTGCAGGGAGGGGGAGAGTGGTAGGAGAAGAGTGAGGAGGAAGGGGGAAAGCGGAGAGAGGGGCGAAGAGTGGGGGGGGGGAGGGAAGGGAGGGAGATGGGGAAAGGTGGGGGATGGGGGAGAGAGAAGTGGAAATGGGGAGGGAGGGTGAGGTGTAGGGGAGAGTGTTGGAAGTGGGAGAGGGGGAAGGGAGAGTGGTGGAAGAGGGATAGAGTAGTGGAAAGGGGTGGGGGAGGGAGGGGAGAGAGGGTGGGGGAAGTGAGAGAGAAGTGGAAGAGTGGGGATGGAGAGGGGTAGGGGGAGTGGTGGAAGTTGGAGAGGGGGAGGGGGGTGGGGAGTGGTGGAAGAGGGACAGAGGGGTAGGGGGAAGGGGGTGGGAGGGAGTGGTGGAAGATGGACAGGGTTAGGGGGGAAGGGGGCGGGGGAGACGGAAGGGGGGAGTTGGGGAGAGACGGAAGGGGGGTGGGGGAGAGAGGGAAGCGGGTGGAGAGAGGGGAAGAGGGGAAGGTGAGAGCAGAAGGGTGGTGGAGAAGAGGGGAGGAAAGGGAGAGGTGGAGAGGAGAGGGGGAGGGGAGGTGGAGAGAGAGTGGAGGGAGAGAGAGAAAGGGGAGGAAGAGAGAGAAAGGGGAGGGAGAGTTGACTTTCCTGTAGAATAAAATCAAACACAACGAAAGAATTTAAAAGAAAACGGTGAAAAATGTGGGTAAATTTAGCGGAGCAAATAACAGAGAATTAAAACTGTTAAAAATGCTGTAAATTGAAATAGAATTTTTAAAAACGGATTTTTAATGGGTTTTTTTTAAGCAGTTTAAAAAAATTACTTGTCTAATGTAAAGTATCGATACGCAATGAAAACCAGAAAATGAAATAAAATTATCACTTGTCTAAAGATAACATTTGATAAACACGGCTGTGGAAATCGGCAAAGAAAAAAGCAATCTCTTCAAAGTGGAGTAATGGAGTCCTTTGAATAAAGAGAGAATATTTAAAAAACGGGAAAATGTTTGTTAATTTGGCAGAGCCAATAACGGAGAACTTAATAAAATTAATTATTCAAATATAAATAAATATTGAAAACATCGTCTATGTTTACCTTTTGAAAAAAGTGTAAATCGATAATAAGATTTTGAAAACAAAAGTGTCAAATGAAAAATGAAATAACGGCAGAAATCCAGCGTTTAGATCGATCGCTGTCGAGAAACGAAGTCCGAATGACCGTTGGGGAAGAATGTTCTTGAAAAGGTTTCCAAGGCAACGCCAGCTGGCAATGTCCCTCCAGTCACATGTCCACACAGGCTGCTGGGGTGAGGGGCTGGGGCTGGGGCTGGGGCCAAGGCAGATGGAAATGAGATCCATTCCGATTGGCCATCTGTAAGGGATGGCATTGTGACATCACACAATGGAACGTGCTGGAACATCAGGCGGGGGAGGGGGGGCTGAGGCAGATGTAAATGAGATCCGTTCCGATTGGCCATCTGTGAGCCTTGGGTATTGTGACATGGCACGATGGAATGTTTACCAACGTTCTATGGGTGAGAGCAGTTTGATTTTCGAAAAGGGGGGGGACGGATTTTATTAAAAACGGTGTACGTAACTACGTCCAAACGTGACGGGGAGTGCCGTCGGGAAAGCGCGAGCGTAACGTCCGGGCCGGTGGGAAAAACGGCGGCGTCCGAGGGTCCGGTTTTGATGGAGCGCGACATCAAAGGGCGGAGACGTGGCAGACGGTTGTTGGCAGCCGGCCACACAGTTTTAATATATATATGATATGATATATGATATGATATGATGATTTTAAAGAAACATAAATTGGTTTCAACTTCAGAGAGACTGATTATTGGAAATGTATTTCGATCAAACATTATAGTTTGCTATGGTTATTGCCATTTGGCATTGTTATCTATAGCACCTTCAATATAACTGGCTGTATTTTACCTTTTCTTACCTCATAAAAGTGGTCACTGTGGTAGCATTATCAAAGTGTTGCATTGTTTATAGGGACCATTTTTCAAATGGTTTATTTCTGAAATTGTAAACATTTACCTGCAACACATTTTTTTAAATGTAGTTTTTGGGACACTGGGAAGGCCAATATTGTGCATTCCTAACTTAAAGGTGGTGGTGATCTGCTGCCTTGAAACACTGTATTTCTTCTGGTGAAAGTACCTTCACCATCCTGTTGGGGAGGAAGTTCCATAATTTATACCCAGCGACCATGGGTTATATTTCAAAGTCAGGGGAGTGTAAGACTTCAGGTCCCTGCATTTTACTCTCAAGAACCCCCTGCCCTTGTCCTCCTTGGTTTTGAGATCATGGCTAATTAATTTGGACGGCACAGTGGGAAGAGCGGTAGAGATTACAGCACCAGAGACCCGGGTTGCATCCTGACTCCAGGTGCTCTCCGTACGGAATTTGCATGTTCTCCCTCTGGCCCGGTGGGTTTTCTCCAGGTGCTCAGGTCTTCTACATTCTAAAGGCATGCAGGTTTCTAGGTTAGTTGCATTCTGTAAAATTGCCCCGAGTGTGTAGTTTATGGCTGATCTTTGGTTAGCGTGGGCTGAAGAGCCGATTTCCACCCTGTAACTCTAAACTAAAATAAATATTGTAACGTTCATATCTATAGCTAAAATTTTAGTTCTAAAAATCTTTGCAAGATCTAAATTTGGAAAGCTATTTTTAGAATAAATAAATATAAAAATAAAAGAACTGTCTCAAATGTTTCCACCCAAAAAATGAACATAGCATTCAGTTTTTTTTTAATCAAAGTAATTTTACGTCATAAAACTGTCTGCTAAGATTTCAAGACATCTAGCTGTATTTGTCTGTATTTCTTTTATGTCATGTAAAATTATTAAGGGATTGGACACGCTAGATGCAGGAAACGTGTTCCCAATGTTGGGGGAGTCCAGAACCAGGGGCCACAGTTTAAGAATAAAGGGTTGGCCATTTAGAACTGAGATGAGGGAAAAACATTTTCACCCAGAGAGTTGTGAATTTGTGGAATTCTCTGCCTTGGAAGGCAGTGGAGGCCGATTCACCAGATGCATTCAAAAGAGAGTTTGATCAAGCTCTTCGGGCTAGGGGAATCAAGGGATATGGGGAGAAGGCAGGAACGGGGTACTAATTGTGGATGATCAGCCATGATCTCATTGAATGGCGGTTCTGGCTCGAACGGCTGAATGGCCTACTCCCGCACCTATTGTCTATGTAATGTTGTTTTTAAAAATTAAACTGGTCCCTGTGTAACTATTTGCCTTAAAGATAAGCCGCTGAACGAAAATAAATATTTAGGAAAGAATTACTTTTTTGAAAACATAAATTTGCTTATTTGTATGTAATTGCAGTGATGATGACTTTGATGTGTCACGGTATTCTTCGTCAGGCTATTCTTCAGCTGAGGTGAGTTATTGTAATGACCGATCATTTCATTGAAAGGTAAATGTTAGCAAAAGTGATTACCAATATATTTTGCTAAATTTCATCCTAGTGTTTCTAGTTTAATCTTTGAGACTATCTCTGTTGTTGTACAGGCTGCAATCTTAACTCATTCACTGAAATGCGAAAATTCTGCAAAGCAAAGACTCAAACAAACCTGCTTTAGATTTAAACTTTAGAGATACAGCAAGGAAACAGGCTTTTCGGCCCACCGAGTCTGCCAGCCAGCAGTCACCCCATTTTTCTGCCTTCTACCCATAACCTCTGACACCCGTACTAATCAAGAATCTATCTATCTCTGCCTTAAATATATCCACTGACTTGGCCTCCACAGCCTTCTGTGGCAAAGAATTCCACAGATTCACCACTCTCTGACTAAATAAATTCCAAGGTACACAAAAATGCTGAAGAAACTCAGCGGGTGCAGCAGCATCTATGGAGCGAAGGAAATGGGCAATGTTTCGGGCCCAGTGCCATCAAACGCTCATCATATGTTAACCTACTAATTCCTGGGATCATTCTTGTAAATCTCCTCTGGACCCTCTCCAGAGCCAGCACATCCTCCCTCAGATATGGTGCCCAAAATTGCTCACAATATTCCAAACACGGCCTGACCAGAGCCGTTTGGAGCCTCAGGATTACATCCCTGCTTTTGTATACAAGCCCTCACGAAGTAAATGCTAGCATTGCGTTTGCTTTCTTTTTTACCGATTCGACTTGCAGATTAACTTTTGGAAATCCTGCACCAGCACTTCCAAGATAAACCACGCAGTCACAGGGAGAACTTACAAACTCCGTACAGACAGCACCGAGTTTCTGCTGCTGTGTTGCATTGTTAATAGGAACCATTTTTCAAATGGTTTATTTCTGAAATTGTAAACATTTACCTTCAACACAGTTTTTTTTTTAATTTAGTTTTTGGGACGCTGAGAAGGCTAATATTATGCATTCCTAACTTAGAAGGTAGTGATGATCCACCAATGCAGCAACTCCACTGCTGCATCACTGTGCTGCGCCCTTCTCTACTACACATAATAAAGGTCCTAGTCTAGAACCTGTTTAACTAGCCTCTGAAGGCACGTATGGAGCCATGAAGAAACTAGAAAACATAGACTGCGTCCCATATCCCGACAGTCATCAATGATAACATATTCTGTAGTCTTCAGCAAGTGTCCTCAAACAGAGCACAAAGCTGATTGGGCCGCAGTAATACCTGCTTTTTCATATGCTTCTAACTTGTGGACCTCTACAGCCTGCACCACAAGGCATTGAAGCGGTCTCTGAAAAATCCTCTATTTCCACTGATATGATGTGAACCAATGTCAGCATCGTCTCCCAGGCCATTATCCACAGCACAGAGTCTATTTGCACACAGTTGTCCCTGATGGGGGGGCAAGCCACAATTTTTGCAAGTCTGATACTGGACTCCTGAAATATCATGCACTCAAAGCCCCCTCAAGAAAAGTGCAAGTTTCACACAAATTCAAAAGAATCCCTGATCATTCAAAATTGAGAAATACTATTCAGAACGGCTATGAAAACATGAAGTCCATTTGTCAGGGACACCAGAACATAGATGTAAATGCAAAAGTGCTCCACCTTCCACATTGCCAACTGTTTGAAAGCCTTTGCAAATAGGAAATAGTGAGTTGGGTATTTATTACTTTAAAAAACAGAATGTTCCTTTCCGAAAATAAATTTCCCACTAGTTTGGTTTACTTTTGAAATATAATAGACAATAGGTGCAGGAGTAGGCCATTCAGCCCTTCGAGCCAGCACTGCCATTCACTGTGATCATGGCTGATCATCCACATTCAGTACCCCGTTCCTGCCTTCTCACCATATCCCCTGACTGCTATCTTTAAGAGATCTAACTCTTTTAGATCTAACTCTCCTGAGAGCATCCAGAGAGTTGGCCTCCACTGCCTTCTGAGGCAGAGAATTCCACAGATTCACAACTGTCTGGGTGAAAAAGTTTTTCCTCTCCGTTCTAATTGGCCTACCCCTTATTCTTAAACTGTGGCCCCTGGTTCTGGACTCCCCCAACATCGGGAACATGTTTCCCATCTCTAGCGTGTCCAATCCCTTAATAATCTTGCGTTTCCATAAGATCCCCTCTCATTCTTCTAAATTCCAGAGTATACATGCCCCGCCACTCCATTCTATCAACGTATGACAGTCCCACCATCCCAGGAATTAACCTCGTGGACGTACGTTGCACTCCCTCAATAGCAAGAATGTCCTTCCTCACATTTGGAGACCAAAACTGCACACAATACTCCAGGTGTGGTCTCGGTAGGGCCCTGTACATCTGCCGAAGGACCTCTTTGCTCTTGCACTCAACTGCTCTTGTTATGGAGGCCAACATGCCATTAGCTTTCTTCACTGCCTGCTGCTTGCTTATTTTCAGTGACTGGTGAACAAGACCCCCAGATCTTTTTGTACTTCTCCTTTTCCAAACTTGATACCATTCAGGTAATACTCTGCATTCCTGTTTTTGCCACCAAAGTGGATAAACTCACATTTATCCACATTAAACTGCACCTGCCATGCATCTGCCCACTCACCCAACCTGTCCAAGTCACCCTGCATCCTCCTAGCAACTTCCTCACAGTCCACACTGCCACCCAGCTTTGTGTCATCTGCACATTTGCTAATGTTACTTTGAATCCCTTCATCTAAATCATTTATGTATATTGTAAATAGCTGCGGTCCCAGCACCGAGCCTTGCGGTACCCCATTTGTCACTGCCTGCCATTTTGAAAGGGATCTGTTAATCCCTACTCGTTGTTTCCTGTCTGGCAACCAATTTTCTATCCTGCACCTATTGTCAGTACCCTATCCCTAATACCATGTGCTCTAATTTTGTCCACTAATCTCCTATGTGGAACCTTATCAAAGGCTTTCTAAAAGTCCAGGTACGCTACATCCACTGGCTCTCCCTTGTCCATTTTCCTGGTTACATCCTCAAAAAATTCCAGAAGATTAGTCAACCATGATTTCCCCTTCGGAAATTCATGCTGACTCGGACCGATCCTGTTACTGCTATGCAAATATGCTGCTATTTCATCTTTTATAATTGACACCAGCATCTTCCCTACCACCGATGTAAGGCTAACTGGTTTATAATTCCGTTTTCTCTCTCCCGCCTTTCTTAAAAAGTGGGATAACATTAGCTACCCTCCAATCCACAGGAACTGATCCTGAACCTATAGAAAATTGGAAAATGATCACCAATGCATCCACGATTTCTAGAGTCACTTCCTTAACTTCCACCCTGGGATACAGACCATCAGGCCCTGGGGATTTATCAGCCTTCAGTCCCATCAGTCTACCCAACACCATTTCCTGCCTAACGTGAACTTCCTCCATTACCCTAGATCCTCTGGCCACTAGTAATCAGGGAGATTGTTTATGTCTTCCTTAGTGAAGACGGATCCAAAGTACATGTTCAACTCATCTGCCATTCCGCATAATAAATTCACCTGTTTCAGTCTTCAAGGGTCCAACTTTGGTCTTAACTAATTTTTTCCTCTTCACATACCTAAAGCGCAAACAGGCGTTTTGGCCCACCGAGTCCACACTGACCAGCGATCCCTATATAGGTTAGTTTCAATTTTTTAGTGGGTGATTTTTATATTTTACTAGGATATCATCTACCTCATCATGATAGACATTATAGACCACAGATGCAGAAATCTTGAGCACAAACGTACTGGAGGATGAACACAGTGGGTCAGGTAACATCTGTGGAAAGAAGTGGACGGAGAAGAAATGGGTCATCAGTCTAAAGAAGGGTCCTAATCTGTCCATTTCCTTCTATGGATACTGTCTGACTCGCTGAGTTTCTCTAGCAGTTTGGGTTTTTGTTTTCTCATGGGAATCTTTCTTCACATGCAACATTTCTGATTTGTCAGTCATGTTTACTCAGCTTCAATTTCATTTTGATTGTTGATTTGTTCTTCATATTGTAGCTTCATTGCTCTCCCACATTTAGGCACGATGTGAAGAGAAGATACTTTAAGGATTGGTTATTTTATTTGTGAATGCAATATAACTACCTTAGCTGCATAGTGGACAATAAATTAAACCTTTTGTTTTAACTAAATAACTCTCTAGTACATATTGTTTGTCAGTTTAGTTACATATCATAAAAGGTATAGTATTTCGGAATGCACAAGAAAATCCCAACCAAGTTCATGATTCTTTTGTCTCTGCAGCAGATTAACCAAGACTTGAATATCCAACTCCTAAAAGATGGGTATCGGTTAGATGAGATTCCGGATGATGAAGACTTGGATCTTATTCCCCCCAAATCAGTGAACCCTACCTGCATGTGCTGCCAGGCCACTTCCACCACCTGCAATGTTCAATAATGTGACTGGCACGTTCCACTTTAATCGTAAAAATAACAGCCATTGCTTCCTCCTATGGTAGGACATGCACTTTGTGTCCGTGTTTCAAAAAAGAGCAGACCATCATTTTGGCATTCATAAGTGGATGTGAATGCAGTGTTGAATTTGTGTGTAATAGAAGGTAACAATTAATCCTAATGCTCGGCGGTAATTGTATCGTGTAACCCTGATTATTTTTGTTTTGTCCCTGCTTCAGGCCAAAGGTGGGGGGAGGGAAGAAATGGAACAATGCTGCAGCATGATTCAAAGCTCTGTCAAGAATGGAAAGCAAAATCCAACTGTTCTTGTGTCTACTAAAATAACTTTGTTATTTGAAGGGCATTACTTCATGCTTACCATTCTATTTGAAGCCAGTGATATCCAACCGAAAACTGGTCAACCTTTTTTAAACAATCACATTGCCTCTATTTCAGGTTTATGACTTTTACATTAACGTTCAGAATTCAAAAACAATAGATCTCATTTGTTGAAGATTTTACAATGTTTTACTCGTGTTTTCAAGGGTAAAACCAGAATTCTTTTTATTTTATTTTATGGTGCATTCGTTTTTTTGACTGCTACTGTAAACATTAAATCATATTTATTTTTAAACCTTTTTTTCTCAATATAATGAAATAATGGAGATTTTATTTCTGTTTGTGGGTCACTCATTCTCAGAAAAATATGCAAGGAAGGTACATGCAAAACACTTTATAGGTGGAGAGGACTTTGTAGGTGCAGGGGACAAATAATGTTATAGAACATATTTGATTTGTCAGCAGGAAATTGGAGTGGTTGTGCATAGTGCTGTTTAGAGGTGACAAGTTGTAACAGCACCTGCCAAGCCATGACCTCCAAGGACAAGATATTCGGGTGCATGGGGACACTACGTGTATGTTTACCTCCTAATTACATATCGTTCAACTCAAAATGGGATGAGGTGGAATGTATCACTGTTGTTTCATCATTAGGTCTTAATCTTGGAACAACATATCTAGCAGCATGTGAAACTACCTTCTCCACGAGGGCTACGGTGGCTCATGAAGGTGGCCCAACACTTGTTCACAGGTAGGTAGGAATGGGAAGTAAATGATGGCTTGTCAATAATGCCCAAATCCCAAAATGGAATAAACTAAAAAAAAATGTTTTGGCCTCTCAGTTAAAATTTTCTTGATAAAATCTGTTAAGTGAATGACATTGCTGGTTTACTTGTAAATATAAACAAATTGGTAATGGTACAAAAGGCAGTGTAGATACAGGATTGGGGAAATCATGCTGGGGTGTATTTATTTATTTCTGCATGTACGAAGATAATAAAAATTACAGGGATGGTTGGTTATAGTTATTTGCCAGTTACTTAAGCTTTTATTTCATAGAATTCTGGGAATATTTACCTGGAATCTGGTTTAGATCTTGTATTCCGGTTGTTTATAATCAACAGTTCAGTAATAAAGTAAGCTTGCACTAGGCTGATTAGGTTCTAATCATTGCAGAATATGTTCCAGATGGATGAGTTGAAACAAAGGGCCTGTGCTTTATGACTCTGTAATTCTCTATTGAGGAAAAATGTATAACTTGACGGCTCCCAGTCTACTCTTGAGAATGAGATGTGCACAGATGTAGGTTTGTGGCAGCTTCGTAGACTGTCAACATGGTTTGGGTGATAGAAGCCATATTCACTTATTTAACATGTTCCCTTACCAACCCACTTCATTTGACCAGCCATCTGCCTGAACAAGTCCAAACATTTGCAATGATAGTGAATTAAAATCTGTCCAATTAAAAACAAGATGATCCTATATCCCCGCTGTTAAAATTTTAGAGCTATTCTGGTATAAGTCTCATGAACCATGGCATAAAAGGTAAAGATTCCTAATTTTAAGAGTTTACATTTCACATTTCTTCAGTGCAGGTACTTCAATCAGAATAAGGAATGAAATATTTGAACAGTGAATCTAGTCTAAAGTATTTCTTAAAGCTCATGGTTGCTAACCACTTTAATATATTTATGTATATGTACTTTAAAAAAACTAAGCGTTAATATATTTTATCCATATTGCCTCTGTATTTTGAGTTGGACCAAAATTAGAGGAATAATGTGCTTCTGCCCAGCTTAGGTAGATACCAGTGCAAAGAGAATTTCTGAGTTGATGTTAACACTAGAATAAAGAAACTTTATTTGAACTAAGGTTTTATTATATGTAAGCCAATACAATTGTGCAAATTAATAGGTAGTTTAAAGAAGTTATCTACATTTTGGATGTTGTCACAGTGCATCAAAGGGAGATTATTGATAAATGTCTTTCCCTCACCCCACCTCCCCCTTTCAAGATATTTCTGAGAAATGAATTATGCTAATTGTTTCAATATCACAATGTTGTGTTGTGTATGTTCTGGTATGCACTTGTTCTGCGCTAATATTTCCATGCAAACAGATTTGTCTAAATTATTTGATCTATGCCTTTAAGGCAGCTGCTGCTCTTCATTAAAGCTTCTGGTTAACAGAACACCTTATTCCAATAAATATGATCCTGTTACACCACACTCATTTTAATATATAAATGTTCACTATATGTTGGATTTTTGTTTAATCTTGTGATCTTATTGAAGTATCAATTCATATTTGAGGAGCACTTTGTTTATCTTTGCAATGTAAATGTGACCATTTCAAATTAATCTTACCTTTAAGAAATGCTCTATTTTGTTGAAAAACATAAATGTACATTGAAAATCTGAAATGACAGAAATTCTGAAAATGCAAGCCTTGTTATTAACAGATTAATATTTTATAATTAAGAAGCTTTCCCTATCAGATTATCCCTTTGTCTTAAAATTCATAAAAATTGCACCAGAACGGAATATTTGTCTTATTGTGCAAAACAAAAGTTTGTAAAACACTGAACATGTTCTGTTAGATGCAAGGAACTGCAGATGCTAAAATCTTGAGAAAACACTGTGATGGAGGAACTCAGTAGTCCAGGCTGTGGAGGGAATGGACAGATTATGTTTTGGGTTGGAACCTGGCTTCAGACCCGTTACCCTTTTTATACATCCTTTTTTACATTGTCTTTTCAACTGCATGTCAATTTCCTTATCTATTATCCTTATCAATGCTGCAGTGAAACATTTTGAATTCAATATTCTTTGTATGCGAATAAGTTTGATTTTTGCCATCATTCTTTTTGTGATATTCTTTCTGTAAGGCGAACTATAACCATACATGTGACAGCCATCAACGAGGTGTTGATTAGTATTATTTAGTTGCCCTTTTATATTTTTTTTTAAGTACATTTCAGATATCTTTAATTTTCAAAACCTGTTCTGCAATCTGCTTTCCCATTGTTTCCACAACAGGCATATTGCATTAAATTTAATGAGTCATATTATCTGCACTCTAGCTAATGATGCTAACACATCACTTTCTAAACGTTTTAATATATGGAAACCTTTTTTTTTCCCTCTGGCAAAGCTTTCACTTTTCAAGCATCCTTCCTATGTGCTGGGTATACAGAATTAATGGCAACAAATTATCATCTTATTAATACCAGCATTCTTGGTCTTTGCTATAACTGCATCACAGTTTATTTCTTTATCTATTCTTCAGCATGTTTAAACTTTATGCTCCAGTCCCAAATCTACTTTATTTACTCCTTTTCTATACTGTTTTGTGTTCGTTGTACTTCAGTCCTTTATTAAGTTGCTACCACTCAACTGTCATTCCAGATTTGAACTGTACTTTGGATAATTTCATAGTTATCTTCTGTGCTATTTTCAACATTCTCCAAGAGATCTATCAAAACATTACATCATCCAGCCCAGTTCAATTCTGTGTTCTCCTCTCTATCATGCTCTCCATAAGGTTCATTTACCCAAATAAGTGTATTGTCCATTTCCCATCAAAGCTTGCATTCCTATCCCCTATTCACTGATTTATGTGGGTTCTCCAATATACCGTTTCAAATTTTCATCCTCATTTTATGATTTAGTTATTCCCTGGCACGTCATATCCTTGAGGCCTCTCTGCCCTCTAATTGATGCCTTGTTCCTTCGCCTTTGTCCCTTTGTCCACTTCTCAGTGAAAGCGCCTTCAGCTACTCTCCCTGCATGGAAAATGTCCTTATCTCCCTAACCTGTTTTCCCTTATGACCAACAGATGGATTTACACTAGTCTGACCTGCCTGTGTTTTGTCCATATTCGTCTAAACCTATCCTATCCATGCACCTGCAAATATATCTTTAATGTTGTGATAGTACTTGCCTCAACAACCACCTCTGCCAGCTTGTTCTATATACCTCCCACCCTTTGTGTAATATAAAACAGGTTACACCTCATGTTCCTATTAAATCTCCTTCCCCCCCCCCCCCCCACACACACACACCTCGTAACATCCTCTAGCATTTGACCTGTGAAGTGTCTTTTGGGGCACTGTTAGAATTAAACCATTATTGAAATAAACATTACAATAAAGGTTATTGGGCGGCACAGAGGCGTAGCAGTAGGGCTACTGCCGTACAGTGCCAGACACCCAGGTTTGATCATGACTACGGGTACTTGTCTATATAGAAACATAGAAAATAGGTGCAGGAGGAGGCCATTCGGCCCTTCGAGCCAGCACCGCCATTCAGTATGATCATGGCTGATCGTCCGCTATCAATAACCCGTGCCTGCCTTCCCCCCATATCCCTTGACTCCACTAGCCCCTAGAGCTCTATCCAACTCTCTCTTATATGGAGTTTGTACATTCTCCCCGTGACATGCATGGGTTTTCTCCGAGATCTTCGGTTTCCTTTCACACTGCGATGATGTACAGGTTTGGAGCTTAATTGACTTGGTATAAATGTTTAAAAGAAACCCCGTGTGTGTGTGTAGGATAGTGTTAATGTGTGGAGATTGCTGGTCGGTTGGCCGAAGGTCCTGTTGCCCCGCTGTAACTAAACTAAACAAAATGTTGGAGAGAGGATATTCGCCTTCGTCATATTCCATTTCCCTCAATATAAAACTTGGTTCTCATTAGTCTTTCATGGTGTACCTGAAATTGTTTTTAAAAAACAACCTTCCTACATCGTTCTACTAATAGTCTTCTGGATTAGGGGTACACAAAAGGCTGGAGAAACTCACCGGGTACAGCAGCATCTAAGGAGCGAAGGAGATAGGCGACGTTTCTGGTCGAGACCCTTCTTCAGGGACTAGACGTTTCCACCCTTTTTTCTTTAAAATATTTGACATTTTGCCAATTAGTTGCATCGGCCACTTCTATTATCTTTTGCTTTATATGTACATTCCTAGCTGTGTTTGTGGCAATAACATTTATATATCTATATCTATAAATATATATTGTGCCTTGCAATATTGACATTAATTTGAACATTCAACAGGAAATTTGAAGTAATTAAATTGTTTCAAACCACAGACTTATCTATTTAAAATAAAAGTGTGCAATTCCTACAATATTGAAAATGTATGCAGGTTTAAATAAAATTCACAATTTAAAAATGTTTTATTATTTACTCCCACATTTAAAATCATCATTTTGTTTTTGGACTCTAATGTTAACTATGCTACTTACAGATTTACCAAAGGCAAGAATATGCAAAATTAATTCAGGTTGACAGAAGGGAAATTTGTACCTTCCACAGATTTTAGTGTGCAGGACCACGATTGGTGTTTTAAATGTACCTGTTGTAAGACAACTCCACTTGTGCAATAATGTTCTAGGCTGTAATCAATACTCTTTGATATTTTAATTTTAAATTATGTTATATCATGTATTTAACGGACAATTTAATTGTGCCAAAATTAAAGTTTCCAGTCACCCAACAATCCAGTATGTGAGGGGGGTGGGGGGGGGGGGGGGTGTATTGTTGAGGTATCAATATTTGCCTTTCAATCTGTCCATTCCTTTTTCAGCGATTGATTAATATTCTGTCTGTCACCAGTGGTCTGTTTATTTCAGATTTTCAATTGTTTGTTTTATATATATATTTGTGTGTGTGTGTGTGAGAGAATGTTTAAACAAAAACTCTTTATACAACAATAGGCAGAAATGTGGCGCAGCACAGCCAAAGTTGTCTGTCTGTATTTATTTGTTTCTTAAAAATTGCAACAAATTATCTGATATTAATCCTTAAAGAAGCAACAATATGAAAGGCCAAATGGTGCTTTGCAAAGTTGAGCGGTATTTGAGCAAGTAAACTAGCCTGAGATTTTTGATCTGTTATTTGTCTGGCACCCTATGTGATAGAAATAAATGCGACAGTTTATTGCTCACATTTTGACTGAACAGGAAGCTTGTGAGAAGATACAGCATTTTGTGCTAAAACAAAATGAATTGGCTATATTACGTTCTTCTCTTTTCCTGAATTTGCAGTCTATGTAAAATATTATTTTGAAGAATGTCGCTAAGATTAGTCTGTGTTTGTTATTAGCAGTGTGATTTTGCACTTCCTGTGTTTGATTGTGATATAATTGATGTCCTGTCTCATCCTACCAGTTATCTAGCCATGACTAAAAAAAATCTGGTTTCCAAAATGGGTGGGAATTAAACTCAAGTCCAATGCTTTGTTACTTTAAATAACCATAGTTTTAAAAAAACTTTCAAGACTGAATAGCCCTGCACTACACATTGTTTAAAGACATGTGGTTTAATGTTAATTGAAGCATCGCAAGTGGAAGCTGTGAATCCCACATATTGTGGCCATTATCTGTTTACATTTGCTTCAGAATAACTTGTTTGGAAAGGAGGACATTTGGTTTTGGCTTTCCAAGCTCATCATTGCAATTTGTATTCAAGTTATTTTGCAATTAGATGATGCCTTAAATGTTTAGTTCAATGTAATTTTTATTTATTATCAAGTATTCTAAGATTTATTTGACTTTTGAAAATAGGAATGTCTATACTTTTTTTTAACATTTACAATGCAGTATTTGACATGGATCATTGTCATTGTAGTGTAACATATCAATAAAGGTGTACATGTGCAACCTTGTATTGCTGGTCTTTTTATTTATATATAAAAAGTTTCAGTGTTTGAAGACAGCATGAAGGAAATTTAGAATGAAATGTCTTTACCTGAATCGTACAGTACACAAACAGGCTCTACCATTCACTGAAGGTTCTGCCCAGGTTTAACTTCCCAAAATGCAACGCCTTATACTTATCTACATTAATCTCCAGTAGTTATTACTCAGCCCACTTGCTCAGCTAATCAAGATCTTGCTGTAATTTTGATTGCCATTTTTACTGTTGATGACCGATTTTAGTGTCATCTGCAAACTTAAAGCCCTGTCCCATGGTATGAGTTCATTCCAAGAGCTCTCCCGAGTTAAAAAAAAATCAAACTCGTGGTAAGCACGGAGAGTGAAAGTAGCGGGTACGTCAGAGCTCGGGGACGTCTCTTAGCGGCTCGTAATGTTAACGGCAGGTACTCGGGAAGACTCGTTAACGGCAGGTAAGCATGGGAAGACTCGTGAAGATTTTTCAACATGTTGAAAAATGTCCACGAGAGCCCCGAGTACCGACAAGTGGCCGTTACCTTAAATCTCCGAGTTCAAATCGGGGCAAACTCGGGGGAGCTCTTGGAATGAACTCGTACCCTAGGACAGGGCTAATACTAATCATTCGTAGTACATTCTCATTTTCAAACAGCAATGGGTGTAGCACCAATCCCTAAGGCACGCCATTAGTCACAGGCCTCCAGTCTGGAAAAACACCCTTCCACCACCACTCACTGTTTCCTTCCATAAAGCCAATTTGTATCCAGTTCTTGGATCCCATGCAATCTAACCTTCCAGAGTAGCCTACCATGCAGAAACTTATTAAAGCCATGCTGAAGTCTGCATAGACAACGCCTATGACCTTACCTTTGTCTACTTGGTTATTTCTTTCACAAGCTCCTATCAGATTTGTAATTTGTGATCTCCCGCTTAAAACCATACTGACTATCCATAATCTACCTGTCTATCAAAATGCGTATATCTCTTTTCCCTCAGAATCCTCTCCCAGCAACTTGCCTGCCACAGATGATAGCCTCACTGGTCTGTAGTTCCCAGGCTTTTCCCTACATCCCTTAAATAAAGACACAACATTAGCCATCCTCCATTTATCCAGCACCTCAACTGTGTCTAGGAGCCCTGCATTCATTCGTATATCTCAGGCAGGACTCCTGTAATTTCGCTGATAGCTTGTCAAGTCAAGTTTATTTGTCATATACACATACAAGATGTGCAGTGAAATGAAAAGAAAAAAACAGGAGTCGCACTCACTAAGTGCTGTGCTCATCTCTTGCGCTCCAATCATGGATGACCACTTTGGTTTCTGTAGGGCTATATTCCCCATCTAGTTACCCTTTCGCAGAACGTATCTCCTTGATTTCCTTTATCTCATTTGATCCTCCTTTATCTTATCTGCCAGAGCATTTTTTCTGCCCCTTTTTGGCCCTCCTGATTTCCTTTTTTTATTTTAGAGATAAAGCATAGAAACAGTCACGATGGCGCAGCGGTAGAGATGCTGCCTTACAGCAAATGCAGCGCTGGAGACCTGTGTTCGATCCTGACTACGGGTGCTGTCTGCATGGAATTTGTACATTCTCCCTGTGACCTGCACGGGTTTACTCAGATCTTCAGTTTCCTCCCAAACTCCAAAGACGTACCGGTTTGTAGGTTAATTGGCTTGGTAAATGTAAAAATTGTCCCGAGTGCATGTAGGATTGTGTTAGTGTGGGGATCGCTGGTCAGCGCGGGCCCGGTGGGCCAAAGGGACTGTTTCCACGCTGTATCTCTAAATTAAACGAAACACCTTGGCCCATTGAGTACGTACTGACCACCGACCACCCATTTACATTAGTTCTATTCCACTTTTGCATCCACATTGGGTCAATTTTTTTGATGGCCAATTAACCTACAAACCTGCATATCGTTGGGATTTAGGAGGAAACTGGCGCACCCAGAGGAAACCCACGAGGTCATGGAGAGCATGCCAACTCCACAAAGGCAGCATTCGAGCTGAGGATTGTAACTGGTGTCTGGCGTCATCTCCAGTGATGCATCCTGACCCGCTGAGTTACTCCAGCACTTTATGTCCCTCCCTTAACCTGGTCTCCATAACAATTATAATGTTCCAGTTGCACATAGCTATTGATGCCCTGAGTTAATCTGCCTTCCCAAACAAGCCTCTTCCATTGAAACAAATATATAATTCATTCCACCAGTTCCTCTCATGGTTGGAGTGGGAGTGACATGGACAATTGAAATGTGATTCCCACCTCCACCTCTCTTCTAGCTTTCCTCTCCCCTACTACAATCAGATTGAAGAAGGGCCCCAACCTGAAATATTGCCTATATGTGTTCTTCTGCGATAATACCTGACCCATTCAGTTACTCCAGCACTTTGTGTCTTGAAAGGGGAAAATGAGCAATGCAGGAAGATGTCCACCCAGGCAAAGAAGAATGGTAGCACAGGGGACCTGTTGGTATCCTAGCTCGAAAAAGTCGTTGAGGATTATCCTGAAGTGGAATAAAGTCAAAGTATCCTTTACTGTCATTCAGACCTTTCGGTCTGAACGAAATTTCGTTGCCTTGCAGTCATACATATAATAACAAACAAAACACACAATAAACACAAATTGAACATCCACCACAGTGAGTTCACCATGCACCTCCTCACTGTGATGGAAGGCAAAAGTCTTAGTCTTTGTCTTCTTCCCTCCTTGTACTCCCTCTGCGCTGAGGCAATCCAGGCCTCCGATGTTGTCGTCCACTGGGCCCGCAGCCGAGCCTCCGGTCGGGCCACCGCCGCCGGAATGCCGCCATAGCTCCGAAGTCGGGACGCCGCCACAGGCCCGAAGCCACGTCGCCGGAATGCCGCCACAGCTCTGAAGTTGGGTCCGGTGCTGGAACGCCGCCACAGCCCCGAGGCCGCCAGCTCCGCCATTAGGCCTCAGCACAGACAGAGATGGGGGACACAACAAGAAAAAGTTGCATCCCCTGAAGGGAGAGACTAAAACCCTGTTTCTCCCACCCTGCCACCCCCCCCCCCAGCCCCCACACACACACACAACCTAATAAACTAATTTAACTAAAATAGACAAAAGAAAACAACAACAAAAAGAAAAAACAGACGGACTGCAGGCGAGCCGCAGCTGCCAGGCAGCGCCGCCACTTCCGGAGGATTTCTAAAAGGAATTGATATCCATAGTGAAAATGAAGCTAAGATAGACACTAAATGCTTGAGTAACTCAACGGGTCAGGCTGCATCTCTGGAGAAAAAGAACGTGGCTTTTTAGGCCATTCAGTATAAACCACTACCTTCACATTGTAAAAATAAACCTGTTGGGGATCAGGAAACAGAATTGTCAAAGTTGAGTTTAGTTTATTGCCACTTGTACCATGGTACAGTGGACAGCTTTTGTGGCAGTGGGCATCGCAAGTGTCATAGATATATATATATGAAGATGTCCCCATGAAATAGCATCAGTGACTATCAGGGAAATGATGGTCTGATGTTCAGTGGTACCATCCTGGCATGAGGAGTGACCAAAGAGTTCAGTGTAGTTTATTGTCACGTGTACCGAGCTACAGAGTGTTGCGTGCTAATCGTCAGCAGAAAGACAACACATGATTACAATTGATCCCTTTACAGTGTATAGATGCATGATAAGAGAATAACATTCAGTGCCAGGTAAAGCCAGCAAAGTCCAATCAAGGATAGTCTGAGGGTTATCGAGGAGAAAGGCAGTAGGACGGACAGAATTGGAGCAGTCAGGGCCACAGTCGAAGAAGCACTGAAGGTACTGTCATGTTTGAAGGTAGACAAATCTCCTGATCTGATATATCCGAGGACATTGTGGGAAAGTAGAGAGGAAATTGCGGGAGCCCTGTTTGAAATTTATGAGTCGTCCTTAAATACAGGAGAGGTGCCGGAAGACTGGAGCGGGGCAAATATACCTCTTTTCGTGAAGGGCTGCAGGGAAAATGCTGGGAACAATAGGCCAGTGAGCTTAACATCTGTCGTTGGTAAGTTACTGGAGAGTATTCTTAGGGATAGGATATATTGGCGTTTGGATGGGCATGGGCTGATTGGGGATAGTCAGCATGGATTTGTATGTGGGAGATTGTGTCTCACAAATCTGATTGATTTATTTGAAGAAGTGACCAAAAAGGCTGATGAGGGCAGAGCTGTAGATGTTGTGTATATGGACTTCAGTAAGGCGTTCGACAAGGTTCTGCATGGTAGACTGCTCTGGAAAGTTAGATTGCATGGGATCCAAGGAGAGATAGCTGAATGGATAGCAAATTGGCCCCATGGAAGGAAGCAGAGGGTGATGGTGGAAGGTTGCTTCTCAGACTGGATGCCTGTGACTAGTGGTGTGACTCAGGGTTCGGTGCTGGGCCCGTTACTGTTTATCATCTATATCGATTTTTTGGATGGGAACATACAGGGCAAGATTAGCAAGTTTGCTGATGATACAACAGTTAAATAAGAAAGAGTTCCCTTATTTTTGAATCCAGGTTCGATGTTTTCTTTAGTTTAGTTTTCGATTGGTTTTAGTTTAATTTAATTTCTCGTGTACCGAGTTACAGTGAAAAGCTTTTTTGTCGCGTGCCACCTAGTCAGCAGCAAGACTGTACATGATTACAATCAAGCCATCAACAGTGTATAGATACAGGGTAAAGGGAATGGCATTTAGTGCCAAATAAAGTGCATTAATTATAGTTTGAGGGTCTCCAATGAGGTGGATGGTCTGAGCATTAGATTGTATGGAACCATTGGAAGACACAAATATACCAAAAAGTTTCTAAGCAGAGAAAGATTAATGAAAGAAGATTAATTAGAAGGCCTTTGGACTGCTGATGTAGATATTGACCAGGTTTTAATTTCCAATAAGTAAATTTCAACATTTTGAAGGGTTTTGGTATTCATCAATGAGATTTTTATCTTTCAGGATTTTTACAGTTTTTCAAAATGCAAGTGTTATTTCAAAATGCAAGTGTTATCTAACTTTGATCCTTCAGCAAAATCTCATGATGATATGATCCTTATAATTGGGAGAGAACTGTAAGCCTAATTATAGGATCTGTTACTTAATTCACAAAGCGTTAAGAAAGCAACAGATGGCTTTCAATTATTCACAATGTACTGCAACTAATGAAGGCGGCACTCTTGATTAAAATAACACATTATGTATCTTGTTATAGACTTCTGCAGGTGATTGTTTTATAAAATTAAATCTTTAACTGATTGCTAATACAGGGGCATTTGATGTTTAATTTGTGAAATGGTTTAAAAACTATTTGGGCAGCACAGTGACGCATTGGTAGAGTTGCTGCCTTACAGCACCAGAGACCCAGGTTCAATCCAGACTATGCTGTCTGTACGAAGTTTGTACTTTTTACCCCCTGTGACCACTTGGATTTTCCACAGTGCTCCGGTTTCTTCCCACACCCTAAAGGCATGTAGGTTCATTGGCTTTGGTATGTTGTAAAATTGTCCCTAATGCGTGTACGTTAGTGTACGAAATGATCGCTGGTCAGCGCAGACTGCATGGGCCAAAGGCTAGTCTTTAGTCATCTCCCCACAGCCCAAACGAATTAATACTTTTAAACTTAATCACTTTTTCGTAAATTCAGAAATGATAAGAGGAAAAATAGGTCATTCGGCCCATCAAGTCTACTCTGCCATTCAATCATTGCTGATCTATCTTTCCCTCTCAACCCAATTGTCCTGCCTTCTCCACATAACCCCTGAGACTCTAACTAATCAAGAATCTGTCAGACTGCGCCTTAAAAATAGCTCTTTTGAATATTTGGAGACCCCATACTGCCTAATCACTGGGGTTGTTATGCAGGACTGCTTGTATGGGTGTGCAGGAAATAGAGGGATATGGATGATATGCAGGCAGATCAGAGTTGGTCTTGGCATCATGTCCGGCACAAGTATAAGGTCCTGTTCCCTTGCTGTATTGTTCTGTGTCTCAGGCACTCACTGGAGCCCTCGATGCACAGGAGATGATTTATTTCTGTGCACATCTTCACACCAATGAGCATGCTCACATGCGGCAAAGTCCATCCTTATTGTTTTTATGACACAACAAATTGCATTCAGCTGAAGACCTGAAGATCATTAGCTCCACAGATACTGTTCCCTCCAATTCACCCACTATCCTGCCCCTGTTCCTCCTCTTTCCTACCCACATTTCACTCTTCTCTTATCTGCCACCTTTTGTCTCCTTTTCATCTTGAGTGTTTATTCACCCATCTGTTAATTAAAAGCCCTCTCACCTGCATCCACCTATCACTTGCCATATTTTATCCTACCACACCTCTTTTTCAGCTTCCCCCCCCCCCCCCCCGCCCCACTCCGACAATCAATTTGAAGACTGGTCCTGACTAGTAATATTACCTGTCAATATCTTCCACATCTGCTGCCTGGCCCACTGTTTGCTTATTATTCCGACATCTGCAGTTCCTTGTGCCTCCGCAGATGCTTCCTGGTCTGATGAGTTCCTCCAGTGCATTGCGTCTTGCTGTTCTTTTAGTCTTCCACTTACTTCAAAACATTTTCTTCATTCAAAATTAATCACTGAAAGAAAATCAATTTTTTTTTTTAAAGATTGGAACTGTATTTACACTAACTTTTATGCTTCTTTCTTAAATTGGTGCACCAATTAGAAAAAAAACCTTAAATTCAGATGAGTAATCAAATTACATTTTTGTCTCTGGACGGAAATGAAAGACCTAAATTCTATGCAGAAAAGTGTTTAAAGACATAATGAAGTAAAGCATGATAAATAGACAAAGCACAATAGACAATAGGTGCAGGAGTAGGCCATTCATCCCTTCGAGCCAGCACCGCCATTCAATGTGATCATGGCTGATCATCCACAATCAGTACCCCGTTCCTGCCTTCTCCCCATATCCCCCGACTCCGTTATCTTTAAGAGCCCTATCTAACTCTTGAAAGTGTCCAGAGAACCGACCTCCACCGCCCTCTGAGGCAGAGAATTCCACAGACTCACAACTCTGTGTGAAGAAGTGTTTCCTCATCTCCATTCTAAATAGTTTACCCCTTATTCTTAAAGCTCAGACTTTGTAACCTCAGACTTTAAAATCCTGAGAGTAAATATGATTGAGAATTCAAAAAACTGCTTATTTTGAAAATGTAGCTCACAGCTATCAAAACATTTGTATTTGTTTTACCATGGGACATTTTTTTGGTGAAGGTAACAACAGTTACTGTTGGCAATGATTAATGCTACCTACAGCAAGTGTTGTTGCTGCTGGTAATGGCACACTTGGATCTTGCATCCTGTGATCGTGACATAAAGAACAGAATGGTTCTGAGCATTCCCCCATAGGTTGGGCTCCTGATGACAAAGCAAACCTTGCAGTTGTGGTATAAAATCCTGGAAGAAATGGACAATTGTGTGAAGCGCATTCTAAGATCCTGTTTCCCATATCATAGTCATAGAGTGATACAGTGCAGAAACAGGCCCTTCGGCCCAACTTGCCCTGCTACGCTAGTCCCACCTACTTGTGCTTGGTTCATATCCCTCCAAACCTGTGCTATCCATGTACCTGTCTAACTGTTTCTTAAATGTTGGGATAGTCCCAGCCTCAAGTACCTCATCTGGCAGCTTGTTCCATACATCCACCACCCTTTGTGTGAAAATGTTACCCCTCAGATTCCTATTAAATCTATTCCCCTTCACCTTGAAACTATTTGGTCCTCAATTCCCCTCTGTGCATCTACCTGACCTATTCATGATTTTATACCCCTCATCCTCCTGCGCTTCAAGGAATAGAGATCCAGCCTAAATCTCTCCCCATAGCTTACACCCTCTAGTCCTGGCAACATCCTCGTAAATCTTCTCTGAACCCTTTCAAGCTTGACAATATCTTTCCTATAACATGGTGCTCAGAACTGAACACAATACTCTAAATACGGAATATATAATTGGAACTACAGGTGGGGATCAAAGAGTCAGGCAGCACTTTTGGAGAAGAATGAACTGTTGATGTTTTAGGTTAAGGACCATTGTCTGGACTGATAGAGGGGAGAACCCAGTGTAAAGAGGTAGCGGGAGAGAAGTGGCATGAGCAATACAATGATGGGTGGATACAGATGAGGAGGGGTTGATTTTTAGGTAACAGTTAGACCAGGGAGGGAAGAGTGGATTCAGAGACAGGTGGGAAGTTGATAAGACAACAAAAGGTTACGGATTCTGGAAACTGATGAGATTTTGTTTAGTTTAGAGATGCAGCATGGAAACAGGCGTTTCAGACCACTAAATCTGCGCCGACCAGTTATCACCACATGCACTAACCTACACACACTCGGGCCAATTAAAAAATAAAAACTTACCGAAGCAATTAACCTACAAAACCTGTATGTCTTTACACAGAGAGTGGTGAGCCTCTGGAATTATCTACCACAAAAGGTAATTGAGGCCAGTTCATTGGCTATATTAAAGAGGGAGTTAGATGTGGCCCTTGTGGCTAAAGGGATCAGGGGGTATGGAGAGAAGGCAGGTACAGGATACTGAGTTGGATGATCAGCCATGATCATATTGAATGGCGGTGCAGGCTCGAAGGGCCGAATGGCCTACTCCTGCACCTATTTTCTATGTCTTTGGAGTGTGGGAGGAAATTGGAGCACCTGGAGAAAGGGAGAATGTACAAACTCCATACAGTCAGCACCCATGATCAGGATCGAACCCGTTCTCTAGCGCTGTAAGGCAGCAACTTTGCGTTGTGAGAAGATAGGCACAAAAAGCTGGAGTAACTAAGCGGGACAGGCAGCATCTCTGGAGAGAAGGATTGGGTGTCGTTTCAGGTTGAGACCCTTCTAACGTCACCCATTCCTTCTCTCCAGAGATGCTGCCTGTCCCGCTGAGTTACTCCAGCTTTTTGTGGCTATCTTCGGTTTAAATCAGCATCTGCAGTTCCTTCCTTACACTCTGCCGTTGTGCTGTGCACAGGGAGATGAAGAGTGGAATCCACTAAGGGAGAGGGATAGTGTGCAAATTGGAAGACAATACAATACAATACCGTTTATTGTCATTTGAACCTCAAATGAAGTTCAAACGAAATTTGGTTTCTGCAGTCATACAACAAGAAAAAAAAAACCAAGACACACAATTAACACAATTAACACAAACATCCATCACAGTGAATCTCCTCCTCACTGTGATGAAAGGCAAAGTCACACCCGCTGAGTTTCTCCAGCTTTTTGTGTAACCCCCGTCATTGTCTCTCCCCTGTTTTCCATTCTTCTCCCGATGTTAAAGCCTCCGGTTAGCGATGCCAAGTCCCGCGGCCGCTAAGGCCACGCCGGGCGATGTAAGGCCCTGCTCCGGGTCTTGATGTTGGAGCCCCCGGCGGGCGATGGCAAGTCCCTCGGCCATTAAAGCCGCGCCAGGCGATGTAAGGCCCCGCTCCGGGTCGTTTTTCCCGCAATTCGGGCGGGAGAAGTTGCCGTTGCGGGAGCTCCAAAAAGAGATCTCCCACCAGGGACCCGTGAGCTCCCGATGTCACCGCCCACCGGGCCTGCAGCTGGAGCCCCCGAAGCTCCAAAGTCGAGTCACAGCAGCGCGCCACCACAGCTCTCCACGCTCCGAAGCCAGCCAGCTCCACAATGGTGAATCCACGACTGGAGACTCCATGTTGTTCCGGTTGGAGGCTGCTCCATGGTGCTAGGCCCCAACGACAATGGAGACCCGACAGGGAAAAGTCGGGTCCCCCTTACAGTTTAAAAGTTTTACCCACCCCCCATCCCCACATAGGCACAGCTAAAAACAATATATAAACTACAAGCAAACTATATACTCAATAGGACAAAAATAATTTAAAAAGACAGACGGATTGCAGAGGCCGCTGCCGCGAGGCGCCGCCATCCTAGGGGGAAGGTAGGGGGCTTGGGAAGAGATTCATTGGGAGGAGTATGTACATGGTGGGTAATTGAGGTGTGGGAGGGGGATAGAATTATGATAGTCTGAGAGAGTATTACGGGGCTGTTATAGGAAGAGTGGGAAGAGGGGTTGCAAATAAATTGAAAATGGTGAACTCAATGATCATGCTATTGGGTTGTAGACTATCCAGGCGGAATGTGAGTCACTGTCCCCCCAGTTTGTGTTTGGCCTCATCCTGGCAATGGGGGAAGGACAGACAGGTAATTGTGTCTCACTCCTCCTATCTACCCTGGTTCTCTTGCATGCCTCTTTCTTTCTACACACCCAGCCCTGCTCCCACCTACCCCATCTGCCCATCACCCACACAGTTATCATTCCCCCCCCCCCCCCCCCCTTATTTGGTTCCACCTTCCTCGCTTACAAAATTCCAGCATCTGCAGCCTTTTGTTATCCCCACTTATGATCTCGCAGCCTCTGTTGCTATCACTCCCCTCTACCACTTGACTCTCATCAGTGGCAACTGGCCCTCACCAGTATCCACCTATTGCTTGCTAGCTCCTGCACCACCCTTCTCCCCCAACTCTTTATACTGGCTATCTCCCCTCTATTTCACTGCAAATTATGGGTCTCGACCTAAAACGTCTATTTCCCTGCCTCCTCCAGCAGCTCTTTGCTCCAGATTCCAGCATGCGATCCATACAGATCATCATTAACCTGGAAGCTACACATCCTGAGTTTAACTCACAGAACTGACCTGTCAGTTCCAAAAGCTTAATTAACTGAGGAGCTGTCACATCGGAGTGGTAATAATTGAGGGTTCATAATATTAATTTTGAAAAGGTTCTAACAGCAACATTAGGCCACTCGGCCCATTGAGTCTACTCCACCATTCAATCATGGCTGATCTACCTTTCCCTCTCAACTCCATTCTCCTTCTTCTCATAACCCTTGACACCCTTACTAATCAAGAATCTAACAATCTCCACCTTAAAAATACCCAATGACTTGGCCTCCACAACCATCTGTGGCAATGAATTCCACAGACTCACCACCCTCCGACTACAGAATTTCCTCCTTGTCTCCTTTCTAAAGGTATGATGTTTTATTCTGAGCCTAAGCCCTCTTGTCCTAGACTCTCCCACTGGTAGAAACATCCTCTCCACAATCGCTCAATCCCGCATTTCACTATTCAGTACATTTCAATGAGGTTCCCCCCCTCATCTTTCTAAACTCCAGTGAGTACAGGCCCAGTGCCGTCAAATGCTCAGCATATGTTAACGCATTAATCCCCAGGATCATTATCGTAAACCTCCTCTAGATCCTCTCCAACACAAACACATCTTTAGAAATATAGAAACATAGAAAATAGGTGCAGGAGGAGGCCATTCGGCCCTTCGAGCAATCGTCGTGAGATGATAAGTGGGATCAAAAGGCTGCAGATGCTGGAAGCATTCATTGTGATCATGGCTGATCGTCTGCAATCAATAACCGTGCCTGCCTGTAGATGATTAGTGCATGTCCCTTTAATTGTAGTTACGTAGCTCTACTAACCACTCCCCCTTTATCAAGTATATCAGTGTCTTCCCATCCCCTAGTTCCCTCTCTAGTAAACGTGCAAGACCATGTACAGCTAGGGCATCAATGTGTGTATGATTAATAAAGCCATAGTAAAGAATTCCCTGTGTGAGTACACATTCTTTACATGGTGTCAGTGGTTTCGCTTCCTGCGTCTCCAGTATATCGGTTTTTGTTTCTTTTGCCCCAGTTACCCTTCCCTGCCTGGTCATGGCTTCCTCCTGCCGTAAACCAGACCCTCTGGTCTTTGACGCTGACATTGCTCACCGCTGGAATGTCTTCCGTCGGGACTTTGAGCATTATGTTACTATCGCCCACCCAGCCGCGCCCCCAGCGATTAAAGCCTCCCTGCTTTTGAATCTGGCCGGTCCCGAGGCTCTGGAGCGCTCAGAATCATTTGTGTACGGACTGAACGATAGCGCCCAAGACCCGGTGTGCCTGATCGAGAAGTTCACCGAGATGTGCGATGTTCCAACCAACTCTATTCTGGAGCGCTTTAAGTTTTTTGCTCGCCGTCAAAACCCTGGTGAGTCTGTGGACAATTTTGTTGCTGCCCTACGGCATCTCGCTAGACGGTGCAACCTGGGTGCCGCGACCCCCGATACCCTGACCCGCGATGTCTTGGTGTACGGTCTACGGGATGAAAAGCTGCGTTCAGAACTCCTGTGTAATCCCGATCTGACTCTCCATGAGGCTCTGCACGCCTCCAGAATGGCAGAGGCTGTTTCCTCTGCTGTGCCCCCCTCTGACCATGCGGTCCGCGCGGCTACCTTCGCCGCCCGCCGTCCTGTTCACCAGGCTCGCCGTGCGGCCAGCTCTACCTCCAGCTCCAGATCGGGGCAGCGTTGCCCGAACTGTAATTTTGAATCTCATCATTTCAATGTGTGCCCTGCGTTGGGTAAGACCTGCAATTTCTGCCACAAGCTCAACCATTTCTCGGCAGCCTGTCGTTCTCAAGGGAAACCTGCCCAGCAACAGCGTAAGCCATCCAATTACCTGGTACGGGATGATACCATGTCTGGTTCCTATCAGCCTGCTGACAACCTCCCACTGTCTGATTCGGGCTCTTCCCAGAGCGAGCTGAGTGTGTTTTCAGTTAGAAATGCACCTGCGCTGATAACGGACCCGACCGTACAAGTTATTGTTAATGGCACAACTTTCTCTGCCAAGGTCGATACTGGGGCCGCAACAAACGTTATGTCAACAAGCCTGTTCAAGAAGATAAGGAATAATGAGCGGGTTACCACTGAGCGCTCCGTCCTTTGTGCCTATGGGGGAGGTCTGCTCGTTCCTGTGGGGAAAGCCACCCTCAACTGTAAAGTGTTGAAGGCCGTTCGGCCCCTCTCTTTCTTTCTGATAGACGGCAAATGTGTTCCCCTGCTCAGTGTTCAGGCATGCCAGGACCTTGGTTTGGTCAATTTCCACCGGGACATCCGCTTGGTTCAGCAACCCTTGGACCCGCTGGCCGAGTTCCCTGATCGATTTGACAACAAGCTGGGGAAGCTTCCCTGCAGCTATAAGATCTCTCTTAATCCTGACGTGGATCCAGTTATCCGCCCACCTCACCGAGTTTCCTTCGCGATGAAGGACAGGGTCGAGTCCACCCTTCGTGATATGGTGGCTACGGGCATCCTGAAGGAGGTGAGCGAGCCAACTCAGTGGGTCTCCACCATGGTTGTTGCTGCTAAGAAGGACAAAAGTGAGCTACGGATCTGCATCAACCCCAAGGACTTGAACCTGGCTATCAAGCGCCCGCATTATCCTATGCGCACTGTTGAGGATGTTGCTGCACAAGTCGGCCCAGCCACTTTGTTTTCAGTGCTGGACGCAAAGAGTTCGTTTTGGCAGATACTGTTAGATGAACGATCATCTTACCTGACGACTTTTGCCACTCCCTTCGGGAGGTTTCGATTCCTGCGCATGCCGTTCGGGATCAGCTCCGCTAGTGAAGTTTTCCAGAGAACGTTGGAACAGCTGTTCGCGGGGCTCCCATGCGCTATTATTGTCGACGACATCTTGGTGTATGGAAAGGATGTCAAACAGCACGACCACAACCTCTGACTGGTTTTTGATCGAGCTTGAGAGGTGAACCTGAAGCTCAACCCCAATAAATGCCGGTTCAGCGTCCCGGAGGTCACCTATGTGGGACATGTCTTCACAGCGTCCGGGCTGAAGCCCGACCCACAGAAGACAGCCGCGATTTCTGAGATGCCTGCTCCTGAGGATGTGCCGAGCCTCCAGCGCTTCCTTGGTATGGTCAATTACCTGGGGAAGTTCATCCCCGACTTGAGTGAGTTGAGTGCTCCCCTAAGAGACTTGGTAAAAAAAGATACTGCATGGTCCTGGTTCTCGCAACACCAGGCTGCTTTCAATGTGCTCAGGTCCAAGCTCATCTGCACCCCGACGCTGAAGTATTTTGACACTGCTCATCGCGGCCATCCCGGTGCCGAGGCCACTCTCTCCATCGCTCAGAGCCAGTTTTACTGGCCTGATATGGCCGCATACTTCCGAGACCGGGTGTCATCGTGCCCAACCTGCAACAGTCTTGCACCGCAACAGCAACGGCAGCCCCTTTTGCAACAGCCCGCACCTGACCTGCCATGGTCGGCGCTGGCAACCGACATTTTTGAGTGGCACGGCAAGCACTTCTTGGTGCTTGTCGACTCCTACTCGAACTGGTTTGAGGTTGACCAGCTGTCCTCTCTCTCCTCCTCTGCTGTTATTGAGAAGCTGCGCCGCCACTTCGCCACCTTTGGGTCTCCTGCAAGCCTGCAGTCCGACAACGGCAGCCAGTTCACCAGCGCGGAGTTCAAGGACTTTGCTGACCGTTGGAACTTTCGGCATTACACCAGCAGCCCTGAGTACCCTCAAAGCAACGGTCTGGCTGAGTGTGCTGTCCGCAGCGCGAAGGGCTTATTGGAGCGTCGCCATGTTTCCAAATCTGACATCTACCTCGCTCTCCTGAACCTCCGTAACATTCCCCGAGACAACGTCCTGGGGTCCCCGGCACAGCGCCTCATGTCCCGAGTCACGCGCCCTCCCATTCCGGTGGCCCAGCAGACCCTTACCCCCTCCGTTTTGAAGCCTGCCATGGTTCGTGAGCGCATTGCTGATAAGCAGTCCATCCAGAAGCGCTCCCATGATAAGTCCTGCCGTGCCCTTCCTCCAGGGCAGGTTGTCCGCATGCGTTCCACCTCCGGTCATCCCAGCCTTGCATTTGTTGTCGGGTCTGCCGGTTCACCTCGCTCCTATCTGGTCAACCTCGATGGCACCGTCTACCGTAGATCCCGTCAACACCTCCGCCTGGTGAATGAGCCTCCTCCTCCTCCTGCGGTCCCGCACGCTTCTCCCCTGTCTGCTGTTCCACCTGCTGCATTCCCTGCACGTGAGCCCGCTCGGCCCGTCCCTGTCCTTCTCCCTTTGCCTGTTCCCGTACCACCACCCCCTTCTCCCCCGTCGCCTAATCACTCACCTTCAATCCCCTTGTCGCCTCGTCCATCCCCGCCTCGCAGCGCTCCTGTCCAGGTGTCTCCTCCAGCTTCCGTCCGGCCTGTTCCTTTGGGGGGAGGGGGTGTGAGCGGGATGCGGACCCGCTCTGGCCGTCTCGTACAGGCGCCTGACCGTTATGGCGATTATGTATGATTGATGCTGTTTTTCATTGTTTCTTTATTTTCCAGTTGCCCTAGCGCATGAGACATGGTCGGCTGTCACGTTCCTTTCTTTTATAAGAGGAAGGATGTAGATGATTAGTGCATGTCCCTTTAATTGTAGTTACGTAGCTCTACTAACCACTCCCCCTTTATCAAGTATATCAGTGTCTTCCCATCCCCTAGTTCCCTCTCTAGTAAACGTGCAAGACCATGTACAGCTAGGGCATCAATGTGTGTATGATTAATAAAGCCATAGTAAAGAATTCCCTGTGTGAGTACACATTCTTTACACTGCCTTCTCCCCATATCCCTTGATTCCACTAGCCCCTAGAGCTCTGTCTAACTCTCGTTTAAATCCATCCAGTGATTTGGCCTCTAGTGCCTTCTGTGGCAGAGAATTCCACAAATTCACCACACTCTGGGTGAAAAAGTGTTTTCTCATCTCAGTTTTAAATGGCTTCCCCTTTATTCTAAGACAGTGGCCCCTGGTTCTGGACTCGCCTAACATTGGGAACATTTTTCCTGCATCTAGCTTGTCCAGTCCTTGTATAATTTTACATGTTTCTATATGATCCCCTCTCATCTTTCTAAATTCCAGTGAATACAAGCCCAGTCTTTCTCATCTTTCCTCATATGACAGTCCTCATATGACAGATCCCGTTAACCTCGTGAACCTACGCTGCACTCCCTCAACAGCAGGATGTCCTTCCTCAAATTAGGAGACCACAATACTCCAGATGTGGTCTCACCAGGGCCCTGTACAACTGCAGAAGGACCTCTTTTCTCAAATCATCTCGTTATGAAGGCCAACATGCCATTAGCTTTCTTCACTGCCTGCTGTATCTGCATGTTCACTTTCAGTGACTGGTGCACAAGGACATCCAGGTTTCGTTGCACTTTCCTTTTTCATAATCTGCCACCATTGAGATAATAATCTGCCTCCTTGTTCTTGCCGTCAAAGTGGATAGCCTCACATTTATCTACATTATACTGCATCTGCCATGCATCTGCCCATTCACTCAACCTGTCCAAGTCGCCCTGCAACCTCCTGGCATCCTCTTTGCAGTGCACACTGCCACCCAGCTTTGTGTCAGCTGCGAATTTGCTCATGTTACTTTTAATTCCATCATCTAAATCATTATATTTTGTAAACAGCTGTGGCCCCAGCACCGAGCCTTGCGGCACTCCACTCGCCATTGCCTGCCATTCTGACAGGGACCCATGTATTCCTACACTTTGTTTCCTGTCAGCCAACCAATTCTCTATCCATGTCAATACCCTACCACCAATACCATGTGCTCTAATTTTGCCGACTGATCTCCCATGTGGGACCTAATCAAAGGCTTTCTCAAAGTCCAGATACACCACATCCACTGGCTTGCCCTCATCCATTTTACTTGTCACAAACTCAAAAAATTCCAGAGGATTAGTCAAGCAGGATTTCCCCTTCATAAATCCATGCTTACTTGGACCAATCGTTTCATTGCTTGGACCAATCCTTTCCTCTGGTATGACGCCGCTAAAACTGCTCACAATGTCACAGTGTTGTGATAATTAGGAGGCCACTGCCCCACTAAGTGGCCACGGCCCCTGATTTTCATGTTTGTATGCTCTTCCCCACAGTTCATTAACTAAATGACCACATTTTCAGTGTTTCATTAACCCAGTGACTGCAGCCGTGAGTATTATTAATCGTTATTAATTTACAAATGTTCTGCAGCTGAGAATTCACAGCCCTGGAGTTTCATTAACTGGTAAACTGTCACACCTGAGTTTCAGTAACTCACTATTACAGCCGCCGAGTTTTATTGAGTTAGTGGCCAAGGAACTTGACTTTCATTAACTGGTAAACCACAACCATGGAGTTTTATTGATTGGAAAGTCCTTGAGTTTTACTAACAAATTACCTCCTATATCTGACTTTAATTAACAGGGCAATCACAGCCCTGGTGATTTATTAACTGAGTAGATGTGGCCTCTGAGCATCATAGAAACATAGCAAATTGGGTGCAGGAGGAGGCCATTCGGTCCTTTGAACCAGCGCCATTCATTGTGATCATGGCTGATCGTCCCCTATCAATAACCCATGCCTGCCTTCTCCCCATATTCCTTGACTCCACCAGCCCGTAGAGCTCTATCTAACTCTCTCTTAAATCCATCCAGTGACTTGGCCCCCACTGCCCTCTGTGGCATAAATTTCATAAATTCACAACTCTCTGGGTGAAAAAGCTTTTTCTCACCTCGGTCTTAAATGACCTCCCCTTTAATCTAAGACTGTGACCCCTGTTCTGGACTCGCCCAACATTGGGAACATTTTTCCTGCAACTAGCTTGTCCAATCATTTTATAATTTTATATGTTTCTATAAGATCCCCCCTCATCCTTCTAAACTCCAGTGAATATAAGCATAGTCTTTTCAATTTTTCCTCATATGACGCCATCCCAGGGATCAATCTCGTGAACCCACACTGCACTGCCTCACTCACAAGGATGTCCTTCCACAAATTAGGAGACCAAAACTGTACACAATACTTCCATTAGCTTTCTTCACTGCCTGCTGTACCTGTAAGCCAACTTTCAGTGACCGGTGTACAAGGACGCCCAGGTCTTGTTGCACCTCCCCCTTACCTTACCTAACCTAACCCCGTTAATAATCTGCCCCCTTGTTTATGCCGCCAAAGTGGATAACCTCACATTTATCTATATTGTACTGCATCTGCCCACTCACTCAACCTGTCCAGGTCACCCTGCAACCTCCTAACATTATAACCATATAACCATATAACCATATAACAATTACAGCACGGAAACAGGCCATCTCAGCCCTTCAAGTCCGTGCCGAACAACTTTTTTCCCTTAGTCCCACCTGCCTGCACTCATACCATAACCCTCCATACCCTTCTCATCCATATGCCTATCCAATTTATTTTTAAATGATACCAACGAACCTGCCGCCACCACTTCCACTGGAAGCTCATTCCACACCGCTACCACTCTCTGAGTAAAGAAGTTCCCCCTCATGTTACCCCTAAACCTCTGTCCATTAATTCTAAAGTCATGTCCTCTTGTTTGAATCTTCCCTATTCTCAAAGGGAAAAGCTTGTCCACATTAACTCTGTCTATCCCTCTCATCATTTTAAAGACCTCTATCAAGTCACCCCTTAACCTTCTGCGCTCCAGAGAATAAAGACCTAACTTATTCAACCTATCTCTGTAACTTAGCTGTTGAAACCCAGGCAACATTCTAGTAAATCTCCTCTGTACCCTCTCTATTTTGTTGACATCCTTCCTATAATTGGGCGACCAAAATTGTACACCATACTCCAGATTTGGTCTCACCAACGTCTTGTACAATTTTAACATTACATCCCAGCTTCTATACTCAATGCTCTGATTTATAAAGGCTAGCATACCAAAAGCTTTCTTTACCACCCTATCTATATGAGATTCTACCTTCAAGGAACTATGCACGGTTATTCCCAGATCCCTCTGTTCAACTGTATTCTTCAATTCCCTACCGTTTACCATGTACGTCCTATTTTGATTTGTCCTGCCAAGGTGTAGCACCTCACATTTATCAGCATTAAACTCCATCTGCCATCTGTCAGCCCATTTTTCCAACTGGCCTAAATCACTCTGTAGACTTTGGAAATCCTCTTCATTATCCACAACACCCCCTATCTTGGTATCATCTGCATACTTACTAATCCAATTTACCACCCCTTCATCCAGATCATTGATGTACATGACAAACAACAAAGGACCCAACACAGATCCCTGAGGCACCCCACTAGTCACCTGCCTCCAACCCGACAAACAGCCATCCACCATTACCCTCTGGCTTCTCCCATTCAGCCACTGTTGAATCCATCTTGCTATTCCTGCATTTATACCCAACAGTTGAACCTTCTTAACCAACCTTCCATGAGGAACCTTGTCAAAGGCCTTACTGAAGTCCATATAGACAACATCCACTGCTTTACCCTCGTCAATTTCCCTAGTAACCTCTTCAAAAAATTCAAGAAGATTAGTCAAACATGACCTTCCAGGCATAAATCCATGTTGACTGTTCCTAATTAGACCCTCTTTATCCAGATACTTATATATATTATCTCTAAGTATCTTTTCCATTAATTTGCCCACCACTGAAGTCAAACTAACCGGTCTATAATTGCTAGGTTTACTTTTAGAACCCTTTTTAAACAATGGAACAACATGCGCAGTACGCCAATCCTCGGGGACTATTCCAGTTTCTAATGACATTTGAAATATTTCTGTCATAGCCCCGGCTATTTCTACACTAACTTCCCTCAATGTCCTAGGGAATATCCTGTCAGGACCTGGAGACTTATCCACTTTTATATTTTTCAAAAGTGCCAGTACTTCTTTTACTTTGAAACTCATAGTATCCATAGCTACTCTACTAGTTTCCCTTACCTCACATAATTCAATATCCTTCTCCTTGGTGAATACCGAAGAAAAGAAATTGTTCAATATCTCCCCCATCTCTTTTGGCTCTGCAGATAGCTGTCCACTCGGTCTCTCCAATGGACCAATTTTATCCCTTGTTATCCTTTTGCTATTAACATAGCTGTAGAAACCCTTTGGATTTACTTTCACCTTACTTGCCAAAGCAACCTCATATCTTCTTTTAGCTTTTCTAATTTCTTTCTTTAGATTCTTTTTACATTCCTTATACTCCTCAAGCACATCATTTACTTCATGCTGCCTATAATTATTGTAGATCTCCCTCTTTGTCCGAACAAGATGTCCAATTTCCCTTGAAAACCAGGGCTCTTTCCAATTTTTACTGGTTCCTTTCAACCGAACAGGAACATAAAGATTTTGTACTCTTAAAATTTCCCCTTTAAATGTCCTCCATTTCTCCTCTACATCTTTCCCATAAAAAAAAAATTCCCAGTTCGCTCCTTTTAAATCATCTCGCATCTCGTTAAAGTTAGCCTTTCTCCAATCAAAAATCTCAACCCTAGGCCCAGTTCTGTCCTTCTCCATAATTATATTGAAACTAATGGTATTGTGATCACTGGACCCGAAGTGCTCCCCTACGCATACCTCCACCACCTGTCCCGTCTCATTTCCTAACAGGAGGTCCAGCACTGCCCCTCCTCTAGTAGACACCTCTATGTATTGCTGCAAAAAACTATCCTGCACACATTTTACAAACTCCAAACCATCCAGCCCATTTACAGAATGTGTTTCCCAGTCTATGTGTGGAAAGTTGAAATCTCCCACAATCACTACCTTGTGCTTACTACTAATATCTGCTATCTCTTTACATATTTGCTCTTCCAATTCTCGTTCCCCATTTGGCGGTCTATAATATACCCCTATAAGTGTTGCTACACCTTTCCCACTTCTAAGTTCCACCCAAATAGCCTCCCTAGATGAGCCCTCCAATCTTCACAGTTCACACTGCCACCCAGCTTTGTGTCATCCGCAAACTTGCTAGTGTCGCTCCTAATTCCCTCTTCCAAATCATTAATATATATGGTAAACAGTTGTGGCCCCAACACCGAGTCTTGCGGCACTCCACTCGCCACTGCCTGCCATTCTGAAAAGGACCCGTTCACTCCTACTCTTTGCTTCCGGTCTGCCAAACAATTTTCTATCCATGTCAACCCCCAATACCATGTGCTCTAATTTCAGTCACCAGACTCCCATGTGGGACCTTATCAAAGGCTTTCTGAATGTCTAGATACACTGGTTTCATCCATTTTACTTGTCACATCCTCAAAAAAATCCAGAAGATTAGTCAAGCATAATTTCCCTTTCATAAATCCATGTTGACTTGGACTAATCCTTTTACTGCTATCCAAATGCCCCATTATTACCTCTTTAAAAATTGACTCCAGTATCTTTCCCACCACCGGTCAGGCTAATTGGTCTGTAATTCCCCGTTTTCTCTCTCGCTCCTTTCTTGATAAGTGGGATAACATTAGCTATCCTCCAATCCACAGGAACTGATCCTGAATCTATTGAACATTGGAAAATGATCACCAATGCATCCACTATTTCTAGAGCCACCTCCCTGAGGACCCTGGGATGGACCATCATGTCCAGGGGATTTATCATCCTTCTGTCTCATTAGCCTACCCAATACTATTTCTCGCCTAATGAAAATTTCTTTCAGTTCCTCTACCTCCTTAGAACCTTTGTTCTCCAGTACATCTGGGAGATTGGTTGTGTCTTTCTTAGTGAAGACAGATCCGAAGTACCTAATCAACTCTTCTGTCATTTCCTTGTTCCCATAATAATTTCACCCATGTCTGCCTTCAAGGGACCCACATTTGACTTTGCTACTCTTTTTCCCTTAACATATCTAAAGAAGCTTTTACTGTCCTTCTTTATATTCCTGGCCAACTTCCCTTCGTACTTCATCTTTTCAGCCCATATTGCCCGTTTCTTTCCTTCTGTTGGCCTATGAAGGTTTCCCAATCCTCTGGCTTCCGGCTACTCTTTGCTGTGTTATACATCTTTTCTTTTAGTTTTATTCTATCCCTAACTTCTCTTGTCAGCCATGGTTGCCTCCTACTCCCTTTAGAATCTTTCTTCCTTTTTGGAATGAAAAGGAAGAAAGATTCCATCAACTGGAAGCCACAGCCTCAGATATTCAATGACAAGGAAGATGCTGATAGAGAGCTTGGGTGCAGTGATTTAGAGTTTAGTTTAATGCGTGGCTGCTGTTTAGACTTTATGTGTTAAATATTTTTATTAAAAGTATTATTAAAATGTTATTAAATTCTTAATATTATTAATATTATTTCTAATGTGTACTATGAATTTTTCATTTTTTATATAGATAGGAAATATAAGAGAAAAATAAAATAAAGATAGAGATTCAGAAAAATGAATGAAGTATTAAGCAGTTTGTACATCATTGGAGATATTTCATGGGTTATTATATGTAAATCTTCGTCTATTTCTTCGTTCAGGCATTAGTCAGGTTCTCGCACCAAACCACTTTGACCCTTTAAATATTCAATAAATGGAGACCATATCCCTCTGAATTGATCCAACTTGCCCAGAAGGACAAGTCTTAATCTTTCAAAATGAAGTGTCTCCGACATTTCAGTGATCCACATTTTAATTGTGGGGGATGTAGGACCCTTCCAAAATTCAATATAAGTTTGTTCCCAATTATTAAACTGTAATCAATAAAAATTCTTTGATTTATTGTTATTAATTGATCTGTTTCTAATATTCCTAATATTATTAATTTTGAGTCAGGAAGCAAATTTGTATTAACAAATTCGAGATTATCTTAAAAATTTCTGCCCAAAAGGTCGTAATTTTTATACAGTTTGTGAATGAGTGCATTAGATTAGCTTCTAAATATTGACATTTATCACATATGGCTGGTATATTTGAAAAAATTCTATGTAATTTTGTTTTGGAATAATGTAATCTATGTAGTACTTTAAATTGTATCAAGATGTGTCTAGCATTTAACGAACAATGATGTATATTTTGTAAACTTTCATTCCATATTTCTGGTCTAATTGTTTGACCTAATTCATTTTCCCATGATTGCCTATATGTTTCTGTCATTGGTACATCATTTTCTAATAAAATATTATAAATATATGATATCAATTTTTCTGTATTTGGATGTTTATTGAGACATTCATCTAAAATGTCTGCCTTTCTATTTCTAATTTCCTGTGTGTTTGATTTTACATAGTCTCTGATTTGTAAATATCTAAAATAATCTTTTGAATGTAATCCATAAATTTCTGTTTAGACTTTAGAGATACAGATACAGCATGGAAGCAATCACATTGGCCCATGCCAACCAGCAATCACTGACCTACACACTAGGGACAATTTTACAACTTACCAAAGCAAATTAACCTACAAACCTGTTCATCTTTGGAGTATGGAGGAAACCGGAGCACCCGGAGAAAAACCATGCAGTCACAGGGAGAGCGTGCAAACACCGTACAGACAGCATCCATGGTTAGGATCGAACCCGGGTCTCTGACACTGTAAGGCAGAAACTCTACCGCTGCGCCACTGTGACACTGTTGGTGTTCGGAAGAGGGTGATGTAAGTAAGAAGGCAAGGTTGTAGGAACATGGCATTCACAAAGGCTGGAGAAGGATACAAAGATAGAGAAGAATGAGGCACAAAAAAAGAGGATTTATGCAAAAGGATAGATTTTTGAATGCTTGTTATCATATTCTACTTCTTTTTGGCTGTATGTTTTGGCAATCTGCTGTACAACTGAATCACACCACATCAACTTCTGTGCCGTGTATTATTTGTGAAATTTGTAGCATTTCCAGATTCTGATGGGATTTAATCCTGAATTGCTGAGTGAACACAGTAATGAGTTCCAAAGAATATCGGTTCAACAATGAAATATATTGATGCACCCCAATCCCTTATTTCCTTCAGGCTGTTTTTAATTAAATCAAAACTCTCCAATGATCAATGCCACATCTGCTTGAGCTGGTAAAGTCAAACCATTAATCATTTGGAATATTGTATTTGTTGCCTTAGTTACAGATTAAAGTATGCTAAATAAAAATAATGACAGTTCACTTTCATCTTCCCCATTTACCCATTAAGCAGACTCAGAACGATAATGCAATGTAAATAGTAGGAAAATACTCACACTGCTTCTTCTCATATCTGCTGTTAATAATGTGCTGGTGACTTTGATAATAGACAGCCTGGTGCACACCAGAGAAAGTTGGGACTCTGATAACCCATCAAAATTAGGCCCTATAATATCATTAGGACTATAATGTGACTATACCTCTGCATTTTGCAGGTTAATCCACAAGTTCAAAGGGATAAATTTAATTTACATATTATCATTTAAAAGTGTTTTTCTTTTCTGGCACCAAATGCAGTTTGGCAGTAATATCAAAATCATCTCGACATATGGGCTATTCTGTACATTCCTCAATGAATTCAAGATTCAAGAGATTCAAGAGAGTTTATTGCCATGTGTCCCTGATAGGACAATGAAATTCATGTTTTGCTTCAGCACAACAGGACATAATAGGCATGACTTCAGAACAGATCAGTTCCATTATATAAATATATACACACATGAATAAATAAACTGATAAAGTGCAAATAAACAGATAATGGGCTATTAATGTGCAGAGTTTTGTCCGAGCCAAGTTTAATAACCTGATGGCTGTGGGGAAGTAGCTTTTCTGAATCTGGTCGTTGCAGTCTTCAGGCTCCTGTACCTTCTACCTAAAGGTAGCGGGGAAATGAGTGTGTGGCCAGGGTGGTGTGGGTCCATGATACTGCCAGCCTTTTTAAGGCAGCAATTACGATAGATCCCCTCGATGGAAGGGAGGTCAGAGCCAATGATGGACTGTGCAGTGTTTACTACTTTTTGTAGTCTTTTCAGCTCCAGGGCGCGCAAGTTGCCGAACCAAGCCACGATGCAACCAGTCAGCATGCTCTCTACTGTGCACCTGCAGAAGTTAGAGAGAGTCCTCCTTGACAAACCGACTCTCCGTAATCTTCTCCAGGTTTTTGTCGAGGTAGGAGTTGATTTGATCAACCTCTCAAAGCACTTCATCACCACAGACGTTAGTGCCACTGGTCGATAGTCATTGAGGCACATCACATTGCTCTTCTTGGGCACCGGTATAATTAATACCCTTTTAAAGCAGGTGAGAACCTCAGACCTCAGAAGTGAGAGGTTGAAAATGTCTGTAAAAACTCCAGCCAGTTGGTCCGCACAGGTTTTTAGAACACGACCGGGTATACCATCAGGTCCAGGCGCCTCAATGGGTGAGGACTGTACAGAGCTGGTCGGGGAGGGCAGAGGAACAACTCCAGGACTGTTTGGAGTCTGTAGACTGGTCAATGTTCAGGGACTCGGCAACTGACCATGAGATCTGCACTCTTCTGAAGTCGATACCGGGCATTCAGGTTTGGAGATACAGACCTCTACAAGAAGTCCAGATACGACCTTGGTAAGGCCATCAAAAAGGCCAAAAGTGACTTCTGCTCCAAGCTGGAGGATGAGACGGATGTTGGGCAACTGTGGCAGGGCTTGAATGCCATCACCTCCCACAAGTTGAAATCAGGAGGCAGCTCAATTGTCACCGCAGCATCACTCGCTGATGAGCTCAATGCATTTTACGCATGCTTTGATAGGGAGAACACCGATGTGCCTTCCCGAGCCCCCATTCGCCATGATGGTATTTCAGTCACAGTCACAGTGGCAGATGTCAGAAGATCCTTCAGGGGGGTGAACTCTTGGAAAGCGCCTGGACCTGATGGTATACCCGGCCGTGTCTTAAAAACCTGTGCGGACCAATTGGCTGGAGTTTTTACGGACATTTTCAGCCTCTTACTTCTGAGGTCTGAGGTTACCACCTGCTTTAAAAGGGCATCAATAATACCGGTGCCCAAGAAGAGCAAGGTGACGTGCCTCAATGATTATCGACCAGTGGCACTAATGTCTGTGGTCATTAAGTGCTTTGAGAGGCTGATCATGGTGCAAATCAACTCATACCTCGACAAAAACCTGGACCCACTGCAGTTCGCTTACTGCCACAACAGATCAATGGTGGACGCGATCTCACTGGCTCTCCACTCTGCTCTGGACCCTGTGGACAACAAAAACTCATATGTCAGGCAGTTATTCATTGCCCGTATTGGTGGAAATGTGTCATCCTCGATAACAATCAGCATGGGAGCACCTCAGGGCTGCGTGCTTAGCCCCCTGCTTTACTCACTCTATACTCATGACTGCGTAGCTGGACATAGTGCGAACTCCATCATCAAGTTCGCCGACGACACCACTGTTGTGGGACAAATCACTGATGGTGACGAGTCAGAGTATAGAAGTGCGATCGAGCGACTGACCAAATGGTGCAAGCACAATAACCTGGCTCTCAACATCAGCAAAACCAAGGTAACTGATTGTGGACTTTGGAAGGGGTAGGATAGGGACGCAATAGTCCCATATATATCAACGGGATGATGATGGAAAGGGTCAAGAACTTTAAATTCCTGGGCGTGCATATTTCCGAAGATCTTTCCTGGTCCCAGCACACTGATACAATTATAAAGAAAGCACATCAGCGCCTCTACTTCCTGAATGCACATTAGAGTGCATGCTGACTGGTTGCATCGTGGCTTGGTTCGGCAACTTGAGTGTCCAGGAGCGGAAAAGAATGCAGAAAGTTGTGACCACTGCCCAGTCCATCATCAGCTTTGACCTTCCCACCATCAAAGCGATCTATCGCAGTCGCTGCCAACATCATCAAGGACCCACACCATCCTGGCCACACACTCATCTGTCCGCTGCCATCAGGTCGAAGGAACAGGAGCCTGAAATCTGGTACATCCAGGTTCAGGAACAGGCTCTTCCACACAGCCATCATTCTATTAAACTCGCCATCAAACAAACTCTGAACTATAACAGCCTATTGCACTTTATCTGTTTATTTATGTGTGTATATATATGGTCTATGCTATATAGACTAACTGAACTGTTCTGTTTTTATGCTTACAATCTTCTGTTGTGCTGCAGCAAGCAAGAATTTCATTGTCCTATCTGGGACACATGACAATAAACTCTCTTGACTTGACTGGCATCCAGAGCATGTATTTGGCGAAGCAGTCGTCAAGCGTGAGCTTGGTCTCACGGATGTAGCAGAGGTCATATTGAGAGCATCAAATGTAATAGACAAGGTTGAGGAAGCCGCGGCCAATCTCATCAGCAGGCCCATCTCGCCTGTCATGCACCGAGGAACCTCACGGAAAGACCTGGCAGGCCAGGAAGGCCCAGCTGCCCGCGGCCTGAAGGAGGAAGCTGCAGAGCCCAGCCCTTGCTCATCAACCGAAGACCGGAGTACTGAAGAGTGGGAGTCAGTGATGACAGTCGAGAGGAGCAAGGCCAGTAGGAACTTGAACCAGGATCTTACCTTCCGCACTCTTAAGGTCAGTTGCGAGAGGCGCCCCAGGGGCACAAAATTGTCCAGAGGGGTAGAGGGATGCCGGCTCACTGTACAATCCAGGGCTCACCTGGATAGAGTTCTGCTACTTAAGGTCTTTATTCTGTGTCTAGCACCAGTCTTTGGAAATGTTGCCTGAAATGGTATCACTGAAATCTGGGGACTTGGAAAGAATTTCAGTGTGTTTTGCTCATGTGATAATAAAGCACTATTGTCTCGTCTCGTCACGTCTCGCCACGTCTCGTCACGTCTCATCGAAGAACTGTTGGGTCCCTGAATGCAGGTGAGGTGCGAGGTTTAGGGACAGATGTGGCATTTCCTGAAGTTGCAGGGAAAGGTGCCTGGGAAGGAGGTGGGCGGGGATGTGGGGGTATGACCAAACCAAGGAGTACTGGAGAGAGCGGTCTTTGCGGAAAGCAGAAAGGGATGGGGATAGAAGGTGTGCGTGATGGTGGAATCATGTTGTAGTTGCTGCAAATGTCGCAGAATGATATCCTAGAACGTCCTTAAGGACACTTTGTTGGCACCAAAGCGTGGCGAAACTTGTGTACTGCCTAAGTGAGGTCTGCTATAAGATTTTACCAGGTTGTATATGAAACAAAGCTTTTCACTGTACCTAGGTACGTGTGACAATCAAGTATCATTGCATTGTTGAGTCATTGAATAATTATGCTTTTGATTTCTTCACATGTCCTTCATGTGATGCTGCATAGCATAAAACAAAATAACATTGTAGTCATTCAAAAGTTTCTTCTTACCTTCACCTCATCGTTATGAGCAATGAAAATATTTGGTCATTACAAATACTTGTCAGATATGCTAATATTTAATCTCAGAATTTAACTAATACAGAGCCCTTCTTGACATATACGTCTGTGGTCAAATCCTTTTTTTGGGAATTGTGTTTGATGTTCAACTCCACCTTTGACACAACCCATGCTTGTGAGTAAAGCCTGAAGTGTGTGAACAATTTTCTGTGCTGTACTGTTCTATGCTGTTGAAATCAGTTACAGTGGCTTGCAAAAGTATTCATACCCCTTGAACTTTTCCACATTTTGTCACGTTACAACCACAAATGTAAATGTATTTTATTGGGATTTTATGTGATAGACCAACACAAAGTGGCACATAATTGTGAAGTGGAAGGAAAATGATACATGGTTTTCATTTTTTTTTTACAAATAAAAAACTGAAAAGTGTGGCATGCAAAAGTATTCAGCCCCCTTTACTCTGATACCCCTAAATAAAATCCAGTGCAACCAATTGCCTTCCGAAGTCACCTAATTAGTAAGTAGAGCCCACGTGTGTGTAATCTAATCTCAGTATAAATACAGCTGTTCTGTGAAGGTCTCAGAGGTTTGTTAGAGAACATTAGTGAACAAACAGCATCATGAAGCCCATGGAATACACCAGACAGGTCAGGGATAAAGTTGTGGAGAAGTTTAAAGCAGGGTTAGGTTATAAAAAAATATCCCAAGCTTTGAACATCTCACGGAGCACTGTTCAATCCATCATCCGAAAATGGAAAAAATATGGCACGACTACAAACCTACCAAGACATGGCCGTCCACCTAAACTGACAGGCGGGGCAAGGAGAGCATTGATCAGAGAAGCAGCCAAGAGGCCCATGGTAACTCTGGAGCAGCTGCAGAGATCCACAGCTCAGGTGGGAGAATCTGTCCATGGGACAACTAATAGTCGTGCACTCCACAAATCGAGCCTTTATGGAAGAGTGGCAAGAAGAAAGCCATTGTTGAAACAAAGCCATAAGAAGTCCCGTTTGCTGTTTGCCACAAGCCATGTGGGGGACACAGCAAACATGTGAAGGATGGTGCTCTGGTCTGATGAGACCAAAATTGAAGCTTTTGGCCTAAATGCAAAATGCTATGTGTGGCGGAAAACACTACACATCACCCTGAACACACCATCCCCACTGTGAAACATGGTGCTGGCAGCATCATGCTGTGGGGATGCTTTTCTTCAGCAGGGACAGGGAAGCTGGTCAGAGTTGATGGGAAGATGGATGGAGCCAAATACAGGGCAATCTTGGAAGAAAACCTGTTAGAGTCTGCAAAAGACTTGAGACTGGGGCGGAGGTTCACCTTCCAGCAGGACAACGACACTAAACATACAGTCAGAGCTACAATGGAATGGTTTAGATCAAAGCATATTCATGTGTTAGAATGGCCAGTCAAAGTCCAGACCTAAATCCAATTAAGAATCTCTGGCAAGACTTGAAAATTGCTGTTAACAGACGCTCTCCATCCAATCTGACTGAGCTTGAGCTATTTTGCAAAGAAGAATGGGCAAACATTTCAGTCTCTAGATGTTGAAAGCTGGTAGAGACATACCCCAAAAGACTTGCAGCTGTAATTGCAGCGAAAGGTGGTTATACAAAGTATTGACTCAGGGGGGCTGAATACTTTTGCACGCCACACTTTTCAGTTTTTTATTTGTAATAAAATTTCGAAACCATGTATCATTTTCCTTCCACTTCACAATTATGCACCACTTTGTGTTGGTCTATCACATAAAATCGCAATAAAATACATTTACTTTTGTGGTCGTATCGTGACAAAATGTGGAAAAGTTCAAGGGGTATGAATGCTTTTGAAGCCACTGTAGTTACAGAATACCTCAATCCCCAAACCTAAGCTTCATGTATCTTAAGTTATGCTACAATACCCATCAGGTAACATTAAAATAAATAGCAACTGTACTGAACATATAATCTACTCTATATTACTACTCTATATAGTTTATATTCTATGATTAACCCTCTAAACCTTCAAGAACTTAAGGGCTGCACAGTGACGCAGCGATGGAGTTGCTGCCTTACAGCACCAGGGACCTGGGTTTGATCCTGATTATGGGTGCTGTCTGTACGGATTTTGTATGTTCTCTCAGTGACTGCGTGGGTTTTCTCCGGGTGCTACAGTTTCCTCCCACACTCCAAAGTCATACAGATTTGTATTGAGGTCAATTGGCTTTGGTAAAAATTGTCCATAGTGTGAAGGATAGTGCTGGTGGGGCGGCATGGACTTGGTGGGCCGAAGGACCTACTTCCGCACTGTATCTCTAAACTGAATTAAATTAAACCATAAACATTTCCTATGAATGCGACACAACAAGAGAGATTTAACATGACAGACATCTACATTGATATTCTAGGCATCCAAACAGAAAATGTGAACTGCTGTATCTGGAGATAGCGACACAAGGAACCATACAGTTGGTTTTGCTCACATGCCAGTAGCAACACACATTCTGGCACATTTTCCAATGCCTGCAAATATCCTTAATAGACATAGAAACATAGAAAATAGGTGCAGGAGTAGGCCATTCGGCCCTTCGAGCCTGCACCGCCATTCAATGTGATCATGGCTGATCATCCAACTCAGTATCCCGTACCTGCCTTCTCTCCATACCCCCTGATCCCTTTAGCCACAAGTGCCACATCTAACGCCCTCTTAAATATAATGAACTGGCCTCAACTACCTTCTGTGGCAGAGAATTCCAGAGACTCACCACTCTCTGTCTAAAGAATGTTTTCCTCATTTCGGTCCTAAAGGAATTCCCCCTTATCCTTAGACTGTGACCCCTTGTTCTGGACTCCCCCAACATCGGGAACAATCTTCCAGCATCTAGCTTGTCCAACCCCTTAAGAATTTTGTAGGTTTCTATAAGATCCCCCCTCAATCTTCTAAATTCCATCGAGTACAAACCGAGTCTATCCAATCTTTCCTCATATGAAAGTCCTGACATCCCAGGAATCAGTCTGGTGAATCTTCTCTGTACCCCCCCTATGGCAAGGATGTCTTTCCTCAGATTTGGAGACCAAAACTGTACGCAGTACTCCAGGTGTGGCCTCACCAAAACCCTGTACAACTGCAGTAGAACCTCCCTGCTCCTATACTCAAATCCTTTCGCTATGAATGCTAACATACCATTTGCTTTCTTCACTGCCTGCTGCACCTGCATGCCTACTTTCAATGACTGGTGTACCATGACACCCAGGTCTCGTTGCATCTCCCCCTTACCTAATCTGCCACCATTCAGATAATAGTCTACCCTCATGTTTTTGCCACCAAAGTGGATAACCTCACATTTATCCACATTGTACTGCATCTGCCATGCATCTGCCCATTCACTCAGCCTATCCAAATCACCCTGCAGCCTCCAAGCATCCTCCTCACACCTAACTATACCCCCCAGCTTGGTATCATCTGCAAATTTGGAGATGTTCTGCAGGAGTCTTTTTAAAAATCAAACCATTTGATTTTTCAGCCAAGGGGCAGGTCTCTTGACCTCTAGTCTGTAATGTGTTTCTTTGTCTTTCTGTATTCCATTTGCTTGAGAGTCATTGGACTCACTCTTTCCCAATTGCCGAAGGATGCTTGTCTGGTCAGTGGGAAGGATTGAGTGAGGGATCGTGCAATCAGTGATCTGCCTGGCAGGCAATATGCAATTAGTCTTGATTGTTCTTCCTCTTTTAACCCTTCTTCATTCATTGGTGGTCGACAGATCAGCAAGTGAGGCTGATGTTAAACTTACATTTATCATATAGATTGATTTGAAGTTTTCGCCATGTATTCACACTGAACAGCTGGATGCACATGAAGGAAAACAATATCTTCACAAAGCAGCAGCTGCCAGCTGCCTGCACTGGATGAGGGGGTAGGTTTTAGAAGTCTGTTACAGATGTCTTTGCTGTTACCAGCTGATCTATCCTTCATGTACATAAAAAATCTATTTTAGATTAGTTTAGTTTCGAGATACAGTGAAATGCATGAACATTTTTAAAAAGCTTCCACAAAACTGAAATAAATGAACAGAAAATATGGGTAAATATGAAATCAGAAAATATGGGAAGCATTCAGTAAAGCAACATTTATTGCAAGAGAAACAGGGTTAACATTTGTGGGCTGCACAGTGGTGCAGCAGTAAAGATGCTGCCTCACAGCACTAGAGACCCAAAATCGATCCTGACTACAGGTGTTGTTAGTATGTTCCAAGCGAGTGCCCTTGAGCTTGAAGATCGAAGACGCTCACGGATTATGTTGCCACAGTGGGACAGCCCCTTAAGGAGATTCCACCATTTGCACACTTTTGTCTTCTCTTATCACCATCTCCCTTCTCTTTCCTTATCTGCTTCCCCACATTTTTACATTGATGAAGGCTCTCCATCTGAAATGTCACCTATTCAAGTTCTCTAGGTGTGATGCCTGACCCACAGAGTTACTCCAGCATTTGTGTCTTTTCATATTAATTTGTTCTTTCTCGTTGAGTTTAACCTGGCTTGCTGGACATGTCCCACAACCTGCTATTAGCAACCTTTAACACAGACAATAAGTTTTAGTTTTATAATTTTAGAGATACAGAGCAGAAACAAACCCTTCGGCCCATCAAATCCATGCCGATCAGTGATCTACACACACCAGGGACAATTTACAATTTTACCAATCCTATTAACGCACAAACCTCTGTCTTTGGAATGCGGGAGGAAACTGCAGATCCCAGAGAAAACCCATACAGGTCACGGGGAGAACGTAAAAACTCCATACAGACAGCATCCGTAGTCAGAATCGAGCTCGGGTTATCTGGCGCTGTAAGGCAGCAACTCTGCCGCTGCACCACCGTATAAGTATAATATATTTCTAAATGGCCATGTTAATTCCTTTGAAATTCACACCCGTGATGAAGAGGAAGGGAAAAGACGACTGCACAGTGTACGATAAGTCCTTTATAGAAGGGGAACGGGGGGAGAAGGAGTGGAGACACTTTTAAGAAGTACTAGACCAAGTGCAGACTCGTTGGGTCTGTTCCCCCAACGTGTGGTTGCAGGGGGGGGGGGGGGGGGGGGGGCAGCGTCTGAGGGTCCGGTTTTGGCGGAGCAGGAACTCAAAGGGGGAAAACGTGGCAGCCGGACGGCAGGCGGACGGATGTCGGCAGACACACACAGAGTTTTAATTTAATAGAGATAATAAAGTTTAGCGGGCATTTTACCGAATGGTCAGTTTTCTTTGGTCCTGAAAACTCCAATGAGCCAATCAAAATGTCCAGTCAGCGAAGGAGATTGCCTGCAGCTGCCCTCGACTGCCTGTAACTAAATAGCGACCCCACTCCTCTGTACTACGAGTTTAAAAGAACCATGCCGACCAAATTGTACTCGCGGAAAACTTATCATCATGCTGTGAGTGAGGGCAAACCCTTCTAAACATGCACATTAGGTCACCGCAGTGGGACAGCCCCTTTATGTTCAACATTGTTTTTGCTGGGCATGCACAACAAAAAAAGCCATAACTGAATTGCTGAATCCTATAAACTACATCCTCGTTCAGTTGCTGCTAAATTGCTGAATCCTATAAACTACATCCTCGTTCAGTTGAAGTTATTTTGTTTTCGTTCATGTGCACCCAGCTGTTCCGTGTGAATACATGGTGAAAACTACAAATTAATTTGTAAAATAACTGCAAATTTTATGCCTCAACCTCACATTTAATCTGTCGCTGGAACAAACAAGAGTAAAAAGAGGAAGAACAATCAAGACTAATTGCATATTGCTCAACCAGCAGATCACTGCATCCCTGATCACTACTTCCCCACCCACAAGCCCAGAGCCAAGCATCAATATCACAGATGGATGTCTTACTGAAATGACTTATTCTGATAAAGGCAGGAAGGAAGAGAAGATTACCTAAAGTTGGAGGATTTGACAATGAGTCCAGAAGGTTGTGTAGAAAGGAACTGCGGATGCTGGTTTATACCAAAACCTCTTCAAAATCTGTTATACTAGGTATTACATGCTTAATTTTTTTGTTTGTGTGCTATCCAGACAAAGAAAATACTATTCATAAATGAATGATGAATGAATGAATTATACATTATTGTCATGTGACAAGTCACTGTGGTATTCTTCATTTGGCATACCCAAAGTATGCAAAGCGTCACCACATAAAGAGTGCTGACAAAGTTACAAAGTGTTCCATTAAAAAAAACTTTTAACACTTTCCCTTTGTGGTCCCCCTTAGTTCTCCCAAACCAGGTCCCCCTTTGTCCTTTATACATAGTTCCCTGAAAGTGGTTTCAGAGTTGGTCATCCTTCTTCAGTTGTCCTATTAGTTCCACCGTTCACATGCTTGTATCCCTGTCATTACCCCATCTTCCCTAGTCAACAAAGGGCCACTATGGATTCACAATTTCTGTGCTTATCTGTTTCAGGCCCTCTTTTGTTCTGGCCTTTGCTATCTTTCAGTCTGAAGAAGACGCGGCCTGAAACGTCACCCATACCTTTTCTTCGGAGATGCTGCCTGAATTACTCCAATATTTTGTGTCTATCACAGGTAGATAGGTCGGTAGAGAAGATTTTTGGTAAATTTGCCTTCCTCAGTCAAGGTATTAACTGATGATGGGAGGTTCTGTTCCAGTTGTACAAGACTTTGATTAGGCCACATTTGGAGTATTGGATTCAGTTTTGGTCATTCTGCTATAGGAAGGAAGTCGTTAAGCTGGAAAGATTGCAGAGAAGATTTGAGGATGTTTCCAGGACTCGAGGAGCTGAGCTATGAGGAGAAGTTGAACAGACTAAGATTTTATTCCTTGGATTGAAGGAGGCCAATGGATGATCTTATGGAGGTGTAGAAAATCATAATGGAGTAGATAGGGTGAATGCACAAAGGTTTTCACCTAGAATAGGGGAATACAAATCCAGAGGACATATTTATGGTGATAGGGGAAAGATTGAATACAAACCTGAATGTTAACTTTTCATAAATTAATGTTAACTTTTCATTTTGGGTAAATGGAGTGAGCTGTCAGATGAGGAAGTTGAGCAATGTATTATAACAGCATTTAAATGACACTTGGGCAGGTATATGGACAGGAAAGGTTTGGGGGATGTGGACCAAATACAAGGAAATGAGCTTAGATGGAGCATCTTGGTCGACAAGGATGAGTTGCCTTTCCCCCCTCACTTCCCCCCCCCCCCCAATCCCCCAACCCATCTTTCTGTGCCCCGCTCACTCCCCTGTGCCTCACTTGGACTAACACTATTTCTCCCCTCCCTATCCCTTCCATTGCAATCCGTCCTCTGACTTTGAAAATCGCAACTGTTCCAACCTTTTGTCTCACCTTCTGTCTTTTCATCTTTGGCCTTTGTCCAACCATCTACCTATTGAAACCTCCCTCACCTGTACCAACCTGTTACTTTCCAGGCCTTGTCCTGCCCCTCCTCTCTACCAGCTTCACCCCCCACCACAATGTCTGAAGAAGGGTCCCAATCCAAAACTTCACCTATCCATGTTCTCCAAATATGCTGTATGTCCCATTGAATTACTCCAGCATTCTGTCTTTCAATATTTTGTGAAATTATAATATGAGAGCCAAATGCCTATTTTGATTCACCAACCTATGCAGGCAAGTATATGTATTTTTCACCACTTGTTGCTACTTTTAGGGATCTATAACTTGTACCCTTTCAGAAAATACCAAGATAAAAACAGAACCACAACAGTCAAACCAAATCGCAAGTGGACATGTTACAAAACAGAGAATAGTCAAGCGTCATGTTACAAAATAGAATACTGACTCGGAATTGTGAGGCCAATGTGTCATCCCATGTACAGAACTGATTAGCTAGGCCTCCCTTCTCAGCACTGAAACAGTTTGGGCTTGATAGACAAGGTTACTGAATACCAGGGTAATTGTTCTGGCTCAGAGACCATGAACAGTGTGTCTGGTAAAGTCCAGGAGATGGCCCAGAGCTTTCTATTATCTGTCCATAAGATGGTTAAATCCAGAGCTATCTATTATCTGTCTATAAGATGGTTAAATCAGCCCATTATATTGTTTTAGATATCTAGTTAGGTATGCATATAATGTATGCTATCAATTGTTAATATTGTGACTAGTAGAGTTCCGCAGGGGTTGGTGCTGTGGCCGCTACTCTTCACGCTGTATATTAATGATAATGATAATATTAATAATATTAATGGTGGGTTGCATTTTGGAGTATTGTGAGCTATTTTGGGCACCATATCTGAGGAAGGATGTACTGGCTCTGTAGAGGGTCCAGAGGAGGTATACAGAATTATGTCAGGAGTGGGTTAAGTCATGATCAAGGAAGACAAAAGTGCTGGAGAAACTCAGCGGGTGCGGCAGCATCTATGGAATGAAGGAAATAGGCAATGTTTCAGGCCAAAACCCTTCTTCAGACCCTTCTTATGATGAGTATTTGATGGCACTGGGCCTGTACTTGCTCGTGTTTAGAAGGATGAGGGGGACCACATTGAAACATGCCAAATAGTGAAAGGCCTGGATAGATTGAATGTGGAGAGGATGTTTCCACTGTGGGAGCATCTAGCACTATGGATATAGCCTCAGAATTAAGAGATGATCCTTTAGGAAAGAGATGCTGAGGAATTTATTTCATCAGAGAGTGGTGAATCTGTGGAAATATTTGTCACAGAAGGCTGTGGAGGCCAAGTCAATGGATATTTTTTAAGGCAGAGATAGATAGATTCTTGATTAGTGCAGGTATTAAGGGGTATGGGGAGAAGGTGGGATAATTTTATTTAGCCAGGCGGTGGTGAATCCGTGAAACTCATTGCAACAGATGGTGGTGGAGGCCAAGTCATTGGGTATTTTAAAGTGGAAATTGTGTAGGAAAGAACAGATGCTGGTTTAAATTGAGGTTAGACACAAAATGCTGGAATAACTCAGCATCTCAGGCAGAGAAGAGAATCTTCTTCAGACTGAAGTGGAGATTGATAGCTTCTTGATTAGTAAGGGTGTCAAAGGTTACAGGGAAAAAGCAGGAGAATGGGATTGAGTGTGAAAATTGGTAAGCTGTGATAAAATGGTAGAGCAGACTCGACTGGCCAAATAGCCTAATTCTGCTCCTGTGCCTTATGGTCAAAATATCGCAAGTCCTAGAGATCATCTCCTGTCATGTCCTATCTAATGTCTTTGACTACATTCTTTATTGCAAAACTTTTCAATTGCATGAACAGTTCGAAGGATGATATTCCCTTTAAATGCCACAGGATATAACACTTTATATCAGTCTGCAGCTCCAGGACTTCCAAGTGGCAAGCTTCCAATGGGCAAAATAACTGCTGCCTATCAAGAATTTGCTGACTTGGAAAATAAAGGCTTGTTATACTGCTGCAAGTAATAATTTCATTGCTCTGTTGTCGGTACACATGACAATTAATCACTCTTGACTCTTGAAATAAAGGCTGCAGTTGTCATTAAAAGTACCATGAAAAGTACAGGGTTGGAATTATACTCTGACAACTCCACTGATCAATCTCCTGGTTAAGTGCCATTCCTTCTACTGATGTTCAGAAGGGCACTTTTTTAGTGGACTGTTCCTCATTTAACTAAATATTGCATCTTAAATTTCCTCTCTAACTATGTCCATCAATGTCTAAAATCGGGATGGTAAAATTAAAGGGTGGATGCACATAGTCTTTTACCCAGAGATGTTTAGTTTAGAGATGCAGCGTGGAAATGCAGCCCACCAAGTCAGTGCCATCTAGCGATCCCCCACATTGAGACCATCCTACACACACACTAGGGACAATTTTACACATACACCAAGCCAATTAATGTACATACCTCTACGTCGTTGGAGTGTGGGAGGAAAACAAAGATCTCGGAGAAAACCCACGCGGTCATGGGGAGAACGTACAAACTCTGTACAGACCGCACCCATAGTCGGGATCAAACCCGGATCTCCGGCAGTGCAAGTGCTGTAAGGTTGCAACTCTACTGCTGCACCACCATGTCCCAGATTAAGGCAATCAAGAATCAGATGCCATACTGTAGGTTTAAGGTGAGAGGGGAAAGATTGAATAGGATTCTGAGCGGCAATCCTTTCACTTAGAAGCTGTTGGGTATATGAATTGAGCTCATAATGAGAAACTTTAAAGATTTAAAAGTTACAAAATGGATTCAGCTGTAGATTTAGAAACAATAAAATGGATGCTTAACCTTTCTCATATTGACACTAAGAAGAGTACAGCACAACAACAGTAATGTTTTCACCTTTCTTCTATTACACTAGCAAGGTTACAGCACAATAACAGAAATATTTCACTTCTATAACACCAGCGAGATTACAGCATTATAACATGAATGTTTTGCTCTATGATATAAACAATCAGAAAAATGTTCAGACAACGGTTCTTTCCTTCTGCTCTACAGATTGCAATGTACATCAAGAAGGTCAAAAAACAAGTGCTTGAATCTGGAAAAAAAAATAGCTTCTTCAGCATAACCATATATTGGCCAACCTTTCCTCTATCAGAAGAACCTGTCAATCCTAAGAGGCAAGAGGCTATACAATGCTCTGTAAAATAAAGAATTGCTGAATTGCTTTTTATTAGGGTATAAATATATCTGATTGAACTTTACCACTGTGTGTGGGGATAGAGAGACTATATAATCTGTATTTTACATACTGTGAGAGTTGACTGCCACACCTGCCTGAGCAAAATTAAGATTTTACTGCGTTTTTACTAACTTTTGTGTTCTTATCTGTTTGAAGTAAAAATGACCTTAACACTGGCGTAGTCGGCAGGATCTTGCTGGAAACTATCTCTGAAGACAGAGTAAGAGGGTACATTTTGGTTGGGATCTTGAAAGGAGTAGAAAATGCACTATCGGACCCCTTGAGTCTGAACTTGAGTGCCCGAGAACACTGTGGTCCTTCGTCCGAAGTTAATCTGGTTCCCTGCGAAGATCTTTGACAGATAAGGTAAGGTAAGACATTTTTGTTGATTAAGCAGCTCAGACTTGGGAACTAGTGCTCTGGGAGTGCCATGTGGGTTGAGATAGCAGATAGGATATTAGAGGGTCCGGGACCCGTATTTTCGATTGACCAGTTCAGACTCCATGCGATCTGTTGAAATTAATGGGTGAGATAATCATCATTTATATAGTCGAATGATGGGACAGTCTCTGGATAAGAGTGGCACAGCATACATGTTATTTGGATCCAGGAAAACGTAAAGATTACATAATGAATAGATTTTAAAAAAGAGAATATGGTGGTCCACATAATAATATACAATTGGTATGCAAAAATGGAAACCTAAGCAAAATATCCCCGGGACCCCTTGTCTGGCATGGCAACCCTGTTTACAGAGAAGGGGGGGACAAGGAACAAATTTGGGAAGAAAAACAAAGTTGGAAATAGTGTAGACCACCATGCCCTGGCCACCAGTCACTAACAGCAGGAGCTACCCGACTAAGATCCTGCGAAGAGTAAGGGGCACCGGTACTCCTACAGGGAAGGGCAACCCCAGAAGAAGGAAAAACTGAAAAGGAAGATGAGGAAGAAGAAGGGAGAGGCCTTAAGGCAGAAGAGGAAGAGCAGTAATGAATTCAGCAGTGAGAGAGTTAAACAACACAGAGCACCAGAGAAAGAACAGATAAATCAAAGAATACTGATAAGGGAAAAAGCAGGATGTCAAACTGGTGGCTTTCGAGGCACTATACCTTAACTACCCCACAGGAATCGAGGCTGCTCACTGCCCTATGAACTTTTACATTTTGCAGCCAACAGTCAATACAGTTTAAAACAAACTTGAAACACCCGACTCTGACCTGTTTGCAAATATAGAGCATGTCTCCCTGATGGAGAGAGAGGGGAAAGTCTGTGAGTAACCAGGAAAGTGTGTGGTGTGACAAGACCCTGAATGGCAGGGAATCGGACCAATCCGATCGTGAACCATACCAGCCCAACCACCCTAAACAGATGAGGGATTTTCTGGGTTTGGTTAATTTCCACTGGCAGTGGATACATTAAACTACTTTTGCTGGTGTCCCTGCCAAGGCACCAGAGCAATTCTCTTACTTCCACAAGAAGAAGACTTTTGCAACTTAAAAACACCACTTGCTACTGCACCAGCTACTGCATGCCTTAGCCCTCCCAGTCCATCTGGCCATTATTAGGTGCAATGCCCATGCAAAGTCTCACAGGGCAATGCCCTAGCTAACATTACCGCCCACACAGCTGATTATGAATTCTGCACATTGGTCCGCACAGAACCAAAGATTCTGGTAGACTGAACGGCTGTCAGACAAGGGAATATAAAGTTAATTAATGCAAAGTTCTGCCACATAAAAAGATCTTTGGAAATGAGGAGGCTGCACCGTTGACCCTTTGATGGGCCTCTGGCTCACCCCTCTCGGACAAATTTGTGTACCTGGTGTTTTTCATAGAAACATAGAAAAATAGGTGCAGGAGTAGGCCATTCGGCCCTTCGAGCCTGCACCGCCATTCAATGTGATCATGGCTGATCATCCAACTCAGTATCCCGTACCTGCCTTCTCTCCATACCCCCTGATCCCTTCAGCCACAAGTGCCACATCTAACGCCCTCTTAAATATAACCAATGAACTGGCCTCAACTACCTTCTGTGGCAGAGAATTCCAGAGACTCACCACTCTCTGTGTAAAGAATGTTTTCCTCATCTCAGTCCTAAAGGAATTCCCCCTTATCCTTAGACTGTGACCCCCTTGTTCAGGACTCCCCCAACATCGGGAACAATCTTCCAGCATCCACCTTATCCAACCCCTTAAGAATTTTGTAAGTTTCTATAAGATCCCCCCTCAATCTTCTAAATTCCAGCGAGTACAAGCCAAGTCTATCCAATCTTTCCTCATATGAAAGTCCTGACATCCCAGGAATCAGTCTGGTGAATCTTCTCTGTACCCCCTCTATGGCAAGGATGTCTTTCCTCAGATTTGGAGACCAAAACTGTATGCAATACTCCAGGTGTGGCCTCACCAAAACCCTGTACAACTGCAGTAGAACCTCCCTGCTCCTATACTCAAATCCTTTCGCTATGAATGCTAACATACCCTTTGCTTTCTTCACTGCCTACTGCACCTGCATGCCTACTTTCAATGACTGGTGTACCATGACACCCATGTCTCGTTGCATCTCCCCTTTTCCTAATCTGCCACCATTCAGATAATAGTCTACCCTCATGTTTTTGCCACCAAAGTGGATAACCTCATTTATCCACATTATACTGCATCTGCCATGCATCTGCCCATTCACTCAGCCTATCCAAATCACCCTGCAGCCTCCAAGCATCCTCCTCACACCTAACTATACCCCCCAGCTTGGTGTCATCTGCAAATTTGGAGATGTTGCATTGAATTTCCTCGTCCAAATCATTAATATATATTGTAAATAGCTGGGGTCCCAGCACTGAGCCTTGCAGTACCCCACTAGTCACTGCCTGCCATTCTGAAAAGGACCCGTTTACTTCTACCCTTTGCCTCCTGTCTGCTAGCCAGTTCTCTATCCATATCAATACTGAACCCCCAATACCGTGTGCTTTAAGTTTGTATGCTAATCTCTTATGCAGGACCTTGTCGAAAGCCTTCTGAAAGTCTAGATATAACACACCCACTGGTTCTCCCTTATCCACTCTACTAGTTACATCCTCGAAAAATTCTATCAGATTTGTCAGACATGATTTACCTTTCGTAAATCCATGCTGACTTTGTCCAATGATTTCACCACTTTCCAAATGCGCTGCTATCCCATCTTTAATAACTGACTCTAGCAGTTTCCCCACTACCGATGTTAGACTAACTGGTCTGTAATTCCCCGCTTTCTCTCTCCCTCCTTTTTTAAAAAGTGGGGTTACATTAGCTACACTCCAATCCTCAGGAACTACTCCAGAATCTAAGGAATTTTGACAAATTATCACTAATGCATCCACTATTTCTGTGGCTACCTCCTTGAGTACTCTGGGGTGCAGACTATCTGGCCCTGGGGATTTATCGACCTTCAATCCGTTCAATTTACCCAACACCACCTCCCGGCTAACCTGGATTTCACTCAGTTCCTCCATCTTATTTGACCCCCGTTCCACTGCTATTTCCGGCAGATTATTTATGTCTTCCTTAGTGAAGACAGAACCAAAGTAGTTATTCAATTGGTCTGCCATGTCCTTGTTCCCCATGATCAATTCACCCTTTTCTGACTGCAAGGGACCAACATTTGTTTTAACTAGTCTCTTTCTCTTCACATGTCTATAAAAACTTTTGCAGTCAGTTTTTATGTTCCCTGCCAGTTTCCTTTCATAATCTATTTTTCCTTTCCTAATTAAGCCCTTTGTCCTCCTCTGCTGGATTCTGAATTTCTCCCAGTCCTCTGGTAGCCTGCTTTTTCTGGCAAATTTGTATGCCTCATCTATTGTTTTATACTATCCCTGATTTCCCTTGTTATCCATGGATGCACCACATTCCCCGATTTATTCTTTTGCCAAACTGGTGTGAACAATTTTTGTACTTCATCCATGCAGTCTTTAAATACCTTCCATTGCACATCCACTGTCAACCCTTTAAAAATCACCTGCCAGTCTATCTTGGCCAATTCACATCTCATACCTTCAAAGTTACCTTTGTTCAAGTTCAGAAGCCTTGTTTCTGACTTAATTTTGTCACTCTCCATCCTAATGAAGAACTCAACCATATTATGGTCACTCTTGCCCAAGGGGCCACACACAACAAGACTGCTAACTAACCCTTCCTCATTACTCAATACCCAGTCTAGAATAACCTGCTCTCTCTTTGGTTCCTCTACATGTCGGTTGAGAAAACTATCCCGCATACATTCCAAGAAATCCTCATCCTCAGCACCCCTGCCAATTTGATTCACCCAATCTATATGTAGATTGAAGTCACCCATTATAACTGTTTTACCTTTGTTGCATGCATTTCTAATTTCCTGTTTGATGCCATCCCCAACTCCAATACTACTGTTAGGTGGCCTGTATACAGCTCCCACTAGCATTTTCTGCCCCTTAGAGTTTCGCAGCTCTACCCATATCGATTCCACATCCTCCACGCTAATGTTCTTCCTGTCTATTGCATTAAATCTCCTCTCTCACCAGCAACGCTACCCCACCTCCTTTTCCTTTTCGTCTATCCCTCCTGAATATTGAATATCCCTGGATGTTCAGCTCCCAGCCTTGGTCACCCTGGAGCCATGTCTCCATGATCCCAACTATAGCATAGTCATTAATCGCTATCTGCACCTTCAACTCATCCACCTTATTACAAATGCTCCTCACATTGAGACACAAAGCCTTCAGGCTTGTTTTTACAACACTCTTACTCCTTATACAATTATGTTGACAAGTGGCCCCTTTCACATCGATCCCTATTACACTTGGCCATACTCTCCTATGCCTTTGTGAGCTTTCTTTCCCGTTAATTCTGGGGTCATTAACCATCCCTTTACTCTCTTTCCCTTTAACTCCGTCCTCGACTATCCCATTTGATACCCCACCCCCCCTTATTCAGTTTAAAACCATCCATGTAGCAGTGGCAAACCTGCCGGCCAGAATGCTGGTCCCCCACCTGTTAAGATGCAATCCGTCCCTTTTGTACAGTTCCCCCTTACTCCAAAACAGATCCCAGTGATCTAAGAATCTAAATCCCTGCCCCCTCCACCAGTTGCTCAGCCACACATTCAGGTCCCGTATCTCCCTGTTCCTGCTCTCGCCAGCACGAGGAACTGGAAGCAAACCGGAGATAACAACCCTGGAAGTCCTGCTTTTCAGCATTTTTCCGAGCTCTCTGAAGTCCCGCTGCAAAATATTCATCCCCTTCTTTCCAACATAATTTGTGCCAACATTCACGACCACTTCTGGCTGTTCACCTTCGCCCTTGAGGATTGTCTGCACTCTGTCCATGCCATCCTGGATCCTGGCACCAGGAAGGCAGCACACCATCCTCGAATCCCGTCTGTTGCCGCAAAAACCCCTGTCCATACCTCTCACAATGGAGTCTCCAACTACAATGGCGTTGCCCGACTTTGGCCTCTTTGGTTTTGGCTCAACAGCCCTTTTTGTTTTGCAAGCCAGTCCGCCGCTCAGTGAGATACCGTCTTCTGTCCCAGCAGCTTCCACGTGGGTGAACCTGTTCACAAGAGGTACAACACCCGGGGACCTTTGCATTCCATGTTTTCCTCCCTTTCTTACCGTCACCCACCTTCTCTCTTCTGGTGCCTTGGGTGTAACAATCTTACTGTAGGACTTGTCGAGGAACGACTCAGTTTCTCAGATGAACCTGAGGTCATCCACTTGTTTCTCCAGTTCCCCAACACAGTCCTTCAGGAGCTGTAGCTGGATGCCCTTCTCACATTTGTAGCAGCCAGAGGCACCAGCAGTGTCCTTGACCTCCCACATACTGCAAGCATCACACTGCATCAGCTTGCTTGACATCTCCTTCTTTTGCCTCGGTCTCTCCCTATCCAGTGTTTTGCGCAGCCTCCTCTCCGAAGACTCTCGAGCCAAAGATTCACACTTTACTCGCAGGGCACTTCCGTCACTAGGCCACTCCCTCACTGCCGCTCCCTAAGAGCTGCCTTGCTTATATTACTGTTAAATTGCCTAATTTACAAACCAAATTCCTCAGTTTTCAACTGTTTTCCCCCTCTGACACTGAGAACTCTCCTTCCACTCGGGCTAGAGCCTATCAGTGCTTTCTCCTGCTTCTTTTTGTTGCTGTTGCTTCAAAATCCACAGGAACACTGAGTAAAGTCTGCCTGTGCTTTGTCTCTGCTTTTCAACTGTTTTCCCCCTCTGACTCACTGAGAACTCTCCTCCCACTCGGGCTAGAGCCAACCAGTGCTTTCTCCTGCTTCTCTTTGTTGCTGTTGCTTCAAAATCCACGGGAACACTGAGTAAAGTCTGTCTGTGCTTTGTCTCTCCTTTTCAACTGTTTTCCCCCTCTGACTCACTGAGAACTCTCCTCCCACTCGGGCTAGAGCCAATCAGTGCTTTCTCCTGCTTCTCTTTGTTGCTATTGCTTCAAAATCCATGGGAACACTGAGTAAAAAACGTTTTCTGCCCGTTCCTTTACACTATATACACTTCCTTGTGCATGCTGATAAGGAAGGAAGGGAATGTGGAATGTAGCTTACATTTTGAAGCTTTAATGATTCTGCCAATCCCAAAAGTGGGAAGACGCAATGAATGGTGTTTTATCTGAGACCTGAGAGTTATCAAAAGTAGTGATCCCTATTGCTCCTTTAGTTCCTGACACCAATATTATTTTGTCATCTATACCGGCAGAAGCCGACACCTTTACAGTTATTAGAAACATAGAAACAAATTATTGACCTATGGTCATCCTTTTTCGCCATACCCCTGCATAAAGACCAATCGCTTATTATTCCGTGGCTTTACCAGCAGTAGTAAATGGCATGCGACACTGCTTATGTGTTGTAACAGCGAGGGCTACAATGATAGAGTGTTAACAGTGAACTGTAAGGTAACCAAGCTTCCTTATCTGATAAAGATGTTGGGTTTGTAACATATTCCTTTACGAGCTCAAAGACAGGTTCAAACCAAATTACAATCAGACACACATATGCCTCCATTTCTGCAACTGATTAATGAGAGAAAATATTTTAAAACACATTCTTACTATAATATAAGTTTTGATAATAAAGATCAACAAGGTGGCACCTGTGCTGGAATAAGGCAAGAGTGTTGTGCCTGGATCCCTGATGAAGCCTCTAATATCACTGACCTTGCTACCCACATTTCCCAAGAAATTGAGAAAATCCATAAGGTTGGCAGTGACGTGCATGGGTACAATGAAGGAAATGGGAGCTGCTGGACAATCTGTTGGTTTGGTGGACTCTGTTGTTACATTATGGCTCTATCTTTTTGTTAATAATCGCTCTGATTTTTATCGTTAAATGCTTGCGACCATTGTGTACCTACCGAGGATTGTGAATGTTATCATAAATAATAAAAAGGAAGGAATGAGGAAGTTTAAAGATGTAAAAGTTACAAAATGAATTCAGCTGTAGATTTAGAAGCAATAAAATGGATGCTTAACCTTTCTCCTATTAACACTAAAAAGAGTACAGCACAATAACAGAAATGTTTTCACCTTTCTTCTATTACACTAGCAAGGTTACAGCACAACAACAGAAATATTTCACCTTCCTCTATAACACTAGCAAAATTACAACACTAGAACATTAATGTTTTGTTTGATGACATAAACAATCAAAAAAATGTTCAAACAACGGTTCTTTCCCTTTGCTCTACAGATTGCAATGTACATCAACAAGGTCATAAACCAAGTGCTTGAATCTGCAAAAAAAAAAAGCTTCTTCAGCTTTACCATATATGGGCTAACCTTTCCTCTATCAGAAGAACCTGTCAATGCTAACAGGCAAGAGGCTGTACACTGCTCTGTAACATAAAGAATCGCTGAATTGCTAATTATTAGGGTATAAATATATCTGATTGGACATTACCTCTGTGACTCTGTAGTCTGTATTTTACTACCACTATGACTACCATACCCGCCTGGACAAAATAAAGATTTTTACTGCTTTATTACTAACTTTTGTGTTGTTATCTGTTGAAGTAAAAATGAACCTTAACACCAGAGCAGGTAAAGCCTTTAAAAGACACTTAGATAGATATTTGAAAATGGGACCAGCTTAGATGGAGCATCTTGTTCGGCTTGGATATGTTGGGCCAAGAGCTTGTTTCCATACTGTATTGCTCTATGACTAAGCTAATATCTCGTACAATTACATTCAAACAAAGGAAGTAATATATATTTGACTAAATAACATAAACATTCATTCAGTGTCTATGGAGGATGAAAATTAAAACTGACAGAACATGTGGAGTTGAGCCGAAACTAAACAGCGTACAACATTTTTCATGCTACACCCAGATTCTGCCTAACAATGAGACCATTGTCACTTTGGTAATGTGGTTACAGAGAACCCTATCTCCATTTTCCACATGGGAGAATTTAATCAACCATTGAATAATTAATCTACCTGCTAAGGGACTTTAATTGTGCGAAAAAACAAATAAACATGCTGGTGGATCATCTGCTCAGCACAAATGTCGCTCATTGGTACTGCTTCTCTGACATTCCTAAAGTTGGTAAAAAAAAAGGGCAGGTTGGAATGGGAGATATGGAAAATCTTGAGTAGAAACCACCTCATTGTTACCAGATAGTCATCGATCAATATGAGAGGCATTTCACTGGCATCTCCAATGAGAAAAATCTCCAGACAGATCATTTTATTGCCATATACAGCAGGATTCAATAAAAGTGCGTACGTATGAAGCACACAGAGTAAACAGTATACATACAGTAATAATATGCAAATGCATAAATGTGCAAATTTGTAGTGCAATCTGAAGTACAATAATAGAATAACTGAATGTGATAGTTAAGAAGAATACATGATTGGTTCAGGAGTCTGAAAGCAGTGGGGAAGAAGTTGTTCCTAAGTCTTGATATCAAAGCTTACAAGATCCTGTATCTTCTCCCAGTGGGTGGAAGAAAGAAAAGAAAATGGCATCCCTGCTGATACTTTCACCCTTCCTGATGCAACACACCATGAAGATGGATTGGGTGGAAGGAAGTGACAAATCTAAGATCGATGCCAATAGCCACAAAATGCTGGAGTAACTCAGTAGGACAGGCGGCATCTCTGGAAAGAAGGAAGTCCTTCTCTCCAGAGATGTTGTCTGTCCCGCTGAGTTACTCCATCATTTTCTGTCCATCTTCATAATCATAATCATACTTTATTAGCCAAGTATGTTTTGCAGCACACGATGAATTTGATTTGCCATACAGTCATACCAATAAAAAGCAACAAGACACACAAAATCACATTCCTCATGGTGATGGAAGGCGAAAAATGAAGTTAAATCTCTTCCATTCTTTCTCCTCGGGGGCCTTGAGTCCTCCGTTAACGGAACGATCCTGGTTACTGCAGCCAGCGGTCGAACCTTCCGCGTCGGGGTGATCAAGCTCCTGCATCATGGGGATCTCAGCTCCCCTGCGGCAGGTGATCAGACCCCGGGTCGGGGCTGGTCGAACCTCCTGCGACTTGGAGCTTCCCGACTTCAGTCTCTACCCGAGACTACGAGCTCCTCGAAGGTGAAATCCGCAAGCCGCAGTTGGAACATCAATCCCAGGCAAGGGATCGCAGGCTCCAATGGTAGGTCCACGGCCCCACGGTGGGACTCAAAGTCAATCTCGAGCTAAGTCGCCAGCTCCAGGATGTTGGGCCACAGAGCAGCCGGAGATACGATCCGGAAAACAATCACATCTCCGGCAAGGCAAGAGATTGAAAAAAAGTTTCCCCCGACTCCCTCCTCCACTCCACACATAAAACAAACCAGAGAACATGAACACATCAACACATACTTTTAAAACACACTAAAAATAACAAAAAAGACGAAAAGACAGACAGACCATTTGCAAGGGTGCCATCACTGACAGCGCCACCCAGTTTAAACTAGTATCTACAGTTCTTTCCAACACACTATGATGAACGGGGCTGTGTTCACCACTCTCTGTAGGTTCAGGCGGTTAAGAGCAAAGTTGCCACACCAGTCTGAGACACATCCTGCCAAAATACTTTCTATAGCACATTTGTAGCATGTTTGAGAGAATCCTCATGGACACGTCAAATGTTCTCAGATGCCTAAGAAATTAAATACACTGACACGCTTTCTTAATCACCGCATCAGTGTGAAGGGACCAGATTAAATTGCTGGTGACAAGGATGCCAAGGAACTTGAAATTGTCAGCCATTTCTGCAGCAGTCCTGTTTGATGGGGACAAAGTTATGTTCCCCCCCCCCCCCCCCCACCCCCGCTTCTTTTCATTTGTTCCAAATAATCACACATCAACACTCACTCCAACTAATAGCATGTGCTGTCAGAGCCAGCCACAAGTTGCAGTATCTGTCAGTTCTTTTCAGCTTTTGTTCAGAGACTGGAATAATGATAGGCCCTTCCTGAAGATGGGCGCTTTGGGCAGCACAGTGGCGCAGCAATAGAGCTGCTGCGTTACAGCGCCAGTGACCCAGGTTCGATCCTGACTACGCATGCTATCTGTATGGAGTTTGCACGTTCTCCCTGTGACTGCGTGGGGTTTCTTTGGTTGTTTCAGTTTCCTCCCACATTCCAAAGACGTGCAGATTTGTAGGTTAATTGGCTTCCGTAAATTGTAAATTGTCCCAAGTGTGTGGGATAGTGCTTGTGTATGGGGTGATTGTTGGGCGGCACAGACGCGGAGGGCCGAAGGCCCTGTTTCCAATCTGTATCTCCAAAAGTCTAATACAATCAAGACTCAACTAATACTGTACTGTTGGAACAGCAGTCATACTAGATGGTACATACATTTCTTACAAATACACACACATAATAGGAATCCGAGGGTCATATTTTTCACTCAGAGGGTAGCGGATATATGGAACGAGCTGCCGGAGGAAGTAGTTGAGATAGCTCCGATAATGGCATTTAGACGTTAAAAAATACAGCATAGAAACGTGCACTTTGGCCTGTTGAGTCTGCGCCGACCAGCGATCACCTGTACACGAGCACTGTCCTACACACTATACACCTTGGGGGAAGATATTAATTTGGGCTAAGACTATTTAGAGCATTATGATACAGGTGTTAGGGAAAATAAATTGGGAGCAGTTGTTATTGACTCGTAGAAGTTGTTTAAAGAGCAGCTGTTCAGTGTTCACATTGGCATGTTCCTGGATGAAGGAAGGGTAAGGATGGCAAGTTAAGGGAACCTTGAATGAAAAAGTTTGTAAATTTGGACAAAAAGATAAAAGAAGCATATCGAGGTTTTGAAAGATGAAATCAGACAGGGTCTTTGAGGAAAACGAAGCAAGCAACAAAGAACTCAGGGCAGCATGGTGGCACAATGGTAGAGCTACTGCCTTACAGTGCCAGAGACCCGGGTTCGATCCTGACTACGGGTGCTTGTCTGGTCAAAATTGGTCTGTTCTCCCCTTGACCGCGTGGTTTTTTCTCCAATATCTTCATTTTCCTCCCGCGCTCCAAAGATGTACAAGTTTGTAGGTTAATTGGCTTGGTATAAATGTACATTGTCCCAGTGTGTGTAGGATAGTGTTAGTGTGCGGTGATCGCTGGTCGTTGCGGACTCGATGGGTCGAATGGCCCGTTTCTGTGCTGTATCTCTGGACAAAACTAAACTCAAGCAGGCAACTAGAAGGGCCCAAAAGAAATGTCATAATTTACTCAGATTAAAGAAAATTACAAGGTTTTTTAGCTTTGTAGGAGGGTACTCAGAAGGATGGACTTCTCAATGGTAAAGGGGCTGTCCAACTTGGGCGACCTAATTGGCGAGTTTAGAAGAGTTTGAAAAAATGTCATGTTGAAGACCCCCTTCGACTATGATGAAGACTATCTACGACTACCTTCAACTACCTTCGACTACCCTCGATTACCTACGAATAACATGCCGACTTACTACGACCTACTTCGACTAAACCTATGAGTAAAAAAATGCCAATTTTTTCCATGGCAACCTTTTTTTACTCACGGGCATTTCTCAACATGTTGAAAAATACGCCGCGACCTAGCTGAGGCCTCAGGTACATTGAGACTGCTCTCGAGCATGAAGGGGAGTTACAAAGACCTCCTACGACCTTGTGTGCTGCGAGTATTAGTCAAGGGCAAATTCGCCAGAACCCGCGGATTAGGTTGCCCAAGTGGGACAGCCCCTTAAAGTAGGGAACATATGTTTCGATTCAAAGGACGTAGACAAGGTACTAAATGAGTACTTTGCATCCGTATTCACCAAGGAGAAGGATATGGAGGAGCGTGAGATCAGTGTGGGTAATACTACTGTACAAGGGAAGTTTGAGTTCAAGAAGGGTGTTGTGTTGGGGGTCTTGAGGAAAATTATTGTGAGAGAAGAGATTGTGGGAGGCTTGACAAAGATTTTTGCTTCTTCTCTAGGTCCCGGAGGATTGGTGAGTAGCCAATGTTGTTCTTCTCTTTAAGAAGGAGAGCAGAGGTAGTCCAAGGAATTATAGACCATTGAGTCTCAGATCAGTGGTAGGGAAGCTTTTAGAGAGGATTCTTTGGACAGTAAAGAAGGTTGTCAAAGTGTATAGTGTGATATAGATCAGCTACAGAAAAGGGCAGAGAAGTGGGATATAACATTTAATCTGAGCAAATGTGAGGAAGTGCATGTTGGGAAACTGAATGTATAATTGATGGCAAGACCCTTAATATTACTGATGCGATCTCTTGATGAAAGTGGCAACACAACTAGATAGTATGGTAAAGAAGGCAAATAGTTTGTTTGCTTTTCGTCACTCAGGGCATTGATATAAGAGTCAGTAAATTATGTTGCAACATTGTTGTTACAGTGTACAAGATTTAGTGAGGCCGCATTCAGTGTATTGTGTTCAGCTTTGGTCCTGTAATGACAGTGCACTTTAAACCAAGGAGACTGGCACGGGGGCACTCAGAGAGGATATACTGGAGGTGTGTGGGAAGGAACTGCAGACACTGGTTTAAACCAAAGATAGACTCAAAATGCTGGAGTAATTCAGCGGGACAGGCATTATCGCTGGATAGAAGGAATGGGTGACGTTTCGGGTCGACCCTTCTGAAGATACCTGTCTGAAGAGGGATCTCGACCTAAACGGTCACCCATTCCTTCTCTACAGAGATGCTGCCTGTCCCGCTGAGTTTCTTCAACATTTTGTGTCCATCTTCGGGATATACTGGAGGTTTTGTTCGCTTCTGGCAATATGGGTACAGTTTGGAAATAAGAAAGGTGCAAGTATTTGTGGGGTTTTACTCTAGGCCCCCCCTAGTGACGGAAATCGCTATCAAAATATGGAGGGGACCGGGGGACAGGGGGGACACAATTTCTTGGCGGCCGCATGCGCAATCGCACACTCACACGCAAAGCTTCGAAGGCTTCTGCCCTGGGCCCTGTGAACGGTAATTAGAGCTCAATCCAGCGCTAAATGCAGCACAATTAACCTACAGCCCTACAGCCCTGCCTGGACTGACGGAATATCAGTCAGTAGGCGTGGAGCAAGCGCTGCTTCTCTGCACTGGCCACATTTCCCTTACATCCAGGCAGGGCTGTAAGTTAACCTGGCGGTAGAAGCAGAGTTGAGCTGGGTTTAGTGCAGCTTCTCTGTCCTAGCTGTGGGCCTGGGGGCACCGCTCTTGTCTGACTCCCGACGTCTCTAGCCACCCCCGGGCGTGGGGCACTCGGGTACGGGGATGGTCCAGTGGCGGTTCAGCAGCGATTGTAGCACTGGAGAGCTGGCCGGGATCGATCCTGGCTGCAGATGAGGCACAGCTCTGTGTGCAGGGCAGCTCTTGTGACCCTATAGAAACATAGAAGCATAGAAATTAGGTGCAGGAGTAGGCCATTTGGCCCTTCGAGCCTGCACTGCCATTCAATATGATCATGGCTGATCATCCAACTCAGTATCCCGTACCTGCCTTCTCTCCATACCCTCTGATCCCCTTAGCCACAAGGGCCACATCTAACTCCCTCTTAAATATAGCCAATGAACTGGCCTCAACTACCCTCTGTGGCAAAGAGTTCCAGAGACTCACCACTTTCTGTGTGAAAAAAGTCTTTCTCATCTCGGTCTTAAAGGATTTCCCCCATATCCTTAAGCTGTGACCCCTTGTCCTGGACTTCCCCAACATCGGGAACAATCTTCCTGCATCTAGCCTGTCCAACCCCTTAGGAATTTTGTAAGTTTCTATAAGATCCCCTCTTAATCTCCTAAATTCTAGAGAGTATAAACCGAGTCTATCCAATCTTTTTTCATAAGACAGTCCTGACATCCCAGGAATCAGTCTGGTGAACCTTCTCTGCACTCCCACTATGGCAATAATGTCCTTCCTCAGATTTGGAGACCAAAACTGTACGCAATACTCCAGGTGTGGTCTCACCAAGACCCTATACAACTGAAGTTATGACCTGGACACGTCTCCCTCCTCCAATCACTGCACTCTATCCTCAGTCCCACCCTCCTACTTCCGCCTCTGACCGACACCCCCCTCTTCCAATCATTGCGCTGAATCATCATGTCCCACCCCCATTGCCTGCTGGACGACACCTCTCTCGTCCAATCGGCGCCCTCGATCAGCGGTGCCACCCCCACTGTCTCGCGAAAAGCGGAGATTTCACCGGGTTTTAAAATCTGGATTACAAAAAATGGGTGGGGGGGGGGGATCGTCCCCCACCTCTCAGGGATTTCCACCGCTGCCCCCAAGCCTTCCCCCCCATTAACAAGCGGGAGATAGAGGAACAGATATGTAGACATATTATCTAAAGATGCCAATGCAACAGGGTAGTCTTAGTGAGTGACTTTAACTTCCCCAATATTGACTGGGGCTGATTCAGTGCCAAAGGCTTTGATAGGGCAGGATTTGTGAGGTGTTTGCTAGAGGGTTTCTTGGAACAGTATGTGGATAGCCCAACTCGAGATCATGTAATCATGTATTGTCTTTCTGCTGACTGGATAGAACGCAACAAAAGCTTTTCGCTATGCCTTGCTGCACGTGACAATAAACTAAACTGAAATTGAACTGAGGGGAGAGAAGGGAACATATGGGATATTGTGTTGGGAAATGAGGACTGGGATGACCAATAAGGTTGTAAATTTGGTCAAGAAGAAAATGGAAACGCACGCAAGGTTTAAGAGGATGGAATCAGGCAGAGCATTTGAGGAATATAAACAGGAGGAAAGAAATTAAGAGAACGATTAGGAATTCCAAAAAGGGACACAAAATAGCTCTGGTGAGTTGTATTAAGGAAAATCACTGTGCTTTTTATAGCTACATTAGAAACTATTGAGCATCCAGTGTGATGACAGGATCACTCAAGGATAAAAGAGGGAATTTGAGAGGGTTTGGAGTCTGCAGATGTAGATGAGGTACCAAATGGATCTGCTTTCACGAAGATAGACACAAAATGCTGGAGTATCTCAGTGGGTCAGGCAGCATCTCTGGAGAATAGGTGATGTTTGTGGATCTACAGTCCTGATCACATTGAATGGCGGTGCTGGCTCGACGGGTCAAATGGCCTACTCCTGCACCTATTGTCAATTGGTTCGGGCTGAGATCCTGAAACCTTGTTTTTTAGTTTTAGCTCCAATGAAAGATCATTGGCCTGTAACAGTAATGCTGTTTCACCTCTCTCCACAGATGATCTCTAATCTGCTGAGTATTTCCAGCAGATAGACACAAAGTGCTGGAGTAACTCAATGGGTCAGGCAGCATCACTGGACAGAAATGGGTGTTGTTTCAGGTCGGACCTGTCTTCAGACTGTATTTTTCAGTTTACATTCCTAGCATACATGCATGTGGTTAATTATTTAATTGAGATAAATCCATGGGAAGCATACTGGTGAATTTGGTACAGGTTTGGATGAGAAAGCAAATTCATAAAATCATTCCTTGTCCAATTTCACCAGTGTGCATCATTGTTTATGCATGGGAGGGAGATGAAACATTTTTATTCAGGTGGTGGCTTTGAAGGCATATGCAGACTGGTGTTACATTCCAATCCCCTTGTGACTTATGTTGTTAACATGAACGAGCAAGCAATTGACATTTTTCCTGCAGATTGATGAAAACCTGCAGCAAGCCACTGAGATGTGCACCAGTTCCACGCCTGGCATTTATAATAAGAGATATTTCCAATACTGAAGAATATTTATGCATTAATAAATAATTAACTGAGACACTCTTGCTGAGGACAGCCAAAATAAACTGAAGCCTAAAAATTATGTATTCTTCAGCTATTGTACAAGAAAGTTGATATTTCTGAAAGTTAAGAGGGTAGAGGACAATATGACGTTAGGTCGAATTGATTACTTCCTTTTCTTGGACAGCTATTTTATTGGAAAGACTAAACGATAATTGTATGATGTGATTCAGAAATAAACTGTAGATCCTAATGCTTTTAAGATATCTGCATGTGTCAAGAATGTATGAAGGAGAATTTGAGTTGCAAGGTCAGAGAGAGGTAGAGCATTGAAACAAGACCTATGGTGCATCAAGTCTGCAATGACCATCAAGCATCCATTTTTACACTCATTCTACTCTTGCCCATTTTATTCTCCCCACATGCCTACCAACTCTCCATTGGATTCTACCACACATCAGGCAATGTTTACAGTGCCCAAATAGCTTACCGACCTGCACATCTTTGCAATGTGGGAGGTAACAGGAAAATCTGAAGGAACCTAACCAGTCACAGGCAGAATTACAACATCCCCACAAGCGGCACCAGAGGTCGGGATTGAACCTGGATTGTTGAATTTGTGAGGAAGCAGGTCTACTAGTTTGGCACCGTGCTGCCCCTTGATCTATGTGCTCATAAAAAAGGTGTTGAATGTATTAGCTAATGAACACGGGAAAGGAAATTTAAGCATTTCAAAGTTCATAAACTAATTCAGAGCATAATTAGGCCATTCGGTCCATCTAGTCATTCAATCATGGCTGATCCATCTTTCCCTCCCAACCCCGTTCTCCTGCCTTCTCCCCATAACCGCTGACACCGGTACTACTTCAGACCTCCACAGCCCTGTGAGTCCACAGATTAACTACCCTCTGATGAAGGAAGTTCCTCCTCATAGAAACATAGAAACATAGAAAATAGGTACAGGAGTAGGCCATTTGGCCCTTCGAGCCTGCACCGCCATTCAATGTGATCATGGCTGATCATCCAACTCAGTATCCCGTACCTGCCTTCTCTCCATACCCCCTGATCCCTTTAGCCACAAGTGCCACATCTAACACCCTCTTAAATATAGCCAATGAACTGGCCTCAACTACCTTCTGTGGCAGAGAATTCCAGAGACTCACCACTCTCTGTGTAAAGAATGTTTTCCTCATTTCGGTCCTAAAGGAATTCCCCCTTATCCTTAGACTGTGACCCCTTGTTCTGGACTCCCCCAACATCGGGAACAATCTTCCAGCATCTAGCTTGTCCAACCCCTTAAGAATTTTGTAAGTTTCTATAAGATCCCCCCTCAATCTTCTAAATTCCAGCGATTCATCTCCTTTCTAAAGGTACGTCCTTTTATTCTGAGCCTATGGCCTCTGGTCCTGCACTCTCCCACTAGTGGAAACATCCTCTCCACATCCACTCGATCCAGGCCTTTCACTATTCCATTTACAGAGCAAATGCTACTGAATCTATTGATTTAATCTGTGAGTAATTAAAAAATTTTCAATTGGAATTAAAAAAACAAATAAGCCAGGAGATTGCAAACTGCTGCTCGCCTAATAGGGTTGGCATTGAAAGGGATTTTAACTTTCTCCATACACCATAGGCCGAAAGGTCACATGGACTGAGCTCTGACAGGCTGAACCACAAGGTATCAAGTTCCTGGTCCAGGTAGTGACGATATCTTGCCCAGACCATCGAAACACTTCATCTGGGGTAAAGCGGAATCTCCGGAGTGTCTGCAATGCTCAGGCAAGGGGATGTTGGAACACATCCTGACCTGCTGCCCAAAGGGTCTTGGGCAGAGCCGGCACATCTGGCATCATGACCAGGTTCTTAAACCCATTGCCGAAGCCATCAGCATGGGAATCAGCAGCTGCAGACGAGCACAGCCCACCACCCAGATCATCACCTTCGTGAAGGCCGGAGTGCAGCTGTCAAGAACTACAGCAGCCAGGAATCAGTCAGGAATCCTGGCGACTGCACAGGACTGGCAGCTTTCTGTAGACCTGGTGAAACAGCTGAAGTTCCCACAGCACATTGTCACGACCACCCTGAGGCCAGATATCCTCCTGGTCTCAGAGGCAACCAAAAACATCGTGTTGTTGGAACTGACAGTGCCGTGGGAGGACCGTTTGGAGGAGGCCCAAGAGAGGAAGATGACCAAGTATGAAGAGCTGGTCATAGACTGCCGTAAGTAGGGCTGGAAGGCAAGATGTATGCCCATCGAGGTTGGCTGCAGAGGTTTTGCAGGGCAATCACTCTACAAAGCCTTGAGCACATTGGGCAACGGAATAGAAAGAAGAGCCATCAGGAGCACCACATAGGCAGCGGAGAAAGCCTCGAGATGGCTCTGGATCAGGAGAGGAGGTCTATGGGGAGGAGCAAATGTCACCTGAACACAAGTCGTGGTCTGATCAAGCACGGCTGGGCCGTCTGGGTGAGGGTGTCTGATGTAGAAAGGCCCGAAAACACCCAATGACCCCAGGTTACATCACTGATGATGTGTTCAGGATGACGTAGGCTTGTGGCCTCAGTCATACTGAATCCACGGTCTCCGGTAGGGAAGCATCAATTCGGGACTTACCTTCCAGATGAGAGGGCCTGTTATCTGGCCGACCGCAGCGGCGACCACGGAGATTATAGCCCCGAACACGGGGGAAAATGGAGGAGGACTGACTATACTCTTTGTGCCTTCCACCACAGTGCAGAATGCTATGGTGGATGTTTGTGTTAATTTGTTATTATGTATTGTGTGTTCTTCTTTATTGTACCGCTGCTGGCAAGTTAATTTCACTGCACTTTATTGTTATTGGGCATGTGATAAATAAATCTTGATTGATTGATTGATTGATTGATTGGTTCAGGAGAATCAATAGATGTATTTTTATCAATAGACTCAGACTTTCATAGTGCCAAATGGGATGGAATACATAAAGTGTGCTCCGGAAATTTTCCACAGGCCTTTCCCGATAGATGTCCTTGCAAGGGTAGAGGACAAGGCTTCACCTCCTCTTAAAGAATTGGGCAGGTCAAGTGAGTAAAGTGTCAGTGGGCAAGCTTTTTGACAACAACAAACATGGTTCTATCAGCTTTAAAATTGTTATACATAAGGACAGAGCTGGTCCACAAGTTAATCACCTTCGCTCATTCCACCTGATCTCCCGGTTGCTAAACACTTTAATTCTCCTTCTCATTTCCGCACAGACCTTTGTGTCCTAGGTCTCCTCCATTGTCAGAGTGCATTGTCTAAACGTAAATTGGAGGAACAGCATGTTATATTTCGCTTGGGCAGTTTTCAGCCCAGTTGTATGAACTTTTGATTTCACTAACTTCAGGTAGCCCCAGCACTCCCTCTCTCTCTCTATTCCTCCCCTAGTAGCTTCTTAATTTCACCTAACAGATAACAATCATCATTACATTTTTGCATATCTTTCATTCATTGTTCTTTATCTCTCTACATCATAGACAATAGACAATAGGTGCAGGAGTAGGCCATTAAGCCCTTCAAGCCAGCACCGCCATTCAATGTGATCATGGCTGATCATCGCCAATCAGTACCCTGTTCCTGCCTTCCCCCCAATATCCCCTGACTCCGCTATCTTTAAGAGCCCTATCTAACTCTCTTTTGACAGTATCCAGAGAGCCGACCTCCACCGCCCTCTGAGGCAGAGAATTCCACAGACTCACAACTCTCTATTGGAGGCAAGGCCAACTTTGATGGATTAGATAGGAACCTGTGGAAATTGATTGAGGAGGTTGTTTGCAAGCAAAGGGATGTTCAGAAAGTGGGATGCTTTTAAAATTGTGATAGTGAGAGCTCATAGTATGCATTTTCCTAACAGAGTGCGAAGACCAAATCTTATCTGCCTGCACTCAGGGCCGGATTTACATATAAGCTTCACAAGCTTAATCTTAGGGCCTCGAGATCTAGGGGGGCTTCGGCAGGGCCGGATTTACCTACAGGCCTCATAGGTTGAAGCTTAGGGCCTCAAAATCGAGGGGGCCTCTGGCCAAGGTGTTTTTTTCCCCAGAGTAAAAAAAATCCAGAGAAAAAAATAATTGGAGCGCTATCAGCGTTTCCACTTTGACAGAGGTGGCTACGGTGTCTGCGGCGCGGAGTTGGAGCCTTGCTGCGTGGGAGAGAGAGAGAGAGGGATGGGAGAAAGGGGGAGTTGAGACAGAGGAGGGAGAGAGAGGGAGGGGAGGAGAGAGAAAGGGGGAGGGGGAGAGAGAGAGAGGGGAAGGGGGGAGGGGGAGAGAGAGATGTGGGGAAGGAGGAAGGAGGAGAGGGAAAGAGGGATTATCTTTAGCGAGATTGCAAAATTAAGGTAGGTTTTAGAGCAATTATATTTTCTCCTCCATGTGAATAATATCACAGAATTGGAACTGCTTTCTTTTCCTTGATAACAATACTGAAAAATATGAATTGCAGGCAATCAAATCAACACACAAAACATTTTCTAAAAAAAGGTTTTATTTACTGCAAAAACTTACTGTAATTTATTTGCAGTGTTTGCATGCTCCTTTATAACATTTTACATAGCATTTTACAGTACAACTTGATTATTAAAACAAGGACAACTTCAATTCTTAATTTAAAAAAATGTATACAACAATAGAAACATAGAAACATAGAAAATAGGTGCAGGAGTAGGCCTTTCGGCCCTTCGAGCCTGCACCGCCATTCAATGTGATCATGGCTGATCATCCAACTCAGTATCCCGTACCTGCCTTCTCTCCATACCCCCTGATCCCTTTAGCCACAAGTGCCACATCTAACGCCCTCTTAAATATAGCCAATGAACTGGCCTCAACTACCTTCTGTGGCAGAGAATTCCAGAGACTCACGGCTCTCTGTGTAAAGAATGTTTTCCTCATTTCGGTCCTAAAGGAATTCCCCCTTATCCTTAGACTGTGACCCCTTGTTCTGGACTCCCCCAACATCGGGAACAATCTTCCAGCATCTAGCTTGTCCAACCCCTTAAGAATTTTGTAAGTTTCTATAAGATCCCCCCTCAATCTTCTAAATTCCAGCGAGTACAAGCCGAGTCTATCCAATCTTTCCTCATATGAAAGTCCTGCCATCCCAGGACTCCAATGGACCCCAATCATCCCATTTCAACCACTCATTACTCTTGACTCAACCAAAATTATTTTTGAAATATTGGTCATACACTTGGTGCAAATATGCTTCAAAATAAGGCTCAGAATGCACCAGGGAGTGCCAATAGGTGCAGGAGGAGGCCATTTGGCCCTTTGAGCCAGCACCGCCATTCATTGTGATCATGGCTGATCATCCCCTATCAATAACCCATGCCTGCCTTCTCCCCATATCCCTTGATTCCACTAGCCCCTAGAACTCTATCTAACTCTCTCTTAAATCCATCCAATGATTTGGCCTCTGTGGCAGGGAATTCCATAAATTCACAACTCTCTGGGCGAAAAAGTTTTTTCTCATCTCTGTCTTAAATGACCTCCCCTTGATTCTAAGACAATGGCCCCTGGTTCTGGACTCGCCCAACATTGGGAACATTTTTCGTGCATCTAGCATGTCCAGTCCTTTTATAATGTTATATGTTTCTATAAGGTCCCCCTCATCCTTCTAAACTCCAGTGAATACAAGCCTAGTCTTTTCAATCTTTCCTCGTATGACAGTCCCGCCATCCCAGAGATCAATCTCATGAACCTACGCTGCACTGCCTCAATCACAAGGATGTCCTTCCTCAAATTAGGAGACCAAAACTGTACACAATACTCCAGATGTGGTCTCACCAGAGCCCTATACAACTGCAGAAGAACCTCTTTACTCCAATACTGAAATCCTCTTGTAATGAAGGCCAACAGTCCATTAGCTTTTCTTCACTGCCTGCTGTACCTGTGAGCCAACTTTCAGTGACCGGTGTACAAGGACGCCCAGGTGTCCTTATAGGTATGATGACATCTCAATAGTATCCATATACTGTTTTCCCGCTTTCAAAACAATATATAAAACATTTAATGGATGTACAATCATTGTTATTTCATGCTGGCAATTGGTTTTCTTAAACACTTAACTCTTTATTTTCTGATTTTGTAATTACTTCTTGACCTGAAGAATTGCTGTTTACTGACTCTACTCACTGCTGACTACACGCCAGCAATCGCTTCGATGTCCATTTTAGGAATTATTTACATATTTACATTATTACATATTTCTTCTTCATGTTTTGTTATATGTTGCTGCATTCATTTGATAAATATGGAAGATTTTGACATTCAATTTGTATTGAATATTGTTTTGGACTGCAAATTTGTTGCATTTCGCCAATGTCGCATTTCTACGTATCATCAGTGTTTATCAGCCTTGATTCTCTTTTTGATTTTGATTTTCTTTGCCCCTTTTCATCCATTTTTGATTCAAATGCTGCTCTGCCTTCTCTTCTCTCTGGTCCGATTTTCTTTTTAATATTACAAACCAACCATCAAGTTATTGATGTAGACGGTCCTCTACTGTATTCTCACTGAAACTAGGAAGAAATAATAAATGTCAGCTTGCCAATAAAAATGTGAGGTGTTTTGTTTAAGCATTAGCTCCTTAAGTAAATGTAAAGGCCTTTATAATGAAATCACTTGTGGATTATTAAATCTCGAAGTCTGTCTTAATGCTTTCCTCCGTTGATTTGTATGTATCCTCCCCAGGAAGTGAATAAATTACATAGATGAGCAATTTACTTTCGTTTTTTAGAGCACTATAATAGCTGATAGATGGATAAAACCGCTGGCATTGCAATTCATGTGTTGCATTGCGTGTTAAAAAGTGAAAGCTGTATAGAAGGTATGAGGTCTCTCAAATGTGATATTTTATCCAAACTACTCTAATTCGTATTCAAATAGTGCAACATATTTGTAAAAATAAAGAAAGTGAAAGAGGTTACATTTCGGCAATGGATAAAGAGTTCTCGATATCTAGTGCTGCAGAGTTGCTGCTGCACAGTACCAGAGACCCAGGTTTGATCCTGACTACAGTTGCTGTCTGTACGGTGTTTATACATTCTCCCTGTGATCGGGTGGGTTTTCTCCGGGTGCCCTGGTTTCCTCGCACATTTCAAAGATGAGTAGGTTTGTAGTTTAATTGGCTTCTGTAAATTTTTCCTAGTGTGTGGGATCGATCTAGTGTATAGGTGATTGCTAGTTGGTGTCAACTTGATGGGCTGAAGGGCCTGTTTCCACGCTCTAAAACTTTTAATACCCAACGCTGTATTGTGAGTACAGAAGATACTTGCAAAATAATTGCTTGACATTACATTCAATGGCTTTCCATAATTTCACCCTACTGACCTTCCTTTTATTCCACCCATTGTCCTTCCCACATTCTCCATTATATTGATGCATTATTGAACCGTTATATTGAATCTGCTTTTCCTTGTTCTCAGCTCTGATGAAACGTCATTGACCTGAAATGTTAAATGGTTTCTCTTTCCAGAGATGCTGCTTGACTGGCTGATTTCTTTCCGTATTTCTGAGAACAGGTTATTTTCGTGACCTGTTCTGGAATTCGTCCAACAAATCCTGTTTCTTACCATTCGGCTGGAGAAGAAACTTTATGCATCATTTCACACTGCTAGACCACCCGGAGGGTTAATTCCTTCCACAAAAGTTGGGTTTAATTTGACATGACCTTTACCAGCAGATGGATATTAAAATGTTGCTGCTTCTATTCTTAACAAACTTGAGGCATATTATTTTTCTCTGCGTGACCACCATGTGTTAAGCTCTTAAAATGTCATCCGTTGCAATGAACTCAGGATTTTAACATTGATTTGCTATGCATTCCTTCATGTGTGTAATGGCCTGCTCAGAAAATATACAGTGGCCTGCCGTTACAAAACTCTAAACCTTTCAGGATGAGATAGTTCTTTAGCTCAGATTTTCCCTTATTCAACAATTACAATTTCCAAATAATGAAATGTATGCACAACAAGCTGGAGTAACTCAGCAGGTCAGACAGCATCTCTGGAGAGAAGGAATAGGTGACAATTCAGGGTCTCGACCCAAAATGTCACCTATTCCTTTTCTCCAGAGATGCTGTCTGATCCGCTGAGTTACTCCAGCTCTTTTATGTCCATATTTGGTTTAAAATAGCATCAGCAGTTGCTTCCTACACAATGAAATGTATGCGTTAGGGAAGTACAATACAATATTCTGCTGACAGAAAAATCACAACCAATGTTGAGGTTAGACTGGCTACATGGGTACATTTGAACTACTAAACTGCAAACACAAAGATAGAATTCAATGACAGAAAGGTAATTTACTGACCCCATAATACAACTCCTTGTGCTATCCCCATTTTACTGCCCTTACATAAGTTTTAATGTTTTGTTAAACTCTCCTGACTGCTGTATTTAACTTTGGTTCAATAGCCACTTATGCCAATGCTTTTCAAGTTCCAACATCTTTTTCAGAGATAAGTACTAACTAAAGGAATTTGATTTCATTTTTCCAATTCTTCACTTTCTAGGTACCTGAGACTGAGGCATTCAATAGGTACTTAACTCTCACCATTAAAGCAATCATTGTGGCCTTAGATATCAGCCATTATTTTCTGCAGTGAGTTTAATTGTAAACATGGCACACTTTCAGCAATTTCCAAAAAGGTTGATAATGAATTTCCAACTTTGAGTGGGAAAGCATTGCAAATATTCCAGCAATTGATAGCAATTCCCAACTCCCAACTTATAAATCTATATTATTATCTATATCAGTGAGACCAAGCGGAGGCTTGGCGATCGTTTCGCCGAACACCTCCGCTCTGTCCGCAATAACCAACCCGACCTCCCGGTGGCTCAGCACTTCAACTCCCCCTCCCATTCCGTATCCGACCTCTCTGTCCTGGGCCTCCTCCACGGCCAGAGTGAGCAACACCACAAGTTGGAGGAACAGCATCTCATATTCCGCTTGGGGAGTCTGCATCCTCTAGGCTTAAACATTGAATTTTCTCAATTCTGTTAACCCTTGCTGTCTCCTCCCCTTCCCACCTCTCCCTCAGCCCTCGGCCCTGGCATTCCCTCTCTCTCTATCTCTCCCCCACCCAAATCGCACTAGCTTCTCAATTTCACACTACAAACAGCTTACAATGGCCTGTTTCCTTTATCATCGATACTTTTTTGCATTCATTGTTCTTTATCTCTCCACATCACCGTCTATATCTCTCGTTTCCCTGATCCCTAACCAGTCTGAAGAAGGGTCTCGACCTCAAACTTCGCCTATCTCCTTCGCTCCTTAGATGCTGCTGCACCCGCTCAGTTTCTCCAGCCTTTTGTGTACTCCCAACTTATCTAGATAGACAAAAAATGCTGGAGCAACTCAGCGGGACAGGCAACATCTCTGGAAAGAAGGAATGGGTGACGTTTCAATAGACAATAGACAATAGGTGCAGGAGTAGGCTATTCGGCCCTTCGAGTTAGCATTCAATGTGATCATGGCTGATCATCCCCAATCTGTACCCCTTTCCTGCCTTCTCCCTATATCCCCTGACTCCGCTAGCTTTAAGAGACCCTATCTAGCTCTCTCTTGAAAGTATCCAGAGAACAGTCCTCCACCGCCCTCTGAGCCAGAGAATTCCACACTCATAACTCGCTGTGTGAAAAAATGTTTCCTCATCTTCGTTCTAAATGGCTTACCCCTTATTCTTAAACTGTGGCCCCTGGTTCTGGACTCCCCCAACATCTGGAACATGTTTCCTGCCTCCAGCATGTCCAAACCCTTAATAATCTTATATGTTTCACTTAGATCCCCTCTCATCCTAAATTCCAGAGTGTACAAGCCCAGCCATTCCATTCTCTCAGCATATGACAGTCCCACCATCCCGGGATTTGACCTTGTAAACCAACCCTGCGCTCCCTCAATAGCAAGAATGTTCTTCCTCAAATTAGGGGACCAAACCTGCACACAATAATCCAGGTGTGGTCTCACTAGGGCCTTGTACAACTGCAGAAGGACCCCTTGCTCCGATACTCAACTCTTCTTGTTATGAAGGCCAGCATGCCATTCGCTTTCTTCACTGCCTGCTGAACCTGCATGCTTACTTTCATTGACTGATGAACAAGGACCCCCAGATCCCGTTGTACTTCCCCTTTAACCAACTTGACACTATTTAGATAATAATCTGCCATGCATCTGCCCACTCACCCAACCTGTCCAAGTCACCCTGCATTCTCATAGCATCCTCCTCACAGTTCACACTGCCTGAAAGCTTTGTGTCAGCTGCAAATTTGCTAATGTTACTTTGAATTCCTTCATCTAAGTCATTGATGTATATTGTAAATAACTGCGGTCCCAGCACCAAGCCTTGCGGTACCCCACTAGCCACTGCCACTGCCACCAGCCACTGCCTGCCATTCTGAAAGAGATCCGTTAATCCCTACTCTTTGTTTCCTGTCTGCCAACCACTTCTCTATCCATGTCAGCACTTTACCCCCAATACCATGTGCCCTAATTTTGCCCACTAATCTCCTATGTGGGACCTTATCAAATGCTTTCTGGAAGTCCAGGTACACTACATCCACTGGCTCTCCCTTTTCCCAGTTACATCCTCAAAATATTCCAGAAGATTCGTCAAGCATAATTTCCCCTTCATAAATCCATGTGGACTCGGACCGATCCTGTTAATGCTATCCAAATGTGCCGCTATTTCATCTTTTATGATTAACTCCAACATCTTCCCCACCTTCCCCACCACCATGTCAGGCTAACTGGTCTATAATTCTCCTTTTTCCCTCTCCATCGCCTTTCTTAAAAAGTGGGATAACATTGGCTACCCTCCAATCCACAGGAACTGATCCTGAATCTATAGAACATTGGAAAATTATCACCAATTCGTCCACGATTTCAAGAGCCACTTCCTTAAGTAACCTCGGATTTATTAGCCTTCAGACCCATCAGTCTACACAATACCATTTCTTGCCACATGATAAGGTCATGTACAGGCCACCTAACAGTAGTAGTGAAGTTGAGGATGGTATCAAACAGGAAATTAGAAATGTGTGCGACAAAGACAGTCTTGCTGTGCGTGCCCCCTTGGGCAAGAGTGACCATAATATGGTCAAGTTCTTCATTAGGATGGAAAGTGACATTGTTAATTCAGAAACAATGGTTCTGAACTTAAAGAAAGGTAACTTTGAGGGTATGAGACGTGAATTGGCCAAGAATGACTGGCAAACAATTCTAAAAGGGTTGACGGTGGATACGCAATGGAAGACATTTAAAGACTGCATGGATGAACTACAAAAAATGTTCATCTCAGTTTGGCAAAAGAATAAATCAGGGAAGGTAGTGCATCCATGGATAACAAGGGAAATCAGGGATAGTATCAAAGCAAAGGATGATGCATACAAAGTAGCCAGAAAAAGCAGCGTACCAGAGGACTGGGAGAAATTTAGAGACCAGCAGAGGAGGACAAAGGGCTTAATTAGGAAAGGAAAAATAGATTATGAAAGAAAACTGGCAGGGAACATAAAAACTGACTGCAAAAGTTTTTATAGATATGTGAAGAGAAAGAGATTAGTTAAAACAAATGTAGGTCCCTTGCAGTCAGAAACAGGTGAGTTGATCATGGGGAACAAGGATATGGCGGACCGATTGAATAACTACTTTGGTTCCGTCTTCACTAAGGAAGACATAAATAATCTGCCATAAATGGCAGGGGACCGCGGGTCAAAGGAGGAATTGAGTGAAATCCAGGTTAGTCGGGAAGTGGTGTTGGGTAAATTGAATGCATTAAAGGCCGATAAATCCCCACGGCCAGATTGGCTGCATCCCAGAGTACATAAGGAAGTAGCTCCGGAAATAGTGGATGCATTAATGATAATCTTTCAAAACTCTTTAGGTTCTGGAGTAGTTCCTGAAGATTGGCGGGTAGCAAACGTAACCCCTATTTTTAAGAAGGGAGGGAGAGAGAAAACGGGGAATTACAGACCAGTTAGTCTAACATCGGTAGTGGGGAAACTGCTAGAGTCAGTTATTAAAGATGGGATAGCAGCACATTTGGAAAGTGGTGAAATCATTGGACAAAGTCAGCATGGATTTACGAAAGGTAAATCATGTCTGACGAATCTTGTGGAATTTTTCGAGGATGTAACTAGTAGCGTGGATAGGGGAGAACCAGTGGATGTGGTGTATCTGGACTTCCAGAAGGCTTTCGACAAGGTCCCACATAAGAGAATAGTATACAAACTTAAAGCATACGGCATTGGGGGTTCAGTATTGATGTGGATAGAGAACTGGCTGGCAAACAGGAAGCAAAGAGTAGGAGTAAACGGGTCGTTTTCACAATGGCAGGCAGTGACTTGTGGGGTACCGTTAGGCTCAGTGCTGGGACCCCAGCTATTTACAATATACATTAATGATCTGGATGAGGGAGTTGAAGGCAATATCTCCAAGTTTGCGGATGACACTAAGCTGGGGGGCAGTGTTAGCTGTGAGGAGGATGCTAGAAGACTGCAAAGTGACTTGGATAGGCTGGGTGAGTGGGCAAATGTTTGGCAGATGCAGTAAAATGTGGATAAATGTGAGGTTATCCACTTTGGTGGCAAAAACAGGAAAGCAGACTATTATCTAAATGGTGGCCGATTAGGAAAAGGGGAGATGCAGCGCGACCTGGATGTCAGGTACACCAGTCATTGAAAGTAGGCATGCAGGTGCAGCAGGCAGTGAAGAAAGCGAATGGTATGTTAGCTTTCATAGTAAAAGGATTTGAGTATAGGAGCAGGAAGTATTGCGTACAGTTTTGGTCTCCAAATCTGAGGAAGGACATTATTGCCATAGAGGAAGTGCAGAGAAGGTTCACCATACTGATTCCTGGGATGTCAGGGCTGTCTTATGAAGAAAGACTGGATAGACTTGGTTTATACTCTCTAGAATTTAGGAGATTGAGAGGGGATCTTATAGAAACTTACAAAATTCTTAAGGGGTTGGACAGGCTAGATGCAGGAAGATTGTTCCCGATGTTGGGGAGGTCCAGGACAAGGGGTCACAGCTTAAGGATAAGGGGGAAATCCTTTAGGACCGAGATGAGAAGGACTTTTTTCACACAGAGAATGGAGGGTCTCTGGAACTCTCTGCCACAGAGAGTAGTTGAGGCCAGTTCATTGGCTATATTTAAGAGGGCCACATCTTTGTGGCTAAGGGGATCAGAGGGTATGGAGAGAAGGCAGGTACGGGATACTGAGTTGGATGATCAGCCATGATCATATTGAATGGCGGTGCAGGTTCGAAGGGCCGAATGGCCTACTCCTGCACCTAATTTCTATGTTTCTATGTTTCTATGTTTGCCTAATGTGGATTTCCTTCAGTTCCTCCGTCACTCCACATCCTCTGGCCACTAATACATCAGGAAGATTGTACTTTATCAAATGTCTTACAAACTTCTATGTAGACAACATCCACTTTTCTATCCTCATTGATAACCTTTGCAATCTCCTCAAAAAATAAGAACAAGACATGAGAGAGATAACATGCCACATACAAAGTTATGCTGACTGAACCTAATTAAGCCTCGATGAGTATACAGACACTCCATCATCATACGTCAGCTTTTGTGAGGACCTGGTTCAACAACAACATTCCAATTAGGTCCCGGACCTGGTTCAACAACAACAAGCCCTGGTTTACTGTAGACCTCCGACAGCCTCAAAAGAGGAGGCCTACAGGAGCGGGGATGCAGACCGCTACGGGCAGGCCAAGTACAAGCTGAGAAAAGCAATCCAAGGAAAGGTACTCTGAGAAGTTGAGGAGGAAGTTCTCAGCTAGTGACTCTTCTTCAGTTTGGAAGGGCTTGCAAGAAATCACCAGCTACAAGAGGAAAGACCCCCGCTATTTGGACAATCGCCAGCTGACCAATGACCTGAATGAGTTCTACTGCAGGTTTGACCAGCAGAAACTTAACTCTGGTACCTCCTAACCCCCTCCCCGACAAACACAGCCTGACTCCAGTCTTCAAAGAATGGACCCTTCTGCACCCACTCCTCCACATTCACCACTTTACACCTCATTTCAGCAAGACTCCAATCTAAAAAGACTGGACCCATTCCCACCCCGACCAACACTTCACACCCACTCACAGCCTGACCTCAGTCTGCAAAGGCTGGGCCCTCCTACACTCACTCCTCCCCATTCACCACTTCACACATACTTAAAGCAAGACTCCACTCTGAAAAGACTGGATCCTTTCCCTCCCACCCCTCTCCAATCACCACTTCACACCCAATGACCCACAACCTCCGTGCTGCACAACATCACTTCTCCATCATCAACAATAAAAATAGAGGAAGTGGAGAGGCTTTTCAGAAGACAGAAAAGCCGGAAATCTCCAGGACTGGACAATGTTTCCCCCTCTACTCTCAAGCTCTGTGCCGAACAACTGGCACCAGTCTACACATACATTTTCAACCAGTCCCTGCAAACCTGTACTGTCCCTGCATGCTTCAAAGTCTCCACTATTGTCCCTGTACCCAAAAAAGGCAAGGATTGCTGGTCTTAATGACTACAGGCCTGTCGCAATGACCTCTGTAATCATGAAGACCCTTGAAGGCTTGTGCTGGCCAAGCTGAAAAATATCACGATCCCCCTACTGGACCTGCTGCAGTTTGCAAATCGGGCCAATAGATCTGTGGATGACGCAGTCAACCTGGGTCTGTACTTCATCCTCCAGCACCTAGACTGCCAGGGGACCTATGCGAGGATTTTGTTTGTTGACTTTAACTCTGCATTCAACACCATTGTGCCAAAGCTACTACACTCCAAACTTTCCGAGTTGACTGTGCCTGAACCCCTCTGTCAGTGGATCACCAGCTTCCTGACAGACAGGAAGCAGCATTTGAGGCTGGGAAAGCACATCCCGGACCCACAAACCCTCAGCATAGGAGCACTGCAAGGTTGCGTCCTCTCCCCTCTCCTCTACCTTCTCTAAACCAATGACTGCACCTCCACAGACTCCTCTGTCAAGCTTTTCAAGTTTGTGGATGACACAACCCTGATTGAACTGATCCAAGATGGGGAGGAACCCACAGACAGGAAGTGTCACAGCTGGCGTCCTGGTGCCATAACAACAACCTGGAGCTCAATGCCCTTAAGACAGTAGAATTGATTGTAGACTTTAGGAGAGCTCCCCCTCCCCTCACCCCACTAACCATCAACAACACCACAGTCACATCTGTGGAATCTTTTAAGTTCCTGGTAACAATCATCTTAACAAGAACATTGTTAAGTTCCTGGGAACAAGGACCTTAAGTGGGGGGCTACCATCGACTCCACAGTCAAAAAGGCACAACAGAGGATGTACTTCCTGCAGCAGCTGAGGAAGCACAATCTGCCACAGGTAATGATGATCGAAATCTACACGGCCATCGTAGAGTCTGTTCCCACCTTCTCCATCATGGTCTGGTTTGGCTCATCCACCAAGCACGACACCCGGAGCTGCAATGAATCTTCCGATCAGCTGAGAAGATTATTGGCTGCAACCTTCACTCCATTGACAAACTGTACACTGCAAGGGCCAGGAGGCGAGCGGGTAAAATCATCTCTGACCCCTCTCACCCCGGCCACAAACTCTTTGAATCACTTCCTTCTGGAAGGCGACCGGACTGTCAAAGCTGCCACAGCCCAACATAAAAACAGCTTTTTTCCATTAGCAGCTCTACTCAATAACCAAACATCTGTAGCCTCGTTTTGCTCTGGTATTTTATTTAATTCACATCAATGTTTCATTATTAATGTTTTATGTATCATTCTTAACTGTCACTGTATGTCATGTTGTCACTTGCGGGTGGAGCACCAAGGCAAAATCCTTGTATGTGAATACTTGACCACCTTCATTCATTCATTCATTCATTCATTCATTCATTCATTAATCCATTTGGAAGTACACTATCCTACACCCTAGGGACAATTTATGATTTTTTTTACAAGGTAATTAACCAAGCAACCTGAATGTCTTTGGAGTGTGGGAGGAAACTGGAATATCTGGAGCAAACCCTCACAGTCACAGGCAGAACGTACAAACTCCGTACCAACAGCACCTGTAGTCAGGAATAAACCCGGGTCTCTCGTGCTGTATGGCAGCAACTCTACCACTGCGCCTCTGTGCCATCCTGTTAAGTATACTGTTAAGTAAACAAACGTTTTTGTCGGCACCCCTTTTTAAATAAAGGCGCATCAGCCACCATTTAGTCTTCTGGCACCTCACCAATGGCTAACGATGATACATACAGTATATCTCAGCCAGGGCAACCACAATTTTTCCTCTTGCTTTCCACAGTGTTCTTGGATATACTGTAAGTAATGAGGCACCAGAGATTCATCTATCTTCACATGCTTTATGATATCCAGCACCTCCTCTTCCCAAGGACATCCCCAGTAACATTCCCAAATTATTTGATCCTCCTGTCTTTTTCCACGGTAAAATCAGAGGAGAAATATTCATCAAGGACTTCGCCCATCTCCTACGTTCCAAACATAGATGTCCACTTTGGTCTTTGCAGCGCCCGATTGGAACAATTACATTTAAATTGTAGCACGATAGGGCAAAATGAAACAAAGTGCATCATGAAAGGGTAATTGAACAAAAACAATGCAGGAATTATCCGGTTTGATCAAAGAACACAATAAAATCTGAGCAGGGGTTTTATACTGGCCACTTAAGCTTGCCCAGCCATTCAATTGGATCAAATCTGACCTGTTCCAGCCCTTAACTCTTCACTGTGCCAGCTCCACCTTACTCACAATTCCCTTGTCTTTCATAAAATGAACTAACTAATTTAGTATTCCCTGTGAAGTAGCCTCCACAATTCTATGTAAAGAATTCTGGAGATTTACTACCTTCTGCCCAATCTTGATATTGTAGGCCTGAAATTACCTGGTGGGCCAGAAGGGCCTGTTTCCATGCTGTATCTCTAAAGCCTAAAATATGAAAGAAAAATGTTTCAGTTCGGGTTTATTCTTTAGTTTGATCCTGAAGAAGGGTCCCGATCTGTCACCTATCCATGTTCTCCAGAGATAGAAACATAGAAACATAGAAAAATAGGTGCAGGAGTAGGCCATTCGGCCCTTCAAGCTTGCACCGCCATTCAATGTGATCATGGCTGATCATCCAACTCAGTATCCCGTACCTGCCTTCTCTCCATACCCCCTGATCCCTTTAGCCACAAGTGCCACATCTAACGCCCTCTTAAATATAGCCAATGAACTGGCCTCAACTACCTTCTGTGGCAGAGAATTCCAGAGACTCACCACTCTCTGTGTAAAGAATGTTTTTCTCATCTCGGTCCTAAAGGAATTCCCCCTTATCCTTAGACTGTGACCCCTTGTTCTGGACTCCCCCAACATCGGAAACAATCTTCCAGCATCTAGCTTGTCCAACCCCTTGAGAATTTTGTAAGTTTCTATAAGATCCCCCCTCAATCTTCTAAATTCCAGCGAGTACAAGCCGAGTCTATCCAATCTTTCCTCATATGAAAGTCCTGACATCCCAGGAATCAGTCTGGTTGATGCCACCTGACACATTGTAACTCCAGGATTTTGTGTGTTGTTTTCCTTCAATAGAATCAGGTGTTTACTTCAAATAGAGGTTGTCGCTGAAGCCCTCATATGCTTTTCTTCTGTCATGTTCTTGCATATCTTAGTGCATATGTTCATGACAAATATTTCACATTTGTCCTCCTTTTGAGGGTTGCTTCAGCTTTCTATTTCAGTTATGTTATCCTGTAGATATGGGATTTTTCTCACTATCTTACTTTTTTTAACAACTTTTTTTTTCTGTGGCTGTTTTTTCTGTTCCCATGCACATTGCCATGTACAGAACTTATAAACGAATGTGTCCACATTGTGCCATCTAGTGGTCTGTGTGTACATATGTAGAGGAAAAAGATATGCCGAGAAGAAAAGTAAAAAAAGCTGCCTAGCACTGAAGGTAGGTAAATGAGTGCAGAAGTAGGCTACTCAGCTTCACAAGCCTGGAACTTAGTCTAAATGAATGCACCGAATCTTGTAACAATATCCTCTTGTTTGAAACTTCCATGAGTGTTAATATCTCAACAAATAGTGTCTCGTGCATAGGGAGTAGGTGGGCTGTTCTGTACATTCAGTTCTGACAGGGGGATTGTGCTTATGTACGGGGATAGTGTTTTTGATATCTAAGCAAAAAATGTATTTCACTGTACCTGGTAAATGCGACAATAAAAAAAACCATTGAAACAGTACCATGAAATATTGAGGGGACTTCCATTGTGCACAGAAATGTGGTCGATGGAGCTGTCTGCAAGTAAGATGGATACATAGAGAACCGAGAAACTCCACTTCCCCCCTACTTACCATCCAAATGGCTAATGTACAGTCACTGGAGAATAAGGTTGATTACAAGGGCAAGGCTGCTTTATCAAAGGGAAATGGGGGAATGTTGTGTGCTTTTGTTTCACAGACACATGGCTCATCCCCAGCTTCCCAGACTTGGCCCTCAAGTCCAAAGGTTTCCCCATTCATCTCATGGACCGAACGGAAGCATTGAGGAAAGCGAGAGGCAGTGTCTGCTTATCATAATTTCTTCATGATACTCAGATGTAGTGGTCGTTTAGTTTAGTTTAGTTCAGAGATACAACATGGAAACAGGCCCCTTGGCCCACCGAGTCCAATCCAACCAGCAAACCCCTTACAATAGCAATATCCTACGCACGAGGGACAATTTACAACCTTTACCAAAGCCAATTAACTTACAAGTCTGTAGGTCTTTGGAGCGTGGGAGGAAACCGGGGCACCCGGGGAAGACCCACACAGTCTAGGGGAAAACTCCATACAGGTGCAAACTCCATACAGACAACACCTGTAGTCAGGATCATACCCGGATCTCTGGTGCTGTAAGGTAGCAACTCTACTTCTGTGCCGCCATGCAGGTCCTGCCCGACACCTTTTCCAGAATACTTGGCGCCATCCCTTCTAACTTCCAAGATAATTCACCTCCATCATCATGATCGCGGTCCATATTCTACCCCAGGCAGATGGTCGGCTAGCAATGGAGGGGCTGCACATCATGATTAACAACTACCAGTCAGCATACCCTGCTGCCATTTCTATCATAACCCGGGACTTCAATATTGAAGGCCAGTTAGAAGAAGTAATTTCCAAACTACAACCAGCACTTGTCCTGCAGCATCAGTGGATCTTACATCGTCAACCAATCTATCTGCAGTTGAATGTGTCAGGTTAGAGCTCAGCAACGTGAAAGACAGATTGATGACAGTGTAGCGGCACCTAGTGGTGGCCCTAGTAATGTCGAATCCCGCGGTCACGTGAGCGGGGGAGCTTTTTCGCAGGTTTTCTGTAAAACGATTCTTTCGAGCTCCACGTGGTTTAAGTGAGCATCGTTTATTTTGGCTGCTTATATCGACTCGGTTAATCACTTTATTTTCGATTAAAAATAAAGAACTTTGTTATACCCGACTATCTTGATTCGCCAAACTGGTGAACCCGTCAGTCCGATCGGTACTCGTACTCTCAACATGCAAGCCGCTGCCATCCCCGTCGCCCAGCTCCCCCAGTAAAACTCCGTGGGCCTGGAACTACCTGTTTTCCGGGCAGAGTAGCCTCGACTAGGCGTTTCTAGAGCGAATGCCCCACTACATCTGCATGCTGCTCGCCGGGTTGGACTTCACAGACCCCATGCAGCTTGCCGAGCGGGCCTATGAATTGTGGCTCGCAAAACAGCAGGATGGCGGGTACATCAACTGGGTGTCCAAGCCCATACGCCAGCAGTCCTGCAGAGATGCCCGACGCTCTGTTACCATCGCCGCACCGCAGTCGGGGTAAGCGCCAATGGTGCCTGCCGATGCCGCCCGCCCCTGTACGTTTGCGGGAATTGGCTGATCGTCAGTAGGGGCTGTCGCGATCGGCCAAAGCAACTGCCTGTACATGCAAGACTGCCATTCAGGACTTTGTTTCCTGGGCGACTCAGGGGCCATCGTCAGCATCCTCCCCGCAACTGGGTTGGACACCCGTGGAGGCAAGCGAGGCCCTGTCCTGCTGCCGTCAACAGTAGTACTTTCTGCACCTATGGCACGCGGTCCCCATCCGCCGACTTCGACTTCCGCCCACACGACTGGACCATTACCGTTGTGGACGTGGCCCAGCTGCTGCTGGGCACCGACCTCCTTCCGGCTTTTTCACTCCTGGTGGACGTACAGGGCGGGCGCCTCGTTCCACCCGTGGGCCCCAGCCCCATGACCCTGCGACCCACGGAACCCCCAGCCCCCAACTGAACGTTGTGGCTCAGGTCGAGGGTTTGTATGCCTCCCTGCTCGCGGAGTTCCCAGAGCTACTCACTCCCCATGGCAACCCTCAAGCATGGGGTAGTGCATCATATCCCTACCACGGGACCGCCATTATACGCTCGGGAGCGCCGGCTCCCGCCCGACAAGCTGCACATCGCCAATCAAGAGTTCAAACTGATGGAGGACATGGGGATCGTGCGGCTCTCGGACAGCCCGTGGGCATCCCCATTACACATGGTCCCTAAAGCATCTGGGGGTGGAGGCCATGCGGGGATTATAGGCACCTGAACACCGTTACGACCGTGGACCACTACCCTGTCCCACACATCTAGCTACCTTTTTTTCAAAGGTGGACCTGGTCTGCGGTTATCATCAAATCCCTGTTCAGCCAGACAATGTCCCAAAGACCGCCACCATCACCCCGTTTGGCTGTTCAAATGGCTCTGTATGCCTTTTGGCTTAAAAAACGCCGCGCAGGCGTTCCAGAGACTGATGGACATGGTGGGTAGGGGACTGAACTTTGTTTTCATCAACTTAGATGACATCCTGGTTGCAAGCCGCTCCCAACAGGAACACCTCACGCACCTGCGGGCGCTGTTCCAGTGGCTCCAGGACCATGGACTGGTAGTCAACCCCGCCAAATGCCAGTTCGGCCTCCGCACAATCACGTCACCTCACAGGGCACTACCCCATTACCTACTAAGGCAGACGCCATCCAGGAGTTCCCCTGGCCGCTCACTGTCAAAGAGCTGCAAGAGTTTGTCGGCATGGTTAACGTCTACCATCGTTTCGTGCCTGCAGCTGCCAGGGTCATGCAGCCCCTCTTTCAGTGCCTCGCTGGTAAGCCACGGGACTTTGTGTGGTCCACTGAGGCCGAGGCCGCGTTCGACGATGCGAAAGAGGCGCTGGCTAAAGCCACCATGCTAGTACACCCGCAGGCCACAGCCTTGACTGCTCTCATGGTAGACGCCTCTGATATGGCCGTGGGAGGGGTGTTGGAGCAGCTCATAGACGGCCACTGGCAGCCGCTGGCCTGTTTCAGCCGTGAGCTGATGGCCCCCGAGCGCAACTACAGGGCGTTCGACCGGGAGCTCCTCGCCCTGTGCCTGGCCATCCGTCACTTTAGATACTTCCTGGAGGGCAGGCCGTTCACGGCCTTTACTGACCACAAGCCCTTAACAACACCTGGCATGACAGCATCGACACCTGGCATTCGTGTCAGAGTTCACGACGGACATACAGCATGTGGCTGGGAAGTTGAACACAGTCGCTGACGCCCTGTCCCGCCCGGCCCTCCCGGCTGGGGCGGCCGTGGACCTTGGTGTGGATTATGTGGAGTTTGCTGCAGCACAGCGCTCGGACATGGGATGGATGGCTACAGGACAGCCGCCTCAGGGTTGCGGTTGGCTGACACTCCGTTCGGTCCAACGGGAGCATTGGTACTCTGCGATGTTTCCACCGGGCGCCAATGCACCATTGTTCCTACGGGTTGGCGCCGTCGGATTTTCAACGTCATCTTTGGCCTGGCCCATCCTTCAATTCGGGCGACCTCCGCGCTGATGTCAGACAAATTATTTCTAGCAGGGCCTCTGCAAGCAGGTCGCGGCTTGGGCTAGAACCTCTGCCAGACATCCAAGGTTCAGCATCATGTACGGGCTCCAGTGCAAGGCTTGCCGTTTCCAACATATCCATGTAGATTTAGTGGGTCCGTTACCACCGTCCCATGGGGCCATGCATCTCCCCATGGTTGTGGATCGGTTTATGAGGTGGACTGAAGGTATTCCGCTGTCGGACACTTCCGCCGTGTCTTATTCCCGGGCTCTTCCGACCCAATGGATTGCTCGGTTCAGGGTACCGGCAGACATTTCCACCGACCGGGGGGCTCCGTTTACGTCCTCATTGTGGGATCGTTGGCAAAATTATACGGGGTGCAGCTGCACCACACCACTGCCTATCACTCCCAGGCCAATGGGCTAGTGGAACGATTCCACCGCCACCTGATATCGGAACTGAAGGCACGGTTTACGGGTACAGTCAGGGTCGACCAGTTGCCTTGGGTGCTGTTAGACATCCGCACAGCCCCTAAAACGGACTTGGATACATCGTCTACTGAGTTGGTGTATCGCTCGACTTTGCAGGTGCCCGAGGATTTCCTCCCTGCAGCTCGAGGGCAGCTGGAGTCTGCCCCGGCGGTTTTGTGAGTCTCCGGGAGAGAGTGGGTGGCCTGGCTCCAGTTCCTACCTCGCGGCATGGGACTGCCCCAGTGCACGTGCTGCCGGACATCAAGAACTGCCTATTCGTGTTTATCCGCAGGGATTCGCATCAGGCCCCACTGCAGCGAATCTACGAGGGTCCGTTCCGGGAGTTGCGCCCCGGCGTCGAAACTTTCCTGTTGGACGTCGGGGGGCAGAGAGGAGATTGTCTCCGTCTCTCGAATTAAGCCGGCACACCTGGATGTCGACAGCCGCGGACGACCCCACAGCTCGGCGTAGGGGCCGTCCGCGGCCGGTCCATTCGCACCTGTTGTGCCTGTTCCCCTCTCCTCTCCTGTTGCTTCGGTTCTCCCTGCACCATTACTGTCCACTGGCTCTGTTCTGCCAGCCCTAACCGCATCGCCCGCCCCGGCCATTGTTACCACACGTTGCGGTCGCTGTGTCCAGCCTCCTGCTCGGTTCCATACCTTGGGTTCTGGGGGGGGGGGGGGGGGGGGGGGTCCTGTAACGGCACCTAGTGGTGGCCCAGGTAATGTCGAACACTCACTATTGGTTAGCGTGATCACGTGAGCGGGGGAGCTTTTTCGCTGGTTTGCTGTAAAACCATTATTTCGAGCTCCACGGGGTTTAAGTGAGCATTGTTTATTTTAGCTGTCTATATCAACTCAGGTAATCACTTTATTTTCCTTTAAAAATAAAGAACTTTGTTATACCCTGTCTCGACTTGACAAAACAGATCATTATCAAAGAGACAAGATGAAAATTACCTTCATGCAATCAGACATCAATCTCCAAAAGAAAAACAATTTAGATACAAATAAGATTGACACAGAATTCTGGAGTAACTCAGTGGGTCAGGCTGCATTTCTGGAGAAAAAGGAATATGTGACGTTTTGGGCGAACCCTTCTTCAAAGGAAACGACAACTAATTACTCTTGATTCTCGACCTACGAGACAGCTCGTTAAAAATAGGGAATGGAAAAGGTGGTGCTGGTTTTAGATTAGTGGAAGATTAGGATAATAAATGTTGATATTCAGGGGATTTGGGTGCCGTGATTGAATAGCGGAGTAGACTTGATGGGCTGAATGGTCTAATTCTGCTCCTGGAACATGAACTTTAAGCATTAATCCTAGAAAGTTGTCATGCATGAACAAGAAGCAGTTTAGAAGGCAAATGTCAACTTTATTTCATGAGTTTGGACTTCCGGAGAAGGATTTTTATACAATTATATTCTTCTTCTTGCGAATGAAACATAAACCAAAGGCATAGTTAGATCTCAAGCCGGGTGTTGAGCAGCCAGGTTGTTGTGTCTGCGTCAATGTCAGCCAGGCCCTGAGCTCCATTTGGTGGGTGGTAGAGCGAGCACCCAGAGATGACATGGTTGGCTGTCTATTGCTCTTCTCCGCATTCACAGGCTGGGCTTTGGCGGAGCCCCCATCTCCACATGCTGGCATTGAAACGCCCAACTCCAGTACAAAGTCTGTTGAGCTTCACACATGTTCCTTGGGGGAGGTCAGACCTGGACAGCTTTTACCTGGTGAAGAGATGTAGCTGTGTAATGGAGATGAGGTTGCTTTCCACTCCTGTGGCCACTTGGTGGCTATCCAGTGTGCTTTTGTATAAATCAATTATATTGATTTATACTGAATCACATCTGTGTTACTGCATAATATATTAGTCTCCTTACCTATAGGCATGTCTGTAGAAACAAAGAACTGCAGATGCTGGTTTACACATAAAGACACGCAGTGCTGGAGTAATTCAGTAGGTCAGGCAGCATCCGTGAAGAACATGGATAGGTGATGTTTCGGGTTGGGACTCTTCTTCAACTTCCTGACCCGAAACGCTACCTATCTAATGTTCCCCATTTATGCTACCTGACCTGCTGAGTTGTTCCAGCACTTTGTGTCCTACAGGCATACGTTTGCTTGGGAGTGAGTAGAGGTTTACTAGATTGATTTCTAATATAATGAGGCTGTTATTTGAGAAACTAGAGTAGAACTATAGAGGCAATGTCATTAAAATGTTTAAGATTCTCGGGCTAGACAACAGCATTTATAAGTATTTCCCCTGGCTGGAGTGAGTAACAGGAAAGCTCATAATCTCAAGATAGGAACTTGTTCATTTAATATGGGATTGAAATAAATATTTTCTCTGAGAAGGTTGTGAACCTTTCGAATTGTCCTCTCCAGAAAGTTGCAAATGCTCGGTAGAAGAATATTTTCAACTTTGAGTCTGAGGAGAAATGGGCCGCACCTGCGCAGTTGGGGGCTATGTGTGAGTGGTCCAATATTGCGTTGGGGGAAGGGCTTGCATTGGGGGAACAGGTGAGTGGTGGAATCTTGAGTTGGGGGAGCAGACCCAACGGGTTTGCGCTTGGTCTAGTATAGGTATATAATCTTGTTTTGTTGTTTATTTAGGTGATTTATAGAGCAGTATGTTTATATATTTGTTATGCTGCTGCATGTTAGGAGTTCATTGTTTCACTTTGGGACACGTGACGATAAAACCCTTTTTTAAACTTTAGTTTAGTATAGAGATACAGCGCAGAAACAGGCCCTTCGGCCCATCGAGTCCGCACCGACCACCGGTCCCCACACATTAACACTATCCTACACTAGGGACATTTTTTTACATGTATACAAGCCAATTAACCTACAAACCTGTGCATCTTTGGAGTGTGGGTGGAAACTGAAGTTCTTGGAGAAAACTCACGCGGTCACGGGGAGAATGTACAAACTCCATACAGACAAGCCAGAATCGAACCCTGGTCTTTAGTGCTGTAAGGCAGCAACTTTACCGCTGCGTCACCATGCTGCCCTCTTCATTTAAGTCTTAACTCTGCTCAGGATTCTATCATTCATTGTCAAGGCCCTGCTCTGGTTTGCCATCTCAAAATTCAATACCTCCCTCTTTCTCAGAATTAAATTCCATGAGCCATTCTTTGGCTCACTTGCTCAAATGATCGCGATCCTGCTATAAATTCTTGATAACCATCTTCACTGTCTACAATACCTCCCTCTGTAGAGTAATTTGCAAATCTACTGAACATGTTGTACGTTTTCAATCATATCATTGTAGATGACAATCAAAATCATGAGACATGATGTCCTACACACAGAACCATGTTGTCTTCAATAATTCTTACCATTTACTAGATGCACAATAGCAAGCATTCTAACGAGATGCATCACGGCTTGGGATGGCATCTGTTTTGTTTTTTTTCAGAGATACAGCATGGAAACAGGCCCTTCGGCCCACCAACTCCATGCTGACCATCTGTCACCCATCCACAATAGCCCAATTTTGCAACCTACATACTAATGGGAAATTTACAGAAACCAATTAACCGACAAAACCATGTGTCTTTGGGATGTGGGAGGAAACTGGAACATCCAGACTAAATGCACATGGTCACAGGGAGAATGTGCAAACGCAACACAGACAGCACCCAAGATCAGGAATGAACCCAGGTCTCTGGCGCTGTGCGGCAGCAGTTCTACCAGCTCTGCCACTGTGCTGCCCCTAATTAATTGTAGTATTAATAGGATATGCTCTGCAAAGACCATAAGAAAATGCAAATAGTTGTCGATGCAGCCTAGTTCCTCACACAAAACAGCCTCCCCCACGTTGACTCCATTTACACTTCACACTGCTTTGGAAAGCAGCCAATATAATTAAGGACCATTCACATACTGTCATTTTCCTCCCCCTCCTGTTGGATTGAAGATAAACTCTCTTGAAAACTGGAAAGCACATACCACCATATTCAAGAAAAGCCTCTTCCCCACTATTATCAGACTCTTAAAAGGACCTCTTGTGCCTAACAATGAATACCCTGATCTCCCAATCTACCTTGTTGCAGCCGCTGCACTTTTCTCATATGCACTTGTCTGTAGCTGTATCACTATATTATGCAGTATGTGTAGGAAAGAACTGTAGATGCAGGTTTAAACCAAAGATAGACGCAAAATGCTGGAGTAATTCAGCAGGACAGACAGCATCAGACAGGACGGACATGACTTTTCAGGTCAACCCGAAACGCCACCCATTCCTTCTCTCCAAAGATGCGGCCTGTACCGCTGAGTTACTCCAGTATTTTGTGTCTTTCACTCTATTATGCAATCCTTGCTTCCTTTCACTTTTGCACTACCTAAAGTACTTATACGTGGTATGATTTTCTTGGAGGAAACAGAAAACAAATCGTTTCACTGTATCCCAGTGCACATGACAAATCAATATTAATACCTATCAATATCAGAAGAAGGATCTCAATCTGAAATGTCACCTATTCCTTTTCTCCAGAGATGTTGTCTGACCCGCTGAGTTACTCCAGCTTTTTGCGTCCGTCTTCAATACCCATCGCGTTGAGAAGCATGATGGTATTCAATATATTCATTCCTCCAATTCCCATTCAAAGAGGAAAATGTAACAACTTTGAGCATATTATGTGAACCTATTAGTTACAACATTTGCAGAGCTTTTAAACCAGACAATAGAAACTTGTGATGAGACTGGAAGGGGTGGGGGGGTCAATCGCCAATGGTGTCAATACATAATCATTAACATGGTTGCGAACGTTGGGGAAATGTGAAGAGCATTTAAAATATTATTTCTGTTCCGGTTTGTGTGGTTTAGCCAAAGGATGTAAAACCATTCTTGGTGTAGAATATGTATCAATATGCAGCTGCTGGTTGAATAATTGTGAACCGGGGGACAAAAATAGAACACGCTAACAAGATTTTTACTCAGCCTAATATAATCCTCAGTTCTAGCTGAAGTGTGCCTGCCCAAATACTGTAATGCAGGATGTGTCATTTGTTTGAAATATAAACATCCACTATTAACCTCAGCTTTGGCCACTTTTCCAAAATGGTTGCAGAAATGGGGCAGCACAGAAGCGTTACACTGTGGAGTTGCTGCCTTACAGCACCAAAGTCCAGGGTTTAACAGTCTGTTTGGAGTTTGTACGTTTTTACTGTGACCACGTGGGTTTTCTCCGGGTGCTCTGGTTTCTTCCCACACTCCAAAGGTGTACAGGTTTGTAGATTAGTTGGTTTCTGTGAATCGTAAATAGTCCCTAGTATGTTGGACTAGACCAAGCACGGACCCGTTGGGTCACGTTCCCACAACACAATGTTCCACCAAACTGTGCAGGCGCAGCTGACGGGCCCGCATTGCACAGGCGCGACTGCTGCGTTCAAAGTTGTGTGGTTGATGGCAGAAATTAAGTTAAATTTAATAAAGTGAATAGAGGATCTGTGGAGCCATTTGTAAAATAGAACAAAACTTACCCATGGAGCCATTGAGTCCCTGTTGTGAGGCCAGGCAAGTACACGCAAGAAAAAATGGCGATCTGAAAATCAGCAAAGACTCCAACTGTGCACTCGCAGATACCAGGCCCACTGCACACGTGCAGGGAGATGGCATCATTTTGTGTCACTGCCGCATCACTGGCGTCACTTTCAATTGTGACATGGCTGGCGGGCCTCTCCCAACTGCGCAGACACGGCTTGCAAGTGGGAGCACTGTTTTAAGTTAATTTAAGTTTAACATGTCAATAATTTGAAAATATAACATCAATCTGAAGGAAACGTGGCTAATGCACACCACAGGACAATGGTGAGTAAGGTGGGAATAAATTGTAGCACTATCGTGTACCGTTGTGGCGGAGTCTGGGGAACACACACACATATATTTATATACTCATATACAAACAAACAAAGAAGAAAACAAGATGAATGTTTTGGTAATTCTATATACTTTTGTGTGTGTGTGTGTGTGTGTGTGTGTGTGTGTGTGTGTGTGTGTGTGTGTGTGTGTGTGTGTGTGTGTGTGTGTGTGTGTGTGTGTGTGTGTGTGTTTGTGTGTCCCCGAGAAAATTTCCATTTCGCTAGAAATTACACTTTTACATTCACGGATCCACTCCTCATTACATTTAGACATTTTCATGTGCACATTTTCTAATAAAATCCTCCCACCCCCACACACACTCACTCATTTTGTGGCCTCCTGCTGGCCAGCCCCCATAACGACTGCTGCTGCTGCCGCTCTCCTCCAAAAATGCCGCCATTTTTCTTCTGCTGGTGACTTTTGCTACTGCAGCCAGGCGCTCCTCCTCCCCCCGGTCCCCTGGTGATTTTCGCTGCCGATTTTATTTACTCCACCCCCCTCCCCCCCGCGGCCTGCCTCTATCACGCTGGCCGAAGGCAAAGATCGACTGTTCCCGTGGACAACGAAAAGCAGTGGGGGAACAGTCGATCTTTGCCTTCAGCGTGAAAAGAGCCGGCGCATCAACGGCCTGTATGGCCTGTAGGGCCGGCCGTATGCAGCATCTGTACGCAGTGTCATGTCGGCGTATGCAGCGTCTTGACAGCCTACGCCTGGCCCGCAGCCTCATTCGGCATCACGCCCGCCCACTGCACCTTCCCCCCCTCCCTCCCTCCCTCTCCCCCCTCCCTCCTCCCTCCCCCCTCTCCCCCCTCCCTCACCCTCTTCCCTCTCCCCCCCTCAACCTCATGTTCGGGGACCAGACCCAACGGGTCTGCACTTGGTCTAGTATTTTTTTATACTAAAGGTCAAATCTTGACCACTGCACTGTATATCGATTATAGAAAAAATGCGACCATATATCGCTATGATTTTTGGCCATCTTACTCAAAGTCCTCCTCTGCTGAGGCAGCCCTGAGGATTTTTCCGATCGATGAAAAATAAAAATGCTATGAGTGTTTAAAAAATCTTGAGATTAGCTGATTGGTCCTCTCGCCTGTCAATCACCACGATGAGTGTAACACCCCTTAGATATATATACTAGACTAAGTGTGATCTGTTGGGTCCCATGTTTACGCAGGAGGGCTGGTCCCCCAACTCAATATTTCAGCTCTCCACAAATTCCAATATTGGGGACCAGTAGGGGGCGGGGGGGGGGGGATTTCAGGAGCGCTAGTGTGGGTGTGGTGGGCTGAAGGGACTGGTTTCCAGAGGGCTAGTATGGACATTGTGGACCAAATGGATTCTTGGGGTAGCAGCTCAGTCACTTAAGCCTGATGTGCTGGCAGCTCACTAACGGCTGGTGGTCTGGCAGTTGACACACGGCTATTCCTTGAAATTCCATTTCAAGCAGGGTGCACGACTCAAGTGCAGTTTTCTACCACTTCAAACAGGGTGCAAGGCCACTAAACTCAAGTGCAGTTTCCTATTGCTTCAAGCAGGGTGCAGGGCCACCAAACACGTGCAGTTTCCTGCCACTTCAAGCAGGGTGCAAAGCCACCAAATTCAAGTGCAGTTTCATACCACTTCAAGCAGGGTGCAAGGCCACCAAATTCAAGTGCAGTTTCATACCATTTCAAGCAGGGTGACCATAAAACCACCATAAACCAACACAAAACACCACATAAACACCACACTCACAGTTCAATAGACATTCAATGTGTTCAGTTGATTCACAGCTCTGACAGAGTCGTGACCTCTCCCTCCCCCATCTTGCAGAGACTGAGCCACACCCACACTTCTGGGTTTTATAATCTGTCCCCCGCCTACCGGACAGGGCGTGGCCTTCATGGTGTGATTGACAGGAGGGAGATTCTCAATATTTTTTAAACACTAATAACATTTTTATTTTTCATTAATGGGAAGAATCCTCTGCACCTGACGAGCAGAGGGGGACTGAGTGAAAGCCCTGTCCCACTGTACGAGTTCATTTAAGAGCTCTCCCAAGTTTAAAAAAATCAAAAACTTGTGGAAGCACATAGAATGTACGTAGCGGGTACGTCGGAGCTCGGGGATGTCTCTTAGCGGTTTGTAATGCTAACGGCAGGTACTCAGGAAGACTCATGAAGATTTTTTAACATGTTGATAAATGTTCACGAGAGCCCCGAGTACTTACAAGAGGCCATTACCGTAAATCTCAGAGTTCGAATCAGGGCAAACTTGGGAGAACTCTTGAATGAACTCGTACAGTGGGACAGGGCTTTAAGATGGCCAAAAATCACCGCCATAAATCGTAGCATTTTATCTAAAATCAATATACAGTGCAAACAGGAAGCCGTCAAGTTTAGAATTTTAATCATTTGCCATTTCAAACCAACCACCACCAACCATTTGCTGTGCTTTATTTCAAACCAATCACCACAAACCATTTGCTCTTATTACAAACAAACCGCATTTTCATTTTCAAAGCAAATTAATGGCACTTAAGGTCATTAAAACCACACTCACAGTTTAGTAGACATGTGTTAAATGTTATTCACAGCTCAGACTGAGATGTGACCCTCTTGCTGCACCATCTTGGAGAGTCTGACGGAGGCACTCGACACTTCCAGGTTTTATAGGCCCTCTGGAAGGGGTGTGGCCTTCAGGAGAGAGAATCTCAACATTTTTAAAACACTAATATCTCTTTTATTTTTCATCGATAGGACTCACAGCCATAAGTGGCAGTGTTTTTTCTGAAATTTATATGCAGAACAACAGGAAGTGGTCAAGATCAGACTTTTAGTAATATAGATTATACTAGACCAAGTGCGGACACCTTGGGCCCATTCCCCCAACGCAATATTCCACCACTCACCCATGGCCCCCACCTGTGCAGGCACGGCTGACGGGTTCCCGTTGTGACACTAGAGTTCCCTGTTGTGGCACGAGTCACACAACCCTCACCCAACTGCGCAGGTTTGGCTGGCAAGTGAGAGCGTGACTGCGATGTTTTTAAAGTTACAAATGGCAATAACGTAACATATAAGATCAATGTGAACGCATCTCTTTCTCCCTCTTCAGTCCCCCATTCCCCTCCTCCTTTATCCTCCCTCTCTCCACCCTCCATCAACCCTCCTCTGCTTCCTCCGCTCACCCCATCCCTCCCCGCCTCTCTCTTTCTCCTCCCCTCCTCCATTACTTCGCCATCCTTTTTCCTACCCCTATCCTCCTCCATTCCCCCTCACCCCCACCACTCCCTCCCCCACCTCTTCACCCGCCCTCGTCTTTCCCCTTTCCTCTCCTCCCTATCCCACCTTAAAAATATCCATTGTCTTGGCCTGTACAGCTTTTTATGGGAATTAATTCCACAGATTCACCAACTTCTGACTAACAAAATTCCTCCTCATCTCCTTTCCAAAGGTGCATCCTCATGCAGGTTTGGACAGTTTTCCAAGATGTTAGAATTCACAAATGCCAGATCAGTGGCCTAAAGCCAAAATCGTTCGTCAATCAGAAAATATTTTTCTTCCTCTCGCCAAGATTTTTATCTGTTTCTGTTCCAATTCATCCTCTTCTGCATTCTAGTGAAATGGAAACACTATATTCTGATTTGGATGTTGGAAGCACAGGCAAGCTTTAAATTCTCACCCTACTAACTCTACAGTGACTACAGTACAATTATACTGAGAGTAAATTTCCAAACATTTCGCCTTTAATATAGCTTCTACTAATTGACAACTTACATGCCTGGAAAATAAATTTTGTAAGATCTAAGGGGATATGTGTTTTCCAAAAAATAAGCGGGTGATTGGAAAGTCCAAAAGAGGCCACAACATTACCTTGGGAAAAAAAGGGGCGGCACAGTGGCGCAGCAATAGAGACGGTTGCCTTACACTGCCAGAATCCCGGGTTCGATCCTGACTACGGGTGCTGCCTGTAAGAAGTTTGTATGTTTTCCTGTGTGCAGATAAAGCCAAATGGTGCGTCTGAACTTGCAGTTGTTATTGAACTCTTGTGGCTGGACCTTCTTGTGGGTGAGTCGCCAGTGGCAACAGGCTGTACGCAAAACCAACATCGGCATGAAGGCGCCACAGCTGCCCCCTCAACCACGGAGTCATACAAGATGGCGACTGCCTGGCTTTGTCCTGCCCCGTGCCAGTCTAGCAGGTTGATTTTACGGCCTGATCTTGTTTGGTACTACAATGTGGGAGGTCTTTGACAGGAAGTGTTAGGATCTTGTGACTTCGCCGGTTCGGTGGCTAAAGTAGAGAGTTAGTTGGTTCTCAACGTATGCTGGCTTTAACCGGTCGACGGATACGGTGTCAGTTTTTCCCTTCCGATAGATCACTAAACTTTTGGGTAGGCGTTGGATGACTTGGTAAGGACGGATGGCGTTGTGTCGGACCAAAAAATGTGTGCAGCGTTGGACGTCAGCAGGCACATAGCCCATTGCAGGTGTTCACAGTGTCGGTGTTGGCCTGAGTAGCTGCATAGTTTGCCGTAATCGATCTGTCTGTGGGGATTGATTCGACAAATTTACCAGGCGGCTTCAGAGTTGTGCCGTAAACCATTTCTGCTTTCACCGCTGTACGAATGCCAAGCAGTACCAGACGCAACCGTTCAATCCCGTTCGACGTGTCTCCTCCGGCTGCCGGAGCAGCTTTCAACTGGCGATGGAACCGTTCAATCAGGCCGTTCTCTTGTGGTTGTTCGAATCCGGTTCGTCCTCAAGAAGTCGGTTAGTGTTTGAAACATTGCAGTCCTTGGTCTGATGTGATCATACCTGGGACCCCAAAGTCCGAAATCCATCGGTCAACAAAAGCGCGGGCTATTGTTTCCGCTGAAATGTTGATGAAAGGAATAGCATCTTGCTACCTTGTAAACCGGTCTTCACGTGAGCAGATATGTGTAGTTTTGTGACGGTGGGAGTGGACCGTCCAAGTCCAGGTGCACGTGCTCGAATCGGGTGTTCGGTACAGGAAACTCACCGAAAGGGGTCTTAGTGTGCCTGGAGATCTTGAATTGTTGACACGGTAGACAAGTCTTCACCCATAATCCAATCACGCTTGATGAAAGGCCAGATGAAATGTTCAGAGATTAGTTTTTTCGTAGCCTTCTTTCCCGGATGTGATAAGTTGTACAGTGCGCTGAAAACCTCTCCACGCATCATCCTAGGCACAAACGGCCTTGGTTTGCCAGTGGAAGTGTCACATATGATGGTTTCTCTGGTGTCACCGATAGGTACATCTTCCAATGTTAGGGCTGTGTGCGTCCAGTGGTAATGGGTAAGATCACGATCAGTATGCTGCGTGCGAGCCATGGCATACAAATCGATAAGTGTGGCCGCATTTAGAGCATCCACCTCCAGTCTTCATAGGACGTCGACAAAAGTTCTTGCCCTAATACACTGTACCTCATCTGAGTGGGTGATAATTCTGCTGAAAAGAATGTCAGAGGTTCCCACCTGCCATTGACTCGCTGCTCCACGACGGCTCCCATGGCGTTGACGCAGGCATCAGTGGTGAGTGAAAATAAGGCATTGGGACTCTGATGGACCAGCATAGTTGCGTCGGCGAGAGTCCTCTTAGCATCGTTGAAGGCTTGCACTGCATCCTCGGGTAAACACAACGGTTTCTTTGAAGGCGATTTGTCTGAACCTTTGAGTAAGTTGGTCAAGGGTAATAGGAATTCTGTGGCTTTCGGTAGAAAGCGGCGGTAGAAATTTATCATCCCCAAAAATTGCTATAATTGGTTTAACGAATTTGGCACTTGGTAGTTTTGGATTTCCTGCACCTTTGATTCGCCAGGCAGGAAGTTGTTCTCCATCAAGCGATGCCTGAGGGAAATGAGTTCACGAGTGCCATTTGTTCATGTTAATGACGATACCATGTACGTCGAGACGCTGAAACAGTAATACGAGGTGTTTCTTGTGTTTGTCTTCGCTGGAGCTCGCTGCCAACACGTCGTTGATGTATGCGTAGACAAAATTGAGGCCGGAGAGTACGTGGTCCATGAAACGCTGGAACGATTGTGTTGTTTTCCGTAAACCAAATGGCATCCATAGAAATTTGAACGTCCTGAACGGAGTGACCACGGCTGTCTTGGGAATATTGGCAGACTCGACTGGAATTTGATAATATGCGCGCATGAGATCGATGGAAGGTGGGACTAGTGTTGCTGGGACATGTTGGCCGGTGTGGGCAAGTTGGGCCGAAGGGCCTGTTTCCACATTGTAGCACTCTATGACATTTAAAAGACATTTGGCTCGGTACATGGATTGGAATGGTTTAGAGAGATATGGGTCAAACATGGGCAAATGGGACTAATATAGACATCATTGGCATGAACAAATTGGACTGCACCTATTTTCATGCTGTATTTCCATGCTGTGGAGACTCTGAGGTCTCCAACCAAGAACACAATGGTGGAACAGGTGGAGGATGATGGCTGCAGCAGAAAAGGGTCTCCGGTCATCTTGGACTCCATGCCACTGGATCCTGACCTAGATCTGTCAAGGACCATGTGGTGGCTGCTTGTGCACCAGTCTCCCTATGTTAAACAAAGTCACGCACAGGCGTCCTCCAACCCTGGAGACACCCCTGGTCAGCAATGACTGAAGGGGGCCTAAGAATACTCTGTAGCATCTGTTCTCATGTCCAGGTCCTGGCAAAGTAGCCACCAGTGTACATGGTGTTGATGGGAGTTTGGGAAGGAAGGTGGTTAGATGAGGAGACTACAAGCAAAGAACTGCAGATGCAGGATAATGCACAAAAGGACATAAAGTGCTGGAGGAACGTGATAATAATAACAATAAACTAAACTAGACCTAACTAAAGTAGACCTAAACTAAACTAGACCTATCTATCCTTTTATTTATTTCTTCCTTTCCAAGGAACAAGTTAAAATAAAATCTCATTGTCACAAAAATCTCATTGCCACAAATTTGCCAGATGAAGTAACCTTTCCTTTCGATTAAAACACTTCTTAATTTTAAAATATGTTCCCCAAATCTCAGTCTTCATTGACCAATGCCATTGCTGGCCTTTGTATTACAAGTCCAACTGATTGAGGCCTGTTGCATCAAGCACCCAATGACAGTAAGTTTATTTTCAAAAAATGTACTCTGTATAACCGCTGAGAACAATGTGAAAGGTAGGTGTCAATTGAATTGGATGTGAGGCAGCACACTATACGGAACCAAATAATCATGTAACTCAAGATACTGAATTGAGATTTGAATCTGAGAACTATATTCTACACTCTGTATCTTCCCCTTTCCTCTATCTATGGTACTTGAGTTTGACTGGATTGTATTCATATATAGTATTATCTGATCTGTTTGGAGAACATGCAAAACAAAGCTTTTCACTGTACCTCAGCACACGTAATAAGAATAAACCTGAGCCTAAGCCATTACAAAATGATTTTAAGTTATGATAGGGATGGGAAAGCAACCAGCTTTAAGAAGGATACATTGCTGAAGGAGGTTATAGTCAAACAGGTCGAATGTGGTGGTCAAAAGAATGAAGATGGACAGTTTATCATTGCCAGAGCAGTTTGTCTGTCATTCATGGATTTAATAAACCACTTTCATGCTGTGCTACAATCATTTCCAACTAGCCTGCGGTGAGAGTCATGAAAATGGAAAGTAAGATGGATTAACTGTCCATTTGTTAATTAACGAGTAAACAGATCCATTTTATTTTCTCTTTGTGAGAGCAACATGTCCTATTGCGGTGAATTAGCCATTTGCTGACATTACTAAAGTGTTTAAGTCATTAGATCATAAGACATTGGATTGAAGCGCTATTGGGTCATTTGGCACATCAAATGGCTGATCTATTTTTCCCTCTCAACCCCCTTCTCCTACCTTCTCCTCTTACTAATCATGAACCCATCACTCTTCACTTTAAAAATACCCAGTGACATGGCCTTCACAGCCGTCTGTGGCAATTAATTCCACAGATTTACCACCCTCTGGTTAAAGAAATTCCCCCTCAGCTCCATTCTAAAGGTACGTCCTTTTATTCTGTGCCCTCTGGCCCTAGACTCTCCTGCTTGCTGGGTTTCAATGCAATATCCCCATATCCTTCTAAACTCCAGTGAGTACATGCCCAGAGCCGTCAAACACTCCGCATATGATAATCCAATTGTCCCTGGAATCATTCTCATAAACCTCCTGTCCAAAGCAAACACATCTTTCCTCAGATATGGGACCCAAAACTGTTCACAATTTTCCAAATGTGGTCAGACCAGCGTCCTATAAAACCTCGGCATTATATCCTTGCTATTATATTGTAGTCCTCTTGAAATGAATGCGAACATAGCATTTGAATCCTTAATTAATGTCTCAACCAAATTACCATTTTGGGGATCCTACACCAGCACCACACTGGCACCTCCAATTTCTGCATCATCTTTCCATTTAGGAAATAATCTATGCCTTTATTCCTTCTACCAAAATGCATGACAGTACACTTTGCTACACCATATTCCATTTGCCAACTCTTGCTTACTATCCCAAACTGTCCAATTCCTTTTGCAGACTCCCTGCTTCTTCTACACTTCCTGCCCCTCCACCTATCTTTGTATCATCCACAAACATGGAACTTGAATTTCAAGTTCAAATTTATTATCACATGTACCAATTAAGGTACAGTGATATATGAGTTCCTATGCAGCCATACTAAGTAAAAAAGCAACAAGACGCACAGCACGTAAAATAAAATAAAATAAAAATTCAACATAAGCATCCACCACAGCGGAATCCACATTCCTCACTGTGTTCACACGTGGTTGGGGCTGTTGAACCCTCCGCAGTCGCCGCTGCCGAAGGTCCAATATCCGAAGCCCTTGCTTCGGGATGATCAAAACTCCGGCGTCGGGACGCATTGGAACACTCCACGGCATGGAGCTCCCGAGTTGGCCTCTTCCTACCGGAGACTGCGGGCTTCACAGTGTTAAAGTCCACAGGCCCCGCGGTTGGAGCTCTTTCACAGGCATTCCTTGGCAAAGGATCACAGCTCTCGATGCGCTCCTGATCGCAGTGCCCGCAGCTTGAAGCGCCAGGCTGATCTTCAGGAAAGCACTGTTAGGCGCTTCCCCCCCCCCCCCCCCGTGAATGCTATGTACTTACCTTTTCTGTTTCTCTCCTGACTGCAGGCCCCGTGGCTGGGTGTCAGGAATCAAGGGGTTAAGACCTGTACCCGATTGGCCAAGCTGCATCAGGCGACCGGTGACTCATCGGAAGCTTCTAACAGGAGTTCCCAGAATTCTCTCTCTTCTTCGCCGACAAGTGAACAGGCTGCCTGCAGGAGGCCTGGCCGCATGGCATAGAACTTTGTGTATTGTTACCTATATTTGACATTTAATGTTGTATTGGGACGGATAAGGGCTGACCTGTGGGTTTTTGTGTATTTTGTTGCAGAGTTATCTCTATTTAGGCAGGATTAGCGACTCCAGTTCGACGGTCCATTGCAAGGCTGGCTGGAGCACTGTTATATTTGTTTATTAGTCGATTCTTGTCCCTGACTCTGTTGTTTAAATCAGGTTCGGGTTTTTGTCTTCTTTTAACTAAATTAAAGACTATTTTCTTAAACTTGAACCTGGTTTTTGATGATGTTACGCGACTCTGAAGTACCTGCCTTCGGGTCGTAACACGCAAGATTCCACGTTGTTAGGCCGCAGGGGGACGGATATGCGATATGGAGAAAAATTTCATCTCCGTAGAGGTAACTGATAAAAAAAGTTTCTCCCAATTCCTCCCCTCCCGCATCCCCCACGCAAAACAAACTAAGAAACACCAAAACAAAGTTTTAAAACATACTTAAAATAATAAAAAACAAAGAGGGGGCAGACAGGCTGTTGGTGAGGCAGCCACTGCTATGATCATCCAGATCATAAACATATAACATGAAAGGTAGCAGACCCAACATTGCCAATGCAGAACACCTCTAGGCAGTCAACTGGTAAAAGGCCTATTTTATTCCCATTCTTTGCCACATCCAATTTTTCTATTCATGCTAGTATTCTTTCCTCTAATGCAATGGATATGCATCTTTTTTAGCAGCTTCATATGTGGCACATTATCGAAGGCCTTCTGAAATCCTGCTTGTTACTTCCTCAAATAATTCCAACTGGAATTGTCAGGCAAGATCTTCCCATAATAAAACCATGCTGATTTTATCCTATTTTATCATGTGCTACAAAGTAGTATGAAACCTCATCCTTCATAACCAACTTGAAAATCTTACCAACAACTGAAATGAGGCTAAACTGGTCTTTACTTTCCTTCCTTCTTCATCACCCTTCTTAAACAGTGCCTTCTCGTTTGTAACAATGATTGTACTCACATCTTCCCCCTTACCGGCTTGAATTTCTGGCATGTTGTTGGTGCTTTCCATTATGTAGATTAACACAAACAAAAGCATTCAGTTCATCTGTCATTTCTTTGTTCCTTATTACTACTTCTCCAAGGTAATTTCCCAAAGCTCCATGTCCACTCTTGCTTCTCTTTTACCCTTTATATATCTGAAAAATGCTTTGGTATCCTCTTTTATATTATTGACTAGCTTACCATCATATTTCACCAATAGGATGACATTGAATGGTGGTGCTGGCTCGAAGGGCCAAATGGCCTACTCCAGCACCTATTGTCTATTGTCTATTTCACCATTTCTCCCCATTGCTTTTTTTAGTTGCCTTCGGTTGTTTTTTTTAAGTTTCCCACTAATCTTTGCCATATTATGTACATCATTTTTGATTTTATGCTGCCTTTGATTTCCTTTGTCAGCCACTCATTCTCCTCTTTGGGAAAAAAAGTTCCAGTGTCTTAGTTTAGTTTACTTTAGTTTATAGTCCTGTGTACCGGGGTACAATGAAAAGCATTTTTGTTGCCTGCTATCCAGTCAGTGGAAAGACTATACAAAATTACAATCAAGCCATTCACAGTGCACAGATACATCCGGGCCAGTTTCTTTCCATGGGTTCACCCTCAGGAAAGCCGATCTAACTTCTGCAATCATGATGGATATCAACGTCCCCATTTGCCTTCTGCTCAAAGTGGGCAAGTAATGTATTGTTCATCAGATAGGGCTGCACTATCACCAGATATTGCCTGACTTTGCTTTGCAGCCAGTTATAGTATTCAAACCTTGTCACATTCTGCGATTATCCAAAAGATTTCTTCCAAATAACTCCCAGAACATCCTGCCATTGTTGCTTGAACGTTACGCGTATTAGGGTTCTTTTCCAATCAACTTTAGACAGCTAATCCCTCATCCCTTTGTAGTTACCTTTACTCAACAGTAATATCGATACATCTGATTTCAGCTTCGCTCTCTCACACTGCAGGTCATATTCTATCATATTATGATCACTCCTACGGGGTCCTTCAACCTAAGCTCCCTAATCAAATTTGGTTCATTACCCCAACAGCAAATTCAGAATTGCCTTTTCGCTGGTAGGCCCGAGCAGGAACTGGTCTAAAAAGTCATCTTCTTGGCATCATACAAATTCTGTCTTTTAGCAGGCAGTACCAACCATTTTTCCCAGTCTACCTGCATATTGAAATCCCCCATCACCACTGTACCATTGGCTTTCTTACATAGAAACATAGAAAATAGGTGCTGGAGTAGGCCATTCGGCCCTTCGAGCCTGCACCGCCATTCAATGTGATCATGGCTGATCATCCAACTCAGTATCCCGTACCTGCCTTCTCTCCATACCGCCTGATCCTCTTAGTCACAAGGGCTACATCTAACTCCCTCTTAAATATAGCCAATGAACTGGCCTCAACTACCTTCTGTGGCAGAGAATTCCAGAGATTCACCACTCTCTGTGTGAAAAATGTTTTTCTCATCTCGGTCCTAAAAGACTTTCCCCTTATCCTTAAACTGTGACCCCGTGTTCTGGACTTCCTCAACATCGGGAACAATCTTCCTGCATCTAGCCTGTCCAACCCCTTAAGAATTTTGTAAGTTTCTATAAGATCCCCCCTCAATCTTCTAAATTCTAGCGAGTACATGCCGAGTCTATGCCTTTTCTATCTTCTGATGCAAATTTGTACCCTACATTCTGCCTATTGTTTGGAGGTCTGCATATAACTCCTATATGAGTCTTTTTACCCTTGCTGTTTCTTAAGTCTACCCGCAAGGATTCTACACCCTCTGATCCTATGTCATTTCTCTATTGCCTTAACTATTTGACATGGAACGTAATGGGTGGAGTGTTTTGGGAGCTATGATTCTGTGCAATTGCTAGATAAACTGTAATCAAATAAGGAATTAAGGTAGTATTTGATTATTACTAATGATTATGTGGTCCATTATTAGGAGGCTACTATATTAATACTGTATTTGATCTTATTAAAGCTTTCAATCTTTAGTGAACCAGCTGTAAGTTCACAAGGGTATGTAGTGCTTCGGCTGTATGCATTTGCAATCATAAATATTTGATCTATCATGCAGAATTTCACACTGTTTGAAAAAACATGTTTCAACACTTTTCCCGAATTCAACACTTAACCAATGTTAAGTCACACACCTTAATTTTGCGTTTGGAATTTTCCTGTAGGCACATTGTTAATTTTGTTTTATTGCACCGAAGGTGATTACAAAAGGGTAATAGTGGTTCACTGCATTCACCTGCTTATTAAGATTCAAGGATTGTCTTTTCTCCAGTAAAAAAAAACTAGATTTGTGGTCGTTATGGAAACCTTAATTGATAAATTGTAAACATTTCATGGTTGTTTGAATTAAATGTAGGCTTGCATCGGAAAATGTTCACAACTTATGGGAGTAGAATTAAGCCATTCGGCCCATCGAGCCATTCAATCATGGCTGATCTCTGCCTCCTATTCCAATTTTCCTGCCTGCTCCCCATAACCTGGGGGGGAGGGATTGACAAATTTTGAGTATAAAGATGGAATTAAAGGGGAAGTGACTACAGGAAAAGTGACAAAAGACTCCCAAATTAATGGGAAGGAATGTTCAAGAAGGGATAAGAGAGTAAGGTCAGGGCCAATAGTGAGTGGTGTGAGAGGGGAGGTGAATACCGAAGTCAAAATGTTGTATATGAATGCGCGAAGTATAAGAAATAAAGTGGACGAGCTTGAGGCTCAGTTAGAAATTGGCAAGGATGATGTTGGAATTACAGAGACATGGCTGCAAGAGGGCCAGGGCTGGGAACTGAATATTCAAGGGTATACCTCCTATCGAAAATACAGACAAGTGAGCAGAGGGGGTGGGGTAGATCTGTTGGTGAGGAATGAAATTCAGTCCCTTGCAATGGGTGACATTGAAACAAGAGATGTGGAGTCAGTATGGATAGAACTAAGGAATTGTAAGGGTACAAAGACCCTCATGGGACTTATCTACTGGCCCCAAAACAATAGCCTAGCGATAGGGTGCAAGTTGAATCAAGAGTTCAAATTGGCATGTCATAAACGTAATGCTATTGTTGTTATGGGAGATTTCAACATGCAGGTAGACTGGGAAAAACAGGTTGGTACTGGACCCCAAGAAACGGATTTTGCGGAGTGCCTCCATGATGGATTCTTAGAGCAGTTTGTACTGGAGCCTACCAGGGAGAAGGCAATTCTAGATTTAGTGTAATGAACCGGATTTGATAAGGGAATGAGGTTAAGGAGCCATTAGGAGGTAGTGACCATAATATGGTAAGTTTTAATCTGCAATTTGAGAGGGAGAAGGGTAAATCGGAGGTGTCAGTATTACAGTTGAACAATGGGGACTATGGAGCCATGAGGAATGAGTTGGCCAAAGTTGACTGGAAAGATACCCTAGCAGGGATGACAGTGGAAAAACAGTGGCAGGTATTTCTGGGAATAATACAGAAGGTGCAGGATCAGTTCATTCCAAAGAGGAAGAAAGATTCCAAGGGCAGTAAGGGGCAACCATGTCTGACAAGGAAAGTCATGGACTGTATAAAAATGAAAGAGAAGTACCACATAGCAAAGATGAGCAGGAAGCCAGAGGATTGGGTAATGTTTAAAGAGCAATAGAAGATAACTAAAAAGGCAATATGGGGAGATAAGATGATGTACAAAGGTAAGCTAGCCAAGAATATAAAGGAGGATAGTAAAAGCTTCTTTAGGTATCTGAAGAGGAAAAAATTATTTCAGACCAAAGTTGGACCCTTGAAGACTTAAAGGTAAATTTATTATGGGGAACAAGGCAATGGTAAATGAGTTGAACAGGTACGTTGGATCCATCTTTACTAAGGACGACACAACAATCTTCATGATGTACTAGTGGCCAGAGGATCTGGGGTGTGGCATGTCACATCTTACTAACTTGATCTTATTTTTTGAGGAGATAACAAAGGTTATCAATGAGGATAGAAAAGTAGATGTTGTCTACATAGGAAAATGTCTTTGTAAGACATTTGATAAAGTACAATCTTCCTGACGTACTAGTGGCCAGAGGATCTGGGATGGCATAGGAACTGAAGGAAATCCACATTAGACTGGAAATGGTGTTGGGTAGATTGATGGGACTGAAGGCTGATAAATCCCCAGGGCCTGATGATCTGCATCCCAGTGTACTTAAGGAAGTGGCCCTAGAAATTGTGGATGCATTGATGATCATTTTCCAATGTTCTATAGATTCAGGATCAGTTCCTGTGGATTCGAGGGTAGCTAATATTATCCTGCTTTTTAAGAAAGGCGGGAGAGAGAATACAGGGAATTATAGACCAGTTAGCCTGACATCGGTGGTGGGGAAGATGTTGGAGTCAGTCATAAAAGATGAAATAGCGGCACATTTGGATAGCAGTAACACGATTGGTCCGAGTGAGCATGGATTTACGAAGGGGACAGGCTTGATTAATTTTCTGGAATTCTTTGAGGATGCAACTCGGGAAATGGGCAAGGGAGAGCCAGTAGATGTAGCGTACCTGGACTTTCAGAAAGCATTTGATAAGGTCCCACATAGGAGATTAGTGGGCAAAATTAGGTGGGGGGTAGAGTGCTGACATGGATAGAAAATTGGTTGCAGACAGAAAACAAAGAGTAGGGATTAACGGGTCCCTTTCAGAATTGGTGGCAGTGACTATTGGGGTACCGCAAGGCTCGCTGCTGGGAACGTAGCTATTTACAATATACATCAATGATTTGGATGAAGGGATTCAAAGTAACATTAGCAAATTTGCAGATGACACAAAGCTGGGTGGCAGTGTGAATTGTGAGGAGGATGCTATGAAAATGCAGGGTGACTTGGACAGGTTGTGTGAGTGGCAGATGCAGTTTAATGTGGATAAATGTGAGGTTATCCACTTTGGTAGCAAAAACAGGAAGGCAGATTATTATATAAATGGTGTCAAGTTGGGAAACGGGGAAGAACAACGGGATCTGGGTGTCCTTGTTCATCGGTCGATGAAAGTAAGCATGCAGGTACAGCAGGCAGTGAAGAAAGCGAATGGCATGTTGGCCTTCCAAAGTATGTGGAATTCTCTGCCTCAGAGGTCAGTGGAGACAGGTTCTCTGGATGCTTTCAAGAGAGAGCTAAATAGAGCTCTTAAAAACAATGGAGTCTGGGGATATGGGGAGGAGGCAGGAACGGGGTACTGATTGGGTATGATCAGCCATGATCGCATTGAATGGCGGTGGTGGCTCGAACGGCCAAATGGCCTACTCCTGCACCTATTGTCTATCGTCTATAACAAGAGCAGTTGAGTATAAGAGCAAAGAGATCGTTCTGCAGTTGTACAGGGCCCTAGTGAGACCACCCCTGAAGTATTGTGTGCAGTTGTGGTCTCCAAGTTTGAGGAAGGACATTCTTGCTATTGAGGGAGTGCAGCTTAGGTTCACGGTTAATTCCCAGGATGGGGGGACTGTCATATGCTGAGAGAATGGAGCAGCTGGGCTTGTATACTCTGGAATTTAGAAGGATGGGAGGGGATCTTATTGAAACATAAGATTATTAAGTGTTTGGATACGCTAGAGGCAGGACACATGTTCACGATGTTGGGGGAGCCCAGACCCAGGGGCCACAGTTTAATAATAAGGGGTAAGCCATTTACGATGGAGATGAGGAAACACTTTTTCACACAGAGTTGTGAGTCTGTGGAATTCTCTGGCTCAGTTCTCTGGATGCTTTCAAGAGAGAGCTAGATATAACTCTTAAAGATACTGGAGTCAGAGGATATAGGGAAAAGGTAGGAACGGGGTATTAATTGTGGCTGATCAGCCATGGTCATATAGAATGAGCTCGAAGGGCCAAATGGCCTACTCCTGCACCTATCGTTTATTGACATATTATAATCAAGAAGTTGTCTATCTTTTGCTTAAAATATCCACTGATTTGGCCTCTACAGCCCTCTGTGGCAATGAATTCTACTGATTAACTACCGTCCAACTAAAGAAGTTCCTCCTCACCTCCTTTCTAAAAGAGTGCCCTTTAATTTTAATGCTATGGCCTCTGGTCCTAGACTCTCCCACCAGTGGAAACATCCTTTCCACATCCACTCTATTTATGCCTTTCATTATTTTGTAAGTTTCAATGAGGTCCCCCTCAATTTTCTAAACTCCAGCGAGTAGAAGCCCAGTGCTCATTCCTGAAATCCACTAATTCATGGAATCATTCTTGTAAACCTCCGCTGGATCCTCTCCAGAACCATCACATCCTTAGATATGTGGCCCACATGTCAAGTCAAGTCAAGTCAAACAAACTTTATTGTCATTTAGAAATACATCGATATATGCAGTTCCAAACGAAATTCCGTTGCATTTGGCTCCCTGTGCAACACGATAATTAACAGAAGGATAAACATGGATAAAATGGATAAAAAGGATAAAAGGATAAATAGACAATGGTGGCAGCCCATTACATGGCATTCGGGAGTCTGATGGCTCGTGGGAAGAAGCTGTTGCAGAACCTTGATGTTCTGCTCCTTATGCTACGATAGCTTTTGCCCAAGGGCAGCAGAGTGAACAGTCCGTGATGGAGATGAGTGGGGTCTTTTATAATACTGTTGGCCTTAGACATGCAACGTTTGGTCGCAATATCCCCGATTGAGGGGAGAGATGTCCCGATGATTTTTTTTCTGCTGTCCTCACCACTCTCTGCACGGACTTCCAGTCAGAGGCTTTACAGTCCCCAAACCAGACAGAGACACAGCTGGTCAAAATACTCTCTATGGTGCCCCTGTAGAAAGTGGTGAGGATGGGATGGGGGAGGTGAGCTCTTCTCATCCGGCGCAGAAAGTGCAACCGCTGCTGCGCTCTCTTAACTGTTGATGAGATATTATTTGACCAGGTCAGACTGTTAGTGATCTGCACCCCCAGGAACTTAGTGCTACTGACCACCTCCACATCACTGTCATTGATGTGAAGTGGTATGGGACTGTGCCAGCTTTTCCTGAAGTCGACGATGACCTCCTTTGTTTTTTCGACATTCAGGATCAAGTTGTTCGTATTGCATCAGTCCACCAGTTGTTTCACCTCCTCCCTGTAAGCCAGCTCATTGTCGTCCCTGATGAGGCCCACCACTGTTGTGTCATCTGCGTACTTCATGATGTGGTTTGTATTAAACCTGGCACAACAGTCGTGGGTCATCAGGGTAAACATCAGTGGCCGTTGCTCAGAGAGATGGTGTTAGAGGTGTTATTTCCAACCCTCACAGACTGGGGTCTGTCAGTGAGGAAGTCCAGTAGCCAATTACACATGGGGGTGCTGAGGCCCAATGGAACCAGTTTGCTTATCAGGTGCTGAGGGATAATTATGTTCAATGCTGAACTAAAGTCCACGAACATCATTCGCACATAGGTGTTCTTCTCCTCTAAAGGTTCCAGGCTCAGATGGAGTACGGATGGAGATGGAGTACATGTGTTGACAGCACTCCACATGCGGCCTGACCAGCGCCATATATAGTCTCACCATTACATCTTTGTTGTGGCCTGCAATCCTTTTCTTTGAGAGAATGAAGTGGGATTATTTTAGGGCAGTGTATTATTTTAGTAGCCCCAATCTATATTTCTAAAGGTCGATGAGAATTATTGAAGTTCCACAGCACACTCACACAGGTATTTGTAGGTATGTTACAAAACTTACCTTGAGCAGAACTGCAGTTCTGCCGCTTCCCGTGTGCGCAACTTTGGCGCCTTTCAGAGGGGGGCGGGCTTAAAGTGCTGTTTTTCCACAGGCAGGAAAAATCGATCAATGTCGGGCGATTTCGTTGCGGAAGAAAAATTGCTCCGACATTTCATGAATTAAGGTATTTTTAAATTACTCTAAATTATTTATTAACTCGAGTAATTTAAAAATCACCTTTAAAAGCCGTGAGAACCGACAACCGGAAGGATTTTGCGTAGGGGAGAAAAAAAGGTAAATAGTTTATTTTTATATTAAAAGTTGGTTTTTTGGGAGGCTTTAATAACATTTTCATGTTGCGAAATGGGGTCCAAAAAAATGTATGAACAAACAGTATTTTTCCTCCCGACTTCACCGCTAACCGCAACGTTCCAATTCACCGCATTCCACTAAAACCCACTCGCTAGTTGATTTAAATGGCCATTAATTTACAGGAATCATACACTAAATTCCTTCCATTTGGCCCAGAAATTCATGAAAATGAGATTTAAGAATTATGTTATGTTGTGGATTATTGTGTGAATGTTATTTGGACACTTAGGCAATTTAAAAAAAGTTTATCTTTTCTTAAGAAATGGATAGATGTTTAGATCTACTCATTGAATTTTGTAATGAGCTACAATTAGATAACTAACTAATTATATGCTTTAATTGCAGGTCATCCAAGTAAGATTGTTTCATATTTATTTCAGAATGCTTCAATCTATAATAAGTGAATATTTCATTAAGTTCTATTAATTTTTAAGAAAGTTATGGGCTTTTAACTGATCCAGATCACAGCTTTTGAGTTAAGTCAATTGAAAGGCAATGGGGAACAAGATGCTAATTTCCGAGTACGAAAATGGCCATAACTTTCTTAATACTGAAGATATGAAAGTGAATTAGGTGTCAAATTAAACTTCCTTTTATGCTTTATCTGATGGGATAAATTGCAGACTTGATGTTTTAAATCTCAAAATTTTGTAACATTGCTAGTATTTGCTTTCCCTAACATAGTTGTGCTGGTCCCAATAATTCCTTTATGCATTTCAAAATACTGTCACATAATTATAATTAGATCCTGACATAGCACAAGATATTTCCATTCCCCTACATTCTCCTTCTTGGTTCTTGGCTACTTGGTCCTTCAAAATATTCCAACTGGAATTTAAACTGGAGGTGGTGAAGGGAGGGGTTTAGCCAGAGAGGGTTATTGGGAAGAAATTTAAATTTAAATTTAGTTGCACCTGGCTGGGCAATCGTGGCTTGGTGGAGCTTATTCCATGCTTTAATAGTGCGTGGAAAGAACAAATTGCTGTACACATCTGTCTTTGAGGCTGGGACCACAAATTGGATCGAATGTCCTCGTCTGCTCCTAATTGGTTTGGGGTTGGTGTAGGTCTTGTGATCTATGTCTAGCTGACCATTTAACATTTTGTAAAAACAGGTCAAACGGTGAACTTCACGTCTGTCTTGGAGAGGGTTCCACCCCAGAGAATTCAGAAGTTTGGTGACACTCGCTTCTAATAGCTATCAATATAATTGTAGATACAAGGAACTGCAAATGCTGGTTTACAAAACAAGACACAAAGTGCTAGAGCAAGTCAGTGGCCAGGCAGCCTCACTGGAGAGGACATGGATGCGGTTTCAGGTCCGGATACTTCTTCAAACTGATTGTGGCGGGTGGGAGGGTAAGAACGCTGAGAGGGGCAGGACAAAACCTCACAGGGTGAAAAGTGAGGACCAGGGGAAATCTATGTTTGTTCCATCTGGGGAGGGAGGGGGGTGGGCGAGAGCAGAGCTTACAGGACACTAAACTAAGGATGTGTCATCCAGATAACTATGAGTCGGTGGACCTTGCCCCTTCAAGGCAGGTATACCCAAAGATCCTATAGTGGAGCAAGATAGACCACTCCTAAATGCAATGGGTTGACGTGTAGTACAAAACAGAGTGGAACGTGGGCCTTTTTTTCATCCATTTCAGTAACCCAACCCAACCCGACTACCAGTGTAATCAACATTGCGGGGGAACAGTTTGTGTTAATAAATTATAATTCTGAAAATGAGAAGATTTTTAGCAAATAACTTTTATTTTTACAAGGAAGTTTCCGTAACCAGCTTCTGTCTCCACACTAGTCTTTGCTCCACTATGGGATCTATGGTTTGGAGACGGAAGCCGGTTACAGAAATGGGGCCAAAAATTACCCATGAATCTGCCCATGACCGTACTATGTCTTTTTCATCGAGTGATCAATCTTGCTTGTTGTAGGATCTTTGGGTATACCCTTTTGTTTTGGATAGGAAGGAAGTGCAGATGCTGATTTACACCCTTCGAAAGGTCTCGACCCTAAATGTGACATATTCCTTTTCTCCAGAGATGCTGCCTGACCTGCTCCAGTATCTTTATTGTAAGCCAGCATCTCTCAACACACAAGGTCAGGATAGGAATGGGAGCGGGAGATCAGGTGGGTCCAGGGAACTGAACGGACTTGTTCAGGGAAACGCCCTGCCCTTTGTTCTGCCCGACCACGTGCCCGGAGGCGGACGAGAGGGGGAAAGGACGTCAGGCGTTGACGCGCTAGGCGGGGGCGGGCCGGCTGGCGGGACGCGCTAAGTCGCAAGGCGGGGGCGGGCCGGCTTGCGGTGACGCGCCACGTCGCAAGGCGGGGGCGGGCCGGCTTGCGGTGACGCGCCACGTCGCAAGGCGGGGGCGGGCCGGCTGGCGGTGACGTGCTACGTTGCAAGGCGGGGGCGGGCCGGCTGGCGGTGACGCGCTATGTCGCAAGGCGGGGGTTTGCCGGCTGGCGGTGACGCGCTACGTCGCAAGGCGGGGGCGGGCCGGCAGGCGGTGACGCGCTACGTCGCAAGGCGGGGACGGCCGGCGGTGACGCGCTACGTCGCAAGGCGGGGAGGGCTGGCTGGCGGTTACGCGCTACGTCGCAAGGCGGGGGCTGGCCGGCTGGCGGTGATGCGCTACGTCGCAAGGCGGGGACGGGGCGGGTCGGCCGGCGGTGACGCGCTACGTCGCAAGGCGGGGAGGGCTGGCCGGCGGTGACGCGCTACGTCGGAAGGCGGGGGCGGGGCGGTTGGCGGTGACGCGCTACGTCGCAAGGCGGGGCGGGGCTAGCGCGAGCGGCGGTGGCGGTTGGTGGTTGGTGGGGGGCGGGTGGAAGGAGGCGCAGAAGCTGATCGTCCTCTTCTTCTTGTTGCTCTCGGCGGAGACCTGCAGCTCCCGGCCTCACATCGTACGTATCGCATCCCCGCGCTCGCTCACCCGCGGCCCTCATTCACACCGAAGCTTTTCGTAACTAGTTTTCATTCGTTGTGTGTTCGTCCTTAAAAAAAATAATCTAGAATGATAAGTCGTGCCCCGCTCCCTCCTCTACCCCCGCGTGTGTGTAACGAGGGAGGATGGCGGTGGTGCTGGACAGGCGTCGGCCAATGGCAGCCGCCACTCGGCTTGTTGCTGGGTGCATCCGCCAATCAGCGGCGGGGGGCGGGACATCCGGTGTCTTCCCGGTAACGAAGTGCGATCGGGGGACAAAATGGGAGCCGGCGGAGAGCAGAGCAGATGCGGCACTGCCTCGCAGCCCTCCCCGCCATCCTTGAAGGAGCAGTGTCCGGTGAAATGCGGCTGCTGGATTATACATCCCACGTTAGGGTCCTGATCCACATTTGTTTTTTTGGGGAGGGGGTGTTCAGGCGGGGATGGGATGTGGTTCGCAAGTGATAGGAGCAGAATTAAGCCATCACTCCGCCATTCAGTCATGGCTGATCTATTATATCCCTCCTAACCCCATTCTCCTGCCTTCTCCCCGTAACCCCTGATACCCGTACTAGTGGGTCGGTCGGTCGGACGCACCGCAGGTCTCTCTGCGTGTGGAAATCACAAAGGGGGGTATCTACCCAGCCCCGCACTAATCCACCCCGCCCGGGTGTGTGTGTCCCGTGTACCCACGCCCTGTGCGTCGTCTTGTCTCATCTCGCCCGCCCTTGGCTCCCACTCCGTCTCTCAAGGTTGTGGCTCCCAACTGCAGCAGGAAACTTGCCACTTCAGATCCGCACTGAAATGTCCGAAGTAATTCCTTATCGTCGAGGCAGTAAAACTGTGACTAAGGCTACACGTTGAACTGGAGATAAACCTTGTGCCAGGCTCTCCAACTAAAGAGGCAATGTACCCTTTACACCAGGCCCAGAAAAATCAGTGACCTAATCTATTCACTTGTTAGGGCAGTAACAGAATATATTGAAAATAGACCGACACACATAGTTGAAGTATAGACACCCGAGGTATGTTGGTAGAGAATAAGAATATGGTGTTGAGGGTACGTTTGCATCAGCTAACATTTTATTGAAAGGTAATTTGAGTCTTGGTGAATCTTTTTCTGTTGGTTTTGTGTAGATCATGGTTGGAGTCTGGCCTACTAAGGACCTTCAGAGATTGTTTTACTTTAATTTATAGTTTTAGCACCTGCTTCTCCATAGTTAATCTCTTTTCCTGCTTCTGTGAAATAATGAGTCCTGTGGTGGTGAATTTGCCATTTGCAGACATTAATCAAATGTCCAAATCATTTATTTGACAAAATGTAATGGATGTGGTGATATGTGGGATTGCTGCACAAACTGATTGGGTAAGAAATTAAGGGTAGAGTATTTTATTAATACTAATTTTTATGGTCAGTCACTAAGAAGTTGTATGTTGTGCCTCAACTATATTTTGCCTGTATATTGCACCTATCATACAGAATTTTATACTGTTCAAAAAAACTCTGGCCTGTTGGAATGCTCAAGTCCTGGAGGTTCACATCTGGTGCTGAGTGACACCTGAAATTTACTTTTGGATTTTTCTTTTAGGCACACTATCCATTTTTGTTTTGTTGCACTGTAAGTGATTACAATAGGTTAACTTTCAGAAGGCTCACAACATTCATACTCACTGATTACACTTGGGGTATTGCCTTTATATTGGAGAACACTAGATTTTTGGTTGTCATGAACATGTTAATTAATAGATTGTCAATCTTTATAGGTTGTTTGAATTAAATATAGGTTACATTGAAAAAATGCAGTGATGTGCAACAGACTGGTTAGTCTTTTTGCAGCAACATCAAACAGTGGAAATTCCATTTAAAACTGCTGGCAAAACCAAACAAAAATTCCAACATATATTTGTGTGTGATTTTTATTCCATACATATTAGGTACCCCTCCATGTTTAATAATAGCCATTTTCTTTTCCATTTTAAAGGTTTCTCCTAATTAGTAATTTGTCTGTTCTTCCATGTTGTAATTTTTGCATCGTGAACAAATGTCATTGACTGATACTTGAGTCAATTCTTTTGCATTAACCTATGAAATGTTTTTTATTAATTGAACAGATACCTCTAATTCTGCACATTTTAGGGTATGAAAATAAAGTGCAAATTGTCCTTGATCATTGGAGCACACTTAAAATATTTATTGTCTTAAATTGTTGGCAGGGAAAAAATATACATGAACACGGGGTGCTACAATAATCACTCCATTCTTATTGCACCTCTGATCGTGGTTTTGTAGCCATACGGTACCTTAAAAGTGATGGTATTTGAACATAAAAGCTTGAAATTAATGCAACTAATTTTCCTCAAATCCAACGTTTGAGATCTAAATATTAGGTACTCTTCCATGTTTAATAGCCATTTTCTTTTCCATATTAAAGGTATATAAAGCTAATTTTGAAGGCAAATTGGTGTGTAAAGTAATTCCATACAAAGAAGGCCAGGTACTCATTGAGTTCTCTGATCTGTATGTCATGGTCTGAGGAGGAAATTTTTGTCTTCAAGATTTGCTCCCGTCAGTTATTCTATATTGTAAGAGGATTTTGTTTTGATATTAGTTAATCTTAATTTCTTCCCAAAAACCTGTAGTTTTTTCAATTTTTGTAAAATTAACTTAATATTGGCTTTTAAAAAAATAAACAGATGCCTAAGTCAAGAGAAGTTGTTTCCACAAGCTCAGACAGCGAGTCGGATAGTGAAGTTGATCAAAAGGTAAGAGAAAAAGAATATTAGTTTGATATAAACCATGTTGAATATTACTGATTTTAGGTCGCTTGCAATAAAATATCTACAACACCTACTCCATTGTGAATATTGGACATTGTCTATGGAACTGGTGCACTACAATGCTGAGAACTGAATACTGCACTTATCTTTCCCTTTGCCCTCAAGTATACGTCATGTTATAATTGGTGTTTAACTACAATCAAGTTATACCTTAGTTTGACGATTGTATTTATAATTGTATACCATTATCTGATCTGATTAGATGTCATGCAAAACAACGCTTTTCACTGCACCTCAGACAATCATAACTCAAAACTTAGATGTTTTGCTTCTTGAATGGTCATTCGTGTAACTCTCGTAGTACGATAATATCACAATCTCTCAATTCAAATCTGGAAAGTAGTGTGCTTTGACTGAAACCATTAAATATTGGCTTTGTGAATATGAATTTGATTATTTTGATTCAAAGCAGATCTTGTAATACCTGATAACACGTTTGCAATACTAATTCTTGAGTGCTGTACAACACTTAAAAGATACTTGTCCTCAGATTAATCTGTATGCCAAATAACAACATGATTTTATAAAATAACTAAGTTGGTTGATTTCTCCAGCATTTTTGTCTACCTTTGATTTTTGTTCTATCTTAAACAAGTTGGTTGTAATCAATCATTGGGGATGCTTGGTTTATATCTAAATATAGGAATTCTGCTGAGGCTTGGGAGAAGCTTTCCACTTAGTGAATTAGTTTTTGTATCCGTGACCAAACAAGTAATACTATTTAATTTTGCTCTCAGCTAATCAGTAGTTCTGGTAACATGCATTTCCAGTGATCTTAAGATGATATGCACATACCGCAGTAAGAATATTTGCAAAACTTCACTGTGTAGCATTTTATAATTTGTGGATGATGGAAGAAAAAGTAACTAACAAAATAAAACGTAGAGAAATATCTTCCTGCTTGCATCAGACGCATGATATAGTACAGACAGAAATGGAAATTATAATTTAATCTGTCAATTTATGTGTAATCATCTGACCTAAATTTATTTTACATGGCAATTAGTTGTGCCCTATTTTGGCGTTACAGTCTTATCTAAATTAAATTGCAAGTAAACCATTGTTCTGATAATGAACCGAAGAAAAATATTCTTGACTCAACTAATTTGAAAGTAAATTACAACAGCAGATGAGTTGCAGTTGCGGCATGTATTTAAGCAATAAATGTTATATTGTGAAGGTGGCTCTCAGGGTTGAAAAGATACCCAAACCTGAACTCGGAAAACTAGCTATTTCAAAGTATAATTTTCCATGTTTTATATATGAACCATATATGATATATTCAATTTTTTATCTTATTTATGAAGATTAAATCAGTAATTTATGGATTTTCTTTACAGGCTAAGAGAAAGAAGACTGTCGCAGAGAAGCCAGCGAAAAAACAAAAGGGTGGTGAAAGTTCTGGAGGTGCAAAATGTGCTAAAAGTGACAAAGATGATAACCTATTTCAGGTGTGTTTTATTTTCAAGAAGTCTAAAGTGTGCATGGAACTATATTTGTGCAATGTATGGTATATTGTGATACATCATGGAAATGATAATTTGAGCCCACCAAGTCGGTGCAAATCATCATGTTGTGGCGACTCCCAAGGGTCGGGCCATTTCCACTATCGAACCCCTCGGCACGGGAATAGATGAGTCCAGAGTTGGCCCTTGGCTGAAGGCATAAAGGGCAGGGGTTTTGGTGCCATCTTCCTCTTGCAGACTTGTCTGGTCAGGACCGTCCGTCCACCTCACAGGCCGACTAGGCCCTGTCTCTCGATGCGGTCTCTGAAATTACGTACCTTCTGGACCGCTCGGGCTCGCGTCTGGTTTCAGCATGCGGAGGCCCAAATTAATCTGCGTGGTTCCTCGCAGACCCCCCTGGCCACCGAGAAATACCTTGGCCTTAAGGAGTTCCTGCTCCAGATTTATGGGCTCAGCAGGATGGAGAGTGCTGCCAGGCTCCTTCGTATGGAGGGCCTAGGCGACCGGCGGTGGTCGCGCTCCTGGATGGCCACACGACGTGCCTAATATTCGAGTACACCTACCTGCATCTGCTGTGGATGGCGTGCCCAGATGACTTCACTCCGGCAACGCCCGATTTCCTCAGGTTGGGTGGGGCAGCTGTGGAAGGAGTGGCAGCTGCAAATAGTCCCCGCGGCGGACGGCCAGATTCATCGTTTCGTCGCCTAGGATCAGCGCTCCGGGAGCCCCTTCCTCGTGGATACTGGGGCAGAGCTGATCATCCTACCCCTTTCGTCCTTCGCTGGCAGACATTTATTCCGGTAAGCGGGAGCCCATCCTCACCGCGGCGAATGGCAGCCCCATCCGCATTTATGGGGTTCGCACGGTCCAGTTCGTGTTTGGCTCCTGTCATTTCTCGTGGAGGTTTACCATTGCTGATGTCTCCCAGCCGTTGCTCAGTGCCGACTTCCTCCAGGCTCACTCCCTCCTGGTGGACGTCAGGCATCAGCGCTTGGTCCAAGCCGCCAAGATGGAGTCGATCACACTGTGTTTGGATGAGCCGGTTGGACGCCCCCTGTCGTCCGTTGATTCCTGCTTTGCTCTGGTCTGGGCCGTGTTCCCGGACATCCTGACCCCACAGTTCTGGTCGTTGACCCCTTATTTCATAACGAATACCGGCTCACCTCTCCACGCACGAGCACGGCGACTGCTGCCGGATGAGCTACGCCTGGCACGGCAGGAGTTCCGCACGATGGATTCCTTGGGGATCGTCCGCCCTTCAACAGCCCATGGGCGTCCCCACTCCACATGGTCCCTAAGGCAAGCGGGAGCTGGCGACCTTGCCGGGATTATCAGCAGCTGAAGTTGCTACCACTGCAGACCCATACCCCAGGACTTCAACGCCCATTTGGCCGGGGCTACTATTTTCTCCAAAGTGGATTTGGTACGGGGTTATAACCAGATCCCGGTCCACTCGGAGGAAGTGCCCAAGACGGCAATCATCACGCCGTTTGGGCCGTGCGAGTTCGTGCAGATGCCGTTCGACCTTACGAACACCGCTGAGCATTCCAACGGTTAATGGGCAGGGTGTGTTGCGGCCTCGGGACAATTTACAGAAACCATTTAACCTGCATTACTTTGGAATGTGGGTGGGATCGAGGCACCCCGAGAAAAAGCACGAGGTCACAGGGAGAATGTAAACTCCAGGCAGCAACGGTAGTCAGAATTGAACCCAGGTTCATTGGGCATCTCTGTCGCTGTAAGGCAGTAACTATCAATATTCTACCCTACTAGTTGATTGGGGGTGGTGTGCGGTGTTTTGCATGATGTAGTGGACTGTGGTCACAGCTCTACTGTTTGAAGTTAAAATTACGTATTTTGCCGTACAAAGTGACTGGTGCTTCAGATCCCGTACCAGGTCTTATCTGCCTCTAGATTGAAGGGTAGGTCTTTCTCCATCTTTTTTTGGGGGTTATAATGGCTTTTTACAGAATTTTACAGCTGTGCCCAACCTGTAAAATTCAGCTTTCTCGCTTTTGGCGACTTGAGGGGAGACAAATGGGATTATGAGTGGCTTGGATAGGGAAGAGGTCAGAACCTTGTGTCCAGGGTGGAAATGTCAAAGACTACAGGGCATTGCTTTAAGGTGAGAGTTTAAAAATCTACAGGACAAGTTTTTAAAAGTGGTGGGTGCTTGGAACATGTTGCCAAAGGTGGTGGTGTCATGCCGTGAAAACAGAGAGGATGAGACGGAGTTTCTTCCCACAGGCCATCAGGACTATAAACTATCTCACCGGGGACTAATTTACTGTACTGTTGTGTCTTTTTCAAAAATTGTTTTTGTTTCTCACATGTAAATACTGATTCTGTTCGGTAGTTTTTGCACAATCTGCAGGCATTGCCACTTTCATTTTACTGCATATCTTATGTGACAAATAAACTTGACTTGACTTGGTGGCAGATATGATACTGGTGTTAGAATCTTTCTTTTGGACTCATCGGGAATGATGGGATATGCTTTGTGTGACAAATGATTTAGTGATGTTTCTTTCACATCCTGATCTGAAATATAGCTAAATTAACAAAATAAAATAAAAACACATGGTCTATCATACACAAAGATGAAAAGTCAAACTGCTTTTAACAATGCCAAAATTGCAATCGTATTTACACCCATGAACACCAGTAGAATTGTTACCCATATGAATATCAAGAGCTTCGAGTGATTTAAGTTGGCCAATCATATCATTCTGCAATATGATCCATAACATTACAATTATTTTATTGTTAGTAAATGTATTAGTTTTGCGTTTGAGGTGGCAGAAGTTATGTAACACCATCCAGGTGCTGTGGACAGTTCAATGTGCTGTTGTCGAAGGCCGTGAGGTCTACCCCTCCATCAGGGGAGCGGCAGGGGACAGGGCAGTCGAAAAGAATGTGCTCCACTGTTTGTTGGTCTGTTAAATGTTTGTCTGTTTGTTAAATGTATTTAATTACACAATATTATTAAGGACTTTTACATGAAGATAACTTTTAAGAACTGTGCTATTAGATCATTAGGGCTAATTCCAACTGCTTCTTCGACAGATTGGCAAAATGAGATATGTCAGCGTGCGTGAATTCAAAGGGAAAGTCCTAATTGATGTCAGAGAATACTGGATGAACCAAGATGGTGAAATGAAGCCTGGGAAAAAAGGTGAATTTTTATTTTTTAATTTTTTATCTTTTTTCTGTCAAACGGGAATGTGGATGCAATTTTAAAATGATGGGTTGGATTAGATGAGGCTTGTTGGGGGATAAAATGCAAACAAATCTTTCTCTGTTGTATGAAAGACTTAATGTTTTTAAATGTTTGTAATAATTTTAACAACTAATTAAGTTGAGATCACTATATTGAATAAATATATATCATAATACATTTTTTTAATCCACCATCATCCAGAAGTGTTAACCTTGATTGAGAACATAATTGGACTCTCGAGGCTTTGGGGGGAATAAAAACTTGCTTGCCATTATAAATTAGCAGATTTCTGTGGGGGACTGTTCCGCTTGCAATCTTCCCTTACTAAATGTGATGCCTTCAAATAAAGATTGACAGAGGTTAATTGTAAAATGTTATTTTATAACTAAAACCTAGGATTTCCATTGCTAGTTATAACACTTTTGTTTTTAAATTTAGGAATCTCTCTATTACCAGACCAGTGGAACCAACTGAAGGAAATGATTCCTGACATTGACGATGCACTAAAAAAGTTATAAAATGTCCATATGAAGATGTACCCTGCTTTTTGTCATCTGTAACATTGGTTTTTTAAAAGACGAAATTAAGCTTTGTATTGTACTGTTCATGTGGCTGTTTTTTTGTTTATGCAGCACATCAGTGTTCATTTTTTAAATCTCACTAAGGGGTACAAAAAAAATGGTATGGGATTTGTTTTTAGTGTGGGGAAAAAAATGTTTCATGATGGTCAGCAATTGCCATATCATGTCTTTAAACTGTTACATATATTATCCCCAGGTGTCAATCCAAGTATTCTATGAAAACGGCTTCATAAATGTTGCTTTATCTAGATCATTTCTTTGTTCAGGGTCCAATTGTTGAAATCTCTGGCTATATCAGATTGGTAACTTTAGCTTTCCCTTATGGGTAAAGTCGCCCCAAGTGTGGCAATAAGCTTACAAACCATTTGTGGTAATTGCTGTTAGCTGAGCAGATCTTGTTCACCTGCAACAGAATTCAGATTGTTACATTTTTCCCTGGTGCCCAACTATGGGGGTGATTATCAGTCTGCATGTGACTGTCATGTGAACTTCTGGAACACAAACCTGTAATAGTCTTTGAGGACACAAGGCAGAATTAAACGTACATCGGCTGCCATCCCGTAGGAAGTTTAAATGACCTGACTAAACATAATCGCTACTGCGGCATTGCATTTGAAGAACGATATCTGAGATCTGTTCTTGTTTCAAATCCATTCTAAGAAAATAAACCTCAATGCTACGAGGTTAAATTTGTCAGACTTTAAATTTTCTTGGCTTTTGGTGAGTGTACTGTACATTAGAGCATCTGAGAGCTTATGATCCAGATAAGCCTTTTTGTTGGAAATGAGGATGGGCAATGTTTAGTTTCTCCCTATACTCTCAAATATCTGTCCTTCGAGTATTGCTGAAATCTGTAGCTTGAATAATTTGGCTATGGAATGTTTGACTTTTGTGAACAATTTTAAGATATTAATAGCTTTTAATATCTTAAACCATAGGGAACTGTCCTAATTTAGGTAAATGGCTAGCATTTGGTTTAAATGATCAATGGTTGACATTTAGTCCACTATTCAGTCCACTTTTCCCACTAACCATTTATGCATTGGCTATTTAGGAATAATTTTGATCTGAAAAGTGACTGGCTAGGCATACCATTACATATGGGCTCTTAATTGCAGTACTATGCCTAATTTAATATTTTTCAGTATGCTTTTGTATTATTTCACGATGCCCATATTTCTCTGATCTGTATTGAAATATGGTAAATTAAATAAAGCTGCGGCAATTTGATCTGACTTTGACTTCAATTTTAATTTACTAACGTGTTTTGCCAAACATTTGTCCAATGTTTGGGACACCCTGTGGTTGCTTTAGTTACTGTTCTAATCATTTCAGATTAGAAATGCTACTTTTTACTTTGGGTTTTATAGACTGCCATTTAGAGTATTCATTTGCCAGAGAATTTCATTGGAAATTAAGTCAAGGGTTGAAGGTATTTAAATTGAATGTGAGTGTGAGATGTTTGCTCTTCAGATCCTTGACTTGTATAAAATGAAGTAAATGCACCTTTGTCTCAGTGTTGATGCTGTAACTGGGTGCATCTATGCTGTCTTTATAAGTAAGCAAATGGTCTGTACTACTGATTCTAGCAAAAAGACCGGCAATAAGTTAAACCAGACAAAGTGGGGCCCGTTGGAAGTGTGGGGGAGGGGGAACCTTCAAAACCTTCATAATTTTGTACTATTTCACCGATCAGAACAAAACTTATTTCAGATTCAAACTTTATTGTCATTGTGCAGTACAAGTACAGAGACAACGAAATGCAGTTAGCATCTCACCCAGAAGTGTGAACACAGAATAATGGAACAGTGTGTGTGTGTGTGTGTGTGTGTATGTAAATTTCGGGGTGGAGATCAGTCACTGGGGGAACAAGTGTCCGGGGGGGGGAGTTACTGGCAATCACCAAGGTGCAGAGTTAAGTAGGGTAACAGTCGCAGGGGAGAAGCTGTTCCTGAACCTGCTGGTCCGGCAACGGAGAGACCTGTAGCGCCTCCCAAATGGGAGGAGGGTAAACGGTGTGGTTGGGGTGAGAGCAGTCCTTGACAATGCTGTGCATCCTTCGGAGACATCGCTTGCTCTGGACAGACTCAATGGAGGGGAGTGAGGAACTGGTGATGCGTTGGGTAGTTTTCACCAACCTCTGCAGTGCTTTCCGGTCAGAGACAGAGCAGTTGCCATACCGTACTGTGATACCGTTAGTAGGGATGGTGCAGCGGTAGAAGTTCACGGGAATCTGAGGAGACAAATGGACCTTCTTTAGTCTCCTCAGGAAGAAGAGAAGCTGGTGAGCCTTCTTGATCAGTGTTGAGGTATTGTGGGTCCAAGAGAGGTCATCAGAGGTGTTGACCCCCAGAAACCTGAAGCTGGAAATGCGCTCCACCTCCGTCCTGTTAATATGGATGGGGGTGTGAGTGCCACCACTAGACCTTCTGTAGTCACAATGAGCTCCTTGGTGTTTAGGGCCAGGTTGTCGGCGCACCATGCTAGGAGCTGGACCTCCTCCCTATAAGCCGACTCATCGTTGTCGCTGATGAGGTCAATCACCGTTGTATCTGCATACTTGATGGTGTTAGTACCATGTACAGGTGTGCAGTCATAGGTGAAAAGGGAGTAGAGGAGAGGTCTTGGCACACAGCCACAGGGTGAGGGTTGAAGAGGTGTGGTTGTCTAACCTAACAGATTGGGGTCTGTTGGTTAGAAAGTCCAGTATCCAGTTGCAGAGAGAGGGGTCGATGAGTTTGGTGATCAGCTTGGAGGGGATAATGGTGTTAAATGCTGAGCTAAAGTCGATGAACAGCATTCTCACGTAGGTGTCTCTTGTCGAGGTGGGAGAGGGTGGAGTGAAGTGCCATGGAGATGGCATCCTCCGTACTCCTGTTCTTGCGGTAGGCAAACTGATAGGGGTCCAATGCGGGAGGTAGGCCTTTGAGGTGTGCCAGGACCAGCCTCTCGAAACACTAAGTGATATTGGGAGTAAGTGCAACCGGGCAAAAGTCGTTGAGGCTCGCCGCAGTGGAGTGTTTTGGTACCGGCACGATGGAGGTGGTTTTAAGGCACAGCTGCTTGGGTAAGTGACAGGTTGAAGATGTCAGTCTAGACTTCTGTCAGCTGCGCAGCACAGGCCCTGAGGACATGCCCGGGGATGACGTTGGGTCAGCAGCCTTTGGTGCATTGATCCTGCTCAGTGCCGCATACATGTCGATGGGGTTGAGTGTGAGGGGCTGGTGATCAGCAGGGAGCACAGCCGTGATGGCCATCTCTTGATTGTCCCTGTCAAAGCGACCATAAAAGTGGTTAAGCTCCTCAAGGAAGGAGGCGTCACTGGATGTGGGAGTGGTGTTGGTGGGTTTATTGTCTGTGATGGGCTGGATGCCTTGCCACATGCGTCGGGGGTCTGACCTCTGTTCATCCTTGGCTTCTGATTCGGGAATATGGTAATCCATTTGAGGGAGGTGACACTGTTAATGGTGGAGTTGATAAATTCCAAAAAGAAGGAGGTATAAGAGCCAATGTCCGTGTGGGAGTCAAGGGTGGCCTGTGCTGCAAACGCATTCCAGTCAGTGTTTCCAAAACACTGCTGAAGTGTGGAGTCTGTGTTAGGTATGTGATAATTAGCATATGTAATTAGTATATTTGATGTCTTGTGATGTCTGGTGCAAATACGCATGTGCACGGGGAGACTCAAGGTGGGATAAAGTAGCTTGTTAAGATTTACTCCCGTGTCCGAGCCTTATTAAAGTCTGTCCAAGCATCCACATAGACAACAATTGGTGACGAGGATAAAAGAACAAAGATAAGAACAAGGACAGCCAAGATAAATGAAAACAAGTTTAAAAATAGAAGTAGTATTTGGAAAAAAAAAGTGGAACAGCAGCAAGCAAAAGATTTGGTGCCAAATGGTTTTGGATTGGCGCCAAATAGAAAAAAAAGGTCGGAACGGGCAGGGAAGACAAGCAGGGCAGTAGGGGTCACCGAGCAGGGTGTCAACTTACCTGGAATGTATCCAGGGCTGTGTAGCCCACAGCCAGGCCCAAGCAGCAGCCACAGACGCCGGGTGGGGGCCTAGTACCGTGAAGGCCACGGACAGGTCTGGAAAAGCCACCGACAAAAGAGGACCGTGTACTCCACGGCCAGCCCCAGTAGCAGCCACAGACGTCGGGTGAGGACCTCGTACCGTGTAGGCCATGAACAGGTCCAGAGAAGGCACCGACAGAAGCAGAAGAAACCGGCTCGGGCGGGGGGGGGGGGAAGCAGAGAAAGCCCGGTCAGAGGCAGAGCCAGCCTGACCGTGAGCGGAAAAGCGGACAGGCCCCCGAGAGAAGCTGAGTAGCCGAGAGCCGAGAAAGCCCGGTTGCAAGGGATGGTCGAGAGCGGGGAAAGCCCGGACATAAGAGGAAGTCCGGCCCCAAGCGAAGAGTGGGTCCGCGCAAGAGAAGCAGGACACAGCACTCAAGCACTTCAGCCCGGTTGGGAGCAGAGTCAGCCCGGTCACAGGAGACAGGCAAGAGCGGAGAAAGCCAACAACGAGGGAGGCACTGTCCCGACGCTTGGAGCAGCGGTGACCAGCACCAGAAAGGCAGCGACTCGCCTTTAGTCGAGCTGCAGGTCCAGTAGCAGCCGGGAGGGCTGTGGAGACAGCGGGCAGGCAAGTCGGCGGAGCAGCGGTAGAGGAAGGTTAGCGTGAGCACAGCCAGCCCTCGCCAGCAGGGCACTGTCAGCCCCGGCCACGAGTCACAGTAAGCCCGGACGCGAGCACAGTCAGCCCAGTCGCAAGACACAAGTCAGCCTCGCCAGCAAGCACAGCCAGCCCCAGCCGTGAAGCCAGCAAGCAAACAAGCCAGCAAAGCAGCAACAGCCAGCCCATGGAGACAGCGAGAGGCAGCCTGTGAGGCCAACGAGGGCCAGCCCGTGAGGACAGCCCGAGAGGACGCTGAGGCTCCGGAGTCCTGGACTGTACGAATTTAATGTATTGGTCAATGATTTAAGTAAATATATGTGCATAGCAGGTATATGGCTTAAAATGTTCTAGTTTGCCTTTAAAAAGGAAATGTTGGTTAATAGTATAAATCTATTATTATATAAGATTAAGTAATAGATAGTGAGCTGGATAATCTCTTAGAATGTAAAAGGATTAAGTACAGGGCAGAAAAGAACAGAATATAGAGCACCTGGATAGCAACAGGTAGCATGGCTATTCCCCAGTTAGATTCTGGGTGCAATTTTGAGAAATGGACTGAAGTTTTGGAGGCTTCGTTCGTTTCCAATGATATCATTGCAGAGGAGAAGAAGAGAGCATGGTTCATATGCGGCTTAGGAAGAGAGGAGTATCACACCTTACATACGTTACTGCGGCCAGCAAAGCCCACGGATAAAACGTACGAGTAGTGTAAGGAGGTATTAATGGCTCATTTCTCGCCAAAACCTCCAAGGGCATCCAGAGGCAAGGAGCCTGAACTAAAGAGGGCAGGGTCCCTCAAAGGACAAAGGTCAAGCGCAAAGGGACCAAGGTCAAGCGCAAAGGGACCAAGGTCAAGCACACAGGGACCAAGGTCAATCGCAAAGGGACCAAGGTCCAGCGCAAAGGGACCAAGGTCCAGCGCAAAGGGACCAAGGTCCAGCGCAAAGGGACCAAGGTCAAGCGCAAAGGGGCCAAGGTCCAGCGCAAAGGGGCCAAGGTCAAGCGCAAAGGGACAAAGAGCAAATGCAAAGTAACAGAAGGCAAAGAGAAATTGCCATCCAAAGGGCAACCCTAGCTATTCAAGCTGCATTCAGGGGTATGAAGGTACAGAGAGAGATCCGGAACATACAGAAGGCAGCAACGGTAATACAAGCAGCATTAAGAATGCACAGGGTCTACCGTCAACACAAGGCAATGAGATTGGCAGCTATAATAGTACAAACCCATTATAGGGCACACCTTCAAATGGTAAGTGATCGCAAAACTTACATGAAGGTATGCAGCAGCGTTGTGCTGCTTCAGACTGCCTACCGAGGAATGGTTGTTCGAAAGCAATTGCGGTGCATGCACAAATCTGCCAAGGTCATACAGACTTATTACCAGATGCATAAACAGCGTCAGTATTTTAAGAAACTATGCTGGTCTGCCACAGCGGTACAGCAACGATACAGAGCATGACAGATAAGAAATGTTCAAGTGAGACATTATAATAGTTTGTGAAAAGCAGTGGTTTGTATTCAGGCCTTATACCGCGGGATCAAAGCCAGAGTATTGGTTGAGAAAATCAAGGCAGCGTGCCATATTAAGTCATTCATAAGGATGTGCATTACAAGAAAGCATTTCTTGATGCAAAGGCCGGCTGTAGTCACTCTGCAAGTTGCATACCGTGGTTACTGATTAAGGGTACGCTACAGAGCTGTGCATCAAGCAGTCATTACGATCCAGAGATGGTACAAAGCATGCAAAATAGGGCATTCCCAGTTTGTGCAATATCAGTCGATGAGGGATGCAACTATTACCATTCAGGCTGCCTACAAGAGTATGATTGTTAGGCAGTGGGTTAAGCAAAGGAGAGCTACTGTAAAAGTGCAGTCAGTACTCCGTAGGAGTTGATATTGGAAAGACTTAAGACAAATAGAGGAACAACAGAAAAGGCTTAACCGATAAGGAAAGACTTCCTCAAACAGAATAATACAACAATTGTACTGCAGTCTCACTACCCTGCTTATGAAGCAAGAAAACTAAACAGAGCACAAATCAAAGCCAGTGTTGTATTGCAAAGACAATGTAGATCCTACTTCTTGATGAAGAACCAGAAAGGTGACTTAAGAGGACAAATAGAAGAACAACAGAAAAGGCTTAAACGACACAAAGAAAGGTTAAATAAATGTGTGACAATGAGTAGAAAGCTCCTAATAGAAAAGTCTAACGAAGCGAGGCTTGTCGGTCAAGACAAAAGGCCTATGCAGGACCGATTGCTATTAGGATATTTCAGTATAGGCCAGCACGGAGCCTCCTTCACGGAGCAATGGACAAATGGTTATACATTGCAGAACCTCATTAAACGACAAGAGCAGATAAAGAAGCAGAGAATGGGAATTGAATAACAGAGGAAGCTGTTAGAAAATGAAAACTTGCAGCCATGGGTCAGATCCCACCTACAAAGGGGAAAACAAAACAAATACATGAACCAGAAAATGATAACTCATAAAGCAAGGGGTAATGTATTTGGCTTAAGCATAATACCATTGTGCAACAGTGTATTATTCAATGATATGTGGGAAAAGAGCATATACCGTACAGGTGAAATTAACTTAAAAGGGGTGGAGTGCGGTGTATGTAATAGAAATGGTGTTACCTGCCTTCAAGTTAAAGGGGGAGGAATGTTAGGTATGTGATAATTAGCATATGTAATTACTATATGTGATGTCTGGTACAAGTACGCATGTGCACGGGGAGACTCAAGGTGGCGTTCTGGGATAAAGTAGCTTGTTAAGATTTACTCCCGTGTCCGGGCCTTATTAAAGTCTGTTCCAAGGATCCAAATACACAACAGTCCACTCCCTCTGACCAAACTTTAACTGTCCTCACTGTTGGTTTAACACGTCTGATGAGTGGTGAGTACTTTGGGAGCAGGAACAATGAGAAGTGACCAGACTGTCCAAGGTGGGGGAGGAGGCAGCAGAGGAGAATGGTGAGTAAGGTGGTGAAAAATCATAGCGCTAAAGGGATCGTTTTTGCGCAAATGTAATTACAATGCAGGCAGGAAGTGGTCAAGATGAGAGTTTTAGTAACATATAGATATATATAGATATAGATAAAAGATAGATGAAAAACATTTTGTTGTCCTGTGACATAGTTGCTTTGCTAAAAATCAGTTGTATCTTTCAGTATTTTTCAGTGCAGAACTAGGTGCAATGTTAAAGACATGTTTTCCAACTCCCTGAAATTACACAAGTGATTTTGGCAAGAATTATACACTGCTTTCTTATCTCTTCCCTAAACAATGATTTATGTTCAGAAAGGTACTACATACCTGTCAAGATGGGATTAGTCTTAATGGTGTGCTGGCAAATTGCAATCGTAATGGCTTTCATAAAGCCTTATTTTGAGTGAATGCTGATCTATTGCATCTTTTACGATAAAAAAAGGTTGTTTTTGGTTAAAATTGTAATTTAAGTTGTCTGCTTAAATGAACATCTGATTAATATGTAGTAGGAGGTGAACAAAAATGCTGGAGAAACTCAGCGGGTGAGGCAGCATCTATAGATATACAGCATCTATACAGCATTCATAGATGCTGCCTCATCCGCTGAGTTTCTCCAGCATTTTTGTCTACCTTCGATTTTCCAGCATCTGCAGTTCCTTCTTAAACAATATGTGGTGAGAGAACATTTCCTATTAACCAATAGCCTGTCTTCTGTTGTGTGAAGTTGTAGCCAGCTGACTAAAGCCTTCCTCTGTGAAATGGGCTGTGGGCATGTAAATATTTAAGACCTGTAAAGTAATCCTAGATGATAGCAGCACAGAATTAAACTGAACAATTAACAACTGCAAACCTCAATACAGGTGACCATTTTATGGAGAGCATGTGTTCCTAAAAAATGATTCATATACTGATTTTTCCAAAATCCAAAGCTATGTCATTGCACATGGATAAAGAAACCGGTTTTAAAATAGCCGTTGCAAATTGTTTGTAAATGTATATTTGTGTATCATATTTTTGGCTAGTAGTTTGTGAAACTTCCATTATCTGATTGCTCCTAACATGAAAGTCGTCCCACATGATGGTGAAGGTGTAAATCAGTTCTGGCTAATTATAAATTAAAGTACATATGTTCTGTTTGATACATTATGTTTGCACTCATAAACCTTTGGAGTACTTAACAATCTGCACTGTACATAGTAATTTAATGCTTTTAATTTGGCGCATCTATGTTTGACATGTCATTTTGATCAAATACTGTTATAGTCCAAACTGGGGGCCTAATGACGCAAATTTGTTGTGGATGGGATAACCCATTGATAAAGAAACATTAAAGGATTTATGCCAGCAAATAGAAACACCCATTGGTAAACATAGTTGAGCATGGTTATTAAAGTCAAATGACATCTTGTAAAAGATTAACTGGATGAGTTTCAAGTCGTTGACCAGTAAATTTGTCACAAATTTCCTCTGTTCAATATCCACGTGAGCACAAATCTGTACTGTGAAACCAATACAAATAAACGCAGTGACAGAGTAACTCAGCAGTTCAGGCAGCATCTCTGGAAGACATGAATAAGTGATGCCTTGGGTTGAGACACTTCAGACCCAAAAAGTCACCTGTCCATCTTCTCCAGGGATGCTGCTGAGCTGAGTTTCTCCAGCACTTTATGTCCTTGTGTATTGACCAGCATTGTAGTACTTTATTTCTACACTGAAAGCAATATTTTTAATTTCTCGATATTGAGGTATTTAATTTGCAAATAATTATATTTACAAGCCTATAAAGAACCAAAATCTCCACACCTATTTGGATCATTGGGTCCTGGCCTGCTATTTGCTGCACTGTAATGCCTGATGCGTCAATATTTGAGCCAATGTATTGTCGATATTCTCTAAATTTCTACAGGTTCCAAATTCTCACATTCTTAATTTATAATTCTGAAATTTCTCATTCCTATTGCCCACTTCTTGAATGGTGGTCTCATCAAAGTTCTAGCAAGTGGGAGAAGTGTTCCCAATGTTTTTCTTATCTCCATTGGTCTCTGCTTCTCATATAATCCTGTTAACTTGAGCAAATTATGCTGCTATTTTTTAAGGAGACTCTGCTCCAGTTATGTTCATGGAAGTTAGAATATAGTTGGGGAAATTGGTAATGTGAATAGTAAAATTAAATGAGAACTTACCAGTTTGAAGTTGGATCTTTATTTTATGAGAAGTTGCGATGAGGGATTACGTGAAGATGCCCGCCAGCCCGCATGCGGTGTGAAATCACAGAAAACAGTTGTTGAACTGATTATGGTAAGATTCGAGAACTAGAACTACCACATGATCTTTATGAGAAGGGGGTTGGGAGTGTGAGTGACTACGTGAAGACTTCAAAGCTCTGTGATTTCATGCCGCAAACACGAGTCCATGCCACACACTGCATTAGTTGACCAGAAATGATTGAAAAGATAATGCATTCAGACATGACATAGCTTTAAAACATGCTGATGTTTATAATAAACAAATGATAATAATAGTAGTGCTCCCTTACATCCGGGAAAGCAAATTATTGAACAGAACTTAAAATTGAGTTGGCAAATGAACCCGGCGTGACAATTGGTTTGTTATAAAAGGTTTGGAAAGTCCGCTCCTTCGACCATCCTGCAGTCACTAGGATGTGGTCCAGCGGAACCTCCATGAACCTCGCTGCTGATGTTGTTGCAGCCCTGGTGGAGTGATATTTAAAAACATCAGCGTCCACTCCAGCACAAGCCAATACATGACTTAACCACCTGGAGATGGTCTGCACTGATACCCTATTGTGTGTTTTTTTATGACTCATAAACATTGCCAGTTCAGTGCCTCTCAGGTTCTTTGTAGCCTTAACATATTGTTGAATATGTGTGACCAAACACTATAGTCCATGGTATAAGCCAAAAATTCCAGCTTTAGCCCTAACATCCCTGGTCTGCTTTGTTTAATTAGCTCATGTACATAAAACGTTATTTTGTTGGTTGATATAACCATGCTGTCCAGCCGCAGCTTATGCAATGACTGGATGCGTTGCACTGAGACTAGCGCCATGAGCATAACTACTTTGTATGTGAGCCTGACCAAAGATAGGAATGTAGCTGAAGCCCACCGGCGAAGCAGTGTTAACCCAATGTTAACATCCCATACCTCCGTGTACCTGGGGCTGGGAGGATTTGTGTTGAAGATACCCTTCATAAATCTGGATATCAGCGGGTGAGACCCGACAGAGTGGTGTCCCGATCCCAGCAACAAATATGATGACTAGGCACTTTTGGCACAGTTAATGGCACTATAACTTAATCTTTCATCAAAGAATAGTTTTGAGAGAAACTCCAAGACATCAGTTATTTGTGCCGTATCATACGTTATGTTGGAATTAAAACAAAACGCTTCCCATCTCTTGATGTAAGAGATGTACTGCTTCTTGGTGCTATCTCTCCACGGTTCGGTCTGACAATCCAAGCCCCAGGAAAGGTCTTCTCAAATCCTGCAAATCAACAAGCCCGGACGCGAGCACAGTCAGCCCAGTCGCAAGACACAAGTCAGCCTCGCCAGCAAGCACAGCCAGCCCCAGCCGTGAAGCCAGCAAGCAAACAAGCCAGCAAAGCAGCAACAGCCAGCCCATGGAGACAGCGAGAGGCAGCCTGTGAGGCCAACGAGGGCCAGCCCGTGAGGACAGCCCGAGAGGTCGCTGAGGCTCTGGAGTCCTGGACTGTACGAATTTAATGTATTGGTCAATGATTTAAGTAAATATATGTGCATAGCAGGTTTATGGCTTAAAATGTTCTACTTTGCCTTTAAAAAGGAAATGTTGGTTAATAGTATAAATCTATTATTATATAAGATTAAGTAATAGACAGTGAGCTGGATAATCTCTTAGAATGTAAAAGGATTAAGTACAGGGCAGAAAAGAACAGAATATAGAGCACCTGGATAGCAACAGGTAGCATGGCTATTCCCCAGTTAGATTCTGGGTGCAATTTTGAGAAATGGACTGAAGTCTTGGAGGCTTTGTTCGTTTCCAATGATATCATTGCAGAGGAGAAGAAGAGAGCATGGTTCATATGCGGCTTAGGAAGAGAGGAGTATCACACCTTACATACGTTACTGCGGCCAGCAAAGCCCACGGATAAAACGTACGAGTAGTGTAAGGAGGTATTAATGGCTCATTTCTCGCCAAAACCTCCAAGGGCATCCAGAGGCAAGGAGCCTGAACTAAAGAGGGCAGGGTCCCTCAAAGGACAAAGGTCAAGCGCAAAGGGACCAAGGTCAAGCGCAAAGGGACCAAGGTCAAGCACACAGGGACCAAGGTCAATCGCAAAGGGACCAAGGTCCAGCGCAAAGGGACCAAGGTCCAGCGCAAAGGGACCAAGGTCCAGCGCAAAGGGACCAAGGTCAAGCGCAAAGGGGCCAAGGTCCAGCGCAAAGGGGCCAAGGTCAAGCGCAAAGGGACAAAGAGCAAATGCAAAGTAACAGAAGGCAAAGAGAAATTGCCATCCAAAGGGCAACCCTAGCTATTCAAGCTGCATTCAGGGGTATGAAGGTACAGAGAGAGATCCGGAACATACAGAAGGCAGCAACGGTAATACAAGCAGCATTAAGAATGCACAGGGTCTACCGTCAACACAAGGCAATGAGATTGGCAGCTATAATAGTACAAACCCATTATAGGGCACACCTTCAAATGGTAAGTGATCGCAAAACTTACATGAAGGTATGCAGCAGCGTTGTGCTGCTTCAGACTGCCTACCGAGGAATGGTTGTTCGAAAGCAATTGCGGTGCATGCACAAATCTGCCAAGGTCATACAGACTTATTACCAGATGCATAAACAGCGTCAGTATTTTAAGAAACTATGCTGGTCTGCCACAGCGGTACAGCAACGATACAGAGCATGACAGATAAGAAATGTTCAAGTGAGACATTATAATAGTTTGTGAAAAGCAGTGGTTTGTATTCAGGCCTTATACCGCGGGATCAAAGCCAGAGTATTGGTTGAGAAAATCAAGGCAGCGTGCCATATTAAGTCATTCATAAGGATGTGCATTACAAGAAAGCATTTCTTGATGCAAAGGCCGGCTGTAGTCACTCTGCAAGTTGCATACCGTGGTTACTGATTAAGGGTACGCTACAGAGCTGTGCATCAAGCAGTCATTACGATCCAGAGATGGATCCTATTTTGCATCCAAAGCATGCAAAATAGGGCATTCCCAGTTTGTGCAATATCAGTCGATGAGGGATGCAACTATTACCATTCAGGCTGCCTACAAGAGTATGATTGTTAGGCAGTGGGTTAAGCAAAGGAGAGCTACTGTAAAAGTGCAGTCAGTACTCCGTAGGAGTTGATATTGGAAAGACTTAAGACAAATAGAGGAACAACAGAAAAGGCTTAACCGATAAGGAAAGACTTCCTCAAACAGAATAATACAACAATTGTACTGCAGTCTCACTACCCTGCTTATGAAGCAAGAAAACTAAACAGAGCACAAATCAAAGCCAGTGTTGTATTGCAAAGACAATGTAGATCCTACTTCTTGATGAAGAACCAGAAAGGTGACTTAAGAGGACAAATAGAAGAACAACAGAAAAGGCTTAAACGACACAAAGAAAGGTTAAATAAATGTGTGACAATGAGTAGAAAGCTCCTAATAGAAAAGTCTAACGAAGCGAGGCTTGTCGGTCAAGACAAAAGGCCTATGCAGGACCGATTGCTATTAGGATATTTCAGTATAGGCCAGCACGGAGCCTCCTTCACGGAGCAATGGACAAATGGTTATACATTGCAGAACCTCATTAAACGACAAGAGCAGATAAAGAAGCAGAGAATGGGAATTGAATAACAGAGGAAGCTGTTAGAAAATGAAAACTTGCAGCCATGGGTCAGATCCCACCTACAAAGGGGAAAACAAAACAAATACATGAACCAGAAAATGATAACTCATAAAGCAAGGGGTAATGTATTTGGCTTAAGCATAATACCATTGTGCAACAGTGTATTATTCAATGATATGTGGGAAAAGAGCATATACCGTACAGGTGAAATTAACTTAAAAGGGGTGGAGTGCGGTGTATGTAATAGAAATGGTGTTACCTGCCTTCAAGTTAAAGGGGGAGGAATGTTAGGTATGTGATAATTAGCATATGTAATTACTATATGTGATGTCTGGTGCAAGTACGCATGTGCACGGGGAGACTCAAGGTGGCGTTCTGCGATAAAGTAGCTTGTTAAGATTTACTCCCGTGTCCGGGCCTTATTAAAGTCTGTTCCAAGGATCCAAATACACAACAGTCCACTCCCTCTGACCAAACTTTAACTGTCCTCACTGTTGGTTTAACACGTCTGATGAGTGGTGAGTACTTTGGGAGCAGGAACAATGAGAAGTGACCAGACTGTCCAAGGTGGGGGAGGAGGCAGCAGAGGAGAATGGTGAGTAAGGTGGTGAAAAATCATAGCGCTAAAGGGATCGTTTTTGCGCAAATGTAATTACAATGCAGGCAGGAAGTGGTCAAGATGAGAGTTTTAGTAACATATAGATATATATAGATATAGATAAAAGATAGATGAAAAACATTTTGTTGTCCTGTGACATAGTTGCTTTGCTAAAAATCAGTTGTATCTTTCAGTATTTTTCAGTGCAGAACTAGGTGCAATGTTAAAGACATGTTTTCCAACTCCCTGAAATTACACAAGTGATTTTGGCAAGAATTATACACTGCTTTCTTATCTCTTCCCTAAACAATGATTTATGTTCAGAAAGGTACTACATACCTGTCAAGATGGGATTAGTCTTAATGGTGTGCTGGCAAATTGCAATCGTAATGGCTTTCATAAAGCCTTATTTTGAGTGAATGCTGATCTATTGCATCTTTTACGATAAAAAAAGGTTGTTTTTGGTTAAAATTGTAATTTAAGTTGTCTGCTTAAATGAACATCTGATTAATATGTAGTAGGAGGTGAACAAAAATGCTGGAGAAACTCAGCGGGTGAGGCAGCATCTATAGATATACAGCATCTATACAGCATTCATAGATGCTGCCTCATCCGCTGAGTTTCTCCAGCATTTTTGTCTACCTTCGATTTTCCAGCATCTGCAGTTCCTTCTTAAACAATATGTGGTGAGAGAACATTTCCTATTAACCAATAGCCTGTCTTCTGTTGTGTGAAGTTGTAGCCAGCTGACTAAAGCCTTCCTCTGTGAAATGGGCTGTGGGCATGTAAATATTTAAGACCTGTAAAGTAATCCTAGATGATAGCAGCACAGAATTAAACTGAACAATTAACAACTGCAAACCTCAATACAGGTGACCATTTTATGGAGAGCATGTGTTCCTAAAAAATGATTCATATACTGATTTTTCCAAAATCCAAAGCTATGTCATTGCACATGGATAAAGAAACCGGTTTTAAAATAGCCGTTGCAAATTGTTTGTAAATGTATATTTGTGTATCATATTTTTGGCTAGTAGTTTGTGAAACTTCCATTATCTGATTGCTCCTAACATGAAAGTCGTCCCACATGATGGTGAAGGTGTAAATCAGTTCTGGCTAATTATAAATTAAAGTACATATGTTCTGTTTGATACATTATGTTTGCACTCATAAACCTTTGGAGTACTTAACAATCTGCACTGTACATAGTAATTTAATGCTTTTAATTTGGCGCATCTATGTTTGACATGTCATTTTGATCAAATACTGTTATAGTCCAAACTGGGGGCCTAATGACGCAAATTTGTTGTGGATGGGATAACCCATTGATAAAGAAACATTAAAGGATTTATGCCAGCAAATAGAAACACCCATTGGTAAACATAGTTGAGCATGGTTATTAAAGTCAAATGACATCTTGTAAAAGATTAACTGGATGAGTTTCAAGTCGTTGACCAGTAAATTTGTCACAAATTTCCTCTGTTCAATATCCACGTGAGCACAAATCTGTACTGTGAAACCAATACAAATAAACGCAGTGACAGAGTAACTCAGCAGTTCAGGCAGCATCTCTGGAAGACATGAATAAGTGATGCCTTGGGTTGAGACACTTCAGACCCAAAAAGTCACCTGTCCATCTTCTCCAGGGATGCTGCTGAGCTGAGTTTCTCCAGCACTTTATGTCCTTGTGTATTGACCAGCATTGTAGTACTTTATTTCTACACTGAAAGCAATATTTTTAATTTCTCGATATTGAGGTATTTAATTTGCAAATAATTATATTTACAAGCCTATAAAGAACCAAAATCTCCACACCTATTTGGATCATTGGGTCCTGGCCTGCTATTTGCTGCACTGTAATGCCTGATGCGTCAATATTTGAGCCAATGTATTATCGATATTCTCTAAATTTCTACAGGTTCCAAATTCTCACATTCTTAATTTATAATTCTGAAATTTCTCATTCCTATTGCCCACTTCTTGAATGGTGGTCTCATCAAAGTTCTAGCAAGTGGGAGAAGTGTTCCCAATGTTTTTCTTATCTCCATTGGTCTCTGCTTCTCATATAATCCTGTTAACTTGAGCAAATTATGCTGCTATTTTTTAAGGAGACTCTGCTCCAGTTATGTTCATGGAAGTTAGAATATAGTTGGGGAAATTGGTAATGTGAATAGTAAAATTAAATGAGAACTTACCAGTTTGAAGTTGGATCTTTATTTTATGAGAAGTTGCGATGAGGGATTACGTGAAGATGCCCGCCAGCCCGCATGCGGTGTGAAATCACAGAAAACAGTTGTTGAACTGATTATAGTAAGATTCGAGAACTAGAACTACCACATGATCTTTATGAGAAGGGGGTTGGGAGTGTGAGTGACTACGTGAAGACTTCAAAGCTCTGTGATTTCATGCCGCAAACACGAGTCCATGCCACACACTGCATTAGTTGACCAGAAATGATTGAAAAGATAATGCATTCAGACATGACATAGCTTTAAAACATGCTGATGTTTATAATAAACAAATGATAATAATAGTAGTGCTCCCTTACATCCGGGAAAGCAAATTATTGAACAGAACTTAAAATTGAGTTGGCAAATGAACCCGGCGTGACAATTGGTTTGTTATAAAAGGTTTGGAAAGTCCGCTCCTTCGACCATCCTGCAGTCACTAGGATGTGGTCCAGCGGAACCTCCATGAACCTCGCTGCTGATGTTGTTGCAGCCCTGGTGGAGTGATATTTAAAAACATCAGCGTCCACTCCAGCACAAGCCAATACATGACTTAACCACCTGGAGATGGTCTGCACTGATACCCTATTGTGTGTTTTTTTATGACTCATAAACATTGCCAGTTCAGTGCCTCTCAGGTTCTTTGTAGCCTTAACATATTGTTGAATATGTGTGACCAAACACTATAGTCCATGGTATAAGCCAAAAATTCCAGCTTTAGCCCTAACATCCCTGGTCTGCTTTGTTTAATTAGCTCATGTACATAAAACGTTATTTTGTTGGTTGATATAACCATGCTGTCCAGCCGCAGCTTATGCAATGACTGGATGCGTTGCACTGAGACTAGCGCCATGAGCATAACTACTTTGTATGTGAGCCTGACCAAAGATAGGAATGTAGCTGAAGCCCACCGGCGAAGCAGTGTTAACCCAATGTTAACATCCCATACCTCCGTGTACCTGGGGCTGGGAGGATTTGTGTTGAAGATACCCTTCATAAATCTGGATATCAGCGGGTGAGACCCGACAGAGTGGTGTCCCGATCCCAGCAACAAATATGATGACTAGGCACTTTTGGCACAGTTAATGGCACTATAACTTAATCTTTCATCAAAGAATAGTTTTGAGAGAAACTCCAAGACATCAGTTATTTGTGCCGTATCATACGTTATGTTGGAATTAAAACAAAACGCTTCCCATCTCTTGATGTAAGAGATGTACTGCTTCTTGGTGCTATCTCTCCACGGTTCGGTCTGACAATCCAAGCCCCAGGAAAGGTCTTCTCAAATCCTGCAAATCAACAAGCCCGGACGCGAGCACAGTCAGCCCAGTCGCAAGACACAAGTCAGCCTCGCCAGCAAGCACAGCCAGCCCCAGCCGTGAAGCCAGCAAGCAAACAAGCCAGCAAAGCAGCAACAGCCAGCCCATGGAGACAGCGAGAGGCAGCCTGTGAGGCCAACGAGGGCCAGCCCGTGAGGACAGCCCGAGAGGTCGCTGAGGCTCTGGAGTCCTGGACTGTACGAATTTAATGTATTGGTCAATGATTTAAGTAAATATATGTGCATAGCAGGTTTATGGCTTAAAATGTTCTACTTTGCCTTTAAAAAGGAAATGTTGGTTAATAGTATAAATCTATTATTATATAAGATTAAGTAATAGACAGTGAGCTGGATAATCTCTTAGAATGTAAAAGGATTAAGTACAGGGCAGAAAAGAACAGAATATAGAGCACCTGGATAGCAACAGGTAGCATGGCTATTCCCCAGTTAGATTCTGGGTGCAATTTTGAGAAATGGACTGAAGTCTTGGATGCTTCGTTCGTTTCCAATGATATCATTGCAGAGGAGAAGAAGAGAGCATGGTTCATATGCGGCTTAGGAAGAGAGGAGTATCACACCTTACATACGTTACTGCGGCCAGCAAAGCCCACGGATAAAACGTACGAGTAGTGTAAGGAGGTATTAATGGCTCATTTCTCGCCAAAACCTCCAAGGGCATCCAGAGGCAAGGAGCCTGAACTAAAGAGGGCAGGGTCCCTCAAAGGACAAAGGTCAAGCGCAAAGGGACCAAGGTCAAGCGCAAAGGGACCAAGGTCAAGCACACAGGGACCAAGGTCAATCGCAAAGGGACCAAGGTCCAGCGCAAAGGGACCAAGGTCCAGCGCAAAGGGACCAAGGTCCAGCGCAAAGGGACCAAGGTCAAGCGCAAAGGGGCCAAGGTCCAGCGCAAAGGGGCCAAGGTCAAGCGCAAAGGGACAAAGAGCAAATGCAAAGTAACAGAAGGCAAAGAGAAATTGCCATCCAAAGGGCAACCCTAGCTATTCAAGCTGCATTCAGGGGTATGAAGGTACAGAGAGAGATCCGGAACATACAGAAGGCAGCAACGGTAATACAAGCAGCATTAAGAATGCACAGGGTCTACCGTCAACACAAGGCAATGAGATTGGCAGCTATAATAGTACAAACCCATTATAGGGCACACCTTCAAATGGTAAGTGATCGCAAAACTTACATGAAGGTATGCAGCAGCGTTGTGCTGCTTCAGACTGCCTACCGAGGAATGGTTGTTCGAAAGCAATTGCGGTGCATGCACAAATCTGCCAAGGTCATACAGACTTATTACCAGATGCATAAACAGCGTCAGTATTTTAAGAAACTATGCTGGTCTGCCACAGCGGTACAGCAACGATACAGAGCATGACAGATAAGAAATGTTCAAGTGAGACATTATAATAGTTTGTGAAAAGCAGTGGTTTGTATTCAGGCCTTATACCGCGGGATCAAAGCCAGAGTATTGGTTGAGAAAATCAAGGCAGCGTGCCATATTAAGTCATTCATAAGGATGTGCATTACAAGAAAGCATTTCTTGATGCAAAGGCCGGCTGTAGTCACTCTGCAAGTTGCATACCGTGGTTACTGATTAAGGGTACGCTACAGAGCTGTGCATCAAGCAGTCATTACGATCCAGAGATGGATCCTATTTTGCATCCAAAGCATGCAAAATAGGGCATTCCCAGTTTGTGCAATATCAGTCGATGAGGGATGCAACTATTACCATTCAGGCTGCCTACAAGAGTATGATTGTTAGGCAGTGGGTTAAGCAAAGGAGAGCTACTGTAAAAGTGCAGTCAGTACTCCGTAGGAGTTGATATTGGAAAGACTTAAGACAAATAGAGGAACAACAGAAAAGGCTTAACCGATAAGGAAAGACTTCCTCAAACAGAATAATACAACAATTGTACTGCAGTCTCACTACCCTGCTTATGAAGCAAGAAAACTAAACAGAGCACAAATCAAAGCCAGTGTTGTATTGCAAAGACAATGTAGATCCTACTTCTTGATGAAGAACCAGAAAGGTGACTTAAGAGGACAAATAGAAGAACAACAGAAAAGGCTTAAACGACACAAAGAAAGGTTAAATAAATGTGTGACAATGAGTAGAAAGCTCCTAATAGAAAAGTCTAACGAAGCGAGGCTTGTCGGTCAAGACAAAAGGCCTATGCAGGACCGATTGCTATTAGGATATTTCAGTATAGGCCAGCACGGAGCCTCCTTCACGGAGCAATGGACAAATGGTTATACATTGCAGAACCTCATTAAACGACAAGAGCAGATAAAGAAGCAGAGAATGGGAATTGAATAACAGAGGAAGCTGTTAGAAAATGAAAACTTGCAGCCATGGGTCAGATCCCACCTACAAAGGGGAAAACAAAACAAATACATGAACCAGAAAATGATAACTCATAAAGCAAGGGGTAATGTATTTGGCTTAAGCATAATACCATTGTGCAACAGTGTATTATTCAATGATATGTGGGAAAAGAGCATATACCGTACAGGTGAAATTAACTTAAAAGGGGTGGAGTGCGGTGTATGTAATAGAAATGGTGTTACCTGCCTTCAAGTTAAAGGGGGAGGAATGTTAGGTATGTGATAATTAGCATATGTAATTACTATATGTGATGTCTGGTGCAAGTACGCATGTGCACGGGGAGACTCAAGGTGGCGTTCTGCGATAAAGTAGCTTGTTAAGATTTACTCCCGTGTCCGGGCCTTATTAAAGTCTGTTCCAAGGATCCAAATACACAACAGTCCACTCCCTCTGACCAAACTTTAACTGTCCTCACTGTTGGTTTAACACGTCTGATGAGTGGTGAGTACTTTGGGAGCAGGAACAATGAGAAGTGACCAGACTGTCCAAGGTGGGGGAGGAGGCAGCAGAGGAGAATGGTGAGTAAGGTGGTGAAAAATCATAGCGCTAAAGGGATCGTTTTTGCGCAAATGTAATTACAATGCAGGCAGGAAGTGGTCAAGATGAGAGTTTTAGTAACATATAGATATATATAGATATAGATAAAAGATAGATGAAAAACATTTTGTTGTCCTGTGACATAGTTGCTTTGCTAAAAATCAGTTGTATCTTTCAGTATTTTTCAGTGCAGAACTAGGTGCAATGTTAAAGACATGTTTTCCAACTCCCTGAAATTACACAAGTGATTTTGGCAAGAATTATACACTGCTTTCTTATCTCTTCCCTAAACAATGATTTATGTTCAGAAAGGTACTACATACCTGTCAAGATGGGATTAGTCTTAATGGTGTGCTGGCAAATTGCAATCGTAATGGCTTTCATAAAGCCTTATTTTGAGTGAATGCTGATCTATTGCATCTTTTACGATAAAAAAAGGTTGTTTTTGGTTAAAATTGTAATTTAAGTTGTCTGCTTAAATGAACATCTGATTAATATGTAGTAGGAGGTGAACAAAAATGCTGGAGAAACTCAGCGGGTGAGGCAGCATCTATAGATATACAGCATCTATACAGCATTCATAGATGCTGCCTCATCCGCTGAGTTTCTCCAGCATTTTTGTCTACCTTCGATTTTCCAGCATCTGCAGTTCCTTCTTAAACAATATGTGGTGAGAGAACATTTCCTATTAACCAATAGCCTGTCTTCTGTTGTGTGAAGTTGTAGCCAGCTGACTAAAGCCTTCCTCTGTGAAATGGGCTGTGGGCATGTAAATATTTAAGACCTGTAAAGTAATCCTAGATGATAGCAGCACAGAATTAAACTGAACAATTAACAACTGCAAACCTCAATACAGGTGACCATTTTATGGAGAGCATGTGTTCCTAAAAAATGATTCATATACTGATTTTTCCAAAATCCAAAGCTATGTCATTGCACATGGATAAAGAAACCGGTTTTAAAATAGCCGTTGCAAATTGTTTGTAAATGTATATTTGTGTATCATATTTTTGGCTAGTAGTTTGTGAAACTTCCATTATCTGATTGCTCCTAACATGAAAGTCGTCCCACATGATGGTGAAGGTGTAAATCAGTTCTGGCTAATTATAAATTAAAGTACATATGTTCTGTTTGATACATTATGTTTGCACTCATAAACCTTTGGAGTACTTAACAATCTGCACTGTACATAGTAATTTAATGCTTTTAATTTGGCGCATCTATGTTTGACATGTCATTTTGATCAAATACTGTTATAGTCCAAACTGGGGGCCTAATGACGCAAATTTGTTGTGGATGGGATAACCCATTGATAAAGAAACATTAAAGGATTTATGCCAGCAAATAGAAACACCCATTGGTAAACATAGTTGAGCATGGTTATTAAAGTCAAATGACATCTTGTAAAAGATTAACTGGATGAGTTTCAAGTCGTTGACCAGTAAATTTGTCACAAATTTCCTCTGTTCAATATCCACGTGAGCACAAATCTGTACTGTGAAACCAATACAAATAAACGCAGTGACAGAGTAACTCAGCAGTTCAGGCAGCATCTCTGGAAGACATGAATAAGTGATGCCTTGGGTTGAGACACTTCAGACCCAAAAAGTCACCTGTCCATCTTCTCCAGGGATGCTGCTGAGCTGAGTTTCTCCAGCACTTTATGTCCTTGTGTATTGACCAGCATTGTAGTACTTTATTTCTACACTGAAAGCAATATTTTTAATTTCTCGATATTGAGGTATTTAATTTGCAAATAATTATATTTACAAGCCTATAAAGAACCAAAATCTCCACACCTATTTGGATCATTGGGTCCTGGCCTGCTATTTGCTGCACTGTAATGCCTGATGCGTCAATATTTGAGCCAATGTATTGTCGATATTCTCTAAATTTCTACAGGTTCCAAATTCTCACATTCTTAATTTATAATTCTGAAATTTCTCATTCCTATTGCCCACTTCTTGAATGGTGGTCTCATCAAAGTTCTAGCAAGTGGGAGAAGTGTTCCCAATGTTTTTCTTATCTCCATTGGTCTCTGCTTCTCATATAATCCTGTTAACTTGAGCAAATTATGCTGCTATTTTTTAAGGAGACTCTGCTCCAGTTATGTTCATGGAAGTTAGAATATAGTTGGGGAAATTGGTAATGTGAATAGTAAAATTAAATGAGAACTTACCAGTTTGAAGTTGGATCTTTATTTTATGAGAAGTTGCGATGAGGGATTACGTGAAGATGCCCGCCAGCCCGCATGCGGTGTGAAATCACAGAAAACAGTTGTTGAACTGATTATAGTAAGATTCGAGAACTAGAACTACCACATGATCTTTATGAGAAGGGGGTTGGGAGTGTGAGTGACTACGTGAAGACTTCAAAGCTCTGTGATTTCATGCCGCAAACACGAGTCCATGCCACACACTGCATTAGTTGACCAGAAATGATTGAAAAGATAATGCATTCAGACATGACATAGCTTTAAAACATGCTGATGTTTATAATAAACAAATGATAATAATAGTAGTGCTCCCTTACATCCGGGAAAGCAAATTATTGAACAGAACTTAAAATTGAGTTGGCAAATGAACCCGGCGTGACAATTGGTTTGTTATAAAAGGTTTGGAAAGTCCGCTCCTTCGACCATCCTGCAGTCACTAGGATGTGGTCCAGCGGAACCTCCATGAACCTCGCTGCTGATGTTGTTGCAGCCCTGGTGGAGTGAGATTTAAAAACATCAGCGTCCACTCCAGCACAAGCCAATACATGACTTAACCACCTGGAGATGGTCTGCACTGATACCCTATTGTGTGTTTTTTTATGACTCATAAACATTGCCAGTTCAGTGCCTCTCAGGTTCTTTGTAGCCTTAACATATTGTTGAATATGTGTGACCAAACACTATAGTCCATGGTATAAGCCAAAAATTCCAGCTTTAGCCCTAACATCCCTGGTCTGCTTTGTTTAATTAGCTCATGTACATAAAACGTTATTTTGTTGGTTGATATAACCATGCTGTCCAGCCGCAGCTTATGCAATGACTGGATGCGTTGCACTGAGACTAGCGCCATGAGCATAACTACTTTGTATGTGAGCCTGACCAAAGATAGGAATGTAGCTGAAGCCCACCGGCGAAGCAGTGTTAACCCAATGTTAACATCCCATACCTCCGTGTACCTGGGGCTGGGAGGATTTGTGTTGAAGATACCCTTCATAAATCTGGATATCAGCGGGTGAGACCCGACAGAGTGGTGTCCCGATCCCAGCAACAAATATGATGACTAGGCACTTTTGGCACAGTTAATGGCACTATAACTTAATCTTTCATCAAAGAATAGTTTTGAGAGAAGCTCCAAGACATCAGTTATTTGTGCCGTATCATACGTTATGTTGGAATTAAAACAAAACGCTTCCCATCTCTTGATGTAAGAGATGTACTGCTTCTTGGTGCTATCTCTCCACGGTTCGGTCTGACAATCCAAGCCCCAGGAAAGGTCTTCTCAAATCCTGCAAATCAACAAATTGATTCGATCATGCAGGGGGCGGCCTTCCCGAGTCACGAGATGGACCAGCAATTTTTTGTGTTTCAAAATAACAATGCAAGGTTCTTTTATCATTCCCGGTATCAGCGGGAACCAGTCAGGCACTACCAAAATGCCTGAAGCGGAATCTTGCTGGATCTTTTGCAAGCACCGACCAATGAGGCAAAATGGAGGAAATGCATAAAAGAACATTCCTCCCCAATGTAGCGAGAATGCATCTATCGCCCCTGCCCCTGGGTCTGGCTTCCATGCAACATACTTTGGTAACTGGTGATTGAGCCTAGATGCAAACAAATCGATATCCGGTGTTCCATACCGAGCAACAATGTTGTTAAATACTTTATGATCCAACATCCATTTTGTGTTGTCATTGAATTTGCATGACCTGGTGTCTGCCACCATGTTAAACCTACCTGGCAAGTAGGTAGCTGAAATCCAAATGCTTTTTTTGATACACCAGTGCCAAATGAGGTTAGTTAAATTATCACAGGATACTGACTTGATTCCACCCATGTGATTAATATATGCCACTGCTGTGGTGTTGTCAATCTGTAGTTGAACATGCTGATTATGCATATTCCTACAATAAGCTTTTAACCCATAGAATGCCCCCAGCATCTCTAAGTAATTGATACCATGAAACTGAAGAATTGATAACTCATGCACATCCCATCTGCCACCACAACTAGAGATGGTATTAGTAGCTCCCCATCCTTGAGCACTAGCATCAGTTTGTAATATAACTGAAGGTTTACTGACCAAAATGTTACTGGAGCAACGCCGAATATTGGTCGTCCACCATTGTAGCTCTGCCCCAGGGCAGAGTCACAGACATATTAATAGAGTTAATGGTAAACCCCAAATAATTAATAACTCTAGTTGGTATCAACTTGGATTTAACTGGATGGATGAGAAACCCCAACTTCTCAAATATGAGTTTGTTGGCTGAAACAGCTAATTTAGCCAATTTCAGCATTTTTGCAATAATTATAATATCATCCAGATATGCCATAACAATGTGTTTTTGAGCACTAAGCAGCCTAAGCACTGGTTTTAACAATTTGGTAAATAGCCTGGGGGCTGAAGTTAACCCATTAGGCAATGCTTTAAACTGCCACAGTTGCCCCATCCAGCTAAATTTCAAATATCTCCAGTGATCCCTGTGAATGGGCACCGAATAGTATGCATCTTTGAGATCGATGCATGCCATAAAAAGCATCCTTTGGAAATCAGTTTTTTGGCAGTAATGAAGTTTTCCATTTTAAAATGTCTATACTGCACATAGGTGTTAAGCTGTGTTAAATCAAGGATGATCCACCATCCTCCATCTTTCTTTTGTCTAGAGAATATATTGGAGATGAATTGGTGATGTTCATGACTTGACTTCTCGATTACCCCTTTTGTGTATAATTTGTGAAATTCAGGTTGCATATCCAAACCTTGTTTGGAATGAACAAATGCCCGGCTTAGTGTATGTTGTGTGGGTGGCAATGAATTGGGAAGAAATTCAACTTGGAACCCTTGTATATTGTGCAGTATAAACGGATCTGATGTTATCCATTACCATTCATGCAAAAACAAGTGTAATCTACCACCAACTTGTAACTGGTCCACACACCCCATGTTCCGGAAAGAACCAGACCTATCTACCTCAATGGCGACCGGTGGTCTTATGGTAGGCCTGAAGGCCCCTGATGCGGGTTCTATTTCTGTCCTCAAGGTTTGGAGTGTAGGACTGCTGGGGTGTGCGGATTGCGCATTTTCCATTAGGGCCGGCTTGGGCCTTGGCCTAAAAAAGACCTTTGCTCAGAGAAATCAGCTTTCGAGCTGCCACCAGCTTCAGTGAACCGCTTACTGCTGATGGAGGCGCAGGGGTGTTGTCGCCGAAACGGTGAAGCTTTGCACGTCATTAGTGCCTTGATTAGCCCGACAGCTTTTGCTTTCTCATCCAGGTCTTCTATCTGTTTGGGTAGATCTTCCCCGAACAGAAGATTCGGCGGCTGGACATTACTGGCCTTGCATTAGCCTGCAAATTTGGGATTCAAGGCAGGTCTGATGGCGTTCTTCCGAAAGCAGTTCATTTCAAAGTGTGCATTGCACATCAATGCCAGGGCATCCTGCTGGACATCGGATAAGGGCCCACCACCCACAGATCTGGCAAATGCCGTGATGCCTGAAGCCAGTAATTTTAAAATTCTTTGGAGTTTCATCTCCTGGGCTTTGATGCCCCCTCCAATGTGTCCCCAGATAGAGCTGTTCACTGCCGGCACTTTCAGGGATGCGCAATTTCCAGGTGTATGGTATTATGCAGGCGTTTCAACCATCAACTGTTCCTGTAATTGATGTGATGTGAGGTAGTTTATGCTGGAAGCCAGCTCTTCTTGCAGCGGCTACCCTTTTAGCGAGGGTATCGCAAACCTTGATGCCATGGCAGGCAATTCTTGAACCTCACGCATGTCAATTCCAGTATGTTCCACGGACATACTCCGAATTCGGAGTCAATCATGTGCTAACCCCGTACACTCCCTCCTCAGAGTGGGAGACATTAAGCAGCCCTGGACCAGGCACTGCCGCAGGCATGAAAGGAGACCTGCGCTGATATGTTTCCGTTTCACGGAGCATATCATGATGGAGCATCCTTTCCATAAGGTGCTCCATCTGGGATAAACGCCCGAAGAAGCTATCCATGTTTGAAGGAGGAGAATCTGGAATATGGAAACATATAAGATTATTAAGGGTTTGGACACACTAGAGGTAGGAAACATGTTCGCAATGTTGGGGGAGTCCAGAACCAGAGGCCACAGTTTAAGAATAAGTGGTAAGCCATTTAGTACGGAGATAAGGAAACACTTTTTCACACACAGTTATAGGTCTGTAATTCTCTGTCTCAGAGGGTGGTGGAGGCCGGTTCTCTGGTACTTCCAAGAGAGCTAGATAGGGCTCTTAAAGATAACGGACATTGGGGATATGGGGAGAAGGCTGGAACAAGGTACTGATTGTGGATGATCAGCCATGATCACATTGAATGGCGGTGCTGGCTCGAAAGGCTGAATGGTCTACTCCTGCACCTATTGGCTTGACTACCATATCTATGCCTCTCATAAATTGTATATATTTCCATCAGACCTGATGCTTCTCTGCCGCTTCTCTGCCTACCTTGAAGGTATGTATTGCAGGCTGGCTCTTGAAAAGACTTTCAACATGGTATTCAACACAGCTGAAAGTGATGTATCATTACCACTTTTGAAATCTTTCTTCACTTTGTAGGAGGTGATGGCATGCAGGCCTTGCCCCAGTTGTTGAGTTTCTGTCAGTGACTGCAGCTTAGTTCAAAACTGTCTCTTAGTGGTCATGGTGGCCTTCAGGATGTCATACCTGGACTTCTTGTATGATACTGGATCACCAGTCTTAACCAGTCTAGCCATCAGCAGATTCCATGTCTCCTGCTTCATCCAGATCTTCTGGTTGGGGTTGATTTGGAATGTGTTTGAAGGTACACACTCATCCACCCATTTTGTTATGAAGTCAGTGATGATTCTGGCTTGTTGGTTCAAGTCCACTCACGCATTCTTGAACATGGCCCAGTCTACCTACTCAAAGACTTACTTTGCCATTCGGCACCTAGTAGGCTTATTTGCGTTTTCTATCTATAAGTGAGATATTTGTGTGCTCAGAGCCAGCCCTCACAACACACATTTTGAGTGTCTTGAGTTCTGAGTTTAGAATTAATTTGAATTAGTTTATCCCACCAAAGATGTCTTCTCAGTTACAATGTTGTAGAAGCACATGTACAACATGTACATGTTGCAAAGATGTAATTCAAAAGAGGCATTTGTCAGATTTAAAATATTGAAATAAACAATGTCATTGTAACTATTGAAATTGTATAAAAACTGAATGTACTTTGAGTTTGGAGACTTTCAACTGAAAGGATTTCCAAGAGAATATCTTATGTTGTAATGAATGAAGGCCTTTACATCCACCAGCTTCAGTGTCTCTAAATGTCTCAGTTCAAGACAAGACAAGAGACATTTATTGTTACATGAACCAATTGGTGCAGTGAAATTTGTGGTCACTGTACGGCCATAAATAAACAGAACCCGATAGTCTTTAACATAGACATCCCCCCACAGCGGAATCAATGTTTCCCACTGTGATGGAAGGCACCAAAGTTCAGTTATCCTCCTCTGTTGTCCTCTGTTGTTCACCCGTGGTCGGGGGGCTCCCCGAACACCTCGCTGTCGCCGCTACGGGCGGCCCGATGTTCAGGCCCGCTCGCCGGATGATGAAACGCCGACGTCGGAATGGGAGAACATTCTCAGCGGCTTGGACCTCAAATCTCACAACCTCAACAGTGGCATACAGGTGGCAGATAAAATCTAATGCAGAAAAGTATGAAGCGATTAATTTTTAAATTAAACTTAGGAGAAGCAGATCAATGATTACAATCTAAAAGTGATGTGGAATGGCAGGAACTGGAGTTAAGGAAATATAATTTGAATGTTTAGGAAACTTATGGGCCTGTCCCACTTATGTGATTTTTTAGGCGACTGCAGGAGACTATGCAGTCGCCACATGGTCGTCACATGTTCGCGGGTGGTTGTTGGGGAGTCACCTTCATGGTCGTGAGGAGTTCCTGCATTCTGGGAACTAGTCGCGGCCTAATTTTGGTCGCCGCAAATTTTTCAACATGTTGAAAAATTAGCGGCGACTAGAATGAAGCCGCCATTGAGAGTTGCGAGAATTCTAGTGCCGTTGGTGGGTTGCCAGGAGGTCGTAATGGGTTGCCTGCAGGTCAAAGGCTTTCGTAGGTTCTCGTAGGTTGTAGCCGGTGTTGACCGGTGAATTTCATTGGCCCATTGGGGAGAAGAAACGTAAGCCGTAGTTTTTCAGAACCAAGGATAACCGACCGGTAATATTAAATGTCTGCCGAGCTTCACAGCCGTGTACCTCTGGCTTCTTAAAAGATTTCCACACTCCTTCTCCCCCCTCTTAGCCCCTCTTTTAAAAGTACACTGTGCTTTCACCATCTTAATTACAGTGCCAACCTTCCTGTTCATCGTGGTTTGGCACCATGTGAATTGCACTCAGATAGCGTTCCCCTCGCTTGCCCTGACCCCAGCCTGCATAACGAGCTGGTGAAGGAAGCGATGTGTGGGTGTGTTCCACTCTGACAGATGCCGTTCCAGTTGCCGGTTTTTCAGATGACTGCCGGCAACTTGACAGCCGCTGGTAGCTGCCTGAAAAATCGCCTAAGTGGGACAGGCTCCTTAGTTTTTACAGAGTCTAGAATCATAGTCACACAGCGCACAAACATGCCATTTGGCCCAACTTGGTCATGCTGAACAGGAAGCTCTATCTCCACTAGTTCCACCTGCTGCCGGCATTTGGCCCATATCCCTCTAATCCTTTCCTATTCATATACTTGAATATATGTATTATTCATATACATATACATGATAACCATCATATACTATGGTTATAGTACCCATCTCAATTACTTCCTCTGGTTGCTCATTCCATATACCCACTACCCTCTGTGTGAAAAATTGACCCTCATTTTCACTGTAAATATGTTTATTGGTTCCAATCTTTATTCATAGTCATAGTCACACAGCATAATAACACGCCCTTCGGCCCAACTTGCGCATGCCGCCCACCATGCCCCAACTTGTCCAACCTGCTTGCATTTGGCCCATATCCCTCTAAACCTATTCTATCCATGTACCTATCTAAATGCATCTTAAACATTGCGATTGTATCTGCCTCAACTACCTCCCTCAGCTCGTTCCATACACCATCACCCTTTGTGTAAAAAAATTACCCCTCAGGCTCATATTAAATCTTTCCCCCCCTCACCTTAAACCAATGTCCTTTGGGACTTTCGTTTTAATCTTGAGTTTAGTTTATTGTCACATGTACCGAGGTACATTGGAAATATTTTTTTGTTGTGCGCTATCCGGTCAGCAGAAAGACTATACGTGATTAAAATATACCTATACCTAGATGTATGTCATCTAATTATAAGGTCAGAAGGAATAGGAATAGAATTAGCCCATCATGTCTTATCTGCCATTCAATCATGGCTGATCTATTTTTCCCACCTACTAGGCTTCCACAGCCTTCTGTGGCAAAGAATTCCACAGATTCAGAACCCTCTGACTAAATAAATGTTTCCTCATCTCCATCTTAAAAGAATGTCCTTCAATTCGGAGGCTATGACCTCCTATCCTAGACTCTGCCACTAGTGGAAACATCCTCTCCACTATATGAAGTATTATTTGACCATATATGATCAGTCAGTAGTAATAAGAGAGTTTTATTTCCTTCGCAAAAGAACGATAATCTTTATTCACATTCCACTTTGACAAATGTTATGTTTGGATTTATTAAATCAGGAAATTTGAGGGAAGCTAGAATAGAACCACATTCAACTGGTGCTATTAATAGCAGTAAGTTCAAAAGAATACATCTGTGATTTTGGTGACATCTATGATTTGGGTAAAGGATTTGATTAGAGTCCTTATCGCTCCTTGTCCTATCCATGTACCTGTCTAACATTTGGATAGTCACAGCCTCAACTACCTGCTCTGGCAGCTTGTTCCGTACACCCACAACCCTTTGTGTGAAAAAGTTACCCCTCAATTTCCTATTAAATCTTTTCCACTTCGCCTTGAACCTATGTCCTCTGGTCCTCGATTCCCCCACTCTGGGCAAGAGATTCTGTGCATCTTCCCGATTTATTCCTCTCATGATTTTATACACCTCTCTAAGATCACCCCTCACTCCCGCGCTCCAAGGAATAGAGACTCAGCCTACTCACCCTCTCCCCATAGCGCAGACCCTCTAGTCCTTGCAACATCCTTGTAAATCTTCTCTGAACCCTTTCAAACTTGTCCAACCTGCTTGCATTTGGCCCATATCCAAATGGGTATCTTGAAAGAGTTAAATGAAGTAGTAAGGTACAAGGTTGATTCTGCTGTAGATTTAGAAGTTACAAAATGGATGCTTAACCTTTCCTCTAAACACTAGCACAAAAATACCAGACCTTTGGCCTCTTAATATAAACACTAGCAATTATTTAGTACAAAACATGAGATGTTTTGCCTTTCTTCTATTACACTAGCACAAGAACACTAGATGTTTTGCCCTTTTGATATAAACAGTCAGAAAATTGTTCCGAACATTCGGTCTTACCCTTTACTCCAGAGATTGTAATGTACAGACATAAAATCAACAAGGTCTAAAAACTAGACCACTTCAATCTGCAATAAAAAAAATAAGAAATAGCTCCTTCGAGCAAAACCATATATGGGCATAACGTTTCTGTTGAATAAATCATATTGGAAAAAATTGGCAATCTTTGATATTACCATATATGGGCAAGGCAAGGGACTGTACAATGCTCTGTAAGATAAAGAATTGCTAAAATGCTGATTATTGGGGTATAAGTATATGTGATTGTACATTACATCTTTGTGCGGAACACAGGCAACTCTGTAGTCTGCATTTACATACTAGAGTTGGCTCCCACACCTGTGTAATAAAAACTGTACTGCTTTTTTACTAAATGTATTGTGTTGTTATCCGCTTGAAGCAAATCGGACTTTAACAATCTTTCCTATTACATGGTGCCCAGAACCGAACACAATACTCTAAAAGCGGTCTCAGCTGGAAAGTGCAAGATTATTGATCCTACAACTGTAAGGGAAAAGTGAACTATAAAGATCTTCTTTGTACTGGGGGGGAATTCAAATTAGAATAATGGACCTATAGTGGTACCACCAGTTCCTAATGATGTGGGAAGTTAAGCTAGCACTCTGTTTTAACAAGGATGAAATTAGCTGTCCTGACAGTCAAATATCCATTTTCTTTAAATTGCAAAATAATGTCAAATAAACAATATAAAACGAAAGTTGTTAGGTTCAATTTTCTTATGCATTGAACTGTACCTTTTATGTCCTTGTCATGTTTCCTGGGAAATGAGATTAAGCTCATATATTTGTGCACCAAAAGATTAATGTGATTTATCTTGTATCTAGATTTGCTGAGGCTAAACTATTTGGATTGAGTATTAGAAGTGCAACCGAGAATAAAAAATACTGTAAATTCAAAGTGTAATGGGCCATAAGACAGTTAAAATAAGTACTTTTTTTGCTGTAGGAAATGTTATATTAACTTGTTTAAGGTTTTCTTGATGAAAACATTTTGATTAATGCTCAGCAAATGCAAGGTTAGACAAAAGTAGCTGAGAATTTATTGTTGTTGAACATGCACTCGATCTCTTATGCTCTGCATCTGTTAAATGAAAAATGTGACATTTTCAGGCCTATCGTCTCAAAAACACAACACAATCTGTGTGGATACGAAATGGAAATGTTTCCTTAGAAAATGGGAAGCAAAATTAGAGTGAGAACCATTCTGGGTATCTCTGAAATAAGTAATGCCTGAGACATCTGCAGTTAGATTAACTACTTGCTCTTATCCCCTGCAGTGGACCAATAAAACAGGAAAGGTATAAAGATAAAATAAAACTGGACTAAGTTTTAGAGTGAGGTAAAATTGTTTCAAATCTGCTGTAACCTTCTTCATGATCTTGAGCAGTAATTTTTTAAATGTTCAACTCTGTAGCTTCCCATTTCGCAGAACTTGCATCTAACTCCTCAATATTCATCAACACAGGAACATCTCAAGGCTGTGTGCCTAGTCTTCTGCTCTACTCTCTCTATACCCATGACTGTGTAACCAGACACACTTTCAATGCCATCTTTAAGTTTGTTGATGACATCACTGTGGTGGACTAATAAAGGGAAATGATGAGCGAGTACATCTTTAATTTGATGAGCGAGTATTATTCGAGCAAATAGTGCCAGAATACCAATCACGTTCTGATCTTTAACGCACTTTCAGCAAGACCAAGGAGCTGATTGATCATTAGGAAGAGAATATTGAACACCCATGAATATGTCTTCTTTACTAAAATGGCTGTGGATAGAGTCAACAGCTTAAAATTCCTGGGTGCGCATATATATGTTCTGGGCTCAGCACATCAATGCAATTACAAATAAATAATTTTAATGCCATTAGTTCCTTAGAATACTTAGGAGATTTGTACGCGCTTTGTGCGAGTGATGGCGGCTGCAGTCCGGAATGTCAATGGATGACCACTGTAAACTAGAAGCTGCTGTTTGTACAGAGATTAGATGGCTGCAGAGGTCAGCATCCAGCAGAACTTTTGTCTGATCAAACCCTCCCTATAATATCACCCAGATACACATCACTCCGGTAGACACAAAATGCTGGAGTAACTCAGCGGGATAGGCAGCATCACTGGAGAGAAGCCAGTTGGTGACGTTTCAGGTCGAGACCCTTTCTGTAGAGTGAGTTATTTCAGTCTTTTGTGTCTACCTTTGATTTAAACCAGCATTTGCAGTTCTTTCCTACACATATCAGTTCGGCCCTGTTTGGTCTTTAGACTACAGGCTTTTAGACTTTAGAGATGCAGCATCTTAACAGGCCCTTCGGCCCACCGAGTCTGCGCCGACCAGCAATCACCCCGCACAGCAGCCAAAAAAGTAGGGGTGCTGCAGGCCCCCCAGCCCCACCAGTTCCGCGGCCCATGCAGAAGGTGTTGTCAACAGACGGGATTCGCGGATGGTGTGCTGCCTCCCGGGTGCCAGGATCCAGGATGTTACAGCGTGCAGAAAATCCTCAAGCGCGAAGGTTAACAGCCGGAAGCTGTAGTGCATGTTGGCACAAACGATGTTGGAAAGATGGGGATGAATATTCTGAAGCATGACTTTAGAGAGCTTGGAAAAGTGCTGAAAAGCTGGACCTCCAGGGTGGTTATCTCCGGTTTGCTTTCAGTTCCTCGTGCTGGCGAGAGCAGGAACAGGGAGATACAGGACCTGAATGTATGGCTGGGGAACTGGTGCAGGGAGCAGGGATTTAGGTTCTTAGAACACTGGGATCTGTTTTGGAGTAAGGGGGAAATGTACAAAAGGGACAGATTGAACCTTAACAGGTGGGGGACTGGCATTCTGGCAGGCAGGTTTGCCACTGCTACACAGGCAACCCTTAAACTGAATAAGGGGGGGACTGTCAAATGGGATAGTCAAGGACGGAGTTAAAGGGAAAGGGAGTAAAGGGATAGTTAATGACCCCAGAATGAATGGGAAAGAAAGCTCACAAAGTGATAGGAAAGTATGACCAAGTGTAGTAGGGATCGATGCGAATGGTGAGATGCGTAAAGGAATTAAAAGTACTGTATTTGAATGCGTGAAGTATAAGAAGTAAAGCAGATGAGCTTGAGGCTCATATAGAGGTTGGTAGAATTGACATTGTGGGGATTACCGAGACGTGGCTACAGGAGGATTGGGTCTGGGAACTTAATATTCAGGGTTATACATCCTATAGAAAGGACAGGCAAGTGGGCAGAGGAGGGGGGTAGCTCTTCTGGTGAGGAATGGAATTCAGTCCCTTGCCGGGGAAGACGTAGGGACTGACAAGGTAGAGTCACTGTGGATTGAGTTGAGGAATCGCAAAGGCAAGAAGACACTAATTGGCGTTATCTACAGACCCCCAAATAGTAGCCCGGAATTAGGGTGTAAGTTGCAGCAGGAGTGGCAGGTAACAAAGGTAATGCCAGTGTGGTGATGGGGGATTTCAATATGCAGGTAGACTGGGAAAATCAGGTTGGTTCAGGACCCCAAGAAAGAGAGTTTGTAGAATGCCTCCGAGATGGATTCTTAGAGCAGCTTGTAATGGAGCCGACCAGAGAAAAGGCAATTCTGGATTTAGTGTTGACCAATGAACCAAATTTGATAAGAGAACTCGAGGTAAAGGAACCGCTTGGAGGTAGTGATCATAATATGATTAGTTTTAATCTGTAATTTGAGAAGGAGAAGGTTAAATCAGAAGTGGTTGTGATGCAGCTGAACAAAGGGGATTATGAAGGCATGAGAGAGGAGCTGGCCAAGGAGGACTGGAAAGGGATACTAGCAAGAATGACGGTGGAACAGCAATGGCAGGAATTTCTGGGCATAATCCGGAAGACAAAGGATCATTTCATTCCAAAAAGGAAGAAAGATTCTAATGGGAGTAGGAAGCAACCGTGGCTGACAAGAGAAGTTAGGGATAGAATAAAACTAAAAGAAAAGATGTATAACACAGCAAAGAGTAGCTGGAAGGCAGAGGATTGGGAAACTTTCATAGGACAACAGAAGGAAACAAAACGGGCAACACGGGCTGAAAAGATGAAGAACGAAGGGAAGCTGGCCAGGAATATAAAGAAGGACAGTAAAAGCTTTTTTAGATATGTTAAGGGAAAAAGAGTAGCAAAGTCAAATGTGGGTCCCTTGAAGGCAGACACGGGTGAAATTATTATGGGCAACAAGGAAATGGCAGAAGAGTTGAACAGGTACTTCGGATCTGTCATCACTAAGGAAGACACAAACAATCTCCCAGAAGTACTGGAGGACAGAGGATCTAAAGGGATAGAGGAACTGAAAGAAATTTTCATTAGGCAGGAAATAGCATTGGGTAGGCTAATGGGACCGAAGGATGATAAATCCCCGGGGCCTGATGGGCTTCATCCCAGGGTCCTCAGGGAGGTGGCTCTAGAAATAGTGGATGCATTGGTGATCATTTTCCAATGTTCAATAGATTCAGGATTAGTTCCTGTGGATTGGAGGATAGCTAATGGTATCCCACTTTTCAAGAAAGAAGTGAGAGAGAAAACGGGGAATTACAGACCAGTTAGCCTGACTTCGGTGGTGGGAAAGATGCTGGAGTCAATTATTAAAGAGGTAATAATGGGGCATTTGGATAGCAGTAAAAGGATTAGTCTAAGTCAACATGAATTTATGAAAGGAAAATCATGCTTGACTAATCTTCTGGAATTTTTTGAGGATGTGACAAGTAAAATGGATGAAGGGGAGCCAGTGGATGTAGTGTATCTAGACTTTCAGAAAGCCTTTGATAAGGTCCCGCATGGGAGACTGGTGACTAAAATTAGAGCACATGGTATTGGGAGTAGGGCGTTGACATGGATATAACATTGGTTGGCAGACAGGAAGCAAAGAGTAGGAGTGAACGGGTCCTTTTCAGAATGGCAGGCAGTGGCGAGTGGAGTGCCGCAAGGCTGGGTGTTGGGGCCACAACTGTTTACCATATATACTAATGATTTGGAAGAGGGAATTAGGAGCAACACGAGCAATTTTGCGGATAACACAAAGCTGGCTGGCAGTGTGAACTGTGAAGTGGATGTTAGGAGGTTGCAGGGTGACCTGGACAGGTTGAGTGAGTGGGCAGATGCATGGCAGATAGAATATAGAATAGTTTCTTTATTGTCATTGTAACATGAACCATGTACAATGAAATTTAAAAATGTCAGCCAGTCAGTGCAACATTCAAACCATAAAAGCTAACGATACATACAAGGTAAAATTTTAAAAACATGATAAACAACTAAAATAAATATGAAATATGAAAACAGCATGCATATACACCCAACCCTACATCCTTCTGTCGACACAGTCCCTTAGTCCCCGCTTTCCTTTGCGGCTACATTTAGTGCCTTTATAGCAGTGGGGTAAAAACTGTTTTTAAGTCTGTTTGTCCTTGTCCTTGTAGATCTGTACCGTCTGCCTGACGGCAACAGTTCAAACAGGGAGTGTCCGGGGTGGGAAATGTCCTTTATAATATTCTGGGATTTTTTGATGCAGCGGGAACTGTGTAGGTCCTCCAAGGTAAGGAGAGGGCAGCCGACAATCCTCTCGGCGTTGTCAATGGCCCTCTGGAGCGCTTTCCTCTGAGCCACTGTGCAGCTGGTGTACCACACGCATACACAGTATGTTAGGATGCTCTCAATGGAGCACCGATAAAAGGACAGCAGCAGTCTCTGTGTGATGTTATTCTTCCTGAGCACCCTCAGGAAATGCAGTCTCTGCTGGACCTTTTTCAGCAGCGTAGAGGTGTTCACGCTCCACGTCAGGTCCTCCTCAATATGGATTCCCAGGAAGCGGAAATCCGCCACCCTCTCCACACAGTCCCCTCTGATGATTAGTCGTACATTTCCGTTTTTTTCTTCCTGAAGTCTATTATTATCTCCTTGGTCTTTAAGGTGTTCAGGAGCAGGTTATTTTCTCCACAACACACTGTCAGCTGCTCCGCCTCATCCCGATAGGCGTACTCGTCCCCACCGGAGATGAGCCCCACCACCGTAGTGTCATCCGCAAATTTGACAATGGTGTTGCTGTGGTGGGCGGAGGTGCAGTCATGTGTGTAGATGGTGTAGAGCAGGGGGCTCAGCATGCAGTCCTGTGGAGAGCCGGTACTGAGGCTGAGGGCCGTGGATGTGTGATGGCCCATTCTGACTCTCTGGCTGCGGCCCGACAGGAAGCTATTTATCCACATGCAGCTGGAGTGTGGAAGTCCCAAGTCCCCCAGTTTGTCCACCAGTTTGTGGGGAAGGATAGTATTAAAAGCAGAGCTGTAGTCCACAAAGAGCATTCACACATAGCTTCCCCGCTGCTCCAGGTGGGACAGTGCAGCATGGAGAGCTGTGGCTACAGCGTCCCCTGTAGATCTATTCGCTCTGTATGCAAACTGGTGGGGGTCAAAGCTTCGGGGCAGGAGTGATGTGATATGACCCCGGACCCAGCAGATGCAGTATAATATAGATAAATGTGAGGTTATCCACTTTGGCGGCAAAAACAAGGGGGCAGATTATTATCTCAATGGCGTTAGGTTAGGTAAGGGGGAGGTACAGTGAGACCTGGGTGTCCTTGTACACCGGTCACTGAAAGTTGGCATGCAGGTACAGCAGGCTGTGAAGAAAGCTAATGGAATGTTGGCCTTCATAACAAGAGGATTTCAGTATAGGAGTAGAGAGGTTCTTCTGCAGTTGTTTCGGGCTCTGGTGAGACCACATCTGGAGTATTGCGTACAGGTTTGGGCTCCTAATTTGAGTAAGGACATCCTTGTGATTGTGGCAGTACAGTGTAGGTTCACGAGATTGATCCCTGGGATGGCGGGGCTGTCATATGAGGAAAGATTAAAAAGACTAGGCTTGTATTCACTGGAGGGTACACAAAAGGCTGGAGAAACTCAGCGGGTGCAGCAGCATCTAAGGAGCGAAGGAGATAGGCGACGTTTCGGGTGGAAACCCTTCTTCAGTATTCACTGGAGTTTAGAAGGATGAGGGGAGATCTTATAGAGACATATAAAATTATAAAAGGACTGGACAAGCTAGATACAGGAAAAAAATTCCCAATGTTGGGCGAGTCCAGAACTAGGGGCCACCGTCTTAGAATAAAGGAGAGGCCGTTTAAGAGTGAGGTGAGAAAAACTTTTGCACCCATAGAGTTGTGAATTTGTGGAATTCCCTGTTACAGAGGGCACGGAGGCCAAATTACTGGATGGATATAAGAGAGAGTTAAATAGAGCTCTAGGGGTTCATGAAATCAAGGGATATGGGGAGAAGGCAGGCACGGGTTATTGATTGCGGACGATCAGCCATGATCGCAATGAAGGGCTGAATGGCCTCCCCCTGCACCTATTTTCTATGTTTCTAGGTTTCATTGGGCATGCCAGCATATATTGTCCATCTCAACATATATCGTCCCTGGAATGAGGGAAGCAGTCAATCAGGTCAGTGGTTTTGGAGTCATGATTCAGGAAGACCAGGTAATGAGAGATAACTTACTTCCCTGAAGGTAATTAGTGAACCATGAACATCCCAGGACCACTGTACAGAGACTAGCTTTTATTTGGGAAGTTGGCATTTAGCTTCTGCAAAGCAGGGATCTGTTTGCCAACCAGCCGTAGCAGGTTGCTACTTTTTCAGCAGTATATGAACATCTCATTGTTGGCTTAATCCAATATTTAATGATTCACTTCAACGGAATTGAATTTTGAGAAGTGAATACAGCCAGCAGGAAATAAATCTGCTGGCATTTATGTTTAGCCTTTTTTTTAATGCATTTGGGTCATGAAGCATATATTGTAGATTTCTGTCCTTTGCCCAACCATCTGTTAATCAAAACCCCTTTAACATGTGCTCACCTATCACTTCTCAGGTTTTGTCCCACCCCACCTCTTCCAGCATTCTCCCTCCTCCCACAATGTCTGAAGAAGGGTCACCTATCCATGTCCTCCATGTACTGCCTGACATGGTGACTTACTCCGGCACTTTGTGTCTTTTTCTATATATAAATAAATAGACACCCAGTTAGCATTGGCTGGAACTGGGGCAGTTTTGCTGCTCATCAATAAGGGATAGTATGTCACTGACTAGACACACTTGCAGGAGGTACAAGGTGGCTGTCAGCTCTTGCAGAATAGTATTTGAAAAGGAGATTGATCATCATGACAGGGAGGCAAAACAAATAGAAAAATAAGAGAAAGAATATTTGTAAAATTAGCCCAGTCCATTTTTTTGTAACTTAAGGTATTCTGTCAGTTCAATCATTTGGTGAGAATGAACCACAATAAATCAGGAAATGTTGCTTTTTTCCATTTGGGGGGGACTGGTATGGATGTAAGTGCAGGGTACCAGTACGCCAGGCTGCAGTCACCTCATTGTGAGCATTGGACCTTTCCTCTGTTGAGCAATAATGCTCAACTATATTCTGCACGCTGCATATTTCCATTCATTCTACCTCTTGTAGCTGAATTTGACTTGATTATGTTTATGTATGGAATTACAGGTCCACCACCGGTTTTCTGGTAATGGGTGGTTCGATCCTGCCCGCACCCCTTAATTAGGATAAAAGCGCCTCAGAAGACCCGCTGTAAATGTGGTGCCTAGGGCAGGTGAGGCGGCCGATCTCAACCTCATCTGGATTTCTGCCCCGGTTGGCAATCAGAATTATCTACCTGCGGACAGGGCTCTGGAGCTCTGGCCTGGACTGAACCAGCAGATCAGTTCCCACAGCCGACATCCGAGGCTAGCTTTACAGACCTGTATCTTGGCCCCCAGTGACCTGTGTTAGTCCGGCGAAACTGATGATCCAGAAAGGTTCTGGAACCAAAGGAGAGAACGGGGTACTGATTATGGATGATCAGCCATGATCACATTGAATGGCGGTGCTGGCTCGAAGGGCCGAATGGCCTACTCCTGCACCTATTGTCTATTGTCTATTGTGTATGGAACTGGCATGACAATAAACCCCTTGAATCTTGGATCTTGAAAACAAAGCTTTTCATGGCACACATGACAATGATAAACCTTAATCTAAACCTATTGTTGCTTTACATCTTTTATGCAAACTATTGCTCCTGCATTGACCAGGATTTGAAGTTAAGGCTTTTCAAGTTGTATATATAATTCATACTTTGTATTGCTTATTGGTTTGTCATCTGTTTGTAATCCAAAAGAATGGCTGCTGCATCCCTTCTAATTGTAAATGTAACCATCTATATATCAATTAAGAGGTCAAAGAATGAACATGACTGTTAATTCATTTCTGCAGAACCCAAATCACCTGGAAATGTATCTATATGAATATATGTTGCTGCTAACATCTGGGGTAGATGTGATTGGACTATGGTATTCTTCATGCTAATAATAAAACATCTAAAATTATCACTAATAAATTGTTCTTTTATTAGTCAATAGAAGTCATGTTGAAGCACTTCAGGCAATATACATGGGGAATTATTTGATGTTTTCTGAAGTCACTGCATGTAATCATTTTTTTATTTGCCCCAGGCAACACAGTGGTGCAGATGGTAGTGCTGCTGCTTTACGGTGCCAGACACTCAGGTTTGATCCTGACCTAGAGTGTTGTCTGTGCAGAGTTTGCACATTCTCTCTGTGAGTTTCATCCGGGCACACCAGTCTCCTCCCACATCCCAAAGACTTGTGGGTTTGTAGTTTAATTTTCTCTTTAAATTGCCACTAGTGTGTAGTGAGTTTCAAAGGTTTCAAAGGTCTTTTATTGTCACATGTATCAATTAAGGTACAGTGATATTCGAATTAACATACAGCCATACTTAAAAAAAAGCAACAAGACACACAACAACATAAAAGTTAACATAAACATACACCATAGCGGATTCCCCACATTCCTCATTGTGATGGAAGGCAATAGAGTCTAATTTTCTTCACTCATTCTCCCGCGGTCGGTAAAGTCAAACCATCCGCAGTCGGGGCAATTGAAGATCCCGCAGCCGGCGATCGAAGCTACCGTGTCAGGGCGATCGATGCTCCCACGTCGGGGTGATCGAGGTTCTCGCGATCGGGCCGGTCGAAGCTCCTGCGGCTTGGAGCTCCCGAAGTCGGTCTCGAACCAGGGACTGCGAGCTCCACGATGTTAAAGTCCGCAGGCTCCAGCAGTTGGAGCTCCAAGGTCGATCCACGACAGGGACCGCCAGCTCCATGATGGTAATTCTGCGGGCTCCCGCGGTTGGAGCTCCCGAAGTTGGTCTCCAACTCCATGATGTTGGGCCGCAGTGCGGACAGAGATACAATATGGAAAGAAAATAACATCTCCATCAAGATAAGAAATTTAAAAAAGTTTCCCTAACCTCCCTCCCCCTCCTCCCTCCACCACCCACACAAAACAAGCTAAAAAACACTAAATTGATACTAAATGCTAAATTGATGTGTTAGCATTTTTAACACATGCTAAAAAACAACAAAGGAACAGGATGAGAAAAACTGTTGACGAGGCCGCCATTACGAGCATCACCCGATGGTTATAGTGGATGAGAAAGTGGGATAACACAGAACTATGACAATGGCTGCCTCGCTAACAGTCTGTCTGTTCTTTCTTCTGTTTTGTTATTTTAAATACGTGTTAAAGAATATGCTTTAGTGTTCGCTGGTTTGTTTTATGTGGGGGAGGGTCGGGGGAGACTTTTTTTCGATCTCTTACCTTGCCAGAGATGCGATGTTTTTCTGGATCATATCTCCGGTCGCTCTGCGGCCTAACATCATGGAACTAGCGGCTTTGCTCGAGACTAACTTTGACCCCCACCATGGGGCCGTGGACTTACCATTGGAGCCTGCGATACCTTTCCTGGGATCGACGCTCCAACCGCGTCCTGCGGCTTTCAACATCGAGGAGCTCGCAGTCTCAGCTAGAGACTGATGTTGGGAAGCTCCAAGCTGCAGGAGGTTCTACCAGCCCCGACGCGGGAATCCAATCGGCCGGTGTGGGGAGCTGAGATCCCCTCAATGCGGGAGCTTGATCACCCCGATGCGGAGGGCTCGACCGCCGGTTGCGGGAGCCAAGATCGCACCAACAACGGAAGGTTAAAGTAACCCGACCATATGAGAACAAAGAAGGGAAGATTGAACATTTTATGCCTTCCATCACAGTGAGGAATGTGTGGGAGTCGCTTTGGTGGATGTTCATGTTAAAAAATATTTGGGCGTCTTGTTGCTCTTTATTGGTATGGCAATCTGAATTTCACTGTACCCTAATTGGTACATGTGACAATAAATTATTTATATGGCAATCTGAATTTCACTGTACCTTAATTGATACATGTGACAATAAACAAACATTGATCCTTGAACTAGTGTGAACGGGTGGTCGATGGTCGATGTATAATCGGTGGTTCGAAGGACCTGGTTCCATGCTGTATCTCTAAAGAAGGCAAATTATATTTTAGTTTTTCATGAAATTAAATGATTTAGAACTGCAAAATTGTGATTGTGAATCTGTCGAATTTTACACCGAGGAACCTCTGTTTAAAGTGATAACGCCCAGCCACAGCACTGCCAAAGATTGCATCAACGAAAAGCATTTTAGAAACAAACTTATGGAAGCATATCAGGAAACATGGGTGTAAATAATACCTACGCAATTCGCATTAACGTTCGGCTAAATTGACCAAACTGGAAAAGGTGTCATGCCTTAAAGGCAGACTCTTCATGGAAGTCTGACTTCAGCAACAAACACTAAGGCTGCCATGGAGGAGAGCAAAGCAAGAGCTCTCAATGTCACTTAGACCAAGGTGTGGCACAGTGTCACAGCAGTGGAGTTGCTGCCTTACAGCGCCAGATACCGGGATTCGATCCTGATGACAGGTGCTGTCTGAACGAAGTTCGTACGTTCTCCCCGTGACGGCATGGGTTTTCTCCGGGCCCCAGTTTCCTCCGACACTCCAAAGACGTACAGGTTTGTAGGTCAATTGGCATTTTTAAATTGTCCCTTGTGTGTAAGAGATCGCTGGTCGGTGTGGACTTGGTGGGCTGTTTCCATGCTGTATCTCTAAAGTCTAAAGGTGATTGAGAAATTTAAGAGGAAGGTCACATTAATGGTAGATAGTGGAGAAAGTCAACAACTTTAAGTTCCTTGCAGACTATATCTCTGAAGATCTGTCCTGGGCCCACCACATTGATGTAATCTAAAAGAAAGCCCATCATCACCTCTACTTCCTTGGAATATTGAGAAGATTTGGTGTGTCAACAAATACTCTCTTGAACTTCTACAGGTATATGGGACAGAACGTATTGACTGGTGGCATCATGGCCTGGTTCGGCAACTCGAACACCCAGGAATAAAGATGATTACAAAACGTGGTGAATGCTATCTGCTCCATCACAGGTATTGACCTCCCCACCATGGAAGGGATAGGTGGCATTGTCTCAAAAAGGCAGCAAAATCATCAAGGACCCCCACCATCCTGGCCATGCTCTCTTTTCATACCTGCCATTGGGAAGAAGGTACAGGAGTCTGAAAACCATGACCTCCAGTTTCAGGAACAGCTTCTTCCTAACAATCATCAGGCTGTTGTACAGTACAAACTGTACTCCTGATAGAAGCCCAGGAGCCGTTGGTGAGGGAGGAGTGACGTCTGAGCGGTGAGGGAAATCCGTAACGTTCTAAATCCGTAACGTTCCATTCAATTAACTGGGCTTGAGGAAGTCACTGATTGGTGGACTTGAGTACGCAGCTGATTGGCAGTCATATTCCAGCAGTTTGTAGTGTACTGTACTTTGTATTTTGTATTGTATATTGTACTTTGTGTTGTATCTAGGGTAAGGGAAGTATGTGTGCCAGGGCAGCTTACTGTTCTGGATGTCTGATGTGGGAGGTCATGGAGTCGGGTAGCCCTCCAGACGCTCACATCTGCGCCAGGTGTGTCGAGATGGGGCTCCTAAAGGAGTGTGTTAGGAACCTGGAGCAGCAGCTCGATGACCTCCGTCTGGTCAGGGAGAGTGAGGAGGTCATAGAGAGGAGTTACAGGGAGGTAGTCTCTCCAAAACCACAGGAGGCAGACACGTGGGTCACAGTTAGGAAAGACAAGGGGCAGAGGCGGGCGCTAGAGAGTACCCCGGTGGCTGTACACCTTGACAATAAGTACTCCTGTTTGGGTGCTGTTGGGGGGGGACAGCCTGGGGATAGCAACAGCCACCTGGCCTGCGATACAGACACCGGCCCTGTTGCTCAGAAGGGTAAAGAAAAGACGAGGAGGGCATTAATAATAGGGGACTCTATAGTTAGGGGGTCAGATTGGCGATTCTGTGGATGCAGTCCGGACACCCGGATGGTAGTTTGCCTCCTGTCCAAGATATCCTGAAAAGGGAGGGAGAGGAGCCTGAGGTTGTGGTACATATTGGTACCAATGACATAGGTAAAAAAAGAGAAGAGATCCTGAAAGGAGAATTTAGGGAGTTAGGAAAAGAACCGCAAAGATAACAATCTCAGGATTAGTTCCTGTGCCATGTGACAGTGAGAGTAGGAATGGAGCAAGGTGGAGGATAAATGCCTGGCTGAAGGACTGGTGCAGAGGGCAGGGATTCAAGTTTCTGGATCAATGGAACCTCTTTTGGGGAAGGAGTGACCTGTATAAAAAGGACGGGTTAGACTTGAACCCGAGGGGGACCAGTATCCTGGCAGGGAAATTTGCAAAGGCTACCGGGGGGACTTTGAACTAGAACAGTTGGGGGGAGGGACTCAAATAGAGAAAGCCAGTAGACAGGGTCTGAGGCAGGAGGCAGAGAAGGGAAGCACTCAGACCCAACATGTAGGGGGGAGAGAAGAAAAAAAAAATAAACTGAGAATAAGAGGCGGTGGATTTCCAGGGCTAAAAATCAAAAGGGACCGCTTGTCAACATAATTGTATAACGAGTAAGAGTTTAGTAAAAACAAGCCTGAAGGCTTTGTGTCTCAATGCAAGGAGCATTCGTAATAAGGTGGACGAGTTGAATGTGCAGATAGCTATCAATGACTATGCTATATCATGGGATCATGGAGACGTGGTTCCAGGGGGACCAAGGCTGGGAGCTGAACATCCAGGGACATTCAATATTCATTAGTGATAGACATAAAGGGAAGGAAGATGGGGTAGTGTTGCTGGTGAGAGAGGAGATTAATGCAATAGAAAGGAAGGAAATTAGTTTGGAGGATGTGGAATCGATATGGGTAGAGCTGCGAATCTCTAAGGGGCAGAAAACGCTAGTGGGAGTTGTGTACAGGCCAAATAACAGTAGTAGTGGAGTTGGGGATGGCATCAAACAGGAAATTAGAAATGCGTGCAACAAGGGTAAAACAGTTATAATGGGTGACTTCAATCTACATATAGATTGGATGAATCAAATGGGCAGGGGTGCTGAGGAAGAGGATTTCTTGGAATGTATGCAGGATAGTTTTCTAAACCAACATGTAGAGGAACCAACGAGAGAGCAGGCTATTCTAGACTGGGTATTGACTAATGAGGAAGGGTTAGTTAGCAGTCTTGTTGTGCGTGGCCCGTTGGGCAAGAGTGACCATAATATGGCTGAGTTCTTCATTAGGATGGAGAGTGACATAATTAAGTCAGAAGCAAGGGTTCTGAACTTAAACAAAGGTAACTTTGAAGGTATGAGATGTGAATTGGCCAAGATAGACTGGTAAGTGATTCTTAAAGGGTTGATAGATGATGTGCAATGGAACGTATTTAAAGACTGCATGGATGAACTACAACAATTGTTCATCCCAGTTTGGCAAAAGAATAAATCAGGGAAGGTAGTGCATCCATGGATAACAAGGGAAATCAGGGATAGTATAAAAACAAAAGATGAAGCATACAAATTAGCCAGAAAAAGCAGCCAACCAGAGGACTGGGAGAAATTCAGAGAACAGCAGAGGAGGCCAAAGGGCTTAATTAGGAAAGGGAAAATAGATTATGAAAGAGAACTGGCCAGGGAACATAAAAACTGACTGCAAACATTTTTATAGATATGTGAAGAGAATGACATTTGTTATAACAAATGTAGGTCCCTTGCAGTCAGAAACAGGTGAATTGATCATGGGGAACAAGAACATGGCAGACCAATTGAATATCTACTTTGGTTCTGTCTTCACTAAGGAAGACATAAATAATCTGACGGAAATAGCAGGGGACCGGGGGTCAAATAAGGGGAGGAACTGAGTGAAATCCAGGTTAGCCGGGAAGTGGTGTTGGGTAAATTGAATGGATTAAAGGCCGATAAATCCCCAGGGCCAGATAGTCTGCATCCCAGAGTACTTAAGGAAGTAGCCACAGAAATAGTGGATGGATTAGTGATAATTTTTCAAAACTCCTTAGATTCTGGAGTAGTTCCTGAGGATTGGAGGGTAGCTAATGTAACCCCACTTTTAAAAAAAGGAGGGAGAGAGAAAACTGGGAATTACAGACGAGTTACAGACTCTATGATGGGTCTATGATTTAGCAGCTTTTTTATGAAATGTGTCGCTTTATGGGAATGTTTCTCATTGCCCATGTAGTTAATCTGCTGTCCTAGATTATGTTGAACGATGAAGCTGGCAGGGTTCAGCTGGGGCTTCCTTATGTACCCGTTCCTCTTGTTCTGGCTGCTTTACAGACCAGTTAGCCTGACTTCGGTGGTGGGAAAGATGCTGGAGTCAATTATTAAAGAGGTAATAATGGGACATTTGGATAGCAGTAAAAGGATTAGTCCAAGTCAGCATAGATTTATGAAAGGGAAATCATGCTTGACTAATCTTCTGGAATTTTTTGAGGATGTGACAAGTAAAATGGATGAAGGGGAGCCAGTTGATGTAGTCTATCTAGACTTTCAGAAAGCCTTTGATAAGGTCCCGTACGGGGGACTGGTGACTAAAATTAGAGCACATGGTATTGGGGGTAGGGTATTGACATGGATAGAAAATTGGTTGGCAGACAGGAAGCAAAAAGTAGGAGTGAACGGGTCCTTTTCTGAATAGCAGGCAGTGGCGAGTGGAGTGCCGCAAGGCTCGGCGTTGGGGCCACAACGTTTTACCATATATATTAATGATTTGGAAGAGGGAATTAGGAGCAACACTAGCAAGTTTGCAGATGACACAAAGCTGGGTGGCAGTGTGACCTATGAAGAGGATGTTAGGTTGCAGGGTGACCTGGACAGGTTGAGTGAGTGAGCAGATATGTGGCAGAGGCAGTATAATATGGATAAATGTGCGGTTTGAAGGGGGCAGATTATTATCTCAATGGGGTTAGGTCAGGTAAGGGGGAGGTTCAGTGAGACCTAGGCGTCTTTGTACACAGGTCACTGAAAGTTGGCTCACAGGTGCTGCAGGCAGTGAAGAAAGCTAATGGAATGTTGGCCTTCATAACAAGAAGATCTGGGAGTATAGGAGTAAAGAGGTTCTTCTGCAGTTGTATAGGGCTCTGGTGAGACCACATCTGGAGTATTGTGTACAGTTTTGGTCTCCTAATTTGAAGAAGGACATTCTTGTGATTGAGGCAGTGCAGCGTAGGTTCACGAGATTGATCCCTGGGATGGCGGGATGTCATATGAGGAAAGATTGAAAAGACTAGGCTTGCATTCACTGGAGTTTAGAAGGATGAGGGGTTATCTTATAGAAACAAATAAAATTATAAATGGACTGGACAAGCTAGAGGCAGGAAAATTTTTCCCAATGTGGGACGTGTCCAGAACCAGTGGCCACAGTCTTAGAATAAAGGGGAGGTCATTTAAGACTGAGGTGAGAAGAAACTTTTTCACCCAGAGAGTTGTGAATTTATGGAATTCCCTGCCACAGAGGGATATGGGGAGAAGGCTGGCACGGGTTATTGATAGGGGACGATCAGCCATGATCACAATGTATGGTAGTGCTGGCTCGAAAGGCCGAATGGCCTCCTCCTGCACCTATTTCCTATGTTTCAATGTTTCTATATTACCACCACCCCAGTGGGAATCCCACTGGAGATGAGATACAATGATGAAGTGAGGGAGATCGAGGAGAATGTCAGGACATTGACTCGGCCTAGCTTGACACTAGCCTGTGCTGAATATAAATGCGGTCAAAAATGCTGCCATCAGTCGCATCACTGAAGTAGCCAGTAAATAAATATCTCAAGCTACATGATGAACGAAAAGCTCACCGAGTTGTACTAGCAATGTTATAAAATTTGAGATTTTAAAAATCAAGTCTGCAATTTATCCCATCAGATAAAACATAAAAAGAGGTTTAATTTGACACCTAATTCACTGTCATATCTTCAGTATTAAAAAAGTTATGGCCATTTTTATAGTCGGAAATTAGCATCTTGTTCCCCATTGCCTTTCCATTAACAACTCAAAAGCTGTGATCTAGGACAGTCAAAAGCCATTAACTTTCTTAAAAATTAATAGAACTCAATGAAATTTTCAGTTATTACAGATTGAAGTATTCTGAAACAAATATGAAACAATCTTGGATGACCTGAAATTAAAGCATATAATTAGTTAGTTACCTAATTGTAGCTAATTACAAAATTCAATTACTAGATCTAAACATCTATCCATTTCTTAAGAAATGATAAACATTTTTAAATTGCCTAAATGTCCAAATAACATTCACACAATAATCCACAATATAACATGATTTTTAAATCTAATTTTCATGAATTTATAGGCCAAATTAAAGGAATTTAGTGTTTAATTCCTGTAAATGAATGGCCATTTAAATCAACTTGCGAATGAGTTTTAGTGGAACGCGTTGGATTGGAACGTTGTGGATTGCGGTGAATTTAACCCCCAGTTGGCAGGAGAAATACAGCCGGTTTGGATATTTTTTTGTCCCCTCTTCGCATGATGAAAATTTGATTAAAGGCTTTTTAAGAAGCACGTTTTTATGTAAAAATAAACTGTGTAGCTTCTTTTATCGCCTACGTTAGGTCTGTTCCGCTGTTGGCGTTCACGGCTTTAGAAGACGATTTTGATAATAAAGCTAATAAATGATCTAGCTTAGTTTAAAAATACCTTCTTGAATGAAATGTTGCAGCGATATCTCTTTAGCAACAACATCGCCTGAGATTGATCGATTTGGACTGTCTGGGGAAAAATGGCATTTTAAACTGCCCCCCTCTGAAAGGCGCCAAAGTCGCACACACGGGGAGTGGCAGAACTGCAGCGATGCTAAAGGTAGGTATTGTAACATACCTAGTTGTACCACATTGAAAGCAGTTTGAGGTGCCTTCGGTCAGTATTTAGGTCCCCCAGCTATGTTTTATTGTGCCATGAATCAGTCTCCTCAAATTACTATAAATGTGACAAGTTTGTGTGACGTGCTACTCGTTATACTGTTATAGAGTCATAGTGATACAGTTCAGACTGAAGAAGGGTCTCGACCCGAAACGTCACCCATCCTTCTCTCCAGAGGTGCTGCCTGTCCCGCTGAGTTACTCCAGCAATTTGTGTCTACCTTTGATTTAAACCAGCATCTGCAGTTCTTTCCTACACATGATTTCACTTGCCGATAGCTGCTCGTGTAATTTACTTAAGGTTAAATGATTTATGTGTGATTTACGCATGAAAAGCGGTGCTAATAGATCCAATTTTTAGGATATAGTGCAATGAGTTAACTCTGAAAGGCAAAAATGAACTGGCTGCATGTAAATTTAATTTAGTTATACATTTTATGAGATTTCAAGGAGCCCTAATTTAACTTAATAAACGTTTAGTGATTTTAATTGTAGGTTATTTAAAGGCTTCCTCAAGTGAATTATTACACTCTAATAACACAACAATGAAGTACTTGGGCTGTTTCACTTGGTTTAAGGCACTACACAAATACTGGATAGATCTAATATGAAATAATAATACATTCTACATCAAGATCCTAATGCAGTGCCTCAATTAACATTTTGCTCCTCAGTTAGGCTAAGCTCCCTCGGCCTCTTGAAGATAAAAAACATGAAAGTGTAACCATTCGGAAGATATTGTATCCCTATTTATCTCCAGGATAGATACAAAGTGCTAGAGTAACTCAACGGGTCAGGCATGCTGCCTGAGAAATCTCCCAAAACCAGGTCTAAACCAGAATGTTTAGACCTATATGTGAATATCTTATTTAACATTGGGGGAATTATAGAAGGATGACCAATATTCATACACAAGCAGGATTTAAATGTTTTAACAGTTGGAATTTATTTCTAACTTGGGGTATGGAGAACATATCAAGACCAGACTCACCCTGGTTTCCACCCTGATAACTTAGCAGATCTTAACTGAAAACATAGGATCTGCTAAGTTATCAAGGTGGAAATGTCCAGCATTAGAGAGCATTCCATTGTTAAGGAATAGACTGTGACAGTCAACAGATATTTATAGGCATCTAGACTAAGTGGGACCCGTTGGGTCCCTGCATCACACGGGAGGGCTGGTCCCCCAACGCAATATTCCACCTCTCCACCAATTCCAATATTGGTGGCCAGTGGGGTGGGGGGGGGGGCTTTCTGGAGTGTGAGGATTGGTGTTGTGGGCTGAAGGAATGGGTTTCCAGAGGGCTGATATGGACATTATGGGCAGAATGGATTCATGAGCTGGCAGCTCAGTCACTCAAGCCTGTTATGCTGGCAGCTCATTCACTCACAGCTGGTGGGCTGGCAGTTGACTCATGACTATTCCTTGTAATTCCATTTCAAGCAGGGTGCAAGGCCACCAAATTCAAGTGCAGTTTCTTACCACTTCAAGCAGGGTCCAAGGCCACCAAATTCAAGTGCTGTTTCATACCATTTCAAGCGGAGTGCAAGGCCACTAAAGACAGTGAGTCGTGACCATTCCCTCCTCCATCTTGCAGAGACTGAGCCACGCCCACATTTCTGGGTTTTATAGCCCCCCCCCCCTCACACCAGAAGGGGCGCGGCCTTCATTGCATTATTGACAAGAGAGAGAATCTCAACATTTTTAAAACACAAATAACTCCTTTAATTTTCATCGATGGGCACAATCCCCGGCACCTGATGAGCAGAGGGGGACTCTGAATAAGATGGCCAAAAATCACAGCTGAACGTGGTAGCATTTTTTTCAAAAATCAGTATAAAGCACAAACAGGAAGTGGTTAAGATAAGACTTTTAATTATATAGAAGGCAAGGCAACTTTAATGATGCAAGGCAACTTTAATTAGGCAAAGCAACTTTAATTAGGCAAGGCAACTTTAATTATGCAAGGCAACTTTAATTAGGCAACACAGCTTTGGCATTTCAAAACCAAAGGCAACACAGCTTTAGCATTTCCAAACTATATTTGCAAACCACATTAAGGGCACTGACAGGTCAGTAAAACCACTCACAGTTTAGTAGACATGTGTTCAGTGTTATTCACAGCTCAGACTGCAAGACGTGACCCTCTCGCTCCCCCATCTTCCAGAGGCTGACAGAGGCACTCAACACGTCTGGGTTTTATAGTCCCTCCGACCTTCAGGAGAGAGAATCTCAACATTTTTAAAACACTAATAACTCTTTTATTTTTCATCGATGGGAAAAATACTCTTGTCCTGCGCAGCGGAGGGGACTCTGAGTAAGATGGTAAAAAGTCACAGCCGTAAGTGGCAGCGTTTTTTTCTAAAATCAATATATAGAACAACAGGAAGTGGTCAAGATCAGAATTTTAGTAATATAGATAGACAATAGACAACAGGTGTCATTCGGCCCTTCGAGCCAGCCCCACCATTCATGGCTGATCATCCACAATCAGTACCCCGTTCCTGTCTTCTCTTCATATCCCTTAACTCCGCTATGCATAAGAGCTCTATCTATCTCTCTCTTTGAAGCATCCAGAAAACCAGCCTCCACCGCCTTCTGAGGCAGAGAATTCCACACACTCACAATTCTGTGTGAAAAAGTTTTTCCTAATTTCTCTTCTAAATGGCTTACCACTTATTCTTAAACTATGGCCCCTGGTTCTGGACTCCCCCAACATTGGGAACATGTTTCCTGCCTTTAGCATGTCCAAACCCTTAATAATCTTATATAAGATTGATTATGTTTCAATAAGATCCCCTCTCATCCTTCTAAATTCCAGCGTATACAAGCCCAGCTGCTCCAATCTATCAACATATGACAGTCGCGCCATCCCATGAATTAACCTCGTGAACCTATGCTGCACTCCCTCAATAGCAAGAATGTCCTTCCTCAAGTTTATAGACCAAAACTGCATACAATACTCCAGGCGTGGTCTCACTAGGGCCCTGTACAACTGCAGAAGGACCTCTTTGCTCCTATACTCAACTACTCTTGTTATAAAGGCCAACATACCATTCACTTTCTTCACTGCCTGCTGTATTTCAATTTGAGTTATTTTAGGGTGTTGATGGTGTTTATATGATTAGTCACTCGTCCTATATTATGAAAATATTATGATGTCCATTTACTGGTTCTACTGTGCTTTTTTTTTAACAGTTTACTTTAATTTTGTCCGTATTTACTTAATTTCTGTTGGTTTCTCCCTTTTTTTTGAACAAGTCTTTTCTTTATTGAATAAAATACCAGAGGTAGTGATCATCAAATAACCTTTGCTGGAATTATTCACTCTGTCTGCATGAACTTTGAGATTGAATGAAGACCCATCAATTAACAACAGAGTACATCACAGCTTTGTCAACTCCTGTACACAGTTCTGTCACAGTGTCAAAGGTACCCAGGGTGCCCAAATAAACCGTTCAAAGACTGCATCAAGGACCACCTCCAGCACGCAGGCCTAGCCCCAAAAGAACTGGAAACCTGTGCCAGTGACAGGACTGGCTGGTGTACAACCACTCGGAAGGCGGTCAGCAGTATTGAGGACAAACACTGGAGCCGACTCATTAGTGCGAGAGAGAGGAGGAAGGCTGCAGTCCTCAATCCCCGCACAGCGACCTCCATGTGGCCCCACTACTCTTGCGTGTGTGGCTCGCGCATCAGACTCGTGAGCCGCACTCGATCCCACAAGACATGAGACTTCACAACCATGCTGTCATCGTCTATGATGGGCTACCACCCCATCACAGCTGCAAGCCCCTATGGACTGCAGTTTGTGGAAAAATTAATTCCATTCTTGCTTTTCATTGTTCAGTATCTGCATTTTCTGGTTTATTAGCTTCCTAAGTGCCAAAAAGAAGTTGCATTGCACGATTATTGTTTAGTGGAATCTGAATATAAGATAACTGCTTTAGATTCTGTGACCCACGTGGTCACATGGAGAACATACAAGCTCCGTACAGAGAGCACCCATAGTCAGGATCGAACCCGCATCTCTGCCGCTTTAAGCCAGCAACTCCACTGCTGCACCATAAAAGTCATGAAACCTATTCTAAGAATGCAGCTCCTTCTTTTAATATTTTATAATGGATCCTTTTACGACAGAGATGGACAAATTCTTGATTAGAACGGGTGTCAAGGGTTATGGGGAGAAGGTCAGGAAAATGGGATTTGAAGGCAGCGATCAGCCATGATTGAATTGCGGAGTAGACTCGATGGGCTGAATGGCCTAATTCTACTCCTATAACTTGTGAACTTGTGAACGTGCACTTGTTCACTGATTTTTTTTGTTTACCTTAACTAGTATTGTGAAGCATATACTTCAAGTAAACAAAGCTGTTTAGTTTAAAGTTTAGTTTTATCCATGGATAGTCAGTCACAAAGTATTGCTGCAAGCCATACATCGATCTTTAGAATTTGGAACAATTTTCAAATACAAGCAAAAAATACTGCAAATGCTCGTAAAGCAGAACTTGCAGAAAATACTTTAAACTAGTCCATGTTTTAATTTTTGAAATGCAACAGCCAATTTGCACACAGCAAGAACCCACAAACAAGCCAGGGGCTAATGACCAAATAATCGACTTTTATGAAGCTCTTTGGGTGCTACAGATGAGTTAAGCCACAGGAGAGAACTCTCCCAGTCTGTGAAATTGAGCTATGGGATCATTTATGAGCAAGAAATTGAAAAACCAGGCCAAATTGGATTTCTCTGTCAATTACAATTGCATAGAGGCATCTTATGCAAATATTGAACTTAAATGTATGTAACTTTAACTGCCACTCTCAATATTTTAATATTATTCCCATACTTATTTGAATGTACTGCCCTGAACGTATTTTATTAACTTTAATCTGGCTGGCATAACTCTTTCTGATGATGTGCCACTAACACAGTATCATCTACATTAAGCTAAATTCTGAAGTGCAGTATTTATTATTGAAGGCTTCACGCCTAATTTACTGGATGCTAGAATCCTGTCTGCATATATAATGAAAAGTGACTGTAATAATATGCATCCTCGCCTAACACTAGGTTTCACATGTATCCAATCACTTAGCTGACCATTAATATATGCTGCCGCTTTGCTTGAGTTATAGAGAGAAACTTCATTTTCGTCTGGCTAAAAGGCTTCTGAGAATGAATCGGATATTAAAGAGAGATTTCAGAAGGAAGATCACATGGGGATTTTCGTTCTTAATCTCCAGTGGGGTCTTTGACTTTTATGACTATAATAAAATCACATCAAAAGCAACTGCTGTCCCAGAATAGTGGCTCAGTGCAGCCATATACTGTACAATGTGTCAAAACCTTTTAAGGGGTATCCATTAAAAATGGATTTAACAGCAATCTAAACTCTGTAGTCTGTGCATTCATTTTTTATTAGCACTTATTTTTAAATAGTTTTCCCCTCATATTTTCATCTTTGCTACATATATCATTTCAGGCTAAAATGGAGATGTGTGACACTCGCCCAGGTCTCCTGCACACTTTGAGCTTTTGAGCGACGAATGGCAGCTAACTGCAGTAATTCTCCCAATCTAATTTTCTTCCCCTCTCCCAGTGGGGAATCATGAGCATGAAACCCATTTTCTGTCAAATCACTCCTAACTGGGGTCCCCAGGGGGGAAACTAGCCTTTGGTTTCATGCACATCTAGCACGTCGGCTGCCAGGGATAAACAACAGGTGAGTGAAACTAGTGGCTGGCATGTTAGCATTTATTTCATGCCAGGGATCAGTAATCACTTAAGATAGGCACAAAATGCTGGCGTAACTCAGCGGGTCAGGCGGCAATCTCTGGAGAAAGGGAATAAGTGACGCTTCGGAGTCTGAAGAGGCTCGACCGGAAACAGGAATCTAAAGAAAGGGCCAGACCTGAAACAGGGGAGAGGGAAACTAGAGATATGAAGAGGTACCAAGAACAAGTGAATGAAAGTTACACAAATCAAAAATAACCACTTTCTACTTGTAGGCCCATCCTCTCCTGATCATGTCCTTGGAAACATCAGAGGTTGAAACTTTAGACTTTAGAGATACTGTGCAGAAACTGGCCCTTCGGCCCACCGAGTCCACACCGACCAGTGATCACCAAACACCCACTAACACTGTTCTACACATTAGGGACAATTTGCAATTTTACAGTGCAGGGAATGGATGAGAATGTGGGATAACCTAGAATTAGTGTGAACAGGCGATTCAAGGAAATGTTTGGTGTGGGACTGATTGGTCCTACAACAGCGCTGCTTCTCTGTAGCAATCTGCCAAGGCTTCCTGTTATGGGTAAAAGTAGAGTGTACAATTAGTTTGCCAGCTACAGCATCACTCCATCACCCCCTCCCCCCTTCCACACCCTCTTTGACTGTTATGCCTATGCTGAGTAACAGAGAGTTTCAATGGAAATTACAAGGCAGAAATTAGTTTTCTTGGAGGAAACCATAATGATGTATACAGTTACCCCAAAATGTGCAGGGAGGAACTGCAGATGCTGGCCGACTATGAAGATAGACACAAAATGCTGGAATAACTCAACAGGTCAGGCAGCATCTCTGGAGAAAAGGAATAGGTGAAGTTTCGGGTCAAGACCCTCCTTCACATGTAGGGTCTCGATCCGAAAAGTCACCTATTCCTTTTCTCCAGAGCAGTTACCCCAAATTTGGGTTGGCTGCAATGCTAATCCAAAAAAGGGCAGCAGAAATAGAACAGGGAGAGCTTTATTTTTCCTGACTTTTCTTCAGCATCCCAAATGCTGTAGGGCCACATGAGCTTGGAAAATCTAGTCTCAGCTTGCATTTTACAGAAGTAGATTCACTATTTGCATATTTAAGTTAACCCAATGATAATCCCATGCCATTGTCAATGTTGCTTAAACATAACAGCTATAATCCCAACAATGCCAATTGAATCCTGTACAAAGACTTGGCGGCATGGTGGCACAGTGGTAAAGTCGTTGCCTTACAGCACCAGAGATCCAGGTTTGATCCTGACTGCGGGTGCTGTCTGTACGGAGATTGTACATTCTCCCTGTGACCTGTGCGCGTTTTCTCCTGGATCTCTGGTTTCCTCCCACACTCCAAAGCCGTACAGGTTTGTTGGTTAATTGGCTTGGTAAAATTGTAAATTGTCCCTAGTATGCATGATAGTTTAACTGTACGGGGATTGTTGGTCAGTGTGGACTCAATGGGCTGAAGGGCCTGTTTCTGTGCTGTATCTCTAAACTAAATTAAACTTGAGTGCCCATTTCCAAAAGAAAATGAACATCATGCAAATGACTTTCTAGCTATTAATTTTCATTGAAATGTGATGGATGTAAAACTAACCTTGTTTTTTCTCTCTCTGCTGATGTTGCTTGGCTACTGAGTATCTTATCTCTTTTTTTCTGACCAGCAAATTTTGTTTTTATTACAGATGACTGCATTTTTAATCCATCTATCTATGCATGCCCTAAACCTTTGTTGAATGTGGCCCATCGTAAATGCTAAAGTATTGAATCAGCTATGTGGTAAAAGTTGAATCAATGCTGCCAATCTAAAGGTTTTTCATCTAAAACTCAATTTTCTTTACATCCGTTCTTTTTGAACTTTAGTAGCGTCCAGAATTATGTCTTCAACTCCTTTTCATATATTGTCCACAACATTTATGATTATTTGACAACTCGGTAAAACACGGCTTCCAATTTAATCATAAACCAAATAATCAAATGCCATGTTATACCTTAAATTGTGAAATAGTTGAATCTAGATTGCCTGGAGATATTTCGCTTGCATCAGGGTTTCTATCAGCTCGAATTAAATATAAACAATTTTCCATTGCTGTGCTGCATGCTGTTTAAACAATCATTCAGTAATGCAGTCAACTTGAAAAAAACAGAAAACCTAGCAAAACAACAAAAAAAACATTGTATTTCTAATATCACTGCTGTCTCTCGATTTTGACATTGTATTGATTATATTCACAATGTTGACTATATAAAATGTATTAAGACATGCTTTATTTTTGCTTTAGTTTCATTTTACACATTGTGATTATCCAAACACCACATTCCCATTATACTGATGTTGATTTGTAACCTTTTTTGCTGGTACTGAGGGGCATTGACCAGAAACGTAATTCAGTTTCTTTTTCCACAGATACTGCCTGACTTGCTACTATTTTCCATTCATTCCAATACATTTTCCATTTATTTCAGATTTCCTGCATCTTCAGTTTTGTATAGGAGCAGGAAGGTTCCACTTCAGTTGTATAGGGTCTTGGTGAGACCACACCTGGAGTATTGCGTACAGTTCTGGTCCCCAAATCTGAGGAAGGACATTATTGCCATAGAGGGAGTGCAGAGAAGGTTCACCAGACTGATTCCTGGGACGTCAGGACTCTCTTATGAACAAAGACTGCATAGACTCGGTTTATACTCTCTAGAATTTAGGAGATTGAGAGGGGATCTTATAGAAACTTACAAAATTCTTAAGGGGTTGGACAGGCTAGATGAAGGAAGATTGTTCCCGATGTTGGGGAGGTCCAGGACAAGGGGTCACAGCTTAAGGATAAGGGGGAAATCCTTTAGGACCGAGATGAGAAAAACATTTTTCACACAGAGAGTGGTGGGTCTCTGGAACTCTCTGCCACAGAGGGTAGTTGAGGTCAGTTCATTGGCTATCTTTAAGAGGGAGTTAGATGTGGCCCTTGTGGCTAAGGGGATCAGAGGGTATGGAGAGACGGCAGGTACGGGATACTGAGTTGGATGATCAGCCATGATCATATTGAATGGCGGTGCAGGCTCGAAGGGCCGAATGGCCTACTCCTGCACCTAATTTCTATGTTCCTATGTTTCTATGTTTGTCACTTCCTATATACATGCTTTGAATTGTATCAAAATTACGGTACTGAACTAGGTTTAGTTCTTCCAGAAGTGAAGGTGACTAGATCCAATGAATTCCAAGTTAAGGGTTTATTCTTAAAGAATCATGTGTCTTCTTGCTTTATGAGTCTATAAGAATAGCATGTATAATTGGGGCTAGGCCTGTGGGGGGAGGGGGGAGGGGACATGGTGGTGGTGGTGGGGGTGAATGAAGGGGCGGAGCTTCAGGTCCATCATCTAGATTCACAGTGCAATGTTGGTGGAATTGTGTAGGAGCGCTGTGCCAGGGGGGTGGTGGTGGAGGCAGATACAACGGAAACATTTAAGACAATTTTAGATATGCAGGGAATGGTGGGGTATGGATCGCATTGTTTTAAAAAAAAACTTTTCTGGAGCTGATGATGGGACAATTCCTCTCCAGGAAAACATAAATTCCATTCCAAACATCATGTCTAGTTATTTTAACCAGACATTAAGTTTAGCATGGAGATTGTGGGCTAAATGGTCTATCCCCACCCTGTACTGCTGTAGAGTTTAGTTTAGAGATACAGCTCAGAAACAGGCCCTTCAGCCCATGGAGTCCACACCGTCTAGCCATTACCCCACACACAAACACTATCCTACCCACTAGGGACATTTTACAATTTTATTGAAGCCAATTAACCTACCTGTCGGTCTTTGGAGTGTGGAAGAAAACCGGAGCACGTGGAGAAAACCCACACAGGTCACAGGGAGAAAATCCAACCTCCATCCAGACAGCAGCTGTAGTCAGGATCGAACCCGGGTCTCTAGCGCTGTAGCAACTTAACCACTGCGCCACCGTGCCGCCTTCGGCGGTGCTTTTGTGCTTTGAATGAGATGCTATTGTAAGGCCTGCAATTTGCTCAGATGGATGAGAAAATCGAACAGAACTTTGTGTAGAAGATATCCTAATCTACAGGGCATGAGATCTCAGAAATAGTCTTCAGAACAACAAACAATCTGCTGGAGGAACTCAGTACAGCAAGCAGCATCCATGGATGGAGAGGAAGGGTAACCATTTCAGATTGAAACCCTGCATCAGGACTGTAATAAAGAGCTGTCTTTGGAAATCCCCTTCCACACATGGCTAGAGAGACCCCTGAGATGCAAGGCAACTTTGAAGTCATCTCACATCTTTCTGGAGATAATTTCATGTTCTTTAATGTCAGAGAGAGTTCCCCTTCTTAGGCAGTCCAATGAGATTGAGGTGATTTGCTTGCCCTCCAGTTTTGTGGGTTTTGAGTGGGCTGATGAAGCCAATATGGTGACTGTGGACTCACCACCAAATGGTGTTGGTGCTGCCAACACTCTCCAAGTAAAAAACTTGTTCCTTGGGCTTCTATTAAATCTTGCCTTGCCCACCTTAAACTCGTGTCTTCTATTTCTTGATCTCATTGCTCTGGATAAAAGACTATGCACTCACCCTAGCTATTCCTCTCATAATCTTATTCACCCTATCTATAAGATCACCCCTCAGCCTCCTGCACTCCAAGGAATAAAGTCCTTGCCTGCTCAACCTCCCCCCATAGTTCAGGCCTTTGAGACTAGGCAACATCCTTGTAAATCTACTCTGCACTCTTTCCAGCTTAATGACATCCTTCATATAGCAGGGTGACCAAAACAAATTCCAAAGGCTTCCCAGCGGGCCATGCAGCCAGAAGGGTGGCACAGTGGTACAGCGGTAAAGTTGCAGCCTTAGAGCGCCAGATACCTGGTTCGATTCTGACTATGGGTGCTGTCTGCAAGGAGTACGTATGTTCTCCCCTTGATCACGTGGGTTTTCTCCAGGTGCCCCCACATTCCAAAGAAGTACAGGTTTGTAGGTTAATTTGCTTCTGTAAAGGCTAAATTTACCCTGGTGTGGAGGATAATGGTAGTGTATGGGGATCGCTGGTCGGTGCGGACACAGTGAGCAGAAGGGCCTGTTCATGAGCTGTTTCTCTAAACTAAACTGTACTCACCTACTTATTACAATCAATTAGGACAGTGGAATCAGATGTGGAAGCCACACATTGCATTGGGAAAAGTGCCTATGGGGCGAAGGCAGAAGAATGGAATTGAGAAAGAAAGCCAAGATTGCATGGCCAAGTTGACATGATGAGCTGAATGGCCTAATTCACAATCATTCCCGCCCATTGGGTTCCCATTATGATATAGAACACACAGGTATTACTGCGCAGGTGCAGCTGACGGGCATGGCAAGTGGAAAAGGGATTGGTGGGGGTGGGGAGCGTCCTTCAGCCGGGGGAGGGGACGGCTTCAGGCGGGGCCGTCGGGGGCTGGGAGGAGGGGAGGGGTGGGAGGGAGGAGGGCGAGGGAGGGAGGAGAGCGGGGGCATGGGAGGGAGGAGAGCGGGGGCGAGGGAGGGAGGAGAGCGGGGGCGAGGGAGGGAGGAGAGCGGGGGCGAGGGAGGGAGAAGAGGAGGGCGGGGGCGGGAGCGGGGGCGAGGGCTTTAGACGGGGGCTGTCGGGGACCAGTGGGTGGGGAAGCATCCTGCAGCTGGGGGAGGGGGATGACTACAGGCGCGGACTGTCAGTGAGGTGGGGGACAGTCCTGCAGCCGGTGGAGGGGACGGCTTCAGGCAGGCCCAAAGATTATAGAGGAGCGCTCCTCTATAATCTTTGGGCAGGCCTGTTGGGGGCCGGTGGGGAGAGGGGGTAACACTGCTGTGGCCTACCGCTGCCGAAGCTTACCGTTGCCTACCGCTGCCTATTGCTTACCGGTGCCGCTCCCCACCAGCTTCAGGCGGGCGCCGGTGGGGGGAGCAACCTGCAGGCAGGGGAGGGGGACGGCTTCAGACGGGGGCTGTTGTGGGCCGGTGGGGGGGGAGGGGTGGGGGGGTGGGGAGCGTCCTGCAGCCGGGCCTACCACTGCTGCTGCCGTGGGCTGTTGCTGTCGTGGCCAGCCTCTGCTGTGGTCTGCCCCGCCCTGCCCTATCGCCGCCAATGTCTACCACTGCCACTGCGTACCGCTGCCTACCGCTGCTGTGGCCTGCCGCTGTTGTGGCCTACCGCTGCCATTCTTACCGGTGGGGAGGGTACTGCAACCTAGGATGGGACGGCTGCAGGCAGCGGTCTGTAGGGAGGGGGAGCATTCTGCAGCTGGGGATGAAGACGACTTTAGGCAGCGGCTGGCAGGAGCGTTCTGTAGCCGGTGGACGGGGACGGCTTCAGGCGAAGCCTGTCCGGGGCCGGTAGGGGGGAGAGCGCTGCCGTGGCCCACCGCTGCCATGGCCTACCCCTACCCATACCCCTGCCGCTGCCCACCCCTGCCACTGCCGCTGCCGTGGCCTACCGCTGTGTGACGGGGGTGTGTGGGGTGGAAGGGTTATGGGGGGGGTGTGTCAACCATGATCACAGTGAATGGCAGTGCTGGCTCGAAGGGCTGAATGGCCTACTCCTGCACCTATTGTTTATTGTCCATTGACCTGGAGTACATCTCCTCCCACCCTGCCTCGTGTAAATACGCTATCCCCTTCTCCCAATTTCTTCAGCTCCGCTGGATCCGCTCCCAAGATGAAGCTTTCCATTCTAGGACATCCAAGATGTCTTCTTTCTTCAGTAAGCTGTCATAGTAAGCCCTCTGCTGTCATAGATTGATCCCTCCTCACCCGTATCTCCACTGTTCTGCAGACAGACACAAAATGCTGGAGTAATTCAGCGGGCGATGCAGCATCTCTGGAGAGAAGGATGGGTGACGTTTTGGGTCGAGACCCTTCTTCAGACTGATATTGGGGGAGAGGGCGGGACAAAGATAGAATGTAGTCGGAGACAGTAAGACCAGTGGGAGAACTGGGAAGGAGATGGAGAGAGAAAGCAAGGGCTATCTGAAGTAGGATAAGTCAATGTTCATACCGTTGGGGTGTAAACAACCCAAGTTAAATATGAGGTGCTGTTCCTCCAATTTGCACTGGGCCTCATTCTGACAATGGCAGAGGTCCAGGACAGAAAGTTCAGATTCGGAATGGGAGGGGGAATTGAAGTGCTGAACCACTGGGAGATCAGGTAGGTTAAGACGGACTGAGTGGAGGTGTTCAGTGAAACGATCGCCGAGCCTGCACTTGGTCTCACCGATGTGGAGATGTTGACACCTTGAACAGCGGATACAGTAGATGAGGTTGTAGGAGGTGCAAGTGAACCTCTGCCTCACCTGGAAAGACTGTTTGGGTCCTTGGATGGAGCCATTCTGGGGTATTGTGTATTGATTGATGATAATAAAATAATTTAATCCATTTTAAAATAAGACTGTAACATAACAAAATGTGGAAAAAGTGAAGGGGTCTGAATACTTTCTGAATGCACTCCATATCACAGCATTTGAGATAAAAGATAAGACTTTGCCTTCCATCACAGTGAGGAGGAGATTCACTGTGATGGATGTTTGTGTAAATTGGTTTTGGTTGTGTCTTGGTTTTATTTCTTGTTTGTATGACTGCAGAAACTAAATTTCGTTTGATCCTCAATGAGGTTCAAATGACAATAAACTTTCTGACTAATATGGATTCCCTTCCGTTCCTCCCTCCCACTAGATCCTCAGTCCCCTAGTATTTCCAGGAGATTGTGTGTTTCTTGATAAAGACAGAACCAAAGTACTGGTTTAACTGTTCTGCCATTTCCTTGATTCCTATTATAAATTCACCTGTCTCCGACTGTAAGGGACCTACATTCATCTTCACTATTCTTTACGTTTTCACTTTAGAAACTTTCACAGTCAGTTTTTATATTTCCTGCAAACTTTCTTTCTCCCGGTCTTAATTAACCCCTATGTCCTCCTCTGTTGAGTTCTAAATTTTCCACAGCCCTCTGGTTTGCTACTTCCTCTGGCAAAGCAAAGTATTTCACTGTGCCTAGTCATATGTGACAATAAAGTATTCCATTCCATTCCAAATGTGGCCCACCAATCCCTTATGCGACTGTAACTTAACACCCAAACTCCTTACTCAATATCCTGACTTCCGCAACACTGCATGGCACTAGCAATGGCCGGCTCGACAACAGTCTGTCTGTTTCTTCCCTCTTTGTTGTTTATAGTATGCGTTAAATGTATGTTTTAGTGTTCTTTAGCTTCTTTTATGCGGGGGGTGTAGGGGAAATTTTTTAAAATCTCTTATATCGACGGAGATGCAATTTTGTTTCGTATCGTATCTCCATCTGCACTGCGGCCTAACATTGTAGAGGCGGTGGTGTCTGCTGGAGACCAACTTTGGGAGTTCCAACCGCGGGAGCCTGCAGACTTTAACATCGCAGAGCTGGGGAACCCTCTGCCAGGGACTAACCTCGGAGCTCCAACCGCCTCGACGCGGGAGCTTCTACTGCCCTGATGAGGGAGCTTCGACTGCCCCGATGCGGGGGCTTCGACAGCCCCAACGTGGGGGTTTTGACCGCCCCGATGCGGGGGCTTCGACCGCTGGCTGCGGGAGCTTCGATCACCCCGACTGTGGATGGTTCGACTGCTCCACCTTATCTAGCTGTGACATTACTTTCAGGGAACGACAGGATGTACCTGTACTCTTAGATCACTCTACTCTCCAACACTCATCATGGGTCTACAATTATATGTGATGATCCTGTCCTGGTTTGACGTCCCAAAATGCAATTCCTTGCACTTATTTGCATTACACTCCGTGAGCCATTCTTCAGCCCACGTGTCTAGTTGATCAAGATCCTGCTGTAATTTTTGATAACCATTTTCACTGTCAATGAGATCACTTACTTTAGTGTCAGATAGAGGAGAATCAGATGGTACTCTTGCTAATGGAAGTTTGATAACAAAGGGGACGAAGTCTGGTGGTGTGTGCTATCAAGCTTCTGTAGAGAGTGGTGATTAATATGGCAACATATTTGGCACAGACATTGTAAACCAGAATGTCTGTTCCTGTGTTACATAGACCAATAGAAAATAGGTGCAGGAGGAGCCAGCACCGCCATTCATTGTGATTATGGCTGATCATCACAATCAATAACCCGTGCCTGCCTTCTCCCCATATCCCTTGATTCCGCTAGACCTTAGAGCTCTATCTAACTCTCTTTTAATTTCATCTAGTGAGTGGGCCACCACTGCCTTCTGTGGCAGAGAATTGCTCAAATTCACAACTCTCTGGGTCAAAAAGTTTTTTCTCATCTCAGTTTTAAATGGCCTCCCCTTTATTCTTAGACTGTGGCCCCTGGTTCTGGACTCCCCCATCATTGGGAACATTTTTCCTGCATCAAACTTGTCCAATCCATAGGGGGCACCGTTGAGTATGGCTGCCCTGTCAGCAGCTGTTAGTCTTTTCACTCTTTTTTAAATTTTTAATTAGATAAAAGTGCTTGTTTTTGGAGGGCTTTTAGTCTTTTATGTGTTGGGGGGGGAAACTATTTTTCTCAGTACCTACCTGGTCGGAGATGCGGCTTTTCTCCGGGCTGTATCTTCGACCCTTCCTCGCGGCCTACCGGCAGTTTGGAGCGGGGTTTCCTGCCAGGACCAGCTGGGACTTCAGCTTCGGTGCCAGCACACCGCTGGGGGCGCCATCGTGGAGCGGGCGATGTCTTGCCCGGGTCGCCGTGCGGTGGAGCTCCGGAGGGCTGGGACCGCTGACTCCAACATCGCGGAGCTGCAGTCTGCGGAGCTCCTAGCCGCGGGCGGCGCTGAACTTTAAAAACCGCGGAGCCTGGGATCTCACGATGAGATTGACAGGATCAGAGCTCCGACTGGCGCAGCTAGTGGACTACGGGAGCTGCGAACTCCGGGGAGGAAGCGGCCGCTCCAGACACTCCGGGCCGCTGAGAGTGTTCACCCGACGCCAGAACTTCATCACCCAGCGAGAGGACCTGAAGCATCGGGCTGCCGTAGCAGCGACTGCGGACGCCTCAATAGGCCCAACTATGGGTGAACTGGGGATGGGACTAGACTTTGCTGCCTTCCCCCACAGTGGGAACCATTGTGGAGGAATGTTTTTATGTTTATTGTTAAATTCTTTAGTGTTGTGTATTATTTTTATTCATGTGCTGCATTGGCAAGTCAAATTTCACTACACCAATTGGTGTATGTGATAGAAACATAGAACGTAGAAAATAGGTGCAGGTATAGGCCATTCGGCCCTTCGAGCTTGCACCGCCATTCAATATGATCATGTCTGATCATCCAACTCGGTATCGCTTACCTGCCTTTTCTCCATACCCCCTGATCCCTTTAGCCACAAGGGCCACATCTAACTCCCCCTTAAATATAGCCAATTAACTGGCCTCAACTACCTTCTGTGGCAGAGAATTCCAGAGATTCACCACTCTCTGTGGGAAAAATGTTTTTCTCATCTCGGTCCTAAAAGATTTCTCCCTTATCCTTAAACTGTGACCCCTTGTCCTGGACTTCCCCAACATCGGGAACAGTCTTCCTGCATCTAGCCTGTCCAACCCCTTAAGAATTTTGTAAGTTTCTATAAGATCCCCCCTCAATCTTCTAAATTCTAGCGAGTACAAGCCGACTCTTTCCAGTCGTTCTTCATATGAAAGTCCTGACATCCCAGGAATCAGTCTGGTGAATCTTCTCTGTACTCCCTCTATTGCAAGAATGTCTTTCCTCAGGTTTGGAGACCAAAACTGTATGCAATACTCCAGGTGTGGTCTCACCAAGACTCTGTGCAACTGCAGTAGAAACTCCCTGCTCCTATACAAATCCTTTTGCTATGAATGCTAACATACCATTTGCTTTCTTCACTGCCTGCTGCACCTGCATGCCTTACTTTCAATGACTGGTGTACCATGACACCCAGGTCTCGTTGCATCTCCCCTTTTCCTAATCAGCCACCATTCAGATAATAATCTACCCTCCTGTTTTTGCCACCAAAGTGGATAACCTCACATTTATCCACATTATACTGCATCTGCTATTCATTTGCCCACTCACCCAGCCTATCCAAGTCATCTTGCAGCCTCCTAGCATCCTCCTCACAGCTAACACTGCCCCCCAGCTTCGTGTCATCCGCAAACTTGGATATGTTGCATTCAATTCCCTCATCCAAATCATTAATATATATTATAAATAGCTGGGGTCCCAGCACTGAGCCTTGCGGTACCCCACTAGTCACTGCCAGCCATTCTGAAAAGGACCTGTTTACTCCTACTCTTTGCTTCCTGTTTGCCAGCCAGTTCTCTATCCACATCAATACTGAACTCCCAATACCGTGTGCTTTAAGTTTGTATATTAATCTTTTATGTGGGACCTTGTCGAAAGCCTTCTGAAAGTCCAGATATAACACATCCACTGGTTCTCCCTTATCCACTCTACTAGTTACATCCTCAAAAAATTCTATAAGATTCGTCAGACATGATTTACCTTTCGTAAATCCATGTTGACTTTGTCCAATGATTTCACCACTTTCCAAATGTGCTCTTATCCCACTACCGATGTTAGACTAACTGGTCTGTAATTCCCTGTTTTCTCTCTCCCTCCCTTTTTAAAAAGTGGAGTTACATTAGCTACCCTCCAATCCTCAGGAACTACTTCAGAATCTAAAGAGTTTTGAAAAATGATCACTAAGGCATCCACTATTTCTGGGGCTACTTCCTTAAGTACTCTGGGATGCAGCCTATCTGCCCTGGGGATTTATCAGCCTTTAATCCATTCAATTTACCCAACACCACTTCCCGGCTAACCTGGATTTCACTCAGTTCCTCCATCTTATTTGACCCGCGATCCCCTGCTATTTCTGGCAGATTATTTATGTTAATAAATGTCCTTTTGTCCTTTGTCCAGTTTATAATGTTATACGTTTCTATAAGACCCCCTCTCATTTTTCTAAATTCCAGTGAATACAAGCTCAGTCCTTACAATCTTTCCTCATATGGCAGTGCCGTCATCCCAGGGATTAACCTCGCGAATCTACGCTGCACTGCCTCAATAGTAAGGATGTCTTTCCTCAAATTAGGAGACCAAAACTGCACACAATACTCCAGATGTGGTCTCAACAGGGCCCTGTACAACTGCAGAAGGACCTCTGCACTCCTATACTCAAATCCTCTTGTTATGAACGCCAACATGCCATTAACTTTCTTCACTACTTGCTGTACCTGCATGTTCACTTTCAGTGACTGGTGTAAAAGGACACTGCGTTTCGTTGCACTTCCCTTTTTCCTAATCTGACCCCATTGAGATAATAATCTGCCTCCTTGTTCTTGCTGCCAAAGTAGATAACCTCACATTTATCTACATTATACTGCATCTGGCATGCATCTGCCCACTCACTCAACCTGTCCAAGTCGCCCTGCAACCTCCTAGCATCCTCTTCGCAGTTCACACTGCCACTCAGCTTTGTGTCATCTGCAAATTTACTAATGTTACTTTTAATTCCTTTATCTAAATCATTAATGTATATTGTAAATAGTTGCTGCCACAGCACCGAGCCTTGCGGCACTCCACTCGTCACTGCCTGCCATTCAGACAGGGACCCGTTTATTCCTACTCTTAGTTTCATGTCTGCCAATCAATTCTCTATCCATGTTAATATTCTAGCCCCCAATACCATGCGCTCTAATTTTGCCCACTAATCACCTGTGTGGGGCCTTAGCAAAAGCTTTCTGAAAGTCCAGATACACTACATCATGTTGTTCTGTTCCATGTTCTATGTTCAACGTAGTTACTGAATGTATATTAATAACATTTATTTTATTTAAAAAGTCATGCTTCCAAAGCCGAACAGAGGAATTATTTGACTTTTGGAGAGTCATGTAGCACAGAAAAAGGCCCCCCAACTTAACTCGTCCATGCCGATCAAGATGCCCCATCTAAGTCCCATTTACGCAGATTTAGTGCATGTTCCTCTAAACCTTTCCTAATGTCATTTGCTTCATATGGCAGCTTGGTCCATACACCCTGCCCAGTGTCTTTTGAATATTGTTATAGTGTCTGCCGCACTACCTCCTCTGGCAGCTTTTTCCATATACCCACCATCCTCTGAGTGAAAAAGTTGCCCTTCAGGTTCCTATTGAATCTTGCTCCTCTCACCTTGAACCTATGTCCCTGGTATTTTATCCCAGTTAAAAGACACTCAGCTCCTGATCTATTCCTCTTATGATTTTATATGCCACTGCAACATCACTCCTCAGTCTCTTGAGCTCCAAGTAATTAGGCCCAACTTCTCCCTACAGCTCAAGCCTTCGAATCCCGGCAACATCCTCGTAAATCTTCTCTGCTACCCTTCCAGCTTAATGTCATCTTTTCCTATAGCAGGGTGAACAAAGCTGAACACAATACTCCAAGTTCATAAGTAAGTAAATTAATAAGTTAGAGCATCAAAGGACAATGGACAAGGACAAAGGACATCTATTGAGAAATTTGAGTTGCCATTTTCAGCACACCAATAAAAATAAAACATGACATGAAAGAATTTAACATGGAACATAAAAACATCCCTCCACAATTGTTCCCAATGTGAGGGAAGGCAGCAAAGTCCAGTCCTCTTTCTCTTGTTCACCCATGGTCGGGCCTGTTGAGGCCTCTGCAGTCGCCGCGACGGCAGCCCAATGTTTCACCGGCGGAGCTCCGGCGTCGGGAGAACACTCTCAGCGGCTTGGAGTGTCTTGAACAGCCACTCCCTCCTAGGAGACCGCGGCTCCCGAAGTCCACAGGCAAGAGATCCCAAGCTCCTTTGTGTTTAAACCCAGCAGCACCCGCAGATGGACGCTCTGCAACCACAGCTCGGAGTAGGAGTCAGCTGTTACAGTTTACCACACGGTGGTGCCTCAACGCTGTGCCGCCACTGAAGTTGAGGTTCTGGCCGGTCCCGGCAGGAAACGCCGCTCCAGTCCCGTTGGTTGGCCGCGAGGAAGGGGCGACGATGCGGCTCGGAGGAAAGCCACATCTCCGACCAGATAGGGACTGAGAAATACAGCTTCTTCCTTCCCCTCCCCCACCACCCCCCACATAAAAAGACTAGACCTCCAAAACAACAACTTTCAACACACTAAAGATTTTAAAAAAGGGTGAAAGGACAAACAGCTGCAGGCAGGGCAGCCATACTCGAAGGCATCCCCACAGAATTAGGACTTTCAGCCCTTCGAGTCTACTCCAGCATTCAATCATGGCTAATCTATCTTTCCCTTTCAACCCCATTCTCCTGTCATCTTCCCATGACCTTTGACACTCTAAGTGATCCAAATGAAGCCTTACCAATTTCTTATACAACTAACATAACATTTCAACTTTTATGCTAATTTCCCTTCCAGATGAATGCCAACATGCTAAAAGTCTTCTTCATCACCCTGCCTACCTACCAAATTCAAGGAACTATGTCCTTCTATTCCTAAACCCTTTTCCTCTACAGTGCTCCACTGGGTCCTACTGTTCACTATGAAAGTCCTACCCTGTTTGACTTTCCAAAATGCACCTCACACTTCTCTGAATTAAACTCCATAAATCAAAATCCTGCTGTAATTCTTGATGGCCATCCTCACTCTCTGTGATACCACATATTTCAATGTCAATTGCAAGCTTGTACTTTCTCATCCGAATTGCCAATACAGATGACAAACAACAATGCTCCCAACACCATTTTTTTCAAACAAATGCATTTGTTCCATGTGATCCATCACTTCTAAACACCCAACTCCTGCACCCCCTCCTCCATATGGTATTTTGAATAGTTTGGGATGCGATTAGTTGATCATGGCTATATCGTGAGGTACAATAGCTATTTTCTTTCTGAATTATGTCATATGATCAAAAGGTCATAAAGTGAATAGAGAATAGACAGTAGGTGCAATCGGTAGGCCAATTGCACCTAGGCCAATCGGCTCTTCGAGCCAGCACCACCATTCAATGAGATCATGGCTGATCATCCCCAATCAGTACCCCGTTCCTGCCTTCTCCCCATATCTTCTGACACTGCTATCATTAAGAGCCCTATCTAGCTCTCTCTTGAAAGTATCCAGAGAACCGGCCTCTACCACCCTCTAAGGCAGAGAATTCCACAGACTCACAATTCTCTGTGTGAAAAAGTATTACCTCATCTTGGTTCTAAATGGCTTACCCCTTATTCTTAAACTGTGCCCCTGGTTCTGGACACTCCCAGGGAACATGTTTCCTGCCTCTAGCACGTCCAAACCCTTAATAATCTTATATGTTTCATTAAGATACCCTCTCATCCTTCTAAATTCCAGAGTATACAAGCCCAGCCGCTCCATTCTATCAACATCGGACAGTCCAGCCATCCCAGGAATTAACCTTGTGAACCTACACTGCACTCCCTCAATAGCAAGAATGTCCTTCCTCAAATTAGGAAACCAAAACTGCACACAATACTCCAGGTGTGGTCTCACTAGTGCCCTGTGCAACTGCAGACGGACCTCTTTGCTCCTATACTCAACTCCTCTTGTTGTGAAGGCCAACATGCCATTCGCTTTCTTCATAAGGAATAGGAGTAGAATTAGGCCATTCGGCCCATCATGTCTATTCTGCTATTCAATCATGGCTGATCTATCTCTCCCTCCTAACTCCATTCTCCTGCCTTCTCCCCATAACCCCTGACACCTGTACTAGTCAAGAATGGAAAGGAAAGCAAGAGATAGAATGAACAGAAGTTTGAAACAAAAGAATGAACAAAATGAAGAGTGGTGGGAGGGAATTTTTATGCAACGTAAAGATTAAATGGATCCAGAGGACTAAATGAACAGCTGCATGATTTACGTAATTTAATTTTTAGAGATAAATACAAGAATGCCAGTTGAATTTTAAGAATCTTGTTTGGATCTTCTAGTTAATTATGTTATTCCATTCCAAAAAAAACAACCTTTTGCTTCAAAGCCTAATGTTTACATTATTTTTCTAATTGAGACTAACCACCATCGCAAAGAACATATTATTTGTGACGATGAGTTGGCAGTATTGCTTTACGAATAACATTCTTATAAATAATTCCTGATATGGCCACTGGATGGCAGCAGGAGCATTAGTTTCAGACTGGAATGGTTTCAAATGTGTGTTACTCTTCTGAAAAAAGGTAATAAATGACCATTAAAGGCTGCAAAAGCCCTATTATATTATTGTAAAACAGGGATTTATTTCAGTGAAACAGTGATTTTTGTGGCACAATTCAACTTCATTTCATGGTGCTTTTTAAGTCTTACTTTCTAGTTCAATGTAACCAAATAAATAAATCCTTCATTGTTGACACTGTCTTATTTCGTCTGGGCTTTATTTTCAGTAATAAATTTTGAAGAAAGTGAAATTCCTGGATTAAATTATCAAATAAACTATGATGTTGATGGTAAAATACAGGGATATTGCTTGCTGTTAGCAGCTAATTATTGAAAAGCATTGCTGAAGTTCAAACCAGTTCTTCAGAAAACCCTTGGATGGATGTACTCACTCCATCACCACTTGGCTGTAATTAATTGTATACTAATTGTTCTAACCATCGGCACAGAGTGAACTCCTCTCCTGCAGGAGACACGAGCAGCCCTGCCTGAAAGATTGGGACAAATCAGCCTTTGTTGCAAGAGCTGGAAACCTGTTTGGACTTTTAGTCTTTAGACTGTAGAGATACTGTGCAGAAACAGGCTCTTCAGCCCACCGGGTCCACGCTGACTAGCAATCGTCCAATACCCTAATGCTATCCTACACACTAAGGACAATTTACAATTCTATTGAAGCCAATTAACCTTCAAACCTCTCTGTCTTTGGGGTGTGGGAGGAAACCAGATCATCCAGAAAAAAAACATGCGGTCACAGAGAGAACATACAAACTTGGTTCAGGCAGCACCCATAGTCAGGATCAAACCCGGGTCCCTGGCACTGTAAGGCAGCAACTCTACTGCTGCACCACTGTGCTGCTGTTCTGCAGGTCAAATGTATGCCTGGAGAAGAGGAGGCACCTCATATCTTTACTCCATTCTGTCTTTCCATGAATTATAAGTGTGATCCCACAACAGCCCTCACTCATTGAAATAGTTGATTCTCATAAAGACAACTCATCTCTTCATTAATTATGGAACCTGAATCAGATCATTGCCAAGTCTCTGATGATTTATAGTATCCATGCTGAGTTCCTTGAGTTTATTTTTGTAACTTGAATATGCGTATTAGGCAGGAACCTGCAGGATTAGACAGGAATTGCAGTATTAGACATGAACTTGCACAAGTTGATTGAAGTAGTTTGGCTGCAGGCAAATAAAGACGTCTGTATGTGGGATGTTTTTAAAAGTGTGATGCTGAGAGTTCAAACCATGCATGTTCCTGTTAGAGGGAAGGGTCAAGCAGGTGGGAGGGAGGAAGGCTTAATGACAAGAGTAATTGAGGGCCTGGTCCGGAAAAAGGAGGTAAAAACAGCTGGGATCAAGTGCATCCCTGGAGGAGATTAAGGGGCAGGAGCATACTTAAGAAGGGCAAAAAGAGGGTAATAGCTAGATCTGGCAGAAAGGATTGAAGAGAATCCAACAATATTGTATGTACATTTTAGGAAAGAGGCTAAATATAGTGAGAATGGGGCCAAAGTTGTCATCTGTGAGGTGCTGCAAAAAATGGCCAAGGTCTGCAATGAGTATTTCTCCTCTGTTTTTACTGTTGAGAAAGACAAAAAGACCGGAGAACGTGGGACAGGAAATAGGGATATTTTGAGGACAATCCATATAATTGTTGAGGAGGTGCTGTATATGCTAGCACATGTGAAGGTAGATACATCTCCAGGGATATATCAACGTACACTGTGGGATGCCGAAGAAATAATTGCAGCACTTGGACTGAGATATATGAATCATTATTGGACTCAGGTGAGGTGCCAGATTATGGGAGGGTGGATTATGTTGTGCCTCTATTTAAGAAAGACTGTAATGAAAAGTCTGGGAACTATAGAACAGTAAGCCTAACATCTGGGGTAGGTAGGTTATTGGAAAAGATTCTGAAGGATAATATATATATGCATTTGGATAGACAGGGGCTGATTAGGGATATTCAACATGGTTTTGTAAGTGGGACATCATTTCTCATGAATTTGATTGGATTCTGTGAAGAAGTAACCAAGAAGGTTGATGAGAGCAAGGCCCATAGTCGTTGTCTATATGGACTTCAGCAAGGGCTTTTATAAGATTCTGCATGGCAGGATGCTCTGGAAGGTTAGATGGCATTGGGCCCCAAGAAGCTCCCTCAATACAGAATTGGCTTCATAGAAGGAAGCAAACAGTGAATGTGGAAGGTTTTCCGTTCAGCTTGGAGGCCTGTTACCAATGGTTTGCCTCAGAGATTGCTGCTTGCTGTTTTTAGTTCATATCAATGCTTTAAATGAGACTGCGCAAGGCACAATTTGTAAGTGAAGATGGTTATCAAAAAATACAGCTGGTGCTTGATCAGCTGTGCCAGTGGGCTGAAGAATGGAGTTTAACCCAGATAAGTGTGAGGTGTTGCATTTTGAGAAGTCAAACCAGGGCCGGACCTTCACATTGAATAGTGAAGCCCTGGGATGTGTTATAGAGCAGAAGGATCCAGGAGTATAGGTACACAGTTCCCTGAAAGTGGCATCATGGGTAGATTGGATTGTGAATAGGCCTCATCAGTCAGGGCATTGAATATAGAAATTGGGACATTATGTTACAGTTTTACATACTGTTGGTGAGGCTGCATTTGGTGTATTGTATTCAATTTTAATCACCCTGCTTTGGGAAGGTTGTCATTAAGCTGCAAAGAGTACCGAGAAGACTTACGAGGATGACACAAAAAGCTGGAGAAACTCAGCGGGTGCAGCAGCATCTAAGGAGCGAAGGAGATAGGCGACGTTTCGGGTCGAGACCCTTCTTCAGACTCGGGTCTGAAGAAGGGTCTCGACCCGAAACGTCGCCTATCGGTCTGAAGAAGGGTCTCGACCCGAAACGTCGCCTATCTCCTTCGCTCCTTAGATGCTGCTGCACCCGCTGAGTTTCTCCAGCTTTTTGTGTAACCCTCGATTCTCCAGCATCTGCAGTTCCTTCTTTAAGACTTACGAGGATGTTGCCCAGACTCGAGGGACTGAGCTACAGGGGGAGATTGGGCAAGTTAGGCCTTCATTCCTTGGAACACAGGAGGCTAAGGGGGGAGATCTTAGAGAGGGATATAAAATCATGAGAAGAAATGATAGGGTGAATGCACAGAGCTTTTTTTTTACTTGGGGAGGGGAATTACGAACCAGAGGACATAGGTTTAAGGTGAGAAAGGAAATATTTAATAGAAACAGAGGGACAACTTTTCCACTCACAGGATGATTGGTATATGGAATAGTATGCCAGAGGTATTTGCGGCATTTACAATAACAACATTTAAAAGACGCTTGGGGACTGGCATATGGATGGGAATAGTTTAGAGGGATATAGGCTTGATGAGGCATTTTGGGCGTCATGGATGAATTGGGCTGAAGGGGTTTCTTCCATTCTGCATGACGCTGACTCTAATTATTTTGTGCTTCACTTGCACCCTGTCTAGAGCCTCAATATATCACATGGCGCAGGGATACCAAAAATAGACGCAATTAGTAACCAAAGCTTAACCATCAAGAATAAAATGTTATGCTCTAAGTGAAATCTCTTGTGCATTTGCCTACAAATCTTGAACCTAGGGTCCTGCCAGACCAACAGATACTCAAGACAAGTAAAAAAAAGCACAGCTTAAAGTCCAGAGTTTCATTAATTTTGCTCTAGGTTAGTATCTGGAAATACTTGATCCACAATATTATCCATGGTTTCAGCAACATTGGGATCTATGTTGATCTAGCAAGAAAGCCAGTCGATTGTAAATGAACAGTACAGCTATTACAAACAGAAACAGAAAATGGCAGAAACACAGCAGTCAACATCTGCAAAGGGAGCAAGTGTATGATTTAGGAACAGCTAAGATCTTCAGTATCTTTAATCAAGAATATTAATTTATTTTGGTCACTTTATCCCAGAAATCGCAGTGCCTTTTATTGATAATAACATAATTGGTTGATTGTTTTTAAATTATTTTTCCAAAATATGACAATTCTGCTTTCTGGAGTATTTTCTTTGCATTAGTTTGGATGATCCAATCCGGCTGAAAACAAGTCAAAAATATTACTGTCTCCTGCTTGCCAAGAGGACTCATTTGCATTATTCAAATTGAAATCATTTGATGTTTTCATTTAAAATGACTACTAAAAATATTCAGAAAACTGTGAAGATTCATTTCCTCACAATGTAATTTTAATGAGTGCCCTGTAACAGCATCTCTTTGCAGCTAATAGATCAAGCAGCATCTGTGGTTTGTTCTAAGAGGCAGAGTTGGAAATATACTGGGTTGTGGAGCGTCAGAGCCACTAGGGAAGCAGGTCATAAATATTCGAACTTGGAAAAAATGTGGCAACAGGAAAAGCTTATCCTGGCTTTACCTTGCACTAAATGTTATCCCCTTATCATATATCCTATATACTGTAAATGGCTCGATCGGTGTCGTGTATTGTCTTTCTGCTGACTGGATAACACGCAACAAAAGCTTTTCACTGTACCTCGATACACGTGACAATAAACAATAAACTAAACCTGGGTTCCATTTACTTATTTCATGGTATTAGTATTCTTTTTCAACCTCTGCTGGCATTTATTATTGTATGAAAATAACATCAGTGCCAATTGATCTGATATTACCCCTGCAATTATGCAGTATGTCCCTGAGAAAGATATGCGTAGTTTACTTCGTCTTTCAAACCTTCCAGCATTCCCAGATCTCTTACTTCTGGTCATTACCAGCCTGTTAATCGCTCAATCACAATTCTTTTCTTACATATTTTCTTGTAGTCTCCAAATCCCTTAGCTTCTGGTATTCCTGACAACACCTGCTATTTTCATTCACACAGTTTTACAGGAGTGTTTGCATGTAGTTGGTTTCCCCCAGTTTGCCAACAAAGCCCAGAATCTCAAACATTTCAGCATTAATTTCATATTTTTATCCTGATCTTGTTTAATTTCCTTACAGTATGTATCCTTCAAGATACATCCATCAATTTAATGCTGTTGCTTCATGCTTTATTCCCGGAGCTTGCAATTCCTGGCATTTTCTCCAATTTGTTTTATTTCAATTCAGCATGAAATCTTAATTTCATTTCGGAGTCACGTGAGTGACTTCGTGAAGAGCCCGCCGGCGCGCATGCTCGACATATCGTCGTAACGCGTTGCTGCGACGGCTGGCGGTGGAGTGCGCTCCTCGCCAGCCCTTCATAAGGGGCCACGGAGGTGAATATTCTACCTTTAGTTGGTGGTCCTTGTTGTCTGATTATGTCTTGCAGCAAGGACATGGATGGGAGTTCGAAGGGCCGGAGGACGTCAGGACGAGTTCGCCGGTCAACAGTTCCGGGGCCTTTACCATCGGCAATACCTGCAGCGCAGGCCGGGACTCAGGCGGAGATGTGGGTAAGCCCTGTGATTACAGGTCCAGGTCCGCCAGCACACCACAGCTCGGAGGAGTTCGACGAGGAGGAGTGTGGTGTGCCGCCAGAGCAGGGGGACCCTGCCATGGCAGTCAGGTCGTCAGCGGGCTCGCTGGCGACCTCGAGCAGGGCACGTGCCGTTGCACGGTCTGTTCCACTCAGCCCTCCGAGAAGGGGGAGGGCAGGAGCCCAGAAGCCTAACCCTGTTAGGGCTAAGGCATTGCCTATCGCGGAGGAGCGGTCAGGTTCCAGGGCGAGACCCGGGGCGGCTGTGAGGTCCAGCCGGCACACCCCGACTCTCGACGCCGGGACGGGTCGGTCGAGTCGGGTCTCGTCACGGTCGCCGAGCCCCCCATGGATGGGTGGGCGAGACCATGCGTCGGCAACGTCCACGATGTGGGCAGCCGGCAAGACTGCGTGGGCCCCAGGCAGCCATGCTTCGGCTGGTGCCGACACCTCGCCGCAAGTGCCCTTAGTGGCAGCGGCTTCAGCTCTCGCTAAACGGAGGCGATTGAACACGCCCGCGCAGGAATCGCGCAGTTTCGCCTCGGCGGCTGTTAGCGACAACTACCGGCACCGGCAGGGCCTCGACGAGGTGCGGGCCGATGACAGGAGCCCGGTTTTCTTTTCAGAGCCGGAGGACTCCGACCACCTGAGTGTTCAGGGTGAAGGGCGTATTGACCGTATGGAGCGGCTGCTGGAGCTCCTGCTTCAACGTCAACAACAGCAGGGCAGCAACAGGCACAGGGCGTCTTCCCCAACATCTACTATCAGCCTGGAGCAGCAGGAGGAGGAGGTTCTGGTGGATCCCGTACCAACTCCGTTGGAGGTGCCAGCGGAGGAACTCTTGGATGTGGCGACCAAATTCGCGGCCCCACATACGGCTGGTCTTCCTCTAAATACAAAGCTGGCAGCCACAGTGGACTTTCTAATAATCAGGTGCTGCAGGAAGAAGTCCTCATCCAGGCTATGAGCCGTCACAAGGCTCCATCAAACTGCAACTCCCTCAACGTGCCTGTGGTCAATACGCCAATATGGGGCAACATCAGTGCGGCTATCCGTCAACAGGAGCTAAAATTGCAGCGGATCCTGAAACTCCTCACGGCCGGTATTACCGCCTTTGACGAACTGAATTTGGACCAGGAAGATGCTCTGGCCTTATTGTGCGCGACCCAGCACGAAATCAACGGGTTTCGCAAAAACAGCATCCGCCCAGCACTCAACCCGAAGTTTGCAGGATTGTGCAAACCACCGCCGCCGCCCCGTCAGCTCTTTGGTGAGGACCTCTCGAAGAGAGTCAAAGAGCTTGATGAACAAGCCAAAACGGTGGGGATCATGCGCTCTCAGAGTGCCCCCACACCGTCAGGCTCAAAAGCTCCATACATTCGCTCACGAGGGTCGGCCGGTGCCTCGACGAGGACTCGCCCTCTAGCTGCACAACGACAACAGCACCAGAACCAGCACCAAGGGTCTTTTTTAGGACAGGGTCGGCAGAGACCTTTGTGGAAATCGAAGACGCCGCGCCCTCAAGCCAACCCAGCACCTCCACGGCCACCCACACGTGTCAAGGACCGCCGGTAACCACGGAGGTGAGGGGGTCTGGTTCTCTTTTTTCTCTCTGTTTAACTTCCCATGTTGGTGGTCGTTTACGGTTGTTTTTGGATGCATGGGGTAATTTTACTGGTGATGAGTATGTGTTGCAGAATATTCGGGGGCATAAAATTGAGTTTATTAATGGCGACATTCCTCCATCCCAGCACATGCCTGGTCGTACGTTCAAATTGTCTGCTGCAGAACAGGCAGCAGGTTACAAGGAAATTTTAAGTTTGGAACAGAAGGGTGTGATTGAGAAAACGGTGCATGAGCCAATTGAATTTGTTTCGAACATATTTACTAGACCTAAGAAGGATGGAGGCTGTCGTGTCATTATTGATCTAACCCGTTTGAATACGTTTGTAACATATACTCATTTTAAAATGGATACGTTTGAAACAGCCAAATCATTGATTTCTCATGGCTGCTTTATGGCATGCATTGATTTGAGGGATGCATATTATTCAGTATCCATCCAGAAAGATGATAGAAGGTTTTTGAAATTTATCTGGATGGGGCAACTTTAGCAGTATAAGGCTTTGCCTAATGGGCTTACTACAGCCCCTAGATTGTTCACTAAATTGGTGAAGCCAATCATGGCTTATTTGAGACAACGACATCATATAGTTATGGCCTATTTAGATGATGTCTTTATTGTGGGCCACACCCTGCAATTGGCTGAACAGGGTATTGCAGCTGCTGTCAATATATTTCAACAATTAGGATTCATTGTCCATCCAGAGAAATCGAAGTTCTTCCCTGCCCAGGTAATTAATTACCTAGGGTTCACGGTGAACTCAATGAGCATGAGGATAACTATACCAATTAACAAAATTGAGGAAGTCACTCAGGTGTGCAGAGATTTAATTGGCACCAATATACCATCGATTCAGCATACAGCCACAGTAATTGGCAAGCTAGTGGCTTTGTTTCCGGCAGCACGATATGGACCTTTGCATTATCAGAATTTGCAAAGAGCTAAAATTACTGCGTTAAAACGGAACGCTGGTCATTACGATCGATCAATGCAGCTGCCGTCTGAAGCAATAACTGAGTTGCAATGGTGGGTGTGTCACATTAGCAACTCATTCAAGCCTGTTAGGGAGGCTAATCCGGTGGTATATTTACAGACTGATGCAAGCTCCAATGGCTGGGGAGCTACTGATAATTGCTCTAGTTGTGGGGGTAGATGCGACACCCTTGAGGCATCGATGTTGTTGACTCAAGGGATTAACTATTTGGAGTTGCTGGCAGCATTCCACGGACTTCGTGCATATTGTTCCAAGCTTGTTGGAGCACACGTCCGTCTCCAAATAGACAACACCACAGCTGTGGCATATTTAAACCATATGGGTAGTACCAGGTCAGTTTCGTGTGACAAATTGGCTAACTCAATTTGGCTCTGGTGTATTCAAAGAGACATTTGGATTTCAGCTACCTATTTGCCAGGTGAGCTTAATACTGTGGCGGACACCAGGTCACGCAAATTTAATGACAACATTGAATGGATGTTGCATCCTGAGATTTTTTCTAAAGTCACAGCCAAATTTGGTAAACCGGACAGTGACCTTTTTGCGTCACGGTTGAACCATCAGGTACCAGCCTACGTTTCATGGGAACCAGATCCTGGGGCAATAGCGCTAGATGCATTCTCGCTTGACTGGGGGAATTGGTTTTTCTATGCCTTCCCTCCGTTTTGCCTCATCAGTCGGGTATTGCGAAAGATTCAGGCAGATGCTGCCAAGGGCATCCTTATTATACCCGACTGGCCCACACAGCCTTGGTATCCGGTGGTCTTTGACATGCTCAACGAACCTTGGGTCCTTTTGAAGGGTTGCCCACAATTGGTTACTCACCCTGTCTCAGGGGAGCCACATCCCTGCCATGGCTATTTAAATTTGTTGGCTTGCAGGTTCTGAACAGGCCGTTAGTCCAATACGGCCTCTCGGCTCGGACCATGGATACCATCGGGGCGTCGTGTCGAGAGTCCACAAGGCGAAGATACCGCTCGCATATTAAGAAGTGGGAAGCCTACTGCAGCCGCTCTCGCATCACGTACGATGACGTGACAATAACCGACGTCCTGGAATTCCTCGCGGGGTTGCACCATGATGAACACTTAAGTTACAGTGCCATCAACAGCGCCAGAAGTGCGCTATCATTCTACCTCAAGATTGCGGTAGGATCCAACAGGCTAGTGTCCAGACTCATGCGGGGTATATTCAATATGAATCCGCCTACACCACGCTATAATATCACCTGGGATGTCAGGGACGTATTAACCCTGCTCAGGACGTGGTCTCCCATGGAAGGGCTCCAACTGGACCAACTCACCATGAAGCTGGTGATGTTACTAGCGCTGACTTCAGCTCAGAGGGTACAGACACTACACAAACTGCGTGTCGACAGAATGACATCTACCCCTACAGAAGTAGTCTTTTTCGTTGACGAGCTACTAAAGCAGCATAGACATGGGTGCACAGGGCTGCAGCTGAAGTTCCCGGCATACCCCGCAGATGCTAGGCTATGTTTAGCCTCACATATCCGCCACTATGTCAAAGTGACGGCACGCATCAGAGGAATGGAGAGATACCTGCTTGTCACTCATAAGAGACCTCATCATCGAGTGACAGTCCAGACGATATCCAGGTGGCTTCGAGTCGTCTTGGGTAAGTCAGGTATCGACATTAATGTGTTCAAGTCTCATTCCACCAGGGCTGCATCGACGTCAGCGGCGAGGGTCATGGAGGTGCCCATGGACCAAATTCTCGCCACAGCAGGATGGGCGAATGAAGCTGTGTTCCAGCGTTTTTATAACAAGCCTGTTGCTGCTCCTCTACGGTTCGCAGAAGCCGTGCTGAATGCAGGTCAAGAACGTGGAGATGTCCCCGCTTGAGGGGTTTTGATTTGTTATTAATAAATATGCTCTTGTTTTGCAGTATGAACTAGTGAGCAAGTTTGTTCCTCCCATCCATCCCTGGTAGTGGTGTGTCAGCATGGACGTGGTCCAGGGCGTGTAATCACAGAAGCTTTGAAGTCTTCACGAAGTCACTCACGTGACTCCGAAATGAAATAGTAAGATTGAACGAGAACTTACCAGTTCGAAGGTTGATCTTTATTTTATGAGGAGTCGAAGTGAGGGATTTCGTGCCCTCCTCGCCCAACCCTCAATCACCTTCATCTGGTAATCTTAGTCAATTCAATCATACTATGCGAAGTCATTTATTTTGTTGGTTTCTGTGATTCCACGCCGCTACTTTGAAGTATGTCGAGCATGCGCGCCGGCGGGCTCTTCACAAAATCCCTCACTTCGACTCCTCATAAAATAAAGATCAACCTTCGAACTGGTAAGTTCTCGTTCAATCTTACTATTCCCCTCTGTTTGTTCCTCTCTGCTCTGCTCAAGTCTTTACTTGTCCTGATTTACAATTCATTCCTGACTGTTGATGTCTCTTGATTCCACTGTGTACTGTATTTTGAGACACCGGTGCTGTCTGAGTCCATCTTTCCCTCATGAATTGTTGTGTTCCATTTTGCACTCCCAGCTTCTGTCCCACTGCGAACCCAGGAAGTATCATAGAGTCAGAAAGTCATAGGTTGATACAGTCTGGAAGCATATGTTTCGGCTCAACTTGCCCACACTGGCCAACAATGTTCCACCTACACTAGTCCCACTTGCCTGCTCTTGGTCCAGGTCCCTCCAAACCTGTCCTATCCATGTACCTGTCTAATTGTCTCTTAAACGATGGGATAGACACAGCCTCATCGACCTCCTCTGGCAGCTTGTTCCATATAACCACCTCCCTTTGTGAGAAAACGTTACCCCTCGGATTCCCATTAAATCTTTAACCCTTCACCTTGAACCTATGTCGCCTGGTCCTCGATTCCCCTACTCTAGGCAAGAGACTCTATGCATCTACCCGTTCTATTCCTCTCATGATTTTGTACACCAAAGTTAGTGCAAACAACCACGATGCCTGAATAATTGGATGAGGGAAGAAAAACTGACAAAAGAGTAGATGTTTTAACTAAAGTTACTGGACTTCGCCTTTCATTAAACATCATTCACATTATTCCCTTTATCATGTATCTGTATATTGTGGATGGCTCATAGATACATAAATACATAGACAATAGGTGCATGAGTAGGCCATTCTACCCTTCAAGCCAGCACCACCATTCAATGTGATCAAGGCTGATCATCCACAGTACCCCGTTCCTGCCTTCTCCCCATATCCATTGATTCCACTAGCCATAAGAGCTCTATCTAACTATTTTGAATGCATCCAGTGAATTGGCCCCCACTACCTTCTGAGGCAGAGAATTCCGCAAATTCACAACTCTCTGTGTGAAAAGTTTTTCCACATCTCAGTTCTAAATGGCCTACCCCTTATACTTAAACTGTGGCCCCTGGTTCTGAACTCCCCCAACACTGGGAACATGTTAACTGCACCTAGCATGTCCAATCCCTTAATAATTTTATATGTTCCTGTAAGATCTCCTCTCATCCTTCTAAATTCCAATGATTACAAGCCCCGTCGCTCCATTCGTTCATCATATGACAGTCCTGCCATCCCGGGAATTAACCTCATGAACCTACTCCCTCAATAGCCCTTCCGCAAATTAGGAGACCAAAACTGCACACAATACTCCAGTGTGGTCTCACCAGTACAACTGTAGAAGCACCTCTTTGCTCCTATATTCAACTCCTCTTGTTTTGATGGCCAACATGCCAACATGCCATAGCTTTCTTCACTGCCTGCTGTATCTGCATGCGTACTTTCAGTAACTGATGTACAAAGACACCCAGGTTTCAATGTTCATCCCCTTTTCCTAACCTGACAGCATTCAGATAATAATCTGCCTTCCTGTTCTTGCCATCAAAGTGGATAACCTCACATTTATCCACAGGTTTGATTGTAATCATATATTGTCTTTCTGCTGATAGACACAAAATGCTGGAGTAACTCAGCGGGCCAGGCAGCATCTCTGGAGAGAAGGAATGGGTGACGTTTTGGGTTGAGACCTTTCTTCAGACTGAATTGTCTTTCCACTGACTGGTTAGCACTCAACAAAAGCTTTTCACTGAACCTCAGCACACGTAAAAGTAAACTAAACATAAACCTATTTTTAGATAACAGTTTTAAACTTAACATTATAAAAATGCAAAATCCATTGACTAGAATTCACATATGTAAAATAAAGGGGAAGAGAAAAAATAATTAGTTTTAATGCTGTGCCTGGTTGGAATCTGCAAAAAAACTGATTGCTGGTGAAGTGGAGGCTGGTTCCACTGTGGCTGTCAGGGAACAGGATAAATATATGGTCGAATTTGCTTTTTCAAGCAAATCAATGCTCTCTCTACATTTCTATCCAAACATTTGGTAATAATAAGCTGCAACACTTTATAGCCCCAGCAAGTCCCAGCAGCTCATTCATCTGTATGTGCTCAAGAAAACTTGCTTCAGGGTGTGTGATTACAAGCTGGAAATTACAGTGATTGACAAGCTTTGTGGCATGTGTCTGGAGATGGTGTGCCTGTAAAAGGCGAGATCAGCAGCACATCTATTTCAAACATTCGAAAGAGGACAGGGTACAAGGGAGGGAGCCACTTTAAAAATGATTACATTCAATGACATAGCGTGTCGTAAAAAAACAAGTTCCATTTTCAAGCAAAAAGCATCTGGGCTGAGTGCTACTCTAATTGAGGATTAAATGAATTGAGAGAAGGCCTCGGAATAAAAAAAAGCGAGGTAGAATTCTTATTTGGAAGAAGTGGACTCAAGGGCGGAAATTACTTTTTTTCCCTTTTATACATGTGCCCATTGAATTAGCTAGGTGGAGAAATAATAAGATGTATCAGAAGAAGCTGTGACATGTGTCTCGATTTTACCTTGCCTCAGAAAGGCTTTGGGAAATTGCACTGAGCTCTCCACGATCAAGATGAATCTTCTGAAGTCATTAAAGGACTAGTTAGCTGTTGTGACAAGGGACCGTGGGTTGCTTTGAAATGATGGACTGGAAGGGCTGAAAAAACTTTCATCATCTTTACTTAACTCTGCGGTCTTTGAAAAGCCGATGACTTTTCAAAGCCCAGTAAAATCTCTAATAATTCAGATTCAGCTACTGATGGCTTACTCTGTATCAGATCTCAACAAAAGGATTTCTAGCGACAGAAGAAACAATGCATGAAGCTAGAGTGTATTTCGCTTCTGGGTATATGCAATAGCAGCACTCCTGATATTCCTTATGTCAGGACTCCAGTTCTGGGGCCTTGTTTTAACACTTACATGCTACTCCTTGGCAACGTCTTCTGGAACCTGAGAGTCACCTTCATACTTACTTTGATGTGATTCAAAATGTTCCTCTTTATCCCTCTCTCTGCCATTCCCTGGTTCATTTTCACCCAGCTGCATTCTTATTTTGCAACAGTCCCCTGGTTAGTTCCAGTCAGCAATACTTAACTAAACCATCTGACCTTCAAGCTCCCTGAGTTGCCCAACATTTATCACAATCTCACACAACTTATGGTCAGGAAAACTAATTACGATTTCGATGAGCCATATAAGCAAGGCACAGATGGATACCGTTTTAGTTTGGACAAGTGGGATTAGTATAGATGTGTATAAAGGTCAGGATGGATATGGTGGGCTGAAGGGCTCATTAGCTGACATCCTATGAACTCTTTGTGGTTACAAATGTCCAGCAGTTTGTTCAGTTCCAGTACTAGCCGAACAAGATTTTATATTTTAGAAGTTGATTTTGTAGTCATAAGGTTATAAGTCTTCTTCTTCATGCGTATGACGTGCACAGCCAAAAGTTGTGGGTCAACTTGTTCTATTTGATCTATTTGTTTTTGCATGTCGGGTTGATTGCATTAGTCGAAACAGGGTGAACCACGTAAAGGTCTCCCACCTCAGGCCATAAGTGATAGGAGTAGAATTAGGACATTCGCCCCATCAAGTCTACTCCGCCATTCAATCATGGCTGATCTATCTCTCCCTCCTAACCCCAGTCTCCTGGCTTCTCCCCATAACATCTGACACCTGTACTAATCAAGAATCGATCTACCTCTGCCTTAAAAATATCCATTCTTGGCCTCCACAGCCTTCTGTAGCAAAGAATTCCACAAATTCACCTTCTGACTAATTACATTTCTCCCCATCTCTTTCCTAAAAGGATGTCCTTTAATTCTGAGTCTATGAACTCTTGTCCTGTACTCTCCCACTAGTGCTAGATGCAGGAAGTTTGTTCCCGATGTTGGGGAGGTCCAGAACAAGGGGTCACAGTTTAAGGATAAGGGGGAATTCCTTTAGGACCGAGATGAGGAAAACATTTTTCACACTGAGAGTGGTGAGTCTCTGGAATTCTCTGCCACAGAAGGTAGTTGAGGCCAGTTCGTTGGCTATATTTAAAAGGGAGTTAGATGTGGCCCTTATGGCTAAAGGGATCAGGGGGTATGGAGAGAAGGCAGGTACAGGATACTGAGTTGAATGATCAGCCATGATCATATTGAATGGCGGTGCAGGCTCGAAGGGCCGAATGGCCTACTCCTGCATCTAATTTCTATGTTTCTATGTAGTGTAAACATCCTCTCCACATCCACTCTATCCAAGCCTTTCACTATTCTGTATGTTTGCCAAAGACTGCCGCAGTGTTTTAGTGAGCTCTGAGGTTAATTTAACAAATGTTAAAAAAATATTTCACTATACCTTGGTAAGCGTCATAATAAACAAACCATTGAATTGGCAATTGTAATTTGCCCCCACTCAGTAGGTGAGTGAATTTAGGAGACTTTGCAAAATGAGGGGAAAATAAATTAGTTTAATTAGTGGGAAAATGGGATTAGCATAACATTTATAGGTTGAAATAGCCTCTTTCCACCTAGAATGGAAATATGGAAAATGAACCTCTTGTTGCTATTCCAAGATCCCAAATTATATATGTGCTCATTTGTAGGACACACCTTTCTGCAGTCACTGGCTTGATCTATTTGGTACTTTGAAAGGTGTCAATGGTTCAATAACTTACTGCACGAGTGATGATTTTTAATAATAACTAGCACTGATAGAGTACTTTTAATATTGTCAAAAAAAATTACTGTAAGCAGCATGATTACAGTCTTGGGAGAAGGATGCAATCTGTAGTTGGAAGCAGAGTTAGTGTTGGGATACTAAACATTAAAAGTGTACAGAGTGCACTTCATTTTCAAATTCTAAATATTAACCTATGTGAATAAAAAGCATTAAGCTAGTTTAGTGTGAAAGGTTTAAATTTGCATAGTACAGCTAAAATAGCTGACTGATGCATTTAAGAAAATATGTTTAAATGGCTCAAAGGAAATACACACAAAGATAAGATCAGTTATTATTTTCAAAGAATTTTAATGCAGCTGAGTCGTATGTGGTGACAACTATCATTATATAACTACTATTAAGCACGCTGCCAAACATACATTAATGATTCTTTGCTCATACCACAATTTATTTATGTATTAAATATAGGAATAAACAATATCTTGAAAGCTTTTTGGCAACGGGCTCCTACTCAAGCGCAGCACAGCACAGGAAAACATAATGCAAAGGGAGATGATATTTTCTCTGACATCTTTAACTGTTATCATTGCATTAACATTCATATTTGCACATTCCTAGTTTAATTGGAAATATGTCCACGTCACTAATTGTGTTTATAAATCAATCAGATTACCAAATAGAAGTAGAAAAAGTGACTGCATCTTTGTTGTTGCTGTGATGTTTGACTTGTTTTCTCCTTTTTCTATTTTCGCCCTGTTTCTGGTCAACAACCTTGACCCAGCTTCCTGCGCCTCTTTTTAACAGGAAAGTGCTTGGTCTCTACATTGAACCGCTATACTCCACTTTTGTTAGATGAATTGTGTGAATCGCTGGTAGACACAAAATGCTGGAGTAACTCAGCTGGGCAGGCAGCATCTCTGGAGAGAAGGAATGGGTGACGTTTTGAGTCGAGACCCTTCTTCAGACTGAATGTATGAGTCGCTACTGTGTGACAACTTAATTTATATTTTCTTTTGGTGTGCGACTTCTAGCGTCCTTTTAAAAAGAGCAACGTTAACCTTTATTTGCATCATTTGCATCTCAGCTGTGATCACAAAGTTGAGGCAAATGGATCCTACTGTATTAATACTCAGCAAGTTCCTGGACAAATCAGGGTCAAAGTAAACACTTGTTAATATCATATTGCAATCTGTATCTGTTCTGCATAATTGAAAATATATTCAGGCATAAAGTGCAGTCAAATGAAAAATTATCATTAGTAGTCAGTGAGTTAAACATTGTCATAATTAAAAATTATATGAAAGTAATTGAAAATATGAAGCACTTTAATTGAAACCAAACATTTGGTTTAGGGGAGCTGTAAAAAATGTGCAGTTTGTGAGTATGTCTTTAAGGGATGATAACATTTTTTCCCCAGTAGCTTGGGCTAACAGTTGGTGTTAAGAGCGATAGATCAGCCATGATGGAATGGCAGGGATGGAAGATTGTAACCTTCACGTGGTCCACCGTGTTTCGACTAATGCAATCAACTCGACGTGCACAAACGGAAGATCAAATAGAACAAGTTGTCCAACAACTTTAGGCTGCGCACGCCACACGAAAGAAGAAGAAGAAGATTGGCAGAGTAGACTTGATGGGTCAAATGGGCTAATTTTACTCCTATCATTTATGATCTTATGAACTCCACAATATGGTAGCTGCTATACCTCCTTTTACTCGACACCAGTCCTAAACAAGAGTGAATGTATTATCAACTTAAGCTTTCACACGTTTAAGCCTTTTAATGCGGTTCAATAAAGCACTGGTGTCCTGTATACCATGGATGGAGCAGCAGATACACCACAAGAACTCTCCTGCATGTGCACTCCATGCAGTATGGTGGTGGGTATAAGGAACGAGCTGACCGAGGAGGTAGATGAGGCAGATACCATGGATGTGGAGAGGATTTTTCCACTAGTAGGAGAGTCTAGGACTAGAGGTCAGAGCTATAGAATTAAAGGACATTCTTTTAGGAAGGAGATGAGGAGGAATTTCTGAGGAGGCTGATATATCTCTCCCTCCCAACCCCATTCTCCCGGCTTCTCCCCATAACCTCTGACACCTGTACTAATCAAGAATTTATCTATCTTTGCCTTAAATATATCCATTGATTTTACCTCCACAGCCTCCACAAAGAACTCCACAGATTCACCACCTACTGACCAACAAAATTCCTCCTCATCTCTTTCCTAAAAGAACATCTTTTAATTCTGAGGCTATGACCACTAGTCCTAGACTCTCCCACAAGTTGATACATCCTCTCCACTTCCCCTCTATCCAAGCCTTTCACTATTCTGTTTGTGTCAATGAGGTCCCCCCTCATTCTTCTAAACTCTAAGGAGTGCAGGCCCAGTGCCGCCAAACGCTCATCGAATGTTAACCTACTAATTTATGGGGTCATTCTTGTAAATCTCCTCTGGAACCTCTCCAGAGCCAGCACATCCTTCCTCAGATATAGTGCCAAAATGTACTCAATTACTTTAGTAATTGCTAACTTCTCTTTCTCTGAAACACTAAATTTCCCTCTCCTCTATCTATATACTTTGATTGGTGCTGCACAAAATCAGCTAGATGTATTGCTATTCTGTCTGCATGTTTCTGCAAGATTATTGCTTGCAGCAATGTATGTGATTCATTGACTAATTCAACTTGTATTGTAGGCCTACATTCTCTTTCTTGAATTGAAGCCAGTGATAATGGATTAAGCAGGAAGTTTTACTTTAGAAGGACTTGTTTTTAAAATATATTTACCACAGTTTTCTATTGCACAATCCCTCATTTTGAGGTCAAAAACAGGTGGAGTTGTGACTGTTAGAGGGGATCCAATGTCAGAATCAGAATCAGAATGCCTTTTATTGTCACTATACACATGTACAGTGAGATTAAAAACTGCTCCTACTCAGTGCAAAAACAAGACAAAAAGGGGGGGGGGGGAATAAGGATCAGTCCCAGGATCTTGGTCCTGTTGATGCAAGCTTTAATGTTTGGCTTTTTCATGTTTCTGATTTTCATTTACGCACTACTGCCAAATATTTCTATCTTGGGTGAAAACTTGAATAATAATTTGATATATCAGGGCCAAATGCAAAACAGTACCTTATCTTTGGGGTACAAGGAACTGCAGATGCTGATTTACCACACAAGACACCCAAGTGCTGGAGTAACTCAGCGGGTCAGGCAGCATCTCTGAAAAACATGGAGGGGTCGTGCTTTGGGCCAGGACCCTCTTCAGACTCTTTGCAGTTGGGGGAGGCGGAAATAATGTTGGAAGAAAGGAGAGGCAGGACAAAGTCTGGCAGGTACTAGGTGTGCTAAAGCAAAGCAATAATTTCATTGTCCTATTAGGGACACATGACAATAAACTCCCTTGAACTCTTGAACTCTCTTAGAAACATAGAAACATAGAATTTAGGTGCAGGAATAGGCCATTCGGCCCTTCGAGCCTGCACCGCCATTCAATATGATCATGCTGATCATCCAACTCAGTATCCCGTACCTGCCTTCTCTCCATACCCTCTAATCCCCTTAGCCACAAGGGCCACATCTAACTCCCTCTTAAATATATCCAATGAACTGGCCTCAACTACCCTCTGTGGCAGAGAGTTCCAGAAACCCACCACTCTCTGTGTGAAAAAATTCCTTCTCATCTCGGTCCTAAAGGATTTCCCCCTTATCCTTAAGCTGTGACCCCTTGTCCTGGACCTCCCCAACATCGGGAACAATCTTCCTGCATCTAGCCTGTCCAACCCCTTAAGAATCTTGTAAGTTTCTATAAGATCCCCTCTCAATCTCCTAAATTCTAGAGAGTATAAACCGAGTCTATGCAGTCTTTGTTCATAAGACAGTCCTGACATCCCAGGAATCAGTCTGGTGAACCTTCTCTGCACTCCCTCTATGGCAATAATGTCTTTCCTCAGATTTGGAGACCAGAACTGTACGCAATACTCCAGCTGTGGCCTCACCAAGACCCTATACAACTGAAGTAGAACCTCCCTGCTCCTATACTCGAATCCTTTTGCTATGAAAGCTAACATACCATTGGCTTTCTTCACTGCCTGCTGTACCTGCATGCCTACTTTCAATGACTGGTGTACCATGACACCCAGGTCGCGCTGCATCTCCCCTTTTCCTAATCGGCCACCATTTAGATAGTAGTCGGTTTTCCTATTTTTGCCACCAAAGTGGATAACCTCACATTTATCCACATTATACTGCATCTGCCAAACATTTGCCCACTCACCCAGCCTATCCAAGTCACCTTGCATTCTCCTAGCATCATCCTCACAGCTAACACTGCCACCCAGCTTAGTGTCATCCGCAAACTTGGAGATATTGCCTTCAATTCCCTCATCCAGATCATTTATGTATATTGTAAATAGCTGGGGTCCCAGCACTGAGCCTTGCGGTACCCCACTAGTCACTGCCTGCCATTGTGAAAACGACCCGTTAACTCCTACTCTTTGCTTCCTGTTTGCCAGCCAGTTCTCTATCCACATCAATACTGAACCCCCAATGCCATATGCTTTAAGTTTATATACTAATCGCTTATGTGGGACCTTGTCGAAAGCCTTCTGGAAGTCCAGATACAGCACATCCATTGGTTCTCCCCCATCCACGCTACTAGTTACATCCTCGAAAAATTCCACAAGATTCGTCAGACATGATTTACCTTTCGTAAATCCATGCTGACTTTGTCCAATGATTTCACCACTTTCCAAATGTGCTGCTATCCCATCTTTAATAACTGACTCTAGCAGTTTCCCCACTACCGATGTTAGACTAACTGGTCTGTAATTCCCCGTTTTCTCTTTCCCCCCCTTCTTAAAAAGAGGGGTTACGTTTGCTACCCGCCAATCCTCAGGAATTACTCCAGAATCTAAAGAGTTTTGAAATATTATCACTAATGCATCCACTATTTCCGGAGCTACTTCCTTAAGTACTCTGGGATGCAGCCTATCTGGCCCTGGGGATTTATCGGCCTTTAATCCATTCAATTTACCCAACACCACTTCCCGACTGACCTGGATTTCACTCAAGTACTCCTTTGACCTGCGGTCCCCTGCTATTTCCGGCAGATTATTTATGTCTTCCTTAGTGAAGACGGAACCAAAGTAGTTATTCAATTGGTCCGCCATATCCTTGTTCCCCATGATCAACTCACCTGTTTCTGACTGCAAGGGACCTACATTTGTTTTAACTAATCTCTTTCTCTTCACATATCTATAAAAACTTTTGCAGTCAGTTTTTATGTTCTCTACCAGTTTTCTTTCATAATCTATTTTTCCTTTCCTAATCAAGCCCTTTGTCCTTCTCTGCTGGTCTCTGAATTTCTTCCAGTCCTCTGCTATGCTGCTTTTTCTGGCTACTTTGTACGCATCATCCTTTGCTTTGATACTATCCCTGATTTCCCTTGTTATCCACGGATGCACTACCTTCCCTGATCTATTCTTTTGCCAAATTGGGATGAACAATTTTTGTAGTTCATCCATGCAGTCTTTAAATGTCTTCCATTGCGTATCCACCGTCAACCCTTTTAGAATTGATTGCCAGTCAATCTTGGCCAATTCACGTCTCATACCCTCAAAGTTACCTTTCCTTAAGTTCAGAACCATTGTTTCTGAATTAACAATGTCACTCTCCATCCTAATGAAGAACTCGACCATATTATGGTCACTCTTGCCCAAGGGGGCACGCACAATAAGACTGCTAACTAACCCTTCCTCATTACTCAATACCCAGTCTAAAATAGCCTGCTCTCTCGTTGGTTCCTCTACATGTTGATTTAGATAACTATCCCTCATACTTTCCAAAAAATCCTCTTCCTCAGCGCCCCTGCCAATTTTATTCACCCAATCTATATGTAGATTGAAGTCACCCATTATAACTGTTTTGCCTTTGTCGCACGCATTTCTAATTTCCTGTTTTATACCATCCCCAACTTCACTACTACTGTTAGGTGGCCTGTAGACAACTCCCACTAGCGTTTTCTGCCCCTTAGTGTTTCGCAGCTCTACCCATACCGATTCCACATGCTCCAAGCTAATTTCCTTCCTTTCCATTGCGTTAATCTCCTCTCTAACCAGCAACGCTACCCCACCTCCTTTTCCTTTCTCTCTATCCCTCCTGAATATTGAATACCCCTGGATGTTCAGCTCCCAGCCTTGGTCACCCTGGAGCCATGTCTCCGTGATCCCAACTATATCATACTCATTAATAGCTATCTGCACGTTCAACTCATCCACCTTATTACGAATACTCCTTGCATTGAGACACAAGGCCTTCAGGCTTGTTTTTACAACGCTCTTACCCCTTTTACTTTTCACCTTGCTCCCTATTGCTTCCACCCTCGTTTTACACCCGCCTGCCTCTCTGCTCTTGTACCCATCCCCCTGCCACATTAGTTTAAATCCTCCCCGACAGCACTAGCAAACACTCCCCCAAGGACATTGGTTCCATTCCAGCCCAGGTGCAGACCGTCCTGTTTGTACTGGTCCCACCTCCCCCAGAAATGGTTCCAGTGCCCTAAAAATTTGAATCCCTCCCCCTTGCACCATTTTTCAAGCCACGTATTCATCTGCAATATCCTCCTATTTCTACTCTGACTGGCCCGTGTTACTGGTAATAATCCAGAGATTATTACCTTTGAGGTCCTACTTTTGAGTTTATCTCCTAGCTCCCTAAATTCACCTTGTAGGACCTCATCCCTTTTTTTCCCTATATCGTTGGTGCCAATATGCACCACGACAACTGGCTGTTCACCCTCCCCCTCCAGAATGTTCTGCAGCCGTTCAGTAACATCCCTGACCTTTGCACCAGGGAGGCAACATACCATCCTGGAGTCTCTTTTGCGGCCGCAGAAACGCCTATCTATTCCCCTGACAATTGAATCCCCTATTACAATAGCCCTTCCCCTCTTTTTTCCCCCATCATGTGCTGCAGAGCCACTCATGGTGCCATGAACTTGGCTGCTGCTGCATTCCCCTGATGAGCCATCTCCCTCAACAGTATCCAAAATGGTAAACCTGTTGAGTAGGGAGATGACCGCAGGGGACTCCTGCACTATCTGCCTACTGCTTTGCTGGCTATTGGCCACCCGCTCCCTTTCTGTCCTCTTACCTTTTACCTGTGGCGTGACCAACTCGCTGTATGTGCTGTCCACGACTTTCTCTGCATCGTGGATGCTCCAGTATGAATCCAGCCGCAGCTCCAATCGTTCAATGCGGTCTGCCAGGAGCTGCAGCTGGACACACTTCCTGCAAATGTAGTCATCAGGGACACCGACCATATCCCTGATCTCCCACATGTTGCAGGCTGAGCAAACCACGGGACCAATCTCCACTGACATCTTACTCCCAAATTGCTCTATTAAATATATATATATATTTTATTTTATTTTATTTATTTTTATTTTTATTAAACACTAAACTTTATTCTTTAAACTTTACTAATAAATAATGAATCCCTAACACCCAGAGTCCTTAGCTCCCAGAGTCCTTAGCACCCAGAATCCTTAAACCTGAAGGCAGAAATGGAGAAATGTAAACCCCGCGTTGCAGCCAATCAGCTGCTTCCTCTGGTCCTCTTCAACCAATCAGAGGCTACACAGATTCCCCACCAGATTCCCTCACTGGAAGATGGAACGTTGTAGATTTCGTTCTCACAGCGCAGGTAGCTCCACCCTGTGTCTCCAACGGCTCCCCGGGCCTCTGTGAAAAGCAAGCCCCGCGCTAGGTTTATACTCACAGCAGGTAGCTCCACCCTGTGTCTCCAACGGCTCCCCGGGCCTCTGTGAAAAGCAAGCCCCGCGCTAGCTTTATACTCACAGCAGGTAGCTCCACCCTGTGTCTCCAACGGCTCCCCGGGCCTCTGTGAAAAGCAAGCCCCGCGCTAGGTTTATACTCACAGCACGTAGCTCCACCCTGTGTCTCCAACGGCTCCCCGGGCCTCTGTGAAAAGCAAGCCCCGCGCTAGGTTTATACTCACAGCAGGTAGCTCCACCCTGTGTCTCCAACGGCTCCCCGGGCCTCTGTGAAAAGCAAGCCCCGCGCTAGGTTTATACTCACAGCAGGTAGCTCCACCCTGTGTCTCCAACGGCTCCCCGGGCCTCTGTGAAAAGCAAGCCCCGCGCTAGGTTTATACTCACAGCAGGTAGCTCCACCCTCTGTCTCCAACGGCTCCCCGGGCCTCTGTGAAAAGCAAGCCCCGCGCTAGGTTTATCTTGAAGTCTGGAAGATAGACATAAAGTACTGGAGTAACTCAGTGCATCTGGCAGCATCTCTGAAGAAAATGGATTGGTGACGTTTTGGATTGTGACCGTTCTCCAGTCTGAAGAAGGGTCCCGACCTGAAAGGTCACCCATCCGTTTCCTTCAGAGATGTTGCCTGATCAACTGAGTTACTCCCGTTGACCACCTGTAGTTCCTTTCCACACAAATAACAGGTTGATACAGGTGGTGGTGGTGGGGGGAGGGGTGATTAAGTAGATGGTGGATGAAGGACAGACATTACATTTATCTCGTTCTGATTGGATTGCCCATTTCTAATTATCTTCTGAAGATGAATAATCTCAGGTGCTTTTCCATATTATTTGTGTGATTTTGTAAGAATATCCATGAAATATTGGAGATGGATGGCATCTAATTTTATTTCTTGGGTTGCATCATCCACCACTTACAATTCATAAAATCTCTTGGCAGCAAATAGAGTAGTGAGATATTTAATTAGACCCTCGTTTAGTCAGGCAGTACTCCAATGTAGGAGCCTTTTTCATTGGAACATGTATCAGAGATAAGATTGAGGTGTATAAAATCATGAGTGGAATAGATTGGGTGGATGCACAGTGTATTTTGCCCAGAGTGGGGGATTCGAGCACCAGAGTGCATAGGTTTAAGGTGAAGGGGGAACGATTTTATAGGAACCTGATGGCTAATTTTTTCACGCAAAGGGTGGTAAGTGTTCGGACTAACTGCGGGAGTTGGTAGTTGAGGCAGGGACTATCGTAATGTTTAAGAAGCAATTAGACAGGTACATGGATGGAACAGGTTTAGAGGGATATGGGCCAAACGCAGGCAAGTAGTTAATAGTGTAGCCGGCAGTCACTGAAAAAATCACCAAGTGGAACAGGCCCTGAAGACACACCACTAGTCTTAGGCATCCAGTCCACAAAACAACCTTTCACCATCACTCTTTGCTTCTCTTCCATGAAGCCAATTTTCTATCCAGTCGGCTAGCTCTTCTTGAATCTCATGCAATCTAACCTTCCAGAGCAGCTTACCATGCAGAACCATGTCAGCCTGTTGCCACAGAATATGTGTTCTGCTATTTAAGACATGGCATTTATGCAGCTGATCTGGTTAAGCTTCTGGCCAATGGTATGCTGCAGAATGTTGATGGCATAAGCTATGATGATGGTTATGTTATTGTATATGAAGGGGGGGAAATGACTTAAAAATAAATATTGCAAGTAATTGATTTTCTTACATGAACAATACATTTAACACTCATAATATGCAGTGTCGATATGCATGGAACACAGGCATTTGTTTTGAGATATAAATGGAATAAGTGTGTGTGTGAGAAAGCACCAAGTGCCTTTGGTATCTTGCCCCAGGCATGTAGATTGCTGGAATTGTTCAATTATGGACAGGCTTGATCTTGAAATCTTCTGGTTCTCTGAAGGGGGCTTACGTTTTTTTATTTCTGTTCTTTTTTGTTAATACATTTTCCTGCATGTATCTATTGACAGCAGTTTGAAAGAGTACTGGTGACTAGGTACTTTTTGGAATATTATGTGCAGTAGTTGGACTATTGTGTGGGGTGCTGGACACCTCATTGCAGGCACGATGTGGAGCCTTTGGAGAGGGTACAGAAAAAGGTTTACCAGGATGACGTAGGACAAATTTGGATTTTACTTCGGAGTCATGTGAGTGACTTCGTGAAGACCCGCCAGGCATGCATGCGCGACATATCGTCGACCGCATGCAAGCGACAGGCAGGGAGGAGCGTTGCTCCTCTACTGCAGGGACATGCAGGTAAGGAAACTAACCTGCAGTCCTTTTTCTTTTCAGGTGACTCTGTTCAGCGTCTCCAGGCCGCCTCGAAACTGACTGCCACGGGCAGTCAGCGGTGGCACCAACAGACTGGAGTTGTGAAGAGCCCGTTGACCAGGAGGGTCCGGGGTCACACACTCGCCGGTCGGAGGACGGCAGAGGCAGCCTCTACACCGCAGCCCGCAGGACACTGCATGTGTAAAGGAGTGGGGCTTGCAGGCTCGCCGTTCGGAGTGTGCAACAGCAGAGCAGCAGCCCCGACTCTACTCCACAGTCTGCAGGGATACTGCGGACTGTCTACATTAATCAGGTAATGGGGCAGAGCGGCGACCCGACTCTACACCGCAGCCCGCAGGGTCACTGCGGACTGTCGGCATGAGTGCAGCATTGCAAAATGGGAGTGTGCCAGCTGGCTGGGAACTGCCCAAGGGAACTTTGCAAAATTTACACCTGTTCCAACCTCTTGCCTGCCTGGAAGCCAAGGAGAGGCAAAAATAAAGGGATTTTTTTCATTGTGTAATTGTTCATGTTTCTCCTATAGGTGTGGGAAAGAAATTAGAAACTCCATGATTTTACCATAAAGTTTATTAATTCAGTACTGTTATCCTTTCAATTTTGTTCAAAAGACGCTACCCAGAAGTCGGGAAAGCCCGTGATCCAGGAGGGTCCGGGCTCGGAGACTGCCATTCGCGGGTAGCGAAGGCAGAGCAGGAGCTCCGACTCAACGCCGCAGGCCGCAGGAATACCGCGGACTGACGGCTATGCTACTCTATGGAGGTAGAAAGACAGAGCCGGGGCCCCATTCACTACTTAGGCGGGAGGCTTACCGTTAGCGGCAGTCTATGCGGATGACAAGTCGGGTCACCATTGGAACTGGGGGGGGGGGGGGGGGGGGGGGGGTGAGTGCGCTCCTCCATCGGATGCTTCTTAAAGACCCTCAGGTAAGATACTAACCTTGAGTTGCTGAGCTTCTGTACTAGACTTTGCTTACAGAAACAATGGATGGAGACCAGAATGAAGGCATCGAAGCATGCCTCCAAGGGCCATGGGACTTCGGATGGGAGTCAGCGGCCACCATTCCCGGAGCTGCCCGCAACACCGGCAGCACCCGCTTTGCGGACCGGGATAAGAACGTGGAAATCGGGAAGCCCTGCACAGCCAGGACCCATCTCTCCACCACGGCTGACCATGGAACGGCAAAATGGTAGGAGCACCGCGCGGGAGCAGGCTAGGCAAGATCCTGACTGCCTACCACTGTCACCTAAGCATAGTAAGCGGGTAAACGTGTGACCCGCTCGGCAGCACATTCTGTCTCCCCTACTATGCAGGTCACCCGAGGGCGGACCAGGGGGAGAGCTGCGCCCAGGTCGTGCCCCGCTGCAGCGGAAGGCATCGACATGCCGTCGGGGGTAACCTGCTAGATTGCGGGTCGGTGATGGATCTGCTGGGAAGTCGGGGAGCCCTGCAGGAGCAGGAGGTACCGGCTCACCACCGGGTCAGGCTGCCAGAGTGCAGGCCGGTGGCAGCGGATTTTGGTCGTGCGGCCCCGCTTAGGTGGCAGGCGGTGACCATGCGTCGTCACAGACTCATGTAGTCAGGAGTGGCGGTTTGCCCGCGCAGACGTCGGGGTACCATGCTTCGACGGCAGGGACCGACTCACCACCGCTCATGTCTTCCAGACAGGCGGGCCGCCACCGTCCGGAAGACTGCGGACCAGCGGCATGTCCGCGCGGGAGTCGCAAAGCCCCGCTTAAGCGGCAGGCAACGACATTCCTGTCTAGGCACCCATAGTCATCACCTCGACGAGGAGCGGGCCGATGACAGAAGCCTCAGTAGTTCAGGAGGACCTGAGGAAGTCGACTTGTCATCCGCATATGCGGCGGCGGTCGCATGGCTCAGAGGAGCGCATGATGGAGCGTATCCTAGAGCACAATCTCTGCAGCTAGACCAGGTGTTCTCCAATCCAGGAGACATGCGGCTGGGCCACCCAGCATGTCCCCGTCATCGGTGGGGAATGCCGCGGATCAGCAGATAGCGGACATGTAAGAAGGGTTGGAGCAGGAACCTACAGTACCTGAGAAAACCCAGGAGGAACCGCTGAATGTGGTCTCCAAGTTCGCCCAGCCGAAGCACTCAGGTCAGCCTTTGCAGCCCAAACCAGTGGCCAGCATAGACTACCTCACCACACATCAGCTGCAGGAACTGGTCGTTTCCGAGGCGATCAACATATACCAGGCCCAGACAACTGCATATTGTTGAATGTACTGACAGTCAACACGCCCATCTGGGGCAACATCAGTCCGGGGATAAGGGCACAGGAGCTGAAGTTCCTAAAGATCCTGAAATTGCTGAAGTCGGGGATACTGCCTTTGCCAGGTCGGTTGACGGTACGGAAATGACGGCAGAGCAGGAGGATGCTCTTGCGTCATTAGTCATGGAATTACGCTTCCCGTATTATCGCCATTAAACCAACTCCAAACCCCCTATTCGTGGGGTTGTGCAAGGCATTTGCGACGCCACCAACGAGACAGCTGTTCGGTGAGGACCTGCCCAAACAGGTCTAGAACCTGGATTAGGAGGTGAAGGCAGTCGGGTTGATGAACCCACCTCCCTCCAGCAGGCTGGCATTGCGCAGACAATCACCATATGCAAGACCTCGGGGGCCACCTGAAAGACCAGTAAGGACCTACACGCCGGCAGCACCTCAACACAATCCAGCAACGACAGAACACCAGAAACCAGAATGTCAGGCCCGCTGGTAACCATGGAAGTAAGGGGGTCTTGTTCTCTTGGAAGTACTGCATGCATACCCTCACAAGTAGGAGGGAGGTTGCATACATTCTGGGGTTCTGATTGTCACTATCCCAGGGAACAAAGCAATAGACATAACAGAGACATGTAACAGCCTTGCTTGCACCAGGAAACCAACTATTAGACATGCTGCTAAGGTAATTGGTAAACTTGTAGCTACATTCCAGCCACATAATTTGGGCCGTTACACTATCGAAGCTTACAAAAAGCAGAAATCTCGTCATTAAAAGCGAATGCTGGACATTTACGAGCCTATGCAGCTGCCAATCAAGGCATAAATTGAGCTACAATGGTGGATTAGCAATGTTTGTGATTGTTAAATCCCATCATTAAATCAAACCCATTAGTCGTGTTATAAACCGACGCAAGCGGCAAGGGCTGGGGAGCTACCGACACCATTCCAGTTGGGGCGGTAGATGGGATTTGCACGCGTCTACTTTGCTTCAATCACAAGGTATAAACTGTTCGGAGCATGTCACGGGCTACGGGCTTAATGTACTAATCTGCAGCATATGCATGTCTGTCTTCAATAAGACTACTGAGGTGGCATATTTAAACCTTATCGGTGGTATCAAGTCAATATCTTGTGATGAATTGGGAAAATTAATTTGGCTCTGGTGGATTGAAAGAAATATTTGGATATCAGCTACTTACCTTCCGGTTAAGCTCAATACAGTGGCTGACACCAGGTCACAAGTATTTAATAACGACATCAAGTAGATGTTGAACCTCCAAATATTTGCTAAAACTATAGCCTAATATGAAACACCAGATGTCGACCTCCTTGCGTCCAGGTTGAGCCATTGGATACCAACATATGTTTCTTGAGAACCAGATCCTGGGGCAGTTGTGATGGACGCGTTCTCGCTACATTGGGGGGAAATGGGTTTTTCTATGCTTTCCCCCATTCTGCTTCAGACAGGTGTTGCAGAAAACATAACCAGATTCTGCAACAGAAAGGACCATAGACATCATACAGCAGCGTGCAGAGAGAGTCCACTAGGAAGCAGTACCTCACCCACATAAGGATATGTGAGGTTTCTATAGTTGGACCTAGACCACCTACATATCTGCTATGATCTCCAATGTGCTGGAATCCTCACAGGCCTGCATTATGATGAGTCCCTCAGTTACAGTGCCATATACAGTGCCAGGAGTGCACTGTCATCCCATCTCAACATTGGAGTGGGATCTCACCAGCTGGTATCCACACTGAAGGGTATGTTCTATCCCTCCCCGACCACGATATATTACCAGAGATATAGGGGTGGTGTTGACCCTACTCAGGAGCTGGTCGCCTTTGGTGGATTTACCACTGGACCTATTCACCTTCAAAGTGGTGATGGTAATGGCACTGAACACAGCACAAAGGGTCCAAACTCTACAGGAATTACCTGGATAAAATGGTTTCGACCCACAATAAAGTAACAGCGTGATGGAAGAGTTGCTTAAATTACACAGAAATTGGGCTTCAGGAGATGGCTCAAGGTGGTATTCGGTGCAGCAGGTAAGCCACTAACATTTTAAAAATGTCATTCTACCAGGGCTGCATCCATATCAACGGCGAAGACCATGTAGGTTTTTCATGGATTATGTCCTCGCAATAGCGGGCTGGGCCAGTGAAACTACATTTCAGCGGTTTTATAACAGACCTGTGGCTGCACCTGCAACGTTGGCAGATTCAGTTTTAAGTGCTGTTTCCCTAAACGTTTGTCCCCGAGTTCAGGGATTATTTCTTGCATCAACAAATGTTATTATTTTTCAGCTTGTTCCAATCTGAAATACGTTAACATACTTCCTCCATCAGTATTACGGCAGTCTGTGAGCATGGACGTGATCCAGGGCATGTAATCACAGAGCTTTGAAATCTTCACGAAGTCACTCACGTGTCTCCGAAGTAAAATAGTAAGATTAAACAAGAACTTACCAGTTTGAAGTTTGATCTTTATTTTATGTGGAGTTGTGATGAGGGATTTCGTGCCCTCCGCTCTCAACCCTCTATCATGAGGTCAACTGGTATATTCAAGTTTCTTTAATCTTACTATCTTCAGTCATTGTTGTTATCTGTGATTCCATACCGCTGCTTTGAAGAATGTCGCGCATGCGTGCCTGGTGGGGTCTTCACGAAATCCCTCATCGCAACTCCTCATAAAATAAAGATCAAACTTCAAACTGGTAAGTTATTGTTTAATCTTACTATTCTTTTCCCTGGCGTGTTGGAGACTGAGGGGAGACAGAATAGCCAGTCGGAATCATTTTCACAGAGTGCAAATATCAAAAACTGGAGAGCATAGCTTTAAGGTCAGAGGAGGGAAATTGAAACATACGAGATATTGCAGCGTAAGTTTTTTACTGGGTGCCTGGAACGCTCTTCCAGGGGCGGTGGTGGACGTAAATACGATACTGGCATTTTAGAGGCTTTTAGATTGGTACATGGATGTGCAAGGTGTGGAGGGAAATAGATCACATGCAAGCGGAGGGGATTAGTTTAACTTTACATCATGTCCAGCAAAAACATTGCGGCCAGAAAGACCTGTTCCCTGTGCTGTACTCTTCTATAATGTATGTTTCAAGGATCAGAGTATTCCTGATTCCTGTCCCTGTTCAGTGCAGCTTTTAAGTATCGAATTTGTTGTCGGCCAAGTACTAAAATGGCCGAACTCTTGCTCCACTACCTGAAGCTTAGCCATGACTTACAGCTTGCTCCACCTAATTCTACTTCTATCACTTATGATTGTATGACCTCCTGCATTGACTGCAGCCTCCAGATTCATTCATGTTATTGCGGTGGCATGGGTATGCTGTGAACGTGAGGTGCAGGCAGTGTCAAGCATGATCATCAGGTCATACATGATGGGAGCAGAATTAGGCCATTCGGTCCATCAAGTCTACTCCGCCATTCAATCATGGTTGATCTATCTCTCCCATGATTGAATAACTACATTCTCCTGCCTTCTCCCCATAATCCTTGACACCAGAATCTGTCTATCTCTGACTTAAAAATTTCCATTGAATATCCATTGAATGATCGGGCCCCTGACTAATAATCATGAATTAGTTAGTTGAAGTGATACATAGCTTTTGAAAGTGGGTAATGTGTGTTTTCCTGTTAACAGCATTCAAAGCCGAGGTATAAATAATTAGAAGGAAGCCAAATTTTATTATTTTTGTGACAAAAACTTGACAAAGTTTTTGAACTACTGGGTGGTATCACTTGCATTGTAAAGGTTTATTTTTAATATAAGTTTTCTCCTATGATTTGTGAACAAATCCATGTGAATGTTGATAAGGCAAACCATTCAGATAATTTGATATCCCATCTGGCACCTTGAGTGATTTGATTGAAAATGAAGTTAAATCAACTGAGTAACAAAACCATTAAGAAAAATCTGTATTCGGAAGTCACAAAATTGCATTTTTCACAATTTACAAGTCGAGTTGAATAATAAGATTTAAATTGAAAAGGAAAAAAAATTGCAAATCAGAAATGAAAACAGAACACGCTGGAAATGCTCAGCAGGTCACCCATCATCTATGGAAGGGCATTTCAGATGAATGATCTTTCATTAAAATTAGGAACAATTGAAAATCAAATGTTTTAATTTGCAGTGGAAGGCAAAGAGATGAAGACAAAGAAAGTCTGAATGGTACTAGACTTTAGACTTTAGAGTTACAGTGTGGAACCAGGCCCTTTGGGCCACCAAGTCTGCGCAGACCAGAGATCACCCTGTACACTAGCACTATCTTACCCATTAGGTGCAATTTACAATTTACAGATGCTAATTAGCCTACAAACCTGTTGGTTTATGCCCCTGTCCCACTTAGGAAACATGAACGGAAACCTCTGGAGACTTTGCGCCCCACCCAAGGTTTCCGTGTGGTTCCCGGAGGTTCCCGGAGGTTTTTGTCCTCTGGCAACCACCTTCAACTAGCATCGCAACCGACTTTGACTAAAAAACTACCGATTTTTAAAACGGAAACCACATTCGACCATTAGGAACCATTAGGGAGACTGACAAAATCCTCCGGGAACCGTACGTTTTAGGTCGAGGCTCTTCCACGAGTGAAAACATATCAATATTTAACCAAAGATAGATACTAAGTGCTGGGTTAACCCAACGGATCAGACAGCATCTCTGGAGAAAGCTGTTTACCACGTCACCCATCCTTTTTCTCCAGAGATGCTGCCTGACCCGCTGAATTACTCCAACACTTTGTATCTATCATTTATATAACCCAGCATCTGCAGTTCTTTGTTTCAACATTTATCTAGGTAAGCCCACCTTACTATCTTGCATTTAGATTGTATAAGCGTTCATGCTTCTAAGTATTGGCCCATACCAATTATTCTCTCTTGGTAAGACAGCCCTCTTATCCCAGGAATTAGCCCAGTGAATCTCCTTGGACAGTCTCCAAATGTTACTTCATGTTTTGTTCAGATAATGTTTTGTTCCGACAGTACCTGTTGACCTCCATGGAGAAGTGCAAAATCCCAAGGATCTGGCGTCGCGCAACAGTCATCGTTCTCCCAAAGCCGAACAAGTCAAAGGATGATCCTAAAAGCTACTGGCCCATCTCGTTCCTCTGCGTCCCATACAAACTCCTTGAGAGGCTGATCCATGGGCATATCAATCCCATCATGGACCCTCAACTATCCCAATGAGCAGGCTGGTTTCTGCCAAGGTCGACCTACTGCGGACCAGGTAACCCTCCTCACCCAAGACATCGAGGGCTGCTTTGAGGCAAATGAGAAGGCAGGAGCTGTTCTTATAGACCTGACAGCTGCCTATGACACCGTGTGTTTGTCCACCCCGGTCATTCTGCCTTCTCCCTGCTCCTGTTGGGCAGAAGGTACAGACGTTTGAAGGTGCACACTATGAGACTTAGGAACAGCTGCTTCCCCTCAGCTATCAGGTTTCTGAACAGTCCTTCCATGAGCTAGGGTACAGTCCAATTCACCTTTACCCCATTGCAGAAATTGGACTTTGTCTATAGAACTGATGCGCTACAATGCTTCGAACTAGATCCCGCACTCTGTATCTTCCCTTTTGCTCTACCTATTGTACTTAAGTTTGACTTGATGATATTTATGTGTAGTATTATCTGATCTGATGAAACAAATCAAAGCTTTTTACTGCACCTCAGCAACTTTGTCAGCATAACAAAAATGTCATTAATCTATCAGGATATATGACAATAAAACACTTGGCTTTTGATAAATGAGTTGGACCAAAGGGCCTTCATCTTGCTGTATAGGCCTGTGACTCTGAATTTCTGCACTGAGAGTAGTTCATATCTGGATCCTGATGCCAGAGGAGGTAGTAGAATGAGATACAATTGAGATATCTAGACAGGCACTTAAATAGGCATCTATTTAAGTATAAGGGACATAAAAGGGTTGGCATGGACATTGCGGACTGAAGGCCCCGTTTAAGTGCTGTAAAACTCTACGACTTCTTTGACTCATGTCACAATATTGTAACATAATTGTTAAAACCACAAATAACATTTGTAGGCAGCAAATGAAAGTTGGCACAGTGGTACAGCAGCAGAGCTGTTGCATCACAGTGCCAGACACCCGGGTTTGATTTTGGCTATGGGTGCTGTCTGTGGAGTTTGTATATTTTCCCTGTGACTGTGTTCCCTGATGCTCCAGTTTCCTCCTTTCCAAAGTCATGCAAGTTCGTAGGTTAATTGGCCTCTGTAAATTGCCCGTAGTATATAGAATGCTAAAGATATACACAAAAAGCTGGAATAACTCAGCGGGTCGGACAACACCTCTGGAGAAAAGGAATAGGTGACGTTTTAGTTCGACACCCTTCTTCAGAATGCTGAATGCCTAAAATACTAAAATGGAATAACATAGACTAGTGCATGGGGCATCGTTGGTCAGTGTGGACTTGGCGGGTCGATGGGTCTGTTTCCACGCTGTATAAATAAACTAAACTAAACTATACTATACTATACTATACTATACTAAACTATACTAAACTAAACTAAACTAAACTAAACTTTGTGTATGATCATGTCCATGCAAACAAACACTAGAGCCTATATTCCTTATCAAGCATTCCACATGGATCATAAAATCATTCACTTCTGCTGATTGCCTTCTGCTCTCTAGCTAGGTGTGGACTGGCCTAACTGGTTCCATTTTTATCTCTCCTAACTAAACCACAGAATGACTTCATCTCTCCTTAAAGTTTTAATTCTAATCCCATTTTTTCAAAAGCCTTCTTTGGACAGTGAATTCTGCTGTCATAGTAAAATGAAAATGCTTACATTAAAATGTGTTTTTCACTGAGTCTATTTATTATGGCATAACGGATACCCAGGAGTGATTACAGCCTTGAAATTGTTCCAGGATGTCCATTATATTTTTTAAATTATGTTCTGTGAAGTTCATGCAGGTGGTCTGATTCATTTTTCCATTCATTTTTTTACAACTAGGAGATTATGAAGCCTATTACAGAAAATAATGTGGTGAGGAAATATCAGGGGGGATATTTGCTTCAATTGCCATGCGTTAGCGATATTGTGAATCTTACCGAAGGAGTTCCTTTGTTTGGTGTTTCTACTGAAACCAGATAAAAACATAGTGATCTTTATGGTTATGCTGTAACAATGCCGAGTCTAGTCTGTTTAATCAATTGCTACTTTGATTTGATCCCCAGTGATAGAAGTGAATATGGCAGTTGCTGATAGTGTGATGATATTGTACCTTCCAAACTTGCAAGTTACTTGCCAGTTTAATTCTCCATCCCACTCCCACTCTGACTTACAGTATTTAGGCACGGTGAAGATACATGAGTCATAGAGTCATAGAGTGATACAATGTGGAAACAGGCCGTGGGCCAAACTTGCCGCAATTACCTCCTCCTGCAGCTTGTTCCAAACACCCACCACCCTTTGTGTAAAAAAAGTTAACCTTCAAGTTCCTATTAAATTTATCCCCCTTCACCTTAAATCTATGTCCTTTGGTTCCTGATTCCCCTACTCTGAGTAAGAGACTCTGTCCGATCTATTCCTCTCATGCCACATTCCACTTGTTCTATTCATTCATCTCCTGGTCCCTGGACCATAAAACAAACTATGGTAGATTTTCTCTCTCTTTTCCATTCTGGCAAAAGGTTTCTGATCTGAAACATTAACTCTGTTACTCTTTTCAAAGGTACTGTCTGACTTGCTGAGTTTTTCCAGTATTTTTTATTTCTGGCACATTTGCAAGATCTTCTCCCAAACTGCAGATCATTGCAACATAAACATAAATCATTCAAGTTCTTTAAACTTCATAAGCCTGTTTAAAGATATCTTAATTGGTCGAGCAGTAATTACCTTCATTCAGGTATTCGATGTATTAAAGAGAGAGTTAGATACAGCTCTTAGGGCTAACGGAATCAAAGGATATGGGGAGAAAGCAGGAACGGGGATACTGATTGGGGATGATCAGCCATGATCATATTGAATGGTGGTGCTGGCTTGAAGGGCCAAATGGCCTACTCCTCCACCTATTTTCAATGTTTCCATGTTTCCATGTTTCAAAGACAATTTGGGGCACCTTTACTGTCTTGCCAGAGATATCGTCAACTTATAAGTGAATTAGTCCTTACCAATTCTGGGATCCGTGTCAGAGCTAAACCAAATGTAAACTTATATAACAACTTGAATATTTCTGTGAGATGATCAGGGGGTGATCTCTGTAATGAGGTGTCCTGCTGGAGATATTATTGGACATGTCAAATGCTTCATGGTACTTTGTAGAGGCCACACATATGTTTATGAAATCCTGCATAATTGTTGCTATGTGCTAAATGTTGCTAGGCACACTCTTCCGATGACAGCAGTAATTTTTTATTTTGATAAAGCACCTTATTTTAAAAGCAGTGCCCCTGAGGACGAGTTCCCTGTCCTCGTCAGCTGAGAATGGATGTGAACTAACCCTTTAGGCATCTGGTTCCTGCTCCTCTCGTGTCAGTGGCATGTTGTCCTGCTCATTCATGCTTTGTCTAATACCTGGTGCACTCTCATCACTCACTCACAAAATCTCCCGTGATGGATATATCGGGGCTCATGTTCTGCAAGGTCATTGTGAGCGCTGAAGATTTGAATCCTTTGTTTCCTTGGATCCTGGCTCAACCTCACATCGTGTAAAGAGAGAAACAGAAAAGAATTGTGTAAGGCCAACTTCTGCTGTGCATTTTACCGTATGGTGATACTGCTCTGACTAAAACCTGCTCTCTTTTGAATGAAATGTAAGTGGTGTTCAAATGTTGAAAGAGCAGGGAATCTGGCTGCATATTGGACAAATTCTCCAACTTCCTTATTTACTGCACACACTACAGTAATTCTGCTCTGAAGCTATTGCATACCAAATTAAAGAGGTTCAATTAATGAAGGCTGAATTTAATCGCTGTCTCTCGTTGTTTTCTTCCCGCAAACAGTTCGGGCTATTTGAATAATTGAGACTAGCGAAAGAATACACAGGGCGACCATTGAACTGACCTTGCAAAGAGTCATATGTCATATGTCCCAAAATGGAACAATGAAATGCTTACTTGCAGCAGCACAACAGATACATAAACATATTGCTATGTAAACACCATAATAAACAACAACAAAAAATCGGTATAATTTTTAAAAAAAACAGACAATATAATAGATGTCTATAGTCAAAAATAATGTCTTCAAATCAATATAGTTTGCAGTTTATTTGGAGGTTTAACAACTGGATGGTTGTGTAATTATGCTCCTAAAGCTTATCCCCCTTAGTCTAGTTCAGCAAAACATCGAGTCAAGCACTGGACGGCTATACTTTATTTTTTTAATGAACAACGAATCCCCTATACAATACCTAACCACCACGGGTTCAATCCTTGTCTCTGCCTGGCCAAGCCCTTCAGCCTCATGCAAGCAGACACTTCCAAAAGGTCACGCGGTCCCAAGCACCCATCCAGAAGATCGACAATGATCCTAGTGGGGGCTACCCTTTATAGGTCAACAAACCCTGCGGGGCTGAACTACACAGGGGTGGCGCCCCTTACAAGCCAATCATACATATCGATTACACTAAATGGTTATTGACAGTTCCCCAACCCAATTGCAAAGAGTCCCAATACAATGTTTTTATAGAAGCTTCTGGAAAGTAGTCAGCTAACTGAATAATGCAACATTTCCCCTGGCAGTACAAACAATTCAGCCAGGGCTTCACACTTCAGTCACTCATTAAACAGCAGTACAATTGTCCTGCAACAATATTAACATTATTTGCAATCCCTTTGCAGTTATCCAATCAAGACAATGCACCTACAACACTTTTCTGTACAGAGTCCTCATACATTCTAACAATTGGGAGGACATCTGGACCTCATCATATCTGATATATTGATCTGTGAACTAGACTTCCTGGCACCAGCTCGCAGCTTGTGGTTTCTTACAGAAAAAAAGCTAACAGGCTTTGTGGATGCATAAATCCTTTACTTTATTTTAACTCTGTTTTGGCCAGGATTTACGGTTGTAGGGAAGAACCTGCTCATGAACTGCTCATGTTATAGTTTTCAGGCTCCTTTACCTTCTTCCTGATGGCAGTAGTGAAATGAATGTATGGTAGTGTGGGTCTTTGATGATGCTGACTGCTTTTTCTGAAACAGTGGCTCTGGTACTATGGATGACATTCTAGTAATACGTTCCAAGCAGTTATAGTAAATAAAGGTTTGTGGATGATAAATGTGGATCTGTTGAATGAAAGTGGTATTGGTGAAGGGAAGGCTGCAATAGGGGATTTTGGAGACAGGTCTACATCTGAAACGCCGTCTGTCTATTTGTCTTTATATGCTGCCTGATTCATTGAGTTCCCCCAGCATTTTGTTTTTTACTCAAGATTCCAGTATCTATTATATGATAGAACTTTATTTATCCCAGGAGGGAAATTGATCTGCCAACAGTCATAAAAACACAAAATACATGAAACATGAAATTAAAGTGATGAGTGGCAAGGCTTGGGGAATGTGCAAAGCTTGGAAAGGAGGGGGGAGGGGGAGGGGAGTCAGTCTCCATCTATCCCATGACAGAAGGGCGAGCAGTTGTAAAGTTTGATAGCTACAGGGAAGAAGGATCTCCTGTGGTGTTCTGTCCTGCATCTTGGTGGAACCAGTCTGTTGCTGAAGGTACTCCTCAGGTTGACCAGTGTATTATGCCAACAGTCAACAAGTCAACAAAATAGAGAGAGTACAGAGGAGATTTACTAGAATGTTGCCTGGGTTCCAGCAACTAAGTTACAGAGAAAGGTTGAACAAGTTGGGTCTTTATTCTTTGGAGTGCAGAAGGTTAAGGGGGGACTTGATTGAGGTCTTTAAAATGATGAAAGGGATAGACAGAGTTGACGTGGATAAGCTTTTCCCATTGAGGGTAGGGAAGATTCAAACAAGAGGGCATGACATGAGAATTAAGGGACAGAAGTTTAGGGGTAACATGAGGGGGAATTTCTTTACTCAGAGAGTGGTGGCTGTGTGGAATGATCTTCCTGCAGAAGTGGTGGAGGCAGGATCGATTTTAACATTTAAAAGTAAAGTGGATAGGTATATGGACGGGAAGGGAATGGAGGGGTATGATCTGAGTGCTGGTAGATGGGACTAGGGGAAAATGAATGGTCGGCACGGACTGGAAGGGCCGAGAAGGCCTGTTTCCGTGCTGTAATTTTATATGGTTATTTATATGGTTATCATGGAGGGGGTGAGCTGTATTGGCAGCAAAGAAGATGGTACTGGCTGCCACCAATTGGTAGAACATCTGCAGCATCTTATTGCAGACATTGAAGAAGCGGAGCCTTCTCAAACAGTACAGCAGGCTCTGTCCCTTGTTGTACAAGGCCTCAACACTCCTGGATCAGTCCAGTTTACTGTCCAGGTGCACTCCAAAGTATTTGTACTCGCTGGTAAACTGCACATTCACACCATGATGGAGACAGGGGACAGGGGTGTTCCTTTCCTCCTAAAGTCCACCACTTAGTTTTCTTGATGTTGAGTTGCAGGTGATTCAGGCTATGTGTGTGGCAACATTAATATCAGGTTACAGTGGGAAACAGTTTAGCACATCGTGTAACAGAGCAATGGATAATCAACTCAGTTTATTTTTTATCATATGCAGTGTGACTGAGATTCATGAATGTAGTCTACTGACTGGATCATCTTTTTCCCTATACAATAAGCCTACTGCACCTGGCATTCCCAGGAGTCTTTCATCCAAATATATACCAAAGCCTGCTTAACATGAAACTCACAGAGAACACACAGAGAATGCAGAGCCCAGGTTCCTTATCATCAGAATGAAACATTCTGATGGGAATGTCTATGGGATTAGCTATGCCAGCTATGTCACAAAAGCAAAGCATTCTAGATATTGGAAATCTGAAGCCATGAAAAAACAAAAACATTTTGGAATTATACAGCATCTGGGGAGAAAATAACAGACAGTGTAACAGGGTTGAATGTAAGAGAGATTTAATGGTAAAAGAGGGAATAGTGCAAGGTAAAACAGGATAGTAATGGCCAAAAAAATAAAGAAACAAATTGGATCTCGGGGATGGGGGAGAAGGGGGGGGGGGGGGGATGTAAATAGAAACACTAAAATACTTATTTGAAGTTGTTTAAGCTAGTGTTGGCTCTGTAAAATTGTAACATTGCTAGTTGTACAAAACATTCCAGCTGCAGTCTTACCGAAGCAGCATGCAATTTCCGTATGATGTCTTTAACCTCTTGCAATGAACACTAACAATACTGTTTGTCTTCCAAATTATTTAGTTTAGTTCAGTTTAGTTTAGAGATACAGCACGGAAACAGGGCCTTTGGCCCACCAAGTCCGCGCCGACCAATATACCCCACACATTAACGCTACCTACACACACTAGGGACAAATTACAATTATACCAAGCCAATTAACCTACTAACCTGTACGTCTTTGGCGTGCGGGAGGAAACTGGAGATCCCAGAGAAAAACCACGCAGATCACGGGGAGAACATACAAACTCTGTACAGACAAGCACCCATAGTCAGGGTTGAACCCGGGTTTCTGGCTCTGTATGGCAGTATCACTACCACTGCACCACAGTGCCGCCAATTTGCTGATGAACTTTCAGTGATAGCCACCCTCACCCTCATCCCTCTGAAACCTAACAATCATTCGGACTTCTGATTATCCAAAATGTTAATTACCTGAAGCTACCTTCACAGAAGCTGTCTGATTTGCAGGATATTACCTGCAGTTTTTTGTTATTTTTACTAGATTTCCAGCATCTGCAGATGTTATTATTGATTATTGTTTAATTCACAGCCACATCTCTTTCAATAATGACTAACTTATTGTGACAAAGAGCGCATTTCTGTGCTGTACAACTCAATGATTCCATATTCAAGATATGTCTTGAATCATTGCTTTCATTGATCTAATTCATCGTCCAATTCATCTCTATCTCTACCCCCACCAGGATAACCTGAGGATATTTTGCTTCTTCTTTGAACAACAACTGACCTGTCCCTCAACCACCACTCTCTTTCACCTGGCTTAACTTGCTCTGCTAAGAATGAGGGGTAAGCCATTTTGAACGCAGATGAGGAAATACCTTTTCACACAGAGAGTTGTCAGTCTGTGAACTTCTCTGCCTCAGAGGGAGGTGGAGGCCGGTTCAATGGATACTTTCAAGAGAGAGCTATATAGGGTTTTTAAAGATAGCGGAGTCAGGGGACATGGGGAGAAGGCAGGAATGGGGTACTGATTGGGGATAGTGATCAGCCATGCTCACATTGAATGGCGGTGCTGGCTCGAAGGGCCGAATGGCCTACTCCTGCATCTGGACAATTTCCCGCCTAACTCCATTTTTTTAATCCAAATGTTGCTGTTCCCAACTTGTCATTCATAGATACGAAGATTTCGTCCAAATGAATCAACAATTCAATCTTGAGCTTCCAGTTGCCCATCATTTTAATCCTCAAACCCTCTCCCACTTTGACCTCTCTGTCTTTGGTGTATTACATTGTTCCATTGAGCATGAGAACAGCATCTCATCTTTTGTTTAGATTGTTACAAACTTCTGTTCAACTATTTTAGGTAATCGGCCTTTCAAAAGTTTGTCTCAGAACTGGCTGGTTCGGATAAAAGATCATCAATCTCTTTCATTAACTCTGCTTATCTTTGCCCTGCTGAGAATTTCCTGTATCCTCTTTTCTTTCAGATCTTCAACATTTTTGATTTTTTTTCTTATCTCATGGTTGCACCATAGTAGTTTGTTCCTTCTCCTCTGATTCAACCCCCTCTGGCTACATCTTCTTGAGACAGACCAGTTGCAAATATCAAGCTTTCAAAGTCCTCTCGGCTGGCACTACCGCCTTCCTATCATCAGTCTCGCTTGATGTGCACCCTATCGCAGACATCCCTGTTGTTCTCTCCACTGCACTTCCTTCTCTGCAGCTTAAAACGTGTTTGATTTCCTACTTTTCCTTGTTCCGATGATAAAGCTCATCAGCCTTAAATATACACTTTGTTTTTCTCTCTCTGTGCATGCTACCTAGTCTGCTGAGCAGCATTTTTTGTTTTCTTCCAAGTTTCCAGCATCTGCTTTTATTTGCTTTTATGATCTCTCAATAGAAAAAGAGTAGAAACAAAAAACTGCAGATGATGGTTAATACACATAAGGGCACAAAGTGCTGGAGTAACTCGGCAAGGCAGGCAGCATCTCTGGTGAACATGGATAGGTGACGTCTCGGGTCAAGACCCTTCTTCAGACTCAGCCTGAAGAACAGTCTCAATCCGTATTTAAAAATATACTTTGCTTTCCCATTAGCTTATGAAAGTGGATGACCTTACACTTTTCTATGTCATACTTCATTTGTCATTTATTTGCCCATTTATTTAATCAAGTATTCACTGAAACCTTCCTGCATCATTCTCACAACTCACACCAGCACTAACTTAGGCCTCCTCAGTTAGACAAAAGCCATAGACAATAGGTACAGGATTAGGCCATTCGGCCTTCCGAGCCCGCACCACCATTCAATGTGATCATGACTGATCATCCACAATCAGTACCATGTTCCTGCCTTCTCGCCATCTCCCCTGACTCTGCTATCTTTAAGAGCCCTATCTAGCTCTCTCTTGAAAGTATCCAGAGAAACGGCCCCCACCGCCCTCTGAGGCAGATAATTCCACAGACTCACAACTCTCAGAATGAAAAAGTGTTTCCTCATCTCCATTCTAAATGGTTTCCCCTTTATTCTTAAACTGTGGCCCCTGGTTCTGGACTCCCCCAACATCGGGACATGTTTCCTGCCTCTAGTGTGTCCAAACCCTTAATAGCCAAAAGGCACTTCTTGGAAACCCTATTGTAAGCAGTGATACCATATATCAAATGAATAAAAAGACAATATATATCATTGTTCACCTGCAAATCACTGATGGGGATGAGTCCGAGTATAGAAGAGAGATCGAGCAACTGTCCATATGGTGCCAGCACAACAACCTGGCCCTCAACACCAGCAAAACTAAGGAACTGATTGTGGACTTTGGAAGGAGTAGGATGGGGACCCACAGTCATAGAAACATAGAAACATAGAAAATAGGTGCAGGAGTAGGCCATTCAGCCCTTCGAGCCTGCACCGCCATTCAATGTGATCATGGCTGATCATCCAACTCAGTATCCCGTACCTGCCTTCTCTCCATACCCCCTGATCCCTTTAGCCACAAGTGCCACATCTAACGCCCTCTTAAATATAGCCAATGAACTGGCCTCAACTACCTTCTGTGGCAGAGAATTCCAGAGACTCACCACTCTCTGTGTAAAGAATGTTTTCCTCATCCTAAAGGAATTCCCCCTTATCCTTAGACAGTGACCCCTTGTTCTGGACTCCCCCAACATCGGGAACAATCTTCCAGCATCTAGCTTGTCCAACCCCTTAAGAATTTTGTAAGTTTCTATAAGATCCCCCCTCAATCTTCTAAATTCCAGCGAGTACAAGCCGAGTCTATCCAATCTTTCCTCATATGAAAGTCCTGACATCCCAGGAATCAGTCTGGTGAATCTTCTCTGTACCCCCTCTATGGCAAGGATGTCTTTCCTCAGATTTGGAGACCAAAACTGTACGCAATACTCCAGGTGTGGCCTCACCAAAACCCTGTACAACTGCAGTAGAACCTCCCTGCTCCTATACTCAAATCCTTTTGCTATGAATGATAACATACCATTTGCTTTCTTTACTGCCTGCTGCACCTGCATGCCTACTTTCAATGACTGGTGTACCATGACACCCAGGTCTCGTTGCATCTCCCCCTTTCCTAATCTGCCACCATTCAGATAATAGTCTACCCTCATGTTTTTGCCACCAAAGTGGATAACCTCACATTTATCCACATTATACTGCATCTGCCATGCACCTGCCCATTCACTCAGCCTATCCAAATCACCCTGCAGCCTCCAAGCATCCTCCTCACACCTAACTATACTCCCCAGCTTGGTATCATCTGCAAATTTGGAGATGTTGCATTGAATTCCCTCGTCCAAATCATTAATATATATTGTAAATAGCTGGGGTCCCAGCACTGAGCCTTGCGGCACCCCACTAGTCACTGCCTGCCATTCTGAAAAGGACCCGTTTACTCCTACCCTTTGCCTCCTGTCTGCTAGCCAGTTCTCTATCCACATCAATACTGAACCCCCAATACCGTGTGCTTTAAGTTTGTATGCTAATCTCTTATGCGGGACCTTGTCGAAAGCCTTCTGAAAGTCTAGATATAACACATCCACTGGTTCTCCCTTATCCACTCTACTAGTTACATCCTCGAAAAATTCTATCAGATTTGTCAGACATGATTTACCTTTCGTAAATCCATGCTGACTTTGTCCAATGATTTCACCACTTTCCAAATGCACTGCTATCCCATCTTTAATAACTGACTCTAGCAGTTACCCCACTACCGATGTTAGACTAACTGGTCTGTAATTCCCCGCTTTCTCTCTCCCTCCTTTTTTAAAAAGTGGGGTTACATTAGCTACCCTCCAATCCTCAGGAACTACTCCAGAATCTAAGGAATTTTGAAAAATTATCACTAATGCATCCACTATTTCTGTGGCTACCTCCTTGAGTACTCTGGGATGCAGACTATCTGGCCCTGGGGATTTATCGGCCTTCAATCCGTTCAATTTACCCAACACCACCTCCCGGCTAACCTGGATTTCACTCAGTTCCTCCATCTTATTTGACCCCCGTTCCACTGCTATTTCCGGCAGATTATTTATGTCTTCCTTAGTGAAGACAGAACCAAAGTAGTTATTCAATTGGTCTGCCATGTCCTTGTTCCCCATGATCAATTCACCTGTTTCTGACTGCAAGGGACCAACATTTGTTTTAACTAGTCTCTTTCTCTTCACATATCTATAAAAACTTTTGCAATCAGTTTTTATGTTCCCTGCCAGTTTCCTTTCATAATCTCTTTTCCCTTTCCTAATTAAGCCCTTTGTCCTCCTCTGCTGGATTCTGAATTTCTCCCAGTCCTCCGGTAGGCTGCTTTTTCTGGCAAATTTGTATGCCTCATCTTTTGTTTTTATACTATCCCTGATTTCCCTTGTTATCCATGGATGCACCACCTTCCCCGATTTATTCTTTTGCCAAACTGGTATGAACAACTTTTGTACTTCATCCATGCAGTCTTTAAATACCTTCCATTGCACATCCACTGTCAACCCTTTAAGAATCACCTGCCAGTCTATCTTGGCCAATTCACATCTCATACCTTCAAAGTTACCTTTGTTCAAGTTCAGAACCCTTGTTTCTGACTTAATTTTGTCACTCTCCATCCTAATGAAGAACTCAACCATATTATGGTCACTCTTGCCCAAGGGGCCACGCACAACAAGACTGCTAACTAACCCTTCCTCATTACTCAATACCCAGTCTAGAATAGCCTGCTCTCTCGTTGGTTCCTCCACATGTTGGTTGAGAAAACTATCCCGCATACATTCCAGGAAATCCTCTTCCTCAGCACCCCTGCCAATTTGATTCACCCAATCTACATGCAGATTGAAGTCACCCATTATAACCGTGTTACCCTTGTTGCACGCATTTCTAATTTCCTGTTTGATGCCATCCCCAACTCCAATACTACTGTTAGGTGGCCTGTACACAGCTCCCACTAGCGTTTTCTGCCCCTTAGAGTTTCGCAGCTCTACCCATATCGATTCCACATCCTCCACGCTAATGTCCTTCCTTTCTATTGCATTAATCTCCTCTCTCACCAGCAACGCTACCCCACCTCCTTTTCCTTTTTGTCTATCCGTCCTGAATATTGAATATCCCTGGATGTTCAGCTCCCAGCCTTGGTCATCCTGGAGCCATGTCTCCGTGATCCCAACTATAGCATAGTCATTAATCGCTATCTGCACCTTCAATTCATCCACCTTATTACGAATGCTCCTCGCATTGAGACACAAAGCCTTCAGGCTTGTTTTTACAACACTCTTACTCCTTATACAATTATGTTGACAAGTGGCCCCTTTCACATCAATCCCTATTACACTTGGCCATACTCTCCTATCCCTTTGTGAGCTTTCTTTCCCATTAATTCTGGGGTCATTAACCATCCCTTTACTCTCTTTCCCTTTAACTTCGTTCTCGATTATCCCATTTGACACCCCACCCCCCTTATTCAGTTTAAAACCATCCGTGTAGCAGTGGCAAACCTGCCGGCCAGAATGCTGGTCCCCCACCTGTTAAGATGCAATCCATCCCTTTTGTACAGTTCCCCCTTACTCCAAAACAGATCCCAGTGATCTAAGAATCTAAATCCCTGCCCCCTGCACCAGTTCCTCAGCCACACATTCAGGTCCCGTATCTCCCTGTTCCTGCTCTCGCCAGCACGAGGAACTGGAAGCAAACCGGAGATAACAACCCTGGAAGTCCTGCTTTTCAGCATTTTTCCAAGCTCTCTGAAGTCCCGCTGCAAAATATTCATCCCCTTCTTTCCAACATCATTTGTGCCAACATGCACGACCACTTCCGGCTGTTCACCTTCGCCCTTGAGGATTGTATGCACTCTGTCCGTAACATCCTGGATCCTGGCACCAGGAAGGCAGCACACCATCCTGGAATCCCGTCTGTTGCCGCAAAAACCCCTGTCCGTACCTCTCACAATGGAGTCTCCAACTACAATGGCGTTGCCCGACTTTGGCCTCTTTGGTTTTGGCTCATCAGCCCTTTTTGTTTTGCAAGCCAATCCGCCGCTCAGTGAGATACCGTCTTCTGTCCCGGCAGCTTCCACATGGGTGAACCTGTTCACAAGAGGTACAACACCCGGGGACCTTTGCATTCCATGTTTTCCTCCCTTTCTCACCGTCACCCACCTTCTCTCTTCTAGTGCCTTGGGTGTAACAATCTCACTGAAGGACTTGTCGAGGAACGACTCAGTTTCTCAGGAACGACTCAGTTTCTCAGGAACCACTCAGTTTCTGTTTATATCAACGAGTTGATGGTTGAAAGGGTCAAGAGCTTCAAATTCCTGTGCGTGCACATCTGTGAACATCTTTCCTGGTCCGAGAACACAGATGCAATTATTAAGAAAGCTCATCAGCGCCTCTATTTCCTGAGAAGATTACGGAGAGTTGGTCTGTCAAGGAGGACTCTCTAACTTCTACAGGTGTACAGTAGAGAACTTGCTGACTGGTTGCATCGTGGCTTGGTTCGGCAACTTGAGCGCCCTGGAGAGGAAAAGACTACAAAAAGTAGTAAACACTGCCCAGTCCATCATCGGCTCTGACCTTCCTTCCATCGAGGGGATTTATCACAGTCGCTGCCTCAAAAAGGACCCACACCACCCTGGCCACACACTCATCTCCCTGCTACCTTCGGGTAGAAGGTACAGGAGCATGAAGACTGCAACAACCCGGTTTAGGAATAGCTACTTCCCCACAGCCATCAGGCTATTAAACCTGGCTCGGAACTCTGAACATTAATATCCCTCCATCTGTTTATTGCACTTTATTAATTTATTAATTCATGGGTGTATTTATGCATAGAATTGTAGTCAATGCCTTCTATGTTCTGTTGTGCTATGCAAAGAAAGATTTTCATTTGTCCCTGTCAGGGACACATGACAATAACTCTTTTGACTTTTGACTTTGACAAAGAATGTTTAAGGAGCTGCATAGTGCTGTAGAAGGAAATAAAACTTCAGATGACCCAATTGATATAATATAATCTCATATGTATCATGACTCATCATGTACCTTGCATTTTGTTCTTTCTTGAGGTTAGTTTAATGTGGCATCATGTTCGGCTCAGACATTGTAGGCGAAAGGGCCTTTCCTATTCAGCACTATCCTGTGTTCTTTATCTGGTTAACATTATGTTCATAAGTTCATATGTGATAGGAGCAGAATTAGGGCATTCGACCCATCAAATCTACAAAAAGTTCAATTATGGCTGAATATCTCTCCCTCCTAAGCCCATTCGTCTGCCTTCTTCCCATAACCTTTGACACCCTTAGTAATCCAAGTGAAGCCTTACTAATGTCTTATACAACTGTAACATGACATCAAAACTTTTATACCCTGTCACCCTGGCCAACATTAGGCCCGAGCTGGAGGAAACCATCAATTTCTGAAAATATTTTTAAAAATCCTTTGAAGGAATGTTGCCAAGCTGCGTTGGCTTTTCTCTATTGCCAAAATCCCTATGATGCAGAGAGCTAATGACAAAAATATTAATTTTCAAAAGATTAGTGACATTCAAGTATTGAAGTCTGATGGTTATAAAATTGTCAGTCACTTATTTGGTAATTGTACGAACTTCAGTTCATGTTGAGCAGACCGGATATCCAATTCCTAGGCAATGTTGTTTAATTAATAGTTTTAGAATAGCCCATGGTGTCTAAACACAAAGATAAATACTCATCCCACTAGGCCCCTTCTGGCACTGTATCCAACCCACTTGGCATGGTATGGTATCTCTCTTCTTCATCATCTTCTTCTGCTCTCTTCCCTTCATATCTCTTCTTCTGCTTGGACCTCAGATTTAAACAGTGATGGGCCAGTCAGAGGTCCAAAGGGAAGGAGCCTGCAGCAAGAATGCATAGCTAATGGTGAGCCAAAATTTGATCAAATAATTGACTGAAATTCCAACTCAAGATGTGAAAATGCTTACGGATTGAATACGTCTCCTGCTGAGATAGTTAAATTCTATCATCTTGTACATTTAATTACTCTTAATTAATCTGGGAATATACTGAGTGGAATAACAGCTCTGAAGGAAGTAAACATTGTAATCTTTATATAATTGTGAAAATCTGAATGGAAGTAAAAAACGTTTTGGGGGAAAGTCTGGTTATTTCACGTTTCTTAAAAACATGGTTATCAATCTACCTTTCAAAAAAAGCATAGGTAGGTTAATGGAATACACAATGATTTTGTGAAGTTTAATAATTATCTGTGATAATTTCTGATAGTAATGCTTTCACACATTTATTTTGACTGTTTAATAAAAGGGCTATGGTAGCCTACAGATTTAACGGCTTGTTTTTCAGTGTGGTTTTAAATGTAAGTTCAGTCGGATGCTTAAAAAGTAGTTAACATCAAAAATAACAAAATAGCAATTGCCCTATGTGGATCTTTCAATAAAGAAGGATATAATTTCCATAGAGGTTGTGAAGTAAAGATTCACAAGATAGATACTTGGCATGAAGGAGTTCTGTGAGGAAAGATTGAACAGGTTGGTTCTATACATTGTGGAATTCAGAAAAAAAAATCCCAGAAAGTCTAATTGAGACACATAAAATACTGAGGCCTCCTTAGTTGGTGAAGGTTATGTGGATGTTTCTAAAATCTTAAACCGGGAATATGTTTTCACGATATTGACCGCTTGAGGCTGAGTTCAGAAGTAAGTTTTCCTCTCAAGGTAACTAGCCGCTGGAATTTCCTACCCCAGACAACTGTAGAGGCTCAGTTAGTAAGTGCAGTTATGAGTGTGAGAGTTGGGTCTACCCAACCCCATTTCCTGACTAATGTGAATTTCTTTCAGTTCCTCCGTCACCCTAGTTCTGCCGGAAGACCTTCAATTCTGTGAAAGACACTCTTATATGATGAAATATGATAAAAGAATGGAGCGACTGGGCTTGAATACACTGGAATTTCGGATGAGAGGGAATCTTATAGAAACATGTAAAATTATTATTGGATTGAACACACTAGATGCAGGAAACATGTCCTCAATGTTGGGGGACTCTAGAACCAGGGGCCACAGTTTAAGAATAAGGGGTCGACCATTAAAAGCTGAGATGATGAAAAACTTTTTCACACAGAGAGTTGTGAATTTGTGGAATGCTCTGCCTCAGAAGGCAGTGGAGACAGATTCACTGGATGCGGACAAAAGAGAGTTAGATAGAACTCTGAGGGCTAGCGGAATCAAGGTATATGGGGAGAAGGCAGGTACGGGGTACTGATTTTGGATGATCAGCCATGTTCACATTGATTTGCAGCGCTGGCTCTATGTATCTATGGAATAGCTTAAGTAGTTGTATGGCTCCCATTCCTTACTTACTTATTTTCATTTTCTTTATTATGTATCTCTTTTGTTAAACTTTAATTTAGAACATATTCATGACTTTTATCTCCACATTATAGTTATGCCTTTTGCCATAATAGACCTGAGTCTTTTTTTATCAACCTTTTTCGCTTAATAAATTTCCAATTACTGGATGTTGCCTGCTAATATCTTTTCATGGTCCCACTTTGTCATTTTAAGTTTTCTTTTAATTTTGTACCTATACTTCATGAATTTTCTATACTATTTTGCCCTCAGTGTTAGGTAGCTTTCCCTTTTTTGGCATGTACTCACTTAAATGTTCCTCAATGTTCCGGAGATTTAGATTTCAGAAGACCTCAATTTTCACTGGTGAGCACATATTTACTCTGAAGCACAGTATTCTCTTTTGACACTACCTGATTTGTTGAGCATTCAGCAAATTATTCAATCTGGGGAGTCAAAAAATAGTTTTTTGAGCAAAAAAGATAGGGCTGCACAAAATGTAAAGAAATCCTCCATTGAATGAATGTCTCTGTGTCAAGTTATGAAGATATCAAAAAGTTAACTTTTACCATGCCAAGGTTATGGCAAAATACAATGGAGAACAATATGCTTTGGTAACCTAAAGGGCCTATTCCACTTGCCGATTTTTTGGCGATTGTCGGCTTCATTGACTGCCATAATTTGAGGTTTTTGATTCTTTCCACCATCATCCCGTTGATATAAACAGGATTGTGGGTCCTCATCCTTCCTCTTCCAAAGTCCACAATCAGTTCTTTGGTTTTACTGACATTGAGAGCCAGGTTGTTGTGCTGGCACCATTTGGTCAATTGGTCGATCTCACTTCTATCCTCTGACTCATCACCATCCGTAATTCGTCCAACAACGGTGGTGTCGTCGGCGAACTTGAAGATGGAGTTTGCTCTATGTCCGGCTACACAGTCATGAGTATAGAGTGAGTAGAGCAGGGGGCTGAGCACACTGCCTTGAGGTGCTCCCATACTAATTGTTAATGAGGAAGAAATATTTCTGCCAATTCGAACAGACTGTGGTCTGTGGATGAGGAAGTCGAGGATCCAATTGCAGAGGGAAGCGCAGAGACACAGTTCTGTGAGCTTGGTAACCAGCTTTTTTTTCCTTTTAATCAAAAATATTTATTCAAATATTAAAATAATATTTACAATACAATAAAACAAAACAGAACCCACTGCCATAATACAAGACAAATAATAAACTATTATACAACTATCTTACAATCCTTGTTAAGGATGCATTCAAGGATGCACGTCCCGGAAATCCCCAGGGCGCCCGTGTACAGTGCGCAGTCCCTCTCTAACACCACCCATGCACAGACGGTACTCTGGAAAAGGGGCAGGCAGCTGGGTCAGGCAGAGCTCTCTTCTGCCTGATGCCATGACTCGTGGATGACCAGCTTGACCAGGTTCAGGAGCAACCCAACAAGGACATCCTCGGCCCAACCCTCTCCCCTACGCACAGGGTGTCCGAAGATGAGTATGGTGGGTGGGAGTTCAGCCAAATCGCAAGGAGCAGCCCCTTTATGTATTGAGCCTCACACAATCCATATACACGTGGTCCACAGACTCTTCCAGCTTGCAAAAGTGGCAGGCAGCTAGCGAGTCTGTGAACTGCAAGAGAAACGGGATGCAAGGGGCTCTTCAGTGCTGTACCCTCCACCCTCCTTCGGAAGGAGATGAAGGATGTTGATGAAATGCTGCTCATGTTGTGTGGGGCCGGCTCCCGAGAAGGAATACGATGCCTGGGTCCAACGAGTACTTTCGGTTGAGCGGGTGTTTGCTTAGCCTCAAGTACTCCACACATTTGAGCCCCCCCGACATCTGGTGGGGCGGGACAAGGTCCTGCTGCTCTAACGCACGGGCTGTCGCCCTCCAAGACTGCAACCAGGTTCCAGACTCTCAACAAGTCCCGGTAGAAGCCGGGCATCCTAGCAGGATGGCACGGCTGATGCCCACCATTTGGATCAGCGTACCTTCTTGCAGACAGCGGTCCCATTGGAAAAAGTGCGTCGCCAGCAAGTGCCACCTGGGAGGACGCCCTGAGTACAGGTATCTCTGCAAGGTCCTGAGGCGGAGAGCCGCCAACTGGGTATGAATGCACACCAGCGACTGATCGCTCTCCTCGATCGGGAGACTCAGGACTGCTGCAGAGACTCAGTGCTTTCCATTCCCTCAGAAGAAGTCCACCAACTTCTTCTGGATGATCCCAACAAAGGTGGCTGATGAGATCAATGTAGCCAATCTGTACCAGAGCAGGGAGGCCACGAGTTGGTTCATGACCAACACCCTGCACCGGTAGGAAACCACTCTGAGGAGACCCGACCAGCGCCCCAGCCGGGCGACGACTTTCATCTCCAGCTCCTGCCAGTTCGCCGGCCAGGTCTCCGCAATGGGACAGGTAGACTTCCAAGTAGAGGTGGTGCGTGGTGTTCCATGTGAAAGACTTCATCTCCTCCGGGAAGACGTCTACCTGCCAGGAACCAACCAAGAGTCCATAACATTTCCCCCAGTTGATCCTGGCAAAGGAGGCAGCCGAGAAGACTCATTGGCACTCATGCATCCTCTGCAGGTCGACGGGGTTAGCACCATGTGGAGCACGTCATCGGCTTAGACCGAGAGGACCACCTCCATGTCCGGCTTGTGTAGAACCATGTCCACCAACCTGCTCCGAAGCAGACTAAGGAATGGCTCCAGGAAGGGACTGAAGGAAGGGACAGACTGTTGGTGAGGCAGCCATAGCTGCTGCCACCCGCCACCCATTCCTGATGTTAAACAATCCTCCCAGGTGAATTATTGATTACCTTGTAATTCTTCCAACTGAATATTATTTCATTTGGTGTCCATTATATGGTCTCGTCTATATTAGTTCAATTTATTTATTTTGGAGATACAATGTGGAAACAAGCCCTTCAGTTCACCGGGTCCGCACCGAGCAGCAATCCTCACATATTAACACTATCCTACACACACTAGCGACAAATTTTATATTTATCAAGCCAATTAACCTACAAACCTGTACTTCTTTGGAGTGTGGGAGGAAACCGAAGATCTCGGAGAAAACCCATGCAGGTCACGGGGAGAACGTACAACCTCGGTACAGACAGCACCTGTAATCGGGATCGAACCCGGGTCTCTGGCGCTGCAAGCGCTGTAAGGCAGCAACTCTACTGCTGGGTGAATGCTTTACTGAACATCCCCATTTGGTCTGCAAGGACGACCTTCAACTTTCAGTTCCTTGTTACTTTACATCCTCATCCTACTATCATTCCAAACTCTCTATTTGGCCTCTAGCATTCTTTAAGCAAAACCCAATGTAAGTTTTATAAGCAACATCTGATTTTCCAACTAGATGTTAAAGATGTTAGAGATGTTAAAGTTAACTGATTTAATAATTCATGACTGGCATCATTATTTAAACATATATAGAAAAAAAAGAGGATTTTTAAACCCTTACCAGTTATTGATTGTGGAAATTCTCCGGAGAAATTTTTCATCCTCCGATCAAAAAGATGACCTGTGCTTGAGGACGCAGATGCCTATTTAATTTTCATAAAGCTTTGTTTTCTCAGATAGGCCTCTTCTTTATCTGAACAATCATTAACATGCACATCATGAAACTTTAAAAGTGAGAGGGTACACAAAATGCTAGTGAAACTTGTGCGAGCCTCATCTATTGTGGGGGAGGGGAATCCCCGTTCCCTGAAAATGAGGACATTTGTGATGCCCTGGTGTGGAACACCTCATCCTGGGAGCAGATGCAGCATAGATGGAAGAATTGGGAATAGGGGATGGAGTCCTTACAGGAAGCAGGTTGGGAGGAAGAATAGTCCAGATAGTCGTGGGAGTCAGTGGGCTTATTGTGGATGTCGGTCAGGGGTCTATCACCTGCGATGGAGATAGTGAGGTCAAGGAATGGTAAGGAAGTGTCAGAAATGGTCCAGGTGCATTTGAGTGCCGGATGGAAGTTGGTGGTGAAACGAATGAAGTCAGTTAGTTGTGTGTGGGTGCAGGAGGTGACACCAAAGCAGTCGTCGATATAGCAGAGATAGAGGATGGGGATGGGGCCCTGGTACACCTTGAACAAGGATTGAGCATAAATTCTGGAGAGCACATGACAATTTGAAGCACTATGTTAGAGATTTAAACCATGCAGTTTACATTTTTCACATTTTGAAATGTTGTAAAAGCATTTCTAAAACACCTTTTCTGGGATATTATTAAGCTTCATCTTTAATGTTGCATCCTTGCAGATGAAAATTGAACACTCCCAATAGTTTAGGATCAGCCAAACGCAATAAATTCTTGGTTGAATGCTTAATCTTACACATGTTTCCTTTTTCCTTTGTCTGAACACAGTGCCTGAGGGTCAGCTCAAAACCAGACAAATGTTTCCTTCCCTTAAACTAACAACTAAATCTGACAACAGATGCTTTTGTTTTTAAGCTTTGAAGATTTGTGCACGCACTCTCGACTCAATCAAAAGACCTTCTTTGCATTTTTTTCACATGTATTTTCGTAACTGAATAGTGGTGGCATGATGGTGCAGGAGTAGATTTGTTGCCCTACAGCTCCAGTGACCCGGGTTCAATCCTGACTACGGGTGCTGTCTGTATGGAGTTTGTACGTTCTCCCTGTGACCATTTGGGTTTTCTCCGAGAGCTCTGCTTTCCTCCCACATTCCAAATACATACAGTGTCAGTTAATTGGCTTTGGTAAAGATCGTAAATTGTCCCCAGTGTGTAGGATAGCATCAGTGTACGGTGTATGGGGATCGCTTGTCAGCGTGGACTTGGTGGGGCTATTTCTGTGCTGCACCTCTAAACTCAACTGAACTAAACATCGACGCATTTTAACTTTGTTCTACCAGTTCCTAATTTATTTTATTTCACTTTGTACTTGCCAGCTTTTCCTCTTCCCTTCCTGAAGCTCGCTTTAGTTCTTTTAAATACATGTAACTCTGCTTGTTGTGCTTTTCATCCCAAGTGACCGTTCTTTACATGTCTGAGATAAGAATGTCAGCAGGCTATTCAATTACACTGGTATCGCTGCTGAGCATGAAGAAATTGGAAAGGAAAAGTTGATAGAAAAAAATGTCAGACTTGCATAATTCCAAATCATCCATTATATGTTGTGGAGTGACTTGTGTAAGCTAAGAGAGTGAACTATACTGACTGTCAAATGATTCAGTAAAATAATTAATCTCTGTAAAATCTTTTAATCTATAAAATTATTTATTCCCTTAGTCAAAGTTAGCAAGCAAGAGAAAATTCACTCCTCCTGCTTTAGTTTAGTTTCGAGATACAGCATAGAAACAAACCATTCGGCCTGCCAAGCCCACTGTGATCATCGATCACACATCACTAATTCTGTGCTACCCCATTTTTGCATACACTCCCTACACACCAGGAGCACTTTACAGAGGTCAATTAACCTACAAACCTGCACATTTTGGGGGATTTGGGAGAAAATTTATGGACCTGGAGGAAACCCATGCAGTCACAGGGAGGACATGCATACTCCTCACAGACAACACCCAAGGTCTGATGTTGTGAGCAGCAGCTCTACCTGCTACGTCACTGTGCTTTGTGGAAATACTAACATTGGAATCTGAAATCAGAGCTCAATTGCTCACACTGTGGGAATGGAAATGTTAATAGAGCCTCCGATCTATTGGTTGCCTGGTCATACACTAGCACTCAAGGCAGGCTGTAGCAAGATGGAAGGGCTTTGATTTGGCGCTTTGACTATTTTGGTGAAATTGTTGAACTTCATAAAATAGTGTTGTTAAAACACAAAAATAAGAATTTTTCATTCATCCTCTAAGACATCTGCTGTTTCATGAGGTCATAGCTGATGTACATCCTAACTCCATCCACTTGCTTCATTTCCATATTTCTTAATGTTTTTACCTAATAAAGAAGATCTACTAATTTCAGTTTTGGCATTTTCATCCGATTTAGCCTCGGAATTATTCTATGGGAAGGAGTAACACTATTGTCTTTTTGCAATGTTCCCATGTATGGGCAGAGTAGAAATGGGATAGACACAAGGAACTGCTTGTTTACAAAAAAAAGACACAAGGTGCTGAAGTAAATCAGCAGCTGAGAGAGCACCTGTGGAGGAAATGGATAGGTGAGATTTTGGGTTGGGACTCTTCTTCAGACTAATTGTAGGGGACGTGGGAGACAGATGAGAAAAGAGGTGTGGGCTAGAGAAAGACTGGCAAGTGACACAGATGGAGGTTCATTATAAGATGGATGGACAAGGGCAGAAATGAAAAGAATACAAAATGCTATGAGATATGGAGAGGAGTAAATTGTGACCCGGGGGGAGGGGGCTTGTGGGTATATAGGTGGAAAGGGACAGGATAGTAGGAGAAAAGATGCACATTCAGATGAGGCACAGGGTAGCGAGAGTGTAGAAAAAGAGGGGTAGGGCAGCTGTTTCCTAACATTGAACAATGTAATGTTCACGCTGATGGGTTGTGAGCTACTCACGAGGAATAGGAGGTGCCGTACCTCCAGTTTGCTTGTGGCATCACTCTGGCAATGGGAAGAGGTGGTGGGAAAGGGGACAACAGGACAGAAATAGAAGGTAAAGAGGAGGATTGGAAGAACATCGAGAGAGGAAATGTACCAAAAACCAGGGTTATGTAAAACTGTAAAATTATTTGGTCTCAATATTGGATTGTAGACTAACAGGTGATTCAATGATTCAATGATGCTTTATAATAGGTGGAATATGAAGTGTTTTTCAACTAGTTTATGTTGACTCTTCTCTTTCTAGCAGCTGCCTCATCCTGTCCCCGCCGTTCTTTATCCTGGGTGACTCCCCTGGAGGATTTAAACTTTTTTCATCGGTTGTTGCGACAATAATCGACCAGACCACTGGGTTACGAAAAACGTACGTTTTATTGAGCAAAAGTCTTTACATCAATTCACCCGTCCGCAGACCAGGTAACCCTGCAAAGAGTCGCTACTTCCCTTCAGCAGATACCACCTTATATGCTCTTAATACAAAGTTTCCCTCTTCCCCCTTTTTACCCAATTACATTTCTTCCACGTATCTCTTCATATCAGACATGATGTTAGGTGCAAATGCCATCGGCCACCTCCAAATATGGAGTTGGTTTTCACTTTCTGCTAAAAGCCAGTCGTCTGCGGCTAGCCAGTCTGCACATCCACAAGTTGTGCAGATACAGCAGTTCTGCTTTTTGTATTAGTAAGCTCTTTTGCACATGCAAGCTTGAATCTTAAGGTTAATCGTTTAATGCCAATACATCGATTTTAATGCTTCTAGAATAGTAAGATTGAACGAGAACTTACCAGTTCGAAGGTTGATCATTATTTCATGAGGAGTCGAAGTGAGGGATTTCGTGAAGAGCCCGCCGGCGCGCATGCTCGACATACTTCAAAGTAGCGGCGTGGAATCACAGAAACCAATCAAGAAATGACTTCACATAGTAAGAATGAAACGACTAAGATTACCAGCTGAAGGTGATTGAGGGTTGGGCGAGGAGGGCACGAAATCCCTCACTTCGACTCCTCATGAAATAATGATCAACCTTCGAACTGGTAAGTTCTCGTTCAATCTTACTATTTCATTTCGGAGTCACGTGAGTGACTTTGTGAAGACTTCAAAGCTTCTGTGATGACACGCCCTGGACCACGTCCATGCTGTCACACCACTACCAGGGATGGATGGGAGGAATAACTTGCTGACTAGTCCATACTGCAAAACAAAGCATATTTATTAACAAACAAATCAAAACCCCTCATTCGGGGACATCTCCACGTTCTTGCCCCGCATCTAGCACGGCTTCTGCGAACTGTAGAGGCGCAGCAACGGGCCGGTTGTAGAACCGCTGGAACACCGTCTCATTAGCCCATCCTGCTGTGGCGAGAATATGGTCCATGGGCACCTCCATGACCCTCGCCGCCGACGTCGATGCAGCCCTGGTGGAATGAGATTTGAACACATTAGTGTCGATACCTGACTTACCCAAGACGACTCGAAGCCACCTGGATATCGTCTGTGTTGTCACTCGATGGTGAGGTCTCTTATGAGTGACAAGCAGGTATCTCTCCATTCCTCTGATGCTTGCCGTCACCTTGACGTAGTAACGGATATGGGAGGCTAAGCATAGCCTAGCATCGGCGGGGTATGCCGGGAACTTCAGCTGCAGCCCTGTGCACCCAGGTCTGTGTTGCTTCAGTAGCTCGTCAACAAAGAAAACTACTTCTGTGGGGGTAGACATCATTCTGTCGACACGTAGTTTGTGGAGTGTCTGTACCCTCTGTGCTGAAGTCAGCGCTAGTAACATCACCAGCTTCATGGTGAGTTTGTCCAGCTGGAGCCCTTCCATGGGGGACCACGTCCTGAGCAGAGTTAAAACGTCCCTGACATCCCAGGTGATATTGTAACGTGGTGTAGGCGGATTCGTATTGAAAATACCCCGCATGAGCCTGGACACTAGCCTGTTGGATCCCACCTCAATATTGAGGTAGAATGATAGAGCGCTCCTGGCGCTGTTGATGGCACTGTAGCTTAAGTGTTCATCATGGTGCAACCCCGCGAGGAATTCCAGGACGTCGGTTATAGTCACGGCATCGTACGTGATGCGAGAGCGGCTGCAGAAGGCTTCCCACTTCCTGATGTGAGAGCGGTATCTCCGCCTTGTAGACTCTCGGCACGACGCCGCAATGGTATCCATGGTCCGGGTAGAAAGGCCGTATTGTTGTAAAGGCCGATTCAGAATCTGCAAGCCAACAAATTTAAATAGCCATGGCAGGGATGTGGCTCCCCTGAAACAGGGTGAGTAACTAATTCTGGGCTACCCTGCAAACGGACCCAAGGTTCACTGAGCGTGTCAAAGACCATCGGATACCATGGCTGTGTAGGCCAGTCGGGTATGATAAGGATGCCCTTGGCACCGTCCATCTGAATTTTACGTAATACCCGACTGATGAGGCAAAACGGGGGGAATGCATAGAAAAAGCAATTCCCCCAGTCTAGCGAGAATGCATCTAACGCTATAGCCCCAGGATCTGGTTCCCACGCGACGTAGGTTGGTACCTGATGGTTCAACCGGGACGCAAAAAGGTCAATGTCCGGTTTCCCAAATTTGGCTGTGATTTTTGCAAAAATTTCAGGATGTAACATCCATTCAATATTATCATTGAACTTGCGTGACCTGGCGTCCGCCACAATATTAAGCTCACCTGGCAAATAGGTAGCTGAAATCCAAATGTCTCTCTTGACACACCAGAGCCAAATTGAATTAGCCAATTTATCACATGAAACTGACCTGGTACCGCCCATGTGGTTTAAATATGCCACCGCTGTGGTATTGTCTATTTGGAGCCGGACATGTGCTCCAATGATCTTGGAACAATATGCACGAAGTCCGTGAAACGCTGCAAGCAGCTCCAAATAGTTGATCCCTTGTGATACCAACATCGTATTCTCAAGGGTATCCCATCGGCCCCCACAACTAGAGAATTGATTCGTAGCTCCCCAGCCATCAGAGCTCGCATCAGTTTGTAAGTATATCATCGGTTTCGCCTCAATAATAGTTTTGAACGATTTACTAATGTGGCAAACCCACCATCGTAATTCATCCAATGCTGCAGGCGGCAGCCGCATTGATCGATCATAATGACCAGCATGCCGTCGCAACGCAGCGATCTTGGCTCTCTGCAAGTTTTGATAATGCAGAGGTCCATACCGGGCTGCCGGAAACAAAGCCACAATCTTGCCAATGACAGTAGCTGTGTGACGAATCGATGGTATACGAGTATTAATCAAGTCTGTACACACCTGTGTTACCTCCTCAATTTTGTTAATTGGTATGGTGACTCTCATGCTAATGGAATTCACCTGGAACCCCAGATAATTAATTACCTGGGTGGGGCAGAACTTAGATTTTTCTGGATGAACAATGAACCCAAGCTGTTGGAACAAATTGACCGCAGCTGCCACCCCTTGTTGTGCTAATTCCAAGGTGTGGCCGACAATTAAAATATCATCTAAATAGGCCATAACAATATGATGTCTTTGTCTTAAATAAGCCATAATTGGCTTCACCAATTTAGTAAATAAGCGAGGGGCTGTGGTGAGCCCATTAGGCAACGCCCTATATTGCCACAGCTGATCCATCCAGATAAATTTTAAGAACCTTCTGTAATATTTTTTCATAGGTACGGTATAGTACGCATCCTGTAAATCAATGCATGCCATAAAGCACCCTTGTGAAATCAATGATTTGGCCGTTTCAAACGTGTCCATTTTAAAATGAGTATATGTTACAAAGTTATTCAGAGTGGTTAGATCAATAATGACTCTACAGCCTCCATCCTTCTTAGGTCTAGTAAAAATATTGGAAACAAATTCAACAGGCTCATGAACCGTTCTCTCTATGACCCCTTTCTGTTCCAACCTTAAAATTTCCTTATAGCCTACTGACTGTTCCGCAGCCGTTAGTTTGAAAGTACGACCCGGTCTATGCTGAGGTGGAGGGATGTCCCCATTAATAAACTCAATACTGTGGCCCTGAATATTCCGTAACACATACTCATCGCTGGTAATGTCACCCCATGCACCCGCAAACAACCGCAAACGCCCACCAACATGTGGAGTTAAACAAAGAGAAAAAAGAGAACCAGATCGCCTCACCTCTGTGGTTACCGGCGGTCCCTGACACGAGTGGGTGGTCGTGGAGGTGCTGGATTGGTTTGAGGTCGTGGCGTCCTCATTTTCCACCTCGGCTTCTGCCGAGCCTGTCCTAAAAAAGACCCCTGGGGTTGGGGTGGCTGATATCGGTTTGGAGCTGGAGGGTAATTCCTGGTGGAAGTGCTGACAGACCCTCGTGAACGGCCAAGTGGGGCTTTCGAGCTTGATGGCGTGGGGGCACTGTGAGAGCGCATGAGCCCCACGGTCTTGGCTTGTTCATCCAGCTCTCTGACCCTTTTGGAGAGGTCTTCGCCAAAGAGCTGACGGGGCGGCGGCGGCGGCGGTGGTTTGCACAACCCTGCAAACTTAGGGTTGAGCGCTGGGCAGATGCTGTTTTTGCGAAAGCCGTTTATTTCGTTTTGAGTAGCGCACAGAAGCGCCAGAGCATCCTCCTGGTCCAAATTAAGCTCCTCTCCGTCGACCGACCGCACAAAGGCAGTAATCCCGGCCATGAGGAGTTTCAGGATCCGCTGAATTTTCAGCTCCTGCTGACGGATAGCCGCACTGATGTTGCCCCATATTGGCGTATTGACCACAGGCACGTTGAGGGAATTGCAGTTTGATGGAGCCTTGTGACGGCTCATGGCTTGTAGTAGGACTTCCTCCTGAAGCTGGTGATTATTTAGGAAGTCCACTGTGGCTGCCAACTTCGTATTGATGGGAAGCCCCAACGAATGAGGGGCTGCAAATTTGGTAGCCACATCGAGGAGGTCCTCCGCCGGTAATACAGGCGGGGGTGGGATGGGGTCAACCACGGCCTCCTCGTCCTGCTGCTCCAGGCTGGTGTACGAAGCTGGTGATGAAGCCCTGTGCCTGTCGCTGCTGGATGCCTGTTGTTGTTGACCTTGTAGGAGAAGCTCCAGCAGCCGCTCCATCCGGTCAATACGCCCTTCACCCTGAACACTCAGGTGGTCGGAGTCCTCCGGCTCTGAAAATTGGCCGGGGCTCCTGTCATCGGCCCGCACCTCGTCGAGGCCCTGCCGGTGCCGGTAGTTGTCGTCGACAGCCGCCGAGGCGAAACTGCGCGATTCCTGCACGGGCGTGTTCAACCGCCTCCGTTTAGTGGGAGCGGAAGCCGTTGCCTCTATGGACAGATGCGGCATGGTGTCGGCACCAGCCGAAGCCTGGATACCTTGGGCCCGTGCAGGCTTGCCAGCTGCCCACATCGTGGACCTTGCCGACGCATGGTCTCGCCCACCCATCCATGGGGGGCTCGGCGACCGTGACGGGACCCCCAACTGACTCGTCCCGGCGTCGAAAGTTGGGGGGCGACGGCTGGACCTCACAGCTGCCCCGGGTCCCGTCCTGGAACCTGACCGCTCCTTGGCGGCAGGCAGAGCCTTAGCCCCGACAGGGTTAGGCTGCTGGGCTCCTGCCCTTCCCCTTCTCAGAGGGCTGCGTGAAACGGGCCGTGCAGCCGCACGGACCCTTCTGCTCGAAGCCGTCAGCAAGCCTGCTGACGACCTGGCTGCCATGGCAGAGTCGTCCTGCTCTGGCGGCACACCACACTCCTCCTCGTCGGACTCCTCCGAGCTGTGGTGTGCGGGCGGGTCCGGACCTGAAAAAACAGAGCTCACCGACATCTCCGCCCTCGTTCCGGTCTGCGTTGCAGGTACCCCCGACAACTCTCGCTCCGGAACTGCTGGCCGGCGACTTCTCCTCGAACTCCGGCCTCTTAGACTCCCATCCATGTTCTTGCTGTGAAGCAAACACAACAAGAACCACCAACTTAAGGTAGCATACTTACCTGCGTGGTTCCCTTATGAAGGGCTGGCGAGGAGCACGCTCCTCTGTCAGCCGTCGCAGCAACGCGATACGACGATATGTCGAGCATGCGCGCCGGCGGGCACTTCACGAAGTCACTCACGTGACTCCGAAATGAAATTATTGGCACTGGCTGTCTTAATATTTCCATAGCAGGAAATATTCCTCACCCTCTCCATTCTTAGCCCTGGTGTAAAGTTTTGACCAAAAATGTTGACAATTCTTCCCCCCCACCCCGCATCCCCCTCCACCCCCCTAAGTTGTTGCTTGACTTGCTGAGTTCCTCCAACTGATTGTTTGTTGCTTCAGATTCTAGCATCTGCAGTCTCTTGTGTCTCTTGTTTTTTTACATAAGACCTGCTAAGGCCTTACATAAGAGTTGCTGAGACCTAAGTATACTGCCAAAAAGGGAAGAGATGGTAGATTCAATAATGGCTTTCAAAAGGCAATTTAATGAAAAGGAAAACAAAATCAATGCTTAGAGCACGAGGAAGAGTGGGGGAATGGAGCTCACTGGAAATGAGTCAGGGCCATTAGGACACTTGTATTAATTTGTTCCATGATGCTAACTTCAACCTACAAGTAAATGAGTCCCAAGAAAACATATGGTGCACCAATGTAATCAAAAGCACCAGACTCTATTTTCTAATAGGCCAAGAGATTTTGTACCTTGGAACACTTTCAACATGTAAGGCTTTTTCATCAAAAGATTCTGGATGAATTTTGAGTGTAGGTCTTGGAGATGAAAGGAGCATGTCTAACTAACTCTGTGTCTAACTTTTTCCGTCTTGCCAAAAATTTGGATTTAAAAATGAGTTTCGGGGCATTTTTAATAATTCATTCCCCCTCCGTGTAGAAGTATAATGGATGCTTATTTGTTATGTATTTCAGTCCTATAAAGGAATGAACATCAAGCTGTGTATCAAAACATCTGCAAGCTATATTTATAAACCTCTGAAATATTCATATCTTAATCTGATACACACCAGCTCACTGTGTGACTATTAAAAAATATCTCCAGGAAATATCAAAGCTGGAATACCAGGTATTTTCAAGGCTGAAAGGGCAGGATGTTTTAAATAGCTTTTGGACATATAATTTTGGCTTAAAGTCTAAGCATTGTTAATAACATGGATCCAATTAAACTATGCAAATATTCTTGTGTCCCTTGTCAGCTGACATTCATCCTTCTGATGTCAACTGAGTATTGTTAGACCTCCCTGTGCAAGCCACATACCCTATGGTTGAGGACCCTGTCAATACTCACTGTCGAGATTTACACATGACAAATTGTCATTTTAGCATCTGGCAATTCCACCAATTGGCCTAAAATGTATTTTTAATATTTTGCAGTCTGTTTTATTATTTTTTCAGAGAAGGGATGCCGGGTTCCTTAATCTTCTCCTTGATCTCTCTGCCCTCACCAAAAAAAAACTCTTACTACTCAGCCATCCCTCCCTCGCTAAATCAAGCAATTGCCTCCCAAATCCATGGACATATTTCCTGAAATTCCATGATGTTTAAAATGGCAACCTGTCTGTAAATGGTGTAAACTGGCATCTAATTGCAGTTCACCAGATCCAAGTAATAACCTACTTTGAGAAGAAATATTGTGCACTCAAAGTTCATTAGTTTATAAGTGATAGAATTAGGCCATTCAGCCCTTCAAGTCTACTCTGCCATCAAATCTTAGCTGAACTTTCTTTAACTCTCAACTCCTGTCCTCTCTCCATAACCCCTGACAAGTGTACTAATCAAGAATCTATCAATCTCCACCTTAAAAATATCCGTTGACTTGGCCTCCACAGCCACAGTTTCACCACCCTCTGACTAAATAAAATCCTCCTCATCTGCTTTCTAAAGGTACGTCCTTTTATTTTGAGGCTATGACCTCTGGTCCTAAACTCTCCCACTAGTGGAAACATCCTCTCCACTTTGACTCTAACCAGGTCTTTCACTATTCGATATGTTTCCATGAGGTTCCCCCTCATCCTTCTAAACTCCAGCAAGTACAGGCCCAGTGCCGACAAACGCTCATCTTATGTTAATCCAATCATTCCTGGAAGCTGGAAAAGAGAAGTCTGGAAAGGAAGAGAAGCAAAATCCCAAGAGTGACCAGATTTCCAACACATAAACATTCAAATTTCTGCAGATGGATCTCTGACTTGATGTTAGTGTCCTTGAACGAGACTGTGTTTTTATCCAGCATGACTGGTCAGACAGCTAAAGATTTTTACTTGGCCATCCGACAGTTAAAATTTACACCAAAGTGGCCTTTCAGTGTATCACTAAAGTGGCAATTCATTGTGTGTAAGTCTGGACAGTGAGTATTGACAGGGTCCTCAATCATGGAGAGTGTGTCCCGTACAGCCAAACCTGACCCTGTCTCAGTTGACATCTATGCATGAGCACCACCAGCAGAAATCACTGGTTAGCAATCAGGATTCGGAAACCAGGGTCATTTTTCACATTCTTAACCCATAGCATCGAATACAAATTGTATTATCCCTCACTGTCCAGCTGGTCATTACGAATGCACAGATAGTGAGCCGGTCCTTAGCTTAGATATTAAACTTTTTTTTGGCTTGCTCTATTAGAGTTAAAACAACAAAACAGTGTAATTTTTAAACAACGTTAATAATTTAAATAAAAAATGTCTACACATTCCTACCCATGGAGGTGTTATTATTGGGGTATGATATCACAAGCCCAAATACATTTTGAACATGTCACCCCTCTGTTTGTCCACGCCTTTGCAAGCAAGGATACATTGCATTTCAACACCCACTGCACAGAGCTTTTCACTCTGAGATTGTAAATGTGAAGTTTGGGAATTCAACAAATTGACCACAAGACATTTTACCTGCCTTTCTTTTGGAAATCCATGTTTTCAAATGTGGGTGATTCTTAAATTGTTAATAGCCAATTTCAGCCTCAAAGTACCACTCATGTCTAGGCAGAGGAAAATGTGTACCATTTTATTAACAGTCTATTTACGTGGATGGTGCGGCAATTAGTTTCTGCTATGTTCTTACATTTTCCAACAATGTGTGTTGCCACAGGAAATCCCTCAATTTGAGAATTGTCTCTCCTAAGATTCCCTGATGAACCCTGAAGTGACTCAGTAATCCAATTCTAGAGCCACTTGTCCACTCACAGAAACTGCTGGTATTTCAATGCGGATGAGCCCCTTGGTTGCAAAGGTTCCTTCTGTTCCCTTTTACATTCTCTTGGTTGACTTCAAGGGTAAGAAGATGATTTTTGAATTTGGGTCTGGTTAGAACATAGAACACAGGAATAGTACAGCACAGGAACAGGCCCTTCAGCCCGCCACATCTTTCATGATCATTATGTCATTTAAACTAATCCTATCCATGTGTAGACGCTCTATATCCCTCTATCCACTGCCTCTTCATGTGTCTGTCCAAATGCCTTTTAAATATTACAATTGTATCTGCTCCCAACACCTCCCCTGGCAGTGCATTCCGGGCACCTACCACTCTGTGTTAAAAACAACATGCCTTGCAAATCTCCTTTAAATTTACCTCACTCAGCTAAAAAAATGATGCCTTCTGGCATTTGACATCTCTACCCTTTAGTTTAGATTAGTTTAGTTTTGTTTATTGTCAGGTGTATTGAGGTACAGTGACAAACATTTTGTTGAGGTACAGTGAAAAACAGTGTAAAAAAACATGATGAAGGGAATAACGCCTAGTGCATGATAAAGTCCTGTAAACTGATTTAAGATAGTCTGAAGGCATTTAAAGAGGTAGATAATCACTCAAGACCGCTCTCTAGTTGTTAGTTGGATGATTCAGTTGCCTGATAACTGAATCATTCTATCTATCTATCTATCTATCTATCTATCTATCTATCTATCTATCTATCTATCTATCTATCTATCTATCTATCTATCTATCTATCTATCTATCTATCTATCTATCTATCTATCTATCTATCTATCTATCTATCTATCTATCTATCTATCTATCTATCTATCTTATTATAAAACACTCATCTTGACCACTTCCGGTTTGCTTTTTTAAAAAATGTGCGCAGAAACGGTTACATTTATCTCTAGGAATTTTTCGGCACCGTACTCACCATTCTCCTCTCCTCCAAGCGCATCGAGTTTTGTTCCAATCGGTGGAAGATTTCAAAGGCTATGAAGGTTTAACAAATCGTGAGATCAGCAGATTGGTCTTCTCGTCTGTCTGTCACCATGAAGGTAATGCCCCTTCCGGCACCAACTGGAGATTAAATCCCGGGGGGCAGGGCTGAGTCCACAAGTGCTGATTGAGTCCGCAAGAGTGGAGTCAGGAAAGTTGCTGTGTGGGGTCGGGAAAGTCGCTGTGTTGCATCGGGAAAGTCGCTGTGTGGAGTTGGGAAAGTCTCTGTGTGGTGCTGTGGCCGGTGGCTGTTGACTGGAGTCACACCCCACACCCCCCCTTCCCCCTTCCCTTTATCCCCCTCCCCTTTCCCCCCTCGCCCCTCCTCCCCACAAACACCCACATATCCCTTCCCCCCTTCCACCCTCCCCCTCTTCCCTCTTCCCCCTTCCCCCCCTTCCCCCCCCTCCCCCCTCCTCCCCCCTCCCCCCCCTCCTCCCCACACACACCCCTCCCCCACACACCCACACCCCCCCCTTTACCCCTCACCCATTCCGCGACCCTCCCCCACCCCCACCCCATCCCACACCACCCCACCCCAACACACCACCGCACCCGTCCCCCCACACCCCCTCCCCCCATGCCAACTCTCCTCCCCGCACACCACCCCTCTCCCCCATGCCCCCCTCCCCTATGCCACCTCCTCTCACTCACGCCACCCCCCCTACCTCACACCAACCCCCTCCCCCATGCCAAACCCCCCTCCTACACCATGGTGGAATGTTCAATTGGGGAATGGGTAGCATTGGGGGACCAGGCCTCCTACTTACGGTTGTGATTTATGGCCATCTTACTCAGAGACCCCTCCGCTGCGCAGGATAAGAGGATTTTTCCCATTGATGAAAATAAAAGAGTTATTAGTGGTTAAAAAATGTTGAGATTCACTCTCGTGAAGGCCACGCCCCTTCCGGAGGGACTATAAAACCCAGAAGTGTTGAGTGCCTCAGTCAGTCTCTGCAAGATGGGAGAAGCGAGAGGGTCATGTCTCTTAGTCTGAGCTGTAAATAACACTGAACACATGTCTATTAAACTGTGAGTGTGGTTTTACTGACCTTGAGTGCCCTTAATGTGGTTTGTAAATGAAAATGTGGTTGGTTTGAATGAAAGCACAGCAAATGGTTGCTGGCGGTTGATTTGAACTAAAGCACAGCAAATGGTTGCTGGTGGTTGGTTGAAATAAAGCACAGCAAATAGTCTAAGCTTGACAACTTCCTGTTTGCACTCTATATTGATTTTAGTTAAAATACTAACACTTACAGCTGTGATTTTTGGCCATCTTACTCAGTCCCCCTCCGCTCATCAGGTGCAGAGGATTCTTCCCATCAATCAAAAATAAAAGTGTTATTAGTGTTTAAAAAGTTTTGAGAATCTCTCTCCTGTCAATCACGCCATGAAGGCCATGTCCATTCCGGTGGGAGAGGGGTGGGATTATAAAACCCGGAAGTGTGGATGTGGCTCAGTCTCTGCAAGATGGGGGAGGGAGAGCACACAAATCTGTCTGAGCTGTGCATCAACTGAACACACTGAATGTCTACTGAACTGTGAGTGTGGTGTTTATGTGGTGCTTTGTGGTGTTTTATGGGGTTTTATGGGGTTTTATGGTGGTTTCACCCTGCTTGAAATGGTATGAAACTGCACTTGAGTTTGGTGGCCTTGCACCCTGCTTGAAGTGGTAGGAAATGTCACGAGTTTGGTGGCCCTGCACTCTGATTGAAGTGGTCGGAAACTGTAATTGAGTTTGGCGACCCTGCATCCTGCATGAAGTGGTAGGAAACTGCACTTGAATTTGGTGGCCTTGCACCCTGCTTGAAGTGGTATGAAACGGCACTTGAATTCAGTGGCCTTGCATCCTTCTTGAAGTGGTAGGAAATTGCACTTGAATTCAGTGGCCCTGCACTCTGCTTGAAGCGGTCAGAAACTGCACTTGAGTTTGGTGGCCATGCATCCTGCATGAATTGGTAGGCTGCACTTGAATTTGGTAGCCTTGCATCCTGCTTGGTGGTATGAAACTGCAATTGAGTTTGGTGGACTTGGACACTGCTCAGAGTGGTATGAAACTGCACTTAAATTTGCTGGCCTTGCACCCTGCTTGAAGTGGTATGAAACTGCACTTGAATTTGGTGGCCTTGCACCCTGCTTGAAGTGGTATGAAATAGCACTTGAATTTTGGTGGCCTTGCACCCTGCTTGAAGTGGTATGAAACTGTGCTTGAATTCATTGGCCTTGCAACCTGCTTGAAGTAGTGTGAAACTGCACTTGAATTTGGTGGCCTTGCACCCTGCTTGAAGTGGTATGAAACTGCACTTGAATTTGGTGGCCTTGCACCCTGCTTGAAGTGGTAAGAAACTGCACTTCAATTTGGTGACCTTGCACCCAGCTTGAAATGGTATGAAACTGCATTTGAATTTGGTGGCCTTGCACCCTGCTTGAAATGGAATAGTTGTGAGTCAACTGCCAGCTCACCAGCCGTGAGTGAACTGCCAACACATCAGGCTTGAGTGACTGTGCTGCCATCCCAAGCATACATTTGGCCCATGATGTCCATACTAGCCCTCTTGAAACCAGTCCCTTCAGCCCACAACACCCTTACTAGCGCTCAAGAAAGCCCCCCCCCCCCCCTTCCCCCCCCCTCACTGGCCACCAATATTGGAATTGGAGGAGAGGTGGAATATTGCATTGGGGGACCATCCCTCCCGTGTGAACATGGGACCCAACGGGTCCCACTTAGTCTAGTGATCTTATAAATCTATCAGATTGCCCTTCAGCCTTTGATGTACCAGAAAAATAGACCAAGTTTGTGCAACTACTCCTGATTGTAAGCGATCCAGGCAAGTCCAGGCAAAATCCTGGTGAACCCTTTCTGCATTATTTCCAAAGCCTCTGCCTAATTCCAATAATGTGGGCTCAAGAACTGCACCCAGTAATCTCAATGTGGCCGAACCAAAGGTTTATAAAGCAGCAACATGACTTTCCAACTTTTATACTCAACGCACCAACCGATGAAGGCATGCATGCTCTATACTTGATGGTGATTTTGATTCCAGAGACTGGTGGGAGCCGAAACTTCCTAGATAATTCTTTCTATGTTTTCTTGATATACAATATGCCGTCAGTGTGACATTCCAGAGTTTCCTCCGACTATCACTGAATCCTGGTCATTAATGTTGTTGAATTTGAGAAGGCATGAATGAGTGGTGAGTCTCTGGAATTCTGTGCCACAGAAGGTAGTTGAGGCCAGTTCATTGGCTATATTTAAGAGGGAGTTAGATGTGGCCCTTGTGGCTAAAGGGATCAGGGGGTATGGAGAAAAGGCAGGTGCAGGATACTGAGTTGGATGATCAGCCATGATCATATTGAATGGCGGTGCAGGCTCGAAGGGCCGAATGGCCTACTCCTGCACCTATTTTCTATGTTTCTATGTTTCTATGAGACACCTGCACACTGTGCCTAGCACAGAACCTTTCTACATTTTCCTTGATCATCGTTCCCTTCGAGCTGTCATTTTCATACCTTACCCTTCCATATTTGTATGTTTCTTTCTCTCATGACCCTCCGTCTGAAGAAGCGTCTCATCCCGAAACAACACACGTTCCTTCTCTCCAGAGACTCTGCCTGCCCTGCTGAGTTACTCAGTTTTGTGTCTATCTTTGGTGAAAACCAGCATCTGCAGTTCCTTCCTACACAGTAAAGTTAATGTATGACTTTCATTATCTCAATGATGATTAAACTGGTTTTGGAAAGAGCACAGATATTAATGTACCAGTCTTCTCACATAAGGTGAAAGATTTTTCAGTGGTACTTTTCAAGACATTAACAAAACCCTTCTCCAAACATAATTTTTAAAAAATAATTCAAGAACTTGTCCCCTCCCTATTCTGAACATGAGCTTGTATTGCAAATGAATTCATAGCTTTCATTGCATCCTATTTTTAATTTGTTCTTCACAGGGGTGTTTTTGAACAAGGCAGTTAAATAAAGACCTGAGTATGATTAAAAACTTAATATTAATATAAACTTGCTTGAAAATCTGATCTGATAGGTACCTTCATTGGCATCTCACGGGTTTTGTTTAATACTGCACATGTCCATCAATGTGGAACACAGTATAAGCTGGAAAGAAAATATACGTCTACAGTTCTGATGAATGATGACCTTTCAGATACAGCTTTATTCCAATTATTGTCCCATCCTTGGCTATAATCTAATGATTCTAATCTATCTTTCACTTTTCTTTCGTATTACTGCTATTCATTCATGCCTTACATCTTCACATTTCTCATCTATCTTATATTATTATTTTGTGCTGATCTAGTAATCTTGAACATATTTACACCAAACTCTTTGTACAGATCTTCCAAAACCTGTCTATTGGAATCCACCTTTACATTACAAGTTTATTGTCAAAATATCCCAAAGCCATGATCATCTAAAGCTAATTCAGTATGATCTATGTAATTATTGCCCCTAGAGCTTATTTGCATTAACCCTTTAGTAATTCTCAAAGGGAGAATCCATGCAGATGCCAGTAATGCTTGCAATAGCCTAAACACCTTAAATAAAGATGCACTCATATCTTTGTTCCTACTTTCTCAGTTTGTCACATTTTAAAATAATTCTGACGCAAACGGTAATGCGTACAATCTCCAGCACAGGCTTAGAGCCACGAACTGGCATTCAAAATCAGTTTGTGATGGAAAATTGTCACAGATACCATCACTCAAATGGGACTTTAAATGAAGTCCTGAAACAATGCCTCAGTAAAGTCCTTGACCAACTACAATTTGCTTACTGCCACAAGAGATGAACAATGGATGCCATCTTGCTGGCTCTCCACTCTGCATTGAACCACTTGGACACCAAGACCACACATGTTAGGCTGATGTTCATTGACTACAGCTCAGCATTCAACAGCATCATTCCCTCTAAACATATCAACAAACTCAGGGAACTGGATCTCTATTCATCCCTATACAATTGGATCCCCGTCTTCCTCATTGGCAGACCTCAATCAGCGTGAAATGGCAAAAATGTATCCTGCTCGCTGACCATCAAGTTTACGTGCTCAGTCCCCTGCTCTCCTCACTCTATGCTCATGACTGTACAGTCAGACACAGCTCCAATGACATTTTAAATTCACCTACGATATCACGATATCACTGTTGTTGGATGAATAACAGGTAAAAATTAGTCAAAGTACAGGATAGAGATAATCTGAATGAATGGTGCCAGGACAACTATCTTACTCTCATCATTAGCAAGACCAAGGTGTTTATTTTCGACATCAGGAAGGGAAAGCCAAGAATGCATGTACCTGTTTTCATTGACAGCGTGAGTCAACAGCTTCAGGTTCCTGGCATGCATATACTGGAGATCTGTTCTGGCCCCACCAAATTGATGTAATCACAATGAAATCTCATCAACACCTCTATTTCTTCAGAAGTCTGAAGGCACGGGTTATTGATTGGGGATGATCAGCCATGATCACAATGAATGGCAGTGCTGGCTTGAAGGGCTGAATGGCCTACTCATGCACCTATTGTCTATTGTCTATTGTCTACATTCAGCATGTCACTGAATACTCTATTAAATTTCTACAACTGTAAGGTAGAGTGTATATTGACCGATAGCATCATGGCTTGGATCAATAACTCGAATGCCCAAGAACAAAGGAAGATGCAGAAAATGGGAGATAGTGCCAGCATTGACCTCTTCACAATCAAAAGGATCTACAGGAAGTGCTGCCTCAAAAAGGCAAATAATAACATCAAAGATCCACACCAACCTGGCCAGGTGCTCATCTTTCTGCTACTGTTAATCCTGGCTAAATTGGAGCAGCCAGGACATTAAAATTGAGTAAGGGCTTGTGTGCTGCTAGGCCATTTTGGCCAAGTTAAATGTGCCTTTGCAGAACTGGGACAAGCTGTTGAATGGTGCCAGTTTGTCTGTGGCCTAGGCAAGAGCTGCAGGGAAAGAATGGGACATCTGCAGAGTCTTACAATAAGGTGTAAAATGCATGGAACTGATTGGGTCAACGCAAACTAGATATACTTAGTGTAAATAATTTTGCAAAGCCTCATTTGGATAATTGTTGATTGGTTGAAATGTTAAGTTTTGTCTGGGTTGTCTGAATCCCAGGGCACATGTTGCATAATTCATCTGTGTTAACTTCCATTTCAAAGCCTTGCCAGATACAATGTGTTGTTGGGCTAGGGAACTGTCTATCATGTACTGTGTTAATCAATATGTGTTATTGGACTGTATAGAGACCACCCCCATGTGGCTCTGCCCCTCAAGGTTCGGGGACCTATAAAAGATCCCCTGAGGTTCGATGTCGATCTTCTGGAAGAACGCTTGGGACTGTGTGACGTTTTGGAGTGTCTCCGCTTACAAGAGGCTAGAAGGGCTTGGCCAAGCAGACACCAGGGTCGAACCTGCGGTGGTTAGGTATTGTATAGGGGAATTTGTGTTGTGTTATCCAAGATAAAGTTTATTTGCTCAAGTGCTTGATTCAGTATTTTATTGACTGAAACTAGACTGGGCGGGAGCTTAGAACAAGCTATTTACACAGCCATTGGGAAGAGGGTACAGGAACCCAAGAAACTGAACCTCCAGGTTCACGAACAGCTTTGTTCTATCAACCAACAGACTCTTGAATCACACTGCAACATGCCAACCACAAACCTACTTTACCAATGATCATAAGATCGTGTGATAGGAGCAGAATAAGACCAATCGGACCATCAAGTCTACTCCGCTATTCAATCATAGCTGATCTATCTCTTCATCCTAACCCCATTCTCCTGCCTTCTCCCCATAACCTCTGACACCTGTACCAATCAAGAATCTATTTACTGCCTTAAATATTTCCACTGACTTGGCCTCCACACTCTTCTGTGGCCAATAATTCCACAGATTCACCACCCTCTGACTAAAGAAATTCCTCCTCATCTCCTTCCTGAAAATACGTCCTTTAATTCCGAGGCTATGACCGCTAGTCTTAGACTCTTCCATTAGTGGAAGCATACTCTCCACAACCACTCTATCCAAGCCTTTCATTATTGGTATGTTTCAATTTCCCTCATTCTTCTAAGCTCCAGTGAGTACAGGCCCAGTGTCAACAAACGCTGATCATATGTTAACCTATTCATTCCTGATCTGTCGAACTATGTACGTTGGGTTGCACTATTATGGTCTGGTTACCTAGTATAAATGATAATTTATTGTATTATTCATTATTGTGGATTTATTTGTTGTGTTACTGTGTTAATGGGCCTGTAAAACTGCAGCAAATAATAATTTCATTATGCAGGTCCCAGTGCAAATGACAATTAAACAATCTTGACTTTTGATGCTTGAGCATCCTTTTTCAATTTCCTGTCCATCTTCACTGTTGATAAATAGGAAATAGGAATCAGTCTGCCAGACTGACTCCTGGAATGGCAGGACTTCCATATGAAGAAAGACTGGATAGACTCAGCATGTACTCACTGGAATTTAGGAGATGGAGGGGGGATCTTATAGAGGCTTACTAAATTCTTAAGGGGTTGGACAGGCTAGATGCAGGAAGATTGTTCCCGATGTTGGGGAACTCCAGAACAAGGGGTCACAGTTTAAGGATAAGGGGGAAGTCTTTTAGGACCGAGATGAGAAGATCTTTTTTCACACAGAGAGTGGTGAGTCCGTGGAATTCTCCGCCACAGAAGGTAGTTGAGGCCAATTCATTGGCTATATTTAAGAGGGAGTTAGATGTGGCCCTTGTGGCTAAAGGGATCAGGGGGTATGGAAAGAAGGCAGGTACAGGATACTGAGTTGGATGATCAGGCATGATCATATTGAATGGCGGTGCAGTCTCGAAGGGCTGAATGGCCTACTCCTGCACCTATTTTCTATGATTCTATAATCATGGTATGCCTGATATTTAAATGTGACCTTTCTGCTCAACACTGCCCACTGACTTACATTGGTTCTGGTACCAGGAGTGCCTTAAGGGCCTGTCCCACTTAGGCTATTTTTTAGGCGACTACAGGTGACTAGGCTGTGGCCACATGGTTGCCAGAGAATCGCCTGTATGGCCATGAGTACTCACCTCAGTCGCCCAAAGAGTTGTTGCATGTTTCTGGTCGTCGCTGGATTTTCAAAATGTTCAAACATTTTTGGCGACAGTCAGCGACAGTGGCTTGACGCCAATAAGTGTAGCTTGACTTCTCCTGACATAGGTGCTGTCATAGGTTGTCGCCAGGTTACGAGGTTGTCGCCGGTGCTGACTTCCATTGGCGGCTACCTACGTCAACCTACGTCAACCGGCATCAGGTACCGGCGACTGAATTGTCTTAAGTTGTCTTCAGCTGTCGCCAACAGGGTCGTATCTTGTTGCGGGTGGACGTAGGTTGTCGTAGGTGTTGTCGTAGGTGAACGTCCTAATGGGTCGCTGGTTGTCGGTAGCTTGCTGTAGCTTGACATCGACTAGGGGGTAGGTTGTTGTAGACATCGTCATAGACATTGTGGAAGGGGGGTCCAGTCGCCAGTTTTTCGGCGACCTACTATGACTATGACAGTCGCTGGCAGTCACCTAAAAAATCGCTTAAGTAGGACAGGCCCTTTAAGGTTTAAATATATTATGGCCAGACCCCTTCCAACCTCTATTAGCTCATCCAGATATTCAATCCTTTAAAAATCAAGGCTACTTCATCCTACTACTGGCAGGGATGACTCGAGCTGTGTGGACATTTTCCTCTACATAAAAGGATCTACATATATAAATGCAATGATTTTTATATTACAATTGTGATCTGTAATCTGTCATTACAAATAACTAATTACATTTGGGATGACATTGTAAGAATAAATCCCTGATCTTATTTAAGGATATTGTTGTAACAACAAAGTATTTTTGCGTCATATATCATAGAATTTGCTTAACATTTCTGCTACCGCATTTAAGGATTGGAGACCAATTTTCCTAGAAAGGAATTATGTTACGACATATGAAAAATGTGACCTTTAAGCATAATACAACTCGCAAATGGTTTAAATTACCATAGCAACACGAGGATGGGGAAGGTACAATAGAGGTAGGGCAGGAATAGTGCAAAGTTTATAGATACGAATCAAAGCAAAATGAATTAGTTTGGGAAATATTTTTTTGCAAGTCATTTTGAACTGATAAGTTAAAAGTCAACCCGCATTTCTCAGACACTGTTTTGCACCTTAGGTGTCAGACGATATAGTAGTTAGGTTACTTTACACAGAGGTCTAGACTATTGGTTGGCATATGATTTTGAATCTTACCACAGTAGCTGGGGAATATAAATTCAAATACTATTAAATCAACATCTGCATTGGAAGGCACATAGCTCATAGAGCTTTAAGATTGTCATGTCATGTTTAATTCACTTGTGTTGTTTAGACAATGGCTTCTGCCCTCTGAAATGGCCAGAAAGGCTGTAACTCCAGGGGCAATTAAGCCTGAATAATAAATGCTGGTACACAAAATGCTGGAGAAACTCAGCGGGTGCAGCAGCATCTACGGAGCGAAGGAGATAGGCAATGTTTCGGGCCGAAACACTTCTTCAGGCTGAAGAACCCTTCTACAACAATCAGTCTGAAGAAGGGTTTTGGCCCTATCTCCTTCACGCCATAGATGCTGCTGCACCCACTGAGTTTCTCCAGCATTTTGTGTACCCTCGATTTTCCAGCATCTGCAGTTCCTTCTTTAATCAATGCTGGTATTGCCTACAAAGCCTATATCCCTTGATTGACTAAATAGAAACAATTTCAGATAGATAGACACAAAGTGCTGGAGTAACTCAGCGGGTCAGGCAGCATTTCTCGAGAAAAAGGAGGTCTGAGGAAGGGTCCTGACCTGATAAATCACCCATTCTTTTTTGAGATGCTGCCTGACCTGCTGAGTTATACCGGTTGTGTTTATCTTCGGTATAAACCGGCATCTGCAGTTCCTTTCTACACTAGGATATTTTGAGGACAGGTAGATTATCAATCATATTGTGTCATAAGAATGAAACACTAACCACTTTATTGTTGGGCCATGTTTAAATTGTTAGGGTGCCTGCCTATCTTAAAGTAGCTTTATACTTTAGGGATGGGGGTGGATAAAATTCAAGGGCACAACCTGAGTGTGTCATTGACGAAAAGAGGGGTAGCTGTGCCAGTGGGACAGATGGGATGATTTGAAGCAGCAAAGAGGATTGAAATTAAATAACATGCCAAATAAGCACATTGTATTCTCTCTATATTGGCTTCCTGTGATCGGCTTGACTAAAACAGGCTCCAGCTCTTTTCTGTTCTGTTGTGGACAGAAAAATTGAATCACCTAGATGCATAAAGATGAGAATGAAGGTCCTCTAAACAAGTTTTAAAAAACTTGATGTGTTTATTAACCCACCTTATTTGGGATTATTAGTCTTGCGAGGAATCATAAGATCATAAAATCATGCGATAGTAGAATTAGGCCATTTGGCCCATCAAGTCTACTCCACCATTCAATCATAGCTGATCTATCATTCCCTCCTAACCCCATTCTCCTGCTTTCTCCCCATAACCTCTGACACCCATACTAATCAAGAATCCTTAAAAATATCTTTAAAATAAGCCTTCTGTAGTAAAGAAATCCACAGATTCATTCCCACCTGACTAAAGAAATTCCTCCTCATCTCATGTTGTCGACCTCCCCGTAGTGAGCTCTGTCAACTGACCTCAGTCAGTCGAACGATAACAAACAGAGACAACAGCAGCACCGCAGCTTGGCGCCAACCCGGAGCATGCACCCTTTTTAGGGTTGGCATCTAAACATGTCGAACTGGATGGCAGACTTCTGCTGCCTTAAACGCAAGAAGATTCTCCTTCCTAAAAGAACGTCCTTTTATTCTGAGGCTATGACTTTCTCACTAGTGGACTCATCCTCTGCACATCCACTCTATCCAAACCTTTCGCTATTCTGTATGTTTCAAATAGGTCCGCCCTCATTGACTGGATAATTTAAATTCACTGTGAAAGATCAGATGCAAATCATGATGGAAGAATAAATCCAGCGTCCATTCACCTGCAGTGAAATTTTGCATAACTCTATCTGGTTTGCTTCTGCCTACGCTAAGGAGGAAATTGTCGGCCTCATAATTGTTGTAAATCCGCAGTTACTTATATACTGAATCTCGTTCACTTATCCCATATAATGCTTAATTAAGCCATTTCAGAATTTACTGCCTGAACCACTGTGTATTGAAGAATTATTTCAGTGCCACTAATTATTGGGGAAATAATCATAGGAGGGCATGTGAAATAATCAGGTGAAACAATGTGAAATTTCTATCTTTGATTCTTGCTCTTGCTATGGTATTACCTTGATATGAGGCAATTAAGAATACATGCTAGAGGAAGAGCAATTAATCTCTCAGGGGTGTGGGATTGTTAATTTGATTATTATGTTTATTTACCAGAGTGTTGTTGTGTCTTAAATTATATCTTTAAACTACACTATTCACACCAAAAATAGTTACATTGTCTCGATATAAAATTGGTATAGAGAGGTAGACAAAATAAACAAACATTCACGGTGGCGCTGCAATAGAGTTGCTGCCTTACAGCGCTTGCAGCACCGAACACTCGGGTTCAATCCCGACTACGGGTGCTGTACGTTCTCCCCGTGACCTTGTGGATTTTCTCCGGGATCTTCGGTTTCCTCCCACACTCCAAAGACGTACAGGTTTGCAGGTTAATTGGCTTGGTGTATGTATAAATTGTCCCTAGTGTGTGTAGGATAGTGTTAGTGTGTGGGGATCGTTGGTCGGTGCTGACTTAGTGGGCCGAAGGGCCTGTTTCCGCACTGTAACTCTAAACAAAACTAAACTAAAACTAAACATCTAAGGGAATTTGTAATCAAAAGTGCGGAATACGAGGAGTAGAGTTTATTACATGAATATACAAACCCTAACCATGGTTTGGCCATGCTAGTGAGCGGTGCTGGACACTCTAAAGAGAGAATGGTGGTCCTGAAAGGAGTGCAGAGTAGATTGACTAGAATGGCAACTGTACTTAAGGGGTTTAGCTGTTTCTTAAGGGGTTGGACAGGCTAGATGCAGGAAGATTGTTCCCGATCTTGGGGAGGTCCAGGACAAGGGGTCACAGCTTAAGGATAAGGGGGAAATCCTTTAGGACCGAGATGAGATGGAATTTTTTTACACAGAGAGTGGTGGGTCTCTGGAACTCTCTGGCACAGAGAGTAGTTGAGGCCAGTTCATTGGCTATATTTAAGAGGGAGTTAGATGTGGCCCTTGTGGCTAAGGGGATCAGAGGGTATGGAGAGAAGGCAGGTACGGGATACTGAGTTAGATGATCAGCCATGATCATATTGAATGTCGGTGCAGGCTCGAAGGGCCGAATGTTTTCTATGTTTCTACTCCAAGTTTTACATAGAACACAGAAGTGACCAGCGAGGGAATAGGCCCTTTGTCCCATAATATCCATGCTGAAATTAAATATCCATATCAAATTTAACTCATCTTTAGATTCTGGAGTAGTTCCTGAGGATTGGAGGGTAGCTTGATCTAACCCCACTTTTTAAAAAAGGTGGGAGAGAGAAAACGGGGAATTACAGACCAGTTAGTCTAACATCGGTAGTGGGGAAAATGCTAGTTATTAAAGATGGGATAGCAGCACATTTGGAAAGTGGTGAAATCATTTGACAAAGTCAGCATGGATTTATGAAAGGTAAATCATGTCTGACGAATCTTATAGAATTTTTCGAGGATATAACTAGTAGAGTGGATAAGGAAGAACCAGTGGATGTGTTATATCTGGAGTTTCAGAAGGCTTTCGACAAGGTCCCACATAAGAGACTAGTATGCAAACTTAAAGCACATGGTATTGGGGGTTTAGTATTGATGTGGAGCGAGAACTGGCTGGCAGACAGGAAGCAAAGAGTAGGAATAAACGGGTCCTTTTCAGAATGGCCGGCAGTGACTAGTGGGGTACCGCAAGGCTCAGTGCTGGGACCCCAGCTATTTACAATATATATTAATGATTTGGATGAGGGAATTGAATGCAACATCTACAAGTTTGCAGATGACACGAAGCTGGGGGGCAGTGTTAGCTGTGAGGAGGATGCTAGGAGGCTGCAAGGTGACTTGCATAGGCTGGGTGAGTGGGCAAATGCATGGCAGATGCAGAATAATGTGGATAAATGTGAGGTTATCCACTTTGGTTGCAAAAACAGGAAAGTAGACTATTATCTGAATGGTGGCCGATTAGGAAAAGAGGAGATGCAACAAGACCTGGCGGTCATGGTACACCAGTCATTGAAAGAAGTCATGCAGGTGCAGCAGGCAGTGAAGAAAGCGAATGGTACATTAGCATTCATAGCAATAGGATTTGAGTATAGGAGCAGGGAGGTTCTACTAAAGTTGTACAGGGTCTTGGTGAGACCACACCTGGAGTATTGCGTACAGTTTTGGTCTCCAAATCTGAGGAAAGATATTCTTGCCATGGAGGGAGTGCAGAGAAGGTTCACCAGACTTATTCCTGGGATGTCAGGACTGTCATATGAAGAAAGACTGGATAGACTCGGCTTGTACTCGCTAGAATTTAGAAGATTGAGGGGGGATCTTATAGAAACTTACAAAATTCTTAAGGGGTTGGACAGGCTAGATGCAGGAAGATTGTTCCTGATGTTGGGGAAGTCCAGGACAAGGGGTCACAGTTTAAGGATAAGGCCTTAGGACCACAGTTTAGGACCGAGATGAGAAAAACATTTTTCACACAGAGAGTGGTGAGTCTCTAGAATTCTCTGCCACAGAAGGTAGTTGAGGCCAGTTCATTGGCTGTAACAGTGCCTTATAACTGAATTTAACACTTAAGCACATGGTACATGGATCTGCTGGGAATGGAGGGATATATATCATGGACAAGCAAAAACATAGAAACATAGAAAATAGGTGCAGGAGTAGGCCATTTGGCCGTTCGAGCCTGCACCACCATTCAATATGATCATGGCTGATCATTCAACTCAGTATCCTGTACCTGCCTTCAGAAGCATTTTTACGTTGTTTTTTTACAACAAAAAAGAATAATATGGGATTACCTGGTTATTTATGACCACGTAGTTCATGGGTCTGGTGCTCACAATTGTGCACACGGATGTACAGTATGTAATATCAGATATTATTCATCACAAGCCAATGAATGCAGCTATTATCAAATGTAGGAACAAGGAGCTGCAGATACTGGTTTACACAAAAGGACACCAAGTGCTGGAGTAACTCAATGGGTCAGGCAGCATCTCTGGAGAATGTGGAAAGGTAACGAAACATAACCCAGAATTTCACCTATCCACATTCTCCAGAGATGCTGCCTGATCCGCTGAGTTAGAGGTATATAGTCACAGATTGATATACTGTGGAAACAGGCCCTGTGGCCCAACTTGCCCACACTGGCCAACATGTCCCAGCCACACTAGTCCCACCTGCCCACGTTTGGTCCATATCCCTCCCAACCTGTCCCATCCATGTACCTGTCTAACTGTTTCTTAAACGTTGGGATAGTCCCTGCCTCAACTATCTTCTCTGGCAGCTGTTCCATACACCCACCAACCTATGTGTGAAAAAGTTACTCCTCAGAATCCTATTAAATCATTTCCCCTTCACATTAAACCTTTGTCCTCTGGTCCTCTATTCACCTACTCTGGGCAAGAGACTCTGTGCATCTACCCAATTTATTCCTCTCATGATTTTATACACGTCTATAAGATCACCCCTCATCTTCCTGTGCTCCAAGGTATAGACTCCCAGACAATTCAACCTCTCCCATTTGCTCACACCCTCTAGTCCTGGCAACATCCTTGTGAATGTTGTCTGTACCCTTTCCAGCTTGAGAACATCTTTCCTATAACATGGTGGCCCGAACTGAACACAATACTCCAGCACTTTGTGCCCTTTTATCATCAAATCTAGGTTCCACTTTACCTGGTTATATACAGATGCTGAAAGGAAGTAAAGGCAAGATCCTTAAGGGACTAATGTATTTTAAACGTGTGTACATCAAACGTCTTGATAATTTCACTTCCCCAGCAAATAATAAAGTTTATTTAACCTTACTGCTTCAATGCATTATACAATGAAACATTTAAAAAAGTTTAATAGATAGTAAAAATAAACTTGTCCATGCATATGAAAAAATATTAACCTTCCCTGAAATGGCAGCATATTTCAAGCAATAAATAACATCGGAGTGTTCAGTGCAAATATAAAATCTTAAATTGACTGCTTTAAGCATGATTTTTTTTTTTCAAACAAACACATAATTTAATTGGTGTTATGGAGGTGGGACAACATTGTTTATATGTCTCATGGTTTCAGATATAAATTTTGACTCAGGGGAAGATTGTGCTGCAATACGTGTTTCATTATTCGTGAATTAGGGAAGGTAACGGTAGGTGTCCTGCCCGAGGAGAAACTTACAATCTGTCTGCTGCTGATTAGTTTCAGAGGTCTGGCTTAGCAGCCCATGCCTTCAGTTGGGTACGTCTAAATTGCAGAGGAATTCTTCAAGTCTGCTTGATTTGCTCTGCCAGCTGGAGGCTCACAAAAGCAGGGGGGAAAAAAATTGACATTGCAATAAAGCAAATCAATAAAACATGGAATGTTGCTCAGCTGAGATTTCTGTTTCTGTTTATTTTACCGTCAACTGTTGCTAAGTTTCACTCTGGATTTTCTTTTGTTATATTTTTCGTTAGTGCAGGATTATTGCCTAGCAATTGGATTTCAACATGCTTAGGTGCGCTAAATAAGTGCTGCATCTAGTGTAGTGCCCAGTCGGATTCAGCAGGCTCCTGATGAAAACATGCCACTCTGTCAGGGAGTTTGTGTTCCGAGTTTAGTTTATTGTCACGTGTACCAATGTACAGTAAAAACCTTTTGTTGCGTGCTAACCAGTCGGTGGAAAGACAATACATGATTACAATCGAACAATCCACAATGCGGAGATACATGGAAAAGGGAATAACATGAATAATGTTTAGTGCAAGATAAAGTCTAATAAAGTCTGATCAAAGAAAGTCCGAGAGTCTTCAATGAGGTAGATAGTAGCTCAGGACTGCTCTCTAGTTGTTGGTAGGATAACAATTGTGAAGAATTTGGAGGTATGCATTTTCACACCTCTATATGTTTGCCCAATGGGAGAGGGGAGAAGAGAGAGTTTCTATCAAGTCAATGCTCATCTTCTGGGAGATGAGACTGGTGGTGTGGTGCTAAGACAATATCCTTCTTCATCCTTGTACTCTTGTCACTGCAATTCTGCAGTCTGTGCCTCACTTCATGTTGTGACTTGTGTGCTGTTCTTCTCCGGTACTCTTGAGAGTAAGGATTGTTAAGGCTCATGCAGTATGCAGCACACCATGATGAAGTCTCCACATCTACTGGCTGTATACTGTGAGCCGACCCCTGACTGATGCAGGCAACTTGACCGCACTGACAGATGATCATTGGTGCTTCTCGCAGATATTTTGGTGCCTGCATACATCTTCATGTAGAGGAAATCAGCTGCCCTGGTAGGACAGTAAATCCATATTAGAATCCAGGGGAATAGTGGATTCTAATGAAAGACAATTGACCTGAAGTGTTTCTATCTTCACAGGTGCCGCCTTACCTGCTGAGTGTTTCCAGCATCTTCTACTTTTACTTTAAGTAGAATTAGCCCTTGTAGCTCGGGTCCCATCGTCATTGTGGGAACGGTCCAGCTGTATCCCTTGTTGTGCATGCTTTCCAGAAACATGGCATTGACCATCAGAGAACATATTCTGATGATCCACCATCACCTGGGCATTGAGAACATTTTCCTGTGCTGTAAGTGTCTGGGTTATTAATGAGAGACCTTACTGGTACCTAGGTGTTGTCACTGCCTTCCTGCTCTCAAGGGAAGCCAATAATGCCAGCAAAAAAAAATATTATGTTAGCACTGCAAACACAGAAAAATATTCAAGGAAATACCCTTACAACATGGAGAAACTAAGGTGAAAATCAGCAGAATTCAATACGGGGGAGAATGTATAACATGGAGGAGGAATGAAGAAAGACAAGATGCTTTCAAGTCATTATTGAAGTTAAAACACATGAAGATAGACACAAAATGCTGGAGTAACTCAGCAGGACAAGCAGCATCTCTGGAGAGAAGGAATGGATGATGTTTCGTATCGATACCCTTATTCAGACTGATGTCAGGAGAGTGGGCAGTACAGAGATAAAATGTAGTCAGAGACAGTAAGACTAGCAGGATAACTGGGAAAGGGGAGGGGATAGAGAGAGTGAGGGAAAGCAAGGGCTACTTGAAGTTAGAGAAGTCAATGTTCATATCGCTGGGGTGTAAGCTGCCCAAGTAAAATATGAGGTGCTGCTCCTCCAATTTGCGCTGGGCCTCACTCTGACGATGGAGGAGGCCCAGGACGGAAAGGTCAGTGTGGGAATGGGAGGGGGAGTTAAAGTGTTGAGCAACTGGGAGGTCAGGTACGTTTAGGCAGACTGAGTGGAGGTGTTCAGCGAAACGATCGCCGAGCCTGCACTTTGAACCAGATCTGCAGTTCTTTAAAACACATGAAAGTACATGGACCTATTTCTGGAGGGGTGTCTTCATTAATGCAGTAGTGAGCAAGATGTTATGAGACATTTTGGATATTTGCTGAAACTACGTGGCATGTTGGTCTTTATTAGGTCTTTATTCTTTGGAGCACAGAAGGTTAAGGGGGGACTTGATTGAGGTCTTTAAAATGATGAAAGACGTGGATAAGCTTTTCCCATTGAGGGTAGGGCAGATTCAAAACAAGAGGGCATGACATGCGAATTAAGGGACAGATGTTTAGGGGTAACATGAGGGGGAACTTCTTTACTCAGAGAGTGGTGGCTATGTGGAATGATCTTCCAGCAGAAGTGGTGGAGGCAGGATCGATTTTAACATTTAAAAGTGGATAGGTATATGGATGGGAAGGGAATGGAGGGGTATGGTCTGAGTGCAGGTAGATGGGACTGGTGGAAAATAAATGGTCGGCACGGACTTTTTAATACACCAGTGCCAAATAAGGTTAGCCAATTCATCACAAGATTTGGACTTGATTCCACCTATGTGATTAACATGTAACATGTAAGTGATGCTTAGTAGTACAGTAAGCTTTAAGCCCATACAATGCTCCTAAAAGCTCTAAATAATTAATTCCAAGTGATTGGAGAATCAACGCCTCATGCATATTCCACCTGCCTCCACAGCTTGACCTGGTATCAGTAGCACCCCAACCTAGGGCACTAACATCAGTCTGCAAAACAATTGAAGGTGTTTCGATCAAAATTTTGCTAGAACAATTTGAAATGTTTCTAATCCACCACTGTACTTCTGAAATGGCTTCAGATGGTAAGTGCATGGGCCGATTAAAATGACCTGCATGTATTCTGAGTGCCTGTACCTTTGCCCTCTGTAAATGTTGGTACTGCAAAGGCCATATTGCACAGCTGGAAAGGCAGCTACCAATTTACCAATTCAACTGGCCACCTGTTTAATTAAAGGTGATTGCTCCCCCAAGAGCTTGATACAGCCTGCAATTAAATCTAATCCCTTGCCCTTGGGCAGAGTCACACACATGTGAGTTGAATTAACTGTGAATCCCAAATAGTCAATTATGTTAACCAGCACAAATTTTGATTTAGCTGGGTGGATAATGAACCCCAACTTCTTAACCATGAGTTTAACAGCTGAAACTGATAACTCGGCTGCCACAAAGGTGTTTCCAATTATTAAGATGTCATTCAAATAGGCCATTACAATATGGCCCTGTGACCGTAGTAACCCCAGTACTGGTTTTAGCAGCTTTGTAAATAAGCGAGGGGCTGAGGTTAACCCATTAGGCAGTGCTCTAAACTGCCATAATTGCCCCATCCAGCTAAATTTCAAATATCTCTGCTAATCTTTATGAACAGGCACTGAATAATATGCATCCTGAAGATCTATACATGCCATATAACACCCTGTGGAAATCAATTGCTTGGCAGTAGCAAACATTTCCATTTTAAAATGATTATACTGCACAAATGGATTAAGTCCTGTCTGGTCCAAAGTAATCCAACCCCCACCATCTTTCTTTGGTCTAGGAAACACATTAGATATGAATTGATGAGTTTGATAAGCTGTCTTCTCAATTACACCTTTAAAACATAATTTTGCTATTTCAGCTTGAATCTCCAAATTCTCTCATTGTGAGAAAATGAGTGCCTGCTGGCTTGTGCTGGGTGGGTGGACACAGGTTGGGAATAAATTCAATTTGAAACCCTTGTATACTCTGCAGCATTAACACATTTGTGTTATTTTACACCATTCTTTGAGAAACCTGTGTAACCTCCCCCCAACTGGTAAGTAATTCTCACTCAATATGTTTCAACAAGAACCAGACCCACCTACCTCCATGGTTAAAGGTGGAGTTATTTGTCTCCTGGCTCTGGATGGAAAAGGTATATTTGCCCATGCTCCTGCTGGAGTGCGCCAGCTGTGCACATTGAATGGCCGGCTTGGTTCTTGCCCGGATCCAGTTTCAGCAAACCATTTGTAAGGGTAATGTCGCCAAAGGGTTCTGCTGGTCACTGGTGCCTTGATGAGCCCGACGGTTTTTGCCTCGTCATCTAGCTCCTTCACCCTCATTGCGAGGTCTTCCCCGAACAATAGGTTCAGCGGCTGGATGCTGCTAGGCTTACACAGGGCAGCGAACCTTGGGTACCCGTTGAACAGTATCCATTCTTGAGGGAGAACCCTCCCGACTGGACTCGTCCGAGTCTATCGGCCAGACAGACTTTCGGGTGGCCTTACGCCCCTCCGGCGTAGCCGCGGTGCTCTCCGACACCAAGTCTGTAGTCGTTGGTCTCACTACTAGTCACTCTGTAGATGAGCTAGGCGGCCGCCCGCTTCCCGCACTCCCGCGGGCATTAGACACTTTTGCCACAGCTCGTCTTGCTGTTAACGACTTCTTCATGCTTGAACTTGCCATACTGTAACAAGATTTAACAAGCGCTGAAAATCGACCTCCAACAAGTTTTTTTTATTTAACTTTTTTTAAATTTTCTTTATTAGAAGTAATGTACATTACAATTATATAAGCCAAAAATAACATAATACGTTTCCTGTACTACTTCTTATTTTAAACTTTAAGAAGAAGAATAGACAAAGTTAGATAAGATAGTAAGTGCGTGAGAGAGTGATCAGGAAGAACCCGTAGAAGCGTAAGACACAAGAAAGAAGAAAAAAGAATAACAAAGGAAAAGAAAGAAAACAAAATAAAGACAGAAAATATAAGAAAGTAAAATAAGATAAGATATAAGGGATGTACCTACTTCGTATGTACCAGGTCCTGATACCATGTATTTTCAGAGTTGTGTTGCACCCTATGCTTGTAATAAATCGATAAATGGAGACCAAATCTTTTGGAAATGGTCTGATTTGCCTGCTAGGAGGAATCTCATATCTTCGAGGTGTAACATTTCGGACATATTTGAAATCCACATTTTTATCGTTGGTGCGGGAGCATTTTACCAGAATTTAAGTATACGTTTTTTTGCCATTATTAAGCCATAATTAAGGAAGCTCTTTTTGGAATGAAGTCAGCTCAAAGCTGGCTTCCATTGTTTCAAAAATAATAAATTCCTGATTCGGTTTCAGTTTTATTTTTAATAATTTTGTAAACATTTCAAAGATTTCATTACAGAATTTTTGGATTTTTATGCAAAAAACAAAGGAATGCCTTATGGTTGCTTCTTGGGATAGACATTTATCACAAATTGGGGAGACATTTGGAAAAAAATTACTTATTTTAGTTTTTGAATAATACAGTCTATGTAAGGTTTTAAATTGGATTAAAATATGTCTTACATTGATCGAGCATTTGGACCTCCAACAAGTTTGACACTTACCTGAGGCTTTTTAAACTTACCACTGGAGAAGCGCTGCTCCTCCCAGCCGGTTGCTGTGCACTGCATCAGACGTAATGACGCGCATGCCGACTGGCGGGGTTCTTCATGGAATCACTCACGTGACTCCGAAGTAAAATTAATGTTCACATTTCAGTTTGAAGATGCTTCAGCATAACCTGTGACTATGCCAAAGGACAGGGGTATAATGTGAAGTAGAAAAGATTTAATAGGAATCTGAGGGGTAACTCTATCACACAAATGGTGGTGGGGTGTATGAAACAAGTTGCCAGAGGAGGTATTTGAGGCTGGGACGTTCCCAACATTTAACAAACAGTTTGACATGTACATGGATAGGACAAATTTGGAGCTAAATAGACCAAGCGCAGGCAGGTGGGACTAATGTAGCTGGGACATGTTGGCTGGTGTGAAAGGCCTGTTTGGCTGAAGGGCCTGTTTCCACACTGTATCACTCTATGACTATATGTGTAGTAATATTTTAGTATGTAAATTGGAACTTTGAAGAGGTTCAGCAACTACCCTGTTCATTTCTTCATCCAGAAAGTTGTGAATCTATGGAAATCTCTGCCACAGAAGGCAGTGGAGGCTAATTCACTGGATGTTTTCAAGAGAGAGTTAGATTTAGCTCTTAGGGGTAAAGGAATTGAGGGATATGGGTAAAAAAACAGGAACAGGGTACTGATTTTAGATGATCAGCCATGAGGCTCGAAGGGCCGAATGGCCTACTCCTGCACCTATTTTTCTATGTTTCTATGTTAATAGAATGATTCAGACCAAGCCATGAATTGGCAGGGAATAGAGGGTTACAGACGATGTGCAGGTAGATAGTATTAGTTTAATTAGCATCATGTGTAGTGGAATGTAGCAGTAGTAGTGTTATATTCCAAGTTCTGTGGTCTAAAGCAGGTATGAATGGGTCACATTTCAAGGCTTAGCTCCTTCAAGAACTGCAGATACTGGTTTAAATCGAAGGTAGACAAAATGTTGGAGTAACTCAGCAGGACAGGCAGCATCTCTGGAGAGAATTACCAATTCAGTATTGTCACCACTTACCATCCTCAACATTTGTTTTATCAACTCATCATATAAGCAGCTGTAAGATTGTTCACTAATGTTTACACAGTTTTAGCATCATTCACAATTACACTCATAAAATGGTCCATCATCACATGCAGCAATATTGAACTGGTAACCTTGACTGTGTAGGAAGGAACTGCAGATGCTAGACACAAAATGCTGAAGAAGTGTCTCGACCCAAAAGTCACCCATTCCTTCTATCCAGAGATGCTGCCTATCTCGCTGAGTTACTCCAGTATTTTGTGTCTATGTGGTATCCTTAGCTTCTGATTTGCTGATGTAGTCTGTACATTTATCAATCACACATATAATTTCAGTAGGATAAAAATATCATAGATTCCCTAGGAGATTTAAATAAGATTACAGAGAGGCCTGGGAATAAAGTAATACAAATATTCATCAAATATTCAGAGTAATTAAATGGAAGTAAGTTGAAATAATATAATGGAAGTATGAATTTACTAATGGGCCATAGTGGCCAATTAATATTTTTTTCAAAGTAATTAACTTTGTTGTGTAGGTTAATTAGAAATATTCAATTATCTTCCCCCATGTATTTTTTCATGTAATCCCCAAAAAATTAATTCTGCTAATTTTCTCTCTATTTCTCAGCTTTGCAAGGTTATTTCCCTAAATACTGTCCTCTCTCTTTATCCGTGTCATTAAAATATTAAGCATCAATGTGATTATATATCTATACTATATGCCAAGCTCACATGACACTTGGTGCATTCATCCAGAGGCCTCGACAAAGAATGAAGCAGCTTTAAGTCAAATCTCACCAACGAATCTCTGTGAAAACACAATCTTAAGGATTTAAATGGCCACAATCCAACAAGGTGGACATCTGCCCTGTGAACAACCAAGACAATTCAAGTAATTTCAACTCACTTCAAGTAACCCTTGCTTTTCCCTCTCTCTCCATCCTACCTCCACCTTATTTCTCCGACTAGTCACTGACCTCCTGATTATTGTTACTGTTTGTATGCCTCAATATCACCTTACCCTCAGCCAACAATGAACCATTCTACATTTCCTTGATCATCGTCTGCTTTAACATCTCTAGTTTGTCTTCCATGTCTTTAGTTTCTATATCCCCTAACTCTCAGTCTGAAGAAAGGTCTCGACCTGAAATGTCACCCATTCCGTCTATCCAGAGATGCTGCCTGTCACGCTGGGTTACTCCAGCATTTTGTGTCTATCTTCAGTCTAAACCAGCATCTGCAGTTCATAGAACATAGAAACATAGAAAAATAGGTGCAGGAATAGGCCATTCGGCCCTTTGAGCCTGCACTGCCATTCAATATGATCGTGGCTGATCATCCAACTCAGTATTCGGTACCTGCCTTCTCTCCATATCCCCTGATCCCTTTAGCCACAAGAGCCACATCCAACTCCCTCTTGAATATAGCCAATGAACTGGCCTCAACGACCTTCTGTGGCAGAGAATTCCAGAGACTCACCACTCTCTGTGTAAAGAATGTTTTCCTCATCTCGGTCCTAAAGGAATTCCCCCTTATCCTTAGACTGTGACCCCTTGTTCTGGACTCCCCCAACATCGGGAACAATCTTCCTGCATCTAGCTTGTCCAACCCCTTAAGGATTTTGTAAGTTTCTATAAGATCCTCCCTCATTCTTCTAAATTCCAGTGAGTTCAAGCCGAGTCTATCCAGTCTTTGTTCATAGGAAAATCCCGACATCCCAGGAATCAGTTTCTTCCTACACAAGACAATTTCACAATTTTTCTGCTAAAGTCCTAATTTTGGCAGAAGGGTCTTTCATGTCTTTCTAAAAATCAATACCTTCAACACAGCAGCACTGAAATGTCGATCTAAGTTACAAGTTCAAATCTGGAAAGTGAAAATTACTTGGAAATCATAGAACCAACATTGGGTCAATGTAATTCGAGCTAACAAATTAATTGAGCTAATTTACTTGCGTCATGCATATATGTTTTTTGCAGGTTGTACATGGAATTGACATCCTGGAATTTAAATTTTTTGCTTCTTACATTCAGTTTTCACGACAAGATATAGCAAAACAAAAAAAACCCATCTTGAAGGAGGCTCCTTCAATTTACATTGTCTAATTGATTTGTGGAAATAAATGTGAAAAACTCCCATGAAAGAGCAGGGATAGTGGAATTAAGAGACCTAACCCCAGATCAGAGTATATAGTAGCTTTTTCCTGCTTTTTGTATTGCTTTCTATTCACCCACACACTGATACTCACTGAAGCAAACTTCCATTCATTCATTCCCCTGGGAGTTACATCAAGAGATAAAGGAACAGTGAATGCCCCAAATGTTTTATTTCTATGTGTGCCACAGGAAGCTCATTAGGGAGGAACATAACAAAGCAAGTCAAATCCTCACAGCATGCAGAGTTTCTTATTCTAAAGCTTAAAAGCACCAGCTCAGACATTCTGAAATGTCCGCCACTGAGTATTGGAAAATAAGAGCAAGAGTGAGTGGAAATAGGTCATAAAGGTCGAGCTGCTGGTCAAAGTTCATTTCAAAAAGTGCACCAAGCCAATTTTGGTGAATCGGTTGGGACCAAGCTAACTTGAGAATTTTGACAAAACATTAACTTGTTTCTTCTCTCTGCATCCCTGACTGACCTGCTGTGCATTTCTGATTTTGTCACTTTCTGTTTTTTGTCACAGGATTAATGTCCTGTCGCTTTGCACCTGTCTGAGGATGATTGCTAGGTCAAGCTGTCTGGATGAAAACCAGTAACAAACTAAGAGGATGTTCATGGAAAATAAACCTAAAGCAAGTTACTTCAATTAATGATATAAAACATTTTGAAGGATACCTACTTCAATTAAAACTTCACTTCCCAAAGCATTGTGTGCCATTGCGTAAATATATGGTACAATTTTATATTTTAGACTGATTTATTTGTTTATATCCTGACATTACAAACACAAGGAATCTTGCTGTATTACTGTTTCTTCAGGAGGTGAAACAAATCAGTTTGCACAAAGGTCACATTCATCACTATATTAACATCTCCAAACTCCATATATGAAATGGACTGACCTTATTTCAGCATAGCTGAGAAAGATGCACGTACGTTTAGAAATTGGCTTAGAATTAAATAGAAATAAAAACATTTGAAATATGACAGCATTTTTTTGTTTACCTAGTGCAGATCATACTGGAGATCATGTTTGGATAAAATTGCACCAGTCACAATATTGGACTGAACTTTTTTATTTGCTGTTTCTGTTAATTTTTCCTAATATTTTCTTAAACAATATTTATGTAATGTCCATTTCTGCCCTTATGGATATGAAATGGAGCTCAAAGCTCAGAACTATAATTGTTTAGGCTTCGGTTGAGGTTTATTAATGTCACATGTGCCAGGGAACGCAAGTCATCGCTCAAGCTTTGCCTATCCCTCTGAGAGCCTGTTGGATATGTGAGCGCAAAGTGTGTGAAGCTGCTGAGTGGCTGCAGAGTGTGGCATTAAGGGCTGATACTGTAGCTTTCTCTGATTGCTGCTCAACAAAATGTTAAGAGCTGTACTTAACTGAGTGAGATCCTTTTGGGAACTATGCTTTTCTGTGAGTATAAACCACCCTAATGCAACCTGGATTTTGGCCAATTTTGTTTTTCTTTCTTTGTTGTGATGGACCCAATTCACAGTAACCTCTTAAGGTTGCCATATTTTACTTCACCAAAAATAGATCAATCATTAAAATAGAAATCAATCTTAAAGTTGCTCCAAAGATATGTAAGTAAAAGACATGTATGTAGGTAAATTATCTTGGTAAATGTAAAAATTGTCCCTAGTTTGTGCAGGATAGTATTAATATGCGGGTATTGCTGGTCAGCGCGGACCCGGTGGCCCGAGAGGCCTGTTTCCGAGCTGCATCTCAAAACTAAACTAAACTAAACTTATCCAAAGGATTTCTTTTTGACATTCTCTTCTCTTTCTATATTTGCATGTTGCACCTTGGGTACATTTGACATTTTGAGTCTACATCAGCTTTAAAGAATATAGTTCTCTCACTGTCAGCGCCCACAGTGCTTATAGGCCACTCTTAGTTGATGTCTGGTCTCCACTGTATGTACTTCCCTTCATTGCTCAAAAAAGCATTCTTTGTAAACTGCAAACTTCCATTCTTCATGTTGCTCCTCATTGTAACATAATGTCAAAAAAGCAATCCATGAGAGGCAATTGCTTTCTACATTGTAGGCAGCAAATAAAAAATAGATAAGCCAAATCCTGTGACACCATTTCATTGCAACCATTGCGCAGGGCAGAAATAGACAAAGGGGTTTAGTGCAAAACAACTTTGAAAGGTAGCAGGTCATTTGTAACCATGGTTTACATTTCCAATTCCATATTCTCACATCACTATGAAGGCCTGGCTTGAACTCTGCAATGTTATGTGTATTTGCTCGTGCCTGGCCTCTGCTCATTCAATGCTGAAATCCTCATCCATTTGTTGGCTTCAGATTAAACTATTCTGATGCTGCCCTACTCAACTATTTCTAAGTGTGGGCTGAATGGCCTAATTCTGCTCCTATCACTTATGAAATATTGTTTAATAGTTGCTTGTTTAACATCGCTATTGTTTAACAACTGCCTTGAGACACATTGGAACATTAAGTCTATTATAAAAATGAAAATGTAAAGAGTAGACCAAGTTAAGGGATTGCAGCTGGGCAGCAACATGTGATCCTTGTTCTGGCAGGCTTCACATAGTTGTGAAGAAGCATAAGATGTAATACAGGGTAAGAATATTAAATGGTTCAATGGTGCTTTATTTATCACGTGGGCAACTGCACAGTGAAAGTCCAAAATCTGGTCCGCCTGCGTGCTCCTTCTACTGGAGCGGTTCCCGATCCAGGTAAGCCCAAGGCTTCTGCAGCGCCTTGGGCTCCCCTCCACCGCCTTTGACCCGATCGGCCCTAATCCTGACGTGCCTCTTCTCGACCAACCATTTGGAGTCCCGGGGGCACCCCCTGTAGCTGACCTTGAAAGTGCTGGAGGCAGTTTCGCTTCCCCCTCCTACCAGCCCCTCGCTCCTCACGTCCAACGTCTCCAGCAGCTCCCTCCTCATTGCTTCCCTGGTCATCGGGGGATGAGCAAAGTCCCGCCCAGCAGCTTCCCTCAACAGGCTGCGGTCCACCGAGCCTTCCAGTCCTCCGGGCGAGTTCACGGTTCCATGGCTGGTCGAGCCTACGGAACTTGCAGCAGGTTCCATGACTTCGGCTCCCCGTGAAGACTTCTGCCCCACCGCAACCCGGGAGGGCTCCAGGCAAGGTTGGATGGCGTTATCATTTATAAAAATGGAAACAATCATTGTTACTAACATGTTGCTTCAGCTTATGCGATAGGAGCAGAATTAGGCCATTCAGCCCATCGGCCCATTTGATAATAAACCACACTTAGGAATAGTTTCCTAAGCACTGCTTTGGACTCTCGAGTTTGATCAATATCTGGGGGTGGATTGTGTTTCACTCAGATGTTACAGTCCCTGCATACCTCCACTGAACTGCTGCAGATGCAAGGGGCGCAGCTCATTATTTCTCCACACCCAAGTTTGGTATGAGATCTCAGGACTAAGCAGGGGATCTGAGGTTGCATGGCCCAAATTCCTATTCCCCAGGATGTCCCTGACACACTTTAATAGAAGGCAGAGCTGATAGGAAAGCTTCCTTTACTGTCAATGTTGAGATGCTGTTCAATAATATTCAAATTTCCGTCATTAAAAAAAACTGAAGTAAATAATCACTCCTTTTCCTATTTTTGCTTCTTTATTTGCAGACTTTCCAACCCCTAGGGGAGACAGGGTCCACAGTGATAGAGTTGCCTTACAATGGCAGAGAACAGGTTTAATCCTGACTACGGGTGCTGTCTGTACAGAGTTTGTATGTTCCCCGGGTGTTCCGGTTTCCACCTACACTCCAAAGACGCACAAGTTTTTAGGTTAATTGGCTACAGTTAAGATTCAATGGTTTCTTTATTGTCACGTGCCTTTATAGGCACAGTGAATTATATTTTTTGCATACAGCTCAGCAAAACTATCCCCGTGCATGAGCACACTCCCCCAGTTAGTACAGAATGTAAAGAACAGCCTACTGAGACCAAATGTAAGAGGAGCCATTTTAAATTGTAAGATTGTAAATTGTCCCTAGTGCGTAGCGTAGTGCTAGTGTACGGGGATCAGCACAGACCTGGACGGCCGAAAGGCCGAGTTACGCACAGTATCTCTTAAACTAAAACTAAAACATAGAATCCCATTCTGCTATTGCTCTGGCAATGGATTAGCATTCTCACCTCTTCTATATTTGCATGTAGCCCCTGGGGTTATTTGGCATTTTGAGTCCACATCAGCTTTAAAGGATGTAATTCTATCACTGTCAGTATCCATGGGGCTTATAAGTAATTCTTAGTTGATGTCTGGTCTCCATTGTATGTATTTTCCCTTAATGCTCCAGGAGAGATGATTCCCAGGCCAGGTGGGGAATTATGTAGTTTAGTTTAGCGACACAGCATGGAAACATGCCCTTCAGCCTATTGAATGCGTGCCGACCAGCGCGATCACCATGTACGCTACCATACACACCAGGTACAATTTACAATTTACAGAAGCCAATCAACTTTAAAACTGTACATCTTTGGAGTGTGGGAGGATACCGAAGCACCGGAGAAAACTCATACGGTTGCAGGGAGATCGTACAAACTCTCCATGCAGACAGCACCCATATCCAGGGTTGAACCCAGGTCTCTGGTGCTGTAAGGCAGCCACTCCACCACTGCACTGCTGTGTTGCTCATTAAGAGACTTTGGTCTATACCAAAGGTGGTGGATCACACATGGAATCCACAATGAAGTCCAGTGCTGGGTGCAATGTCTCCTGTTACCCAGTAAGTCTAAAGCTTCCATTTATGACAGCAAGTGTGTGAACATCCAAAACATACTCTAAATTGAACAACTGAAGGCCATCAAGTTTAGATTAGAATAACCAACTCCAGCCTCCAAGACTTACTCTGCAAATAGCTATAATACATCCATCACACCCAAAATATATACCCTGGATACTGAATGAACATCTTTAGTACTCACAAGAAGCACTCCAATTTTATGTGCAGATGATAAATATAAATTAACTTTATCCATAATTACGCTCCATTACAACTTAATAAAGTTAACGTGTGGGTGGAATAGTAGAGTACAACAGTCCTAAAGCATTTCTTAAGCCATTTTTCTATTTGGTTAAAATGTTCTACCGTGTCCTTCTGTATCTTGGCATGAATACTGAAGCAGGATGGCCATTTAACACCGAACATTGAACAGTACAGCACAGGAACATGCCCTTCAGTCCATAATGTCCATGCCAAACCCAATGTCGAGTTAAATTAATTTCCTCTACCCGCACGTGATCCATACCCCTTCATTCCCTGCATTTCCATGTGCCTATCTAAAGGCCTCTTCAATGCCACCACTTACTTTTCTGAATTCATTTAATATGTGCTGCTTTAGCATTGCTCATATTTTTCTCACGTCCAAAATCAACCAGAGAGCAACATTTTGGTCAGGGAAACATTATGATTAAGACTTGATTTCTCACTTGCTTTTGGTGCCCTCATCATGTGCTACAGAACAGCAGCAGAAAAGAACATGTGCTACAGCCAACCACAGAACAGCAGCAGAAAAATCTACCATGAAGGTGAGGGCAACGGTGGAGGAGGGAGGCATGGTGTTCTATATGTCTGGAAAATCCATATCACTTTGTATTGCTTTAGATTACATTACACTTTGTACGATTTTACTCATTCATGATCTTCATGCAAATTAGGATTTTTATTGTATCCTGGTGTACATGACAATAAACTAATCAGAATATGATTCTGAACTGTTAACTGGTTAAGGAGCGAGGGATGGTTGCACACCACTCATAATTGTTTTTGTTTTAAAGACTGTGATCGTAATCTTTGCTGATTAATTCTTCCTAAAGCTGACCAGAGGACACAAGACAATGAAATGCTACAAGTAACATATCATTGTGACCCTTTGAAAACAGTGTTTGGCTGTTGAAAGTCTCAGCCTGAGTGTTAGGCCTCAGTCTGATGGAGATTCCCGACCCAAAACGTCATCTATTCCTTATCTCTGGAGATGCTGCCTGACTCACTGAGTTACTCCATCATTTTGTGTCTATCTTAGGCTGTTGAAATTTTGGGTATAGAGCATTTGGGTTATAGAGCATTTTGGGTTATATTCTGGTGTTTTGTTCTTGAGGATCAGCTGAAGATTCCTAGTCATACAGCATGGAAACAGGTGCTTCACTGCATTTCACCTATGCTAACTAAATTAGCATTCTGCACTAGTTCCATTTGCCTGCATTTGATCCATATCCCTCAATAACCTTTCTATTCATATATATGTCAGATATTCTTTAAAAGTCATAATTGTATTCCATATCCTAGTCAAGTCAAGTTTATTTGTCACATACGCATACGAGATGTGCAGTGAAATGAAAAGTGGTAATGCTTGTGGATTCTGCAAAAAACTACAAAACAGAATGAAACAAAATCAGTAATTACATATTTGTGGGAGAGAAAAAAAAGAAGAAACATTAATTTTAAAAAGACACGACACAACAGTAAATTGGTACAGTAAGTTAGTCTCTGGTGAGATAGGAGTTTACAGTCCGAATGGCCTCTGGGAAGAAACTTGAGTATAGAAGCTGGGATGTAATGTTAAAATTGTACAAGGCATTGGTGAGACCAAATCTGGAGTATGGTGTACAATTTCGGTCCCCCAATTATAGGAAGGATGTCAACAAAATAGAGAGGGTACAGAGGAGATTTATTAGAATGTTGCCTGGGTTTCAACAGCTAAGTTACAGAGATAGGTTGAATAAGTTAGGTCTTTATTCTCTGGAGCGCAGAAGGTTAAGGGGGGACTTGATAGAGGTCTTTAAAATGATGAGAGGGATAGACAGAGTTGATGTGGACAAGCTTTTCCCTTTGAGAATAGGGAAGATTCAAACAAGAGGACATGACTTTAGAATTAAGGGACAGAAGTTTAGGGGTAACATGAGGGGGAACTTCTTTACTCAGAGAGTGGTAGCGGTGTGGAATGAGCTTCCAGTGGAAGTGGTGGCGGCAGGTTCATTGGTATCATTTAAAAATAAATTGGATAGGCATATGGATGAGAAGGGTATGGAGGGTTATGGTATGAGTGCAGGCAGGTGGGACTAAGGGAAAAAAGTTGTTCGGCACGGACTTGAAGGGCCGAGATGGCCTGTTTCCGTGCTGTAATTGTTGTATGGTTATATGGTTAAACTCCTTCTCATTCTCTCTGTTTTCACAGCATGACAACAGAGGCATTTGCCTGACTGTAGCAGCTGGAACAGTCTGTTGCTGGGGTGGAAGGGGTCCCCCATGATCTTATTGGCTCTGGATTTGCACTTTCTGATGTATAGTTCCTGCAGGGGGGCGAGTGTAGTTCCAATTTGAATGCACTACTCTCTGCAGAGCCTTCTTGTCCTGGGCAGAGCAGATCCCAAACCAAATAGTGATGTTTCCGTACAAGATGCTTTCCACAGCCGCTGAGTAGAAACACTGGAGGATCCTCAGAGACACTCTGAATTTCCTCAATTGCCTGAGGTGGTAAGGCACTGCCTTGCCTTACTCACCAATGCGCAGCATGTGATGCCCATGTCAGATCCTCTGAGATGTGGACTCCCAGGTTTTTAAAGCAGCTCCTGCAATACCCTTTCTAAGCATATGTATATGTCAAATGTCTTTTAAAAGTCTTAATTGTATTCACATATATAGTATCCTCAGGCAGCTAATTCCAGATAGGTACTACTTTCTGAGTGAAATTGTTCCCCATGGGTCCCTCTCAAATCTCTCCCCTCTCATTTTAAATCTTTGCCCTTCAGTTTTAGAAGCCTCTATTCTGGGAAAAAGATTGTAAGCATTCACTTTATCAATGTCTCTCATGGACTTGTACGCCTCAATAAGTTAACCACTCAGCCACGTTAAGCTACAAAAAATGTCTCAGCTTATCTAACCTCTAGACTCAAGCCAGAAAACCCAGGTAATATCCTAACAGCTAACAATGGCGTGTTTCCTTGATCATCATTACTTTTTGCATATCTTTCATTCATTGTTCTATAACTCTCTACATCATCGTCTATAGCTCTCGTTTCCATTTCCAGTGACTTTCTGTCTGAAGAAAGGCCTCGACCCAAAACATCATCCATTCCTTCTCTCCAGAGATGCTGCCTGTCCCGCTGAGTTACTCCAGCTTTTTGTGTCTATGTTCGGTTTAAACCAGCATCTGCAGCTCCTTTCTACACAGGTAATATCCTGCTGAATAAATGGTGTGAGGGGGTTACCAACAGCTTGTACAGATGCAAAATGATGCAAAAAGGTATTGCCTATCTTCAATACCTTTTCCAATAAAGGAAAGCATGCCAAGCACCTTCTTCGCCACACTGTCCATCTGACGTACCACTTCTAAGGATCCCTGCACCTGTGCTCCTAGATCTCTCTGCATCGCAACATTCTCCAGGGCTCTACCATTTACTGCATAAATCCTGCCCTGGTTTGACATACTACAGTGCACCATCTCACTCTTGACAGCGTTAAATGCCATTTGCCATTCCTGTGCCTCAGTGAAATAACCTGGGCCTCTGCCATTGCCAGAGTGAGGCCCAGTGCAAATTGGAGGAACAGCACCTCACATTTTGCTTCTCCAATTTCAGTTAGTCTTTGCTTTCTCCCTCATTCCCCTCCCCTACCCAGCTCTCCCACAAGCCTACTGTCTCTGCCTCTTCCTATCTCCCCCCCCCACCCAACATCAGTCTGAAGAAGGGTCTTGACCCGAAACTTCGCCTATTCCTTCTCTCCATTGATGCTGCCTCACCCGCTGAGTATCTCTGTTTATCTCTGAGTATTTTTGTTTACCTTTGATAATTCCCTCAGATATAACATATAACAAACACCATACAACAATTACAGCATGGAAACAGGCCATCTCGGCCCTTCAAGTCCGTGCCGAACAACTTTTCACACTTATTCATGCCTATCCATGTCCTCCAGAGATGCTGCCTCAGCAGCCGAGTTATTCTAGCGCTTTGTGTTCTGTGCGAGATTTCAGCACCTGCAGTTCCTTTTGTCTATATGGTCATAATTATGCAGCATTGTAACCAGTGATTGCAATGAAATTAATTTTTGGTGGAGTGTGGTGATTTAATCCTCTCTCAAATCAAAAAATATATTAGGCAGAGTGTTTAATAAAGTAGTCCAAGCTTTGTCCCCCTTTCTGTGCATTTCTGTGCCTACCAACTTTAAATTCATTAAATAACAAGTAAAGAATGGTGTACCCGAGGTAAATATTTTTCACCACCACCAAGATCAGAATTGCTGATTTGTAGTAAAAGTTTTTACTTATCATAAGGACTGATTCTTCAGGTTATTATTTGACTGGATTGAAATATGATGACCACCCATAAAACAAATGTATGTCCACATCTAGGATGGTGATAGAGCGTGGGGATCACTGGTCAGCGCAGACTCGATGGGCCAAAGGGCCTGTTTCCGTGATGTATCTCAAAACTAAACTAAACAATCATTTCTGAAAGAAAATAACATTACAAACTGCAAAGTCGGTGCTAGTGAAGGGCATGCAATGCCCTTATGGGCATGTGTACATGCACAATTTTCCTCAAGCTTTGCTATTGATGAATTACTCGTGTGAGAATTCTAATGTAGCACAAAATGGTGAATGAGGAAGGAATGCATCAGTTTCAAGAGAAATCAACGTTAAATGATGAATCATTTCCCTCTTTACCAAATTCTGTGGAGAAACAGCCCCTTGAAGAAAAAAAAAACAGTCTGAAGGAAACCAGAGGTTCCTTTGACCTTGGCGCTATCACAGAGAATGAGATAACATAATCTACTGGGCAGAGAAGGAGGAGGATGGGAATCAGCTGCATGCATCTGCTATATTACCAGACTGACTGAAAAGTCAGTGATGCAGCTCCAAATCCCAAGGGAATAACATGGTTTAGCTCTGGAGCTGCAGAGTTCTAGCAGGATCGTTTATCTTTATTTACTCACCTACAGATTCTGTTTTAAAATTGACAGGTTGACATAACAAACAGAAATGAATGTTATCCATGTTAGGGGGAAGCAAGGGCAAGCTGCAGAGTTCCCCACACCAAGGTGGCCTCCTAAAACAAAAAGTACAAGGGAAGGACAAATAATTCTATAGTGAGAGTCGCCTACTTTTTGAAGCAGGGTTTTTTTCATCTGTGATTTCTTCACAGCCGATTTAGAATTGTATAACATTTTATAGCATGAAAATGGCTGACAGTTATCTAGCCTTTGGCTTTTATTCACTGCATTGAGGCACATCTTGCTGGCTGGAGCTGACCGTTACTATTGGAGCTGGTGATATTTAGCCACTTCAGCTTCAGTCTGTCTCAGACTTCCTGGTAAGTGCTGTTGCATTTGACAGTCCAGACTTACTGAGCACCATATCACCCTGCATCAGTTGCTACACTCTGCCACTGGCCTCCATGTTGCATTTGTGGGTTTGGAGGCAAAATGGAAGTTATTCGTAATATTATCTTACTTAGTTATGAAAGTTATTTACTTCAATTTTAATGGTTTGTAAATGTTAAAATCATTGAAAACTTTGACAGAAGTCAAATATCCACCCCAATTTTATCTTCTCCTACATCCTGAAGAAGGGTCTCGATCCGAAACGTCACCTATCTCCTTCGCTCCTTAGATGCTGCTGCACCCGCTGAGTTTCTCCAGCTTTTTGTGTACCCTCCCGCTTGGGTGTGTCTATCCGAGGTACAAGTCACAGGGTGTCATAGACTTATACGGCATGGAAGCAGGCCCTGTGGCCCAATTCGTCCATAAATAACAAAATGTCCCATCTAAGCTAGTCCCATTTGCCCCTGTTTGTCCCATATCCCTCTAAACCTTTCCTATCCGTGTACTTTTCCAAGTGTCTTTTAAATGTTGTTATAGTACCTATCTCAACTACTTCCTCTGGCAGCTTATAAGATCATAAAGTCATGTGATTGGTGTAGAATTAGGCCATTTGGCCTATCAAGTCTACTCCACCACCCAATCATGGCTATCTATCTCTCCCTTCTAACCTCATTCTCCTGCCTTCTCCCCATAACCTCTGACATCTGTACTACTCAAAAATCTATCTATCTCTGACTTTAAAATATCCATTGACTTGACCGCGACAGCCTTCTGTGGCAAAGAATTCCACAGATTCCCCACCCTCTGACTAAAGACATTTCTCCTCATCTCCTTCCTAAAAGAAAATCCTTTACTTCTAAGGCTATATCTTCTCGTCTTAGACTCTCCCACTCATGGAAACATCCTCTCCAAATCCACTCAATCCAAGCCTTTCACTATTCTGTATACCTACCAGGTGGTGTTGAATCATTTTCTTGAACTGCTGCAATCTGTGCGGTTGAATAATTGTAGATTTACTCTCTATAAACCTTAACGATATGTCTAGACACATTTGGAAGAGTCCTCCTTTTGCACCCATAGCACCTACTGGTTACAGGTGATGGGACAGTTAATCCCACAGAAATTGCCGGAGAGTCATGGTCGCACGGCACGAGACAGGGCATTCAAAGAAATTCCTCCTCATCGCCTTCCTAAGGGAACGTCCTTCAATTCTGAGGCTATGACCTCTGGTCTTAGAATCTCCCACCAGTAGAAACATTCCCTCCACATCCGCTCTATCCAGGCCTTTCACTATCCCATAAGTTTCTATGAGGATCCCCTCTCATCCTTCTAAACTCCAGCAAGTAGAGGCCCAGGGTACTCTTATAATGCTAATCTTAGATTTTTGAATATTTTGTGATATAAGCTTTTCTTTTCACGTAAATATTGCTCAGGTACATCAAACATTTTGCCAAGTCTCGGCTCATTTATTTGTTGATTATATTTTATTACTTTGCATAATTTGCAACAGATAAATGATGCTTTCCTGACATATTTCACCTTGAAGAAAATAAAGCACATTAAATTTAGAAAAGTCTTTTAAAACTTGTTCAAGCCTCATTATTATTTTCTCATAGTTTAATTGTGTGGAAATAGGAAACATAAATGTTCAGTTTGTTTAGTTAATCTTCAAAAATTATCTTACAAGATTTACCACGGCAACCAAAATGCAGAGCTGTAAGATAACTTGAGTATGAAAGGCAGATGCATTGTTTTTAATTGCAACATCAAGGAGAGTGGCTAGATATGGAATGACTAGAATTTGTGAAATCTGATAATCTGATAATAAAGAGCATAAACTATGCTTGCAAGCAAGTAAAATGAAAATTTATGATGGGAAAACGGGAGATGAAATCATGAGAGGAATAGATCAGGTAGATGCACAGAATCTCTTGCCCAGAGTGGGAGAATCAAAGACTAGAGGAGAAAGGTTCAAAGTGAATGTGAAAATATTTAATAGGAATCTGAGGGGTATCTTTTTCACACAAAGGGTGGTGGATGTATGGGACAAGCTGCCAGAAGAGGTAGTTGGGGCTGGGACTATCCCAACATTTACGAAACAGTTAGACAGGTATCATAGAATCATAGAAAATAGGTGCAGGAGTAGGCCATTCGGCCCTTCGAGCCTGCACCTCCATTCAATATGATCATGGCTGATCATCGAAATCAGTATCCTGTACTGGCCTTCTCTCCATACCCCCTGATCCCTTTAGCCACAAGGGCCACATCTAACTCCCTCTTAAATATAGCCAATGAACTGGCCTCAACTACCTTCTGTGGCAGAGAATTCCACAGACTCACCACTCTCTGTGTGAAAAATGATCTTCTCATCTCAGTCCTAAAAGACTTCCCCTTATCCTTAAACTGTGACCCCTTGTTCTGGAGTTCCCCAACATCGGGAACAATCTTCCTGCATCTAGCCTGTTCAACCCCTTAAGAATTTTGTAAGTCTCTATAAGATCCCCCCTCAATCTCCTAAATTCCAGCGAGTACAACTCGAAAGGTACATGGATAGGACACTTTTGGAGAGATATGGACTAAACGCAGGCAGGTGGGACTGGTGTAGCTGGGACATGCTGGCCAGTGTGGACAAGTTGGGCCGAAGGACCTGTTTCCATGCTGTAACACTATGATTCTATATGGGAATGAAGAAATATAAAACACTGGGACCAGGATGTGGATGTGAATTCACTCAAACAGAATTGTTATTATTGATATGGATGCATTCACTTATTTTACTATTAGTTGACGACTAAAACCATTATTACCAAAGTTCTTGAGGTATATTGTTTTCCATATTTCCTTGTGACAGGAGGATATTTTGGTCTAATTCACAGAGCATACCCAGTTCCCTGTAACTTTTCCTAAGTTCATAAGTTCTCGGAGCACAATTAGGCCTTTCGGCCCATCAAGTCTTCTCCGCCATTCAATCATGGCTGATCTATCTTTCCCCCTCAACCCCATTCTCCTGACATCTTCCCATAACCCCGGACACCCTTACTTTTCTCCCCATATTTCCATCAACTACCTCCTGGATATCGCTCAGTAACATAGTAAGGGTGATTTACAGCAACCAATTAACGCAGCACTCACAGATCTTTAGAACGTGGAAGGATAACAGAACACATGATGGGAAAGCCAGATCTTCTTAAAACAATGAGTAGTTTTCAGTTTTGCTTCAAAGATTTTTCCAAGTCCCGAGTCTTTTATTTGACTTACCTTCGCAATGCTGGAGACACTGGTTCAATCCTGACCTCGGGTGCTGTCTGTGTGGTGTTTGCACGGTTTCCCTGTGCCAACTTGGGTTTCCACTGGATTCTCTGGTTTCCTCCCATACCCCAAAGACATGCATGTTTGTAAGTTAATTGACATCATCGATAATGTGTGATGACCGAGAACTCCTGTGATGGGTGATAGATGGTGGTTGTCGACTTGGTGGGCTGAAGGGCCAGTTTTCATGCTGTATTTTCCAATGATTCAATGGAGGTGTGAACTATAGAAGCAGAAACATTATGTGAAGGTACATAGAAAATTCTGATGAAGGCCTGTAATGTTGACTTCGCTTCTCGCTGCATAGGTGCTACATGACATGCTCAGTATTTCCAGGACTTTATGTTTTTATGATGCAGACATCACAGTGGGATTTGCATCAAGAATTAAAGTAAGATTCAAGAGAGTCAAGAGTGTTTAATATACCAAAATGGCACAATGACATTCTTACTTGCATGACAGGTCTGTAAACACAGTACTCAATTGATAACAAACAACAGGAAGTGTGGGTTGTGTTTGTTGATTAAATGGACAAGGAATTCACTTTGGAAGCTGGAGTCAATAACATCATAAAGGGTGAACACACTAAGCTAAATTGAAAGAAGTATAAACAAACCATTATTGCACCCGGAATGACTTTCAATCCATTCCTCTTTTGGAAGTTATTATTGAATCTGATTCTACAACTCGTTCATGCTTGATCCAAATTTTAAAAAAATCTATCGATAATTAATTTTTCCTGACATTGCCTCAAGTTAATAAGACAAATTCATTAAATTTATCTCCTTTGATTACCTACAACATTCAAACTGAATACAATTGTCATTTACTCAAGGTTTGAAGTATCTTAAAATCTTCCCTTTATCTTTTTCACTATGATGTGAATAATTCCAGCTGACTGGCCAGATGTGCATTTCCAGGACTTTATTTTTGTATTATTTACAATTCACATTGAAGTTACAAATATAATGCCCTATCTCAGATTGCTGCAAGATTCCTCTATTGAGCTCTTATCATTGTTTAGCGAGAAAGAAGCTTTCTCCACAGATTTCTTGTGGCTTGGTTAAATATTAATGCTTGGGAAGCATGACTGAAAAGCACCAAGTAGATTCATTGTTTTTGCTGTGATGTTCAGGATGCCCATGAAATCTCTGTGGTGAAGTGGAAGTGGCAATATTAATGCATCTTTAATGTGGAAGTTTCTGCACATTATCACCAAAATCCACAACTTGTGAGTAGAAGCCAAGGACAATGTTAAAGTCCTTTGCAACTGCACTTTTAGTATAAAACCATAGCTGACATGATCGTTTATCCTTCAAAATAAAATCACATTGTTAAAATTTGCATTTAAAGTTGTGACAATGGGTAATGCAATATAATTGTTAATGGTAAAGTAGCGGTTATTACTGATCATCATTACTCATGAAGGGAGCCAAATGACTAGTTCATCTTTTTACAGGTTTCTTCTAGATACCATACCACTTATTCTTAATTCTGAGTTAGGGGATTCATGGCCTGGAAATCCTTTGGTGACTGTGAAAATATTTATGTTTGTGGTGCTTAGTACTGAGAGACGACTGTGTGTGGGGGAGGAGGTGAGATTGTGATCTTAAAGTTCAGGTCAAATTATCAGAGTCTCTGCACTGGATGCTGGAAGGGAGAATCAGGGGAGAGATTGAGAATTATGGGCCTGTCAATGGACAATAGACAATAGGTGCAGGAGTAGGCCATTTGACCCTTCGGGCCAGCACCACCATTCAATGTGATCATGGCTGATCATCCCCATCATTACCCCGTTCCTGCCTTCGCCCCATATTACCTGACTCCGCTATTTTTAAGAGCCCTATCTAGCTCTCTCTTGAAAGCATCCAGAGAACCTGCCTCCACTGCCCTCTGAGGCAGAGAATTCCACAGACTCACCATTCTCTGTGAGGAAAAGTGTTTCCTCGTCTCCGTTCTAAATGGCTTACTCCTTATTCTTAAACTGTGGCCCCTGGTTCTGGACTCCCCCACCATCGGGAACATGTTTCTTGCCTCTAGCGTGTCCAAGCCCTTAACATCTTATATGTTTCAATGAGATCTCCTCTCATACTTCTAAACTCCAGAGTGTACAAGCCCAGCTGCTCCATTCTCTCAGCATATGACGGTCCCGCCATCCTGGGAATTAACCTTGTAAACCTACGCTACACTCCCTCAATAGCAAGAATGTCCTTCCTCAAATTAGGGGGCCAAAACTGCACACAACACTCCAGTGGTCTCACTAGGGCTCTGTACAATTGCACAAGGACCTCTTTGCTCCTATATTCAATTCCTCTTGTAATAAAGGCCAACATGCCATTCACTTTCTTCACTGCCTGCTATACTTGCATGCTTACTTTCATAGACTGATGTACAAGGACCCCCAGATCCCGTTGTACTTTCCCTGTCCCACTTAGGTGATTTTTTAGCGGACTGCCGGCGATTGTCAAATTGCCAGCAGTTGCCTGAAAAACCGGGAACTGGAACGGTGACTGTCAGAGTGGAACATACACACACAAACACATCGCAAAGGCAGAGGCCAGGGAAAACGGGGGGAGCTCTATCTGAAATTCACATGGTGCAAAGCCAAGTTGATACAGACACCACGATGAATAGGAAGGTTGGCGCTGTAATTAAGATAGCTAGCACAGTGTACGGTAAGTCCTTTAAAAGAGGGGGGGGGGGTGCGAAGGGGGGAGAAGGTGTGGAGACAACTTTTGAGAAACCAGACAACTTTTAATAAGCCAGAGATACACAGTTGTGAAGTTTGGCGGACATTTAACATTACCGTTCGCTTATCCTTGATTCTGAAAACTTCTGCTTACGATTTTTTTCCCCAATGAGCCAATGAAAATGACCGGTCAGCAAAGGCGAGTAACTAAAACTACCTACGACTACCTACAACTACATGTGACCCGACGGCAACTGCACCTACGACTACAACATTATCAATTAACTCCATGGCGACCAATTTTTGGTTGCAGAAAATTTTTCAACATGTTGAAAAATATGCGGTGACCATACTGAGGCCGCGACTAGTTCCCAGAATGCGGGAACTCCTCGTAACCATAAAGGAGACTCACCAGAGACCACCAGCGAACATGTGGCGACCATGTGGCGGGTGCAGAGTCTCCTGCACTAGCCTAAATAGTCGCCAAAGTGGGACAGGCCCATTAGGATCACGAAGAGGGGAAGTCATGATTGAGATTGTGAGTTGGGAGGAAAAGAGAGCACTGTGGCATGGGATAAGAATGTAAATAGGCCCGACCTCTGGTGGGTTCAGAATACTGGGCTCTAAGATAACTAATGCCAAAGGTCTGCTCACAAAACTGAAACGTCATGCAGTTTGTGAATCATTTATACAAAACATGTGTACACTGCTGTTAATTTCTAAATATCTGTGAGTTCATGCATCAGGCATACAAATTATCTGGAAGGAAAATCATATGCCTCATGTTTCCTGAAATAAGTCCTTGATTTTCTTCAATAACTGAACAGATTCATAAACATACTTAATGGCTGAATATATTCCAGTGCTATGGTAGATCAGATAAATATATGAAGAGTCCAGACATTTATTAAACCATAAAATGAGTAGGAAAATAATTGAGTGTTAGCTATCTACCTCTGCGTTATTTCTCAGTACTTAAGACAGGAAATAAACATGTTAACAAATATTATAGCTTACTCTAGCAATTAACAATATTTGCATTGGTGATGCATTTCAACATTAGCTTCGTGAAATTCTGCATACACTAAGCAGCATTCTGCATATTCTGACCAGTTAAAGTTGTTGCAGCATTTTCCCTCCAAATGTCCTCCCTTATTGTGTGATTGAATCCTATAATCAGCAATCCGCTGTGCTATTCTGCAGTGTTTTCTTGTTTGTACAGTGAATGGTTCACCATAACAGTGAAAGGGCATTGCAGACCGACAAGGCATAGATGGGAAGCTGCTATCTACACTAATCTTCCCCATCACATACATTATCTCATGCCGCTTATCACATCATATTAATCAACAGATTAAATCCTCAGATCTCTTATCTTATTGTAGGATCTTTGACACAAGAAAAAAAAAATAACATAATGACTAGAATCTCTGCGCCAGCATTTATTTAATAGCATTAAGTCAGAAAATAGTAAAAAATATTTTTGTCAAACTATCCCCATAATTTCATTTCGGAGTCACGTGAGTGACTTCGTGAAGAGCCCGCCGGCGCGCATGCTCGACATATCGTCGTATCGCGTTGCTGCGACGGCTGGCGGTGGAGCGCGCTCCTCGCCAGCCCTTCATAGGGAACGACTGAGGTAAGTATCCTACCTTAAGTTGGTGGTCCTTGTTGTATTGATTTGTTTCTTGCAGCAAGGACATGGATGGGAGTTCCAAGGGCCGGAGGACGTCTGGACGAGGTCGCCGGTCAGCAGTCCCGGAGCCATTGATATCGGCGGTACCTGCAGCGCAGGCCGGGACACAGGCGGGAATATCGGTAAGCCCTGTGTTTACAGGTCCGGATCCGCCAGCACACCACAGTTCGGAGGAGTTCGACGAGGAGGAGTGTGGTGTGCCGCCAGAGCAGGAGGACCCTGCCATGGCAGTCAGGTCGTCAGCAGGCTTGCTGGCGACCTCGAGCAGAGGGGTACGTGCAGGGGAAGGGCAGGAGCCCGGAAGCCTAACCCTGTCGGGGCTAAGGCATTACCTGCCGCCGAGGAGCGGTCAGGTTCCAGGGCGAGACCCGGGGCGGCTGTGAGGTCCAGTCGACGCCCCCCAACTCTCGACGCCGGGACGGGTCGGTTGGGTCGGGTCTCGTCACGGTCGCCGAGTCCCCCATGGATGGGTGGGCGAGACCATGCGTCGGCAAGGTCCACGACGTGGGCAGCCGGCAAGCCCGCGCGGGCATCAGGTATCCATGCTACGGCTGGTGCCGACACCACGCCGCAAGTGCCCTTAGTGGCAGCGGCTTCAGCTCCCGCTAAACGGAGGTGGTTGAACACACCCGCGCGGGAATCGCGCAGTTTCGCTTCGGCGGCTGTTAGCGACGACTACCGGCACCGGGTGGGCCTCGATGAGGTGCGGGCCGATGCTAGGGGCCCCGGCATTTTCTCAGAGCCGGAGGACTCCGACCACCCGAGTGTTCAGGGTGAAGGGCGTATTGACCGTATGGAGCGGCTGCTGGAGCTCCTGCTTCAAGGTCAACAGCAGCAAGCGTCCATCAGCGACAGGCACGGGGCTTTTTCACCGACTTCCACCATCAGCCTGGAGCAGCAGGATGAGGAGGTTTTGGTTGATCCCATACCACCTCCGTCAGATTTACCAGCGGAGGAACTTCTTGATGTGGCAACTAAGTTCGCGGGCCCACACACGTCTGGGCTTCCCCTGAATTCAAAATTGGCAGCCACAGTGGACTTCCTCAACAACCATCAGCTCCAGGAAGAAGTTCTCATTCAAGCCATGAGCCGTCACAAGGCTCCATCCAACTGCAACTCCCTCAACGTGCCTGTGGTCAATACGCCGATATGGGGCAACATCAGTGCGGCTATCCGTCAACACGAGCTGAAACTTCAGCGGATCCTGAAGCTCCTCACGGCTGGTATTACCGCCTTTGTGCGGTCGGTTGATGGGGATGAATTAAATTTGGATCAGGAGGATGCTCTGGCTCTATTATGCGCAACTCAACATGAGATCAATGGGTTCCGCAAAAGCAGCATCCGCCCGGCGCTCAACCCTAAGTTTGCAGGGTTGTGCAAACCACCGCCGCCGCCGCCCCGTCAGCTCTTTGGAGAAGGTCTCTCGAAGAGAGTCAAAGAGCTTGACGAACAAGCCAAGACGGTGGGACTCATGCGCTCTCATAGTGCCCCCATGCCGTCGGGCTCGAAAGCTCCGCTTGTTCGTCCACGAGGGTCTGCCAGCACCTCTACAAGGACCTACCCTCCAGCTCCACCTCGTTACCAACAGCCCCAGCAGCAGGGGGCTTTTTTTAGGACAGGGCCGGCAGAAACCCTGGTGGAAGATGAGGACGCCGCGCCCTCAAGCCAACCCAGCACCTCCACGTCCACCCACACGTGTCAAAGACCGCCGGTAACCACGGAGGTGAGGCGGTCTGGTTCTCTCTTTTCCCTTTGTCTAACCTCACATGTTGGTGGGCGCCTTCGGTTCTTTTTGGGAGCATGGGGTGATATTACTGGTGACGAGTATGTGTTACAAAATATTCAGGGTCATAAAATTGAGAAAGCGGTTCATGAGCCAGTTGAATTTGTTTCTAATATATTCACTAGACCAAAGAAGGATGGAGGGTGTCGAGTCATTATTGACCTGACTCGTTTAAATACTTTTGTAACATATACTCATTTCAAAATGGACACTTTTGAAACAGCCAAATCATTAATTTCACATGGTTGCTTTATGGCATGCATTGTTTTAAAAGATGCGTACTATTCTGTATCCATTCAAAAATACTATAGGAGGTTTTGAAATTTATCTGGATGGGTCAACTCTGGCAATATAGGGCTTTGCCAAACGGGCTTACCACAGCCCCTAGATTATTCACTAAATTGGTGAAACCAATTATGGCTTATTTACGAGAACGACACCATATAGTAATGGCCTATTTAGATGATATCTTAATCGTCGGCCACACCCTGGAATTGGCTGAACAGGGAGTTGCAGCTGCTGTCAATATATTCCAGCAGCTGGGGTTTATTGTCCATCCAGAAAAATCAAAGTTCTGCCCTTCCCAGGTAATACATTATCTGGGGTTTACGGTGGACTCTATTCACATGAGGGTCACCATACCAACTAATAAGGTTGAGGAGGTCACCCAGGTGTGTCAAGGTTTAATCTGCGCTAGTATACCATCGATTCGACATCCAGCTAAAGTAATTGGCAAACTTGTCGCATTGTTTCCGGCAGCCAGATATGGGCCTTTGCATTATCAGAATTTGCAAAGAGCCAAGATCGCTGCGTTAAAACAGAACGCTGGTCATTATGATCGACCAATGCAGCTGCCGCCTGAAGGATGAGTTACGATGGTGGGTGTGTCACATTAGTAACTCATTTAAGCCTATTATTGAGGCTAATCCGGTGGTATACTTGCAAACTGATGCGAGCTCTTATGGCTGGGGAGCTACAGATAATTGCTCTAGTTGCGGGGGCAGATGGGACACCCTTGAGGCTGCTATGTTGTTGTCACAAGGGATAAATTATTTGGAGATACTTGCAGCATTCCACGGACTTCGTGCTTATTGTTCCAAGCTTATTGGAGCACATGTCCGTCTCCAAATAGACAACACCACAGCGGTGGCATATCTAAACCATATGGCCGGTACCAGGTCAGTTTCGTGTGATAAATTGGCTAACTCAATTTGGCTCTGGTGTGTTCAAAGAGACATTTGGATTTCAGCTACCTATTTGCTGGGTGAGCTTAATACTGTGGCGGACACCAGGTCACGCAACTTTAATGGCAATATTGAATGGATGTTGCATCCTGAAATTTTTGCCAAAGTCACAGCCAAATTTGGGAAACTGGACATTGACCTTTTTGCGTCACGGTTGAACCATCAGGTACCAACATACGTATCGTGGGAACCAGATCCTGGGGCTATAGCGTTAGATGCATTCTCGCTGGACGGGGGGAATTGTTTTTTCTATGCATTCCCCCCGTTTTGCCTCATCAGTCGGGTATTACGAAAGATTCAGATGGATGCAGCCAAGGGCATCCTTATTATACCCGACTGGCCTACACAGCCGTGGTATCCGGTGGTCTTTGACATGCTCAGTGAGCCTTAGGTCCTTTTGAAGGGTTGCCCAGAATTGGTTACTCACCCTGTCTCAGGGGAGCCACATCCCTGCCATGGCTATTTAAATTTGTTGGCTTGCAGGTTTTGAACAGGCCGTTAGTCCAATACGGCCTCTCAACTCGGACCATGGATACCATTGGGGCGTCGTGTCGAGAGTCAACAAGGCGAAGATACTGCTCACATATTAAGAAGTGGGAAGCCTACTGCAGCCGCTCTCGCATCACGTACGATGACGTGACTATAACTGACGGCCTGGAATTCCTCGCGGGGTTGCACCACGATGAACACTTAAGTTACAGTGCTATCAACAGCGCCAGGAGCGCGCTATCATTCTACCTCAAGATTGAGGTGGGATCCAACAGGCTAGTGTCCAGACTCATGCGGGGTATATTCAATATGAATCCGCCTACACCACGCTACAATATCACCTGGGATGTCAAGGACGTATTAAACCTGCTCAGGACGTGGTCTCCCATGGAAGGGCTCCAGCTGGACAAACTCACCATGAAGCTGGTGATGTTACTAGCGCTGACTTCAGCACAGAGGGTACAGACACTGCATAAACTACGTGTCGACAGGATGATATCTACCCCTACAGAAGTAGTCTTCTTCATTGATGAGCTACTAAAGCAGCATAGACCTGGGTGCACAGGGCTGCAGCTGAAGTTCCCGGCATACCCCGCAGATGCTAGGCTGTGTTTAGCCTCTCATATCCGTCACTATGTGAAGGTGACGGCATGCATCAGAGGAATGGAGAGATACCTGCTTGTCACTCATAAGAGACCTCATCATCGAGTGACAGTCCAGACGATATCCAGGTGGCTCCGAGTCGTCTTGGGTAAGTCAGGTATCGACACTAATGTGTTCAAGTCTCATTCCACCAGGGCTGCATCGACGTCAGCGGCGAGGATTATGGAGGTGCCGATGGACCATATTCTCGCCACAGCAGGATGGGCTAATGAAGCTGTGTTTCAGCGATTTTATACCAAGTCTGTTGCTGCTCCTCTACAGTTCGCGGAAGCCGTGCTGAATGCAGGTCGAGAACGTGGAGGTGTCCCCGCATGAGGGGTTTTGATTTGTTATTAATAAATATGCTCTTGTTTTGCAGTATGAACTATTTGAGCAAGTTTGTTCCTCCCATCCATCCCTGCTAGTGGTGTGTCAGCATGGACGTGGTCCAGGGCGTGTAATCACAGAAGCTTTGAAGTCTTCACGAAGTCACTCACGTGACTCCGAAATGAAATAGTAAGATTGAACGAGAACTTACCAGTTCGAAGTTTGATCATTATTTCATGAGGAGTCGCGGTGAGGGATTTCGTGCCCTCCACGCCCAACCCTCACTCACCTTCATCTGGTAATTTGAGTCTCTTTAATCTTACTATCCCAAGTCATTTCTGTTACTGGTTTCTGTGATTCCACACCGCTACTTTGAAGAATGTCGAGCATGCGCGCCGGCGGGCTCTTCACGAAATCCCTCACCGCGACTCCTCATGAAATAATGATCAACCTTCGAACTGGTAAGTTCTCGTTCAATCTTACTATTCTGCAGCCAATAATGACTCTCTTAATTGTCAATTCCAGCCTATTGTTATTTCTTTGTTTGCATAAAATGTTCATACATATGCATTTTTCTCCAGTAAAATATAAATGTATTTGCAGCCTCCACCAAATGGACAATTTAATGAGTTTCCACCGAACAGGAGCATCAGATGTGACAGAAATTGGCTCATTTAATTTCCAGATGTTTTATTGGAATATTGTCCATCTGTATTGCTGCACTGAGGTGATCTCTGTGAATAATGCTGGGCAAAATCCTGATATCTTCATTTAGTTTTCTTGGCTAGTTAAAGGGAAACAGCCAGAGCAATTGGACTTTCTTGAGGAATAGGTAGCACTCCAAAATAGCTATCCTCCCATCCTATTCCTCAGATGAGAGGATGAGATTGCATGTCTCCTAGCATTTGTCAGAATTAACTTGCTGCTCTGTTATAAAATGCCAGTGGCTTCTGGTCCTTGCACAGACGTGTCCATAGTTTGTGTGTCTTTCCCCCATGGTGATGTCAATTGGCAAGTCAATGTTAAAGGGTAGGTAAGTACCTGTAAAGATTCAATGATTCATTGATGGTTCAACGATACTTTATTGTCATGTGCACCTAGTTACAGAGATATTCATTGTTTTTACATACTATACACGTTCACAAAGTATACAGAGAGGCCATGTTTCTGGCGCTGACAAAGGTGCAGAAGTTCTTATTAGTGTAATTAGTGCCACCGTCGGATATCTCCTTTTTCCCGCCGGCCTGCCCACGCTAGGACCCTCTTTGTTCTCAGTGGCACGGCCAACCTCCTCTCCACGGTCCATCCTCCTCACTCCATTACCTTGCAGTACAAATTACGGATGTGTTGATGTAACCTTAAAACCAGTATCATGAGTTACACTGGAAGAGCCTGGTGACATTCTGGTGAAGAAACATGATGAAAATATATGAGGAATTCTTTTTGCAGCAAATTTGGAGCAGCAACGATTTCAGAAGCATGCTGTGACCTCCCACCAGTCATGGTTTCTGAGGCATGGAGTTACCATTCTCACACCCCCTCTCCCAGCACCCAAAAAATGCTTTTGTCCCACCTGAAATAAATCAAGGGATCACTTAACAACCATGTGATTTTCTATTTGTTGCAGTTTATTTATAAATTGTCCACTTATGATAACCACTGTTATTCTGAAGTGAGGAACAATATTAAACAAATGCTAAATTCCCTTCTAAGGATTTCCTAGATTATTGGATGTAGAAAAGCAAAGTTCAGAATGGACATACATTCTCTCCCCAGTACTGACACCCTTCATTGTGATAACTGAGCTAGAGAAAAGAACACATGTCCTATTTGATCAGAATCTTGTGACACATGCCTAATACTCTTGGTTTCCTATTTTTCCAGTGTCACGAAGGTTCATAATACTTCCATCCAAACTTTAATAGGTCATGATCGCCTTTCACTTGCATCTGTCAAGAAAGTTTATATGCAAGGGAATGGTGTTAGTGTGTTCTTTTTCATTGTTTTCAAAAATGTCACTTGGATTTAATATATCATATATAATGCAACAGATGGGCAGGAAATACTTCAGCAAATGTGACTCATTCTTGTGACCCAGGCTTTGTTGGATTGTCTGATGATTGTTCCCCTGCTCCACTGTGTCATTTGAAATTCATGACTGCATAGTATACTCCTTTCTTCCATGGCATTATTTAGTGTGGTTCCTGCTGAGAAAGTCTGCTGTCTGTAACTACTTGCAGCTCACTGATCCATTGAAGACCGGAGTGATGGATTGTTATTTTCTTCTCCACAATTGTGACGGGGGGAATCCTTATCTTTGTCCTATGGTGGATAAAATATTCTGCTGCTAAACCAATCTGTGTTTTTTTTTAATGTCACTGTATTTATTAGGCATTGTTGTAAATACAAATAAAGAATGTAAGCACTTAGATTGCACCTTTCACAACCCCAGGTTTTTCAAAACCCTTTACTATGTTGCCTATATTTGTTTAGTTTAGGGAGAGCATGGGAACAGGACCTTCAGCCCACCATGTCCACACTGACCATCGATCACTCATTCACACTAGTTCTTTGTTATCCCACTTTTACATCATACATGCTAGGGGTAATTTAAGAAGCCAATTAACCAACAAACCTGCACATTTTTGTGTTGTGGGAGGAAACCAGAACACTTGGAGAAAAGCCATATGGTCACTCCACACAGGCAGCACCCTTAGTCAGGACCAAACCTGGGTCTCTAGCATTGTGAGGCAGCAGCTCTATTACTGTACCACTGTGATGTCCTAGGCAACAGAGCCATTATAATGTTTAAAATATGGCAGATAATTTGCACAGATCAAATTACCACAAATGCCAAACTCATAATGTTGGGATGGAAATTAATATTGGCCAGGATACAGGGAAAAACTCCCTCGCTATTTTGTTAAATATTTTATCGGATCTTAACCTCAAGCCAGTTTCTGAGAGAGTTCAGCATTCCTTCAGTTCTGCACCAGGTCATAATTCAATTCTTGGAAGTGGAAATTAATGCACAATTAATCCAGCACAAAGGTGTAAGTGTGTTCAAATGTGACATTGTATCATCCAGCAGTAAAATTAATAAATTTGATTGGCTGAAATAGTGCAAAATTTAGTTGTTGACATCAAGTAATTACTAGAAGTCCAAAAACGTTGTCATCAACCACTGTCAGTTCCTTTTCACGTCAAAATGTTGAAGCTTCAATATATTATTTTTTTGTTAGATAAAGGTGGGAAATGGTGTTCAGAACTGGAGTAAATGAATAGTCAATTTCTGTCCTATGATCCGATTAAATAATAGCGATAACCTGAATTTTTCCAAATTTTTCTATAGCTTCAATCTCTCTCCCTCTCCCTCTCCCTCTCCCTCTCCCTCTCCCTCTCCCTCTCCCTCTCCCTCTCCCTCTCCCTCTCCCTCTCCCTCTCCCTCTCCCTCTCCCTCTCCCTCTCCCTCTCCCTCTCCCTCTCCCTCTCCCTCTCCCTCTCCCTCTCCCTCCATATATACACTCACACACACATACACAGTATATATGTACATATATCTATATTACTAAAAGTCTGATCTTGACCACTTCCTGTTGTTCTGTATATTGATTTTAGGAAAAAACACTGCCACTTACTGCTGTGATTTTCGGCCATCTTACTCAGGGTCCACCTCCGCTGCGCAGGACAAGAGGATTTTTCCCATTGATGAAAAATAAAAGAGTTATTAGTGTTTAAAAAATATTGAGATTCTCTCTCCTGAAGGCCACACCCCTTCCAGAGGAACTATAAAACCTGGAGTGTTGAGTGCCTCAGTCAGTCTCTGCAAGATGGGGGAAGCGAGAGGGTCACATCTCTCAGTCTGAGTGTGAATAACACTGAACACATGTCTACTAAACTGTGAGTGTGGTTTTACTGACCTTGAGTGCCCTTATTGTGGTTCGAAAATGAATATGTGGTTGGTTTGAACTTAAGCAGAGCAAATGGTTGGTGGTGGTTGGTTTGAACTGAAGTGCAGCAAATGGTTGGTGGTGGTTGGTTTGAACTGAAGCACAGCAAATGGTTGGTGGTTGTTGGTTTGAACTGAAGCGCAACAAATGTTGGTGGTAGTTTGTTTGGATTGAAGCACAGCAAATGGTTGGTGGTGGTTGGTTTGTACTGAAACACAGCAAATGGTTGGTGGTGGTTGGTTTGAACTGAAACACAGCAAAAGGTTGGTGGTGGTTGGTTTGAACTGAAGCAAAAAATGTTGAGAATATGTTATATGGAGCGAGGGAGAGTGTGGCTTAAGGTAGGGAAAAGATGTGAGGGAGGGATTGGGGGAGTGTAGGAGGAGAGGGGAAAGAAGAGGGAGGTGAGGGAGAGTGGGGAGGAGGGAGATTAGAGGGAGAGGAGGGGCGGCGTGGAGTGGGGGAGGTAGGGAGTGGAGAATAGAGGGAGAGGAGGGCAGTGGGGGAGGTGAGGGGGGTGATAGGGGGAGGTGAGAAGTGGGGGATAGGAGGGGGTAGAGGGGGGAGAGCAGTTACGGAGGTAGGGAGGGAATGACTGAGGATAGGAGAAACGAGAGGCAGAGAGAGAGGTGAGGGAGGGATTGGGGGAGGGGAGGAGGAGAGGGGAAAGGTGAAGAAGAGGGGGAGAGAGTGCTAGGGATGAGGGGAAATAAGCTGTGCAGTTGGGGCCTCTGCGTGAGTGGTGAAATATTGCGTTGGGGGACTAAGCCTCCTGTGTGACAGGGACCCAACGGTTCCACTTATGGTCCTGTCTCACGGTGCGAGTCCACCCATGAGTGATCCCTAGTGAAAGAAAAAATCTAACTCGTGGTTTGCCGTTTACTTCTCATTTCTACCATGTACTAAGTTCCTCTCCCGAGTTACCAAGTTCCTCTCCGGAGTTACTCTTGATGCAACAACGACTACCGACGTGTGGAAAAATTATCACATGGTAACAATGATGTCATGCAGTTTTTTTTTACACTATAAAAAGCCTCCCATGTTTAAATTTCTTAGGGTTACGGAATCAAGGGATATGAGGAAAAAGCAGAAACTGGGATCCGATTTTGGATTATCAACCATGACCATATTGAATGGCAATGCTGGCTCGAAGGGCCGAATATGATCACTTCCATTATGTAGAGAGTCTCAGAACATTAATAGAGATTCCATTCCGTTTATATTACGCTTTGTGCAGGGATCAAATCTTAGCCCAAGTGTAAATTAGGCGGCGAGGATTAATTTCAAAACTGCAAATTATTTCAAACGGTGTTTTATCCGAACAACGGATCAGGGCAGATGCCAGCCCCTTTAAACATCACGGACAGCTCAGTGTGAAGTGGTGCTGGAATTATATATCTGAAATAGTCTTGGGAATTTTAATATCGATCCTAAATGCTCTATTTAAATTATAGGTCATTTAGTTTGTTGTGACGTGGTGCCGGATTTAACACCTCAGTCTATTAAAATTGAATTATCTCACTGAACAAAAACATGCAATATGTTTCCAGGCAAATATCCGGTGGTTGAGAATTAAAGAGCAGTCATTTTAAACGGGCGGTTGTGGTCAATAATACGGTAACCGAATGATATTTATTCATTGCTAGAGAGGACGATGTAGACATAGTGAGGTTAGTGAGCAGCCTCTAACATTAACCGCTCATCGTACTGTTCTGTTGTGTAGGAAGGAACTGCAGATGCTGGTACCCCAACGATAGACACCAAAAGCTGGAGTAACTCAGAGGGTCAGACAGCATCTCGACTCTCCCGGTTGCTACGTGGACCTACTGATCTCCCGGTTGCCAAACACTTCCAATTCCCACACTGAACGTTCTGTCCGAGGTCTCCTCCAGTCAGAGTGAGGCTAAAATTGGAGGAACAGCATTTCATATTTTGCTTGGGCAGCTTACAGCCAAGTGGTATAAATATTGATTTCTCTCATTTCAAGTAACCCCTCCTCCACCCAAGTCGCACCAGCTGCTCATTTTCACCCAACGAACAGCAAACAATGGTCTGTTTCCTTTAACAACGTTACTTTTTTGCATTAATTGTTCTTTATCTCTCTACAATACATCGTCATCTATATCTCTCGTTTCCCTTACTTGTTTGCCGAAGAGTATTGACCCGAAACATCACCCATTCCTTCTCTCCAGAGATGCTGTCTGTCCATCTGAGTTATTCCAGCTTTTTGTGTCTATCGTTGCCCTTCTTCAGATTGTTACGTTGTATTGACCGAAAACGAACGATGTGACAGTACTGGCGACTTAATGAATGAAATGGAGACAGGCGGAATTAAATGGACTTGGAATAAATGGGGCGGTGGGGTTTTATCGAAAAGTGACTACATGAAATTGGTGGAAGGAAACGGGCAGGCGAAGTTTCGGGTCAGGGTCCTTCTTCAGACTCCATGACCCGCTGAGTTCTTCCAGCTGTCAAATGGAGACATGGGGGACCACAGATGCTGGCATGTTGAGCGATACACAAAGTGTTGGAGCAACTCAATGGGCCGAATGGCCTAATTCTGCTCCTATGACACAAACTGATGAAGTTTCGAAGTAATGCCCCTGTCCCACTTAGGAAACCTGAACGGTAACCTCTGGAGACTTTGCACCCCACTCAAGGTTTCCGTGCAGTTCCCGGAGGTTCCCGGAGGTTTTTGTCAGTCTCCCTAATGGTCGAAAGTGGTTTCCGTTTTAAAAATCGGTAATTTTTAAGTTGCGATGCTAGTTGAAGGTGGTTGCCGGAGGACAAAAACCTCCGGGAACCACACGGAAAACTTGGGTGGGGTGCAAAGTCTTCAGAGGTTTCCATTCAGGTTTCCTAAGTGGGACAGGGGCATAAGCCAGCGGGTCAGGCAGCATCTGTGGAGGGAATGGATAGGCAATGTTTCGGATTGGGTCCCTTCTTTTTGAGCTGAATCAACGTCTGTCCTTTCCCTCCGCTGATGCTGCCTGTCCCGCTGAGTTACTCCAGCGCTGTGTGAGTTCCTCAACACTTTGTGTATGTTTTATGATCATGATTCCAGCATCTGCAGTTACTTGTCTCTACATAAACTAGGCCTCAGCAACACTGAGTGTACTAACCGGGAGATTATGTTGCTGCTGCCAAAACAACAGTTGGCAATGTATGAACGGTAGATGTCACATTGCATGGGAAACGAGGTCTCCAGGGAGACGGATGCAAAGTGCTGGAGTAACTCCGCGGGACAGGCAGCATCTCTGGACATTTATAAAGCATTACATTTGGTTTACGAAAAAAAACCAAAATGCTGCAGTAACTCAACGTGTCAGGCAGTATCTGTGGAGAACATGGACAGGTGACGTTTCGGGTGAAAGAAGGGTCTAAAGTTTGAAGAAGGTCCCGACCCGAAACGTCACCAATCCAAGTTCTCCATAATGACTAATCTTCAACATTTCACTTCTGGCACTCGGGTCAAACCCACGGTAGACTCACGAGTCACTACGGTAAACTCGCGGGCTACTATGTTCTTACAACGAGTTTAATAGTTTAAAATTTTTACTTCAAGAGTAAATTTGACTCGTGGATATCTTTGTTCATGTTGAAAGATTTTCACGAGTTAACAAGTTTCCCGAGTACCTGCCATCAGCGTTATAAGTCGCTAAGTTATTTCCACGAGTTCCGACGTTCCCGCTACGTTCATTCTACGTGATTACCACGAGTTTGATTTGTTTTAAACTCGGGATCACTCGTGGGTGGACTCGCACCGTGAGACAGGAGTTTTAGTCTAGTACCACATTAATCTGCTTTCCTTTCACATATTTAGAAAAAAATGTGGATTTTATCTGTCAATATGTTTTCATACACCTTCTTTACCTTTCCAATTTCTGTTTTAATTTCACCCCAGTACCTCCTTGCTTTCTGCATGATTGAGTTCTTGGCATTAGTTATAAACTTCCCTTTATGGCCTTTTGTCTTCTATATGCTCGTAGGCATCCTGGGATTCCAGTCTCAGGATTTATACTGCTTTTTATACATTGCTTCAATTTTACAACTAAAAGGACAAAATGTGAACTGCTTTCAAGCCCCTGTTCTGAGAGTACTTGAGGGGAAAAAGGTAATATTGAATTTGGGTTACGTTGCTTCTAACTTTTCCACCTTGCCCAGCTAATATTTTGCGCTCCATTCCTGAAGCCATGATGCAGGTTTAGAGAGCCAGTCATCGGAATTAAGATAACACAAGGCAACAAACCTATACATTTTCATTTATCAGGGCTTTCTACCAACCTTCAGAACACATTCTACAATTTTAGCTTTCCCTCCAGAGAGCTATCCATGGGGAGGTTTTCCATTTTAGCACTCGTGATGCTTACTGGGGAATGTGCATTGAGAAATTGCTCATTCACCTCCCTTATGATTTTTGGTCCATTAAAATTAATGGCTAGAAAATTATGGGCTTGAATTGGCATTTCCCAATATGCACGCCTGGTGTGTATTGGGACTACTGAAGTAGAAAATCTCTCCTCTGATTGCCTTGAATCAATTTATGCTTTCTGCTTCAGTAGTATTCTTTAGTAACTTGTTCAACAACCTTTGGGGTGAAATATTAATGGCTCACTTTTCTTCATAATAGTAAGTATGTTTTAATAAAACATGTATCTTTCTGGTTTTGAACAATTGGTCTTGATCAACTTTGTAAACTCCTGTCATTATTTCAAAAGCTTAAATTAGGTTGCTATTAGTAACCTATTTTTATGTTACATTCAAATATATCTATTGGAGTTCTCCCTTATCTAATCAAATGCAAAAATCTTATTATTGCTACTTTAAATATTATTGTGGTCGTCACCCTTTATATCCACATCATTTTTTAACATTTAAAATTAGTCCTTTTTTGAATGGGAATATACATTGATTTGATTTATTTCAAATATATATACATTGATTTATACATTGACCCTTGAAGACCGAAAAAGATGAATTTATTATGGGGAACAAGGAAATGGCAGATGAGTTGAACAGGTACTTTGCGTCTGTCTTCACGAAGGAGGACACAAACAATCTTCCTAATATAGTAGTGGCCAGAGGATCTGGGGTGACGGAGGAACTGAAGGAAATCCATATTAGGCAGGAAATGGTGCTGGATAGATTGATGGGACTGAAGGCTGATAAATCCCCAGGGCCTGATGGTCTGCATCCCTGGGTACTTAAGGAAGTGGCTCTAGAAATCGTGGATGCATTGGTGATAATTTTCCAATGTTCTGTTGACTCAGGATCAATTCCTGTGGATTGGAGGATAGCTAATGTTATCCCATGTTTTAAGAAAGGCGGGAGAGAGAAAACAGGGAATTATAGACCAGTTAGCCTGACATTGGTGGTGGGGAAGATGCTGGCATTAATTATAAAAGATGAGATAGCTGAACATTTGGATAGCAGTAACAGGATCGATCTGGAATTCTGGATTTTTTTTGAAGATGTAACTTGGAAAATCGACAAGGGGGAGCCAGTTGATGTAGTGTACCTGGACTTTCAGAAAGCATTTGATAAGGTCCCACATAGGAGATTAGTGGGCAACATTAGGGCATGGTATTGGGGGTAGAATGCTGACATGGATAGAGGAGTGATTGGCAGACAGGAAACAAAGAGTAGGGATTAACGGGTCCCTTTCAGAATGGCAGGCAGTGGATAGTGGGGTACAGCAAGTATCGGTGCAAGGACCGCAGCTATTTACAATATACGTCAATTACTTGGATGAAGGGATTCAAAGTCACATTAGCAAATTTGCTGATGACACAAAGCTGGGTGGCAGTGTGAACTGTGAGGAGGATGCTATGAGAGTGCACAGTGACTTGGACAGGTTGGGGAGGTGGGCAGATGCATGGCAGATGTTTAACGCGGATAAATGTGAGGTTATCCACTTTGGTAGCAAAAACAAGAAGGTGTAGCGGCCTAGATGAGGTCAGGAAAAGACCAGATGCTAGGTAGGTTTAAGTCCTTTAATCCCTACAGCGAGAACACACCACACCAACTGCCAGCACACGCCCAGGGGTGGTCAGGAAATCCCATGGCAGACCAATGCCCCTGTCACTCAATCGGCGAGGGGGATGATCTAAGGAGCGGCCTACCCCCCCAGGGACCGCCACAAAGGCAGATTACTATCTAAATGGCATCAAGTTGGGAAAAGGGGAAGTACAATGGGATCTGGGGGTCCTTGTACATCAGTCTATGAAAGTAAGCATGCAGGTACAGCAGGCAGTGAAGAAAGCGAATGGCATGTTGGCCTTTATAACAAGAGGAACCGAATATAGGAGCAAATGGGTCCTGCAGTTGTACAGAGCGCTAGTGAGACCACACCTGGAGTATTGTGTACAATTTTGGTCCCCTAATTTGAGGAAGGACATTCTTGCTATTGCAAGGTTTACAAGGTTAATTCCTGGGACTGTCATATGCTGAGAGAATGGAGCAGCTGGGCTTGTACACTCTGGTTTGGAAGGATGAGAGGGGATCTCATTGAAACATATAAGATTGTTAAGGGTTTGGACACATGCTAGAGGCAGGAAACATGTTCCCAGTGTTGGGGGAGTCCAGAACCAGGGGCCACAGTTAAAGAATAAGGAGTAAGCCATTTAGAATGGAGATGAGGAAGCACTTTTTCTCACAGAGAGTGGTGAGTCTGTGGAATTCTCTGCATCAGAGGGCAGTGGAGGCGGGTTCTCTGAATGTTTTCAAGAGAAAGCTAGATAGGGCTCTTAAAAATAGCGAGGTCAGGGGATATGGGGAGAAGGCAGGAACGGGGTATTGATTAGGGGTGATCAGCCATGATCACATTGAATGGCGGTGCTAGCTCGAGGGGCTGAAGTGCCTACTCCTGCACCTATTGTCCATTGTCTATTTGGTGTTCAAACAAAGAAAAGATATATAGGTTGAAACCTAAATCTGTACAACATCATCTATGATCCTGGATTCTCAGAATTATTTTATACAAAACCTTTGACAAATTATATCTTTCAATCTCTAATTTCATTTCGGAGTCACGTGAGTGACTTCGTGAAGAGCCCGCCGGCGCGCATGCTCGACATATCGTCGTATCGCGTTGCTGCGACGGCTGGCGGTGGAGCGCGCTCCTCGCCAGCCCTTCATAAGGGAACCACTGAGGTAAGTACTCTACCTTAAGTTGGTGGTTCTTGTTGCGTTTTGTTTTCGCAGCAAGGACATGGATGGGAGTTCTAGAGGCCGGAGAACGTCTGGACGAAGTCGCCGGTCAACAGTCCCGGAGCCAGTGATATCGGCAGTACCTGCAGCGCAGGTCGGGACAGGGGCGGACATGTCGGTGAGCTCTGTGTTTACAGGTCCGGATCCGCCAGCACACCACAGCTCGGAGGGGTTCGACGAGGAGGAGTGTGGTGTGCCGCCAGAGCAGGAGGACCCTGCCATGGCAGTCAGGTCGTCAGCAGGCTTGCTGACGGCCTCGAGCAGAAGGGTGCGTGCGGCTACACGACCCTTTTCACCCAGCCCTCCGAGGAGGGGAAGGGCAGGAGCCCGAAGGTCTAACCCTGTTGGGGCTAAGGCTTCACCTGCCGCCGAGGAGCGGTCAGGTTCTAGGACGGGACCCGGGGCGGCTGTGAGGTCCAGTCGACGCCCCCCAACTCTCGACGCCGGGTCGGTTGAGTCGGGTCTCGTCACGGTCGCCGAGCCCCCCATGGATGGGTGGGCGAGACCATGCGTCGGCGAGGTCCACGACGTGGGATGCCGGCAAGCCTGCGCGGCTATCCGGTATCCAGGCTGCGGCTGGTGCCGACATCACGCCGCAAGTGTCCTTAGTGGCATCGGCATCCGCTCCCGCTAAACGGAGGCGGTTGAACACGCCCGCGCAGGAATCGCGCAGTTTCGCTTTGGCGGCTGCTAGCGACGACTACCGGCACCGGGTGGGCCTCGATGAGGTGCGGGCCGATGATAGGGGCCCCGGCCATTTTTCAGAGCTGGAGGACTCCGACCACCTGAGTGTTCAGGGTGAAGGGCGTATTGACCGGATGGAGCGGCTGCTGGAGCTCCTGCTTCATGGTCAACAGCAGCAAGCATCCAGCAGCGACAGGCACAGGGCTGTTTCACCAACTTCTACCATCAGCCTGGAGCAGCAGGAAGAGGAGGTATTGGTCGACCCCATCCCACCACCGTCCGATTTACCAGCGGAGGGCCTTCTCGATGTGGCCACTAAGTCGCGGCCCCACACTCATCTGGGCTTCCACTGAATTCAAAATTGGCAGCCACAGTGGACTTCCTCAACAACCATCAGCTACAGGAGGAGGTTCTCATGCAGGCCATGAGTCGTCACAAGGCTCCAGCCAACTGCAACTCCCACAACGTGCCTGTGGTCAATACGCCGATATGGGGCAACATCAGTGCGGCTATCCGTCAACAGGAGCTGAAAATTCAGCGGATCCTGAAGCTCCTCACGGCTGGTATTACCGCCTTTGTGCGGTCGGTTGATGGGGATGAGTTAAACTTGGACCAGGAGGATGCTCTCGCTCTGCTGTGTGCAACTCAGCATGAAATAAATGGGTTCCGCAAAAACAGCATCCGCCCGGCGCTCAACCCTAAGTTTGCAGGGTTGTGCAAACCACCGCCGCCGCCGCCGCCCCGTCAGCTCTTTGGCGAAGATCTCTCTAAGAGGGTCAAAGAGCTTGACGAACAAGCCAAAACGGTGGGACTCATGCGCCCTCACAGCGCCCCCACGCCGTCGGGCTCGAAAGCTCCGCTTGTTCGACCACGAGGATCTGCCAGCACCTCTACAAGGACCTACCCTCCAGCTCCACCTCGTTACCAACCACCCCAGCACCAGGGGGCTTTTTTAGGACAAGGTCGACAGAAACCCTGGTGGAAGATGAGGACGCCGCGCCCTCAAGCCAACCCAGCACCTCCACGTCCACCCACACATGTCAAGGACCGCCGGTAACCGCGGAGGTGAGGCGGTCTGGTTCTCTTTTTTTCTCTTTGTTTAACCTCACATGTTGGTGGGCGCCTTCGGTTCTTTTTGGGTGCATGGGGTGATATTACTGGTGATGAGTATGTGTTACGAAATGTTCAGGGTCACAGCATTGAGTTTCTTAATGGGGACATTCCTCCATCCCAGCACAGGCCTGGTCGTACATTTAAATTGTCTGCTGCAGAACAGGCAGCAGGCAATAATGAAATTTTGAGGCTAGAGCAGAAGGGAGTGATAGAGAAAACGGTTCATGAGCCCGTGGAATTTGTTTCCAATATATTCACTCGACCTAAGAAGGATGGAGGCTGTCGGGTCATTATTGATCTGACTAGTTTAAATGCTTTTGTAACATATACTCATTTCAAAATGGACACTTTTGAAACAGCCAAATCATTGATTTCACATGGTTGCTTTATGGCATGCATTGATTTACAAGATGCGTACTATACTGTATCCATTCAAAAATATTATAGGAGGTTTCTGAAATTTATCTGGATGGGTCAACTCTGGCAATATAGGGCTTTGCCCAATGGGCTTACCACAGCCCCTCGATTATTCACTAAATTGGTGAAGCCAATTATGGCTTATTTACGACAACGACATCATATAGTAATGGCCTATTTAGATGATATCTTAATTGTGGGCCACACCCTGGAATTGGCTCAACAGGGTGTTGCAGCTGCAGTCAATTTATTTCAGCAGCTGGGATTCATTGTCCATCCAGCCAAATCAAAGTTCTGCCCCTCCCAGGTAATTGATTATCTGGGGTTTACGGTGGACTCTATTCGCATGAGGGTCACCATACCACCTAATAAGGTTGAGGAGGTCACCCAGGTGTGTCAAGGTTTAATCACCACTGGTATACCATCGATTCGTCATACAGCTACAGTAATTGGCAAACTTGTAGCATTGTTTCCAGCAGCCTGATATGGGCCTTTGCATTATCAGAATTTGCAAAGGGCCAAGATCGCTGCGTTAAGACAGCACACTGGTCATTATGATCGACCAATGCAGCTGCCGCCTGAAGCGACGGATGAGTTACGATGGTGGGTGCGCCACATTAGTAACTTGTTTAAGCCTATCATTGAGGCTAATCCGGTGGTATACTTGCAAACTGATGCGAGCTCTTATGGCTGGGGAGCTACGGATCATTCCTCTAGTTGCGGGGGCAGATGGGATACCCTTGAGGCTACTATGTTGTTGTCACAAGGGATCAACTATTTGGAGCTACTTGCAGCATTCCACGGACTTCGTGCTTATTGTTCCAAGGTTTTTGGGGCACATGTCCGTCTCCAAATAGACAACACCACAGCGGTGGCATATTTAAACCATATGGGCGGTACCAGGTCAGTTTCATGTGATAAATTGGCTAACTCAATTTGGCTCTGGTGTGTTCAGAGAGACATTTGGATTTCAGCTACCTATTTGCCAGGTGAGCTTAATACTGTGGCGGACGCCAGGTCATGCAAGTTCAATGACAATATTGAATGGATGTTGCATCCTGAAATTTTTACCAAAATCACAGCCAAATTTGGGAAACCGGATATTGACCTTTTTGCGTCCCGGTTGAACCATCAGGTACCAACCTACGTTTCGTGGGAACCAGATCCTGGGGCTATGGCGCTAGATGCATTCTCGCTGGACTGGGGGAATTGGTTTTTCTATGCATTCCCCCCGTTTTGCCTCATCAGTCGGGTATTACGAAAGATTCAGATGGATGCGGCTAAGGGCATCCTTATTATACCCGACTGGCCTACACAGCCGTGGTATCCGGTGGTCTTTGACATCCTCAGTGAGCCTTGGGTCCTTTTAAAGGGTTGCCCAGAATTAGTTACTCACCCTGTCTCAGGGGAGCCACATCCCTGCCATGGCTATTTAAATTTGTTGGCTTGCAGGTTTTGAACAGGCCGTTAGCCCACTACGGCCTCTCAACTCGGACCATGGATACCATTGCGGCGTCGTGCCGAGAGTCAACAAGGCGAAGATACCGCTCACATATCAAGAAGTGGGAAGCCTTCTGCAGCCGCTCTCGCATCACGTACGATGCCGTGACTATAACCGACGTCCTGGAATTCCTCGCGGGGTTGCACCATGATGAACACTTAAGTTACAGTGCCATCAACAGCGCCAGGAGCGCACTGTCATTCTACCTCAAGATTGAGGTGGGATCCAACAGGCTAGTGTCCAGGCTCATGCAGGGTATATTCAATATGAATCCGCCTACACCACGCTACAATATCACCTGGGATGTCAGGGACGTTTTAACCCTGCTCAGGACGTGGTCCCCCATGGAAGGGCTCCAGCTGGACAAACTCACCATGAAGCTGGTGATGTTACTAGCGCTGACTTCAGCACAGAGGGTACAGACACTCCATAAACTACGTGTCAACAGAATGATGTCTACCCCTACAGAAGTAGTCTTCGTTGATGAGCTACTAAAGCAGCATAGACCTGGGTGCACAGGGCTGCAGCTGAAGTTCCCGGCATACCCCGCAGATGCTAGGCTGTGTTTAGCCTCCCATATCCGTCACTACGTCAAGGTGACGGCATGCATCAGAGGAATGGAGAGATACCTGCTTGTCACTCATAAGAGACCTCATCATCGAGTGACAGTCCAGACGATATCCAGGTGGCTCCGGGTCGTCTTGGGTAAGTCAGGTATCGACACTAATGTGTTCAAGTCTCATTCCACCAGGGCTGCATCGACGTCGGCGGCGAGGGTCATGGAGGTGCCCATGGACCATATTCTCACCACAGCAGGATGGGCTAATGAAGCTGTGTTTCAGCGTTTTTATAACAAGCCTGTTGCTGCTCCTCTACAGTTCGCGGAAGCCGTGCTGAATGCAGGTCGAGAACGTGGAGGTGTCCCCGCATGAGGGGTTTTTGATTTGTTGTTAATAAATATGCTCTTGTTTTTACAGTATGAACTATTTGAGCAAGTTTGTTCCTCCCATCCATCCCTGCTAGTGGTGTGACAGCATGGACGTGGTCCAGGGCGTGTAATCACAGAAGCTTTGAAGTCTTCACGAAGTCACTCACGTGACTCCGAAATGAAATACTAAGATTGAACGAGAACTTACCAGTTCGAAGGTTGATCGTTATTTCATGAGGAGTCGCGGTGAGGGATTTCGTGCCCTCCACGCCCAACCCTCAATCACCTTCACCTGGTAATTCGAGTTTCTTTCATCTTACTATGCCAAGTCATTTCTGTTACTGGTTTCTGTGATTCCACACTGCTACTTTGAAGAATGTCGAGCATGCGCGCCGGCGGGCACCTCACGAAATCCCTCACCTCGACTCCTCATGAAATAACGATCAACCTTCGAACTGGTAAGTTCTCGTTCAATCTTACTATTCTTGATTATAAAGAAGTTTTTCACGCACAGATATTCAGGGATTCTTAGATATCCAAATACAAAGATGATTTCTCGATGTTCAAAATGTAGCTTTAATTCTTTAATAGACAATAGACAATAGGTGTAGGAGTAGGCCATTTGGCCCTTCGAACCAGCACCACCATTCAATGTGATCATGGCTGATCACCAAGTGTTTCATCGTCTTCGTTCTAAATGGCTTACTCCTTATTCTTAAACTGTGGCCCCTGGTTCTGGACTCCCCCAACATCAGGAACATATTTCCTGCCTCAAGCATGTCCAAGGCATAAACAATCGTATATGTTTCAATGAGATTCCCTCTCATCCTTCTAAACTCCAGAGTATACAAGCCCAGCTGCTGCATTCTCTCAGCATATGACAGTCCCTCCATCCCGGGAATTAACCTTGTAAACCTACGCTGCACTCCTTCAATAGCAAGAATGTCCTTCCTCAAATTAGGGGAGCTAAATTGCACACAATACTCCAGGTGTGGTCTCACTAGGGGTCTGTACAACTGCAGAAGGACCTCTTTGCTCCTATATTCGATTCCTCTTGTTATAAAGGCCAACATGCCATTTGCTTTCTTGACTGCCTGCTCCACGTGCATGCTTACTTTCATAGACTGATGTACAAGGACCCCCAGATCCCATTGTACATCAGCGCCACATGGATTAGTCTCTTCTGTAGAGGAGGGGGGAATAGAGGGAGAGGAGGGTAGTGGGGGAGGATAGAAGGGATAGTGTGAGGGATAGGGGGAGGTGAGGAGTGGGGGATAGAGGGATAGGAGAGGAGTTATGGAGGGAGGGAGTGACTGAGGGTAGGGGAAAGGAGAGGGAGAGGAGGAGCGGAGGCGGACAGGGAAAAGAAGAGGGAGGGTGAGGAAGAGGGCGAGAGAGTGCTAGGGATGAGGGGAAATGAGCTGCGCCTGTGCAGTTGGGGGCTGTGGGTGAGTGGTGAAATATTGCGTTGGGGCCAAAGCCTCCTGTGTGACAGGGACCCAATGTGTCCCACTTGGTCTAGTATCCCCCTAAACCTGTCTTATCCATGTACATGTCTAACTGTTTCTTAAACGTTGCAATAGAACTTGCCTGAACTACCCTCTCCAGCAACTCTTTCCATATACCCACCATGCTTTCTGTGAAAAAATTACCTCTCAGGTTCTTATTAAATATTTCCCCCCTCACCTTAAACCTATGTCCTCTGGTTCTTAATTCCCCTATTCTGGGCAAGGTATTCTGTGTGTCTACCCAATCCATTCCTCTCATGATTTTGTACACTTCTATAAGATCTTATCCTCCTGCGCTCCCAGGAATAGAATCCTAGCCTGCTCAATCTGCCCTTGTAGCTCAGACCCTCGAGTCCAGACAACATCCTTTTAAATCTTCTCTGCACCCTTTCCAGCTTGACAACGTCTTTCCTATAACTTGGCGCCAAGAACTGAACACAATACTTTTAATGTAGACAAAAATGCTGGAGAAACTCAGCAGGTGAGGCAACATCTGTGGAGCGAAGGAAACGGACAATGTTTTGGGTCAAAACTCTTCTTCAGACAATACTTTAAACGCAGCCTCACCAACATCTTGTATAACTGCAACATGACCTCCCAACTTCTATAATCAATTCTAAACTCAGAATCAATGAAGACTGAGCGGAAATCTTTTAACAAATGCTAACATACAGTAGCTATTCTATGTTGCCAACAAATTAGGCCTTGGAGGAAATGGAGAGGAAGTATACGAGAATGTTGATAGAGATAAAAGGATTTAGATACATATAGAAACTGAAGAAATAAAAGTTTGCTGTGTATGGGCAGAGAGGATTTGCTAAAGATTTTGAAAATCACTAAGGGGTTTTATGTTGTGTCAAAGGAACCGTTTACCTTAGTTTAGAGATACAACATGGAAACAAGTCCTTTGGCCCATTGACTCCACACCAACCACTGATTACACCAACCGCTAATTATGTTCAATGCTATCCAACTTTCACATCGTACACACAATGGGCAATTTACAGCAACCAATTAATCTGCATGTCTTCAGAATGTGGGAGGAAACCGGAGCACCCGGAGAAAAGCCACTTAGTCACAGGGACAATGTCCAATCTGCCCCATAGTCAGGATTGCACTCGGGTCTTTCACGCTGTGAGGCAGTAGCTCTACCGCTGTGCCACAGTACCGCCTGTTTCAAATGGTAGATAAGTCAACATCAAGTGAAATCAAATTTGATAGAAGAGATGTCATAGTTCAGAAATATCTGAAAAATGCAAAAGAACAGAGAAAAAGCAAGAGTGCATGACTACATTTCAATTGTCTTGTTCAGATTAGATCATTCATTGATGAAATGCTTTGACTGGATAACCAAGGTCACCTAAAGTTCACTTCTTTAGAATAGTGTCTTGGAATATTTTATCTCTGTCTAATCTCTCAATTGCAAGATGGTGCTCTGAGAGGTGCAGCAATCTCAAACTGCTGCGTTGAAGTACTTATTTTGAAATTGCATTGGATTCAGCAGTAAGAGTGCCAGCAACTGCACCAAAGTTGATAGGTCAGTTGCACCTCATGAAAACATAGATAAAAAGATCAATGCTTCAGGCATCACGGAAGCATATAAATGTCAATACTTACAAATTTTAGTTTAAAGAGTTACAGCGCGGAAACAGGCTCTTTGGCCCGCCGGGTCCGCGCTGACCAGCGATCCCCGCATAATAACACTATCCTATACACATTAGGGACAATTTGTACACTAATACAAAGCCAATTAAACTACATATTTGTACATCTTTGGCAGGTGGGAGGAAACCGAAGATCTCGGAGAAAACCCATGCAGGTCGCGGGGAGAACATACAAACTCAGTACAGACAGCATCCGTAGTCGGGATCGAACCTGGGCGCTGCATTCGCTGCAAGGCAGCGACTCTGCTGTGTTAATTTTTTTTACTCAGCAATGATGCCTCCATTTCCTTTCACTGGAACAAAGTTAATTTTAGGTTCAGATGAGCACACCAGATGGCTAGGGTTATTTCTATTTTTTTTTTCTCCTGTCTTCATTTTCAGATTGAAACTATAAAATTTCACACCCGCATGACATTCTGCAAATGAAACTCTGATGAACCAGATGCAACTCAGCGGGAATTTCTAACAAAAATGAGAGCATAATTTTCCATAATTAACAGACCAAAAAAGAATGTTATTCTTCAACCCTTTGGTCTAAACATTGATTTCTGCACATCTCTTACACACCGAGAAATCCTGCCTCATTGCAATGACTCCTCTGTGAAAGGGTTAAATATATCAGTGTACAGGACATTTATTCTCACTTTACAACTGTTATGCCTCGGGTCAAGTCTGGCAATGCAGACAACACTATTTGGTTGGATAATCGTTTGATCATGGTACTCTTAAATGGAGGACTAATTATTTAATTTACTACAAATGTAATGAACATGCAGTTACAGTTGAATGTTAATTGATTACTCACATGATTGCCCTTTGTTTTATAGGCTGTTTATCACGTACATTTTTCAGTGTAGGAGCTCCCTTGACTGTTAGCTCCTTACTTACAGTAGCTAGAAATGGAAACTATTTTTCTTTTTGTTATGATCTGTCAGTTTTTCATCTTGGCACCTCGATGATAGGCTTCAATTCATCTTGTATATTACTTTCTGCTTGCCTTTGACATAGCTAGGCAGTCGGAAAGAACAAAGTTGCTCCTGTGCACAAAAAAATATATAGTCTTAAGGTGATATGAAGCAAGCAGATTTGTTTCTTCTAGCCTATTATTTTAGATGTATGGATAGAAAGGAAGATTATTTCGAGCATCTCGACTGGGGGTAAAAGAGAAATAACGGAGTGCCTTGGGACAACCTTTGTCTCAAATGTGATAGATTCACTTTTAGCTGTGTGAACAAGGGTTTTACAGTTCCGAGGAATTTCCTTCTTCTATTTGAAAGTTCTCCTTGCCATTTTTCTCCTCATACAGTGAAGTGGTGGTTGTGGAATGTGCTCCATTGCTATGGAAGTGACAGCAATATTTCAAGGTGATACATTCCAGATTTGTTGCACATCAGTCTTGACCCATTAGGTTCACGGGCTTATTTCAAAAAGAACAACAGCATCATAGTGTGGAAGTACCTCTCCGTTATTCTCAAAAATGTTTATCCAGGCAGTAAAACCTATTCCTTAGGAACCTACTTTTATTTCTACGAAGGTTTACCGATAAAGAGACAGATCCCTTCTGAAAATGAAGGAATGTGCTGGTAGAACTGTTTCCTCACAGCGGCAGAGACCCAGGTTCATTCCTGACCTTGGATACTGCCTGTGTGTAGTTTGCACCTCCATAGTTTCTTCTTATGATCGTGTGGGTTTTCTCTGGGATCTCCAATTCCCTCCCACATAAAATTACCCTTAGTGTGTCGTGAGTGGATGAAAAAGGCGGGATAGCAGAGAACCAGTGTGAACAGGTGTGTGGGAAAGACTGGTTTTGATGCTGGTTTAAATCGGGTCTTGACCCGAAACATCACCCATTCCTCTCCAGAGCTGCTCCCTGTCCCACTGAGTTACTCCAGCATTTTGGTCTATCTTCATTGTGAACAGGTGGTAAATGACTGGTGAGGATTCAGTGGAACATAGTGCCTGTTTCCATGCTGCATTTCCAAGCTAAACTAAACTAAATTAAACTAAACTAAGCAGTTAACATTGCCAGTAGATCTTCGCTGCCTTAAATTGACTTCCGCTACCAATCATATCATAAAGTTGACCTGGCTGTTAGATAGGTATGCAACTGCATTGCTTTCCAAACAATTTTTGTAATCATTTGTCAAGTGCAATTGCCTGAAAGAGTTTATGCTGTTTTTAAAAATAGTCCTTGTAACTTTGCTGGACAAAGAGGCATGGCTTTGGATCGTTCGGGTACAGTCCTAGATCCTGGAATCACCTCTCAAGGTCCATGCATATCCACACTCAGCTTGCCTGGATGTTTTATTTGTTTACACTTTGAGTTTTAGTTTTAGAGGTACAACATGGAAACAGGCCCTTCAGCCCATTGAATCCATGTTAAGAAATGCAGATGCTGGAAAAATCGAAGGTAGACAAAAATGCTGGAGAAACTCAGCGGGTGATGCAGCATCTATGGAGCGAAGGAATAGTTGACGTTTCGGGTCGAAACCCTTCTTTAGACTGAAGAAGGTTTTCGACCCCAAACGTCACCAATTCCTTCGCTCCATAGATACTGCCTCACCCGAACACTAGTTCTATTTTTTAGACTTTTGAGATACAGCATGGAAACAGGCCCTTCGGCCCACTGAGTCTACGACGTACACTAGCACTATCCTACTGACTAGCGATGATTTACAATTTTACCAATGCCAATTAACCTACAAACCAGTACGTCTTTGGAGTATGGGAGAACCTGGAGAAAACCCATGCGATCACAAATAGTACGTACGGGCAGCATCCATAATCAGGATTGAACCTTGGTCTCTCCAGCTGTAAGGCAGCAATTGAATGAATGAATAAGTTTATTGGCCAAGTATTCACATACAAGGAATTTGCCTTGGTGCTCCGCCCGCAAGTGACAACATGACATACAGTGACAGTTAGGAATGATACATAAAACATTAAACATTAATAATAAAACATTATTGATAAAACATGTGAATTAAATAAAATACCAGAGCAAAAGAAGGCTACAGATTTTTGCTTATTGAGTAGAACTACTGAAGAAGGGTTTCAGCCTGAAACATTGCCTATTTCCTTCGCTCCATAGATGCTGCCTCACCCGCTGAGTTTCTCCAGCATTTTTGTCTACACTCGTGGAAAAAAGCTGTTTTTATGTCTGGCTGTGGCAGCTTTGACAATCCGGAGTCGCCTTCCAGAGGGAAGTGATTCAAAGAGTTTGTGGCCAGGGTGAGAGGGGTCAAAGTTGATCTGGCACTTCCTGGCCCTTGCAGTGTACAGTTCATCAATGGAGGGAAGGTTGCTGCCAATAACCTTCTCAGCTGATCAGACGATTCGCTGCAGCCTCCGGATGTCGTGCTTGGTGGCTGAGCCAAACCAGACCACGATGGAGAAGGTGAGGACAGACTCTATGATGGCCGTATAGAATTGGACCATCATTGCCTGTGGCAAATTGTGCTTCCTCAGCTGCGGTAGGAAGTACATCCTCTGTTGAGCTTTTTTTTACCTCTGCACCACTGTGCCATTGGTTTAGTGGGCAATTCTTGTCTTTATTTTGTGGAGTTGGCCAGTGAGCTCTGGGTGGGTGGTTACAGATGGTCCTGCACTTTGGAATGACCCTGATCCAAGTTCTGACAATAAAGCAAGGCTGTGGCAAGAAGGAAGGGGATGTGATGGGAGGGGGTGAGGAGTGCATTGGGGGTGAGTGTTAGCTTCTGTCCAATCTGTGTGGCATTTACTTTTTTTCAGTTCTTTTGACATTCAAAATGTATTAAAATTAATGTAATTAAAATATTGAAATAATTATATAAAGATAAAATTGTTCATTAAGTACATTGGATCATTATAAAATCCTTAAGAGCATTAGACTGAAGAAAGAATCTTGGAATTTTTTTCTTCCCAATTCTCTAGACATGGAATTCCCATGAAATTAATTGGGTCACAGACTTTTAGATGGACCTGGCCTGATGTCAGATTAGACAGATGATTTATTACTATAATGTTGAGGGAATCTCAGCAAGACCAAGCTTTGCTCCTGAAATCCTTCTGTCACTTTGTAAATTTGCAGTGGGCCTGGGACTTACTTCCATCCTAGGAAATTGTCAACCATGAACATTTCATAAGGCCATACGTGATACGAGGAGAATTAGGCCATTCAACCCATCAAGTCTGCTTCTCCATTCAAGCATGGCTGATCTATCTCTCCCTCCTAACCCCATTCTTCGGCCTTCTCCCTCTTAGGGCTAATGGAATCAAGGGATATGGGGGAAAAAAGCCAGAACGGGGTACTGATTGTGGATGATCAGCCATGATCATATTGAATAGCGGTGCTGGCTCGAAAGGCCAAATGGCCTACTCGTGCTCCTATTTTCTATGTTTCTATGTAGATACATGATTTCTATATAGACACATGGTTTCAATGTTTCTATATAGATACATGATAAAGGAATAACGCTTAGTTCAAAGTAAAGCCTGTAAAGGTCGATCAAAGATAGTCCGAGGATTACCAATGAGATAAATAGCAGTTCAGGGCTGCTCTCTAGTTGTGGTGTTTTATTCAAACCAATGTTTTACTCAAGATTCCAGCATCTGTTATTCCATGTGTTTCTATTGGTATTGCTGTTGGTATTGGTATTAGTTTGTTATTACATGAACAAAGATACAGTGATGGTTTTTTTTGTGTGTGTTATCCGGGCAGATCAGACCGTACATGAGTACAATCAAACCAAAAATGATCACAACAGATAGTGCAAAAGAAAAAGGAAATCAAGTACAGCAGAACATGTTACAACTATTAATTGTTAGTTTCATGTTTAGAACTGAACAAGCTGCTGAGTCCTGAGAGATCGCATTCTGCTTCCCTATGAAATGTCAATAATTCCCCACAGTTTTTAATCACTCTCTATATTCCAACATCTGAACTGCTTGATGCTACCTGCAAAGTTATATGTCAGATGTACTTAATGATATAGGAAAAAGAGAAAAGTTGTATAAAAACATAAAACACTTATCATAAGTTCATAAGCCATAGGAGCAGAATTAAGCCATTAGATCCATGGAGTCTGCTCCTCCATTCAATCATGGCTGACCTATATTTCCCTCTGAACACCATTCTCTTGCTATCTTCCTGGAACCTTCGACACCCTTACAAATCAAGAACCTGTTTATCTCTGCTTTAAAAATACCTGGTTGCTGTTTGGAGACCCGCATATAACTCTCATCACATTATTTTTATCCTTGCAGTTTCTTAACTCTACCCACAAGGATTCTACATCTTCTGATCCCATGTCATCCATTGCTAAGGCTTTCATTCCTTACCGACAGCGCCACTCCACCTCCTCTGCCCACCGGCCTGTCTTTTCAATAGGATGTGATTCCTTTTATGTTCTGCTCCCTGCTCTGATCCTCTGTCAGCAACGTCTCTGTAATGCCCACTACGTCATACCTACCAATTTCTAACTTCCCCAAAAGCTCATCTATCTTGTTCTGTGTACTGCATTCATTCAAACATAAAGGGCCTGTCCCTCTTGTGTGTAATTTGCGCCTCATTTACTCATCATGTAGAAAATTGGTCGATGCGTCGTGACGTTTGGGGGGTGCGTGGGTGACGCGCGCATAGCGAGACGTGGAATCACATGTAGTGGCGTGCGGTATCGTGCGGTGCTCCAGGATTTCATAATGCACGTAAACCCTCGCGTGCCACCTGTGTGACGTATTGCTAACGCACGCTAATGCATTGGCCACGCATGCTGATGCATTGGGTATACATGCTGTATCGTGTGGTGACGCATGGTTACGTCATCGTGCATTAACGTCCGTTAACATGCAACGTGTGCGCCGTTGATACGCAGTCGGCCCGCCTTTTACGCGTCATGTAACCTCTAACCTCGTCCACACAGACCTCCTCCTGGGTTTCTTGCTAGCCTTTCTTGTTGTACTCCTGCCTGGCTGATCTGTAAGTATGAGGGCTGCTGCTAACAGACGTCTCTGTTGTTGCTGTAGCAATAAAATCTGTCGTTTTTCCATGATGGTCATGATGCAGAATAGGGAAGCAGGGTATTCTAATTATGTCATGTGCACCAGATGGCTATGCTGACGCATGATGACGCGTGATTTGCGCTCGATAGTCGCACGACCGTTGTGCATCAGTCACTACCGGCCTGTCATGTAAATGACGCCCAAGTGGGACAGGCCCTTAACACTCTTAGTTCAGTATTCACCACTCCTCTTCTCAAATGGGTCCCCATTTTGCCTGACCTTAGACTCTTATCCCTTTATAAACTTTCTGTCCTATTACTTCTTCTGAGGACTTCAGTTACCAGTCCTGCTCTTTCCTTCCCTTTAACTCCATCCATACATTTTCAATCTGTTGAATCCATGCTCCCACCCTTCTAAATATTTAGTTTAAAACCCTATCTATGGCCTTGGTTATGTGGTTCACCAGGGCCCTGATCTCAGCAGGATTCAAAGGGAGCCCATCCCTTCGGAAACGCTTCCTCCTTCCCCAATACTGATGCCAATGTCCCATGAATTCAAATCCACTTCTTCTTTGAGCCACACATTCAACTTTAAAATTGTCTCAATCTTCTGCCAAATGGCAATCCTGACATTATTACCTATTTGGTTTTGCTTTTTAATTTTGTTCCTAGCTCTTCAAATTCAAACAGAACCTCTTTCCTTGTTCTGCCTATGTCATTGGACCACGGTGACTGGTTCTTCCCTCTCCCAGTCCATGTTCCTCTGCAGGTCAGATGGGATATTTTCAAACCCGGGCACCAGACAGGTCTGAAGAAGGGTCTTGACCCAAAACCTCACCCATTCCTTTTTTCCAGAGATGATGCCTGTCCCGCTGATTTACTCCATCTTTTTGTGTCTATCACCAGACAGGCAATGCAGTCCTCAGGACTCTTGACCCTTGCAAGAGAGAATTGTGCCTCTTCCCCTGACTATACTATCTCCAATGATAACTATGTCTCTTCTCTCACCACTCTTGAATAGCTCCCTGATCCACGGTGGCATGGTTATGTTGCTCATCTTTCTTACAGCCCCCACACTTGTCTGCTCTGAGAGCAAGAATCTCAGACCTGCTAAACAAGCTCAAGGGCCAACACTCCTCTAACACTGCCTCGGATCCCCAAACTATCTCTTGGATCCCAGGTTCATGAAACGATAAAGACCCCCAAGCTTACCCAAGTCTGAATCATCTATTCCTCAGACGTTAACACTTCCTTATGTTCAATGATATATTAATATTCATTGGTTAATAAACAATCCAGCATAATTGTCGCATGAGCAGATTATACTAATCACCCACACCTAGAACCTGCTCACGTTGCCTTATTCCTTCAAAAGAGAAACTATCATTACATTGATTACCAACCTGTTTATCCATTTCTTCTATGCAAGTCACATGTTTTTTTCAAGTGGCCAGTGCATACAAACTGCAATAAATTCTTGACATAAGTGGATGTCTGTTATTTGATGAACCTGAATATAACACAGTTTTAATTTGATGGCTTAGCTCTCTGTCTGCATGCGGTGTAAAATTCACTTAGGACCTGATTCTTTAGCTTTGTACCAACCCTCCTTGCCCCTAATAATTTACTCTGTTTTGCACACAGACTGTGGTCATAAACCTTGAACGCCGGCTATTTTGCATCTGTCCATCTGTCATGCAGGTTTAATTGTATTATCATTGAATTTCTATTGCCATTAAAGCAGCCGGTGCAGGAGTAGTAATAAGACTTGGCATTTCAGTCAACCACACACAAATACACCGAAACACATACAGAATTAAAGTAATTAACCTGCCATCTTCATTTGATCAGATCCCAGCTTTCTGTCAGCACTGTTCAGTAAGAAGGATGCAGTGGTGCATTTTAAATCTAATTTGTAAAGAAATATAGATGGTCATATCACTTCAAGAGGTTTAATTATGCTAGCTGACAACACACTGCGGTGTCTTGTACTTTGCTAGAAAAATATAGCTTCTTAATTATCTTCCAAGCCTTTCTGAAAATGCGAAAAGATACCAATTTGAAAATTCTATAAGATTCTTATCTGCTTTGTTACCTCACCCAACAAGACCTTAAACAACAAACTGCAATTTCTCTGCTGCGTTGGAACGGTCCCTTGACTGAATGGATTATCTTCTGCAAATATTTTAATAATGAATGAGCTCTACAGAAAGTTTACCGTTCTCATTGAATTGGACTGAGCTGGCCCCATCATGCAGACAAGGATGGGGTTTTTTTATTCAAGGGAGTAAGAAATGAGGAGAAAATATCCTTAATTCTACTAAAAACATGCACCAATTTGGAATGTAGAACAATGAAATTAATTATATATTTGTCATTGCAATCTAATTTAGCAACCAAATAAGTAGATAAATTAAATTGTAAATTTGAAATGCAGCTTGTAATCTGCAGTATACTTTTACCAAGGTTCAATACAAGGTTTAAATAACAGCAGTCCATTTCACAATTGTTAACATATCTGGAAGACTGGAATCAGTTTTGGTGCTATCATAGCAAGTTTTGTAATGCAACATTACAAAAGGCAAAACTATACTATTTTAGGCCTCTGTATGATAAGAATAGCAATATTACAGTTGTTATTGTTCTTGTACCCATGGAGTATGAAGTAGAGTCAGTGCTTACATCAACCAACCCATTTCACTGTACCATGGAACACATGACAATGAAGAACCATTGATTGAACCATTGTGTTTGTTGTATCTTAAATTCATTATCGGATAAGGACTTCAGATGAATACCAGTGAATGGATGCAACAGAGGGGAGACAGAATCTGGTGATCCAACGAGTGACCTAGTGATCATGGCACCAATCTGCAAGCTCATCAGCATTTCCAGTTTATTTCTTTTTAGATTAAATTAATTCACTTCAAGACATTTTTTCACATCCTGTGAAATAAATTGATGAGCAGTTAAACCATCAAGGCGATTGGTACATCAAGGTGAGAATATTTGGTGTGATGAAATGTCACATCAATGTGTATATTCTGGGCATCATGTGTAAACTTGACTCGCGTAAGTCAAGGTCCTTTGAGATTGCACCATCCTCTTGTTTATTATATGGTTACTTGATTGAAAGATGTTTAGATAATCTAGAGTAGAGAAATCTGGAAAAAGTGACCAACAATAGGACACGGTCTTATTAAATGGGTGAAGCCAGCATGAGAGGCTGACTGGATTTTCTGTTTCTTATGTATGGACAGATTTACAGACGAGTAAAAGAGTAACCCAATAGTTACTTTGCAGCTGTGCTCAATTGTTTTAGAAATTCTTGATCGTCTTTGGGCTGAATGGTAACATGGTTATCAGAATCTATTGTAGAAACAAGGAACTACAGATGCTGGTTCACCTGCAAAGATACAAAATGCTGGAGTAGTTCAACTGAATCTGAATATGGGTCCTAGCCCGAAACATTACCTATCAATGTTCTCCAGAGACGCTGCCTGATCTGCTGAGTTACTACAGCATTTTGGTTTTTTATTATCAGAATATCTATTGTCTGACTGTAATGGTTTTAATAGTTCTGGTGTCTCAGAAATGTTCTTGTGTTTGACAATACACTTGGTGTCAGAATCATGAGGACTTATTTCACTGAATCATACAATATCAACATTCTGAATTATTTAACAAAATTTAAAGAGATTTTCTTTGTCATTGGGCCTCAGGGTATACTTTTTTTCTGTGCATTGCATCAATGACACTTGAGCTTAAAGGAGTTATGAAGGAATGTTGGGATGGTTGGTTATGATGCAGGAAGTTGTTAGTGTTATCAAACATTATTTAGATACTGAAAGAAAGCTAAATAAGTGCCATTGTGGACCGTATCTATTAAGGACCGTGTCTATTAAACATCATTATATTGGATTCAATCTAGTTTAGTTTAGAGATACGGCACGGAATCACCAAGTCCGCGCCGACCAGCGATCACTGCACATTAACACTATCCTACACACACTAGGGACAATTTACACATACACCAAGCCAATTAACCTACATTCCTGTACGTCTTTGGAGTGTGGGAGGAAGCCTATGCGGTCACGGGGAGAACGTACAAACTCCGTACAGACAGCACCCGTAGTCAGGATCGAACCTGGGTCTCTGGCGCTGCAAGCGCTGTAAGGCAGCAAGCGTACAGCTGCGCACCGAGCCGCCCATCCAGTGTTCAATTGCAACTTGCATGAGAATGTTTCCCAATGTCAGAGTTGGAGCATCAGTTCACATCCTGACGCCCTGGTTGCACTGACTTGATGTTGAAGCTCATGTGCAATTGCTAATAAATAGCAAGTCGAAGGTTCTTAAAAATGAATGAGTGATGTAAAAAAGGCCAGCTGATGAATGGGACTAGTAACATAATAAATGTTTTGACTAGAAATCTAATCCAGTCTTTGTATTTGTTTTGTTCTGGGCCCACTACCTTCTGCTGGGCTTAATTCATCCCTCTTCTGTGTTACTTTTCTTTCCATCTCTGTAAAATATGCAACATCTATGTCTGTATCCTGGGGGGAGGGGGGGAAGGGTAAATTCAGACAGACATTCTGAGCACTGCTGATACCACTACAATGTGGATATTTCTGGTTAATATCCCAATAATAGATAGACAAAAACAAATATTAAAATTACATTGAAACTTAAAAGAAAATAAGTTTCCTAAAGGTTTTCTACATGTGGTTCAATGTGAAAATGTCTTCATAATTGTGTGCGTAGTTTTGTATCTAATGAATGGAGGAAAGATTCACCATAATAACATTATTTGTACCTCTGTCGCATCATCCACAACTATCCATTGGTCCTTGGACTACCTTTGATTGGACTTTCCTGGACATTACCTTCCACTAAAGGTTATTCCTGCTATCCCCGTGATCATGTTATTTGTACACTGTGGACGGCTTGATTGTAATCATGTATTGTCTTTCTGCTCAGTGTTTCACTGTACCTTGGTACACATGACAATACACTAAAATCAAACTCTACTCAAACTCAATCCCATACATGCTCTCCATATTAATAAATACATTGTTTTATCTTGCTATAACACCCAGAATTCAAAACCTTTCTATTTTTCCATACTCTCAATTGAAAACAAAATCCTGCCTCGCATGTCTTCATTTTTATTTGATAGAATGATGAACTAGCAGGTGGAGTTGAGCAACCTTTAACCCAAGTCATATATTCTAACAAGGACGACAGAGATTTGCCCTCCAACTACATAAGTGTCAGCACCTCATGGATTTATTTTCCACTGGGAATGAAGTTAATCATTCAGCTATACACATACGGAATCAAGGGATATGGGGAAAAAGCAGGAACGTGATACTGATTCTGGATGATCAGCCATGATCATATTGAATGGCGGTGCTGGCTTGAAGGGTCAAATGGTCTACTCATGCATCTACTTTCTATATTTCTATGTTTTTATGTTTCTATGCTTCAATTTCCCTCTGAGTTTCTTCTGCCCTAATTCCAGGTTTATACTGTTATCCATCTTCAATCCTATAATTTTTCATGCTCTTTCTGATCTCCATCGTCTTCGGGTCTGTCAGATCAATTTCCACTCAGCTGCACTAAGCAGCCCTGCTTCACTCTCTGCCACATATTGGTAAGCCCAATGGTTAGCCCCCGGAAGATCTAGCAGTAGATCCAGCCTAGTCAATGCCACCGTTTCTCTAAACATTTGTGCTTGATCTGTCAAGACCTACTAGATCTCCCGGTTGCCAACCATTTTAATTATATTTTCTTTGGGTAACTTACAACCTAAAGGGGCTGTCCCACTTAGGCGACTTAATCCGCGAGTTCTGGCGAGTTTGCCCTTGATTCATATTCGCAGCATGGTCGACACGAGGTCTTTGTAACTCTCCTTCATGCTCGAGAGTAGTCCCCGCGTACTCGAGCCCTCAACTAGGTCGCAGCCTGAAAAATGCCCGTGAGTAAAAAAAGATCGCCATGGAAAAAATCGATACTTTTTTTTACTCGTAGGTATAGTCGTAGTAGTTCGGCATGCTGGTCGAAGGTAGTTGTAGATAGTCTTCAATATAGTCATAGGGGGTCGAAGGAAGTCTTCTCTATAGTCGAAGGAGGTCTTCAACATGACATTTTTTCAAACTCTCCTAAACTCTTCTAAACTCACCGATTAGGTCACCCAAGTGGGACTGCCCCTTAACGATATGAATACTGAATTCTCCAATTTTAAATATCTAACCTAAAAAAAACAATTTTTCCCGTCTTCCCTGTGCCCCACCTGGATTTACACCCATTTCTCCTCTTCTCCTGCCCCTGTCCCCTTCCATTTATATTCCTCAAGTGTCAAGGGTGTATTATTGTCATATGTCCCAGATGGGACAATGAAATTCTTATTTGCTGCAGCACAACAGAATATGTAAATATAGTACATAATGGGGAAGAGAAAAGAAAAAAAAGTTAAATAAACTTCTGAACTTTCCTTTCCTTCATCACATTCCTTCCTCTGGCTTCACAATTTGTACTTTTATCATTACCTCACACTTTTTTAATCTCTTCATCTCAACCAAAGGCTGGTACTTCCCCCCCCCCCCCCCCCGCACCCCCACTACAATCAGTCTGAAAAAGGATCCTGACCCGAAATATCAGCAATACATGCTCTCCAGAAATGTCGCTTGATCCGCTGAATTACATCAGTACTTTGTCTTTTTTTAATTCCAATTCCTTACTGGTATTCCTACAGTCAGGTGGCCATGCTTGTCAAGCATGCAAGTGTTCTTCATTAAAGCCACAAATTGAAATATTCAGTTGCTGTGAATATTTGTATACTTCTTGACATATTTTGTGGCATGTCTCCAATAGCGCTAGGGCAGCACAATGGCCCGACTGGTTGAGCAGCTCCCTCGCAGCCCCAGAGATCTGGGTTCGATCCTGACATTGGGTGCTGTCTGTGTGGAGTTTGGATGTTCTCACTGGGCCATGTGGGTTTCCTCCAGCTGTTCCAGTTCCCTCTCAAATCCTGAAGATGTGTGGATTATAGTTTAATTGACCTCTATAATTTGCCTCTAGTGTGTATGGAATGGATGCAAAAGTGAGATAACAAAATTATAATGTGAACAGGTGATTGATGATTGGCGTGGACTTGGTGGGCTGAAGGGGCCTTTCCCGGCTATATCATTGAATTTGAGTCTCCAATGACTTACAAACATCTGCAGATACATCATAGAAAGCATTCTGTCATGATGCATCACATTCTTGCTATGGAATAAGTCTGCCCAAGAAATTGCAGAGAATCACACGGAGGGGAAATCTCACCATTGACTCCATTTACACTTCGCATTGCCTCAGAAAAGCAGCCAACATGATCATAGACGTCCTAGCCTGGTCATTGCTTCTTCACCATTCTACTGTCTGGCAGAAGATACAGAAGCTTGAAAGTGTGCACCACAAAACTCAGGAAGAGCTTCTTCCCCTCTGTCGTCAGGCTTCTGAGCAGTCCTTATATAAGCTACAGTAATGTCCGATTCACTTCTACCCCATTGTGGACGTTGCCTATGGAACTGGTGCACTACAATGCTGACAACTATATTCTGCACTCCGTGTTTTACCTATCACTCCACCTATTGTGCTTGAGTGTGACTTGATTATATATTACGTATAGTATTAATTGAGTTGATTGGACAGCATGCAAAACAAAGCTTTTCATGGTTCTTCGGAACACGTGACAATAATAAACCTAAACCTGAACCTAAGCCTTTGACACCATCGCACGCGATATCCTCTGTCAATATATTTTCTCTATAAGCAAGCTGAATGGGACAGTATCACTTAGTTTGGTGTCATATGTAATATCCAGTTATATCCAGAGAATCACTTACAATGGGTTCTCTTCCTGCTCCTGCTCCACTAAATGCTCCCTAACATCTTAACCTCCCCGCCTTGATGTTGTTTAAAACCTACCTCTGAGACTTAGCAATCTATCAGCCGCTTAGTATTTCCTTCTTTGACTCTGGGCTAACATTGTCATATTATCCTTTTGAGAGGCTTTATGGAAATTTCAGCTTGCTATTTATTGTTTTTGAGACAATGAGAGAAAACGTTTAAATTCTCTGTTATCTAACACTAGATGGTGCTCTATTCACATTTTTCATCTTCAGGACGTTACTGCGATTCAATTTTATTCCTCTTCAATTGGCATAAAATTTATATTAGTGTCACACCTATCCGAAGAAACATCTCTCTGCCGTAACTTTTACCGATTTAAGATTGAAAATTGTATTACAGAAATCTCAAACATTATGAAATTACATTTATTTTATGCATTTCTTGTTTTTAAAGGAGACAATTGAACATTTGTACAAGCTCTTATACATTGGCAAGTCCAAACATAGAATGGGCGATGGTTTCACTGCACACCTTCATTCAGTCTGCCTGGGCCAACCTGATCTGCCGGTTGCCAAACACTTTAATCCTCCATCCCATTCCCACAATGACCTTTGTGCCCTGGGCCTTCTTCATTGTCAGAGTGAGGCCAAGTGCGAATCATATTTCACTTGGGCAGCTTGCAACCTAACGGTATGAAAATTGATTTATCTAACTTCAAGTAACCCTTGCACCCCCTCTCTGTCCGTCCCTCTCCCTTCCTGTGCTGTACCAAGTCATTGTACTAGTTTCAAAGTCGTCTTGTTGAGTCTCATTGTCTGTAACGTTTTCACCTAGCCCACAGCTGACAATGGCCTGTTTCCTTTATCATTGTTACTTTTTTGCATATCTTTCATTCATTTGTTCTATCTCTCTCCACATCACCGTCTATATCTCTCATTTCCCTTTCCCTGACTCTCAGTCTGAAGAAGGGTCTCATCCTGAACATCATCTATTGCTTTTCATCAGAGATACTGTCTGGCCTGCTGAGTTACTCCAGCTTTCTGTGTCTATCTTCGGTTTAAACCAACATCTGCAGTTCCTTACTACACAATTGAACATTGAGCATGGAACAGTGCAGCACTAGAACAGGTCCTTCAGCCCACAATGTCTGTGCCAAACTTAATGCCAGGTTAAATTAATTATCCCTTCCTGCACATGATCCATATCCCTCCATTCCTTACATATATGATGCTAATGTTTAAGAGGCTTCTAAATGGGCACATGCATTTGCGTGGAATGGTGAGGGGAATGTAAACTAAGTGCAAGCGGAGATTAGTTCAAATGTGTTACAATGGTGAGAACAATATTTTGCACTCAGTACCTTGCCCTTTGTTCTATCTATTGTACTTGAGTTTGAACTGATTGTATCTATGTGTGCTATATCTGACCTGTTTGGATAGCATGCAAATCAAAGCCTTACACTGTACCTCAGTACATATTCCAATAATAAACTTAAACCTATGTTCGGCGCAAGCATTGTGGGTTGAAAGGCCCCTTCCTGTGCTGTACTTTTCTATGCTCCTATGTTACTATCTATGTAAATATCTGCCTCCATCACTCCCGGCAGCATGTTTGAGGCATGCAGCATTTTCAGTGTAAAAAACATGCCTCACATATATATATCTCCTTTAAATGTTGCCCCCGTCACCTTAAAGCTCTGCCCTCTAGTCTTTGACATTTCCACTATGGGGAAAAAGGTCCTGACTGTCTATCTTTGCCTCTCATAATTTTTATAAACTTTGCTTTCAGGTCTCCCCTGTGCCTCCAACGCTCCAGAGAAAACAATCCAAGTTTGGCCAACTTCTCCTTAGAACTTAAGAGATGTTAAAACAAATATTACACACAATCATTTTACAGGAATATCAAACTGTTCAATATGTGATTTGAATAAATTCCTATAATTGTGTAGATTATGAGAGCCTTCATCACTTCATCACTGAACAGAAACAGAAATGATAACAGAATGAGAATCTTGGTGTTGTATCTTGGGCTATAAAGGGTGATGAATCTGTGGAATTCTCTGCCATAGAAGGCTGTGGGGGCAAAATCAGTGGATATATTTTAGATAGATAGATAGATAGATAGATAGATAGATAGATAGATAGATAGATAGATAGATAGATAGATAGATTCTTGATTAGTATTGGTGTCAGAGGTTATGGGGAGGAGGAAGGAGAATGGGGTTAGGAGGGAGAGACAGATCAGACATGATTGAATGGCAGAATAGACTTGATGAGCTAAAAGGTCTAATTCTACTATCACATGACCATATGATCTATATTCTTCATCTCCACAGGCTAGGGCATGTGCAATATTTACTGAAAATGACATGCATGCCTTGAACACATGATCAATAAATGATAACTATTTTAGTCATTTAGACTCTATTTTTTTCCTATCCCTTGCTCCTCACAGACTCTGTTAAGACTTATTGGAAGAGAAAGAAGATTTCTTCTTTGTCAAGAGTCAAAAGTGTTTTCTAGTCATATATACCAAAACAGAACAGTTACATTTTTACCTGCATACGCACAACAGGTTTGTAAACACAGTACTAATAGATCATACGATAAAGAAAAACAATAAAAAGTTCAATAAATATAAAGCCCAATATAAAACAAATAAACCAAAACGGAGCCCAAAGACACCAGTACAACCAAAGCAGTTTAGTTTAGTTGGTGTATGTAGTGTTCAGCAACCCAATAGTCATCAGGAAGAAAGGCTTCCTGAACCTGGTTGTTACAGTTTTCAGGCTCCTATGCATTTTTCCCGATGGCAGGAGTGAAATGTGAACGTGGCCAGGATGATGAGAGTCCTTGATGATACTGGTTTCCTTTTTAAGACAGCGCCTCCTATAGATATTTTAAACAGTGGGGAGGTCAATACCCATGACGGATGGGGTAGTGCCAACCACATTTTGTAATCTCCTTCATTCCTGGGTATTCAAGGCTGTGATGCAACCAGTAAATATGGTCTCTTCTGTACATCTGTAGAAGTTCAATCGAGTATTTGTTGACATACAAGATCTCTTCAATCGTAGAAGGGAGTAGAGGTGTTGATGGGATTTCTTTATGATTGCATCTATGCGCTGGGTCCAGGATAGATCGTTAGAAATATGCACTTAGGCCAGAAACTTGAAGATGTTGACTTGCTCTACCACCAAATCGTCAATGAAGATAGGTTTGTGGATCCCAGATGATCCTCTTCTAAAGTCAACAATCAGGTCCTTGGTCTTACTGATGTTTAGAGCAAGCTTGTTGTTCTGGCAGCATTCAATCAGACAATCAATCTCCCTCCTACACTCTGACTCATCATTATCCATAATTCAGCAAATTTAAAGATAAAATTGGAACTGCGTCCAGCAACATAGTCAGGGGTGTAGAATGCGTAGAGCAGGCGACAGAGCACAGTCTTGAGGTGCCCTTGTACTGATAGTTATTGAAGAGGAAGTGTTGTTGCCAATTCATACTGATTGTGTTCTGTTGATGAGGAAGTCAAGGATCCAGTTGCAAAGTGATACACAGTTCCATGAGCTCGGTAACAGGTTTGGAGGGTATGATGGTGTCGAATGCCGAGCTGTAGTTTATGAATAACAGCTTGATGTATGTGTTTTTATTATCCAAGTAGACTATCCAAGTGCAGAGTGGAGAGCCACCGAGATTCCATCCTCCGTTGATCTAATGTAGCAGTTCGAAAATTCTAGTGGGTCCAGGTTCTTGCTAAGGTAAGAGTTGATATGTGCCATAACCAACATCTACACCCCTTTCCACTTTCCGCAGAGACTGTTCCCTCCACAACCACCTGGTCAACTTGTGCCTTCCCACCCAAACCATCCCCTCCTCAACACCTATTACCCCCCTCAACTCTGTCCAAGGACCCCAACAGTCTTTTCAGGTGAGGCAGAGGTTCTCTTGTACCTCCTCCAACCTCATCTACTGTATCCGTTGTTCCAGGTGTGGACTCCTGTATATCGGCGAGACCAAGCGCAGACTCAGCGATCGTTTCGCTGAACACCTCCGCTCAGTCCGCCTAAACCTACCTGACCTCCCAGTTACTCAGCATTTTAACTCCCCTCCCATTCCCACACTGACCTTTCTGTCCTGGGCCTCCTCCATTGTCAGAGTGAGGCCCAGTGCAAATTGGAGGAAAAGCACCTCATATTTTGCATGGGTTCCATACCAACGGTATGAACTTTGACCTCTAACTTCAAGTAGCACTTGTTTTCTCTCTCTCTCTCCATTCCCTCCCCCTTCCCAGTTCTCTGACCAGTCTTACTGTCTCCGACTACATTTTATCTCTTTACTGCCCACTCCCCTGACATCAGGCTGAAGGAGGGCCTCAACCCGAAACGTGACCCATTCCTTCTCTCGAGATGCTGCCTGTCCACTGAGTTACTCCAGCATTTTGTGTCTATTTTAAACAACTTAATTGCCACAGACGTTAGTGCCGCCCCTCAGAGGTCATTGAGACATGACACCTTACTCTTCTTGGGCACCGGTATTATTGTTGCCCTTTTAAAGCAAGTGGGAACCTCAGACCTCAGCAATGAGGGTTTAAAATGTCTGCAAGAACTCCAGCCAGTTAGTCCACGCAGGTTTTGAGAACTTTGTAATAGTTAAGGATGGAAAATCTCAGGCTGGACATGCTAGTTGGATATAATAATATTATGATCTTATAATATTATGAAAAACCAGGCATATTAGTTACTAGTTTGAAATACATTTTGGAACACAAAATTTGGTCCGATGCTCTAATGCTAAAGGAAACCTGCACTATCGGTGACACTATTATTTGAATGAAACAATAAGTGACTTTTTCTCTTTCAGGTGGATATCAAAGCCCTCATATCACTGTCAAAAAACGATGCAGTTCCCGCAAACATCCTGGACTGAAGTTCTCCCTCAGCAAACATCACTATAACAGATTATCAAGCCACATTTCAAATACCCATTTGTGTTTATTGCGTTTATTGCTCTGTATAAATTGGATGGCCTCTTTTCCTACTTTCAAAGGCAACTCTGCATCAATATCGCAATGGGGTGTCCTAACTTTGTGAAAAGTGTTATGTAAGTGTAAGAATTTATTTTTTCTCAAAGCAATCTAGCACGCTGACTGAATACCAATTGGCAGAGGAGTCCAGGCCCATGGAGCTGTGCACCTTCCCTGTGGGTGAGGTCTAACATAAGTTAGTTCATAGGTTCTTGCAGCAGAATTAGGCCATTCACCTGTCAAGTCTACTCCGCCATTCAATCATGGCAGATCTATCTTTCCTTCTCAACCCCATTCCCCTGCCTTCTCCACAAAATCCCTGACACCCTTACTAATCTTACATATAAAATTATTAAGGAATTGGACATGCTAGATGTAGGAAACATATTCCTGATGTTGGGGGAGTCCAAAACCAGGGGCCACACTTTAAGAATAAGGGGTAGGCCATTTACAACTGAGATGAGGAAAAACCTTTTCACCCGGAGAGTTGTGAATTTGTGGAATTCTCTGACTCGGAAGACAGTGGAGGCCAACTCACTGGATGCATTCAAAAGAGAGTTAGATAGAGTTCTGGAATATGGGGAGAAGGCAGGAACGGGGTACAGATTGTGGATGATCAGCCATGATAACATTGAAAGGTGGTGCTGGCTCAAATGGCTGAATGGCCTACTCCTGCACCTATTTTCTATGTATCTATATCTGTGTAATCAAGAATCTGTCAATCTCCGCCTTAAAAATATATATTGACGGCCTCCTCAGCCCTCTGTGACAATTAATTCCACAGATTCACCACCCTCTGACTAAAGAGAATCATCCTCATCTCCTTCGTAAAGGTACATCCTTTTATTCTGAGGCAATGACCTCTGGTCCTAGACTCTCCCACTAGTGGAACCATCCTCTGTTCATCACCTCTATCCAAGCCATTCACTATTTGGTAAGTTTCAATGAGGTCCCTCCTCATTCTTCAAGTTGGGATGAAGGGCCTGTTTCCACACTGACTCTATAGAACAGTACAGCATGGGATGGGAGATTGCAACCTTCACGTGGTCCGCCCTGTTTCGATGAATGCAATCAACCTGGTATGCACAATCAAATAAGATCATATAGGACAAGTTGTCCTACAACTTTAGGCTGTGCAAGCCATACGCTAGAAGAAGAAGAAAACAGTACAGTACAAGAAAAGGCCCTTCGGCCCAAATGTTTGTGTATCTGCTTCAACCACCACCCCCAGCAACGTGTTCCAAGCACCTATCACCCTCTGTGTAAAAATCTGCCCCGCACATCTCCTGCGGCCATCAGCCATTTCTCCGAGTGGATGAATTGTGCTCTGAATTATCTGACTTCCTGTGAAAGAAGTAACACTAACTACCATGAGATTAATAATTCACTGCAAAAGATAAATTCACAAATAAATTTCCCTTCACTTACTGCTTTACCCTAACTGAGAAATTCCCATCTGTGTTTCATAGCTCGGCAAATCTACAGATACCTGCAAGAATTATCTATATCTTAAAGGAAACTCTGCTGTTGAATCTTATTTTGATATGGGATACTGATTCTACCATTAGAGGAGTTAAAGAGAACGGATTTTGACCAGGAATTCCTAGGCACAAGTGCCATGGAGCATCTGGTTTTAAATAAGACTAAGATCACTTATGTGGAAATAGGCAGTTACTGTGAATAATAGATAGAGGGATGCAAGTGCATTATGCCTGGGTATCCACATCACTGGAGCTCAGCAAATATGCAGTCTGAAGAAAGATCCTGACCAGTACCATCCACCGTCCTTTTTCTCCAGAGACGCTGCCTGATCCACTGAGTTACTTCAGCATTTTGTGTCTATCCATGGTAGATAGCATACTGACTCAAGTTGCATCAAAGCCTGGTTCGGCAAATCAAGAGCTCAAGATTGAAGGATGAACCATAGAAACAAAGAAAATAGGTGCAGAAGGAGGCCATTTGGCCCTTTGAGCCAGCACCGCCATTAATTGTGATCATGGCTGATCATCCACAATCAGACAACGCATGCCTGCCTTCTGGAGGAAGTGTGGATATTGCCCAGTCCATCACAGGTACTGACATCCCCACTGCTGAGGTGAATTACGGAAAGCACAGCCTCAAGAAGGCAACCAATATCATTGAAGCCTCATACCACTCAAGGCATGCATTCATCTCACTGCTGCCTTCAGGAAGAAGATATAGGTTCCTGAGAATGATTACCATGTTCAAGAATAGCTTCTTACCATCAACCATCATGTTCTCCAACCACCGTGCAAAACCTGAATCATAACCCTACCTCAGTATCAAAGCACAATGAGCTTTGCTTCATTGGTTGCTTTTTTTTTGTTTTTCACTATCATGGAATAACATATAATTACATATGTTATTACATATATAATATAATAACAATTATTGGAATAACATAAGAATAGATTGGGTAAACATAGGAATAGATCGGCTAAAACACACAATCTTTTGCCCATAATAGGGGAAAAGAGAACCATAGCAACGGAAAAGCAACTGAGTGGAAGATTGTTGTGTTCGATAAATCACTTGAATCATCGAACAGTTTGTATAACAAAGTATTTTATTACACAACCGAGTGAGGCACATAACTCACGTATCCACGTATGCACTGGCAAACCCCGAGTTCACAGTAAAGTACGGAGCTGGATTATATCCTGTTGTCGATCTCCTGGCACCATTCGCGACACGATCTGAGGCCGGGTTTCTCTCCTTCCCAAAGGGCACCCGACACGGTTTTTTACAGGTTTTCTCATCCAATCTGACCACACCATACCCCCTCCCGTGAGCTGTTCATTGTCCATTAGCCATTCAGTGGATATTTTTAGGGCAGAGATAGATAGACTCATGATTAGTACGGGTGTCAGGTTATGGGGAGAAGGCAGGAGAATCGGTTTAGGAGTGAGAGATAGATCAGCCATGATTGAATGGCGGAGTTGACCTGATGATCCTAATGACCTAATTCTACTCCTATCACTTATGATCTTATAATCCTCTCAGGCCATGCCACACTTAGCGCACCATCTTTGCACTACTTGCGGCAGGGGCATGGGTGAAGGCAGGAGAATGGACAATAGCCCAGCTATTGCAGTATTTTGCTCAGCAAACCCAGACATTCTCAGACTTGTTTGGGAACATGTTCGAACATCCTCTAGTTGTTTGGGAACATGTTTGGACACCTTCTACTTGTTTTCGAAGTCTTCGAAAACATATTTAATGTTTTATTATTAATGTTTAATGTTTTATGTGTCATTCTTAATTGTTAGTGTATGTTGTGTTGTTACATACGAACGGCAAATTCCTTTTATGTGTACATACTTAGCCATTAAACTTATTCATTCATTTATTCATCTGCTTGTTTTTGAAGGGTTTGGAATGCTGTGCTGCTAATTTAGCTAACAAGTCCATTTTAGCTAACATGGTCTATTTTGACCCTTACAATAAAAAAGGGTGTGCACTACAAATCCTGCCCAAAACTTGTCTCTCATATCCTATCCAAGTTGTTAGGATTGGCTATCCAAATCATATCCCATTTAGTGGTCAAAGTGTGGAAGTCTACCGCAGTATTTTATTGGAATAACACGTCCCAACACGATTTATCCAAACTGATTTGAAAATACACGGACTGGAGTATTCAACCGTATCTCAGACCCATATGATTGTTTCCCATCTTTTCAGAATTCCATTTACCCACCTTTGATCCATACCTTCAGTTGACCTTCACAACAAAATTCCATTAGGCTCAGGCTTGGATATTTAAATTAAGCCAAGGAATACAGTAATTTTAAGAAAAGATTCATATTCCCATTACACCACCCTTGCTCTGGATTTTCCACCAGAGGAAATTGCTTCTCTGTTCCAATCCTAATGAACCTAATTATAATTTAAAAAACTTCAATTAGGCCACTTATCAACCTTCTATGTTCAGTGGAAAGCCAACCAGGTTTAGGCAATAGTTTAACTCTTAGAGCTCTGGATATAAGCCTGGTGAAACTGTTCCATTTGTGCTACTTATTATTGTTGTGGTGATATCTACCTCAGGATAGCTTCAGCTGTACGAGATGTTGATGAGGCAGCATTTGAGGGTATTGTGCTTGGTTTTGGTCACCCTGCCATATGTAAAATGCCATTAAAATGGAAAGGGTGCAGAAAAGTTGTACAAGTACTTTACCAGGACTTAAAGGGACTGAGTTATAAGGTGAGGTTGGGCAGGCTGGGACTTTTATTCCTTTGAGCACAAGTGCCTGATGGATAATCTCGTAGAGGTGTATAAAATCATGAGACCAGTGTCACATACCTCTTCAAATGAAAAAAAACCTAAATCATCTGGTCAAACTAATTTATAAAATATTTAAAAACATCAAAAATAAAAACAATCATTTTTGGGGTTTGGATTTTTTTTTCCAGTTTCACTGCTCTTATATGATCAAGAAAAGGACACAATGAGCTGTAATAACTCGCAAGTTCAAGTTCATGTGATGGGAGCTGGATTAGTGTAAAAATCTGCAGAGAAAAGAAACAGAATTAATGCTTCAGGCCCTAGACCTTTATCAGAATTGGAAAAGAGAGACAAGAGGTTTGTCTTCAGTGTTATAGGAAAGATGTTCAGCTGGAAAGAGTGCAAAAAAGATTTACGAGGATGTTGCCAGGATTTGAGTATAGGAGCAGGGTGGTTCTATTTCAGTTGTATTGGGTCTTGGTGAGACTACACCTGGAGTATTGCGTACAGTTCTGGTCACCAAATCTGAGGAAGGACATTATTGCCATAGAGGGAGTGCAGAGAAGGTTCACCAGATTGATTCCTGGGATGTCAGGACTGTCTTATCAACAAAGACTGCGTAGACTTGGTTTATACTCTCTAGAATTTAGGAGATTGAGAGGCAATCTTATAGAAACTTACAAAATTCTTAAGGGGTTGGACAGGCTAGATGCAGGAAGATTGTTCCCGATGTTGGGGAGGTCCAGGACAAGGGGTTACAGCTTAAGGATAAGTGGGAAATCCTTTAGGACCGAGATGAGAAGGACTTTTTTCACACAGAGAGTGGTGGGTCTCTGGAACTCTCTGCCACAGAGGGTAGTTGAGGCCAGTTCATTGGCTATATTTAAGAGGGAGTTAGATGTGGCCCTTGTGGCTAAGGGGATCAGAGGGTATGGAGAGAAGGCAGGTACGGGATACTGAGTTGGATGATCAGCCATGATCATATTGAATGGCGGTGCAGGCTCGAAGGGCCGAATGGCCTACTCCTGCACCTAATTTCTATGTTTCTATGTGAGGGCCTGAACTATCGGGAGAGGTTGGGCAGGCTAGGACTTTATTCCTTAGAGTGCAGGAGGATAAGAGGTGGTCTTATAGAGGGGAATAGATAGGGTAGATACATAGAGTGTTTTACTTAGAGTAGGAGCTAACTCACTCATTCCTAGATTCATTCTTGAAAACCTCCTCTGGACCCGCTCCAAAGCCAGACCATCCTTCCTCAGATACGGGGCTCAAATTTGCTCACAGTACTCCAAATGCGGCCTGACCAGTCCCTTATAGGACCTCAGTATTACATCTCTGTGTTTGTATTCCGGTCCTCTTGATATAAATTGAATTGCATTGAATTTGCCTATTCTCAGCACTTACAGCAAGACATGACTGGTACCTAGTCATGAACACATCCTAGACATGGTCCTCATCTACTGTAGGTTCTCTGGAGTACGCACTGTTGTGCAGATCTGCACATCATTGAGTACTTCAATGTTCCAGGTTCAGGGACAATACCTCAAAGCTGTCTTCAGGCAACTGAACTATCCTATCAACAACTACAGAACAGTTTTGAACTACCTTCTAGCTAATAGGAGACCCTTGGAATATCTTTAATTGAACTTTACTGGACTTTATCTTGTGCTATATGTTATTCCCTTAATCTTATATCACTTCACTCTGAACAGCTCAATTGTAGTCATATATAGTTTTTCCACTGACTGGATAGCACGCAACAAAAAGCTTTTCACTGTACCTCAGTACACGTGACAATAAATTAAGCTAAATTAAACTAATTTGCTCATCTCTCCTCTTCTCCTCAATGCCATACTAAAGCAAAACAGTGGGTAATTGAAGTTGTAAGCTGCAGCACTACTGTCGTAATGGTAATGTCACAGCACAGATGGTAATAGGATTGCTTATTATAGATTAAATTGCATTGAAGGTAGCAATCACAATGAAACTAAGTAAGCATACCCGAGGAACTGTTTTTCACACTACAGCTCAAAGTGCTGTGACATTTGGTGACTCCTTTGCTCATTAGTTGCAGTACAGTCTCCTGTTGGTACAACCCATCTGGTGCAGGTTGGCCGACAGTCATTGGAGCTGAGAAAAATGCCAGGTTATTTTGTTTTTATAATAGTCTTATAGAATCAACAGTGTTTTCCTAAAGTGGGTATTTAGGACTAGGGGATATAGTTGCACAATAAAGGGTTGCCCATTTCAATTGAAAATGAGGAGGACCTTCTCTCAGGGAGTTGTGAATCTTAAGAAGATTAGTACGAGTGCCAGAGGTTATGGGAATAAGGCAGGAGAATCGGGTTGAGAGGGAGAGATAGATCAGCAATGATTGAATGGCAGAGTAGACTTGATGGGCCAAAGGTCCTAATTCGACTCCTATTCCTTATGACCCTATGACCTTTTGACCTTATTCTCTTTAACCCTGACTGCTGTGGAGATGATGTTGCTAAATACATTCAAGGCAGAGATTGACTTTAAAACAACAAAACATTCAATAGAAATTGGGAGGGTGGGCGGGATTGGAAGGGGGAGGGGAGGAATGTGGTGGAAGAGTGCAGTTGGGGTCAAAACTGGATGAGCAATTGTCATAATGACTACTGGTTCAGGCTTGAGGGAGTGACAGGCCTATTTCTGCTCTTGTTTCTTACTCTCTTCAATGTGGAACAAGTTGCCAGCAACTGTGCTGAGTCTAATATGTCAGAGTACAGTTATGGTCCAAATTTCTGATATATTTTTGATCAACTTCCTAAATGTTTGCAAGTGATCCGAAATAGTGTGAGCACAATAAACCATGGCAATAAAAAGGTTTAATCCAGCTTCTGAGCAAAAATAAACCACTCAAACGTCAGTTGAGTGAAATGGTCGAGGACATTTTCTTCCTTCTTTATTTTTCTTTTTGTGCCTGATTTGAGATTGGGTTCACACGCCCTTTTCAGTCTTTACACTATTAATCTCAGTGTGATTGGAGCATGCATGTCTGAGATGGCAGATTCCCCTCACTGCCGCATTATTAGTTCATAGCGCTAGCATCTTGCCACACAGAAAATTTACAAACCTAAATGTGCAACAGCGAGTCTCACCAACAACAATTATTATTGGATTCACACCTACAGAAACTTATAGGCCAATTTTTTTTTTGTAAAATGGAACTGAACACTGACTGATGCGGTATACACTCATAGTCATAGAGTGATACAGTGTGGAACAGGCCCTTCGGACCAACTCGCGCACATTGGACAACAAAGTTCCAGCTACACTAGTCACACTTGCCTGAGCTTGGTCCATATCCCTCAAAACCTGTCCTATCCATGTACCTGTCCAATTGTTTCTTAAATGATGGGATAGTCCCAGCCTCAACTACCTCCTCTGGCAGCTTGTTCCATACACCCACCGCCCTTTGTGTGAAAAAGTTACCCCTCAGATTCCTGTTAAATCTTTTCCCCCTCACCATGAACCTGGGTCCTGTGGTCCTCGATTCCCCTCCTCTGGGCAAAAGACTCTACATCTACCCGATCTATTCCTCTCATGATTTTGTATACCTCTATAAGATCTCCCCTCATCCTCCTGTGCTCCATGGAATAGAGACATAGACTCAACCTCTCCCTATAGCTCACACACTCTTATCCTGGTAATATCCTCATAATTTTTATTTCTGAACCTTTTCAAGCTTGATAATATCTTTCCTTTAACATGCTGCCCAGAACTGAACACAATATTCTAAATGCGGTCTCACTAACGTCTTATACAACTGCAACATGACCTCCCAACTTTTATACTCAATACTCTGACTGATGATGGCCAAAGTGCCAAAAACCTTTTAGAAACATAGAACATAGAAAAATAGGTGCAGGAGTAGGCCATTCGGCCCTTCGAGCCTGCACCGCCATTCAATATGATCATGGCTGATCATCCAACTCAGTATCCCGTAACTGCCTTCTCTCCATACCCCCTGAACCCTTTAGCCACAAGAGCCACATCCAACTCCTTTTTGAATACAGCCAATGAACTGGCCTCAACTACCTTCTGTGGCAGAGAATTCCAGAGACTCTCCACTCTCTGTGTAAAGAATGTTTTCCTCATCTCGGTCCTAAAGGAATTCCCCCTTATCCTTAGACTGCGACCCCTTGTTCAGGACTCCCCCAACATCGGGAACAATCTTCCTGCATCTAGCTTGTCCAACCCCTTAAGAATGTTGTAAGTTTCTATAAGATTCCCCCTCAATTGTCTAAATTCCAGTGAGTACAAGTCGAGTCTATCCAGTCTTTCTTCACATGAAAGTCCCGACATCCCAGTCTGGTGAACCTTCTCTGAACCCCCTCTATGGCAAGAATGTCTTTCCTCAGATTTGGAGACCAAAACTGTACGCAATACTCCAGGTGTGGTCTCACCAAAACCCTGTACAAATGTAGTAGAACCTCCCTGCTCCTATAATCAAATCCCTTCGCTATGAATGCTAACATACCATTTGCTTTCTTCACTGCCTGCTGCACCTGCATGCCTACTTTCAATGACTGGTGTACCAAGACACCCAGGTCTCGTTGCATCTCCCCTTTTCCTAATCTGCCACCATTCAGATAATAGTCTACCCTCATGTTTTTGCCACCAAAGTGGATAACCTCACGTTTATCCACATTATACTGCATCTGCCATGCATCTGCCCATTCACTCAGCCTATCCAAATCACCCTGCAGCCTCCTAGCATCCTCCTCACACCTAACTATACCCACCAGCTTGGGTGTCATCTGCAAATTTGGAGATGTTGCATTCAATTCCCTCGTCCAAATCATTAATGTATATTGTAAATAGCTGGGGTCCCAGCACTGAGCCTTGCGGTACCCCATTAGTCACTGCCTGCCATTCTGAAAAGGACCCGTTTACTCCTACACTTTGCCTCCTGTCTGCCAGCCAGTTCTCTATCCACATCAATATTGAACCACCAATACCGTGTGCTTTAAGTTTATATATTATCTTATGTGGGACCTTGTCGAAAGTCCAAATATAACACATCCACTGGTTCTCCCTTATACACTCTACTAGTTAAATCCTCGAAAAATTCTATAAGGTTCGTCAGACATGATTAACCTTTTGTAAATCCATGCTGACTTTGTCCAATGATTTCACCACTTTCCAAATGCGCTGCTATCCCATCTTTAATAACTGACTCTAGCAGTTTCCCCACTACCGATGTTAGACTAACTGGTCTCTGAGAGAGCTTTCTCTCTCCCTCCTTTTTTAAAAAGTGGGGTTACATTAGCTATCTTCCAATCCTCAGGAACTACTCCAGAATCTAAGGAGTTTTGAAAAATTATCACTAAATGCATCCACTATTTCCGTGGCTACCTCCTTGAACACTCTGGGATGCAGACCATCTGGACCTGGGGATTTATCGGCCTTTAATCCATTCAATTTACCCAACACAATTCCCGGCTCACCTGGATTTCACTCAGTTCCACCATCTTATTTGACCTCCGGTCCACTGCTATTTCCGGCGGATTATTTATGTCTTCCTTAGTGAAGACAGAACCAAAGTAGTTATTCAATTGGTCTGCCATGTCCTTGTTCCCCATGATCAATTCACCTGCTTCTGACTGCAAGGGACCAACATTTGTTCTAACTAGTCTCTTTCTCTTCACATATCTATAAAAACTTTTGCAGTCAGTTTTTATGTTCCCTGCCAGTTTCCTTTCGTAATCTATTTTCCCTTTCCTAATTAAGCTCTTTGTCCTCCTCTGCTGGATTCTGAATTTCTCCCAGTCCTATGGTAGGCTGCTTTTTTTTGGCCAATTTGTATGCCTCATCTTTAGTTTTGATACTATCCCTGATTTCCCTCACTATCCATGGATGCACCACCTTCCCTGATTTATTCTTTTGCGAAACTGGTATGAACAATTTTTGTAGTTCATCCATGCAGTCTTTAAATACCTTCCATTGCACATCCACTGTCAACCCTTTAAGACTCACCTGCCAGTCTATCTTGGCCAATTCATGGCTCATACCTTCAAAGTTACCTTTGTTTAAGTTGAGAACCCTTGTTTCTGATTTAATTATGTCACTCTCCATCCTAATGAAGAACTCAATCATATTATGGTCACTCTTGCCAAACGGGCCACGCACAACAAGACTGCTAACTAACCCTTCCTCATTACTCAATACCCAGTCTAGAATAGCCTGCTCTGTCGTTGGTTCCTCCACATGCTGGTTTAGAAAACTATCCCGCATACATTCCAAGAAATCGTCTTCCTCGGCACCCCTGCCAATTTGATTCACCCAATCTATATGCAGATTGAAGTCACCCATTATAACTGTGTTACCCTTGTTGCACGCACTTCTAATTTCCTGTTTGATGCCATCCCCCAACTCCAATACTATTGTTAGGTGGCCTGTACACAACTTCCACTATCATTTTCTGCCCCTTAGTTTCGCAGCCCTACCCATATTGATTCCACATCCTACATGCTAATGTCCTTCCTTTCTATTGCATTAATCTCCTCTCTCACCAGCAACGCTACCCCACCTCCTTTTCCTTTCCGTCTATCCCTCATGAATATTGTATATCCCTGGATGTTCAGCTCCCAGCCTTGGTCACCCTGGAGCCACGTCTACGTGATCCCAACTATAGCATAGTCATTAATAGTTATCTGCACCTTCAACTCATCCACCTTATTACAAATGCTCCTCGCATTGAGACACAAAGCCTTCAGGCTTGTTTTTACAACACTTTTACCCTTTATACAATTATGCTGACAAGTGGCCCCTTTTGATTTTTTTCCTGGATTAGTCTGCCAGCCACTATTAATTTTCACCTTGCTACCACTTGCTTCTATTGTCATTTTATACCCCTCTTTCTCTCTGCTCACACCTTTAAGACACCTCTTATTCTCTGTTTATTATTTTTTTCTTCTTCCCCCTGTACATGTTGGGTCTGAGTGCTTCGCTTCTCTGCCTCCTGCCTCAGACACCGTCTCCTAGCTATCTCTATTTGAGTCCCTCCCCCCAACCTATCTAGTTTAAAGTCCCCCCAGTAGCCTTTGAACATTTCCCCGCCAAGATACTGGTCCCCCTTGGGTTCAAGTGCAATCCGTCCTTTTTATACAGGTCACTCCTTCCCCGAAAGAGGTTCCAATGATCCAGAAACTTGAATCCCTGCCCTCCACACCAGTCCTTCAGCCACGCGTTTATCCTCCACACCAGTCCTTCAGCCACGAGTTTATCCTCCACCTTGCTCCATTCCTACTCTCAATGTCGCGTGGCACAGGAAGTAGTCCTGAGATTGTTATCTTTGTGGTCCTTTTCCATAGCTCTCTTCCTAACTCCCTAAATTCTCCTTTTAGGACCTCTTCTCTTTTATTACCTATGTCATTGGTACCAATATGTACCACGACCTCAGGCTCCTCTCCCTTCCTTTTCAAGATATTGTGGACACGTTCAGACACATCCCGGACCCTGGCACCAGGGAGGCAAACTACCATCCGGGTCTCCGGACTGCGTCCACAGAATCGCCAATCTGACCCCCTTACTATGGAGTCCCCTATTACTAATGCCCTTCTCTTCTTTTCCTTATGCTTCTGAGCATCAGGGCCGGTCTCTGTACTGGAGGCCCGGTCGCTGTTGCTACCCCCAGGTAGGCTGTCCACCCCAACAGCACTCAAACTGGAGTACCTATTTTCGAGGTGTACAGTCACAGGGGTAATTTCTAGCCCCTGCCTCTGCCCCTTGCCCTTCCCACTGTGACCCACTTGTCTGCCTCCTGTGGTTTTGGAATGACCACCTTATCTACATGCGAACCAAGGAACCATGCACCTGTACTCCTAGATCCCTCTGCCCTATAACATAACCAGAGGCCTACCATTTACTGTGAAGGTCCTGCCCTTTTTCAACATCCCAAAATGCAACACCTCACACTTTTCTGTATTCAATTCCATCAACCATTCCTCTGCCCACTTGGCCAATCGATCCAGATCCTGCTGCAATCTTTCCCAACCATCTTCACTAAACCACTATTTTTTGTATCATCAGCACACTTGTTAATCTTGCCCTGTATCTTCTCATCCAAATCATTGATGTCACTGTTCTCTCCTAGCAACGCCTGTTCACAACCACAAATCACTGTTATCTCCTTGCAACGCCTCCACCATTTCACTCATGTTGGAGAGTGTTTGAGCCTTTTTTTTTCAAATGCACCTTGTAATATTTTGGATTGCTTTCATGAATTTATGAACAGGATATTCTGCACAACATTACCCAGCTGGTGATACAGGCAAAGTATCTGCTCCATGGGCTCTTTGAATGCTCAAGGCATGTTTGCAAACCAAAAATTTAAATGATTATTTGTTTCATAGTGCAACAGACTATTACTATCTGGATTACCAAGAGCTGTCCCCATTACTTTTCTTTCTCCTTTTCATCGCAAGCTTTCTCCCTTAATCTACATTGAATGCGAAACATTTCCGAATGGCTTTTTCCGACTCAGTGACCATTGAGAGGCTATTGGTGTCTCCTAGCAATAGAGCTATGAAAAGGCTGGACAAATACCATTTCCACATCGGCTTCCATAATTTTTGTGTTGAAATTGCCACAAATTTTAAAGACACACATTCCCTCCCACCCCAACCCCATCTACACCCCATGAGAAAAGATTCAATCCATTGATTTCCTGCACATATAACATGCTGTGATCATTAACTTGCTCGAGTGCTTACATTGAATGAGTAGGAAGGAACTGCAGATGCTGATTTATACCGAAGGTAGGCACAAAATACTGGACTAACTCAGCAGGTCAGGCAGCTTCGCTGGAGAAAAGCAATAGGTGATGTTTCGGGCGGGAACCCTTCCTCAGCCACACAGAAATGTGTTGCATTCAAGGCAGATAAAGGGGGAAGGTGGAAGGGTTTCAACCGTAAATGTCACCTATTCCTTTTCACCAGAGATGCTGCCTGACTCATTGAGTTACTCCAACATTTTGTGTCTATTTGTGCCTACATTGAATGGTATATGTTTAAACGTTTAATGTTTTAAAATAAATGTTAAACAATGGAAAATTACTTTGCAATTTGCCGTCAAATCTTTGGTATTTTAAGAGCGAATTACATCTCATCTTAGCCTTGTTATTTAAACTACCTTTCTCTGCTCAAAACAATGAGCCATGCAAACATAGGCCTTGAAATGTATTAATTTATTATAGTACTTTTGAGCTCAATTGACTAATTAATTGACTAGGAAATATATTAATTGTATATACTAATAAATATATATACTAATATTAATTGACTAGGAAAGTTAATTAATGATCACGAGATTCTATCATATATTTAATATATGTTGTACGATTGGAAGTTTTTTCCCAAACCACCGTGCACTTGCTTGCACATTGTGTATCCTGCACATGTGAATTGGTACCAAACAGCTTTCAATATATCTCAACCACTCATTTAAAGTCCATGTGTACTTGGATTGCTCTTGAGTAGCAAGTATCTCATATTGAACTAAACATTGGCAAGATACTTGAGGTTACCTTCTGCACGATTTGTTAAGTCACAAATGGTGGCGGATCTATGGAACAATCTGCCAGAGGAGGTAATTGAGACAGGTACTACCGCAACATTTAAGAAACATTTAGATAGGTACATGGATAGGGTAGGTTTAAAGTGATATGGGCCAAAAACAGGCAGGTGGGACTGGTGTGTAGATAGGGCATATTGGTCTGCATAGGCAAGTTGGGCTGAAAGACCAGTTTCTACGCTGTATGACTTAATGACTCTATGACTAGTCTGTCACCTTGGGACTCCAAAGTTCCAATTCCCTGCAAGGTACAATTGATAATGGTAACATCATTCCTCTTGCTCATCCTTTATCTCTTGTTGTGAACCAGCTTTAGCCCCCATCAACTGGACTCCAGCTCCACTGTATTCTTAATTGGTACATGTGGCAAAAAAATGACCTTGAATCTATCACTGGACCCCAACCTATCACTGGACCCCAATCTATCACTGGTCACTGGCTCACCGAACCCTGTCACCAACGCTATAGTCTAATTCTCCAGGTGCTGATAATTCCTTCTATGACTGAAGTGCCTCCTTCACATTTCCTCACCTGCCTCCACAGTAACATCCTTTTCATGATCCATGATTAATGGACTAAAGATTCCCTGAGTTCATCTACTCTCTTGGAGTTTTTGTTGTTTTAGATACAGCGTGGAGATAGGCCCTTCATCTACCAAGTCCGCTCTGAACTATAATCACCCGCACACGATGTTATCCTAATTTCCCATCCTACACTCTCAGGCAATTAACCTACAAACCTGCATGTCTTTGAAATGTAGGAGGAAAGAGCACCCGGAGGAAATCAATGTGGTCACAGGGAGAACGTACAAACTCCATACAGACAGCACCTGTAGTCGGGATCGAATCTTGGTCTCCAGCGCTGTAAGGCAGTAATTCTACTGCTGCACCAGTGCAGCTCTTGTCATGAACTAACAGATGAAAGACCTTTTGTGTGCATTTACCTGTCCAAAACCTATTCGATTGAGTAATAACTTGTTGTGCATAACGCCTTGTGACTTTTGATGAGCAGAAATTTGTCATGGGATGCCCAATGTACAAGTTGTTCCTCCGTGTTGTTGGTTTAATGTGACTTTGGATATGTGGAATTATTTTTAATCCTCTGCATCAGAAAATACTGTCTACTTAAGGATGGGTTCTATTAGTCAGTTAGTGTGTCGAACATTTCTCACTGTGTGGTAATGGAATGATTGCTCCAATGTTAATCAACAAAGCGTTGCCTGTGCTTATCGTGGCTTTTAATGATCATGATGAGATATGAATATTTAGCGTTGTGTGGGTGTGATTTTGCCTAAGAACCGCATCCACAAGCTGTGCTGAGTTATAGATTGGCCTAATACCAAGACACCAAGGGAAAATATGGGCTTTGGTTACATACTTAGCCTGAATGAAATTGGAAATAAAATTGAAAGGTAAAGAAATAGAATATATAACCACATCTCTTCAGCGTAGTGTCTTTTGCTGAACAGAACCCAAAGACTGATAGATACTGTAGTCTGCCTATATGCTATGCGGCCATCATTAACATTTTTCTTCTGACTTGAAAGAAGATTTATTTTTAAATTTTGTTTATAGTTTTGGGCACGAATGAGTGAATGCAAACATTTTAGAATGACCCAGATATGTCACATTACTCAACTTGTCCAAAACACACAAGGGAATGCTGTATGACTCTATGGCTCCTATGACAGTTTGGACAGTTTGTACAGTTTGCACTTTACTCTTTTTTAAATGATTAAATACCTCCATTCTGCTTCCCTGTCCATTTCTCTCAACTTCATCGCCATGCATCATCTCTTGCATAGACAGCAGACAGTACACCTGCTCCCAGCTCTCTGACACACTGGCTGGTGGGAAGAAGTACGGTTCAAGAGTTTTAACTTAATGTCTTAACTCTGTTCAGAACACTTTATAATGGACTGACAGTGACTGGGTTCTCATCTTATGCAAAATTATTAATGCAGACAGGAGCTCAATATTCTACGCTGCAGCATATCATAGCCCCATATAATGCATTGCAGCAATAGCTTCAAATATGTCCGTTCAGTATTTAATACCTATCCTCTCCAAACATTAACTAATTTAAGTTATCATTCTTCAGTGGAATGAGTTACTGAACGGAAGTAATCGGCTGAGGAATAATAAATTACTAGAAATACAAAGTGGTTTATCCATCATTTGTAATGGAAGATTTTTTCTGTGGTGAATGGTAACTTGCATTGAATAAATTCTTATTGAATGTATTGTGCATTTAAAAAATAATCCTTACTCTGACAGGGAAATGCTCCTCTGAGGGTTAAGTCCTGTTACTGCAGGGACTCAGTGTGGATGTGAGATTTACCTGCAATAAATATTGCTACTGAGGCAATGACAACAGCACTGAGACAATGGAGGTTTCTCCTGTTGTAGTTAAAGATAATGCTGCCACTTCTTTTAAGCGTAATATGATTGGAACTGAAGCAGTCAGCATATATCATTCTATGGATTAGTCATCATGATGTGTATGTGAACACACAGGGCAATATCAAACTGAATTTGATGAACTAAAAAAAGGACCAGCAAGATTTGTTACAAAGCAACATAACAAGCAGATTGATTTTGTTAACTCCTCATGTCTCCATTCGTATTCATTAACAATGCATTTTTTAAATTCATGCACAATATGTGGGCATTGTTGCGAAATCATTCCTCACTGCTCCTGAGCAGAGCAACCATTAAGTGGCCGTGAAGAGTAACTTTTGTTAACAAATGAGTCAACAAAATTCTGATGTCAGAGGTTATGGGGAGAAGGCAGGAGAAAGGGGTTATGAGGGAGAGATAGATCAGCCATGATTGAATGGCGGAGTACACTTGATGGGCAGAATGGCCTAATTCTACTCCTATCCCTTATGACCTTATAATTTATTTTCTGTGGGTCTGCCGTCACAGCTAGAAAGATAAGAATGACAGATTATCTTTACCAGGGAGCATTAGTTTTGTTTTTTATGACAATTTGATTCCCCAGCAGCAAAGTCAGAATAAAAGGACATACCTTAAGAAAGGAGATGAGGAGCAATTTCCTTAGTCAAAGGGTGGTGAGTCTGTGGAATTCTTTGCTACAGTCGGCTGTGGAGGCTAAAACCCCTGTCTCACGGTGCGAGTTGGCCCAGGAGTGACCCCGAGTTTTCACTCGTGATGATCACGTACAATCAACGTAGCGGGAACGTTGGAACTCACGCGAGCAACTTATCGACTCGTGGCACTAACGGCAGGTACCCATGAAACTTGTTAACTCGTGAAAAAATTCAAACATGTTTGATTTTTTCCACGAGTCAAATTTACTGTTCAAGTTAAAAATTGAAACATTTAAACTCATTGTAATAACGTAGTGGTGCGTGCGTTTACCTTAGTGACTCGTGCGTCTACCGTGGGAACTCTTTAATCTGTTCGTTCGCTCGAGTAAAGACTGAACCAAAGATAGACACAAAATGCTGGAGTAACTCAGCGGACCAGGCAGCATCTCTGGAGAGAAGGAATGGAGTCGAGACCCTTCTTCAGACTTACCCGAAACGCCACCCATTCCTTCTCTCCAGAGATGTGGCCTGTCCCGCCGAGTTACTCCAGCATTTTGTGTCTATCTTTACTTTAGTTTCAGATATGATCAAGTGTAAGAAACGCAAACCAGACTATCTTCACATCAGAGAATCCTACTGTTCCAGGATAAAAATCCACACACCCTAGTTACATCCAATATTAAATTGCATGAATATCATGCACTAGTATGCATCTATGTGCTCAACATTTAAAGGGCTGACCTTAAATGAAAAGTATGCCAATCATAGAGATTGTGTTAAACCACTGTACGATATTTTAAAATATTTATAACCTGTATCTATTTACTTGGGTGACAAAATAAGCGCATCAAAACCTAAAAGCGAGAAAGAGAAAATAAATAGGTCCGATATTTGCTTAAAATCATCTCCTAGATTTTAGAAGTGATGCCAAAGCCTGGCTTTACCTTTCAAAACTGCAGCATTTCAAATTATCTAATTTATAAAAATACATTGAGAATCAATGATTCATAATGGAATGACTCCACTCTTCAGTAGAAACAGTTAATTTCCTCTGGGTTTTTTTTAACAGACATATTCTCTTTTTAAATGAGAATTTGTTTAGTTATTTTTGTTTGGAGCCTCTCCCGTCACTTTATTTCTCAATATCATCCTCACCCCTCCGTCGAGAAAATCTCCACTGAATGCACCGGTTCTGACGGAGGGATAAAATAACATATAGTGGATATGTCAACATCATTTTGATCTTGGGGTTAGGTGGGGCGGTTTAGTCCATCAAATCCGAACACACAGATCTGCTTCAGCTGATGTGAAGAAGGGTCTCAACCCGAAACGTCACCCATTCCTTCTCTCCAGAGATGCTGCCTGACCCACTGAGTTACCCCAGCATTTTGTGTCTATCTCAGCAGGGCACAGTCCCGCGGTTAACACCACACTCCAGACCTATCTAACCCCTTATTTGTGAAAGTTCCACACATATTTATCGATACTTTTTCCGGCAGTGTGCCCAGGCTACGGACACCACACTGAGCCCAAACTAAAACAATCCCAGTACTTATTGGTGTGTATGGTTTGACCGAGGACACGTGCAATTTGGCCGAGGCACTTCACTGTCCGTGTGTAGGAAGGAACTGCAGATGCTGGTTTACACCGACGATGGACATAAACATGCTGGAGTAACTCAGTGGGACAGGCAGCGCCTCTGGAGAGAAGTAATGGGTGATGTTTCGGGTCGGGACCCTTCTTCAGACTCCCCACTCATTCTTCCCTCGTCGATGTGAACTTGTGGGGGTGCGAGGAATCGGGCGTCGCTGGGTAAGGGGAAGAGAGGTTTTACTGCTGAATTATGCGCAACAGAAGCATGAAGTGGGGGTAAGGTGGAGAGAGTTGTGCAAACAAACCACGGGAGACTGCATCTTTGGAGGAAAATCATAAAATGTACACGGATGTTTTGGGCCGGGACCCTAAAGGTTGACTACCCGTTTCCCAGATGCTGCCTGGCCGTTGGCTTCTTCCTGCAGTTTACTTTTGTCCCAGACTCCAGCATCTGCAATCTCCTTGGCCTCCAAAGGGAAAAGTTGCTCGTGAAGCGAATATCGATATTGACCCATGCTTACTGCGAAAACAAAGCTGCCGTGCTTGCGTATTTAGTTAAACCTGCACCTTAAACAGCTTCAAACTCTTCGTCCGTGGTTGGTGCTGACGGAATTGAAATGATTTTCCAAAGCACTCGGTTTGTGCTTCAGATTTAGCCATAACTTCCTCAATTGTATGAACAAAATGATCATTGAGCCCTCAACCTGCTCTTTCATCTCGACCAGTTCGCTCTTCACCTCTTCACCTCTTCTGACCTCCCGCCGAGTCCAGGCCCACTCCACCCCTTCCTCTCATTCCTTCTACTCAACCGCCAATGCCGTTCCCAGCCCCCCTCTCACTCCTCCCCACCCATAGTACTTGCCTTCTCCCAATTCCACCATCCCTCCTCCCCCCCCCAACCTGTCCTCGCCTGAACTGCTGAAGATAACTGAGTGCTTTAAATGTGAATCCTGGACTGCGGCAACTACACACGCCCTGAGCGGGAGAGGAACTAGGCAACTCAAGAGTAAACGGGAGAGGAACTTGGTGACTCTGGAGACGAGACTCTGTCAGGACTTTCATATGAGGAAAGATTGGATAGACTCGGCTTGTACTCGCTGGAATTTAGAAGATTGAGGGGGGATCTTATAGAAACTTACAAAATTCTTAAGGGGTTGGACAAGCTAGATGCTGGAAGATTGTTCCCGATGTTGGGGGAGTCCAGAACAAGGGGTCACAGTCTAAGGATAAGGGGGAATTCCTTTAGGACCGAAATGAGGAAAACATTCTTTACACAGAGAGTGGTGAGTCTCTGGAATTCTCTGCCACAGAAGGTAGTTGAGGCCAGTTCATTGGCTATATTTAAGAGGGTGTTAGATGTGGCACTTGTGGCTAAAGGGATCAGGGGGTATGGAGAGAAGGCAGGTACGGGATACTGAGTTGGATGATCAGCCATGATCACATTGAATGGCGGTGCAGGCTCGAAGGGCCGAATGGCCTACTCCTGCACCTATTTTCTATGTTTCTATGAACTTTGAACATCGCAGAAATTACAAGTAAACGGCAAACTTACCATACCCGTGGGAACTCGGTTCAAACACTTTGACATCAACTTGGAATCTCGTACACAACCATGAGTCTGTCACTCGGGGTCACTCGTGGGTCGACTCGCACCGTGAGACAGGGCTTTAAGTCATTGGGTATTATTAAGGCAGAACTTGACAGATTCTTGATTAGTAAAGGTGTCAAGGGTTATGTGGAGAAGGCAGGAGAATGCGATTGAAAAGGAAAGATAGATCAGCCAGAATGGTGAAGTAGACTCATTGGGCCAAATGGCCTACTTCTGCTCCTATAACTTATGAACTTAGATATTTAAGTCAAGATTTTATAACACTGGATTAGGTTGAATTTGATTAATACAGGTGTCAGGGGGTTATGGGGAGAAGGCAGGTGAATAGGGTTATGAGTGATACCTGTCGGTCAAGCATGATTGATTGGTGGAGCAGATGATGGGCCGAAGGGCCTAATTCTGCTCCTATCATTTATGAACTAATGAAATCTCTGGGCTCCTATTGCAGTAACTTAACCACCTGCTATGTCAAATTTCATTACATCTTGGTACTTGGTATGAATATATTTGATTGTTTTTTATTGACGTACTGAGATTCAATGAAAAAACGTTATTTTGCATGCGATCCAGGCAAATCGTACCATGCATAAGTACAACTGGAAAGTCGAAGCAGAAAGGAAAGTGTGCAGACTATAGTGTTGTGACTACAGTCAAGTTAAAAGAAAGTCAAACCCCCCCTCACATGTATCCACCTATTACTCACCAAACATTGACCTGCCCCAATCACTTTTCCAGCTTTTCTCCCCTATTCTGCAATCAGTCTGAAGAAGAGCCCCAACCTGAAACTTTGCCTCCAGAGATGCTGCCTGATCCACTGAGTTAATGCAGCACTTTGTATCCAGCTTCAGCAGTACCTTCAAGTCAAAGCAAATAGAGTTTATTGCCATCTGCACAGATACTGTAAGGTACAGGTACAATGTAAATCTTGCTCACAGCAACTTCACAGGCACATAGACATAAACATAATGTATACATAAATGATACATGTTACACATACATTTTACAAGACTGTGAGAAGAAGTGCAGACATTAAAAAAAACCTGCAAGGGCTGCTGCAACAAGGTAGATTGGGAGATTGTCAATCCATCCTTAGTGTATGAGAGTTTGTTCAAGAGTAATAACAGAGGGGAGAATCTGGACTTGAAACTGGTGGTTTGTGCTTTCAGGCTGTTGTATATTCTACTTGATTGGAAAGGGGAAAAAAAAAATGACCAGGGCAGCACGGTGGCCCAGGGGTAGTGTTGCTGCCTCGCAGCGCTTGCAGCATCAGAGACCTGGGTTCGATCCCGACTATGGGTCTATCTGTACGCAGTTTGTATGTTCTTCCCGTGACCGTGTGAGTTTTCTCCATGATCTTCGGTTTCCTCCCACACTCCAAAGACGTACAGGTTTGTAGGTTAATTGGCCGAGCATAAGTGTAAATTGTCTCTAGCATGTGTAAGGTAATGTTGATGTGCGGGGATCGCTGGTCGGTGCTGACTCGGTGGGCCAGAGGGCCTGTTACTGAGCTATATCTTTAAACTAAACTAAACTAAATGTGAATAGTCTTTGATTATGTTGGTTGCTTTTGCGAGGCAGTTTGAATTGCAGATGGAGTGAATGGGGGAGGGGGAGAGGGGGTTGCTGGCTGGTTTGTGTGATGGATTGGGCTACATCCACAAATCTACAGTTTTGCATGGTCAAAAGCAGAACATTTGCCATATCCTGCTGTGACGAAACCTGATAGGATGCATTCCATGTTCTTATCTGAAAGCAATAATAAGAAAAGAAGAAACAAACAAACAGCACCATAAATTCCAGTGAGTCACAGAAACAAGTATTGTAATTCCTACAGAGAAAGTTTGCAATATGGTTAGAAGAACATATACAGTTCACCTTGTTCTAATTCCTCACTGCCACAAATGAAAATAATGCAAAGCAACATCCATTGATAGGCCATTAAACTATAATGCAATGTTCAATCGACTGACAGGCATTCATTTTCAGGAACAATTTATAACTTTGCACAGCCTCTAGTACCAGGACAGATCGATGGAATAGGTAATTAAATGGGAAGTATGAAATTAGGTTGAGCAGAGGGTTCCGTCTGCAAAAAAAAATTTGATATTAAAAACAAAGACCTAAAGTACTAATCTTAGAGCAGACCTGGTATTGTTTGTTCCAAGGTGCAATACATCTTTTATGGGGATGTTACCAGGATTGAGTTATAGGGAGAGGTTGGGCATGTTCAGACTTTATTCCTTGAAGTGCTGGAGGGTGAGGGATAATCTTATAAAGGTGTATAAGGTCATGAGGGAAATAGATACAGTAGATGCACAGTCTTTTACCCTGAGTAGTGAAATCAAAAACCAGAGGACTTAGGTTTGAGAGGGGAAAGATATAATAGGGATCTGAGGATCAAACTTTTTCACACAGAGGGTGGTGGGTATATGAATTGAGTTACCAAAGTAGGTAGTTGAAGCCGATACTATAACAACATTTAAAAGGCATTTGCTTAGGTACATGGGCAGGAAAGGTTAAAAGGTATATGGGCTAAATGCGGGCAGGTGGAACCGCTGTAGATGGAAGATATACACAAAATGCTGGAGGAACTCAACGGGACAGGCAGCATCTCTGGAGAGAAGGAATGGGTGATGTTTTGGATCGAGACCCTTCTTCTGGGTCAAGGGAAAGGGAAACAAGGGTAGATGGGACAGCTTGGTCGGCATGAGCATGTTGGGCTGAAGGGCATTTTCCATGGTGTATGACTGTGACTCCATAGTCTCCATAAACTACTGCAAAGACCCATTTCCATTATTTTTAAAAGGCCTGTTTCCAAATGTATTACTAATTACCGACTTAACATGACATTCCACTTTATTCATCTACACACATAAGTCCCTCTGTTCTTGCAAAATATGGCACCACTCTCTGTAAATAAAAATTAAATCAAGAATCTGAGGGTGCTGAAAGTCTGAAATAGAAGCAGAAAATGCTGGAGACACTCTGCAGCCCACGCGGTGTCAATGGGAAGACAAGTAGTGTTAACATTTCAGGTTTCTTTGGAACTCTGTTCTTCACCTCTTTTTCTGTTTCCACAGATGCTGCCTCATCTGCTGAAAGTTGAGTTTTTCTCCTTCCGACTGGGCAGCACAGTGGCACAGCGGTAGAGTTGCTGCCTTGCAATTCCAGAGACCCAGGTCTGTTCTTGACTACGGTTGTTGTCTCTACGGAGGTTGTATGTTTTCCTCATGACCGCATAGGTTTTCTCTGGGTGCTCCGGTTTCCTCCCACATTCCAAAGACCTACAGGTTTGTAGGTTAATTGGCTTTGGTAAAATTGTAAATTATCCCGAGTGTGTACGATCGTGCTGGTATACAGGGGATCGTTGGTCGGCACGGACTCGGTGTGCTGAAGGGCCTGTTTCTGTGCTAAACTAAACTAAACCAAAAAACTAAGTGGTTTTAGTCTAAGGTTGGTTTTGGTCTTAAGTGACTAAGTATTCCTCCAGGATGTGTCAACTTTGCATTAGTATTACTAACTGCAAGGGCCGCAATCCTGTTTCTGAAAACAATGTCTGGTTTGGATATGCAGACTGTACAATATATTTTAAATTCATCTTTTCAGAATTTCAGTCTCACCAATTACTTGCCTGGTAGCCGCTTCAATGAGCGTCATGTCATGGCCTCTAACACCCTATCAGCTAACGAGCACAACATATTAATCAATCTCCATGTAAAGAAACACTTCTGATGTCTGTGTTAAATTTGCCCTTCAGAACCTCTCGCATGTGCTTCCTTAATCTGCTGCTATTCCTTTTTTGAAGGTTATGTTTTGTTTATGTTCTCCCACTCCTGATAAGTATCTTACACGCATCTCTCAGGTCTCCTCTGAGTGCCTACTCTCAAGGTTTGAAGTCATAATTTATCATGATTTATCAAGCTGTTCTTCACAGCTCTACTCTGTACACTGGTGATGTGCCACGTAGGTACAAATGCCAAACCTCAAAACTCAAAAGAGTTTATAAGCAACTTTGAAAAGCCCACAGATTTCCGAAATGAATCCACAATGTAAAAAATAAGTTAATGAATAGCTTTCTCCAAGGCTGGATCTACAAAACAGCTAAATAAGTTTATATGATGTTGTATATATTTTAGATATAATGTTTCACAATTATATTTATTCTCTATTAAATCTCAAACCATGGCTTCACTGTATGATCTGTGGAAAGATTCAATTGCCATCAGTGCAAAATGGATAGAAATCCCAAGATTAAATTGTAGCTATTTTTATTAATTTATTAGTTGCAATTGAAAGCACATAAAAAGCATAATTACAAATTGTTTCTTTTTTTGGAATTGTTTCTTTTTCAAATATATGGGCGATTTTTGTATGTCATCCCTTCAACACACTCACATGGAGGTACCCGTATATTTACATTATGGCCTAAAGTCAACTGGAATTTTAATAGTAATAACAGGGAACTGCGGGTGCTAGTTTTTACCAAAGAAAGACACAAAATGTTGGAGTAACACAACGGGCAGAATGTGGATACGTAACATTCGGACTGAAGGTGACATCTTCAGACTGAAGAAGGGTTCTGAGCCAAAACGTTACGTATCCATGTTCTCCAGGGATGTTGCTGAGTTTCTGCAGCACCGTGTTTTTCTTTTGCATCCTAATAGGATTGCTTTAGGATCATTCTGTGGATTTTGTTCAACATTGCTATTCACGGTTCTTTGCTATTCACTTCTCTTTATCATTTGCGATCAGGCAGGGATCAGGGCTTGAGGGTGTCAGAGAATAACTTTGTGGTAGTAATGTTGAATACCAGGCCCCCACAGCAGGAGGGCTGTTGCTTGCTATCATTACCTGATTTTCTTGTACACGTATATATTCAAGACACAGATAAGTAGAATATGAGTCTTATCATTTTGACATCTATTTATTGAAACCGATTTAAGAATTCAATAACCCTGCTTTGTTTCCTGATATCAATAGAATTGACATCAAGATTGAGGGACATAAAACGTCAGCATACTTAACAATATTTTATATACCTATTGGCAAGCAATATATATATATATGCAGAATGTAAGATTTTTCATTTCACTCAGACCGTCACAGGGTATTATTTCCACTGGGTTGCACTGGAGTACTACACAATTAGCTGGATATTGAACAAAATCGAGAAAGGACTGTGGAATATTAAGCACGCTTTGTGATTCCACAACATTTTGCATTAATTTAATGAACATTGCAGCTGACTCTAACAACAAAGGACACATTAATTACCATGGTGAGCCACCAATATATTTGCACTTTGAGGAGCTTCTTAAAGTTAAGATGTCAGGCATATAGACATCAAAAGATACATTGTAAAGAGTCCTAAATATTAACACAGACTTTGAATTTACTGGGGCTTACATATATGGAACTAGTAAATAATGCTGAAACAAAGAAATGCAGATGTTGGTTAATAGACAAAAGACACCAAGTGCTGGAGTAACTCAGCAGATCAGATAGGATCTCTGGAAAACTTGGAGCGACGACATTTCAAGGTCAATATGAGGATTACGAGAATCATCCCAGGAATGATTGATTTAACACATAATAGATAATAGACAATAGACAATAGGTGCAGGAGTAGGCCATTTGACCCTTCAAGGCAGCACCGCCATTCAATGTTATCATGGCTGATCATCCCCAATCAGTACACCGTTCCTGCCTTTTCCCCATATCCCCTAACTTCGCTATCTTTAAGAGCCCTATCTAGCTCACTATTGAAAGTATCCAGAGAACCGGCCTCCACCACTATCTGAGGAAGAGAATTCCACAGACTCACAACTCTCTGTGTGAAAAAGTGTTCCCGTCTTCACTAAGGAAGACACAAACAATCTTCCTGATATACTAGTGGCCAGAGGATCTGGGGTGATGGAGGAACTGAAGGAAATCCACATTAGGCAGAAAATGGTGTTGGGTAGACTGATGGGACTGAAGACTGATAAATCCCCAGGGCCTGATGGTCTGCATCCCAGGGTACTTAAGGAAGTGGCTCTAGAAATTGTGGATGTATTGGTGATTATTTTCCAATGTTCTATAGAATCAGGATCAGTTTCTGTGGATTGGAGGGTAGCTAATGTTATCCCACTTTTTAAGAAAGGAGAGAGAGAGAGAGAGAAAATAGTGAGATTAAACGAGAACTTACCTTTTCGAAGTTTGATCTTTATTTTATGAGGAGTTACGATGAGGGATTACGTGAAGAAGCCCCGCCTGGCGCTGGATCGGCATACTTCAAAGCAGCGGCATGAAAAACACAGAACCAATAGCCGAAGTAAAATAGTAAGGCTCAAAATAGACTAGAACTACCAGATGATCATTTACATTATGAGGGTTGGGAGTGGAGGGCACGTAATCCCTCATCGTAACTCCTCGTAAAATAAAGATCAAACTTCGAACAGGTAAGTTCTCGTTTAATCTCACTATTTTACTTCGGAGTCACGTGAGTGACTACGTGAAGATTTTAAAGCTCTGTTTTTATGTCGTAAATTCATTTCATACGACTCTCTGTTTAGTCAAAACAGTAGTGAGTAAATAGTATTTTAAGACATTGTTACAATTTATGTAATAAGTCCTTTAATCATAAAAAGAACAACTTTTTAATAATAACCCCTCTATCGCAGGGGAAAATTACAAAATAAATTGATAATGATGTCAATGGTAACATAAATCGATAATATAAATCGATAATATAAAACAAAGCAAGCATTTAAAGGGAACCCAGTACTGCGTGTCCAAATCCTGGCACCGTGAGAACAGGTTTATTGTAGAACTTTGAAAAAATCTCTTCTCTAGACCACCCTGCGGCCTTTAAAATTTGATCGAGTGGTACGTCCTGTACCTTTGCCACGGACGTAGCTGCCGTCCTAGTGGAGTGAGATTTAAACACATCAGTGTCTATTCCTGCTAGACCCAAAACCTGTTTTAACCATCTAGAAATGGTTTGAACTGAAACTTTTGTATGTGGCTTTTTGTGTGTTATCAATAACGCTTTCTCAGAACCTCTGAGATTTTTGGTTACCTCAATGTATTGAGTTAAATGCTTAACTACACACAATGTTTCATCAATAGGATATGCTTTAAACATTACCTTCATTCCAGTTCTTCCTGGTCTGCTTTGTTTGATCAAGTCATAAACATAAAACACAACGTTATCTGTAGTCACATGCATGCAATTCAACCATAACAATTGCAAAGTTTGTACTCTTTGAGCTGATACCAATGCCATTAACATTACCACCTTGAATGTTAATTTCTGCAAGACATTGAATTAATTGGCGTCCATTGTTTAAGCAAAGTGAGAACAATGCTACATCCCAAATTTCTGTATATCTGGGCTTGGGAGGATTTTTATTGAAAATTCCTTTCATGAATCGGGATACTAATGGGTGAGACCCAATGAATCCCGATCCGAAATTTGTCCTAAATAGGATGACAATGCACTACGAGCACAATTAATGGCACTATAACTCAAATGCTCATCAAAGTGTAACCCAGCAAGGAACTCCAATTCATTTGAAATGTTTGCAGTATAAGATATCTTTGACTGTGTACAAAAACTTCCCATTTCCTTATATGCGACATATTGTTTTTTAGTGCTATTCCTCCAAGCATCTATAACATCCATGGTCCTGTCCGACAGTTCAAACTCTTGCAACGGTCTGGTCAGAACCTGCAGATTTACAATTCATATGATCATGCAATGGATGAATTTCTTTTTTACTGGTTGTGTCACCAGATTGTCGCAACTGGGAATTGTCATACATGGTTCAATAATCATTTTAGCATCAATGGGAACCATGACTGCGTGGGCCAATTTGGCACCACCAAAATGCCTTTGGCAGCGTCTTGCGCTATTTTCTTAAGACATTGCCCAATGAGACAGAATGGGGAAAAGCATAAAAGAACGTATTCCCCCAGTGTAGCGAGAAAGCATCCACCGCTACTGCCCCTGGATCGTGTTCCCAAGACACATATTTGGACAATTGGTGATTCAATATAGATGCAAACAGATCAATGTCCGGCACTCCATACCGACTGACAATATTTTTTAAATTTGTGGATTTAACATCCATTCTGTATTGTCTTTAAATATTTGTGATCTTTTGTCTGCCACAACATTGTCTCTCTCCGAGTGATAAATAGCTGAAAGCCAATATTTTTTTGCCATACACCATTGCCACATCTGGTTTACCAGATGATCACATGATATTGATCTGACACCACCCATGTGATTGATATATACCACAGCTGTGGTATTATCTATTTGTACTTGGACATGTAAATCTTTTAATGAAGAGCAATAAGCTTTTAATCCATAAATGCTCCCAATAGCTCCACATATTTAATACCATATGTATGGAGCAAAAAATCCTCTTGGACAGCCCATCTGCCTCCACAGCTGGTCTCATTATCCGTAGCCCCCCATCCGGGAGAACTTGCGTCTTTTTTAGTTTGCAAAAAACACTGCTGGCTGATGAACTAATGTTCTTAGCAGCTTGTGGAACATACTCAATCCACCAATGTAATTCTGATAAGCTTCCTTAGGTAATTGCATTGGCCTATCAAAATGGCCTGCTCGCTGAATAAGCGCTTGAATTTTTGCCCTTTGAAGATTTTGGTAATGTAGATGACCAACTCTACTGCTGGAAATGCTGCTACCAATTTACCAATAACCTTGGCAACCTCTCGGATGGAGGGATAAGGTTCGTTAATCAGGTCCTGACACACATTTGTCAAATCCAACACCTTATCCATTGGTAAAGTTACCAACATGGTAACTGAGTTAATCACAAACCCACAATATTCAATGGTTTGGGATGGCTGTAACTTAGATTTGTTGGATGGATCAGGAACCCAACTTCTCAAACAAACTTGTAGTTGCTGAGACTGATTTTCCAGCTGACTCCTGATTAGCTTTGACAATTAAATGTCATCTAGATAAGCCATAACGATGTGTTTATTTTGTGTGCCCTTAGCAGTGCAAGTGCTGGCTTAATCCATTAGGCAAAGCTTTGTATTGCCACAGCTGTCCCATCCATAGACTTTAATTACCTGCGAAACGATGGTGAATTGGGACCGAAAATATGCATCCTTCAATCTATTGTAGCCATATAACAACCTGTTGATACCAGCTGCATTGCAGTGTTGAATGTGTCCATTTTTAAATGTTTATACTGGACAAATGTATTCAATAGTGTGAGATCTAAATTGATTCTACAACCCCCATCTTTCTTCGGTCTGGGGAAAATATTTGATACAATTGTTGTGGATCCTCTCCTTTTTGTTTTCTCAATAACTCCTTTCTCACACAAATACTTAACCTCTTTTGTCAATTTGAATTCTTTCAAGACTGAACATCAAAGAATGATTAGGCTTATTGTGTCCCAATGGATCCATACCTCCCTTTCATTATAACATTCGGAGTCTACCACCAATCTGAGGTTCATCCAAACAACTTCTTTAATAGGATAAAGTTTTTGTACCTCTCCAACTGGACAAAATGATCTCCTTTCCCAATAATGGGTGCACATTCGGCTGTGCTGGCTGGTATTCTTCCTTATCATACTCTCCTCGGCTCGTTCCAGCTCCAAAATCAAATCCCCTTCTCATATGAACAGCCTTTCTGGCCAAACTGAAGGGTTTCACAAGGCCAACAGTTTTTGCCTCTTCATCCATTTCTTTAATTTGTTTAGACTTCCTCTGAACAAATAACCAAGAGCTTGAACATTGCTTGCCCTGCACAACCCTGAAATCTTGGATGTAAAAGAGGCCGAATGGCAATCTTCCATTTTATATATTTTATCTCAAAATGAGTTGCAGAATAAGCCCAACATATGTTTTTTATTCTGAACTTTGGTCATTCCACAACCTTCCAGCTTGTCTTCCAAAAGACAGTGATGCCAAAATTAGCTTGAGGATTCTTTGAATCGTAATTCCTGCGCCCGCATTATTGCTGACATTGGCGCCCAAAAAAGCTGGATTCATCATAGGTACCTTCTTTGAGGTACAATAATAGATATTTTAATCCGATATGCTGTCTCAATCATAACAGCTTTTTTGAGGCAGGTGAGAGACCATATAATTAACATTGGCCGCCAGGTTTCATTCCATGGCCTCACCGCCTCCTCCAGGTATAGTAACTTTGTGCCCCATCAGACACACCTGGATTTGTATTGTGGTGGGTACTTCTGACCACAATAAATAGGTGTTTAAATCCAATTTTGCTGTCTCAACCATAACAGCTTTTTTGAGGCAGGTGAGAGGCCATATAATTAACATTGGCCGCCAGGTTTCCTTCCATGGCCTCACCGCCTCCTCCAGGTATAGTAACTTTGTGCCTCATCAGACACACCTGGACTTGTATTGTGGTGGGTACTTCTGACCACAAACACCACTTTCAGGGTCAGTCTCATACAGCCCTGGTACTCCTGAAACTTGTTCAAGGAGACTTCCTCCAGCCCAATCCCAGGCACTAGAGTTTCAATTCCCAATTCAAACTGGCACCATATTTTTCATGTATATGGAACCCCCTCAGGGGCTGCCTGGGAATATTCTGGGTACTTAGACCCTTGGTTGATATTGTTTGGAGTATTTTCTCCATTAGATCCATACTTAGCCAAAAGGCTTTCCTTTCAGGATCTTTCAGAAACCTCAGGCCTTTCAAGCTTCTTTCTTTTACATTTTAGGCACTGGGTTTTCAAAGTTTTTGTTTGTGGAGCAACCAAAGGCTCACCATAAAATTTTTATTTTTATTTTAACTCCTCCTGGTTCACCTACCAGCCTACGGAGCTTTTAGAAAACGCCCTGGAAGTAAAATAATTTTACTTACCTGCGGGCCGTTTCCTTACCGCTGTGTTGGAGCTGCGCTCTGCAGCTCTTCCTCTGCCGATAGCGTCGACGTAATGCCCATCCAGCGCCAGGCAGGGCTTCTTCACGTAGTCACTCACGTGACTCCGAAGTAAAATAGGGAATTATAGAGCAGTTAGCCTGACATTGGTGGAGGGGAAGATGCTGGAGTAAATTATAAAAGATGAAATAGCCGAACATTTGGATGGCAGTAACAGGATTGGTCCGAATCAGCATGGATTTACGAAGGGGAAATCATGCTAGACTAATCTTCTGGAATTTTTTGAGGAAGTAACAAGGAAAATGAACAAGGGTGAACCAGTGGATGTAGTGTACCTGGACTTTCAGAAAGCATTTGACAAGGTCCCACATAGGAGATTAGTGGGCAAAATTAGGGCATATGGTACTGGGAGGTAGAGTGCTGACATGGATAGAAAATTGGTTGGCAGACAGGAAACAAAGAGTAGGGATTAACTGGTCCCTTTCTGAATGGCAGGCAGTGACTAGTGGGGTACCGCAAGGCTTGGTGCTGGGACTGCAGCTATTTACAATATACATCAATGATTTAGATGAAGGGATTCAAAGTCACATTAGGAAATTTGCAGATGACACAAAGCTGGGTGGCAGTGTGAAATGTGAGGAGGATGCTATGAGAATGCAGGGTGACTTGGACAGGTTGGGCAAGTGGGCAGATGCATGGCAGATGCAGTTTAATATGGATAAATGTGAGGTTATCCACTTTGGTAGCAAAAACAGGAAGGCAGATTACTATCTAAATGGTGTCAAGTTGGGAAAAGGGGAAGTACAACGGGATCTGGGGGGGTCCTTGTTCATCAATCAATGAAAGTAAGCATGCAGTGAAGAAAGCAAATGACATGTTGGCCTTTATAACAAGAGGAATTGAGTATAGGAGCAAAGAGGTCCTTCTGCAGTTGTATTGGACCTTGGTGAGACTACACCTAGAATATTGTGTGCAGTTTTGGTCCCCTAATTTGAGGAAGGACATTCTTGCTATTGAGAGAGTGCAGCGTAGGTTCACAAGGTTAATTCCTGGGATGATGGGAATATCATATGCTGAGAGAATAGAGCTTGTATACTCTGGAGTTTAGAGGGATGAGAGGGGATCTTATTAAAACATATAAGAATGTTAAGGGTTTTGACACAGTAGAGGCAGGAAGCATGTTCCTGATGTTGGGGGACTCCAGAACCAGGGGCCACAGTTTAAGAATAAGGTTATAACAATATCAATTAATAATCAAACTCCAAATATTCCTAAGCCTCTATCCCTTCGAAGCTACAGGTACTGCTGCACTCTTAGTAATTTTAATGTTTGATTTTAGTCAGCACCTCCCCTTTAAGAGCCGTCTGAGTAGTTTCTCTTTCTGAAGATGGTATTTTCTCCTGCTCCTGCTGGTGGCGTCCACTATATTCCTTTCCCTGTTCCAGAATGTCTCGAGAAGGACCAGTTCTCTCGTGTTCCCCTCCAATCCCTAATTTACACGCTGCCATTCTTAGAGTGGACAGCAGAATGATCTCTTTATTTATTTTCCTTGTAGTGAAGAACATTCTCCATATTCCAATTAGCTGACTCCCTTCTTCACTGTTTCAAATCATTTGACAATTGTTTCTACGTAGTTTATTCCTATTACAGATTTTAGTCCACCCAGCGGTCAAAGTTTGCTTCTCAAAACCCCATTTAATTCTCCAGATAATCCTCTTAATCTGTCTGCTTCATGCGGAAGCATCTCGCAAATTATTCTTATCGGGCTTCCAGGTCTATTTGATAAATCCTTCTCTGAGACATACTGCATTTTTCTGCACAATAATTACAATACAAAATAAAATTCCAGACACTCGCACCTATTCAAACACGCTCCTTCCTTTCAGACTCCAAGGTCAACTGGAGTCGCTCCCACACAATGGCCAATCATATCTCCGATTCACACCTATCACACAATTGTTCCTTTCCACCGTTACTCAATCACCCACTCAATCGCTCCTATTCAATCGCTCTCCCAACTTTCTTATCAGTTAGATCACATTCACTTCATTGAACTCTAAACTTTCAAACAAAGGACCTCCGGTTTCTCAACCCAAGACTCCAACTCTCAATCACAGTCTCTTCCAAGCAGCAATCTCTCCCACTCAAGTTCGCCCAGACAAACAAATCCAAACCATGCCAATAAAACTATAATCAAAAAAGAAAAGTATTCCCCCCGATTACAAGTAACCACAGACACACCCCAATATAAACTGCAAGCATCCGTTAAATCACACTCTAATAAATCCTCTTCATGGTGCAATCGGTCAGCGGAATGACTCCTCTCCCGACACAGCAATCGAAAGAGTACAAACCCTGATCGAACTACCACGACTCAGATTCTAACAATACCACGATCTAAACAATCTTTAATTTAAACACACTTTTACTTCAATATCTAACATCTAAAAATCCTTAAGCACTCACCCAAGCAGCAATACAAATAGGTATAACTTCAATGTGAAATTCTGTATTTGGAAATTTGATTCAGCAAATCTAGACTTGTTCTTGGACCCCTAGTTTTGGTGTGTACCACTCCACATACACAGGCTCTCTAATTCAAACTAAATTGCCCAATGAAATGTCGAATGGACTAGAGTATTCCCAGCCAATCTATACTCTAGCCACTGAGCCCAGTGCTTTTACTACGTTCCTCGTCCGTCACTCTAGGGAAGGACTCAGACACCTTCACGGAGATACCCCATTCTGCTGGGCACTGGGGTTCAGCGTCTAGCCTCTTCGCACTGGCAGTCAATGCCGATTTTCAGAATGCACCTTTCCAATCAGCGCTCCCGGCAAAGATAGATCAACATGTAGAGCAGACCTGTGTTTCAATACCCCGCCAATTGGATACAAAATCTGGACAATGGCCCACCCCTTGCCCTCGAAGCGCGTCAGGCTCTTGTTAAAGCAGCTGCAGTCTGCGAACTAGTTTTGGGGCACTCCACGCCCTGTTTTATGGTCCCCTAACCCAAAGGAGTGCTAACCCCCCCAACCCCCCCCCCCCCCCCCCCCGTGCTCACTAGACTCTTGTTCTCGATTGGACCCTTTCCCAAGCCCGCAAATGATCAATCAACCCCGACTAGCGAAAACCACACAGTGGTGCCGATTTCTGCATTCGCGATCAAAACAGCTCACACCCTTGATCACAAACTTATGTTTGGGGGTCCGTTGAGATCCCGGACAAGCCCCCAATGTAAATTGCTCTTTCTAAGCTTAACCCCAGTCTAGTTTCAGTCAAAAATCACCGAGTCAAGCACTTGCGTATCTACATTTTATTTTTACAAAACACAATTACAGTTCCAACTGTTTATCTAACCACCACGGGTTCGATCCTCATATCTGCCTGATCAAGTCCTCTTAGCCTCGCTCAAACAGAGACACTCCAGAAGGTCATGCATTCCTAAGCGTTCTCCCAGAAGATCGACACAGGACCTCGTGGGAGTGGTCTTTTGTACGTCCCCGAACCTTGAGGGGCCGAACCACATAGGGGTGGTCTCTTTACATCCAATAACAGATATCGATTAACCCTGTACATGACAGACATTTTCCTAACCCAATAATAAAGTGACTAATACATTGTATTCAAACAGTGTTCCTCAAAGGAAATGAACATCGCAAAAAGTGCCCTGATATGCAAGAAAACCAGACAAGGCTGCCTGCTTAATCCAATCAACATCCAGCAAAGTAGATCTTTGCAACATTATTTACAATATATATGTCTGGTTTGCATTCATCCAATGCATTCTATGCATTTTGCACCTAATTGTCAGGATCTGCAGGTGTTCCCGTTCTTTTCCTGCAGCTCTAATCTAGGCTCTAGACATACTGACACCATTCTGCAGCTTGTTCCATTTCTACAAAAGACACCTTTAAATTGACTAAGTGGCATAGCAACCGAGAAGCCTTTACTCAGTTTTAGTGTCCTAGCCTCTCCAATTTGGCAAGGATTAACAATAGCATCCTCCTCACAGTTCACACTGGCACCCATCTTTGTATCATGAGCAAATTTGCTAATGTTACTTTTAATTCCTTCAACTAAATTATTGTTGTATATTGTAAATAGCTGCAGTCCCAGCACCGAGCCTTGCCAAACCCCACTAGTCACTGCCTGCCATTCTGAAAGAGACCCATTAATCCCTACTCTTTGATTCCTGTCTGTCAACCAATTTTCTATCCTTGTCAGTACCCTAGGCCCAATAACATATGCTCTAATTTTGCCCACTAATCTCCTATGTGGGACCTAATCAAATGCTTTCTGAAAGTCCAGATACACTACGTCCGCTTGTCCATTTTCCTAGTTACATCCTCAAAAAATTCTAGATTACTCGAGCACGATTTCCCTTTCGTAAATCCATGCTGACTCGGACCGATTCTATTACTGCTATCCAAGTGTGCCACTATTTCATCTTTTATAATTGACTCCAGCATCTTCCCCACCACCAATGTCAGGCTAACTGGTCTATAATTCCCTATTTTCTCTCTCCCTCCTTTGTTAAAGGTGGGATAACATTGGCTACCCTCCAATCCAAAGGAGTTGTTCTTGAATCAATAGAACATTGGAAAATTATCACCAAAGCATCCACAATTTCTAGAGTCACTTCCTTATGTACCCTGGAATGCAGACCAACAAGCCATGGGGATTTATCTGCCTTCAGTCCCAAAAGTCTACCCAACACCATTTCCAGCCTAATGTGAATTTCCTTCAGTTTCCCCATCACCCTAGGTCCTCTGGCCACTAGTACATCTGAGAGATTGTTTGTGTCTTCCTGAGTGAAGACAAATCCAAAGTACCTGTTCAACTCATCTGCCATTTCCTTGATCCCCATAATAGATTCACCTGTTTCTGTCTTCAAGGGACCCACATTTGTCAACTAATTTTTTCCTCCTCACATACCTAAAGAGGCTTTTACTATCTTCCTTTATATTCTTGGTTAGCTTACCTTCGTACCTCATCTTTTCACCCTGTATTGCCTTTTTAGTTATCTTCTGTTGCTCTTTAAAAGTTTCCCAATCCTCTGGGTTTGTGCCCATCTTTGCTGTGTTATTGTTCTTCTCTTTTATTTTTATACTGCCATTGACTTCCAATGTCAGCCACGGTCACCTCTTACTCCCCTTGGAATCTTTCGTCCTCTTTGGAATGAACTGATCCTGCACCTTCTGTATTATTCCCTGAAATACCTGCCATTGTTGTTCCACTGTCACCCCTGCTAGAGTCTCTTTCCAGTCAACTTTGGCCAGCTCCTCCCTCATGCGTCCATAGACCCCTTTGTTCAACTGTAATACTGACATATCCAATTTTCCCTTCTCCCTCTCGAATTACAGATTAAAACGTATCATATTATGGTCATTACCTCCTAATGACTCCTTTACCCTGAGTTCCCTTATCAAATCCAGCTCATTACACAACACTAAATCCAAAATTGCCTTCTCCCTGATAGGCTCCAGTACAAGCTGTTCCAAGAATCCATCTTGGAGGCATTCAACAAACTCCCTTTCTTGGTGTCCAGTACCTACCTGATTTTTCCACCCTACCTACATGTTGAAATCTCCCATAACCACCATAGCATTTACCTTTGCATCATGCCAATTTTACCTTTTGATTCAACTTGCACCCTATCTCCAGGCTACAGTTTGGGGGCCTGTAGATAACTCCCATTAGGGTATTTTTACCCTTACAATTCCACTGTTCTATCCATACCAACTCTACATCTCCTGATTCTATGTCACCCCATGCAAATATGATGCCAAATTGCACCAAAATGATCTCATCACCCTGTACATGATCCATATCCCTCTATACCTTGCACTTCCATGTGCCTACCCAAAGACACTTTCGTATCATATCGACCTCCACCACCACCCCAGCATTGCATTCCAGGTCTCCTCCAATTTCTGTTTAAAAAAACTTGCCCCTGCATATCCTTTAAACTTACCCGCTCTCATAGCTATGCCCTCGAGTGTAATACATTTTCACCCCGGGAATGAAGCTTATCTACCCAATCTAGGCCTCTTATAATTGTATATTCTACTATCAATCTCCTAATTTGGTGCCTAAAAAGCAATAGACAATAGGAGCAGGCCATTCGCCCTTCAAGCTAGCACCACCATTCAATGTGATCATGGCTGATCATCCACAATCAGTACCCTGTTTCTGCCTTCTCCCCAGAAATACTCTCTCTTGAAAGTATCCAGAGAACTGGCATCCACTGCCCTCTGAGGCAGAGAATTCCACAGACTCACAACTCTCTGTGTTAAAAGATGTTCCTCATCTCCTTTCTAAATGGCTTACTCCTATTCTTAAGCTGTGGCAACTGGTTCTGGACTCCCCCAACATCGGGAACATGTTTCCTGCCTATAATGTGTCCAAACCCTTAATAATCTTATATGTTTCAATAAGATCCCTTCTCATCCTTCTAAAATCCAGAGTATACAAGCCCAGCCGCTCCATTCTCTCAGCATATGACAGTCCCGCCATCATGGGAATTAGCCTTGTGAACCTACGCTGCACTCCCTCAATAACAAGAATGTCCTTCCTCAAATTTAGAGACCGAAACTGCGCACAATACACCAGGTGTGGTCTCACGAGGGCCCTGTACAACTCCAGAAGGGCCTGTTTGCTCCTATACTCAACTCCTTTTGTTATGAAGGCCAACATGCCATTTGCTTTCTTCACTGCCAGCTGTACCTGCATGCTTACTTTCATTGACTGATGAACAAGGACTCCAAGATCCCGTTGTACTTCCCCTTTTCCCAACTTGAACCATTTAGATAATAATCTTCCTTCCTGTTTTTGCTACCAAAATGGATAACCTCACATTCATCCACATTAAACTGCATCTGCTATGCATCCGCCTACTCACCCAACCTGTCCAAGTCAACCTACATACTCATAGCATCCTCCTCCTCCTTGTGGGCTTGGATATTGTGATCAAAAGTGCTTTTCTCTGCTCAATTGCTCACCATGATTCTATGACTGATGGCCTATACATTATTCTCATAAGCAAATAAATATAATGACCATTCTTTATTCTTCCTACAACAGACTCCTTCTGAATATTTCACCAGTAGCCTAATGAATGATACTTGCAAGTCATGTTTATGTATTGTATAATAATATGTTCTTAACTGACCTATCATTATAGGGGGCCCTGGTGAGTTTATCTTTGGATTATGTATGGCATTAATTTCCTTATTTAAAGAAATAAAAGAGTGGGATGCAGTCCATCATAGATTTACTGGAAATTATTTATTGTATGAATGGGTTGATTTGTGAAGAAAACATAGACATCTAGGCTTATTTCTACTTGCATTTGGAAGAGTGAGAGCAGAATTGAACGTATATGGTCCTGAATGGTCCTGACATGGTCAATGTAGAAAGGATATATGCACCTCTAGAACAATTGAGGTCCAAGTAATTCTTTTTTAAAAGATTAGCGAACACTCATTTTAAACAGAGATGAGGTGATTTTCTTTTCTCTCTCAGCTGGCTGTGAAGATTTGGAATTTCCTTCTACGAAGAGAATTGAAACAGATCCATTTCCCGGCCCGACCAATCGACCCCGCCCACTGCCCACTGACTTTGTAGGTCCTTATCTGCACCGCAGTCACTGTCTCTGCCAATCCTCACCTCCCCCCAGTTTCCAGCAGGCCAGGGTCTTGTTTCAACTGGGTCCAGGCCCAATTTCAGGCTGGAGGTATAGTTTAGTTTAGAGATACAGCACAGGAACAGGCCCTTCGGCCCACCGAGTCATCGTCGACCAGCAACCCCACACCCTAGCGTTTTCCTACGCACACTAGGGACAATTTGTCACAATTATATCGAGCCAATTAACCTACAAACCTGTACATCTTTGTAATGTGGGAGGAAGCTGAAGACTTCGGAGAAAATCCACTCAGTCACGGGGAGAACGTACAAACTCCATACAGACAGCACCTATAGTCGTGATCGAACCTGGGTCTCTGGTGCTGTAAGACAGTAGCTCTACTGCAGCGCCACCGTGCCGCCCTCATCTCCCATCTAGAGGGTTTAACTATCATATTACTGAAACAGAACAATTAAATGCTTACCTGCAGCAGCACAACTGGCTCATAACCACAGTACATATAATACGATAATGTTATAAACAATAAAGTAAGTTTGATAAATATAAAAACCCATTACAGTGCAAATCAAAACAAAAGCCCAAAGTCTCTAGTGTAACCTGGACAGTCTGAAGAAGGGTCTCGACCCGAAACGTCGCCTATCTCCTTCGCTCCTTAGATGCTGCTGCACCTGCTGAGTTTTTCCAGCTTTTTGTGTAACCCTGGAGAGTTCATAGTTCATAGTTGAGTTCGGCATTTCTAATGCTCTCTAGATCCTAGTTTCAGTGTGGCCTAGTTTCCTTGTCCTATATGCAAAACATATATTTGTGCATCAACTTTGTGTAGAACTAAAATTATCCAATGACATGGAAATAGCTTTCCAATCCTGGAACGCTTGTTAATGCCTTCATTTACTCATACAAAGCAAGTGGCAGATCGTGTGAAACAGAAAAATGGTCATTAGAATTTTGCTTCAGTGTGATTTGTTGAATTCAAAGAAGATATCAAGGCTCAAATTTATTACTGATTTTTATTCAGGAGTTTGTTGTGTCACAGACAAAATCCATGATCTTCACAATCCTACTTATTCCCTTTTTGCAATCATATTGTATCTCCGTTTATGATTGATGTCGGAAATTTTCACAATTGCCAGTGAGCTGCAGTTACTCCATCCTCCACAATACATTTGCTAGAAATGCTCTTTCTTTACTTAGATCCTTACAGCCTTAAGATCAAAATACACTGCACCATTGTTTTATGCTTCAAATCATATTTTGTCAAACTCTCAAAACATTGAAACTATTTTTTCCCCCCGATTCTCTCAAGTCATTTGCAATTTTCACATCTCGAAAATCAAAACTTCACATAACTTTCTAAATATGCTCTATTATCTTCCACCTTTTTCAGCTTTGACAGTTCCAGAGCTATTGACTTTTTACTCCTTCGATAAAATACGGTACAGTATTCGCTAATGCCCTTGAAGTCTGATAATGAATTTTGTCCTTGGACCATCCACCGAATAAAAATTCTTAATAAATTTGAGCCTTGATATGTTCTTTGAATTCACCAAGTCACGCTGAAGCAAAATTCTAATGACTGCATTTTTCTGTTTCACACAATCTGCCACTTACTTTGTATGAGTATTGCCACTGAAATTAGATATATCCTGGATCTAGTTCATCACTAGAAAATAAATCTAGTCTAGATCCTGCTTTCACCACATCATGCATTTTTGGATTGAACTCATAAGACATGCAGGATTGATTCTTGTAGTGTACGGTCATAATAATGAGGTTTCCTGCAGCAAAAGTTCTGATCTTGCAATGGATTTCAACAAGGAAAGACTAGGTTTAAAAGGAAAGTTCTAACGTTAGGCAGTTGTGCATAATACAAGCCACGTCATTCCAACAGTGCGCTTTTGGAACTGTTCTGCGATCACCAGTCTAGTAGCCAGGGTCAGGAACTACTTGATGGGGAATTGATATAGAACAAGAATTAATGCCAGCATTTTCCAGCCATGGGCATTTTGAATGGGGGTGAGGCGGATTTGAGGAGTGCCTGGAGGCCTATTCCTGATGCCAAGTCTCGACCTGAAATGTAGACATCCCTTTGCCACAGCAGATGTTATTTGACCTGCTGAATTCCCCCAGCAGTTAGTTATGTTTTTGCTCCAGATTCCAGCATCTGCTGTCTTTCCAGCCTACTCCTGCATCAAGTAGTTCCTGAGCCTGGCTACCAGACAGCAAATGAATGGTGAACTGTGCTTCTATGGTCACATGTACAAAGTGCAAATGAACAGTGAAATTATTTTCTTACAAATAGTCCAGTAGAGTATTGGCCATACCTAAGTACATTCCAAATTAGCAAATGGTATAGAAATAGTCCACTGATGCTTCATTCCAGAGGCGGCATGTTTTGGCACCATTTTGCTCTTATGCTGAGAGAATGGAGTGGCTAGGCATGCATACTCTGGAGTTTGGAAGGATGAGAGGGGATCTTATTGAAACATATAAGATTATTAAGGGTTTGGACACGCTAGAGGCAGGAAACATGTTCCCGATGTTGGGGGAGTCCAGAACCAGGGGCCACAGTTTAAGAATAATGGGTAACCCATTTAGAACGGAGACGAGGAAACAATTTTTCTAACAGTGAGTTGTGAGTCTGTGGAATTCTCTAACTCTGAGGGCGGTGGAGGCCGGCTCTCTGGATAGTTTCAAGAGAGAGCTAGATAGGGCTCTTGAAGATAACGGAGTCAGGGGATACGGGGAGAAGGCAGGAACGGGGTACTGATTGGGGATGATCAGCCATGATCACATTGAATGGCGGTGCTAGCTCGAAGGGCCAAATGGCCTAGTCCTGCACCTATTGTTTATTGTCTATAGTCAAAGTCCAATCCATGCTCCATGTGTAATGAGTGATGCCTTGTGTACAGTTATGGCCTCCTAATTTGAGGAAGGACATCCTTGTGATAGAGGCAGTGCAGCGTAGGTTCACAAGATTGATCCCTGGGATGGCAGGACTGTCATATGAGGAAAGATTGAAAAGATTAGGCTTGTATTCACTGGAGTTTAGAAGGATGAGGGGGGATCTTATAGAAACATATAAAATTATAAAAGGACTGGACAAGCTAGATGCAGGAAAAATGTCCCCAATGTTGGGTGCGTCCAGAACCAGGGGCCACAGTCTTAGAATAAAGGGGAGGTCATTTAAGACTGAGGTGAGAAAAAACCTTTTTACCCAGAGAGTTGTGAATTTATGGAATTCCCTGCCACAGAGGGCAGTGGAGGCCAAATCACTGAATGGTTTTAAGAGAGAGTTGGATTGAGCTCTATGGGCTAGTGGAGTCAAGGGATATGGGGAGAAAGCAGGCACGGGTATAGATCATGATCACAATGAATGGCGATGCTGCCTCGAAGGGCCGAATGGCCTCCTGCACCTATTTTTTATGTTTCTATGCCTGTTCTGGGCAAGCCCCATGCTGTTGTAGGGCTCCATCATGCTTCCCCAGTAAGTGAGCTCTAGAGTTAACCAAATTATAACCTACTCATCTTCCTTATAATTTGTAAACATCCCAATAACAGAAGCTGTCATCTTGTATGTGCAGGTGCAGGCAGTAGGACTGTTCCAACAGTGCACTGCAGGCATGAAGAAGCCTGTAATTATGCACCACTTTCTCTCATGAGAACTTTCGTTTATCGATTATATCTCTACCTTCACAGGCACTGCTCGACCCATTGAGTTTTTCCAGAAAGACAATACATGATTACAATCAAGCCATCCACAGTATATAGATACATGATAAAGGAAATAAAGTTTAGTGCAAGATAAATTCCAATAAAGTCAGAGTGAAGATAATCTGAGCATCTCCAGTGAGATAGATGGTAGCTCAGGACCACTCTCTGATTGGTGATAGGATGTTCCAGTTGCTTGATAACAGCTGGGAAGAACTATCCCTGAATCTGGAGGTGTGCGTTTTTAAACTTCTATACATCTTGTCTGATGGAAGAGGATAGGATGAGACTCATCCTTGATTATGCTACTGGCCTTGCCTCGGCAGTGTGAGGTGTAAATGGTGTTAATGGAATGGAGGTTAGTTTGTGCGATAATCTGCGCTGTGTCCACAATTTCCTGCAATTTTGTGCTGTTTTGGATGCAGCTGTTCTCAAACCGTACTGTGATGCATTCTGATAAAATGCTTTGTATGGCGCATCTGCAGAAGTTGCCGAGAGCTTTTGGGGACATGCCAAACAACTTAAGTCTTCTAAGGAAGTAGTGGCGTTGGTGTGCTTTCTTGCCCATTGGTGTACTATTTCAAATGATGAATTGGGTAGCAGCTTTAGAATGAAAAAAAATTCATCAAGCGAAGTAATATCCTGATTTTAATTTGGAGTCACGTGAGTGACTACGTGAAGAAGGCTGTCAGCCCGCATGCGCAACGGCTGACTGACAGGTGCGTTGCTCCTGCCAGCGGTAAGTTTAAACCTACAAGGTAATTTTAAAACTTATTTCTAGGTTGTGTTTTTTGTTGCAGGAAGCTCCTTATAGCGTTTGCCTGCTGGATTCAGGGTGAAGCCGAACGGGCCGTGGGGAAACTGGTTATGGACCATGGGGAGATCCTGGTCCGGACCGCGGAAGCACGGGTAGCCGGCGGCTGTCGGGTTCGCTTCCCAAGTCACTGACAAGGAGGTCAGCGACACCCAGGAGGGGATGCGAGTGGTGTTTCCCCAAGAAAGGGAGTAGACCAAGAGAAAGTTGATCTCGCCAGTTGGAAAAACATGTGACATCACAGTGGCAAGAGACACATTCTCGCTAGATGGGGGATAAATGTTCTTTTATGTGGTTTCTCCATTTTGCCTCATCAGTTGGGTCTTGCAATAATTCAACAAGATCCCGCTTCAGGGTTCTCGTACTGTCTGACTGGCCTACGCAGCCATGGTTTCCAGCAAAATGTTGGGAATAATAATAGAACCTTATATGGGGTTCTAAACTTAAAACTTAGCTGGTTCAGCCTGGGAGTCGGGGAACCAGCCTCTACATGATTAATCAATTCATTGCGTTACAGAATCTGAGGACTGCTTCTGCGACTCGGGCTGTCAGACTGATCCATGTATGTGCTCACTGCAGAGTGCAGGGATAGTACCAAATAAACAGTACTTTGCCTCTTCAGGAGATGGGAAGCGTTTTCTGTTTAAATGTTATGTTACATATAAAACGACATGGACACTGACATCTTAGAGTTCATTTTCTAATGGGTCCTTGACAATAAATTAAGTTATAGTCCCATTGACTGTGCCCAACGTGCTTCTCATCATAGTTGCTGCAAGGAGCGGGACCTGCTCTGTCGTGTCTCGCCCTCTGATGTCCAGTTATTAAGGATATCAGTTTCTCCCAGACCCAAGTACATGGAAGTAATGGATATTGACATTGTGTTAACATTTATTCACCATGGGGCTCCAGCTATATCTCTATCTTTGGTTCGGCTCTCATAGGTTGTTATTCGCCTGGCGCTGCCCTCAGCGCACGGGTCCAGTCATTACATGAATTGTATCTGTGGTCAACTAATGCAGTCGTGCTTGTGTGGACTCATTGTCCGTGGCATGAAATCACAGAGCTTCAAAGTCTTCACATAGTCACTCACGTGACTCTGAAGTAAAATAGTAAGATTGAACAAGAACCTACCAGTTTGAAGTTTGATCTTTATTTTATGAGGAGTTATGATGAGCGATTACGTGCCCTCTGTTCCCAACCCTCCTATCATAAAGATCATCTGGTAGTTCTAGTCATCTCTAATCTTACTATGTTAGTTCAACAACTGTTATCTGTGATTTCACACCGCTGCTTTGAAGATTGACGTGCATGCGGGCTGACAGCCTTCTTTACGTAATCGCTCATTGTAACTCCTCATAAAATAAAGATCAAACTTCAAACTGGTAAGCTCATTTAATCTTACTATTATGATGCAGAGAATGTAACAAACAGATAGGATAATCAGTTTCTGTAATTATGTCTTGTACCCTGTGATGCTATACCTTGGCAGAAGACCAATAGAAAACACAAATAACTATCATTGAAATTACCTAAATCTGACACTCTGCTGAAATGTCCACCTTAACTGAATGATGGACAAGGTATGTGCAATGCAACATCAAACCCTGTCTTTCTCGCCCATTTCTCCAGGGCTTTATAAGAGTGAAGTACTGTGCTTGAGAGTAAAGTCTGTGAAAACTGATAGCAGTGAGGAGTTAATCAATTGGGAACCAAGAAACAAGCTGAGGATTTTACAACATTATCAATGATTCATGTGGCTGGCTGGTACTGGAATGCTTTAGTACATTGGAAACCGATTATTTGGACTTTAGCAGCTTAAGTCACTTGAGTGAATGCTAATTCTGTCAAGGTCCCTTAGTCTATCATTAGGTTTGTTACCATTGTTGAATTAGATGTTACATGGAAACCATCAACCTTGTGGCAACTTAAATAACTCACAGTTTTAACAATAGTCCTAACAAAAATAAAAATAGGGCTAATTTTGAATAAAATTATAAAACTAAACCCAATAGCTAGTTAAATGATAGGAACAATAAGTCTTTTTTGCCCACATATTTGATTAGACTTGAATGATCTGTTGTCTTTTGGTGCTCAAAACTTCATTGCTGTGTTGGAATGGTTCAACTATTTATTGCCCAGTATATGAATGAGTCCCTGGGAATGCCTGATTCCCTATTGCATGTCAAGTTGTTAAGCAGTAAAGACTCTTGATAATGATGGGATTTACTTACAGTTGAGATTAGTAAAAGAAGAGAGAGGATCTGGTGCTTAGTTAAGTTTTGAGATACAGCACAGAAACAGATCCATCGGCCCAACGAGTCCACGCCGACCAGTGATCCCTGCACACTAACACTATCCTACACACATTAGGAGCAATCTACAACTTTACCAAGCCAATCAGCCTACAAACCCGTAAGTCTTCGGAGTGTGGGAGGAAACCGCCGATCCTGAAGAAAACCCACGCAGGTCAAGAGGGAACTTACAAACTCTGTACAGACAGCACCCATAGTCAGGAACGAACCCGGGTCTCTGGCGCTGTAAGGCAGCAACTCTACCGCTCCGCTGCCCATTTTTTTGAAAATCGTACAGAAAGGAAAAAAGCCACAACGCCAATAATTACCTTTTTTTCTTCAAGAACACAAGAAAATACGAGCAGGAGTAAACCTTCCATCATCTCAGGCCTGCCCAGCCATTCAATATGATCATGGATGTTCGATCCCACACCTCATAAAAACAAGGAACTGCAGATGCTGGTTTACAAAAAAAGACACGTCGCTGGGGAACATGGGTGGGTGGCATTTCGGGTCGGGACCCATCTTCAAACTGATTGCAGTGCAGGGAGAAATCAGGAAGAGGTGGGGACGACCTGTAATGTCACCTGTCCACTTTTCCAGAGATGCTGCCTGACCCACTGAGTTACTCCAGCACTTTGCGTCTTTTTTTTGTATCCCAAACCCCAATTCCTCTTCAGTGCTTGATCCCCACATCCCTCAAACCCCTAGCTTTCAAAAGTATATCTGGCTCTACTTTAAATACTTTCAATCAGCTAAAAAGGGTACAAATTACAGGAGTAACTCGGCAGGTCAGGCAGCAACTTTGTAGAACATGGATAGGTGATGTTTTGGGTCAAGTCCTGAAATTGGTTTGACTTTAATTAGCTAGCCTCTCCATCTCTCCGGGACAGACAATTCCAGAGATTCACCTCATCTCACAAGATCGTTTCTCATCCATCTAAAAGCAAAATAATACAGATTTAACCTGACCCAATCATACTTTGCAATGATATCCAGTAACAGTTAGCATTGTGGCTGAATGAAAGTGTGCATTTTTTCTCTGACATCATGGGAAGCCCTCTTGGAAATATACAGCAAAATTACTGCTGAAAGAGGCAAAATACACAAACACCATTACTGCCTTGTTTTATCACCTTATGTCAAACAGTATGTATTGATATGTGTCTCAAATCGTTGTTCACAAATTTCCAGTAGATAATCTGGAAAGGATGTTTCCACTAGTGGGAGAGTGTGTAGGACCAGAGGGTGCAGCATAAAAGGATCAGAATACAAGGACATACCTTTAGAAAGGAGATGAGAAGGAATGTCTTTAGTCAGAGGGGGGTGAATCTGTTGAATTCATTGCCACGGATGGCGATGGAAAACAAGTCATTGGCTATTTTTAAAGCAGAGATTGATTGGTTCTCGTTTAGTTAGGGTGTCAAAGATTATGGGGAGAAGGCAGGATAAGGGGTTGATAAATCAGCCATTATTGAATAGTGGAATAGACTTGATGGGCTGAATGGCCTAAATCTGCTCCTGTTCCTTATGAATTTCTGAATTTATACTCTTTCCAATTCCAATGACTGTAGGTTTATAAACTTCTCCCTGGGGGCCACTGGAAGATGCAATGTTTGAAATGCAGCAATGGACATCTTCACATGAAAAAGTTATATTATTCAAATAGGGACTGCAAACAGTCAACATAGGAATTGTATCCAGTTCCTTTGGTTCCTGCCCCCGAATGGCAATATGAATCTTTTTTCTAAACAATTTACCATCTCTTTAAAAACTGATTTTAGTTTTCCAATCAACATTCCTTATCCAATTCAGAATGAAATTGTTAAGGTTTACATTAAAGCGTGATTGAGAATTTTAATATGTAACACTTCTCCATAGCCATTCCGTTTAATCTAAACTGCATTCACAAAGGCCCACCATCACCTTTTCAATTAGTGATTAACAATGATGAATAAATGCAGGCTCAGATAGAAATGGCCATGTCATGAGAATGATTACTCTTTATAAAAGCATGAGTAAATTATTCCCAGTTCCCAAATGTGCATTAATGATTGGTGAACAATTATTTAAAAATAATAATCCAGTTCACATAATCCCATGAATTGACACAATGGCTACTGATAAGCCATTGAATAACACTGGTGTAATTAAACCTAACTCCTTTTGTCATTGATGTTTCACAATGTGCCAAAATTAGATTAATGAGGAGCTTGGGGCATAGCATAAAAAAAAATTGTCAATAAGATAGGCCTGATTCCTATGACCTTATGATTGGCCTGCAAGACATTGCCTTTTAGTCAATTCACAGTTGCTTGTTTGAGTGCAAGTTAAAAAACCAGGAGATGTCTGCTCACAATTAGAGGCATTGCAATGCATCTTCCTTGTTATAATTAAGCCTCGGTACCCACAGAGAAATATATTATTTATCAGTTCATTGTCATTTACAGTGATTGTGCTGCATCTTTTTGCAATCAATAAAAGGGATTAACAGAAGGATGGATTTTTGTTTTTAATAATGTAAAAGCAAAGGTGAATGAATACTGAAGCTGTGTTTTTTTATTTAATAAGATTCTGAATGGAACCATTTTATTAATTCAGACCTCCTATTCAAATTTGAAGGGAATGGATGTTGAATATTCACAAACTTTAAGCAAGATTAAAGATGTGAGGAAACTTTTTATTCACTTGTTTTATACATGACCAGATACCTTGGTAAAACACAAAATTAGTAGTATAGTGGTGGATATCATAGAAACAGATTTTGACAAAATCCTTGAAGAATGGGACACAGTGGTGCAGCAGTAGAGTTGCTGCCTTAGAGCTTTCAGTGCCAAAGATCCGGGTTCGAACCTGACCTCAGGTGTTGTCTGTACGGAGTTTGTACATTCTCCCCATGACCATGTGGGTTTTCTCTGAGATCCTCGGTTTCCTCCCTCACTCCAAAGACGTACAGGTTTGTAGGTTAATTGGCTTTGGTATACTGGGTATTTTGTAAATTAGTGTGTGTAGGCTTGTGTTAATGTGTGGGGATAGCTGGTCAGTGCAGACTCAGTGGACCAAAGGGCCCGTTTCCGCTCTGTATTTCTAAATTAAACTAAAATCTAATGAAGATGTTATTTTCTAGCATTTTGTGAACCCTCACAACACCGCAAATTGGAGGAACAGCACCTCATATTCCGCTTGGGGAGTGCATCCTCTCGGCATGAACATCAAATTCTCTCACTTCTGTTAACCCTTGTTGTCTCCTCCCCTTCCTACCTCTCCCCCTGCCCTTGTGCTCTTCCTCCTCTTTTTTCCTTTCTTTCCCCCGCCTCCCCCCACCCCCCATCAGTCTGAAGAAGGGTTTCGGCCTGAAACATTACCTATCTCCTTCGCTCCATAGATTCTGCTGCACCCGCTGAGTTTCTCCAGCATTTTGTGTACCCATGTTATTTTCTACATTGTTCTTGTCCAAAATTGGGGCAATTTGTGGGTCATATGGTACGATTAACCCAATCTTTGAGGATGAAATCATTGGCACGTGGTCAAGGGAAGTTTGGACTACATTCATTGTTGTTAAGGGTCTGTCCCACTTGGCGATTTTTTCGGTGACTGCCGATGTCATATCAGTGTCGCTAAAAGATTTTGAACATTTCAAATTCCAGCGGCGACAAAAAAACTGTTGCGACACTTGAAGAGGCATCACATTTCAATACGTCATCACTCCGCATGACCGCCGCATCATGCCACAACACGCCTAATCAAACCACAAAATTTTAAGTGACCTGATACATTAGGCATTGATGCCGGCAGTCACCAAAAAAAATCGACAAGTGGGACAGGCCCTTAACAACAATGAACGTCCAAACTTTCCTTGAGGGTGGCCTTGTATCATTGATTTTGACCTCTTCAAGTTCTTTGGCTTTGATTGAGCAAAGAATAGAAGAATTATGAATTCCTCAATTCAAGGAATTGAGAATGCGTGCTATATTCTCAAGCAATAGAGAATATGCCTGAGAAGCATATTCATGACACATGTACTTGGTGACTGGGTGGTGTTTAAAGATTATAGTCTTGATACTGGTGGTATTGAGTTTGGACAATGTATTGGCATTTGCATTTGTCTACCATATTTATTCCTCTTCTATTAGGTCACCTCTCATCCTATGATGATCCAAGGACAATAATATCTCCCAATTGCTTAAATCTTCCAACCAATACCTGTGAATTTTCTCTGAAGTCTCTCGAGCTTGAGGACATAATTCATAGAGTGTGGCAACAAAAATGTACACACTACCCCAAAGTGGGATCTATTCTGTGTTTTATAAAGTTTCAACAGAATATCCCAACTTTTACACTGTCTTATGAATTCAAATGTGCCATTCACATGGCCTTCAGCAATCTTCTTTGTTATCTCCTCCTTCAATAAGATCCCCTCGCATTCTTCTAAATTCCAGAGTATAAAAGCCCAGCCACTCCATTCTATCAACATATGACACTCCCGCCATCCTGGGAATTAACCCCGTGAACCCACGCTGCACTCCCGCAATAGCAAGAATGTCCTTCCTCAAATTTGGAGACCTAAATTGCACACAATACCAGTGTGGTCTCACTAGGGCCCTATACAACTGCAGAAGGACCTCTTTGCTCCTATACTCTACTCCACTTGTTATGAAGGTCATTTGCTTTCGCTTTCTTCACTGTCTGTTGTACCTGCATGCTTACTTTCAGTGACTGATGACCAAGGACCCCCAGGTCTCGTTATACTTCCCCTTTTCCCAACTTGACACCATTCAGATAATAATCTGTCTTCCTGTTTTTGCCACCAAAATGGATAATCTCACATTTATCCACATTAAACTGCATCTGCCATATATCTGCCCACTCACCCAACCTATCCAGGTCACCCTGCATCCTCATAGCATCCTCCTCACAGTTCACACTGCCACCCAGCTTTATGTAATCTGCAAATTTGCTAATGTTACTTTTAATCCCTTCATCTAAATCATTAATTGTTTTCTTTGGAGTGCCAGATGGTGAATGGAGATTTTATGTAAGTAACAAAAATTATGAGAGGCATAGATAGGGTAGGTAGTCAGAACCTTTTTTCCAAAATAGAAATATCAAATATAGAGGCCATAGTTTTAAGGTGAGTGGGGCAACGTTTAAAGCAGATGTAGGTGGTAAGTTTTTTCACAGAGACTGGTGAGTGCTTCGAATGTACTGCAGGGGTGGTGATGGAGACAGACATAAAAGTAGCATTTATGAGTCTTTTTGAGAGCCAGGTAGGGATATGGAGGTAATGGATGAATATGGATTATGTGCAGGCAGATATATATTGGTCTTGGCATGATGTTTGTCATAGACATTGTGCTCTAAAAGGCCTATTCCTGTGCTGTAATGTTATGTTCTGTTTTATGTTCTAGATGCATGTAGCAGATTCCAGACAGTTAAATCTGGAATAATGTAGGCATAGATTTCAGAAGCAGAATTATATCAAAAAATAATAGAATCAATTATTTTGTTCAAAGACTGGTGAGAATATGAATCTGATACAACCAGAGCCAGTACAAATAGTAGAGTTCCATTGAATAGAAAACTGGAATAGTATATGAGGGAGAACGAAATTGAAGGTTACACTAAAGGGCCTGTCCCACTTGGTGATTTTTTTCTGCGACTGCTGCCGCCATATCAGTGTCACCAAAAGATTTTGAACATTTCAAAATTCAGCAGTGACAAAAAATATGTTGCGACACATGAAAAAACACTGTGCATCACCGCCGCATCACCACCGCATCACCGCCGCATCATGCCGCAAATTTTTCGGTGACCTGGTACGTCAGTCAATGATGCCGGCAGTCGCCAAAAAACTTGCCAGTGGGCAGGCCCTTAAATGTCAGGAAGTCATGATGCATCCCTGGAAGACTTTGGTTAAGCCTAAGATAGACACAAAAATGCTGGAGTAACTCAGCGAGTCATGCAGCATCTCTGGAGAAAAGTAATAGGTGACGTTTCGGGTCGAGACCCTTCTTCTTAACCTGTTGAGTTACTCCAGCATTTCGTGTCTATCTTTGGTTAGGCCTCATTTTGAAAATTGGGTGCAGTTCTGGTTGCCCCTTTACATGAAGAAGGTGGAGGCTTTGGAAAGGGCGCAGAAGATGTTTATTGGAATTCTGCCTGGATTAGGGGTAATTGCTATAAGGAGACATTGAACAACTTGCATTGTTTTCTCTGGAGTACCAGAGGTCTAAGGGACACTTAATAAAAGTATATAAATTCATGAGAAGTGTAGATCGGGTCGACAGGCTGAACTCTTTCACCAGGGTGGAAATGTCAATGACTAAAGGGCATAGCTTTAGAGTGAGAAGGATAACATTTCAGGGAGATTTTGGAGAGCAACCTTCAAGTGTTTTTAATATCATAATTTATATGTTCATACTAATTTTTCTTTGCACATTCATTTCCATGTTTTAATTTGTTAAGACCATTTGAAAGCTGTTATTCTTCATGTGCTATCCACTTGATCACAAGCTTGCAATTACTCTCAGAAATAATTGCTCTATATTGGCAAACTCATCCTCTGGCACCGAATATTTTTCTCTAAATGATTATTAACATCCTTATTTCATTGTTTCATTTCCAACATTTTTTAATATTAAAATGAGTCGAGTGGTTCTCCAGCCTCGGATATGTTTGTGTTTCTAAAAGGTCAAAACATTAAGAGAAGTTTTATCTATTTTGTGAATCTTTTCTCATATTTGCCATTTGGTTCAAGGACCTGGCATCAAATGCTGGACTGACTATCTTTTGAATAGGTGAATGATCAGTATACACTGTGGGACTCTGAGACACAATGAATCACTTTAATTTAATGTTTCATGTATTTTGTGTTTCAATTTCCCACCTGGGACAAATAAAGTTTTATCGTATCATATCGTATCGTAATTACATGGAACCGCATACTGCCCACATTCATTACTCATGAAGAAAATTGGAAGTACTTACTTCAATACTCTTGTACATACCTAAAAACTAAATTAGTTAAGTCATCTTTACAAAATGACTCAGATTTATAGTGGATTTATTGTTTCACATCAATAGGATATGTAAAATTTACAAATGATCACACAGTTTCATATGATCACACCGTTCTTTACTGTACATATAACTAGATAACTGTGCAAATGAAAAAAACAGTGTGTTACTAGTACTTAGTTAAAGTACTTAAATCAGATTTTTGTTAGAGATACAGCATGGATACAGGTTCTTCAACTCACCAAGTCCACACTGACCAGCGATCACCATTACACTAGTTCGATCCTACACCTAAGGGATAATTTACAGAAGCCAATGAACCTACAAATCTTTGCAATGTGTGAGGAAACTGGAGCACCGGGTGAAAATTCACAAGGGCACAGGGAAAACGTACAAACTCCATACAGACAACACCTGTAGTCAGGATCAAACCCGGGTCTCTGGAGCTATAGGGCAGCAACTCTACTGCTGCGCCACTGTGCCATCTTAAGGTACACAAGGTAGGAAGCTGTACCTCAGATGTATTAGAAAAATGAATGATTATGCATGTAAGCAATTATCTTAATATACTCGAGCATCAACTTGACACATGCAACTGTTTATGTTTTCTGAAGAAATATTTGTAATAGTCATGCAATTGCCACCATTCCAAATTTGAGCTGGGTGTTTCTTTTACATTGTCAGTTTGCTGGGTCTGTGTCTGTAGAGATCAGGTTAAAAAATTGCCTGGCGGATTGTAGTGAATATTGCAGTAAATACATGTGATACTGCCAAAATTGGGCTATTTGAAGTCAATACATCCACATTTCATAGCCATATAAATGTTCACAATCATATGTGTGACTGTGGAGGGATTTCCGAAACATTGGTTGAACACAAATGCAAACAGCATGCATGTGGGGCAATAGGCATCACATTATTTGACTGTTTTTTTAGTTAAACCTAAAGCATGGTAATTTAAGTTAACAGTAGTACTGATACAGTACAGTAGTTATCAGTACTACTGTTACAGAGATACAGCTACAGATAGATATAGATATAGGGATACAGTGTGGCCACAGGCCCTTCGGCCCACCGAGTCCACACTGACCAGTGATCCCCGCACATTAACACCATCCTTCACACACTAGGGACAATTTACACATACACCAAGCCAATTAACCTATAAACCTGTACATCTTTGGAGTGTGAGAAGAAACCGGAGATCTCAGAGAAAACCCACGCAGGTCACGGGGAGAACGTGCAAACTCCTAAAAGACAGCACCCGTAGCCGGGATCGAACCCAGGTCTCTGGCGCTGCAAGGGCCGTAAGGCAGCAACTCTACCGCTGCACCACCATGCCATTAACAGTATTCTACTGAATACATTGTACAGAGTATAGGGCCTTTCCGCCATAGATGACAAATCTCACACAGAAACATAGAAACAAGGAACTGCAGATGCTAGTTTACCAAGAAAAAACACAAAATGCTTGGGAAACATAGCAAGTCAGACTTCATCCCTGGAGAACATGGACAGGTGACATTTTGCGTTGGGGCCCCTCTACAGAACCTTCTACAGACTGAAACATCTGGGTCCTGAACCCCCACCTGTCTTCCTGCTTTCTCTCTCCAATACACATTCTGAAGAAGGGATCTGATGCAAAACGTCACCTATCCATGTTCTCCAGGGATGCTGCCTAACCTGCTGGGTTACTCCAGCATTATGTGCTTTCCCCCTGTAAATATTGGCCAAATCAGAGTTAGTTTAAAATAAAGGATCTATGCATCATAAAGTTCAGTGGTCCAGTGCTTCACTCGGTGTTTGACTGAACTAGACTAAGTGGGGTAAGCTTTAGGAGAATAATTACATTGGGGGCTCATCCTGGATCTCAACGGACCCCAGACACAAGTTTGCAATCGAGGGTGTTGAGCTGTTCCAGATCGTTCGATCATTCGCGAACAAGTCTAACAAGCTCTGAGGGCATTCTTGCCTTTTTGGGGTTTGAGGCCCCCTTTTTATTTTTGTGGTTTGAGGCCCTCTCCTTTTGGGGTTCGAGGCCCTCTAAACTTACCAACTGTTAGGTACCATTGTTGGCCTGACATCAAAAGCAATCTTGTGGTTTGAGGCCCTGCCCAGACTTGGATATCCAATTGGCTGGATATTTGAATATACAGGACTGGGTGGAAACAGTACTAAGAGACAAATTACTGTGTCGTTGCTGGGGGTGCAAATTGGAGAGGCGCTCTAAAGATCAGCATCGACTGCCAGCGTGAAGCGACTACGCGCTGACACCCGGTAACAAGCAGATGGAAAGGAAGAAGCCTACGGGTGGGCCTATGGGGTTTGAGTCCTCGCCTGCGTGGGAAAATCTTGATCTCTGAAACGACGGGGGAGGAGTCTCGTAAAGGTACAGGGAACTCAGTGGTTAAAGTATAATTGGCAGAAAATACTTTTAACCTATTCTGAGAATTTCATTGCAAAAAGGGGTCTGTTTATACATTTTTTAATTCAAATTTGCATACTAAAAAATAATTGGACAAAGAAAATAAACGAGCTGAAAATTTTTCGATCCAAATTTACCAATATTGAGGATCTCATATTGAGGTGCCGGTCAATTTAAAGTGTAGATATTTTCTTCCAGATTAATATGTGTATAATAACATTTTGAAGCTGTAGTTTAAAGTGTATTTAAGATTGCCATTGTTGCATTGTATTTACCATGTATTGCCTTTGATTTAAATTTTGAATGTTAGCTACACTGTTGTAATAGTGGTTGGAATCGATTGTATATGCACATAGTTTGATTGAAACTGTTATTATAATTGGAGTCCGATTCATGACTGTTCAACCAGGGGTTCGTATCCTTCTGATCGTTGTGCTACGGGAGGGATTGTTCTGTTGGTTGAAACACCACGAGGGGGAAATCGCTTCCCAGTCGCTTCCTGGCGAGGATGCGACTATTTCTCCGAGTTGCGTCCTCGCTCCCCATCTCGTTGCCTACCAGTTGGATTGGAGCGACCTTTCCTACCGGAGACCGGGGACCAGACGAGACCTACGGCAGCGGCGGCACGGCGCTGGATTCACCGTGGAGTGGGCTCTGCCTTCCTGGATCGCCGTTTGAAGCTCTGGAGCATTGGGCCCGCTGCTCCAACATCGCCGGGCTGTGTTCACGGAGCTCCCAATGCGGGTGGCGCTGACCGACATTGTGGAGTCCCGGGGGCCCTTTGCCGATGGCCGCCAGCATTGAATCTCCGCCCGGCGTGGCCCTGGGACGTCAGGAGCTGAGGACACCGGTGGGAAATGGCCAATTTGGAGGTTCAAGCCGCTGAGGTTGGACTCCCATTCCAACATCAGAGTGCCAACATCCCGGCGAGCGGGCCTGAGTGGCGGGCTGCCAGTAGCGCCGACTGCGGAGGGCTCTTGAGGCCCTGGCCATGGGTGAACATCAGAGGATGATGACTGACTTTGGTACCTTCCCTCACAGTAGGAAACTTTTGATTCTGCTGTGTGGAGATGTTTTATGTTGAACTCTATCGTGTGTTGTGTTCTTTATTTTATTGTACGGCTGTATGGTGATCACATTTCGCTGTGCCATCTGGCTCGTGTGACGAATAAATGTATCTTGTATCTTGTATCTTGTAGGAGGCATTAACATATACTGTGATTTGCATTGAGAACTGTGCAGTTAACAAATGCAATATTAGACGAATGCTTGTAGTTTATATGGGAGTGTAGTTTTGTATGATAATAATAAGTGGTATAATTTCTTGTCTGTATACGATTTTGCTCGCATGTTTGGAGCTCATTTGCATGTGTTTAGATTAAGGTTGCTCTGGGTATAGGAAACTGGCTGCGAGAGCTTGTGTGATTTTGTTTGACTGTGTTTGATTGTTCCCTGGATCACATTAACTTTTGGAAGATTGAGGATTGTTAAAATTGTAGGAGTTGAAATTGTGTGGATTTGTGGTAGACGAATATTGGTACTGGATTGAAAGGATTGATTGTGTGTTTGTGTTGAGAGAAATGTGAGACTGTTGGCGCTATGGAACTTTTGGCCATTGTTCGGGGGCGAGTTTGATAGCCTCGGAGATTGTGAGGGAAGTGTGAATTGTTAAGAAGGTGTGAGTGGCTTAGGAGTTGCTTCCGTTGTCTGCAAACATGGGGAATCAAATGGAGCAAGGTATGACTGAGGATTTTGAAAGCTCATTGCAATTAATATGCAACAAATTTCCACAAAGAGCTGAGAGATTGAGAGACTTTTCTGGGGAATTGAATAAGCAATTAGGGGACAATTTATGGCCGAAGGGAGTCATTAGAACATTGAATGGAACAAAGTGTATAGAACAAATCATTTGGCAATATTGTAATAGTGAGGTAGCGAAGGAGTTAATAGGATTATGGAGGAAATATTATGAGGAACAAAAGGCAAATTGAGAAGTTATGAGATTGGCGGATTGGGAAAAAGCAGTCACTAAACTTGGAATAAAACTGAAAGAAGATGAAGTAAATTGACCTCCAGGCAATAGGGAAGAAAGGAGCAGAGATATAAGAAAGCATAAGGAACAGGGAAGAGGTAGATCTCCTGAAAGGAAACTAGTACCTGTAAATTTAGAGTTTAGAGATCCAATGGTTGGCATTGACTTCGAGGGGGAAGAAGACGAATATTTGGAAGATTGGACAAATGTTAAAATTAAAAGAAGTTTGCAGCTTCCACCATGGTCCTCTTGCATTCCCCAGGCTACACCCACACATTGTGTAACTTGTGCCCACAACAAACACCCAGAGCCTGCAGAACCCATAACTCCACCTGCAGATTCCACATTAGAGCGTTCTCCACAAACAGCAGCAACCAGAGCACCAGATTATTTGACTTTATCCACTCCACCATTGATAGATGGTCCAATAGCTCACAGTACCAGGAGTAGAACGAAGAGGTTAGCCCCAGTATTCAAAGAGGAGGGTATTAAAGACAGCCACCAGAATATTTTTGCAAGCTTAAACCTAGTCGAATTAGACGAGTAGCGAGAAAGAGGAGTGAATCATTCAGAAGGTACCGTGAACCACCTAGGGAAGCGGAAGATATATCTGAGAGTGAGACAATAAGTGAAGATAACGAGATAGATGGCAGAAAGTACAAAAATAAAACAAATAACTCATAGGCAGTTCCCCGTCACGGAAATGCCAAATTCTTCCTTTGATTGGGTCGGTGCAGTGGGTGTAAATAATCCCCATATAATAGGTGTTCATACCCCATGGAAACCCCATAAAATGATAGCAGTGTTGAACAAGATCCCTGATAGAATGAAATTACCTGCTTCCTTTGTAGAATACTTAAAAACTACAATGTATGTGTATCATGCAGACTCCCGAGACCTATGGGCGACGAAACAACTGATAATCACTCCAACAGAACACATCAGATTTCTAGCAGCCCTAGGACACCCAACACATGAAGCTCTGGCAAATATATTAGCAGATAATAGGCAAGAGAAGAGGCAGTAAACTGCCCTTGCGAATACTCTCCAGAAACCATTTGACTTAGCCAGAATCCTGGACAAAAAACCCAAAAAGGGAGAGGGAGCAGATTAATTTTTGAAACGATTCTCAGAATTATATATGGATCAATCGAGTGACCTAAATTATCGGAACGGAGCAAATTCTCCGCAGTACTGTGCAATAATGTTGAACTGTCTTCCAACCAATGTGGCTGAATCAATCAGAACTAATAATATGGGATGGTCTGAGTTGTGAGATACCACTGGAAAGATGATACAAAGCAGGAACGTCATCCTGCAATTAAATCAAAAAACGAATATGTGGTTACAAAGGAGGGGCTGAGCTCTAGCTCAGGACAATGGAGTCCTCAAATGTTAGAAAAGAATGGAATGGGAGAAATTAGAGTCCCAGAATATCCAGATCACTATCCAGATACGCCCATTTTGGAACAAGTTTTAATGGGATCTAGTGGTAGAAGAAATCCAATAATAAGACCCTATCAATGTTATACTTGTGCTGGGATAGGACATTGGAGTCAAGCCTGGCCAATAAGGGAACGAATGGAAAGAAGGGGGGGCAGAGAAAGAACTGTCAGGATCATGGGGACACTCGGGAACCTAGAGGATATAGAAACATCCAAGATCCGAAAAATTATAGGAGGTCTTTAAATTAAGGAGACCTCTGGGATCCAAGAGAGCTAAGAGAAAGCTGGCCAGAATATCAGGGACCAAGAAGACAAACACTTTTTACACAGACCAACCCATTTTCACAGTCCTGACTCACCAGCCAGTCCAGAATTTATGGACAAAGTAACCTGACCCCCTACCCTCAAGTAATTTACCAACATGAGAAAATTGGGTGTACTATTATAGTGAAAACTGAAGATCATACAAGGAGGAATTGTAAGCAGTTCCACAATTGTGTAGAGAAACATTTTAAAGCAAAGAACATTGTAATCTCGAGAGCTTGTTATATTGTAACCAATTAGGTCATCGGCCTAATGCCCACAGGAATGCCCTGCGAGAAGACAAAATAGAGCAGAGTGTAAGAGGAGTCAGGAAGCAATAAAGAAAATAAGAAGGGAGACAAAGTAATTGTGATGATGTGAAGAAATTCAATGGGAATAAGATTTGGCACTAGTTGAAGGATAGGAGGGAGCTGAGCTGTAGAATACACTGAGGTATCAGTAAGATTCCAGCAAGTGAAAGAGATGTAGGAGCAATAGTGGAAAGGAGCAATCAGTATGGCAGACCCGAACAACTGCAAAGCAAACGAATTGAACTAAAATGTTTTTGAGTTTTGTTAGGCCTTCAGGACAGTGTTACCAACCTCCGTCATCATCTGGGGAGTGAGGTATATGAGCATGTGAACCCTCAAGAATGGGCAGAAGACACAGCTCAGGTAGGATGTGTAAACATCAATTCCACCCAAGTAGCTCCCCAGAAAGTGGTAACACTTTTCCTTTAATATCTAAGAAGATCATAGGCCATCAACAGCATTAATAGATTAATTCAAGAAATGCCAGAATAAAACTAGTCAATCCACAAGAACTATAATGGTTGCTCGTCATAGTAACTGTTACGACTCCCGAAGTTACTGGGAATATAAGGTGGTGGTATAAAATGATGAGGTAGAAGAAAAGTTTAAATAACATGTCCCCGTCGGAGAGGTTGATGCTAACCATCCAGAAAGTTACTCAGTTGCAGGAGGAAACAAATGATAAGAAAGAACTCCTATTGTCTATGAGTCTGTGCAATATATTAGAAAAGGATTACATCAATTCCGAGGAGGTGCCAGGGTTGTAGGTACTTGTTGTCAAAGTTGATGCATTCGGCCGGTGAATCAAAACTTATCCAACCCTTGATAATAAAGCGGCTACCGTTATCAATGAGTTAAAAAAAAATTATCCCTGGGTTTGATATCCTTATTCGACTTGGTTTAAATAATGGTCCGCATCATATTAGAACAAACTAATAGGAATTATGCGAACAGCTGGGTACCCAGCAACAATTGTATTGTGAATATCGACCATAGGCTGCTGGACTGGGAGAAAGTGCAAATCAGACCCTGAAAACTAAATTGGCTAAATTGAAGGCAGAGACTGAAATTGGTTCGATTAAAATTACTTCCCATAGTTTATTCCAAATGAAAGTCATGCCTGTAGGGAAATCTGGACTGAACCCAGCTGAAAACATTATGATAGACCCTTGAGAATACCCTAGAATCAAAGTGCAACGGAAATGATCAACTTCCATCATGTGACTGCGGAGATGACCGACCACATTCTAGCTTTGACTCTAGTGTTGAAAGAGTTATGTTGTATAGTAGGAGCAGCATATAGTGAGAGGCCTTTTGTTGAAGGTAGAAGGGAAGAATGCATGGGAACATCTCCACCACTGTTGGAGTATCTGTGGAAGTATGGACTGCTAACTTAAGGGACTGTCCCACCAGCATGTGACTCCATGCGGCAAGTGCAACCTAACGTGGTCGTATGAGCCGTCCGGCCTCGCGGGGCCGGTCCCACTTCGATCGCCGGAGCCATATGGAGTTGTGCGGAGCTGGTCCCAACATCGCTCGGGGCTCTGAAAAACTGACCGTCTTCAAAATTCTGCACGACAATGGCCTGTCGGCCCGCAACCGCCTCGACGCCGCACACACCGCCTCAATGTCGTGTCTCCGTGTCCCTCTCTGCGTGCCAGTGTGTCCCTCTCTGTGTGCCCCTGTCTGTGTGTGCCTCCATGCCCCTCTCTGTGTGCCTCTGTGTCCCTCTCTGTGTGCCTCCGTGTCCCTCTCTGTGTGCCTCCATGTCCCTCTCTGTGTGCCTCTGTGCCCCTCTCTGTGTGCCTCCATGTCCCTCTCTGTGTGCCTCTGTGCCCCAATGAAGAGGGTCCAAGGTGTCAGGGAGAGAGGAGCAGATATGAGTTTTGACTAGCCGCTCAAAGCACTTCATGATGACTGATGTCAGTGTGACAGGACGGTAGTCATTTAAACAAGATTTAAACAATGGTTTCTTTGGAACAGGAACAATGATGGATGCTTTGAAGGGAGTGGGAACCACAGACTGACTCAGGGAGATGTTGAAGATGTTGGTGAACACCTCTGCCAGTTGATCAGCGCACGCCCTGAGAGCCCGCCCTGGAATAACATCTGGCCCTAGAGCTTTGCGGTCATTGACCTTTTTGAAGGACTGCCTCACGTCAGCCGTTTGTAGGGTCAGTGGACTCATGGTGGGCGCTGTGTTGTCTGCATCGAACTGGGCATAGAAGGTGTTAAGCTCGTCCGGGAGCGAGGCAGTAGGCTGGACAGTGCTCCTGGTTTTCCCATTGTAATCCGTGATGAATTATCAATATGGATGGAATTATCAATATGGATGGAGGGGATTTGCACCCATGAAAACTCGGGAGGTGAAGACTCATCAGACGGAAATTCGGGAAGCCTGCTGATATTCTGGAAAAATACATCAGCATATTTTTGTTAAGATATCTGTTAGAATAAAACAGTCACTATTGTATTTTGATTATCATTAATGATGGATTATCATACGATAATAGGGGGGAATGTAAATATTGGCCAAATCATAGTATAAAATAAAGGATCTATGCTTCTGCAGGGCCTGTTGGCCTTTTTCTGTGTGAAGCCACAGGATGCAAGCTGGTGCCAGGAAAGTCTAGGTCCTAGAATGATATATCAGATAAGGTGAGGTTCAGATGTCTTCTTCATTGTTAAAATGTATGACGGCTTTGCAGAGGAGCTCAAATGTGTTGCAGATGCATAAGCAGGATTGGCCGGCTGTAAAGGGATTGTAAATACTGTTAATAATGTGGCAGACAAGGATTAAACCCACAGTGGTTAGGTATTGTATAGCGGATTCGTTATTCGTTCAAAAATAAAGTTTAGTGGTCCAGTGCTTGACTCGGTGTTGACTGAACTAGACTAAGGGAGATAAGCTTTAGGAGCATAATTACACCCTCAGAAATAATTTGATCACTGACTAAGCCACATCTCAAGTTTGCAAAAGAATATGAATGTCTGTGAATGTCAGACCTAAAAAGTCATTCATAAACTTTTAAGATTAATTCTATCAAAAATTAAATTAATAGGAATTTAGAAAGAAAAGGGAGCATTGTAGATTTCTATGTATACTGGACTCGCTAAATGTCCCTATCCAGTGGTGTAGGGGCGTGGAATCTGTAGCGAGCCCCTCCACTTGATCCACTCTGCTTCCATGTCACTCTGTGGATTGTTGTTAGGATATCACAGGAGGCGTAGAAAACTTCGATGGTCTTCTCTCATGACAAAACAGTGGAACATGTGGTGAATGTCAGCGGTGACTCGCACTGGTTCCTTCCTGAATCGCATGAGGACTCCTAGTAAGCTGTTGTTGACATCAGGTCCTTTGAGCAGCACGTCATTCAATAAAACCCCCTCAAATGGTGCGCTGGAGTCAAACACCACACAAATTTGATCTTGCTTTCTGGGATGGTAGACTCTGAATAAGGGAAGATACCAACACTCTTGATCAACTCTGAGTGGTGGGGCTACTTCTGCATGCTGATTGCTGAGCATTTTGTCCATGAACTCCAAGTAGTGCACCTTCGCCTGTGGTCATTTTTCCAAAGTCCGCCGGAGAGAGGTGAGTCCGTTGTTAGCGTACTCTCAATTATTGGGCAAATGCTGCCTGGGTGACAGAAACGGCAAAGGTGTGACCCAGCTATTTGAGTTATCTTGGTAACATTGGTCATCCATAATCTGGAGTAACCTGAGGTCATCAAATGTTGGTGCTAGGTCGTTATCACTGGCAGTACGACGGAAGACTGACTGCCCCAGGTTCCGTCCACATGTGGGCTCCTGTAGACCGGCCATGGACATCAGCTCTGGATCATCCTCACAAAGAGGTGAGTAAGTGAACTTCTCCTTCACTGTAACAGGGCTCGTGCAGGGTGTGAGGGAAGTAGGTCGACCGTTTCCTAGAATGCAGGTCTTGTAGGTGTCCACTTGGGTAGGCCTATGTGCTCCACCAAGACATACATCACCAACAACTACCCATCCCAGATCCAGCTTCTGGTGGAATGGGGCATTGTTGTGACTGTTAATTAGTTTCCTCACTTTATGCACTTGCAGAATATCGCTTCCCAATAGGAGCAGTATTTTGGCCTTTGGGTTCAGTGGAGGAATCACGTTGGCAATGCATCTGAGATGTGTGTGGTGATGCTCAACATTGGGAGTGAGGATCTCGGCATGGTTATTAGGCACTTGATTGCATTCCAGGAGTGGAGAAAGAGGGAGCAATGTCTTCTGATCTACAGACTCCACCGCATGTAACCGCAGGCTGATCTACCTGCAGTCTGCTTGAGCCCGACACATGTCCGCAGTGTATATGGCTTAAGATTTCCTTTGATCTCCAAGATATTGAAGAACTCAGATGTTGCGAGAGAGTGGTTGCTCTGTTCATCTAAGATGACGTACATCCTGCATGCCTCTTGACTACATCCTTCTGGATGGACTGAGATGAGACATATCTTAGCACATGCAGTCGCGCTGACCCCTTCACCGCACACCTCTGTGCATCTGGAGGTGATCTCCTGGTTTACCGCTACCTCTTCCTCCCCGCCATGCTCAGATGCAGGGGTGAGATGGCTTGGACTTCCAAGGGGCTGGGCCTGGATGTAGAGCAGAGAGGTGTCTGTCACTGTTGCACTCAGTACATTTCACTTCTGCTTTACAGTTCTTGGCGAAATGACTTGTGGAGGAGCAGCAGCGGAAGTAAATGGAATGTTCCTTAAGGAAGAGTTTGCGGTCTTCCAGGCTCTTTTCTCTGAAGGCTCTGCACTTCTTTAACGGATGAATCTTAGCATAAATGGGACACAGCTTGGATGGATCACTGGATTTCTGTGTCTCAGGGGTTGGAGTTGCTTGTGTCCTGTGGAAGGAGACAAGAGTTTTATCACGTCGCTCTATTCTTTCCCTCTGGACAATTGCTGGATGAGAGAAGCAAAGATTCAAGCTGGGATCCGTTCTGGTTTTTGCCTCTGTGCGGATAAAGTCGGTAAACACTCTAAATTGGGGAAAAGGGATGCGGTGGCCGCGTTTATATTTGGATCCACTTTTCCTGGATGTTATGAGGAAGCTTCTCAACAATCAGTGCAACTCCCCTGGAGGTGTCGAGGTAAGACAAATCAGGTAGATACTCATCTACCTTTGCCGCTTCGATTTCCGACAGAAGGTCCCCGAGCTCACATAGCTTGTATGGCTCTTTGATGGTGATCCTGGGAAAGTTCTCAAGCTTGGTAAAGAGGGCATGCTGAATAGACTCAGGTGAACCATAGATTTATTCGAGCCTGTTCTATCCATCATCAAATCTGCTGATGGATTTCTCATGTTGACAGCCTTAATTCTTGTTGCCTGCTCCAAGGATTATTTTCCAAGCCATTTTATCAAAAGATCTAGCTCGTCTCCGGGTGAAAGACCCAGGCCTGCTATGGCATTTTGGAAGGAGGATCTCCAAGCCCAGTAATTCTCGGGCTGTCAATCCCGTTGTAACAAGTTGGCTGTGGGCGACGTATCTGGCGATGTCTATGGTGGTGGGATTAATATTGTTGGTGGCTTGAGGAGAGTCGATAAAGCCGCTGTGCAGAAAGGTTGAAGTTGGCTTTCTATCCTCCAATTTAGGCTCCATGTTTCCTTGGACATTACTGGGATTGTGATGCCTATGAAATGAACTGGCCAGATTAGATTTGGTCTGATGAACGGGCGGCAAATAGTATGCTACCACTCTCGATATAATGATTGGTGACATGTTGGCTTGACTTTATGCTGGCTTGCTCTATGACGTAGTCCAGAGTACGCTCATGTTGGTTTTGAGGGTGAACAGGGCTTAGTGATCTATTACTTGACCCGTGTTCTGCTAATAAACCTGCTTTGATGGTGTCGGCCTCTGCAATGGCTGCTATCATCTCTTTTTCTTGCTGCAAGGCCTCTACTGTCGCCTGCATCTGCGTAGCCTCGACGTTCATCTCTGCCTACATCCGCGTAGTCTCCGCCTACATCTGTGTAGTCTCCGCCTGCATCCGCGCAGCCTCGACCTTGAAATCTATCTCTCTCTGAGTGAATGCTGCTCTGGTTTCGGCTGCTTTTGCTTTAGCCCGTGCTTTAAGGGCGGCCATGCTGGCACTGGAACTGGCTGCAGAGCGGTAAGAACGGATGCTGAGAGACTTGGCTTCATTCTGTGAAGCGTTGTCTTGGTTGCTTGTTGCCATGGAGTTGAGGTGTGGATGGACAATGTGATGATGTGAGCCACCTTGTAGCACAGCTTGTTGCGTTGCTGTCTTTTCACTATACTGGACTCGCTGAATGTCCGTATCCAGCTATGTAGCAAGTTAAACAATTAATCCATTAAAGACCCATAGACACGAGATGCCGTTGATGCTTTACTGTATTCAACTGTGAAACTGTAACATACAAGCAGAAAAGTAAACGGCAAAGTGTTTAGTTACGTTATACATTTAGTGTAAGAACATTAACTATGATACCACCACCAAATACAGTGCTGTTACGCAAGAAACCAGCCAGGGTACATGAAACATTCTTAACTGTGTTAATAATAACAATCCGGCTCAATAAAGTCTATAACACATAAGGATGATATTAACAAACATAATTACATACAGACATTGCATCTAACAATCTATGTGGGGCAGGATGGCGATGGATTACACACTGTCTAAAACCATGAGGTGCCCTCTCTGAGCTGGACTTCCTAGTTTATGATCACTTCCTGTATAACAGGAAACGTAACTCAAAGCTGCTGTACCGAGATTTACAGCAGGTGGCATTAATGCATGTAAACAGAATGCAGTCCAGTACACTATGCATGTAATGACATTCATATTACAACTATAAGTCTAAATTACTTGAAATTTGTCTTGTCTCCTCAGTCATTCCTCATCATTGGTATGGAATCATCACTGCACCTGTGCCATTTCAACCTGGCTTAGTTTGAGCAGGCAGATTTCTCTCTGTAATTGTGGAAAAAAGTGCAGGTATTTGGTGCTTTTCCAATAAACTCCATGAGAGGTTCAGTTCCAGAGCCTAATCAAACTGATAATGACCAACACTTCTCTTAAAATTTGGAACTTGTAAATTCACTTGATTAGAAATGATTCGGGTTGTTAATTTGGGTCTCTCCATGATAAACTAGTGTATTTTTGGCATGCAATATACTTCAGGTTAATTTTCTGCTTACAAATGATTTACGCTTCAATACAAAGATGCAAGGGTCCTTGTCATGTTTATCCTGAGCAGCTCAGGATTCACTGATTTACAGGGCTGTTCGCAGGGACACACTCAAAGCCAAACATCATGTGCTGCCGGAAGACCTTCAATTCTGTGAAAGACGCTCTTTGGTCTGCCCGAAACCTGTTGGTCTTCCAGCACAGCAAGATGCCCCTAAGGGAATATTGAAAACTGACTCATTCCAGACTCTAGGAGTACATGTGGCAGTTGCATTGAAGCACAGTGCAGCTAATATAAAGGGTCTACTGTGAACCACAGTTTACTTTCTTCCTCTGCTGAATATTGAGTGTGGAGGGGACAACTTTCTTATGAAGGAAGCAATATCACCCCAGGGGGGCATATGTTTTGTTTAGTTTAGTTTAGTTTAGAGATACAGAGTGGCCCACCGGGTCCGCACTAATGAGCGATTCCCACATATTAACACTACCCTACACACATTAGGGACAATTTACAATTATACCAAGCCAATTAAACTACAAACCTGCATGTCTTGGGAGTGTGGGAGGAAACCATTGGAGAAATCTAGGAGAAATCCCACACAGGTCATGGGGAGAATGTAAAACTCAATACAGCCAGCACCCGGAGTCAGTATTGAACCTGGGTAACTGGCGCTGCAAGGCAGCAACTCTACCGCTGCGCCACTGTGCAATGGTGGTATGTATAAAGAAGCTGCTAACATTGTTAGGTATAGCACCAGCAATGTTGAATGTATAGACACAGTAAGAATGTGTTGCAAGTTTTGCATTGTTTTTTTAATATTCTCTAATCTGAATAAAGTTTATTTTTAAAATTAAAAAATCTGTTTCCTCTGCAATTTCCTTTGCTGCTCCTCAATGAAGGAATATGCATGAAGTCTGCTCGAAGACTGATTATTAATGAGATAACAATGAACTTTCCAAGGACCTTCACAATGTTTTCATACCACAGTGCAACTATTTATTGTCCATTTTGTATCTACTTAAACCAGCCTAACTCTGTGGTGCCTCAGGATAATCAGCTTTACTTTACTCTCTCTAATCCAGTGGGGCTTTAGTTCATTGTTCCTCTGCCCTATGTTAGAACAGGCTCCAGGCTTGGTTGTGATCTAAGTAAAAGGTATTTATCAAAATCACGAGAAGGAAACAATAGATATTAATCATAATTGCAATCAACCACTCGGAATGCTAAATATATCTGAAACATTTCTGTTATCATGCTCGTTTACTGATGGTAAGATTCAGTTTACACTGTTATTCTCTTATATTTACACGCTATGCGTAAAATGCAGGGACATTCTCTTTATTACTTGTCTTAGCAGCAGGGAAGAGTGATGAGGTAATGGTTCAAAAGGAGCTTATGGATCAAAATTCTCAGCTTTGGAGATATAACTAGTTACTGGGCTCTCATTGTGAGATCAAGCACTTCTAATTTAATGTCATAACTAAATTATTGGGCTGGATTATGAATGTTCAAAAAACTAACCTCCTGTAATGTGACATTTTGACATGCAACCTACATTATTTTCAAGACATGACAAGAGACAAGAGACATTTATTGTCACATGCACCAATTGGTACAGTCAAATTTGTGGTCACCATACAGCCATATGAATAAAATAGAACACAGAACACGATAGTCTTTAACATAAACAGCCCCACAGAGCGGAATCAAAGTTTACTACTGTGAGGGAAGGCACCAAAGTTCAGTCATCCTCCTCTGTTGTTCTGTTGTTCACCCATGGTCAAGGCCTCCCGAGCCCTCCACTGTCGCCGCTATGGGCGGCCCGATGCTCAGGCCCTCTCGCCGGGATGATGGAACTCCGACGTCGGAATGGGAGAACATTCTCAGCAGCTTGGACATCCAAATCGGCCACTTCTTACCAGAGACCGTGGCTCCCGAGGTCCACAGGCTGAGCTGGTCGGAGATTCACGCTGGCGGCCCTCGGCAAAATGTTGGTCAGCGCCGCCCGCGGCTTAGAGCTCGCAAACCACATCTCCCCGATGTTGAAGCAGCAGGCTCATCACTCCGTAGCTTCAAACGACGATCCGGGTAAGGCATCGCACACTCCGCGATGCATTCAGCGCTGCACCACCGCTGAAGCTTTGCTAGTCTCTGGCAGGAAAGGCTGCGCCAATCCAGTTGGTAGGCCACGAGGGTGGGGGGGCGAGGACGCGACTCAGAGAATAGTTGCATCCTCACCAGGAGGTGACTGGGAAACAATTTCTCCCTTACCGTACCACCCTCCACCACATAGAAATACTAAAAAAAACCTCCAAAACATACTTTTAAACAAATTTAAAAAAGATAGAAAAATAGATACACTGTAGGCAGAGGCTGCCATCATGCAGCGCCCCTAGTGGAATGATGGCAGCCTCTGTCATATTTCCCTCTTTCCCACCATTTGAAAGATTTTCATATTTTCTTCTCTCATTTCGGCGGCATGTTACAGCATCAGTGATCCAGGTTCGATCCTGATGACGGGTGCCGTCTAGAAGATGGAGTTTGTACGTTCTCCCCATGACCATGTGGGTTTTGTTCCGAGATCTTCAGTTTCCTCCCACACTCCAAAAACGTAGGCTAATTGTTTTGGTATAAAAATGTAAATTGTCACTAGTGTGTGTAGGATAGTGTTAATGTGCGTGGATCACTGGTCATTGCAGACTTGATGGGCCGAAGGGCCTGTAATTAAACTAAACTAATTTCCTTCTGTAGATAAAAATGCTGGAGAAACTCAGCGGGTGAGGCAGCATCTATGGAGTGAAGGAATAGGTGACGTTTCGGGTAGAGACCCTTCTTCAGACCTTCTTCAGATATTCTTCAGAATTTCCTTCTGTGATACTTTACAATAATAAAGCTGCTTTATTTTAGATATTTTATGTGTGAAACAATAAGATTATAATTATACTAAACATAAAAACATTGTTCATTTTCTTAATTGTGCCAAATGAAAATAATTTCTAGGTCTCTTTTGTGATGAGTTGGAGCAAAGAAAAAATATTTGATAAGGTTTTAATCAAGTAGCAACATAAAGCAAGATGTCACCAATGTACAGCAGAACAGCTCTTCAACAGTTAAGAAACAAAATAAAACAAAATAATAAATGCCAAGTTAATACAGAAAGTTTCATCTTGACCAGGCAGGGAGAAGGGCATCATTGAGTACTTAAATCCTTTTGCAAGTAAATTGGGAAGGAAATGGTCACAATGATAGATTGGATCTTATCAATAATGGAAAAGGAGGGCTCAAGGAAGTCTTATTGTTTGAATAATTGATATATCACTTGGGATTAGTAACTCCTTAATAAAACTATTTGATTGATTTACTTAATTAAGTCCTTGTTTTACAACACTCTTTGTCCTTATGGAAGTCTACCTCAGTCATTTCTGGTTAATCAAACTACAAACCCAAACCACAGATATTAATAACTCGCAGCAATGTTTATGTTCTAAATGTACTGAAGGCTAACCATTGTACCACATGCAGCAATGCATGCAATTACTTTCATTTATAACACACTAGTGGGTTGATAAGGAGAGGTTTATGGCTGATGGGACTGGATTTCCATTGCCCACATGGGTCTAATGAGTCTAAACTATTTGAACATGACTGGATAACTGCAGAAACTAATCACATGAAATGGGAGGTCCTCATAGATTATAAAAAAAATGTCTTATGCTTTGATCCAAGCATTAAAAAAAAAGTGCTGCTTAATGCGGATGATTTATAATACTATTACGGAACAGTGATTAGTGTATGCATGGAATATGCTTCTCAGTTTTAACAATTTAGTTTAATTTCCAGCCAGGGCAAGCAATCAGTTGGACTTCATCCAACTGAGAGCTTTGCAACTAATATATATGATTTAAGTTCAATGAGAAACTACGAGGGTAACTTGAAAATGATTGAGGTTATACTTGTGCTTAAAGGTCCTTACTTAGAAAGTAGGAACATGATCAAAAACATGACTAATTATTAGTGACAAAAAGGAAACCAAGATACAACATTAGAACTCAAGGCAAAAAGTTGATGCTACTATGATAAGTAAAAGACCTTGACCAGTAACTATCCAAATGCTGTACTGTCTTAGGGTAGATATTTCTTTTAAATGGGTTGAATCACTAGATGGAAGTGTCACTTTAGTGGACTAGTGAGACTGGATTAACACTCAACATGAACAGGTAATTGCAGAAATTAATCACTTGCAATGAGAAGTCATCGCAGGTGTAAAAATGCTTTCATCCAAATTATTAGGCGTAACCTATTTTGCTGAACTGGGGTTCAGGGGCCATATAGTGCGGGAACAGCCAGGAAGTGCCGGCAAAAAATAATCTGTAGCAGAGAGGAAAGCTAGTAGTCATAACAATTCAAATATTTGCAAGAGATGTAAGATCTTGAAGATAAAATCTTTTTTATTTTGTGGGTCTTGGACCAACTGCCAGTGATTTGCATGCCTTACTTCACTTCTACTCCTCTAATCATCAGCATTTACACTTGGTGCACAGATAAAGAGGGAGCTCAGCATTTTTCCCAGCTTCTCCACTGGAGGAAATAGAAGCAAAAATTTGTTGGAAATATCAGCCAATTGGGTAGTGTATGCTTAGAATGAAGTAGAGTTAGTTTGAAGACCTTTTATCCAAATTGAGAAAAGTTATTATGTTTTTGATTTTGTAGAGCAGTGTGATAAATGGCTTGGAGAAATGAATTGCCTGCAATATAAGGTAGTGTTTTTGCCTTACAGAGCTAGACGCAGGTTCAATCCTGACTATGGGTGCTGTCTGTACGCAGTTTATACATATTCCCTGTGACCACAGTTTGTAGGATAGAACTATTGTATGGGTGATCACTGGTCGGTATGGACTAGATGGGTTGAAGGGCCTGTTTCCTTGCTGTATCTCCAAACTAAACTAAATTTGCAGATGACACTAAAATAGTAAGATTAAATGAGAACTTATCAGTTACGATGAGGGACTACGTGAAGACCCCGTCCAGCACACATGCTCAACATTCTTCAAAGCAGCGGTGTGGATTCACAGAAAAAATTAACGATTGAAATAAATATAGTAAAGAAAAAATAAGAACTTAATTACCAGTTGATCTGTATAATAGCGGGTGGGAGCGGAGGGCACGTAGTCCCTCATCGTAACTCCTCATAAAATACAGATCAAACTTTGAACTGGTAAGTTCTCATTTAATCTTACTATTTTATTTCGGAGTCATGTGAGTGACTATGTGAAGACGTCAAAGCTCTGTGATTCCGAACCTTGTACCAGCTCATGCTTCACTCATTGTCTGAAGACCTTTGAGGGATGAAGTATGTTATCACAATCAACAATAACTTGTTTGTGAACAAAAAAGGTTTATTAATAACTACAAAAAACAGAGCTCCCCCGGGCTTAAATTAAATATTATCTGCAGACTCTAAAATTCTGTCTGCAAACGTAGCAGGTTCCGCAAGTGGCTTATTATAAAACCTTTGGAAAGTTCTTTCCGAGGACCATCTGCTCTGGCCAGAATATGGTTCATAGGCATGTCCATTCGCCTAGTCGCCGACGTGGATGAGGCCTGGTGGAGTGATATTTGTAAACATTAGTGTTGACTCCCGCGGACTTAAGCACTTGCTTGAGCCACCTTTGGCTCGTCACCTGACCATGGGGCTTCTTGTGGCTTATCCATAAGGCCTTTTCTCTCCCGCTTAAGTTGTACGTTGTGTCTATGTAAATGGCAAGATGGGTCTTGGCACACAACCGTGGGTCAGATGAATGTGCCCTGAACTCCATGACTGGAGGTGTGGTTCCTGGTCTAGTTTGTTTGACCAGATCCTGAATATGGAATGTGATACAGTCCAATGACTCTGTCATGCTGGAGAGACTGTATTCTTTGAGCTGACACTAGTGCCATGAGCATGACTGATTTCAGGCTAAGTTGTTCCAGCATGAGTGACCTGGGTGGTGGCCATCCCCGGCACAATGCTGACATCCCAGATCTGAGTGTACCTTGGTCTGGGGGAATTAGTGTTAAAAATACCCCTCATGATTTTGACCACCAGTGGATGGGACCCCAAAGCCTGTTGTCCTGCTGCTGGAACCAAATAAGCTGACAACGCACTCCTGGCTGCATTGATTGCGCTGTAGCTGAGTCCATCCCGTTGTAATCCATCCAGGAACTCCACAACACTGGTAGCTGTTGCTGTTGTGTAGGTAGTTCCTGTTTTGGAGCAATACCGTTCCCATTTCCTTATGTTGGTCAGGTATTGTCTCCTGTTGGACTCCCGGTGGGATGCGGTCATCATGTTGATGGCGTCCTCAGACAGTCTCAGGCCCATTAGAGGTCTTTTTAGAATCTGCAAGCCAGGAGATTGAACCTGTCTTGGCAGGTGACTAATGCCTGACACTGGGTGGATTAATAAATCTGGACTGCTGGGGAATTCCAACGGTGTTTCGACAACCATGTCGAGGGCCACTGGGAACCATGGCTGTGTAGGCCAGTTGGGTATTATCAAGATTCCTGAAGCAGAATCCAATTGAATCTTGCGTAATACCCAACTGATGAGGCAGAAGGGAGGAAAAGCATAGAAGAACATTTTCCTCCAATGCAGTGTGAACGCATCAACTGCTGCTGCCTCAGGGTCTGGTTTCCAAGTGACATACGTTGGTACCTGGTGATTCAGCCTAGATGCAAATAGATCGATATCTGGTGTGCCATATTGCTTTGTAATTTCAGCAAATACTTTGGGATTTAACATCCATTCGATGTTATCGTTAAATTTGCATGACCTGGTGTCTGCCACTGTATTTTGCTTCCCTTGTAGGTAAGTTGCTGATAACCAAATATGTCTTTCAACACACCATTGCCAGATTAGGTTGACCAAATTGTCACATGATATCGACTTTACACCACCCATGTGGTTGATATAAGCCACCACCGTGGTATTATCTAATTGCAACCAGACATGTGCGTGATGCGCATTAGATGAATATGCTTTTAAACCATAAAACGCACCCAACATTTCTAAGTAGTTAATACCCCGTGTCTGTAGGCAAGATGATTCAAAATTAGTCCATCTGCCCCCTGTGCTGGATTGCATGTTAGTTGCTCCCCAATGGTTAATACTGGGTTGGTGATTATTATGGGACTAGAACTAATCCTAATGTTCCTTGTCCACCATTGTAACTCTGGAATGGATTCAGCAGTTAAATTCATAGCTCGGTCAAATTGACCTGATTTTTTCTTTAGTGCGTGCACTTTTGCTCTTTGTACATTTTGATAGTGCAAAGGCCCAAAAATTGTACAGCTGGAAAGGCTGCTACCATTTTCCCAATGACACCAGCTACCTGCCGTATGGTTGGCTGATGAATCATTAGTTAACTGCATGATTGTGCCAACTCTGATGCTTTCCCCTTCGGCAGTGTTACAATCATGTGAATAGTGTCAATCGTAAATCCAAGATAGTCCATGGTTGTGGATGGTATCAAATTGGATTTATCTGGATGTATGACAAACCCCAAAGTTTCAAACAAACATTTGGTGGCTGCTACTGCTGAAATGCCTGTCTCCAAGGTTTTCCCTACTATTAAAATGTCGTCTAAGTACGCCATGACTATATGCTTTTGTTTCCTCAATAATGCCAAGGCAGGTTTTAAGATTTTTGTGAACAACCTTGGAGCTGAGGTTAGCCCATTTGGTAAGGCTTTAAATTGCCATAGCTGTTTCATCCAGATAAACTTTAGGTATTTACGATGCTCCTTGTGTATGAATACTGAGTAGTAGGCATATTTTAAATCAATGCTTGCCAGAAAGCACCCTCTAGAAATCAATAGTCTGGCTGTTTCAAAAGTTTCCATCTTGAAATGTATATACTTAACAGATTCGTTTAAAGAAGTTAAGTCAATGATGATGTGACATCCACCATCTTTTTTAGTTTTAGTGAAAATATTAGACACAAATTCCAAAGGTTCATGTTTTGTTCTTTCAATGACACCTTTTGCTAGTAGCCTCATCAGTTCAGCTTGACCCTCTTGTTTCTCTTTGACTGAGAGGGTGAATACCCTTTGGGGTATATGCTGAACTGGCGGCATGTTTTCATGAACAAAGTCAATTTTATAGCCATGAATGCTGCTGAGTATATATTTGTTATTAGTGATAGACTCCCATGTATCCATAAAGAAGTGCAATCTCCCCCCTGTTAGCATAGAGCCCCTACTACTCATATGCTGAGAGGAACCAGGCCCACCTACCTCCATGGTTACTGATGCTTCTTTTGCCTCTTCGCTGGACGATGAGGTGTCTGCTGGGCTGTAGAGGGCTGCTGTTGATGTTGATGTTGCTGTTGACGTTGATGTTGGAGGTGGCGCATTTTCCATGGGGTCCACTCTGGGCCCTGGCCTAAAAAAGGCTTACGGGGAATGGTTGCGGACCCCGAGCTTTCACCAGCCCCATATGGTAGTCGACGACTGGTGGACACCTTGGGGTACTGCAGCCCGGGTTTGTTAGGCCTGCTCGGTCCCAAACCTGCCCTCACAAGACCAAAGGTCTTGGAGTCTTCCTCCAGGTCTTTCACCTTTTTTGGAAGGCCCTTTCCAAAGAACAGAATTGGAGGTTCTGAACCCGTTGTTTTGCAAAGTCCTGCAAACTTAGGGTTGAGGGCAGTCTTGATGATTTCCTTCTGTAAATTATTAATCTCATATTGAGTGGTGCACAGCAGAGCTAATGTATCTTGCTGATTTGTGGTGATGTCCACACTATCTATGGACCGAGCATATGATGTTATTCCTGCTGTCAGGAGTTATAGGGTTTTCTGGAGCTTCAACTCCAGGTTCCTGATGTTCTGCCCCAAATGTCCCCAAATTTGGCTGTTTACAGCTGGTACATTCAATGATGTACAATTTTCTGGGGCTGTATATAATTCAAGAGCCTCATTGACCACCCATTCTTGTAGGGGTTTTGAGGACAGGTGGTCAATGCTGGCTGCAAGTTTCGGCTCTAAAGGCCAACCCGCTTGTGGAATGGCCACGTAGCGGTTGACCACACTTAGCAACTCTTCCTGATCCAATACACCCTGCGTACTCCGGACATCTTCAGCCAACGACCCCTCTTCTTGACCAGCCCAGACCTGGTTGCCAATGCTGCCTTCAATAGAAGGTGAAGCAATAGTCAGTGCCGTAAAGGGCACTGCGGGAGTGCCTGAGCTCTCTAGGCGAGTCTGCTGCTGCTCTCACAGCATATTTCGCTGAAGCAATTGCTCCATAAGTCGTTCCATTCAGCTTAGGCAGCTGCCTTTGCCGATCTCGAGCTGTGAGGCATCTTCATCCGAATCGTTGGGTACTACCGCCCGGTTCTGGCTGCAGGTACCTCCAGCCCGCTGCTCAGGCTGCACTAGCGGTGCTGGGCTCGGCTCGGTAGTCCAGCACACATGCGCGACATTAGCGTTCAGAAATTAAAATTGGTGGTACTGTAGACTAATTTAGTTCAGTTTAATTTTGTTATTTAAGATAGACACAAAATGCTGGAGCAACTCAATGCATCTTTGGAGCGAGGGAATGGGTGACGTTTTACGTCCGACCTTTCTTCAGATTAGTTATTTAATTTAATTTAGTTTAGTATAGTTTAGTTTGCTATGGAGCTTTTTTTTTAAAGTTTTGAACCAAAGATAACTCTTTCTGTGTGTTCCCTAGATATTGGAAACCTTGGTGGTTTTGCTATTATTCACTTGAAGCAGCCTCATTTTATGACGTTAGACACAGTGCTGGAGGAACTCAATGGGTCAAGTAGCATCTCAGGAGAAAAAGGAAGGGTGGCGTTTCGAGTCGGAAGCCTTCTACATTTTTTTGGAGGGAAAGGGGTCTGCAGAAATCAGAAAGGAGTGGAGATGCAAAGATATGACTAGTGGTGGGATCCCGTTGGAGATGGTGAAAATGACGGAGGATGATGTGTTGTATGCGACGGATGATGGGTTGAAAGAGGACTAAGGGGACTCTGTCCCTGTTGCAAATGGAAAGGGGGGAACAAGAACGGAACTATGTAAGGCACAAAATGCTGGAGTAACTAAGCGGGACAGGCAGCATCTCTGGAGAGAAAGGATAGGTGACGTTTCTGGTCGAGACCCTTCTTCAGACTGGAACTATGGGATAGAGAGGAAACACGAGTGAGGTACTCATCCGTGAAAAAAGAGGGGGACCCCCTGTTCCCTAAAAAATGTGGATATCTTGGATGTTCTGGCATGGAACACCTCATTTTGGTTCAGATGCGGCAGAGAAGGAGGAATGGGGAATAGTGAAAGGAACAGTCTCTGTAGACCTCATTTTCTGAGGTCTTCTGTTGTCTACTGATGCAGAGCATACGAAGACTGGAATATTTCAAGAAACATTTGGCTGTTATGGCAATGCATCATACATTTCCATGGCGGAAAGATAAATAATCTTCACTTAGCTATGTGATAACAAGGTACAACAAAGCTCCATTATCATTTTGAACATTAGGGAAAAGGGTGATGCATTAGGATGACTGCTCATCTTGTACCTCTGGGGACTATGATTTCAATCTAATACATACTGAAGACATGAAAGTCTCTTCAATCTCTGCTGGGCAAAGCCTACAGCACAAACTGCCCTGATTTTCACACAGAGTAACCACAGAATTACTTGGTAAAGAAGTAAAGAAATGTCTTGTGGCTGTAGCTGAAAATGCTTTATTGATATTGGTTTAATGATTACCAGGGTAAAACTAGGTTTATTTTGAAACAAAAACAATGATATGACTGCAAGACATAACAACCATCAGCATTTTTATTTACGAAAAGGCATATTATATTTGGGGGCTAAAATATGTGTTTATCACAAAACAAAGGGAGCTTTATTGTAACTGTGGAGCACTTGATCGGGCGTGCTAAATGCTGGCTCACTTATTCTACTTAGCAGCACTAATTGATGATTTGCTAATGAAATTGAAGGCACAGCCTTGAAATTTCAGATTTCTGGAACTGTAAATGGGTCATTAATTTAAGAGCAAACGGAAACATTATTCAGTTTTGTAGAAAATGTTAGCCTTTTCTTAAGAGGATTTTTTTTCCTATAGTTTTATTATTTTTAATCATATCAATGAAAGCAGAATGTTTATTTTCCTATTAGCATACTGTCAACCTAAATTACATTATGTAATGCATTTTATGCTCTTTTAACAATGTCCTTGCCTGTCCTCTAGTCATCATTTCTGTACGCTGACTAATTTTCACATGATAGTTATTACAGCTCCAGGACAAATTTTCAAACTATGTTTCAATAATATTCTGACCTTAGAAATACTTTCTGAAATAATCATCGCTTTCTATTCTTTTGACCTTATTATTCACAGATTCTTGGTTTGAAATGTATTGTATGCCTTTCTTATTTTGCATTCTTGCATAACTTGCTGCATATTGCATAGTAAACTTACTATTCTATTTAAGCAATAGAAACAAGGAACTGCAGATGCCGGTTTACAAAATGCGGGCCCTACTCAATGGGTCAGGTAGCATCGTTGGAGAACTTGGATAGGTGACATTTTGGGTCAGGACCCTTCCCCAGTTTGTAACATCCACTATCCATGTTCTCCAGAGATGCTGCCTGACCTGCTGAGTTACTCCTGCATTTGGTGTCATTTTACTTTATTTAAGCAGTTTGTGGTTTAGTTTAGTTTATTATCACATGTACCGAGGTACAATGAAAAGCTTTTGCTGCATGCTAACCAGCCAGGGGAAAGACGATACATGATTACAATCGAGCCATTCACAGCGTACAGAGAGATTTAAAAGTGTGGAGCGATTGTAATATGTGATTGTAGATCTGCATCTGTGGCTAGCACGCAAATAGTCGCCTGGGTTGGGCACCATCTTAAAAAGAGCATTCAACACAATCAGTAAAATTAAAACTCAGATATACAAAGGCTGCAATGTTAGGAATGTACCTAATAAAGTTCCACAGCACTAACACCATCAGGGTGTATGGAATCAGTATCTGGTGAGTTGTGCGATCTGTGCTCATCTGCCTGTGGCAAAAGTTAGGACCATCTTCACTATGAGATTCTAGTTGTCACTTCTATGTTAAGCCAAGTAACGAGACTAGCCCATTAGTGGACCACTTTCACTAATTTGGAAGCTAACTTCCATCACTCATTTAGTGTACCAGCCTAGGAAAGGCTATCATCTGATTTATTACACCATTTTAATGGAGGAAGGATTTGTTGAGACTGAAAGCATACTGTAAATTGGTGCTTTTGTGACAATCACAAATCAATTTCTGAACATAATGAAGGGTATCTCCGATACTCTTTCCGATTATCTCTTTCAAGATAATTCTTAATATAAGAATCATATGGCAATGGCATTGTTTTTTTATCGATTTAATTCATAGTTTCTTTATTAGTATTTTGGAGATAGTTTCAAATTGAATTATAATACTGATCAACAACAGTGAAGTTTAATGTAATAATGCACAAACTATAGCTCAATGCTCAGTTTTTGTTCAAATTTTGTTGTACTATAAAATGTTCCAGAATTTATTGCATTTTGGCAATCACAAAAAGCTAGCAGGATCATAAGTTCTAGGAGCAGAGTTAGGCCATTCAGCCCATTGTCCACTGTGCTATTCAATCATGGCTGATTTATATTTCCCTCTCAAACCCCTGACACCTTTACTAATCAAGAACCTGTCAATCTCTGTCTTAAAACAATCTGCCTTAAAGATAGAATAGAATAGAATAGGAATGCCTTGTATTGTCATTTAAACAGCTTGGTTTGAACGAAATTACATTTTCTACAGTCTTACATTACAAAAAAAAACAAGACCCACACTCAACACAGTTTACATAAACATCCATCACAGTTAATCTCCAACACCTCCTCACTGTGATGGAAGGCAAAGTCTTATCTCTTCCCTTTGTTCTTCTCCCGCAGTCCAGCAGTCCAACTGCAGCGACTAGGCGAACTGGGACTCCTGATGTTAAAACCCCCGCAGGGCGATAGTTAGTAAGTCCCGCGGCCATTTAAGCCGTGCCGGGCAATGTTAGGCCCCGCTCCGAGTCCTTTAAATCCCGCGATTCGGGCGGGAAATGTTGCCGTTGCGGGAGCTCCGAAAAGCGGTCTCCTACCAGGGACCTGGAGCTCCTGATGTTACCGTCCACCGGGCCTGCAGCCAGAGCCTCTGAAGCTCCGAAGTCGAGTTGCAGCCGCGCGCCACCACAGCTCCTCCCGCTCCGAAGACTGCCAGCTCGGCGATGTCAGGTCCGCAGGCTCCGCGACTGGCCCCGCAGGCTCCGCGACTGGAACCCTCAGGTTAGTCCCAGCCGGAAGCCGCCGCCGGCTCCATGATGTTAGGCCCAATGACACCGGGGACCAGACAGGGAAAATGTCAGGTCCCCGTACAGGGAAGATAGAATGGTTTCCCCCCACCCCCCTCATATACACAGCTAAAGAAAATAAAAAAAGTAGAATCAAGACATACATTTAACGAGACAAAAACAAAAAAAAAGACAGACGGACTGTAGTCGAGCCGCTGCCGATAGGCGCCACCACACCACAGATCCATCAAGGTAGTTAAAAATTTGTTAGAAATAAACACAATTTCCCATTTATATAACGCTAATATATTTATAATTTACCAAAGTGCAATTGTGTAAAACAGAATTCAGGTATGTTATAAAACAGCAAATGTTAACTTTGCGTTTTACTTCCGTGGTTGTAAGATAAGGGAAATTGTTAGCACAGGAAGTGTGCAAGCAATAACAGGTCATACACAAAATGCAGAATGGGTTATAATTTAAATGTTGCAGGGCTGAAAAGATTGGGTCCAACATATTTAAGGTCAATGGCAGCTAAACATAAGTGAACTTGTTGCCTATTATCAACAGGCACCCGTGCTTGAGAAAGAAAGCAAAGATATGGCTTAAAAACTAGTTGTTTACAACCCGCAGAGAAGGGAAAGCCCTTCATTCTTAAAAACCTGTTGCTTGAGGTTAAGGGTCAAATGACAAACCGTATCTGCTGGAGACTGAAGGAATCAACGAGAGGATTAAAAGTGACAGGATTAGAATGAAAGTGACATTCACGCTGCCTCTTTCAATGCAAAAAATGTGTAAGATTTGTTGAATTGTGCAGTAATGAAGGCTATTACCTGTGAAATCTCAGGTAGCAGCTGCATTTCTGAAAGTAGCTAACCAAGTGGATCCAACCTTCTTGGTCGATCAAACATAATAACAAGTAAAAAAACCATAGTAAATATCTTGCAATTTCCACAGGAAAGCATCTTCCTATTCTGATGACATTCGTTTACCTAGAGTAGCACATGCACAGTTCCTGTAGTCAACAATAATGGGCTGAATATTGCTGGTCTTAGTCCCCAAAGAGGTTCTATCAGCCTTGTATCAGACTCACCACAAAACAATTCACATTTCTGGGAAGTCTGACATGCTTGTCGAATTGGTGCAGAAAATATTTAATTAGACTCCCAGCTACCCAGGTCCCGATGATCCCAATGAGCAATCAAGATAGAGTCATAGAGTGATACAGCATGGAAACAGGCCCCTTGGCCCAACTTGCCCACACCAGCCAACATATCCCAGCTACACTAGTCCCACCTACCTGTGTTTGCCCCATATTCCTCCAAACCTGTTCTATCCATGTACCTATCTAACTGTTTCTTAAACTTTGCGATAGTCCCTGCCTCAACTGCCTCCTCTAGTAGCTTGTTCCACACACCCACCACCCTTTGTGTGAAAAAGCTACCCCTCAGATTCCTATTAAATCTTTTCCTCTTCAACTTAAACCTATGTCCTCTGGTCCTCGATTCCCCTACTCTGGGCAAGAAATTTTGTTCAAACCTCTGTCTGGTTGAATGACAATAAAGGCAATTCGTATTTGTACTTTTGTAAGTCTTGCGCACCTACCCGATATATTCCTCTCATGATTTTATACAGCTCTATGAGATCACCCCTCATCTTCCTGTACTCCAAGGAATGGAGTCCCAGCGTACTCAACCTCTTCCTATAGCCCAGACCCTCAAGTCCTGGCATCATCCTCGTTAATCTTCTCTGTAATGTTTGGGATGTTTTGGATCAATAAAAATTGAAAGACAATATGAAATGATATGATTTGGATACAGTGTTTCTTCAACAGGATATAGATAGATAGAATGAGTGAGTGAGCAAAATATCACCAAATGGACTTTAATGGGGGAGTAAGAGGTCATTCCATTTGATAAGAAATATTAAATTGCAGATTATTATTTAAATAGATAGACCGAAAGTGAATGGCATTCAGAGGGGGCTACTGTAAGTACTCCTGTGCATGAATCACAAAAAGCTAGTAAACAGAACCAGCAAGGTAGTTAAGAAGGCAAACACATTTAAAAATAATGTTTTGGTTGCAATTGTCCAGGAAGGTTCCCGCTGAGTTTCTCCAGCACTTATGTCCATCCTAGAAAACTACATATAATTTTGGTCCTTAAAAAATTCCAGGGTTGAGAGTTTTTTAAAGTGGAATTGAGTAAATATTTAATGACACAGAGAGTTGTAGATATAGCCCAGTCCATCACACAGACCAAACGCCCCACCATTGACTTCATCTGCACTTCACACAATCTCAAAAAAGCAGCCAACATTGTCAAAGACCTTGGGGGTACACAAAAGGCTGGAGAAACTCAGCGGGTGCAGCAGCATCTAAGGAGCGAAGGAGATAGGTGAAACCCTTCTTCAGACTGTCAAAGACCTTTCCTCCTCTCGTCTTTTTCTCCCTACTCCTTTCCAGAAGAAGATACAAAAGCTTGAAAGCATGCACCACCAGACTCAAAAACAGCTCCAGAACGGTCCTTCCATAAGGTAGGTTACAATCCAATTCTCCTCTACCGCATTGCGGACATTGGACTTTGTCCTTCGAACTGTTGTGCTACAATGCTGAGAACTATATCCTGCACTCTGCATCATTCCCCTTGCTCTACCCATTGAACTTCAGTTGGTTATGATTTATTTATTGGACTTTAGAGATACTGCATGGAAACAGGCCCTTTGGCCCACTAACTCCACAACATGATGAGCTCGAGGGCTTTCCTCAACTTTACTAGTTTCAGTCATCCTGTGAAATTTTGGTCTCATTTCAATGCATACATTCGATGGAAGATCGAAGGCAATAATGACAGGATTAGAATAAATGATTGTAATCCCATTCAAATTCCATCAGATGACATTGGCACCATTTAAGTGATAGTGAAATCTGCAGCACTTACTGAAAATACGTTGGATTTTCACTGCTGTTTCTATAGAATCTGTAAATTGTTCCCAGATGAAAACCTTCAGACTCTGCAAAAAGTCATTGTCATCTCAGATATTTCGCACTAGTTATGCAATTGTTTCCACTCTTAAAGTATTTTCAGGACTTTCAATTAATTATGAACTGGAAAATACGAAGGGAAAAATGTAATTCCACTCGGGTGAAAATACATGTCCACAAAGTATCGCTTGGATGAAAAGTTATTTTTTTTCATATTCAGTATAACTTCCCCATGCAATCTAGTTCAATAGTTAGGAAAGCCACAGTATAACAACAAATCTTTCTGCAGACCATTGTTTGTTTTGTTCTTTTCTGTAGAGAGCACTGAATCTAACTGCATATTCATCCTTGAAAATGTATTTCCGGGCCTGGAACAAGTGAACTGTTTCACCAGCATGTTGAATAAGCTCTGGAAAGAAACAATTCTCAAGCTTTCAATCTTCTCTGACACGCTGGTCATTATTTCCCTCCTTTTTCCTTTTCAGTCAGCAGTTTTGTTCCTTGCAGAACTCCCCACCATGAAACCTCATTGAACTGCCTGCCAACTTAGCCCAGGAGCATAGCAATTAAATGAACATTCCTTGATAGAAATGCTGAAATTTGCAACAAAAAATTCTCCAGAAATCCAAAAACTATCTTTTTTTCCGAAAAATACAATTTGGCAGAGTGCATCCAGAGTAAAAAAAAATCAATTCCATCTCTTTCTACATTCTTCCTGCAATCTAAGGTCATGCAGTGGTCAGATTTATTGTCAGGCATGATTGACAGTAAATCACCTCTGTAACTACCCTGGGGGTTCTTATCCAGAGAACATATCCACATGATTGTGTCGGATAGATGGAAATATCATAATGCCTTGGACAGCAGAAGAAACAGAAGCTAGTACGAGTCTCACCCAAAGGGAATTTGGAAGGATAATAAATAACAGTGCTTTATAACCTGTTTGCTTCATCCTATAACTTTCTGGCTTTTGAAGCCCAAGCTTACTGTCACCTGTTTATCGACTTGCCTCATCTTATCTTCCAAACTTATCATCAACTATTGTGCTATAATGCAATGGAATTTAACAAAAGGAATGGAAGGAACAGCTTCCATAAAGTGGCAGTGATGTTATTTAAGCATATTTGCCATTACTTTATCATCCAATTTACAGAGAATTATATAAAATCAACTGCACGAAATAGGGCTTTTAGCTCACCAATTCATCTTCACAGTTCATTTGAGTATAATGCATTTTTAATGCATTTAAAGATATGTAAAAGTTTAAACCCATTGCTGGTATTTCTACTTCCTTTATCGAGCCTGCTGCCATCCATTTGTTACATGCCATAGTAACAAAGGTAATGCCACTGTGGTGATGGGGGATTTCAATATGCAGGTAGACTGGGAAAATCAGGTTTGTTCAGGACCCCAAGAAAGAGAGTTTGTAGAATGCCTCCGAGATGGATTCTTGGAGCAGCTTGTAATGGAACCGACCAGAGAAAAGGCAATTCTGGATTTAGTGTTGTTCAATTAACCAGATATGATAAGAGAACTCGAGGTAAAGGAACCGCTTGGAGGTAGTGATCATAATATGATTAGTTTTAATCTGCAATTTGAGAAGGAGAAGGTTAAATCGTAAGTGTCAGTGATGCAGTTGAACAAAGGGGACTAAGAAGGCATGAGAGGGGAGCTGGCCGAGGTAGACTGGAACAGGATCCTAGCAGGAATGACGGTGGAACAGCAATGGCAGGAATTTCTGGGCATAATCCGGAAGACGCAGGATCATTTCATTCTAAAAAGGAAGAAAGATTCTAAGGAGAGTAGGAGGCAACCGTGGCTGACAAGAGAAGTTAGGGGTAGAATAAAACTAAAAGAAAAGATGTATAACACAGCAAAGAGTAGCCGGAAGTTAGAGGATTGGGAAACTTTCATAGGACAACAGAAGGAAACAAAATGGGCAATACGGGCTGAAATGATGAAGAACGAAGGGAAGCTGGCCAGGAATATAAAGAAAGACAGTAAAAGCTTCTTCAGATATGTTAAGGTAAAAAGAGTAGCAAAGTCAAATGAGGGTCACTTAAAGCAGACACGGGTGAAATTATTATGGGCAACAAAGAAATGGCAGAAGAGTTGAATAGGTACTTTGGATCTGTCTTCACTAAGGAAGACACAAACAATCTCCCTGATGTACTGGAGGACAGAGGATCTAAGGAGGTAGAGGAACTGAAAGAAATTTTCATTAGGTGGGAAATAGTATTGGGTAAGCTAATGGGACTGAAGGATGATAAATCCCCTGGGCCTGATGGTCTGCATCCCAGGGTCCTCAGGGAGGTGGCTGTAGAAATAGTGGACACATTGGCGATCATTTTCCAATGTTCAATAGATTAGGGATCACCTCCTGTGGATTGGATGTTATCCCACTTTCAAGCGACAGAGAAAACGGGGAATTACAGACCAGTTAGCCTGACTTCGGTGGTGGGAAAGATGCTGGAGTCAATTATTAAAGAGGTAATAATGGGGCATTTGGATAGCAGTAAAAGGATTAGTCTAAGTCAACATGGATTTATGAAAGGGAAATCATGCTTGACTAATCTTCTGCAATTTTTTGAGGATGTGACAAGTAAAATGGATGAAGGGGTGCCAGTGGATGTAGTGTATCTAGTCTTTCAGAAAGCCTTTGATAAGGTTCCGCACGGGAGACTGGTGACTAAAATTAGAGCACATGGTATTGGGGGTAGGGTGTTGACATGGATGGAAAATTGGTTGGCAGACCGGAAGCAAAGAGTAGGAGTGATCGGGTCCTTTTCAGAATGGCAGGAAGTGGCGAGTGGAGTGTCGCAAGGCTTGGTGTTGGGTCGCAACTGTTTACCATATATATTTGGAAGAGGGAATTAGGAGCAACACTAGCAATTTTGCGGATGACACAAAGGTGGGTGGCAGTGTGAACTGTGAAGAGGATGTTAGGAGGTTGCAGGGTGACCTGGACAGGTTGAGTGAGTGGGCAGATGCGTGGAAAATGCAGTATAATATAGATAAGTGTGAGGTTAACCACTTTGCTGGCAAAAACAAGGTTATTATCTCAATGGGGTTAGGTTAGGTAAGGGGGAGGTGCAGCGAGACCTGGGCGTCCTTGTACACCGGTCACTGAAAGTTGGCTTGCAGGTACAGCAGGCAGTGAAGAAAGCTAATGGAATGTTGGCCTTCATAACAAGAGGATTTCAGTATTGGAGTAAAGAGGTTCTTCTGCAGTTGTATAGGGCTCTGGTCAGACCACATCTGGAGTATTGTGTACAGTTTTGTTCTCCTAATTTGGGGAAGGACATTGTTGTGATTGAGGCAGTGCAGCGTAGGTTCACGAGATTGATCCCTGGGATGGCGGGACTGTCATATGAGGAAAGATTGAAAATACTAGGCTTGTATTCACTGGAGTTTAGAAGGATGAGAGGGGATCTTATAGAAACATATACAATTATAAAAGGACTGGACAAGCTAGATGCAGGAAAAATGTTCCCAATGTTGGCGAGTCCACAACCAGGGGTCACAGTCTTAGAATAAAGGGGAAGTCATTTAAGACTGAGGTGAGAAAAAACTTTTTCACCCAGAGAGTTGTGAATTTATGGAATTCCCTGCCACAGTGGGCAGTGGAGGCCAAGTCATTGGATGGATTTAAGAGAGGGTTAGATAGTTTTCTATGGGCTAGAGGAGTCAAGGGATATGGGGAGAAGGCAGGCATGGGCTATCGATAGGGGATGATCAGCCATGATCACAATGAATGGCGGTGCTGGCACGAAGGGCCAAATGGCCTCCTCCTGCACCTATTTTCTATGTTTCTATGTTTCTATCCCCTCAGTATATCACTTTTTCCTTTTTCTTTATTGTTTGTGCATAAAAGCAGAGAGAATGTCAGCATATCAAACTTGTCCACAGTAAAAGCTTGCATCTATGCCTTTTGTTCCCTCAGGACTCAATTATCTTAGATCATTCTTGGTCAACCTTCCGCATTCTATACTCCCTAGTCTGGAAATTGTTCAACACTCCACTTCCCTCTGCTACAACTTAAGCAAATCTGTTTCCTGGTTGATAAACACCTAGAATTACATCTAGGTTTGGGACTATCTCTGCCCAAGAAATTGCAGAGTGTTGTAGATGCTCATCACACAGCCAAGACCTTCCGCCATTGACTCCATTTATACTTCACACTGCCACAGAAAAGCAGGCAACATAATCAAAGACATCACACCCTGCTCATTCCTTCATCTTCCTGCTTGCGCGTACCACCGGACTCAGGAACAGCATTTTCCCATTGATATCAAGTTTTTGAATGGTCCTTCCATAAACTAGTGTACTGTCTATGGAACTGCTGCGCTGCAATGCTCTACATTGCTGAGTACAATATTCTGCGCTCTCTATCTTTCCCTTTGCTCTATTTATTGTACTTGAGTTTGAACTGATTGTATATCTGTATGGTGTTTCTGATCTGTCTAAATCTTTTTACATTCTTCATGCAATAATCAAATTTTCCACTACTGTCCTTTTGCCCGTCCCTGAATGTATATGTGCTCCACCACTGACAGCCTCTCCCTGAGTAAAAGACTTTGTGCATTCACCATATATATTCCCCTCTATAATGTCACCCCTCATTATCCTGAACATGAAGGAATAAATTCCTAGCTTGTAAAGCTTCTCCCTATAGTTCTAACCCTTGAGATTTGCAACATCCTTTTAAATCTTCTCTGCACTTTCCAGCTTAATAGCATCTTTACTATAACAGGGTGACCAAAACTGAACATGACAGTCTAAGTGTAGCCTCAGCTAGCTCTTGTACAACTACAAGTACAACTACATCCCAACTTCTATACTCAATTCCTTGAATGATGAAGGCCAACATGCCAAAAGTCTTCTTCACCACCCTATCTACCTGTGACACAACTTAAAGGGAACTACATAGTTATACTTCGAGATCCATTTGCTCAAACAATGCTCCCCAGAGCCATAACATTCACTGCCCTGGTTTGACCTCCCAAAATGCATCACCACAAACTTGCACCACAAAAACAAAATTGAACTCCAATTTCCAATTCCACAGTCCACTTAGTTGCTTAAGACACCCTTTTAGTGTCATCTGCGAAATTACTCATCATGCCTTGTCCATGATAAACAGCAATGTGCCCAGCATCAATCTCTGAGAGACACCTCTAGTCAAAGGCCTCTACTCCAAGAAACAACCTTCCACTGTCACCCTTGGTTTCTTACTATGAAGTCAATACTGTATCCAGTTATCTAGCTTTCCCTGTATCCTATGCAATCTAATCTTCTTGAGCAACATATCACACTGAACTTCATCAAAGGCCTTGCTAAAGTCTGTATAGACAATGTCTGCTGCCCTGCTTCTTGGGTACTTATTTTTTCCTCCATAGTCACTTCTTAGATTTTATATTAATCAGTCTTCAGGTCACATCGTAATGATACAGAGTAGGTACTCTTCAGCTATTTGTGACTGATCTGTTCTTTGGGAAAAAATATGCAGGTGGTGCACTCTTCTGCTTTTACTCTGTAAATTTGCAATTCTTTCTATTTTAAGAAGGAATCGATTCCTTTTGTGAAACTCACAGTTGTATTTCTTCCAATATCCTTTCAGGCAATGCTTTCCAGATCACTACTCCTTCACATACATTTGGTTTTGTTGTCAGTTTCCCATGTTAATTGGATTTCAAATTAATAAACATCTGCCCCATTTAGGCCCATGCCTCTATTATATTCAAATTGATCTGATGCAATTTATGTGATTCCTATTGCACATTTCTAAACATACACAATAACATTGGATTGAAGAAGGGTCCTGACCCGAATCATCACCTATCCATATTCTCCAGAGATGCTGCCTGAATTGCTGAATTATTTCAGCACTTTGTGTCTACTTTTTGTAAACCAGCATTTGCAGTTCCTTGTATTTGTAGAAGAATACTTTAATGTTTCCATTCAGACATTAGCGAAGATGGATTTGGAGCTGAACAATAGTTTAGTTTAATTTAGAGATACAGTGCAGAAACAGGCCCTTTGGCCAACCGGGTCTGCGCCGACCAGCGATCCACGCATATTAACACTATCCTATACACATGAGGGACAATTTACACGTATACCAAGCCACTTAACCTACAAAACAATATGTCTTTTGGAGTGTGGGGGGAAACAGAAGATCTTGGAGAAAACCCAAGCGGTTTCAGGGAAAACATACAAACTCCGTACAGACAGCACCAATAGTCAGGATTGTACCAGGGTCTCAGGAATTGCAAGCACTGTAAGGCAGTAACTCTACTGCTGCACCACTGTGCCACCTTTAAATAGTAAAAATACAGAAGTGCAAAAATACAAAGTCCATTTCTAACCTTGGCTCCGAATACTAGAATACATCTCTGTCCAGGATAACAACTGTCACTATTACTCCACAAGCTAAGGTCACGCTACTGTGCTGCGCTTTATCCAAAGCTTTTTGGAAAGCAAGTTATGTATCACTAACCATGCTGCAAATTGCATTCTCAAAGAAATAACTGGTACGGCAAAATCCTTACTTTTTACATCCCCACAGCAATTTTCTAATAACTGCAGTTCTCCCTAAATGAACAGATATTCCACCAGCTAAAATGTCTTCAACAATCTTCACAATAATTTCTAATTAACTGACATACAATTCACTATGTTAAATAATGGAACAGCATGACCCACCTAACATCAAACGGTAACTCTGGATTTACAAGGACCCACCAATATGTGTTAACTTGAATGAAGCCTTCCCATTTTTTTCAATTGCCATCCAGTTAACAGTCCAAATAACTTTAAACAGCTTAATCTCAGTTTGGACTACTTTCACATATATTTCTATGGAATTAAGTATCATGGTTTATTTCCTAATGCCAGTGGTGCTTTACATTTTTCTTCAATAATAAAAATAGATGTGAAGTTTCCATTTAACACTTTGTACCAGTTTAGTCCGCAACTTAAATAAATATTATTAGGACCCACACTGTCTTTAATAAACTTCTGGAATTGAAGGCAACTAACATGTTTGTTATTCCTTAGTCTGATCCCATTTTAGTATTTATTTGAATAAATTTAGTTATTCTCAATCTCATCTTTTAAACTGTTCAGTATTTATTTTTTTCTAGATATGCCAAATAAGGCAATTCTTAAGATTTATTTCCTTTTTAATTAGTTATCGCTTTAGGAAAGTCCTTTTTATATTACTGTGTAAATTTATTCACTTCTTTCTTAGTCTTCACATATTGACTGGAGTAATGAGTTTCAAACAAATGTAATTTTTCTCATAAACCTTCTTACTTATTGCTATTAGTCACACAATGCTTAATGCAATGCAATTCCCTTATATTTAACAGATTAGATATGCACAAACAGAATCTTTGAATAGGCTGCAAATTATTCAAAATGTCAAGGCAATCAGTGTACTCAATGAATTTTTCCTGATGCATTATCTTTTTATGCATTATGGTCCAGAAATTCATCAAGAAAATCACAAAATTTGTTAGTGTCAGCTCTAAAATCATCACTAATGGGCTCTCTTGTATAATGCCACACTGTTTCAATAAGTGCAGGCATTCATTGTCAGTAATAAATTTCCTGAAAACTCTGACATCACAAAGTAATCCTTAAAATATCACATCACAATAGCATCTGCCTAGACACGGAGAAATAGTGGCAAGTGATGAATGTGTGTTACAATAAATGGTGGGTATGGGTGGGTTGCGAAATGAGCTCCCAGAATTTATGAGGACAGGAACAGGTATAGATAATATGCTGTGTGTGTTCACAATGGGGAGGCATTTGAATGCAATGCAAGGCTACCAAAAATGCAATTGCAAAGGACATTCAATTCCTTATGGCACTGCACTGCAACCTCCTGCAAGGAGTGTCATCTTTTTTGGCAGATGTGAGAAGAATAGATCAGGTAAACACACAGAGTCTCTCGCCCAGGGTAGGGGAATTAAGAACCAAGTGGACAAAGGTTTATGACGGGAGGATTTAGGAAATTTAGGAAATTTATTGATAATGAAAATAGGTGAAAGGACATATTGTAATGACGACATTGTGATTCTGCAACACGATATAGATAGTTTGAGTGATTGGATGAAAATCTGGCAAATGGAGTAAATGTAGAGAAGTATGAGGTCAAATATTTGGTAAGGAATGTAAAGCTGCTTATTATCTCAATGCAAAGAGAGATTGAGCATGAGTAAATTTCAGAAGGACAGGCACAAAATGGTAGAGTAACTCAATGGGTCAGGCGGCATCTCTGGAGAATAACAAATAGCTGATGGTTCTGGTCGGAGCCCTTCCTTAGACTGAAAGTAGAGGTGGGTAGAAAAGAAGAGTTCCAACCCAAAATGTCACCTATTTTTTCTTCCGAGATGTTGCCTGATCTGTTAAGTTACTCCAGCATTTGTGTATATTTTTGTTATAAACTAGCAACTGCTGTTCCTACCTAGACAAAGTTCAGACGGATCTTAGAGTTCAGGAATCACACAACAATTATCAGACAATTCGAACACATTGTTAAGATGGTATGATGGGCTATATTGTGAATGGGTGGAGTATAAGAATAAGCTGCTATTTTATTTTGTCTCTGTGGTTATGACAGAGATTTCAAGAGAGAGACACAAGGAACTACGGATGCTGCTATATGGTTACTCAAAGTACTGGAGTAACTCAGAAGATCTGCCAGCTACTGTATGGAATTGTTTTTGTAAGTCATGCCAATCCCTGATATTTTAAGTTATAAACTCTTTCTGTCAAATATAAATGATTGCTTCAACAATCCTTCATCTGACCAGGAGTTCATTTTTAAGAAGACCTTTTTTCCTCTTTCAATTATTTCAATCTGGTAACATACTGAAATCTTGGGGTGGAAGGTTGTAACCTTCACGTGGTCTGCCCTGTTTCGACGAATGCAATCAACCTGGCGTGCACAATCAAATATGATCAAATAGAACAAGTTGTCCTACAACTTTAGGCTGTGCACATTATACGCAAGAAAAAAAAGACTGAAATCTACTTCAACAACTTTATTAACAGGTCTCCATCAATGGGATGGTGGCAGAGAGAGTCAACACCTTCAAGCTCTTGGGTGTGTACATCTCTGAAGATTTGTCCTAGACTGGAACATTGATGGACTGGAGAGCCCATCTATGCCTCTACTTCCTTAGATGATTGAGGATATTTTCCGTATATACTCTCTTGAACTTCTACAAATATACCATAGACAACATATGGACTGGTTGCATCATGGCCAGAGTTGGCAACTCGGACATCTACAAATGTCCAGGACAAGGGGTCACAGCTTAAGGATAAGGGGGAAATCCTTTAGGACCGAGATGAGAAGGACTTTTTTCACACAGGGAGTGGTGGGTCTCTGGAATTCTCTGCCACAGAGGGTAGTTGAGGCCAGTTCATTGGCTATAGTTAAGAGGGAGGTAGATGTGGCCCTTGTGGCTAAGGGGATCAGAGGGTATGGAGAGAAGGCAGGTAACGGGATACTGAGTTGGATGATCAGCCATGAACATATTGAATAGCGGTGCAGGCTCGAAGGGCCGAATGGCCTACTCCTGCACCTAATTTCTATGTTTCTATGTTTCTAAAAGAAGGTGATTATAAAAAGTAGTGATCACTGCCTGGTCCATCACAGATACTGACTTCCCCACCACCAAAGGGATCTATAAGAGGCGCTATCTCAAAAAGGCAGCCAACATCTTCAAGGGTACACAAAATGCTGGAGAAACTCAGCGGGTGCATCAGCATCTATGGAGCGAAGGAGATAGGCAACGTTTCGGGCTGAAACCCTTCTTCAGAACCAAAACGTTGCCTATCTCCTTCACTGCATAGATGCTGCTGCACCCGCTGAGTTTCTCCAGCATTTTGTGTACCCTCGATTTTCCAGCATCTGCAGTTCCTTCTTTAACACAACATCATCAAGGAATAGGAGTCTAAAACTGTAACTTCTAGGTTCAGGAACAGCTTCTTCACAAAGGCCATCAGGCTATTAAACACCATGAACTCCAACTAAACTCTGAACTACAAACTGCCTTGCTTGTACTAGGAACTTAGGGCCTTTTGCAGTATATTGGTTATTTTATTTATTGAACCTTTTTTAATGTTAATTTATTATATTATCTATTGAGTACTGTTTTTACAAGCCTATTGTGCTGCTGCTAATAAGAAATTTATTGTTTAATTTCGGTAGATATACCAATAAAACACTCTTGACTCAATACATATGACAATAAAACATGCTAAGGGTCAGAAGAAGGGTCCTGACCTGAAAGGTTACCTATCCATGTTCTCCAGGGATGCTGCATGATCCAATTCAATTCAATTCGATTCAATCTTTATTGTCATTGTGCAATGTACAATACAGAGACACCAAAATGCAGTTGGTATCTCCGAAGGGTGAACTTACGAATGAACAAGTAATACGCCGTAGTATGAGTTAATATACGTCTATACATATACAGTGTCTGGGGTGGGGGGGGGGGGGGGGGGGAGGGGTGGAGACAGGCAGGTCATTGCGGTGCAGCGTTGAGATGTTTGACAGCTGCAGGGAAGAAGCTGTTCTTGAGCCTGCTGGTACGGCAGCGGAGGGACCTGTAGCATCTCCCAGATGGGAGGAGGGTAAACAGTCTATGGTTGGGGTGTGAACTGTCCCTGGCGATGCTGTGCGCCCTTCGCAGGCATCGTTTACTATGGACAGACTCAATGGAGGGGAGTGAGGAGCCTGTGATGCGTTGGGCAATCTTCACCACCCTCTGCAGAGCTTTCCGGTCGGCGACAGAGCAGTTACCATACCATACTGTGATGCAGTTGGTAAGGATGTTCTTGATGGTGCAGCGGTAGAAGTTCACCAGAATCTGGGGAGATAGGTGGACCTTCTTAAGTTTCCTCAGGAAGAAGAGACACTGGTGAGCCTTCTTGATCAGCGAGGATGTGTTCAGGGTCCAGGAGAGGTCATCGGAGATGTTGACCCCCAGGAACCTGAAGCTGGAGACACGTTCCACCTCTGTCCCATTGATATGGATGGGGGTGTGCATGCAGCCTCTCAATCTCCTGAAGTCCACAATGAGCTCCTTGGTCTTCTTGGAGTTGAGGGCCAGGTTATTGTCGGCACAACATGCTGTTAGGAGCTGAACCTCCTCCCTGTAGGCCGACTCATCATTGTCGCTGATGAGGCCAATCAGCATCGTGTCATCTGCATACTTGATGATGGTGTTGGTACCATGTACAGGTATACAGTCGTATGTGAAGAGGGAGTAGAGGAGGGGGCTCAGCACGCAGCCCTGCAGAACACCAGTGTTCAGGGTGAGGGTAGATGAGGAATGGTTATCCAACCTGACAGACTGTGGTCTGTTGGTTAGAAAGTCCAGTAACCAATTGCAGAGGGAGGGGTTGATGCCCAGGTCATCGTGTTTGGCGATCAATTTAGAGGGGATAATGGTGATGAATGCTGTGCTGTAATCGATGAACAGCATTCTCATATAAGTGTTTCTGTTGTCGAGGTGGGAGAGGGCAGAGTGGAGTGCCATTGAGATGACATCCTCCGTGCTCCTGTTCTTACGGTATGCAAACTGGTAGTGGTCCAGAGTGGGAGGTAGGCAGCTTTTTGAGGTGTGCCATGACCAGCCTTTCAAAGCACTTGGCGATGATAGGGGTGAGTGCAACTGGGCGGAAGTCGTTGAGACTCGCCGCAGTGGAGTGTTTTGGCACTGGAACGAAGGAGGTAGTTTTAAGGCACGTGGGGACAACTGCCTGGGCAAGTGACAGGTTGAAGATGTCAGTCCAGACGTCTGTCAGCTGTGCAGCACAGGTCCTGAGGACGCGCCCGGGGATGCCGTCAGGGCAGCAGCCTTGCGTACATTGATCCTACTCGGTGCCACGTGCACGTCGTAGGGGTTGAGTGTGAGGGGCTGGTGGTCATCGGGGAGCACAGTCTTGATGGCCAACTCTTGGTTGTCCCTTTCAAAGTAGCCATAAAAGTGATTGAGTTCCTTGAGGAAGGATGCGTTACTGGAAGTGGGGGTGGAGTTGGTGGTTCTGTAGTCAGTGATGGCCTGGATGCCATGCCACATGCATCGGGGGTCGGAGTTGCTGCCGAAGTGCTCTTCCATCCGCAGCTTATATCTATGTTTGGCGTTCTTGATGCCCCTCTTCAGATTGGCCCTCGATGAACTGTAAGCATGGGCATCGCCTGACCTGAAAGCCGAGTCCCGTGCTTTCAGCAGTAGCCTGACCTCGCTGTTCATCCATGGCTTCTGATTCGGGTATGTGGTGATTTGTTTGAGAGTGGTGACGCTGTTGATGGAGGAGTTGATGAAGTCCAGAACGGAGGAAGTATATGTCAGTGTGGGAGTCAAGGGTGACCTGAGCTGCAAACGCATCCCAGTCAGCGTTACCAAAACACTGCTGGAGTGTGGAGTCCGCTTCATCTGACCAAACCTTGACTGTCCTCACTGTGGGTTTAACGCGTCTGATGAGTGGGAAGTATTTAGGGAGCAGGAACAATGATAAGTGATCAGACTGACCAAGGTGGGGGAGGGGAATGGCTTTGTACGCTTCAGCCATGTTGGTGTAGACTTTGTCCAGTGTCTTGTCTTCTCTAGTGGCGAAGGAGACATGTTGGTGGAATTTGAGCAGTACAGCCTTCAGGTTGGAGTGATTGAAGTCACCCGCACCAATGAAGGCTGCATCTGGATTGAAGGTCAGTTGTTTGCTAATGGCAATATGCAGTTCTTTCATTGCAAGGATGGCATTAGCATCAGGAGGGATATCGGCTGCAGTCACAACAGTGGAGGTAAACTCTCTGGGCAGATAGAACGGTCTGCACTAAACCAAGAGGAACTCAAGGTTGGCTGAGCAGTGACTCTCAATGATGGTGGTGTCTGTGCACCATGTTTTGTTTACATACATGCACAGACCCCCACCTCTGGTCTTACTGGAGTCAGATGTTCTGTCCGCTCGGAGTATGTGCCGTCCCGCTAGCTCAATGGCACTGGCGGGAACATCAGAGTTCAGCCAGGTTTCGGTGAGGATCAGGATGCTGCAATCCTTGATCCAGTTGCAGGAGGCAATCAGAAGACGGAGGTCATCCATCTTGTTTGCCAGGGAACGGACGTTGGCAAGGAAAAGGCTAGGGATGGATGGCCTGTGTGGGGCTCACTCCAACCTTGCCTTCAACCCGCCTCGAGATCCACGGCGATGTTTTCGGGCCCGTCGCCGTCTGTGTGCGCCTCTGGACGCCCGGGCCGACTTGGTGCGGTCCTCGGGTCTACCGCCCCGCAGCTCCACAGATTCGACATCCCGCAGCTCCACGGATCCTTCCCGCAGCTCCGCGGATCCGCCGCCCCGCAGCTCCATAGTGAAGGTGAGTGCAAGCGGGAGCTGGAGTTCATCCGGAAAGTCGACCGGGGGAATGCTATAGCCGCAGGAACCGAGATTAGTAAGATTGAACGAGAACTTACCAGTTCGAAGGTTGATCTTTATTTTATGAGGAGTCGAAGTGAGGGATTTCGTGAAGAGCCCGCCGGCGCGCATGCTCGACATACTTCAAAGTAGCGGCGTGGAATCACAGAACCAACAATAGAAATGACTTCGCATAGTATGATTGAATTGACTAAGATTACCAGATGAAGGTGATTGAGGGTTGGGCGAGGAGGGCACGAAATCCCTCACTTCGACTCCTCATAAAATAAAGATCAACCTTCGAACTGGTAAGTTCTCGTTCAATCTTACTATTTCATTTCGGAGTCACGTGAGTGACTTCGTGAAGACTTCAAAGCTTCTGTGATTACACGCCCTGGACCACGTCCATGCTGACACACCACTACCAGGGATGGATGGGAGGAACAAACTTGCTCAATAGTTCATACTGCAAAACAAGAGCATATTTATTAATCACAAATCAAAACCCCTCATGCGGGGACATCTCCACGTTCTTGACCTGCATTCAGCACGGCTTCTGCGAACTGTAGAGGAGCAGCAACAGGCTTGTTATAAAAACGCTGGAACACAGCTTCATTCGCCCATCCTGCTGTGGCGAGAATTTGGTCCATGGGCACCTCCATGACCCTCGCCGCTGACGTCGATGCAGCCCTGGTGGAATGAGACTTGAACACATTAATGTCGATACCTGACTTACCCAAGACGACTCGAAGCCACCTGGATATCGTCTGGACTGTCACTCGATGATGAGGTCTCTTATGAGTGACAAGCAGGTATCTCTCCATTCCTCTGATGCGTGCCGTCACCTTGACATAGTGGCGGATATGTGAGGCTAAACATAGCCTAGCATCTGCGGGGTATGCCGGGAACTTCAGCTGCAGCCCTGTGCACCCAGGTCTATGCTGCTTTAGTAGCTCGTCAATGAAAAAGACTACTTCTGTAGGGGTAGATGTCATTCTGTCGACACGAAGTTTGTGTAGTGTCTGTACCCTCTGAGCTGAAGTCAGCGCTAGTAACATCACCAGCTTCATGGTGAGTTGGTCCAGTTGGAGCCCTTCCATGGGAGACCACGTCCTGAGCAGGGTTAATACGTCCCTGACATCCCAGGTGATATTATAGCGTGGTGTAGGCGGATTCATATTGAATATACCCCGCATGAGTCTGGACACTAGCCTGTTGGATCCTACCCCAATCTTGAGGAAGAATGATAGCGCACTTCTGGCGCTGTTGATGGCACTGTAACTTAAGTGTTCATCATGGTGCAACCCTGCGAGGAATTCCAGGACGTCGGTTATTGTCACGCCATCGTACGTGATGCAAGAGCGGCTGCAGTAGGCTTCCCACTTCTTAATATGCGAGCGGTATCTTCGCCTTGTGGACTCTCGACACGACGCCCCGATGGTATCCATGGTCCGAGCCGAGAGGCTGTATTGGACTAACGGCCTGTTCAGAACCTGCAAGCCAACAAATTTAAATAGCCATGGCAGGGATGTGGCTCCCCTGAGACAGGGTGAGTAACCAATTGTGGGCAACCCTTCAAAAGGACCCAAGGTTCGTTGAGCATGTCAAAGACCACCGGATACCAAGGCTGTGTGGGCCAGTCGGGTATAATAAGGATGCCCTTGGCAGCATCTGCCTGAATCTTTCGCAATACCCGACTGATGAGGCAAAACGGAGGGAAGGCATAGAAAAACCAATTCCCCCAGTCCAGCGAGAATGCATCTAGCGCTATTGCCCCAGGATCTGGTTCCCATGAAACGTAGGCTGGTACCTGATGGTTCAACCGTGACGCAAAAAGGTCAATGTCCGGTTTACCAAATTTGGCTGTGACTTTAGAAAAAATCTCAGGATGCAACACCCATTCAATGTTGTCATTAAATTTGCGTGACCTGGTGTCCGCCACAGTATTAATCTCACCTGGCAAATAGGTAGCTGAAATCCAAATGTCTCTTTGAACACACCAGAGCCAAATTGAGTTAGCCAATTTGTCACACGAAACTGACCTGGTACCACCCATATGGTTTAAATATGCCACAGCTGTGGTGTTGTCTATTTGGATACGGACGTGTGCTCCAACAAGCTTGGAACAATATGCACAAAGTCCGTGGAATGCTGCCAGCAACTCCAAATAGTTAATCCCTTGAGTCAACAACATCGATGCCTCAAGGGTGTCCCATCTGCCCCACAACTAGAGCAATTATCAGTAGCTCCCCAGCCATTGGAGCTTGCATCAGTCTGTAAATATACCACCGGATTAGCCTCCCTAACAGGCTTAAATGAGTTGCTAATGTGACACACCCACCATTGCAACTCAGTTATCGCTTCGGACGGCAGCTGCATTGATCGATCGTAGTGACCAGCGTTCCGTTTTAACGCAGTAATTTTAGCTCTTTGCAAATTCCGATAATGCAAAGGTCCATATCGTGCTGCCGGAAACAAAGCCACTAGCTTGCCAATTACTGTGGCTGTATGCCGAATCGATGGTATATTGGTGCCAATTAAATCTCTGCACACCTTAGTGACTTCCTCAATTTTGTTAATTGGTATAGTTATCCTCATGCTCATTGAGTTCACCGTGAACCCTAGGTAATTAATTACCTGGGCAGGGCAGAACTTCGATTTCTCTGGATGGACAATGAATCCAAGTGTTGAAATATATTGACAGCAGCTGCAACACCCTGTTCAGCCAATTGCAGGGTGTGGCCCACAATAAAGACATCATCTTAATAGGCCATAACGATATGATGTCGTTGTCTCAAATAAGCCATGATTGGCTTCACCAATTTAGTGAACAATCTAGGGGCTGTAGTGAGCCCATTAGGCAAAGCCTTATACTGCCAAAGTTGCCCCATCCAGATAAATTTCAAAAACCTTCTATCATATTTCTGGATGGATACTGAATAATATGCATCCCTCAAATCAATGCATGCCATAAAGCAGCCATGAGAAATCAATGATTTGGCTGTTTCAAACGTATCCATTTTAAAATGAGTATATGTTACAAACGTATTCAAACGGGTTAGATCAATAATGACACGACAGCCTCCATCCTTCTTAGGTCTAGTAAATATGTTCGAAACAAATTCAATTGGCTCATGCACCGTTTTCTCAATCACACCCTTCTGTTCCAGACTTAAAATTTCCTTATAACCTGCTGCCTGTTCTGCAGCAGACAATTTGAACGTACGACCAGGCATGTGCTGGGATGGAGGAATGTCGCCATTAATAAACTCAATTTTATGCCCCTGAATATTCCGCAACACATACTCATCACCAGTAAAATTACCCCATGCATCCAAAAACAACCGTAAACGACCACCAACATGGGAAGTTAAACAGAGAGAAAAAAGAGAACCAGACCCCCTCACCTCCGTGGTTACCGGCGGTCCTTGACACGTGTGGGTGGCCGTGGAGGTGCTGGGTTGGCTTGAGGGCGCGGCGTCTTCGATTTCCACAAAGGTCTCTGCCGACCCTGTCCTAAAAAGACCCTTGGTGCTGGTTCTGGTGCTGTTGTCGTTGTGGAGCTAGAGGGCGAGACCTCGTCGAGGCACTGGCCGACCCTCGTGAGCGAATGTATGGAGCTTTTGAGCCTGACGGTGTGGGGGCACTCTGAGAGCGCATGATCCCCACCGTTTTGGCTTGTTCGTCAAGCTCTTTGACTCTCTTCGAGAGGTCCTCACCAAAGAGCTGACGGGGCGGCGGCGGCGGCGGTGGTTTGCACAATCCTGCAAACTTCGGGTTGAGTGCTGGGCGGATGCTGTTTTTGCGAAACCCGTTGATTTCGTGCTGGGTCGCGCACAATAAGGCCAGAGCATCTTCCTGGTCCAAATTCAGTTCGTCCCCGTCCACCGACCGCGCAAAGGCGGTAATACCGGCCGTGAGGAGTTTCAGGATCCGCTGCAATTTTAGCTCCTGTTGACGGATAGCCGCACTGATGTTGCCCCATATTGGCGTATTGACCACAGGCACGTTGAGGGAGTTGCAGTTTGATGGAGCCTTGTGACGGCTCATAGCCTGGATGAGGACGTCTTCCTGCAGCACCTGATTATTAAGAAAGTCCACTGTGGCTGCCAGCTTTGTATTTAGAGGAAGACCAGCCGTATGTGGGGCCGCGAATTTGGTCGCCACATCCAAGAGTTCCTCCGCTGGCACCTCCAACGGAGGTGGTACGGGATCCACCAGAACCTCCTCCTCCTGCTGCTCCAGGCTGATAGTAGATGTTGGTGAAGACGCCCTGTGCCTGTTGCTGCCCTGCTGTTGTTGACGTTGAAGCAGGAGCTCCAGCAGCCGCTCCATACGGTCAATACGCCCTTCACCCTGAACACTCAGGTGGTCGGAGTCCTCCGGCTCTGAAAAGAAAACCGGGCTCCTGTCATCGGCCCGCTCCTCGTCGAGGCCCTGCCGGTGCCGGTAGTTGTCGCTAACAGCCGCCGAGGCGAAACTGCGCGATTCCTGCGCGGGCGTGTTCAACCGCCTCCGTTTAGCGGGAGCTGAAGCCGCTGCCACTAAGGGCACTTGCGGCGAGGTGTCGGCACCAGCCGAAGCATGGCTGCCTGGGGCCCGCGCAGTCTTGCCGGCTGCCCACATCGTGGACGTTGCCGACGCATGGTCTCGCCCACCCATCCATGGGGGGCTCGGCGACCGTGACGAGACCCGACTCGACCGACCCGTCCCGGCGTCGAGAGTCGGGGTGTGCCGGCTGGACCTCACAGCCGCCCCGGGTCTCGCCCTGGAACCTGACCGCTCCTCCGCGATAGGCAATGCCTTAGCCCTAACAGGGTTAGGCTTCTGGGCTCCTGCCCTCCCCCTTCTCGGAGGGCTGAGTGGAACAGGCCGTGCAACGGCACGTGCCCTGCTCGAGGTCGCCAGCGAGCCCGCTGACGATCTGACTGCCATGGCAGGGTCCCCCTGCTCTGGCGGCACACCACACTCCTCCTCGTCGAACTCCTCCGAGCTGTGGTGTGCTGGCGGATCTGGACCTGTAATCACAGGGCTTACCCACATCTCCGCCTGAGTCCCGGCCTGCGCTGCAGGTACTGCCGATGGTAAAGGCCCCGGAACTGTTGACCGGCGAACTCGTCCTGACGTCCTCCGGCCCTTCGAACTCCCATCCATGTCCTTGCTGCAAGACATAATCAGACAACAAGGACCACCAACTAAAGGTAGAATACTTACCTCCGTGGCCCCTTATGAAGGGCTGGCGAGGAGCGCGCTCCACCGCCAGCCGTCGCAGCAACGCGTTACGACGATATGTCGAGCATGCGCGCCGGCGGGCTCTTCACGAAGTCACTCACGTGACTCCGAAATGAAATTAAAAGTTCCTGCCGGCTATAGTGAATGATAGAGAGACTGCTCCGAGTGAGCAGACTCAAAACAAGAAGTAAGGTGATGTAAAGTTTGCCGATCCAAGGGAGACGCGGGCGTCGCGATGCACCCGCGCCGCCGCAATTTTGGGTTGGGACTGAGTTACTCTGAGCATTCTGTGTCTTTCCTTGGTAAATCAGCATCTGCAGTTCATTATTTCTTTTCTTGACTCTTTCGTGGTAGAAAATAGTAAATGTGAAAAAACCTAGCTGGTTAGACAGGATTGTGGGAGAGAAATTGATTTATTGTTCTAATTCAATTTGTAGACCATTGAGTCTGAAGATCATTTGCCAACCTTCCTAACTCCATGTACATGATTTAAACCATGTTCTGGATTAAATTATCATTAAGGTGCCTACTTAAATTAACTCTGATAATATGGTGATCACTGTCACCTTGAATTTTCCTACTTCTGCAAATTAGATGTAATTCCAAAATTGAAGCTATATCTGACATATAGCAGTATAGGGATCTACTAATCGGTGGTAACCAGTGCCATCTTCTTTGTTGTCGTGTGCTGGGGCAGCAGGGCGAAGGCCGCGGACGCCAATAGGATCACCAAACTCATCAGGAAGACCGGCTCCATCCTGGGGGTGGAGTTGGATTAATGGGAGGTGGTCTTGGAGGGGAGGATACTCATCAAACCGCGGACAATGCAGCTCACCCTTTCCATAACACACTGGTCAACCTGAGGAGTACCTTCAGCAACAGATTGGTTCCACCAAGATGCAATACAGAACACCACAGGAGATCCTTCTTTCCTGTGGCTATCAAACTGTACAACTCCTCCCCCTTCTGTCGTGAAGTAGATTGACTGCCCCTCCCCCCCCCCCCCCCCCTCCAATCTTTGCACCCCCCCAATCCTTGCCACTCGTCACTTTAATTTCTTCTTTCATATGTTGGCAGATCATATATTGGCAGATCATATGTTGGCAGATCATATGTTGGCAGATCAATTTCCTCCTGGGATAAATAAAGTTCTATCGTATCGTATGACAGACTCCAGACCATAGTTCCCTAAGCTTTGAGGGTTAAATGGTTGGAGATGAAGTTCACATTATAATTTCTGGCAGCAAGCTGGAAGTAAGAAATGGCAATCTGAAAGTCTTCTCAGTGGTCCAACTAATCTGTCAGTGTTACTCTGTTAGAATTCCACCGCTAACACTGCCAAGTAATGCTAATAAAGCTGGAGAAACTATGAGCACTTTCCAGGGCAATGATTTAAACAGGTAGCTGGTTGTGGAATTGGGCGTTGATGTGACATGCAGTATATTGTGATTACATCACTTCTTCCTTCAAATTTAGAGTTTTTATTCAGTGATAGCAATGCCTTTGCAGGAAGTCTTCTTGTAGTAATGAGCTTGTAATTATATCGCCGAACGAGACAATCAAGCGGATCACACATGCTGTAAGTGAACAGTATGCTGTGTGCCACTCTTTAGCTAATTTATACCATTAGACCACTTTTATCTTCCAGTGAGTTCACGGTGCAGGTTCTACAACTGACAGCATTAAATGTGTAGGAAAGAACTGCAGATGCTGGTTCAAATCGACGATAGACACAAAATGCTGGAGTAACTCAGGCAGCATCTCTGGAGAGAAGGAATGGGTGATGTTTTGGGTTGAGACCCTTCTTCAGACTGACACCATTAAATAATGACTTATCAGCACTTGTAATTGGTGACAGTACTTGTGTAGCTGTTCCTGGGCGTTGCTGCCAGGACAGTGGAAAGTGAAAGTGGAAACCTGAAGGGCACTGACACTGAGAGGCTCCTCTTCTGATTCTTCTTTGGTTCTGAGTTGACAGAGTCAACTTGCCAATAGCAGCACATCAGTCGAAGCTGCCAGTTCTCTTGCGGATCCCAGCTGTGGCTGAGGGCCTTGAAAGCTCTGTCATTGCCTTGTGTCATCTGTACACAAAACATAGGATACAACTGCATCTGGCAAAATAATAAGGTACTGGCTCTGAGAATGATGCCGGCTCAGTTAGAAAAAAAAATCATATCATTTTGATGCAAAAGATACCATTTAGTGCCGAAAGCCAGAAGGCCCACATCTCATTAAGTAAAGATAAGAAAATCTTACAATGTAGAGAAAGAATTCTATTGAACCAGACTGGCTGTTATTGTAGAGGGAAGATAACATAAATAAATATTTGAATTAGTTATGATTGTGTTTTGAAAAGGCATTTTTACGACTGCGATTTTTCTTTTGAAACAGTTGAAATATTGAAGGATGGAAGATGGTAGGTCCCTGTGGTTTATTTGCCTACTGAATGCGCCGACTGAATGAAGGTTTTTCTGCATTACGTTCCCCATCTTGACTTTCTGAATTTTGTCCGAAATAATCCTTAATGATAGGCGTTGTAGTTCCTGTTTAAGATGAGATTCTGGTTTAGACACATTAATGGTTCATGCATGTCATTAATTGACCACTACCCCACATGGAGCACAATATTGTACTTGGCATGCGTATATCTCTGGACTCCCTCTCCCCTGACTCAGTCTAAAGAATCAAGTGGCGCTGTTGCTAACTGCCTCTGCACACGGTTTTTTTTATGTTTAGAGTGTGTTGTTTTAGTTTTTTAGGTTTTTTTCGGTATTTTATGTGGGGGGAAACGGGTAGGGTACAGGGGAAACCATCCTTCAGTCACTTCCTGGTGAGGATGCAGCTATTATCTAAGTCGCGTTCTCGTCCCCCCCATCCCCCCCCCCACGGCATACCAGCTGGATTGGTGCGGCCTTTCCTGCTGAAAGCAGACCGGAGCTTCAGCAGCGGCAGTGAGGGGCTGTAAACATCGCGGAGCGGATGAGGCCTTCCTGGGATCGCGGAGCGGGCGAGGCTTTCCTGGGATTGCCGCTTGGAGCTCCGGACTGCAGGGCCGCTGCGCCAACATCGCGGAGCTGTGGGTGTGGAACTCTCAACACGGACGACGCTGACTTTAACATCGCGGAGACCTGGGACCCTTTGCCGGGGGTTGCCAGCGCAAATCTCCACCCAGCGCGGCCTGTGGACATCGGGAGCCGCAGACTCCGGTGGAAGGTGGCCGATGAGAGGGTCCTGGCGAGAGGGCATGAACATTGGGCCATCCGTAATGGCGACTACGGGGTCCTCGGGAGGCCCCAACCACGGGTGAACATTGGGGAATATCAGCGAGGAGGTTGACTGGACTTTGGTTCCTTCCCTCACAGTGGGGAACTTTGGTGCCGCATTGGGGATGTTGTGGACTACTGTGTTCTGTGTTTTGTGTTTATTTTTATTTTTATTTTTTTGTATGACTGTAAGGCAAAAATAATTTTGGTGTCTCTTATTATATCAAATTAAAATCAAATCAAGAAGGGTCTCGACCCGAAATGTCATCCATTCCTTCTCTGCAGAGATGCTGCCTGTCCCGCTGAGTTACTCCAGCATTTTGTGTTTATCTTCGGTGTAAACCAGCATCTGCAGTTCCTTCCTACACTATCTATGAAACCTGGGACTCCAATTACAGTTCCCATTTATTGGGCAGAAACTGCACCTTTGTACTTCAGACGTTTTATCTGCTTAGAAAAATGAAATGCTATTAAGTTCCAACAAACATCCTGACACTTCAGTCAAACCTTTTTCCCAGGGTGGAAATGTCCAACACTAGAGGGCATAGCGATAAGGTGAGAGGGGGGAAGTATAATGGAGATGTGTGAGGTGAGTATTTTTAGTGAGGGTGGCGAGGACCTGGAACACATTGCCAGGGGTGATGTTGGAGGCAAAAAAGATAGTGGTGTCTGAGAGGCTTTTAGGTAGGCACATGAAAGTGCAGGGAATAGAGGGAAATCGATCATGTACAGGCAGCTGAGATCAATTTAACTAGGCATAATGTATGGCACAAATATTATGGGCCAAACATTGTGCTCCTGTGCTATACTGTTCTATTTTCCGTTCTAAAACCCTAGAATCTGCAAATGATTCAGGGCCTGTATAAATAATGTACTAGATGGATGTGGAAGCCAGTATTCTGGTGGTGGAGGGAGGCTTACATTTGTTTAGTTCAGTTTAGTGTAGAGGTGCAGCATGGAAAGCAGGACCTTCAGTCCAGCGAGTCCCTGCCGACCGACGATCACCCATACCTGTAGTTCTATGTTATCCCGGTTTTGCATCGTACATACTAGGGGCAATTTACAGAAGCCAATCAATCTTCAAACCTGCACGTCTTGGCAATGTGGGAGGAAAACAGAGCAACCAGACAAACTCCATACAGGCAGTAACCATAGACAGGATCAAAGCCAGGTCTCTGGCTCTGTGAAGCAGCAACTGGACTGCTGCCCCACTGTGCTACCCCTTGACTGTTTAGATTACATTTCATCTACGTGGATGCATGATGTATTAACTCAGTTATTGAGACTGATATTTGCCATGGGAGATATTAAATGAGTATGCACTTTGAATATAGACTTTATCACCTGTCCACTCTGCATATATTTAGCTTCTGATTTAACTTTAGGTTTAGTTTATTATTGCCATGTGTATAGAGATAAAATGAAAGGCTTTGTTTTGCATGCTGTCCGATCAGATCAAATCAGATAATACTATGCATAAATGGAATGAAATCAATCTCAAGTATAATAGGTAGAGCAAATGGGGAAATTACAAATGCAGAATATAGCTCTCAGCACTGTAGAATACCAGTTCCATAGACAAAATCCAATGTCGGCAACAGGAAAGAGGTGAATTGGATAGTCTGCTAGTTTATAGACAAGCTTTTGTATTCTCTGCCTGACGGGAGAAGAAGAGGACCCGAAACTATGCCTATCCTTTTTTCTTCAGAGACGCTGCCTGACCTGCTGAGTTAATCCAGCACTATGTGTCTACAGTGGATCAAGCTGGTGGGGAGGCTGTGCACCATCACCAGCCTCTCGAAACATAAAAACATAGAAACTTAAAAATAGTTGCAGGAGTAGGCATTTAATTTAACATTTATGCTTTAAATTGGATTAGGTATGAATAAGGTAGGCTAGATTTCATTGCTAGGCTCTGATCAACAGGTGCAGCGCATGAATGACCTTAGTATATTAATGTATGGAAATCAGATTATAAATCATGCTGTTATGCATATATATGGAGAAAATAAAACATAGAAACAAGGCAAGAGGAGTCGGACTTCCATCACTTTCCTGCACAAATAAATTAATCAACCTTATCCTTTGACTATAGAAACGAGAAGAAAATAATGCTACATATTCAACCAAGTATATGGTTCAATTAAATTAAGATATATATGTAAAACATATATATGTAAACAGGCCCTTCAGCCCACCAAGTCCACATCGACCATCAATCTATCATCAATCATTTCTATCCAACATGCCAGGGATAATTTACAGAAACCAATTAACCAACAAACCTGAACTACTTTCGGATGTGGGAGAAACTGGAATCCCTGAGAGAAAACCCACTTGGTCATAGGGATAATGTACAAATACTGTACAGACAGCACCCATAGTCAAGATCAAATCTGGGTCTGTGGTGCTGTAAGGCAGCAACTCTACCGCTGCGCCACTGTGCCACCCCATTAAATTATTTTTTTATGTAATATATTTATTATGGTGTCATGTCAATAATGATGAACACATGATTCTGATTTCTGCCCTTAGTTGGATACCACACGTCTCCAGTCATTGTGTTTTACATCTATATGGCTGAACCACTTCAGTCTGAAGGTCTCAACCCGAGACATCACCCATTTTCTCTCTCTAGAGATGCTGCCTGTCCTGCTGCGTTTTTCCAGCTTTTTGCGTCTATCTTCAGTTTAAACCAGCATCTGCAGTTCCTTCCTATACTTTTTTGTTAAGCAAAACATGTCCTATTCTCATAATATTATTCACCTCAAGTAAGTCTTTATTCACCTCCATTGCTGCACAGAATATTAACCCAGTTATCAAATCTTTCTTCAAAGTGAAAGAAAATTCCAGCCCTTCCAACATCTTCATAAATTGCACCTGGATCCTCTCCAGAGCAATTGCACCCTTTCTTCACCGTCATAGTCTTACAGCATGGAAACATGTCCTTCATCACAACTTGTTCATGCAGATCAAGATGCCCCATCTAAACTAGCCCCATTTATCCAGTTGGCCCATATCCCTTCAAACCTTGTGTGTGCCAATGTGTGTGTGTAAGGGTGTGTGTTAAGTTGTGTGTCAGTGTGTGTCAGAACGGCGACAACACCTGGACTGAGCAGAAATTCGGAGACTTGGCGACGTCCGGGGAGCGTTCCCTCTCCTTCCCCCACCCCCCAGGAATGCGAGCCCGCCCAGGTGCTCCATGTCCAGGGGGGGTTTGGGGGAGGTGAGGGTCAGTGATCCGGGAGTCGGGCCTCGGAGGGGAGACTCATCCCCGCAGCTCCGGAGGCGGCACCGACACCCCCACTCACCCGGTCCGCTCTTGGCTCCGGACCGTGGTTAAAACTCCATGGGGTGTGGACAGAGTGGCCGATGGACACAGATCCGCTGAGGGTGGGAGGTGTGAGCAGTGTCTCAGGGGTTGGTGCTGGGACCACCGCCGGGTCTCAGCTATCACATCATCTGCACAGGAATGTGCAGTTTAGTTTAGACTCTAAACTAAACTACTTTTTATTCCCCCAAATCATCCCGTGGGCCGGATTGGACCCCTTCGTTGGTCGGTAGTTTGACACTCCTGCTTCAAACTAGTCCTTGAATCACATATCCTGGGAAAAAGACAGCATTCACCTTATATATTCTCCTCATGGTTTTTACTCACCTCTAAAATATTTTTTGCTTTATTTTGAATTTCCAGCACCTGCAGATTTTGGTTTCATGAATGTCAACTGTACTGCAGTTACATTGCCATTTTAAACTGTGTGCCTAAAACAATCAAATTGCTCGTTCTTTATGGGAAACCCGCCGACAGAAAACTATTCTCGTTGGTGAGTGCGGAGGAGATCTGGAAGCCTTGGGCGAATTGAATTGTTCGTGACTGTATTTATTTATTTATTTATTATTATTTTTTTAGCGTGAGAAATTTGTGATCAGCGTGAGAGCGTGAGAATTTCGCGAAATGCGTGTCTCACTTTGAATGTGTGAGAGTTGGCACCCCTGTCATAGGTTAACCTACTCATGCCTGGGATCATTCTTGTAACAATTACAATTAACAAACATATAACAATTACAGCACGGAAACAGGCCTTCTCGGCCCTTCCAGTCCGTGCCGACCATTTATTTTCCCCTAGTCCCATCTCCCTGCACTCAGACCATACCCCCCCCCCCATTCCCTTCCCGTCCATATACCTATCCACTTTACTTTTAAATGTTAAAAACGATCCTGCCTCCACCACATATGCAGGAAGATCATTCCACACAGCCACCACTCTCTGAGTAAAGAAGTTCCCCCTCATGTTACCCCTAAACTTCTCTCCCTTAATTCTCATGTCATGCCCTCCTGTTTGAATCTTTCCTACCCTCAATGGGAAAAGCTTATCCACGTCAACTCTGTCTACCCCTTTCATCATTTTAAAGACCTCAATCAAGTCCCCCCTTAACCTTCTGTGCTCCAAAGAATAACATAGAAACATAGAAACATAGAAAATAGGTGCAGGAGTAGGCCATTCGGCCCTTCGAGCCTGCACCGCCATTCAATGTGATCATGGCTGATCATCCAACTCAGTATCCCGTACCTGCCTTCTCTCCATACCCCCTGATCCCTTTAGCCACAAGTGCCACATCTAACGCCCTCTTAAATATAGCCAATGAACTGGCCTCAACTACCTTCTGTGGCAGAGAATTCCAGAGACTCACCACTCTCTGTGTAAAGAATGTTTTCCTCATTTCGGTCCTAAAGGAATTCCCCCTTATCCTTAGACTGTGACCCCTTGTTCTGGACTCCCCCAACATCGGGAACAATCTTCCAGCATCTAGCTTGTCCAACCCCTTAAGAATTTTGTAGGTTTCTATAAGATCCCCCCTCAATCTTCTAAATTCCATCGAGTACAAACCGAGTCTATCCAATCTTTCCTCATATGAAAGTCCTGACATCCCAGGAATCAGTCTGGTGAATCTTCTCTGTACCCCCTCTATGGCAAGGATGTCTTTCCTCAGATTTGGAGACCAAAACTGTACGCAGTACTCCAGGTGTGGCCTCACCAAAACCCTGTACAACTGCAGTAGAACCTCCCTGCTCCTATACTCAAATCCTTTCGCTATGAATGCTAACATACCATTTGCTTTCTTCACTGCCTGCTGCACCTGCATGCCTACTTTCAATGACTGGTGTACCATGACACCCAGGTCTCGTTGCATCTCCCCCTTACCTAATCTGCCACCAATAAAGACCTAACTTGTTCTACCTTTCTCTGTAACTTAGTTGCTGGAACCCAGGCAATGTTCTAGTAAATCTCCTCTGTACTCTCTCTATTTTGTTGACATCCAAACCTAGATCCCTCTGTTCCACAGCATTCCTCAATTCCCTACCATTTACCATGTACGTCCTATTTTGATTTGTCCTGCCAAGATGTAGCACCTCACACTTATCAACATTAAACTCCATCTGCCATCTTTCAGCCCACTCTTCCAAATGGCCCAAATCTCTCTGTAGACTTTGAAAATCTACTTCATTATCCACAGCCTCCCCTATCTTAGTATCATCTGCATACTTAACTATCCAATTATTCACCCCATCATCTAGATCATTGATGTACACGATAACCAACAGTGGACCCAACACAGATCCCTGAGGCACCCCACTGGTCACCGGCTTCCAACCCGACAAACAGCCATCCACCATTACTCTCTGGCATCTCCCATTCAGGCACTGTTGAATTCATCTTGCTACTCCGCCATTAACACCCAAAGATTGAATCTTCTTAACCAACCTTCCATGAGGAACCTTGTCAAAGGCCTTACTGAAATCCATATAGACAACATCCACTGCTTTACCCTCGTCAATTTCCCTAGTAACCTCTACAAAAAATTCAAGAAGGTTTGTCAAACATGACCTTCCAGGCACAAATCCATGTTGACTGTTCTTGATCAGATCCTGTTTATCCTGATGCTTACATATATTATCTCTAAGTATCCTTTCCATTAATTTGCCCACCACTGACGTCAAACTAACAGGTCTATAATTGCTAGGTTTATTCTTTGAACCCTTTTTAAACAATGGAACAACATGCGCAGTACGCCAATCCTCCGGCACTATTCCCGTTTCTAATGACATCTGAAATATTTCTGTCATAGCCCCTGCTATTTCTACACTAACTTCCCTCAATGTCTTAGGGAATATCCTGTCAGGACCTGGAGACTTATCCATTTTTATATTTTTCAAAAGTGTCAGTACTTCCTTCCCTTTGAATCTCATAGTTTCCATAGCTATTCTACTTTTTTCCCTTACCTCACAGTTCAATATCCTTCTCCTTGGTGAATACCGAAGAAAATAAATTGTTCAATATCTCCCCCATCTCTTTTGGCTCTGCAGATAGCTGTCCATTCAGGCTCTCTAATGGTCCAATTTTATCCCTCGTTATCCTTTTGCTATTAATATAGCTGTAGAAATGCTTTGGATTTACTTTCACCTTTCTTGCCAAAGCAACCTCATATCTTCTTTTAGCTTTTCGTATTTCTTTCTTAAGATTCTTTTTACATTCTTTATACTCATCGAGCACCTCATTTACTCCATGCTTCCTATAATAATTGTAGATATCTCTCTTTTTTTGAACCAAGTGTGCAATTTCCCTTGAAAACCATGGCTCTTTCCGATTTTTACTATTTCCTTTCAACTGAACAGGGACATAAAGATTCTGTACTCTTACAATTTCCCCTTTAAATGTTCTCCATTTCTCTTCTACATCCTTCCCATAAAACAAAATGTCCCAATTCACTCCTTTTAAATCATTAAGAATTCCCTCAAAGTTAGCCTTTCTCCAATCAAAAATTTCAACCCTAGGTCCAGTTCTGACTCTCTCCATAAATATATTGAAACTAGTGGTATTGTGATCACTGGTCCCAAAGTGCTCACCAACGCATACCTCCTTCACCTGACCTGCCTCATTTCCTAACAGGAGGTCCAGCACTGCCCCTTCTCTGTTCGATACCTCTATGTATTGCTGCAAAAAACTATCCTGCACACATTTAACTAACTCCAAACCATCCAGCCCATTTACAGAATGTGTTTCCCAATTTATTTTTGGAAAATTGAAATCTCCCACAATCACTACCTTGTGCTTACTACTAATATTTGCTATCTCCTTACATATTTGCTCTTCCAATTCTCGCTCCCCATTTGGCAGTCTATAATACACCCCTAAAAGTGTTGCTACACCGTTCCCACTTCTCAGTTCCACCCAAATAGCCTCCCTGGATGAGCCCTCTAATCTATCCTGCCAAAGCACTGCTGTAATATCTTCTCTGACAAGCAATGCAACACCTCCACCTCTGGTCCCTCCAATTCTATCACCACCAGAAGAAACAAAATCCTGGAATATTTAGTTTCCAATCACAACCCTCCCGCAACCATGTTTCACTGATTGCCACAACACCATATTTCCAGGTGTCAAACAAGGCTCTATGTTCATCCACCTTTCTTACAATGCTCCCGGCATTAAAATATACACATTTTAGAAACCCACCATCCCTTATTCTCTGTTTATTATCTTTTTCCTCTTTCTCACCTACATGTTGGGTCCGAGTTCTTCCCTTCTCTGCCTCTTGCCCCTCACCCCGCCCCCTAGCCCCCTCTACCCGAGTCCCTCCCCCCAGCCTTTCTAGTTTAAAGTCTCCTTTGCAAATCTCCATGCCAGGATGTTGGTTCCCCTCGGGTTCAAGTGCAACCCGTCCTTTTTATACAGATCATGCCTTCCCCAAAAGAGGTCCCAGTGATCAAGAAACTTGAATCCCTGCCCACTGCACCAGTCCCTCAGCCATGCATTTATCCTCCACCTCATTCCATTTCTACTCTCACTGTCACGTGGCACAGGCAGTAATCCTGAAATTGTTACTCTTTTGGTCCTTCTCCTAACTTTCCCCCCAACTCCCTAAATTCTCCTTTCAGGACCTCTTCTCTTTTTCTGCCTATGTCATTGGTACCAATGTGTACCACAACATCGGGCTCCTCTCCCTCCCTTTTCAGAATCTTTTCGACATGTTCCGACACATCCGAGACCCTGGCACCAGGGAGGCAAACTACCATCCGGGTCTCCCGACTGCGTCCACAGAATCGCCAATCTGACCCCCTAACTATGGAGTCCCCTATTACAATTGCCCTCCTCTTTTTGCTACCCTTCTGAGCATCAGGGCCGTTCTCTGTGCCGGAGGTCAGGCCGCTGTTGCTGCCCCCAGGAAGGCTGTCCGCTCCAATAGAAGACCTGCTCCGGACCCTCTCTGGACCCTCTCCAGAGCCAGCACATCCTTCCTCAGATATGGTGCCCAAAATTGCTCATGATATTCCAAATGATTTCGGCCTTACCAGCTCCTTATGTGGGAGAGGTGTATCAGAATGCTGCTTGGTTTAGAGGGCGTTAGCCATAAAGAGAGGTTGGGCAATCTTGGATTGTTTTCCTGGATATTGGAAGTTGAGTGGAAACCTGATAGAAGGTTAAAGAAGATATGTGGGGAAATTTTTTTTTTACAAAGTGTTGCAGAGAGCCTGGAGCCTGCTGTCCAGGGTGGTGTTTAAGGCCTATACAATAGAAACATTGAAGAGGCTTATAGACATGCACATGAACATGCAGAGAATGGAGGGATATGCAGAGCAGCCTGCTTTACTTGGCATAATGTTTAGCACAGCCGTTGTGGGCCGAAGGGCCTGTACCGATGCTGTACTGTTCTATGTTCTATAAAATAATCATTTGGTAATTGATTTTAAAGTTTTAATTGTCAGCTTATGTCGGCTTAGTTTATTTTAATATTTATGAATCCCAAGGCCAATTCTCAAACTTTCATGTGTCACACAAATTTCACACACAAACTTCAAATGTGTCAGGATGGGGCTGTTCACGGAGCTGGGATGGTTTCCCGTCACCAGCTGGGAACTGACCTACCAATAGAAGGTTATGCCGGAGGGCATACTGCATGAAAACATGTGCTTCAAAGCTAGCCAACTGCTGAGGTTGGGCAGCCCTGTGGCCTATTACAATCGCCGCTCCTCAGTAATCTTGACAGTAGGACAAAGGCTAACACCCTTTGCCTTAAGCTAATATTTGCCTCAGAGCCCATGCATCATTGATGGAAATATGTCCCACCCTTTATTTTTTAGACAAAATCCAATGATTCTAGCTGAAAAAATGAAGTTGGTGAGGAGAAGATTCATAACATGGGAATAATAGCCTCTTTGGTGATATCCTGGAATATTTTGGAGCAGATGGGAAAAATCTGCCAGTAATGAAAGAATACAATAAAATAGGCACAGGAGTAGATCACTCTGCTCCATTCAATTTTGGCATTCAAAATAATCATGGCTGACTCACCCCAAGCCTCAGTTCCTCTTGCCGGTTTCCCACCGCTCTCAATTACGGGTGTCAGAGGTCATGGGGAGAAGACAGGAGAATGGGGTTAGGCGGGAGAGATTGAAGTGACGTGATTGAATGGCAGAGTAGACTGAATTACCTAATTTTACTCCGATCACTTATGATTTCATAACCTTATAAATCACCTGTTTTTTCAAAAATAAAATCATCTACCTCTCTTTTCAATTCTAGCAGTGAACTCCACAACCCACCAGGGTAATGAATTCCAGACACTTTTCATGCTCTGCATGAAGAAACTTCTATGCACCTTGGTTTTACTTAAATATATTGCCTTGTTCCTGAAGCTACAACCAGTTTAAACATCAAAGCATTTACCCTGTTAGTCCCTCTTAGGATATAAGATTCAATAAGACCAACCCCTTCATTTTTTTTAACTTCACAAAATACAAATCTACCTTCTTAAGTGTTTCATGATTCAACAATTCTTTCATCTGAGGAATTAACTTGGTGAATCTGTCTTCATTACCATTACATCCTTTTGCAAATAATAGGCTAAAACTGTGCAAAATATACCAGGTGCAAGAGAGCGTTTTATTGGGATGCATCACAGCATGGTTTGGGAACAGCTCCATCCAGGAGCGCAGGAAATTGCGGAGAATTGAGGACGCAGCCCAGACCATCACACAAACCAACCTCCCTTCCATTGACTCCATTTGCATCTCATGCTGCCTTGGTAAGTCCACCAGCATAATAAAGGATGAGTTGCACCCTGGCCAATCCCTCTTCTCCCCTCTCCCATACCGATACCTCCCAAAAAAGGTATAGAAGTGTGAAAACGCACACCTCCAGATTCAGGGATAGTTTCTCCCCAGCTGTTATCAGGCAACTGAACTATCCTACCAACACCTAGAGAACAGTCCTGAGCCAATATCTACCTCTTTGGAGACACTCGGACTATCTTTGATCGGACTTTACTGAACTTTATCTTGCACTGAACAATATTTGCATTATTCTCTTTATCATGTATCTCTACACTGTGGATGGCTTGAATGTAATCATATATTGTCTTTCTGCTGACTGACAAAAACAAATTCTAATTTAGGATTTGTTACATTTTAATTTTCTTGTGGTCCTCAACCAAGCATAATGTTGATCTTTAAAATAAGAACTTGAAGAGTACTGGAGACTGAAGAAGGGTCTGCACAAACATCACCTGTCAATGTTTACAGAGATGCTGCCTGACCCACTGAATTACTCCAGCACTTTATATCTATTTTTAGGCATAATGTAGTATTGGCGGTGATTCACTGTATCAAAAAGGGGGAAAAAAATTGTTGCAAACATACCTTGTGCAAGAAAACTAAATGTACTAAATTATCATTAATTAAATTTGTCACAGCTTGCCCACACACAATCTTTCTTTGGGTACTCTTTGGGGAGGGAGGAATTAAACTTGTCTGTACTGGCTTCTTCATTCATTTTAGCCTGGGATCGCTTCCACCCAGATTGCCAATCAGTCTCTCAGCAGGTGAGGAAAGCTGCTGCCATATAAAATCAATAAGACTGCATATTCCATCACATTGCATAGCATCACCGGGAAGCCGAGCTATATATATGTTGATGCAAACTGCTTTGAAGAATTAGTGAGAAAATCAGGTTGAGGGAAAAAATAATTAAACAGCAATGATTTATAATAATGAACAAGCACGCAGACAAAATCACTGCACCTTAGATACCGATTGAACAGTAATACATGAGTATGGCTGTTGAACAATACAGGCCAGAGGGTGCAATAAATAAACTGTATTTGTCCTAATGTAAGCTTTCTGGAATTGGATCAAGCAGACAAGCAAGCAGTAAAAATCAAGTACAAGGTTATGAATTTTCATTAAGCTTACAGGTATCTTTTTCAACCTTATAAGTCATGCTGCAAAACTTGGGTTGTACTTAGGTTTGCCATTTAGCAAAATTACATTAAAACACTTATTTGCTAGATTTAAATTAAAATTGTAACCAGGGATAACCAGAGCGATTCAGCTCTAAACATCACATGTCAAGAGTCAAGAGTGTTTTATGGTCATATGTCACAAATAGAACAATTAAATTCGTACTTGCAGCAGCACAACAGAATATATAAACACAGTACTCTGTAAACAATATAATAAAGAGAAAAAAACACATTATATACAGTATATATATGTGTGATATCTATATTAATAAAAGTCTGATCTTGACCACTTCCTGTTGTTCTGTATATTGATTTTAGAAAAAACACTGCCACTTACGGCTGTGATTTTTGACCATCTTACTCAGAACCCCCCTCCGCTGTGCAGGACAAGAGGAATTTTCCCATCGATGAAAAATAAAATATTTATTAGTGTTTAGAAAATGTTGAGATTCACTCTCCTGAACGCCATGCCCCTTCCGGAGGGACTATAAAACCCGGACGTGTTGAGTGCCTCAGTCAGTCTCTGCAAGATGGGGGAGCGAGAGGGTCATGTCTCTCAGTCTGAGCTGTGAATAACACTGAACACTTGTCTACTAAATGGTGAGTGTGGTTTTACTGACCTTAAGTGCCCTTAATGTGGTTTGAAAATGAAATGGTGGTTTGTTTTGAAATAATGCACTGCAAATGGTGGTTGGTGGTGGTTGGTTTGAAATAAAGCATTGTAAATGGTGGTTGGTGGTGGTTGGTTTGAAATAAAGCACTGTAAATGGTGGTTGGTGGTGGTTGGTTTGAAATAACGCACTGCAAATGGTGGTTGGTGATGGTTGGTTTCAAATAAAGCATTGTAAATGGTGGTTGGTGGTGGTTGGTTTGAAATAAAGCACTGTAAATGGTGGTTGGTGGTGGTTGGTTTGAAATAACGCACTGCAAATGGTGGTTGGCGGTGGTTGGTTTCAAATAAAGCATTGTAAATGGTGGTTGGTGGTGGTTGGTTTGAAATAAAGCACTGCAAATGGTGGTTGGTGGTGGTTGGTTTGAAATAAAGCTGCTAATGGTTGTTGGTGGTGGTTACGGCTGTGATTTTTGGCCATCTTGCTCAGTCCCTCCCAGCTAATCAGGTGCAGAGGATTCTTCCAATCAATGAAAAATAAAAGTGTTATTAGTGTTTAAAAAATGTTGAGAATCTCTCTCCTGTCACGCACCATGAAGGCCATGCCCCTTCCAGTGACAGAGGGTGAGATTATAAAACCTGGAAGTGTGGGTGTGGCTCAGTCTCTGCAATATGGGGGAGGGAGAGGTCACAACTCTGTCTGAGCTGTAAATCAACTGAACACATTGAATGTCTACTGAACTGTGAGTGTGGTGTTTATGTGGTGATTTGTGGTGTTTTGTTTGGTTTTATGGTGGTGCACCCTGCTTGAATTGCTATGAAACTGCATTTGAATGTGGTGGCCTTGCACCCTGCATGAAATGGTATGAAACTGCATTTGAATTTGGTGGCCTTGCACCCTGCATGAAATGGTATGAAACTGCACTTCAATTGGTGGCCTTGCACCCTGCTTGAAGTGGCATGAAACTGCACTTGAATTTGGTGGCCTTGCAACCTGCTTGAAGTGGTACAAAACTGCACCTGAATGTGGTGGCCTTGCACCTTGCTTGAAGTGGTAAGAAACTGCACTTGAATTTTGTGACCTTACACCCTGCTTGAAATGGTAGGAAACTGCATTTGAATTTGGTGGCCTTGCACCCTGCTTGAAATGGAATTTCAAGGAATAGCCGTGAGTCAACTGCCAGCCCACCAGCCGTGAGTGAGCTGCCAGCACATCAGGCTTGAGTGACAGAGCTGCCACCCCAAGAATCCATTTGGCCCACAATGTCCATACTAGACCTCTGGAAACCAGTCCCTTCAACCCACAACACCCATACTAGCGCTCCAGAAAGCACCATCCCCCCCCCCCCCCCGCCCCCTCCCCACTGGCCACCGATATTGGAATTGGTGGAGAGGTGGAATGTTGCATTGGGGGACCAGCCCTCCCATGTGAACCAACGGGTCCCACTTGGTCTAGTATATATATGTGTATATATATATATATATATATATATGATATGAAAATAAAACAACTTTCCTAGTACAAAGTTTCATAGTTTAATTTTCATAACATTCTGCTTTTTTTTGCAAATGGAGGGTATTGATTACCATTTAATATCAAAATAATATTTTGCAATATTTGATATTTTTTTGTCACATACTGAAGCAGACCTAATTGATAAGAGCCAGTCATTGGGAATAGTTTTCAATTTCTCCAGTAGAACAATAATTGAAAATCAAAGAACAACAGATACTACGAATTTGAAATTGAAACAGAAACCAGCTGAAGATAGCAGAGGCCCAGAGGGAAATGTTTGCATTTTTGTTAGCAACAGCTAACAAGGCAGGCGTGAGATGTTGTACTTTAGGACGACTATAAGGTGAATGTATGCAGTTAATGGTAGGACCCTTAACAGCATTCATGTCCAGAGGGATCTCAGTCCAAATAAGTATGTAATTAACAATACTAATAGACAGAGTAGTGCATGACAGGAGTGTCCTGGGAACTCACGCGGGCCCGATCCACCTGCCAACCTGCAGTCCCGACCGGAACGCACCCCAGTAGGCCTGATGCCCTATAGCCCTCCCAGTGGACTACAGAGAAACCGGGCAGTGAGGCCTGCCTGGGCCAAAAGGCCCTCAGCGGAGGCGAAGATGGGAACGTTGGCGGTGGCAGCGGACGCCTCAGTGGCGGCGGGAACCTCGGTGGCAGTTGGGCCTCGCGATCGACCCGCAATCAATGGTCAATGAGCATGAAGAGGGGAGGGGGAGACAATGGGGACCTGGCATGGGGGGGTAGCTGTGAGGGACAGTGAGAGAAGAAAGAGGGACCCAGTGTAGGGGGAGGGGGGGGGGGGAATCTAGTTTAAAATCCTCTTCTCAAGGAATAAGTCTGCGTTTGTTTGTTTGTTTGTTTGTTTGTTCATTTGTTCCGGTGAATGCGCTGTGCACATGGCAGGCAGACAACAGTCGCTTATCATTTTCTTTTTGTTTTCACTTTTAATTTCTTTTTTTTATGTACCTTGTTGTAAGTTGTGACTGTCGGCAGACCAATTTCCCTCCAGAGATTAATACAGTTTTATTGTATCGTATCGTAGTCTAGTAAGTGTGAATGCCACCATCAGTTCTTCAGACAGGGCATTGAGTATGAGTCAATAAGTATGAGTCATTTTAGAGCCTTAAAAAAATTTTGGTTGGACCAAATAGGCCAAAGTATTGTGTGCCGTTTTGGTCCCACGTACAGGAAGAATGTGGCAGCCTTGGAGCGAGTGCAGAGGATGTTTACCAGGCTACCACATAGATTAAAGATATTAGCAATAAGGAGAGGTTAGATAAACTTGGTTTATTTTACATAGAACAGTACAGCACAACAGGCCCTTCAGCCCACATTGTCTGCAATAAAACAGAATACATGAGTATTCCATGGGATGTTCAGAGGCTAAGGAGAGACCCTAGAAGTTTATAAAATTATGAGAGACAATAAGTAAGATAGACAATCAAAATAATTTTCCCAAGGTGGAAATGCCAAAGCCTAGAGGGAATGATTTTAAGGGTAGAGGGGCAAATTTTAAAGGTGAAAAGTGAGTCAGAGTTTTTTACAGAGAGAGTAATGGGTGCCTGGAATGCAAGGACAAGGGTGGGGTTGGAAGCAGACACATAGAAATATAGAAACATAGATAGATAGATAGAAACATAGGTGCAGAGGTGGACCATTCGGCCCTTTGAGCCAGCACCGTCATTCAATATGATCATGGCTAATCATTTAAAATCAGTACCCCATTCCTGCTTTTTCCCCATATCCCTTGATTCCATAAGCCTTAATGCTATGGAATAAGCCTCAAGACTCTCTCTTGAAAACATCCAGTGAATTGGCCTCCACTGCTTTTTGTGGTGGAGAATACGATACTGGCATTTAAGAGGCTTCAAGATAGGCAGATGGATGTGTAGGGAATGGAGAGATATAGATCATGTGCTGGCAGAGGGATTAGTGTAATTTGGCATCATGTTTGACACAGATGTTGTGAACTGTAGGGCTGTAGTTTTTGTTCTGTTCATATGTGAGGTGTCGGTAGAATGAAGGTTAACTAATGTTGTTCCTTTGTGTGGGAAGAACATCAGCGGTAGGCCAGGCAATTATAAGCTGGTGAGCCTTACATTTATGGCAGAGAAACACATATCGGTGTGGGCAAGTTGGGACTTGGGAAGGCATGGGCTGAACAGGAATAGTCAGCATGACTTTGTGAGGTGACGTCCGACATCACTAATTTGATTAAATTTATGGAAGATCTGTTGAATATATCCACTAGTGTTGATGGAGCACATTGATCGGTGTGGGCAAGTTGGGCCAAAGGGCCTGTTTTCACGCTGTATGATTCTGTAATGGTATGAGATAATTAAGGAGTTTAATGAAAGCAGGTGTCCAGATGTTGTCTATCTTGACTTCATTAAAGCACTTGAACCCAATTGATAAGGTGGTCCTCAAATTTAAGTCACATGGGGTCCGAGGCAAGCTGGCTAAGTTCAAAATTGGCTTGGTGATAGAGGGCAGTGGGCAGTGGAGGATGTTTAATGGTGCACCATAGGAAATGGTTCCTGGACCTTTAGAGCAAAGAGTAATAGAGTTACACAACAAGCAAACAGACCCTGCCGCCCAACTCATCCATGCCAAGCAAGGTGCCTTCCTGAGCTAGTATCATTTGCCTGAATTTGGTCCATATCCCTCTAATCTTTTCCTGTCCATAAATTTCCTATTTCATTTCAGGACTGCCAACTCTTCTTTCCTAATGTATTTCAGGGCATCAAAAGTCCAGCGAATCTAGAGTATGTAATTGTCATATATACCAAAAACAGAAACAAAAAAATTCTTATGTCCAGCAATATAACAAGTCTGTAAACACAGTACTCATAGATAACCATTTTAAGACAACTATGCCTTCCTTCTGATGGCAGAAGTGAAATGAGAGCATGGGTGGTGAGGGTCATTGATGAAGCTGGCTTCCCTTTTGAGGCAACTCCTAATTGTTCTCATCATTGTTCATCTTTGTTCTCTTTCATTAATTCTCTAGATCTTATGACCTTCTTCCTGATGAGAATCATTAATTTAATAACTCGCTCCTATCCCATGGCAGCACACACAGGCTGAAGGAGACCTGTATATCCTCTCTGTACCCTTTCACTTGTAATACCTTTAACTTGATTGCCAAGGATATCTCATGTCACCCTTTTGGCTCCTCCTGATTTCCTTCCTAAGTGAACTCCTACATTCCTTATGGGCTTGTCCCACTTAGGTGATTTTTCAGGCAACTGTCAAGTCGTAGCAGGTCGCTGAAAAAACGGCGACTAGAACGCCGACTGTCAGAGTGGAACACACACACATCGCTGCCTTCACCAGCCAGTTATGTGGCAGGGGACAGGGCAAGCGGGGGCAGCGCTGACTGAGTGAAATTCATATGGTGCAAAGCCAATGTGATACAGACATACACCATGATGAATAGGAAGGTTGGCGCTGTAATTAAGACGGTGAAAGCACAGTGTACGGGAAGGGCCACTTAGTCCTTTAAAAGGGGGGGGGGAGAGGGGAGGAAGAGGGGGGGTGAAGGAGGGAGAAGGGGGGAGAAGGGGGAGACGGGGTGGGGAGCAGGTGTGGAGACAACTTTTAAGAAGCCAGAGATACTTGGCTGTGATGCTCGGCGGACATTAATATTACCGGTCGGTTATCCTTGGTTCTGAAAACTACTCTTTACGTTTTTTTCCCCCAGAGCTAATAAAATCCACCAGTCAGCACCGGGGACAACTTACGAGAACCTACGCGAACCTATGACCTGCTAGAACCTATGACCCACTACCACTGCCCCTACGGAATGAGAATTCTTGTACTTTCCATGGCGTAAAAAGTCTGGTCGCCAACATGTTGAAAAATTAGCGGCGACCAGAATGAAGTCGTGACTAGTTACAAGAATGCGGGAAAGACTCACCCACATGCAGGCGAAACCCCGACCACCTCCGGCGAACATGTGGTGACTTTTTGGCAACCTCATAGTCTCCTGCGGTCACCTAAAAACCTGCGTGTGGGACAGGCCCATTATACTCCTCAACGATTTGTTTCATTTCAACCAGCTGTATCAGAAATATACATTGTTTGTTTTCTTGACCAGACCCTCAATATCCCTGATCAACCAGTTTACCCTCATCCTAATAGCTTTGTCCTACGCGTCAACTTATTGGCCATAAACTTTCCCAATCTAACTTTCAACAACTTCCAATTTGGCAAATGTTCCTTTACCTCCAATAGCGTCTATCAATCCACCTTCCCAATTTCCAATCTAATGCCATGAAAATTGGCCTTACCCCAATTTAGAACTTTAACATGCACCAGTTCTACTTTTTTTTCATGTAGACACAAGAAACTGCAGGTGCTGAAATCTTGTGTCAAACACAAAATGCTGAAACAATTCAACGGGTCAGTCAGGCAGCATCGCTGGAGGACATGGATGCATGAAATTCTGTTGTCAGGCTTTATCCCACTCCCACCTCTTTTCCAGCTTCCCCCTCCCCACCACTACTTTCAGTCTGATGAAGGCTCCTGACTCCCAAATGTCACCCATTCATGTTCTCCAGAGATGCTGCCTGGCCCACTGAGTTACTCCAACACTTTGTGCTCTATCTTTATTCATAATTATTTAAAAACTAATATAATTATAGCAACTACTTCCAAAGTGCTCCCCTATTAACACTTTAGATATTTACCTAACCATTTCCCAAAAGGAGGTTGAGCTCTGCCCTCCCTCTAGTAGAGCCATCAATATATTGCTTGAGAAAACGTTCCTTGACAAACTTAACAAATTCTGCCCCATCTAATCCCTTAGCACTATGGCACTCATGGTCATTAATAGGGAGGTTAAAGTAGCTTACTATTACAACCTTTTCATTCCTACACCTACAGCTGTATCTGAGATCTTCCAACATACAAACTCCTCTAATTCCCACTAATTCTTAGGAGGCCAATAGTAAAACCCCGTCAAAGTGATACCCTCTTGGAGTCATAGAGACGTAGAAGCCTACAGCGTGGAAACAGGCTCTTCGGCCCAACTTGCCCACACCGACCAACATGTCCCATCTACACTACTTCTACCTGCCTGTGTTTAGCTCGTATTCCTCTAAACCTGTCCTATCCCTGTACCTGTATAATTGTTTCTTAAACATTGCAATAGTCCCTGCCTCAATTACCTCCTCCGGCAGCTCATTCATTATACCCATCACAGTTTGTGTGAAAAAGTTACTCCTCAGATTCCTATTAAATCTTTCCTCGTTCACCTTGAACCTATGTCCTCTGGTTCTCGATCCCTAGTTTGGGCAAGGGACTCTGCGTTTACCTGATCTATTCCCCTCATGATTTTCACTCTTCATTCTATAAATATCACCTACAGGTTTTTTTCTCAGAAATATCCTCGCTGAGTACCACAGTGATGTTCTCCCTTTGTTGTTTAACGGTATATATTAACAACTTGAATATAAACGTAAGAAGCAGGATTAGTAAATTTGCAGATGGCAGGAAAGTTGGTTGCGTTGTAGTGAGTGAGTCAAAGACTACAGCAGGATATACATCAGGTGGAAAGTAAGCCAGATCAAATATAGTCTCAATAAGAGTGAGGTGCTGCATTTGAGAAGTAATATTGGGGTAGAACATATACAGCAAATGACATACAGTAGGAATGTGTAGGAAGGAATTGAAGATGCTGGTTTAAATTGAAGCTAGACATAAAATGCTGCAGAAACACAGGCAGCATCTCTGGAGAGAAGGAATGGGTGACGTTTCAGGTCGAGACCCTTCATCAGACATGCAGTAGGACAATGATCAATGTTGATGGACTGAGGGACCTTGGGATTCAAATCTGTAGTTCCCTGCAGCTAGATTGGGTAGTATCTATTGCCATTACCTTTGTGCCTATCATTGAATGTCTGAATTTAATTCCATTAAGAACAAAGGAACAAAGATCAGGGTGGTTCTGTGTTGGAGCTAATGGTGGACCTGCTTTTCTAGCCACTGTCAGGGCAGTGAAATAAAAATATATATCACGGCTTCTTCTGGCTGTTTTTGTATTATGCAGCGATATTGTATTGACCTTTGAGGAATTACACAGTATGTATTTCTAACTTTTGTGATGAATCCTTTTTGTGACACTGAACAGTCAATAGTGATGCCAAGATGGTTACCTTCCTTCTGCCTCTCCTGGATCCAATGTCTTTGCTGTGTCTTTAGGTGAAAATGTCAAACACTAGAGGGCACAGGTTTTATGGAGTGGCGGCGCTGCTTGTCAGCTGCGGCTCACCTGCAGTCCGTCTGTCTTTTATTTTTTTTTTGTCCTCGTCCCTGTTTTTGGTGTTTATTTTTGGTTTGTTGGGTTGTGTATGTGGGGGGGGGGGGGGGCAGAAACGGGGTTTTAGTCTCTCCCTTCGGGGGGATGCGACTTTTCCTGTCGTGTCCCCCGACACCGTCTCCGTCTGTGCTGAGGCCCTGGTGACGGCCTTCCAGCTTCCAGCGGCGGCGGCACGGCCTTCAGAGCTTCAGCGGCGACCTGGCTTCCGGCGGCGACCTGGTTTTCGGGATCTGCGGTGCTCCAGCGGCGGCCTGGGTTTCGGGAGCTGCGGTGCTCCAGCGGTGGCCTGGCTCCCTCTGAGCTGCGGTGCTCCAGCGGTGGCCTGGCTTTCGGGAGCTGCGGTGCTCCAGCGGTGGCCTGGCTTTCGGGAGCTGCGGTGCTCCAGCGGTGGCCTGGCTCCCTCTGAGCTGCGGTGCTCCAGCGGTGGCCTGGCTTTCGGGAGCTGCGGTGCTCCAGCGGCGGCCTGGGTTTCGGGAGCTCCGGTGCTCCAGCGGCGGCCTGGCTTTCGGGAGCTGCGGTGCTCCAGCGGTGGCCTGGGTTTCGGGAGCTGCGGTGCTCCAGCGGTGGCCTGGCTTTCGGGAGCTGCGGTGCTCCAGCGGTGGCCTGGCTTTCGGGAGCTGCGGTGCTCCAGCGGTGGCCTGGCTTTCGGGAGCTGCGGTGCTCCAGCGGCGGCCTGGCTTTCGGGAGCTGCGGTGCTCCAGCGACGTTCTGGCGGCGGGCCCTGTGGCGGTGTTCCGGCGTTCCGGCGTCAGCGGTGGCGGCGGCCTGGATCCCCTCAGCGCAGAGAGAGAATAAGGAGGGGAGAAAGACAGAGACCCTAAGACTTTTGCCTTCCACCACAGTGAGGAGGTGTTTGGTGAACTCACTGTGGTGGATGTTAATTTTGTGTTTATTGTATGGTATTGTTATTTTTATATATGTATGACTGCAGGCACGAAATTTCGTTTAGACCGAAAGGTCTGAATGACAATAAAGGCATTCAATTCAATTCAATTCAATTCAATGAGAGAGGGGCGATATTTAAAGGAAATGCATGGGGCAAGTCATCTTACACAGAGAGTAGTAGAACGCGTTGCCAGGGGAGAGGGCAGAGAAAGACATAATAGGACGTTTAAGAGGTTAGGCAGGGGAGATTAGTTTAACTTGGCATCATGTTCGGCATGGACATTGTAAGCTGAGGGCCTGTTCCTGGGCTGTTCTGTTCTATCGTCTATGTGTCATTGGTTGATGATATGTCATTTTAATTGCACCATTTGTACAACAATATGCCTGAGGAGATCAAGGAACACATTACAGAACCCTTCTGATGCTTATTCCATTGATGCGCTGGAAAGAGGCCATGCTCTATGGACAAGCAGCACCTGCATTGGAGTTAAAAAATTATCCTCTATACGAATCTACATTACAGGGTACCACAACCCCTGTTGCCTGGGAACAGATTGAAGCAAGAAAAGATTATTGATAAGATGGTTAAATAAAAATTATAGCCTGAATTCCATGCAAGAAAACGTCGGCATTTTACTCTGCTTCTTCCTTAGATCACCTGCTGTTGAGACTTTTATCCATGTGTTCGAACATATAAAATAGGACTATGAATAGGCCATGTTTGAGCATAAGAAAAAGTTTCAGTTTCAGTTTAGTTTATTGTCATGTATCATATTGAATGGCGGTGCAGGCTCGAAGGGCCGAATGGCCTACTCCTGCACCTAATTTCTATGTTTCTATGTTTCTATGTGTGCCGAGGTACAGTGAAAAGCTTTTGTTGCATGCTGTGCAAGAAGAAACTGTAGATGCTGGTTTAAACCAAAGATAGACACAAACGGGTGGAGTAGTTCAACGGGACAGGCAGCATATCTGGTTGCATGCTAACCAGTCTATAAAAAAATAGAACCAGGACTGGTGATTCTATGGCAGTATTATAGTCCCAACACCATGCATTTTAACTCTGTTGATCAACCACCTTTGTTTAAGCCATCCAGAAAATCGAAATACACTGCATCCACTTATGCCCCCTCATCTATTGAAGTTGTCACATTCACAAAGAACTCCAGCAGATTGACCAAATGTAACTTTATCTTTATAATTCCATGTTGGATCTGGGCAAACCGATTATTGTTTTCAAGTGTTTTGTTATTGCACTATTCATTATAGATTCAGCAGTCTGCAGCTCTTGTGCCATCGGTAGATCGCAATAGTGCTACATTTAAATGGATAAGCAGCATGTTAATTACAGCACTGATTTGTGCTGTTTCTTTTATCCAGCACCGGCATGTCTGCACATCCATCTGGAGCACATCTGTATGAGAGATCATACAAGAGGCACACCCGGGACACAAATTAGGCCGGGCGAGGAGAGGGACATCGATCCGTGGGGCAAAGGCGATGGAGGAAGGCCCCTGCAGGAGCCTGGGGCTTACCTGGATCTGCACCGGAAGACCCACGCAGGTGGACTGCACTTTGGGCTTTGGAAATGACATCACACATGGCGGCGCCTGCATGTATAAATTTGCAAAAATAATTTCACTGTGCTGTTTCACATGTGACAAATAAAGCACCATTGAGATTCAGCATTTTCCCATGTTAGACTGTTGTAGTTCCTTGTTTTCTCATTTCCTCTTTTCTTAAATAATTGGGTCTCATTTGCTATCCACTAATCCACAGGAACAATTCCAGAATACAAAGAGCTTTTAAAGATAATAACCTCAAAGATAATGATTCATAATCTCTAAAAATTCTGAAAGGTAATTGCTTTGAGGGACAAATGGCCTGGGGTGTTGCTATATGAAAATATGACAAATATGTCAATTGTGATTCATCAACGTCAAGATTATGAATTTTCAACCTCGCCAGTAGTTTTCGGGCTAATGCATAGCTCTTTCAGTTTCTCATTCTTTCTAGTCCTTTGGTGTTTGGCAGGTTTTGTGCACCTTCAGTGAAGATATGATAATTGGTTAATTTGTTTGCTATTTTCTCATTCTTCAATACAAATGTTCCTGCATCTTCTTCGAAGGGGCCTACATTCACCCTTTCTAATCTTTTCTTTTTAATGAACCTGTAGAAGTTTTTACTGTTGCAGACAGTTTTTATTTCTTTTTCCAGTCTCTTCTATTTTTCTGTCCTGTTTTTCCTAATTAATTTCTCTAACCTCACCATCACACTTTGTTTCTATCCACCATATCCCCCTGCTAAGCTTGTTTAAAACCATCACCAAAAGCACCAAATGAACTGACTATTCCAGTGCTATTCTGATATGTGTTCCATGCTATAGCCTGGCAACATAAATTCTTATCAAAGATAGACACAAAAACCTGGAAAACTCAGCGGGACAGGCAGCATCTCTGGAGAGAAGGAATGAGTGACGTTTCGGATCCAGACCCTTCTTCTCTCCAGAGATGCTGCCTGTCCCGCTGAGTTATTCCAGCTTTTTGTGTCTGTCTTCGGTTTAAACCAGCATCGGCAGTTCCTCTCTTACACAACATAAATTCTTATCAGTGTCTCAAATTCCTCCAAAGCCTGATGTCTCTCTGCCTCTGTGAGCTTTGTGTCTCCACAACCCCACTGGATATCTGTACTCTGCCTTTTCAAGCTGCTTATTTCAATCTCACGTCTTTTGATGAGAGTGCCTTCAGCTGTGCAGACCTGACACTTTACCTTTCTACCTCCTTCTCTGACAGGAGAAACACTTCTTAAAACCTGAAGGGGAACCTTAATGTAAGATTAAGTCGAAGAGTTTAAGATGGAGAACAGAAGAATTCTTTTACGGAGGATGTGGTGTCTGTGGTGAAATTCCACAATAAATGTCTGAAGGAAAGATTAACTGAGTGGTTGATAAGGCAGACAAAGAGCGTGGAAAAAAATTAACAAGATGGATTTAGAAAAAAATGTGACATAGAATATGGAAATGTACAGCACACAGGAACAGGCCCTTTGTCCCTCAATGTCTTTGCTGAACATGATGCTGTGTTAAATGAGTCCAATCTGCCTGGAAATTATCTACATCCCTTAATCGTCTCTATCGTATCTGCTTCTGCCAGCTCTTCTCAGCACATTTCAGGCATGCATCACTCTCAGTGTAACAAAGATTGGCCAGCATATCTTCTGTAAAATTTCCCTCTCTGACCTTAAAGCTATCCCTTCTAATCTTTGACATTTCCAACCTGGAGAAAAAGTTCTGACTTTCCACCTGTGTCTCTCATTATTTTATGTACTTTTATCAGGTCTTCCCATGACCTCTGACGCGCCAGAGAAAACAAGCTGACAAGCCTGACAAGTAATAGGTGGATACAAGTGATGGGTTTGCTATGTGGATGGTTGAACAAAGGTCCAAGATGAAAAGGATGAAGGTGTGGGATAAAAGGATTGGGGAGCTGCAAAGTGTGAAGCTAGAGGAAGTAATGTAGGTGGAGGGGGAGAGGGAGGAGAGAAATCGATGCAAGTTCAAGTGGGGCACAGGGGAGTGAGGGAGGAAAGATGGGTGGAGGAGGTGGATGTTCTATGGTTACCTAAAATTGAAGAATTCAATGTTCATACCATTGGATTGTGCAGCTTACAGCCCAGTGGTATGAATGTTGATTTCTCTAACTTGAGGTAGCCCCGGCATTCCTTCTCTCTCTATCTCTCCCACACCCAAGTCGCATTAGCTTCTTGCTTTCACCTAACAAACAGCTAACAATGGCATTTCCTTTATCATTGTTACCTTTTTGCATATCTTTCATTCATTGTTCTTTATTTCCCTACATCTCCTATATCATCTATATCTCTCATTTTCCTTGCGCCTGACCAGTCTGAGGAAGGGTCTTGACCCGAAACATCACCCATTCCTTCTGCAAATGGTTGTTGGTGGTGGTAACTGCTTTGAAATGCTGCACTGCAAATGGTTGTTGGTGGTGGTAACTGCTTTGAAATGCTGCACTGCAAATGATTGTTGGTGGTGGTAACTGCTTTGAAATGCTGCACTGCAAATGGTTGTTGGTGGTGGTAACTTGACAATTTCCTGTTTGCACTGTATATTGATTTTAAATAAAATGCTACCACTTATGGCTGTGATTTTTGACCATCTTACTCCATCCCCCTCCGCTCATCAGGTACAGAGGATTCTTCCCATCAATGAAAATTAAAAGTGTTAATAGTGTTTAAAAAAATGTTGAGATTCTCTATCTTGTCAATCACGCCATGAAAGCCATGCCCCTTCCAGTGGGAGGGGGGAGGGATTATAAAACACGGAAGTGTGGGTGTGGCTCAGTCTCTGCAAGATGGGGGAGGGACAGGTCATGACTCTGTTTGAGCTGTGAATCAACTGAACACACTGAATGTATACTGAACTGAGAGTGTGGTGTTTATGTGGTGTTTTGTGTGGTTTTATGGCGGTTTCACCCTTCTTGAAATTGTATGAAACTGCATTTGAATTTGGTGGCCTTGCACCCTGCTTGAAGTAGTAGGAAACTGCACCTGAATTTGGTGGTTTGCACCCTGCTTGAAGTGGTAAGAAACTGTACCTGAATTTGGTGTCCTTGCACCCTGCTTGAAATGGTAGGAAATTGCATTTGAATTTGGTGGCCTTGCACCCTGCTTTAAATGGAATTTCAAAGAATAGCCATGAGTCATCTGCTCGCCCACCAGCCGTGAGTGAGCTGCCAGCACACCAGGCTTGAGTGACTGAGCTGTCACCCCAAGAATCCATTTGGCCCACAATACCCATACGAGCACCCCAGAAAGCCACTAGTCACTGCTTGTCATTCTGAAAGGGACTCGTTAATCCCTACTCTTTGTTTCCTCTGCCAACCAATTTTCTATCCATGTCAGCACTGTACCCACAATACTATATGCCCTAATTCTGCCCACTAATCTCCTATGTGGGACCTTATCAAATGCTTTATGAAAGTCCAGGTACACTACATTCACTGGCTCTCTCTTGTCCATTTTCCTCGTTACATCCCCAAAAATTTCCAGAAGATTGGTCAAGCATGATTTCCCCTTCGTAAATCCATGCTGACTCGGACCGATCCTGTTACTGCTATCTAAATGGGCGGCCATTTTTATCTTTTATAATTGACTCCAGCATCTTCCCCACCACCAATGTCAGGCTAACTGGTCTATAATTCCGTTTTCTCTCTCCCGCCTTTCTTAAAAAGTGAGATAACATTAGCTACACTCCAATCCACAGGAACTGATCCTGAGTCTATAGAACATTGGAAAATTATCACCAATGCATCCACAATTTCTAGAGCCACTTCCTTAAGTACCCCGGGGTGCAGACCATCAGGCCCTGGGGATTTATCAGCCTTCAGTCCCATCAGTCTACCCAACACCATTTCCTGCCTAATGTGGATTTCCTTCAGTTCCTCCGTCACCCCAGATCCTCTGGCCACTACTATATCAGGAAGATTGTTTGTGTCCTCCTTAGTGAAGATGGATCTAAAGTACTCGTTCAATTCATCTGCCATTTCCTTGTTCCCCATAATAAAGTCACCTTGTTTGGTCTTCAAGTGTCCAACTTTGGTCTTAACTAATTTTTTCCTCTTCACATACCTAAAGAAGCTTTTATTATCCTCCTTTATATTCTTGGCTATTTACATGCTATTTACTTTTGCCATGATTCAATTCATCTGCTTCCAAGAATCTCACCTATCGCCTGTGTCACCTCTAGATTTGACTATCTTTGGAATCTGCAGTGGGCATCCACAAATATCGCACTGGAGATATTTGGACACTTTTTCTTCTGATGCTGGTTCATCGCTGACTTTAAACATGCATTGAGTTTCCTTCTTACTCTGGTATTTCTTTAACTGCTATGCCTTTCTGCTTCCCTGCCTCAATACCTTCTTTGCCCCTTTGTTCCTTTAAGATTCACTTTCAAACCACCTTTTGGGTTGAAGATTTTTCCTTGTCTGCACTAACCTCTTTAAACAGCAAGGAGTCAAATTGTGTTTGATAACATTCTCTAGGTGCAGTTCAGGATATTTTGTCGTATCTTCTGAACTAAATTTATAGGAAAGTTGTTTATTGTTATTCTATTAAATGGAATATCTGGCCTTTTTGTTCATGAACCCTTCTTTTTATCTAAATATATGGGAGGAACGGAATAAATGGTAAAAGGTAAATAAAAACGCATAAAATAATCCAAAATATTTTAATGTTTACTAATCTTTTTTCTGATTAACAAAGCCATTGACAACTATGCCTCCTTAAGCCTCCTTTAAAATTAAAATTGAATGCAAAATTTTGTTGATACGTGCTTGCATGTTAAGGGAAAAGGTTCACTGATCCCAATTGTAATTAAAATCAAGTGCTTGAAAATATTGGATATGATGCATAATTCAAGTTCCACAATTAATGCGGGTAATTTGATACCATTTTAATCATTTTGTATTTTAGGAAATAATTTTTCACAAATACGTTTGTAATATAAGTACAGTAATCAACATCATGATATCAAAACAGCTAAATGCATTGTTCTAAGAAAGCTAATTTTTCATAAACATTTGGCCTTTGTTGCTTCAGATATTTGTGGCTTGATGCTGGACAAAATATGCTGGAAAGCATACAATTCACATGATCTCTATTGAATTCCGATTACTGCATCAGTTGGGTTTTTCTTAAGGAGCAAAAGGCATTGCAGATGTTTTTTTGCAAGAAACTGGTACCGGTCTCTCTCCCATAATCATAAAAAGGAACTTCTTCCATCTGACTGCATCAGTTTAAATTTCCTCACTCACTAACTTCTTTTCTCATCCTGCATCACTGACTAATGCGGAAAACAGCCTGAGGCTATGGGATCTCATTAGTAGCCAACTTGCTGCTAGAGCTTGCATGTGGTACTTGATGAAGCCACCTGTGTGTAATTTAAAATTTCCCTCATATGAAATATTAACACGGGAGAATGTGAGATTAACATTGACATCTGTGGAATAAATGTTATTCATTTAGGCAAAGGTTTATTTATGATATGTAATATGTCTAACTATATCTGTGGTAACTTTATGTTTTAATTGTTTGCCTTTATAGTATTTGTGGAAATAAGTAAACTCGTTATATACATTTGATGATCTTTTGTAGCATTTGTTTGGAGTGGCTAGGACCTGGAGTGCAGCACTTATGATGGCTTCACCACAACTTAAAGAGTCTAAATACCAACGTGACCAGCTCATCATTGTAATATAGCAATTGGCTGAGGAAATCTGTTAAGTAAAAATATCACAAATTATTTATTGTGGGCTGTTGAAATTACATAAACTCTGGAATTTATTTTGGAGGTGAAATCCAGAGGTTAGATGAGAAAATGTATTCAATCCCATGAGCTATAAGGCTGGCTCAATGTTGATAACAGATATTTACCCAATTGTAATGTGATTAGATGACAGCAGGTCAGCTTATAAAGTACCAGAGCGACTTGAGGATTCTAGGATCAGCTACTGAAGTTTCAAACTTGTTAAAAAGTTGCTAATAAAAGCAGAAAATGGTGAAAACACTGAACATAGACACAGTGCCGCAGCAGTAGAATTGCTATCTTAAAGCGCCAGACATCCAGGTTCGATCCTGAAGAAGAGTTTGTACATTCTCCCTGTAACCGCACGGGTTTTCTCTGGGTGCTTCGGTTTCCTCGCACATTCAAAAGGCATGCAGGTTTGTAGGTTAATTGGCTTCTGTAAATTGCCCCTAGTGTGTAGGATGTGAAACTGGGATAACGTAGAACTAGTGTTTAGGTGATCCATGGCTGGCATGGATTCTAAGGGCTGAAGGGCCTGTTTCAACACCATATCTCAAACTGAACTAAATTAAACCATTGCAGGTGGTAAGAAAATCAGCGATACATTTCAGATTGAAGACCACTTGCAATGAATGGGAAACTGATGATGGGTCTTTGACCTGAAATTCTAAGTTTGTTTCCTTTCCATGGATATTCCTGACCTGCTGAATGTTTCCAACATTTCTTGTTTTATTTCAAGTTTCCAACAATTCCAGATTTTTAATAAATGTTCTTAAACCTTTCGCTAAGAATCACCAAGTGGTCTTGGCAAAATTTTCAAAATCCACTGCGAGGATAAGGGTACCAATGTCAGAGTTCCCTTTAAGGCCAACTTTATTGTTAAGGCTGCATTTACACTTAACTGGATCCAATGGACAGGTCCAACATTTGTCATGCCCAGATTGCTGAAGGAGCTAGTCAAGTGGTGCAGCGATAGAGTTGCTGTCTTACAGTGCAAGAGACCCGGGATCGATCCTGACTACGGGTGCTTATCTGTACAGGATAGGTAGGTTCTCCCTGTGCCTGCATGAGTTTACTCCGGGAAGCTCCGGTTTCCTCCCACACTCCAAAGACGTACAGCTTTGAAAGCTAATTGGGTTTGGTAAAGGTCGTAAATTGTCCCCAGTGTGTGTAGGATAGTGTTAGTGTGCAGAAATCACTGGTCTTTAAACTATCTCTAAACTAAACTAAACTACAAATCTGAGGTCCACAATGGCAATGGGGTCCCCCTGATCTCAAGATGGCGGCTGCCTCCGGCGACATTTGCAGAGCACACAACCTAGAAGGCTTAAATGCAACTTCAATTAACTCACCTGGATCAGGAAAACAGCAGAAAACGGTGCCGTTTCAGACAAGCTGCTTGAGCCCCTCAAGGCTCTCGGAATTTCGCGAACACCCGCAGTCGCGGGAGCCCGGGACTTTAAATTTTTCCACGGTCGCTGGAAATCACCCGATCCGACTGAGGAACCCAGGTACTGTACCTCGGAACCCCGGGATGACCTCCAGAGCCAACGGGCTGGACCTCCCAGGAACAATGAAGCTGGAGCTGCAGCTGCCGCCTTTGAAGGAGCCGTCCGTGAAGGAATTCCCGTTCCAGCGCAGGTCCGCAGAAACAGCAGGTACAGTAAACTCAGTACATGGAAACAAAGGGGAAGCCTCCATTGTGTCCGGAAACGTGGTCGGCGGGCAGGACTTCATGTCAGATTGAAGCGCAGGGGACTTCGACCCCCTCTCCCTTCGACCCCCTCTTATCCTACTGGCCAATGTACAGTCCCTTGAAAATAAAGTGGAGGACTTAAGGACAAGGCTGCTTCATGAAAGGGAGCTGAGGGAATGCTCTGCGTTCTGTTTCACAGAGACATGGCTCACCCCCAGCTCCCCAGACTCAGCAGTCCAGCCTGAAGGGTTCTCCATGGACCGTACACTGGCATCTGGGAAAGGGAGAGGAGGGGGCGTCTGCCTCATGGTCAACTCTGCGTGGTGCTCAGACGTGGCAGTCCTGTCCAACGTCTGCTCTCCACACCTCGAACATCTGGCGGTGAAGTGGCGTCTCTTCCGAGGGAATTCACCTCCATCATCTTGATCGCGGTCTACATCCCACCCCAGGCAGACGTCCGTCTGGCACTGGAGGAGCTGCACGCCGTGGTCAACCAGACGTCTTACCCCGAGGCATTTACCACCATTGCTGGGGACTTCAATCAGGCAAACCTAAAGAAATCACTCCCCAACATCCACCAACATGTCTCCTGCTGCACCAGAGGACCAAACACCCTCGACCACTGCTACACCACCATCAAGAATGCCTACCGCTCTATCCCTCGCCCTCACTTCGGTAAATCCGACCATGCCGCGGTGCTGCTTCTTCCTGCTTCCAGGCAGCAATTAAAGAGCGCACCCCCAGAGGTGAGGTCAGCACAGAGTCCTCTAAGGGTCCTGCAGAGAAACAACTACAGGACTGTTTGGAGTCTGTAGACTGGGCAATGTTCAAGGACTCAGCAACGGACTTGAATGAATACGCCACAGTCGTTACAGACTTCATTAAGAAATGTGTGGAGGACTGCATCCCTACAAAAACCTTCCGAGTGTTTCCCAATCAGCAACCTTGGATGAACTGTGAGATCTACACTCTTCTGGAGACCAGACACCGAGCATTCATGTCTGATGATACAGTGGTCTATAAGAAGTCCAGATACGACCTTGGTAAGGCCATCAAAAAGGCCAAAAGGGACTTTTGCTCCAAGCTGGAGGATGAGACAGATGTTCGGCAGCTGTGGCCGTGCCTGAATGCAATCACCTCCTACAAGGCGAAACCAGGAGGCAGCTCGGATGTCGGCGATACATCACTCCCTGATGAGCTCAATGCGTTTTACGCACGCTTTGATAGGGAGAACACCGATGTGCCTTCCCGAGCCCCCATTCACTGTGATGGTATCTCAGTCTCAGTCACAGAGGCCGACGTCATGAAATCCTTCAGAGAGGTGAACTCTCGAAAAGCGCCTGGACCTGATGGTATACCTGGTCGTGTTCTAAAAACCTGTGCGGACCAACTGGCTGGAGTTTTTACGGACATTTTCAACCTCTCCCTTCTGAGGTCTGAGGTTCCCACCTGCTTCAAAAGAGCATCAATAATACCGGTGCCCAAGAAGAGCAAGGTGACGTGCCTCAATGACTATCGACCTGTGGCACTAACGCCTGTGGTGATGAAGTGCTTCGAGAGGTTGATCATGGTGCTAATAAACTACTACCTCGACAAAAACCTGGACCCACTGCAGTTCGTTTACCGCCACAACAGATCAACGGTGGACGCGATCTCGCTGGCCCTCCACTCCGCTCTGGACCACTTGGACACCAAAAACTCATATGTCAGGCTGTTATTCATTGATTACAGCTCGGCATTTAATGCTATCATCCCCTCCAAGCTGGTTACCAAACTCGCAGAACTGGGTCTCTGCACATCCCTCTGCAATAGGATCCTCGACTTCCTCATCCACAGACCACAGTCTGTTCGTATTGGTGGAAATATGTCAGACTCGATAACAATCAGCACGGGAGCACATTAAGGCTGCGTGCTCAACCCCCTGCTGTACTCTCTCTATACTCAACTGCGTAGCCGGTCACAGTGCAAACTCCATCATCAAGTTCGCTGACGACAGCACTGTTGTGGGACGTATCACTGATGGGGATAAGTCGGAGTGCAGAAGAGAGATCGAGCAACTGTCCATATGGTGCCAGCACAATAACCTGGCCCTCAACACCAGCAAAACCAAGGAACTGATTGTGGACTTTGGAAGGAGTAGGATGGGGACCCACAGTCCCGTTTATATCAACGGGTCGATGGTTGAAAGGGTCAAGAGCTTCAAATTCCTGGGCGTGCACATCTCTGAAGATCTTTCCTGGTCCGAGAACACTGATGCAATTATCAAGAAAGCTCATCAGCGCCTCTATTTCCTGAGAAGATTATGGAGAGTTGGTTTGTCAAGGAGGTCTCTCTCAAACTTCTCCAGGTGCACAGTAGACAGCTTGCTGACTGGTTGCATCGTGGCTTGGTTCAGCAACTTGAGCTCCGTGGAGAGGAAAATACTACAAAAAGTAGTAAGCACTACCCAGTCCATCATCGGCTCTGGCCTTCCTTCCATCGAGGGGATTTAGCACAGTCGCTGCCTCAAAAAGGCTGGCAGTATCATCAAAGACCCACACCATCCTGGCCACACACTCATCTCCCTGCTACCTTCAGGTAAGAGGTACAGGAGCCTGAAGACTGCAGCGACGAGGTTCGGGAATAGCTACTTCCCCACAGCCATCCGGCTATTAAACCTGGCTCGGACAAAACTCTGAACATTAATAACCCATTATCTGTTATTTGTACTTCATCAGTTTATTTATTCATGTTTGTATATATTTATATAATGATATATGAACACACTGATCTGTTTTGTAGTCAATGCCTACTGTGTTCTGTTGTGCTGAAGCAAAGCAAGAATTTCATTGTCCTATCAGGGACACATGGCAATAAAGTCACTTGAACTTGAACTCAAAAATATCCAATGCGATAAAATAAATGAGCCATTAATATTTTCAAATCCAATGGAAAAATGCAGCATAAAATTGCATGAATTAATACTTTTGTGGAGTGGCCTTGAGGAAAGAATTACCACAAATTGATTGAATTTTACATTAAGGTCAATCTGCAACCAGGTTTTCAATCTAATAAAGGGAAACAATGGAGGTATGAGGTGTAGGTTGGCTGTTACAGACTGGATTAAATCCTTATCTTGGATGCCGTCTCTGGAGTATTTGTATGTTCTCCCTGTGACTTTGCGGGTTTCTTCTGGGTGCTCTAATTTCCTCCACATCATGTAGACATGTGGATTAATAGGTTAATTGGCCATTTCAAATTGATCTTGTGTGTGGGTGAATGGTAGAAGCTGGAGGGAATTGATAAAATTGTTGGGAGAATAAAATAAGTTGTATTAATGTAGGATTAATGGAAATAGGTCGGTGATGGTCAGCATGGATTGAATGGACCAAACGGCCTGTGTGCATGCCTTACTCCTTTATAACTGGGTGCGACAATGGAAAGGGAATGGAAAGCACTTCTTTGCAAAAATAGTAAGATTAAACGAGAACTTACCAGTTTGAAGTTTGATCTTTATTTTATGAGGAGTTACGATGAGGGATTACGTGAAGACCCCGCCAGCACGCATGCGCGTCATCTCTTCAAAGCAGTGGTGTGAAATCACAGAAAAAACATAGTCACAATGACTAATATAGTAAGATAACAAGAGAACTTTCATACCAGGTGATCTTTATAATAGAGGGTTGGGAGCGGAGGGCACGTAATCCCTCATCGTAACTCCTCATAAAATAAAGATCAAACTTCAAACTGGTAAGTTCTCGTTTAATCTTACTATTTTACTTCGGAGTCACGTGAGTGACTACGTGAAGATTTCAAAGCTTCTGTGATTTCATGCCCTGGAAGCTCCATGCTCACACACCGCTAAAGCTGGGATGAGAGGATGGACGGAATTCAGACAAGACACTGGCTGAAAAACAAAATCAGGTATTTATTCATACCAAAACAAAGTAGCATCCCTAAAGGGTAGGCTATTTGGCAGCACTCAAAATCCTCCCTGCATAAGTATCAGAGGAGGTCACGGGTTTATAATAAAAGCGGTGGAAGGTCTTCTCATTACTCCACCCCGCTGTAGCCAGGATGTGATCCATAGGTACCTCCATCCTTCTAGCCGCCGAGGTGGATGCTGCCCTGGTGGAGTGAGATTTAAATTTATTAGTATCCACCCCTGCTGCATCCAGTACCACCCTTAACCATCTGGATATGGTTTGCACCGTGACTCTATGATGGGGCTTCTTGTGACTAATAAGTAAAGCCGTTTCCGTGCCCCTAAGATTTTTGGTGACTGCAATGTATCGCAAAATTAATGATACAATACAAAGTCGAGGTTCTGCTGGATAAGCCAGAAACTCCAAGTAATGTCCAGACACTCCAGGTCGATCTTGTTTCAGCAGTCCCTGCACATAGAAAATAATTTTGTCACTGGTGACTGCCATATCATCCAGGCTAAGCTTGTGCAGGGACTGGACTCGCTGTGCCGTGATCAGTGCCATAATCATGACCATCTTATAGGTGAGTTTTGCCAATGGGAGTCCCGTGTTAGGTGTCCATCCTCGCAGCATAGTCAATACTGTGCTGATATCCCAAACATGGCTATATCGAGCCCTAGGGGGATTAGTATTAAATATTCCCCTCATAAACTTAGACACTAGAGGATGTGACCCAATTCCCAATTGGTCACTCCCCTTGCCCAAGTAGGATGATAGGGCACTCCTGGCACAGTTAATGGCACTGTAACTAAGACCCTCATCGAAATGAAGGGTAGCCAAGAATTCCAACACTTCCGAAATGGTGGCGGTTTCATATGTTGTGTTGGTAGTGACGCAGTATCCTTCCCATTTCCTGATGTAGGTCAGGTACTGCTTCCTCGTGGACTCTCTGCAGGCCGCTGTGATGGTATCAATGGTCCTGTTGGAGAGTCCGAATCCGCGAAGTGGCCGTTTTAGAATCTGCAAATTAACAAGTCCATGCGGTCATGACACGGATGACTTGCTCCCGTAACAGGATGAACGAGCAGGCTAGGTCTTTTGTTCATCCTGATACAGGGTTCCGTGGCCATCTTCCGTACCATAGGGAACCATGGTTGGGTAGGCCAGTCGGGCACCACCAAAATACCCGATGCAGAGTCTTGCTTAATTTTCTGCAAGACCCGACTGATGAGGCAGAAAGGGGGGAATACGTAACAAAATAGATCCCCCCAATGTAGCGTGAATGCATCCATCGCTACTGCCCCCGGGTCTGGTTCCCAAGCAACATATGTTGGTAATTGGTGATTTAGCCTGGACGCGAAAAGGTCGATATCTGGTGTTCCATAACGTTCCACAATATCTGAAAACACCCTCCGATCCAACATCCATTCTATGTTGTCGTTGAATTTACGTGATCTGGTGTCTGCCACTATATTTAGCTTACCTGGAAGGTAAGTAGCTGAGATCCAGATTTCTCTTTGCAGACACCAGTGCCAGATATTGTTAGCCAATTCGTCACACGATATCGACTTAATACCGCCCATATGGTTAATATATGCTACCACCGTAGTGTTATCAATTTGTAATCTAATATGAACTTTGTGCATATAAGTGCAGTATGCTTTAAGGCCATGAAATGCTGCCAGCATTTCCGAATAGTTAATCCCCAAGTTTTTGTATAGGGTTAACTCTGGTGCACTCCATCTACCTCCACAACTAGAGGTAGTGTTAGTAGCTCCCCACCCTTCGGCACTGGCATCCGTTTGTAGGATGACCGAGGGATTGATAATATTGATAGGTTTGGAACAATTTTGGGCATTCCCCATCCACCAATATAATTCGGCTTTCGCCTTCCCCGAAATTTCCATAGGCCTGTCGAAATGGCCTGTATGTTTTTTGAGCGCTATAATTTTCGTTCTTTGTAAGTTTTGGTAATGTAAGGGCCCAAATTGTGCTGCAGGGAATGCCGCTACTATCTTCCCAATCACTCTGGCCACCTGCCGAATGGATGGGACCTTAGCGCCAATAAGGCTCCTGCAAGCCTCTATCAGGTCGTCCACCTTACTTGGTGGCAACGTAACAGACATTTGCACTGAGTCAATGATGAACCCCAGATATTTCATGGTGGTAGCGGGTTCCAATATTGATTTATCTGGATGTATCGTAAACCCCAGCTTCTGGAAAAGATGTTTTGTGGCTGTAACTGCCAAAGTAGCCATTTCCAAATTTTCCCCCACTATGAGGATGTCATCAAGATAGGCCATAACAGTATGATTCTGTTTCCTTAAGTAGGCCAAAGCTGGTTTTAATATCTTAGTAAACAGTCTGGGTGCTGACGATAACCCATTAGGCAAAGCTTTGTATTGCCATAATTGTCCCATCCAGACAAACTTTAAGTATTTCCTATGATCCTTGTGAATGGGTACTGAATAATATGCATCCTTGAGGTCAATGCATGCCATGTAGTACCCATTGGCTATTAACTGTATAGCAGTATTGAAGGTGTCCATTTTAAAATGTATATACTCAACAGAAGTATTCAGGTCAGTTAGATCAATGATGATGCGGCACCCGCCATCTTTTTTATTTTTGGTGAAAATATTGGACACGAACTCCTGAGATTCTCTGATGGCTTTCTCAACTACCCCTTTCTGTACTAATCTCTGTAGTTCAGCATGCCCTGCTGCCCTATCTTTAAGTGAAAGGACGAATTTCTGGCTAGGTGCATGTTGTACCGGGGTAGGGAGTTCGTGAACAAATTCAATTTTATATCCCTGAATACTTCTGAGTATATAAGGATCAGAGGTAAAAGTGAGCCAATTCTCAATGAACATGTGCAACCTGCCCCCTACACAAAGTGAATTTAGACCAGATGTGTTTCTGGGGACCCCAGACCCACCTACCTCCATGGTTACTGCCGGTGTGGTGGTTTCTGTCCTTGCTTCCTCGGTTGGTTGCGTGTGTTCTGGGAGTGGCGCATTTTCCAAGAAGGCCGGTCTGGGCCTAGGCCTAAAAAAGACCGCTGTGCAGGATACCCGGCCTTCGAGCTTTCACCACCGGCAGACCTGTTAAGGTAACTCTGCCCGGTGGATGTGTAGGGGTGCTGTCTGTGTGGGTGTGGCTTAGTGTAGCCCGGTTTTATAAGGCCCAAAGCCTTAGCCTCCTCGTCAAGATCTTTAACCTGCTTAGGGAGATCTTCCCCAAACAGCAGGCTAGGAGGCTGAGTCTTCCCAGGCTTGCACAACCCCGCAAACTTGGGGTGAAGCGCCGGCTTGATGATGTTCTTCCTGAACGTATTAATTTCGTATTGAGTATTGCAGAGCAGTGCTAGAGCATCCTGCAATTCTTCCGGCATCTCTACCCCCACTGCAGTTCTTGCTACCGCCGTTATCCCTGCAGTTAGGAGCTTCAGAATCCTCTGAAGTTTTATCTCCTGCCCTCTACTAGAGGGGCTCATATTTCCCCAAATAGGGTTATTCACCGCTGGCACATTCAATGAATTGCAGTTTTCTGGTGCCATATACTTATCTGCCGTAGCATTGATGGCCTGTTCCTGCAATTGGTTGGTTGCCATGTAATTAATACTGGCAGCCAGCTTGGGGTGGATAGGCAAGCCTTTATTATTAGGCATGGCGTGCCTGCTCACCATATCCAAATAGTCTTCACAGCCCCCTGACACCTTCGTTGATTCAGCCAACTCCCCTTCTTCTGGGTCAGCCCAGTTCTGACCCTCAACGCTCCCTTGTACAGAGGGGGGACGTTGGGCAGTCCTCTATAGGAACCTGCCGTGGGCCTGCCAGGGGTCCCACTGTGACCTTGCCCCTGCATTAGCAAGTCACGTTGGAGCATTTGCTCCATCAACCGCTCCATGCGGTTTAGACGACCACCGTCGCTATCTGCGAACGGGGTGTCCTCGGGACCGGACTCCGCTGAGTCGGCCCCGGCCGACTTCCGGGTGGTCTTCCCTGACCGTGGTGTACCAACGGTCGCAAAGGGCAAGAAGTCGGGAGCTGCAGGCAAAACCTGTAGCTCAGGAGAGGCGGCTCGCTGCTGGCTGCTCTCCTTGGCAGCTGCTCTGGCCGCTGTTCGCTTCGATTTTCTGTCCATTGTAAATTCACTGTCGTCGACTCACTACCTCCGGTGAGACTTACCTGGTGTAAGCTATTTAAACTTACGCTAGAGGAGCCCCGCTCCTCCCGACCGTCGCTTCCGCATGCGTACGACGATATGTCGCGCATGCGTGCTGGCGGGGTCTTCACGTAGTCACTCACGTGACTCCGAAGTAAAATCATACTTCTGTATGTTTATATTAAACAAGCACATCATATGTTCCAACTAATCTCTGTTGGCAGTGATACTTCACATAATAATCATTTTCTAATCATTCCTTACTAGGCTGCCCAATATCTATCCTGTTCCTTTACTTATATGTGTGCATCAATCCTACATTTAAATGCTTCAAACTTATCTGTACCAGTCATTTCATATGGATATAAGTTCAACAGCCTTATCATTCTCTGTGTAAAGAAATTCCCCACAAATTCTTCATTTGATCTGTTAGTGACTATTTTATATTTACGCTTTTGTTCTAAATTCTTTCTGGTGGAGATGGTTTCTTCATGCCCATCCTTATGAATGTGCACAGAATATTTAACAGATGTGTCAGATTTTCTTTTCTTCCCAGTTTTTCAGAAAAGCAGCTGAATCTTTCATGATTCTCAATCCATTCCCTCAATTCATGTAAAACGTTCCTTCATTTTTTTTTATCTGGTGCTCCAATATCTCCTTTGTAGTACAGGGATTAGACTGCACACAGACTCCACGTGTGGTCATACTAAGGTTTCTTATAAATTTTATATGATCTCACTGCTTTCATATTTACTCCTCTCGATATGAACCACAGTACTTTCCACACTTTATGACTGTTTCAACTTGTGTTGCTATTCTTAATGATTTATACATCTGTATTCCCATATCCCTTTGTTCACTTTGCCCATTTAGATTTTTTTATCATCCAGATATTAAGAGACCTCCTCGTTCACTCTATCAAAATGAGCCACCTGATACTTCAAAATATTGAATTGAATTTGGGATTCATCTGTTTCCTCTGAAAACTTGTTAAAACCTTTATGTGTTGCCATCTGCTGCATTATTAGCAGCATCCATCCTCCCTCCACCTAACTACCACCACCTCGTTATTCTCAGCAAATGTTATCGCTATGCTCACATTGTGAAGGGAGGGATGAGTGGAAGGAAGTGTTTGTGCAGATGCCTGTGTTTGAGCAGTATATGGTGCTGGTGTGTGACAAAGATAATACAGGCAGAGATGAATATGAGAAGGAAAGATGATGGAGGTATTTTCATGATTCTAGTTTGTAGCATGGATAGGATGAATTTGTTAAATCTACTTGGGGGATTTGAAAATATGTTTTGACTTATTAGAATAGAAAAGAGGGCCATTTAGCCCAGCACAGCCCTGACTGTTCCATACAGAGCAATCCCATCAGTCCCAATCGTCCTCTCCTGATTTTCTTCTTGTACCCCTGCAGCTTATACTCTTTCACATGCTCATTTGATTCCACTTTGATTCTTTTGCCATTTACTTACACCAGAGGTGATTTTACAGTGGACAATTAACCTCCCAATATTTGGGATGTGAGAGGAAAATGGAACAACCAGCAGATCATGGAGAGTATATGTAAACACCACACATACAGCATCTGAAGTCAGGATTGAATGCAGGTTGCTAGAGCTGTGAGGCAGCAGCACTAACTGCTGTACCATTATGCTGCCTAAAGAAGATTGAAATTAAGACCTAATGATTACCAGCTGCAAGGTTTAGCTCATGGCTCAGGGATCAAACAATTAATTTTCTAGAAACTTGTGATTAGGACCCAAAATTATTTTGGACCGACCCATTCTCAAGGTCACAGCTTGATACTAAAGCATTTATGTCCAGTGGGTTCCGACGTGAGCACTGAATATAGATAAATTGGTGAGGAAAATGTTATCTGCAGTTCTACATAACATGCACTATGCAGCAGTTTTCAGTCTCATTGAGTACTCCTCTGATCTGCTAGCCATCAAAATAACTGAGCAAATATTAACTTGGTAGCAAAAATCAAGGCGTGTAGGAAGGAACTGCAGATACTGGTTTAAACTGAAGATAGACAGAAAAACATGGAGTAACTCAGAGGGACAGGCAGCAGCTCTGGAGAGAAGGAATGGATGACGTTTCAGGTTGAGACTATTCTCCAGACGTCTGAAGAAGGGTGTCTATCCAAAATGTCAACCATTCCTTCTCTCCAGAGATGCTGCATGCCTTGCTGAGTTACTCCATTTTTTTGTGTCAATCTTCAGCAAAAATCAAAAGGAACATCCCTTTCAGATGGTGAAGTAAGATCATACGATCATAGGAGATAGGAGCAAAATTAGGACATTCGGCTCATCGTCTACTCTGCCATTCAATCATGGCTGATCTATCTCTCCCTCCTAACCCCATTCTCCTGCCTTCTCCCCATACACTGTACTGATCAAATAGATCAAATAGATCTCGTTAAGATAGATAGAATAAAAGTAGGCCAAATTATTAATTTTCAATGGGATTGGAAACTTTATCATAAGATATTACTTCTGAGATATTTGTCCATCATAATTGGAAGAACGGAAACACAGGAAATTACAGATGGTGGAACCTTGAGCATAAAACAATAATATTGGAGGAACTCAAAAGGTCAATCAGCATTTTTGATGGGAATGGACAGGCGAAGTTTTGGGTCAAGACCCATCTCCAGATGAAAAAAAGTCTCTTCAGACTGAAGAAGAGTCCTGACTCTTCTTGAAACGTTGCCCTCTTCAGATAATTGGAAGAATGGTCTGCCAAGCCAAAAAAAGTGATTTGTTCCAATAAACAAGGCAGATTCCAAATGGAGGAAACAGCAGACAAGATTTACTATATTGCTTTTAAGGAGATATTTTTCAACAAATGTTTGCACAAAGTACAAATTAAATTTATTCAAACACTGGTCAGCAGCTGCCAAATTATTTTGAAGAGAGCTAACTGCCCAGAATTTTGGCTGCCCTTCTGGTGAAGGTAAAGTACAGATGAGAGAAACTTCAAAAAATATTTTGCCTAATTCAGAATGTATATCATCAATGGAAAATGTTATGAGCTTCGGACTGGTGTTCATTACTTATCTTAGATTACATGCATAGGCAACATTCTGTGAAATTAATAGGCTAATAGTCATACATCTAATTAGGAGGCAAAGCCAGTGTAAATATATCGGCAGATGAAATGACAACCCAATTGATAGGATGCAACTAAAGATGGATTCTGTCAGGGAATGGGATCTGTTATAGTCTGATGCATTTTAGATCAATTTAATGCAATTGCACGGTTATATATAATGGATGTTTTGTTATCTGTTACCACATATTGCTATCCCCGAGATATTCTGTAGTCCATAAACGTCCCTGCTGATTCTTGATTAGTACAGGTATCAGGGGTTTTGGGGAGAAAGCAGGAGAATGGGGTTGAGAGCGAAAGATGGATTAGCCATGATTGAATGGCAGGTAGACTTGATTCTGCTCCTATAACGTATGAATTTATGAATTTATGAAATCCCGGTAACTGCCATCAGGAAATGGGATGACAGCGCACTGGTCTGGCATCAAAATCATGGACAGCAATGATAGCAGTCAACCATGACCACTTCATGCTAAGGCCAAGAGATAAGAGTATTTAATTGTCATATGTACTGGGAGCAGAACAATTAAAGTCTTATTTGCTGCAGCTTTGGAGGCACAGAAATGCAACAGTGCAACTATCAAATATACAATCAACTATAATATAATAAATTATGGGTTTTCTCTGAGATCTGCAGTTTCCTCCCACATTCCAAAGACTTAATGGTTTGTATGTTAATTGGCTTGGGTTTGTATACTTGGTATAAGTGTAAATTGTTCCTAGTGTGAGTAGGGTAGTGTTAAAGTGCGGGTATCACTGGTCGGTGCGAACTCGGAGGGCCAAAGGGCCTGTTTCTGTGCTGTATCTCTGAACTAAACAAAACTAAATGTTACTCAATTAGAATATTACAGTTTATACTCAGAATATTACAGTTAATATGAATTGCGTAAAGGAGCTTCACTTACTTATTTACTTCCATAAAAAGAGATGTTTACCATTTGGTTTGGCTGAACATACACACTGTTGTTATTATCTTCTCGTTGACAATTAATCCATTATTCTAACAGTCTATCTAACTAGTGATGTAATTGTCTACAGCATAATTGCCTATAAATTTATTCCACGATCAATAGGGTTGGACAGGTGATGTTGTATTTTAGTTGTAGATATCAGCTACATTTTAACCTGAAAGAGAATCATATTGAACATCAATCCATCTGAATGAATCCCTTATGATTTTGCAGGATGATTACAAGCTGCATGTGGACCATTTCAAACTATCGACTTGTTCTTTGCGTTCTGTGCTTATTTTTGCAGCAAAGATGATAAGAAGACCCATTTGCAAAATCATTTGTTGAATAGATGAATGGAAAGGATTTCTTGGTAGTTTCTGTGAAGGAAATTGATTGCACTGACACTGAGATGTTCTGCAGTAAAATTAAGAGGGTGGATTGAGGGAGCTAAGGTAAGGTACACACTATGTAACTGTATCTGCCATCTTGCTCTCTTTTTCTAACACAAAATGTAGTAGTTTACTTTAGTTTATTGTCATGTGTCCTGAGGTACAATGAATAGCTTTGTGTAGTAGTGAATGCTTCCCTTCCGTGGCAACCCTAATGCCAAGCTGTCTCAGTGCCAGGAGTAGACTGATTTCACCTATCAGCAGGAAAGATAATATTCCATATGCCTACACGCCCAAGTATCTAGTAGGAGCTGTTGAATCTTGAAGGACCTTCATTCTCTGAGTTTAATTTAGTTTTATTTAGTTTAGAAAGAGTCCCTTCGGTCCATTGATGATGCACCAGCCAGTGATCCCCGCACACTGACACTATCCTACACACGCTAGGAACAATTTACAATGATACCAGGCCAATTAACTTACAAACTTGTACATCTTTTGAGCTTGGGAGGAAACCGGAGAAAACCCATGCAGGTCACGGGGAGAATGTACAAACTCTGTACAGACAAGAGAACCAGGGTCTCTGGCGCTGTAAGTCAGCAACTCACCCACTGAGCCACCGTGGCACCCCTGTAAGTTCTGTATATTTTACATCAAATTCAAGAAAATCCAAAATCACACCTGCAAATAATTTTGAATAATAGGACTGAAGTTGGAATTTGTTATAAGGCTCTTTCAGTTGAATTGATTGGGAAAACTGGTAAGATAGACGCAAAAAGCTGGAGTAACTCAGCAGGACAGGCAGCATCTCTGGAGAGAAGGAATGGGTGACAATTTGAGTCGAGACCTGACCCGAAACATCACCCATTCCTTCTCTCCAGAGATGCTGCCTGTGCTGCTGAGTTACTCCAGCTTTTTGCGTCTTATCTTACCAAAACACTACAAGGATTAGAGAGTAGTAGCTATGAAGAGAGTGGACAATTTTGGATTGTTTCCTCTGGAGCATAGGAAGCTGCGGGGAGAGTGTATAATCTATGAGAGGCATACATAGGGTAGACAGTCCGAATCCTATTCACAGAGTGGAATTGTCAAAGACCAGAGGGCGTAGCTTTAATGTGAGAGGGGCAAAGTTTGAAGGACAATTTTTTCTACAGTGAGGCAGTTTCCAGGAATGCACTAGTGGGTGGGGGTAGAAGCAGATGCAATTGGGGCATTTAAGAGGCTTTTGGATCAGCACATGGATATGCAGCGAATGGAGGATATGGATCATGTGCAGGCAGCAGAGATTAGTTTAACTGAGCATTACGTTTAGCACAGACATTGTCGTTCGGTGGGCCTGTTCCTGTTCTATTGTTCTCCATTATAAACTCTATTACATCCCACTACTATAAACCCACTAACTCCCAGTTATCTTGACTACACCTTCTACCATCCTGCCTCTTGCAAGAACGCCATCCCCTACTCTCAATTCCTCAATATTCTCCACATCTGTTTCCTAGATGAGTCTTTTTAGTCTAGGGTATCTCCCAGTTGCTGACCATTTTTACTCCCCTCCCATTCCCACAACACCCTTTCGGTCCTGTGCCTCCTCCATCATCAGACTGACACCACATTCAAACTGGAGAACCAGCACCTTATAATCCTTGGATAGCTTACAACCTAATGGTACAAGGAATAACCACCCGGTTCATTGTTTCTACACCCAGTTCTTTCCTTATCCCAGTATGCATTCATTTTCCCTCTTATCCCACCCCCCACACCCCACTTTCCCCACCCCTGTCCCCTACCACCTATATCACTCATTGTCATAGAGTCATAGTGTAATACAGTGTGGAAACAGGCCCTTCGGCCCAACGTGCCCACACCCGCCAACATGTCCCAGCTACATTAGTCCCAACAGCCTGCGCTTGGTCCATATTCCTCCAAGCCTGTCCTATCCATGTATCTGTCTAACTGTTTCTTAAACGTTGGGATAGTGCCAGCCTCAACTACCTTCTCTGGCAACTTGTTCCAGACACCCACCGCCCCTTGTGTGAAAAGGTTACCCCACAGATTCCTATTAATTATTTTTCCCTTCACCTTGAACCCATGTCCTCTGGTCCTCGATTCCCCTACTATTGGCAAAAGACTCCGTGTATCTACCCGACCTATTCCTCTCATGATTTTATCTCACTTCCTCTGGGTTTAGATTTCATTGCCCTTTCAATCCTCTTCTCTTCTTATCAACACACTTTTGTCTCCGTCTCCTTTTGTCTGCTTTAGTCCCCTTTTGTTACTCTTTTGTCTCCTTGTCATCTCTAACCTTTGTCCACCCATCTGCTAATCAAAAGTGCCCCTCACCCGTATCCAAGTATCACTTTCCAGGCTTTGTGCTACTGCGACCTTTTTTCCAGCTTTTTCTCCCACACTACAATCAGTCTGAAAAAAGGTCACAACCTGAAATATCACCTACCCATGTGCTCCAGAGATGATGCTCGACCTGCTGAATTACTCCAGTACTTTGTGTTCCACGTAACATCTCAGCATTTACAGTTCCTTGTGTATCACTGTACTTTTTTATCTTCTGTTTATCTCTCACTTCCATAATTTCAGGAAAAAACCTCAGTGTCAGTTTGCTTTTTAAAATTGTTTTAGTTTTTAGTTTAATCAACCTGTAATGCTACTTCTAGTGATTGGTGTATTTATTCAACCAAATTCCTTTATACTTCTAACTTATTTAGATTCTTACTTCCCAGGTAATGTGGGAACTTTACCTATACCTTAACCATATAACCATATAACAATTACAGCATGGAAACAGGCCATCTCGGCCCTTCAAGTCCGTGCCGAACAACTTTTTTCCCTTAGTCCCACCTGCCTGCACTCATACCATAACCCTCCATACCCGTCTCATCCATATGCCTATCCAATTTATTTTTAAATGATACCAACGAACCTGCCACCACCACTTCCACTGGAAGCTCATTCCACACCGCTACCACTCTCTGAGTAAAGAAGTTCCCCCTCATGTTACCACTAAACCTCTGTCCCTTAATTCTAAATTCTACCTATCATATTACCTATCATATTATCTATCATATACCTATCAATCAATACCTATCATATTAAACTGCATCTTACAGAGGTCATGAAAGGCACATAGTAAGAATTGTGAAGAAACAGACTTGATGGGGTGAATGACCTTTTTTGGGTTTTTTTCTGTAATGACTTGGGTTTATATGACATGGCTTCACAGAGCAGACTCAATGGATGTGACTGAAGCTCTGATTATAATGGGATTTTTAGAAGGCTTTTGAAGGTGGGGAGAGAGGGGAAAACAATGGTTGTTATTGAGAGTGATGTGGAGAGCTTGAATGGCACCCAATCCATCAGCATACAAATCCTCTCCCGTCCACCTTCACTGCATGTGAAGTAAGGACCCTCTATAAATGGCATTGCAGCAATTTGACAAACCTTTCTCAACAGCAACTCCTAAAACTTCAACAAGCAAGAACGATTAGTTCAGCATGCACATTGCAATGCCCCCCTATCAGCAAGATCCCCTCCAGATTGCGTGCCGTACTATCTTTAAACATTATCTTACCTGGATCTAAACTTTAGTAACTTTAAACTACAGACATTAAGGTGGTTAGGCAGGATCTATAGTGAGAAAAAAAATAACGTATCAAGTTGGTGACCACAAACATTACGGCCTGATCTACCATTTCCAACAATTTACATATGAAGACCCGTCTTCAGACCCAACCCGAAACATCACCTATCCTTTTCCTCCGGAGAGGCTGCCTGACTCATTACTCCAGCACTTTGTGTCTATCTTCTGCATAAACCAGCATCTGCAGTTATTTTCTACGCAAAAGTTTCAAGTTTTTCTAATCTTGTTCTAATATCTATTTATCTTTTCACTGGGGTCAAGGAAAGAGCATTCACGGCCCTGTTTTTACCAATCTTTCCACCACCACGCACAAGAAGCACAAGAAGTGTAAGACGCCATTGCATGCAGATGCCGAGAAGTATGCTCAGCTCTGGATGAACAATTTCTAATCTTGTGATGTGGACTCGATAAGAATGTCCATTCACCGAGTTATGTTAGGATGTGCAACGTTGACAAGGTGTGGAATGAGCGTGGGAAAGTGATGATTAGACCATGACTGGATCAGTCACAATCTGAGCGAATAGCTTGAAGAGTTGAGGAGTCAACAGGCCTACTTCTTTTTTTTATTTTTTTATTTTTTCATCGTGTTGCAGAGCATTACAGAGAGAAGAAAGAAAACAGTACTGGAAATAACATTGCTTTCCATTCAGAGTAAGAAAATGTTTATTGGCTTGAGGTGTCCAAGACACATGGATGAAGAGGCACAGAACTCGAGGTTCTCCTTGAGGTTTTACACCATAAAATAGGCCAAAGTCAGCATGGCTTTGTGAAGGGGAGGTCTTGCTTGACAAATATGCTGAAATTCTTTGAAGAAGTAATTAGATGGACAGACAAAGGAGAGTCAATAGATGTTGTTTACTTAGAATTTCAGAAAGTTTTTGATAAGGTGCCACACATGAGTCTGCTAAGGAAGATGAGAGCCCATGGTATCAAAGGGCAGATAGTAGCATGGATAGCAGGTTGGCTGGATGGCAAAGAGTGGCAATAAAGGGGGCTTTTTCTGGTTGCCAGCCAGTGACTAATAGAGTTCTGCAGGGGTCAGTGCTGGGGCTGTAATTATGCTCCGAAATCTTACCCCCCTTAGTCTAGTTTAGTCAAACACAGAGTCAAGCACTGGACCACTAAACTTTATTTTTTGAATGAACAACGAATCCCCTCTACAATAGTTAACCACCGTGGGTTTGATCCTTGTCTCTGCTTGCCCAAGCCCTTCAGGCTCGTGCAAGCAGATACCTCCAAAAAGTCATGCAGTCCCATGCGCCCTTCCAGAAGATCGACAATGAACCTCATGGGAGCTACCTTTTATAGGTCATCGAACCCTGTGGGGCAGAACTATATGGTGGTGGCACCCCTACAAGTCAATCACATATATCGATTACATTAAAGTATTATTGACAGTTCCCCTACCCAATTACAAAGAGTTCCATTACAATGTTTCAACAGAAGCTTCTGGAAGGAAGTCAATTAATCAAATAACGCAACATTCTCCCAGGTAATGTAAACAATTCAAACAAGGCTTCACACTTCAGCTAATCATCAAACAGCAGTACAAACATCCTGCAACATTATTAACAGTATTTCCAATCCCTTTGCAGCCAACCAATCATGATAATACATCTGCAACACCTTTGAGCACCTCTGCAAAGTCCACATACATTTTAACAATAAAGAGGATATCTGGATCTTTCCCCATCCTGCATATCAATCTAGGGCTCAGACTAGCTGGCGCCAGTCACAGCCTGTAACTTTCCATGGACAGAGGCCAAGCAGCACTTACAGATGCAGGGATCCTCCATTTTATAGTACCTTTAACTTGGTCAATATTAACAGGGCCCCTATTTACGCTGTATATTAATGATTTGGCCAGGGGATTGAAGGATCTGTGGCCAGGTTTGTGGATGATACGGAAATAGATGGAAGGGCAGGTAGTGCAGAGAATCGGGAGACTCTGCAGAAGGACTTGGACAGGTTGGGAAAGTGGGCCGAGAAGTGGCAGATAAAATATAGTGCAGCAAAGTGTGGAGTCATGCATTTTGGTAGTAGGATTAAAGGCATAGACTATTTTCTAAATGGGGTGAGAATCCAGAAATTGGGGGTGCAAATGGACTTGGGAGTGCTTTTGCAGGATTCCCAAAAAGTTAATCTAGAAGTCGAATCAGTAGTATAGAAAACAAACTCAATGCTAGCATTTATTTCAAGAGGGCTTGTAGACAAAAACAGGGATGTAATGCTGAGGCTCTATAAGGCGCTGGTCAAGCTGCATTTGGAATATTGTGAGCAATTTTGGGCACCATATCTAAGGAAGTATGTGGTGATCCGGAGAGGGTATGGAAGTGATTTACAAGAATGATCCCAGGGATTAGTAAGTTAACCTATGATGAGCATTTGTCAACGTTTGTACTCGCTGGAGTTTAGTAGAATGAGGGGGGACCTCTTTGAAACATATAGAACAGTGAAAGGCTGAGATAGAGTGGATGTGGAGAGGATGTTTTCACTAGTGGTCCACTAAGACTAGAGGTCATGGTCTTAGGATGGAAGGACATTCTTATAGAAAGGAGATGTGGAGAAATTTCGTTAGTCAGAGGGTGGTGAATCCATGGAATTATTTGCTGCATAAGGCGGTAGAGACCAAGTCAGTGGATATTTTTAAGGCAGAGATAGATAGATTTTTGATTAGTAGAGGTATAAGAGAATATGGGGAGAAGGCGGTAGAAGGGGGTTAGGTGGGAGAGATAGATCAGCCATGATTGAATGGGCCAAATGGACTAATTCTATTCTTATCACTTGATCTTTTGACCTTATGACCTTTTGTCAGAGAATGTCTAGGTCTACCCTTTCAGATTTAATGATAACCGTGAAGCATGATACCAGTCGCCATTCTGACAGTACTAGTCGGTCAGTCTGACGGTACCGCTAGCTATTGGATTGATGTGTAGCTATGATCCATATTAGAGAAAAATTGAAAATGGGGGTCGGTGGGGCAGTACTGGCCATGAGACATCAAAAGTGAGTGTGGGCATTTGACATGCGATTGTTCGGAGTTGGACTTTGAGGGTGGGCAGGCAGAGTTAGGGGAAACAGTACCTCAAATAATGGATGGATGTTGAAGAAAAACGTGGTCCGTTGGATGAGAATTTGGCAGTGATTAAACATTTCTGATCAGTCACCAAAGTATTGGGTGTCAGGACACAAAGTGCCGGAGGAACTTAGCGAGTCAGGTAGTATCTGTAGAGGGAATAGACAGCCACCATTTCAGATTGGGACTCTTCTTTGGCATCTTGCGTCTCTTTGGGTTATCAATTTGTAGAGGTTTTCCAATTGTGGAGGAGCCAGACCATAGGGGCATCATGGTGGGAAAGCATGTCTGTGCTCTTTGGCCTGAACCAATTACTAAAAGAGGCTTACCGCTTCCATCCTGCCACGCCACCACTATTCCGCTGCTTTGTTTCCCAAAGCCTGAGAAACCAAGCCTGCTGACAGAGATCAAACTCAATGACTTGATTATATATTGGTACATATATATATATATATATATATATATATATATATATATATATATATATATATATATATATATATATATATATATATATATATATATATATATATATATATATATATATATATATATATATATATATATATATATATATATATATATATATATATATAGCTTCCTATTTTTTGTTGTTGTAAACAGCAATGTTATTTTTATATTTGTTTGACAAAATCAGCATGAAATTGGTCATGATCAGATGCACAATATTTGCTGCCTATTCCATAACTTTGTTATTTAACTTTATTGCTATGGACAGTCCACAGTGTACATAGACAGGATAAAGTGAATAACAAATAGTGCAAGATAGTGCTGTGCAGTAAAGTCTGATTAAAGATAACCCGAGGGTCTTCATTGAGGTAGATGGTAACTCAGTACTGCTCTCAGGTTGTGAATAGAATGGTTCAGTTGCCTATTATCAGCTGGGAAGAAATTGTCCCTCAATCTGGAGGTCGACGTTTTCACACTGTATTTCTTGCGTGATGGGAGAGGGGAGAAGAGGGTATGACTGGGGCAAAACTTGTCCTTTATTATGCTGGTGGCCTTGCCGAGGCAGTATAATATGTGCCTCTTCCATATTAAGTTTCACAGTTAAATTTCGGACCATCTGCTATCGCATAACTGTTGCAAGAGGTGGCAGTATTGATACACATGCACGCACATTTATCTACATTCTGAATATTATCTTACTGCATTTGCTTTAGCTCATGGAGATTGGGGTGTAATAGTTTGATTTATATAACCGGAGTGTAGGTCTAAAGAACAGTAAAAACAAGCAAAAGGTTCTCTCCATGTTAGAACATTATAATTTTCTCTTTATTTGAACATGACATGCATCAGATTTAAACTACAAATGTAATCTTCAAAGGGAAGGTTTCAGTATGATTCTGAAAGTTTACATTTTCTTCAATTTCCTAACTAAAATGCTAAAGGAATAAACGTGTATAAAGTGCTGTTGTAAATCAGCATCTCTGGAGAACATGGATAGATGAAATTTCGGGTTGGGACCCTTCTTCAGATGTAAACCACAAACGTGATCTTCAAAGGGTAGGTTTCAGCATTATTGTGAATGTTTACATTTTCTTCTATTTTTTTCTGCCTGAAGAAGGGTCCTGACCTGAAACATTGCCTGACCGTGTTCTCCAGAGAAGCTGCCTGATCCACTGAGTTACTCCAGCACTTTGTGTTATTTAGTCTAAACCTGCATTTGCAGATCCTTGGTTCTGCTAAAGGATGAAGGCTAGTTAACTGAAGTGAAGGTGAACTTTTAGCTATAAAGTGCATTTGATGAGAAAATGGCTGGGCCTAGGAATAGTAAGATTGAACGAGAACTTACCAGTTCGAAGGTTGATCTTTATTTTATGAGGAGTCGAAGTGAGGGATTTCGTGAAGAGCCCGCCGGCGCGCATGCTCGACATACTTCAAAGTAGCGGCGTGGAATCACAGAACCAACAGTAGAAATGACTTCGCATAGTATGATTGAATTGACTAAGATTACCAGATGAAGGTGATTGAGGGTTGGGCGAGGAGGGCACGAAATCCCTCACTTCGACTCCTCATAAAATAAAGATCAACCTTCGAACTGGTAAGTTCTCGTTCAATCTTACTATTTCATTTCGGAGTCACGTGAGTGACTTCGTGAAGACTTCAAAGCTTCTGTGATTACACGCCCTGGACCACGTCCATGCTGACACACCACTACCAGGGATGGATGGGAGGAACAAACTTGCTCAATAGTTCATACTGCAAAACAAGAGCATATTTATTAATAACAAATCAAAAACCCCTCATGCGGGGACATCTCCACGTTCTTGACCTGCATTCAGCACGGCTTCTGCGAACTGTAGAGGAGCCGCAACAGGCTTGTTATAAAAACGCTGCAACACAGCTTAATTCGCCCATCCTGCTGTGGCGAGAATTTGGTCCATGGGCACCTCCATGACCCTCGCCGCTGACGTCGATGCAGCCCTGGTGGAATGAGACTTGAACACATTAATGTCGATATCTGACTTACCCAAGACGACTCGAAGCCACCTGGATATCGTCTGGACTGTCACTCGATGATGAGGTCTCTTATGAGTGACAAGCAGGTATCTCTCCATTCCTCTGATGCGTGCCGTCACCTTGACATAGTGGCGGATATGTGAGGCTAAACATAGCCTAGCATCTGCGGGGTATGCCAGGAACTTCAGCTGCAGCCCTGTGCACCCAGGTCTATGCTGCTTTAGTAGCTCGTCAATGAAAAAGACTACTTCTGTAGGGGTAGATGTCATTCTGTCGACACGAAGTTTGTGTAGTGTCTGTACCCTCTGAGCTGAAGTCAGCGCTAGTAACATCACCAGCTTCATGGTGAGTTGGTCCAGTTGGAGCCCTTCCATGGGAGACCACGTCCTGAGCAGGGTTAATATGTCCCTGACATCCCAGGTGATATTATAGCGTGGTGTAGGCGGATTCATATTGAATATACCCCGCATGAGTCTGGACACTAGCCTGTTGGACCCTACCCCAATCTTGAGGTAGAATGATAGCGCACTTCTGGCGCTGTTGATGGCACTGTAACTTAAGTGTTCATCATGGTGCAACCCCGCGAGGAATTCCAGGACGTTGGTTATTGTCACGTCATCGTACGTGATGCGAGAGCGGCTGCAGTAGGCTTCCCACTTCTTAATATGCGAGCGGTATCTTCGCCTTGTGGACTCTCGACACGACGCCCCGATGGTATCCATGGTCCGAGCCGAGAGGCCGTATTGGACTAACGGCCTGTTCAGAACCTGCAAGCCAACAAATTTAAATAGCCATGGCAGGGATGTGGCTCCCCTGAGACAGGGTGAGTAACCAATTGTGGGCAACCCTTCAAAAGGACCCAAGGTTCGTTGAGCATGTCAAAGACCACCGGATACCAAGGCTGTGTGGGCCAGTCGGGTATAATAAGGATGCCCTTGGCAGCATCTGCCTGAATCTTTCGCAATACCCGACTGGTGAGGCAAAACGGAGGGAAGGCATAGAAAAACCAATTCCCCCAGTCCAGCGAGAATGCATCTAGCGCTATTGCCCCAGGATCTGGTTCCCATGAAACGTAGGCTGGTACCTGATGGTTCAACCGTGACGCAAAAAGGTCAATGTCCGGTTTACCAAATTTGGCTGTGACTTTAGAAAAAATCTCAGGATGCAACATCCATTCAATGTTGTCATTAAATTTACGTGACCTGGTGTCCGCCACAGTATTAAGCTCACCTGGCAAATAGGTAGCTGAAATCCAAATGTCTCTTTGAACACACCAGAGCCAAATTGAGTTAGCCAATTTGTCACACGAAACTGACCTGGTACCACCCATATGGTTTAAATATGCCACAGCTGTGGTGTTGTCTATTTGGAGACGGACATGTGCTCCAACAAGCTTGGAACAATATGCACGAAGTCCGTGGAATGCTGCCAGCAACTCCAAATAGTTAATCCCTTGAGTCAACAACATCGATGCCTCAAGGGTGTCCCATCTGCCCCCACAACTAGAGCAATTATCAGTAGCTCCCCAGCCATTGGAGCTTGCATCAGTCTGTAAATATACCACCGGATTAGCCTCCCTGACAGGCTTAAATGAGTTGCCAATGTGACACACCCACCAATGCAACTCAGTTATCGCTTCGGACGGCAGCTGCATTGATCGATCGTAATGACCAGCGTTCCGTTTTAACGCAGTAATTTTAGCTCTTTGCAAATTCTGATAATGCAAAGGTCCATATCGTGCTGCCGGAAACAAAGCCACTAGCTTACCAATTACTGTGGCTGTATGCCGAATCGATGGTATATTGGTGCCAGTTAAATCTCTGCACACCTTAGTGACTTCCTCAATTTTGTTAATTGGTATAGTTATCCTCATGCTCATTGAGTTCACCGTGAACCCTAGGTAATTAGTTACCTGGGCAGGGCAGAACTTCGATTTCTCTGGATGGACAATGAATCCTAATTGTTGAAATATATTGACAGCAGCTGCAAAACCCTGTTCAGCCAATTGCAGGGTGTGGCCCACAATAAAGACATCATCTAAATAGGCCATAACTATATGATGTCGTTGTCTCAAATAAGCCATGATTGGCTTCACCAATTTAGTGAACAATCTAGGGGCTGTAGTGAGCCCATTAGGCAAAGCCTTATACTGCCAAAGTTGCCCCATCCAGATAAATTTCAAAAACCTTCTATCATATTTCTGGATGGATACTGAATAATATGCATCCCTCAAATCAATGCATGCCATAAAGCAGCCATGAGAAATCAATGATTTGGCTGTTTCAAACGTATCCATTTTAAAATGAGTATATGTTACAAACGTATTCAAACGGGTTAGATCAATAATGACACGACAGCCTCCATCCTTCTTAGGTCTAGTAAATATGTTCGAAACAAATTCGATTGGCTCATGCACCGTTTTCTCAATCACACCCTTCTGCTCCAGACTTAAAATTTCCTTATAACCTGCTGCCTGTTCTGCAGCAGACAATTTGAACGTACGACCAGGCATGTGCTGGGATGGAGGAATGTCGCCATTAATAAACTCAATTTTATGCCCCTGAATATTCCGCAACACATACTCATCACCAGTAAAATTACCCCATGCATCCAAAAACAACCGTAAACGACCACCAACATGGGAAGTTAAACAGAGAGAAAAGAGAGAACCAGACCCCCTCACCTCCGTGGTTACCGGCGGTCCTTGACACGTGTGGGTGGCCGTGGAGGTGCTGGGTTGGCTTGAGGGCGCGGCGTCTTCGATTTCCACAAAGGTCTCTGCCGACCCTGTCCTAAAAAAGACCCTTGGTGCTGGTTCTGGTGCTGTTGTCGTTGTGGAGCTAGAGGGCGAGACCTCGTCGAGGCACTGGCCTGACCCTCGTGAGCGAATGTATGGAGCTTTTGAGCCTGACGGTGTGGGGGCACTCTGAGAGCACATGATCCCCACCGTTTTGGCTTGTTCGTCAAGCTCTTTGACTCTCTTCGAGAGGTCCTCACCAAAGAGCTGACGGGGCGGCGGCGGCGGCGGTGGTTTGCACAATCCTGCAAACTTCGGGTTGAGTGCTGGGCGGATGCTGTTTTTGCGAAACCCGTTGATTTCGTGCTGGGTCGCGCACAATAAGGCCAGAGCATCTTCCTGGTCCAAATTCAGTTCGTCCCCGTCCACCGACCGCGCAAAGGCGGTAATACCGGCCGTGAGGAGTTTCAGGATCCGCTGCAATTTTAGCTCCTGTTGACGGATAGCCGCACTGATGTTGCCCCATATTGGCGTATTGACCACAGGCACGTTGAGGGAGTTGCAGTTTGATGGAGCCTTGTGACGGCTCATAGCCTGGATGAGGACTTCTTCCTGCAGCACCTGATTATTAAGAAAGTCCACTGTGGCTGCCAGCTTTGTATTTAGAGGAAGACCAGCCGTATGTGGGGCCGCGAATTTGGTCGCCACATCCAAGAGTTCCTCCGCTGGCACCTCCAACGGAGGTGGTACGGGATCCACCAGAACCTCCTCCTCCTGCTGCTCCAGGCTGATAGTAGATGTTGGTGAAGACGCCCTGTGCCTGTTGCTGCCCTGCTGTTGTTGACGTTGAAGCAGGAGCTCCAGCAGCCGCTCCATACGGTCAATACGCCCTTCACCCTGAACACTCAGGTGGTCGGAGTCCTCCGGCTCTGAAAAGAAAACCGGGCTCCTGTCATCGGCCCGCACCTCGTCGAGGCCCTGCCGGTGCCGGTAGTTGTCGCTAACAGCCGCCGAGGCGAAACTGCGCGATTCCTGCGCGGGCGTGTTCAATCGCCTCCGTTTAGCGAGAGCTGAAGCCGCTGCCACTAAGGGCACTCGCGGCGAGGTGTCGGCACCAGCCGAAGCATGGCTGCCTGGGGCCCGCGCAGTCTTGCCGGCTGCCCACATCGTGGACGTTGCCGACGCATGGTCTCGCCCACCCATCCATGGGGGGCTCGGCGACCGTGACGAGACCCGACTCGACCGACCCGTCCCGGCGTCGAGAGTCGGGGTGTGCCGGCTGGACCTCACAGCCGCCCCGGGTCTCGCCCTGGAACCTGACCGCTCCTCCGCGATAGGCAATGCCTTAGCCCTAACAGGGTTAGGCTTCTGGGCTCCTGCCCTCCCCCTTCTCGGAGGGCTGAGTGGAACAGGCCGTGCAACGGCACGTGCCCTGCTCGAGGTCGCCAGCGAGCCCGCTGACGACCTGACTGCCATGGCAGGGTCCCCCTGCTCTGGCGGCACACCACATTCCTCCTCGTCGAACTCCTCCGAGCTGTGGTGTGCTGGCGGATCTGGACCTGTAATCACTGTACCCACATCTCCGCCTGAGTCCCGGCCTGCGCTGCAGGTACTGCCGATGGTAAAGGCCCCGGAACTGTTGACCGGCGAACTCGTCCTGACGTCCTCCGGCCCTTCGAACTCCCATCCATGTCCTTGCTGCAAGACATAATCAGACAACAAGGACCACCAACTAAAGGTAGAATACTTACCTCCGTGGCCCCTTATGAAGGGCTGGCGAGGAGCGTGCTCCACCGCCAGCCGTCGCAGCAACGCGTTACGACGATATGTCGAGCATGCGCGCCGGCGGGCTCTTCACGAAGTCACTCACGTGACTCCGAAATGAAATTGTTCCACATTATTTCTTCAAACAAAAGAACGGAATGGAATGGAATACTTTATTGTCACATGTGTCAAGGCACAGTGAAATTCTTTGCATGCATTCCCAAGGTATGCAAATAGCGGCCACCTACAGCGTTGACAAAGGTAGAAAGGTTGTAGATGTTACAGAAAACAATGTAAAGAGTGAGAGTTTCAGCTGCAAGGTTTACAGAGTACAAATGTTAGTTTTCTGTATACCCTGCACTGAAACTGGCATTCTTGATTTCAGCACAAAGTTCTTTATTGAATGTATGGCAGGTTTTCACAGTTCTCAACATGTTGCAAGGCAAGTGTGACCTCTAAAGCCAGCTCTCAAAAGTATGCACCACAATACAAGGATCAATCTTCGTGCTCTGGGGAGAGTTACTATCACATGAATGGATGCTGAAATAATGTGAGTGTGGTGAGAGAGCACCTGTGCCCAGTTGGTCTGCTCTATAAGGTTGAACGCTAGATGGTCAGCTGTCCTTAAGAATTAAGGTGAGGTGATGTATTTGGGGATGCAGTAAGCAGCAAGTTTTCACTGCTACCTTCAGGCAGGAGGTGCAGAAGCATGATTTCTTGATTAGTAAAGGACCTGTCCCACCAGCATGCGACTCCATGCGGTGAGCGTGATCTAACATGGTCGCTTGAGCCGTCTAGCCTCGCGGGGCCGGTCCCACTTTGATTGCTGGAGCCGTATAGATTTGAGCAGAGCTGGTCCCGACATCGCGTGGGGCTCCAAAAAACTGACTATGTTAAATAAATTCCGCGCGGCAACGGCCTCTCGGCCCATAGCCGCCTCGATGCATTACGCACCGCCTCACATCGTGCCTCCGTGCCCCTCTCTATATGTGCCTCCATGACCCTCTCTGTGTACCTCTGTGACTCTCTCTGTATGTGCCTTCGTGACCCTCTCTGTGTGCCTCCGTGACCCTCTCTGTGTGCCTCCGTGACCCTCTCTCTGTGTGCCTCCGTGACCCTCTCTGTCCTTGCGAGCATATCGCGGACTTCACACCAACTTCGCGCCACTTTGCGCAATTTTGCACTACTCACCCGACCTCCGCGCAGCCCCCGCTGCCGGTTTGGTCGCGCTCGCTGCATGGAGTTGCATGCTGGTGGGACAGGCCCTTAAGGATGTCAAACGTTACGGGGAGAAGGCAGGAGAATGGAGTTGAGAGGGATAAATAGATAATATATGATCGAATGCCAGTGTAGACCTAATGGGCCGAATGGCCTAATTCTAATGTCCTATGGTCTTTTATCATCAGGAGCAGCTACGTTCCTAAAGGCGTCATATTCTTGAATCAACCTATATAACTCTAATCCTAAATCGACAATGGAACACTACTGTTAATGCTACCATGGACTATTTTCTAATTGTGCTTTACTACCATGGACTATTTTCTAATTGTGCTTTACATTAATGTCTCATTTTTCTTCATAGTCGTCCTATTAATTATTTTGCATAGGGTGGTCCTGTGTAATTTTATGCATAATTTGTGTATCAGCAGCACTGTGGTGCAGCAGTAGAGTTGCTGCCTCACAGCACCAGAGACTCGGATTTGATCGGTCCTCAGCTGCTGTCTGAACAGAGTTTGTTCTTTCTCCTAAGAAAGGAGGGAGAGAGAAAATGGGGAATTATAGGCCAGTTAGCCTTACATCGGTATTGGGGAAGATGCTGGATTTGATTATTAAAGAAGTTATAGCAGTGCATTTGGAAAGCAGTGATAGGATCGGTCAAAATCAGCATGGAATTATGAAGGGGAAAGCATGCTTGACTAATCTTTGGCATTTTTTGAGGATGTAACAAGTAGAATGGATAAGGGAGAGCCAATGGATGTGGTGTATTTGGACTTTCAAAAAGCCTTTGACAAGGTCTCACACAAGAGATTAGTGTGGAAAATTAGAGCACATGATATTGGGGGTAGGGTATTGACATGGATAGAGAACTGGTTGGCAGACAGGAGGCAAAGAGTAGGAATTAATGGGTCCTTTTCAGAATGGCAGGCAGTGCCTAGTGGGGTGGGGTGGGGTGTTTGCAATATATATTAATGATTTAGACTAAGGAATTAAATGAATGAAAAAGTTAATGAATGAATGAATAAGTTTATTGGCCAAGTATGTTCACATACAATTAATTTGCTTTGGTGCTCTGCCCGCAAGACAACATAACATACAGTGACAGTTAGGAATGACACGTAAAACCTTGAACATTAATAATAAAACATCTATATAATTAAAAGCCTAATCTTGATCAGTTCCTGTTTGCGCTGTATATTGGTTTTAGAAAAAGACGCTACCACCTACGGCTGTGATTTTTGGCCATCTTACTCAGTGTCCCCCTCCGCTGAGCTGGGTTGTGAATCTACAGAACACTTAGTGTCTACTGACCTGTGTGTGCCCTTTATGTGGTTTTTAATGTGTTTTAAAATGTGTGTTTTAAATGTGGTTATTAAAATGTGGCTATGAAAATGTGGCTAATGAAATGTGGCTATTAAAATTTGGCTATTAAAATGTGGCTATTAAAATATGGCTATTAAAATGTGGCTATTAAAAGCCTCATCTTGACCACTCAGCCATTTGAGTATTCAAAAATGTTTACTGCCATTTGTATGGTGTGTGTGTGTGTGTGTGTGTGTGTCTTTGTGTTTGTGTTTGTGTGTATGTGTGTGTATGTGTGAGTGTGTCTTTGTGTGTGTGCGAGTGTGTCTTTGTGTGTGTGTGTGTGTGTGTGTCTGTCTGTGTGTCTGTCTGTGCATGTGTCCAGCTGTGCGTGTGTCTGTCTGTGTGTGTATATGTGTGTCTGTCTGTGCATCTGTCTGTGTCTGCGAGTGTGTGTTTGTGTGAGTGTGTGTGTAGGGCTGTGTGTGTGAGAGTCTGGGTGAGTGTGTGTGTATCTTTGTGTGTGTGTGTCTGTGAGCATGAGTGTGTGTGGGTGTGTGTGTGTGTGTGTCTGTGTGTATCTGTGTGTGTGAGTGTGTGTGAGTGTATGTGTGTGCACTCTGCTTCAAATGCTGTGAAATTGGATTTGTGGCGCTTGGAGTGCTGTGAGGTTGGACTTGCTGCCTGCACTCTGTTTGGAGTGCTGTGAGGTTGGACTTGCTGCCTGCACTCTGCTTGGAGTGCTGTGAGGTTGGAATTGCTGCCTGCACTCTGCTTTGAGTTCTGTGAGGTTGGATTTGCTGCCTGCACTCTGCTTGGAATGCAGTGATGTTGGACTTGCGGCCTGCACTCTGCTTGGAGTGCAGTGATGTTGGATTTGCGGCCTGCACTCTGCTTGGAGTGCAGTAAGGTTGGACTTATGGCCTGCACTCTGCTTGGAGTGTTGTGAGGTTAGACTTGCGGCCTGCACTCTGCTTCAAGTGTTATGAGATTAGATTTGCAGGCCTGCACTCTGCTTGGAGTGCTGTGAGGTTGGACTTGCGCCTGCACTCTGCGTGGAGTTCCGGTGAGGTTGGACTTGTGGCCTGCACTCTGCTTGGAGTGCTGTGAGGTTAGACTTTTGGCCTGCACTCCACTTCAAGTGCTGTGAGATTGGATTTGCAGGCCCGCACTGAATGATGACTTTTGAGGTAATTTTCTTTGTTAAAATTTGACCGCTCAATCTCTCTATTTTAAAATTGCCTTTTCTTTATATCAACGGCAAAGAACCATCAAGCGGCAGTGAGCAGCAGAACACATCAAGAAACACAACAAGAAAGAACGTAATAAATCTCATCTTTAACTTGTTGTTATACTTTAAGGGTCATTCACATTTTAAACTTTAATAAATCCTTTTTCCACTTGCCATGCCTGCATGTTCTTCATCACAATGGGAACCTAATAGGCAGGAACGGTGGCACTGTTGGAGAGTCACTAAGAGTGCATGGGGGGGAGGTTGAGGGAGGTGGACTGAATGTGTGTGTGTGGGGGGGGGGGGGAATGGCAAGGAGCAAAGTGTGGGGGGGGGGGGGTGAAGGCAGGAGGGGTGATTGAGTGAACTGTCACCATACCAGCTGTGAGTGACTGGACTGCCAGCCTACCAGCCATGAGTAAGTGAGCTGCCAGCCCACCAGCTATAAGTGACTGAAGTACCAGCCCACCAGCCATGACTTACTGAACTGCAAGTCCAAGAATCCATTTAGTTCACAATGTCCATATTAGCCCTCTGGAAACCAGTCCCTTCAGTGCACAACACTCACACTAGCACTCCAGAGATCCACAAAAGGATAGACTTTCCTCCTTTCTTGCTGTGATCTGTAAAAAAAATGAAAATGTCTAAAATTGATCGTCCACCCTCTCCCCCTTCTCTCTCACACAGTCTGTCACTTGTTTTTGGCAGAATTTCTGTCAGTTTCTCAGCTGCCAGCCCACCAAGCCTGTGTTACTGAACTGCCAGCCTGCCATGCCTGGCCTGAGTGCCTGAGATGCCTGGCCTGAGTGCCTGAGATGCCTAGCCTGAGTGACTGTGCTCTAGCCTGAGTGACTGAGCTGCCTGGCCGAGTGACTGAGCTGCCTGGCAGAGTGACTGAGCTGCCTGGCGTGAGTGACTGAGCTGCCTGGCCTGAGTGACTGAGCTGCCAGCCCAATAATCCATTTGGCACACAATATCAATACTAGCCCCCTGGAAACCTGTCCCTTCAACCCACAACACCCATACTAGCGCTCCAGAAAGCCCCCCCCCCCTCTGAATGGCCAGCAATATTGGAATTGGTGGAGAGGTGGAATATTGCATTGGCCCAAGTGCTGCCATGTGAAGATGGGAACCAATGGGTCCCACTTAGTCTAGTTATTGATTACCATGTGGATTAAATTAAATACCAGGGCAAAAAGAGGGTCAGAATTTTGGTTATTGAGTAGAACTACTGCTCATGGAAAAAAAAGCTGTTTTTATGTCTGGCTGTGGCAGCTTCGACAGTCCGGAGTCACTTTCCAGAGGGAATTGATTCAAAGTGTTTATGACCAGGGTGAGAAGGGTCAGAGATGATCTTACCCACTCACTTCCTGGCCCTTGCAGTGTACAGTTTGTCAATGGAGGGAAGGTTGGAGCCAATAACCTTCTCAGCTGATCGGACGATTCGCTGTAGCCTCCGGATGTCGTGCTTGGTGGCTGAGTCAAACCAGACCATGATGGAGAAGGTGAAGACAGACTCTACAAAGGCTGTATAGAATTGGACCATCATTGCCCGTGGCTGATTGTGCTTCCTCAACTCCCGCAGGAAGTACATCCTCTGTTGTGCCTTTTTGACTGTGGAGTCGATGGTGGCCCCCCATTTAAGGACCTTGGAGATGATCGGTCCCAGGAAATTTAAAGGCTTCACAGACGTGAGTGTGGTGCTGTTGATGGTGAGTGGGGCGAGGGCACTCTAAATGTAAACATCTCCAAGCTTGCGGTTGACACAAAGCTGGGTGGCAGTGTGAGCTGTGAAGAGGATGCTATGAGGCTGCTGAGTGAATTGGATAGCTTGGGTGCATGGGCAGAAGCATGACAGATGCAGTATAATGTGGATAAATATGAGGTTATTCATTGGTGGCAAGAACAGGAAGGCAGATTATTTTCTGAATAGTATCAGATTAGGAGAAGGGGAGGTGCAACAAAACCTGGGCGTGCTTGTACATCAGTCACTGAAAGTAAGCATGCAGGTACAGCAGGAAGTGAAGAATGCCAATCATTGCGAAAGGATTTGAGTTTAGGAGCAAGGAGGTCCTACTGTCGTTGTACAGGGCCCTGACAATGTACAGGGAGAATAATGATATCCTAATCTCTATGGGGGAAGCAGCCATGGCCCTCGTATTAAGATTGCAAGAGGCTACATTTCTCAGTGAAGGCAAAAAGTCTGCAGTTTGAGGATTATCCTTTGTTTCAAGGGAAAAAACATCTGTAAAATGTGATCGTCCTTTGAGAAAGTAAGAAATGCTCTTTTCCAGATCGATGTTAATCTCACTGCAGATGAATTTTATACAACTGTTAATACCATTTGGGGTGGTTTTGCGAGAGGATAAATGCGCAGAAGAAAATAACAAAATCTCCAAGAAATTATTAGTTGAATTTTGTGATGTGCGCTGGAGAACCCAGAAATGTGCTTAAAGATGTTTTTCTTTTTCCTGGTATCCTGATTTTCAGCAGCATCATTTTGTTTGGTGTGGTATGAAGAATCCTAAACAAGACCTTTATCAATTTGACTGTGATGACTCAAATACACAGTTTATGATACAAAGTGGGCAGTTAATTTAATTTCCTTCTTAAGTTATTCGGTCTGACATGGAAAGTGTTTAATTAGTTGTGAACATATTCTGAAGGGGCACATGAGAGACTGCAGGTGCTGGAATCTTGAGCAAGATACAAAGTGTTGGAGAAACTCAACGACTTTGCTCCTGTGAAGGGAATGAACAGACAACGTTTCAGATTGGAATCCCAACCAGTGTCTTTCTGAAGGGAGTTTGCTCATGCATTTGTTCTCTAGCATCATATGTACTCAGTTTTGTGATTGTGCCAAATTTAGAAAGATTTCAAAGAAATTCAGTAGTCAGTTTCAAGTCACTCATGCTCATATTGGGAAATGGTGGTAAAACATTAATACTTGTCTAAGAAAATAGAAGGAAATGCAAATGAGTAGGAATGAACTGCAGATGTGGGTATACACCAAAGATAGCCACAAAATGCTGGTGTAACTCAGCGATACAGGCAGCCTCTGGAAGGATAGGTCAGGGGAGAGGGAGACACCATATCTCTGTGTCTCCCTCTCCCTTGACTTTCAATCTGAAGAATGGTCTCGGACTTACTGAAGATAGACACAAGGAGTTTGTGTTTATCTTCAGGATATGGAATGGGATGGGTTGGATTAATTCAGTTGTTCAGCTTTAGATGGTGTTTTGAACAAGAAAATGTGCCTATTTTGCTATGACATGCATTGTCCTCTCCCAAGACTGGCATTGGGAAGAGACAATACAATACAACGCCGTTTATTGTCATTTGAACCTCATTGAGGTTCAAACAAAATTTAGTTTAGTTCCTGCAGTCATAAAGCCAATAAAGTAAGACTTTACCTGGCTTTCCAAGGAGTAAAACATATATATTCAATTCAATTTGAGTAAGTAGAGGCTTTCTTTTGGATCAGCTTCTTATTTCTCAATCGACAGGGCTAAAGAAGATAAATTGCTTATTCATCTGATTCCTGTTCGGGGCTCTCTTTATTCAGTCTTTTCGTCTACATGCATTGCTCAATGTGCCCCAACCATCTGCGCAAAAAGGTTATTTCAGCTGAGGACGGATCTTATCATTGGATTTCCAAAAGATGTAGAAAGTTCAGTGCAGTTGCATTACTTTCAGCTATATCCTGGCATTTTACTTTGCTGAGAAGATAACTAGAACAGAGGAATGTCGTTAGTGAAAGTGATATAGCAATTAGCAAAATCATACTGCTCTATTACCCGATTCTACCACCAATTGCACCACTCAGGGTGGCACAATGGCGCCTTACAGCGCCAGAGACCAGGGTTCAATCTGACTATGGGTGCTGTCTGTGCAGAGTTTGTACGTTCTCCCCGTGACCACGTGGGTTTTCTCCTAGATCGTCAATTTCTTCCCACACTCCAAAGGCGTACAGGTGGCTAGGTATAAATGTAAAATGTTGCTTGGTATAAATGTAAATTGTCCCTTAAATATTTTTAACTCCTTGAAAGCCAAGTAAAGTCTTCTTTAATGTCTCTTCCTAATACCAGTGTCAGATAGAATGTTTAGGATAGTGTTAATGGGCGGGGGATCGCTGGTCGGTGCAGACTCAGTGGACCGAAGAGAATGCTCCACGCTGTATCTCTAAACTAAGCTAAACTAAACTAAACTAATAGGCCCAGCAGAGAGTTGCATTCGGTAACATAGAAACATAGAAACATAGAAATTAGGTGCAGGAGTAGGACATTCGGCCCTTCGAGCCTGCACCGCCATTCAATATGATCATGGCTGATCATCCAACTCAGTATCCCGTACCTGCCTTCTCTCCATACCCTCTGATCCCCTTAGCCACAAGGGCCACATCTAACTCCCTCTTAAATATAGCCAATGAACTGGCCTCAACTACCCTCTGTGGCAGAGAGTTCCAGAGACCCACCACTCTCTGTGTGAAAAAATTCCTTCTCATCTCGGTCCTAAAGGATTTCCCCCTTATCCTTAAGCTGTGACCCCTTGTCCTGGACCTCCCCAACATCGGGAACAATCTTCCTGCATCTAGCCTGTGCAACCCCTTAAGAATCTTGTAAGTTTCTATAAGATCCCCTCTCAATCTCCTAAATTCTAGAGAGTATAAACCGAGTCTATGCAGTCTTTGTTCATAAGACAGTCCTGACATCCCAGGAATCAGTCTGGTGAACCTTCGCTGCACTCCCTCTATGGCAATAATGTCCTTCCTCAAATTTGGAGACCAGAACTGTACGCAATACTCCAGGTGTGGCCTCACCAAGACCCTATACAACTGAAGTAGAACCTCTCTGCTCCTATACTCAAATCCTTTTGCTATGAAAGCTAACATACCATTGGCTTTCTTCACTGCCTGCTGTACCTGCATGCCTACTTTCAATGACTGGTGTACCATGACACCCAGGTCGCGCTGCATCTCCCCTTTTACTAATCGGCCAAAATTAAGATAGTAGTCGGTTTTCCTATTTTTGCCACCAAAGTGGATAACCTCACATTTATCCACATTATACTGCATCTGCCAAACATTTGCCCACTCAACCAGCCTATCCAAGTCACCTTGCATTCTCCTAGCATCCTCCTCACAGCTAACACTGCCCCCCAGCTTAGTGTCATCCGCAAACTTGGAGATATTGCCTTCAATTCCCTCATCCAGATCATTTATGTATATTGTAAATAGCTGGGGTCCCAGCACTGAGCCTTGCGGTACCCCACTAGTCACTGCCTGCCATTGTGAAAACGACCCGTTTACTCCTACTCTTTGCTTCCTGTTTGCCAGCCAGTTCTCTATCCACATCAATACTGAACCCCCAATGCCATATGCTTTAAGTTTATATACTAATCGCTTATGTGGGACCTTGTCGAAAGCCTTCTGGAAGTCCAGATACACCACATCCACTGGTTCTCCCCCATCCACGCTACTAGTTACATCTAGTAAGTGGTTAGATTCACCATAAAATTCTAGGCTTTGGTCTCAGATGCACTTTTTTTTGCCAATAGAAGAACAGCAATATTTCAAGAGATGGGTATGAATTAGGGGCAGTCTGTTTCAAGGATAGCAGCGGCCAGTCTTGCACATTGAAAAGCATTACCAGTGTAGCCTTCAGCTGTTTTGCCTGCAGCTCTTTCCAGGCAACTGCAGAGGACAGCAGCAGCACTGGCCAATTAGCTATCCAAAGTTGATTGTTTATTTAGGAAGGTCATCACCTTAATCTCTTTTCCCACTGGCAATATTAGATGTTGATTGAGTACGAAGTAGTATAGCGATAGATTTGGAAGCAATAGCTTTAGCTATACCAATCTAGCTAGGAAAATCATGCACTGCGCCCACAGAGTATCTCAGTGTCTATTTCTGGCACTTTATACACAATGTTGTTCTGTGATCCATGGTAGCCTTTCTTTTCGCAGTGCCAGATTCTGCACTTGGCCTTCTTACAGCTGATTGCATTTTGGAAAGTCTAACCAGGGAGGATCTCCACAATGAATGGCAGGGCCCAGGGAGTGGTTTAGAATGGAGGAATTTAAGAGTGCAGGTACATTGTTCATTGAACATGATGTCACAGGTAGATGGGGTGGTCAAGAGGCTTTCAGCAAATTGGCCTTCATGAGTACTGAGTATAGAAGTTGGGAGGTTATGCTACAGTTGTACAAGACATTGATGAGGCCACATTTAGAGTATTATGTTCAGTTTTGGTAGCCTTCTGCCATCTCTTCACTCATTTCTGTAACTGATCTATATCCTGCTGCATAGATTTGACAGCTTTTCTCAGTCCATGACCCCCAAAAATCTTGGTGTAATCTGCAAACGTTATAATTAACTCATCTGCATTTATGTTCAAGTCATTTATATCTATATATATCACAAACAGCAGCGGTCCCAGCACAGTTCCTTGTGGAACTCCACTGATCACAGACATGACTCCACCCTGAATATTGTCCTTCCACCACAATCCACTGTCTTCTATCAGTAAACCAGTTTGAACCCAAATGGCCAGGTCAGCATTATTTGTTCCTAGCATTGAGACAAGATTGGTTGCTGCATATTACATGCCCTAGGATCATAGGTCTTTAATTATCTGACTACTCTATTAGGAAAGACCTTTTTGAAAGCCTTGCTAAAATCAAATATGTGCTAAATTCAAAACATTTGGTCAGTCAGACCTTTCCTTGCTGAATGTCCTTGATTAGCCTGTGCCATTGTAAATCATAATTAACATTGTCTCTCGGAAAGTTTTCCAATAATTTTCCATCACCAGAGTTCTAATTAGCTGTTTCATTCTTTAAATCTTTTTAAACAAAATTGTAATGTTGGCAAACCTCCAGTGTTGTGATGGAGCTATTCTTGTCTTGTACAATTGGAAGATGATGGCCAGACCCATCGCTATTTCATCATAAGGTTACATGATAGGAGTGGAATTAGGCCATTTGGCCCATCAAATGTACACCATTTAATCATGGCTGATCCATCTCTCCCTCCTAACCCCATTCTCCTGCCTTCTCCCGATAACCTCTGACACCCGTATCTGTTCATTTTCTATTTCCTGGAATGACAATCGGTCCTGGTCTCTGTTAGTGTACTGTATGATCAAATGCGGCATTACCTGAATCATTGCTCTCTTCTTAACCTTCCTTTGTCACCAAGCCAAGTTGCAACTTGTAGAAACAATGAACGGCAGATGCTGATTTAAGTCGAAGATAGACACAAAATGCTGGAGTAACTCAGTGGGACAGCAGCATCTCTGGAGAGAAGGAATGGGTGACCTTTCGGGTCGAGGCACTTGATGCTGGTTTATGCAGAAGGACACAAAGTGCTGGAGTAACAATGGGTTAGCCAACATCTCATGAGAACATGGATATGTGACTTCTTGGGTTAGGACATAGAAAACATAGAAACATAGAAAAATAGGTGCAGGAGTAGGCCATTCGACCCTTCGAGCCTGCACCGCCATTCAATGTGATCATGGCTGATCATCCAACTCAGTATCCTTGCAAAGGAAGGACCCTTCTTCAGAAGTAGTTTAAACTTTAGACTTTACTTTGCTTTAGAGGTACAGCGTGGAAACAGGCCCTTTGTCCAACCGAGTCTGTACCAACTAACGATCACCTTGTATACGACCACTATCCTACACACTAGAGACACTTAATCATTTTACCGCATCCAATCAACTTACAAACCTGCAACTCTTTGGAGTTAGGGAGGAAACTGGAGCACTAGGTCACAAGGAGAATGTACAAACTTCGTATAGACAGCACCCAGAAAAACAGGATCAAACCATGGTCTCTGGTGCTGTAAGGCAGCTACACTACCACTGCGCCACTGTGTTTCGCTATGTTTAGGTATTGCAAAATGTGGCATAAGTAAGCACTGATAAGAATTCAGTATGGGTATAATGTCATCCACAATGGACTTATCCCTGTTGTTAGTCTTGCTTCAATAATGTCACTAGTCAGTATAGCTAGTCTGAAGAAGGGTCCCGACCCAAACAATCTCCTAACCATGTTCTCCAGAGATGCTGCCCGATCCGCTGAGTTACTCCAGAATTTTGCATCCAAGTTGCAATTTGTCCGTATCAGGAAGGATTCCCTATGAATGATCCTAAGCGTCATATCGAACTGAAGCAGGACCTTCAGCATACTGAGACTGCACAGACAATCAAACGCCCATAAGGAATTGTCAAATGAAGCAAACATAAGATCTGATAAGAATTGGGTATGAGCATAATGTCATCCTCAATAGATTTATTCCTGTTTATGGTCTTGGTCACAATATTTCAATTCATAATCATTGAAAAAATTAAATCTCAGTGCTGCTACAACTCCAATTTACTCTCTTCAAAGAGGTACAGATTACCTTGAAGCAATGCAGGTTAATCTAAAGTGGTGCTGGTGAGAATTGATTTTGTTATCTGTGATAAAATTCGCAACCGCATGGGTAGATACTAGCTGCACACATAAATTATGCTTAAGTGGCACGATACATTACTGGGAACAAGAAACTGCAGACATTGATTCTTCCAGGTGTCTTATCCCGCCCACCTCCTCTACAATCTTGGCCAGAAATGTTACCTATCCATGTTCTCCAGAAATGTTGCCTGACCGCTGTTGGCAGCAGTGGAGATAATTTTGCATGTTTACCTTCATATTTTTCTCAGAGGTACATTGCACACTTTTAGTTTCAATCTCACTGAAAAAAATAAAATGACATTACTGAACCATTATCTAGGGAGCAAATCAACCACCAAACTATGACTGAAATAGGAGTAGGCTGATTAACATTTGGCCTATACCTAGAAGTACTCGGGAACAGACACACCATGACTTCCCTTAACTTCTGGAGTTTAATTGAAGCAAGTGTGAGGTGTTGCACTTTGAGAGATTGAATCTAATGGGAGACCTTTAGCAGCATTGATGAGCAGTGGGATCTTGGAGTCCAAATTCATAGCTCACTTAAAGTGGCGGCACAAGAAGGCAAAGTAGACATATGGTCTGCTTGTTGTGATTGCTAGGGGCAATGAGTATAAGAGTCAGGTAGTCTTGGTGCAAACATTTTGGGCCAAAGAGCCGATTCCTGTGCTGTTCTATGTCCTATGTTCATACTTATTATTTAGTTCGTGATTTTTAATCAGCTTTCATAATTGATATATAGAAAGTAATAAGAAATACACAAGCAACCTCCCTTCCATTGACTCTATCTACACTTCACACTGCCTCGGCAAGGCCACCAGCATAATCAAGGACCAGTCTCACCCTGGTCACTCTCATTTCTCCCTTCTCCCATCAGGCAAGAGATGTTATTGTGGTTCGTCCTTTGTAGTCGAAGAAGACCATGACTTCAGTGTTTTTGTTTGTGGGTGAGGAGGTGACTGGTGAGACCGATCCAGGCCCGGAGTGTTCGCCCCCATATGGGACACAATTGGGTGGGTGCTGCTGTAGCGGCTCGAGCCTTGCATGCGGCGCATTTCCTGCGAGCTTCTGCAGTGCGCTTCCTCTCAGCTACACGCGCTCCTGTGTTGATATTGCTTTGCCCAATTGGGCGGTACGAGTCTTGATGTCATGACTTGCGCTTGACTTGGATTAAAGTGAGGGAGAGTTGCACAAATTGTCAACCTCATCCTCTCGTCCCGGCCTATCTGGATCCAATGGCAAGACATAGTCAAGACGGCTGGTGATAGGTCAGAATGCAGTGGGTGGCCACCAGTGTTCCATGTGAACATAGTGCCCTAATTGCGCTCCACGACGCTTTGCTGGGTCCACCTTCCTACCCGTTGGACCGCCACATGGTGGTCTCCTCCGCGTATTCCGCCGGATCCAGTCTTCACCTTTCCTGAGTAAGGAAATAGCCACAAGGCAGAGGAGGTTTGCATTTGGTGTTTTCCTTCACCCCTCCAGTGTGCAATATGGAGGACGCCTGTGCGTGACTTTGTTTAACGTGGGGAGACTGGTGCACAGTGAGCCACCCCACAGTACTTGACAGATCTGGGTCAGGATCCACTGGCATGGAGTCCAAGACGACCGGAGACCCTTTTGTGCTGCAGCCTTCATCCACCTTTCCAGCCATTGTGACGCTCCACTAAGGTCAGCCATCATCCTCCGCCTGTTCCAACGTTGAGATCTTGGTTGGATTGCTCTTTGTCAGAGACCTCCCCCTCGACCTTACCACCATGGGTGGCCCCACCAGGAGCATAGCTCCAGATGGCAGCGCTCTCAGGATCACAGGTCCACATACAACAAGGTGACAATCCATGGGAAACAAGAGATACAGAGGTTTAAAAACACATCCTCCATATTCAGGAACAGTTTCTTCCCAGCTGTTAACATGCAACTGAAACAATCCTATCACCAACCAAAAAGCAGTCCTGATCTCCCATCTACCTCATTGGAGACTGAACTATCTTTAATTTAACTTTTCTGGGCTTTATCTTGCACTAATCATTATACCCTTTACCCTGTATCTGTACACTGTGGATGGCTTGACAGTAATCATGTATAGTCTCTTCGCTGAATAGGTAGCATGCAACAAAATGATAATAAACAAAACAAAAATTAAATGCAACTCAAATTGCACTAAGTATTAAGCACAGAAGATAAATTGCATTTAGGTTACTCATCTAAACTTTCATGATTATTGGGACAATTTTACCAACTTTATTCATAAGTGTCACAGTTACTGTGACATAACACATGTTACTGTGACATGTTAACTGGTGTTAAAGCAATCTAACACCTTGTAATGTGTAAGAAGGAACTGCAGATGCTGGTTTAAACCAAAGATAGACACAAAAAGCTGCAGTAACACAACAGGACAGGCAGCATCTCTGGAGAGAATGAATGGGTGACGTTTCAGGTCGAGACCCTTCTTCAGACTGGTTAGGGATAAGGGAAACAATAGATGTAGACAGTAATGTGGAGAGATAAAGAGCAATGGATGAAAGATATGCCAAAAAGCAACAATGCTAAAGGAAACAGGCCATTGTAAGCTGCTTGTCAGGTGAAAATAAGAAACTAGTGTGACTTGGGTGGGGGAGAGATTGAGAGAGAGGGAATGCCGGGGCTAACTGAATTGAGAGAAATCAATATTCATACCATAAGTTGCCCAAGCAAAATATGAGATGCTGTTCCTCCAATTTACACCTTATAATGCGTGTTTCACTTCCACCCAACTCTAAATTACACTCAGTTATTTTGCAATTGTATCAACTTGTATTATGTATAATCCAAACAAACTTTTGATGTTAATTAATTCGATTTAGCATTATCTTTAACCATATTTACTTACTATCGTCAGGTTTTGAAATGCTATAATTTGCATTGATAATTTAGTAAGGTTGAATTCACTCTCTGAAGTTAAACTGGTTGAACTCTTTTGTCTATTTTCTAGCTGTTCCATGTAATGCATAATACATGAGAGGCCAGCACACGATTAATAAATACACATGCTGGGATCTTGGTATTCTACAAGTTTATTGGAGATGAAAAACGTTGATACTCATGAACAGTACTGGCAAATTGCTAATTACAGGTGCAGTCTTTCACATAACATGTAAGTTAAAGCCTTACATGGACATTTTAGAGTGTTAGACACAAAATGCTGGTGTAACTCAATGGGACAGGCAGCATCCCTGGAGAGAAAGAACGAGTGGTGTTTCGGGTCGAGAAGGTCTAAACTGTATAGAGACACAAACGAGAGAAGGAATGGGTCTGAAGGGTCTCGACTTGAAATGTCACCAAATCCTTCTCTCCAGAGAAGCTACCTGTCCCGCTGAGTTACTCCAGCATTTTGTGTCTATCTTTGGTTTAAACCAGCATCTGCAGTTCGTTCCTACACAGTTTTAGTGTTATTTAACCAAGATGGTGGTGGCAGAAGATGGAGGAAAGGCACAATGCCGATAACAGTGAGTGGGCTGGAGTCTCACCTCATGCATCCTCTCAGGTGCTTGGGATGTTTTGTGGTCAGCAGCGGGAGGCACCCTGGGGTACGGTGGCTGAGCGTGGGCTTTGTTAGGGGAAGGAAGAATCATGTTTGTGGTTGATGTGTACGGATCGGGAGGTTGGTGGAGTGGGCTGCTGAAGGCCCTGCAGCATCCTGGGGCTTGCTTAAATTGGGCACAACTTCAAATGGCAGCGCATGTGGATTGGACGTGGCCTGCAGCGGCATGTAGCAGTGGGGGCAGCAGTGGAGAACATCGACAGCAACGCCTGGCCAGGCCAACCCTGTTAATTCAACCCAGTGCTGCCTCCAGGTCAAAGGGCCTTTGTGGCCAAGTTCAGTCGCTATGTTTTTACTGAACTATATGCAAAAGAGGAATTTCACTGTACCTAGGACATATGGCAATAAACTACCCTGGAACCATTGGAACATTGAACAAAGGTGTTCCAAGACTATAGCTCTCAAAACTGAATAACTGGTCAATGTTGTTCATTGTGGACATATTTGTTATCATGTCTCCCTACAAAGTCCCTCTTACTGTACTTCACAAAACATATCATTGGTATGCAATGCTTCTAAGCATTTTGAGTCCATCAGAGCATTTAAACAAAGTACAAAATAACACATGGAACATGGAGCATAGAATAGTACAGACTGTGACAGGCTCTTCTGCCAACGATGTTCGTGCTGAAAATAATGCCAAGATAAAGTATTCCTATCTGCCAGCACATGATGCACATCGCTCCATGCTCTGCATATCCATGTGCTTGTCTAACACCCTCTTAAATGCCATTATTGTATCTGTCTCCACCCCCACTCCTGGCAGCGTGTACCAGACACCCACCACTCTATAAAAGTTTGCTGTACACCTTTTTTAAACCTTGTCCCTCTTAATTTAAGGCTCTGCCTTCTAGCCTTTGACATGTTCACCCTGTATGAAATGCTCTGACCATCTACCCTATCTATGCCTCTCACAATTTTGTATAGTTTAATCAGGTTTCCCCTCAACCGCTGGCATTCTACAGAAGACAATTCAAGTTTGTCCAACTTGTCCTTGTAGCTAATACCCTTAAATCTCAGTAATATGACTATCCATGCATATTATACTCAAAAATGAGAGGTGAAATATTGGATAATATAGAAACATAGAAAATAGGTGAAGGAGGAGGCCATTTGGCCCTTCGAGTCTGCATCACCATTCATTGTGATCATGGCTCATCATCCACAATCAGTAACCCGTGCCTGCCCTCTCCCCATATCCCTTGATTTTGTTAGGCCCTAGAGCTCTATCTAACTCTCTTTTAAATTCATCCAGTGAATTTGCCTCTACTGCCTTCTGTGGCAGGGAATTCCACAAATTCACAACTCTCTGGGTGAAAAAGTGTTTTCTCATCTCAGTTTTAAATGGCCTCCCCATTATTCTTAGACTGTGGCCCCTGGTTCTGGACTCCACCAACATTTTTCCTGCATCTAGCTTGTCCGGTCCTTTTATAATGTTACACATTTCTATAACGTATAACTTTCAATTTATTTCCCCACATCTGCCAAGAAATTTGCAACAAGCAGAGTTATAATGAGACACACAGTGCCGGAGTAACTCAGCATGTCAGGCAGCATGCCTGGGGAACATGGGGAGGTGGTATTTGGGATCAGGAACCTTATTCGGAAGAAGAGCCCCAAACCGAAATGGCCGAACCCAAACCGAAATTGCTTACAGGCCAACCCGCTCCACAGAGGACGCTATATCCTCCGTACTCCATCTGAGCCTGGAACATTTAGAGGAGAAAAACACCTATGTGCGAATGCTGTTCGTGGATTTCAGTTCAGCATTCAACACCATTATCCCACAGCACCTGATAAGCAAACTGGTGCCATTGGGCCTCGGCACCCCCATGTGTAACTGGCTTCTGGACTTCCTCACTGACAGACCTCAGTCTGTGAGGGTTGGAAATAACACCTCCAATACCATCTCTCTGAGCACCGGCTCCCCTCAGGGCTGTGTCCTGAGTCCACTGCTGTTCACCCTGATGACTCACGACTGTTGTGCCAGGTTTAGTACAAACCACATCATGAAGTACGCAGATGACACAACAGTGGTGGGCCTCATCAGGGACGACAATGAGCTGGCTTACAGGGAAGAGGTGAAACAACTGGCGGACTGGTGCAATACGAACAACCTGATCCTGAATGTCGAGAAAACAAAGGAGATTATCGTCGACTTCAGGAAAACCCGGCACAGTCCCACACCACTTCACATCAACGACAGCGATGTGGAGGTGGTCAGTAGCACAAAGTTCCTGGGGGTGCAGATAACTAACAGTCTGACCTGGTCGAATAACATCTCATCAACTGTTAAGAGAGCGCAGCAGCGGTTGCACTTTCTGCGCCGGATGAGAAGAGCTCATCTCCCCCATCCCATCCTCACTACTTTCTACAGGGGCACCATGGAGAGTATTCTGACCAGCTGTATCTCTGTCTGGTTTGGGGACTGTAGAGCCTCCGACTGGAAGTCTGTGCAGAGAGTGGTGAGGACAGCGGAAAAAATCATCGGGTCCTCTCTCCCCTCAATCGGGGATATTGCGACCAAACGCTGTGTGTCTAAGGCCAGCAGTATTATAAAAGACCCCACACATCTCCATCACGGACTGTTCACTCTGCTGCCCTCGGGAAAAAGATACCGCAGCATAAGGAGCAGAACATCAAGGTTCTGCAACAGCTTCTTCCCACAAGCCATCAGACTCCTGAATGCCATGTAATGGGCTGCCACTAGTGTCTATTTATCCTTTTCACCCATGCCTATCCTTCGGTTAATTTATTGTGTTGCACAGGGAGCCAAATGCAACGTAATTTCGTTTGGAACTGCATGTATCAATGTATTTCTAAATGACAATAAAGTTTGTTTGACTTGACTTGATCTATCCATGTTCTCCTGGAATGCTGTCTGAACCACTGAGTAACTCCAGCACCATATGTTTTCTTTTGTAAACCAGCATCTGTAGTTCCTCGTTACATTTCTGTGATTTACTGGAGATTTAGGTAGATGGTTTACTTTCCTCAAAAGGATGGCATATATTTTCATCATGTGTCCTTACTCTCACAAAGCATTGTTTGGAGAATTAGAACTATGGTATCTCTGACTTTTAACCAGACTTTGACAGACTAATTCAATGAATAAACGTGTTCTAATTTCTGACGGTAGCTTTCATCAAAGGTTTACATTAGCGGCCCAAAGATCTGTGTAGGAAGGAACTGCAGATGCTGGTTTAAACCACAGATAGACACAAAATGCTGGAGTTACTCAGCGGGGCAGGCAACATCTCAGGAGAGAAGGAATGGGTGGCATTTCAGGCCAAGACCCTTCTTCAGACTAATCTTCGACCCGAATCGTCATTCATTCCTTCTGTCCAGAGGTGCTGCCTGTCCCGCATTTTGCACCTATCGTCTGCCCAAAAATCAGCATCAATAATCATCAAGTTGGGAATGTTTAAGACAGAATGTTTAAGACAGAATTAAGATAAATATTTACTATGCATGTCAAAATTGCCAGAATTACGTGTGTTTATAAAGAAGATGTTTATAATTCAAATCTGTACCATTTTCAGATTCCTTTACGGGGTGCTAGAAGCATTGAAATTGAAAAATGAGTGAAAATCTTTGATCCATTAATCTTTATCCTTCTGCCGATCATTCACAATTTCTCTGTCATAGATTGCATTCTGAAGAGAAATAAATAACTGAATATGCATTCCGAGAATATAATATTTCCTTCCATGCGAGTAATCAAGTAAAACTCCTGAATGTCAATCTGACCATTAAAGTTACATTGTTCAACTGACCAACGAAGTTGAATAAATGATATTTTCTACAGAGAATGCCTAGCACATGTTCCTCTCCAAACACCAACGAGATAATTCTCCAGATCCTTTTAGAAACATTTTGAATGAGAATATCCATCATCCTTTAGATGGAGAAGGTACAGTCTAATCCATGATTTTATCTGGAGTGAGTTAATTCTGTTTTAAAGCAAATACAATTCTTCTTAGAGCATCTGAAGAAGGGTCTCTCCCCGAAATGTCATCCATTCCTTCTCTCCAGAGATGCTGCCTGTCCCGCTGAGTTACTCCAGCTTTTTGTTTCTATCTTTTTAAAGTTGGTTCCCTAATGCTATGATCTTGGTAAATGGTTGGTAAGTACTTCCCTTCTCTGCTGCCACCACTGCTTACTTCTCCTCACTCATACTTTGTGTATAGCCTTTTCCATGGGGTGAATATACCTAATGTCAGGATTGTGGGTAAAAAGTACAGAATAGTAGACACAAGAAACTGCAGATGCTGGTTGACAGAAGAAGACACTGTGTGCTGGATTAACTCAGTGTCCACGGCAGTGTCTCCAGAGAACATGCATAGGTCATGTTTTGCATTGGGACCCTTTGTCCTACTGATATGATAGTCCTTCTCTGATGTGGATTTTTGTTTAGATGTGCTTCTACAAACAGAATTCTATTGGCCATCACCATCACAGTAGGTTAGTACAATATCTCAATTTAAGTAAGGATAGATTACTACAAAAGAAGACATTCTGGTAGGTGGCCATTTATTGATTCTGTCAGTCAGACCCTTGCTCATTCAGCTGTGGACCAATCACTGGCACACTGTAAAGTTGATAATCATTAAATTCAGGAACATTTAAATGAAAAATACATACTGGAAATGCTTAGCAGGAGGAAAAACAGTTAACATTTTATATCAAAGACACATCATCGGTGTCAACATAAGTTGATTAAGTGGGGACATGCCTCAAAAATGCAGCCAGTGTCATCAGAGACGCACACCACCCTGACTACGCTCTCATTTCACTACTGCCATCAGGAAGAATGTACAGGAGCTAATAATCTGTAACATCCAGGTTCAGGAGCAACTTCTTCCTAATAAGAGGGGTAAACCACCGGGTGGTGCCAGCAATGTCTGTCTGTCCTTTCTTTCCTTTGTGTTTAATAGTGTGTATTAAATGTATGTTTTTAGTGTTCTTTAGCTTGTTTTATGTGGGGGGTGGGGTTGGTGGCAACGTTTTCTAATCTCTTACCTCGACAGAGATGCAATTTTTTTCCATATCGTATCTTCGTCCGCACTGCGGCCTAACATAGAGTAGTTGGCGGCCTTTGCTGGAGACTGATTTTGAGAGTTCCACCTTGGGTGCCTGCAAACTTACCATCGCGGAGCTTGCGATCCCTTTGTCAGTGATCGACCATGGAGCTCCAAACGTGGGTGCTTGTGGAATTTAACCTCACAGAGCTCGCGGTCTCTGGTCAGAGACCGACTTCGAGGAACTCCAAACCGCGGGAGTTTCGATCGACCCGACGCGGGAGTTTCGATCGCCCCGACGCGGGAGTTTCAATCGCCCGACGCGGGAGTTTTGATTGCCCCGACGGGGGCTTCGACCGCCGGCTGTGGGAGCTTTGTTCGCCCCGACGTATGGTTCGACTGCCCCAACCACAGGAGAATAAAGTGGAAGAAGATGGACTTTTTTTGCCTTCCATCACAGTGTGGAATGTGGGGTAATCCGCTGTGTGGATGTTTCCGTTTTTTAATGTAATTGTGTGTCTCGTTGCTTTTTTTTCGTATGGCTATGTGGTACTTCGCATATCACTGTATCTTAATTGGTACACGTGACAATAAAAGACCTTTGAAACCTTTGAACTTAAGCTTTCCTGAAAAAAGAGGGGTAACTTTTTAAAACAAAGGGTGGTGGGTATTGAATCAGCTGCCAGAGGTGGTAGTTCAGGTAGGTACTATCTCAACGTTTAAGAGACAGTTAGATAGATACATGGATAGGACACGTTTAGAGGGATAAGGGCACTAGTGAAGATGGGACATGTTGGTAAGTGTGGGCAAGTTGGGCCGATGGGCCTGTTTCTACGCTGTCGGACTCTATGAATCCATGACCCCATAACCATCAGGCTATTAAATGCTACAACCTCTGAATGGGCTCCAAACTATATAGATTTGGGGACATTATTTTAGACTATCATTGTATATTTATATACTGTTTGTGTTTTATTTACAGACTGAACTTTTTTTAATGTATATTATGGATTTTGCTGAGTACGATGTTTACATCTTTGTTGTGCTGCTGCAAGTAAGAATTTCATTATTCTCTATTGGGACATATGACAATGAAACTTCCATAGATGGTAAAAGGGAAATTCAATTGCTTTAATTAATCCTGCAATTTCTATGTTCCTACGTGGTAATTGACTAATTACCAACTCAAACACGGCTAAAATCGTGTGGTTATTCATTTCCTCTACTCTCCTAGTTTATTAACTAATTACATCCAAGGATACAATGGTTTTATGGAAGAGGAAATGCTAATATGTTTTAAAAACATATAATGTCAAGTTTCAAACAGGAGAAAGGTACTTGGGGAAAGGTACTTGCCAGTTCTGATAATGTGTAGGACACTTCTGAAAATGTGTAGGAAGGAACTGTAGATGCCGGTTTAAATTGAAGATAGGCACAAAATGTTGGTGTAACTCAGCGGGACAGGCAACATCTCTGGAGAGTTGGAATGGGTGACGTTTCGGGTTGAGACCCTTCTTCAGACAAAAAATGTACCTTGTCAAAAGTCAATTGAGGAGAGGAAGGAAGACAAAGATGGTGAGAAATAGTTAGAAAACTATAAAGCAGTGATAATTTGATGTCTCAAGCAGACATCCATTCATTGCGCAGGGAACAACAAGCTAACTATAAAAAAGTAACTTTGGGTTACAGCTATAAAATAGATGATGGTTGTTCAAGGTGAATACGTGAGTGAAACAAAAGTAATTCCATGTCACAGCTAAACTGACAGGTGATTTGATTTTGCACTGGCATGTCATTTTTCTTCACGTTCTGACGTAACTTGGGGGATGAATTACAATAAAGGTTGTGGTCTGTGCACTATTCTGTTGCAGTGATCCAAATACTTGTCCTGAAATAAGGGAGTCAGTGAATGGCTGAACAGAAGCCACACAGGGCCGCATAATGCACTAGAGTTGCTGCCTTGCAGCGGCAGAGCCCTGGGTTCGATCCTGACTATGGATGCTGTCTGTATGGAGCTTGTCCATTCTCATTGTGACCATTTGGGATTATTTCAGGTGCTCCAGTTTTCTCACGCATTCCAAAGATGTTTAGGTTTGCAGGTTAATTGTTTTTTGTAAGTTGTAAGTTGTCTCTAGTGTGCAGGACAGTGCCAGTGTTGTGAGTGATCATTGGTCGTCGCATACTGGGTGGGCCGAAGGGCTTGTTTCTACACTGTATCTCCAAAGTCTAAAATCTAAAGTAAAGTCTAAAGTCTTTAGCAGTGCGTTGCTGCTCTCATTCTAGATTTTATAACAAGAATCTAAAAAGTTTATTGAAGCTTATTTTCTTCAAATAAGCTCCATGACATTATGTAATGAATATTGTACTGTTTAGAAACTCACCGTCCTCTTGACTTAATCCAAGCGCAATAGACTCCAATTAGGAAACCTTGAAAAACTCAGCTATTGATTAAACTATGGTCATCGCACATTAAGGGTGAGTTTAAAAGCAATCTATGACACCAACAGAAAATGCATGAGTGTCTGAAGAGTGTGAAACTAACTAGTGTAACTAAAGTGGCAAAGTAGTACTTGATGGGGGTGGAGGGGAGGTGAGAATATAATATGGCATTAGTTACTGCCGCCGTATGGCTGTTGTCTTTAGTGACCCTGTGAAAAGTTTCCCATCGGAGATGAATTGGTTATTTCTTGAAGAAACAAAGTTCTGTAAAGATTTATACAAGTCCTGTCGACTTGAGAATCAATGGAATCATAGATTTGTTACAGAAGATAAGCTTGAGCCATCATGTCCATGCCAACTCTTTGCAGAGCAATCCAGTCAGTTCCATAATCCTTTTTTTTGGCTTTTGTACTTTAAAGCAAATCATTGTTTTAAAGTTTCAATTCAATCCCCTATCAAAATGCCAACTAAACAAATCTCTGCATAAAATGTTTTGTCACATGCGATGCTACCGCGCACTCCCTCCGGCCTCTCTCACCAACTGTCTTATATCCTTTTCCATCTCATTGTCTTCCATTCCACAATCCTATGAGAAGGTTCAGATAAATAGACCCTTTGGTCCACCAAGTCCATGCCAAAAAATGATCACCCGTTTACTAGTTCTATCCGACACACTGAGCACCATTTATAGAAGCCAATTAACATACAAATCGGCATGTCTTTGGAATGTGGGAGGAAACCAATGCTCCCAGACAAAACACATGTGGTCACAGAGAGAACTTACAAATTCCATACAGACAGCACCCGTGGTCATAATTAAACATGGGTCACTGGTACTGTAAGGCAGTAACTATTCAATGAGGATTCATTAATTGGGAGGATATACATCACCTTAATAGCTAGGTGATTTTCTCCAAGACAGTGCAAGATATTAGGTAAAAAAGCATGATTCTTTAATCCTGCAGCTTGCATCCTGATTCATGTTGATATAAAATCTGGCCGCTTAGAAGATCTGGCCTCTAATGGGCGGCACAGTGGCGCATCAGTAGAGTTGCTGCCTTACAGTACCAAAGACCCGGGTTCAATCCTAACTACGGGTGCCGTCTGTATGGAGATTGTACGTTCTTCCTTCTAACTGTGTCTGTTTTCTCCAGGTGCTCTGGTTTCCTCCCACATTCCAAAGACATGCAGGTTTGTAGGTTAATTGGCTTCTGTAAATTGTCTCCAGTGTATATGAGAGAACTAGTGTACAGGTGACCTCCAGTGAATTAGCCTCCACTGCCTTCTGAGGCAGAGAATTTCACAAATTCCACAGATTCACAACTCTCTGGGTGATGAGATTTTTCCTCATCTCAGTCCTAAATGGCCTACCCCTTATTCTTTAACTGTGATCCCTGGTTGTGGACTCCTCAACATGGGGGTCATTTTTCCCGCATTTTAGCCTGTTCAATCCCTTAAGAATTGTATATGTTTATATAAGATCCCCTTTCACCCTTCTAAATTCCAGTAAATACAAGCCCGGTCGACCCATTCTTTCCTCATACTGTATATCAGTCCCAGGAACTAACCTGGTGAACCTATGCTACACTCCCTCACTATCATTTAGAATCAAATGTGTGAAAGAATGATGCTGAAGTGAACATTGCTATTTGTGGGAGCTGCCTGTGATCAAATTTACTGCGGCTTTCCCCGAATTTGCAAATTCACTGGCTCTAAAGCTACTTTGCATTATCCTGAAAGGTTCTTGGTAAATGTATCAGTCTAATATTTATCAGTCTAAGTTTGATGGCGAGTTCATTGGTTGCACAATTCTTAACTCTCCCTATTGGTCACATGACAACGTGGAAAATGTATCCGACCAACACGTGAAGACTGAGGGAAAACAAAGGGAATGCTTCTCTCTGAGGAAAGGATGGTGTGTGAGGAAAGGATGAAATAATCAACGGAGCTAAAGAAGAAGCAGGATTGCAGAAATGGATTGCTCTGTGGAATACTCTTTCTAATTTATAGTGTTGGAGATACACTCTTGCAATAGAGTGATGCCTGGTGCAGGGTTACTGTTGTGTTCTTTATAGGTTTTACACCACTTTCGGTGCAAATCTTTAAACATCAATACTGTAGTTCCACCATCACGCACTAATAATACATCACACATTGAACATCGTTTATTATGGCAGAACAATCGCCAAGAGACACATAAAAGAAAACAAAACCTGCTGCAAGCTATTACTTATTTACATGTACACAGGCCTGTCCCAAGCTTTCAGTGAATTGCCTTTAGCAGCACTTTGATGCTAAACATCCTTGCTTCCCAGCCTACATTGTCTATATTTCAAAATCCAGGCATAGATAACAGTGCATCTACGCTGCACACTCCTCCCTATTTGGCATCAGGGTCCAATGCAGGCCTCATTCACATTTTCATGAACCAAACACCATTTTAGGCACACCACCCGGATACTCTGAAGTCAACAGATTCAAATTTAACTGCAAACATGTTTCCAAAATTACATTTGGTAAATTGTGTCCTAAGAACTGGTGCTGCTCACCCTGAAATCAGATCTGATAGCAATTCATTTGCCCCTGCTGTTGATATATTTTATCCAATTTGAATGAAGCAGTTGAATCTCTTCCATTAATGTCTGTAACATTGCTCTTGCAACTTGATGCTGTTGCAACCACTACCTCAGCTGTGATCAGAACAACCAGGGCAAAATGAGAGTCAAAACTAGAGCTACATTTTTAATCCAGTTCCATGTTTTGTTTAAAAGAGTTAAAGAAGGAACTGCAGATGCTGGAGAATCGAGGGTTACACAAAAAGCTGGAGAAACTCAGCGGGTGCAGCAGCATCTAAGGAGCGAAGGAGATAGGCGACGTTTCGGGTCGAGACCCTTCTTCAGACATGTTTTGTTTAGTTTAGTTTAGTGATACAGCATGGAAACCTAGGACCTTCAGCCTACCAAGTCCACACCAACCAGTGACCACCCGTACGCCAGTTCTATTCGACACAATAGGGGCAATTTACAAAAGGCAATTAACCTACAAACCTGCATGTCTTTGAAATATGGGAGGAAACCGGAGCACTCGGAGCAAATCCACAGGGAGAAAGTACCAATGCCTTACAGATAGCACCTGTAGTCAGGATTGAACCAGCGTCTCCGCCGCTGTAAAGGCAGCAACTCTACCGATGCCCCACTTGCCACTCATCTTAATTTACTATTGAGTTAAGGGAAATGCAGCTTCATGATTGCTGATGGATTATTTGCATCAAATACAATTTTTGATAAATTATGCAATAACTTCAACAGCATGCTCTGTTTCACACTCGAAAGTTGCTTCTGGCCTGCAATGTTTCCATCACTTTTTTTGCGGGGCTTTAGCTCAGCAGAGCATGTCCAAAAATGAAGAAATATCCTTTATAAACAAAAAATAAGTTAATTTGAATATGTGAAAGATGACTATTGATTCATTGCCCTCGACTGACAATTTCTCATTTGAAATTATCTACATGGAACAATGTAAAGGGTTTCTAAGAGTTGTCCAACATATTAATCAATTTAACTTGATGGAAAACATTGAAATATTTAATGCATATAAATATTTGAGAGTGGATGCGCAAAGTATGTTTTAAGAGCTCATAAAGCAGTAAAAAAAAACCAACAATGTTAAAAAACTGAAATCAAAGCAGTGAATGATGGAAACACTCAGTACGTTAGGCAATATCTATGGAGAGAGGAAAATAATCTACTAGATATTTCTAGCAACCTTTGTTATGATTCCTTTTATTCCTTGTGCCAAGATTTCCTGATTTATTTACACCTTTTGCCCTGATATTGACTGATTTTTACTTTAAAATCCTCTCAAAATAACCTTTCTCAAATCCCGCATCTGTCTGAACAAAGGCTCTACATTCATTGCTCTTAGTATTCGAAGATCAGAGTATTCACTAACATCTTACACCTTTTCTTGACATTCTGTAAGAATCCATTTTATATTGTTACACCAATCCCAGTAAGAAACAAGGGGGGTGATGGCATCATGTAAAGGTTAGACCATTTAGTGGACAAGAAAGGGGGCAGAAAATGGAAGGTCGTTAGAAGTTTATATTCAATAGTCTAATCTAACCTTCCAGATGGATAGCAAAACATTGAGTCATGGTAATTATATAATTGTTATATTACTTTATTATTATCCTCTAACATTTAAAGCAATGTATATGCTACATGTAAAATGCTGAAGAAGGGTCTTGAGCCGAAACATCACCCATTCCTTCTCACCAGAGATGCTGCAGTCCCGCTGAGTTACTCCAGCATTTTGTGTCTACCTTCGATTTAAACCAGCATCTGCAGTTCTTTCCTACACATGTAAAAGTAAATGCTGGCTTTAACAGCAAAAATATTCAAGATCCTTCAAGGAGAGGAGGATAAACTTGAATTGTTTTCTCTAGAATGCCTTAGGTTCAGGGGAGACCTGATATAGAAACATAGAAACATAGAAAATAGGTGCAGGAGTAGGCCATTCGGCCCTTCGAGCCAGCACCGCCATTCAATATGATCATGGTTGATCATCCAGAATCAGAACCCCATTCCTGCTTTTTCCCCATATCCCTTGATTCCTTTAGCGCCATAAGAGCTATATATAACTCTTTGTTGAAAACATCAAGTGAATTGACACCCACTGCCTTCTGTGGCAGAGAATCCCACAGATTCACAACTCTCTGGGTGAAAAGGGTTTTCCCCATCTCAATCCTAAATGGCCTAGCCCTTATTATTAGTTATGCTTGTTCCAATGAAATGCAGGATGAAATTGCTCAGACACCTGCGATGATGTTTTTGAAAAAAAAATGTTTCTGTTCCTTCATGACAGGAATTATCATTCCAAACATTTGGTTCTTACCTGTTACGCCCTCATGCATCTCATATGCAGTTTTATAAGTTCATATGTTGGGCGAGTCCAGAACCAGGGGCCACAGCCTTAGAATAAAGGGGAGGCCATTTAAGACTGATGTGAAAAAAAACCTTTTCACCCAGAGAGTTGTGAATTTGTGGAATTCCCTGCCACAGAGAGCAGTGGAGGCCAAGTCACTGGATGGATTTAAGAGAGAGTTAGATAGAGCTTTAGGGGCTAGTGGAATCAAGGAATATGGGGAGAAGGCAGGCACGGGTTATTGATGGGAGACGATCAGCTATGATCACAATGAATAGAGGTGCTGGCTTGAAGGGCCGAATGGCCTCCTCCTGCACCTATTTTCTATGTTTCTATGTTCTATGCGGAACAAGGCCATATGGCCCAACAAGTCTACTCCACCATACAATCATGGCTGATGACACCCTTTCTAATCACAAATCTGTCAATCTCTGCCTTAAAATTATCCATTGACTTGGCCTCCACAGCCGTCTGTGACAATGAAATCCACAGATTCACCATCCTCTGACTAGAGAAATACCTCATCTACATATTCATCATCTTTCTTGTCAAATGACTTGTTTATCTTCCAGCTTTCAAAAACATCACAAATGCAAGTAGGCATTGCCATCATAGAGACTTACAGCGTGGAAAATGGTCCTTTGTCCCAACTTACCCACACTGTCCAACATGTGGGAGGTCATGGAGTCGGGTAGCCCTCCAGACGTCCACATCTGCGCCAGATGTGTCGAGATGGGGCTCCTAAAGGAGGGTGTTAGGAACCTGGAGCAGCAGCTCGATGACCTCTGTCTGGTCAGGGAGAGTGAAGAGGTCATAGAGAGGAGTTACAGGGAGGTAGTCTCTCCAAAACCGCAGGAGGCAGACACGTGGGTCACGGTTAGGAGAGGCAAGGGGCAGAGGCGGGCGCTAGAGAGTACACCAGTGGCTGTACACCTTGGAAATAAGTACTCCTGCTTGAGTGCTGTTCGGGGGGACAGCCTACCTGGGGGTAGCAACAGCGACCTGGCCTGCGGAACAGACACCGCCCTGTTGCTCAGAAGGGTAAGGAAAAGAAGAGGAGGGCATTAATAATAGGGGACTCTATAGTTAGGGGGTCAGATTGGCGATTCTGTGGATGCAGTCCGGAGACCCCGATGGTAGTTTGCCTCCCTGGTGCCAGGGTCCGGGATGTAGTCTGAACGTGTCCAAGATATCCTGAAAAGGGAGGGAGAGGAGCCTGAGGTTGTGGAGCATTTTGGTACCAATGACATAGGTAGAGAAAGCGAAGAGATCCAGAAAGGAGAATTTAGGGAGTTAGGAAGAGAGTTAAGGAAAAGAACCGCAAACATAACAATCTCAGGATTACTTCCTGTGCCAAGCGACAGTGAGAGTAGGAATGGAGCAAGGTGGAGGATAAATGTATGGCTGAAGGACTGGTGCAGAGGGCAGGGATTCAGGTTTCTGGATCAATGGAACCTCTTTTGGGGAAGGAGTGACCTGTATAAAAAGGACGGTTTGCACTTGAACCCGAGGGGGACCAGTATCCTGGCAGGGAAAATGCAAAGGCTACTGGGGGGATTTTAAACTAGAACGGTTGGGGGGAGGGACTCAAATAGAGAAAGCCAGTATACAGGGTCTGAGGCAGGAGGCAGAGAAGGGAAGCACTCAGACCCAACATGTAGGGGGGAAAGAAGAAAATAATAATAAACAGAGAATAAGAGGTGGTGGTTTTCCAGGGCAAAAATCAAAAGGGACCACTTGTCAACATAATTGTATAAGGGGGGTTACACAAACAGCTGGAGAAACTCAGCGGGTGCAGCAGCATCTAAGGGGCGAAGGAGATAGGCGACGTTTTGGGTCGAGACCCTTCTTCAGACCCTGAAGAATTGTATAAGGAGTAAGAGTGTTGTAAAAACAAGCCTGATGGCTGTGTGTCGAGTGGACGAGTTGAATGTGCAGATAGCTATTAATGACTATACTATAGTTGCGATCACGGAGACTTGGCTCCAGTGGGACCAAGGCGGGGAACTGAACATCCAGGGATATTCAATATTCAGGAGGGATAGACAGAAAGGAAAGGGAGGTGGGGTAGCGTTGCTGGTGAGAGAGGAGATTAATGCAATAGAAAGGAAGGACATTAGCTTGGAGGATGTGGAATCGATATGGGTAGAGCTGCGAAACTCCAAGGGGCAGAAAACGCTAGTGGGAGTTGTGTACAGGTCACCTAACAGTAGTAGTGGAGTTGGTGATGGCATCAAACAGGAAATTAGAAATGCATGCAACAAGGGTAAAACAGTTATAATGGGTGACTTCAATCTACATATAGATTGGGTGAATCAAATAGGCAGGGGTGCTGAGGAAGAGGATTTCTTGGAATGTATGCGGGATAGTTTTCTAATCCAACATGTAGAAGAACCAACGAGAGAGCAGGCTATTCTAGACTGGGTATTGAGTAATGAGGAAGGGTTAGTTAGCAGTCTTGTTGTGCGGGGCCCCTTGGGCAAGAGTGACCATAATATGGTTGAGTTCTTCATTAGGATGGAGAGTGACATAATTAAGTCAGAAACAAAGGTTCTGAATTTAAACAAAGGTAACTTTGAAGGTATGAAAAGTGAATTGGCCAAGAAAGACTGGCAAGTGATTCTTAAAGGGTTGACAGTGGATGTGCAATGGAAGGTATTTAAAGACTGCATGGATGAACTACAACAATTGTCCATCCCTGTTTGGCAAAAGAATAAATCAGGGCAGGTAGTGGATAAGGCATCAGGGCATGGATAATAAGGGAAATCAGGGAGAGTATAAAAACAAAAGATGAAGCATACAAATTAGCCAGGAAAAGCAGGCAACCAGAGGACTGGGAGAAATTCAGAGTTCAGCAGAGGAGGACAAAGGGCTTAATTGGGAAAGAGAAAATAGATTACGAAAGAAAACTGGCAGGGAACATAAAAAACTGACTGCAAAAGTTTTTATAGATATGTGAAGAAAAAGAGATTAGTTGAAACAAATGTAGGTCCCTTGCAGTCACAACCAGGTGAATTGATCATGGGGAACAAGGACATGGCAGACCAATTGAATAACTACTTTGGTTCTGTCTTCACTAAGGAAGACATAAATAATCTGCCGGAAATAGCAGGGGACCGGCAGTCAAATAAGGTGGAAGAACTGAGTGAAATCCAGGTTAGATGAGAAGTGGTGTTGGGTAAATTGAATGGATTAAAGGCCGATAAATCCCCAGGGCCAGATAGTCTGGATCATAGCGTACTCAAGGAAGTAGCCACAGAAATAGTGGATGCATTAGTGATAATTTTTCAAAACTCCTTAGATTCTGGAGTAGTTCTGGAGGATGGAGGGTAGCTAATGTAACCCCACTTTTTAAAAAAGGAGGGAGAGAGAAAACGGGGAATTACAGACCAGTTAATCTAACATCGGTAGTGGGGAAACTGCTAGAGCCAGTTCTTAAAGATGGGATAGCAGTACATTTGGAAAGTGGACAAATGTTCTGAAAATCATTAGACAAAGCATGGATTTATGAAAAGTAAATCATGTCTGACGAATCTTATTTAATTTTTCGAGGATGTAACTAGCAGAGTTGATAAGGGAGAACCAGTGGATGTGTTATATCTAGACTTTCAGAAGGCTTTCGACAAGGTCCCACATAAGAGATTAGTATACAAACTTAAAGCACAAGGTATTGTGGGTTCAGTATTGATGTGGATAGAGAACTGGCTGGCAGACAGGAAGCAAAGGGTAGGAGTAAACGGATCCTTTTCAGAATGGAAGACAGTGACTAGTGGGGTTCTGCAAGGCTCAGTGCTGGGACCCCAGCTATTTACAATATATATTAATGATTTGGACGAGGGAATTGAATGCAACATCTCCAAGTTTGCGGATGACACTAAGCTGGGCGGCAGTGTTAGGTGTGAGGAGGATGCTAGGAGGCTGCAAGTTGACTTGGATAGGCTAGGTGAGTGGGCAAATGCATGGCAGATGCAGTATAATGTGGATAAATGTGAAGTTATCCACTTTGGTGGCAAAAACATGAGGGTAGACTATTATCTTAATGGTGGCAAATTAGGAAAAGGGGAGATGCAACGAGACCTGGGTGTCACGGTACACCAATCATTTAAAGTAGGCATGCAGGTGCAGCAGGCAGTGAAGAAAGCAAATGGTATGTTAGCATTCATAGCGAAAGGATTTGAGTATAGGAGCAGGGAGGTTCTACTGCAGTTGTACAGGGTTTTGGTGAGACCACACCTGGAGTATTGCGTACAGTTTTGGTCTCCAAATCTGAGAAAATACATTCTTGCCTTAGAGGGGGTACAGAGAAGGTTCACCAGACTGATTTCTGAATCCAGGGCTTTCATATGAGAAAAGACTGGATAGACTTGGCTTGTACTCGCTAGAATTTAGAAGACTGAGAGGGGATCTTATAGAAACTTACAAAATTCTTAAGGGGTTGGATAGGCTAGATACAGGAAGATTGTTCCCGATGTTGGGGAGGTCCAGAACAAGGGGTCACAGTCTAAGGATAAGGGGGAATTCCTTTAGGACTGAGATGAGGAAACCATTTTTCGCACAGAGAGTGGTGAGTCTCTTAAATTATCTGCCACAGAAGGTAGTTGAGGCCAGTTCATTGGCTATATTTAAGAGGGAGTTAGATGTGGCCCTTGTGGCTAAAGGGATCAGGGGGTATGGAGAGATGGCAGGCACAGGATACTGAGTTGGATGATCAGCCATGATCATATGAAAATGGCGGTGCAGGCTTGAAGGGCCGAATGGCCTACTCCTGCACCTGTTTTCTATGTTTCTATGTTTCTATGTCCTATCTACTCTGGAGAAGGGTCTTGACCCAAAATGTCACCTATTCCTTTTCTCCAGTGATGCTGCTTGACCGCTTGAGTTACTTCAGCATTTTGTGTATGTTCCATCTACACTAGTAGTTTGTGCCTCGAGTCTATTAATACCAATGATAGAATTTGTACCGCCTGCCTGCATTTGGCCCATATCAGAATCAGAATCAGAGTCAGAATAAGTGTATTAGCCTTATAAACATATATCCTTCTAAACCTGACCTATCCATGTACCTGTCTAAATGTTTCTTGACATGCTATTTTCTCTTCCTACGCGTAGACTCTATATTTTTGGATCATCCTCATACAAAATAAATTGATTACAGATGACATGAAGGAAAACAAAACTATGATTGAATGCAGCCATTGGGGCCCAAAATAGAACATCTGTGATTTAGGATGTTTGTTAATAAGGCTGACTCACACATATAGTGAGATTTTGATCCAAACGTAAATGGTCAGTGCCTTATACCACTCATGATGACATTTTACATCTCACACCAATCCATAATCCATGATCAGTGCATCAATGTAGCTCCTGTTGACATTTACAGTGAACCTTTAGCATTTTAATTACTTGCCCGTAAGTGTTATGAACAGAACGCATGATCTCACTCATGAAGCAAACAATAACTCACACTCACATTGATAGAAGTATATGAGAGGCATAGATAGAGTAGACAATCAGAACCATTTTACAGTATGGAAAATGTCAATAACTAGAGGACATATTGTAGATTAAGGTGAAAGGGACAAAGTTTAAAGATATGTAGGGCAGGTTTTTTTACAGACGGTGGTGGGTCCTTGGGGTAGGCTGCCAGGGGTGGTGGTGGAGGTAGATGCAACAGTGGTTTTTAAGAGGCTTCTAGCTAGTCATGTGGATGTGCAGGGAATAGAAGGGTTTGGATCCTGTGCAGGCAGAGGTGGTTAAGTTATCGTGGCATTCTGTTCGGCACAAACATTGTGCGCTGAAAGGTCACGCTGCTTCGGCAAGGCCACATGTGTAGTCAAGGACCAGTCTCACCCCCATCACTGAAGAAGGGTTTCGGCTCGAAACATTGCCTATCTCCTTCGCTCCATAGATGCTGCTGCACCCGCTGAGTTTCTCCAGCATTTTGTGTACCCTCACCCCCATCACTCCCTCTTCTCCCCTCGCCCAGCAGGCAAGAGGTACAGAAGTTTGAAAAAGCATACTTCCAGATTCAGGGACAGCTTCTCCCAGTTGTTATCAGGCAACTGAACCGTCCTCTCACAAGCTAGAATGTGGTCCTGAACTCTCATCTACCTGTTTCGAGACCTTTGAACTATCTTTAATCGGACTTCATCAGACTTTATCTTGCACTTAATGTTGTATCCATTATCTTTGATTTGTACACTGTTGGTGGTTTGATTGTATCATATAGTCTTTTCATTGACTGGATAGTATGCACAAAAGCTTTTTACTGTACCTTGGTAGACGTGACTATAATAAATTAAACTGAATTATCTTCTGCCCAACAGGACTGGGGAGGAAAAGAAATGACTAGGGTAGGATAGGTATTCAATTATGTTGGTTGCTTTTACTTTAGTTTAGTTTAGAGATACAGTGTGGAAACAGGCCCTTTGGCACATCAAGTAGCGATGACCAGGGCAATTTACAGAAGACAATTAACTCACAAACCTGGAATGAGGGAGGAAACCAGAGCACCTGAAGAAAACCCACAAGGTCACAGGGAGAACAGACATCCAGCATCCGTAGTCAGGATCAAACCTGGGCTCTGGCCCCATAAGGCAGCAACTCCACCACTGTGCCGCCCCAAGACAAAATGAAGAATAGATGGAGTCATTGGAAGTCCCCAGCTGTTATGAACAAGGCTTCGGGGTACTTCGTTTCAAGGCTATTTGTGACAGCATGTAGTTCCTCCTGTGCAAGCTTAGTATCAGCCTGGGGGTGGGATATTCCAGGTCTAAGGAGCAGGAGCTCACCAGAACTGCCACGTCTGATCGCCACACAGATTAATTAAAGAGCAGACCTCTTGGCCTTAACCTGGCCTGAGCATGCTGCCTGGTCTATCCAGTGCAGGGAGAAGCCCTCAGGTTGAATGGCACAGCCAGGTGAGGCAGGGAAATCCCATGTCTCTGTAAAACGGAGTGCAGAGCAGTCCCTCAAATTCCCAAAGCAGGCCAATCTAGCTTTCAGTTCATCCAGTTTGTTCTCAGTAGCTTGAACATTTTTTTATTTAGTTTAGTTTTATCTTAGTTTAGTTTATTATTGTCATGTGTACTGAGGTATAGTGAAAATAATTTGCTTGCATGCTAACCAGTCACGGAAAAGACTATACATGAATACAATCGAGCCATCCAGAGTACAGAGATAAAGAAGAAAGGGTATAACATTTTGTGAAAAGATATAACATTGAGGTTTGAAAAGTCAGATTAAAGATAGTTTAAAGGTCTCCAATGCGGTAGATGGGAGGTCAGGACTGCACTGTAGTTCATGAGTAGATGTTGCCTGATAAAGAGGGTGACATGGTGGATCAGCGGTAGAGATGCTGTGTTACAAAGCTTGCAACACCAGAGACCTAGGTTTGATCCCAATTACGGATGCTGTCTGTACAGAGTTTGTACGTTCTCCCCATGACTGTGTAGGTTTTCTCCGAGATCTTCAGTTTTCTCCCACACTCCAAAGACGTACAGGTTTGTAGCCTAATTGGCTTCGGTAAAATTGTAAGTTGTCCCTAGAGTGTATAATAGTGTTAGTGTAGGAAAGAACTGCAAATGCAGGTTTAAATCGAAGATGCTGGAGTAACTCAGTGGGACAGGCACCATCTCTGGAGAGAAGGAATGGGTGACGTTTCGGTTCGAGACCCTTCTTCGGACACGGAATTAATGTTAAAGTGTGGGGATCGCTGGTCGGCATGGACTCGGTGGGCCGAAGAGCTTGTGTCCGCACTGTATCTCTAAACTAACAAAAAAACAAAGTCAGGCCCTGCACTCAGTGTAAGGGTCAGTGTCCTCCCAGCGCTGAGGCCTATGAGAAATTCTCTCAATGCTATAATCAACAGGTAAGTTGTAGATCAACGTGTACAAGTTGGAATGAAGCAGGAAAAACTCACATGGCACTGCAAGAGGTCTCCATATATATCTCTCAGCCTACAGGGTTAAAATCAGCCTTCATCTGTAATGTGGGTGAATACTCAATTGTGCAAAAAACGATTCTTATTTGATAGCACCAAATATGCTACATAGTCATTCAGAAAGTTATATTTTGCTCCTCAATTCATCTCAACCATAAAAGCTTTATATCTAATTTCACACTATTTATTGTAGTATAATTGAGGAGATTTTCCATGTGTCCAATGTACAAACTTCGGCAATCTATTTACGATCTATTTAATGATGCCAAGATAGAATTCTGGACCAAGTTACAGTCCTGAGACAAGGATATGGATACCCATACATTGTGGCAAGGCTTGCACCTTATAACGGGCTATAATGCAAAGGTGGGCAGATTGCTGGCAACAATGGGTCCTTCCCCGATGAGCTCAATGCATTCTATGCCCGCTGTGAATGTACGTAACCTACCCTCTTAGTCAAGATGTTGCATGAGCCAATAGTTACTGTTGCAGACATAAGATCGGCCTTCCTGAGAGAGAATCCGTGGAAAGCAACTGGCCTGGATGGAGTCCCTTGTCCTCAGCTTGTGTCAACCAGTTGGCAGAGGTATTAACACATGTAGCTAAGCTCTCATTATTGCATTCTGAGGTCCCCAACTGCTTCAAGAAAACCCTTATCATCCTGATACCAAATAAAGGTATGGTAGCGTGCTTTAATGATTACCTTCCAGTAGTTCTGACATCCACCATGATTAAGTACTTTGAGAGACAGGTGATGGTCCATATTAACTCCAGCCTCCTAGCCAGCCTTGATCCACTGCAGTTTGCTTACATTGCAGCTAGTCCACAGCAGATGCCATCTCTCTGGCCCTAAGCTGATCTCTGGAACACCGTCACCAAAGGCTTCTAAGTTGGACTGTTATACAGTTTTAACTATACTCTGTCTTCTACACTCTAATCCCATCCAATCTCATCTACAAACTCCTGGACCTAGGACCTTGCCATGGTATCCTCGACTTTCTGACCCACAGACCTCAAATCAATGAGGATAAGTGACAACACCACTACCACTACAGTTCTTGACACCAGTGCTCCACAAAGATGTGTGCTCTGTCCCCTACTTTACTCCCTATGAGCTCATGACTGCATGGTCAAATTCGGCTCTATCTCTAGCTACAGATGACACCACTGCAGTCGGCCAGATCATAAACAATGATTAGGCAAGGGGGCACCATAAAATACATATTGTGAGTTCACAGCTTGGTTTGGGAACAGCTCTGCCCACAAGGGTAAGAAATCATAGGGAGTTATAGATGTAGCCTGGTCCATCACACAGTCCAGGCTCCCCACTATTGACTCCACCTATATGTCATGCTGCCTTAGGAAAGCAGCCAGCATAATCAATGAAGTTTGATAAAGGGTCTTGAATCAAAATGCACCAACTCCTTTCATTCAGCTGGCTGACCCGCTGAGTTACTCCAGCATTTGATGTTATAATCAAAGACTTGTCCTATCCCAGTCATTCCTCCTTCTCCCTGCTCCCATCAGGCAGAAGGTACAGAAGCTTGAAAGTGCACATCACCACAACAGCTCCTTCCCCTCTGTTATCTGGCTTGTGAATGGTCCTTCCCCCTCTGTTATCGGGCTTGTGAACGGTCCTTCCATAGGTTAGGATACTGTCCGATTCACCTCTCCCCCATTGTAGACATTAGGCTTTGTCTGTGGAACTGATGTGCTACAATGCTGAGAACAATGTTTTGCATTCTGTACATCCCTCTTTACTCTACCTATTGCATCTGAGTTTGACTTGATTGCATTTATGTATAATATTATCTGATCTGATTGGATAGTATGCAAAAGAAAGCTTTTCACTAATAAACCTAAACTTAAAGTGGAGCTACTTTCAAATGTAAATGCAGCCTGATATCATTATTCAGCTACTGATTTGCTTTTAATCCCCCATTGTGTGGTTAACATACATTGCCAAGCCTCATAAAGAAACTTTGCAAAAGATACCGCAGGGCCATGAGTGTCCGAGGTGGATCTTAATTTATTATATATTTTTTCATGATTACCATTCAGCCAAAGAGACCGTATGCCCTCAGTACAATCTTGGGCCTTCCTCACCCTGGACTTTGTTTATCTCCTCAGTGTGAAACCTTTCAGACCACTCCATCCTCCAAGCAGTTTCCATTGGTTACCTCCTGCCTGATGGAATCCTCCTCCGTTTTTTCATCCACCTAATGATTCCCACCAGGATCGCTTGGCATACTATCTTCCAAGATATTAATTAAACCCAAGAGATATAATATTCTGAATCTCGTGCTGGGCTCATGTGCTACAATATAAAACTGTGGCATCCAGTAACTCAGTGAGCACGAGGAGCAGCAGACCTGACTGTTCATCTTCCAGATGGGATTAGTAACAAGTCAGCAGAGACAGAATATTGTGCATAGAACATTCCTGGTCTTGACAACAGTTTAACACAGTGTGCCCGTGGACATGAAAATAATGGTGCATTTTTTTGTCAGGAATTAATGAATTAAATAATACTTGCACTCGACTATGTGCCTCTGAAGTCCTCCTTTCAATATTCATTTGCATGCATTAACCTTCAAATGTTTTAATGCTGCATAGGTTATTCTCTTTACCACCAGGATTTACAATGGAAATTTTAATAAAAATAAATTACATTAAGAATGCAACAATCAATGATGCATAATTTGTTGCTTACTAAACAAAAATCAGCTTGTTTAAAAATAAAATAAATCAGCCTTATTAATCTCCTTTAAACAGAACACATCTTCTGAGTGATTTGAAACTCAGCCACAATTACCAGATAAACAGACATAATATTGAAGTTAGACCCGTGAATCCTGTCTGTTTAGTGTCAAAAAATGTTTGCAAGGCTTAAACCAATATGTAGAGGGTCATTATAACCTTAATTTATATTGAAGACTTTGACCAAATGTGATTTCATTTCAAATTGACAGTTGGGGGTGTTAGAGTCCCAGAGCTATAGTCACAGATGGAATGCAGAATGGAAACAGACCCAACCTGTCCATGCCAAACAAGATGCCCCATCTAAATGAGTTGCCTTTGCTTGCACCTGGACCATTTTCCTCTAAATCTTTCCTCTCGGTGTATCTGTCTAAATGTCTTTCAAATGTGTATTGTACCTGGCTCAATTACTACATCTGCAGAAGCACCCATTCTCCCTGTGACAAATTGGTATTAGATAGAATTGGTATTGGTCTTGGTTTATTATTGCTAGGTGTCCCAAGATGCAATGAAAGACTTTGTTTTAGAACTTTGTCCAGGCAAATCATACCAGACATGAGTACATCAGACAGGGTAAAAGAAAAAAAATGAACTGAGTGAAGAATGTAATGTTATACTGTAGCTACAGAAAAAGGGTATATTTTAAAAAAAAATGTGTAAGGGCCACAACAAGGTAGATTGGAAGGGAAAAAAAGACATAAAGTGCTGGATTGACTCAGTGGGTCAGGCAGTATCTATTGAGACCATGGATAGGTGATGTTTCAAGTAGGGACCCTTCAGACTGAAGAATGTTGTCTATCCATTTTTTCCAGAGAAGCTACCTGACTTGCTGAGTTACTCCAGCACTTTGCATCCTTTTTCATAAACCAGCATCTGCAATTCCTTGTTTTTATACTCTGAATAGATTAGAAGATTGGGAATTCACCCTTAGCATATGAGAGGCCCATTCAAGAGTCTGATACCAGCGGGAAAGAAGCTGCTCTTGAATCTGGTGCCACATGCTTTCAACTTTTGCACCTTTTGCACCTTTTGCCTGATGGGAGAAGGATTAAAGAATGAGTAACTGCGATGTGCGGGGTCCATGACTATACTGAATAATTGGCCAGGTTCCCCAAAACAAATTCAGGAATATCAGCCAAGATTCCTTTCTCTCATTCACTATTCAATAACTATCACTGAACTGTTTAAAGAAATGTAGAAATGACAATCCAAAACAAGCCATCCAGCTCAGGTAACCTTTGAGCAATTCATGCAATCCTGTTTATCAACTCTATTTCAAAAATACAGCAGAGGAATGACTTGGGGAGTGCTTGCAGTCGGTTGACCGGGCGATGTTCAAGGACTCGGCAATGGAACTGAATGAATACACCACTGTTGTATATTCTGGATTAAGTGCATTGTAGAATAAAGCAAATGCAATTCAGAATGAGGGTTGAAAGAACAGATTAAAAAGATGAGAATGTTAGGACGGCAAAATGGTACAGCGGTAGATTTGCTGGCTTACAGTGCCAGAGACCCGGGTTCGATCCTGACAGTGGGTGCTGGCTGCACAGAGTTTGTACCATTTCCCTGTGACCGTGTGGGTTTTCTCCGGGTGCCATGGATTCCTCCTACACTATAGATAGTGTATAGTGTATAGTGGTTGTATGCGGGGACTGCTGGTCGGTACAGACTCGGTGGGCCAAAGGGCATGTTTCTGCTCTGTATCTCTAAACTAAACGAGAATAAACATTGTCCCTAGGGTGTAGGATAGTGTTAGTGTATGGGGTGAACGTTATTCCGCATGGACTAGGTGGGCTGAAAGGCCTGTTTCCACGACGTATCTCTAGTCATGCAAAAGAGCCAGATAGTAAGGTGTTCCAAAATATCATGCAGACAGTGAGGAGAAAGTAACAAAGAGGGCGATATAAAACACTGAGGGGGCAACAATGCAGGTGAACACAAATAGACAGATATAAGAAAAAAGAAGGGATGGAAAGCTAGGTGTGGAGAAATTATTGGAAAGGGTGAGAAGTTTATCTTTAGTAAAATTATGCTTTCTGGTGTACACTTCACATTTCATATTTCTCATCCTCTAGGTTATATGGGAAGACCCAGTGATGTGCAAACAGTTGTAGTTTATTTTCTCACTGTAAATGCACAACAGTTCAATTGTTTCATCACGAACTGCCGATAAACAGATGAATACAATGCATTTTCCAACGATCATTTTGCGATAAATATTCAAATATCTTATCCTGATGATCTAATGGATATTGTGGCCTCATACTATATTAAGTTGGGCAGCACTCATTCATCATGAATTGATGGCTCTTGATTGTAATTAATCACTTGCAGTGTCGTATGATGACATCGCGTTCGCATTTTCTTTCATTCCAATTTTTGGAGTTTTACTGGATTGTGGTATTCAGTAGTTTAAGTTGAATTGTTTTCCACTTGCATTGTACTAATTATAGTGGCAGATTATTATATCGTTCAAGAGATCGCTCAGTTATCCCTCTAACCACTTAGGAGACAACATGGTATTAGGAGAATGTTGTATTATGCAAGTGAGCTCTTCTCGAGACTTTCAGAGCCTCTCGAAAGATAAATCTTCATAACACAGTCATTTGATTAATAGTTTCTTTATTGTTGAAGAAAAAAAGTAAGATATTCATCCAACCTTCTTCTTAGACTCGTACACTTTAATCTTCATCAAACTCCAGCATATCGCTTTTAAACTTTAGAAAACTCCTCATGTCTCAGTGTAACTCCACATGTTCGAAGGATATTTCTTCTTGCCATATTGAGCTCCAAAACTAAACTAACAAATCTTACAGCTTCTGCGCAAGATCCCAGCAGAAAACAGGCCACCGACTACGTAATAAATCCCACCCATATAATTATGGGAAGGCTAAATTTAAAGGTAAATGCCATAATTTATGACACACAAAATAATGTCAAATGGCCACTACATACCGGCCCCTAATTGTACTGAGTTTATAACGAGGCAATTACTAATAAACATCAAAAAAGTAGCCATGAAAGCTTAACATATATCAAAAGGAAAAAAAATAGCATGCACTATATATACTTTTTATCGAGGATGTAACTAGTAGAGTGGATAAGGGAGAACCAGTGGATGTGTTATATCTGGACTTTCAGAAGGCTTTCAACAAGGTCCCACATAAGAGATCAGTATATAAACTTAAAGCACATGGTATTGGGGGTTCAGTATTGATGTGGATAGAGAACTGGCTGGCAGGCAGTAAGCAAAGGGTAGGAGTAAACGGGTCCTTTTCAGAATGGCAGGCAGTGACTAGTGGGGTACCGCAAGGCTCAGTGCTGGGACCCCAGCTATTTACAATATATATTAATGATTTGGACGAGGGAATTGAATGCAACATTTCCAAGTTTGCGGATGACACAAAGCTGGGGGGCAGTGTTAGGTGTGAGGAGGATGCTAGGAGGCTGCAAGGTGACTTGGATAGGCTAGGTGAGTGGGCAAATGCATGGCAGATGCAGTATAATGTGGATAAATGTGAGGTTATCCACTTTGGTGGCAAAAACAGGAGGGTAGACTATTATCTGAATGATGGCCGATATGGAAAAGGGGAGATGCAACGAGACCTGGGTGTCATGGTACACCAGTCATTGAAAGTAGGCATGCAGGTGCAGCAGGCAGTAAAAATAGCGAATGGTATGTTAGCATTCATAGCAAAAGGATTTGAGTATAGGAGCAGGGAGGTTCTACTGCAGTTTTACAGGGTTTTGGTGAGACCACACCTGGAGTATTGCGTACAGTTTTGGTCTCCAAATCTGAGAAAATACATTCTTGCCTTAGAGGGGGTACAGAGAAGGTTCACCAGACTGATTCCTGGGATGTCAGGACTTTCATATGAGGAAAGACTGGATAGACTCGGCTTGTACTCGTTAGAATTTAGAAGATTGAGGGGGGATCTTATAGAAACAAAATTCTTAAGGGGTTGGACAGGCTAGATGCAGGAAGAATGTTCCCGATGTTGGGGAGTCCAGAACAAGGGGTCACAGTTTAAGATAAGGGGGAATTCCTTTAGGTCCGAGATGAGGAAAATATTTTTCATACAGAGAGTGGTGAGTCTCTGGAATCCTCTGCCACGGAAGGTAGTTGAGGCGATTTCATTGGCTACATTTTAGAGGGAGTTGGATGTGGCCCTAGTGGCTAAAGGGATCAGGGGGGTATGGAGAGGAGGCAGGTACGGGTTACTGAGTTGAATGATCAGCCATGATCATATTGAATGGCGGTGCAGGCTCGAAGGACCGAATGGCCTACTCCTGCACCTATTTTCTATGTTTCTATGTTTCTATATATCCGCATCCAGACTTCTTCAGCGATTCTTCCATCTTCATCTTTGCCTTCTAGAAGCAAGCATAACTTGGTTATTGATTTTATTAAAACATTGTTTTTAGTTTTAAGTCGTACTGTGCGCACCAAACCCTTAACATCAGGTATGATATCCAGTATATAGTCCAGAACACAAAAGTCCAAAGTTTTGATAGCATGAAACTTCTTCCTCCATGTCTGATCTACACATGGATGTGTTGTAACAATAATGTTGAAGTGTGAAAATCCTTCGAGAGAATAACAGGATTTTTAGCAATAATATTCAATGTGATGTTTTGTTTAATTTCCGGATCATTAGCAGAGATTTCAAATCCTAGCTCACGTTTTGGCCATTCTCAGTCTGGCTTACAGAGAGACTCTAGTCCATTGATCCATCTCCAATTGCTTAAGAAGCGGTTCACTGTCAGTTCTCTAGAAGCTTCATCCGTAGGATTTTCTTTTGTGTTAACATATTTCCATTGTGAAACATTAGTAGCTCCCAACGCGTTTTCCATTGGCAAATTGTCTTTGTCCAAATCCAACTTTGGTTTCATTTGCTCTATCATCTGGTGGAATGCATTCCAATACAACACCATTGTTGCTGGTCCACTTGGAAAGCATGATTCCTCCCTTATTGCAGAGGAAAGTCAGATGTTTTACCATTTGAATTGCTTCCTGCTCAGTAGACATGGATTTTAAGCAATCATCCACATAGAGATTATTCTTCCAAGTGGTTATTACTTCTTCTGGAAAGTGATCCGCCCTTTCGGTTAGTTGGCTTTTCGGCATTGTTTCCATTCGGTTATTTGGCTTTCACTTCTTCGTTTCGGCATCACGTCCTTCGACACCACGTCTGGGTACCATGTCCGTCTATCTTCTTTACTGAATAGTTCATAATATCCAAGAACTTTAACTCTTCACTGGACATTTCTTCTGATTCCTTGCTGGTACTTTCATTGAAATCATGATTGTATTGCTTCATCAACAGCTTTTCTAATTTACCGGTAGATATTTGATTAACAGCAGTGGCAGGGTAGTTTTTCCCGTTCCCACTTTCGTTGTTCCTTCTCAAGGAGCCATAGATCACCCATCCTATCAGGGTTTTTTCAGCAAACGGTCCATCACCTTGGCTCCTCACAATCTGTATAGGTTCAAATGCCTTCAAAGCATTCGTTCCGATAAGTAGGTCAACACCATAATTTATTTTAGATATTTTGACATCCTTCAGGTAAGGCCATTGTCTCAAGTCTTCATGTCTGGGTATATTTTGACGACCAACGGGCATGGTCTGATGTGGGCACACTTAAGATATTGGTATAAAATTATCTTCACCAACACTGGATATCTCCAAAGTACGCAAAAAAGCTGGGGAAACTCAGCGGGTGCAGCAGCATCTATGGAGCGAAGGAAATAGGCAACGTTTCGGGCCAAAACCCTTCTTCAGACTGATAGGGGGTGGGGGGAGGCGGGGAGAAGAAAGAAAAAAGAAGGAGGATGAGCCCGAGGGCTGAGGGAGAGGTAGGAAGGGGAGGAGACAGCAAGGGTTAACAGAATTGTGAGAAATCGATGTTCATGCCACCAGGATGCAGACTCCCCAAGCGGAATATGAGGTGCTGTTCCTCCAATTCGCAGTGTTGCTCACTCTGGCCATGGAGGATGCCCAGGACAGAGAGATCGTATACAGAATGGGAGGGGGAGTTGAAGTGCTGAGCCACCGGGAGGTCAGGTTGGTTAATGCATATCTCCATACTTGTAATGTAATGGCAATTACACTGTTTATATTCATTCATGGTACGTAAACGAATCCATCTTCTGGCGTCCAAGCATGGGCCTTCTCCATGTATGCGCTAGCAATCCTTTGTTCATTACCAAAGTATTCTTTAAGTAACCTGCTTGCCTCTTTATAGCCTTGGCTGTCAAGCTCATTTTAACAACTTTCTACAAGTACCTTGGCACTTCCACTTGTGTTATGCACCAGAAATCGTAAGCGTTCTTTTTCACCAGTAATTTTCATTTCTACTACTTCGTCCAATGCCTTTATGAAAGCTTCATACCACAAAAGATCACCATCATATGTAAGAATTTCTATTGGTGGTATAGTGAAGGAGAGATTTTGTTGAGCGATGAGCTTGTTGAATTCAGCTTGCCTATTCGCCAATGCAAATAATCCATCCTAATATCTTTGACTTGGCACCAACGGACGATAGACAGGCTTCTGTGGCTCATACTGGCTTGCTCGACCGTGTGTATCAGGCCTCGGAAAAGCGTACTCAGCTGTTGATTTATCACAAGCCTCCACAGACGTCCCATAAGTAGTTTGTTTCAGTCTAGCACCCATTTGCTGAAATGAAGTTTTGCCCATCTTCCACTGTTCCAATGGGTTTTCAAAGCCATGAAATCCAGTGGTTCTTGATTGTGGAATTGATCCAATTGCTGACTCACTTGGAGCAGTTTTTCTCAAACTAGAGTTCATCGCAACCGATGCTCTAGAGCTGCATCGTCACTTTCCATTTTCACCTTCTTTGATTTGACTGCCACCCCTTTGTGTCTAGTTCTAGCTGTTCTTTCCGTCGCCTCATCTCTTCTTTCATCTGTTCTTTTTGTCGCCTCATCTCTTCTTTTATCTGTTCTTCTTCTCGCTCAATCTCATGTTTCTTCTTCAAGGCATCTGCTTCTATTCAGAGTGGCTAGATCAGCGTAAACGCCCAATTGAGTAGAGGCCCTTGACGCTGAACTGGCTATAGAGCCAGATTTATGTCTTGATCTTCGTGTAGATACATTTGAGATACTATCTCATGGTTTATTCAGCACCTTGTTGCGTAACTCTTTCAACATTGAATGCGTAAGTTGTGCTATAATTTCAGATAACCACTCCTCCACCTCATCCATGAAATAATTGAATAACTTCAGCCTTTCTTCCCACCATTGGGTGTGTCTAACGCGTTCTTCCTGAGATGGGTGTGAATTCAGCAGTACGTTTTGTTTCTTTCCAACCTCATGACAGAGGTTAAGTAGTTGGCTCAGGTTAGATTCCACATTCTTCACATTCTTATCTGATTCCATTAGTTTCTTCTGTTTTTCAATTGATTTGGTAACCTGTTTCCATAACTTGTTTCTCTCCCTCTGGGTTTCTTTCCAGTAGGCAGCTTGGGCCTTATCTGCATCTTCGAGATACTTTAGCCTGGCTCTGACACCTTGTGGTTCTTCTGACTCACCTGCTCCATCTTGCTCCATTGATTGCCAAATCTTTAAATTGGATGAACAAGGACTTCTTCAATTTCCTTTACCTTGTTGATAAATATCAGAGCAGAATGTTCCAAAACATTAGATAAGAAACTATAACAAACTGGACTTTCAGACAACATCCAAAATGTTTTTGAAGTTAATAATGACTTCAGTTCCAAAATAATGTGACTTATCTTGACTTCAAAACAACTCAAGGATGAGCATCCAGATCTCTCCAGACTGAACTGAATAAACAAGCTTCTTGGCTATTTTCCAAGCTAGCAGAATAGCTTTTAAATCACTTTTACAGAAGCCGTTGAAATTAAAACATTCCAGCTTTCAAATTCAGAAGTACTATAAAAGCTGTTCTACTCACGATTCCGTGATAAAGTCTTCAATCTTCAGATAAGTCATGTACCTGTTGAATAAATCTCTAAGCCAATCTCTAGCTGAGATCTATTGTCTTCATTTGCTCTTCAGGAACCGGTTCTTCTGGCTTAACCTCTCCCGATATCCAGGCCTTAACTGCTGATCCCCTTCTTTGGGACGTGACTTCCCTCCTGTCAGAGGTGTCCTTCGACTCTAGACTAGTGGCAGATTATTATATCGTTCAAGAGATCGCTCTGTTATATCACTAGCCACTTAGGAGGCAACATGGCATTAGGAGAATGTCGTATTACACATGTGAGCTCTTCTCGGGACTTTCAGAGCTTCTCGAAAGATAAATCTTCATAACACAGTCTTTTGAATAATAGTTTCTTTATTGTTGAAAAACAGTAAGATATTCATCCAACTTCTTCTTAGAATTGTACACTTTAATCTTCATCAAACTCCAGCATATCGCTTTTAAACGTTAGAAAACTCATCATGTCTCAGTATAACTCCACATGGTCGAAGGATATTCCTTTTTGCCATGTTGAGCTCCAAAAGTAAACTAACAAATCTTACAGCTTCTGCGCATGATCCCAGCAGCAAACATGCCACCGACTATGTAATAAATCCCACCCACAAAATTACGGGCAGACTAAATTTAAAGGCAAATGCCATAATTTATGTCACACAAAATAAAGCCAAATGGCCACTACACTGATGACATTTCTCCTTTGTCAAAATACAAGGAGGCGGAGTTGCCATTTTATATAAGGAGACTTTACAATGCAAGAAAATGTCTTGTGGAAATTTCAACTCCTTTGAATATGTCGCTGTTCAGCTGAGTTCTCCCCAGCGAACAATACTTTTAACTATTTACAGGCCACCAAAATATGATGCACAGTTTTTTGATGAGATTGCCAAATTACTGTCCATCGTATGCATTGATTTTGATTGTGTGGTCTTAACGGGTGATTTCAATATTCACATAGATAATGCTGAGGATGGAGGTGCAAAAGAGCTCCTGAACATTCTGGACAATTTTGGATTGTATCAGCACGTAACAGAGCCGACTCACAATAGGGGGCATATATTGGATCTGATTATATCAAAGGGTCTCGACATTTCCGATGTTATGGTGACTGATGTTGCTCTCTCTGATCACCACTGTGTATTTTTTAAAACGACAACCTGTGCTAGCAGTATCAGAAAAGAACCAGAGGTGATCAGAAGGCGCTGTATCAATGAAAACACCGGCGCATTGTTCACTCAGGCCTTTACACCATCACCAACTCTGCCCTCGGCCTCTGTCGATGACCTTGTGGATGGTTTCAGCTCCAATGTTACGACTCTTATTGATGCTATTGCACCACTAAAGACCAAGGTTTTATCTGGAAGGAAAAAGTCACCATGGAGAAATGCCACAGCAGTGAGATCCCAAAGAACAAAGTGTAGACAGGCCGAACGTAAGTGGCGAAACACCAAACTACAGGTCCACTACAACATCTACAAGGACAGCCTCCGTATCTATAATCAGGAATTGAAAGGGGCAAGGCAGTCCTTTTTCTCAGAGGTTATCAACAAAAATAATAATTCCCGCACATTATTTGCCTTTGTCGATAGACTGACAAACCCCTCGTCATCACTCCCTCCTGAGCTCCTGTCCAGCAAGTCGTGTAATGACGTTGCAGATTTCTTCACTGATAAAATTCTGAAGATAAGACAAACAATGTGTAGCACCACCCCTGGGAACATGGCTTTGTCACTTACGCCTCCAGATTCACTAATGAATCTTCAACATTTTGAACTCTTAGACTGTGCATCCCTGACTGAAATTGTTCAACAGCTAAAGTCCACTACCTGCTGTCTTGATCTGATGCCCACAAGCTTTTTTAAAAATATTTTTAACAGTGTTGCACCAGAAGTGCTGAACATGGTAAACTCTTCCCTTCGATTGGGGCATTTTCCCAAAGCCTTAAAAACTGCAGTGATCAAGCCCCTATTGAAGAAGCCTAATCTGGATGCCTCAGCTTTGAGCAGCTACAGGCCCATATCTAATTTAGCATTTCTGGCAAAAATCATTGAAAGGGTAGTTTATAAACAAATTTACAGCTTTATGATCCAAAACAATATTTTTAATGTTTTCCAGTCGGGATTTCGGCCACATCACAGCACTGAGACTGCACTTACTAAGGTCCTAAACGACATACATCTAAACAGTGATGCATCAAAAGCTTCAGTTTTGGTACTTCTAGATCTCAGTGCTGCTTTTGATACGGTGGACCATAACATATTACTTGACAGACTGGAGAAATGGGTAGGACTCTCTGGTTCTGTGCTGGACTGGTTCAAATCCTACTTGAAAGATCGGGATTATTTTGTTTCCCTTGGTAATTATGAATCAGAACATACAAAACTCACATGCGGGGTTCCCCAGGGCTCCATTCTTGGACCCATCTTGTTTAATATTTACATGCTCCCCCTAGCTCAGATCATAGAGTATTTTAACATATCCTACCATACTTATGCCGATGACACACAACTTTATATCACAGTGTCACCGCATGACCATAGTCCCCTACACTCACTGAGTCAATGTGTCACATGAATTAATGAGTGGATGAACCAGAATTTCCTCCAGCTCAATGCAAATAAGACAGAAATTATTGTCCTTGGCCCCAAAAAAATAAGGCTAGAGATAAGTGCTCAACTTGACTCAATTGCATTGAAAACCACAGACAAAGCCAGAAACCTTGGTGTAGTTATAGACTTGGATTTGAATTTTAACAGCCATATAAAGACCATTACCAAATCTGCCTACTACCATCTAAAAAACATTGCAAGAATCAAGGGATTTCTGTCCAAAGAAGACACGGAAAAACTTGTTCATGCATATATCTTCAGTAGGTTAGATTATTGTAATAGTGTCTTTGCAGGTCTCAGTAAAAAATCAATTAAACAACTGCAGCTTATCCAGAATGCCGCTGCCAGAGTTCTAACTAACACCAAGAAAATGGACCACATTACACCTGTCCTTAAATCTCTGCACTGGCTCCCTGTGTGTAAAAGGATAGATTTTAAAAATCTGCTACTGGCATACAAGGCTCTGAATGGTCTGGGTCCAAAATACATCTCTGACCTTCTTGTTGTTTATGACGCACCTAGACTCCTCAGGTCTTCGGGGACAGGTTTACTCCATGTTCCCAGGGTGAGAACAAAAAGGGCTGAAGCAGCATTCAGTTTCTATGCTCCACACCTGTGGAACAGGCTCCCTGAACACCTGAGGTGTGCACAGTCTGTAACCACATTTAAGTCAGGCCTAAAGACACTATTGTTTGATGTAGCTTTTTCATGACCCTACATGCGGATAATTTTAATCTTCTTGTTTTAACCTTTTTATGTGCTTTTAAAATTGCCTTAATATTTTTGTGATTTTGCTTTACTATTCATGCAATTGGCTTATTGGCTATTTTGTTGTCCTGTGTTGTATTGTGGTTCTGCAATGTTTTTAAACTATGTTATTCTCTTGTTTCTTTTGTAAAGCACTATGAATTGCAGCTTGTATGAATGGTGCTATATAAATAAACTTGCCTTGCCTTGCCTACACATAAATATAACATTTTACATTTCAAAATGTTAATAATTCAGAACCAGGGTTACAGTTTGAGAATATTTGGTATGCTATTTAGGACTGAGATGAGGAAAAACCTTTTCAGCCAGAGAGTTGTGAATCTGTGGAATTCTCTGCCACAGAATGCAATGGAAGCCAATTCACCGGACATATTCAAGAGAAAGTTAGATATAACTGTTAGGGCTAATGGAATCAAGGGGCATAGTGAGAAAGCAGGAACAGGGTACTGATTCTGGATGATCAGCCATGATCATATTGAATGGCGGTGCTGGCTTGAAGGGCCGAATGGCCTACTCCTGCACCTATTTTCTATGTTTTTATATATGTTCATGTACAACTTGAAATTTTAGGCAACACGTTATTTTTCATGAAAATCAAGGATAGAAATCTTTAAAAATTGTCGAACCTTGAATAAGTATTTAATTGCTGCTGATCCATACTGACTTTCTGTCGTGAAACATATTAACTGCCCATTGCATGAAATCTGTAAAGGAGGAACCTTTGGATCTAGGTATTGCTGCAGATATATTTTTAATATGACGATAAAAATAAATTACATGATTAAATCAAGTATTTATCATGATCTCTGGGTAATTGACCACAGATTTTTAAAGGTATATCAATAAATGCTTTTAAACATCCACAACACTAATTGTAGCAAAATAAAAATCTTTCAATTTACATCATCAATTACTTTAATTAGGAGTCGTCATTAAATACAGACCGAAAGACTGGTGGGTGGCGAATTTTGTGCCTCTATTCAAGAAGGGCAGCAGGGAAAAGGCTGGGAACTATAGGCCAGTGAGCTTAACATCTGTAGTTGGAGAGTAACTGGGCAGTATTCTGAGGGATAGGATATACATGCATTTAGATATCAAGGGCTGATTAGGGAGAGTTAGCATAGTTTTGTATGTGGGAGGTTGTGTCTTACGTATTTGATTAAGATTGTTTAAACCTGATCAAAAAGAGCAATAGACAATAGACAATAGACAATAGGCCCTCCGAGCCAGCACAGCCATTCAATGTGATCATGGCTGATCAGTTCCTGCCTTTTTTCCATATCCTTAACTCCGCTATCTTTCAGAGCTCTATCTAACTCTCTCTTGAAAGCATCAAGAGAACCGGCCTCCACCGCCGTCTGAAACAGAGAATTCCACAGACTCACAAGTCTCTGTGTGAAGAAGTTTTTCCTCATCTCCGTTCTAAATGGCTTACCTCTTATTCTTAAACTATGGCCCCTGGTTCTGGACTCCCCCAACATCGAGAACATGTTTCCTGCCTCTAGCATGTCCAAACCCTTAATAATCTTATATGTTTCAATAAGATTCCCACTCATCCTTCTAAATTGCAGAGTGTACAAGCCCAGACGCTCCATTCTATCAACATATCTCAGTCCCACCATCCTGGGAATTAACCTTGTGAAGCTATGCTGCACTCCCTCAATAGCAAGAATGTCCTTCCTCAAATTTGGAGACCAAAACTGCACGAAATACTCCAGGTGTCGTCTCACTAGGGCCCTGTATAACTGCAGAAGGACCTCTTTGCTTCTATACTCAACTCCTCTTGTTATGAATGCCCACATACCATTCGCTTTCTGCACTGCCTGCTGTACCTGCATGCTTACTTTCAGTGACTGATGAACAAGGACCCCCAGATCCCGTTGTACTTCCCCTTTTGCCAACTTGACACCATTTAGATAATAATCTGCCTTCCTGTTTTTGCCACCAAAGTGAATAACCTCACATTTATGAACATGGAGCAGAGGGATCTAGGAGTGCAAGTATGTAGTTCCTCGAAAGTAGTGTCACAGGTAGATAGGAACATGTAGGTCGGTGTGGACCAATTGGAATGAAGGGCCTGTTTCCGCGCTTTATAACCCTATGACTCGATGAAAAAGTTTGTTTTACGTTTTAAATTGTTGTTAACAGCTGATATTTGTTGAAATGTATTGAAAGGTTTTGGTATCATTAGTCTCCATGCAATCATTTCTTCCATCTATTGAAGTCATCATGATATTTTACAGTCTGCTACATCAGATGAAATATCGCATGACAATGTCTCTCCACATAAGTCATTTAAAAACCTAATATTTTAAAATGAATTAACTTAAGGTGCACAATATTAAGTGTGAGCCATTTAATATTACAGGAGCAGTTTCTTCAGTTTATGGAGAGGAGGGATTAATTTCCAAAGTACACTGGTTAAGGCAAAATCTATCTAAAACCAGATAGCAGAGCTAGGTGAGAAGTAAAGAGGGTGAAATGTTGTGAAAGCAGGTTTTTTTTGGATAAAACAAAGTCCCAAGATTGACCAGTTGGCTGACTGGTCTGTTTTTAAACTCTGACCTCGATGTGTTTTCATGTATGCCTTTGATCATAGAAGCTTGAGGGATTACTAACTGATCTGTTTAAAAGACAGGCTCAAGCTGAATGATGTGCTTCTTCCAAAGTATGTCGGTCAATTCTGAGTTTTTCTCATAGAAACATGGAACTGCTTCATCAATAAAATGGACAAAAAGTGCTGGAGTAAGTCGGTGTTTAAGAAGGAATTGCAGATGCTGGGAAATCGAAGGTAGACAAAAATGCTGGAGGAACTCAGCGGGTGAGGCAGCATCAATGTGGAGTTGGTCGGTGGGTCAGGCATCATCCCTTGAGAACATATTCTCATGTTTCCAAGGGATACTGCCTCACCCACTGAGTTACTCCAGCACTTTGTGCCCTTTTTTCATTCAAAATGCTATTATTTTTCAATTGTGCTAACTTTTTTTTGCCTGTTTCATTTTCAAAATCTGTCATTTAACAGGTTCCAATGACTTAATTAGCAAGTAAACTACAATCCATAAATCATTATTTTTCACATTTCTCGATATGAATAGAGGATATTTGACCTATTGAGATGCCAGCTTTCGGAACAATCCCATTAAACTATTCACCCACTTATTTCCTTTTCAGTCCCATTGAACTGTACACATTGGGAAAATTGAGATTCAAAAACTGAACTTGCTGCCTGTTGATTTCATAAAGGTGCTTAAATTGATTTCAATCAACTGGAGTGAGAAGCAGCCAGTGTTTTATCTCTGAGTCTGTGTTCAATGGCCTAGTGCATGGCCTAGGCCATTGAACACAGTTTGTGAATGCCAAGTCATAGAATCATAGACTCATACAGCGAGGAAACAGGTAACCATATAACATATAACAACCATATAACAATTACAGCACGGAAACAGGCCATCTCGGCCCTTCAAGTCCGTGCCGAACAACTTTTTTCCCTTAGTCCCACCTGCCTGCACTCATACCATAACCCTCCATACCCTTCTCATCCATATGCCTATCCAATTTATTTTTAAATGATACCAACGAACCTGCCGCCACCACTTCCACTGGAAGCTCATTCCACACCGCTACCACTCTCTGAGTAAAGAAGTTCCCCCTCATGTTACCCCTAAACCTCTGTCCCTTAATTCTAAAGTCATGTCCTCTTGTTTGAATCTTCCCTAGTCTCAAAGGGAAAAGCTTGTCCACATTAACTCTGTCTATCCCTCTCATCATTTTAAAGACCTCTATCAAGTCACCCCTTAACCTTCTGCGCTCCAGAGAATAAAGACCTAACTTATTCAACCTATCTCTGTAACTTAGCTGTTGAAACCCAGGCAACATTCTAGTAAATCTCCTCTGTACCCTCTCTATTTTGTTGACATCCTTCCTATAATTGGGCGACCAAAATTGTACACCATACTCCAGATTTGGTCTCACCAACGTCTTGTACAATTTTAACATTACATCCCAGCTTCTATACTCAATGCTCTGATTTATAAAGGCTAGCATACCAAAAGCTTTCTTTACCACCCTATCTATATGAGATTCTACCTTCAAGGAACTATGCACGGTTATTCCCAGATCCCTCTGTTCAACTGTATTCTTCAATTCCCTACCGTTTACCATGTACGTCCTATTTTGATTTGTCCTGCCAAGGTGTAGCACCTCACATTTATCAGCATTAAACTCCATCTGCCATCTTTCAGCCCATTTTTCCAACTGGCCTAAATCACTCTGTAGACTTTGGAAATCCTCTTCATTATCCACAACACCCCCTATCTTGGTATCATCTGCATACTTACTAATCCAATTTACCACCCCTTCATCCAGATCATTGATGTACATGACAAACAACAAAGGACCCAACACAGATCCCTGAGGCACCCCACTAGTCACCTGCCTCCAACCCGACAAACAGCCATCCACCATTACCCTCTGGCTTCTCCCATTCAGCCACTGTTGAATCCGGTCTTGATTAATCTGGTGTATCAGGGGTTATGGGGAGAAGGCGGGAAGGAGGGATAGATCAGCCATAATTGAATGGAGGAGTAGACTTGAGGGGTAGAATGGCCTAATTCTGTTCCTATCACTTATGGTCTAAGATCACCCCTCATCCTCTTGCTGTGAGAAAAGTGAGCGATCAACTGGGCTCCATCACAATGATTACATTTGTTTCTTCAGATGGCTTTTACTAGGATTTGGCTAGTGACCGTGAATTTATTCAGAAAAAAAGAAAAAAAATCCATCGTCTTAATGTAAAGAGTTCACTCTGTTTAAATCTTGTAGTTTGATAATTAACAAGACCTGAAGATTCAAACTCATACACAGATAACTCAAAGAAAAACCAGAATAGAGGGCAGAAGTGAAATGTGGCGTCAAATTGTTTTGCACCCACTGATATTTCTTACTTTGTTCTTCAGGTAATTTGTCATGTAATCAGGTTCTGTCACTTTTACTCACTCACTTGGCAACAGCTATCTCTGCAGCGAACCTCACTTCAATAGTCATTATTGTTTGTAGGCTGATGTGCAGATGAGATGCTCACCAGGTGTCTGAATGGTTCAGTCTACCCTGTAGGGACTGACGATGAGTCACTAAATCTAACGGCTTTGAAGAAAGAGAGAGAGGGAAAAAATTATTTGCTAGTTAAAAAGAAATTAATGAAGGAGCCAAGAGTTCCTCTGAGTTTTGATGCTTGTGAAGATGAAATGCTCGTGTTTGAATGCACATTACAGGAAGTTAGAAAACACATGGGCAATGTTGAAAAGGACAAAATAAGATGGCAAGAGCCACATGCGGGGAATAAATTCCAGCAAAATGGGGAATGCTGAGTTGTTTCTCTGCTGTAAATTCTAATGAATTCTTCAATGTATACACAGGTCGAGCCCTAAATCCTTCAGAGAAACTATCTGATGCATTTGGTTTATTAATAGGCTGCCATATTTCAACATATTAATTGCACTCAAATTTTAATCTCTTGTTTTATTAGGTGAAAATAAGTGACAAAAATGTTTGAATTATTTAATAAATGCATATATTTTGTAGTACCGCACTGTTTAATAATGTTACCTTGAAGTCCTCCTGCGTAGCACAACACTTACATGAGCTGCTAAATTACCAAAAACAATGATGGGTATTTTAAAATCGAAGGTTTTTCTCAATCCCTGACTCAATTACAACCACAAGTTGACAAAACGTGCAGCCATTCATCCAGGTGTCCATGTGGAAATACATCAGTGGGCTGGAAGTATGATGTTATGGCTTTGATTCATCCTGGCACTCTTTTCTTTCTGATTAAATAGAACTTTATTATATGGCCGACAAAAGTGCTGGAGAACCTCAGCGGGTGAGGCAGCATCTCTGGAGCAAAGGAAATAGGCAACGTTTTGGGCCGAAACCCTTCTTCAGACTGATATGGCCGATCACTATAACTGAGAATTGGCATCGGAAAGAATGAGTTCAACTGCATGTTTTAGTTTAAACATGTGAACACTTAATTTTTTTTTTAATGATTTTGGGGTTTTCAAAGTGTTCAGTGATGTGATTGGCAACACAAGTGTGTGTCGCATGATATTTATTGACTGGAAATTAAAAATTAGAAGTATGAGAGGTATTTATTAATTACTTTATTTGATGTGCAGGTGTGTTTGTCATTTTGGTGATATGGCAGAATTGGCAGTCAAGTGAAATTTGTGGATGCATTTTGATTGATTCATTAATCAAAAGCAAAAATGAAAATAGCTTAGTTTAGTTTAGAGATACAGCATGGAAACAGGCCCTTGGCCCACCGAGTCAGCACTGACCAACGAGAGAGCACAAGGGACAATTTCACATACCAGCCAATTAACCTACAAATCTGCACTTCCTTGGAGTGTGGGAGTAAACCGAAGATCTTGGAGAAAACCCACGTGGTCACGGGGAGAACTTACAACCTCTGTACAGACAGCACCTGTATTTGGGATCAAACCCGGGTCTATGGTGCTGCGCCACCATGCCACCCACTAGTGAACAGCCAAGCAATAGGTAGAGAGTGGGATCCACATGAAAATTAACATTTAAATTAATTTTGTTATAACTAAATATTTGGTTTACAGTTGAACCCCACAGCTCCCATTGCTGAAGAGGACATGTATTTTGCTTTTGGACCTAATGGCAATTAATACCCTTCAGGTTAAAGACACAATAATGCTCAGACTACAAGTTCTTATTCCTGGTTTTGATCTCACATTTTGTTCACATCGTGGGGAATAACTTGAAACTTCAACCCTTAATAAATATCCAAAGCAGCTTTGTTGACAGGCTAAGGCCAGGAATTTTGGGGCTCTGGTCTAATTCATTATTCCACTATTGCAAGAATTGAATTAGGAATGATACGTGGGAGAAATACGTTTTTTGATTTAATTGTATTTAGTAACGGCTTGTCTAGATGATTCTTTATAAGAAAGGAATATGAATCATATTTTCTCATTTTGCTACATCTTAATATTTGTATTTGGTTCTGTTTTTAACACATTTTATCCATAAGGGCACCCTTTAAGTTTAGAACTTGGGGCGGCATGGTGGTGAAGTGGTAGCATTGCTGCATTACAGCGCCAGACACCTGGGTTCGAACCTGACTACAGGTGCTGTACGGAGTTTGTACGTTCTTTTTGTGTTCGTTTTCTAGATCTGCACAAAACTTGAAGTGAAGACTTCTGTTGTAAATTGAACACTCTCAAGTTTTGTGCAGATGCCGTTTAATGTGGATAAATGTGAGGTTATCCACTTTGGTGGCAAAAACAGGAAGGCAGATTATTATTATGTGTATGGTGTCAAGTTTGGAAAAGGGAAAGTACAGCAAGATCTGGGGGGGTCCTGGTTCGTCTGTCACTGAAAGTAAGCATGCAGGTACAGCAGGCAGTGAAGAAAGCTAATGGCATGTTTGCCTTCATAACAAGACGAGTTGAGCATAGGAGCAAAGAGATCCTTCTACAATTGTACAGAGTCCTGGTGAGACCACACCTGGAGTATTGTGTGCAGTTTTGGTCCCCAAATTTGAGGAAGGACATCCTTGCTATTCAGGGAGTGCAGCGTGGGTTCACAAGGTTAATTTCTGGGATGGCGGGACTGTCATGTGTTGATAGACTGGAGCGGCTGGCCTTGTATACTCTGGAATTTAGGATGAGAGGGGATCTTAGTGACACATATAAGATTATTAAGGGATTGGACATGCTAGAGGCAGGAAACATGTTCCCAATATTGGGGGAATCCAGAACCAACGGCCACATTTTAAGAATTTGGGGTAGGCCATTTAGAACGGAGATGACGAAAAACTTTTTCACCCAGAGAGTTGTGAATCTGTGGAATTTTCTGCCTCAGAAGGCAGTGTAGGCCAATTCTCTGGATGCTTTCAAGAGAGAGTTAGATAGAGCTCTTAAAGATAGCGGAGTCAAGGGATATGGGGAGAAGGCAGGAAAGGGGTACTGATTGTGGATGATCAGCCTTGATAATATTGAATGGCGGTGCAGACTCCATGGGCTGAAGGGCCTGTTTCGGTTCTTTATCTCCAAACTAAACTAGACTAAACACTTAACTCTCTGCAAAACCATCACACTCAACTCTGGCATAAAACATGTGGATCTTTCCATAGGATATCTCGCTGTGTTTCACAGTTGGGTAATATTTTGGATCTTGTTGAAGGACTCAGATATGTACTTCACGCAATTTACCTCCTCACCAATAATTGGACACTCGTCAATGCTTGCATCCAATAAACCATGTAGTGCAGGATTAATGGCTTATATTTTAAACTGCGGCTTGCTCCAGCTATCCAGAGAAGATACTTAAACTAATCATTAATTCACACTGAATTACTTTCTTGAGGACATAACTGAACCTTACAAAATCATGTTTTTAAGATGAAGGATTAAAAAATTATTCCTAATTTACTTGCTCCCAGAATTTTAATTGGCATGTCAGTTTTCTCCAGTTTTCTGCAAGGTCGGAAGTGATAATGAAGGACACAACTGATTCTATGGGTATTTGGCAAGGAAACTCACTGCAGACATTTTATAATATCCATGAGGGAAATTATATACCTTTTCTGGTTGCGTGGAATGCATTTAGTTAAGATATTAATAGAACCATAGAAACATAGAAAGTAAGTGCAGGAGTAGGCCATTCAATATGATCATGGCTGATCATCCAGAATCAGTACACCATTCCTGCTTTCTCCCCATATCTCTTGATTCCATTGGCCCTAAGAGCTATATCTAACTCTCTCTTGAATACATCCAGTGAATTGGCCTCCACTGCCTTCTGTAGCAGAGACTTCCACAGATTCACAACTCTCTGGGCAAAAAGCTTTCCCTCATCCCATCCCTAAATGGCCTACCCATTATTCTTAAACTGCGACCCCTAGTTCTGGTTCCCCCAAAATCGGGAATGTTTTTCCTGCATCTAGCCTGTCCAATTCCTTAAGAATTTTATATGTTTCTACAAGAATAATAGGAAGTTAATCACTTCATTTTCACTCATGTTAGTTTCAGAATTTAAAGTTTGCTCAAGCAAACCTACTCGATGGATTTATTTAATATTTAAAAGTGGTAGCTATTGATCAATTGACAAGAATTGTAATAAGCAAATGCAGTTCTCAAATATAAAATATAATAAAGTACAAACATTCTACTTTGCAAAATGTGTTTAATTCACTGCTACCATCTTAGAGAATTTGTTCTGTATCTTTCTTCAGATGGCTGATATTCTTCTTTCAAAGGAGCTCTTAATATAAGGCTTTCACTGTGGCTGTATCCAAGTGTTGTACATTTCTACATTTCCCCAACTTCAACAAACCATTTTTGTTTGCATAAAGTATATACAGTTTTAGTTGAGGTGAAATGATCAAGGTTTATAAAGCATATCAGCATCTGGGTTGAATTTTATAGGAGAGCAACTGAAGAAAGTCAGGAAGCATTCAGGGATATTTAGTGCCCTTGGAATAAAGTAAGAACAATAGACAATAGACAATAGATGCAGGAGTAGGCCATTCGGCTCTTCGAGCCAGCACCGCCATTCAATGTGACCATGGCTGATCATACCGAATCAATACCCTGTTCCTGCCTTCTCCCCATATCCCCTGACTCCACTATCTTTAAGAGCCCTATCTAGCTCTCCCTTGAAAGTATCTAGAGAACCGGCCTCCACTGCCCTCTGAGGCAGAGAATTCTACAGACAACTCTCTGTGAGAAAAAGTGTTTCCTCATCTCTAAATGGTTTACCCCTTATTCTTAAACTGTTACCCCTGGTTCCGGACTCCCCCAGCATCGGGAACATGTTTCCTGCCTCTAGCTTGTCCAAACCTTTAATAATCTTATATGTTTCAATAAGATCTCCTCTCATCCTTCTAAACTCCAAGCTCAGCCGCTCCATTCTCTCAGCATATGACAGTCCCGCCATCCCGGGAATTAGCCATGTAAACCTACGCTGCACTCCCGCAATAGGAAGAATGTCCTTCCTCAAATTAGGAGACCAACACTGAACAGAATACTCCAGATGTGGTCTCACTAGGGCCCTTTACAACTGCAGAAGGACCTCTTTGCTCCTATATTCAACTCCTCTTGTTATAAAGGCCACCATGCCACTCGCTTTCTTCACTGCCTGCTGTATCTGCATGCTTACTTTTATTGACTGATAAACAAGGACCCCCAAATCCTGTTGTACTTCCTCTTTTCCCAACTTGACACCATTTAGTTAGTAATCTGCCTTCCTGTTTTTGATACCAAAGTGGATAACCTCACATTTATCCACATTAAACTGCATCTGCCATGCATCTGCCCACTCACCCAACCTGTCCAATTCACACTGCATTCTCATGGCATCCTCCTCACAGTTCACGCTGCCACCCAGCTTTGTGCCATCTGCAAATTTGCTGATGTTACTTTGAATCCCTTCATCTGAATCATTGTTGTATATTGTAAATAGATGCAGTCCCAGCACTGAGCCTTGCGGTACCCCACTAGTCACTGCCTGCCTTTCTTAAAGGGATCCATTAATCCCTACTCATTATTTCCTGTCTGCCAACTAATTTTCTATCCATGTTAGCACTCTATCCCCAATACCATGCGCCCTAATTTTGCCCACTAACCTCCCACGTGGGACCTTATCAAATGCTTTCTGAAAGTCCAGGTACACTACATCCACTGGCTCTCCCTTGTCCATTTTCCTAGTTACATCCTCAAAAATATCCAGAAGATTAGTCAAGCATGAGTTCCCCTTCCTAAATCCATGCTGACTCAGACCGATCCTGTTACTGCTATCCAAATGTGCCGCTAGTGCATCTTTTATAATTGACTCCAGCACCTTCCCCCACCACCGATGTCAGGCTAACTGGTCTATAATTCCCTGTTTTCTCTCTCCGACCTGTTTTGAAAAGTGGGATAACATTAGCTACCCTCCAATCCATAGGAACTGATCCTGAATCTATAGACCATTGGAAAATTATCACCAATGTATCCACGATTTCTAGAGCCACTTCCTTAAGTACCCTGTGATGCAGACCACCAGGGCCTGGGGATTTATCAGCCTTCAATCCCATCAGTCTACCCAACACCATTTCCTGCCTAATGTGGATTTCCTTCAGTTCCTCCATCACCCCAGATCCTCTGGCCACTACTATGTCAGGAAGATTATTTCTGTCCTCCTTAGTGAAGACAGATCCAAAGTACCTGTTCAAACTCATCAGCCATTTCCTTGTTCCCCATAATAAATTCACCTTTTTCGGTCATCAAGGGTCCAACTTTCGTCTTAACTAATTTTTTCCTCTTCACATACCTAAATAAGCTTTTACTATCCTCCTTTATATTCTCGGCTACCTCACCTTCATACCTCATCTTTTCTCCCCGTATTGACTTTTCAGTTATCTTCTGTTGCTCTTTAAACATTACCTAATCCTCTTGCTTCCCGCTCATCTTTTCTACGTTGTACTTCTTCTCTTTTATTTTTATACTGTCCCTGACGTCCCTTGTCAGCCATGGTCGCATCTTCTGTATTAGTCCCAGAAATACCTGCCATTGTTGCTCCACTGTCATCCCTGCTAGGGTATCTTTCCAGTCAACTTTGGCCAGCTCTTCCCTCATGTCTCCATAGTCCCCTTCATTCAACTGTAACACTGACACCTCTGATTTACACATTCAGATCCCCTATCTCTCTGTTCCTGTCCTCATTAGCATGAGGTACTGGAAGCAATCCAGAGATAACCACCCTAGATGTCCTGCTTTTCATTCTTCCTAACTCTCTGATCTCACGTTGCAGAACCTCCTTCCTCTTCTTCCTGATGTCGTTTGAGCCTACATGCACAACTACTGCCGGCTTTTCACCTTCCCTCTCGAGCATGTCCTGAATTCGGCTCGTGACATCTTGAATCCTGGCACCAGCGAGGCAATAGACCATCCTTGTGTTTCGTCTGCCGCCACAGAATCTCCTGTCCACTCCTCGGACAATGGAGTCAACCACCACTATGGAATGGAAAACTAAATTGCACCATGTCAGAAGCTGGTAGAAATGAAATAGCCACAGTACGTAATCTGATGATTGAGTTTAGTTATTGAAAAAGTTAAACAAATGTTACATTTCAATACCTGCCTGAAATTGCTATGCAGGCCTTCCACTTTCAATAGGTCAAAAGTGCATAAGTCACTGGATGGATTTAAGAGAGAGTTAAAGCTCTAGGGGCTAGTGGAGTCAAGGGTTATGGGGAGAAGGCAGGCACGGGTTATAGATAGGGGGCGATCAGCCATGATCACAATGAATGCCGGTGCTGGCTCAAAGGGCCGAATGGCCTCATCCTGCACCTATTTTCTATGTTTCTATGTTTTTTCTATGTTTCTAGGATCAGAATGAAGCCATTCGGCCCATCAGGTCTACTCCACCATTCAATCATGGGTGATCTATCTTTCCCTCTCAACCCCATTCACCTGCCTTCTCTGCATAACCTCTGACACCCTTGCTAATCAAGAATCTGTCAATCTCCAACTTAAAAATATCCATCGACGGCCTCCACAGCCATCTGCAGCAATGAATTCCGAGAATATCCACCCTCTGACTAAAGACATTTCTCCTCATCTCCTTTGTAATGATACATGTTTTTATTCTGAGGCAATAAATAGCCTCTGGTCCAAGACTCTCCCATGAGGGCAAACATCATCTCCACATTCACTCCATGCAGGCTTTTCACTATCCGGGCTTTCATCCAGACTGATGAATATAAGTGGAACTAGCACGACCATATATAAATATCCATCAATGCATTTCTTCTGAATTTATACACAAGATCAAGAAATTCTCATTCTCCCAATTTAGTAAGCATTACTTTCACGAAGATAAGAAGAAGAACTATTTAAAGAAAATAAGTGCTGTGTTAGTAGGGAGTTATAACCATGCATTTTCAGACGACTTAGTTATGTGTCCTTGTGGAGTTCATTAAAAATGTTGATATATATTCTCACACAGAATAATTGGCATCGATTTGGAATATTATCCTGATGTTTTATTTTTCCACTTTTGTTAATTTCTACTGGTATAAATGTTTGGAGACTATAATGCTCAATCAGTATTGCACACAGTGATTGATGCCACAGCTTACAGAAATGGACGACTACATTTCTAGCTGACACTTAGGAATGAATATTTTATGATGTTGTTGACTGATAGTATTTTTTTCCTGTTATTGGTTTAAAGATAATGCCGTTAGAAACTGTAATTATTACAAGGTGGAGCAAAACTTTATTTCAAGGAGATTGGGAAAGAGGCACACAACACTCAAGGGTAGATATTATTCTAACAAGGATACTACCAAATGGAACTCAAACAACAAGGTATGATATTAATTGTACTCGACAATTAAGCCATACAGCTCAGCTGCAATAGGGAGGACTGGAGGGGTGCAGAGGAAGTTTACCAGAATGCTGGCTGGGTCAGAAGGATGCAGCTACAGAGAATGGTTGGATAGACTTGGATTGTTTTTCCTGGAATGTCAGAGGTTGAAGGGAAACTTGGTAGAAAAATGTAAAATTATGAGAGGCATAGATAAGGTCGGCAGTCAGTAAGTTTTTTTTCCCAGGTTGAATATGTCCAACACCTGGGCACATAGCTGTAAAGTGGGAGGGGAAAGTTTAATGGAGATGTGCTGGGGGTGGCAAATGTTTTACACAGCTGGTAATGGGGAGCTGGAATGCATTAACTGGGGTGGAGGTGGAGGTGGAGGCAGATAGGATAGTGGTGTTAAAGATACTTTTAGATAGGCCTTTTTGTCCCCACGACCCCATCAGACATTCTTGGTCAGTACCATGACCTCTGAATTATTAAGATATGTCTGCCAATGCTCAGTCAATGGGGTGGCTGAAATTGCTTCACAGCCATCAGGCGATCAAAACGAGGATGAATGCTCGACAGGCAGCACCTCATGTCAGCATCGATCTCAAGCCTATTGCGTGCCTTCGTTTTCAGAGTCACCATGGCTGAGAATCCAGCCTCACAGCGATAGGTTGAGGGGGACTGGGCCCTCTTCAAAAGAACAGGACAGTCCTTCACTTTCAGCCAAAACGTGGCTGAAAGCTCTTGTTCCATGAAGTCATTCTTGAGCTGCGCATCTTCAATTTGGTAAAATTCAACCTTCGCAGTCACGTCAGTATCGCTGATGGCACCGTCTTCAACGGAAAAGGGTCGGATGATCCACTCATCATGAGAACGGTTGTCCAGTCCGGGGAAGTAATGTTTGATGGCTTCACTAATTGCCAGAAGGTGGGTTGAGATCCCCTTGTGGAATTGGCATTCAGCATCTGGCGTAGCATCCAGGAGAGTTGTCATCTCAGGGAAGATAGCCGTGCCACCATCCTGGACCTTTCTCTGGTAAAGGTTCCTCCTGAACGCTGCCACTTTATCACGAGCCTTGTGTAGAATTGGGAGGTTTCCTTGAAGTGTCAGGTTCAAGGAATTCACCTCGGAGAAGAAGGCAGCCAAATAAGCATTCTTCATCACGAACAATTCATCCTGCATCTTTTCATGAAGCTGATTCTCCTTCTCAGTACACCCTCTTTCCAAGAACAGTGCTCTTTCCTATTGAAGTTGAATCACACTATTGAGAACTTTACCATGCGAATGCCAGCACACCTTTGTGTGGAATGTCGGAACAGTGAAATTGGCGCCCATTTCTTCACACATTGTTTTGAAGGTTTATGAGTTTTTAGCGCTCCCTCGGATGTGGTTTACAATCTTCACCACATCTGTAAGCACTTCTCGAAGACCAGGAGGTGGAATGGAGCACTCTGTTGATTTTCTGCATTTGAGGCCTTATGCTCCAATACTCCCTCCATGATAAATATAAATAACTATAAATAAAATAAAAGGATCAGAAAGCACATTTGTTTTAAGGTGAAGAGGGGGAGTAGGGGGATTGAGGGAGAGGCTGGAGTAGGGAGGAAGAGGGGGGAATGGAGGAGGTGAGGAGGGAGAGTGTGGGAATGGAGGGAGAGGAGTGGGGGTGATAGGGAGTGGGGAATAGATGGACTGCCCCCACCCATCTCCCTCCTTTCCCCTCCCCACTATTCCCCCTCTCCCCTTACCCATCTCCCCCTCCCTCCCCACTCTTCCCCCTCTTCCCCCTCTCTCTCCTACCCCATCTCCCCCTCCCTACCCACTCATTCCCCTCTCTCCCCACTACCCCTCTCCCCCTCCATCCCCACTCTTCCTCTTCTCTGCCCTACCCCATCTCACCCTCCCTCCCCACTCTTTCCCCTCTCTCCCCCTACCCCTCTCCTCCCTCCCTTCTCTCCCCCCCCCCCGATGCGCACTGGCATTTGGCTCTCTGACACCTTCTCCCTCCCGTTGTCCATCTGTGTTCTTGTTCTGTGTCCCTCTCTGTGAACAAGCAAGTTCTGCAGATCTGGAGGACAGGTGAGATCCTGGGGAGGTGAAGAGGGGGAGTGGGGGGTATTGAGTGAGAGGAGGGAGTAGGGAGGGAGAGGGGGAATGGGGGAGGTAAGGAGGGAGAGTGTGGGAATAGAGGGAAAGGAGTGGGGGTGATAGGGAGTGGGGTATAGATGGACTGCCCCCACCCCTCTCCCTCCCGCTCCCTCTCCCTCCCCACTCTCCCCATCTCTCCCACTACCCCTCAACACCTCCGTCCCCACTCTTTCCACTCTTCCCCCTCTCTCCCCTATCGCATCACCCCTTCCCTCCCCACTCTTCTCCTCTCTCCCACTTACCCCTCCCTCCCCACTTCCTCCTCTCTCCCCTACCCCATCTCCCCTCTCTTCCCACTCTTCCCCCTCTCTCCCCCTACTCCTCTCCCCATCCTTCCCTACTCTTCCCCCTCTCCCCCGACCTCGCTCCTCCCTCTCTTCTTCCCCCCTCCCTTCTCCCCCCTTCTCCTCCCCTTCTCCCCTTCTCCCTCCCTCACTCTCCCCCTCTATCTCTCTCCCCTCCTCTATCACCCCCTCCCCTCCACCCTTCCCTACCCCCTTCCCTACACCCCATCCCCTCCCCACCCTCCCTCCCCCTCCCTTCCCCTCCCTTCCCCCCCACCTCTCCCTTTCCATTCCCCCCTTCCCTTTCCCCCTCTCAGCCCACCTAACTCCCTCTCTCTCCCCCTCTCTCTCTCTCTCTATCCCATCTCTCCAACCCCTCCAACCCCCTCACCCACCCTCCCTCTCCACCTCCCCTCCACCCCCTCTCCCTCTGTCGCTTGCCCTTCTCTCTGGCCCTTTCTCTCTGTCTATCCCCATTCTCTCTTGCCCTCACTCTCTACCACTCTCCTCCCTCTCTAGATGCGCCTGCGAGTTGGGGGCTATGCGTCAGTGGATAGGGAGGTTATGGGGTAAAAGGAGCAAATTAATAATATTAATATAATATCAAGGGGGGTAGTTAGCATTTGTGCGGAGGGTTAGTTAGTGTGTGTGACGCCGCATTCCGCCCACATGGATAGATATGCACAATGATTCAACGAGGTCTTGAGCAAAAGACTAGAAATAAAATAAACGCAAATAGATTGTGAAAGTAAACTAGTTGAGGCTGAAGAAAGTGGGTGTTTTTTTATACTTGCAAATGGCAAGAGAGTGGCACTGCTTCTACAAAAACAACAGGGCGAGGGAATTCATCATAGAAATAAAGTATAAGGCAGACTCTTTGAATAAAGATTTTGTATCTGTTTTCACAGATGAAAACACAAAACATCTGAATAATAGTGGAAAACCTGGTCAAGAAGGGAGAACTTTCGTTGGACAAATTACAGATGGCACTGTGTCAGAGAATAGAAGGAAGATCGACCGACTGATCAAATGGTGCCAGAACAACACTCTTTCTCTCAGTAACACCAAGGAACTGATTGTGGATGGTAGACAAAGTGCTGGAGAAACTCAGCAGGTGCAGCAGCATCTATGGAGCGAAGGAAATCGCCGAACACCTCCGCTCGGTCCGCATTAAACAACCTGAATTCCTGGTGGCTCAGCACTTCAACTCACCCTCCCATTCTGAATCCCACCTTTCTGTCCTTTCATGGCCAGAGTGAGCACCACTGGAAATTGGAGGAGCAGCATCTCATATTCCGCTTGGGCAATTTGCACCCTAGCGGCATAAACAATTAACCTCTCCAATTTCCGGTAGCCCTTGCTGTCTCCTCCCCTTCTCAGATCTCCCTCAGCCCTCGGGCTCCTCCTCTTCCTTTCTCCTTTCTTCTCCCCGCCCCCCCCCCCCCCCCCCCCCCCCCCCCCACCCACCCCACATTGGTCTGAAAAGGGTTTTGGCCTGAAACGTTGCCTATTTCCTTCGTCCCATAGATGCTGCTGCACATGCTGAGTTTCTGCAGCACTTTTGTCTACCTTCGATTTTCCAGCATCTGCAGTTCTTTCTTAATCAAAATGATTGTGGACTCTGTGAGAGGAAGGATAAAGATCCTCACACCTGTCTTCATCGATGGGACCATGGAGGATAGAGTCAAAAGTTTGTGAGCATGAGCATGCATATCTCTGAAGATCTGTCCCAGACTCAGCACATCGATCCAATCATAAAGAAAGCCCCTACTTCCTAAGAAGATTGAGGAAATTCAGTATGTCAACAAATACTGGCCACTTCATCATGGGCACTGACCTCCCCACCATCGAAAGGATCTACAAAATGGCAGCGAGCATCATCGAAGACCCACACTATTCTGGCCACTCTCTCATTTCACTCCTACCAATGGGAAAAAGGGAAAGGAGCCTGAAAACTGTAATGTCCAGGTTCAGGAACAGCGTCTTCCTTACAACCATCAGGCAACCAAACATGAGAACATCCAAATACTCCAAACTATTTTGTCTTGGGGACATTATTTAAGACTTTGCACTATTATTGTTTGTTTACACAACATTTGTTGCAAGGAAATAGGCCCTTTGGTACATCAAGTCTGCACCAACCACCTTACATTTACATTAATCCTACACTGATCCTGTTTTATCCCCTCTCCATTCCCATTAAGGGGAACCAGGGGAAATCTATAGTGGTCACTTACTTTACCAACCCTCACATCTTTGGGACATGGGAAGAAACTGGAACAATCAATGGAAACTCATTAGTCATTAGGAGAATGTTCAAACTCCACATGGACAGATCTAGACTACAGGAAAAAACAGGTGACTGGAGATGGGAGGCAGCAGCACTACTGGAGGAAGAAGACAAAGTCTGAAGAGTTAAGAGCCCAAATTATCATCTATTCCTTTTCTCCAGAGATGCTACCTGACTCACTGCATTACTCCAGCATTTTGTGTCTGTTTAGCTATGACTGTACTCAATGACTCAGTCATTACAGTTCTCTGCGCAGTAGACATTGAAGAATCACAACCCAATGAGTGGAGAATTTGTTCCTAATCTCCATCTTAAATGGGCAAAGTAATAACTGACTGTGCACATTTAAGACCAGATGATTTTTTGGGACCTAGAAACACAGAAAATAGGTGCAGGAGTAGGCCATTCGGCCCTTCGAGCCAGCACCGTTGTTCAATATGATCATAGCTGATCATCCAAAATTTGTACCCCATTCCTGCTTCTCCCCATATCCTTTGATTCCATTGGCCCTAATTGGCATATCTAACTCTTTCTTGAATACATCCAGTCAATTGTCCTCCACTGCCTTCTGTAGCAGAAAATTCCACAGATTCATAACTCTTTGGGTGAAAAGGTTTTTCCTCATCTCAGTCCTAAATGGCCTACCCCTTATTCTTAAACTGCGAACCCTGGTTCTGGACTCCCCCTAACACCGGGAACATGTTTCCTGCCTCCAGCCTGTCCAATCCCTTAGGAATTTTATTAAAATAGCTTTTTTACCCAGATTTTTTGACTGACAGCAAATATCAGAAAATGAACTGAAGGAAGAGCTGAAGGCAACATTATGATACTTTTCACCGAGAGAGTTGCGAATCTCTGGAATTCTCTGCCACAGAAGTGGAGGCCAATTCACATCTTGGATGTTTCCAAGAGGGAGTTAGATTTAGCTCTTAGCGTTAAAGTTTTCAAGGGATATGGGAAAAAAGCAGGAACGGGGTACTGATTTTAGATGATCAGCCATGATCTTATTGAATGGCGGTGCTGGCTCGAAGGACCGAATGGCCTACTCCTGCATCTATTTTTATATGCTTCTTTGTTTCTATGCCTTCATAAATGGAATTTCAATGCATAATGACACTTTTTGCAGATTTTATTTTGTGAGTTATCAACTCCAGTGAGAAACAAATTACAAATTGTTATATAGTGCTTGAAACGAGCATGAGACAGCAAGTTTAAGAGTTTGATTTTTCTTTTGCTGCTCTCTGCCTGATTACAGTATCTGATAATAATATCACTTTGGTGTCTGAATTTTTTTTTCTGTAAGTTGTCAGATATATAGATTTGAAATGTTAAAAGAGGGACTCTGATCTGTTTTGCCAATTATATAACAAACAGCAATTGTAATGTATTTGGCAAGACAGCTCTGCTCCCTCTCCTAACATTGCAAGTGTTATTACGCAATGTCCAGAGCTGTTCTTTTGCCAAAGTGGAGGTAAGGGCATTGCATTTTGGCAACAATCTTCCTCATTTAGGAAGTGAAGATTGCCAATGATTCCCTTAACAATCATGATACACGGATGCCTGCTGGAAGTGTACATGTGTGGGCTTTGAGAAAAGGAAGGCAGGGACCTTTGATGTTAAATCCTGTAGCCTGTTGATTCTCACTGTTAAAACTCAGACATCAATACTTGGCAGAGAAAATAATGTCCAAGAACTGTTGCCTAGAATCAGATAAATATGTAACCAATCAAAAATATGTATTGATGCTTATTTATCAGTTGTGATTATTCTTAGGGAAATGATTACACATTAATTTCACAGTGCCGGAGACTCAGGTTCGATCCTAACCTTGGGTTTTCACTGGCTTCCTCCCACATTCCAAAATGTGAAGGTTTGTAGCTTAATTGACCTCTATAAATTGCTCCTAGGGTGTAGGATGCTAAAGTGGGATAACATATAATGTGATCGATGGTTGGCATGGACTGGGTAGGCTGAAGGGTCTGTTTCCATGCTGTATCTATAAACTCTATTATCAAGTAATTAAACATTAAACATTTTCTCCATACAGATCCTCAACGTTGGCATTTCTCAGCATTGTGTGTTCAACTACCTGTGGACCCAGGAAAAATTCTACAATTGTTTGCCTAAAATATTAGATGTCTGTTTCCTTGTCCTTGAACCATCTGCTAATAGCAATTGTATCCCTCCAGTTACTCAGTCTAAACCACCTTGGACACCTCTAACTAATCGAAAACAAGAGACACAACATGTTGGAGCAACTCAGCGGGTCAAGCAGCATCCCTGGAGAAAATGGATAGGTGACACTTCCGGTCAGGACCATTCTTTGAACTAACCTAATCTCAAGTTTCTTTCCTTCAATCAGAATAACCCTAATCTAACATTATTTACCATTTTCCTGCAACTGGGTTGATACGTATTCTTGGTCAAAGTTAAAATGCCATGGCAGGAAAGTTGGAGGGACAAATACAAGATTTAGTTTTTTATAATCCATCCCAACTTTGCCACTCAAATAATGATTTCTTCCTGTGTTGTGCTGATATCTGTGAAGTAATGGATGAGGCACAGTGGGTAGATTTACCATCAGTTGAATCCCATTAGTTGCTGCTGACAGCAAATATCAAAGCAGCAACAGCAGGATTTCAGAATCAGATTGACAATGTGATGCTGGCATCAGAACTCAGAACATCCACTATCCTGAAATTATACAAATCTATCTTAGTCACAAAAGAAATCAGAAAGCTGTGAAACTTATTAAACACATCTTTCTGGAGGAAAAAGAAAAGATTGTGCTTATCTAATACCAAAATGATTTTCAACAATCAAATTTGTCAGATGTAAGATAGGAATTGTTTAATGTGAATAATGATCGACAAGGTTTTCTTGGACAATGTAATTTAGCTGTAGCATGCGGAAAGTTTAAATTTAAAAATATTGTCAGCTTTCTGGAAAGTAAAGCATAGCTGAAGCCACACTTTACATGAAATGTAGCAAAATCCTTCAGCTGGCAAAGCTTCTGAGCATTCACTTTGTTGTTTTCTGAACATAACCTCACAGCTTCATGCATGTCAACATTACCATCCATACAATTGAATTTAAATTCAATAATGCAGTCTACTGACCTGTACATGTGTATGCCATAGAGATCAAATTGTTTGAACTGATTGTGATCTCCAGCAGTGAACAACATGATCCAGGTTAAATGTGTATTGTGCAGCTCCACATTGTAATTTTTAAAGCCTTATTTTTACATTTATATAAATACTTGACTAAGTGGGTTCCATTGGTACCCCAACAAAATATTCCACATCTCCACCAATTCCAATATTGGTGGCCAGTGGGGGGGGTCTTTCTGGAGCACGCTAGTATGGGTGTGTGGGCCATAGGGACTGGTTTCCAGAGGGCTATTGTGGACATTGTGGGCCGAATGGATTCTTGGGCTGACAGCTCAGTCACTCAGGCCTGGTGGGCAGGCAGCTCAGTCACTCAGGCCTGGTGGGCTGGCAGCTCAAGCCTGGTGGGCTGGCAGCTCAGTCACTCAGGCCTGGTGGGCTGGCAGCTCAGAAACTGCCAGAAATTCTGCCCAAAACAGGTGATAGACTGTGAGAGAGAAGCGAGAGAGGGTGGAGAATCAATTTTAGACATTTTTAATCTTTTTCATCAGATCACAGCAATGAAGGAGGAAAGTCTATCCTGGCCTGGATCTCACAGGGAGCCAATGAAGGGAGGGAGAAAAATACTGGGGTGAGGTTTAATACTTGCGGGGGGAATACTTACTGATGGACAGAAGGGACTCCTCCTGGGCTGGTGCAGGCCTGATGGGTTGAAGGGACTCTTAAAATAAAAAAAATCTGAGTGAAATCTCAGTGAAAGGCACTTTTCTGGACTTTTCTTGGCCTGGCACAGGCCATTTGAGCCAAAATGCTCATCCTGGGCTAATACTGTCATTTTGGGCAAAAGTGACTGGCTTCTCGGCTAATAGGGGCCTTGTGAGCTGAAATTAGCGGTTTCAGGCAGGCCATACAACCCATTTCATTTCATTTCCATTTCCATTTCAAGCACAGGGCAGGCCAAATATTGCATTTCATTTCATTTCCATTTCCATTCTGCATTGTCATTTCAAGCACAGGGCAGGCCAAACAACACATGGCATTGTCATTTAATTTCCATTTTGCATTGCTGTTTCAAGCACAGGGCAAGCCAAACAACTCATGGCAATGTCATTTCATTTCCATTTTGCATTGCAGTCTCAAGCATAGGGCAGGGCGTTACCTTCATCATGGTGATTGGCATGCGAGAGGACCAATCAGCTGATCACAAGATTTTTGAAACACTCATAACTTGTTTATTTTACATCGATCGGAAAAATCCTCGGGGCTGCCTCAGCGGAGGAGGACTGTGAATTAGATGGCCAAAGAAATCATAGCGATATAGTGTTGCATTTTTTATAAAAATCAATTTACAGCGCAGACGAAGTGGTCAAGATGAGACTTTTAGTTATATAGATTGTGTAGCTATTCAGAAATACAGTTCCAACATTTCACTGCAGAAAATCACAATAGTTAATTATCAAAGTACTGCTGGTTCATGTTTTGAAAATAATATTTCATTGGCCACATCTTACAAGATTTCAAAATAACAATGCAGTTAATTCTAGCATTGTAAACCTTGGTGAGTATGCAAAATGTTCCAAATTAATTGTTCCTAAACTTTGGTTTTACATTTGCAGAAATGCAGAATATAGTTGGATTTCAATGCAGTAATCATTTACATTATGGTCAATGTCACTGATACATTTTGTTTCCAAGCCATGCAGAAAATAAAATTTGTAGATTTTGCATTTAGTTTGTTTTCCAAATCATGAAGTCTTGCATCTGTAATTTAAAAGAAAACGTTCAATTAGATAGTGTTTTGAACATTAAAAAAAGGCTGCGTGTTGAGATCACATCGGGGTCACCAGTGTAGTGGGTGCGTGAGAGAGCCGGAATGAAGGCAAGGAACCAGGCAAATTCTTTTAAGGCTTTAATGAGCACAGCATACTACTCTCTGCTTCAGTGAGAGACTGAAGACTGGTCTCGTGCTAAAAATCCCTGCTCATATCTTCGTAGCTGGGAGCCTCCCCCGGACCAGTCCATCAAGCGCCGAGGGGGATGAACCAGGGATTAGCCTACTCCCCAGGAACCGCCTCAAGATATTACATGTGCTAGGAATGAAACTTCAGTTTGCAAAATGTGTTCTAACCCAGCTTGGGAGAGATTAAGACGCTCTCACTTGTTTGTTCTTTCCCATCAACACTGCAACTAAAGATTTAAGATTTTGTGCCAACAAATAATTTGTTCCATTAATCACAAGAAGATTTTTTTTTTTTACAAAACAACAAATTCTTTGGAGATGTAAATTGCTACTCATTCATTGAGGTCACCAGGACGAGCCACTGGAGCTCAAAATGTCTCCTTGAAATTGGGATAGCAGTAAATGTTGTACATGACAAAAGATGCCATCCGTGAGATCCCACCAGGATTTTATTTTGACATTGAATTAAAAATTCTGTTTCATGTTTTAGGATTTTTAGAGCAGGATTTTGAGTTTGAAGTAAACAGTCGTTTTCTTAAGTGGGTCCCAAGGGCGCCGTAATCCAAACTTTATCAATCTCTCAGGATACATGTTGCCTGCTGTCCGACTGATTCAGCAACTGATACCACCCTTGGAGAAAAAGACCTGTCATAAGCAGTTTGGGCAACAAGAGACTAAATTATTTTGAACAACACTTCAAAACAGCAAAGCATCTCAAAGTTATTCCAAGAAAAAAATGTGGGAAATGCTTCTTGGTGTAATTTCTTATGACAAATAATAATCTCCCACTTTCAAATTAATTAATCCTTCTGAAAACCATCAGGTGCTGTGAGTAAACCACAACTTGAAGGCAGGGGGTACACAAAAGGCTGGAGAAACTCAGTGGGTGCAGCAGCATCTGAGGAACGAAGGAGATAGGCGACGTTTCGGGTCGAGACCCTTCTTTAGCCGAACCTTGCTGCCCGCCGGGACCACTTTTTAAATTCCTCCAACTTTAACACAACTTGAAGGCAACCTGCTTCATAATTGCCCAGATGCAGATGGATTGCTGGGTATACGAATTGTGGAACTCAATATGTCAAACCCTTTAGTATGCACAATACTTTCTCAACTATCTCAATCCATCTGCCCTTTTTGACTGGATGAATCTCTCCATTTTCCTTTGATGTCTAGTGGGACTGCGTTGGCTTACTTCTACTCTTATCTATCTGATTGCAGTTGGGAATGTTCCTCAAATGGATTCTTTTCTCATTCCCGTTCTGGTACTCACCCCTATATCTTACTGACATATTGCCACACTGTGAGAACATCTGCCAACTTAAGTGAAACGCTCTACTTTCTCTATGTGGAAGATTTTAACACTCTAAGTCACTGACTCTGGATTTGTGCTGGACCAACAATAGCCATACACTCTAAAGTAATTAAAACAAGGAAACTCTCATATTTGACCCAAAAACTAATTTGAGTTTCCTTACAGCATGTTGCCACCTTAAACTGACATCTGTCTGATTCTAGACTCAACTCCAATTAAAAATGCAAAGATGGCATACATTTCTTTATCTCAAAGATGATCATCCAATCACCTTCTCTTCCTGATCTTGATACAGGGTTTCGACCCAAAATGGCTACAATCTCTTTGCCACCAGAGATGCTGCTGGACCTACTCTGTTCTTCCAGTGGTTTATTTTATGCCCTGGATTCCAACATCTGCAAGTGTTTCTGTATCCAACTCATCCTTCTCCATGATGAACAACTTCCCATGTAATCATCCCAGATGTGAGCTTCATCTTTCTCTAAATTATTTTATTTTGATAAGACCCATCTCACATTTCCCAAATTGCATGTTATACCTATAATTGTGTAGGCTTCCCCTTGCTGTTTTAAATTGCTCTCAAGTCCCAACCCTTTACAGGTTGGTAGGGTAATTGGCCACTGTAAATGTAAAAAAATGTAAAAATGTAAATGGACGAATGTTAGAATTTGAAATGCAGTTAATGAGAATTTGAGACGAGTAAAATGGATTAGGGTAGGATTAGTATAAAAATTGATGCTTGTTGGTCAGTGTGGAATTGGTAGGATGAAGAGTCTGTTTGAAATTGGTAGGATGAAGGACAAAGTGCTCATTACCATATCTTATCTATCTTCACACAATAGTGCTCATCAAAATTATGTGCCTATTTTTTCAAATCTGCATTGATTGATCCAATGTAATATGACAATGGTAACTTAATGTTCTATGTTCTTTGTGACCTGTTATTAGCCTATTACTTAGTTCAACACACCATTCTTTTTAACAGGGTTGCACAAAAAGCTGGAGAAACTCAGCGGGTGCAGCAGCATCTAAGGAGCGAAGGAGATAGGCGACGTTTCGGGTCGAGACCCTTCTTCAGACTCCTTAGATGCTCCTTAGATGCTGCTGCACCCGCTGAGTTTCTCCAGCTTTTTGTGTAACCCTCGATTCTCCAGCATCTGCAGTTCCTTCTTTAACAAATTCTTTTTTACAGTTTGTTTCAGCCAAGCTCGTTGAGACTGTCCTCACAGCTAGCCAATTGCTTGCCTTCTCATTCATACTTCATTACATCTCCATGCATCCTCTTCTCATAGACTTGCCCTTGCTCCCTTTTTTTTCTCCACCACATGGCTTCTCCTAGCAACATTGTCTAAAACAAAGCATTAGTTTCTACATGCACACTGGAGTCATCTAGCTAACCTCACCATCGGCTTTCCTGACAATTCTGCTGTCTATGCATTGCCAGATTACTTATCAAACATTCAATAATGGAGGGGCAGTGGTTTCCCCAAATTATTTTGGAAAGTCAGAAATCAAAAGCTTCAGCCATCTCCCTTCTCAAATGTAACTGTACTTTCATAAACTTGTCAATCAGTGGGTATTTTGCTTTGAGCCCCACACCATTATAATTGGTGTTCCCCATGGATCAACCTTTGCTTCTTCATTGTACCCCAAGGATACACAACCTGACAACATGGCACTGGTTCATTTGTACAAAGATGGCAGCTGTAATTCATTGCCCCACCATTGATTATTTTGTGAATCTAAATTGTCAGACTGCTTATTGGATATCCAGGAGGGAATGAGCAGAAATTTGATGTTATGACATACTAAGATGACAAAAAATAACATTTTCATTGGTCTCTGTCACAAACTCCAAACTCCCATCCTTCAAAGTGGCAATTACCTAAAACAAAATTAAACTGTTAACATCTGGTATTATATTTGACCCTGGGTTGTGTTTTAGACCTCATATCTGCACCGCCGCTAAGATGATCTAATTCCACCTCACCAACATTCCCCCACCCAACCCTCAACCCCCACCCCTACCCCTACCCAAACTCAGCTCATGTGGTACTTAAAATCTCAAACATGCCTTTGATACCTTTTGGCCTGACTAAATGCATAACTGGCAAGTCTTTGTCATTCAACTCTGTAAAGTTGAAATGATCCACATCTCTGCTACCTGTTTCTTAACTCATGGCAGGCTCTCTTTACCCATCTCCCCTGGGTGTGTTGACCAACACTGACTGCTTCCAGTTTAAAATTCACATGCTTAGATTTGATTTCCTTATTGTCTTTGTTCTCCTTAAATCTGTAATCAACTGCATTGCTGCCATATGCTGAGGTATCTGCACTGCTCTAATTCTGGATTGTTGACTTATTCTACCATTGACAAGCAACTTTTCAGCTACCAAGGCCACAAGTTTTCTTCCAAGACCTTTTCAGCTTTCTTACCCCCTTTAAGAGGTTATTTAAAACCTGTATTATAATGAAACCTTTGGGCATCTGTTTTAATGTCAACGTTATGGTTTGGCCTCATTGTATTCTGTCTGAGAACAGTTGTATAAAATGATGCTAGATAAAGGCATTATTTAAGCAGGTGTTACCTTTGTTGCACCTTATCTCAATTAAATATTTGGTCTTATCTCAAAGAAAATTGAAGATGGACACAAAATGTTGGAGCCACTCAACAGAACAGGCAGCATCTCTGAATAGAAGGAATGGGTGGCGTTTTGGGTCGAGACCCTTCTTCAGACTGAAAGTCACTAGAGGGAGACAGAGATATGGAAGGGTAAATCAAGTGAAAACGAGATCAAAGGGTACAAAGATCAAGGATAGATCATTGTTTGCAAGGGGAAGGTAAACAAGGCATATAAAGATAAAATTTAATCAGGAGGACAGTAAAACTGGTCAGAGGATTAGGGTGGGGGTGGATGGAGAGAAAGGGAAAGCAAGGGCTACTTGAAGTTCAAAAAGTCAAATCCATACTGCTGGGTTGTAAGCTGCCCAAGTGAAATATGAAATTGTTTTGGCTTCACTCAGACAGTGGAAGAGGCACAGGCCGAAAAGGTCAGTATGGGAATGTGAGGGGGAGTTAAAGTGTTTAGCAACCGGGAGATCATGTAGGTCAATGCGGACTGGATATGCAAAATTGCACACAATGCTCCAGATGTGGTCTCACCAGGGCCCTGTACAACTGCAGAAGGACCTCTTTACTCCTATACCCAAATCCTCTGGTTATGAAGGTCAACATGCCATTAGCTTTCTTCACTGCCTGCTGTACCTGCATGTTTACTAGTGACTGGTGTACAAGGACACCCAGGTCTCATTGCACTTCCTTTTTTCCCAATCTGGCACCATTGAGATATTAATCTGCCTCCTTGTTCTTGCCATTAAAGTGGATAACCTCATATTTATTTACATTATACTGCACCTGCCATGCATCTGCCCACTCAGTCAACCTGTCCATGTCACCCTGCAACCTCCAAGCATCCTCTTCGCAGTTCACACTGTCACCCAGCTTTGTGTTATCTGCAAATTTGCTAATGTTACTTTTAATTGCATCATCTAAATCATTAATATATATTGTAAATAGTTGCAGACCCAGCACCGAGCCTTGCGGCACTCCACTCGCCACTGTCTGCCATTCTGATAGGGACCCGTTTATTCCTACTCTTTGTTTCCTGTCTCTCCTTCATCCATTTTATTTGTCACATCCACAACAAAATCCAGAAGATTAGTCAAGCAGGATTTCCCCTTCATAAATCCATGCTGACTTGTAAATCCTTTTACTGCTATCCAAATGCGATGACTCCAGCATCTTCTACACCACCGATGTCAGGCTAACTGGTCTATAATTCCCTGTTTTCTCTCTTGCTCCTTTTTTGAAAAGTGGGATAACAATTAGCTACCCTACAATTCACAGGAACTGATCCTGAATCTATAGAGAATTCGAAAATGATCGCCAATGCGTCCATGATTTCTAGAGGCACCTCCTTGAGTACCCTGGGATGCAAACCTTCAGGCCCTGGGGATTTATCAGCCTTCAGTCCCATCAGTCTACCCAATACTATTTCTTGCCTAATGCTCTCTCTGTCTCCCTAAAGTTCCTCTGTCTCCCTAGATCCTCTGTCCTCTAGTACAGTGCTTCTTAAACTGGTGAATGGTTCACCCAAGGTCAAATGCAATTATTTTGGGGTGAATGAGAGGGTGAATGAAGGGTGAATGTCTTAATTTATTCAGATTTTTTAAATTATACATAAAAAAGGCATTGCCATTAATGTGGTTAGTAGGCTCTTATTGGTTTTAATGGCAGTGGAGCTGGAAATTTGATGTTTTTTTCTCTCTACATATGATTTTCTAATTTCAAAGTAGGAGGATATTTCCCAAATTTACTGTAATATAACCTTTTAGGGAAGACCATGTTTGTTTTTTTAGCTAGTTTTCCAAGAAAAAAGCTGCAGTAATAAAAGCCCAAAAGGGTAGGATGTGGCTAAACACAGTGTTTTGACATTGGAATGTTTTTTCATTATTTTAATAGAATGATTTTCCAACTGCAGTGGTAATTAAACTTTTCATTCACTCCGATTTCTTTATATATTTTTAGGATGATCAACAAGTTGAATAAAATAAACACAAGAAATTCATTACTTTATGTTTTTTGCTCATGTAACATATATATATAAAAGCTGGAGAAACTCAGCGGGTGCAACAGCATCTAAGGAGCGAAGGAGATAGGCGACGTTTCGGGTCGAGACCCTTCTTCAGACCTGTCCAACCATTCTGCCATTTCCTTGTTCCCTATAATAATGTCACCGGTTTCTGCCTTCAAGGGACCCACATTTGTCTTTACTAATCTTTTTCTCTTAACATACCTAAAGAAGCTTTTACTATCCTTCTTTATATTCTTGGCGAGCTTACCTTCATACTTCATCTTTTCATCCCATATTGCCTTTTTTGTTATCTTCTGATGTCCTTTGAATGTTTCTCAATCCTCTGGCTTCCTGCTACTTTTTGCTACGTTATACACCTTTTCTTTTAGTTTTGTACCGTCCCTAACTTCCCTTGTCAGCCACGGTTACCTTTTACTCCCCTAAGAATCTTTCTTCCTCTTTCGAATGAAATGATCTTGCATTTGCTGGATTATGCCCAGAACCTGCCATTGCTATTCCACCATCATTTACGCTAGGATCATTTTCTAGTCGACCTTGGCTACTCCATCATGCCTTCATAGTCCCCTTTGTTCAACTGCAACATTGACACTTCTGATTTAACCTTCTTCCTCTCAAATTGCAGATTAAAACTAATCATATTATGGCCATTACTTCCTAGTGGTTCCTTTACCTTGAGTTCCCTTTATAAAATGTGGTTCATTAGACAACACTAAATCCAGGATTGCCTTCTCTCTGGTAGGCTCCAATACAAACTGCTCTAAGAATCCATCTCAGAGGCACTCTTGGGGTCCAGAACCAACCTGGTATTCCCAGTCTACCTGCATATTGAAATCTCCCATAACCACAGTGACATTCCCTTTGTTACATGCCAATTTTATCTCGTGCTGTAACTTGCATGCTATATCCAGGCTATTGTTAGGGGCCTGTAGATAAGTAAGTAAGTAAGTACGTAAGTTTATTGGCCAAGTATTCACATACAAGGAATTTGCCTTGGTGCTCCGCCCACAAGTAACAACATGACATATAGTGACTGTTATGAATGACTCACAAAACACTAAACATTAATAATAATAAAACATTAATGATTTAAAAAACACCATTGATTAAGCATGTGAACCAACAAAATAACAGGTCAAAGGGAGGCTACAGATTTTTGGCTGTTGAGTAGAGCATCTACTCATCTGGCTGTGGCAGCTTTGACAGTCCGGAGTCGCCTTCCAGAGGGAAGTGATTCAAAGAGTTTGTAGCCAGGGTGAGAGGAGTCAGAGATGATCTTGCCTGCTCGCTTCCTGGCCCTTGCAGTGTACAGTTCATCAATGGAGGGAAGGCTGCAGCCAACAACCTTCTCTGCTGATCGGACGATTCGCTGCAGCCTCCAGGTGTGGTGCTTGGTGGCTGAGCCAAATCAGACCATGATGGAGAAGGTGAGAACAGACTCTACAATGGTCGTGCAGAATTGGACCATCATTGCCTGTTGCAGATTGTGCTTCCTCAGCTGCCGAAGGAAGTACATCCTCTGTTGAGCTTTTTTAACTGTGGAGTCGATGGTTGCCCCCCACTTAAGGTCCTTGGAGATGATGGTTCCCAGGAACTTAAAATGCTCCACAGATGTGACTGGGGTGTTGTTGATGTTGAGTGGGGTGAGGGGAGGGGGAGCTCTCCTAAAATCTACAATCAATTCCACTGTCTTAAGAGCATTGAGCTCTAGGTTATTGCGATGGCACCAGGACGCCAGCTGTGACACTTCCTGTCTGTAGGCAGATTCCTCCCCTTCCTGGATCAGTCCAATCAGGTTGTGTCGTCAGCAAACTTGAGAAGCTTGACAGAGGTGTCTGTGGCGGTGCAGTCGTTGGTGTAGAGAGAGTAGAGGAGAGGAGAGAGTACGCAGCCTCCCGGTGCTCCTATGCTTAGCGTTTGCGGGTCCGAGATGTGCTTTCCCAGCCTCAACAAACAGGATCCTCGCATAGGTCCCCGGTGGTCGAGGTGCTGGAGGATGAAGTGCAGGCCCAGGTTGACTGCATCATCCATTGATCTATTGGCCCGATATGCAAACTGCAGAGGGTCCAGCAGGGGGTTTGTGATATTTTTCAGTTTGGCCAGCACAAGCCTTTCGAGTGTCTTCATGACTACAGAGGTCAGTACGACAGGCCTGTAGTCATTAAGCCAAGTAATCCTTGCCTTTTTGGATACAGGGACAATAGGATAACTCCCATTAGTGTCTTCTTACCTTTACAATTCCTCAATTCTATCCACAGTGACTCTACATTGTCAGTCCCTATTCCAACCCTCACAAGGGACTGAATTTCATCCCTCACCGACAGAGCTACCCCCACCTCCTCTGCCAACTGCCTGTCCTTTCTATAGGACGTATAACCCTGAATATTCATCTTCTAGTATTTGTGAATGGTCAGAACAGTTGGGTCAGTTGGAAAAGGCCAATGCACACTTTACCTGTCATAGAGTCATAAAACATGGAAACAGACCCTTCAGCCCAACTCGTCTAAGGTGCAAGCTACCCATCTCAGCCAGTCCCATTTGCCCATGTTTGACCCATACCCCTCTAAACCTTTTCTATCTATCTTCCAGTCCAAATGTCTTTTAAATGTTGTTATTATACCTGCCTTGACAACTTCCTCTTGCAGATGGTTCCTTAGACATACCACACTCTGTGAAAAAATTGCCCTATTAATATATCCCCACGTATCCTAATTTTATAATGTCTGGTTCTTATTCCCCGACACTGAGACAAAAGACTATATGCATTTACCTTATCTATTACCTTCATGATTTTTGCCATAAGTTCAGTCCTCAGTCTCCTATGTTCATCCACGTAAATCTTTTCTGCAGTCTTTCCAACTTAATAGCATCTTTGCAAGAACTGAGTGTCCCAAACCTGAATACATTACTTCAAGTCCAGCCTTACCAACATCTTTTACAACTGCAAGTTGAGACATAACTGTCTCAACTTGACATGAGGGTCTCGACCTGAAACGTCACCTATACCTTTTCTCCGGAGATGCTGTCTGCCCCGCTGAGTTATTCCAGCATTTTGTGTCTATCTGGTGTAAACCAGCATTCGCAATTCCTACCTGCACATAACTGTTGCATTTCTATTCTTATCTTATGGGAAATTAATCTCAGCTTTTATTTTAAAGTAGAGGCCACACTTAACTTGTCGTAATTTTCCATACATTTCTTGACAGATAAAAGTAAATATTATTTAGTCGATAATGTTGATTCAGAAAAATATCATTTATTTGAGAGTATTTGGAGTATTTTTGCATCTCAATGAAGTTTAATTGTTTCCTGTACATTTAAAATAAAATTCACCGCAGGGGTAAATTACATTAGGTTAAATATATATTTACACTGTTGCCACTGAATACAATTTGCACTTCTCATCCCTTACGAGAAGCAATACTGTAAGATTGGATTACTCGGCATGCAATAGCTGAATATTGTACATTGAACTAGTAACAGTATTTTTATTTCAAAATGTCAATCGCAGATTTCACTTGAGACATGAATGATGATAAGAATGACCATAATCCAATCAGATGGATTTGATGTCGGGTGATGGAGGAGTTGGTTAAAAAAAATGACACAAAGTGCTGGAATAATGGGTCTGGCAGCATCTCTGGAGAACATGGATAGGTAACGCTTCAGGTCGGGACCCTTTTCAGAAGGATTGTTGGCAATGGGGGTGGGGGTGGGGGGAGCTGGAAGAGAGTAGGGGCAGGACAAAGCGTCACAGGTAATAAGTTGGTGCAGGTGAGTGGGGGAGGGGGGGGGGGGTGGGGGGGAGGGTTGCGGTTGATAGATATATGGTCAGATATAGGCCAGAGATTATGAAGTGAAAGACTGACAAGTTGTGAATTGTGAAGCTGGAGGAAGAAATATAGATGGAAGAGGAGGGAGAGGATAGAAATAGGTGTGAGACCAGGTGAGGCACAGGGGAGGGGGATGGGAATGTCAAGGAAGAAGGGGTGGGCGAGGATTTACCTACAATTGGAGAATTCAATGGTCATACTGCTGGGTTGTTAGCTGGGAGTTGGTAAACTGGCCATACTCCTGCTGGATCCTTAATCAGTCACTTTTCATCATAATATTAAAGCCCACACTTTAATGGTGCAAAATTAATCTACTGTAACAAGTACATTACAGGTGATATTGTGATGCCTCGGCAATAAATTAGTTTTCTGAACTCAATAGAACAGAATTTCAGCAGTAGCGTTTAATTGTTACATTGTGCATTTGGTGCTTATCAAATGTCCAATGTTCCTCAAAAACTAATCAAGGGCTGTATGCGTCCTCCTTGGTTTTCGGCAAAACTGAAACGTATCTGCAGTAAGAAAGAGAAGTTTTATATCCGTGCCAAAAAATGGGGTACAAAATTGGACTGGGACAATTTTACTGGAGTGCGAAAGCAAGTCGATCGTGCAATTAGGAGTGCTCATAGACAACATGTTTCCTCTATTCTTGGGGGAGAACAACCCAAGGCTTCTTGGAGATATGTGAAATCCAGACGGACAGACAACACTGGACCAGGCGAAAGCAGAAGCTCTTGCGAACCAATTCCAACACTTTTTCACCCGGGAAGATGTGGAGCCTTCATCATTTCCAGTCCTTCCGCCCAGCCCATATGCTGATGTGCCTGCTATTAAAATTGAGGTTGAAGGTGTAAAGAAGTTATTGCTCAACATTAATACCACAAAAGCAATTGGACCAGATCAGATACAAAATCAAGCCCTCAAGATCGCAGCCGAAGAACTGGCTCCAGTTTTACAGTTCATTTTTCAACAATCGTTTGACTCGGGCGATGTACCACTGGATTGAAGGAAGGCCAACATCACTTGAAGGCCAGCGAATTATTGTCCTGTTTCACTAACAAGTACTTGCTGTAAATTGCTGGAGCATATCATTGATAGTAATCTGATGCGTCACGTGAGCAAACATAATATTCTTGCCGACAACCAACATGCATTTAGGAGGCATAGATCATGCGAGTCTCAGCTTATCCTGACAACAAATGACCTGGCCAAGCACCTTGACAGTAACGTCATCATGGATTTAGTCGTACTGGACTTTTCTAAAGGATTTGATGTCATCCCACACCAGAGACTGCTTCGGAAGCTTGACTTCTACGGTATTCGTTCCAACACAAAATGATGGATTTCCAGTTTCCTGACAAAACGTCTTCAGCGCATGTGTGTGAACAGAAAGAGCTCCAATTGGCACCCAGTGTTGAGTGGTAGACCCCAGGACGCAGTACTTGGCCCACACCTATTTTTGCTTTACATCAATGACATCCATGAAAAAGTCGCAAGTACGACCAGACTATTCGCTGATGATTGTTTGCTGTACCATCCAATCAAGTCAGCTGATGATGAAGATGCTCTCCAAAAGGATCTCGATACTATGGTCGAGTGGTCACAACAATGGGGCATGCAGTTCAACCCTTCTAAATGTGAAACCATGCGTGTCACCAGAAAGAGAAATCCAGGCGTCACATCTTACAACATACTTGAAGAATCCAAACAAACCAAATATCTTGGCATCAATTGCAGAATGATCTACGTTGGAATGGTCAGACTGATCATGCAACAGTGAAAGCAACAGGTGTCCTAAACTTCTTGAGGCGCAACTTACATCATTGTTCAGATTCTGTCAAGGGGAAGCTGTATTTCATCCTCGTTAGGCCTCATCTGGACTACGCAGTTGCAGCTTGGGACCCATACGCAGATAAAAACATTTCATCCATCGAACGTGTCCAAAGATAGGCCGCTCGATTTGTTACAAAAACCTACGAGAGAGAAGCGAGTGTCACCAAACTTTTGAATTCTCTGGGGTGGAACCCTCTCCAAGACAGACGTGAAGCTCACCGTTTGACCTGTTTTTACAAAATGTTAAATGGTCAGCTAGACATAGATCACAAGACCTACACCAACCCCAAACCAATTAGGAGCAGACGAGGGCATTCGATCCAATTTGTGGTCCCAGCCACAAAGACAGATGTGTACAGCAATTCGTTCTTCCCACGCACTATTAAAGCATGGAATAATCTCCACCAAACCACGGTTGCCCAGCCAGATGCAACTAAATTTAAAGTGGCACTTTCTTCCCAATCACCCTCTCTGGCTTAACCCCTCCCTTCACCACGTCCAGTTTAAATTCCAGTTGGAATATTTTGGAGGACCAAGTAACCAAGAACCAAGAAGAACCAAGAATCATTGCTGGGGATTTCAATAAGGCAAACCTAAAGAAATCACTCCCCGAATTCCACCAACATGTCTCCTGCTGCACCAGAGAACACCCTTGACCACTGCTACACCACCATCAAGAATGCCTATCGCTCTATCCCTCGCCCTCACTTCGGTAAATCCGACCATACCATGGTGCTGCTTCTCCAATTGAAGAGCGCACCCCCAGAGGTGAGGACAGTACAGAGCTGGCTGGGGGGGGGGAGGAACAAATCCAGGACTGGAATTTGTAGTCACAGTCGTTACAGACTTTATAAAGAAATGTGTGGAGGACTGCATCCCTACAAAAAGGCCATCAAAAAGGCCAAAAGGGACTTCTGAGACAGATGTTCGGCAGCTGTGGCAGGGCCTGAATGCAATCACCTCCTACAAGGCGAAACCAGGAGGCAGCTCGAATGTCGGCAAAACGTCACTCCCGGATGAGTTCAATGCGTTTTACGCACGCTGTGATAGGGAGAATATTGATGTGCCTTCCCGAGCCCCCATTCGCTGTGATGGTATTTCAGCCTCAGTCACAGAGGCCGCCGTCAGGAAATCCTTCAGAGGGGTGAACCCTCGAAAAGCGCCTGGACCTGATGGAATACCCGGTCGTGTTCTAAAAACCTGTGAGGAGCAACTGGCTGGAGTTTTTACGGACATTTTCAACCTCTCACTTCTGAGTTCTGAGGTCCCCACCTGCTTTAAAAGGACATCAATTATACCAGTGCCCAAGAAGAGGAAGGTGACGTTCCTGTGGTGATGAAGTGCTTTGAGAGGTTGATCATGGAGCAAATCAACTCCTACCTGGAAAAAACCTGGACCCACTGCAGTTCGCTTACTGCCTCAACAGATCAATGGTGGATGCGATCTCACTGGCCCTCCACTCCACTCTGGACCACTTGGACAACAAAACTCATGTCTCAGGCAGTTATTTATCAATTACAGCTCAGCATTTAACACAATCAACCCCTCCAAGCTTGTTACCAAACTCTCAGAACTGGGTCTCTGCGCATCCCTCTGCAATTGGATCCTCGACTTCCTCATTCACAGACCACAGTCCATTCGTATTGGTGGAAATGTGTCAGCCTCGATAACAATCAGCACGGGAGCACCTCAAGGCTGCGTGCTCAGCCCCCTGCTGTACTTACTCTATACTCATGACTGCGTAGCCAGTCACAGTGCAAACTCCATCTTCGACACTGTTGACGACACCACTGTTGTGGGACGTATCACTGATGGGGATGAGTCAGAGTATAGAAGAGAGATCGAGAAACTGTCCATATGGTGCCAGTACAATAACCTGGCCCTCAACACCACCAAAACCAAGGAACTGATTGTGGACTTTGGAAGGAGTAGGATGGGGACCCACAGCCCCGTTTATATGAACGGGTCGATGGTTGAAAGTTTCAAGAGTTTCAAATTCCTGGGAGTGCACATCTCTGAAGATCTTTCCTGGTCTGAGAACACTAATGCAATTATCAAGAAAGCACATCAGCGCCTCTACTTCCTGAGAAGATTACGGAGAGTCGATTTGTCAAGGAGGACTCTCTCTGACTTCTACAGGTGCACAGTAGAGAGCATGCTGACCGGTTGCATCGTGGCTTGGTTCAACAACTTGAGCGCCCTGGAGAGGAAAATACTTCAAAAAGTAGTAAACACTGCCCAGTCCATCGTCGGCTCTGACCTTCCTTCCATCAAGGGGATTTATCGCAGTCGCTGCATCAAAAAGGCTGGCAGCATCATCAAGGACCCATACCATCCTGGCCACACTCATCTCTCTGTTACCTTCAGGTAGAAGGTACAGGAGCCTGAAGACTGCAACGACCAGGTTCAGGAATAGCTACCTCCCCACAGCCATCAGGCTATCAAACCTAGCTCAGACAATACTATGATCATTAATAATCCATTATCTGTTATCTGTTATTTGCACTTTATTAGTTTATTTATTCATGTGTGTATGTATTTATATAATGTTATATGGACACACTGATCTGTTCTGTAGTAAATGCCTACTATGTTCTGTGTGCCGAAGCAAAGCAAGAATTTCATTGTCCTATCAGGGACACATGACAATAAACTCACTTGAATTTGAACTTGAACTCAAGTAGACAATCTACAATAGAAATAGGTGCAGGAGTAGGCCATTTGGCCCTTCGAGCCAGCACCGCCATTCAATGTTATCATGTCTGATCATCCATAATCAGCACCCCGTTCCTGCCTTCTCCCCATATCCCACGACTCCACCATCTTTAAGAGCCCTATCTAGCTCTCTCATGAAAGTATCCAGAGAACCGGCTTCCACCGCCCTCTGATGCAGAGAATTCTACAGACTCACAACTCTCTGTGCGAAAAAGTGTTTGCTCATCTCCGTTCTAAATGGCTTACCCTTATTCTTAAACTGTGGCCCCTGGTTCTGGACTCCCCCAACATCGGGAACTTGTTTCCTGCCTCTCGTGTGTCCAAACCATTAATAATCTTATATGTTTCAATAAGATTCCCACTCATCCTTCTAGAATCATTAACGAATCAAGTATCATTAACAAATTAAGACAGAATCACTCGGGTAGACTAGGGAAGAAAAATCTGTCTCTCTCTTCAACTATCCAGAGAATTAATTTACCAACGGAAATCATAACTGCCTTATCTGATTCCTTGTCCAGAATTAATGCAACAAGCTGTAATGTTTGCACTAATATTATCATTCTGATAATATTAATCAATCAAGCATGAAATCTATTATTTTTTACCGCCTTAAACTAAGTCATGTTGTCCATGAGATTCCAGGAATCTGCAAATAGCAAAAGAGCAATTTTAAGCCTGATGATTTAGCAATATCATCATTTTGGTTCAATTGGCAGTGCTCTTAATTCTGGACTAAAAAGATAGGTATTGACATCTAATCTGAAACCTAAATCTGCAATCTAGCTTTAGAGTTACATCAGCTTAATTTAGTTTGGTTTAGAGAAACAGTACATCTTCGGCCCACCGAGTCTGCTGTAACCAGCAGTCCCCACACATCAACGGTATCTTACACACAATGGTCTCAATTTTACATTTATACCAAGCCAATTAACCTACAAATGTGCACATCTTCAGAGTGTGGGAGGAAACCGAAGATCTCGGAGAAAACCCAATCTGCCATGGGGAGAACGTACAAACTCCGTACAGACAGCAACCCGTAGTCGGGATCGGACACGCGTCTCCGGCACTGAAAGCACTATAAGGCAGCAACTACCGCTGTGACACCATGCAATTAATTTTCATGAATTGAAACGAATGCCAAGCTGCCATAAGTATCTTCTCAGGTAGACAAAAATGCTGGAGAAACTCAGTGGGTGAGGCAACATCAATGGAGCGAAGGAAATAGGCAACGTTTTGGGCCGAAATCCTTCTGCAGACCGAGTATCTTCTCCTCATTTTTGGTGAAGTTTATTAATCCACCATCAATAAACTAATCATACTGATAAAATAACAGTGCATTTCGTGAACGTGGTGGCAAAATGCAGTGTTACAATAGGTTTCTGATGTTTGAAATGATAACAAAGGACAAACCCTTGATTTTGTCAAATTCTGTTTTAAAGTAATGAGGTGCTTTATATACTGTTAAAACATTGCAGGGGAAATATAAAATAAACTGTCCATGATTATGTCATGGATTGTGCTTGGATTGTATATGTGACCTTTGCCCAGTACATTTATTTCTGCATGGAATGCTTTGTGTTCAATGTAATTGAAGAATATCCATACGAGGTGAGATGTTAGTTGTTTTTTTTTAAGTACCTGTGTTTCTCCAAGTGAAAGACATTCAATGCAATATGTACCATACATTCCTCGAGGAGTACAACAGATAAAAGAAAAAATGTGCACAAGCAAAATTGTCCGTGGAAATGACAAGGAACTCCCTACCTTCCAATAAAACATCTCATTTTATAGTTAGAGCTCAAAATCTGTTAGTTGCAATGTATTTGTATGTTGTCCCAGTGGAGCAAATGTGAGGAGTACTGGGAGCTATCTGGAGACAGCAGAAGTGTTTGTAACACATTAAAAACACCCCTGAGGACATTAAAATAAGGCAAAAGAAGTCACTGCGGAATGTAGCAATCTGACAAGTTGTGAGTTAAGACTGCTTGTGCATATTTGCTGCAAGCATCTTTATTGGGCTGTAGAGACCCTGTCAGGCAATCTTATGTTCAACTGCCAGTCATCATCAGTTGTTCCTGTAAAATGGAGATGGATATTTTCAATATACGTCAACTGCTTTAACTCTGTATGTGATTTTTTTTTCATTATTGAAGTACCAAAGATGCTTCCTGGGAATGGAGTCTGTACTGATAGATTGCTATTGCTGTCTTTTCTTTTCTGCTAAACTAACCTCAGACCTGTTTCGCTGATCCACATCCTCGTCTTTACAATTTCTAAAGGCCTTAAAACTGAACACGCACATCACAAGCAAAGAAAAAAACACTGTGAATGCCTGCAAGCAAATCAATTTCTAATTTTGTTTTCCTCTATACCTCCGGTGTTTAAAAGTCTGGGCTTTTTTTGTATCTAATTCTGCTCCTAGTTTCTGCTCTGAATTTGCCGTGAGATGACATTTATACAAACAATATGAATTAGGACAAATAGGTCACCAGGCCCCTTGAGCCTGCTCTCTCAATTCAATAAAATCACAGCTGATCTGATTATAACCTCAACTGGATGTTCCCATCTCATCTCGATTAGCTCATCTCGATTTGCTTTCACTACCTAGTATATCAAAAATGTATCTTCTTCTGCCTTAGAAACATTCAAACACTCTGTTTCCACTGCCCTTTTGAAGAAGAGAGTTCAGAGGAATCTAACAGGAAAAAAAAGTTCCCTCATCTCTGTTTAAAAATGGATGATCTCTTATTTCAAGCAATGACTCTAGTTCTACATAGTCTCACAAGAAGAAACATGCTATCTGCATCTACTGTGTCAAAACCACTCAGGACCTTATAAGTTTTCCTTTGTGTCGCTCATGGTTCTAAATTCCAGTGGATTGAGCCTAGCCCGGTCAAACTTTCCTAATTTGACAACCCATGACATAAGACCAGCTTCATCCCCACTGCTATTAGATTCCCAAACTAATCACCTTCTTCTCATCCCTTTCCCGGAGGTGCTGTCACGTACACTTAATCTTAACTCTTCCTCACTCAGTTATTCCACTATTGCATCAGTGTACCTTTCTTTAGAACGGTTTCAATTTGCACTGCACACTTTACTGCTGCTTCGCATTCGTCATGCTACGTATTCTTGTATTTATCATTACTCTATGTACACTGTTTACCCTATGAGCTTCATATCAACAGGGAATTTAATTGCTCCCTGGTGATTATGACAATATATTTAGCTGTATCTTTACCTGAAATCACTAAATGTACTCAAAGCGGGTTAGCTTAAACGTCCTTTTTTCCCTTTGGCCACCTGGGGGGGGGGGGGGGGGGGAGGCGGGTGGTGGGTTTGGTAGGGGGGTGGCGGGGGGGGGGGGAGGGTGGTGGGGGGGGGAGGGTGGCGGGGGGGGTGTTGGGGGGGGGAGGGGGGTGGTGGGGGGGGGGGGCAGTTGGGCACCTAAAGTAACTGGACAGAAATGCATCACTGACTCACGCAGTTATAGGCTCTAATGCCGCAGGATATTCTGAAAACTTTCTTGCATTCTTGGAGCGGATACAATAAGTAGTACATCTAATAGATAATCCGTTTTCCTATTTCAGCCCCTTAAATTTTTCTCTTCTGTTCAACATAGTTTCTTTTCCCAAGCTGCAAATATAAACTTTTAACTGCTACTTTTCCTTTCAGATAGTTCATCGTGCTGAAATTCAACTTTACTGCTCTGTAATAAAAAACAGAGTCTGCTGGAATTACTCGTCAGATGAGGCAGCTCCAATGGATGTCTCTGCAGAATAACCTGACCTGCTGAGTATTTTCTGATTCTCTGTTTTTGTGTCTGACTTTAGACCCTGGTAAATTTTAAAGAAAAACCTCACTTAAAAGTTGTCAGTTTGTTGCTGCGAGATTCCTATTTCTCCCATGGAGCTTGTCACCGATGGCATTGATAATTCCCGACACTTAGGACTTAGAAGCTCTAAAGGATGGCATGTTGAAGAACTAAATGCGTTTTGCAGCCCCGCAAGAAGGAAGCACAGAGCCTGGAGATAAAGGATTAGCATTCTATCCTCCTTTCAATGATAGACAATCTTAGTTAGAAGCTTTAAGCACATGACTCCTTTTTGACATTCACGAAGTCTATTGTTGCTGAGTGGGGAATTTATGAAAGGTTCTTTGCAAGCCATTATTCCATTCCCATTGCCTTACCGAAATGGTCCCTGACAGAGCTGGTTGCATAAAGTAGGAGGCATGACCAAGAATCAATCACACAGTTGCCAATTTTCATCCCTCACTGCCCCAAAGCCAACATTTAACTGGAAAAGCCATCACACTCAATAATTGACTTACTTGCAATTTTGGCAATGAAATTTAAACATCTATATCAGTAAATGCTTTACCATCAATGTGCGCTTCCACATATGACAACAATGGGTTAAACATTCCCACCCCCAGCCCCTGTAAAATGTTCTGGGCATGCAAAATAAATCAAAGGGAATTTCAGAAGCAGCGTTTGAGACATTTTGAGACAGCCATTTCAGAGCGTGAAAGACCAAACATATAATTCCACCACAATGCTTCTCTGTAGAATTGCTCTAAGATGTGCAGTTTAGAACTTGTGGTGTAACTAAGAATGGGTCCATTATGTCGTATTAACTTCAGAATCCAGTTTGCCTGAATAGCATAAATAATATCAAATGTTTAAAGTTAATATCAAAGTTGTTCTGGTTGAGATTGGGGACTCATTAGGAATCACATAAGCACTCAGATCCCCCAGCTGTCACTAGTCTGGTAACATTTCAAACACATGCTGGTAATAATGCAATTATCTGCATTCCTTAGCAGATCTCCTGTGAACTATATTTTAAAATGACTACTAAATCAAGATTAAATCTTATTACTTGCATACAAGAATGTAGCCTCTCATTTCCACTTAGACAAAAGCAACATTTTAGGTAATGTATAATTGTAATTAATTGATTAAGTCTGTAGTTTAATTCTGAAAACTTATGCACAGACTATTTTATCTCATCTCACTGAGTTAGATGCTCAGAACTTTAGATTGTTTTCCAAAATTTATCTTCTTTATTACCCTCCTCTTCAAGTTATTATGCTCTTTAAAATCTATCAGTCTGAAGGGTAGTTCTGACGTGAATCGTCATCTATCCATTGTTCTCCAGAGATGTTGCTTGTCCTGCTGAGTTACATGTTGTGTCTTATTGTTTCAATCACACCCTAATGGCATGTGTCTAGTTTGGTGAAGTCCTTCAATGAATACTGCTATACTAAAGCTGTTTAAATCACAAACAAGGGACTGAAAGTAGCAAGTACTGGTTTAATTGGGGGAATCAAAATAAATGTGTCCTGTTTTCTGTACATTGCCCACAATCCCAGTTTCCCCCGCTTATGGGCCAAATGTGGGAGCAGATGAAGCAGATGAAGCTGACCCCTCCCCACCTAGAGACGACTGCAGAGGGGTCCAAGAGTCATAGTCTTACAGCGTGGAAACAGGACCTTCAGCCCAACTTGCCAACACCAGCCAACATGTCCCATCTGAAGGCAGATAAATCCCCAGGGCATGATGATCTTCTTCCCTGAGTATTCAAAGAGATGTCCCTAGAAATCGTGGATGCTTTGGTGATATTTTTTCAATATTCTACAGACTCTGGATCACTTCCTGTGAACTGGAGGGTAGCTAATGTATCCCCACTTTTTAAGAAAGGAGGGAAAGAGAAAATGTGGAATTAGAGACCAGTTAGCCTGACATCGGTAGTGGAGAAGATGCTTGAGTCGATCATTAAAGATGTTATAGCAGCGCATTTGGAAAGCAGTGACAGATCGGTCAAAGTCAGCATGGATTTATGAAGGGCAAATCAGGCTTGACTAATCTTCTGGAATTTATTGAGGATGTCACAAGTAGAATGAATAAGGGAGAGCCAGTGGATGTGATATATCTGGACTTTCAAAAGCCTTTGAAAAGGTCCCGCACAAGAGATCAGTTTGCAAAATTGGAGCACGTGGTATTGGGGGTAGGGCATTGACATGGATAGAGAACTGGTTGGCAGACAGGAAACAAAGAGTAGGAATTAACAGGTCCTTTTCAGAATGGTAGGCAGTGACTAGTGGGATGCCACAAGGCTCAATGCTGGGACCCCAGTTATTTACAATATATTAACAATTTAGATGAGGGAATTAAATTTAACATCTCCAAGTTTAAGGATGACACAAAGCTGGGTGGCAGTGTGATCTGCGAGGAGGATGCTATGGGTTGCAGAGTGACGTGGATAGGTTTGGTGAGTGGGCAGATGTATGGCAGATGCAGTATAATGTGGATAAATGTGAAGTTATCCACTTTGGTGGCAAAAACAAGAAGGCAGATTATAATCTGAATGGTGTCGGATTAGGAGAAGGGGAGGTGCAATGAGACCTGGGTGTCCTTGTACATCAGTCACTAAAAGTATGGTCTCGACCCGAAACATCACCCATTCCTTCTCTCCAGAGATGCTGCCTGTCTCACTGTGTTATTCCAGCTTTTTGTGTCTATCTTCGGTTTAAACCAACATCTGCATTTCCTTCTTACACACTGAAAGTAAGCATGCAGGTACAGCAGGCAGTGAAGATAGCTAATGGCAGGTTTGCTCTTGAGTCCCTGCAACATCCTCGTAAATCTTCTCTGCACCCTTTCCAGCTTGACAACGTCCTTCTTATAACATGGTGCCCAAAACAGAACACAATACTCTAAATGCGGCCTCATTATCATTTTATACAACTGCAACCTGACCTCCAAGACATCTATACTCAATGTTCTGACTGATGATGGCCAACGCGCCAAAAGCATTTTTACCTGTGATGCCACTTTTAATGAACTAGGTACTTGTACTCCGAGATCCCTCTGCTCTACAGAACTCCCCATAGCCCTACCGTTTACGATGTAGGTTCTGCCCAAGTTTTTGCTCCCACAATACAACATCTAACATTTCATTGCATTAAATTCCATCGGCCCACCTGCGAAACCGATCAAAAACCTGCTGCAATTGTTGACAACCATCACTATCTATATACCATCCAATTTTGTGTAGTCTGCAAACTTGCTAACCATGCCATGTACTTCCTCATCTAAATCATTGATATAGATAACAAACAGCAATGGCCCAGCGCCGAACCCAGGAGCACACTACTCATCACAGGCCTCCACTCCAAAAAGCAACCATCACCTTTTCCTTCTTTCCATGAAGCCAATTTTCTATCCATTCGGCTATCTGTCCTTGAATCCCATGGGATCTAACTTTCCTGAGCAGCCGACCATGCGGAGCCTTGTCAAATGCCTTACTAAAATTAATGCATAGAATGTATACAGCTCTGCCATCATCAACCTTTTTGGTTACATCCTCAAAAATCTGAATCAGATTTGTGAGACACGAACTCCCACGTACAAAACCATGTTGACTATCCCTAATCATCCCTGGTCCAGCTAAGTGCATGTATATCTTATCCTTCAGAATACTTTCAAGTAATTTTCCGACAAAAGATGTTAAGCTTACTGGCTGTAGTCCCAAACCTTTTCCCTGCAGCACTTTTTTAATAGAGGCACAACATTTGCCACCCTCCACACCTTCGGCACCTCAACCTGTATTTAACGATGATTCAAAAATTTCCGCGAGGGCTCCTGCAATTTCCTCTATAACTTCCCATAGTGTCCTTGGATATATCTGATCAGGTCCTGGAGATTTATTTATCTTCATATGCATCAGGACCTTCAGCACCTCTGCGACTGGCAGCAAGGCCTCTATGCAACTGGTTCCAGTGCATTCTGGACCTTAAGCATTGCCCATGGCACACACTAAGATTCAGAGGCAAGTGACTTACCCTCAGTTTGAGGTTTGTGTGGCTTCAAAACAATTGTTAAATAATTCTGATATTCGGGGGCAATTAAAAAAAAAATTGACACAATAGTAGACAATATTCTTAAAGACGTTAAAAAAATAGGAGCGGTTGTAGGCCACCAGCCTCTCCAAGATCATGACTGATCTATGCTGGCCTCAATTCCTCTTTGCTGCCATATCCCCATAGCAATCAATCTGTCAATCATTCAAATATTTGTCTCTCTCCACCTTAAATATATCCATGATCCGACTTCTTTCTTGCCTCAGGAAGAAGGAACTCCAGAAATTCAGTGCCATCACAGAAAATTAATTTATATGCACCAAAGTTTTAAGTGAGTAGTCCCCTATTTTAAGGCTACATACCCTTCATCCTGACTCTCCCACAAAACAAACCAACTCAATATCAACCTTGTCACACCCTTACATATGTTAATTGGTAGAAATGCAATTGATTACACAATGGATGTTCATTAAGGGAAAATCTGACCCTAATTTTTCAATATTTTCAACATACAAATGTATACTGACTTTAATTTACCAAATGTTCATACTGTAGATGACAAATCATTTTAGAAAATATTAATTGTTCATAAGCATAGATAATTACGCAATTCCAAATCCTTTTATTTTATTAACATTTAATTATTTTGCATGATGGCTCATTTACATTTTTTTTCCAATGCAATTATAGTGTAGTAAATTATAGCACATTTAATTTTTCCATTAAAAAAAAAATGAAGTTACACTGAAAACCGAAAGAACTGCAAATGCTGGCAATCTAAAGTAGAAATAGAAAATTCTGTAAGCACCCAGCAGCTCAGACAATATCTGTGGAAGGAGAAATGGTGTTAATGTGCTCATCCTAACTGTTCCTTATATTTTCTGTTTTTACTGAAAGAGCTAATGTTGTGTAATTTGAATGGTGTTTTGGGAGCTTAGCTTTATGTTAACAAGTTTAAGATATGGCATTATGTTTAATATGAAGTAAAACCTTTTCTTTTTCTGTAGAGTACTGGAGTAAATCAGCGGGTTAGGCAGTATCTCTGGAGGACGTGGGTCGGCAATGTTTTGGGTCAGAACCCTTATGCGGACCCACAAAGTGCTAGGGTAATGCAATGGGTCAAGCGGCATCTCTGCGGGACGTGCTCAAAGTGCTGGAGTAATTCCAGCATTTGTTTTTCCTTATGTCTTCTTCCTTCTCTGTGTTGAAAAATCAAGAGCATGTGCCAAAACCCACTCTGAATCACATCAACGACATTGACCATTTTGCATACTGAAATGTCTTGCTGCTTCCGGAAGGAATGATTATGTGGCACCAAACTAGGAATTCAACAACTTTGGTTATTGATGTTGGAGAAAAAGACTCAGGAAACCATCAGGAAAGTGTTTAACCTTGAACACAGGAGAAAACAGATTCATCCTGTTCATTAATATTTAATTCTGTCTCCTGAGCAGATGACACAAACAAAAGCATCATTAAATCAACTGAAACTAATGTGGATATGGAAATGAGTTTAAACTTTAACGGGAACAATGATGAATGTCCTGGCTCAATATTTAATCTCTTTCTTCTTTTATTTCGACAACAGTCTCTCGGGATCAAGGATAACTTGAACAGGAAGGACTGCTGCAGATCCGACCCCTGTTCATCCCCTAAGGACTGGAGAGGAGATGGACGATGCAAGAGCCGGTAAGAGTGTGAACATGAGTCTTACCCACCATGCCCTCAGGATCGGCTGTGAGAGGCGTCCCTGGCGCACAAAGACTGAAGACGGCCGGGCATGGAGGGAGACGATGGTTCACTCGATGATCTGGATGGAGTCGTCGGATGGAGTTCCTACAGCAGCCTTGTGGATCGGGAGTCACTCCAGAAGACCGAGAGTGCGAACTGCACTGGACATTGAAAAATGTATAGTGAAATAATTTAAAAAAGAGCTAAACAGAATTCAAGATGGCACAGTGGTGCAATGGTAAAGTTGCTGCCTAAAAGCGCCAGGGACCCGGGTTGGATCCTCACTACGGGTGCTGTCTGGATGGAGCTTGTACATTCTCCCTGTGAACGCGTGGGTTGTCTCTAAGTATTCCGGTTTCCTCACACATTGCAAAACATCCAGGTTTTTTTAGGTTAATTGGTCTTACGACATGATATGATACGATACGATAGAACTTTATTTATCCCTGGAGAGATAAAAGATACAGAAAATGAAACATGAAATTAAAGTGGCATGGAAAGGATTGGGGGTGTGCAAAGATTGTGGATGGGGGAGGGGGCGGTGGGGCCAGTCTACCCCACGACAGAAGGGGGAGGAGTTGTACAGTTTGGTAGCCACAGGGATGAAGGATCTCCTGTGCAGGGCCGGATTTACGTATAAGCTCGACAAGCTTAAGCTTAGGGCCTCGAGGTCTAGGGAGGCCTCGCAGAACCGGATTTACCACTAGGCTTCATAGGCTGAAGCCTAGCGCCTCGAAATCTAGGCGGCCTCCGGCCAAGGCAGGACACCTGCTGTTCAACTATAGGCAGGCCACCCTCTCTATCTCTCTCTCAGACTCTCAATATCCATCTCCGCCCGCCATCCGTATCCGTGTCCAGGCCGCTGGGTCTCCACTCTCCGTTCGCTCCTCACCCGCAGGCACAGCAGCCCGCCTTACACATTCGCACTGCTACGGCCAGCACATCCTCCCCCCCTGCATATGTGCACAACCACCACATCATCGGCCACCCTGCACATGCGCACTGCCGCGGCAACTGGTCTGCACTGGGCACTTTCTCCCTAGCTTTGAATTGTGGGAGACCTGGCCGCCATTGCTGTCCAGTCACCACCTCGCCGCGCCCACTAAAAATCAATGCAGAATCACTCCCTGACCCTGGATCTGAATTAACTACCTGGAGTAACTCTTGCTTCTGGTTTCCTGGTCCTCCATAAATATTCTAAATGGAATTTAAACTGGAGGTGGTGGAGGGCTGAATATAGCAGCCTATTGCATTTTATCTGTTTATTTATTGTGTTTATATAACCATATAACATATAACTATAATACAATTACAGCACGGAAACAGGCCTTCTCGGCCCTTCCAGTCCGTGCTGACTATTTATTTTACCCTAGTCCCATCTACCTGCACTCAGACCATACCCCTCCATTCCCTGTGTTAAAGAAGGAACTGCAGATGCTGGAGAATCGAGGGTTACACAAAAAGCTGGAGAAACTAAGCGGGTGCAGCAGCATCTAAGGAGCGAAGGAGATAGGCGACGTTTCGGGTTGAGACCCTTCTTCAGACCCTTCCCATTCCCTTCCCATCCATGTACCTATCCACTTTACTTTTAAATGTTAAAATCGATCCTGCCTCCACCACTTCTGCTGGAAGATCATTCCACACAGCCACCAAACTTATGTCCCTTAATTCTCACGTCATGTCCTCTTGTTTGAATCTTCCCTACCCTCAATGGGAAAAGCTTATCCACGTCAACTCTGTCTATCCCTTTCATCATTTTAAAGACCTCAATCAAGTCCCCCCTTAACCTTCTGCGCTCCAAAGAATAAAGACCTAACTTGTTCAACCTTTCTCTGTAACTTAGTTGCTGGAACCCAGGCAACAGTCTAGTAAATCTCCTCTGTACTCTCTCTATTTTGTTGACATTCTTCCTATAATTAGGCGACCAAATATATGGTCTATGGTATATAAACACACTGAACTTTTATATCCTGTTCTGTATTATGTTTACATATTCTGTTGTGCTGCAGCAAGCAAGAATTTAATTGTCTATCTGGGACACATGACAATAAATCTCTCTTGACTCTTGACTTGGACTTAAGCAAAAGAGGGTTCTTGGGGAAAAAAAGAGGTACCTTAAATTTAGTTGAGTCTGGTTGGGTAACTATGGTAGGGTGAAGACTATTCCATGCCTTAATAATGCAGAATCTCTGGACAAAAGGAAAATATTACATTTTGGGTTGGGTCTGAACTATGTTCCTGCACACTTTTGGAATGTGGAAGGAAACAAGAGCCCCCGGAGAAAACCCACGCGATCAAAGGGAAAAGGAGCAAACTCCATGCAGACAGCACCCATATTCAGGATCAATTCCGGGTCTCTGGCACTTTCAGGCAGCAATTCTATGGCCAATGCACTGCCCCATAGTCTTGAACTTAATTAAAAGCTGTAAAGGGGGACATGGCATCACTTGTAGATTTAAAACTGAAAATGGATATTTTCATTTTTTTAGTAACCAAAGTTATCAAAGTATAATTTTTTGTGTGCTGGAAAACAAAATATAGTGGTACAGCTGGTAGACTTGCTGCCTCACACGCCAAAGACACATTGGCTTTGTAGGTTAACTTGTCGCTGTAAAATTGCCCCTAATGTGTAGGGAGTGGGTGAGGAAAGTGGGATAACAGAACTTGTGTGAATGGATAGACAAAAATGGTGGGGAAACTCAGCGGGTGAGGCAGCATCTATGGAACGAAGGAAATAGGCGACGTTTCAAGTCGAGACCCTTCTTCAGACTGATGTGAGGGTGGGGGGGACGGGAAGAAGAAAGGAAGAGGTGGAGACAGTGGGCTGAGGGAGAGCTGGGATGGGGAGGAGAAAGCAGGGATTACCTGAAATTGAAGAGGTCAATGTTCATACCGCTGGGGTGTAAACTGCGCAAGCGAAATATGAGGTGCTGCACCTCCAATTTACAGTGGGCCTCACTCTGGCCATGGAGGAGGCCCAGGACAGAAAGGTCGGATTCGGAATGGGAGGGGGAGTTGAAGCGCTGAGCCACCGGGAAATCGGGTTGGTTAATGCGGACCGAGCGGAGGTGTTGGGCGAAGCGATCGCCAAGCCTACGCTTGGTCTCACTGATGTAGAGCAGCTGAAACCTAGAGCAGCGGATGCAATAGGTGAGGTTGGAGCAGATGTAGGTGAACATCTGCCGCACCTGGAAAGACTGATTGGGTCCTCGAATTGAGTCAAGGGGGGAGTTTAAGCGACAAGTGTAGCATTTCCTGTGGTTACAAGAGAAAGCGTCAGGAGAGGGGGTGGTTTGGGTGGGAAGGGACGAATTGACCAGGTTCATTACCGAGGTAGCGGTCTCTGCGGAAAGCCAACAGGGGAGGTGATGGGAAGATGTGGCCAGTGGTGAGATCCCATTGGTAGACAAAAAAGCTGGAGAAAATCAGCGGGTAAGGCAGCATCCATGGAGCGAAGGAATTGATGACATTTCGAGACGAGACCCTTCTTCAGATTGATGTCGGGGGGGGGGGGGACATGAAAAAGAAAGGAAGAGGCAGAGACAGTAGGCTGTGGGATACCTGGGAATAGGCGGGGAAGAAGGGAGAAACCAAGGACTACCTGATATTAGAGAAGCCAATGTTCATACCGCTGGGGTGTAAACTACCCAAGCGGTATGAGGTGCTGCTCCTCCAATATGCGATGGGCCTCACTCTGGCCATAGAGGAGGTCCAGGACAGAAAGGTCGGATTCGGAATGGGAAGGGGAGTTGAAGTGTTGAGCCACTGGGAGATCAGGTTGGTTATTGCGAACTGTGTGGAGATGTTCTGCGAAGCGATCGCCAAGCCTGTGCTTGGTCTCACCGCTGAATAATCATACGCTGAATAATCCAACCACATTTTTGTTCGGAAGTGGAAAGAAATAATAGAAATTGCATTAATTGCAATGTGTAAAAAGAGTTGAGATACTGTATTATAATTTTGCTGCATGTCATTCTGGTATATATCATGTCTTGATTAGTGAATATGGTTAGTTTGTGACTTTATTTGAAGCAGAAATAATATGTGAATGCTTCATTGAGCTTAATTCCGACAGGTAACTATGCACTTCGTCCGAGCACATTATCGCACGCGTCATGCAAGCCGTCTTAAATGACCACCTAAACTGTCATTTGGCAACTTAGAAAGCTGCCAAGGTTGCCCGGCTTACAACAGAGAAAGAAAATTGAGTGAGAGCCCTGCAAGGTGTATAATATTTTTGACACTGTCATAGCGCTTTCTTACATAAGCTGTCACAAAGCACTGCAGTCTCTAAACAACCCTTCTGTAATTTTCCTTGCCCTCCATTTCAGAATAATAGTGTCTTAAGCCAATAACGCGACACTAGCACTGACAATCAATAAATAAATTAAAAAGTGCTGCTTTTCAGCCCCTTATCTCATTGGCGGGGTGGAAGATTGCAAACTTCATGTGGTCTGCCCTGTTTCAACTAATGCAATCAACTTGACGAACACAAACGGAAGATCAAATAGAACAAGTTGTCCAACAACTTTAGGCTGTGCACGCCACACGAAAAAAGAAGAAGATCTCATTGGCCATGCTCAGCTGCAAGTCGGTGTCAATCTGGTGGACCATCTTCCTCTAGTCGTAGGTGTGGGGGATTGGGATGGGCCTCACAAGTGGAACAGCTTAGGGCCCCTCTTCATCTAAATCTGTCCCTGCTCCTGTGGCATTCTGTACTGCATCTTGATGGAACCAGTCAATTACTGAAGGTACTCCTCAGGTCGACCAGTGTGCCATAGAGGGGGTGAGCTGTATTGTCCAAGATGCTCCACAATTTGAGAAGCATCCTCCCCTCCTTCTGAAAATTGCCATTAGTGTGTAAGATAGAACTAGTGTGAATGGGTGATTGATAACCGGTGTGGACTCGGTGGTCCGAAGGGCCTGTTTCCATGCTATATCTCTAAACTAAACTAAATCTTTTAAAGTAGAAGAATAAGTAGCTTCAGCTGAAAATAAGAGGGGTCTTACTGTTCATTGCATCATTTGTCCACAGGTTATGATAATACCAGTTACCAAATGGAAATTAACCCAATTTTAATTGAGACAAGTTGGAACGGTAAGTAGGAAATCGTTATTTCCACTGTATGGTGGGTTTAGAATCAATGGACATGAATTTAACAACTTCAGCAAAGAACAAAACAAATGGAAAAGTCCAAGATGAGTGATGCAGATAGTTGTTGAACGCACATTGCTGCAACAGAAGCATTGTAGGATGGCACAAAACATAATGGTTATTAATAGACTTGTGGTTGAACATGAAGAGAAATACATGAGGGACAGAGGAAGAGAACTTCTTGAATTCACAAAGCTCTCTTCAGCGTATTGTTTCATTCTCTCCTGTAAAATTCTACAATTCCTGGGACTCAGCTCTTTGTGCAGAGTTTGCAAAAATAAACTGTACAGAATCCAGGTTAAAATATGCATTTGATTTAGTAAATTCCACCATTTGCACCCTTTGTAATTTGTCAAGGGCCTCTGCACAAGAGCTAATTCATAAAATATTTTTGCTTATGCTCCAGGCTCTGCCCTTTTGTTGCATGATGTGATAAACAAAAGGAATTCAGAAATACAGAGGCATTTCTGTGATACGAGGAGTATCTCCTGAATATTACACATTTAAGCAGTTCTGGGTGGAAGTTCAAGGATTGTATTAAAATTCCCCTTAAGGATTGCATTATTTACCCTGATGGCAAAATGTAAATAAGCTGCGGTAAAGTAAACATAATCCTCAGGCAATGCCAATAGCTCTTTAATCTTTATAAATATTACTGCAGCATGTTACTAAATCATAAATCACAATATAATCTTGATCTGAAAGAAACATTTTGTACATACTGTGGACTTCTGCAATCATTTTTGCAATAGATTTTGGTAATGTTTGGCTATTTAAAAAAAGGTTTTTCTTTCATGCTCAGCACACACAAAACAATTTTCTAGGTTAATCTACCCATATTAATATATTGATTGGCTATTGATTATTCATATTAAGAAAAAAACAAGGTCATTTACTACACTTATTTTCTGTCTTTTTTTTTTGCTATGTAAATTACTTTGGTCAATGTAATTAACATTTTAATGATTGAAGCTGTCTGATGAAAATATTCAGTCTATTAAACGACTGGAGATTGGACTTACAATTTGTTACTTTTAACTCTGGATGATTGCTGATTTGCTCTTTTTTAGTAATCCACCAAATGTGTTCTTTGGTGTTACCGGTAAATGTATCAGTTATCAAGAGTTGTTGAATTCTTCTAATAATCTTCCAACAGAACTGTCCCCACAGCCGACTTCCGAGGTTGACTTTGTGGACTGGTATCTCAGTCCATCACTGTCCAGACGGACCATTCTGGTACCGTTGGACTCCTCTCGGAGGCCATGAACTCTGTCCATCCGGAAAAACAGATAATCCAGAAAGGCTCTGGAACCAAGGGTGCCGTAAAATCGCTGGTGGCCCATTGTGTCGAAAATTAGATCTGTAAATAAAAGACGCAAACTCCCAAAGAATCAAGGTCTTTTAGTTTAGACATACAGTGCAGAAACAGGCCCTTCGGCCCACCGAGTTCGCAACCAATCAGCGATCCCCACACATTAACACTATCCTACACTAACTCGGGATAATTTACATTCATACCAAGCTAATTAACCTACACACCTGTACGTCTTTGGAGTGCAGTAGAAAACTGAAGAATTCGGAGAAAACCCACGCAGGTCATGAGGAGAACGAACAAACTTCATACAGACAGCACCCATTGTCGGGATCGAACCCGGGTCTCTGGAGCTTTAAACGCTGTAAGACAGCAACTCTACCGCTGCGCCACTGTGCTGTCCGTCTTATAGGGGAGATTAGCAATTGTTTTCCAGGTCGCATCTCCGGTCGCTCTGCGGCCTACCATTGATGGAGCTGGAGGTCTCCTCAGACTGACTTTGAGTCCCACAGTGATGCTCAAAGTCGATCCAGGAGCTCAAAGATGCAAAGACTCGACCAGCCCCGATGTGGGATTTGATCGCTCAGAGCGGGGGTGCTGACAACCCCCCAATGCAGAAGCTGATCGCCCCGATGCGGAAACCCAGCTACGGGAGTCAAGATCGTCCCGTCAACGGAGGGCTCGAGACCCCCGACCATGTGAGTGCTAAGAAGGGAAGAGATTTGAACTTTTTTTTTGCCTTTCATCACAGTGAGGAATGTGGAGGAATCACTGTGGTAGATGCTTATGTTAAAATGTATTTTGTGTGTTCCGTTGCTTTTAATTTGTATGACTGACTTGGCAAATGAAAATCCTCGTATATGTTGCAAAACATACTTGGCTAATAAAGTATTATTGTGATTGTGATTGTGAATATTTGTAATTCAACAGGCATTTGTATTGCAGAGTATTTACTTTAGATGGATGCAGAGTACCATGGAAATCATTGAGTAAACTGTCTCTGGACCAGATTCCAGAAAAGCTCTGCTGTGGATGAAGATGACTAATATAAACCAGTTGCTGGTAGGGACATTAAAACTAGCTACATGCAAACATGTTCCTTAGCCTCTGGTGGGAACCCAACGGCCAAGAAATTATGCTTTGCTTTAAACTTAACTTTATCTGTTTTGCCGTCTGGCAGATTGACAGGCTACTTTAACTTATCTGTTGGGTATTAATAATAATACTAATTATTATTATTAACATATATAATAATAATAATAATATATGTTATTGTCATTGCACATATGTGCAACGAGATTTGGTATGCAGCTTCCATCCGATGTCATAACTTAAACAACTAATAAAATTAAGATACCCCTAGAAATATGATTTATAAAAATAACAGTAAAACAGTCTAAAGTGCAAATATGTCTGTGCCGGGTCGATGAGTGGTATGACCATCCAAGGGAGACAGTTCATGGGGGTGGGAGACACTTAGCAGGGCCGGTTCAGAGCAGCAATAGCTCTGGGGATGAAGCTGTTCCGGAGTCTGGAGATGCGGGCGTACAAGGCCTTGTAACGTCTGCCGGAAGGTAGGAGTTCAAACAGATTATTGCAAGGGTGTGAGAAGTCTCTGTGGATGCTGACAGCCTTCCTGAGGCACCGTGTGTAGTAGATGCCCTCCAAGGCTGGTAGCTGTGTCCCAATAATCTTCTGCGCTCTGCGGATGGCGTGCTGAAGAGCTCTCCGCCTCCGTGCATCTAGATTATCCTAGTGGATTCCTACTTTGAAAATGTAATTAAACACGTACTCCTGATATCCTATGGCAATGCTTAGGGAAAGACGGTCTACAAGAGCAGGGTGTTATACTAAGCAGTTTTTTGTTAAACATCTGGATCCAAAACATAGATCACAAACAGTCTATTTTTCTATCAAATGGGAAAAAAGTTTAAATTATTTTAAATATAATAATTGGATGGACAGGAAGATTTTAACTCCTTGCACCCAGTGAAAATTGGATATTAGCAGCCATAAATTGACAGTGTTAGATTAATTGTTCTACCATAAATATTTCCCCCAAGGATTCTTCATTGAATGACCCAGCTTGAATCTAACAGGGAATTCAATCCCTTATTGAAATTAAGGTCTTGCCACATCCAAAAACTCCAATGATAGTTCAACTACCTGTTTGGAAACTCCTTCACTGTCCACCACTGGGTTGCTAAGGTTAAGGGGTAAAATTATTTTCTGTGGGCCCTTAAGAAGCTGGCATGTTGAAATTGATCTCTCAAAGATAACAATAACAGCAGCAATTGACAAGTGTACACGTGCACTGCACCACTGTTTCGATCCATCACCAGTTTCCATGTAATTCATGAAACAGGCATTGGTCAGGCAACTTTGCACCTGATGTGAATGATAGTCTTGTGCTTATTGTAAAGTCTCAAAGTTATAAAGCAAGTGATAAAGATGCAATTTGGCCATGCACTGATTTTTCACTAATTTTCCAAGTTTCTTTTTCCTCTCAACAATAAATTCAAAATTGTGCACTTTTAATTTCATCTTGTATCCAATACTGACACAATGATGAGATTCAAAGTTGCAGTTTGGTATCAACAGTCAACATTCCTAATGATTCCTTCTCATTGGCATTCTAATTAAAGTAAGCCTGCACAATGCACAATGACTGAATTAACAGCTATGTTGTTGACTTGCTAATACCGAGTAATTGATTGGCAATACCGAACATGTTTTATCCTACTTTGAAAAGGGAGACTAACACTGAGAACTATATGTAGCACAACAAACAGCTATTATAAAGAATAGATTTTGTGACATGCAACATGTAGGAATTTGTCACCCTAACTGGGTAACAGGAATTGATTATAAATCTACATCCAATTATTTCATAATCACATGCCGTGTCATGGGGCATTGTCCTTATACAATGAGTTATCTTACTTTGGGCTTTATATTGTTTGATTTTTTTTGGTGAGCATTTTATGTACGATTTATGTATTATGTGAGTGTTTGACAGCACTGGACCTATATTCGCTGGAGTTTAGAAGAATGAGGGAGACCTCATTGAAATGTACAGAACAGTGAAAGGCTTGGATAGAGTAGATGTGGACAGGATGTTCTCACTAGTGGGAGAATCTAGGACGAGATAATGTAGCATCAGAATTAAGGGACATTCTTTTAGGAAGGAAATTAGGAGGAATTTCTTTATTCAGAGGGTGGTGAATCTGTGGAATTCTTTGCCACAGAAGGCTGTGGAAGCAAAGTCAGTGGATATATTTAAGGCAGAGATAGATAGATCGTTGATTAGTGTGAGAGGTTATGGGGAGAAGGCAGAATTGGGTCAGGAGTGAGAGATAGATCACCCATGAATGAATGATGGAGTAAGAATGGGCCAAATGGCCTAATGATCTTATGATCTTCACTTATGATCTTATGATCTTCTTGCTATTGAGGGAGTGTAGCGTAGGTTTACAAGGTTAATTCCTGGGAAGGCGGGACTGTCATCTGCTGAGAGAATGAGAGTGGCTAGGCTTGTACACACTGGAGTTTAGAAGGATGAGAGAGCATCTTATTGAGACATATACAATTGTTAAGGGTTTGGACACACTCGAGGCAGGAAACATGTTCCCGATGTTGGGGGAGTCCAGAACCAGGGGCCACAGTTTTAGAAAAAGGGGTAAGCCATTTAGAACGGAGAAGAGGAAACACTTTTTCTCACAGAGAGTTGTGAGTCTGTGGAATTCTCTGCCTCAGAGGGCGGCGGAGGCAGGTTCTCTGGATGCTTTCAAGAGAGAGCTAGATAGGGCTCTAAAAGATAGCAGAGTCAGGGGATATGGGGAGAAGGCAGGAGCGGGGTACTGATTGGGGATGATCAGCCATGATCCCATTGAATGGCGGTGCTGGCTTGAAGGGCCAAATGGCCTACTCCTGCACCTATTGTCTATTGTTTATTATCTATTGATCTATTTTTAAAAACAGATTTGATTCATTCTCCAATGTCTTTGTTACAAACAATAAAGCAAAGTTTGTACATTTTCCCTGTGACTGCATGGGTTTCTCCAGGTGCTCCGGTTTCCTCACACATTCTAAAGACATGCAGTTTTTAGGATAATTGGCCTCAGTAAGTTGCCTCTGTAAATTGGTCTTAATAAATCTGTGCATAGGATGAGAAAGTAGGATAACATCGATGGTCGGCGTGGACTCAGGGGCTGAAGGGCTTGTTTCCACGCTCTTATAAGGTCATAAGAATTAGGAGTAGAATTAGGCCATTGGGCCATCAAATCTATGCCATTCAATAATGGCTGATCTATCTCTCCCTCCTAACCCCAGTCTCCTGCCTTCTCCCCATAACCTCGGACCTGTACTATTCAAGAATCTTTCTATCTCTGCCTTAAAAATATCCACTGACTTATGTGACAAATAATTCCACAGATTCATCACCCTCTGACTAAAGACATTTCTCCTCATCTCCTTCCTAAAAGAACGTCCTTTAATTCTGAGGCAATGACCTCTAGTCCTACACTCTCCCACTAGTGGAAACATCCTCTCCACATCCAAGCCTTTAACTAGTCTGTATGTTTCAATGAGGTCCCCCCTCATTCTTCTAAACTCCAGCGAGTACAGGCCCAGTGCTGACAAACACTCATCATAGGTTAATCTATTCATTCCTGGGACCATTCTTACAGGCACGGAACTCGCTATCAAAACATGGAGGTGACTGGGGAAGAGGGGGGACACAATTTTGTGGCGGCTGCATGCGCATGCACACACTCACATACACATGCGCGAGGCTTCGGTTGTTCAATCCAGCACTAAATACAGCTCAACTCTGCCTGTCTCACCGGATGAACCTACAGCCCCGACTGGACTGATGGGACACCAGCACTGCTTCTCCACGCTGGCCATATTTCCCGCAAGCCCAGGCAGGTTGACTTGGCGGGACAGGCAGAGTGAGCTGGGTTTAGCGCTGCTTCTCTGCACTGACTGTGTGCCGGGGGCCCAACGCCTGTCTGACTCCAGACCTCTCTGGCCACCCGTGGGGTGGGGTGGCGGAGGGGGGGTGGCACTAGGGTGGGAACGGGACAGCGCTGGAGAGCCGGCCGGGATTGATCCTGGCTGTGGATGAGGCGCATGTCTGTGCCACGTCTCCCTCCTCCAATGACTGCGCTGAATCATCATGTCCCGCCCCCATTGCCTGCTGACCGACGTCTCTCTCGTCCAATCGGCGCCTTCGATCAGCAGTCCCACCTCCACCGTCTCGCGGAGAGCGGAGATTTTAAAATCGGTATGACAAAAACTTGGGGGATGTCCCCCACCTCTCAAAACATGGGGGGGGATGTGTCGGGGGAAACTTTCAAATCTTACCTCGATTTTCTTTTAGTATTTTATCTCCATCCACACTGCGGCCTAACAGTGAGGAGTTGCGCTCTTTACTGGAGACTTTTGAGAGCTCCACTGCGGATGCCTAAGCGACTTTAACATCGCGGAGCCCGCGATTGATTTGCCAGGGATTGTTCTCGGAGCTCCAATCGGGGGTGCTTGCGGACTTAACTTCACGGTCTCTGGTCTGAGACCGACTTCAAGAATTCCAAGCCGCAGGAAAGCCATACTTTCGATCGCCCCGACGCAAGAGCTTTGACCACCACGACGTGGGATTTTTGACCACCGGCTGTGGGAACTTTGATAAAGAGGAAGAAGATTGGAAGTTTTTGCCTTCCATCACAGTGAAGGGCCAGCCGCACTTAGGGAACATTTTAGGCAAGTGCAGGAGACTCTGCGCTCGCCACGTGGTCGCCACATGGTTGCCACATGGTCGCTGGCGGCCTCTGGTGAGTCTCCTTCATGGTCGCGAGCAGTTCCCGCATTCTGGGAACTAGTTGCGGCCTCAGTATGGTCGCCGCACATTTTTCAACACGTTGAAAAACTTTCTGCGACCAAAAATTGGTTGCCATGGAGAAAATCGATAATCCTGTAGTCGTAGGTGCAGTTGTAGTGGGGTCGCCAGGCACTTATGGGTAGGCAAGGTAATTGTAAGTAGTTTTAGTTAATCGCCTTTGCTGACCGGTCATTTTCATTGCTCATTGGAGAAAAAAAAATGTAAGCACGAGTTTTCAGAACCAAGAATAACCGACCGATAATGCTAAATGCCCGCCAACCTTCACAGCTGTGTATCTCAGGTTTATTAAAAGTTGTCTGGCTTCTTAAAAGTGTCTCCACTCCTTCTCCCCCCTCTTCTCCCCCCTTCTCCCCCCTTCTCCCCTCCCCCCTTTTTTAAAGGACTTACCGTACACTGTGCTAGGCGTCTTAACCTTCCTGATCATCGTGATGTGTGTCTGTATCACCTTGGCTTTGCACCGTGTGAATTTCAGATAGCGCAACCCCCGCTTTCCATGGCCCCTGCCTTTGTGATGTGTTTGTATGTGTGTGTGTTTCACTCTGACAGTCGCCGTTCCAGTTCCCGGTTTTTCAGGCGCCTGCTGCGAACTTGACAGTCGCCAGCAGTCTGCTGAAAAATCACCTAAGTGGGACAGGCCCTCGAGGAATGTGAGGAATCCTCTGTGGTGGATGTTTATGTTAACTTTTATGTAGTTGTGTGTCTTGTTGTTTTTTTTAAATATATGGCTGTTTGGTAATTCGCATATCACTGTACCTTAATTGATACATGTGACAATAAAATACCTTTGAAACCTTTGAACGTTGCATCACTGTTTTTGTATACAAGCCCTTTTGAAATAAATGTTAGTATTGAGTTTGCTTTCTTTACTATTGATTCAACTTGCAGATTAACTTTTTGGGAATCCTGCACCAGAACTCCCAAGTCCCCTTGCACCTCCAAGTTCTGGATTCTCACCCCATTTAGGAAATAGTCTCCTACTACCAAAATGCATGACTCCACACTTTAGCAAAATATATTCCATCTGCCTCTTCTCTGCCCACTCTACCAACCTGTCTAGGTTCTTCTGCAGAGTTCCTGTTTTCTCTACACCACCTGCCCCTTCACCTATTTTCATATCATTCGCAAACTTTGCCACAAAGCCTTCAATCCCCTTGTCCAAATCATTAATGTACAACGTGCAGTAGCAACCCCAGCACCAATCCTTGCGGAACTCCACTAGTCACTGGCAGCCAACCAGAAAATGCCCCCATTGTTGCCACTCTTTTTCTTCTGCCATCCAGCTAATCTGCTAAATGTACTAGTATCTGCCTTTTGATACCGTGGGCTTTCATTTTCCTTAGCAGCCTAATGTGTGGCACCTTATCAAAGGCTTTCTGAAATGCTTTCTGAAAGGCTTTCTGAGTCTCTAAACGAAACTAAAGAGACTTCTACAGTTATTTATGGCATGAGGCTACCATAGAGTGATTTACGAAAAATTATATGATTTTGAAGCATGTCTTACAATGCAAGAAACCTCCAGGTTGAAGAACATCCTTTTCCCATCAACATCAGGTTCTTGAACCAACATTTACAATTCTGACCACCACCGTACCTTAGCGTCTCTTTGAACTTTGCATTTCTACGGTTGCTCTATGAAATTTGGTCACGGCAAGATTTTGCTTTTTGACTTATCTTCTGATGTTTTGCATTGACTTTATAATGTCACAGTTCCTTACCTGCTTTCCTGACTGTATTCAAGAAGTATTGAGTGCAAAATAAATATTCAAACTTGATTTGAATTGAGATAATATCTTCTATTGTTCCCCTTGATGAAGATGGGCACCCAAAATAACAGACAGTTTTTCTTTTAGAAATATCTTTTCTCTGAAGGCTAGAAACACCATGCAACACTAAATTATTCATTTAAATCTGCATGATTTCAATAAGTGCAAAGGCTTTGTAAATATGTTGCATATTAAAGTATTTTGAAAATTATCTGCTGTTGCATGCAATAAGCAACAACTCTGTAATAACCACTGCTTCTGAATGTTGCCTTCATTGGTGACAATGGACTCTAAAACTATAATGGTGATTATAGTACTACTAATACAAGTACAATGCACAGAACACAGTAAATAATAACTTTAAAATAATCCAGAATTAGCTGAATTCCTATTCCTCCGCCAAATCTTTGTCAGAAATTTGGATGAATGGGTTTTCTTCGACATTTCTAGCAAAGTTTGATATGATATATTTATTTCGAACGATTAAAAAAAGAGAAGAAAAGAAAAGATGAAAATGAATAAATAAAAGGAAAATTATATATATACATATATATATACATAAATACATACACATACATACACATACATGTACATATATATATACATACATATACACATATACACACATACACATATACATAACATATATGAACATACATAAATTAAAAAATCAAAAGCAAATTTCAACATAATACACATTAGACTCGTTCGAAAAGGGAAAAATGTCGAGTCCTACCCCCATTCTTCACCATTAACAAATGCAAAATTCAATGAAATAAACTAAACAGACATTTCAAATAAAACTACTCCAATCAAGCTATTAATTTAAAACAAAAGAACAAAATAACAAGCACCATTAATATCTGTGAGATTTACATTTCATTTCGGAGTCACGTGAGTGACTTCGTGAAGAGCCCGCCGGCGCGCATGCTCGACATATCGTCGTAACGCGTTACTGCGACGGCTGGCGGTGGAGCGCGCTCCTCGCCAGCCCTTCATAAGGGGCCACGGAGGTAAGTATTCTACCTTTAGTTGGTGGTCCTTGTTGTCTGATTATGTCTTGCAGCAAGGACATGGATGGGAGTTCGAAGGGCCGGAGGACGTCAGGACGAGTTCGCCGGTCAACAGTTCCGGGGCCTTTACCATCGGCAGTACCTGCAGCGCAGGCCGGGACTCAGGCGGAGATGTGGGTAAGCCCTGTGATTACAGGTCCAGATCCGCCAGCACACCACAGCTCGGAGGAGTTCGACGAGGAGGAGTGTGGTGTGCCGCCAGAGCTGGGGGACCCTGCCATGGCAGTCAGGTCGTCAGCGGGCTCGCTGGCGACCTCGAGCAGGGCACGTGCTGTTGCACGGCCTGTTCCACTCAGACCTCCGAGAAGGGGGAGTGCAGGAGCCCAGAAGCCTAACCCTGTTAGGGCTAAGGCATTGCCTATCGCGGAGGAGCGGTCAGGTTCCAGGGCAAGACCCGGGGCGGCTGTGAGGTCCAGCCGGCACACCCCGACTCTCGACGCCGGGACGGGTCGGTCGAGTCATGTCTCGTCACGGTCGCCGAGCCCCCCATGGATGGGTGGGCGAGACCATGCGTCGGCAACGTCCACGATGTGGGCAGCCGGCAAGACTGCGCGGGCCCCAGGCAGCCATGCTTCGGCTGGTGCCGACACCTCGCCGCAAGTGCCCTTAGTGGCAGCGGCTTCAGCTCCCGCTAAACGGAGGCGGTTGAACACGCCCGCGCAGGAATTGCGCAGTTTCGCCTCGGCGGCTGTTAGCGACAACTACCGGCACCGGCAGGGCCTCGACGAGGTGCGGGCCGATGACAGGAGCCCGGTTTTCTTTTCAGAGCCGGAGGACTCCAACCACCTGAGTGTTCAGGGTGTAGGGCGTATTGACCGTATGGAGCGGCTGCTGGAGCTCCTGCTTCAACGTCAACAACAGCAGGGCAGCAACAGGCACAGGGCGTCTTCCTCTAAATACGAAGCTGGCAGCCACAGTGGACTTTCTTAATAATCAGGTGCTGCAGGAAGAAGTCCTCATCCAGGCTATGAGCCGGCACAAGGCTCCATCAAACTGCAACTCCCTCAACGTGCCTCTGGTCAATACGCCAATATGGGGCAACATCAGTGCGGCTATCCGTCAACAGGAGCTAAAATTGCAGCGGATCCTGAAACTCCTCACGGCCGGTATTACCGCCTTTGCGCGGTCGGTGGACGGGGACGAACTGAATTTGGACCAGGAAGATGCTCTGGCCTTATTGTGCGCGACCCAGCACGAAATCAACGGGTTTCGCAAAAACAGCATCCGCCCAGCACTCAACCCGAAGTTTGCAGGATTGTGCAAACCACCGCCGCCGCCGCCGCCCCGTCAGCTCTTTGGTGAGGACCTCTCGAAGAGAGTCAAAGAGCTTGACGAACAAGCCAAAACGGTGGGGATCATGCGCTCTCAGAGTGCCCCCACACCGTCAGGCTCAAAAGCTCCATACATTCGCTCACGAGGGTCGGCCAGTGCCTCGACGAGGACTCGCCCTCTAGCTCCACAACGACAACAGCACCAGAACCAGCACCAAGGGTCTTTTTTAGGATAGGGTCGGCAGAGACCTTTGTGGAAATCGAAGACGCCGCGCCCTCAAGCCAACCCAGCACCTCCACGGCCACCCACACGTGTCAAGGACCGCCGGTAACCACGGAGGTGAGGGGGTCTGGTTCTCTTTTTTCTCTCTGTTTAACTTCCCATGTTGGTGGTCGTTTACGGTTGTTTTTGGATGCATGGGGTAATTTTACTGGTGATGAGTATGTGTTGCGGAATATTCAGGGGCATAAAATTGAGTTTATTAATGGCGACATTCCTCCATCCCAGCACATGCCTGGTCGTACGTTCAAATTGTCTGCTGCAGAACAGGCAGAAGGTTATAAGGAAATTTTAAGTCTGGAACAGAAGGGTGTGATTGAGAAAACGGTGCATGAGCCAATTGAATTTGTTTCGAACATATTTACTAGACCTAAGAAGGATGGAGGCTGTCGTGTCATTATTGATCTAACCCGTTTGAATACGTTTGTAACATATACTCATTTTAAAATGGATACGTTTGAAACAGCCAAATCATTGATTTCTCATGGCTGCTTTATGGCGTGCATTGATTTGATGGATGCATATTATTCAGTATCCATCCAGAAATATGATAGAAGGTTTTTGAAATTTATCTGGATGGGGCAACTTTGGCAGTATAAGGCTTTGCCTAATGGGCTCACTACAGCCCCTAGATTGTTCACTAAATTGGTGAAGCCAATCATGGCTTATTTGAGACAACGACATCATATAGTTATGGCCTATTTAGATGATGTCTTTATTGTGGGCCACACCCTGCAATTGGCTGAACAGGGTGTTGCAGCTGCTGTCAATATATTTCAACAATTAGGATTCATTGTCCATCCAGAGAAATCGAAGTTCTGCCCTGCCCAGGTAATTAATTACCTAGGGTTCACGGTGAACTCAATGAGCATGAGGATAACTATACCAATTAACAAAATTGAGGAAGTCACTAAGGTGTGCAGAGATTTAATTGGCACCAATATACCATCGATTCGGCATACAGCCACAGTAATTGGCAAGCTAGTGGCTTTGTTTCCGGCAGCACGATATGGACCTTTGCATTATCAGAATTTGCAAAGAGCTAAAATTACTGCGTTAAAACGGAACGCTGGTCATTACGATCGATCAATGCAGCTGCCGTCCGAAGCGATAACTGAGTTGCAATGGTGGGTGTGTCAAATTAGCAACTCATTTAAGCCTGTCAGGGAGGCTAATCCGGTGGTATATTTACAGACTGATGCAAGCTCCAATGGCTGGGGAGCTACTGATAATTGCTTTAGTTGTGGGGGCAGATGGGACACCCTTGAGGCATCGATGTTGTTGACTCAAGGGATTAACTATTTGGAGTTGCTGGCAGCATTCCACGGACTTCGTGCATATTGTTCCAAGCTTGTTGGAGCACACGTCCGTCTCCAAATAGACAACACCACAGCTGTGGCATATTTAAACCATATGGGTGGTACCAGGTCAGTTTTGTGTGACAAATTGGCTAACTCAATTTGGCTCTGGTGTGTTCAAAGAGACATTTGGATTTCAGCTACCTATTTGCCAGGTGAGCTTAATACTGTGGCGGACACCAGGTCACGCAAATTTAATGACAACATTGAATGGATGTTGCATCCTGAGATTTTTTCTAAAGTCACAGCCAAATTTGGTAAACCGGACATTGACCTTTTTGCGTCACGGTTGAACCATCAGGTACCAGCCTACGTTTCATGGGAACCAGATCCTGGGGCAATAGCGCTAGATGCATTCTCGCTGGACTGGGGGAATTGGTTTTTCTATGCCTTCCCTCCGTTTTGCCTCATCAGTCGGGTATTGCGAAAGATTCAGGCAGATGCTGCCAAGGGCATCCTTATTATACCCGACTGGCCCACACAGCCTTGGTATCCGGTGGTCTTTGACATGCTCAACGAACCTTGGGTCCTTTTGAAGGGTTGCCCACAATTGGTTACTCACCCTGTCTCAGGGGAGCCACATCCCTGCCATGGCTATTTAAATTTGTTGGCTTGCAGGTTCTGAACAGGCCGTTAGTCCAATACGGCCTCTCGGCTCGGACCATGGATACCATCGGGGCGTCGTGTCGAGAGTCCACAAGGCGAAGATACCGCTCGCATATTAAGAAGTGGGAAGCCTACTGCAGCCGCTCTCGCATCACGTACGATGACGTGACAATAACCGACGTCCTGGAATTCCTCGCGGGGTTGCACCATGATGAACACTTAAGCTACAGTGCCATCAACAGCGCCAGAAGTGCGCTATCATTCTACCTCAAGATTGGGGTAGGATCCAACAGGCTAGTGTCCAGACTCATGCGGGGTATATTCAATATGAATCCGCCTACACCACGCTATAATATCACCTGGGATGTCAGGGACGTATTAACCCTGCTCAGGACGTGGTCTCCCATGGAAGGGCTCCAACTGGACCAACTCACCATGAAGCTGGTGATGTTACTAGCGCTGACTTCAGCTCAGAGGGTACAGACACTACACAAACTTTGTGTCGACAGAATGACATCTACCCCTACAGAAGTAGTCTTTTTCATTGACGAGCTACTAAAGCAGCATAGACCTGGGTGCACAGGGCTGCAGCTGAAGTTCCCGGCATACCCCGCAGATGCTAGGCTATGTTTAGCCTCACATATCCGCCACTATGTCAAGGTGACGGCACGCATCAGAGGAATGGAGAGATACCTGCTTGTCACTCATAAGAGACCTCATCATCGAGTGACAGTCCAGACGATATCCAGGTGGCTTCGAGTCGTCTTGGGTAAGTCAGGTATCGACATTAATGTGTTCAAATCTCATTCCACCAGGGCTGCATCGACGTCAGCGGCGAGGGTCATGGAGGTGCCCATGGACCAAATTCTCGCCACAGCAGGATGGGCGAATGAAGCTGTGTTCCAGCGTTTTTATAACAAGCCTGTTGCTGCTCCTCTACAGTTCGCAGAAGCCGTGCTGAATGCAGGTCAAGAACGTGGAGATGTCCCCGCATGAGGGGTTTTTGATTTGTTATTAATAAATATGCTCTTGTTTTGCAGTATGAACTATTGAGCAAGTTTGTTCCTCCCATCCATCCCTGGTAGTGGTGTGTCAGCATGGACGTGGTCCAGGGCGTGTAATCACAGAAGCTTTGAAGTCTTCACGAAGTCACTCACGTGACTCCGAAATGAAATAGTAAGATTGAACGAGAACTTACCAGTTCGAAGGTTGATCTTTATTTTATGAGGAGTCGAAGTGAGGGATTTCGTGCCCTCCTCGCCCAACCCTCAATCACCTTCATCTGGTAATCTTAGTCAATTCAATCATACTATGCGAAGTCATTTTTATTGTTGGTTCTGTGATTCCACGCCGCTACTTTGAAGTATGTCGAGCATGCGCGCCGGCGGGCTCTTCACGAAATCCCTCACTTCAACTCCTCATAAAATAAAGATCAACCTTCGAACTGGTAAGTTCTCGTTCAATCTTACTATTCTCCTTCCTCATTACTGTACTTTTCAAGGATATATCTTTTGTACATTTTTTTAAATTGCATTATATTCATACTTTGCTTAATCGTTTCATCAAGACCATTCCACAAGTTGTTGTGACATGCTAAGTTTTTATTAATGTTTTTTTTTACGTTATGTTGATTGCGGGATAATATGTGCCAGAATTCCTTTCCTCTTCTTCTGATATGGAGGCGGCACAGTGGCTCAGTGGTAGAGACCCGAATTTGTTCCTGATTACGGTGCTATCCACGGACTTTGTACTTTCTCCCTGCAACTGCATGGGTTTCTTTTGGGTGGTCCGGTTTCCTCCCATACTCCAAAGATGTATAGGTTTGCAGGTTAATTGGCTATGGTAAAAATTGTAAATTATCCGGAGTCTGATAGTGCTAGTGCTCCGGGTGATCACTGGCGGCCTGGACTCGATGGATTGATGGGCCTGTTTCCACGCTGTATCTCTAAATCTAAAGTAAAAGCATGAAGGTAAAGCTAACACCCTCATTAGATAACACGGTGTACACCCGTACTTTACTAAAATCTCTGTATAGGCTCTGTGCTCAAGTATCAGAAGTGCAAACTTACTGTAGCCTCCATAATGAAAGGTGAGGGTTCCATCTTTCTGTCACAGGGTAACCCATAGGGTTGACATGCATGAGGAGTCTGGAAACTAGAGAGTTTATCTGAGCAGAAGTTAGGAATCAATACTGGATTGCAGCTTTTCAAGGGCAAGGAAAAGCACAGAATAGATAGAAAGTAAAATGCTCTCTGTTCCAGCTAAGGAAGTCTTTTCACACATCATTTAAATTGGAGGAAAATAGGCCCCAGGAGTTGCTAGCTAAAAATACTTTGAATCATTGTGAATTCTATACAATTTATTTTGCCCAATCAATAAAAGAAAGAGTGTGTCACATTGTCAAATTTAATTATATTTCCATTAAAAAATAATTTTCTTGAGTGATGTCCAACTGATGTCTCAAAGACAATCAATTTCTGGATGAAAGCCATAGAAAAACACAAGTGATACATTGTTGTAATCACAGAGCTTGAATGTAATCAGTGGGTAATTAATGGTAAAGAAAATATACTAATAGCAGAGAACGCTGGTGATTAAAGTGTTTTTTAGGCTACACATGATATCAAAGTTATAATTTTCAGTTTCTTATGCCGGGGGATACTTTATTATTTAATGGATTATTTAATGCTTCTCTGGGATACAGAGTTCATGCATAGGATTCATTAACAGGTACTAATGGTTCTGTATTTACTTCTTTTGCCTTTTTAAATGTAAAAGAATTGCTAAATTTTTAATGTTAATCAAGTTGAAGAACAAGATACCAGGTATAGTAGGACAGAACATTTTTCCTGGTATATCATTTTGTGGCAGCTTCAAGTTAGATAATGTGCAACCTCACGGAATAAGAATGCCAATTTAAAATAAATTATCACGGCATTATAAGCAGGGTTGTGTTGAAGGTCATTAGGATCTCAGTTTAGACTACCTAAACTCATTTTGCTTAGTACACTAAGCCATTGGAGAGAAGAGACATTGTCTCTGTATCAGGATTAGAAACTAACCCGAGGCTCAGAGAATGAATTAGCAGCTTTTAAAAAAAGGACACAAAGTGCTGGAGTTACTCAGCGGGTCAGGCAGCATCTCCGAACATCACTTGTCAGCTCTTGTGCCCATGCACTTTCCCCTCTGCTCCTGTCTGGAAGAATGGTCCTGTCCAAAAATATCACCTATCCATGTTCTCTGAGATGCTGCTTGACCCACCACTCTGCTTTTTCATTTATGCCTACTTTCTATTTCCTTGTAGCAAGCTAATCGTCTATGCATTGACAATATGCCCCCTTCTATACCAACAGATTCTATTTTCTACAACAGCCTTTGATGTGGTATTTTATCAAATGCCTTCTGCATATCTCAATGTGGTGTATCTACTTTATCCAGAATCATTTCAATTAATTGGCTGAAGATGTTCAAAAACACGTTGCTTTGACTGCAAAGTTTAACTAAAAGCAAACTGGCGGAACCCGATGTTTCTGGCTGCATCTGTGGAAGGAAATAGGCAGACAGCGTTTCGGGTTAGTACCCTTCTTCAAGACTGAAGTAGAAGGAAAATATCTGATACAAAGAGGTAAGGGTGAGGTGGAGGGGATGGGAGATGGAAACGAGAGCTGGCAAGTGATAGGTAGATCTGAGCAAAGATGAAGATAGACACAAAATGCTGGAGTAATCCAATGGGACAGGCAGCATCTCTGGATAGAAGGAATGGGTAACGTTTTGGGTTCAGATCCTTCTTCAGACTCAAATAAGAGCAAAAATGAGTTGATTGGCAGATGATTGGCTTATCATATATCTGGACACTGTGAATGGCTTGATTGTATAGTCTTTCCACTGGCTGGTTAGCATGCAACAAAAGCTTTTCACAGTACCTCGGTACATGTGACAAGAAACTAAACTGAGATGAGTCAGATTGGGTAAGAGGATGGGAATGGCCATAATGGCTGGAGATAGTAAGTGGAGAAAACAAAAGGGTGCAGATGGCGAAATCTAATAAGAAATGAAGGTGAGGAATGAAATGCATAAACAAAGTTAGGTATGGTGGGTGGGTGGGTGGTTGGGAACAAGATGTGGCGGAAAGGGGAACCCAAAGTGAATAAGGCTTAGACTGGGTGATGAACAGATGTTAAGCTAACTGGCTTACAGTTTTATGTTTCTTACTTCCTTCCCTTATTAAATAAAATAGTTACACTCAAGGTTGTCAAAAATTACAATGGGATTTTGACTAGGGGCGCCACATGATGCCTACAGTCTGTCTGTTTTTCTATCTTTTTTTATTTTTAGTCTTTTTTAAAAGTATGTTTTGGAGATTTATTTCATTTTTCTATGTGGGGTAAGGCGGTGGGGTAAGGGGAAACCGTTTCCCAGTCACTTCCGGGCGAGGATGCGACTATTCTCCGAGTTGCGACTTTGCCCCCCTCCTCGCGGCCTACCAACTGGATTGGCGTGGCCTTTCCTGCTGGGGACCGGACCAGAGCATCAGCAGCAGCGGCGCAGCATTGGATTCACCGTGGAGCGGGCGATGCCTTACCAGGCGTTTGAAGCGCTGGAATGTTGGGCCTGCTGCTTCAACATCGCGGAGCTGTGGTTTGTAGGGCTTCCAGCGCGGGTGGAGCTGACTTAAAAATCGCGGAGTCCTGGGACCTTTTGCCGAGGGCCGCCAGCGTGAATCTCCGCCCAGCACGGCCTGTGGACTTCGGGAGCCGCAGACTCCAGTAGGAAGTGGCCGAATCGGATGTCCAAGCCGCTGAGGTTGTTCTCACGTTCCAACGTTGGAGTTCCAGCATCTCGGCGAGAGGGCCTGAACATCGGGCCGCTCGTAGCGGCGACAGCGAGGGGTTCGGGAGCCTCCTGACCACAGTTGAACAACAGAGGACAGCAGAGGATGATGACTGAACTTTGGTGCCTTCCCTCACAGTGGAAAACTTTGATTACGGTGTGTGGGGATGTCTATGTTAAAGACTATTGTGTTCTGTCCTCTTTTTTTATTCGTATGGCTGTATAGTGACCACACATTTCACTGTACCAATTGGTACATGTGACAAATAAATGTCTCTTGTCTCTCTTGTCTTTTGTCTCTTGAACAGTTGTGCAAGTGGGCTGAGAAACTGAGACATTGAGAAATTAATGGAGTTTGATGCAGATAAGTGTATTGCATTTGTGGACCAAGTCAAACTTGGGCAGGGATCAAAGAGAATGGCAGCACCCCGGGGAGTGTTGTAGAGCAGAGGGATCTAGGAGTGCAGGTGCATAGTTTCTTGAAAGTAGTGTCACAACTTGATAGGGTGGTCAAGAAGACTTTTGGTACATTGGTGTTCATTAGCCAGGGCAAGTCACAGAGGCTTTTACTCCCCTTCTCTTTCCCATGCTAACCTATCTGTCCTTGGCATACTCCATTGCCAGAGTGAGACCACAAGCAAACTGAAGGAATAGTACTTAATATAGCTCTTGGGTAACTTCCAATCCAGTGATATGATCATGAGTTCTGCAATTTTAGGTAACACCCCACTTTTATCCAAATACTTCCCGAACAACAAACTGAAAAACCTCTACCTCCACATACACTGCTTGATCTGTTGAGTTCTTCCAGCAGTTTGTATTGTTGCTCCTGATTCCAGCATCTCTTGTGTGTCCAAAGACTCACAGTACTCTGAAAACAAATAAAACTTTGTTTTAGACATTCATTCTCTAAACATTTTGAAAAATCCTTCTAAGTGTGTTATTGCATCTCGATTGAACAAGCCTTAACCTAATTTACCAGTTCACTTTAGCTACCTCTCCTTTTATGCCCTCATAAATCCTGTGCCTTAATTTAAAAATACTAGTCTAAGTCACAATCTTTATTCTATCCAACTGAATGTAAAATTCAATCACTTTATAAATGTTACTAGCTAAGGGTGTTTTCACGATGTGATTAATTTTGTGCTATTGTAATGTACCATGTCTCGGATATCCTGCTCTATGATTGGCTCGAGAGTTTCCTGTTTCTAAACAACTATCCTGTCTGCACTTCTCTACTCTGCATCTTGGTTACAGCTGTCCATTTGATTTTTAAAACTTTATCTGTAGTTTAAAATCCTCCATGTGTAGGAAGGAACAGCTTAAGGACGGATGCTGGTTTAATCCGAAGATAGACACAAAATGCTGGAGTAACTCAGCAGTCTAACAGGCATCTCTGGAGAAAAGGAACAGGTGACGTTTCAGGTCTGAAGAAGGGACTCGACCCGAACGTCACCTTCTCCTTTTCTCCAGAGATGCTGCCTGACTGCTGAGTTACTCCAGCATTTTTTGTTTAAAATACCCCATGATTTTTCTTCACTCTACCTTTTATACTTGCATTTGGCTTGATTACATTCTTGTATAAAATTGTCTGATTTGATTGAATAACACACAAACCAAACATTTTGACTGCAGCTTGGTACATATGACAACAATGAACCTAAACATCCTAAAGATTATATATCTTTCTGACAAGCTCCCACTAATTCATTTTTTATAACATATCCTACCATTTTACAGCAGATCTGACCATTTTACATTACCTCTCCTGCTAAACAGCTTATAAATCTTAATTTCCTACCTTTAGGATATCCTTCTCTTTAGAAATGAGAACATCATGGATTAACTGACCTATTCCTGCGTCTTCTATATCTGACGATATAGGGAATAATTGTAATATAAATTAGAAATTGCAATTGCTGCTGAATTGTGTTACATTTTGTTCAGACATTTTCACAGGAACACGTACAAGGATCATAAGCTTGAGGATCTTTTAGTGTGTCTCACTGGCATCTAATGAAACCTAAATGCCATCTATACTGTTTTTTTTTGCTTTTCCAAAGAGACGAACCTGTGGATAAGATTGAGAATTCAAGTGGCTACAGGTAATTTTACTGAGACTGAAGCTGCATCATTGATTCATTAATCATCATTGACTTCAATTACATTGGAGGGATGAAAAAAGGCTGGGGTTGTTCTCCTTGGAACAGAGAATATAAGGAGAGGGATAGGGGAGCAGCAGAGATGTTAAAAATAATAAAGTGGTTTGATAGAGTAAGTGAAAAAAAACAGCATCCCAAAAGAAGATAGATTGGTAATTAGGGAAACAGATTTGAGGTGATTGGCAAAAAAATTGATAAATGAGTACATGATCATGATGGGTTTAGATGGGGGAATTAGAGAGAAGCTGCTTCTGTTAACAGATGGTTCAAGGATCAGGGAACACAGATGTTAAGTGATGGGCAACAGATACTGTGGAATGTGAGAAAACGTTTTTTTTTGCACGGAGTGATTATAATCTGGAATTTACAGCCTGGAAGAACCAGAGACAATCAAAGCTTTGAAAAAAATGAATGGATAGGCACTTAAAGGAAAATAATTTGCAGATCACCAGGAATGAGTGAGGTAATGGGAATGTCGGGATTGCTGTAAATGAGCCAGCACAGATGTTATAGGCTGAATGTTCTCCTTCTGTGCTGTAATAATCCCATTGATATTCAAAATTCAATATAATATATTTAAAAATGAGACAGTTTAAGTATTTAGGAGAAATTTTATATATGATTAATAGGACTGGTAATAGGTTGCTTCTCAGAATGAATGCCTGTGACTAGTGGTGTGCCACAGGGTTCGGTGCTGGGCCCATTACTGTTTGTCATCTACATCACTACAATATAAATACATAAGGGAGAAAAGGGTAACTAGAGTGAGAGTGGGACCTCTCAGGAATAAAAGCGGTCACCTCGGTGTGGAGCCACAGGAGATGGGCAAGGTCCTAAATGAGTATTTCTCCTCTGTATTTAATGAGGAGAAAGACAATAGGACAGAGGAAATTGGAGCAGTCACTGGAAGTGTCATGAGAGCAGTCATAGTTACCGTCGAGGAAGTACTGAAGGCACTGCCGTGTTTGAAGGTAGGATAAATCTCCGGGGCCTGATCAGATATATGAGGACATTGTGGGAAACAAGAGAGGAAAATGTGGGAGCCCTGGTTGAAATTAATGAGTCATCCTTAAATACAAGAGAGGTGCCAGAGGATTGAAGCGTGGCAAATGTTGTGCCTCTTTTCAAGAAGGGCTGCAGGGAAAATGCTGGGAACTATAGGCCGGTGAGCTTAACATAGAAACATAGAAAATATGTACAGGAGTAGGCCATTCGGCCCATCGAGCCTGCACCGCCATTCAATATTATCATGGCTGATCATCCAACTCAGTTTCCTATACCTGCCTTCTCTCCATACCCCCTGATCCCTTTAGCCACAAGGGCTACATCTAACTCCCTCTTAAATATAGCCAATGAACTGGCCTCAACTACCTTCTGTGGCAGAGAATTCCAGAGACTCACCACTCTCTGTGTGAAAAATGTTTTCCTCATCTCGGTCCTAAAGGAATTCCCCCTTATCCTTAGACTGTGACCCCTTGTTCTGGACCTCCCCAACATCGGGAACAATCTTCCTGCATCTAGCCTATGCAACCCCTTAAGAATTTTATAAGTTTCTATAAGATGCCCCCTCAGTCTTCTAAATTCTAGCGAGTACAAGCCACGTCTATCCAATCTTTCCTCATATGAAAGTCCTGACATCCCAGGAATCAGTCTGGTGAACCTTCTCTGTACCCCCTCTATGGCAAGAATGTCTTTTCTCAGATTTGGAGACCAAAACTGTACGCAATACTCCAGGTGTGGTCTCACCAAAACCCTGTACAACTGCAGTAGAACCTCCCTGCTCCTATACTCAAATCCTTTCGCTATGAATGCTAACATACCATTTGCTTTCTTCACTGCCTGCTGCACCTGCATGCCTACTTTCAATGATTGGTGTACCATGATACCCAGGTCTTGTTGCATCTCCCCTTTTCCTAATTTGCCACCATTAAGATAACAGTCTACCCTCCTGTTTTTGCCACCAAAGTGGATAACCTCACAATTATCCACATTATTCTGCATCTGCCGCACACCCAGCCTATCCAAATCATCTTGCAGCCTCCTAGCATCCTCCTCACACCTAACACTACACCCCAGTTTAGTGTCATCCGCAAACTTGGAGATGTTGCATTCAATTCCCTTGTCCAAATCATTAATATATATTGTAAATAGCTGGGGTCCCAGCACTGAGCCTTGCTATTAGTCACTGCCTGCCATTCTGAAAAGGACCCGTTCACTCCTACCCTTTGCTTCCAGTCTGCCAGCCTTTTTCTATCCACATCAATACTGAACCCCCAATACCGTGTGCTTTAAGTTTGTATACTAATCTCTTATGTGGGACCTTGTTGAAAGCCTTCTGAAAGTCTAGATATAACATATCCACTGGTTCTCCCTTATCAACTCTGCTAGTTACATCCTTGAAAAATTCTATAAGATTCGTCAGACATGATTTACCTTTCGTAAATCCATGCTGACTGTGTCCAATGATTTCACCACTTTCCAAATGTGCTGCTATCCCATCTTTAATAACTGACTCTAACAGTTTCCCCACTACCGATGTTAGACTAACTGGTCTGTAATTCCCCGTTTTCTCTCTCCCTACTTTTTTTAAAATGGGAGTTAACATCTGTAGTTGGTAAGTTACTGGAGAGTATTCTGAGGGATAGGATATCCAGGTATTTGGATGGGCAAATCTGATTAGGGATAGTCAGCATGGTATTGTACGTGGGAGGTCGTGTCCACAAATCTGATTTTTTTTTAAAATGTGAGCAAAAAGGTTAATGAAGGCAGAGCAGTAGATGTTGTAGCTGTAGATGGACTTTAGTAAGGTGTTCGGCAAGGTTCTGCATGGTAGACTGCTCTGGAAGGTTAGATTTCATGGTATCCAAGGAGAGATAGCTGAATGAATAGCAAATTGGCTCCATGGATGGAAGCAGAGGGTAATGGTGGAATGGTTGCTTCTCAGAATGGAGGCCTGTGACTAGTGGTGTGCCACTGTTCGGTGCCAAGCCTGTTACTGTTTGTCATCTACATCAATGATTTGGATGAGAACATACAAGATTAGCAAGTTTGCTGATGATACAAAAGTTAGTGGTTTTGCAGATAGTGAATATGGTTGTGAACGATTGCAGCAGGATCTGGATCGATTGGCCAGGTGGGCTGAAGAATGGTTGATGGAATTTAATACAAAGAAGTGGGAAGTGTTGCATTTTGGGACATCGAACAAAGGCAGGACCTACACAATAAATGGTAGACATCTGAGTAGTATTGCAGAGCAGAGGGATCTAGGTGTACAAGTGTTCCTTGAAGGTCATGTCGCTGATAGATAAGGTGGTCAAAAAGGCTTTTGGCACTTTAGCCTTCAACAGTCAAAGTATTGAGTATTGAGGTTGGGAGGTCATGTTGCAGCTGGTGAGACTGCATTTAGAATATTCTGGGCACCATGTTATAGGAAAGTATTGTCAAGCTTGAAAGGGTTCAAAAAAGATTTACAAGGATGTTGTCAGGACTAGAGGTTGTGAGCTACAGGGAGAGGTTGAGTAGGCTGGGTCTCTATTCCATGGAGCGTAGGAGGATGAGGGGAGATCTTATAGAGGTATACAAAATCATGAGAAGAATAGATCAGGTAGATGCACAGTCTTTTACCCAGAGTAGGGGAATTGAGGACCAGACGACATAGGTTCAAGGGAAAAAGGAAAAGGTTTAATAGGAATCCGAGGGGTAACTTTTTCACACACAGGGTGGTGGGTGTATGGAACAACCTGCCAGAGGAGGCAGTTGAGGCAGGGACTATCCCCTCGTTTGAGAAACAGTTGGACTGGTACATGGATAGGAGAGGTTTGGAAGGTTATGGACCAATCGCAGGCAAGTGGGCCGAGGGTAGCTGAGAAATTGTTGGCCGGTGTGGGTGAGTTGGGCCACAGGATCTGTTTCCACACAGTATCACTCTATGACTCTAGCTTGGGAATATAATAAATATAGTAGCTCTTTTAAATAACTAATCCAAGCATCATTGCCCAAATGGTCTCCTTTGATGGTCTCCTATCATCCTAGATTAAGTGCTATCAATCAACGAATTGATAAACACATACGGTAACAGTAGCTTTCCTCCACTACCTATTTGGTGAGGAGAGGATGTAAAGGTATTGTTCTGGGGCAGATAAAAGTAGATTGTCTTACAAAGAAACAAACTAAATGTAGTTTAGCAAAGTTAATTTTCTTGTAATCTCTGTAACCAAATAGGTGGGGTTTCATTGCAAGATACAGCTCATCCTTACAATGGAAATCCCTGTTACCACAAATGTTAGCAGTCATATATTGACTGGGCAACAGCATTTTATTTTCAGAAATCGGTAAGTGATAGTAGAAAATTCTTATTCGGGAGAAAGTTAAATAATGATGAGGACAAAACATCAATGCGTGTTGGTTATGGGTATTAACTTTTAGTATATCCGTGTCTACTTCATCACAAAGCTGTTAATTTTAAATCTTTTTTCCTCATTCCCTGGAAGCATGAGATTTATAAAACTGAAACCTGCTGACATGCAGGAGTACCAACATCTAACTAAACACCATTAAACACAATAGTTTTCATGTTATTATTCTATTGCATTTCCCACTGAATCAATGTCATTAGCATCGATTTTCAAGCAGGGATTAAAACAGTTTAGTGTGGAGAGAAATAAAGAGTCTATTTTATCACAGTCTGAATAGCTTCAGGTCTCAGCGAAGACATTTTCGTTCTACTTCATTAACTTGCACAATTTGTTGAGCTTAAGCAATCAAAAATTAATTCTTTTGCTCTCTGTTTGAATTTGTCTGGTCTGTGCCTTTCTTTGCACCAGATAAAATTGACACAATCTCTCCAAGGGGCTACCCTTTTAATTATTTTTTTTATTGCTTAAATAAAGCTTCAGAATTGCAAATGTTGACATTTCAATTGGTGTTGGCCATTAAATAATGTTGGGTGAGAGTAGCTTAGTGCCAGGAGAATCTATGTTGTAAGGCAAGCTAACAGTGATGAGGTGGTGGTGGTGAGGACTGAAAACAAATAAATATGTAAAAGTTACCTTGGGGACGAATATGACCTTTTTAGAGTAAGAATGCCAATATCACAGGCCAAATTTATATTTCAAGCAGGTTATGTTTTTTTTACGTACAGCACATAACAAGTTTTTCAGTTGACTAGTAGTTCAGTTCAAATTTAAAGTAAAATTGTTGTTTTAATGAAGATATTTAATAAAATATAATCTTCAGTAAAAATATGCTTTTTCAATACCATTTCTAATGTAGAAAGAATGGGCCAATCTGGGTGTCTGTTAGAGATAACTTAGTTGGTTGAAGAAAAGAAACATCAGCCTGCCATGATATAAGTATGTTAGTTTGTTCTCAGGTAACAAAAGAAGGTTTAATAGACATAAATCTACAAAGCTACATACTTCTAGGTCAAGGTTTCAAAGTATCAAGGTCAGTTTATTGTCACATGTATCAATTAAACGTACAGTGAAATTTGAGTTATCCAAAGTGAAAAGCAACCAGACACACAACCACATAAAAGTTAACATAAACATCCATCACAGTGGATTCCACATTCCTCACTGTGATGGAAGGCAATAAAGTTCCATCTTCTTCCTCTTTGTTCTCCCACTGTTGGGGCAGTCAACCATCTGCAGTCGGAGTGATCAAAGCCCCCGCAGGCGACGATCGAAGCCCCCATCTGGGTGATTGAAACTCCCGCGTCGGAGCTCTCTCGGCGGCATGGAGCTCGTGAGTCGGCCTCTTCTTACCAGAGACCGCGTGCTTCACGATGTTAAAATCCACAGGCCCCACATTTGGAGCATTGATCCCGGCAAAGGGATCGCAAGCTTCGCGATGTTAAAGTCCCGCAGACTCCCGAGGCTTGGAGCGCCCAGGAAAGGCCGCAAGCTCCACGATGTTAGGCTGCAGTGGGGACGAAGATACGACACAGAAAAAAAAATGCATCTCCGTCATGGTAAGAGATTGCAAATCAGTTACCCCCAACCGCCCCACCCAACCCCCCCATATTAAACAAATCAAGGAACACTAAAACATATTTTTTAACACATACTAAAAATAACACAAAAAAAGTCAGGCAGACTGTTGGTGAGGCAGCTACTGCTGATGGTGCCACCTGGTGTTCTATGTATAGTGATAATTGTACTGAATGGTGTACAATAATTAATTTAACTGTACCTCATTACATGTGACAAATAAAGTACCATTGTGCCATTGTACCCTTGTATTGTTTCATTGGACCAAGTATCAACAAGGTCTGAAGAAGGGTCACGACACAAAAGTCACCAATCCATGTTCTCCAGAGATAGTGCCTGACCTGCTGAGTTGCTCCAGCACTTTGTGTCATAGAAACATAGAAACATAGAAAATAGGTGCAGGAGTAGGCCATTCGGCCCTTCGAGCCTGCACCGCCATTCAATATGATCATCCAACTCGGTATCATGTACCTGCCTTCTCTCCATACCCCCTGATCCCTTTAGCCACAAGGGCCACATCTAACTCCCTCTTAAATATCGCCAATGAACTGGCCTCAACTACCTTCTGTGGCAGAGAATTCCAGAGACTCACCACTCTGTGTGAGAAATGTTTTCCTCATCTCGGTCCTAAAGGAATTCTCCCTTATCCTTAGACTGTGACCCTTTGTTCTGGACCTCCCCAACATCGGGAACAATCTTCCTGCATCTAGCCTATCCAACCCCTTAAGAATTTTGTAAGTTTCTATAAGATCCCCCCTCAGTCTTCTAAATTCTAGCGAGTACAAGCCAAGTCTATCCAGTCTTTCCTCATATGAAAGTACTGACACCCCAGGAATGAGTCTGATGTCCTTTTGTATATAGCAGTTCTCGATTTCTACAAAAGAGGATGTGAGAAACATGGTAGTGTTAAAATGCCTGAACAAGAGGTTAAAAAAGTCAGTGGCCTTGCAAGTCCCTGTGTCACATATGTTCTGGAGAAATGGAACACCCTTTATGTGTGAGCATAGACCCCACTTTCATAGAAGTAATGCATATGCTGTATTGTCACAGCAATAACAGATCCCTTTCCTGTCATGGCAGGAACAACAGAAGAAGGTGTCGGATTTCTCCTAAGGATGAAGAGTTGGCATGGAGATTGCCAGTAAATTGACAGTGCAGAGCACACTTGGAGATGAAGGAAAGTTGCAGCAATGCTACAGCAGTGAGAAATTACTGTTCTTCTCCTAAGAACTATTTGCAGATATGTAGCAAGTAAGGTTGCACAGTGGAAAAACAAGTCCCTTTACATATGCTGGTGAATTTCCAGGGCAAATTATGCTGTCTCATTCACTCTCTTTTAATGTTAAAAGGTTACATTTTCACAACCACAAGCTCTGCTGCAGGATCAATGAATATGTACACTAAAATACAGAACTAAAGCATCATTTCTAGCGCACAGAAATTAGAAAACAAGAATGCCTTCTTTACTGAAAATCCTTATAAAACTGGAAATAAGAGAGCAACACGGAGACTGGAAGATTTTTAGATTAGTGTTATGGATGGGGCTGTTACCTTCACCACGCCTTTTATACATTTTCATATATCATATTAGCATATCCACATACACATTTATTGTACGGTGGTAGTTTCAGGCAAACAGGAAAATTAATGTGCCTTTGTTTATTCGTCTTTTGTTTAGGGTGCAATATTTTGTTTGCTCTGACCTATTCAACGGGAATTTTGGAATGAAGAGCAAATGACCCAGACTGACTCTTACAAATCTCTTCAGGAACTGAGATTTCAGGCTAGCTCTTTGCCGCAATATAGAAAAGGTGATTTTTTTTGTATGTGCTAGTGCTCTTTAAACATTAATCCATTAGTGTTGCCCTGTTTTGTATACTACAAATAACAAGATTCCCAATCCAGTTTACTTTCAGTTTAATAATTTTCTCTAGTAGTAAGAGACAGCTGGGAGATCAGTGAGGTCACATGTTTAAATGTTACAATGATTGATCATTGTAGTTAAGTAAAAAAAAAAACATCCTTTCGATTGTTTTGTCTTGGGGGTTGAGTCATGTCCGCGTGATGGGAAGGTGTCACACCTTATAGCCCATTTGATATACAGCTCCCCAGCTATGATCTTCTTGATAAGTGTTTATAATTGGCACCTTCACCCAGTTTATCGAGTCCTTAAGCCATCCGAGACAATGGGAAAAGAGAGTCAGTAGATTTAGTGAAAGTTATCAGCTCATTCTTGCGCAAAATTATAGATAGGAGCTTCATCCATTTCTACTCATGTTAATTAAGAGTTTGTAAAGCAAATTAACACAGATCTGCCTAAAAATACATCTCAATCAATAATGTTGAATACAAAGTATAGACACTTCAGTGCATTACACTGGGGTTCTGAAATTAATCCATTAAATTCAGTGGAATAAATATTGCAGAATTTGGTGTTGTGTATTTTTAAAGCTACAAAGCCAGGAATTAATTTTGTAGATATCGATGTCTTGCCAGTTCTAACAAAGGTTCAATTTACCTCAGATGTTGAATGTGTTTCTTTTTCCACAGAATGTTGCCTGCTCTGTCGAATATTTCTTGTCCTTAGTGGTTCTATTTTATGATTTTTTTGATACATTTGAAAGGAGTTCCAGCACTTCTTTAGAAAAAACTTATAAATGAGATTTCCACTATTGACCCAAAGTTGACACATTTGCTAAGGAAAAAATAATTGCTGAGACACCAAACACAACAGCTATCCATGAAAGTGTAGCTTATATATTTTGATGAGAAAAGGCCAAAAAAGACCTCCACTCCATTACAAATTACTCCAAACACTGTTGCTTCAATACATCCTGGGTCTTTGAACCTTTTGTCATTGTCTTAGATACAGTCTGTAATCTTATTTGCAACACAAGGAACAGTCAGCAATAAACCATTCCAACATATTGTTAAGGACTGCCAAGAAATTAAATTAGTGGAATGAAAATAAAAAGAATTTCATTGCGAGAAGTGAGAAATACCATGCAGGAAATGTTGTATGACATTCTTAATCTGCCACAGAGACATAATATGAAAAATACCCTTTAGATAATTACATCTCAATCAGTGATTAGAAATAGAAAACCTCAGTCACCTTCATGCTATCAAAGAAGTAATCTAAATCTATTGCAATTGCTGGACTCTGTTCTAGGCAGATATTTTTAACACTCACTCAACCCCAGTAATCTTTGAGCTGTGTTCCCCTTTCACAACATATTGTTGGTAAATGCACGAACTATTGAGAAAACAAACTGGATGAACTTAAAGCTAGACTCACCTACCTTAGAGATCTGAGGGACTGCTGTGTGTTCTGTTATACAGAGTTATAGGTCACCCCTGCCTCACCTGACTGTAGATGAGGGCTTCTCATGACATTGGATGGGCTGAACAGTGACCTCAGAAAAGGTAAGTGTGGAGGGGTCTGCTTTCTAATTAAGCCCACATGGTCCTCAGACGTGATGGTCCTGGCTAGCTCCAGCTACCCAAAACTGGAATACCTTAGACTGTGATGGGCTGAATCATTAACAATGACGAGACAGAGTACAGGAAGGAGATAAAGAATTTAGTGACATGGTATCAGGATATAACCTCTCACTCAATGTCAGCAAGACAAAGAAGCTAGTTATTGAATTCAGACAGCATGGTGGAATACATGCCCCAATCAGCATCAATGGTGGGGAAGCAGAAATGGTTGAGAACTTTAAGTTCCTTGGTGTTAATATTACCAATGAACTGTCAATATATCAATATCAGTTTTATTCATCACTTGCACATAAAGTGCAAGTGAAATGAATTTGCCAGCAGCGGTACAAAGAAAAAGAACACACAAAAACACAATACATTTTTTTAACAGAAACATCCACCACAGCATTCATCACTGTGGTGGAAGGCACAAAATTTGGCCAGTCCTCCTCCATTTTCCCCCGTGGTCGGGACCTCAACCCTCCACAGCCGCCACTGCAGGCATCCAGAAGTTTAGTCTAGGCAAATTCCAGATAAAGTCCAGATAAGTTCTGAATCATTGCTTCCCCACCAGAGACCATGGTTGAAGATTTAAAGTTCCCCCCGTGCCGCAGCCAGAAGTACCGCAGACGGCAGGGCCGGTAGTCAGAGTTCCTCTCCAGGGGTCCCCGGCGATGGTAAGTGCGACCAACCACATTGCTAGGACTGTCAAGAAGGCACACCAATGCCTCTAGTCCCTGAGGAACTAGGGCATGTCTCCTGTGACTCTTACAAATTGCTACAGATGCCCCATAGAAAGCTCACTGTCAAGATGTATCACACCTTGATTTGAGATCAGCTCTACCAAAGACCACAAAACATTGCAAAGGGTTATAGTTGTAGTCCAGTCCATCATACAGACCAAACTTCCTTTGATTCCATCTGCACTTGACGCTGCCTCGGGAAAAGCAGCCAGCATATTCAAAGACATTCCACCCCGGTCATTTCTTCTTCTCCTTGCTCCCATTCGGCAAAATGTACAGAAGCTTTAAAGCGGCACCACTCAGGAACAGCTTCTTCCCCTCTTGCATCAAGCTTTTTAACAGTCCTTCCATAAGCTTGGGTACTGTCCAATACACCTCTAACCCATTGAGGACTTTGGACTTTATCTATGGAACAATGCACCATGATACTGAGAACTATATTCTGCAGTCTGTACTTTCCCCTTTGCTCTTTCCATTGTACTTGAGTTTAATATGATTGCATTTCTGATCTGTTTGGATAGCATGTAAAACAAAGCTTTTCACTGTTCCTCGGTATATGTGACAACAATAAAACTAAACATGAATCTTCCATTTTAAGCTTATCTCTCCTTTTAAATCTTAATTATTACTTTAAAATATGTTGCTTAGAGCTGGCAAAAAACAAAATATTTTTTATTGACATCACCTTTACTCACCTTTTCAATTTCAGGTTTTCATAATTTGAAGGTTTGAAGGTTTGCATCTCTACAAATAAACATTTTAATCATATATTTGTCACTAATGACTGCTTCTTCTATCTTCTCTCATATTACATGGAGTTGCTATGAAGTCAAATTATTTTAATTAACCCTTACACTGGACCTCTTAGCACTTCCAATTGCATGTTATCTATATTTTGGTTTATTATTCATAAATAACCTACTGTTGTGAGATATGGCACTTGAACCGACTCCCAAGAACAAAATATCTGTAAACATGGCCTGTAGCCCTAAGCTATATGCATGCTCAACTCCACAGCCTGTCCTGTGCACAGACACTATTATTTGAGTTCAATGCAATTCATCATTGCTGAATGTGCACACATCCTTGAGAATAGCCGCACTATGTATTTGTAACTTAGGAATATGCATTACACTCTTCATCTTTAATTTAACTTAAGTTTCACCATTGAAAATAAATCTGTTATCAAATATTAGAGGGCATAGCTTTAAGGTGAAGGGGTGAAGTAAAGGAGATGTGTGGGGCAAATTTTTTTACACTGAGGGTTCTGAATGCCAGGGATGTGTTGCCGTGGGTGGTGGTGGAAGCAGATACGATGGTAGAGACTTCTGGATAGGCACATGGATATGCACGGAATGGAAGGATATGCATTACGTGCAAGCAGATAAGAGTTGGTGACAAGAGCCTATACCCGTGCTGTGCTGTTTTATATCCTAAGCTTTTTTTTTTAATGTTGTTAACATTGTAAAAACAAAATCTGCTATTATTTAAAATTAGTTAGGTCACAAATACCGAATGAACATTTCGACTGAAACACAAACTATGAAAATCATGCACAAAAATGACGATGTAGCATCTATGGAGAAAAACAAGAATTAAAAATTTCAGGTTGATGATCTTTTAACTGAACTGAACTGTAATTGTAATTTGTGGATAACACAGCTCAGTTAAAAATACTTTGAATCTTTGATTCAAAGAAAAATAGACAGAAAGGGCAATTAACACAATTTGCACTACTCTGCCACAGAAGGCAGTGAAGGCCAATTGACTGAACGTTTTCAAGAGAGAGTTAGATATAGCTCTTAGGGCTAATGGAATCAAGAGATATGGGAATAAAGCAGGTACGGGCTACTGGATGATCTGGATGATCAGCCATGATCATATTGAATGGATCGAAGTGCCGAATGGCCTACTCCTGCAGTTATTGTCTATGTTTTCTGCGCTTTGAGCCAATCAGGTTGAGACTACGAGGCTCATCAATAGCAATACCAATATGTGGTTTATTTAAATTAATCTATTTATATGCTACATATCCTGTAAAAACCTGTTTAATTTGTCTTGGTGATGATAGCTTTTGTCACTGTCAGAAAAGAAGTTCAAAATGTAAATCCTTCCATCAATTTCAGGTCATGGAAACTTTTTTAAAAAACGTTATCAATTTGAGACATATCCATTAATGAATGATTGGCATAAAATTTAGGATGAAACATTAATTTAGGATTAAAAGGGTAACATGTTTTAAAATTACCCTGTAAACCTCATGTTTTTTTCATCCATTTTAAATACTAAACTATTTTCCCTTTGGCATTCTTTCATTGGAACCTTTCATCCTATCATTGATTGCTAACATCTGACCCGTGATGTGTGTCTTCATAAAATAACCATGTTAACCAATGATGTCCTGATTTATTGATAAAAAGATCATCTGAATCGCCTTGGGCATGTTCTGACGGAATATCTTTGACCATAAAAGGTAACAATCTCAGGATTACTGCCTGTGCCACGTGACAGTGAGAGTAGAAATGGAGCAAGGTGGAGAATAAATGCTTGGCTGAAAGACTGGTGCAGAGGGCAGGGATTCAAGTTTCTGGATCATTGGGACTTCTTTTGGGGTAGGTGGGACCTGTACAGAAAGGATGGGTTGCACTTGAACCCGAGGGGGACCAATATCCTGGCGGGGAAATTTGCAAAGGCCACTGGGGAGACTTTAAACTAGAATGGTTGGGGCGAGGGATGCAAATAGCAAAAGCTAGTAGACAGAATGGGAGGCAGGAAGCAGAAAAGGGAAGCACTCGGATACAAGAGGAGAAAGAAAAAAAAGGAAATAAACAGAGAATAAGAGATGGGGGGTTTCTTAAATGTGCATATTTTAATGCTAGGAGCATTGTAAGAAAGGTGGATGAGCTTAGAGTCTGGATAGACACCTGGAAGTATGATGTTGTGGCGATCAGTGAAACATGGTTGCAGGAGGGCTGTGATTGGAAACTAAATATTCCAGGATTTCGTTGCTTCAGGTGTGATAGAATTGGAGGGGTAAGAGGTGGAGGTGTTGCATTGCTAGTCAGGGAAGATATTACAGCAGTGCTTTGGCAGGATAGATTGGAGGGCTCATCTAGGGAGGCTATTTGGGTGGAACTGAGAAGTGGGAAAGGTGTAGCAACACTTATAGGGGTATATTATAGACCGCCAAATGGGGAACGAGAATTGGAAGAGCAAATATGTAAAGAGATAGCAGATATTAGTAGTAAGCACAAGGTAGTGATTGTGGGAAATTTCAACTTTCCACACATAGACTGGGAAACACATTCTGTAAATGGGCTGGATGGTTTGGAGTTTGTAAAATGTGTGCAGGATAGTTTTTTGCAGCAATACATAGAGGTGCCTACTAGAGGAGGGGCAGTGCTGGACCTACTGTTAGGAAATGAGACGGGACAGGTGGCGGAGGTATGCGTTGGGGAGCACTTCGGGTCCAGTGATCACAATACCATTAGTTTCAATATAATTATGGAGAAGGACAGAACTGGGCCTAGGGTTGAGATTTTTGATTGGAGAAAGGCTAACTTTAACGAGATGCAAGTTGACTTAAAAGGAGTGAACTGGGACATTTTGTTTTATGGGAAAGATGTAGTGGAGAAATGGAGGACATTTAAAGGGGAAATTTTAAGAGTACAGAATCTTTATGTTCCTGTTCGGTTGAAAGGTACCAGTAAAAATTGGAAAGAGCCCTGGTTTTCAAGGGAAATTGGACATCTTGTTCGGAAAAAGAGGGAGATCTACAATAATTATAGGCAGCATGAAGTAAATGAGGTGCTTGAGGAGTATAAGGAATGTAAAAGGAACCTTAAGAAAGAAATTAGAAAAGCTAAAAGAAGATATGACGTTGCTTTGGCAAGTAAGGTGAAAGTAATAACAAGGGATAAAATTTGTCCATTGGAGAGACCGAGTGGACAGCTATCTGCAGAGCCAAAAGAGATGGGGGAGATATTGAACAATTTATTTTCTTTGGTATTCACCAAGGAGAAGGATATTGAATTATGTGAGGTAAGGGAAACTAGTAGAGTAGCTATGGATACTATGAGTTTCAAAGTAAAAGAAGTACTGACACTTTTGAAAAATATAAAAGTGGATAAGTCTCCAGGTCCTGACAGGGTATTCCCTAGGACATTGAGGGAAGTTAGTGTAGAAATAGCCGGGGCTATGACAGAAATATTTCAAATGTCATTAGAAATGGGAATAGTCCCCGAGGATTGGCGTACTGCGCATGTTGTTCCATTGTTTAAAAAGGGTTCTAAAAGTAAACCTAGCAATTATAGACCGGTTAGTTTGACTTCAGTGGTGGGCAAATTAATGGAAAAGATACTTAGAGATAATATATATAAGTATCTGGATAAAGAGGGTCTAATTAGGAACAGTCAACATGGATTTATGCCTGGAAGGTCATGTTTGACTAATCTTCTTGAATTTTTTGAAGAGGTTACTAGGGAAATTGACGAGGGTAAAGCAGTGGATGTTGTCTATATGGACTTCAGTAAGGCCTTTGACAAGGTTCCTCATGGAAGGTTGGTTAAGAAGGTTCAACTGTTGGGTATAAATGCAGGAATAGCAAGATGGATTCAACAGTGGCTGAATGGGAGAAGCCAGAGGGTAATGGTGGATGGCTGTTTGTCGGGTTGGAGGCAGGTGACTAGTGGGGTGCCTCAGGGATCTGTGTTGGGTCCTTTGTTGTTTGTCATGTACATCAATGATCTGGATGAAGGGGTGGTAAATTGGATTAGTAAGTATGCAGATGATACCAAGATAGGGGGTGTTGTGGATAATGAAGAGGATTTCCAAAGTCTACAGAGTGATTTAGGCCAGTTGGAAAAATGGGCTGAAAGATAGCAGATGGAGTTTAATGCTGATAAATGTGAGGTGCTACACCTTGGCAGGACAAATCAAAATAGGACGTACATGGTAAACGGTAGGGAATTGAAGAATACAGTTGAACAGAGGGATCTGGGAATAACCGTGCATAGTTCCTTGAAGGTGGAATCTCATATAGATAGGGTGGTAAAGAAAGCTTTTGGTATGCTAGCCTTTATAAATCAGAGCATTGAGTATAGAAGCTGGGATGTAATGTTAAAATTGTACAAGGCATTGGTGAGACCAAATCTGGAGTATGGTGTACAATTTTGGTCGCCCAATTATAGGAAGGATGTCAACAAAATAGAGAGGGTACAGAGGAGATTTACTAGAATGTTGCCTGGGTTTCAACAGCTAAGTTACAGAGATAGGTTGAATAAGTTAGGTCTTTATTCTCTGGAGCGCAGAAGGTTAAGGGGGGACTTGATAGAGGTCTTTAAAATGATGAGAGGGATAGACAGAGTTGATGTGGACAAGCTTTTCCCTATGAGAATAGGGAAGATTCAAACAAGAGGACATGACTTGAGAATTAAGGGACAGAGGTTTAGGGGTAACATGAGGGGGAACTTCTTTACTCAGAGAGTGGTAGCGGTGTGGAATGAGCTTCCAGTGGAAGTGGTGGCGGCAGGTTCGTTGGTATCATTTAAAAATAAATTGGATAGGCATATGGATGAGAAGGGTATGGAGGGTTATGGTATTAGTGCAGGCAGGTGGGACTAAGGGAAACAAGTTGTTCGGCATGGACTTGAAGGGCCGAGATGGCCTGTTTCCGTGCGGTAATTGTTATATGGTTATATGGAAAAGTTGGGACTGTTTCTCTTTCTGCAGATGCAACCTGACCTGCTGAGGGTTTCCACCATTTTCTGATTTTAAGTTTTCCAGAATCTGCAGAGGTTTTTTTTCTTTTCTTTTCTAAAACATTTTCAACAAATTAGTAGTCTCAGTGGTAAACAAAAGTAGCCGAGCATCACTCATCTGCGCTACTGCACAAATACAACATGATTTTTAAACTGGTGAAAGATGCTAAAGAGATTCTATTTCAGAACACACAGCCTTGACTGAGCAAATCGTCAATGCTGCACACTGGCATCATTGAGCCTATATATTTGACGTATCGGGAAGTTGACAGTTCATGGGGATATACAGTAAATGGTCTAAAATGCTGGTGCATGTAATATTTATGAAAAGCATAAGTGTTGAAAGGAAGGCTTAATATGTTTTGTTATTTTTTTACTCTGGAGTACTTTAATACCATAAATAAATAATATCATGCTTCAATATCACTCCTACTTAATGAGATTCCATTTATATTTATTTTTTCTTCTCGATTTTGTAGCAGATTTGGACGTAGGAGTTTTCTCACCTGTGATAACATATTTGCTTTACTTGTTAACAGATCAATGTGAAATATCACATTGCTCTATGTTCTACATGGTGTGAACTCAACATACATTGAGTTGGTTGTAAAGGTAACAGGACTTGAGGGTCTGTGCTCAGGATTTGGGGGACTGAGCTATAGGGAGGGGTTAAGCAGACGAGGACTCTATTCCTTGCAGCACAGGAGGATGAGGGGTGATCTTGCAGAGGTGTACAAAATCATGAGAAGAATAGTTTGGGTAAATGCACAGTGTTTTGCCCAGAAGAGTGAGATTGAAAACCAGAGGACATAATTTAATGGTGGGGGGGGGGGGGGGGAGGAGTGAGGGGAGATTTAATGAAAACCTAAGAGGTAACTTTTTTACAAAAAGGTGATGGGTGTATGGAACAAAGTGAGGTAATTGACGCAGGTACTATTGCAATGTTTAAAAAATATTTGGACAGGTACATGGATAGGATAGGTTTAACGGGATATGGGCCCAGCACAGGTAGTTGGGACTAGTGCAGATGGAACATATTGGTCGGCATGGGCAAGTTGGGCCGGTGTCTGTTTCCACGCTGTATGACACCATGACTATATATCATTTGTAAACAAGAGAAACACATCATGCCAGATATCTTCTGAAATTCATCTGCATAGACAATTAATCTTGTTTTACCACAAAGCATTGGAAAACCAATACTTGTTTTCCATTCAGACCCACCTTCAAATCAAGACTTTCAACTTGAGACACAAAGTGCTGGGAAACACAACGGGTCAGGCACATCTCTGGAGAACACGATAGGTGACATTTTTTGTTCACTCCCTACATATCCATGTGTCTATCAAAAAGCCCCTTGAATTTTCCTATCATGTCTGCCTCTACCCCTAGCCTTAGGCTGTATAATCCAGGCACCCACCACACTCTTTGCAAAACAAAATCTTGCCCAGCACATCTTATTTATATTCTTCCGCTGTCACCTTAAAACTATACCTTCTCGTCTTTGACATTTAACTTTCTGGCACCAAATAGGACCTAAAGTTTCTCTAAGTATCTACTTGGTCTGAATCTAGTTAATTGATGTCTTTGAATTTCTTTATGTTACTTTGTTTAGAATGCAGGTCTTGTTCTGCTGCGGCATTTGATCTCATAACATCACAGAAAGCCTTGTCGTTATGTAGGGTATTGCTATGAAGGATAATACTGGCTCCAGACTAGTACCTAGTCAAGATACAAATGAAACAACAATGGAAGAACCAAATGTGTCAAGCAGCATCCGTGGCGGCAAAAGGAGTAAGCCAATATATCAGGTTCAGACTGTGCATCAGGATCTCCGTCTCATGTTCGAAATGTTGTCTCTTTCATCTTCTGTCCCTTTATTGGATAAACGTACTGCTAACTGCTGATTATGTGCCATTGTGCCTGAAAATAAGCCTAAGAATATTCAAGGTATCTCCCACCTTTAGGATAAACAATTATGGGTTAGTCCTTCCAATAACACCTGTCATCTACCAGTATATATCCCACCACCCCACATGACTCCCCCTCTCCCTCTCTTTCACTGCTCCATTTTCTGGCAATCTTTTCACTTCCCTCTCAATTTTGAAGAGGTGTCTCAACCCAAAATATTGACGTCCATTTCTTGCCTCCACAGATGCTGCTTGACCCACTGAGATTTTCCATTTTATGTCTTTTTGTTGATGTTAAGGTCAGTGATAATGCATAGAACCGTTTGCTCTGATTGGTAATATTGAGCTGCATCTGCAAACTGTATACTGTTGGATCACTATTTAATTCACACTTAAAATATATGTCGTAATACATATCTCCTGCTTCTGTGCAAAATTCACATTGACTAAATTTTATAAATGTGAAATGGATTTGTTTTAGGTTTAGATTTACTATTGTCACATGTGCTGAAGCACAGTGTAAAGATTTGTTTGCATGCTATCCAATCAAGTTAGATAACACAATATATAGATATTATCCAGCCAAACCCATGTACAATTGGTTGAGCAAAGGGGAAGATACAGATTGCAGCTTATAGTTCTCAGCATTGTAGCACAGCAGTTCCAGAGACAAATTCCAAAGTTCACAATGATGTAGAGGAGACTTGAATAGCCTAGGTTTTGAAAGGACAATTCACAAGCCTTATAACAGAGAGGAAGAAGTGTTTTTTTTCGTGGTGTGCACTTTCAAACTTCCGTACCTTCTGTCTGGCAGAAATGGGGAGAAGAAGGAATGACCGGGGTGGGAAGGGACTAATTAGAATGGCTGCTTTACCAAGGCAATATGAAGTATTGATGGAGTCAATGGTGGGGAGTCTGATCTATGTGATGGACTGGGCTGCATACACAACTCTCTACAATTTCTTGTGGTCTTGGGCTGACCTGTTCCCAAGCAAAGCTGTGATGGAAACCAAGAGTATGCTTCCTAAGGTGCATCTGTAGAAGTTTGTGCAAGTCATTGGAGATATGCCTGTACCAAGTTTCCTCAATCTCCTAAGGAAGTAGAGGCATTGGTGTCATCTCTGCCTGTCACATCAATGTGGTTGGTCTACGACAGGTTGTTGGTAATATTCATGCCAAGGAACTTGAAGCTCACAAAGCTGTTAACTTTGTCACCATTGATGCTGATTGGGGCATATACTTCAGCCTGCTTCCTGAAGTTCATAACCAGCTCGTGAACGGTGCTATGTACAATGCATGTCTGTTCTGATTATGTTTCGAGCTTAAAACAAAATGGTGCAATTTACTAAGTTTTGAAACTATCTTGGGACACTATCCTCTATATAATCTTAATGCCCAGTCTCGTTATCAAGGGTATTTAGCGAGCAGTCTGTTTACTACTGGCAAAATCATCAGCATGTAATACTCTGCCTCTGGGATTCAGTTCTGTTGTGGACAGAGGACAAAGCAATGGCATTTTACAACATGTTGAATACTGCTGGCTGGGTTGAACCCATAAAGCTGGTTACATTTTGAGATATAGAGGTTTCTTTAAGAAAATCAACTATTCAATCTCCAGCTGTGTACAGTGGAAACCAGCAGTTTTGGCCAATCATTTTCAAGTGAGTTGACCTTCTCCATAAACCAGATATCAATATAAGGCTTGTGGCTTTTGTGCAAAACCTATTCAACATCTGAGGCATTTACATCAAATACACTGCAAGCAGGATATATGGTTCGAATGTGTTTATAGATATATTTGAATGAATGCTGACATTGTGAGAGAAGTTTAGCTTAAGTTTAGAGTAGTGTGCAATGTTGAGTGGAGTTTAAAATAGGTAGTGCAGGGCTGTCAAGGCTGACACCTCAGATAAAGGGTAAAATCAAAAATAATTAAAATAGGGAGCCAATGCAATTACTTCAACTTTACTTTTGTGGCCAGAAAACCTTTATTCCAATCATGAGTTTAGATCGTTTGCTATTCATGCAACTGACCAATTTCGTTATTTCAAGTTAAATTATTCCTTTCACAAAATATAGTCACTGAATCTTACAGCATGCGAAAAAGGCCTTCCGCCCAGTTTGCCCATGCTGACCAACATACCCATCTACACCAGTTGCACTTAGCCATGTTGGCGCATATCCCTCTGTATTTTGCCTATCCATGTACCCGTAAAAAAATGTTTTTTTAAATGTTGCTATAGTACCTGCCTCAACTACCTCCTGTGGCAGCACAGTCCATACACCCACCACCTTCTGTGTGAAAAGGTTGCCCCTCAGGTTCCTATTAAATCTTTCCCATCTCACCATAAAGCTATGTCCTCTGGTTCTTGATTCCCCTATTTTGGGTAAAAAGACTTGCACACTATCTATTCCCCTCATGATCTTATACACCTTGAAGATCACCCCTCTAAAACACTGACTGCTATTCCCAAATGTGACTATTAACTGGTTCTGTTTAGCTTTGCAAATGAATAAAAGGTTCAGTAATGTTGATTTATAGCTGTATCTATAATGGATGTTTTGAGATTAATTCTTATATCATCTCTGACTGCATTTTGTATTTTGATTATTATGGTTTTGTTTTCATACTGTTAATTTTATTACCTTAATTGACAAATATTACATCCATTTATTTTCAAATGGATAAAAACCTCAGTTTTGTTTCATTGACTTTTTTAAAACAAATCCTAAATCTGCTAAACTCATCTGAAGTAAAGAGCAAGTATAACGATCCATCTCCTTGATTTATATCATTTCTTTCACACTTGCCTTTCATTGTATCCTTTGTGCACATTTGCTGTGTATTAATGCATTAGAGTTAATACCACTTTTGCAGATGTTAACTCATTTAAATTCATATTCATTTTTCCAGCATGTCATCAAGTATTGATGTTTAAAACATAATCTTTAAAATAACTGCAGGCCAGAATTCGCTGTTAGCAGTAGGAGGGGGCAAATGCACAATATATTCTTACCAAAGCTTACTGATTGCTGCTTTAAGGGAATTGTAAACCTGTTTATTTAAAATAAATCAGTGCACACATTAAAATAGTAGATAGTAGAATATCACTTGAAAGTATTAAATATTTATCAATTGATATCATTGTTGTTTGATATTTGTGCGAAGAAAACACAATAGGTTTCAGTGTTAAAGAAGGAACTGCAGATGCTGGAGAATCGAGGGTTACGCATAAAAGCTGGAGAAACTCAGCGGGTGAAGCAGCATCTAAGGAGCGAAGGAGATAGGCGATGTTTCGGGTCGAGACCCTTCTTCAGACTGGTTAGGGATCAGGGAAACGAGAGATATAGACAGTGATGTGGAGAGATAAACAATGAATGAAAGATATGCAAAAAAGTATTGATGATAAAGGAAAGAGGCCATTGCAAACTGTTTGTAGTGTGAAAATGAGAAGCGAGTGCGACTTGAGTGGGGGGGGGGGGGGGGAGGTGGAGAAGGAATGTCAGGGCCCGAGGGCTGAGGGAGAGGTGGGGAGGGGGAGGAGGCAGTCTGGGTTAACAGAATTGAGAAAATTCAATGTTTAAGCCCAGAGGATGCAGACTCCCCAAGCGGAATATGAGGTGCTGTTCCTCCAACATGCGGTGTTGCTCACTCTGGCCATGGAGGAGGCCCACGACCGAGAGGTTGGATACAGAATGGGAGGGGGAGTTGAAGTGCTGAGCCACCGGGAGGTCGGGTTGGTTATTGCGGACCGAGCGGAGGTGTTCGGCGAAACGATCGCCCAGCCTCCACTTGGTCTCACCGATGTAGATCAGCTGGCATCTGGAGCAACGGATGCAGTAGATGAGGTTGGAGGAGGCGCAGGCGAACTTCTGTCGGACTTGGAATGACTGCTTGGGTCCCTGAAAGGAGTGGATGGGGGAGGTGAAGGGACAAGTGTAGCATCTCTTGCGGTTGCAAGGGAAAGTGCCTGGGGAAGGGGTGGAGCGGGAGGGAAGGGAAGAATTGACAAGGGAGTTGCGGAGGGAGCGGTCTTTATGGAAGGCAGACAGGGGGGGAGATGGGAAGATGTGGAGAGTGGAGGGGTCATGCTGGAGGTGGCGAAACTGGCGGAGGACTATCTGTTGTATGCGCTGGCTGGTGGGGTGAAAGGTGAGGACCAGGGGGACTTGGCCCTTGTTGTGAGTGGGGGAATGGGAAGAGAGGGCAGTGTTGCGGGGTATGGAGGAGACCCTGGTTCGAGCCTCATCTATAGTGGGGGAGGGGAAACCCAAAATGTCGCCTATCTCCTTCAGTCTGAAGAAGGGTCTCAACCCGAAACGTCGCCTATCTCCTTCGCTCCTTAGATGCTGCTGCACCCGCTGAGTTTCTCCAGCTTTTTGTGTAACCCACAATAGGTTTCAGCTTCAGTTGCAATTGTGGATCCAGGAGCAAACCATATTCAAAATGTCATGTTCTCCAATTTATGTTTGCTTACTCATGGTCTCTGAAGATGCTGCCTGACCCACTGAGTTATTTCAGCACTCTGTGTCTGTCTAATGCATTTGATGCTCCCATTGTGGAATCCCTTAGGGTGGGTGATCCTTTCGCTAAACACTTGCGCTCTGTCCACCAGGACATGCTGCATCTCTTGGTTGCTAACCATTTAAACTCCCCTTCTCACTCCTGCACTGACATTTCTGTCCTGGGCCTCCTCCATTGCCAAAGTGAGGCCACACCCTCACTGGTTTTAGAAATACAGCAATGAAACTGGTCCTTCGGTCCACTGAGTCTGCACCCATCAGCAATTCCCCCACATTAACACCATTCTATACACCAGGGACAATTTACACATTATACCAGCCAATTAACAATAGACAATAGGTGCAGGAGTAGGCCTACGGCCCTTTGGCCCTTTGAGCCAGCACAGCCATTCAATGTGATCATGGCTGATCATCCACAATCAGTACCCCGTTCCTGCCTTCTCCCCATATCCCCTGACTCTGCTATCTTGAAGAACCCTATCAAGCTCTCTCTTGTAATAATCCAGAGAACCTGCCTCAACAGAGAATTCCACAAACTCACAACTACAAACCTCTGGAACCTACAAACCTGTATGTCTTTGGAGTGTGGGAGAAAACTGAAAACCCACAGGGTCACAGGGTCACAGGGTCACAGGGTCACAGGGTCACAGGGTCACAGGTACAAACTCCATACAGACAACACCCATATTTGGGATCAAACCCAGGTTTCCGGCGCTGCAAATGCTGTAAGGCAGCGGTGCAAGACCGCAACTCTACTGCTGTACCAAAGATAGACACGAAATGCTGGAGTAACTCAGCGGGTCAGTCAGTAGCTCTGGAGAAAATGGGCAAGCGATGTTTCAGGTCAGAAACTTTCTTCAGACTGATTGTAGTATTGAGCGTGGGGGGGGAAAGTAAACATCACATGTCCATTTTCTCCAGACATGCTGCCTGATCCGCTAAGTTACTCCAGCATTTTGAGTCTACCTTAAGATCTGCTTTGGTAGCTTACAACCCAATGATATGAACTTTGAATACTCTGATTGTAGGTGACCTTCGAAAACCTCACCCCATTTTTCACCCCTATTTTCCCCGTGCCTCACCTGGATGCACACCCATTTCTCCCTTTCCCTTTCCCCTTCCTCTGGCTTCACATTTCATGCCTCTCGTCTCCTTCTCTTCTCATCTCACTACCTTTTCTCTGGCCTTTGTCCAATCATCTGCCTATCGAACTCCCTTCACCTAAATCCACCTAACTATCACTGGACAGACTTTGTCCCGGCCCCACCTCACTTTCCACTTTCCTCCCCAACTACAATCAGTCTGAAGATCCCAAAATTTACATTTTTGCTCTATTTTTCCACACAAATTCATGCACATTTCACTATCCATAAAATTATTCATGAGCCATCATGGCTATGTTAAATATTTGAAAGCAAGTTAAAAAATGGTATTTGTATTAAAACATGGGAGATATTTATGAGCACTAATGTAGTGTGGTTTGATTCTTAAAGCTGAAAATTGGTTTATTCCAAATAATGAGCATTTCTTAATAAGAATCTCTAGTCTACCATCAGTGGATTGCATTAAAAAACATATAAATATAAAAAATGCAAGCAGCAGGAGGCAATTTGAGCTCCACCATTGAACAAAATCACTGGGAATTTGATGGCTCCCCTTCCTTGTAATCCCATGTTAAATGACTTAACACAGATCTAAAAGCTATACAGAATCATTTACTGGTTACTTTGGAGAATGATCGTGTGTCTCTCAGAAATTTGTTTTTAAAGTTGCCAATTTGCATCCCGATGCTCAAAGCACCCAACTTCATTTTAAGAGCTTCCTTGAAGGTTACGATGTGTACATTTGGTAAAAGTGATACATTTAGTGAGGGTGTGAAGTCTGTCTTGTTGGCAGGGGTAGCTGGTCTACTCACTGTTCCACTTATGAACAATACCCTAGCCTTCCTTGACTTTGTGGATAATTGCATAGCTGGAAACTTACCATGGTCAATTAACCTTGCCATCTGCACATCTTTGGAATTTGGGGGGAAACTGAATGACTCGGAGAAACCCGAGCTATCACAGGGAGAATGTGCAAACTCCATACAGATAGCACCGGGGGTCACTTTAATTGATAGGTCACTAAGGTATGAGTTAACAGCTCCACAATCTGTGTCACAATGCCACCCAAACATTCTTTGCTCTTTACTTAACCAGTCTGAAATATATTAAAAATATCTCTTCACGCAGCCTCTGAAATGAGAGAATTTCTTCCTTCATCCTTTTTCTGCTTTGTGTTCACTTTCTTCCATTGCTTCCTTAAATAGATGGCTATGATGTTCTTGGTTGGCATTGCCTACATTTTGAAATCCATTAATGTATTGTAACATGTTGCAGTACTTGCAGCTGTACAGAGAAAGGCTCACATTGGGGATTCAATACACATTTTGGATTATGGAATGAACATTGTGAAGGGATAAATGGCGAAAAAGAGGCACTATTTTGATCAGAGCTTCCAGTTTCATAATGCGAATGCAATGGCCCACAATGATGTCCACGGAGAAGCAACTGTATCTTGGAGTAGCCTTAACATGACTGTTTCCCTTGCAGTAACGTGATGCTTGCAATGAGTTTTTTAAATAACGGAGCCAGGACTGCGCTGTGCATCCCGTCACTATGCTTATTCATCGTAATGGCATGAAACCCAGAGGTTAAATATTAATGCCAATGCTGCTTTCAAGCAATTCTCATGAAGCAGATGCTGGAAATGTCGGGCATGCTAACCAACAATAGCTTTTTCCAATTCCAGCAGTGCAAAGATTTTAAAATTCAACCCAGTGATTGTGGATGAAAGGGGCATTTTAAAATTACTGACATGTAATAGTGCCTCAGGCTTTCATCATATATGTTGCTGAAAGAATATCCAAGTTCCTGAATTAACGTGCACTGAATGGGTAGATAATCTAGGAACTGACAAGGGGCAAAGGGATTTTCATGTTCATACATGCAACTCCCTAATGGATTGTATGCATTTATCTGAGGTAAAAGTGAAGCGATGATTCACTGGCACAGTGTTTAAACCAGACTTCTGTGGTCCATTACTGTCGAGCACAGTATCTCAAGAAAGATGCCTTTAGAGTGTCTTCATGCAAATTCATGCATTATATGAGAACTAAAGGCTTACATGAAATAAGGACAGATCCAATAAACCTGAACTGTATACCTTTGAGCTTATAATACTGAGGGATAAACAAATTAATGCCTTGAAATAAAATACAACCACTGTTTTTAGTGGAGTCTTAACAAGAAAAAGCTTCAGTATCAAGAAGTTTTTTTTTATAGTGAATCCAAAACTTGGTGTTTAGCCTCGTATCAGATTTTGGCTATTCTATAGTCAAAACAAAGATCACAACAGTGGTCAGACTTTGAAAGCTATGGTGATATTTATTTCTTTAAAAGATTGTGGGTCCTGATTCAATTGGCATTTTCAATAGTGAGATTGATAGCTATTTGATAGTTAAGAATATAGAACTTTGAGTTCAAATATATCATCAATCACAAACAATACAACTACCCTTTTCAGTGGAGAAAAATAAGCTAAATCAGCTTTCAGGAATAATTTGGTGTTACTACACAGAAGCTATTTCACAAAATAGATGGCTATAAAACTAGAAAATATGACCGAAGGCTGCTAGAAAATATTTATGAACTGTTTATTGAGCCTATTGATGGCCAATGATCAATGAGAATAAGTTTTGTGTTCGTAGTATAAGCTGATTTTATCAGCAGTAGAAATATAATGCAATATCTTTGTTGGCTTATTATGATAAAGATCTTGCAGTATTACAGATGGTTTTTAAAGATTTGAGAATTTAAAAAAAATTGAAATTCTGAATGTATACAAATAAATCTATAAATGTATCTCTGTACCGAGATTCAGTGAAAAGCTTTCAGAAACATAGAAACATAGCAAATATGTGTGGGAGTCGGCCATTCAGCCCTTTGAGCCAGCACCGCCATTCAATATGATCATGGCTGATCATCCAAAATCAGAACCCCGTTCTATTTCCCCATATTCCTTGATTCCCTTAGCCCTAAAAGCCAAATCTAACTCTCTCTTGGAAACTTGCATGCTATCCAGTCTAAGGAAAGACTACATGATTATGTTCAAGCCGTTCACTGTGCACAGGCAAAGGTTAAAGGATACAACATTTAGTGCAAGATGTAACACTGAAGTTTAATAAAGTCCGATTAAAGATCGTTCAAAGCTCTTCAATGAGGTCGATAGGAGATCAAGACTGCGCTCTGGCTGATGAGAGGATCTATCAGTTGCCTGTTAATAATTGGGATTAAAACTGTTCCTAAATCTGTACTATGCGTTTTCAAACGTCTATACCTCTTGTCTGATGGGAGGAGGGAGTGACTGGAGTGAGACTGGCCCTTGATTATGCTGGTGGTCTTGCTGAGCCTGTATGAATTGTAGATAGAGTCAGTGGAGGGGGGGCTGGTTTGTGTGATAGTCCTGGCTATGTTCACAAGTCTCTGCAATTTCTTGTGTTCTTGGATGGTACTGTTTCCAAAGTGAGCTGTGATGCATCCCAATAAGATGTTTTCTACTCCTATCTGTAGACATCTGTGTGGGTTGTTGGGACCAATGCTGAACTTCCAAAACCTTCTAAGTTGAGGCATTGGTGTGTTGTAGAGGTGTCATGATGATAATTAAATTTCATTTAAAGAAATGCTCTGCTTTCTGGTGATTTTTTTTTTCCCTTCACTAAATATTTAAAACACTTTCCCTATGCCTCCACCTAAAATAACAAGACAAGTGGTTGTTACTATGAAAATTAACTGGTGACACCAGAACTGGAAAGTTAATTGTGGAATTATATAATTGAACTTAAATGTATCTATTTGTTAATTATATTTTCTACTTGCTATAGTAGTAGAGAACAGCTATCCCTCAGAGATAAATGAATCCACTGTCATTGTAAATGATCACATATTCTAACAAAAATAACATTCATAGCAGAGCACCAAAATACTGAATCAAAACATGATTTATTAAATTGGTGACCACCCGACTTCCCTTTCCAGTTTCCACATTATCTGATATTGTTCATAATTCTCTCTCCTTGGATTTTATTGATGGGTCTCTTTACCAAGGTATTGTTCCTTTCCTGTAAATTCACTGCCATTATTTATGTTATGTACATGCAAAGTACTATTCTACCTCTAATAGCCCTTTCCTCTCCCAATACATTATAGCTTCCTAAATTCTGCCCATGTTTGCATCTCTAATTTTCTCGAATGGTTTTTGTTTCTCTCAGTACTGCAGTGATTTTTCCCAAAGTCACAAATGACAACCTACTTAATTGTAACCAAGGTAATCTTTCTCTTCTGATATATTTGTAGCCGTTGACTTAGTTAAACACAACATGGGATACACTCTCCTGTTTGTATTTGCATCCATCCAGTCATTAGCAAAGAAGCATCAGAATAGCTGCTTCTGCAAATCTTCCTCAAGAATCTATCTTGAGCCTCTCCCTATGCTTAGTCTATAGGATACCACTCAATAATTAAACAGAATGTAATGTTCCACATGCACACACAATTCTACTTCACCTCTACCTCCCTTATCCCTTATTAGGACGGAACGTTGGTGCAGCGGTAGAGTTGCTGCCTTACAGCGCCTACAGCGCCAGAGACCCAGGTTCGATCCCGACTATGGGTGCTGTCTTGTCTGTATGGCGTTTGTACGTTCTCCCCATGACGGTATGGGTTCTCTCCGAGATCTTTGGTTTCCTCGCACATTCCAAAGACATACAGGTTTGTATAACCTAAATTGGCTTTGTATAAGTATAAATTCTAAAATTGTCCCTAGTGTGTGTAAGATAGTGTTAATGTGCAGGGATCACTGGTCAGTGCGGGCACAGTGGGCCGAAGGCCCGGTTTCCGCGTTGTATCTCTAGAACTAAAACCTATGTCTCCAGTACTGAAATTTCCACCAAATAAATCAAAACCACTGTTTTTGCTCTCTCTGTCACAAACTCCATTTTCCAAACAAAGGACTTTCTGTCTTTACAGCAATACCTTGAAATAGATAAAGCGTCATCACAACTGCTACATATTTGACACCATGCCATGTCTCCATGTGATCAATAAGGCTGTCTCTTTCCCTCTCAATATTGCTTGGCGTTTACCTCAGCATCTTAAACCTCAGCCTTTGTGACTCTTGGACAACTATTCCAACATATATCTGAGTGAATTCCTTCACTCTACCTCACTCTGCAAAATCTTAGTTTAGTTTAGTTTAGAGATACAGCGGGTAAACAGGCCTTTCGGACCACCGAGTCCGCACTGACCAGCAAATCTTGCACATTAACACTACCCTACACATACTAGAGATTTAAAAAAAATATATACATTTATACCAAACCAATTAACCTACAAACCTGTATATCTTTGGAATGTGGGAGGAAACTGAAGATCTCGGAGAAAACCCACACAGGTCACGGGGAGAACACATTCCGTACAGACAAGCACCCATAGTCAGGATCAAACCCGGTTCTCTGCTACTGTAAGATCTATCGTTATGCCACTGTGCCACACCTAAATTCTAAATTGCACTCGGCTCCATTCACTCTTCTACTCTATACTTTCTGACTGACGATGTCTACTGGCTATGCATTGCTTCAATTATGTAGATCCTACCTTTGTTTTCTAAAGTTGCTTAAGTCTGCTCAAACGCACCTCCTATCCATACTCCCAGTCCTATAATTTTATGAATTAGCAGTCGTTCTCTAATTCTGGCCTCATTATTATTCCTAGTTGCACCACCTTTGGGAGCCATACTTCCAATACTGAGCTCCAAAGCTGGAAATCTATCCCTAAACAGCATATCTTCCATTCCTATATTTTGTAATGCTCAATATAAAGTAACATTCTGATCTTTCAATGGGTCATCTAATCTAATATTTTGCAAAATAATTCAATGTCATGAGAAGGCCATTCAGCCCCTTGTGCTTTTTCTGCCATTCAATAAGATCATGCTAACTTTTACCTGCACTAATCCCATTTCCCTTGATTCTCTTTAAATCTAAAAATCTACTGAAACTCTGTCAGGTTTTGTTTGATTCTCACACATAGTGATACAGTTGAAACAAATAATCATAGATGCTGAAAATCTCAAACAAATCAGTAATTGATGGGGTTACTTACCGGGTCAGTCAGCATCAATGAAGTGAAGAACATAATTATCATTTAGAGTTGACGACCTTACATCAGACCTAACAGGATGCTTTCGGTTATTTTGCTATGTTTAACGAAAACTCACAGATTTTACGCAGATATTGCAATCTTTCTTGCGATTTAACCAAATACTGATTATGGAATGGACATGAAGCACATTTTAGTCATCTTGATGTGGTTGTTAAATATACAATTGCCATTATCAAATGATCCATGGCTTAGTAATTATTATTTTTTTTAAGGTTTGGATTAGATTGGAGTTACTAAATAAGCAATCAAAAACCTGGCAAGGCATTTGATTAAGTTACTAATCTCAGCATTTGAACAGAGTTACACAACTAACACTTTCTGTTGGGCAAGTAAGAATATGTAATGAATGCTGACTTTGTCAGCAAAAGCTTGCATCCTGCAGATAATGAATATTATCATTCGGAATCCGGGAACTTATTTGGATGAATGATTACAATCCCACCTCTTGTGTCAGTAGGTTCATCATTTAAATGCTGCTCCATTGAGTTGAGATATAACTTCCAAAGTCTGAGTGGTCCTCTCCTCACTCTGTGGGTTGTGCAAGCTCATAAACCATCCTGTTGCAATGAATTAACAACCTCATCAGCTGGTAAAATTAAAGGAAAGGAATACATTCCCTAAGAAAAGTTCCTGTCTTGGAAAGTCAGACTTCTAATCCATCTGTGAATCCTTCCTCTGCTTTACATTACAGTTCAAAGGGAAATAAATTCATGTACAAAAACATTTTGACTTTGGTAGCATCTATCAGTAAACCTTACATCTTTCTTCCATTGCAGTTCACATTTTTAACTGCTTCGGTGTTGCACTCATTTCCCGGCTATTAATCAGCCATTGTATACTGCTGCTGTACTTAATTCACAATTTAAGATCATGGATAATGCTCTTTGCATTAGACTATTCTGCAACACAGTTTACTAACTTAATTATTTCACTTGCATTCACATGAGACACAAAGTTAAGCCATTGTCATTCAAATGTGAATGTCAAAAACTAGAAGGCATAGCTTTAAGGTGAGGGGAGGAAAGGTCAAAGGAGATGTGGTTAGGTACATTTCTTTACACAGATGGTGGCGGGTGCCTGGAATGCACTGCATGGTGGTGGTGGCAGATATGATAGTGGCATTTTAGACTTTTAGATAGGCACATTGATGGGCAAAGAATGAACGCATATAGATTCCATGCGGTCAGAGGTTAGTTTGACTTGGCATCAGGTTCGCACATACATTGAAGGGCCTGTTCTTATGCTGTACTGTTCTATGTTCTATTAAGAATTATCTTTTCTTGATCCAGTCCTATAGAATCAATGTCAATTGTAATTATGTTGGGTGTGGCTCCATCTGCTGTTAAGAAAGATCTGCACTAAACTTAACATTTAAGAGAGATATTCATTCAGTTAGAAATATTTTTTCATCAATAGTTGCATAAATGCAAGGTTGTAGAAATCCTAGGTACAGTAGCATAATGGGTAAAAATCATAGAGAATCATAGAAAATCATAGAGACTGGCACTTTGACCTACCATGTCCACAACAACATTCGAGCATTCACCACTCTATTCCCATCTTGTCTTTCACATCCCCTTCAACCTTTGCTCCGTTCCCCTCCCAATTATCTTGCTACCCAACTACACTAAGAGCAATGCAGTGATCAATTAATTTATTAATCAGCACATCTTTGGCAGGTGGAACAAAATCAAGTGACATGAGGGGAACCAACGTGATGTCAGGAAGAAAGTGCAAACTCCACACATACAGCAGCCAAGGTCAGGATCAATATGGGAATTCTGGAATTGTGAAAACAATTACTGGACTAACAGTTTAAACATGGACCACTGATTTCAAGTTATGCATTTCAATCTCACCATCACTCTGAGAAGTTACATTCAAGTAGTTAAATGAATATAGAAAACAAAAGTCAGCAATTTCAAGCATAAAATCAAAATTTGGCTAGGAGACAGAAGGTGGCGGTGTAGGTTGCTTTTCTGATTGAAAGTATATGGATATATACTGGACAGGCTGCCAGGCCCCATGCACACCAGTACATCAGCCGCATTGGCGCAAGCACCAGTCTGGCAGGACAGAACTCCTGACGGTGGTAAGTTAAACTTAAAAGGTAAGTTTGGTTTTTACTTACCAGGGGTTTTTAGGCAGGAGCCTCTTTTTACTGAGGTTTTTTCTTGCCAGTTTCGCAGTCCGACAAGTTGCCGGTTATGGACTGTGGGGAAATTCCAGTCCGACCACAAATGCGGATAAACCCGCAAAATTGATCGGGTTGCACGGATGCCGTAAAAACGGCAAGAAATGTAAGAAGAGTCACTGACAGGGGGGGTTAGTGGCTCCCCAGCCTGCAGGGATGCCGTAAAAAGATCAAGAAATGTAAGCAGAGTCGCTGACAGGGTGGTCAGCGGCTCCCAGCCTGTGGGATGCCGTTGGAACAGCAAGAAAGCAACGCTGGAGCCACTGACAGTGGGGTAAGTGGCTCACAGACGTTGGTCCCCAGTCAAGAAATTACTGGGTCTCATTCAGCCCTATTTGGACTCAGGAGAGTCGGGCTATAAAGGGTTTCTCCTTATAATAAAATGTATGAATTTTATAGTGTTTTTTCTTTAAGTAAAAGCTAAAGGCAAAGTCAAAAATATTGTTATATGTCTGACAATGTTATAATTGTTTAAGCACAGGTTGCTATGAATTATTTTTACCCTTCACAGGTACAGCTGTACACTAAAGGTTGATTTAGTGAGCTTACACAGCAATAGCGCGGGCATATGGGACAGGCCGCGCCAGCAGTGCCTGACAGGGCTGCTTCATGTGTAAAATGTGCGGGCCTATGCGACAGGCATGCCAGCAGTGCCTGACAGGGCTGCTTCATATATGAAAGTGCCGGCCTACGGGAGAGCCGTGCCAGCAGCACCTGATACAGGGCTGTTTCATTTGTGACATTACCGGCCTATGGGAGAGCCATGCCAGCAGCGCCTGATGCAGGGCTGTTTCATGTCAAAAAGCACCGGCCTTTACGAAAGGCGGCACCAGTAATGCTTGGGACATGGTTGCTCAAATTCACACATATCTGCTCACCCTCGGAGTCGGGAGATGATTCTCCACCGGGGCTAGAGAGCAAGGCCCATGGAGTCGGGGATGAATTCCTCACCGGGGCTGGATAGTGCGTTGAAGAGACTATCCTAAATACAGCAACTGTTGTATCCAGTGCTGCAAAGGTCTCCCTCTCGGAGGCAGAGACCAAGATGGATCAGTATCCTGCTGATACTGAGTCTCAGGGTATGGCTGTGGGGCATACCCAAAGGGATGAAGGGCACATGTCAGAGGTACCTTTCTGGACAATTAAGTTGCCATCCCAGTAGAATATTCTATTGGGTTAAGGCCAATGGGTTCGTATCAGTATTTGTATCCTGCGGCCTGCGGCAACGCCTGTTAGGGTTGCCTACAAATCACCCTCACTGAGGAGGGAAGACCAAAAGGTCAAGATGACTCCGGACTCTAAAAATGTCAATAGAACATACTCAAGCCAATATGTGCTGGCAGTGGACAATGGCAACAGGGGGATGTGAGAGCCAGCCACTGAATCGGTTATTCATGTAGTTCTATTCTACAGGGGAAGAAGCCTGGCAGACAAATTAATTTGGCCAACAGCGGGTAAACGTCATCTTTCAGAATGCACCACAGGCGCTCAGCGGCAGTAGCGGTTCACTGGAGCTGGGGGCAGCACGAAAGCTCAGAAATTCCATGCACCTTCCAATCATGCTCAACTAAATGGGTCTAGCATTTCCAAAATTTGGGTAGTGCACCGTTCACAAGTTGTAATATTTACATTTGTTTGTACAACACACAAAGGGTAAAACTATTTGGTTGAGGCACAGCCGGAGCATTCCAAGTAAGTTTCGATTATGGCCAGGGTTTGGAAATTGGGCAAAAGTTCTCATGCAAACCACCCATGCAATAAGGCAGGATTGACATGTTATTATGAAGAATGGAGAATATCGGGCATATGAACTTTCCGAATGTAAAAACTTATTCCTGACTACAACAGACTCATAAGGTAAGACATACATGTTATACAAATCCCATTACAAAGGTTATCAAAGACAATATAACTGTACTATAACAGTAAAGCTTTGCAGTATGGGATAAACTGTTTGTTGGTCATTGGGATTTACCTTTAATTATTATTAGCCTTGTGTCCGCCTTGTGAAAAGAGATTGGGGTTATAGCAATCTGTTACAAAACTGAGTTATTTTCATTAAGAGTAATTGGCAATATAGCAGCTGTGTTGCAGCTGAGCAAATCAAGGAACTGTTATTGTGTAAGTAGCAATTAGATTGTTGCTAACAACCTTGTGCTATTGTCAGCTGACGCTACTTCAGCCACAATGATGAAGTAAAAGTATTCAGCACTGCTGAACATGACAATAACTGATTGAACTTGAACTTGAAACTCGCTACAGTAGTGTGGTTGGTTGAATTCAGTTGTTATGAACTGATGTTTAGAACTCTAAGATGAGAAGTTCCAAATACCATCACCTACTCAAAGGTAGTGGAGATTGCATGAGTTACCAATTCTTCAGTTGTTGGTATCAACTGAATATATACACTAAATGTACCCATGAGTAAGGGGTTTTGAGCGAATATGCATATTCTACATGCTCAATTTCAAGTTGCTACTCTACGATGGTGACATATGTTAGTCACATGATAACCAAGGGAACAATATCCTGTAATTAATCTCCTTGCCACTGGTGTATCATTCAGTTCAGATCGATGACAACACAGAATAAGTGTTGGATCTCGAAGTATGATGAAAGCATGGTTCAATACTTCATGTAATGCATGTTTTTCACTCATTGCAAAAAATATGTGGCACAACAGTGCAGAGAAATACTTTCTTGCTTCAATAGGAGGAATGGTCTTTATGTCCTCCATCATTTTTTGCCTGGTTAGCCAGGTCTTAAAACAGTCAGCAAGACCTCGCTTGGGTTCGTACTGTCAGACTGGCCAAGTGTCCATGTTGCCTTCTTCATCAGGCATTATGGCACAACGGTATACAACAAGAACTTGCTGTTTCAAACTGTGGTTTAGGAGACCGGCTTTTGCACAGTAAAACAATTATTGACCTACACATTTTGAATGGATTGACTTTTTCCTCAGGTTGTCACATCAAGTCATGCAGGGATAGCACCCAAAAAAAGCAGTACATTCCTATTGAGGGGATCAGAAGTGTTTAGTTAAATGTTAATGTTACATTTAATACAGTACAGATTACTGACATTTCCAGCTCATTTTAAATGGTATTGACAATAATTCCGTTATAGAGACACTACAGCTGCAACATATAGTAACTACGCTCTCGGATCTAACCCAGCTATCGAGTTGTTAAAAGATCTTCACACAAGTTCTCCCACTACAAGATTATGCAGTTGGTTATTGAAAATGTGTGAACATTACTTCACCAAGGGGTTCCAGCTACATCCTTAGTTATGACACTTATATCAGCACAACGACAGCAAATACTGCAAACGTTGTGGCTAGATAGGATGGAATTGGCTGCAGGTGCCATTACATTTACATTCTGGTCTACACAATCAGAGTAGACTAGGGGTAGCATGATTGAAAATCATTTGAACACCCCACTGTCTTACTTCTATGTTATCTAGGCCACCAGAATCCTAAGAAGTATGGAATCAGCATTGTTTATTAGTTAACAAACAACTACCCAAAGGAAGGTCAGTTCAGACTTTTTTCATGGTGGCTGCAGCAGGTTCTGGGTTATACAGATATTAACACTGACAATTGTATTTCTCATTCCACCAGGTCAGTATCAACGTCAGCATATCATTCAGATAGTGTGTTTACATCTCATTCCACTAGGGCAGCAGCTACGTCAGCAGCCAAGGCGAGGGACATGCCCTTCGACCATATGTTGGCGGCTGCCGGATGGGCAAATGAGCTGATGTTTCAGAATGTTTATCATCGGCCGATTGTCAATCCAGGACTGTTTGCCTATGCCATTTTAAGTACCTAAATTTAAGGGGTACTGTTGTTTGTTTACATTGTTAAATAAACGCTATTTCTGCATTGAATGCAATGTTACTACTAATGCATTTATTTCGCTTTCGAGTTAATCAATCCAGTGAGATGCTGAGATTTGTAATCTGCGGCATGAAATCACAAAGCTTTGAACTCTTCACGGAATCACTCACGTGACCCCGAAGTAAAATAGTAAGATTAAACGAGAACTTACCAGTTTGAAGTTTGATCTTGATTTTATGAGGAGTTACGTTGGTGATGACGTGCCCGCCACGCCCAACCCTCTCTCATAAAGGATCATATGGTAGTTCTCGAGTCTCTGATCTTACTATGTACTTTGGTGTTGTTTATTTGTGATTTCATACCACTGCTTTGAAGTTTGGTGCACATGCAGCCTGGCGGGCCTTCTTCATATAATCACCAACTCCTCATAAAATCAAGATCAAACTTCACACTGGTAAGTTCTCATTTAATCTTACTAATTTTTACCATAGGAATATCATAGGCTGATATTCTTATTGTTTGTAATATATACGAATGTCTTTGTTGAGAATCTAGGAGGGATGACTAGTCAGTTTGTGGACTGAATGAAAAACAATTATGGATAATGAGCAAAATGGTCTAAATCAAAAACAGAATATATATCATATACAATGTTGGGCAATATTGGTTGATGGAATCACTACATTCCAAAGACATTTAGATAAACATTTGAATAAGTAAGACATCAAAAAATATGGGTGCTGGCAAAGAATATGGGTGCTGGATGGGAAAAATGTTGGCATGGATGTGACAGGCTGAAGTGCATGTTTCTATGCTATAGATGTTTGTAACTCTATGATTTTTATGACCAACTGATTGTTAGTTTTTTGGGAAATACATCGACAATACTTTCTTGGTCTGGCTTTGTATACCTTAATGCCTAACACTGTTGTTGACCATTAACTGTTTCTTCAATTCAGGGCAATTAGAGGTGGAAAATAATTATCTCGCATTGCCAGAGTCGTCCATGAAATTTGCACAAAAAAAGAAAGAAAAAAAACAGTTGTATAAATGTTTTGCATTTAGATGAAAGTGGTTTGAAATCTTCCAATTTTTCTTTGTTCTCTCTATTGCTGTTTATTTCAAGGTAGGGAAGCAGAGCACCTGAATTTGGCTATACCTTCATCTTATCTGAAAAGCAGGAGGCATATTTCTGCATATATATGATTGATCTAATATTAACTTTCTTGCAACAGAGAACACAATCAGCACAAAGAGTTCCAAAAAATGGGTTTAGCCAATGTGTGTTGAAACATAGCCATAATATAAAAGATGAGCACACATCTATCAACTTTTCTATTTACACACAATTTATCTTTAAAAAAAAGAAACCTTCAATGTACTCTGAAACAATTTTCTTTTTCATATTTTAATCAATGGTTTGCATCTGTAATGTTAACTAATTTATTCTGTTATATATGATACAGCTTGTAATTTTCTCACATTTCGCAAACATAAAAATATCGAATGCATAATAAACAGAATGCTTCTGTTTTCATGTTTGCAATCTATCCTGCTGTATACATTTATCTTTAGTATTTTTGGGGCGAAATCTGCAATGAGTAAATTATCACTGGATGGTAATACATTTATAATTCTGCAGCTTCTATACAAAACATAAATAGAGAATTTATTTATGCAATGTAAAAACATATTAAAGTGTGATGATATATTGTAAACGCGTAACTAGAACCAGGTGCAGGAATACATATTAAATTCTTCCTTCGTTTGCTCTCTATAGTGCATAATTGAAATGCAAAATGCATTAACATTGTGTTGAACTGATGGATGCAGGCATGGGTAATGATGTACCACAGAGCGTGACATTTGCTGGAGTATTTTTAGATCCATCATTGTACTTCATGCTTACTTGACAGCTGTAACACTTAGCAGCATGGACTCTTGCTCTGAGCAAAAGTCAGAGACCCTCCCCTGCTTGACATATTCATACCTTCCCTGAAACCCATAATGGTGTTGTCAACTTGCTTCACTCACTAAAAGGTGAAATGCCCAAAATCATGTGACTTTCAATCACCTAATGAAACCTCAGGGAATGGGGCTTAAAAGTCAGAAATTGATGAACAGTGCATTTATTTAAACTGCATTGCATCATTGTGTAACATTGATCCCAAATGCTACCGTAACATTCCCTTAATAAAAGGCACAGTGAAAGGAACACTTCAAAGTCTTCTGCCTTTGTGTTTGAAGGTGCTGTGCTTTGATGTATCAGAACTCAGTCATTCGGGTACCACAGGGTATAGCAGTGTACAGATGCAAACATAACATTTAGAAGCGCAGAGGGATGAAATTCAGTGCTATTCAGTGTTACTGCTTTGAAATTTGTTTCTCTAGTGTTTACCTGGTAATTTACTATCTGGGTACTGTTGAATAACAATAGGGTATTACAAGAACACAGTCCTTTATAAGGTTTCAAGGTTTCAAAGCTAAATGAAGCTGGAAAATCAAGACAATTTACACTTTTATTTGTACACAACATCCGGTATATTGCTTTATTTTTTATTGCCATGATTTTTTCTGAGAAATATTTTATGTTTGTTTAAAAATAAGATAAATTACTGATGAAAGTAGCCTTTCTGTACTCAGCGGCTTGAAAAGAGGCAGGATTCAAGCTTGTGATTCTCACCCCCCCCCCCCCCCCCCCCCGATATGTAGCTAGCCTTGCTTTGCAGAATACCATGGAAGATGTGGAGGTGGTTAACAATGCCTGGATGCTTCCTCATCAGAACTATTTTAACCCTTTCTGACTTAACTATCAGCTCCCATCTTTACAAAAATATGTATATCTTATCTCTCAGAATCCTCTTCAGTAACTTGCCTACCAGTGATGTTAAGCTAACTAGCCTATAGATTCTAATTTTTACCTTGTAGCCTTTCTTAAATAGAGGTACAATATAAGCTGCACTCCTGTCTTCAATGGTTCTTTATTTGTTAATACAAACAGTCCAGTAGAGTATCTCGATTAGCAAGTGTTCCAGGCAAGTCCCAGGCTGCTATGGGCCTCCAGACAACTCTTCCCTTGGTTGCCATGTCCCTGTCCTCACCCACCTACCTTTGTTCCGTCAGGTGCCTCCTCCAGCCGACCATGAGGGTGCGGTAGGCCAGACCCCAGTTGACTTTCTTCTCCTACTGGCTGTCACTCTCACCCGTCGCGTCCATCATCGCTGGCTCCAACTTCCCAGTCTCTGGTCTTCAGATGATGAACTTGGGCCGGCACAGTGGCCTCCCCCGTCGGATTCCTCCTGTAGGCTGTGATCCGCTGAGTCTTTTGTTCAGCCATTGGGGAACGGGCTCGGCTGATAGCCGGTGAAGCTGCGGGTCTTGATTTCGCCCACACAAGGATCTCAGCCTCTTGGGAGCTTCAGCAACGCATGGCCTCAGATCATTTGCTGTATAGATTCCTTCTGCTATTTTTTCTGCAACACAAACAATCCTTTTTATCTCTTCTTCCCACTTCTGACAAAGGATTAGCAAACTGAAAAATTAACTCTGTTTTTTCTATTCATGGATGCCGCCCGATGAGATTTTCCAACAATTTGTGCCTTTACATTGGAAAAAATATTTGGTTGTGGACTTGAAAATACATGATCTGCACAGCCACATACTGAATGCCAAAGATGGGATATTAGTTGCATAGCTCTTTTACAATTGGCGCACATAGGATGGGCTGAATGGCCTCTTTCTGTTTCATTATGTTTTTTCATGACTCTATAATCGATTGGCAATCGAAAGAGAATGAAAAACATAATTGGTAATAGCTCCAGTTGAAGGACAGCATTAAAGACTAGTTTAAAGTTAATCAGCACAGAAATAGAAAAGAATGCAGAAGGAAGTTCTTGTGCTGTTCTATGTGGATTAGGCCAAAAACAAAGGGGTTAGAGTGGGAGTGTAGAATTCAGCCTGCAGGAGTAATCCTGAGCTTCCAGTTTCCTTTTAGGTTAATTGTCCATCTCACACCCATTCCTGACTTCTTTGACTTTGGCCTCTCACAGTGTTCCAATGAAGCCTCATGTAATCTCAAGGAACTACACCCAATCTTCGATAAGGCACTCACAGCTTTAGGAATCCATGATGATTTCAACGATTTCAAACAATCAGACATTCCCGCCTTGAACCTCACATTTCCATCCTTCGTTACTTCCATTTCCTTTTTTCTGGAATTTCAGATTCTATTTGCCATCTCCTGTTCACCTCATCTCCTCCAGCCATGTCTTGACCATCTCTTTACAGTCGTTGTTACTACCACTTGCGTTCATCAATCAGGCAACTGAACCATCCTACCACAACTAGAGAGCAGTCCTGAACTACTAACTCCCTCATTTATCCCTCAACTCCTTCCTTCCTTTATCTTTCATGAAATGTTCTTCCCTTATCAGGTATCTGTACGCTGTGAATGGCTCAGTGTAATCATGTATTTTCTTTCGGCTAACTGGTTAGCAAGCAAAAACGTTTTTCACTGTACCTCGATACACGTGACAATAAACTAAACTGAACTGACTTGTGAGCATGAGACAGCTCCCTTTGTTCTCCAAGCACACTTTCATTCAATGAGCCTGGTCTGCTTCAATGGGCAAATCTGTATTACCAAGATTAATCTCTATAAAACAAAACAACGAATTGAAAGATTTGAAAAAAATCTCCTCGGTGAGCAAATAATGTGGGAACAATAACATTTTCAGGAGATGGTTTAGGCATTTAATTTAGTTTAGTTTAGTATGTTGTCACGTGCACCGAGGTACAGAAAAAAAACATTTGTTGCGTGCTGATCAGTCAACGGAAAGATAATACATGGTTACAATCAAGCCATCCACAGTGTACAGATATATGATAAAGAAAATAACGAATAATGTTTAATGCAAGTTAAAGTCCTGTAAAGTCCGATCAAAGATAGTTCAAGGGTTTCCGATGAGGTAGATAGTAGCTGAACAGTGTTCTTTTGAGTAAAATCAGACTTATTATGCAATGGTGGAATTGGACGATAAGAGAGCAGTGAATGTAGCATCAGGCCGTGCAAAAGGAAGAGACAGAAGCAGTGGGTATCCAAGGAACCCCCTCCAGTGCAATATGATGTTTAATGACTTGAGATCAGCAAAGCAGTTTGCTAGCAGCATGCTCCTTCCTCTTCCATTGCAGTGATCAATTGGCTACAGATAGATATCAACCACAAAAATGCCAACACAGAAAAGAGTAAAAGCTTGAAAAGCAAATATATGGTGGAGTCTTTCTGAGAGAAATGCATTTAATATGAGTACTTGCACAGGACATCTCATTCTTTAAGACGCTCAACAAGAGATACAATAAGCATTTGTGAAATCATTCTGTGCGTATTTGAAACGGTAAGCTTTTATTCACATGGTTTTGCGATCATGATTGAAACAAACGGGAAACAAATCCTCAATAAAGGCTTCATAAAGCATTAGGGTCATGGACCAAAATGTTTGAGATGTGACATTCAAACCATTAAATGAATGTGCTGAACAGATCAATAGACAGTATACTGCCTTCCAAAGTCACCAGGGCACCCACATGGTGTGAACACTGAGTTTTCCATATTTAGTTAACCCTTACCTCCTGTCCTCCACTCTATTGTTCCGATCCACCTCTGGACCTCTCATTTTTGTTCACTTTCATGTACCTTCTCTCCAGCACCCCCTATCACCTACCTCATCCCTATCTCCTGCTTCTGACTACCTACAGTTCATACATCCCATACCGACCTGATCATCCCCACCTTGTTCCATCTACCAGGGCGGCACAGTGGAAAGACGGTAGAGTTGCTGCCTTACAGTGCCAGAAACCTGGATCGATCCTGACTACGGGTGCTGCCGGTACAGAGTTTGTACGTTCTCCCCATGATTTGCATAGGTTTTCTCCTGGAGCTCTGGTTTCCTCCCACACACCAAAGATGTACAGGCTTGTAGGTTAATTGGCTTGTTATAATTGAAAATCGTAATGTGTAGGTTATTAGTTATTGTGCGGGGATCGCTGGTTGGCACTGACTTGGTGGGCCGAAGAGACTGTTTCCGTGCTGTATCTCAAAATTAAATTAGTATTTTATGGTTAGGGTGCCAAAACTTTGAAGATAGTCATCTAGAAATTGTGATGTCTGTTTAGCCATGCTAAACAATCAGTGAGTCATTAGGCCAGTTCATATTTTTTTCTGAAAGACTATTTTCAGAAATTCAGTAGCCCTGAATGTTTCCTATATTCGTTTCCTTACCTATCAGAGGCCAGCATTGGTTGGCTTTGCGTCTCTCCTTATCACACTCCATCCACTGCCTCCACCTTCAACCTTGCTCCCAACTTCACCTAGTTCCATCTGCCTTTTTTGCTTCCTAGTCTGTCTCCACCCATGACTCATCATCCTTTGTTTCCTAACTCTGCCCCTTTCCCTCTCCATTTGGCTTCTTCCACCCATCATTCATCACCCCTCCTCTCTCCACCTATCATCTAACCCCTGATGCGCCCCCATCTTCTGCTTTGTACTGACTTTTATCTCCTACTTCTCATAGTCCTGATGCAAATTTTCGAACCAAAATGGCAATGTCTTTTCTCTCCCACAGATGTGCTTAACCATTTTGGTTTAGTTTAGTTTAGAGATACAGCCCGGAAACAGGGCATTCGGCCCACCGAGTCCGCACTGACCAGCAATCTCCGCACATTGACACTTTCCTACACACACGGTACAATTTACATTTATTCCTAGGTAATTAACCTACAGTACAAACCTGCACATCTTTGGAGTGTGTGAGGAAACCAAAGATCTCGGAGAAAACCCACACAGGTCACGAGGAGAACGTACAAACTCCATGCAGACAAACAGCCGTAGTCAGGATCGTACCTTGGACCTTAGCTTAGTAAGGCAGCAACTCCTCCGCTGCACCAACATGCCGCCCTCCTCCAGAGTTCCTTCAGAAGTTTTTTTCTCCAGATTCCAGTATCTGCAAACTCTATTTGTATTAAGAGTAGCATATTAGAAAGGTTTCAGTGAATTCTGAATGATCACAAATGGTAACTGGTTTTCTCAAAAGAAAATGGCTATCATCAAATCATTTATGTTACATTGTTGTGCTGGAACAGATAGTGACCAATTATCTAACAATCATTCTTTCCACTTGTGCTGAATGTCAAAACAGGGGCAGATTATTTTCCTGTGCAGTATAATCTGTTCACTTTCGTTTCTTAGGGCTGTTACAAATCTAAGTACATTTTTTATTAAGATCTTGGTACTGGTTTCCTTGGAGCAAAGAGGGATGACTATATACATTTATAAAATCATGAGGGGCATAGCTAAGATGGATGGTCATAGCCGGTTTCCAGGGTATGAGAATCTAAAACTGGCTGACATGCATTTAAGGTAAAAAGGGAAGATTTAAAGGGGATCTGAGAGGAAGGTTTCTCACACAGACGGTGGTAGGTATATGGAACAAACTGCCAAAGTAAGCTGTAGAGCTGGGTATAAATAGAATTGTAAGAGCCAGGTTTACTGATAGAAAGGGATTTGGGCTGAACACGGGCAAATGGGACTTGGTCAAGAAGGCACTTTGGTCTGCATGGATGAGTTGGGCTGAAGAGACTGTTTCTATACAATATAACTGTATATAACATTTTGACAAATACTTTTTCCTTGAAATTGTTGTAACTATGTTTAATGTAGTTTTCACAGGGAGCTAGTTGTCATTGCACATGCACTACTGAAAGTTGATGTGCAGGTACAGCAAACAATTGTGGAAACAAATGCTTGTTAGCTTGTATTTCAAGAGAGTAGAGATTTCTTACTGCATTTATATAAATCCCTGGTGATACTGCATTTGAAATATACAGTAGGTCTGGTCTCCCTACAAACGGAAGGATTAACTTGTGATTGTGAAAGTTCACCTTACTGATTCCTGGGATTGGGGTTTGTCCTCAGAAGAGAGATTAAACCGACTGGGTCTATATCCCTTTCAGTTGAGAAGAATGTGAGGCTTCTCATTGCTTTTATTTCTTATGTTCTTAAGCACTAAAATCCTTTAGTGCTGATGCCAAATCGAGTCCCCTGCAAAGTATCACAGAATTGTTAAAATTCAGTATGAAAGACTATTAAGTTGGTTTACAGTCTGAGCAAGTGCTAAAATAGGACGCACAGGGTTCTCAGCAGCAGCTTATCAAATGATACAGTTCCCAACACTTTGTGGCATCAGAATGCCACTATGTGGCATTACCTTTTAAAGGAACAGTCACCATGAAAGTCACAAGGCAGCAAAATATATTATGACTGCTCTTTAGGAAGTAGAAGCTGCAGGAGAGAAGGTAAACACTTAAAATCGCTTAAAGCAACTTAAATTCTAGATCAATGAAATTCAGGCGAGGGGAGAGTTCTGTGTATTCTGATGAGATGGACGGCTAATGGTGGTGAAATAGATCTCCCAGGTTTTATAGAAGACACAATGAAAAATAATCCTTGCACGTTGGAGCAATGAGGAATAAATTTTATTTTTTACAAGATATATCTGGGGCTATCACCACGATTCGAAACATTGCCCATCCCCAAACCCGCTGAGTTTCTCCAGCACTGAGTTCTATGCAAGATTCCAGCATCTGGAGTTCCTCATGTCTATACATCTTGGTGATTTGTACATTTTCTCCAAAATGTTTATTTTGAATGTTGAACATCTGTATTCATCCTGTGATACCACACATTAGGTAATAATGGAAAGTTGCCGTAAGTCATTTAAATAATTGGAGCAGGGATTAATTCTGTTAGGTATTACTTTTTGTGAACTTTTTAAAGAGCTCACCAAGGATTGATGAGGGCAGGCCAGTGGACGTTATCTATCTGTGCTGTGAGAAGGCCCCACGTTGTAGGATAGTTTTGGAATGTTAGATCATGTACGATTCTGAGTGAACTAGCCAACTGGATACAAAATTGGTTTGGTCCTACGAGTTAGCAGGTGGTAGTAGAGGTTTGTTTTTCTGATTGGATATTTGTGTTCAGCATTCTGTTGCAAGGAACCATTGGTCCACAGGTGTTAATCACCCATATTAACTATTTAGTTCAGTTTAGTTTGGAGGTACAGTGTGGATACAGGCACTTCGGCCCACCGAGTCCACACTGACCATCGATCCCCGCACATTAACATTACCCAATACACACTAAGGGCAATTTTTTGCATTTACCGAGCCATTAACCTACCAACCTGTATGTCTTTGGAGTGTGGGAGGAAACCAAATTTCTTAGAGAAAACCCATGGGGAAAATGTACAAATTCCCTACAGACAGCACCCGTAGTCAGGATCGAACCCGGGTCTCTGGCGCTGCAAGCGTTGTAAGGCAACAATCCTACTGCTGTGCCACTGTGGCTGCCAAAGGTTTTAGATTACTATGCAATAAAGAGATTAGTAACTTTGTGGATGACACCAAAATGGATGACATAGTAAAAAGTCAAGAAGGCTAATATTTACTATTTACTATTGGCTCCAGATAAACTAGGGGAGTGAGTGATCTGGTAGATACAGCTATGGATGCTGAGCTCTGTATCTCTAGGCTGCTCTACCTCTTGCATTGTTGTGCTGTTCACAATTGGGACAGAAAGCGCTGGAGTAACTCAGCAGGACAGGCAGCATCTCTAGAGAGTTTCAAGCCAAAACGTCACCAAAACATCACATTCTCTGGAGATGCTACATGACTTGTTGAGTTACTCCAGCACTTTTGTGTAACCTCATTTATTGTTGCATATGCTGGGGCACCAGACTGATATAGACAATAACGTGTGTAGGAAGGAACTGCATCTGCTGGTTTAAATCGAAGATCGACACAAAATACCGGAGTAACTCAGCGGGACAGGCAGCATCTCTGGAGATAAGGAATGGGTGATGTTCTTCACGCAATCCACTACAAGCTGCAATTTTAGGACATTCAAACCTTTACTGTTCATCAGAAAAAAAGGTCTTGATAAATAAGGGGAAAATCATTTGGGTCAGAGAAGTAAAGTGAATGGCTGCCTGCACTTGTGGGAAACTAGCAATGCCGACAAACCCCGATGTCCCTGACTCTGTTGCAAAAATGGCGTTAATGATGCTGCTAGTAATGGAATATTTCTGGCAGCATCAACATTAAGACACCCTTAGATAGAATAACTCACCTGTTTAATGCTGAGAGAAAAAATACTTCTGGTTGGATTAAGCATGCTCTGTGAATATTGGCCAATATTTGAGAAATATGTACCGAGCTCTGAAGCTGACTAGTCGGTTTTCTGGATATCAGCTGAATATCCCTTTATATGGCATGAATAAAACAATGATCAGTGATAAGTGCAAGTGAGGCCATTGAGTCATGGCCAGAGTTGAGCCTTGAGCTCCTGTTGACATTGGTGAAGATAGAAATTGGAGTTACGTGAATAGAGTCAAGTCAAGAGCTAAGAGTGTTTTATTGTCATGTGTCCCAGATAGAACAATGAAATTCTTACTTACAGCAGCACACATATATATATATATGCACACACACATAGGGCCGGCCTTAAGCCGATTGGACTGATTTCACCCAATCGGGCCCCGCGCGTTAGGGGGGGCCCAGGTTCTTCTTCCTCTTTCGTGTGGCTTGCACAGCCTAAAGTTGTAGGACAACTTGTTCTATTTGATCTTCTGTTTGTGCACGTCGAGTTGATTGCATTTGTCGAAACAAGGCGGACCACGTGAAGGTTGCAATCTTCCAACCCGCCCCGCATTAATTTTCCGTATTTCGTACGGAAATACAAATTTGCTTTGTTAAATAGAGATTTTAAAATAAACATTCGCCATAGAGATTTTTTTACAAAACAAACATGGATAACAACCGCTGCACGGCCATCAGACACAAACGACTTGTTAACTACTACTGTAGCACTTGTTAACAGCCAGTAGTTAACAATTAATTATACAATGGGTCATCAATGCATCGATCCACATTCCTCAGTAAATGTAATTGTGTTTTGAACAAGTATTAATGACGCCGCATTCCTTTGAATACAATTCACGCGGCGTCATTAATACTTGATCAAAACACAATTACATTTACTGTGGAATGTAGATCGATGCATTGATGACGCATTAAGAATTTCTTAAAACTCACCATCATGATTGAGGGCTTCTTCTTGGTGAGCTTCTTGGTCTGCAGCAGGTTAGTCGTTCAATTTACCTACCGACCCACGTTGTGTCTCTCTGTCTTTCGCTCTCTCCCTCCCTCTCCCTCTCGCACGCTCTCTCTCTCCCGCTCCCCATCTCGTCTCTCTCTAGCTCTCTCGGCATTCCCAGAATCATTGACGTTTTGTGGTAGACAAAAATGCTGGAGAAACTCAGCGGGTGAGGCAGCATCTATGGAACGAAGGAAATATGCAACATTTCAGGATAACAGTGCTCTGCTAAAGGAAATGCCACCAAATGTTCAACAGTGGAGGAAAAGATTGAAAGATGTATACTTGATGGAAAGTATAACTGCTAAACTCCAGTTGAGGACTGATGCCTTCAATATTATATGGAAACTGGTACTATTGCAAATGTCAAGATTGATTATGGATATGAATGGATGAGCTTGTTCTGGTGCCTGTGAATAAGATGCTTCTATGATAGAATGTGAAGAGGATTTGATGCAATACTAATAGAGATTAGGTGATTTGTATTTTGTCATTTTGCGATTGTCTTTTGTCTATCTCTTTGTTTTGTCTGCATGTGTATTTTGTTATGTCAATAAATGTTGAGTTAAAAAAAAAGAAACCCTTCTTCTGACCCGGCTATTTCCTTCGCTCCATTGGTGCTGCCTCAAGCCCTGTCCCACTGTGCGAGTTCACCCAAGAGCTCTCCCGAGTTTAAAATCTCTGTGCAGCATCTCTGTCCCTATCTCCAAATTCCCACTTTGAAATAAAATACAACTTCTGACTTAAATTTTTTGCAGCAGGATCACAATTAGTCGATTCCCACGCATTTTCAATCATCGTTCGTTTCAGTGTAATTTTCGCACCTGATTGATGTAGTTTTTTTTTGAAGACACATTACATTACATTAAATTGTTTCAAGCATACCCGGTACTAAACACACAAACATTAAAGTGGTTAATGATGTTACAAACGGTTATATATGAATATAATTTCAAAGTGACATAGGAGATTTCAGTGCAAAGAATATTTAACCAGAATATAAGGTGAGGTCACTGCAAAATACTCACTTAAAACAATACGCCATCAACTCAGGATTGTTTCTTAATTTTAAAGTTAATTTTATTTGTTTCCAAATTTGAATTATATTGTGTATGATTGGATTCTTCTTATATAATATATTATTCAATTTTATCGGGGAGAAGAGCATCGCTCCTAAATCGTAAGGAAAATAATCCTCTTTCTCCATTCTTATCCATTCCATCTGTTGAGAAGGACAATCCAACCCTGATATTCTTAATATGCACTGCCCAATAATAATATAAAAAATTAGGCAGTGCAAGTCCCCCTACATCTTTAGGTTTACACAAATGATTTATTTTAATTCCATGTGCTTTGTAGTCCCATATAAAATTACTAATATTAGAGTCTAATTTTAAAAAAATAATATTTTGGTGTATATATATTGGTATGGATTGAAATAAATATATTATTATTTGTGGTAGCACTATCATTTTAATAGCATTTATTCTGCCAATTAATGATAGTGGGAGCGTTTTCCAGAATTTAATCAGAGCATTCAATTTATTTAACAAAGGACTAAAATTTGCATTAAATAATGAGTTATATCTTCTAGTAACTTGAATACCTAAATACTTAAATTTTTCCGTTGCAATTTTAAATGGAAATTTTAATAGATGATTCGCTTTCTGGGGCTGTAATGACATAATTTCACTTTTATTCGAATTTATTCTATATCCAGAAAAAGAGCCAAATTCCTCTATTACATTTAATAAATTGGGGATACTCATTTCTGAATTTCTAATATATAAAAGTATATCATCCGCGTATAATCAAATTTTATTATTAGAGTCCTTAGTATTATATCCCTGAATATTCGGATGTGTTCTTATCCTTTCAGCCAGAGGCTCTATCACAAGGGCAAATAGCAGGGGTGATAAAACACACCCTGCCTATTGCCCCGTGATAATTGGAATTTTGGAGACAACATATTATTAGTTAATATTCTTGCCATTGGTTTATCATGTAATAATTTTACCCATCTAATACAATTATCTCCCATATTATATTTTTGGAGTACTATGTATAAATACTGCCATTCTACCTGATCAAATGCTTTCTCTGCATCCAAAGATATAACTGATAAGTCTTCCTTTTCCCCTTTATGTGAATACATTATATTAAAAAGTCGTCTCCAATTGTTAAATGATTGTCTTTTAGGTATAAACCCCGTTTGGTCCTGGTTTATCAATTTATTAATATATTTGCTCAATCGTCTTGCTAAAATCTTTGCTAAAATTTTTTGATCTGTATTTAAAAGTGATATAACTCTATTCTAGATCTTTATCTTTTTTTGGTATAAGCGTAATTGTAGATTCTGGTAAATTTTCTAGTAATTTATTTTCGGTAAAAGCATAACTGTATAATTTAAGTAATCGTGGGACCATTAACTCCTGAAATCTTTTATAGAATTCATTATTAAAACCATCAGGCCCTGGTGTCTTCCCATTTTTCAATTATTTTATTGTTTCTCTTATTTCTTCACTTGTAATCTGAGCTCCTAATTCCTCTTGTTCTAAGATATCCAGTTTTGGCAAGTTAAAAAAATTATAATTTTATTGTCTTCAATGTTAGTTTTAGATGTATATAAAATTTGATAAAATTGAGCAAACCTTTTGTTAATGTCCTTAGGTAGAGTTAATAGTTCCCCGTTCTCTGATTTATTTTTACTAATTGTTTTTTCCTTTTCGTGCTTCTTCAATTATCGTGCTAGAAGTTTATGTGTTTTATCCCCAAATTCAAACTGTATTTGTTTTGTGATCTAAAACTTATCATCATTAACACCAATAGTGAATAATCCGGTATTTAAACCATCTTTTATGGATAAAACATATAGACAATGGGAAAGATTGGGAATTAAAAAGTTGGGGGACATGTATGAAATGGGAAATGTATTATCATTTCAACAATTAAAATCAAAATGTAATCTGAATAATAACCAATACTTTAAATATTTACCGATAAGTGACTTTATAAAAATAAAATACCAAGACTACAGAACATAACGATAGACCCACTGGAAGAAGCAATGAATATTAAGGTGGACTCACAAAAATTGATATCATATTTATATAACAGTATTCTTACTAGAGAATTGCCATCCACAGAGGCAATTAGAGAAGATGGGGAAAAATAATTAATGACAAAAATTTCTAAAGAAACATGGGAGAGGTATTTGATATATATACATAAATGTTCGATTAACACTAGACATAATTTAATTCAATTTAAAATATTCCACAGATTATATTATTCAAAAGTTAGGTTGAATAAATTTTATTCAAATATTTCTCCCATCTGTGATAAATGTCTTTCTCAAAATGCCAATTTCACACATTCTTTCATTTCTTGCACAAAACATCAAAGATTTTGGTGTGATATATTTGATATATTCACTAGTTTATTTAAGATAAAAATGGAACCTAGCATGGAAAGGATTATCTTTGGAGTAATAGGAGATGGAAACAAATTAAATATATCCCAAATCTCATTTTTTAATTATGGTTTAATAACAGCAAAAAAACTCATACTCAAATTTGTAAAAAGGCTACTATACCAACACTCAAAATGTGGGTTGGTAATATGTTGGAAACGGCACATTCAGAAGAAATGAGACTCCTCCTAATAGATAAAAAAGACCAATTCTTAACGAGTTGGTCTTCATTTATTGACCTTGTGGATTCATGCAGTGCAATAGTATTGTAAAATTAAAAATTCTGGGTTTGAGTGAAAAATGATTAAGAATATAAAAAAACATCGACTTCTGGCATGGGGGAATCTCATTTCTTCACTTTCTCACATTTCTTTCTTTACACTACACTCACTAGACTATCCTTTACTCTTCACTACCTCTTTCTTTCTCATTTCTTTCTAAAAAAAAAGGAAATTGTACAAAGAAAGTTTCAATAATTCTGGGAACCTGTAAAAAGGTACCATTAAAATGTAATGTACTTACTTCTAATAAATAAATTAAACAAAAAGCAACTCAGGATTGTATCTTAGCCCTCTGACATGTGTTTCAATCTAACCTTGTAGCTCGCTGTTAATCGATTCATAGCTATTCATTTTCATTCCTGGTCGATATCTAACTTCTCCAAATGCAAACGCTTCATGTTTCGCTTCTTGTGCGGTGGTAAGGGGGGGGGGGGGAGGGGAGGGGGAGGGATGCTGGGATAAAATACCATATATTTGCATTTATATAGCGATCCTGTTACAAATTTTTAAAGTCGAAAGTTGAATTTTATTTCAAAGTAGGAATTTGAAGGTAGGGCAAAGATGCTACACAGGGATTTTGATTGGAAGGAAACGTTACAGCAGCTGAGTAAAAGATTGGTCAGATGGTAGGTTCAATGAAGATCGGGCGAGTGGGATTGGGGGTGGGGGAAATGTATCTGTAGCTTGGGACTTGCCGAAATGAGTACTGAGATGGAATATCATTCCACACCAAAATTGTTAGATAATAATACCTTTTATGCAATTATCACAACATTTTGCTGGATAAGGATCAATGGACTATGTATGGTACATGCTCGTAAATTAGTAAAACACATGTTCATCTTTAAGTACTGTTGTTTCTGGGATGGGGTAACTGATAACAAATAACCTACATTCTATATTTTGTCATAATGTGGCTGAAACAATGGCATATTTTGTGATATTTATTGAGATAGAAAGATACAACTGAGTTTGGGCAAAATATTACTTTGCAAAATTCTGTATGTCTGATAGATATTAAGAAATGGAACTCAGAAGTTATGGGAGAATTACATAAAACTACAATTCAAAAGTAATTAATATACTAAGTATTCATATTTCTGTCATGAACATACAATAGTGACATATGACACCAGGTCCTACTACGGTAAAATCACAAGCTATTACGGTATGACTGTCTTAAAGAGTATCAAATTTTTACATCCCGAGTGTACTTTACTCGTGGACATTTTTCAACGTGTTGAAAAATCTTCACGAGTTACCACGTTTCCCAAGTACCTACCGTTAGCGCTAAGAAACGTCCCGAGCTCCGACATACCCGCTACGCTCAATGTATGTGCTTACCACGAGTTTTTAATTTTTTTAAACTTGGGAGAGCTCTTGGATGAATTCGCACAGTGGGACAGGGCTTCACACCCGCTGAGTTTCTCCCGCATTTTTGTCTACCTTCGATTTTCCAGCATCTGCAGTTCCTTCTTAGACGTGGAGAGACTCGGCTTGTACTCGCTAGAATTTAGAAGATTGAGGGGGGATCTTATAGAAATTAAATTAAAATCCTTAAGGGGTTGGACAGGCTAGATGCAGGAAGATTGTTCCTGATGTTGGGGAGGTCCAGAACAAGGGGTCACAGTTTCAGGATAAAGGGGAAGTCTTTTAGGAATAAGATGAGAAAAACATTTTTCACACAGAGAGTGGTGAATCTGTGGAATTCTCTGCCACAGAAGGTAGTTGAGGCCAGTTCATTGGCTATATTTAAGAGGGGTTTAGATGTGGCCCTTGTGGCTATTTTCTATGTTTTTCTATGTTTCTATGATTTGCGGTGGTGGCTGTATCTGTGGTTCCTTTCTGTTGGGGGGGGGGGGGGGGGGGGGGTAGGAAGAACAGTCCTGGCCCGTGGAGGCTACTGATAAGTGATATGTTCCCTCCGCGGATGCTGCCTTGCCCACTGAGTTCCTCCAGCACTCTGCGTTTTTTTTGTTTGGCTCTGAAGTTGAAGGTGGACCCCCCTGTGTCTACCTTCAACTCCCTGTCTGTGGTGGCTCAGCGGGACGGGCAGGGGCTCTGGGGAGAGGGTTGCGGTTCTGGTCGAGACCCTTCTTCAGCCAATCAAAAGTACTCTCACCGACAAGAGTTCAGTTCAGTCTGAAGAAGGGTCTTCTCTCCAGAGTTGCTGCATTGCCTGCCCTGCTGAGCTACTCCAGCTTTTGTCTATCTTCAATTTCAGAGTTAGATACAATTTCACATGGGGGGGCTTATAGCATCTACCCCCCACCCATTTCCTGCCCGGACCTTAGCGTACCCCTAGTTCCTAAACCCATTTCAATCACTGATCTGGCATATAAAATTCATGACAGTGAGATTTAAAAATCATGTTATATTCTTGTGTGAAAGGGATAAGTTTGTTATTTGGATACTTAGCTTATTTTTTTAAATTATCCTTTTCTTAAGAAATGGAGTCTACGTGACATTCTCAATGGAAAGTAATGGGCAGAAAGGCATGTCATGCATGGTTTGAAGAGCAAAAACGTGTAGTTTACAATGCCAAAATTGAAACGTTGAAGAAAAACAAGGTGTACAGAGTTGTTTATTGGCTACAATCTGAGGTGTATGATGATGCTACTGATTATGGTATGCCAATGTAAGTAAGTAAGTAAGTTTATTGGCCAAGTATTCACATACAAGGAATTTACCTTGGTGTTCCGCCCACTAGTAACAACATGACATACAGTTACAGTTATTCGGAAAACACTAAACATTAATAATAATAAAACGTTAATGATAAAACACCATTGATCAAGCATGTGAACCAACAAAATACCAGATCAAAGGGAGGCTACAGATTTTTGGCTGTTGAGTAGAGCAGCAGTAGGGAATTGAGTAGAGTAGGGAATGGTCAGACTCATCATGCAACGGTGAAAGCAACAGATGTCCTAAATTTTCTGAGGCGCAACTTTCATCATTGTTCAACTTCTGTCAAGGAGAAGCTATACATCACCCTCGTTAGACTTCAATTGGCTTACACAGTTGCAGCATGGGACCCATACACAAATAAAAATATTTCTTCCATCGAACATGTCCAAAGACAGGCAGCTCGATTTGTTACAAACACCTATGAGAGAGAAGCAAGTGTTACCAAACTTCTGAATTCTCTGGGGTGGAACCCTCTCCAGGGCAGACGTGAAGCTCACCGTTTGACCTGTTTTTTACAAAATGTTAAATGGCCAGCTCGACATAGATTACAAGACCGTCACCAAACCCAAACCAATTAGGGGCAGACGAGGGCATTCGATCCAATTTGTGATTCCAGCTACCAAGACACATGTGTACAGCAACTCGTTCTTCCCCCGCACTATTAAAGCATGGAATAATCTCCACCCTACTACAGTTACCCAACCAGATGCAACTAAATTTAAGGCAGCTCTTTCTTCCCAAAAACCCTTTCTGGCTTAAGTTCTCCCTCCACCTCCTCCAGTTTTAATTCCATTTGGAATATTCTGGAGGACCAAGAAACCAAGAAGAAGACAAGAAGAAGAAGTGAGAGGGGTCAGAGTTGATCTTGCCCACTCGCCTCCTGGCCCTTGCAGTGGACAGTTCATCAATAGAGGGAAGGTTGCAGCCAATAATCTTCTCTGCTGATCGGACGATTCGCTGCAGCCTCCAGGTGTCGTGCTTGGTGGCTGAGCCAAACCAGACCCTGATGGAGAAGTTGAGAACAGACTCTACGATGGCCATGTAGAATTGGACCATCATTGCCTGTGGCAGATTGTGCTTCCTCAGCTGCCATAGGAAGTACAGCCTCTGTTGACTGTGGAGTCAATGGTAGCCCCCCACTTAAGGTCCTTGGAGATGATGGTTCCCAGGAACGTAAAATACCCCACAGATGGGACTGTGGTGTTGTTGATGGTGAGTGGGGTGAGGGGAGAGGCAGCTCTGAGCTCTAGGTTGTTGCTACGGTACCAGCTAGCAACTGATCTTCTCCATAAAGACCCGACCTAATTTATTTACCTATCTGCTATGGACGTACAGCATAAAATACAATAATATTAAAGTTCTAATTTTGAGAATATCACATTTTTGAATGTTCAAGGCAGTCTGGGTGTTTAATACTATTTCCGTCACAACGGTCAATTTTATAATTAGCTTCAATTAGGTCATTAACTAATTATATGCTTTAATTTCAGGTCATCCAAGTAAGATGTTTAATATTTGTTTCAGAATGCTTCATAATAACTGAAAATGTCATTCAATTCTCTTAATTTTTAAGAAAGTTATGGGCATTTGATTGTCCTTGATCACAGCTTTTATGTTATGTCAATGGAAAAGCAATAGGGAACTAGATGCTAATTTCCACGTATGAAAATGGCCATAACATTTTGAATACTGAAGATATGAAAGTGAATTAAGTGTCAAATTCAACTTATTTTTATGCTTTATCTGATGCGATAAATTGCGGACTACATTTTTAAAATCTGAAAATGTTGTAACATTGCTAGAAAATATGCCTGCATCTCGAAGGCCGAAAGTTAGTTTGTTAGCCAAGAAAGATAGACTTTGTTATCCCTCAGTACAGCAACATCAAGAACAATGTTGCTGTACTGAGGGATAGCCAAGTCTATCCCTCATTGCTAGCAGCTGATGGGAAACAGCTGTAAAGTGGGAAGCGCTGCTGTAAAAGGACAGCGCTGCTGGGAAGGGGGGAGTTCCTTTCACAGCGTGTGGGTAGTCTGTTCAGGGGTAAAGTTGCGGGGAGGGCAGGAAGCGGTCGGGGATCATCCAGCTCAAGAGCGGGTCAGCGGGCGATGGATAACAGGACAGCGGACCGCTGACCCACTCTGCTCTATGATCTTTGCTCTTGAGCTGGTCCCCTCACTTTTCAGACAGAGAGAACTACCAGAGGTGAGCGTGCCAACAAAAGGCGCTGAGATGGCAGTCAGTTCCGCTGTTTGGCGATGGCGGCCGCTCATAGCCACGCGAGCTGCTTCCCTCCCTGACCACAATGCGGTGGCTCCGCGCCCGGACCACCGCGGCAGCGGTGAGTGAGTGGGTTACTGGCATGAACCTGACACCATCCTTCTCCCCCCCCGCCCCGCAACTTTACCCCTGGCTAAACTCCCCACACTCTGTGAAAGATCCTCTCCCACCAATTGGTCCCTTGAACTAGTTTTGTCATTTAATAAGATGACAATTGATTCATGTTGTTCGGGTGTGCTCCCGTTTTTCCCACCATCTCTCCATCTGCCATCACCCTCCACCCCCCACCCCCCACCCATTCAGTAATTTAGAAGGAAGGAGATTTGGAAGCATTGGGCAAATTGAATTGTTAATTTATTTATTTTTATTTTTATTTTTACGGAGAGAACAACATGCGCATGCGCGGTTTAAGATTTTTTTCAAGCCGACTGACAGTCACATTACTCATGACACATGACTCATTTATAATTATTTATTTATATTTCTATGAAAATTGTTCCCAATTGGGCCCCACATCTCCTAAGGCTGGCCCTACACACACAATATACAAACACCATATATATACATATATATTTACACACACCCACTCTTCATCAACAATGATGTTATTACATGTGTGTCAAATGCTGGGAAAGGTTTACACGTCACATTGCACACAAAAATGGCCTGTTCCACTTCATGCCTGACACAATTTCACTTGAGAAGGATCATTAGTCTAATCTGATTTGATTAGCATTGAAATTTTGTGCAATTAGTGCCCTATCTGTTCCAGTTTCAGGCTGTTGTGGAAGAAATCTATCTCTGGATTCCAGGATTCCAGATTTGTTATTTGCAAAAGCGAAGCAGTTATCTCTGGACATTCTGTACTATCGATCTTAATGTTGCTGATGTATTAACCATCAGTAGATATAACCATTCAGCATTACATAACCTGTAAATGATCAATGTCAAAGGCTAATTTGCCTCCGTTTTGTCATGATACGCTACACATACAGCACATACCAGACTGACATACTGAGAAATATTGGTAGTTGCGAAACATCGAAGTCACAGAGGCAAGTGCTATGTGATTTAAAAATGACATTTTACTTTTTTTTAAATATATATCTTTTTTGAGATTCTTGATGATTGAGAGATATACCATGTTTATAATTAATCTGAATGAAATGTTTGAATAAAAAAAGTCCTTGGACATGATATGACCTGCTTTTAACAGCATCCACTGTCTCTGTAACAGTTTCTGAGGAAAATTGGATTATTATAGAAGCAGTGAAACAAGCGTTGGACCACGCTGTGCCATATGTGTCCTGAATATATCTGTCATTAAACTCCCTCCTGGCTGCTGTTTAAAGCCCTAAAGCCTCTTCTGTCCACACTCCTTGGTCTCAGAAGTTCAGCTGCAGCCACAGTACTTCAGGCACCTCTGGGCACGTGTGAAGGAAATGATGAAGCACGGGGCAGATCATCACAACTCAAGACAGAGTATTGGGAATATAACAGAGGGAGGCTGAAACCTTTTCTTCAACATGCCGATGGCCTATTTGGTTTGAATTTTAAGTGCAGATGTGAGCTTCAGTGTAGCATTCCTCCATGTCGCCAGTGCTATTCTCAAACATTCAGTGACTGCATAAGAATTTTCTCCAAGAAGCCAGTCAACACTTTGAAGGAGTACAGGGGCACCCGATTACCAAAGTGTGAAAGCAACACTGAAGATTTCTGTTTACGAGGCACTTACATGAAGAAGCGTGTGCCTGTAGTTATATATTAATAGGACATCAAGGGAGTGAAATCCTCTCCAGTTCATTTAATGGTTTGCATTAAAAATATTCGTTCCTTCAACACCGTGAGTGTTTCTTTATTAAATTATGAAACGATTGAATAGAAAAAGAGGGTATTCACCCAGTCAGATTTGTGTTAGTCCCACTCCCCTACGCAACTCCAATAGCCCTTTACGCAACTTTCCTTCCCAACAATAAGCTCAATACCCCTTTGAGATCACTGGTGAATGTACTTCCACCAGCATGGTGCATTGTTGATTAAAACAATTCACTGCCATGAAGCAATCCCTGTTCATTATCCTTCCCATACTTCTACCAATGAACCTAAATTCAACTTACTTGCAAGTATTTTCTTTGTTTTTTTTGGACATAGCTTGAAATTTCTCATTGATTCCAAGAATAACAATCGCAGCTTCTGGGGTCTTGTTTTGTGTTAATGTTTTGCTCATTCAGAAATCATGTTATTGCATCAAATATACATAAAACCCTTCAACTGCGGTTGCTGATTAATACACAAAAGGGCACAGGGCTGGAATAAATCAGCTTGTCAGACAGCATCTTTGGAGAACACGGATAGCTGATGTCTCTGGTCCAGACCCTTCTTCAGACTCGGTCTGCAATTGGACCTGGAATCCAGATGAGTTGCCGGGCCCGGCCTGCTGGTGGACTGGGAAGAGTTGAGGATCGGTGGAGTCATTGGTCGTGATCCGCACATGACTGGAGTGCATGTAAGGGTAGGTGGTGGTGGTGGCGGTGGCAGGCATGGCATGGAAGTGCCTGATGACAGGACACTGGACGGGGGTGGCTTTGGCAACCTGGCCTGGCAGTGAAGGTGGGTCAGCACAGTGATGCTGCGGTAGAGTTGCTGCCATACAGCGCGAGAGACCCGGGTTTTATCCTGACTATGGGCATTGTCTGTATGGAGTTTGTATTTTCTGTGACTGCATGGCTTTCCTCCACATGCTCCAGTTTCCTCCCACACTCCAAAGACAAATAGGTTTGTTGGTTAATTGGCTTCTGTAAGATTGTAAATTGTCCCTAGTGTGTAGGATAGTGCTAATGTATGGGGAGGTGATGCTGGTCAGTGTGGACTCAGTGGTCCAAGGGGCCTGTGTCTATGTTGTAGTTCTAAACTTTAAAGGTCAGAACCGCTGTAACCACAGGTTTATATTGACAATCCAACAGAGTCATTGCCATTCAGAATGTTATAGATATCAAGAAGTAAAGCAGCGTTTTGCTGTTTGAGTCATATGAAGGGCTTGCCTGCTCTTTGAAGGAGTTTTCAAATCTCCTCACAGGGTGTCGGAGAAACCTGCTGGGCGGCTTTGCAAAACCTCCGAGCAGGTATTAAGAAATTATCTTTCATGCCTTCTGCTGATCCTGATAACTATAAGAGGATCTGGATCTCCTGCAGTGTTCCTTGATGAATCAGGGCTTTCACCTTACCTTCTGTATTCACCTTGCACTATCAGTAGGGAGGAACTGCAGGTGCTGGTTTACACCGAAGATAGACACAAAATGCTGGAGTAACTCAGCGGGCCATGCAACATCTCTGGAGAAAAAGAATCGGTGATGTTTCGGGTCGAGACCCTTCATCAGACATCAGTCATTACTATCAGTAATTTAGTCATTTAATCAAATTTGCTTTCCACTATTATTTTCTCCTCCCCTCCTACTTTATGTTTCTTATATGTTTTATCCCCAATATTTTTGTTGTTTCCTTTTCTCACTGGCTGACCTTGAGTATTTCAAGCATATTTTGTTTTTGTTAAAATGCTAATCCACTTTTCATCACCTGTTGCAAAACATATACTTGTGCTGTCAAAAAATTCTATCAGTGATCTCATGCCATCCATGATTGGTAACAATCAAAACAAAACAGAACGCGAATAAATTTGCCATGTTAAAATTAATTGTATTGCTTTCCAAATTTCCAGAAGCAAAAGTTCCAGTTATTTTTCTCTTTGTTAAGCATGCAATGTCACTTTGGTTTTGTTTAGAAATACAATGCGGAAACAGGCCCTTCGGCCCACAGAGTCCACGCCGACCAGGGATCCTCACACACTAACACGATCCTACACACACTCGGGACAATTTACATTCATACAATCCAATTAGCCTGCAAACCTGTACTTCTTTGGAATGTGGGAGAAAACTGGAGCTTCCTGGAGAAAACCCACGCAGGTCACAGGATGAACGTACAAACTCCGTACACATAGCACCCGTAGTCAGGATCAAACCTGGGTCATTGGCGTTGTAAGGCAGCAACTCTACCACTACATCACCGTCACACCTTGTGTATCTAAGCAAGCATTTAGGAAAATGATTTTTTTTAAACTGAAAGAAACTTGAATAGAAAGCACGCCATTGATTCTCACCTGAATTGGTAATTTGAATACATATTTTGTTTCAGTTCCATCTGACAGCTGTTTACAATTCTTAATTTTCTTAAATATGGACCAAGTGGTGAAATGCTGGTCATCATATCTGTTGTTAGAAAAAATGTTGTACAAGCTGAAGGCCAAAGATCATTATGTCAAATAAAATTGCAGAAGATGAAGAGCATTTCAATTCGGAGTCACGTGAGTGACTTCGTGAAGAGCCCGCCGGCGCGCATGCTCGACATATCGTCGTATCGCGTTGCTGCGACAGCTGGCGGTGGAGCGCGCTCCTCGCCAGCCCTTCATAAGGGGCCACGGAGGTAAGTATCCTACCTTTAGTTGGTGGTCCTTGTTGTTGGTTATGTCTTGCAGCAAGGACATGGATGGGAGTTCCAAGGGCCGGAGGACGTCAGGACGAGTTCGCCGGTCAACAGTTCCGGGGCCTTTACCATCGGCAGTACCTGCAACGCAGGCCGTGACTCAGGCGGAGATGTGGGTAAGCCCTGTGATTACAGGTCCAGATCTGCCAGCACACCACAGCTCGGAGGAGTTCGACGAGGAGGAGTGTGGTGTGCCGCCAGAGCAGGGGGACCCTGCCATGGCAGTCAGGTCGTCAGCGGGCTCGCTGGCGACCTTGAGATGGGTGCGTGCGGCTGCACGGCCCGTTCCACTCAGCCCTCCGAGTAGGGGAAGGGCAGGAGCCCAGAAGCCTAACCCTGCCAGGGCTAAGGCATTGCCTGACACGGAGGAGCGGTCAGGTTCCATGGCGAGACCCGGGGCGGCTGTGAGGTCCAGCCGGCACACCCCGACTCTCGACGCCGGGACGGGTCGGTTGAGTCGGGTCTCGTCACGGTCGCCGAGCCCCCCATGGATGGGTGGGCGAGACCATGCGTCGGCAAAGTCCACGATGTGGGCAGCCGGCAAGCCTGCGCGGGCTTCAGGCAGCCATGCTTCGGCTGGTGCCGACACCACGCCGCAAGTGCCCTTAGTGGCAGCGGCTTCAGCTCCCGCTAAACGGAGGCAGTTGAACACGCCCGCGCGGGAATCGCGCAGTTTCGCCTCGGCGGCTGTTAGCGACAACTACCGGCACCGGCTGGGCCTCGATGAGGTGCGGGCCGATGATAGGAGCCCGGTTTTCTTTTCAGAGCCGGAGGACTCCGACCACCTGAGTGTTCAGGGTGAAGGGCGTATTGACCGTATGGAGCGGCTGCTGGAGCTCCTGCTTCAACGTCAACTACAGCAGGGCAGCAACAGGCACAGGGCGTCGTCACCAGCCTCTACCATTAGCCTGGAGCAGCAGGAGGAGGAGGTTTTGGTGGATTCCATACCACCTCCGTTGGAGGTGCCAGCGGAGGATCTTCTGGATGTGGCGACCAAATTTGCGGCCCCACATTCATCTGGACTTCCTTTAAACGCAAAGCTGGCAGCCACTGTGGACTTTCTTAACAACCAGCAACTACAGGAAGAAGTCCTCATTCAGGCAATGAGCCGTCACAAGGCTCCATCCAATTGCAACTCCCTCAACGTGCCTGTGGTCAATACGCCGATATGGGGCAACATCAGTGCGGCTATCCGTCAACAAGAGGTAAAATTGCAGCGGATCCTGAAGCTCCTCACGGCCGGTATTACCGCCTTTGCGCGGTCGGTGGACGGGGACGAACTGAATTTGGACCAGGAAGATGCTCTGGCCCTCCTGTGTGCGACCCAGCACGAAATCAACGGGTTTAGCAAAAACAGCATCCGCCCAGCGCTCAACCCGAAGTTTGCAGGATTGTGCAAACCACCGCCGCCGCAGCCGCCCCGTCAACTCTTTGGGGAGGACCTCTCGAAGAGAGTCAAAGAGCTTGACGAACAAGCCAAAACGGTGGGGATCATGCGCTCTCAGCGTGCCCCCACACCGTCAGGCTCAAAAGCTCCATACATTCGCTCACGAGGGTCTGCTAGTACCTCGACGAGGACCCACCCTCAAGCTCCACAACGACAGCAACATCAGACCCAGCACCAGGGGTCTTTTTTAGGACGGGGCGGCAGAGACCCTGGTGGAAAACGAAGACGCCGCGCCCTCAAGCCAACCCAGCACCTCCACGTCCACCCACACGTGTCAAGGACCGCCGGTAACCACGGAGGTGAGGGGGTCTGGTTCTCTCTTTTCTCTTTGTTTAACTTCACATGTTGGTGGTCGCCTTCGGTTGTTTTTGGGTGCATGGGGTAATTTTACTGGTGACGAGTATGTGTTGCAGAATATTCAGGGGCATAAAATTGAGTTTATTAATGGCGACATTCCTCCATCCCAGCACATGCCTGGTCGAACGTTTAAATTATCTGCTGCAGAACAGGCAGCAGGCTACAAGGAAATTTTAAGGCTTGAACAGAAGGGAGTGATTGAGAAAGCGGTGCATAAGCCAGTTGAATTTGTTTCGAATATATTCACCAGACCTAAGAAGGATGGTGGTTGTCGTGTCATTATTGATCTAACCCGTTTGAATACTTTTGTAACATATACTCATTTTAAAATGGATACGTTTGAAACAGCCAAATCATTGATTTCTCATGGTTGCTTTATGGCATGCATCGATTTGAAAGACGCATACTATTCAGTATCCATCCAGAAATACGACAGGAGGTTTTTGAAATTCATCTGGATGGGGCAACTCTGGCAGTACAAGGCTTTGCCTAATGGGCTCACCACAGCCCCTAGATTGTTCACTAAATTAGTGAAACCAATTATGGCTTATTTGAGACAGCGACATCATATAGTTATGGCCTATTTAGATGATATCTTAATTGTGAGCCACACCCTGGAATTGGCTGAACAGGGAGTTGCAGCTGCTGTCAATATATTTCAACAATTAGGGTTTATTGTCCATCCAGAGAAATCAAAGTTCTGCCCTGCCCAGGTGACTAATTACCTAGGGTTCACGGTGAACTCTATGAGCATGAGGGTTACCATACCAATTAACAAGATTGAGGAGGTTACCCAGGTGTGTCAAGGTTTAATCCGCACCAATATACCATCGATTCGGCATACAGCTACAGTAATTGGTAAGCTTGTAGCTTTGTTTCCGGCAGCGCGATATGGACCTTTGCATTATCAGAGTTTGCAAAGAACTAAAATTGCTGCGTTAAAACAGGACGCTGGTCATTATGATCGATCAATGCAGCTGCCGCCCGAAGCGATAAATGAGTTGCAATGGTGGGTGTGCCACATTAGCAGCTCATTGAAGCCTATCAGGGAGGCTAATCAGGTGGTATATTGGCAGACTGATGCAAGCTCCAATGGCTGGGGAGCTACGGATAATTGCTCTAGTTGTGGGGGCAGATGGGACACCCTTGAGTCAACGATGTTGTTGACTCAAGGGATTAACTATTTGGAGTTGCTGGCAGCATTCCACGGACTTCGTGCGTATTGTTCCAAGCTTGTTGGAGCACATGTCCGTCTCCAAATAGACAACACCACAGCAGTGGCATACTTAAACCATATGGGTGGTACCAGGTCAGTTTCGTGTGACAAATTGGCTAACTCAATTTGGCTCTGGTGTGTTCAAAGAGACATTTGGATTTCAGCTACCTATTTGCCAGGTGAGCTTAATACTGTGGCGGACACCAGGTCACGCAAATTTAATGACAATATTGAATGGATGTTGCATCCTGAGATTTTTGCTAAAGTCACAGCCAAATTTGGTAAACCGGACATTGACCTTTTTGCGTCACGGTTGAACCATCAGGTACCAACCTACGTTTCATGGGAACCAGATCCTGGGGCAATAGCGCTAGATGCATTCTCGCTGGACTGGGGGAATTGGTTTTTCTATGCCTTCCCCCCGTTTTGCCTCATCAGTCGGGTATTGCGTAAGATTCAGGCAGATGCTGCCAAGGGCATCCTTATTATACCCGACTGGCCCACACAGCCTTGGTATCCGGTGGTCTTTGACATGCTCAACAAACCTTGGGTCCTTTTGAAGGGTTGCCCACAATTGGTTACTCACCCTGTCTCAGGGGAGCCACATCCCTGCCATGGCTATTTAAATTTGTTGGCTTGCAGGTTCTGAACAGGCCGTTAGTCCAATACGGCCTCTCAGCTCGGACCATGGATACCATCGGGGCGTCGTGTCGAGAGTCAACAAGGCGAAGATACCGCTCGCATATTAAGAAGTGGGAAGCCTACTGCAGCCGCTCTCGCATCACGTATGATGACGTGACAATAACCGACGTCCTGGAATTCCTCGCGGGGTTGCACCATGATGAACACTTAAGTTACAGTGCCATCAACAGCGCCAGAAGTGCGCTCTCATTCTACCTCAATATTGAGGTAGGATCCAACAGGCTAGTTTCCAGACTCATGCGGGGTATATTCAATATGAATCCGCCTACACCACGCTATAATATCACCTGGGATGTCAGGGACGTATTAAGCCTGCTCAGGACGTGGTCTCCCATGGAAGGGCTCCAACTGGACAAACTCACCATGAAGCTGGTGATGTTACTAGCGCTGACTTCAGCTCAGAGGGTTCAGACACTACACAAACTTCGTGTCGACAGAATGACTTCTACCCCTACAGAAGTAGTCTTTTTCATTGACGAGCTACTAAAGCAGCATAGACCTGGGTGCACAGGGCTGCAGCTGAAGTTCCCGGCATACCCCGCAGATGCTAGGCTATGTTTAGCCTCACATATCCGCCACTATGTCAAGGTGATGGCACGCATCAGAGGAATGGAGAGATACCTGCTGGTCACTCATAAGAGACCTCATCATCGAGTGACAGTCCAGACGATATCCAGGTGGCTTTGAGTCGTCTTGGGTAAGTCAGGTATCGACACTAATGTGTTCAAGTCTCATTCCACCAGGGCTGCATCGACGTCAGCGGCGAGGATTATGGAGGTGCCTATGGACCAAATTCTCGCCACAGCAGGATGGGCTAATGAAGCTGTGTTCCAGCATTTTTATAACAAGCCTGTTGCTGCTCCTCTACAGTTCGCAGAAGCCGTGCTGAATGCAGGTCAAGAACGTGGAGATGTCCCCGCATGAGGGGTTTTTGATTTGTTATTAATAAATATGCTCTTGTTTTGCAGTATGAACTTTGAGCAAGTTTGTTCCTCCCATCCATCCCTGGTAGTGGTGTGTCAGCATGGACGTGGTCCAGGGCGTGTAATCACAGAAGCTTTGAAGTCTTCACGAAGTCACTCACGTGACTCCGAAATGAAATAGTAAGATTGAACAAGAACTTACCAGTTCGAAGGTTGATCTTTATTTTATGAGGAGTCGAAGTGAGCGATTTCGTGCCCTCCTCGCCCAACCCTCAATCACCTTCATCTGGTAATCTTAGTCACTTCAATCTTACTATGCAAAGTAATTTCTTTTGTTGGTTTCTGTGATTGCACGCCGCTACTTTGAAGTATGTCGAGCATGCGCGCCGGCGGGCTCTTCACGAAATCCCTCACTTCGACTCCTCATAAAATAAAGATCAACCTTCGAACTGGTAAGTTCTCGTTCAATCTTACTATTCTTTTTCACTGCATGAAATGTTTTGATCTGGAATGTCTTACTTAAAAAGGTATCAGAAATATACACTTCCAAAGGGAATCACATAGATACATAAAAAATATTTAGCTTTAGTTTAGTTTAGTCCAGAGATACGGCATAGAAACAGGCCCTTTGGCCCACCAAGTCTACGGCAACCATCGATTACCTGTTCACACTAATTCTATGTTATCCCACTTTAGCATCCACTCCCTATACACCGTGGGCAATATACAGAGGCCAATTAATCTATAAACCCACACATCTTTAGGCTGTGGGAGGAATCCAGAGCACCCGGAGGAAACACATGCAGTCACAAGGAGAACGTACAAATTCCTCACAGATAGCACCGAGGTCAGGATTGAACCCATGTCTCTGGTCCTGTGAGGTGGCAGCTCTACCAACTGTGTCACTGTCCTGCCCCAAAACTGTCAAATTTGGGGAAATAGCAAGAGAACAGACCAAGCAGCAGCTCGTTTAGAGAGCTGGCACAAGCACGCTGGGTCGAATAATATCATACGTCTAGACTCAGTCCCGTTCAAGATGTTTTAATTAATATTTTTTCCAAATGTAGCATGTCTTTAATACATATTCCTATCAGTTGCAAATTTTAGACATCACAAACATTCAAAGTAAGGCTGAATAAATCTGCTTCCCAGAACTTCCTACTTACAATGTATTCATTTTGATTCATTGCATACAAGATGTGATTTGCATAACCCTGCTAATTTCATTTCAACACCTTACTTGGTACAACCTGTTAAATTTCCCGTTTCTGCACTGTTTATGCAAAGTGCATTTTGGCAGATTTTTTTATAGATACTTTGCCTCATGTTCGCAAACAATCTTTACTTTCATTGAATTTATTAGAGCAGGTGCATTAGTCAAGGTACTAAATTAGATTCAGAGGCCTGGAGATTTGATTTGGGAACAGGATTTGAGTGGCACCGTGCTGGAGATTTTAAATACAAGTAGTTAAATAAATGTCGATTTAGAATGCTGATTTCAGTAATCGTGATCATGAAAATACAAAATAGTCATGACTATTCTTGAACCAGGGGTCACAGTTTAAGAATAAGGGGTAGGCTAATTAGGACAGATGAGGAAAAACTTTTTCACCCAGAGAGTTGTGAATCTGTGGAATTCTCTGCTGCAGAAGGCAGTGGAGGTCATTTCACTGGATGTTTTCAAGAGAGAGTTAGATCTAGCTCTTAGGGCTAAAGGAATCAAGGGGTATGGGGAAAAAGCAGGAACGGTGTACTGATTTTTGATGATCAGCCATGCTCATATTGAATTGCTCGAAGGGCTGAATGGCACCTCTTTATCTATGTTTTTCCATGTTTCTATGACTATCTGCAAGGGATGAGAATCTCCAGTCCTTACCTAATCTGATCTGTATTTGATCATACCAATGCCCTGATCTTAATGCCATGTAAAATCTCTCAGCAAACCAATCCATTCAGGGGCAGTTAGGATGTGAATTTACAAAGCATGCCGTGATCCTATAAAAGTGTTTTTGTTTAATCATGACTCCGAGAATGAATAGCAATTCTTACAAATGATATGTAAAATTTCAGCTGTTGCTGAGAGATTGAAGTCTTAGAGCCATGGAGTCATACAACATATAACATTAGGGTGACACAGTGGTATAGCGGTAGAGCTGCTGCCTTACAGCGCCAGAGATCCGGGTTTAATCGTGACTAGGGGTGCTGTCTATTAGGAGTCTGTACGTTCTCCCTGTGACCACGTGGGTTTCCTCACGGTGCACCGGTTTCCTTCCACACACCAAAAATGTGCAGGTTTGTAGGATAGAAACATAGAAACATAGAAATTAGGTGCAGGAGTAGGCCATTCGGCCCTTCGAGCCTGCACCGCCATTCAATATGATCATGGCTGATCATCCAACTCAGTATCCCGTACCTGCCTTCCCTCCATACCCTCTGATCCCCTTAGCCACAAGGGCACAAGGATAATTGCCTTTGGTAAAATTGTAAATTGTCCCTGGTGTAGGATAGTGTTAGTTTACAGGGTGATCGCTGGTCAGCGCGGAAACGGTGGGCCGAAGGGCCTGCATCTGCGCAGTGTCTCTAAAGTAAAATCTAAAGTAAATTAACATCTTAACCAGACTTGTGGCTTGCTGCCCATGCTGACCGAGAAGCCTATCTATGTTAATCACATTTTCCTGATTTTGCTGCAAATTATTTTACTCATTTCTGATCCATGATCCTGTCCAAATTATTTTTTTAAATGCTGCAATTGTTCTTGCTTCTACCATCTTCTCTGGCAGGTTATTTTGTAAACATACTACCCTCTACATGAAAAACCTGCCCCTCAGTTCTCCTATAAATATTTCCCCACTGGCCTTAAACCTATGCTCTACTTTTTAAATTATCTAACCTTTAAAAAAGACTGTGACTATCTACCTTACAGTGGTATAGCGGTAGAGCTGCTGCCTTACAGCGCCAGAGATCCGGGTTTAATCGTGACTAGGGGTGCTGTCTATTAGGAGTCTGTACTCCTCCATGATTTTATACATCTACATATACAAGGTCACACTTCGGATTTCTGTGCTCCATTGAGAACAATCTTACCTTGAAACTAAAGTGCTCCATTCCAGTCAACATCATAATGAATTGCTCCTGTACTCTTACTTGCAGTACTACATTGTTTGTATAGTGTGAAACAAGAATGGCATACAATATTCTAAATATTAACAAACATTTTATAGAGCAGCAGAATAATGCCTCAATTTGTAAACTCAATATCCCCTCCTGGAGGTTTGCTAATGAAACAACGAATGGCGGGGATTTAGAGATTTAGATGGTGAGGATGTTTGCCAAGGGGTACAGAGGAACTGCAGTAAATGGAATTTTATCCAGGTAATTTTACATTATCTAATACTGCCTTACCGTGCCAGAGATCGGGGTTCAATCCTGACAATGGGTGCCATCTGGATGGAGATTGTACGTTCTCCCCGTGGCTGCACAAGTTTCCTCCAGGTGCTCCAGTTTCCTCCCACACTCCAAAGATGTGCAGTTTTGTAGGTTAATTGGCTTCTGTAAATTGTACATTCTCCTTAAGAGTGTAGGATAGTGCGAGTGTACGGGGTGGCCGCTGGTCGGCGCAGACTTGGTGGGCCAAAGAGCCTGTTTGTGCGCTGTTTCTCTAGTCTAAACCATAGTCATTTTGCCCTTTGCCGAGACTGGCTTGTGGCACTGTTATTGAGTTATGTTGTGCCATTACTTCCCATTCTGCAGCTAGCTTCCGAGACTCAAAATTTATAGAGGGACATGTGGCTCATTAGCTGCTTCAGAAGCGTGAAAAGATCATTACAGCAGGTATTTAAACCAGCATCTGCAGTTCTTTCCTACACATTACTGCAGGTATGTTTGATTGGCTGATGCCTTCACGTTGCTGCTTATAAACGTAAGCTTCTCACAGTCAGAACACTGTTACATGCTCAAGATGAAGAGCACTTAATGAAACAGTTTTTCTTTCACCAGCAGAAGAGTACCATTTCCCAAGCCCATAACTGAATTGTTAGCAGCTAAGTTTAGACAGAATTTAGATTTCTGATTATTATTTGTAACTCTACAGTTTATCGTCAGTTGTATCTCAGGGGAAAGGAAAGAGGAAACACATCTGACAGGGTTCGTAATAAAGTGCATGGCACTCATTACAATCAATGTTGAATGATGAATATGAATTAGTATCATTTTAACTTCAACAAAACTTTGGGCAGTCCCACTGTCTGAATACTTGGTGCTTAGTTTAATAGCCATTTTACTCCACTCATGAGGAAGATATTAATAGCTTACTTATGACTTTGTCATTTATGCATTATTAGTTTTCCAGCACTGATAATTCTAAACACCCCCATTGTTCATCATCTACATTTTCCACATCTAGGCAGAAGGAACAACCTAAATAACAGTGCAACATCTTTAAGGTGAAATGTATTTTTAATATTTGCCCTTGTATATTCTTATTAATTATTTTTTATTAATTTATTTATTAATGCCCATGTGGAATGTAGTGGAAAAGTTCTGGAAAGGCGCAGCGGTCTTTCAGAAAAAAAGATCAGACGGGAGGAAGTGAAGAGAGTTGAACAGGGAGAAATCACATGTCCCAAATTTTAATCCTGTTGTGGAAAAAAATTAACACAAACAGCGAAAAAATAATTATACTAGAGATATCTGAAAACCAGAACAATACTGGCATTTTTGGAAGAAAAACATTGTTAACATTTCACACCAATGACATTTCTTCCATGTACTATGATGAAATGTAATTGAATTGAAAATTTAACAATTACACCTCCACAAGCTTTGCCTGACCTGCTGAGTATTTGTTTCAGATGTTACTGACTTAGAACAATGAGGGGGGGACCTCATTGAAAGATGCAGAATAGTGAAAAGCTTTGATAAAGTGGATGTGGAGAGGATGTTTCCACTAGTGGGAGAGTCTAGGACTAGAGGTCATAACCTCTGAATTAAAGGACATTTTCTTTAGTCAGAGGGTGGTGAATCTGTGCAATTATTTGCCACAGAAGGCTGTGGCAGCCAAATCAGTGGATATTTTTAAGGCATAGATAGATAGATTCTTGTTTAGTATGGGTGTCAGGGGTTATGGGGAGAAGGCAGGAGAATGGGGTTAGGAAGGAAAGATAGAGCAGCGATGATTGAATGGCAGAGTAGACTTGATGGACCAAATGGCCTAATTTTATATCTATTCCTTATGACCTTATGACCTCATGACATTTGAATGAATAGAAAAGTACTGGATACTTGGGGAAGGGATGTAATTTTTCAGATGTCCTGGGCAACTTTCTTTGTTAGTCTACTTTAAAACGAATGGTAAGTACACCAAGTCATTTCCTCAGCATGTCCGAATAACACAGTTAACAGTTACGAATAACTCAGAAAACACTAAACATAAATAATAATAAAACATTAATGATAAAACACCATTGATCAAGCATGTGAACCAACAAAATACCAGATCAAAGGGAGGCTACAGATTTTTGGCTGTTGAGTAGAGCAACTACTCGTGGATAAAAACTGTTTTTATGTCTGGCTATGGCAGCTTTGACAGTCCGGAGTCGCCTTCCAGAGGGAAGTGATTCAAAGAGTTTGTGGCCAGGGTGAGAGGGGTCAGAGATGATCTTGCCCGCTCGCTTCCTAGCCCTTGCAGTGTGCTGTTCATCAATGGAGGGAAGGTTGCAGCCAATAATCTTCTCTGCTGATCGGACGATTCGCTGCAGCCTCCAGGTGTCGTGCTTCGTGGCTGAGCCAAACCAGACCATGATGGAGAAGGTTAGAACAGACTCTACAATGGCCGTATAGAATTGGGCCATCATTGCCTGTGGCAGATTGTGCTTCCGCAGCTGCGGCAGGAAGTGCATCCTCTGTTGTGCCTTTTTGACTGTGGAGTTGATGCTAGCCCCCCACTTAAGGTCCTTGGAGATGATGGTCCCCAGGAACTTAAAAGACTCCACGGATGTGACTGTGGTGTTGTTGATGGTGTGTGGGGTGAGGGGAGGGGGAGCTCTCCTAAAGTCTACAATCAATTCCACTGTCTTAAGAGCATTGAGCTCTAGGTTGTTGCTACGGCACCAGGACGCCAGCTGTGACACTTCCTGTCTGTAGGCAGATTCCTCCCCATCCTGGATCAGTCCAATCAGGGTTGTGTCATCTGCAAACTTCAGAAGCTTGACAGAGGTGTCTGTGGAGGTGCAGTCATTGGTGTAGAGAGAGTAGAGGAGAGGAGAGAGTATGCAGCCTTGCGGGTGGTCCTATGCTGAGTGTTTGTGGGTCTGAGATGTGCTTTCCCAGCCTCACATGCTCCTTCCTGTGGAGAAGCTTGTGTGGTCCTGAGATTCTGAGAGCGATGCCCTCTGGAGCTATGCTCCTGGTAGGGCCACCCATGGCGGTAAGGTTGAGGGGGAGGTCCCTGACACAGTGCATTCCAACCAAGACCTCAACAATGGAACAGGCGGTGGATGATGGCTAACTTTAGTGGAGCGTCACAATGGCTGGGATGGAGGATGAAGGCTGCAGCAGAAAAGGGTCGCAGGTCGTCTTGGACACCATGCCACTGGATCCTGACCCAGATCTGTCAAGAACCATGTGGTGGCTGTGGTGGCCTGTGCACCAGCCTCCCCACGTTAAACAAAGTCACGCACAGGCGTCCTCCCAAAAGAGGACAGTCATACTTGTATTGAGTGGTCGCCGGTGATGATGACTTGTTTTCATTTTACAAAATCCTGTAGATGGGGAGGGAGCACAGAAGCCCAGACAAGGATACACCATGGGGTATACTAGCAGTCTGAATTTGATGGTTAAAATCAAATAAAAACCTGATAAATTTATGTACAAGCACTGTTGAGAAATACCTTTTTGCTGAAATGATCTTACCCAAAATGCACCTTCAGTGGAGTGAAAGACCTGTTTTTTTCTTTGTATAGCACTGTAAAATGTAAGCATGTTGCAAGGTAAACCTTCATTTCTGAATATCTCCTGCAATTTGCAAACTGTAGTACCCTATCAATGCCGCAGAATATCCTTGCCTCAAAAGCTGCTGCAACAACTTATATGGCCAAAAAAATGCTGCAGAATTTCATTGCCTCAAAAGCAGCTGCAACAACTTATATGGGCCAATAAAATTAAATCTGTACACAACCTGGCACACAAGTCCAGTTAAACAAGTACTGCTGAGAACACTAACAATTTATCAGCAAGGATAAGGGACTGGGTTAGAATTTACTTGGAAGCTGATGAGACCCACCACCTAAAGGACACAAAGCGCTGGAGTAACTCAGCGGGTCAGGCAGCATCTCTGGTGAACATGGATATGTGGCGTTTCAGTTCGGGACCCTTCTCAGGATGATGGTATCCGATGATCAGATTATCAGTCTCAATTATCAGATGAGACCTCCATTATGCACATTCGATTTCCTCGACAACTTCTAACTTAGTGTAGTTAAATACAGTTTTATCCTCTGCCACCATTAAATTAAAAACACCACCTATAAAATGAGTATGGAATGGAACAGAGGTGATTAGAAGAAAGCTGGGAGAGAGGGGAGGCATGAAAGAGATTAGTATACAAGCTTAAAGCATACAGCATTGGGGGTTCAGTATTGATGTGGATAGAGAACTGGCTGGCAAACAGGAAGCAAAGCATAGGAATAAACGGGTCCTTTTCACAATGGCAGGCAGTGACTAGTGGGGTACCGCAAGCCTCAGTGCTGGGACGCCAGCTATTTATAATATATATTAATGATCTGGATGAGGGAATTGAAGGCAATATCTTCAAGTTTGCGGATGACACTAAGCTGGGGGGTAGTGTTAGCTGTGAGGAGGATGCTAGGATACTGCAAGGTGACTTGGATAGGCTGGGTGGGTGGGCAAATGTTTGGCAGATGCAGTATAATGTGGATAAATGTGAGGTTATCCACTTTGATGGCAAAAACAGGAAAGCAGATTATTATCTAAATGGTGGCCGGTTAGGAAAAGGGGAAATGCAGCGAGACTTGGGTGTCATGGTACACAGTCATTGAAAGTAGGCATGGAGGTGCAGCAGGCAGTGAAGAAAGCGATTGGTATGTTAGCATTCATAGCAAAAGGATTTGAGTATAGGAGCAGGGAGGTTCTACTTCAGTTGTGCAGGGTCTTGGTGAGACCACACCTGGAGTATTGCGTACAGTTTTGATCTCCAAATCTGAGGAAGGACATTATTGCCATAGAGGGAGTGCAGAGAAGGTTCACCAGACTGATTCCTGGGATGTCAGGACTGTCTTATGAAGAAAGACTGGATAGACTCGGTTTATACTCTCTAGAATTTAGGAGATTGAGAGGGGATCTTATAGAAACTTACAAGATTCTTAAGGGGTTGGGCAGGCTAGATGCAGGAAGATTGTTCCTGATGTTGGGGAAGTCCAGGACAAGGGGTCACAACTTAAGGATAAGGGGGAAATCCTTTAAGACCGAGATGAGAAATACTTTTTTTCACACAGAGTGGTGAGTCTCTGGAACTCTCTGCCACAGAGGGTAGTTGAGGCCAGTTCATTGGCTATATTTAAGAGGGAGTTACATGTGGCCCTTGTGGCTAAGGGGATCAGAGGGTATGGAGAGAAGGCAGGTACAGGATACTGAGTTGGATGATCAGCCATGATCATATTGAATGGCGGTGCAGGTTCGAAGGGCCAAATGGCCTACTCCTGCACCTAATTTCTATGTTTCTATGTTTCAAAAAGGTGTAGCAGGTAATAGGTGAACACGGGTGAGGGGGGGGGGGGGGGGGGGGTTTGATCAGCAGATGGTTAGAACAAAGGGCAGAGATTAAAGCAGAAGCGGTGAGAAAGGGTGATTGTAGAGTTTTAAATTGTGAAGCCAGATGAAGGGATTTAGGAGGAGGGGGGAGAAATAGGTTTGAGTCAGACCAAGTGGGGCACAGGGGAGGGAGAGAGAAAAGGGATTGGGGGGGGGGGGGGGGAGGTTAGAAATGACGTAATATTGGAGAATTCAATGTTCCCACCACCTGTCATGCATGGTTGAGGTGCATATTGTCAGCAACATTGAACAGAAACACCTTGTTTCAGAAACACAGGCTTCAGCTTCTTGGAAGTGCATGTGCATTTCGGCCTTCAAAACTGTACTTCCAAACATGTGGTGCCCTTATAATGGTAAGCATGCTAATAGCTTACAAACCATGCTGTGCCCGCATACTGCCTTCATAATGTCAGAAACTGAATCTGCAAACCTGTATCAATTAGATGTGTTGATCTGCTTATCGCTATTTACACCAAAGCTTAGGAAGTTCGGCATGTCTCCAATAACCCGCACCAACTTCTACAGATATGCCATAGAAAGCATTTTATCAGGATGCATCACAGCATGGTTGGGGGCAGTTCATCATTGGAGTCTTTCGGACTATCTTTAATCAGACTTTACTGAAATTTATCTTGCACTAAACATTATACCCTTTATCCTGAATCTGTACACTGTGGATGGTTTGATTGTAATCATGTCCAGTCTTTTCTCCAAATGGATAGCATGCAACAAAAAGCTTTTCACTGTACCTTAAGTACAAGTGACAATAATAAATTGAACCAAACAGAGACCAAACTTTTCTGCAGAAAACAAACCTAAGTAGACTTTCATGGTTAGATGAGGAAACAGTGTAGGAAGGAACTGCAGATGCTGGTTAACAAGAAGATAGACACAAAATGCTGGAATAACTCAGCGGGACAGGCAGCATTTCTGGAGAGAAGTTGACTGAGTGACGTTTCGGGTCGAGACCCTTCTTCAGACTGACAGTCAGGGGGAGGGAGACCTAGAGATATGGAAGAGTAAGGTGTGAAAAAGCAGTTCAAAGGGAATGACGGTGATCAAGGAAATGTAGAATGAAGTTCTGCAACACCCTGTGAACAGTTGAAACTTGTACAATGAGGTCAATCCTCAGAGTTTGAGTATAGCTGGTTCATAGGAGCTTGCGAGCTGTCTCGAAGCTGCTTGATGGACAGAGACAAGCATCGTAGTTACATTATGCTGCTGGTTTGTTCACCAGCATGAATCATTCTTGCATGGTTATAGGCCCATCAATTTTCTCTTGTGCGTAGTGAAAAAGTATTCCTGTTCAGCAGCCTGCAACAATTAAATATTGAATTTTGACATCTGAAATATTATCTGCCAGATGGAAGAGAAAGTAATAAGAGCTCCAACAATGTGGTGGATAAAGAACCGTTCCGAAGCAAAGTAAACATGGTTTTATTCAGCTTGATTTATTTTGTACATGGCTTGGACCCAAGAGCATATAAGAGACCTGAAAGTAAGTGCAACACATTTATTTTCCAAATTTTGATCATCTTTCTACTTCAGAGTTTTCTTTACAATTTCAAATCAGTGGGTGTACTGGAAACCCACAAGGACACATTCCAACGTCAGCATTTAATAGGTCACCAAATAAGTTGAAGTGATTTGGAATTGTGTTATAGAGACAACAGAGACCAGGGGGGAAGATTGCAACCTTCACGTGGTCCGCCCTGTTTTGACGAATTTCGACAAATAGAATAAGTTGTCCCACAATGTTATGCTGTGCACGCCATACGCAAGAAGAAGAAGTACAGAGACAATATACTGTGATGTAGACTGCACTTCTTTTCGGAAGACCTGTTCTTCTAGATGTGTCTTCCAGGACTCAATGAAAGAGGGAAACCTACTGCAAGCCTAAAGAATGCATGGATACAGGTCACCCAGGCAACTTGAGAGCTAGCGTAGGAGGTTATTCAATGACATCAGTGTACTAGAAGAGGTGTTGGCAATAGTACATTGCTCCGCATCTCATAGCCTGACTCACTCATTCAGAAGTTATAAGTGATAGGTGCAGAACTAGGCCATTCTGCCCATCAAGTCTACTCCGCCATTCAATCATGGCTGATCAATCTCTCTCCTAACCCCATTCTCCTGCCTTCTCCCCATAACCTCTGACACCCGTACTAATCAAGAATCTATCTATCTCTGCCTTAAATATACCATTGTGTAATAGTAAGATAAAATGAGAACTTACCAGTTTGAAGTTTGATCTTTATTTTATGAGGAGTTACGATGAGGAGATAACAATTGTTGAACTGAACATAGTAAGATTAGAGAAGACCAGAACTACCAGATGACCGTTATGATACGAGGGTTGGGAGTGGAGGGCACGTAATCGCTCATCGTAACTCCTCATAAAATAAAGATCAAACTTCAAACTGGTAAGTTCTCGTTTAATCTTACTATTTTACTTTGGAGTCACATGAGTAACTAAGTAAAGATTTTAAAGCTCTGTGATTTCATGCCATGGATATGAGTCCATGTGTCACACACTGCATCAGTTGACCATGGATGAGTGAAATATAAGTAATGCATTCAGACATGACATAAATTTAAACATGCTGATGCTTTAATGAGCAAATGAAAATACTAGTGACCCCTCTCATCCAGGGGGAAACTATAAAACAGAATCTAAAATAGAGTTGGCAAATACTCTCGGTCTAGCAAAGGGTTATTATAAAATGTTTGGAAAGTATGTTCATTTGACCATCCTGCAGCTGCTAGGACATGGTCCAGCGGAATGTACATAACCCTTGCTGCTGATGTAGTAGCAGCCTGGTGGAGTGATAGTTGAAAATATTAGTATCTACTGCATAAGCCAAAACCCTGTTTTAACCACCTGGAGATGGTCTGAACTAATACCTCCTTATAAGATTTTTTGTAACGAACAAACATTGCTAGTTTAGAGCCTCTAAGGCTCTTGGTGACCTTGACGTATTGTTGTAAATGTGTGACCACACATAACCGAAGGTCCATGGGGTATGCCATGAAAACTAGTTTGAGACCTGACGCCCCTGGTTTGCTCTGCTTAACTAAATCATAAACATAAAATATTATTTCATTTGCAGATGTAACCATCCTGTCCAGTCACAATTTATGTAGTGACTGGACCCGTTGTGCTGAGACCAGCACCATGAGGATAACTACGTTATGAGAGCTGGGCTAAAGATAAGGCTGTAGTTGGAGCCCCCTGGTGAAGTAGTGTTAACACAACACCAATATCCCATACTTCCATGTACCTAGGCCTGGGAGAACTTGTGTTCTAGATATCTATTATAAATCTGGATATCAGAGGGTGAGACCCAACAGAGTGGGTCCCACTCGCTGCAGCAAATATGATGAGAAGGCATGTTTGGCACAGTTAATGGCACTATAACTTAATTTATTGTCAAAGACCCATTTGAAAATGAATTCCAATACATCAATTATCCATGCTGTATTATATACAACATGAGCATTTAAATAAAAACGCTTCCCATCTCCTGAAGAGGAAATGTTCTGCTTTTTTGGTGCTACCCCTGCACTCTGCAGTGAGCACATACATGGATCGGTCTGACAACCCGAGCCACAGGAGCAGTCTTCTCAGAGTCTGCAAGTCAATGAATTGATGTCATCATGCAAAGGCTGGTTTCCCAAGTCACAGGCTGAACTAGCAAAGTTTATGTTTAGAATAACCATATAAGGTTCTATTATTATTCCCAACATTAGCAGGAACCATGACTGCATAGGCCAGTCAGGCAGTACGAAAAGCCTGAAACGGGATCTTGCTGGATTTATTGCAAGAACCGACTGATGAGGCAAAATGGAGGAAAGACATAAAAGAACATTCCTCCCCAGTGTAGCGAGAACATATCTCTCGCTACTGTTATGCCACATATTTTTGCAACTAGTGAATGAGCCTGGATGCAAACATATCGATATTCGGTGTTCCATCGAGCCACAATGTCATTAAATACTTTGTTGATCCAACATCCATTCTGTGTTGTCATTGAGTTTACATGATGATACAACAGCGCCAAATGAGGTTAGGTAAATTATCACAGGATACTTTGACTTGATTGCACCCATGTGACTAACATATGCCACCACCATAGTGTATCAACTTGGAGTTGAGAATGCAGATTATGCATATTCGCACAATAACCTTTAACCCATAGAATGCACCTAGTGTTTATAGGTAGTTGATACCAATAACTGAAGAATTGGTTACTCATGCAAAACGCATCCGCCTCTGTAACTAGAGATGGCATTTGCAATTTTCCATCTTTGAGCACTAGCATCAGTTTGTAATAAAACGGAGGATTTACTGACCAAAAATTACAATGGAGCAATGCTGAATACTGTTCGTCCACCATTTTGACTTTGGTAGCTTCAACTGGTAATAACATAGGTCTGTTAATAATGACCTATATGGTACTTAAGTGGTTACGCCTTTGCGCGTTGTAAGTACTGATAATGCAAAGGCCCAAATTGCACAGCTGAAACACAGCTACTATATTGCCAATTACACTTGATGAATAGAAGACTGCTTCATAACACCAAGGTTGTTACAGGATTCTATTAATTTCAATCTCTTGCCCCAGGGCGGAGTCACAGACAAATTAATAGTTAAAGGTAAATCCCAATGATCAATAACTCTGGTTGGTATCAACTTAAATTTAACTGGATGGGTGATAAACCCCAATTTCTTAAAAATATAGTTTGCGGCTGAAAGAGTTAATTTTAGCAAAATACAGCATTTATAATATCATCCAGATAGGCCATCACAAGTGTTTTGGAGCTCTGAGCAGCCCAGCATCGGTTTTAGTAATTTGGTAAATAACCTGGGAGCTGAAGTTAGCCCATTTTGCAACGCTTTAACTGTTATCATTGCCAGATAAATTTCAAATATCTCCGGTGATCCCTGTGAATGGGAACTGAATAGTATGCATCTTTGCGACCGATGCCTTCCATAAAGATCCTATGGAAATCAATTGTTAGACAGTAATGAAGTTTCCTATTCTGAAATGTCTATACTGCACATGCGAGTTAAATCAAGGATGAACTGACATCCTCCAACTTTCACAATGAACAGGCCACGCCTGCCATAATTCCGAGCCTGCCTAGAACGACAACTGTGGCCAGATTTCCTAGCCTGTCTCGAAAGGCAATCCTGGCCATAATACTGAGCCTGCCTCGAAATACAACTCTGGCCATATTTCCGAGCCTGTCTCGAAAGGCAATCCTGGCCATAATACTGAGCCTGCCTCGAAAGACAACTTTGGCCACAATTCCAAGCCTGTTTGGAACCCTTGTATACTGTGCAGTACAAACCAAGCTCATGTTTATCATTTAGTGTCATTTGTACAAAAACAAGTGTAAATATTACCAACTTGTAAATGGTCCACATACCCCGTGTTTCGGAAAGAACCAGACCCACCTAGCTCCATGGTTTCCGGTGGTCTTATGGTAAACCCAAAGGCCCCTGATGTGGGTTCTATTAACGTCCTTGATTTGGAGAGTAGTACTGGTGGGATGCATGGATTCCATATTTTTCCTGAGACTGACTTGGGCCTTGGCCTGAAAGACCTCTGCCCAGCTTTCAAGCTGCCACCAGGTTCAGTGAACCGCTTACCGCTGATGGAGGCATGGGGTGTGTTGTCGCCAAAACGATGAAGCTTTGTTGGTCGTTGGTACCTTGATTAGTCTGACAGCTTATGCTTCCTCAACCAGGTCTTACCTGTTGGATAAGTCTTACCTGAAGAGAAGATTCGGCAGTTGGTTTCATTTCCTGGATTTTCATGCCCTCTCCAATGTCACCCCAGACAGCGCCGTTCACTGCCGGCACTTTCAGGAACAATTTACAGGTGCATGGTATCTTACAGCCGTATACTTGTGCGGTCTAGAACCCTCTTTACATTTGCAACGTGTTCTTGGATATTTTGTCCAGCAATGAGAATGTCATCAACAATAATTGAGCATGGGTAACCAGCAAATAGTTTTTCCATGGTGTGCTGAAATACTTCACCAGCCAAGATTGTGCCAAACAGCATGGTCAGAAACTTGTAACGTCAAAAAGGTGTACTGAAAGTGGTTAGCTTGGAAGAGTTGTGGTCCAATGGAATCTGCCAGAATCAACTCTTACATCTAGAACTGAGAATACTGTTGCCTTGCCCAGCTGTGTTGCGACATCTTCCACTGTGCGCATGTGATATTGAGGTCGTTTAATGGCAGTGTTTAAATTTTTGGGATTGATAAAAATTCGTATTTCTTTCTTTTTCTTTTTGGTTCATATAAGTTTATCTCGCACCTTGTCATTGAGAATACCATATACACAAGTACCATTTCAGGCTTACGAAATGTAGCAGCCAACAAACAGAATGAAATAAAACTAAAACAAACCGGAACCAAACTAGGCGAGTAAAGGATCCAAACTTTCTGACACTTTCTGACACTATGTTGTGTAATGAGACCAATAAACAGGAGTAATAACTCATAGTCTTTATTGCAACACAAGCAGAGGAAACATTACATGCTGTTGTCTCCATGGTCAGCATCTAGTCTGACCATGAAACAGTGATGTGCTGTAATAATAGTCCAGGGTAGGGATGAAGATCCACACTGGACCATATACGGAATGTGCAGCATGCATAATATGTGTGGTGATAGATAGGTGATGAAGGCAGACTAATATGGTTAATCTACATATACCCACTGACTTTGCCCACAGCCTTCTGTGGCAAAGAATTGCACAAATTCACCACCCTCTGACTAAATACATTTCTCAACCCACATTGGGTCATTCCCCCCATCAATTGACATCCTAAAGTACTCAACTCTGGAGTTTTTTTCTGCATTGCATTTCTTTCACTCACACTCACTCAAAACAAATGTATTCCATTCAGCTGCTGAACACGTGGTGTTATTCTTCTTCTTTGTCACTTTTCAGAAGAAAAGAGCAGAAAACACCAGGGAGAACCAGAAGTGGTCCGCCAGCCACCCGTCAGTCTACAGATACAATTGCGGTTGTTGTATCTATCTGAGGTATGCTGTGTCAATGGATTTGGGGATATGGAATCAGCAGATTCAAGTGTCAAACATTCACAATGGCATTCAATACTGAATCATGCAGATGATAACATGTGGTGGCACGGTGGCGCAGCGGTAGAGTTGCTGCCTTATAGCGCTTACAGTGCCAGAGACCTAGGTTCGATCCTGACTACGGGTGCGGTCTATACGGAGTCTGTACGTTCTTCCCGTCACGGCGTGTATTTTCTCTGAGATCTTTGGTTTCCTCCCACACTTAAAGATGTACTGGTTTGTAAGTAAATTGGCTTTGTATAAATATAAAATTGTCCCTAGTGTGTGTAGGATAGTGTTATTGTGTGGGGATCGCTGGTCGATGTGGACTCAGTGGGTCGAAGGGCCTGTTTCAACACTGTATCTCTAAACAACTAAACCAAACAAAACAATTTAGATTAAAATATGATAATATAGAGCACTATCATTTCAAGTATGGTTAGTTCAACAGTTCTCTTTCATATTGATCATCTTCTGTAACTCATCTGCATGCCCGGTAAAAGGTAAATAGGAGTAGCTACAATGAAATTTAAGGGACAATTTCCAAAAAATAATTGTCCTTGTACAAACAATGCCTTTGTCAGTCCATCTCTGCTTGGAATGCAATTCCTGTGGCGTTGGGATGTGTTCGAGGAGACTTTAACCTAAGCCCATCAATGGTGGATTGCTGGATCACAATCAAGCAATGAGGCTGGGGATGGATAACAGTTTGTCCCTTGAGTTTGGTAAAGAATGTACATACTCCATACAGAAAGCACCCATAGCCAGCATCTGGTGCTGCAAGGCAGCATCTCCACCGCTGCACCACGGTGCCTTGCTAACTTAAGAGGCCTAAGCATTGTTTAAGAGATGCATGCAATTTACATGAACTACTTGGCATTTAGGTATACTCATCCAGATCAGAGCATAATTCAATATTTTTTTGGCATTGCACCACAAAAGTATAATTCATATGAGTATATCCAAGAGAAAAGAATCGCCTCAAGGCCTCTCTGCATTTGAAAGGTTCATGGCTTATATGTAACCTCAACTCTGCATTCCTGATTCCCTTTGGTAATCTTTCACTCTCTGCTCCCTCTCTAGCCCCGCCCACCCTCCCCCCCTCAACCTGCACCCACCAAATTAAGCCACTTGTCATTAAAATACTCAATGACACTCCTCCCACTGCTCCTTGAGGAAGAGAATTATAAATACAATTCCCTGAGAGAGAAAAAGTTAATTATCATATCTGCGTTATATTTGAATGAATGAATGAATGAATAAGTTTATTGGCCAAGTATTTTCACATAATGTTCCTCCAATTTGCCTCATGCTGACAATGGAGGAGGCCTAGGATAGAAAGGTCAGTGTGGAAATGGAAAGATGAATTATAGTGTTTGGCAACCGGGAGATAAGGTAGGTCCAGGCGGACTGAGCAAAGGTGTGCAGCAAAACGATCGCCCAGTCTACATTTGTTCTCACTGATGTATAAGATTCCACATCTCGAACAACGGATACAGTAGATTAGTTTGGAGGAGATGCAAGTGAACCTCCACCTAACCTGAAAGGACCGTCGGGGTCCCTGGACAGAGTTGAGGGCGGAGTTATGGGGACTGGTATTACATCTCCCACAGTGAAGGTATAACCTGGGGAGAGGGTGGTTTGGGTGGGAAGGGATGAGTCAACCAGGAAGTTGTGGAGGGAAATGGCAGAAAGGGATGGAGATGGGAAGATGTGCTTCGTGGTGGGATCCCGGTGGTGGCGGTGAAAATGGCGGAGGATTGTGTGCATATTTTGCATATCTTTCAATCATTTGTTCTATATCTCATTCTATATCTCTCGTTTCCCTTTCCCCTAACTAGTCTGAAGAAGGATCTTGACCTGAAACATCATGCATTCCTTTTCTCCTGCCTGCCCTGCTGAATTACTCCAGCATTTTGTGTCTATCTTCGGTTTAAACCAGCATCTACAGTTCCTTCCTACACACCCCTCAGTAAATGAATCAGTCCTATGCTTCTATATGGAAAAACCATGGCACCAGCAGAGAATAATAGGTTCTTGATTAGAAGGGCATTAACGTAGAAGGCACGAAAATGGGAGTTGAGGTAAAAATTGATCAGCTGAGTTGACGGGCCATCTGGCCTAATTCTGTCCTTATGTCTTAGGGCTTAACATCCAGTTATGAACTGATAAGTGGGCAGGTGATGCCAGACAAAAACTCTCCCAATAATTTTTAACTGGAGGTCGTGGCAAGGAATACCAATAGCAAACTAAATTTTAGGTAAAAATTATTGAAGTTAGAATGCAAAATAAAATAAATTATTCCAATTTAATTTTAAATGTTAGTCAGTTATTAGCTGTAAGTTTGCTAATTTCACTGTACCTCAGTACACATGACAATAATAAACTAAACTAAACTAGAATAATCAACAGATTCCATCCACTTTCTTCTTCAAGAGAATCCTGAATCAGCCCTAAGCTCGGATGCAGCAAGACCTTTTCAATTGATGGGTGCTTGATTAGTAAGGGTGTCAAAGATTAAAATTTAAGATTTTAGAAGTGAAATTATTTTAACCTATATTGGTCCGGCATGGGAACATTTATCGGTTTGTTTGAACATTTAAATTACTGCAATACTTTAAGATTAATTACAACTATTGACTTGTTTCTTCACAAAAACAATTAACGGACAATCTCCTTTGATTTTAAACATTGATTTGGTTCATTTGTAAGTCTTTCCAACTCTGAAGATCAAGAGGAAGCAATAAAAACACAATGAATTGGGCAGTGGCACTTATGACGTCTTTTTTTTATAGGCCCAATAACCACGCACGGTTGCACCTTGTCATGCACCTTCTATGCATGAAATGACTCCGTGATCATTCAAAACATTGCAGTACTTTTTTTTTTCCTGGCTTTTCAAACTCCATGAGTGGGAAAGTCATGATGAACAACTTCTATTTAAAAACCGAGGCAGCATCATCCCCCGGAATTGACTTTCAAAGAAATGTTCAAATTCTTATTAATGCCACTGTCAATGAAGGACATTTGTAATGGCAGAAGTCACAAAAATAGAGAACACATTAAAAATAAAAATAAGTTACTGACTTGTGTATAGATTTAAGACTGATAGCTGGTTGTACTTATTGATCATAATAGTCAAAGAAGAGTGATCATCGTCATTTGGCCCTTGTGTACAACATTTCGGAAACATCTTCTATTGTCCATGGGTTGTATTTTAAAGCCTGGGCTCACAACAATATACAGTCTCAGAAAACTTGTACTGGTGAAAGTTAAAATTGTTGATAGTGCTCATCTACAAGTTGATGAATTTGATAGTTCTCAGCCTTAATGCGAGAATGTTAGGCAGTAGTTGTTTAGACCACATAGGGATATATTATTACATTGTTACCTGATGTGTACAAGACTATTTTGGTCTTAAAATGGTGGTAACTTAAAAATGAATTAGGCTGGCTTTGCACTATTAATTTTGCGTGGATCACCCTGTTTTTAGAGCTTTTAGTGCTTTTAGAGTTTTAGAGTTGGTCAACAGAGTCTACGCCGACCATGTCACTAGTTCTACGTTATCTCACCTTCGCATCGTACATACTAGGGACAATTTTACTGAAGCTAATTGACTTGCACGACTTTAGAATGTGAGAGGAAACTGGAGCACCTAGATAAATCCCATGTAGTCATAGGGAAAATGTACAGAGAGCACCTGTAGTCTGGATCGAACCTCGTTCTCTGCCTCTGTGAGGCAGCAACTCTATGCTGCTTACGGATTGAAAAGAGAAGGTCAAAAGCTCTTGTGTTCTGTGGTCTGGTTGCTGGATAAGGACTTGAGGTAGGAATGGATGTGTTGTGACTGGGACAGGGGATTTTGGGCCTACTGGAGATATAAATATCTTACAAGTTCAAGGCTTTGGCGAGCAGGGTCATGGCCTTGAAATGAATAATCTGGTCCTGGAGTCAGGCTATTGGGTGGAGAGTGTGTCGGAAAGAACTGCAGATACTGGTTTACACCCGAAAATGCTGGAGTAACTCAGCGGGACCGGCACCATCTCTGGATAAAGGAATGGGTGGCATTTCAGGTCGAGACCCTTCTTCAGCCTTCTTTAATCTGAAGAAAGGTCTGGACAAATCAACAGCTTTTGTGTCTATCCTGTGGGAGGGAGAGCTGTTTTGAAGGTTGAGGGACAAATGGATATCATTGCAATTTGGGGGAGGTTTGAGTAGGGTGTACGAGGAGGTAAGTAACTAAATTAAAGTGTACCAGCTCAGTAGTTTTTTTCCAGAGCCAGTCTAGAATCTGCTCAGGGAAGCTCTTTTTAATACATGCTATGACAAAGACAGTGGCAATGATACTATAGGCATGGCAAAGAGAGGAAGAATGCAGACCAAAGTTCATAAATAACTCTCAAAAGCTACATTGGGACCTAACTGGGAATAGCATCATTGGGCGTGTAACTGATTCATAAATCTTTCTTCAGTGTGAGCCTGATTTGTGTCAGATTGAATTTCCAAATTGAGTTGTGTTAAAAAGTGAAATACTTACAGAACTGATATCGAAACCTATAAAATGTAAATGAGTACTCGTCACCTTAGAAACATAGAAACATAGAAAATAGGTGCAGGAGGAGGCCATTCAGCCCTTCGAGCTAGCACCGCCATTCATTGTGATCATGGCTGATCGTCCACTATCAATAACCCGTAATCTCCCCATATCCCTTGACTCCACTAGCCTCTAGAGCTCTATCTAACTCTCTTTTAAATCCATCCAGTGATTTGGCCTCCACTGCCCTCTGTGGCAGGGAATTCCATAAATTCACAATTCTCTGGGTGAAAAAGTGTTTTCTCACCTCAGTCTTAAATGACCTCCTCTTTATTCTAAGACTGTGGCCCCTGGTTCTGGACTAGCCCAACATTGGGAACATTTTTCCTGCATCTAGCTTGTCCAGTCTTTTTATATAATTTTATATGTTTCTATAAGATATCCCCTCATCCGTCTAAACGCCAATGAGCACAAGCCTAGTCTTTTCAATCTTTCCTCAGATGACAGTCCCGCCATTCCTAAGGATCAATCTCGTGAACCTACGCTGGTTGAACGTCTATCCCAGTATTGAGCTACAGCAAGAGGTTGGACAGACTTGGTTTGTTCTCTTTGGAAAGGTGGATTGTGAGGGGAGACCCAACAGAAGTATATAAAATGATGAGAGGCATAAATTGGATAGACAGTCATACGCTTTTTTTCCCAGGATGAAAATATCAAATATTAGAGGGTATCATTTTAAGGTCAGAGAGGCAAAGTTTAACGGTGATGTGACAGAAAGTGGTGAGTGCTTGGAACACATTGCTGGAGGTGGTGGTGAAGGCAGATACAATAATGACATTAAAAAGACTCTTGGATAGGCAAATGGGGTATGGTCTGAGTGCAGGTAGATGGGACTAGGGGAAAATTAATGGTCGGCACGGACTGGAAGGGCCGAGAAGGCTTGTTTCCGTGCTGTAATTGTTATATGCTTATATGGTTAATTTGCAGGGAATGGGAGTATATGGAATATGTGCAGGCAGATAAGAGTTGGTATTGGCAGTATGTTCAGCATAGACATTGTGGGCTGAAGGATCTATTTCTGTGCTGCATTGTTTTGTGTTCTAAACACATCTACTTCAGGTAAGGAGACCAGAAATGTAGACACTCCTCCAAGCCATCTACTAAGTTATTTCAATAAGACATCTTTACTCCTGTACTCCAACCCTCTCACAATAAAAGCTAATAAAGCTTTTGCCTTCCTGATAGCTAGTTGATGCTGCACATTGCCTTCAAAGACTTCGTACAAGGACATGCATGTCCACTGCAACATCATAATTTCGTGATCTGTCAAGATTTGAAAGAATAAAATTACTTTGTACCAAACCCTAACGCATGTCACATTTTCCACATTATGTTCCATCTGTTATATGGTCGCCCACTCACTCAGCTTAATTATATCCTCTAGAAGCCTCTTTACATCTTCCTCCAAGTTCACAATCCCACGTCATTTTGTACCATCAGCACATTTGGAAACATGCCACTTGATTCCCTCAACCAAATCATTAATGCAATGATAAATGAATCTCAATTTACTCCATAATTACAGGTAAAAATTCCTAGAATTTTAAAAAGTGAATGCTAAAATGTGGCTGGATATCTGAAAGGAACAAATATAAAATCTGGAAAATTTCCATCTACATTTATTGAAAAAACTGTAGGTTGATGACCTTTTAACACTCTTGATGATCATACATAAAAAATTGAAAATGTCTTTCTGACCTCCAGATGTAATTAAACACCACTGTGGGACATTTTAAACGTGTTGAACCCACTAGTATTTTTTAGAGTTACAGCATGAAAATAGCCCCTTTGACCCACTGAGTCCCTCCAGATCAACAATCACATGTTCACACTAGCTCTTATGTTGTCCCATTTGCACATCCAATGCCTGCCCACTGGGAACTATTTAGAGATGCCAATTAACTTTTATAGCCGCATGTCTTTTTAGATGTGGGAGGGAATTGGTGCATCTGGTGAAAACCCAAGCGACCGCAGGGAAATTATGCACACTCCATACAGATAGCACCTGAGGTGAGGATTGAACCTGAGTCACTGGTGCCGAGTGGCAACAACTCTATTAATTTTGCTACTGTGCCACCCAACAAAGTAGGATATCTTCAGACCAGTTTAAAGAAGGGTCTCAACCCAAAACGTCGCCTGTTCCTTTTCTCCAGACATGCTGTCTGACCCGCTGAATTACTCCAGCTTTGTGTCTATATTCAGTGTAAACCAGCATCTGCAGTTCCTTCCTCCACAAAGAAGGATATTTGTTGGACATGATATTCCTAGAATCCTGAAACATTTCATGAAAAAATTAAGCAAAGCACAGACTCATGTAAAGCCTGTGCTTTGGGAGGGAGGGTAATCTTGGACACCCTGAAGTCTTCATGGTCACTGGTTCTCAAGCATTTGAATAATTATATGCAGCTCACACCCACTTAATGAAGGGGATAAGTTATTAAAGCATGTGTTTACGATGTGAAAATCTGCCTACATTAAACTCTAAATGTTTTAGAGGCAAACAGCCAGAAAATGAGAAAATAAAGTTAGAAACTAATCAATCTCTTCCTTGCAAGGATTCAATAAGTCAAGTTGTTCTGATGAACTGAAACATTCAAGTTATTCATTCAATAGCTAATTTTTCTGGATGGAAGAACATAGATAATCAAGCCAATCCCCCCTCCCTCATTTTTAATAGCTTGTTTATTTAGCAGTCTCGTTTCCAGTGATCCTATCTGAAAGGATTCCAAGACTGCAGATCTTGGAGTCTTGTGACAACACAAAGTACTGGAGGAACTTGCAGAACTTGGCATGGTGGAATATTGCTGGAATATCCCAGATCCATCTGGAAGTCTTTACCATCTCAGAGAGGCACCACTCCTCCCTGCTGTACACCGATATATTGTGGAAATCTCATCCTTTCATAAACTGGGTGCGGTAGACCAACACTGTGGCAGGTGAAATTAACCCAGAACATCTTTTTTTCAGGATGTTTGACAAACTGATCAATGTGGCATTTATATGGATCATAAGAGGGGCATAGAGTCCCACCTGTCCAGCAATAACACACGGGAGGTATGGCGGGGCATACAAGGCATCACAAACTACAGAGGCTGTGCCACAACGACAGAAGACCTGAGTGCGCCACTGGCAGAGAAGCTAAATTGCTTCTTTTCCCGCTTTGAAACATCACAACAGCAGCACTCATCTGCTATAGCCCTGCTCCCACCCTTACCTGGCTCCTGCACTACTCCACTCACTGTAAGGGAGCACAATGTCAGACAGGTGCTCCTGGCAGTGAACCCCAAGAAGGCTGCCGGCCCAGACGGAGTACCTGGTAAGGTGCTCAAAGCGTGTGCCCACCAGCTCACCGTCATCTTCACCAGAATCTTCAATCTCTCCCTGGACCAGGCAGTTATCCCGTCCTGCCTAAAGTCAGCCACAATCGTCCCAGTGCCGAAGAAGTCCCCCATCACCAGCCTAAACGATTACCGTCCCGTGGCCCTCACTCCGGTAATCATGAAGTGCTTTGAGAGATTGGTCCTCCAGCACATCAAGGACTATCTCCCTCCAAACTTCGACCCCCGCCAGTTCGCCTATCGCCCAAACAGGTCCACAGAAGACGCCATCACCGTAGCTCTCCACTCTGTGCGGAGCCACCTGGAGCAGGGGAAGAGCTACGTCCGGATGCTCTTTGTGGATTACAGCTCAGCTTTCAATACTATCATCCCGGACATTCTCATCGACAAACTGGTCACTCTCGGCCTCCCCACTCTCACATGTGCCTGGATAAAGGACTTCCTCACCAACTGACCCCAGACTGTGAGACTCGGCCCCCACCTCTCCTCCACTCGCATGTTGAGTACCGGCTCCCCACAGGGCTGTGTGCTAAGCCCCCTCCTATACTGTCTCTACCCACGACTGTAGTCCGGCCCACAACAACAACCGAATCGTCAAGTTTGCTGATGACACTACAGTAGTCGGACTCATCTCAAGGGGAGACGAGGCAGCCTACAGAGGGGAAGTCCTGAAGTTGACAGCCTGGTGCTCAGAAAACAACCTGGCTCTGAACACCAAGAAAACCAAAGAGCTCATTGTCGACTTCAGGAGGCACAGCACTGACTTAGCCCCCTTATACATCAACGGCAAGTGTGTGGAGAGGGTCCATACCTTCCAGTTTCTCAGCGTCCTCATCTCCGCTGACATCTCCTGGACAGACAACATCACAGCGGTCATCAAGAAGGCTCAGCAGCGGCTGCACTTCCTGAGGGTCCTCAGGAAGCACAACCTGGATTCCAACCTGCTGCTGACCTTCTACCGCTCGTCCATTGAGAGCCTGTTGACATACTGCATTACAGCATGGTACGGTAGCTGCACCATGGCAGACAGGGAGAGGCTTCAGAGGGTAGTCAGGGCAGCACAGAAGATCATCGGCTGCCCTCTCCCCTCTCTGATGGACATTTACACCTCCCGCTGCCTCAGCAGGACGAAGAACATTATCAAGGACAGCTCCCATCCTGCATTTGGCCTGTTCCACCTGCTGCCCTCAGGGAGGCGCTATAGGTGCATCAGCACAAGGACAAATAGACTCAAGAACAGTTTCTTTCCAAAATCCATTATCTCCCTGAACTCACACATGCACTGACTTCACAGCCTAACCCCCGGACTTTTCATCTATCCACCTACTGTAATTTGTACTGCAACTGTAATTTCCAATATGTGCAATAACCCATACTGGATATAGGAATCCTATTTATTCATTCTATTTATCTATTGTCTTTTTATAGACATGTATATAGCGCCACAGAAACTGTGCACCTTATCCCCCCCCCCCCTTTTGTTTTGCACTGAGTAGGAGCAGCTTTTAATCTCATTGTACATGTGTATGGTGACAATAAAAGGCATTCTGATTCTGATTCTGATTTTCTCATTGGCTTTCCAACTGATCTCCAAATACGTCGCTTACGTTGGCCATGAACCAGGGAATGGCTTTTGTCACTGGATAACACCATTCTTCAGTCCTCACATGCCGAATCATTACATAGTAAGGCCCTTGGCTATCATTTTATCGCAGCAATTAGAAGTTGTTTTTTCTACAGGTCTTTTCGCACTACGACCGGCTTCAATGGAGGCGTCGTTGCATGGTGCTTGAGCTGTCTGAGACTCCTGCTGTCTTCACAACCTTTTTCAGGGAATCACTTGTCTCGGATATTTCGTACTTTCCTGAATCAGCAAAGCCTCATCCCACTGGAGTCATCTTCCTTTTGTGGCTGCATTTGCCTGTTCTCTTGGGCAATAGTGATCCGGTTTCATACTCTTGTTTGTCAATCTTGTTTGTTACAGAAGCTTGGCTCATCACTATCAACTGTGTGATCTCTCTCGCTGTGACTTCGAGCAATGTTGGTGCAAGGTTATGATCTTTGGTCCCCCTTCTTGGAGTAATATCCATGTTGTGAATTTTATGAATCGCTTGATGAGATTTTTCCTCAAATTATGATTAAACAGTGGGTGGCTTATACAATACTGATGCAGTGCCGTTGTGAAGTTGTTATTTTAACTTTAATTTATTTTGAATGTTATCAGTTTTTAATACAAATGGTGGACATAAAAACATCAAATGAAAAAATAGGAACATCAGTTTGTGCTTCAATTAATTTGCACAAGGATGTACATTCAAAGATCTTAAACCATCATATGAGTAAATTGAAACCATTCTCTGTAGCCTCTTTCATTAGAGTTGATGTGAAATTGATAATGGTCATTCTGATCACCGTTTGAGACTGCATGCTGTGCCTAATTAGATGAACAAGAAACTGCAGAGGCTTTTTTTGTAAAAACAGGACACAATGTGCTGGAATAACTCAGCAGGTTAGGCAGTATCCCAAGAGAATGTGGATAGATGACATTTCAGATAGGAACCTTCTCGGACTATTGAAGAAACATAGAAACATAGAAACATAGAAATTGGGTGCAGGAGTAGGCCATTCGACCCTTCCATATAAACCATATAACAATTACAGCACGGAAACAGGCCATCTCGGCCCTTCAAGTCCGTGCCGAACAACTTTTTTCCCTTAGTCCCACCTGCCTGCAGTCATACCATAACCCTCCATACCCTTCTCATCCATATGTCTATCCAATTTATTTTTAAATGATACCAACGAACCTGCCGCCACCACTTCCACTGGAAGCTCATTCCACACCGATACCACTCTCTGAGTAAAGAAGTTCCCCCTCATGTTTTCCCTAAACCTCTGTCCCTTAATTCTAAAGTCATGTCCTCTTGTTTGAATCTTCACTATTCTCAAAGGGAAAAGCTTGTCCACATCAACTCTGTCTATCCCTTTCATCATTTTAAAGACCTCTATCAAGTCCCCCCTTAACCTTCTGCGCTCCAGAGAATAAAGACCTAACTTATTCAACCTATCTCTGTAACTTAGCTGTTGAAACCCAGGCAACATTCTAGTAAATCTCCTCTGTACCCTCTCTATTTTGTTGACATCCTTCCTATAATTGGGCGACCAAAATTGTACACCATACTCCAGATTTGGTCTCACCAATGCCTTGTACAATTTTAACATTACATCCCAGCTTCTATACTCAATGCTCTGATTTATAAAGGCTAGCATACCAAAAGCTTTCTTTACCACCCTATCTATATGAGATTCCACCTTCAAGGAACTATGCACGGTTATTCCCAGATCCCTCTGTTCAACTGTATTCTTCAATTCCCTACCGTTTACCATGTACGTCCTATTTTGATTTGTCCTGCCAAGGTGTAGCACCTCACATTTATCAGCATTAAACTCCATCTGCCATTTTTCAGCCCATTTTTCCAACTGGCCTAAATCACTCTGTAGACTTTGGAAATCCTCTTCATTATCCACAACACCCCCTATCTTGGTATCATCTGCATACTTACTAATCCAATTTACCACCCCTTCATCCAGATCATTGATGTACATGACAAACAACAAAGGACCCAACACAGATCCCTGAGGCACCCCACTAGTCACCTGCCTCCAACCCGACAAACAGCCATCCACCATTACCCTCTGGCTTCTCCCATTCAGCCACTGTTGAATCCATCTTGCTATTCCTGCATTTATACCCAACAGTTGAACCTTCTTAACCAACCTTCCATGAGGAACCTTGTCAAAGGCCTTACTGAAGTCCATATAGACAACATCCACTGCTTTACCCTCGTCAATTTCCCTAGTAACCTCTTCAAAAAATTCAAGAAGATTAGTCAAACATGACCTTCCAGGCATAAATCCATGTTGACTGTTCCCAATTAGACCCTCTTTATCCAGATACTTATATATATTATCTCTAAGTATCTTTTCCATTAATTTGCCCACCACTGAAGTCAAACTAACCGGTCTATAATTGCTAGGTTTACTTTTAGAACCCTTTTTAAACAATGGAACAACATGCGCAGTACGCCAATCCTCGGGGACTATTCCCATTTCTAATGACATTTGAAATATTTCTGTCATAGCCCCGGCTATTTCTACACTAACTTCCCTCAATGTCCTACGGAATATCCTGTCAGGACCTGGAGACTTATCCACTTTTATATTTTTCAAAAGTGCCAGTACTTCTTTTACTTTGAAACTCATAGTATCCATAGCTACTCTACTAGTTTCCCTTACCTCACATAATTCAATATCCTTCTCCTTGGTGAATACCGAAGAAAAGAAATTGTTCAATATCTCCCCCATCTCTTTTGGCTCTGCAGATAGCTGTCCACTCGGTCTCTCCAATGGACCAATTTTATCCCTTGTTATCCTTTTGCTATTAATATAGCTGTAGAAACCCTTTGGATTTACTTTCACCTTACTTGCCAAAGCAACCTCATATCTTCTTTTAGCTTTTCTAATTTCTTTCTTAAGATTCTTTTTACATTCCTTATAGTCCTCAAGCACCTCATTTACATCATGCTGCCTATAATTATTGTAGATCTCCCTCTTTTTCCGAACAAGATGTCCAATTTCCCTTGAAAACCAGGGCTCTTTCCAATTTTTACTGGTTCCTTTCAACCGAACAGGAACATAAAGATTCTGTACTCTTAAAATTTCCCCTTTAAATGTCCTCCATTTCTCCTCTACATCTTTCCCATGAAACAAAATGTCCCAGTTCACTCCTTTTAAATCATCTCGCATCTCGTTAAAGTTAGCCTTTCTCCAATCAAAAATCTCAACCCTAGGCCCAGTCCTGTCCTTCTCCATAATTATATTGAAACTAATGGTATTGTGATCACTGGACCCGAAGTGCTCCCCAACGCATACCTCCGCCACCTGTCCCGTCTCATTTCCTAACAGGAGGTCCAGCACTGCCCCTCCTCTAGTAGGCACCTCTATGTATTGCTGCAAAAAACTATCCTGCACACATTTTACAAACTCCAAACCATCCAGCCCTTTTACAGAATGTGCTTCCCAGTCTATGTGTGGAAAGTTGAAATCTCCCACAATCACTACCTTGTGCTTACTACTAATATCTGCTATCTCTTTACATATTTGCTCTTCCAATTCTCGTTCCCCATTTGGCGGTCTATAATATACCCCTATAAGTGTTGCTACACCTTTCCCACTTCTAAGTTCCACCCAAATAGCCTCCCTAGATGAGCCCTCCAATCTATCCTGCCAAAGCACTGCTGTAATATCTTCCCTGACTAGCAATGCAACACCTCCACCTCTTGCCCCTCCAATTCTATCACACCTGAAGCAACGAAATCCTGGAATATTTAGTTTCCAATCACAGCCCTCCTGCAACCATGTTTCACTGATCACCACAACATCATACTTCCAGGTGTCTATCCAGACTCTAAGCTCATCCACCTTTCTTACAATGCTCCTAGCATTAAAATATGCACATTTAAGAAACCCCCCATCTCTTATTTTCTGTTTATTTACTTCTTTTTCTTTCTCCTCTTGTGTCCGAGTGCTTCCCTTTTCTGCTTCCTGCCTCCCATTCTGTCTACTAGCTTTTGCTATTTGCATCCCTCGCCCCAACCATTCTAGTTTAAAGTCTCCCCAGTGGCCTTTGCAAATTTCCCCGCCAGGATATTGGTCCCCCTCGGGTTCAAGTGCAACTCATCCTTTCTGTACAGGTCCCACCTACCCCAAAAGAAGTCCCAATGACCCAGAAACTTGAATCCCTGCCCTCTGCACCAGTCTTTCAGCCAAGCATTTATCCTCCACCTTGCTCCATTTCTACTCTCACTGTCACGTGGCACAGGCAGTAATCCTGAGATTGTTACCTTTTTGGTCCTTTTCCTCAACTCTCCTCCCAAGTCCTTAAATCCTCCCTTCAGGACCTCTTCCCTTTTTTTACATATGTCATTGGTACCTATATGTACCACGACCTCAGGCTCCTCTCCCTCTGATTTGAGGATATCTTGGACACGTTTAGACACGTCCAAGACCTTGGCACCAGGGAGGCAGACCACCATCCTGGTCTCCCGACTGCGTCCACAGAATCGCCTATCCGACCCCCTAACAATAGAGTCCCCAATTACTATTGCCCTCCTCTTTTTTTCCCTACCTTTCGGAGCAACAGGGCCGGTCTCTGTGCTGAAGGCCCGTCCGCTGTCGCTACCCCCGGGTAGGCTGTCACCCCCATCCGTACTCAAACAGGAGTACTTATTTGCCAGGTGTACTGACATTGGAGTACTCACTCGTTCATGCCTCTGCCCCTTGCCCTTCCTTAGCGTGACCCACATGTCTCTCTCCTGTGGTTTTGGAGTGACCACCTCCCTATAACTCTCCTCTATCACCTTTTCACTCTCCCTGACCAGGCAGAGGTCATTGAGCTGCTGCTCCAGGATCCTAATACGGTCCCTTAGGAGCCCCATCTCTCTGCACCTGATGCAGATGTGGACGTCAAGAGGGCCATCCGACACCATGACCTCCCACATCTGACATGCAGTACAGTACACTGCTCTGGCTGACATTCTCTCGCCTTACCCTGGATCCGATACCAGTATAATATAATGGAAACTGCTGTGAGTAATCAGCAGGTATCTGACTCAAACAGCTGCTCCCAACTTGACCTTTAACCTACACCTTAATTATACAAACCAAAAGCACCTTTACCTTTACTAACCCACTGTACCTTTACTAACCCACTGTAACTTTAACCAGAAGGCAGAAATACTAACCAGAGGCTCCACCCAATCAGCTGCTTCCTCTAGTCTGCTTCCACCAATCAGCGGCTTCCACCAGAAACCTCCCTATTCAGTATGGAATGTTCCGGATTTCGGTTAAAAACCTGACCCTCCTCCACTCGCTCCAACGGTCCCGGGCCTCTGCCTGAACAAGCCCCGAGCTGGATTTATGTACTCACCGCTCCTGACCCTCCTCCACTCGCTCCAACGGTCCCGGGCCTCTGCATGAACAAGCCCCGCGCTGGATTTATCTACTCACCGCTCCTGACCCTCCTCCACTCGCTCCAACGGTCCCGGGCTTCTGCCTGAACAAACCCCGCACTGGATTTATCTACTCACCGCTCCTGACCCTCCTCCACTCGCTCCAACGGTCCCGGGCCTCTGCCTGAACAAGCCCCGCGCTGGATTTATGTACTCACCGCTCCTGAGCCTCATGTACTCACCTTCGAGCCTGCACCGCCATTCAATATGATCATGGCTGATCATCCAACTCAGTATCCCGTACCTGCCTTCTCTCCATACCCTCTGATCCCCTTAGCCACAAGGGCCACATCTAACTCCCTCTTAAATATAGCCAATGAACTGGCCTCAACTACCCCCTGTGGCAGAGAGTTCCAGAGACCCACCACTCTCTGTGTGAAAAAAGTCCTTCTCATCTTGGTCCTAAAGGATTTCCCCCTTATCCTTAAGCTGTGACCTCTTGTCCTAGACCTCCCCAACATCGGGAACAATCTTCCTGCATCTAGCCTGTCCAACCCTTTAAGAATTTTGTAAGTTTCTATAAGATCCCCTCTCAATCTCCTAAATTCTAGAGAGTATAAACTGAGTCTATGCAGTCTTTGTTGATAAGACAGTCCTGACATCCCAGGAATCAGTCTGGTGAACCTTCTCTGCACTCCCTCTATGGCAATAATGTCCTTCCTCAGATTTGGAGACCAGAACTGTACGCAATACTCCAGGTGTGGTCTCACCAAGACCCTATACAACTGAAGTAGAACCTCCCTGCTCCTATACTCAAATCCTTTTGCTATGAAAGCTAACATACCATTCGCTTTCTTCACTGAAGGGACTGATTGAAGAAGGGATACGACCCGTCATGTCACCAATCCATGTTCTCCGTAGATTCTGCCTGACCAGCTGTTACTCCAGCACTGTGTGTCCTTTGCTGTGCTTAGAGGACCTGTGCAGGTGTGTGCAGGAAACTCTGCGCTCGCCTCATGATCGCCACGTTTTCCGCGACCAAAAATTGGTCGCCATGTTGAAAATCGATAATCCTGTAGTCGTAGGTGCAGTTGTAGAGCGGTCGTCATGTAGTCGAGGTACTCGTAGGTAGTTTCAGTTAATCGCCTTTGCTGACCGGGCATTTTCATTGGCTCATTGGGGGAAAAAAACTTCACAGCTGTGTATCTCTGGCTTATTACAATATGTCTGGCTTCTTAAAAGTGTCTCAACTCCTTCTCCCCCTTTCTCCACCCCATCTCCCCCCTCTACGCCCTTCTCCCCCTTCCTCCCCCCTTCTCCCCCCTTCTCCCTTCCCCCTCTTTTAAAGGACTTACCGTACATTGTGCTAGCCATCTTAACCTTTCTGTTCATTGTGGTGTGTGTCTGTATCACCTTGGCTTTGCACAGTGTGAATTTCAGACAGCACTCCCTCGCTTTCCCTGGCCCGCGCCTTTGCGATGTGTTTGTGTGTGTGTGTGTTCCACTCTGACAGTCGCCATTCCAGGTCCCGGTTTTTCAGGCACGTGCCGCGAACTTGACAGTCGCCGGCAGTCTGCTGAAAAATCGCCTAAGTGGGGCAGGCCCTTAACTTGCTGGGAAGCAAGACCTTGTTTTGAACAGAGCTGGTTACATTCACCATTGAACTTTATTCACTGTAAATATATAGTTTAGACAAATGGGAAGGAAAATATTCAAGAATTATGCAAACAAAATTAGATTAAAATGTTTAGGGGGAACTCGTGTGGAGCATGGATACTAACACAGACTAAATGGGAAGGAATATATATGCAAATCTGCCTGGTTGAAGACCCTCGGACTATATTTACTTGGACTTTTCTGGACTTTTTCTTGCACTAAACATTATTCACTTCATTGTGTATCAGTAAACTATGGATGGCTTGATTGTAATCATATATAGTCACTCCGCTGACAGCATAACACACAACAAACGTTTCTCACTGTACCTCGGTACACGTGACAATAAATGAAACTAAACTAAAATAAAATAGTGAGATTAAACGAGAACTTACCTGTTCGAAGTTTGATCTTTATTTTACGAGGAGTTACGATGAAGGATTACGTGAAGAAGCCCCGCCTGGCGCTAGATCGGCATACTTCAAAGCAGCGGCATGAAAAACACAGAACCAATAGCCGAAGTAAAATAGTAAGGCTCAAAATAGACTAGAACTACCAGATGATCATTTACATTATGAGGGTTGGGAGTGGAGGGCACGTAATCCCTCATCGTAACTCCTCATAAAATAAAGATCAAACTTCGAACAGGTAAGTTCTCGTTTAATCTCACTATTTTACTTTGGAGTCACGTGAGTGACTACGTGAAGATTTTAAAGCTCTGTGTTTTTTATATCGTAAATTCATTTCATACGACTCTCTGTTTAGTCAAAACAGTAGTGAGTAAATAGTATTTTAAGAAATTGTTACAATTTATGTAATAAGTCCTTTAATCATAAAAAGAACAACTTTTTTAATAATAACCCCTCTATCGCAGGGGAAAATTACAAAATAAATTGATAAATGATGTCAATGGTAACATAAATCAATAATATAAATCGATAATATAAAACAAAGCAAGCATTTAAAGAGAACCCAGTACTGCGTGTCCAAATCCTGGCACCGTGACAACAGGTTTATTGTAGAACTTTGAAAAAATCTCTTCTCTAGAACACCCTGCGGCCTCTAAAATTTGATCGAGTGGTACGTCCTGTACCTTCACCACGGACGGAGCTGCCGCCCTAGTGGAGTGAGATTTAAACACATCAGTGTCTATTCCTGCTAGACCCAAAACCTGTTTTAACCATCTAGAAATGGTTTGAACTGAAACTTTTGTATGTGGCTTTTTGTGTGTTATCAATAACGCTTTCTCAGAACCTCTGAGATTTTTGGTTACCTCAATGTATTGAGTTAAATGCTTAACTACGCACAATGTTTCATCAATAGGATATGCTTTAAACATTACCTTCATTCCAGTTCTTCCTGGTCTGCTTTGTTTGATCAAGTCATAAACATAAAACACAATATTATCTGTAGTCACATGCATGCAATCCAACCGTAACAATTGCAAAGTTTGTACTCTTTGAGCTGATACCAATGCCATTAACATTACCACCTTGAATGTTAATTTCTGCAAAGACATTGAATTAATCAGAGTCCATTGTTTAAGCAAAGTGAGAACAATGCTAACATCCCAAATTTCTGTATATCTGGGCTTGGGAGGATTTTATTGAAAATTCCTTTCATGAATCGGGATACTAATGGGTGAGACCCAACTGAATCCCGATCCGAAATTTGTCCTAAATAGGATGACAATGCACTACGAGCACAATTAATGGCACTATAACTCAAATGCTCATCAAAGTGTAACCCAGCAAGGAACTCCAATACATTTGAAATATTTGCAGTATGATAAGATATCTTTGACTGTGTACAAAAAACTTCCCATTTCCTTATATGCGACATATATTGTTTTTAGTGCTATTCCTCCAAGCTGCACCAAAAACATCCATGGTCCTGTCCGACAGTTCAAACTCTTGCAACGGTCTGGTCAGAACCTGCAGATTAACAAATTCATATGATCATGCAATGGATGAATTTCTTTTGTTACTGGTTGTGTCAACAGATTGTCGCAACTGGGAATTGTCATACATGGTTCAATAATCATTTTAGCATCAATGGTAACCATGACTGCGTGGGCCAATTTGGCACCAACAAAATGCCTTTGGCAGCGTCTTGCGCTATTTTCTTGAGACATTGCCCAATGAGACAGAATGGGGAAAAAGCATAAAAGAACGTATTCCCCAGTGTAGCGAGAAAGCATCCACCGCTACTGCCCCTGGATCGTGTTCCCAAGACACGTATTTGGGCAATTGGTGATTCAATCTAGATGCAAACAGATCAATGTCCGGTACTCCATACCGACTGACAATATTTTTGAAAATTTGTGGATTTAACATCCATTCTGTATTGTCTTTAAATATTCGTGATCTTTTGTCTGCCACAACATTGTCTCTCCCCGAGAGATAAATAGCTGAAAGCCAAATATTTTTTGCCATACACCATTGCCACATCTGGTTTACCAGATGATCACATGACATTGATCTGACACCACCCATGTGATTGATATATGCCACAGCTGTGGTATTATCTATTTGTACTTGGATAAGCAATCTTTTAATGAAGAGCAATAAGCTTTTAATCCATAAAATGCTCCCAGTAGCTCCAAATAATTAATACCATATGTTTGGAGCAATAAATCCTCTTGGACAGCCCATCTGCCTCCACAGCTGGTCTCATTATCCGTAGCCCCCCATCCGAGAGAACTTGCGTCAGTTCGCAAAAACACTACTGACTGATGAACTAAAATGTTCTTAGCAGCTTGTGGAACATTCTCAATCCACCAATGTAATTCTGATAAAGCTTTCTTAGGCAATTGCATTGGCCTATCAAAATGGCCTGCTCGCTGAATAAGCGCTTGAGTTTTTGCCCTTTGAAGATTTTGGTAATGTAGACGACCAACTCTACTGCTGGAAATGCTGCTACCAATTTACCAATAACCTTGGCAACCTCTCGGATGGAGGGATAAGGTTTGTTAATCAGGTTCTGACACACATTTGTCAAATCCAACACCTTATCCATTGGTAAAGTTACCAACATGGTAACTGAGTTAATCACAAACCCACAATATTCAATGGTTTGGGATGGCTGTAACTTAGATTTGTTGGATGGATCAGGAACCCAACTTCTCAAACAACTTGTAGTTGCTGAGACTGATTTTCCAGCTGACTCCTGATTTGCATTGACAATTAAATGTCATCTAGATAAGCCATAACGATGTGTTTTTGTGCCCTTAGCAGTGCAAGTGGTGGCTTAATCCATTAGGCAAAGCTTTGTATTGCCACAGCTGTCCCATCCATAAACTTTAATTACCTGCGAAACTATGGTGAATTGGGACCGAAAATATGCATCCTTCAATCTATTGTAGCCATATAACAACCTGTTGATACCAGCTGCATTGCAGTGTTGAATATGTCCATTTTAAAAATGTTTATACTGGACAAATGTATTCAATTGTGTGAGATCTAAAATGATTCTACAACCCCCATCTTTCTTCGATCTGGGGAAAATATTTGATACAATTGTTGTGGATCCTCTCCTGTTTTCTCAATAACTCCTTTATCACACAAATTCTTAACCTCTTTGTCCATTTGAATTCTTTCAAGACTGAAACATAAAAGAATGATTAGGCTTATTGTGTCCCAATGGATCCGTACCTCCCTTTCATTATAAACATTCGGAGTCTACCACCAATCTGAGGTTCATCCAAACATCCTTCTTTAATAGGATAAAGTTTTTGTACCTCTCCAACTGGACGAAATGATCTCCTTTCCCAATAAATGGGTGTACATTCGGCTGTGCTGGCTGGTAATTCTTCCTTATCATACACCTGCCTCGGCTCGTTCCAGCTCCAAAATCAAATCCCCTTCTCATATGACCAGCCTTTCTGGCCAAACTGAAGGGTTTCACAAGGCCAACAGTTTTTGCCTCTTCATCCATTTCTTTAATTTGTTTAGACAGATTTCCTCTGAACAAATAACCAAGAGCTTGAACATTGCTTGCCCTGCAGAACCCTGAAAATCTTGGATGTAAAAGAGGCCGAATGGCAATCTTCCATTTTATATAATTTATCTCAAAATTAGTTGCAGAATAAGCCCAACATATGTTTATTCTGAACTTTGGTCATTCCACAACCTTCCAGCTTGTCTTCCAAAAGACAGTGATGCCAAAATTAGCTTGAGGATTCTTTGAATCGTAATTCCTGCGCCCGCATTATTGCTGACATTGGCGCCCAAAAAGCCGGTTTCACCATAGGTACCTTCTTTGAGGTACAATAAATAGGTGTTTAAATCCAAATCTGCTGTCTCAATCATAACAGCTTTTTTGAGGCAGGTGAGAGCATATAATTAACATTGGCCGCCAGGTTCCTTCCATGGCCTCACCGCCTCCTCCAGGTATAGTAACTTTGTGCCCCATCAGACACAACTGGATTTGTATTGTGGTGGGTACTTCTGACCACAAATAAATAGGTGTTTAAATCCAAATCTGCTGTCTCAACCATAACAGCTTTTTTGAGGCAGGTGAGAGACCATATAATTAACATTGGCCGCCAGGTTTCCTTCCATGGCCTCACCGCCTCCTCCAGGTATAGTAAACTTTGTGTCCCATCAGACACACCTGGATTTGTATTGTGGTGGGTACTTCTGACCACAAACACCACTTTCAGGGTCAGTCTCATACAGCCCTGGTACTCCTGAAACTTGTTCAAGGAGACTTCCTCCAGCCCAATCCCAGGCACTGGAGTTTCAATTCCCAATTCAAACTGGCACCATATTCATGATATGGAACCCCCTCAGGGGCTGCCTGGGAATATTCTTGGTACTTAGACCCTTGGTTGATATTGTTTGGAGTATTTTCTCCATTAGATCCATACTTAGCCAAAGGCTTTCCTTTCAGGATCTTTCAGAAACCTCAGGCCTTTTAAGCTTCATTTTACATTTTAGGCACTGGGTTTTCAAAGCTTTTGTTTGTGGAGCAACCAAAGGCTCACTAACGGGTATTTCAACGGCCACCGGTATCGGAACCGGCTCTGCAATAATCTGCTGTCCCGACTTTTCTACACCCCGAGACGCACGTTTTACCCGCGATTTTTTAAAACATTTTTATTTTTATTTTAACTCCTCCTGGTTTACCTACCAGCCTACGGAGTTTTTAGAAAACGCCCTGGAAGTAAAATAATTTTACTTACCTGTGGGCCGTTTCCTTACTGCTGTGTTGGAGCTGCGCTCTGCAGCTCTTCCTCTGCCGATAGCGTCAACGTAATGCCGATCCAGCGCCAGGCGGGGCTTCTTCACGTAGTCACTCACGTGACTCCGAAGTAAAATTAGATGGTTAGGGGCAATGTGTGAAGCATGAATACAAACACAGACCAAATGCCTTGTGAATAGTTCAATGCAATCCCATGCAATTTAGCCTACAAGTGAAATTAAATCAATCAGCCCCCCACATCTTTGCCAGCACTAACACAGTTAACAAGGAAATTTAACCTTTTCTCCAGCACTTTTCTGCTGGACAGGCAAGTAGCTTGGAAACACTTGCAGGTTCAGTTAAATTACAATTTTGGCACAGCTGAAAATGTGTGAATTCATCTCCTCTAGGTTGTTTCATGCTGTTTGTCGAATTTTTATTTGGCCAATTTCACATTGGATTTCATTCCTCATACTGACTTGAAGCCAGATCTGCTCTGCATTGGTTCAAAATACCTTTCTTATGCAATTTCAGTCACTTGATTTAATCAGCCACAAAGGCCAAGTAAGAAAACAATACAGCAGATATTGAAAAGGAATGTGAAGATGACCAGTGATAGTTTATGGGGCCTGCCAAGGTACTTTTAAGGAGACACAGGGAACTGCTGATGCTGGTTTACAAAGAAAGGCACTAAGTGCTGAAAAAAGATTCCGACCTGAAACACCATCTATTCATGTTCCCCAGAGATGCTGCCTTGACCTACTGTGTTACTCCAGTGCTTTGTGTCTTTATAAAATCTCCTTGTGAAGTTTTATAGCACAAATACATGCTCTTTGGCCCTCCAAATCTGTGCTGATCATAATCCCCTTATTTACAATAATCCTACATTAACCATCCAGATTCCACCACTCATCTATGACTATTTACAATGGCCAATTGATTTACCTATAGAATGTTGGAGGACAACAGAGCACCCAGAGAAAACCCATGTGGTCATAGGAATAATGTGCATACTCCACACAAACTGTACCCAAGGTCAGGTTTGAACCCAAGTATCTGGTACTGTGAGGCAGCAGCTCTATTAGCTGCCTCCTGTTCTTCCCCTATTTAGGCTACGTCCCATAGCTTAAAACTATTATGTTGGGTTGTGATTGAAAAGTGCTCTTTTACACATTGATTCCAACATAACCTTTCTCAGACACTCAAATCACACTGTCCCTTAGTTTCCATAGAGTTGTTGAGTTATATAGCAAAGAAACAAGCCTTTTAGCCCATCATGTTCATGCCAACGGGGTGGAAGATTGCAACCTTCACGTGGTCTGTCCTGTTTCGACTAATGCAATCAACTCGACGTGCACAAACAGAAGATCAAATAGAACAAGTTGTCGAGCAACTTTAGGCTGTGCACGCCACACGAAAGACGAAGAAGATGCCAACTATTAGGTGCCCATATAATAATCCTATTTACCAGGTCCACAGTATCTATGTGTTGGTGAGTGAAGTGTTTATTCTGATGCGTTTTAAGGACAGTAGATTAGCTGCCTCTACTACCTCCTCAGACTGCGTGTTTCAGTTTACAGCAACCCTCTGGATGAAGACAAAATTGCACCATTCTGCAGTTTCCTCCTCAGTTTTAATCTCATGGCGAATTTCTGTGAAATCTGCAAATTTACTGATCATACCTTCTACATTCATATCCAAATTAGAAATGTATATGACAAGTATTAAGTGTCTGGACTGCAACCTCAATGTTTTTCCGCTATTTAAAAACTAACCCACAATGTCTCTAGCACGAAATGCCCCAAGGCATTTTCCTGTTTCCTTGTGTATCCTTTTGGTAATTAGTTCCTTGAAAGTGGTGTCACAAGTAGGAAGCATGGTCAATTGACCTTCATCAGTCAAAATATTGGGTATCGAAGTTGGGAGGTCATGTTACAGTTATATAAGACATTGATGAGGCCACATTTAGGGTATTGGGTTCAATTTTGGTCACCCTGTTAGAAAAAATAAGTTCTTAAGCTGGAAATGATACAGAAAGGATTTATCAGGATGTTGCCATGACTCGAAGGCCTGAGATATAGAGAGAGGTTGAGCAGGCTAGGATTTTATTTCTTGCAATCACAGGAAGATGAGGGCTGATCTTATAGAAGTATAGATTTTCATGAGAGGAGTAGATAGGGTAAATGTACAGTGTTTTTTTTAACCCAGAGTAGGGGAATCATGAACCAGAAAACATAGGTTTAAGGTGACGGGGGAAAGATTTAAAAGGAACCTGAGGGGCAACATTTTTGGGTGGTGGGTGTATGGAACGAACTGCCAGAGGAGGTAGTTGAGGCAGGTACTATGACAACATTTAAGAAACATTTAGAGAGATACATGGGTAGAATAGGTTTTGGGTAATATGGGTCAAATGCAGGCAGGTGAGATTATTGTAGTGATGGCTTCTTGGTCAGCATGGGCAAGTTGGGCCGAAATACCTGTTTCCACGTTGTATGACTATTGTCTTAATATTCTTATAAAATGCTTTGGGATTTTCCTTAATTTGGTCCATTGCCGAATCTTTTTTTAGCCCCTTTCTGCCCACAATCTTCTTCTTTCTTCTTTCAATTTTTTTTCTTTTTGATTCCGGTTGATTTTGTTCTTCTTCCACCACTTCTCTTCCATCTGTAGGTCCTTAACTTTGCTATGTCGAGGGTTCCAAATGATCATATGGTTTTAGATAATTGCCCGTACACAGTAATAGCAACTAATGAAATTGATAATAAATGGTTGGTAACTAAATTGTGTCTCCAAAAGACACTTTCCTATTCTACCAAGAAATGTGAGCGCTAGAAATCTCCGTTAAAGGCAAGAAATATCACAGACTGCAGAAAACATTTTATCAACTATTTTATTATCTTCCTGGGTAATTACATTGAAGTTAAAAAGTCAGGTATGAGGTTAATTGAGCAATCCGTTCTGTTAGAATGCATTTCATGCAAAGAAGATGATATATTGATAATTTATTCCACATGTCAACATTCCTGAATTTACACAGGTGGAATATTTAGGCCAGACATTATTTTAAGGGAGTGTTAGAAAGCGATTTGATGGATACTTTAGTACAAAGAGGTAAGAACACTTAATTAGTGACAGAAAGACATTAACTTGATGTGATCACTAAGAAAGAAGGGAGAGAGATTGAGAAGACCTTTTTAATTGTAAATTGTTTCAGCTTGGATAATTTGCTGCAAGGGTTAAGGCAGAGAACATTGCACATTAAATCACTTGGAAGGTAAACATTTGATTGAGGGAAAGATGGAGAGACGGAAAATGGCGATGATCATTTTGGAGCAGAAGGAAGAAAAAGTTTTCTCAGAATGAAAGCATGAATGATGGAAATCTATGTGGTTACCTATTGGTTTAAGGTGAGAGGAGAAAGATTTAATGGGAACCTGTGGAGCAACCTTTTTACACAAAATGTGGTAGGCATATAGAATGAGCTGCCGAAGGAGTTGGTTGAGGCAGGTATTTTCACAACGTTTAACAAACATTCAGACAGGTACATAGATAGGATAGGTTTAGAGGGATATGAGCCAAACTCAGCCAGGTGTGCCTGGTGTAATGTTCAAGTTCAAGTTACATTTATTGTCACATGCACCAATTGGTGCAGTGAGATTTGAATTATCATACAGCAATACAAATCTAAAGAACACGATACACGATGGAATTTAACATGAACATCCCCACACAGCGGAATCAATTTTCCCCACTGCGAGGTAAGGCAATAAAGTTCAGTCATCTTCCTCATTGTTCACCCAATGTTCAGGACCTCTCGCCTGGGATGATCGGAACTCAGACGTCGGAACGGAAGAACACTCTCAGCGGCTTGGAGTTTCCGAATCGGCCACTTCCTACCAGAGACTGCGGCTCCCGAAGTCTACAAGCCGAGCTGGGTGGATCTCCAACACTGGCGACACTCGGCAAATAATCCCAGGACTCCACGATGTTAATGTCAGTGCAGCCCGCGGCTAGAAGCTCCGCAAACCACAGCTCCACAGTGTTAAACAGCAGGCCCGACACTCTGGAGCTTCAACACGGCGATCCTTGGTAAGGCACCACCCGATGACTGGAGTGGGCATGTTGGTCCTAAGAGCCTGTTTCCATGCTGTATGACTTTATGATCACATCTTGTTCTATAGCCGCATAGAACTGCATAGAATATCTATGTTATTACTAAAAGTCTCATCCTGACCACTTCCTGTCTACTTTGTAAATAAATGTTAGGAAAAACACTACCCTATATTGCTATGATTTTTTTGCCATCAAACTCACTGTCCTCCTCTCCAACCACCCCACGGTTTTTTCCAATTGGTGAAATGTGAATTGGCCAAGATAGACTGGCAGGTGATTCTTAAAGGGTTGACAGTGGATGTGCAATGGAAGGTATTTAAAGACTGCATGGATGAAGTACAAAAGTTGTTCATACCAGTTTGGCAAAAGAATAAATCGGGGAAGGTGGTGCATCCATGGATAACAAGGGAAATCAGGGATAGTATAAAAACAAAAGATGAGGCATACAAATTTGCCAGAAAAAGCAGCCTACCGGAGGACTGGGAGAAATTCAGAATCCAGCAGAGGAGGACAAAGGGCTTAATTAGGAAAGGGAAAATAGATTATGAAAGGAAACTGGCAGGGAACATAAAAACTGACTGCAAAAGTTTTTATAGATATGTAAAGAGAAAGAGACTAGTTAAAACAAATGTTGGTCCCTTGCAGTCAGAAACAGGTGAATTGATCATGGGGAACAAGGACATGGCAGACCAATTGAATAACTACTTTGGTTCTGTCTTCACTAAGGAAGACATAAATAATCTGCCGGAAATAGCAGTGGAACGGGGGTCAAATAAGATGGAGGAACTGAGTGAAATCCAGGTTAGCCGGGAGGTGGTGTTGGGTAAATTGAACGGATTGAAGGCCGATAAATCCCCAGGGCCAGATAGTCTGCATCCCAGAGTACTCAAGGAGGTAGCCACAGAAATAGTGGATGCATTAGTGATAATTTTTCAAAATTCCTTAGATTCTGGAGTAGTTCCTGAGGATTGGAGGGTAGCTAATGTAACCCCACTTTTTAAAAAAGGAGGGAGAGAGAAAGCGGGGAATTACAGACCAGTTAGTCTAACATCGGTAGTGGGGAAACTGCTAGAGTCAGTTATTAAAGATGGGATAGCAGCGCATTTGGAAAGTGGTGAAATCATTGGACAAAGTCAGCATGGATTTACGAAAGGTAAATCATGTCTGACAAATCTGATAGAATTTTTCGAGGATGTAACTAGTAGAGTGGATAAGGGAGAACCAGTGGATGTGTTATATCTAGACTTTCAGAAGGCTTTCGACAAGGTCCCGCATAAGAGATTAGCATACAAACTTAAAGCACACGGTATTGGGGGTTCAGTATTGATGTGGATAGAGAACTGGCTAGCAGACAGGAGGCAAAGGGTAGGAGTAAACGGGTCCTTTTCAGAATGGCAGGCAGTGACTAGTGGGGTGCCGCAAGGCTCAGTGCTGGGACCCCAGCTATTTACAATATATATTAATGATTTGGACGAGGGAATTCAATGCAACATCTCCAAATTTGCAGATGATACCAAGCTGGGGGGTATAGTTAGGTGTGAGGAGGATGCTTGGAGGCTGCAGGGTGATTTGGATAGGCTGAGTGAATGGGCAGATGCATGGCAGATGCAGTACAATGTGGATAAATGTGAGGTTATCCACTTTGGTGGCAAAAACATGAGGGTAGACTATTATCTGAATGGTGGCAGATTAGGTAAGGGGGAGATGCAACGAGACCTGGGTGTCATGGTACACCAGTCATTGAAAGTAGGCATGCAGGTGCAGCAGGCAGTGAAGAAAGCAAATGGTATGTTAGCATTCATAGCGAAAGGATTTGAGTATAGGAGCAGGGAGGTTCTACTGCAGTTGTACAGGGTTTTGGTGAGGCCACACCTGGAGTACTGCGTACAGTTTTGGTCTCCAAATCTGAGGAAAGACATCCTTGCCATAGAGGGGGTACAGAGAAGATTCACCAGACTGATTCCTGGGATGTCAGGACTTTCATATGAGGAAAGATTGGATAGACTCGGTTTGTACTCGATGGAATTTAGAAGATTGAGGGGGGATCTTATAGAAACCTACAAAATTCTTAAGGGGTTGGACAAGCTAGATGCTGGAAGATTGTTCCCGATGTTGGGGGAGTCCAGAACAAGGGGTCACAGTCTAAGGATAAGGGGGAATTCCTTTAGGACCGAAATGAGGAAAACATTCTTTACACAGAGAGTGGTGAGTCTCTGGAATTCTCTGCCACAGAAGGTAGTTGAGGCCAGTTCATTGGCTATATTTAAGAGGGCGTTAGATGTGGCACTTGTGGCTAAAGGGATCAGGGGGTATGGAGAGAAGGCAGGTACGGGATACTGAGTTGGATGATCAGCCATGATCACATTGAATGGCGGTGCAGGCTCGAAGGGCCGAATGGCCTACTCCTGCACCTATTTTCTATGTTTCTATGTAAATAATAAAATAGTTATGAATATTTAAAAAAATCGCGAGATCAGCAGATTGGCAGCCATCATGATGAAAGTAATGCCCCTGGGGGAGCAGAAGAATAAAGCCCCGGAGGCTGGATATGAGTCAGTCATCCTGGAAGACCGTGAGTGAGAGTTGAGTCCAGAACTGTGAGTCTACGCTGTGAGTGAACTGAACTGTGAGTCGGCACTGTGCATGAATTGAATGGTTGGTCTGCACTGTGCGCTTGAACTGAATTGAATGGTTGGTTGCACTGTGCTGCTTGAACTGAATTGAAGGGTTGGTCTGCACTGTGCTGCTTGAACTGAATTGAAGGGTTGGTCTGCACTGTGCTGTTTGAACTGAATTGAATGGTTGGTCTGCACTGTGCTGCTGAAACAGAATGGAAGGGTTCATCTGCACTGTGTTGCTTGAACTGAATGTGCGCTCATTCCGGAAGTCGTGCTCACTGCAGAGGTCCCGCTCAGGGAAGAGGCCGCGTGAGTAGATTCAAGAGAGTTTTATTGTCATATATATGTTGTGTGTGAGAGTGTGTGTGTGAGAGATGGTAGGTGTGTGTGTGATGGAGGGTGTGTATGTGAGTGTGTGATATGGAGGGCGTGTGTGTGTGAGTGAGATGGAGTGTATGTGTCTGTATGAGATGGTGTGTGTGAGCCCACCAACCATCAGTGAGTCAACTGCCAGCCCACCAGCCATGCGTGAGTTGGCTGCGAGCCCACCAGCTGTGAGTGAGTCCGCTGCCAGCCCACCTGCCGTGAGTGACTGAGCTGCTAGCCCACCAGCCATGAGTGACTGAGCAGCCAGCCCACCAGGCCTGAGTGACTGCCAGCCCACCAGGCCTGAGCTTCCAGCCAACCAGGCCGGAGCTGCCAGCCCACCAGGCCTGAACTGCCAGCCCACCAGGCATGAATGACTGAGCTACCAGCGCACCAGGCCTGAGCTGCCAGCCCACCAGGCATGAATGACTAAGCTGCCAGCCCACCAGGCCTAAGCTGCCAGCCTACATGCCTGAATGACTGAGCTGTCAGCCCACAGTGACTGGGCTGCGAGCCCACCAGGACCGAATGACTGAGCTGCCAGCCCAAGAATCCATTTGGCCCACAATGTCCATACTAGCCCTTGGGAGTTGTGAATCTGTGGAATTCTCTGCCATAGAAGGCAGTGGAGGCCAATTCACTGGATGTTTTCAAGAGTTAGATTTAGCTCTTAGGGCTAAAGGAACCAAGGGACATGGGGATAAAGCACAAACGGGGTACTGATTTTAGAAGGTCAGCCATGATCATATTGAATGGCGGTGCAGGTTCGAAGGGTCGAATGGCCTACTGCCGCTTCTATTTTTCTATGTTTCCATGTTTCTAGTGCAAATTGCAAGCCTGTTATGTTGTTCCAAGTAAGAATTGTATTGTTCTGTTGTTGGTACATGTTCCAATTGAACAACCTTGAATCTTAACATAATCTTCACTGGCCTCCTGCAAAACCTCATCTTTAACCAGATCACCAATGTATCGCCCACGAGCTTATCCAGCTTTCCTGTAAATTCATCTGTGTATTTTGCAATGATTATCATTTTTTTTTTTATTGGATAAGATATTGAGAAAACTCTCTGATCTTCTATAAAAATGCAATCTTTAACACCCACTTAAACTACTGCAGGACAGCACCTCCAACAGTGCAAAGCAGCCCAGGAAAGTCAGACTAGATTATGTGCTCAACAGCTCGAAAGACTGAAAGTGGAAATGAATACCTTTTTATCAATGCAAAGAAAACAACTTTTGCAGTAAATTCTTTGCAACGGTAAATGAAAATTCATACTGGGGAAATGTGAAATGATTTTTTTAATAGATTGTGGATTCCTATTTGATCTGCTCAGAATTTTGTTTCTATAGCAGCTGCCACGTCCATTTGAATTAAAACATGAAGGGTTACGATTGAATCACTATATTGACTTTGGTGCATTAAATGACTGTTCAAAGGGTCACAATAAACAAATCAGTGCTTAGGATAAACCTTTGCTGTGCCTGTATTTGCAGCAATGACAATTTCTCAGAAGAGGCCGTTGATTATTTGGAAAACCCCAGGGCTTTTTATTGGAAATTCAAATGCAATTTATTTTGCTCTCATGACTAAAATATCGAATGATTGAAATATGAGAGATTCATCATAACTTCCACTGTAAAGTTATATTTTACCTTCTGTTCTTTGTCATCCCGATTCTTTAATGTTTGGTCTATAGGGAGCTTTTACCCAGACTATCGGTTACTACATGTACTCTGCTGTATTTAATTAATGTTTCATTTTTTTTATATCACAGTTATTTAGGGTTATTTAATCCCCTGAGCAATAAATTGTCTTTACAGTCTGCAGCATGTAAGCATGTTTTCCATTGCAAAATAGCTATAAAATGTTAATCTATCATAAAATATATGATATAGGATTTGAATGATATGTATGACTTGCCAACATCCTTCAGTATGTTTATAGTCCATTTTTTTCAGTGCATTGCCTCACCTTATTTTGAATAATGACTTTAAAAGATTATTCCAAAGGAATTGTTGAAATGAAATGCATGCTTAATTTTTTTTTTAATGTGTTTGTGGTGACCTATAATTGTGTACTCTGTGGCAAAAATAACGTGCCAAGCAATCGAAGGATCTCTGTAATTCTGGGTATTTATAATGCCGCATACTGTTTGTCAAAACTGTGATCAACCGTCTTGCTAATAATTATATCTATAAGCATTTGTATTTTATCTTTTCCTCTTATGCCTTTCCTACCCTGATTGGAGGAAATATTTGTCCTAAATTTCAGATCTTTTCCCCTTAATCACATTGCACCGAAAACATCCACAGTAACACCACCATCACAACCCTTCAGTCAGCCCATTATCGGGCTGTAAATCTGATCTGTTTTGGTAGCATGCAAAACAAAGCTTTTCACTGTCCCTCGGTACATGTACCAATAATAAACCTACACCTAAAATCTCTCCAGATTCTACCATTTACTTACCCACGAGAGGCAATTTATAACGGCCAATTAACATACATTCTGCCATTATTTGGGATGTGGGAGGAATCTGGATCACCGAAAGGATACTAATGGGCCTGTCCGACTTACGCAACTTTTTCGGCACCCGTCAAAGGTCGGCAAAAATTTTCAACATGGTGAACCAGAAAGACGCTACGATTCTTTGGGTGACTGAGGAGACTACTCACAACCATAGAGGCGACACCCTGGCGATATGATGCGGGTTAAGCCTGTATGGTCATGATTGGTCGCCGAAAGAGTCATACCTTGATCTGGTCACCGCTGGATTTTCAACGTATTGAAAATTTTTGGCGACCTATAACAACCTATGACGGGTGCCAGCAGTTGCCGAAAAAGTTGCGGAAGTGGGACAAGCCCATTACAGTCACAGGGAAAATGTGCAAACTCCCTGCAGAAAGAACCTGAGGTCAGGATTGAACCCGGGTCTCTGGTGCTGTGAGGCAGCGGCTCTACTGGCAGCACTACTGTGCCACCCTCTTTTATTACTTAGAATAACAAATAATAGATTATTGTGCAGTAATCTCCATGAAATTTCATGTCAGATAGGAAACAACGAGAAAAATTAAAAAAAGGATAAAGGCTCCATAAATATCCAAGACCATGCAAATCAATGGGAGTTCTATTTTTGACTTGTGAGTCATCCAGATGCAAGTGTATTTGAAATATCTGCAGGCACAGTGGCACAGCGGTAGAGTTGCTGCCTTCCAGCATCAGAAACACGGGTTTGATCCTGACTATGAGTGCTGTCTGTACAGAGTTTGCACGTTTTCCTACTGATCCGTGTGTGTTTTATCCGGGTGATCTTGTTTCCTCCCACACTTCAAAGGCATACAGATTTGCAGGTTAATTGGCTTCTGTAAATTGTAAATTGTCCCGAGTGTGTAGGATAGTGCTAGTATTCGGTGTGACTGCTGGTGGGAGCGGACTCGGTGGGCTGAAGGGCCTGTTTCCATGCAACTTCACTAAAGTTTAAAGTCTATTGCCACTGCTGTTAAGAAGTCAATAGCAACAGTTTGTAAAACCAACATCTGATGCTGCCAGGCATGATGAGTGAAGATGAGGCCTTGATCACATAACAGTTGAGCTAACATTTCTTGAATTGAAAGTGGAGAATAAAAGAACTGCAGATGCTAGAATCTTGATCAAAGCACAAAGAGCTGGAGGTACTCAGCTGATCAGGCAGCATCTGCGGTGGGGATGGACAATCGATTTTCCGGGTCAGAACCCTTCTTTAGCTGAACCCTTCTTTAGGTCTTAACAAATGTCCCAGCCCCAACCATCACCTGTCCAATTCTTCTGTAAATGCTGTCTGGCCAGAACAGTGCCTCCAGTACTTTTGCACATGAATTGAGAGCGTTTGCTAGTTGTGCATGTCAAGTACTATTCACTTGATTCCAACATAACACATGCGTCCAATTTTGTTCTTCTGAAGCCTGGAAAATCTAGCACCACAGATGTTCCTGAAGTTGTGGTGTGCTGCCTGGAGGTGATACTGAAGTCGATCAGAATTTCGATGTTGTGTGAAAGAGAACATCTCAATGAATGAATGGTCTGACATTGATCTGATTAATTTCCTACATCTCTCATGCAAGGTTGTTTTGGAAGGAGGTGAAGCTGTTATCGTTGTTGCCAGATGTCACACAGTATTAATGATGTGGCTGCTTATCTGTGTGAAATGTTTTTGCTGAAGATTCCTTGGGACTTGGACATCCACAGCAACTGAATACGTAGCATCTCCAAATGATATTCCTAGATCCTGTGCCTTGAGAAGGGTTACACTTGTCAATTACTAAACACAGCTACATTGAATGTTGAGATGGAAACTAGGACCAAGTGTAGGCCATTCAGTCCTTTGGGCCTGCTCCATCTTTCAATATCATCATGGGTTATCATCCACTTCAGTAGCCTGTTCCTCTCTTCTCCAATCATCCCTTGATACATTTGTCATTAAGAAATATATATATCCCCTTCTTGAACTTCTGTGGAAGTGAATACTACAAATTCACAAGCCTCCGGGTCTCAGGGCAAAGAAGTGTCCTTAGATCTCCATTGTTTATGTCATATCCCAGTCCTAAGACTGATCCATCATTCTGATCTCTGCAGCCATCATGATTATCCACATACTATCTAGTCTGTCTAGCCCTGTTAAAACTTTATAGCTTTCTGTGTGATCCATTCTCATTCTTCTGCCCAGAGAATATAGGCCAAACTGACCCAATGTTCTCATTCCTTATAAGCCAGAATTCACTCACTAATTCTCCATTAAGTAGTCATAGAATGATGTGCCGATAATTAGATCTGACTCTCTTATGATTGGATTTGGGTTACTATCAAGGGATGGGAAGTTATGGTTTACAGTTTTGGACAGATCTGTAGTTAAATAAAGCCTGGATTTCTTGACTAAAAACATGAGATACCATTTTGTTTGGAAATATACTGCATTAATTGTGGACAATGCACTATTCAGCTCACCACATTTACACTTGTTGGAAGTGACAGGGGGGAATTATTAGATCATTGCATAAGTAAAATAGAAACATCCAAGAGTAAAATAAACAATTTTAGATAGACATTTTAAATGAACTGAGGAAATTACAATGGTTGATAAGAACAAACATGAAGTAGATTATATTTTGAAGGAAATATAACTGTAGGTGGTGGGGGGGGGGGGGGGGGTCAAAATGACACCCAGAGGGGGCGTGCGGGAAAGGGGGCTTCAATTAAAACTGAGATTTAGATGTTTGGGAATATTAAAATGATTGTGAAATTTCTCCAAACAATTTTCTGCAAAAATAAATAGAAATGTAAGGCAGTTTTGAAAAATGATGTATGAAGTGACTAACTGATGACAAATGCATTGAGCACTTTCATCTTCACAAATGGCATTTCAAGACTGGAAGCTGAGTCCTGGGCATGGAAGAAGAACAAATGGAAATATAAATTTGAGATAAAGAAGTAATTGATATGATGAGGAAATTAAAAGAAAACAAGGCATCATGCTGAGATGTACGCACTTCATAAAACATAAATGCAATGAAATGGATTGGAGATTAGTCATGTCATTGTCACTATCTTGAAACATTCATTAGAAATAGGAATAGCACTTGAGAATTGGAAAGTGATCAACAAGACACCAATCTTTTTAGAAATCCAGAAAGCTGTTTCAAGTTAGCACGTGGGGTGCTACAGCAATCAGTTTTGGGAGATTGTGCATATTATCTGGAACTGCAGTGAGTAGAAAAGTTATCCAAGTGTGCAGATGATAGCAAATAAACAATGCAGAAGAGACAAACTACATTAAAAAATAGTATGAGGATGTGGCCTGTGTTGCAAACCTTTTATGATTTAATTATTCTATTACAGGTGAATAGCAATTAAGATGAATTAAGACTTGATTCAGTACTTGATAGTAATTAAGACTTGAATTTTAAAAAGTGAATATGAGGCAGTTCCGTTCCGCTTCAATTAGTGCTGTTGCCCGAGAGCTCCAATGACCCAGGCTCGTTTCTGATCTATCATGCAATCCATGTGAAGTTTGCATGGATAAGACAGGTTAGAGGGGTATGGGCCAAACACAGGCAGGTGAATGGTACACATTAACATAGTATAGATGGGACATGTTGGTCGGTTTGGACAAGTTGGGCTGAAAGGCCTGTTTCCACGTTGTATTACTGTATAACTCTATGTTTCCCTGTGAGTTTGCTTCACGTTCTCCAGTTGGTACCTGGATGTGGCGTCGAAGGACGAGAAGCCGAAGCAAAAATGTGGATGCCAAATAACCAAACGGAAACAAAGCCGAAACGCCAAATAACCTGTTCGGTTGGTTTGCTTTGAGGTGTCCTACCGTTTCTGTTAGTTAGCGTTTCGGCTTCGTACACTTTCGGTTATTTGGAGTTTCGGCTTTGTTTCCGTTCGGTTATTTGACTTCCACTCCTTTGCTTCGGCTACATAGATACATAGAAAATAGGTGCAGGAGGCCATTCAGCCATTCGATCCAGCACCGCCATTCATTGTGATCATGGCTGATCGTTCCCCATCAATAACCCGTGCCTGCCTTCTCCCATATCCCTTGACTCCACTAACCCCAAGAGCTCCATCTAACTCTCTCTTAAATCCATCCAGTGACTTGGCCTCCACTGCCCTCTGTGGCAGGGAATTACATAAATTCACAACTCTCTAGGTGAAAAAGTTTCTGACCTCAGTTTTCTCACCTCAGTCTTAAATGACCTCCCCTTTATTCTAAGACTGTAGCCCCTGGTTCTGGACTTGCCCAACATTGGGAACATTTTTCCTGCATCTAGCTTGTCCAATCCTTTTATAATTTTATATGTTTCTATAAGATTCCCCCTCATCCTTCTAAATTCTAGTGAACCCAAGCCTTTTCAATCTTTCCTTATATGACAGTCCCGCCATCCCAGGGATCAATCTCGTGAACCTATGCTGCACTGCCTCAATCACAAGGATGTCCTTCCTCAAATTAGGAGACCTAAACTGTACACAATACTCCAGATGTGCTCTCACCAGAGCCCTATACAACTGCAGAAGAACATCTTTACTCCTGTACTGAAATCCTCTTGTTATGAAGGCCAACATTCCATTAGCTTTCTTCACTGCCTGCTGTACCTGTAAGCCAACTTTCAGTGACCGGTGTACAAGGACACCCAGGTCTCGCTGCAACTCCCCCTTACCCAACCTAACCCCATTGAGATAATAATCTGCCCCCTTGTTTTTGCCACCAAAGTGGATAACCTCACATTTATCTATATTATACTGCATCTGCCACGCATCTGCCCACTCACTGAACCTGTCCAGGTCCCCCTGCAAACTCCTAACATCCTCTTCACAGTTCACACTGCCAGCCAGCTTTGTGTCATCCGCAAACTTGCTAGCGTTGCTCCTAATTCCCTCTTCCAAATCATTAATATATATGGTAAACAGTTGCTGACCCAACACAGAGCCTTGCAGCACTCCACTCACCACTGCCTGCCATTCTGAAAAGGACCCGTTCACTCCTACTCTTTGTTTCCTGTCTGTCAACCAATTTTCTATCCACGTCAACACCCTACCCCCAATACCACGTGCCCTAATTTTAGTCACCAGTCTCCTGTGCGGGACCTTATCAAAGGCTTTCTGAAAGTCTAGATACACTACATCCACTGGCTCCCCTTCATCCATTTTACTTGTCACATCCTCAAAAAATTCCAGAAGATTAGTCAAGCATGATTTTCCTTTCATAAATCCATGCTGACTTGGACTAATCCATTTACTGCTATTCAAATGCCCCATTATTACCCCGTTAGTAATTGGCTCCAGCATCTTTCCCACCACCAAAGTCAGGCTAACTGGTCTGTAATTCCCCGTTTTCTCTCTCGCTCCTTTCTTGAAAAGTGGGATAACATTAGCTATCCTCCAATCCACAGGAACTGATCCTGAATCTATTGAACATTGGAAAATTATCACCAATGCGTCTACTATTTCTAGAACCATGTTCCCGAGGACCCTGGGATGCAGACCATCAGGCCCAGGGGATTTATCATCCTTCAGTCGCATTAGCCTACCCAATACTATTTCTCGCCTAATGAAAATTTATTTTAGTTCCTCTACCCCCTTAGATCCTCTGTCCTCCAGTTCATCTGGGAAATTGTTTGTGTCTTCCTTAGTGAAGCAGATCCGAAGTACCTATTCAACTCTTCTGCCATTTCCTTGTTGCCCATAATAATTTCACGCCTTCAAGGGACCCACATTTAACTTTTTCCATTAACATATCTAAAGAAGCTTTTACTGTCCTTCTTTATATTTCTGGCCAGCTTCCCCTCATATTTCATCTTTACAGCCCATATTGCCCGTTTTGTTTCCTTCTGTTGTCCTATGAAAATGTCCCAATCCTCTGGCTTCCGGCTACTCTTTGCTGTGTTATACATCTTTTCTTTTAGTTTTATTCTATCTCAAACTTCTCTTGTCAGCCATGGTTGCCTCCTACTTCCTTAGAATCTTTCTTCCTTTTTGGAATGATCCGCATCTTCCGGATTATGCCCAGAAATTCCTGCCATTGCTGTTCCACCATCATTCCTGCTAGAATCCCTTTCCAGTCTAACTTGGCCAGCTCCCCTCTCGTGCCTTCATAGTCCCCTTTGTTCAACTGCATCACTGACACTTCCGATTTAACCTTCTCCTTCTCAAATTGCAGATTAAAACTAATCATATTATGATCACTACCTCCAAGTGGTTCCTTTACCTCGAGTTCTCTTATCATATCTTGTTCATTGGACAACACTAAATCCAGAATTGCCTTTTCTCTGGTCGGCTCCATTACAAGCTGCTCTAAGAATCCATCTCGGAGGCATTCTACAAACTCTCTTTCTTGGAGTCCTGAACCAACCTGATTTTCCCAGTCTACCTGCATATTGAAATCCCCTATCACCACAGTGGCATTACCTTTGTTACATGCCAGTTTTAACTCCTGCTGCAACTTACACCCTACATCCGGGCTACTATTTGGGGGTCTGTAGATAACGCAAATTAGTGTCTTCTTGCCTTTACAATTCCTCAACTCAATCCACAGTGACTCTATCTCATCAGTCCCTATGTCTTCCCTCACAAGGGACTGAATTCCATCCCTCACCAGCAGAGCTACCCCTCCTCCTCTGCCCACCTGCCTGTCCTTTCTATAGGATGCATAACCCTGAATATTAAGTTCCCAGGGCCGAGTCTCCTTCAGCCACATCTCAGTAATCATAGAATCATAGAATCATAGAAAATAGGTGCAGGAGTAGGCTATTCGACCCTTCGAGCCTGCACCGCCATTCAATGTGATCATGGCTGATCATCCAACTCGGTATCCTGTACCTGCCTTCTCTCCATACCCCCTGATCCCTTTAGCCACAAGGGCCACATCTAACTCCCTCTTAAATATAGCCAATGAACTGGCCTCAACTACCTTCTGTGGCAGAGAATTCCACAGACTCACCACTCTCTGTGAAAAATAATCCCCACAATGTCATATCTACCAACCTCTAACTGAGCCTCAAGCTCATCTACTTTACTTCTTATATTTCGCGCATTCATATACAATACTTTAAATTCCTTACGCATCTCACCTTTCACATCGATCCCTATTACACTTTGCCATACTCTCCTATCTTTTCTATCCTGTGCAATCCTGCTCCTTCTTGAACTCAGCGCAGCATTTGATACTGTTGACCACACCATCCTAATTGACCGTCTCCGGTACGGGGTTGGTATTGATGGCACTGCCCTGAGCTGGTTCATCTCCTACCTCAAAGGTAGAAGTTTCTCTACCAACATAGGAAACTCTTTCTCTTCCCCAGCTAGTCTCTGCTGTGGGGTTCCACAAGGTTCCTTCCTTGGCCCCATTCTTTTCTCCCTGTATATGCTCCCCTTAGGCCAAGTCATTGAAAGGCACGGCATTTCCTTCCATTGCTACGCAGATGATACTATACTCTATTTCCCCCTGAAGCCCAAAAAACAATCAAATCTGCTTAACCTTACCCGCTGCCTCGAGGATATAAAGTGCTGGATGCCCAGAACTTCCTCCAACTAAACAAGAGGAAGTCTGAGGTCATCCTTCTCGGCCCCTCGGACTCAATCAAAATTATAGCAGGCAGCCTTGGAAGCCTTACTCCAATACTCAAACCTCACGTCAAAAACCTTGGCGTGATATTTGACAGCACCGAAATTTGACAAACAAGTCAATGCCGTGATAAAAGCTAGCTTCTTTCAGCTTCGGATGATAGCTAAAATAAAACAGTTCCTCCAGTTTGATGACCTCAAAAAGATCATCCATACATTTATCTACTCCCGCGTAGATTACTGTAACTCCCTTTACACTGGCATCAGCCAATCTTCCCTGTTGACCTGCAACTGGTCCAAAACGCCCCAGCGAGACTCCTGACGGGCACCCGAAAAAGGGACCACATCACCCCGATCCTGGCCTCTCTCCACTGGCTCCCTGTGCGGTTCCGAATAAATTTCAAGACCCTCCTCTTTGTCTACAAAGCCCTCAATTGGCTTGCACCCACCTACATTAAAAGTCTTCTCACCCACTACACCACCTCCAGGTCTTTCAGATCGGCCGACTTGGGGTTGCTGAATGTCCTGCGGTCTAGGCATAATCTCAGGAGTGACCGCGCCTTGACTGTGGAACAGCATCTCCCCTCCCCATCAGAACTGCCCCCTCCATCGGCTCCTTTAAATCTAGACTATAAACTTATCTGCTCTCCCAAGCCTTTCCTGACGTTCTCTGAGCAAGGGCTATTTGTATACATGTATGTAATTTGCTTGTGTATACTATTCTTATAATAAATGTAAAGCACTTTGGTCAACGAGAGTTGTTTTTTAAATGGGCTATCTAAATAAATGTGACTTGACTTGACTATCCCTTTGTGAGCTTCCTTTCCCGTTAATTCTGGGGTCATTAACTATCCCTTTACTCTCTTTCCCTTTAACTCCATCCTTGACTATCCCATTTGACACCCCAACACCCCTTATTCAGTTTAAAACCACCCGTGTAGTAGTGGCAAACCTGCCTGCCAGAATGCTGGTTCCCCACCTGTTAAGATGCAATCCGTCCCTTTTGTAGTTCCCCCTTACTCCAAAACAGATCCCAGTGATCTAAGAATCTAAATCCCTGCCCCCGTTACTCAGCCACACATTCTGGTCCCATATCTCCCTGTTCCTGCTCTCGTCAGCACGAAGAACTGGAAGCAAACCGGAGATAATCACCTTGGAGGTCCTGCTTTTCAGCATTTTTCCGAGCTCTCTAAAGTCACGCTGCAGAATATTCATCCCCTTCTTTCCGACATCGTTTGTGCCGACATGCACTGCCACTTCCGGCTGTTCACCTTCGCCCTTGAGGATTTTCTGCAATGTGTCCATGACATCCTGGATCCTGGCACCAGGAAGGGAGCACAACATCCTCGAATCCCATCTGTTCCTGCAGAAACCCCTATCCGTACCTCTCACAATGGAGTCTCCAACTACAATGGCATTGCCTGATGTTGGCTTCTTTGGTTTTAGCTCAACAGCCCTTTTTGCTTCGCAAGCCAGTCCGCCGCTCAGTGTGATAACATCTTCTGTCCCGACAGCTTCTAAGTGGATGAACCTGTTCACAAGAGGTACAACACCCAGGGACCTTTGCATTCCAAGTTTTCCTCCCTTTCTCACCATCACCCACCTCCTCTCTTCCAGTACCTTAGGTGTAGCAATCTTACTGCAGGACTTGTCGAGGAATGACTCAGTTTCTCGGATGAACCCGAGGTCATCCACTTGCTTCTCCAGTTCCCCAACACAGTCCTTCAGGAGCTGTACCTGGATGCACTTCTCACATTTGTAGCAGCCAGAGGCACCAGCAGTGTCCTTGACCTCCCACATACTGCAAGCATCACACTGAATCAGCTTGCTTGACATCTCCTTCTTTCGTCTCTCCCTCTCCAGTGTTTAGCGTAGCCTCCTCTCCTAAGACTCTTGAACCAACGACACACTTTGCTCACAGGGCACTTCCCTCACAAGGCCGCTCCCTCAGAGCCATCTTGCTTATATTCACTGATAAATTGCCTAATTTACCAATTTACAAACCAAATTCCTCAGTTTTCAACTGTTTTCCCCCTCTGACCCGCTTCTAACTCTCCTCCCACTCGGGCTAGAGCCAATCAGTTCTTTTTCCTGTTTCTCTTTGTACCTGTTTCTTCAAAATCCACGGGAGCTCTGAGTTATGTCTGCCTGTGCTTTGGCTCTCCTTTTCAACTGTTTACCCCCTCTGACTCACTTCTAACTCTCCTCCCACTCGGGCTAGAGACTATCAGTGCTTATTCCTACTTCTCTATGTTCCTGTTTCTTCAAAATCTACGGGAGCTCTGAGTTAAGGACGCTTCTCGTCTTTCGATGCCACGTCCGCACACGCTCCAGTTCACCCTTGCATTCTAAAGACGTGGGCTAATTGATAGGTTAATTGATTATGGTAAGTTATCTCTAGGTGGATGGTAGGATCAGAAGAGTATTTAATAGGTATTTAAATGAGAATAGGTTGTAAGGAAATAAGCAGAAGGGAAGAATAGGATTGATGAGACTGTTCTGAGGCCTGTTATACACATGACAGGCCTAATAAACACAGATAACCAAAACCTATACGATGTGACACGACATAGAGTTCTAAACTACTCATTGGTGACCTACTACTGAACTACCTAAACTACTCATTTGCTGGTTTTACCTTGCATGAGATATTATTCCCTTATCATGTATCTGTATGCTGTAAATCACTCGATTGTAATCATGTAGTGGCTTGCTGGTGACTGGATAGCACACAACAAAAGCTTTTCACAGAACCTCAGTACATGTGACAATAAACTAAACTAAACAGAGACCTGCAGCTGGTGTAGAACGATGTAGTCTTATGTCAAAAGGCACTTTAGCAAAACGCGACACGATTTCACATAAGATAATAAGGAAAAGGAAGGAGACACAAAGAGCTATAAATGCTGGAATCTTGAGCAAAACAGAAAGTACTGCAGGAACTTGGCAGGTCAGGCAGCATATGTGGAGGGAAAGAATAGGCCACATTTCAGGTCTAGACCCTTCGACAAACTAATTGAAGTAGCTGGTAGAAAGCTGGAAAAGAGTTGTGGGGGAAGTAGAAAGCCTAGAAAATGATATATGGATATTGCTAAAGAGGGGAGTTAATTGGCATGTAGGTGTCACTTACTCCATTCATCTTCCAGTCCCCCCCCCACAGCTGAATCCACCCATCACTTGCCAGGCTTTATCCTACCCATACCTCTTTTCTAAAAGCAGTCTGAAAGCAAGTCCCAACCCAAAACAATGCCTGTCCATTTCCTCCACAGATGCTGCCTGACCCACTCTTACTCTATCATTTTATGATCTGTTAAGGGTCAGACATGGAAAGATTTTAAGGTGTGTCTTAATGGAGTAGCAAAGCATAGATAGTTGTCGAAGAAAGGCAATGCTTACTTAACTCAAGGGAGCTTAAGTTTTGGAAGGGTGGAGGATAGGGGGCTGGCAAGGTGAACATTAGAATATTCAAGTATAAGTTTGTAAAAAGCATGGGTGGAATTGTAAACAGAGGTAGTAATCGAGTTGGGGAAAAGTGGACTGGATGTGTGTTCATAACAGGCCCATATGAAGGTTTTCAAAAAGGGTGTGGCATGACAGGATTACAAAAAATCTATGTGAAATAATGTGCGCACAGTGCACATCACGAGCACATCACCCGCTTAAGGGCCCTGGAAGCTCTGGGGTTTTAGATGCCCTCTGGTACATTCTGAGCCTTATTTTGGAGCATTTTTGCACCAAATTTATGACCAATATTTTAGAAATAATTTTGGTTGAGCCAAGAGTAATGAGTGGGTGGAATGGGATGATTGGAGTCATGGTTGTATACATTTTTTTAAATCAAGAATTGAAGTTGTCCTTGTTTAATAATCAAGTTGTACTGTTGTAAAATGTTATGTAAAATGTTATAAAGGAGCATACAATAACTGCAAATAAAATACTGTAAATTTTTGCAGTAAAGAAAACCATGTTTTAGAAAATAACACTCAAGCTTTAATATTATTTTACAGGCGGTTTTCAAAATGATCAGATAAGTGAGATTCTGTAGCCAAGATGTTCTAAAGAAAGTGGCCATCCTTATATATATGTCATCCATGATCCTAAGTATCGTGAAGCAATCAGTATGAAAGGTACTCAGACAGGCAGCAAATTAAGAAGAGAGAAGGGTGGACTTCTTCAACTTTAATTATATTACAGAAAACTTGATAAAGATTACTATGTATATGTTTGTATGAAATAGCAGCTAAGAAAATCATAATTAAACATAAAGTAAAAAATAAATGTGATTATTTTAACATCTATGGGAATTAGAATTTTGTTAAAAGGGATTTAGACACCATTCATTTATAATTAGATTTTTAGGCCATTCGGGTAACTCAATTACATTTTATTTAATGAGTATTCACACTTTCAATGGATGTTCACGTGAGAAAAGTGTGCAAAACGTTGAGGCTCACAGCGAACCATTGACTGGTTTGATTGGCCGTGCAAAGTGTGCAGCAGTGTACTAAAGAACACTAGGTATCGTTTACATTATTAGCCTTGTTAGCCTCGTGTACAGTCATCAAAAGCTGCTGTCAAAGTTTTACGCTGAGTGTAAACTTTCAGTTATTGAGGGACAGAGATATAGCATGTAATGGAGAAATTGATCTGAGACAGGAAATCTATTCAGAGAAGGGAAAGAGAAAGAGGGATCTCTTCTTGCAAAGAGGGCAATTATTGTGAGAGATTCATAGAGTCACAGGGTTGTCCAGCACAGAGACAGCTCTTCAGCCCATCACGTGCAGCCTACTAAGCTGATTTACTAATTTTAGTTTAGTTGAGTTCAGTTTAGGTTAGTGATAAAGCGTGGAAACAGGCTCTCTGATTCACCGAGTCTGCGCCGACCAGCGTTCAGCCAAACCCTAGTTCTATCTTACATACTAGGAGCAATTTACAGAAGCCAATGAACCTACACACCTGGATGTCCTTGGAATTGTGGAGGAAACTGGAGCACCCAGAGAAAACACATGCCATCACTGGGATAATGTACAAATTCTATGCGGACAGCACCTCAAGCCTTGATCAAACCCAGATGTCTGGTGCTGTTAGGCATCACTGCACTACTATGCCAGCCACAATTAGATCCATATTCTTCTGTGTCATGATTATTCAAGTCCCTGTCTAAATAAATGTGTCTTAAACAGAGGTGATTGTTCACATGCCACTATTTTCTTTGACAATACGTTGCAGATACCAACTACTCTTTGTGTCAAAAACGTATCCTTCAAATTCCTTTTAAACGCTTCCTCCTCACATTAAACCTCTGCTTTTTGTTTTTGATCTCCAGCCATGGGGAAAAATTCTGACACATATACCTCTTATAATTTGGTATACCTCCAATCTCCAGTGTCGTTACCTCCAGGGGAAATAAGATGAGCCTATTCAATCTCTCCCTTAACTAAAGTCTTCCAATTCAGGAGATACCTAAATGAATTTCCATTGCAACAACATCCTTCTTACACACCAACTGCAATCTAACCAGTGTGTTGTAAATATGCAGTTTAAAGGAGCTGCCCCACTTGGGCGACCTAATTGGTGAGTTTAGAAGAGTATAGGAGAGTTTGAAAAAAAGGACATGTTGAAGACCTCCTTCGACTATGTAGAAGACCTCCTTCGACCTCCTTCGACTATGTTGAAAACCAGCTTCGACTAGCTACGACTAACTTCGGGAAAATTGGACACCGAATAGTGGAGAGTGAAGATGACCTCCTTGGATCTCCCTTCGACCTCCCTTTGACTATGATGGACTATCTACGACTACCTTTGACTACCTTTGACTACCCTCAATTACCTATGACTAACATGCCAACCTACTATGACTAAACCTACGAGTAAAGAAAGTATCGATTTTTTCCATGGTGACCTTTTTTTACTCGCGGGCATTTTTCAACATGTTGAAAAATATGCCGCGACCAATCTGAGGTCTCGAGTACGCGGAGACCACTCACGAGCATGAAGGAGAGTTACAAAGACCTCCTACGACCTCGTGTCGACCGTGCTGCCAGTATGAGTCGAGGGCAAACTCGTCAGAACTCGCAGATTAGGTCGCCCAAGTGGGACAGCCCCTTTACATTCCAACTTTTATATCCTGTGCTAATGGCCATTCATGGGCCCACATCATAAAAAATGATAGATCCTACTTTTCTCTCTGAGCAACAGAAGATTACCACGTAATAATTCACTCTTATATTTAACATTAATATTACAGAACATTTTCACAATGTACATAAATGATCTATTTATTTAACAAGGTAATGCTCATTCTTTCATTCTCAGATTGTATATTTAATTGTATTGAAAACATTCAGTATGTAAAGTGCAATCAATATTATTATCTCCTCTCTCCCACACTCCCTCCGCATGCCCCCCCCCCCCAACACCACACCTCGTTTGCTTCTATAGAAATAGATCAATGCTTCATTACTTTGCAATGCTGTTTACAGCTCAGTGACTGTCGATGCAGTGGGTAACTTCACTAGTCTTACATCTATGTGGTGTGGGGCTCAATCCCAGTATTTGGAGTGTTATGATACCACGAAAGTCACAAAGTCTCCACACATAGAAGATACCTAGAAACAGCATGATACAGATTCAAAAGAGCTTATGATCCGGTGCCTCAGATAGAGTGAGTATAAAACAGCAAAGAATTCATCAGTTGGCTGCACATTCCTGATCCTCACGGTCTGCACTCATTCCCACAGTTCTACTCCCTGTGTGGCCAAGCACAGCGCAAATCTGATCTTTAAGTTTGCTGAATACACCACTGTTGTTGGCCAGCCCGACATGTGAGGCAGAGTATGGGAAAAGAGATTGGGAATCATGAGTCATGATGTGAGCAAGACGAAAGAGCTGGCTGTTGACCTCAGGTGGCTGGGGCGTAAACATAACCCTGTCGCCAAAAACAACACTGTTGTAGAGATGGTCAACAGCTTCAAATTCCTCGGCACACATAACACCAGCAACCGAAACTGGCCCCTTCACACGATGCAGTGATCATGGATTTCCTGGCAAGTCTCTGCGTGATCTTGAAAGAAATGCAACCTGTTTTTTCCTCTGGCTGTTCTCTAACAATAATCTGACCTGTTCCTTTCAATTAATACAAATATTAAGAAAAATAGAATAAAATTTAACGTGGAAATTGATCAGCTTTGCAATGAACAGTGTGCAATAAACTTGCAATCGTAAATAATAATCATGCGTCAATTTAAAATGCATTTTTGCCAATTTTTGCAAGCGTTATGATTCCTAGTCATGCATAAAAAAAGATCAAATCTATGACCTTTTCCATTTCCTCCCAAAGCTGCACACTTGAATTAGAGTGGCAATTGTTAAAGCAGAAGACAGTGGGCACAAATGGTAGGCGTTCACCAGCAATCCTTTCAAATGTCCTGGAAAAGTCAAAGCGGTGAGTGGATTCAAAAGGCTTCTCTTCACACAAAGGAATTCCATTAAATGAACTCATCAGTCATGTTGTTTTTTTATTGATGAGTAGCACAGTGTAGCAGGGTCTGACAGAGCAGAACAGATAGTGTATGATGCTGCTCTCTCTCTCTCCCTCTCGCCCTCTGTCTCTCCTGCTCTCTCCCCCTCCCTCTCCCCCCCTCTCTCACTCTCTCCCTCTCTCTCACTTTCCCCCTCTCTTGCTTTCTCTCTCCCACCTTCTCTCTCTCTCTCTCTCTCTCTCTCTCTCTCTCTCTCTCTCTCCCCCCCCTCTCTCTCTCTCTCTCTCTCTCTCTCTCACACCTCTCTCTCTCCCTCTCTTTCACTTTCTGTGTGTGTGTGTGTGTCTCTATCTCTCTCTTTCTCTCCCTCTGCCTGCCTCCCTCCCTCTCCCTCTCCCTCACCCTCCCTCTGTCTTGCTTTCTCTCTCATCTCTCTCCCTCTCATCCCACACTCTCATTTCTCACCTCTCTCGCTCTCTCTCCCCACCCCTCTCTCTCTATCTCTCTCTCTCTCTCACTCTCACTCTCTCTCTCTCTCTCCCTCTCCCTGTCTCTCTCTCTCTCTCTCTCTCTCTCTCTCTCTCTCTCTCTCTCTCGACATAGGTACACTTTCAAGTACATGGGTACCCAACAATGACACATCACTTACTTATTACATCCATTATTAACTTGGCTCAGCCTCATTAAGCATTGAAATTGAGGAAAAATGATAGCAAAATAACAGTCAGAATTTGTACATTACAAGAGGGAAACGAAAGCAGATAAGACACGACATAGTAAGCGCCATGACATTTTTGAATCCTCAGGGTCACACATTTTGATTGCGTGTTTTTGCTTTCCTGGCTTGACTCCACTATGGTCTAATTTCACCACGTTGAGCACTGGAACAACATAATGAATGGTAGGCTTTTAATAACGTCTTGGTGGTGAATTGACATTTAGTTTTCAGCAGCAGAAATTGCAGTTGTTTAAAAATAAATGCAGCACTCCCGGCAGGTTTTTTTTTGCTTTTTGACTTATTTTCTGAAGTTTAACATTGGCTCGGTAATGTCACAGTCCCTTAACTGCTTTCCTGATTGAATTTTGAAAGTACAGTGTGTAAAATAAATTCTAAAACTTGTCGTGAATTAAGAAAATGTTTTCCATTGTTCCCCTTTGATGAAGATGGGCACCCAAAATATCACCGACAGCAATTCCTCCAGAAATAATTGTTCTCTAAAGGCTGTAAACACCATGCAACATTAAATTATTCATTTTATTTTGCATGATTTCAACATGCACAAAGGCTTTGTAAATATGTTGCATATTAAAGTATTTTGAAAGTTATCTGCCATTGCACGTAATAGGCACTCCATAACAACCACTACTTCTGAATGTTAACGTCATTGGTGTGGTGACAATGATTTGTAGTACTATAATGATTTGGTTTAGTTTAATTTAGAGATCCAGCATGGAAACAGGCCCTTCAGCCCACCGAGTTCACGCTGAACAGCGATCCCCATACACTAACCCTTTCCTACACACTAGGGATAATTTACAATTTTTACTGAAGCCAATTAACCTGTAAACCTGCACGTCTTTGGAGTGTGGGTGGAAACCGGTGCACCTGGTGAAAACCCACGCGGCCACGGGGGGAATGTACAAACTCCGTACAGACAGCACCTGTAGTCAGGATCAAACCAGGGTCTCTGGCACTGGAAGGCAGCAACTCTACCGCTATGTCAAAAATTATAGTACTATAATGATTATAGTATCGTTAACTCAAATACAGTGGACAGGACACAATAAATAATAACTGAAACATACAGTGAGTCTGAATTACAGTATCTGAATCCTGTTCCTATTCCTTCACCAAATCATTTACAGAAATGTGGATGAATGGGTTTTCTTCTGCTTTTCTGGCAAAGTTGTTGTGATGAAAGGGAACTGTTCTTGAATTGTAGCGTAAAATTGATCGCCAAATATGATTGGAAACTTATCTTATGCATTACACACACAATTCATTAATGTTATGAATTGTCAAAAATAATCTTTTATCTTTTATACTACCAATGGCAACTTCATGTTCATGTATATTTTAACTGGAGATTTTGCTTCCTTTTCAAATATACTTGGAGAAGATTAAACAGTGGTTTGCCAAATCTTTCAGAATGAGGGTACATAGCTCAAACTGAAAAGAATCTAGGTGCAAACAGAGTTTAGATTCCAATACTTCATACTGAATTTGGTGAATATATGAATAGGAAATGAAGGAAACCTGCACATATAATGAACAAAAATGGAAGGAAGATTAAATTAACATTTGAGGAGACACATAATTGATTAGTCTTTTTTTAGGATTGATACATTAAACCAGATAGTTTTCTCTGAATCTGCAGTTCTTATGCTCTGGGGCGTGTTGCTTGCTTAGGTAACTGAGACTGTGCAAGTCTTTTTCTCATGGTAGACCCAATTCACAGTCAGTGTTTTATAGAAATCACAGGTCTGCTATCATCACTCAACAATTACCCGCCCCTGCAGGAATGTTGATATTGTATTATGTTAGTGAAATTGTAACATTATTTATTCACTCATTTATGATTCCTGTGCACATTGAAAGTGATAGAAATCTTTTCTATCCAAGAAATGAAATAAAACTATTTTAAAGTAGGCTGTTCTAACAATTCATACATTAATTCTAAAAAATTAGTTTTGCAAATCATGCAATGACTTAAAAAAAAATGAAGGGATTCCCCATTCACCTCAAATTATGGAAGATATGCTTCTTAAAAAGCTCAGCTCTGAACAGTACTGAATTTTGATATGGTTTGAATGCTTTTATATTAAATTGATGAGAGATGCAAAGGTTAGTGGACAAGCATGGATGAGTTCATAATATCCTGGCCATCCACTGTCCCTGCTTAGCCCGCTCAAAGTGAGTGCTTGCCTTTTACTCTCTCTCTCTCTTTTTTTTTCAAAAACTTTATTGGACACAATCATATGACGCAACACATCAAAATATAATCAAAATAAGACTATATCAAACAATAAATGTGAAAAAAACATTGTAGTACAACAGTACATTCAGTGTGTACAATACTCTGAACCCCACGCGGTCACCAGCGCTGATGGAAGGCCTCCAGAGTCCCCGTGGACACCGCATGTTCTCTCTCTCTCTCTCTCTCTCTCTCTCTCTCTCTCTCTCTCTCTCTCTTTTTTTTTTTTTTTTCCATTTCAAAAACTTTATTCAACACAAATCATAAAATACAACACATCAAAACACAATCAAAAATCACACTATAATGAACAGATCATTGTAGTACAGCAGTACATTCATTTATAATCGCCTCAACCCCACGCGGCGACCAGCGCTGACGGAAGGCCTCCAGAGTCCCCGTGAACACCGCGTGTTCCCTCTCCAGGGACACACGTGCACGGACGTAGGCCCGAAAGAGGGGCAGGCAGCCGACTCTCGCCAGACCGTCGACCGCCCGCTGCCTGGACCCACGAATGGCCATCTTGGCCAGGCCAAGGAGCAAACCGACAGGTAAGTCCCCCCCCCACACTCGGCTCTCCCCACTCCCCGCCTTGTGTCCAAACACCAGGATTGTGGGGCTAAAATGCAGCCAGAACTTGAGGAACAACCCCTTCAGATATTGGTACAGGGGCAGTAACCTCACACACTCCACATACACATGGAATACGGTCTCCTCCTCTCCGCAGAAAATACATGCGGCAGACGAGCCCGTGAACCGACTCAAAAGTTTATTACAAACCACCGCTCCATGCAGCACTCTCCACCCCAGGTCCCCAATATAAAGGGGTACAACTCCCTTATAGAAGGACCCCCACTGGGGCCCCCCGCCGCCTTCGGATGGTAACACCGTCCTCCATGGTGAGTCAGGACGGGAGACGAAGGCACGGTGGTTCAGAATGTGCAGGAGCATCCTGTACAGTGCGCGTCTCCTTGCATCACAAAATGGCATGCTGGTCATCTCAGAAAGGCAGCTCAGATTATGCGGAGCCGGAGGCCGAGAAATATCCCGAAGCCTAGGCCCGATGAGCAGATCTGACGGAGCAGGGGTAAGCTCTATCTGAACCACTCTAGGCTCGCGCCTCTCCTCGACAACCACCATGACAGGATGAGGACCAGCCACACCCGCAGCCACAACATCCCCCTCTCCTCGTGGAACAACACTCTGGCTGAACACCACCAAATTCCTCACTCTTAACACATCCCTATAGAAAACAGGCAAGCCCCTTAGAGCGGGTCGACTGACACCCGCCACCGGGAGCCGCGAGACCCCCCTTAGGCAACGACCCTGACGAAAAAAATACGTGGCCAGAGCGTGCCATCTGGGAGGGTTCTCTACATACATGTATCTCCGCAGAGTCCTGAGACGGAGAGCCGCCACCTGGGTGCGCACGCACACCAAGGACTGGCCGCCCTCCTCTAACGGAAGACTCAGGACCGCCGCGGAAATCCAATGCTTCCTATTTCCCCAAAAGAAATCCACCAGCTTCTTCTGTATAGCAGTTACAAATATAGAGGGCGGGACAAGAGTAGCCAGCCGGTACCATAACATAGAGGCCACCAGCTGGTTTATGACCAGCACCCTCCCCCGAAAGGAGAGAACTCCAAGCAGGCCTGACCAGCGCCCCAGCCGAGCAACCACCTTCGTCTCCAACTCTTGCCAGTTTGCCGGCCAAACATCCTCAGTGGGACTCAGGTACACCCCCAGATAGAGGAGGTGCGTGGTACTCCACGCATACAATGCCATCTCCTCCGGCAGGGAGTCTACCCGCCACTGACCCACCAAAAGTCCAGAGCACTTACTCCAGTTAATCCTAGCAGAAGATGCAGCCGAGAATATCTCCTGGCAGTCACGCATCCTCCGCAGGTCACCAGGATCAGTGAACATAAGAAGTACGTCATCGGCATACGCCGATAGAATCACCTCAACCCGCGGGCCAGGTAGGGCCAGGCCTGTCAACCTCCTCCGAAGAAGACACAGGAACGGCTCCACACAGACCGAATACAACTGGCCCGACATAGGGCACCCCTGGCGAACCCCCCTCCCAAAATGAAAAGGAGATAGCACCGCGCCATTAACCTTTACAAGACACTCCGCAGCAGCGTACAAAAGCCGGACCCGGGCCACGAAGTGTGGTCCAAACCCAAACGCTTGCAACGTCCCAAATAGGTATTCATGCTCTACCCTATCAAAAGCCTTCTCCTGATCAAGAGACAGAAAAGCAGCTGACTCACCAGTACCCTGGACTAAATGAATCAGGTCCCTAACCAGGTGGATGTTATCCTGGATGGACCGGCCAGGGACTGTATAAGATTGATCAGGATGAATCACTTGATGCAGCACGGAGCCCAGGCGATTTGCCATTGCCCGTGCAAAAATTTTATATTCTGTGCAAAGGAGAGAGACTGGACGCCAGTTCTTCAACAAACGGAGTTCGCCCTTCTTAGGCAGCAAGACAACAACCGTCCTACGCCACGAGAGAGGCATCACTCCAGTCGCCAGGCTCTCCCCCAAAACCAACATATAGTCACCCCCTAGGACGTCCCAGAATGCTCTAACAAACTCCACCGTCAACCCATCCAGCCCGGGGGACTTACCCCTCCTGAGCTGATGCAAGGCGCAAGTCAACTCCTCCAAAGATAAGGGGCCATCAAGAAGATCAGCCTCCCCCCTATCTACGGTCGGTAGACCCTCCCACAGATCTTGCTGAGCCTCCACACTGAATCCTTCCGCAGAGAACAGGGTCCCATAAAAGGACCTAACCAAGGCATTAATCCTCTCTGGATCAGTGACAGAGGAGCCGTCATCTGCAAGCAACTCCACGAGCTGTTTTCGAGCTCCCCGCCCCTTCTCCAAAGAGAAAAAGAAAGGCGACGCTCGGTCCAGCTCGTGCAGCATCTGGACCCGAGACCTCACATAAGCGCCTCGAGATCGCTCAAGCAGCAGACTCCTCAAAACCTCCTTCTTCCTCTGAAACTCTCCCCATTCGCTGGAGTCTTCACCAAACTGACCCAGGCGAGACTCAGCGTCCTGTATCTCCCTCTCCAGCTTCTCGACCGCTGAGTCCCGCCTCCCAGTCGACCCCCATGTATATTCCTTACAAAAGAGACGGATGTGAGCTTTACCCACATCCCACCACTGCCTAAGGGAAGAGAAGCACCTCTGCCTCTCTCTCCACTTCACCCAAAACCGAGTGAATGACTCCCGGAAACACCGATCCTCCAGCAGCCTGTTGTTAAAGTGCCAGTACGCGGACCCAGCCCGAGCGCACGCTGGATTGAAATCCACACGCACCAGACAATGGTCCGAGCACGGCACCAGCCGCATTGAGGCCGCTGAGACACGGGAAACAAACGCTCGGGAAATATAAAACCGATCAATGCGGGAACCACCGCCCTCAGACCTCCGCGAAAAAGCAGTGGAATCAGGGTGAAGGTCCCTCCAAACATCAACCAACTCAAAGGAGTCAATCAAGCCTCTCAGCTTCTTCGCTACAGCAGGCGCACACTGAGTACCAGAACGGTCCCGCACCTCAAGTGTGCAATTAAAGTCCCCACCAAGGAAGACACACTCTCCCCTATCAATAGTGCCCAACAGAGCATTCACCTCCCGAAGCAGGCCGGCCTGCATCGTGCCGGAGCTAGGGGCATACACGTTAATGAAATGCAACGGCATGCCATCCAGGCTCACGGCCAGATGGAGCAAACGTCCTGGCACCACTTCCTGCACTTTTAAAATGCTTGGCAGAAAATTTGGGGCCAACAGAAAAGCCACCCCACTCGAATTTGAGCTGAGATGGCTCATATAAACCCTCCCTTCCCACTCCAGTTGCCAGGTAGGTTCATCACTAGCAACGGTATGTGTCTCTTGCAGATAACAAACTGCAAATCTCCCCTCCCTTAGGGCTGATAAGAGCTGAAATCTTCGAAAACTCGCTCTACTCCCATTTAAATTTAATGTAGCTACTGTGAATGTGTAGACACATTAGATTGTGACCCTCACACTCCCTGTAGTCACAGGAGGTCCTTTTCTGAGGACCCTCAACAAACCCCAAAACTGCCCCAAATCCGAGTCAGAAAGACCACTATCCTTGTTACTAAGGATAGCCTCGAGACTCTCCCGCACATCTAGCCAATCCTCCCATCTCCTTGTAACGGCCCACCATAATGTTTTGGGAGCACGACTTATTTTTAAGAACTCTCGCACCTCAACAATAAGCTTCGCCTCAGACACGGCCTTGGAGTCTGGGCTCTCAGCCAACCCGCTCGCACCTGAATCAACAACCTCAGAAAGACCAGAACTGTCTGACACAACACTCTCTGAGCCCCCCCCACTGGCCGCATCGCTATCCTCCTCCACAGCCATGACACGACCACCCGGATCAATGCTGGGGGTGGGTCCCAACACCCCTACCTGCGACTCGCAGCCCTCTGAATGGCTGGGCTCCTGCACGCTACCATCACCCTCCTCCTCTGGGCCTGGGGAAGCAACAACAAGAGGCATCCCCAGGGCCTGTGGAACACTGGCACCCTCGGAGTCTGAAAGAGGATCACGTCCCATAACAGCCCTGACCTCCACATCATCCAGAGTGCCCTCTCCACAGGCATCACCCAGAGAATCACCACCTGCCATTAACCTCACCCCAGACAACTCATCCGGTGAGGCATCCCGCCCCCCAGCACCTCCACTGGCACTGATATGGAGCACAGACTTGAACGACAACACCCCCGAAACTCCCCCCTCAGCCTGACTCTGCACATCCCCCGTCACAGAGGGCACACTACCAGAGGAGCCAACCACGTCACCTACCGTGCTAGCACCCTCAGTAGGCCTCTGAAACGAGGGGACCTCATCCGACCCAGAGGGTACACACCCAAGGGAGCTAACCACAGCATCCGCCGAGATAACTCCCTCAGAGGGCCCCTGAGATGAAGGGACAGACTCCCGCCCAGTGGACACAACTCCACCGGAATCAACTTCAGCACCCAGTCCGGTGACACCCGCTGTAGATCCATGAAGAGAAGGCCCAACCACCGACCCAGAAGACACCGGGTCAAGACCACTTTCAGCCACCTCAGTGGTGGAAAGCCCGGAGAAAGACATCCCCTTCGCTCTGGACCCACGCCCTTCCTCCTCTTCACCAGGCAAATGCCTCCTTTTAGTCCCACTCGCATGCGGAGGTGCGGTAACCTCCATAAGGGAAGGGTCATCCGCCTCCACATTACCCCCAACCACTTTGCCACCCACACGTTTAGACTTCTTTCCCCCCTTCCGAGCCACCACAACTCCCCCCTGGGCCCCAGCAGGTGCAGTCTGCACCACACTGGAGCCAAACTCACCCGATTGCACTTTCTTCGCTCGGGCAGCCCTATCCCTCTCCTTCTTCTTATTATGCTTCCCCTGCTTCTCCCAAAACCCCCCCTCAACACTCCCCTCCTCCTGCGCCCCACCTCCATCCACCGCCACAGGCGCAAGACGTAGGGGACGTGGGGGGCTTGGGCTCTCACTGCCCAGGGTCCCCAAAGCGGAACCTCTGGACCCAGAAGGCTTAGCACTGCCGCCCCGGGTCACCAAGGCAGAACTGGCAACCTCAGCCGGGTCAGCAGTACCACCCCGCGCCGCTGAGGTTTGACCAGCCACCCCAGATGGGCCAGCAGCGCTTTCCTGGGCCACTGCACTAGAACCTCTAGCAGTGCCCCCGCGAAAAAGACACTCCCTACGGAGATGTCCAAATTCGCCGCACGCATGACACCGTGCCTTTCCCCAACTCCAACGCACGGTTCTGGGTACACCCTTATGCACCACCTCAAAACTCCCCTCGGCACCATCCCCCTCACCCACCTTCATGAACACCCTCCTCTTGAAACTGAAGACCCCTTTTTCCTCCGGGTCCCCCCCGGGATGCAAGAGACGAAAACATTTAGACCGCACCTCCCCGAACTTGGACAGGTGTGGAATAAGCACTGCATCCGAAAAATAAGTGGGGCAGCTCCGCAGGAGAACCGGTCTCACCCTGGATACCCACGGATCCACCTGTACGTGGACCCCCCCCACTGAGATCCCCTCCTCCAACGCTCGGGCCACACACTCCCGGGTCTTAAGTATCATCTCCACCTTTCCCCTTTCGAGCTCAGAAGAGACAATAGCCCCCCTCCCAAGAAGTTCATTCATGGCCTTCGTAATTACCCCCCTAGACATCATAGGCCCAGTTTGAACAGAAATACCAAAACTGTCCCCATCCAAGTCAACATGAGGCTCAAGCTCAGATGGCCTCGCACCCGCCACTGATGCCGTCGCTGCGTAGGTCCGGACCTTCGGCCGCGCCCCTTCCATCGCCATCCTCACAGAGGCACAAACCAGCTCCAAGCACCTCAGCAGCACAGCTCCAAGTTAAGTCCCAGAGACAGTCACAGTCAAAGACAGGCAGCAGAAAACAGAAACCTCCAGCTGAAGCAGGAAAGTCCCCAGGTTCGTCCACAGCCAAGAGCAGCTTACGGGAAACTCGATCCCAGTCGCGCTGGACGCAAAAGTACCTTCTTCACATTAAGCCAGGCAGCCGCACTGACAAAATGACTTTAGGGCAGAGAAGCGGAGCCAAAAACGACAAAGACACCGCACAACTTCAGCCCACTGAGATCACAGGCACTCTTGGCAATCCGCCAACGCCAACCGCACCCTCGACAATGTGGAGAAACTCAGGAATCTTCACACAGATGGAGGCTCCCCAGACCAGAGAAAAGCTTCAACAGCCCAACGATAAGTTAAACTATGAAGCCCCTCTGTGTCTGTGCCCTCATCGACAGCAAAGTCCTTGAAAGGCAGCTTCAATCCTTCACAACTGCAGAGCTGAGAAGAATACACGACCTCTCTCTCTCTCTCTCTCTTTTTTTTTTTTTTTTTTTTTTTTTTTTTTTTTTTTTTTTCCATTTCAAAAACTTTATTCAACACAAATCATAAAATACAACACATCAAAACACAATCAAAAATCACACTATAATGAACAGATCATTGTAGTAAAGCAGTACATTCATTTATAATCGCCTCAACCCCACGCGGCGACCAGCGCTGACGGAAGGCCTCCAGAGTCCCCGTGAACACCGCGTGTTCCCTCTCCAGGGACACACGTGCACGGACGTAGGCCCGAAAGAGGGGCAGGCAGCCGACTCTCGCCAGACCGTCGACCGCCCGCTGCCTAGACCCACGAATGGCCATCTTGGCCAGGCCAAGGAGCAAACCGACAGGTAAGTCCCCCCCCCACACTCGGCTCTCCCCACTCCCCGCCTTGTGTCCAAACACCAGGATTGTGGGGCTAAAATGCAGCCAGAACTTGAGGAACAACCCCTTCAGATATTGGTACAGGGGCAGTAACCTCACACACTCCACATACACATGGAATACGGTCTCCTCCTCTCCGCAGAAAATACATGCGGCAGACGAGCCCGTGAACCGACTCAAAAGTTTATTACAAACCACCGCTCCATGCAGCACTCTCCACCCCAGGTCCCCAATATAAAGGGGTACAACTCCCTTATAGAAGGACCCCCACTGGGGCCCCCCGCCGCCTTCGGATGGTAACACCGTCCTCCATGGTGAGTCAGGACGGGAGACGAAGGCACGGTGGTTCAGAATGTGCAGGAGCATCCTGTACAGTGCGCGTCTCCTTGCATCACAAAATGGCATGCTGGTCATCTCAGAAAGGCAGCTCAGATTATGCGGAGCCGGAGGCCGAGAAATATCCCGAAGCCTAGGCCCGATGAGCAGATCTGACGGAGCAGGGGTAAGCTCTATCTGAACCACTCTAGGCTCGCGCCTCTCCTCGACAACCACCATGACAGGATGAGGACCAGCCACACCCGCAGCCACAACATCCCCCTCTCCTCGTGGAACAACACTCTGGCTGAACACCACCAAATTCCTCACTCTTAACACATCCCTATAGAAAACAGGCAAGCCCCTTAGAGCGGGTCGACTGACACCCGCCACCGGGAGCCGCGAGACCCCCCTTAGGCAACGACCCTGACGAAAAAAATACGTGGCCAGAGCGTGCCATCTGGGAGGGTTCTCTACATACATGTATCTCCGCAGAGTCCTGAGACGGAGAGCCGCCACCTGGGTGCGCACGCACACCAAGGACTGGCCGCCCTCCTCTAACGGAAGACTCAGGACCGCCGCGGAAATCCAATGCTTCCTATTTCCCCAAAAGAAATCCACCAGCTTCTTCTGTATAGCAGTTACAAATATAGAGGGCGGGACAAGAGTAGCCAGCCGGTACCATAACATAGAGGCCACCAGCTGGTTTATGACCAGCACCCTCCCCCGAAAGGAGAGAACTCCAAGCAGGCCTGACCAGCGCCCCAGCCGAGCAACCACCTTCGTCTCCAACTCTTGCCAGTTTGCCGGCCAAACATCCTCAGTGGGACTCAGGTACACCCCCAGATAGAGGAGGTGCGTGGTACTCCACGCATACAATGCCATCTCCTCCGGCAGGGAGTCTACCCGCCACTGACCCACCAAAAGTCCAGAGCACTTACTCCAGTTAATCCTAGCAGAAGATGCAGCCGAGAATATCTCCTGGCAGTCACGCATCCTCCGCAGGTCACCAGGATCAGTGAACATAAGAAGTACGTCATCGGCATACGCCGATAGAATCACCTCAACCCGCGGGCCAGGTAGGGCCAGGCCTGTCAACCTCCTCCGAAGAAGACACAGGAACGGCTCCACACAGACCGAATACAACTGGCCCGACATAGGGCACCCCTGGCGGACCCCCCTCCCAAAATGAAAAGGAGATAGCACCGCGCCATTAACCTTTACAAGACACTCCGCCGCAGCGTACAAAAGCCGGACCCGGGCCACGAAGTGTGGTCCAAACCCAAACGCTTGCAACGTCCCAAATAGGTATTCATGCTCTACCCTATCAAAAGCCTTCTCCTGATCAAGAGACAGAAAAGCAGCTGACTCACCAGTACCCTGGACTAAATGAATCAGGTCCCTAACCAGGTGGATGTTATCCTGGATGGACCGGCCAGGGACTGTATAAGATTGATCAGGATGAATCACTTGATGCAGCACGGAGCCCAGGCGATTTGCCATTGCCCGTGCAAAAATTTTATATTCTGTGCAAAGGAGAGAGACTGGACGCCAGTTCTTCAACAAACGGAGTTCGCCCTTCTTAGGCAGCAAGACAACAACCGTCCTACGCCACGAGAGAGGCATCACTCCAGTCGCCAGGCTCTCCCCCAAAACCAACATATAGTCACCCCCTAGGATGTCCCAGAATGCTCTAACAAACTCCACCGTCAACCCATCCAGCCCGGGGGACTTACCCCTCCTGAGCTGATGCAAGGCGCGAGTCAACTCCTCCAAAGATAAGGGGCCATCAAGAAGATCAGCCTCCCCCCTATCTACGGTCGGTAGACCCTCCCACAGATCTTGCTGAGCCTCCACACTGAATCCTTCCGCAGAGAACAGGGTCCCATAAAAGGACCTAACCAAGGCATTAATCCTCTCTGGATCAGTGACAGAGGAGCCGTCATCTGCAAGCAACTCCACGAGCTGTTTTCGAGCTCCCCGCCCCTTCTCCAAAGAGAAAAAGAAAGGCGACCCTCGGTCCAGCTCGTGCAGCATCTGGACCCGAGACCTCACATAAGCGCCTCGAGATCGCTCAAGCAGCAGACTCCTCAAAACCTCCTTCTTCCTCTGAAACTCTCCCCATTCGCTGGAGTCTTCACCAAACTGACCCAGGCGAGACTCAGCGTCCTGTATCTCCCTCTCCAGCTTCTCGACCGCTGAGTCCCGCCTCCCAGTCGACCCCCATGTATATTCCTTACAAAAGAGACGGATGTGAGCTTTACCCACATCCCACCACTGCCTAAGGGAAGAGAAGCACCTCTGCCTCTCTCTCCACTTCACCCAAAACCGAGTGAATGACTCCCGGAAACACCGGTCCTCCAGCAGCCTGTTGTTAAAGTGCCAGTACGCGGACCCAGCCCGAGCGCACGCTGGATTGAAATCCACACGCACCAGACAATGGTCCGAGCACGGCACCAGCCGCATTGAGGCCGCTGAGACACGGGAAACAAACGCTCGGGAAATATAAAACCGATCAATGCGGGAACCACCGCCCTCAGACCTCCGCGAAAAAGCAGTGGAATCAGGGTGAAGGTCCCTCCAAACATCAACCAACTCAAAGGAGTCAATCAAGCCTCTCAGCTTCTTCGCTACAGCAGGCGCACACTGAGTACCAGAACGGTCCCGCACCTCAAGTGTGCAATTAAAGTCCCCACCAAGGAAGACACACTCTCCCCTATCAATAGGGCCCAACAGAGCATTCACCTCCCGAAGCAGGCCGGCCTGCATCGTGCCGGAGCTAGGGGCATACACGTTAATGAAATGCAACGGCATGCCATCCAGGCTCACGGCCAGATGGAGCAAACGTCCTGGCACCACTTCCTGCACTTTTAAAATGCTTGGCAGAAAATTTGGGGCCAACAAAAAAGCCACCCCACTCGAATTTGAGCTGAGATGGCTCATATAAACCCTCCCTTCCCACTCCAGTTGCCAGGTAGGTTCATCACTAGCAACGGTATGTGTCTCTTGCAGATAACAAACTGCAAATCTCCCCTCCCTTAGGGCTGATAAGAGCTGAAATCTTCGAAAACTCGCTCTACTCCCATTTAAATTTAATGTAGCTACTGTGAATGTGTAGACACATTAGATTGTGACCCTCACACTCCCTGTAGTCACAGGAGGTCCTTTTCTGAGGACCTTCAACAAACCCCAAAACTGCCCCAAATCCGAGTCAGAAAGACCACTATCCTTGTTACTAAGGATAGCCTCGAGACTCTCCCGCACATCTCGCCAATCCTCCCATCTCCTTGTAATGGCCCACCATAATGTTTTGGGAGCACGACTTATTTTTAAGAACTCTCGCACCTCAACAATAAGCTTCGCCTCAGACACGGCCTTGGAGTCTGGGCTCTCAGCCAACCCGCTCGCACCTGAATCAACAACCTCAGAAAGACCAGAACTGTCTGACACATCACACTCTGAGCCCCCCCCACTGGCCGCATCGCTATCCTCCTCCACAGCCATGACACGACCACCCGGATCAATGCTGGGGGTGGATCCCAACACCCCTACCTGAGACTCGCAGCCCTCTGAATGGCTGGGCTCCTGCACGCTACCATCACCCTCCTCCTCTGGGCCTGGGGAAGCAACAACAAGAGGCATCCCCAGGGCCTGTGGAACACTGGCACCCTCGGAGTCTGAAAGAGGATCACGTCCCATAACAGCCCTGACCTCCACATCATCCAGAGTGCCCTCTCCACAGGCATCACCCAGAGAATCACCACCTGCCATTAACCTCACCCCAGACAACTCATCCGGTGAGGCATCCCGCCCCCCAGCACCTCCACTGGCACTGATATGGAGCACAGACTTGAACGACAACACCCCCGAAACTCCCCCCTCAGCCTGACTCTGCCCATCCCCCGTCACAGAGGGCACACTACCAGAGGAGCCAACCACGTCATCTACCGTGCTAGCACCCTCAGTAGGCCTCTGAAACGAGGGGACCTCATCCGACCCAGAGGGTACACACCCAAGGGAGCTAACCACAGCATCCGCCGAGATAACTCCCTCAGAGGGCCCCTGAGATGAAGGGACAGACTCCCGCCCAGTGGACACAACTCCACCGGAATCAACTTCAGCACCCAGTCCGGTGACACCCGCTGTAGATCCATGAAGAGAAGGCCCAACCACCGACCCAGAAGACACCGGGTCAAGACCACTTTCAGCCACCTCAGTGGTGGAAAGCTCAGAGAAAGACATCCCCTTCGCTCTGGACCCACGCCCTTCCTCCTCTTCACCAGGCAAATGCCTCCTTTTAGTCCCACTCGCATGCGGAGGTGCGGTAACCTCCATAAGGGAAGGGTCATCCGCCTCCACATTACCCCCAACCACTTTGCCACCCACACGTTTAGACTTCTTTCCCCCCTTCCGAGCCACCACAACTCCCCCCTGGGCCCCAGCAGGTGCAGTCTGCACCACACTGGAGCCAAACTCACCCGATTGCACTTTCTTCGCTCGGGCAGCCCTATCCCTCTCCTTCTTCTTATTATGCTTCCCCTGCTTCTCCCAAAACCCCCCCTCAACACTCCCCTCCTCCTGCGCCCCACCTCCATCCACCGCCACAGGCGCAAGACGTAGGGGACGTGGGGGGCTTGGGCTCTCACTGCCCAGGGTCCCCAAAGCGGAACCTCTGGACCCAGAAGGCTTAGCACTGCCGCCCCGGGTCACCAAGGCAGAACTGGCAACCTCAGCCGGGTCAGCAGTACCACCCCGCGCCGCTGAGGTTTGACCAGCCACCCCAGATGGGCCAGCAGCGCTTTCCTGGGCCACTGCACTAGAACCTCTAGCAGTGCCCCCGCGAAAAAGACACTCCCTACGGAGATGTCCAAATTCGCCGCACGCATGACACCGTGCCTTTCCCCAACTCCAACGCACGGTTCTGGGTACCCCCTTATGCACCACCTCAAAACTCCCCTCGGCACCATCCCCCTCACCCACCTTCATGAACACCCTCCTCTTGAAACTGAAGACCCCTTTTTCCTCCGGGTCCCCCCCAGGATGCAAGAGCCTAAAGCACTTAGACCGCACCTCCCCGAACTTGGACAGGTGTGGAATAAGCACTGCATCCGAAAAATAAGTGGGGCAGCTCCGCAGGAGAACCGGTCTCACCCTGGATACCCACGGATCCACCTGTACGTGGACCCCCCCCACTGAGATCCCCTCCTCCAACGCTCGGGCCACACACTCCCGGGTCTTAAGTATCATCTCCACCTTTCCCCTTTCGAGCTCAGAAGAGACAATAGCCCCCCTCCCAAGAAGTTCATTCATGGCCTTCGTAATTACCCCCCTAGACATCATAGGCCCAGTTTGAACAGAAATACCAAAACTGTCCCCATCCAAGTCAACATGAGGCTCAAGCTCAGATGGCCTCGCACCCGCCACTGATGCCGTCGCTGCGTAGGTCCGGACCTTCGGCCGCGCCCCTTCCATCGCCATCCTCACAGAGGCACAAACCAGCTCCAAGCCCCTCAGCAGCACAGCTCCAAGTTAAGTCCCAGAGACAGTCACAGTCAAAGACAGGCAGCAGAAAACAGAAACCTCCAGCTGAAGCAGGAAAGTCCCCAGGTTCATCCACAGCCAAGAGCAGCTTACGGGAAACTCGATCCCAGTCGCGCTGGACGCAAAAGTACCTTCTTCACATTAAGCCAGGCAGCCGCACTGACAAAATGACTTTAGGGCAGAGAAGCGGAGCCAAAAACGACAAAGACACCGCACAACTTCAGCCCACTGAGATCACAGGCACTCTTGGCAATCCGCCAACGCCAACCGCACCCTCGACAATGTGGAGAAACTCAGGAATCTTCACACAGATGGAGGCTCCCCAGACCAGAGAAAAGCTTCAACAGCCCAACAATAAGTTGAACTATGAAGCCCCCCTGGGTCTGTGCCCTCTCCAACGGCAAAATCCTGGAAAGGCTGCTCCAATCCTTCTCAACTGCAGAGCTGAGAAGAAAACACGACCTCTCTCTCTCTCTCTCTCTCTCTCTCTCTCTCTCTCTCTCTCTCTCTCTCCCTCTCTCCCTCTCTCCCTCTCTCCCTCTCCCCCTCTCCCTCTCTCCCTCCCCTAATGTAATCCTGATTAATTTAACAGAATATTCTGAAAAGTTAAATCCTTTGGAAGAATACAGATGAAAACCATTGTGCTTTGTTGTGCTTGCTGTTTGGGTTCAAGGATAATTCAGTCAGTGCTGTTATTTACCTTATTACAATTGGAATATTAGATTTGGTAACCATCTACTACTGTGAGTTTGTAGATGAGCTTCACAGCCCAGCATGCTTCCACTCTGAGGTTTTTCCTTATCACGGTTATGTTTTGTATTGAGTTTCTGTGTGAGTGTGCATGGTATTGACAACGAATTTTTACACATGGTATTTGCACTGGGAAATGAAATACTTTTCTATACAAAAATTCACGTAAACAGTTAAGCATTCACAACCTTCTGCAATGTGAAGTTTACAACATGCCTCAGCCATAATGTAGAAGAATAGTTCTAAAAGCACCATTATCCTAGAAACTCAAGGAAGAAATGGAAAATTCTTTGAGTCTGTTCATCTTCATTTCACATTTACAGCCTTACACCAAAATAAAAGATTTTCATTCCATCATTTTCGCATAACTTCATCCCAAGAGATTTTTTAAAATCTCATTGTCCAACCCATTATGTACCCAGTTTGCAAACAGTGAACAGCAGATCATGCTTGCATATTACCAAGATATTTGTTGTTGGGTTTGCTGATCATTCATTATGTGCTTGTTTAGAATGGAAGAAGGAGGCAATAGGCAAAGGAGATCAGAGTCTCTTACTCTGTGATTTATTTTGATGCAATGTTTTTTGCCTGTATTTTGAAAACAAATGTTGTGCGTCTTTCAACTGCTAAGATTTTGAAAATGCTTTATGCGCACGGCACGGTGGTGCAGTGGCAGAGTTACTGCCTTACAGGGCCAGGAACCCTGACTATGGGGTGCTTGTCTGTGCGGAGTTTGTACGTTCTCCCCGTGACCTGTGTGGGTTTTCTCCGGGCTCTCCGGTTTCCTCCCACACTCCAAAGATGTACAGGTTTGTAGGTTAATTGGCTTGGTATAATTGTAAATTGTTCCTAATGTGTAGGATAGAGTTAATGCACGGGGACTGCTGGGCGTTGCGGACTCAGAGGGGTGAAGGGCCTGTTTCCGCACTGTATCTCTAAAAACTAAATAAACTAAACTAATGCTGATGTTACGGCATTAAACACTCTACTGCAAGGCAAGACTCAAATAGTGTACTTAGTGTTCTTCTCTTTCCCACCAAATAATTACCTAATTTCATTATTAAACTGCTCATCTCCAAGCGTGGATCACCAATGTATCTACTCTGAAGATGAATGTCATTAAATGCTCAAGTTAGCATTCTTTGTGTGATGTAGAGCCCTGCATGGCTTTCTACTGCCTGGCACATCTGGATAGAACATTTTGAATTATGTACTTGGAATAAATGCAAGTACAGGCGTTTGTGCAGTGCATCTCCATCAATGAATTTAGAAGCAGATAACAAACAACAATTTATGCCAACGAACTTTAGACTGACCACCTGGTAGATAGAACAACCTGTTTGTCATGCCTTCACGGATTTCACTAAACCTGACATTGTCTTCCATCTGTTTACCTGTGGTATCAGTGCTTTGCATATTCACAGCTACAGTACATTAATTGCTATAAAAAGCTTGCACGTGTTAATCTCTTTCCGTATTCTCAAGCCATAGTGTGATTTTTGTGTACTGTCCCCAAGCTGGTTGCTGCTGCAATATTAGAACAAAATGCTTCAAGGACTGCCTGATGATGTTATTGGTACAGGGTCAATTCATGTCCTTTAGTATAACCACAATATTTTAAAATGTATTCAACATAAACATAATTCTATTGTTTGCTCTAATAATTGTCTTGTGGAGTTATAGAATCAGTTAGCACAGGAACAAACATGCATTACATACATGCCAACATTATTGCCCATCTGTAGTCATCCCATTTGCCAGCATTGGGTCTGTACGCTTCTACATTTTTACTATTTTAGTGCCCCTGTCACACTTTTACATAGAAACATAGAACATAGAAACATAGAAAATAGGTGCAGGAGGAGGCCATTTGGCCCTTAGAGCCAGCACTGCCATTCATTGCAATCATGGCTGATCGTCCCCAATCAATAATCCGTGCCTGCCTTCTCCCCATATCCCTTGATTCCACTAGCCCCTGGAGCTCCATCTAATTCTCTCTTAAATCCATCCAGTGATTTGGCCTCCACTGCCCTCTGTGGCAGGGAATTCCATAAATTCACAACCCTCTTGGTCAAAAGGCTTTTTCTCACCTCTTAAGTGGCCTCCCCTTTATTCTAAGACTGTGGCCCCTGGTTCTGGACTCGCCCAACATTGGGAACATTTTTCCTGCATCTAGCTTATCCAGTCCTTTTATATAATTTTATATGTTTCTATAAGATCCCCCCTCATCCTTCTAAACTCCTGTGAATACAAGTCTAGTCTTTTCAATCTTTCCTCATATGACTGTCCCGCCATCCCAGGGATCAATCTTGTGAACCTACGTTTCACTGCCTCAATCACAAGGATGTCCTTCCTCAAATTAGGAGACCAAAACTGCTCACAATATTCCAGATGTGGTCTTACCAGAGCCCTATACAACTGCAGAAAAACCTCTTTACTCTTATACTGAAATCCTCTTGTTATGAAGGCCAACATTCCATGAGCTTTCTTCAGTGTCTGCTGTACCTGTACGCCAACTTTCAGTGACCGATGTAGAAGGACACCCAGGTCTACAAACTTGCAATCAAAATGAATCATAGAACATAGAACAGTGCAGCAGAGGCCCTTCTGCCCACAATGACAATGCCAAACATGTCGCCAAGACAACTCTTATCTGCCTCCATATAATCTATATCCCTCCATTCCCTGTATACCTATGTGTCTATCCAAAAGTCTCTTAAATATCAATGTTGTATCTAAACAAATCATTTCTATTCCTTGGAGCACAGGTGGATGAGGGGTGAACTTGTAGAAGTGTATAAAATCATGAGAGGAATAAATTGGGTAGAGGCCAGAGTAGGTGAATCGAGGACCAGAAGACATAGGTTTTAAAGGTGAAGGGGAAAAGATTTAATAGGAATCTGACAGGTAACTTTTTCACACATAGGGTGGTGGGTGCATGGAGCAAGCTGCCAGAGGAGGTAGTTGAGGCTGGGACTATCCCAATAGTTATGAAACAGTTGGATAGGTACATGGATAGTACCAGTTTGGAGGGTTATGGACCAAATGCGGACAGGTGAGACTAGTGTAGCTGGGACATGTTGGCTGTGTGGGCAAGTTGGACCGAAGGGCCTGTTTCTACACTGTATCACTATGACTGTCTCCCTTATTTGTACTGAAGTTATTTTCCATTGTACTGAAGTACTGAAGTTATTTTCCATTGTACTGAAGTACTGAAGTTATTTTCCATTTATATTCTCCATTCTATAATTTTATTTTTTGTCACTGCTCTCATTATTTTCTCTTCTTTGCAAATTTTGAAGCCATACTTCTGCTTCTTGTGCTCTGTATACATAAACAATCAATGATGCCTGTCCCAGCACCGAGATGTTTTGAGTATAACTTTATTGGTTTAGTTTGCACGAGCAATCACCTTTTAAGCATTTTCCGACCTGAAGCCAATTTGATGACCCCCTGAACTTCAGGTGTTCATAAGTCCATTTTTAAAGATCTTTGGAAATGGATATTGAGACTAAAGGAGACATTATGATGGCAGTGTGCATTGCCTCGAACATAGAAGATGAAGAGCTTAACATCATAAATAGAATTGATGGTGTAAGTAGAAACTTCTTTATGCAGAGAGTTCAAAATCTTCATCATTCACTGTCTCAAGAGGGCAGTGAATGCTCAGTTATTGAATATATTCAAAGCCCAAATCAATAGGCATTTGGACTCCAAGGATATAGGAATGCATGAGTAAATGGATGAGAAACAGTGATTGTCATATCTTATTGAAGCATTGAACAAGTTTGCGGAGCCATATGGCCTAAGACTATTTATGTGTCTTGTGTTTTAATATAATGATGATCAGTAGGTCAGGCAGACATCAACTAGCCCAACATCCTCTGGAGATCATACCTTGAATTTACGGATGAGAATGGGTCTCCGTACCTGGCTGAAACACTCCAGGTCATGTCCGTAAGACATTGCGGGCAATTGTGGATGCAGTCCAGGCCATTGCACAAACCAACCTCCCTTCTACTGATTCCATGTATACCTCACTCTGCCTTGGCAAGCCCAACAGCATAATCAAAGATTATCACTCCCTGTTCTCCCTTCTCTCATCAGGGAAAAGTGTAAAAACGCACATCACCAGATTCAGGGACAATTTCTTCCCAGCTGTTATCAGGCAACTGAATCATCCTACCACAACCAGAGAGCAGTGATGAAATACTGTCTACCATTTTAATGTCCCTCAGACTATCTTTGACCGGACTTTGCTGGCTTTACGTTCCACTAAACGTTATTCCCTTAACACGTATCTATACACTGTAAATGGATTGATTCTAATCATGTATTGTCTTTCTGCTGATTGGTTAGCACACAACAAAAAGCTTTTCACTGCACCTCAGTACACATGACGATAAACTAAACTGAATTATTAAACTAAAGACCAGAAGCATTGTCACCAAGCTGACCAAAGACTCATTCCACTGTCTAGAACTTCTTCTCTCTGCCTTAGACATTCTTTCTTTTCCCCTGCAGATTCTTTATATTTAAGCAACTGTGATATTTAATTATTACAGATAGGCCTTTACTGAATACATATTTTCCTCAAGCAAATTAACCTACAAACCTGCCGTCCTTGGAGTGTGGGGGGAAACCAAAGCACTCAGAGAACTCCATACAGACATCAGCCATAGTCAGGATTTGAAACTGGTTTGCTGGCACATTAAGGCAACCACACTACAGCTGTGCCACACATTTTGGTAAATGGAGCGAGTCTGTGGCATTAACCTAGGAACGAGCTCTGTGGCATTAGGCAGAACCATTTATTTTCCACCAACGTGTGCATGGCTTGGGCAGATTCCCCAGTGTTTTTAAACCTGGTTTACCAGATTGTCCCTTGCATTAATGTAACAAAATAATAAAATATTTAACTATTATTATTTTAAATGGCTAATTTACAGGGAGTATAAAGATACATGTAATATCACATTGATTTAAACATTCCATTGAGTGCTTTATGGTCTTGTTATAGGTGTTGGCTCGTAGATCATAGAGTGATACAACGTGGGAACAGAAACTTCGGCCCATCTTGCCCGCACCGGCCAACATGTCCCAGCCAGTAGGGTTTTTTATTTTCTTCAAGTGTCCTCCACAGAAGAACCCAATTAACTCTTAGTCCCACATTCCTACACTTTTTCATTTATGATATTCAAGTAACTCAGAATTGGAAGGGGGTGGAAGATTGCAACCTTCACGTGGTCCACCCTGCTTCGACAAATGCAATCAACCTGGTGTGCACAATCAAGTAAGATCAAATAGAACAAGTTGTCCTACAACTTTAGACTGTGCACGCCATACGCAAGAAGAAGAAGAAGAATTGGAAGATCAAGAGTCAATAGTGTTTATTTGTTAAACACACTGAATATGAACTGGAACTGTACAATTCCTACTTGCAGCACCTTTACAGGCACTGTAGATGCAACAGCAACAACAATAAATATACCATAAATTATCAAAATTCTAAGTCAACCCGACAATGAAACTGCCAGATACAAAGTACATAATGCAACCATGGTGGTGCAAAGTGCACAGTGGTTCTGTGTTGAGGAATGGCTGTATTATCCTTGGTAGAGCACCCAAGTTCATAAGTCATAGGAGTACAATTAAGTCATTCAGTCCATCGAGTCTACTCCACCATCCAATCATGGCTGATTTATCGTTCCTTCTGAACCCCATTCACCTGCCTTCTCACCATAACCTTTGACACCCTTACTAATTAATAACCTGTCAATATCTGCTTTACAAATACTGAATGAATTGGCCTCCACTGCCACTGTGGCAAAGAACTTCCTCCTCTTCACCTTTCTAAATGTTTATTCTTTTATTCTGAGACTGTGTCCTCTGGTCCTAAACTCTCACACTAGTGAAAACATTCTCACCACACCCACTCTATCCAGGTCTTTCACCATTCGGTAAGTTTGAATGAGGTCCCTGCAGATCAATCACTCTTGCTGATTTGATCCATGTCTGGTTTTACTATTGCCAACCCGATCCATAATCCATGCCGGGTTTCCACTATGCCATCTGGTGGTGTGCGATTAGCTAAGACCTATGTTTGACTCTACGATGCTGTACCTTGCAGATGCCAATGCCATGGTCTCTGCATGTATTCTTAATAAAGTACCCTTTTGGAAGGGACATGATAACAATTTAAAGAAGGTGCTCGAACATGCCAGGGAGGTACACTTGAATCTCAATCCTAACAAGTGTACATTCCGTGACATGTTCGAGCATCTTCTAAGCTCCAGTGAGTAGAGGCCCAAACATTTATCTTATGTTAACCCAATCATCCCTGCCATCATTCTCGTAAACCTCCTCTGGATCCTTACCAATTCCGGCACATCCTCCCTCAGGTAAGGGGACCAAAACTGCTCACAATACGCCAAATATGGTCAGATCAGTGCCTTATAAAGGATCAATACTACATCCCCGTTTTTATAAAGTAACTGTTTGGGAACCCTGCACGAACATTCCATTGTCCCTTTGCACCTCCAATTTCTAATTCAAAGTCACACAAATAGAGAATTTTAATTTGTTTTTCAGTAGCTGAATATTTCTGGCAAGGTATTTATTAGATAGATAGATAGATAGATAGATAGATAGATAGATAGATAGATAGATAGATAGATAGATAGATAGATAGATAGATAGATAGATAGATAGATAGATTGACAGACAGATAGACAGATAGAAAGAAAGATAGATAGAGAGATAGATAGATACTTTATTATCACATGTGACATGTCACAGTGAAATTCTAACAATGAAGCACCAGTAATGTATTTTCAAGTCAGGGTAGCATGCAACTTAAAGAGGAGCCTGTAGATGGTGGTATTCCCATTTGCCTGCTGAACTTGTTCTTGGTGGTAAAGGTCTTAGTTTTTGGGATGTGCTGTCACAGTACCAAAAAGAGTAACTTATCTGCATTCTGTAGATAAAATGCAGTTGGAGCATGGAATTCAAGTACCCTCAAGTTATGTTTGTTGTCAAATGCACAAGTAAAGTAAGTTACAGGAACATTGAAAATCTTCCTTGAAACAACATCACAGGCACATAGACTCAAACAACATACCAAAAATATATTACACAAGGCAGTGAAAAATAAAAAGACTGCAAAAAGACAACGAGAAAATAAATGGCACAAAATAAGTAGTACAAGAGGTGGTCGGCATGATTTCTTACTGAGGTAGGATTAGTGTTGTGCAGGTTGGTTCAGGAACCAGATGGTTGTAGGAAAATAGCATTTCCTAACCTGCTGATATATATTTCCTGTCTAATGCTATCAGTGAAGAGAGAGCATGGCGTAAAAGGTAGCGATCTTCAATGATACATCCTTTTTGTTGTTTCTTATGTAGATGCTTTCAATGGTGGGGAGGGCAGTGCCTGGAATGGACAAGTCTGAGTTTACTAGTCTTACAGTTTGTTACATTCCTGTGAATCGAATTTTAAGCTGCTAACTCTCTGAAACGCTGACCCACCAATGAAAACTAGTAGGTAGACAAAATTGCTGGAGAAACTCAGCAGGTGCAGCAGCATCTATGGAGCGAAGGAAATAGGCAATGTTTCGGGCCAAAACCCTTCTTCTGAAGAAGGGTTTCGGCCCGAAACGTTGCCTATCTCCTGGTCTGAAGAAGGGTTTCGGCCCGAAACATTGCCTATTTCCGGGTCTGAAGAAGGGTTTCGGCCCGAAACATTGCCTATTTCCGGGTCTAAAGAAGGGTTTCGGCCTGAACATTGCCTATTTCCTTCGCTCCATAGATGCTGCTGCACCTGCTGAGTTTCTCCAGCACTTTTATCTACCTTTGATTTTCCAGCAGTTCCTTCTTAAACAACAATGAAAACTAGTACATTGTTTCCTTAAAAAATGCTGGAGTGTGTCAGGCAGCATCCCTGGAGAAAATTGATATGCTCTTTCTTTGGATATTTTTCCTAGGTATGACCCACAGAGTTTGTGTCTTTCTTAGGTAACCTATCGATGTTCTCCAGAGATGCTGCCTGACCAATCAAGTTACTCCAGCATTTTGAGTCTTTCGTTGGCTAACCAGCATCTGCAGTTCCTTGCTATGACATGTTCCCCTGTTTCCTCTTTCTGAAGTCAATGATTACTTGTTTTTTGTTGATGTTGAGAGAGAGGTTGTAGTCGTGGCATCAATCAACCAGGTATCTCCTTCAAAAAATGAATATTTTGAACTGTGGACTGGCAAAAAATATGGGCAGTGTTTTGTTCTGTTGGACCTGCATTCCATCATACTTCTTATTTATGCTGTAAAGTTTGTGGCAAACCTTTGAGATATCAAGGAATTAATCACGATAAAGGATACCAAACCTTTGACCTGATCTTGTTGCCATGAAAATTATAAATTATAGGAGCAGAATAAGGACTTTCAGCCCATCAGGTCTACTCCGCCATTCAATCATGGCTGATCGATCGACTGACCAAATGGTGCCAGCACAACAACCTGTGTCCCAATGTCAGTAAGACCAAGGAACTGATTGTGAACTTTGGGGGAGGAAAGATGTGGGCTCATAAACCTGTCTATATCGGTGGAGAGAGTCAAAAGCTTCAAATTCCTGGGTGTCCATATTTCTGAAGATCTTTCCTGGACCCAGCACACTGATGCAATAATAAAGAAAGCACATCAACGCCTCTAGTTCCTGGGAAGATTACAGAGATTCGGTATGTCAGAGAAGATTATCTTGAGGTGTACAGAGGTGTACAGTAGAGAGCATATTGACTGGTTGCATCATGGCCTGGTTCGGCAACTTGAACGCCCAGGAGCGAAGCAGACTGCAAAGGTTGTGAACACTGCCTAGTTCATCACAGGTTCTGACCTCCCCACCATATCTTCTAACACCCTTACTAATCAAAAATTATGTTTGATCTAGTTACGTTTTTGTTTAGTAGAGACATCCAGGTTATAGATGGTGATGGACACAGCCATGGCAATGCTGTTGGATGCCACTGTGTGTCAAGGTTAAATGATTAGATTCTCACTATCGGATTTGTGACATGAATTTATGTATCATTTATCAGTCCATGCCTGAATATTGTTTAGGTCCTGGTGCGAGCAGGCATGAACAGATTAATTTGTTGAGGAATTGTGAATGGAATTATTAGCAAACATGCCCATTTCTGACCTTTACGTTTAGTTTAGAAATACAGCATGGAAACATGCCTTCCAGCCCATTGAGTCCATACCAACCACTAGTTCTATGTTATCCCATTTTCTCATCCACTCCCTACACATTAGGGTCAATTTAAAGAGGGCAAAAGGTGGTCAAAAAGGCATTTGGCACATTAGCCTTCATCAGTCAGAGTATTGAGTAGAGAAGTTGGGAGGTCCTGTTGCAGTTATATAAGTAGTTGGTGAGTCGGCATTTAGAGTGTTGTGTTCAGTTCTGGGCACCAGATTATATTAAATATATTGTCAAGCATGAAAGGGTTCAGAGAAGATTTACGAGGATGTTGCCAGGACTAGAGGGTCTGAGCTATAGGGAGAGGTTGAGTAGATTGGGTCTCTATTCCTTGGAGCACAGGAGGATGAGGGGTGATCTTAAAAATCATGAGAGGAATAAATCAGTTAGAGGCACCGAATCTGGCGCCAGAGTAGGGAAATCGAGGACCAGTGGACATGTTCAAGGTGAAGGGGAAAAGATTTAATAGGGATCTGAGGGGTAACTTTTTCACACAAAGGTTGGTGGGTGTATGGAACAAGCTGCCAGAGGATGAAGTTGAGGCTGGGACTGTCCCAAAGTTTAAGAAACAGTTAGGCAGGTACATGGATAGGACAAGTAAGGATCAAACATGGGCAAGTAGGACTAGTGATCAAATTCTTTAATTTTGTAATGAATTATTTTATCGGTTTGTTATTTGATGCTTGAATTTGTGTTCATCAATTTAATTAGAATTTTATTTCATGCTTTAATTTGGTTTTCAATTATTTAATTTTACTTTCTCCCTAACGCTTTAATTTTCTGACGAATAAACTGCAAAGTCAGAATACAATGTTTTGAAAATGTGAATCATTTTGACAGAGTTATCAATTCATTTATCACAGGATGATAAAAAATGCTGGAGAAACTCAGTGGGTGGGGCAGCATCTATGCAGCGAAGGAATAGCTGACACCTAGAGCAGTGGAGGTCTCAGCTGCTGCTCTAGGTGTCAGTTGCTCTACATCGGTGAGACCAAGCATAGGCTTGGCGATCGCTTCGCCCAACACCTCAGCTCGGTTCGCAATAACCAAATTGATCTCCCGGTGGCTCAGCACTTCAACTCCTTCTCTCATTCCGAATCCGACCTTTCTGTCCTGGGCCTCCTCCATGGCCAAAGTGAGGCCCACCGTAAATTGGAGGAGCAGCACCTCATATTTCGCTTGGGTAGTTTAAAACCCCCAGTGGTATGAACATTGACTTCTCCAATTTCAGGTAGTCCCTGCTTTCTCCTTCTTTCCCCTCCCTTTCCCAGCTCTCCCACAGCCAACTGTCTCCGCTTCTTCCTTTCTTCTTCCCGCCTCCCCCACCTCAGTCTGAAGCAGGGTCATGACCCGAAACATCGCTTATTTCCTTCGCTCCATAGATGCTGTCTCACCTGCTGAGTTTCTCCAGCAATTTTGTCTACCTGCATTCACACCTATTCACACCCTATGATTTTATGCACCTCTACAAAAAAACTCCTCAGCTTCTTTGGCTCCAAAGAATAACATCCCAGCCTACCCAATACCTCAGGCCCTCGAGTCCTGGCAACATCCTCATAAATATTCTCTGCACTTTTTCCAGCCTAATGACATCTTTTTGTAGCAGGGTGACCAAAGCCAAACACAATTCTGCAAGTATGGCCTTACTGAGTCTTGTATAACTGTTACATAATGTCCCAAATTCTGTACTCAATTCCCTGACTGAAAAATGCTGAAATGCCAAAAGCCTTCTTTACCACCCTATCTGCCTTTGACACTGATTTCAAGAAACTATGAACTTGCACTCCATTTGCCATTCCTCGGGCCACTTACCCAACCGATCAAGATTCCACTGTAATTCTTGATAATCATCCACAAAATCTATTTTACTGTCATCTGCAAACTTACTAATCATGCCTTGTACATTCTCATCCAAGTTGCTGATATAGATGATAAACAACAATGGGTCCCAGCACTGATCCCTGAGGCACACCACTAAGCCACAGGCCTCCAGTCTGAAAAAAACAACTGTCCACCACCACACTCTACTTCCTCCAACAAAGCTATTTAGTGTGAGGTGCGGAGCTTTTTACTATGAATGCCTTTTGATTTTAGTTTTGCAGGATTACAAGATGCTAAATGTAGTCAAATGATCACTTGCTGTCAAGAGCAGTCGTACTAACTTCACCTCACAAACTCAGATTAGGGCCAAGGTTCCAGTGTAATAATCCTGGTGGAAAAAAAAATAGGTGTGGGGAGTAAGAGCTGCTAATACCACTGACAATGAAGTCCATAATTACTTTACTAATGATAGAGAATATATTGATTGGATGGCAATTGGCTACATTGGACGTGTCCTCCATTTTGTGATTGGGATATACCTGGGCAATTTTCCAGAGTATCGCGAGATACCAGTGTTGGGTGGCACAGTGGCACAGAGATAGTGGCTGCCTTACAGGGCCAGAGACCAGGGTTGTATCTTGACTATGGGTTCTGTACGGAGCATGGAGTTTGTACGTTCTCCATGTGACCGCATGGATTGTCTCCGGGTGCTCCGGTATCCTCATATTCCAAAGACGTGCAAGTTTGCAGGTTGATTGGTTTTTGTAAATTGCCCTTAGTGTGTGGGATAGAACTAGTGTACAAGTGATCACTGGTCGGCGTGGACTTGGTGGACTGAATGGCTGGAACACTAGAAACCACCTGGTTCAGGAATGCAGGTCTTTGGTATACTAGCCAGGATTTATCGCAACCCATAACCTTTGCTGTATCCTATTCACTCAGCCATTTTCAGTTCACCTCTACAATTACCTTTTAAAAACATTGTAATTGTCGCAGAATTGAAAGCAAATATTTACGTCAAAAACATTTGTTTTTATATCAGGTCAGGATTACATTACATTTTCTATCAGTGGATAAAGAGAAAAAATATGAAAAATGAAGTAGATGCATAAAATTCTGAATACACGCAACAATTATATCTATGCATGAATAATACTGCTGTTATATGATTTTTTTAACCTGTTATTTTTCCTTTACAAACCCTAATTTATCTTTACACAGATATTTTAAATGGTGCAATGGTTGTGGAAATAAAATCACATGTGGGTAAAGGTTGGAACAACACGACTCACAATCCTTCGATGCAGTTTGGCTGGGGAGAGTGATGCAACAGAGCAAGGAGACCACCAGGTGGCAGCACTGTTGCTGTGGTGCAGCATCTCCTCAAGGACAACGAGCATCTTCCAGGGGCCGTGCACAACAGGAGCACTGACAATGATTTTAAAAGATCACAGCAAGGACAGCTCTAACCTAATTACTTCTATTGTAATTAACAGAAAATATATATGGCTATAACATAATTTATTTTGCCATTGGCAAACTTCTATAACAAGATTATAAACTACTAAACTTTACCTGCTTCTTTTCTGCAACTTTAACTCTTTGATGACGGTGGAAGCTAAAAACATAGAAACTGCAGCTGATCAGTGAATGTTGGGTGTAAATGTTGCTTCATAGGCTCTAAATTTTTCCCTTATCACCGTAAACCTATGTCCTCTGATTCTTAATTCCCCTGCTTTGAGTAAAAGACTCTATGCATTCACCCTATCTACTCCCCTCATGACACCTTTATAAGATCGCCCCAGGAATAAGGTCCTAGACTGCCTAATCTCTCGTTAAAGCTGAGGCCCTCACGGCCAGGCAACATCCCTGTAAATATGCTCTGAACTCATTCAAACTTAACACCATCTTTCCTATAGCAGGGTGACCAAATTTGAACACAATACTCCAAATGTGACCTCTTGAACATCTTGTACAACTGTATCATAACATCATAACTTCTATACTCGATACGCTGACTGATGAAGGCCAATGTACTGAAAGATTTCTTGACCTCACTATCTACCTATGATGCCATTTATAGGGAATAATGTATCTATACTCCTAGATCCTAAGGTCCTGCTGTTCACTATGAAAGTCCTTTCCAACTTTGACTTCCAAAAATTTAACACCTCACATTTATCTGCATTAAACTCCATAAGCCATTCCTCAGCCCACTACCAGCTGATCAAGTTCCTGCTGTAATTTTTGATAATCTTCGTCACTATTTATGATACTATCCACTTTCGTGTCATTCGTGCACTTACTAATCATGCCTTGTAAGGGATGATTCTCATCCAAGTCATTGATATAAACCACAAACTAAATGGGTGCAGTACTGATTCCTGAGGCACACCACTAGTCACAGGCCTTAAATCATGGGGCACTATACCCATGTCTAATGATGATTCATATATCTCAGTCACATGCCTGCAATCTCGGTCTAGTTTCCCACTGTGTCCCCGTATATGTCTGGTCAGACCCAGGAGGTTTATTATCTTCATGTGCCTTAGGTTGTCCAGCACCTCCTCGACCATAATATGATCTGTCCTCAAGATATCTCTATTAACTGTCCCAAGATCCCCAGTCTTCATGTCTTTTTTTCCATGGCAAAAACAGAAGAGGGATACTCATTGAGGATCTTCGCATCTCCTTAGACTGCACACAGAGATGACCACTCTAACAAAGAACATGCATGTCTTGAACTCTCACGATCACGCTTTTAAAAGCATCCCACTTTCCGCCGTTCCTTTGTCCACAACCTACTCCAATCAACTTTCGCAAATTCTTGCCTAATAGGATCGAAGTTGGCCTTGCCCCAATTTAGAATTTTAACTTGAGGACCCACCCTGTCTTTGTCCAAAACTATTTTAAAGCTAATAGAACAGTGGTTGCTGGACCTAAAAGGCTCACTCATAGTCATTTAGAATCACATAGTGTCTCACAGTGAGGAATCAGGTACTTCGGCCCAACATACTCACACCGACCAACAGGTACCATCCACCTGCCTGCATTTGGCCCATATTGCTCGAAACCTCTTCTATCCATTTCTGTTTCTTAAATGTTGTTATAGTACCTGCCTCAACTACCTACTCTGGCAGCTCGTTCTGTACACTGACCAACCTTTGCATGAAAAAGTTACCCCTCAGGTCCCTATCAAATCTTTCCCCCCTCTCCTTAAACCTGTCCTCTATTTCTCGATTCCCCTACTCCGGGCAAGATACTGTGCATCTATCTGAACAATTCCTCTCATGATTTTGTACACCTGCATAAAATTACCCCTCATCCTGCCGTGCTCCAAGGAATAGAATCCTAGCCCATTCAACCTCTCTCTATAGCTCAGGCCCTTGAGTCCTGGCAACATCATCGTAAATCTTCTCTGCACCTTTCAGTCACTTGCCCTTCCCAATTTCCTAAGATTTGCCCTCTCCCTTGAGGGGTCGTCTACATCGGGCCTGGGGAAACATTCCTGAACAGATTTGACAAATTCAACTCCATCAAAACCGTTGACACTACGACAGTTCCAGTCTATGTTGGGAAAGTGAGAATCCCCTACTATGGTGAACGTATTAGTTCTGCAGCTGCCTGAAATCTCCTGGCATATTTGTTCTTCTAATTCCCTCTGAATATTTGGTGGACATTTGTACACTCATAACAAGGTGATCAACTGCTTCTTATTCCTCAGCTTCACTGGCTGATCCGTCAGTAATGTCACCTCAGACTACTGCCATGACATTCTCCATAATCATTAAAGCAATACCCCCTTATCTTTTACCCCCATCTCTATCTCGCCTGTTGCACCTGTACCCGGTGCTACGGGGGCGGCATGGTGACGTAGCGGTAGAGCTTTTGCCTTACAGCACTAGAGGCCCAGGTTTGATCCGGACTATGAGTGCTTGTCTGCATGGAGTATATTTGTTCTCCCCGTGAAATGGATTGGTTTTCTCCGAGATCTTCCGTTTCCTCCCACACGTCAAAGATGTACAGGTTTGCCGTTTAATTGGCTTGGTATAAATGTTAAAAAAAAATTGACACTGATGTGTGTAGAGTAGTGTTAATGTGCGGGGATCACTGGTCGGTGCAGACCCAGTGGGCCAAAGGGCCTGTTTCCGTTAGTTTCCATGCTAGTTCCCCATAACTCTTAATTCATTGATGTTTCAAATATTTATCTGCCTCCACCTTAAATACAACCAATGATCTATTGAAGGACACAAAATTCTGCAGTAACTCAGTGGGACAGAGAGCATCCCTGGAGAGGAGGAATTGGTGACATTTCGGGTTGAAACTCTTCTTCAGACTGAAATCATGTAATCATGTATTGTCTCTCCGCTAACCGGTTAGCACGCTACAAAAGCTTTTCACTCTACCTCGGTACACGTGACAATAAACTAAATGGAACTGAACTGAACTCTCTCTCACTCCTCTTCCATTATCAATCCAAAGAAGGGTCCTGACCCGGAACATCGTCTGTCCACATTCTCCACGTATTTTGCCTGACCCATTGATTTCCTCCAGCACGTTGTGATTTGCTCAAGATTCCACCAACTGCAGTTCTTTGCATCTCAATTATTCACTTTGTTTTGTCCAGCTGAGATCATGGTGAGCTGCAGTTCATGAGTCTTTCTAATGAAGCCCCATTAGTCAACGTAGAAAACATTGAGTAATTGAGCTTCATTAGAAAGGCACAACCCACTCATCCTCAACAATAAAGGAAAATTCTCAGTCAAAATCTGAAATATGCTTGAAAAATTACCGGTGCCGATGCTGCTAAACTTGCCGAGCCACTGCAACATATTTTCTGAAATGCCAAAGATTTATCTCCTGGGGGTCTGTAGCTTTTCATTTTCACCCTTAGCTACTTGGCTTGCTCAGCTGCTCATTCACTACAGGGCAGCACAGTGGCCCAGTGGTAGAGATGATGCTTTACAACGCCAGGGACCCGGGTCCAATCCCGTCTACGGGTGCTGCCTGTACACAATTTGTACATTCTCTATATGACCTGCGAGCATTTTCTCAGTGAGCTCCGGTTTCCTCCCATACTCCAAAGATGTTCAGGTTTGTAATTTAATTGGCTTTGATAAAATTGTCCATAGTTTGTGTAGGACAGTTTTAAGGGCCTGTCCCACTTGGACGTCATTTGCGTGTCATTTACGCGACAGGCTGGTAGTGACTGTCACGCAAAAATCATTTAGCAGTATGACAGTCGAACGCCAAGTGCATAATAAATTGGCATAGGCAATGTTTGTGCGTCACCGTATGTAACCATGCGTCACCACGCGCTACACGTACGCCATCAGTATGTCAGCGTGTGCAAGGGATAAGTCACGCAGGTGGCGCGTGAGGAGTTTGGGCATTCCCAAATCCTGTGGCGTCGCGCATTACCGCGCGTCACTGCATACGCCACCGCGCCTCACAACCCTCCAAACAATTTTTAGGATGCAGCGTAAATGACTCACAAATGACGCCTAAGTGGGACTGGCCCTTTAGTGTGCGGGGATCACCGATCGGCGCGGACTCGATGGGGCGAAGGGCCTGTTTCTGCGCTGTATCTCTAATCTAAACTAAACTACAGCTCTACCTTGCTCTTTCACCTTCTTTTGCAGAGAAGAGTGTTACTCTCAACCTTGGTGAACTACCTTCAAGAACAATTATTGTATGCATCGAAGGATGTCAGACAACCTGCTGAGGGAGAGCCATAAAGATTTAAGTGGATTTTACAAATTGTAGCATACGAGGCTCAAATACTAATAATTAGCATACATGTCCATAATAACAAGCAAATAGCATTACACCATCCAGACCATTTCTCGGTAACCATTTTTATAATCATTAGTTTAGTTTAGAGATACAGCGCGGAAACAAGCCCTTTGGCCCACTGGGTCCACGCCGATCAGCGATCCCCACACATTAATACTATCCTACACACACTAGGGACAATTTTTACATTTTACCAAGCCAATTTACCTACATACCTGCACATCTTTGGAATGTGGGAGGAAACCGAAGATCTCTCAGAAAACCCACGGGAGGAACATACAACCTCCGTACAGACAGCACCCATAGTCGGGATTGAACCCGGGTCTCTGGCACTGCATTTGCTGCAAGGCAGCAAACCCACCGCTGCACCACCTTGCTACCACATTAAGATCATTTTTTTGGCACCAGTTTTATTGCCACCGGTATAATTTTACAAAATAAAGGGAACAGTATCTATTGCGTTTGTGGTTAAAGCCCAAGTTCTTAAATTTGATTCATATTTAATCATTTATGTAGGACTAACATGCAGAATTTTGTGCAGCAGTACAGTTGCTGCCTTAAGGGCCTGTCCCACTTACATATCCTTGGCATTGAGGCGTACAGGCATCATATGGCTATGCGGGGCCGGTCCCACTTAGAAGGGCGGAGGGGTGTGTAGTTGTGCACGACATCGCGCGGGGCTCCAAGATTTTTGTAGTGAACAAAATCTTCGCCTGCCAACGGCCTGTTGCAGAACTGATGGCCAAAGTGGGACAGGCCCAAGACCCTGGCATGACGCAACGTCTCACCTTCAACAGCAGCAGAAGCAGGCAAACGATTGCCGAACTCGGCCTAGGACTCACGGTCGTTGCGGTCCGGATCCGCCTCTACTTCTACTCCCAGAGCGGGACCCAGAAAATTGAAGATAGACACAAAATGCAGGAGTAACTCAGCGGCACTGGCAGCATCTCTGGAGAGAAGCAATGGGTGACGTTTTGGTCAAGACCCTTCTTTTCAGACTGACGAACAGTCGCGACATGAAACGTCACCCACTGCTGCTCTCCGGAGATGCTGCCGGTCCCGCTGAGTTACTCCAGCTTTGTGTCCATCTTCAAATGATGTCACGCGCTTGAGACAGCTGTGCATATGCATGTAATCGTGCCGGACCATCGCAGCTCAACGCGTAATCTGCATGCCAAGGACACGTAAGTGGGACAGGCCCTTTACAGTGCTTACAGCGACGGAGACCCGGGTTCAATCCCGACTACGGATGCTGTCTGTATGGAGTTTGTAGATTCTCCCCATGACCACATGTGTTTTCTTCAGTTTCCTTCCTCACTCCAAAGACCCTTCAAAGGGTTTGTAGGTTAATTTGCTTAGTGTAATTGTAAATTGTGCCTAGTATAATGTTAATGTGCGAGGATCGCTGGTTAATGCTGACTCGGTGGGCCGAAGAGCCCTGTATCTCGAAAAAAGTGTTTAAAAAAAACTTTTTCAACGGCATGATCTTGGTGTGATCTTTGACCACAAAATCTGCTGGAAACCACATATAAACCACGTCAAAGCAAAACTGGCAAAGTCTATAACAATATTGGGAAAATCAAGATACATTCTGACCACAAATCATTATATACTCTGTATAATACACTCATATTGCCATATCTGAGTTACTGTGTGGAGATATGGGGTAACGCCTACAAAACCAACCAACAGCTGTTATGCACATTACAACAATGAGCAATAAGAATCATCAATAACCTTGGATATCTTGAACATACCAATTTATTATTCTTAAAGTCACATACACTGAAGTTCACCGATCTGGTTAAATTAAGACTGCACAAATTATGTACAAATCATGTACAAATAAATAATTTACTACCGGGAAACATACAAAAACTGTTTATGGAAAGACAGGGCGGGTATAATTTGAGATGGGAACTTAATTAAAAAAAAAACTATGTCAGAACAACTCTTATGTATGTGCCAAGCAATCTGTGGGGTGAATTTGTGGAATGGTTTGGAACAGGAGAAAAAAACTTAGCACAAACATAATTCAGTCTAAAAAGATGTACAAAAACACATTTTTTAAAGGATATTGGGATGAGGATAGGTGATTTTGAGTGGGATATTTGTTATAATGATTGTATTGGGAAGGGTGATTATAGGGTGATGAGTTGTATATATGTCTAAGAGATACTGTATAGTACATGAGGGTTTTTTCTTTTTCTTTTCCTTTTTTATTTTTTTCTCTCTTTAGTTGTATGACTTTGTAAATATTTGATTGGTGTATAAATGTAAATAATTTGGTGTACATATGGAAATAGGTGTTTATAGCTGCTAAAGTTGTATAAGATAATTATAAGCAGTTGAATAAGAGATGAGAATTAATAAACTTTGGTTTTTTCCTGCTCCTTTTCAGACATACGATTCATTTATTTATAAATATTGTTTATGACACTTTATAAATATTCTTGTTTTGTTTGGTTTTTGTTTTTTTGTATGCTGTTTCATACTTGCTTTTTATTTTTTATTCTGTTCGAAATAAGGAATTAAATAAATAAGTAATAAATAGATTCTGCAGTAACTTGATCAATGAATGGATTAAACCCTGGGTTGTTTTCATTTTCCGATGTAGTAGTGTTAATATGAAACATTGAAATCAGCATTGGAAATACATGAAATGGTTTTAAATATCTTATATTGAAGAAATATGAAGTAGAAACAAGAAACTGTAGATGCTGGTTAATACATAAAAAGGATACAAAGTGCTTGGGCTCAACAGGTCAGACAGCATATCTAACCTGCCTGATCTGCTGAGTTACTCCAGCACTTTGTGTCCTTTTGAGAAAAAAGCAATATTAACCCATTCTTCTATAAACAGTTGTGCAGTTTTGCCAAACCAAGCAGACAAATGATATCCCTCTCTCAGCATCTTTTTAACCGAAAGGAAGCTCTTCTCTGGCCCATTTGTAGCACCACTAGAATGAATAATGTGCCTCATCATTCACCCATTCTAGTTCCTGGAAATGTGCAGTCGTTGGTTCATTTTGTGATCCACATGAATGATTGCAACTTCATCACATGAAACAAAATAAGAATTATAAGTTAGGATCAGGTGTTTTAACATGCAAATGAGCTCCATACATCAACTAATTTTCTCAGTTCATATCTAAGAGGCAGTAGTTTATTTGTACATTGCACTAAAAGCACTTACTGCTCTGTTTCAATTTCATTTGAGAATAGATATGCATGCTAATTGAAGTCTGAATGTTTAAACAAAAATTAGATTATCAAATTATATTGTGAAAGACTCAGTTGGCCAAAATTGGACTATCTTTGGTGTTAAAACCAAATGGTTCACTTCTTATGCCAGAGGACAATTATTGTTCAGCTTCTAAGCAAAAGTTCAGTGTGCTTTCATCTTGATTAATGAGCAAATGGTTGTTTCTTGTTCCATGGCTTCAAAGGAAGTCTCACAAAAGATACTTATCTTGGAACTGTTTCTTCCATATTAAACATTTGATAGATTAGGCAGTGTTCATCAGGAATACAAATGCAAGTAACACCGATTGTTGCAACCAGTGGTAACTCCAAGCTGCAGAAATCAGGTGGGCTAGAAGTTTTGGGACTTCAGTTTCATAACTGAAACTATGAAACTGAATATTTTGAAAGGGGAAGTCAAGAGACCTCACACAAGTTTTACTCGTTGGTAAGCAGCAAAGAGATTAAACAGCTTTAATACAGCTCAGTTCATTTCAGATCAGTTCAGTTTAGTTTATTGTCACATGCACCAAAGTACAGTGAAAAGCTTTTATTGCGTGCCAACCATACATGGGTGTATTTGACCTATCCGGAGATCAGCACACAGATGCAATCAAAAATAAGTTAAGGGCCTGTCCCACTTACGCGATATTTTCAGCGACTTGCCGGCACCCGTCATAGTCGCAACAGGTTGCCGAAATGTGCCTCATCATGTTGCGGGGTGGCGCCTGTTTGGTAGTCTGAACGTTTTAGTGGTCCCCCAAAGAGTCGTCCCTTTTTCTGGTCGCCGCTGGATTTTCAACATGTTGAACATTTTCGGCAACCTGCTGCAACTATGACAGGTGCCGGCAAGTCACTGAAAAAATCACGTAAGTGGGACAGGCCCTTTTAACCAGTGCCTCTACCTTCTTAGAAGTTTAAAGCGATTCAGCAGTTTACCAAAATAAAACTTCTGCAGATGTACTGTAGAAAATATCCTCGCTGATTGCATCATGGCCTGGTATGGCAATTCCAATACAAAGAAACACAAGAGTCTGCAGAGAGCAGTGGACTCAACCCATTCCAACATGGACACAACTATCCCCACCATCAAAAGCAATTACATGTACCACATGTAATGAAACCAGTATCTATCATCGAAAATGGCTATCATCTGGGTAAGGTGCTCTCCTGACCATTACCATTGATGAGGATGTACAGAAGATTGAATTCCCACACCACCAGGTATAGAAACAGCTACTTACCTATAACTATGACATTTTTGAGACAACACCGCACAATCCTAATCCTACCAAGGCAAAGGAACATTACAGACCATCTCTTGCACTATAATAGACGTATATATTTTTCTAATTATGTTTTTCACTATTGTCTTGATTTTTGCAGTCTTTTTCTCTTCACTCTCATGAAGAATTGATGTGTAATCTATATATAATTTATATGTTTTTTTGTGCTTTTCTTTTCTTTGTTTGATTCTATGTATCCGTGATGCTGTTGCAAACAAGATTTTCATTGCATCTGCACTTCATTGGACTTGTGCATATGGCAATAAACTTAAATTGACTTGACTTGATTTGACTTGCATCAAAAAACACTACTTAGCTGATCTGTGAGACAGAAGGAACTGCAAATGCTGGAATCTTGAGTGAACAGATGAGGATTTAATATTTCAATTTCCTTGCCTTCTGCTGTACAAAGGTTTAAGGTGCAATGATCTGACCAGTGCAAGGATCTGACCAGTAGAACAGGAAAAAGACACACTCATCCATTAAGTTACAAATTATTGGCACGAGAGAGATCAAAAACAATGCTTTTCTCGGTATGCGCAAGGGCCCATCATACAGCAGCACCCCTCCCTCTCTTGCTCTCCGCTCTGCGGCACTGATTGCAACCTAGCCCATCGGTGAACCCCTCTAGTAAAGAACTACCTTATGTTTTACCGGCGCTTGCCTTTATACAGTCAGAAATCAGTTATTTAAATGATCGCCAGTAAGTCTTGGCCAATAGCGCTGCTTCCAAATTCAAACTACACCCAATGGCAGGGACTTCATCCAAGCAAGGCCCCCCCCCCTTCCTTTGGAAACAAAGCGCTATCAGCTGCAGACTGGTGCGTAAAGCAATACACACAGCGCTACAGACTTGGCGCTCAAAGCATACTGAACTAAGTCAATAATAAGCCATCAAAAATAGGTTTGCAGGGGTATATGGATGTGCACTCTGTTGGTCTTTCACATTTTCTACCTTAATAGATGACCTTACTTATTATCATACTGTTTCAACATAAAATATATGCTTGTGGAATTTTGTCTTCCTTTATACTCCGTTGGTTTAATCAGCTGAGATGAACTTGAGGATTATTATCTGAAACTACTTCCAATAGAAAATTGGAAGTTCAGCCATAGCATGATCCACCTCGAACAAATCACTGGGTACATATGATCACATTACAAATCCATCAATCACAAGGGTACATGTCTCATAAATACTGCTCTGAAATGACAAAGCCAAGCTGGCTTGCTAACAATTTATAAAGGGCAATTTTATTGTTTGGGTTTACTGTAGAAATGCTGTTTTCTCAAGAGCGTTGGGTGTTCTGAGGTAGGATATTTCTGCTGGGGTTTCCTGTCATTTCCTATAAAGGATTCTGAATTCCTTTGAAAGGTTTACAAAGAAGATCTTTCTGTGAACAATCATTCTGCTTCTACCCATGTGATTTCACTTGGTCTGGTGGCTTCAATGTCTGATATTAGTTTCCCTGTGTGTCATTTCCTTTCCTCTCTTCAATCATGTTTCATCAAGCTCGGCATTACTGAACATTTCTTGCCTCATGTGAGACTAAGGCATGACCAAAATATACATCCCTGGTCAGGTCTCCCAGGTATAATCAGCAGTCCATGTACTAGCTTTTACTGTTGATAGGTGTCTGCAGAGGATCTTTGAGTATTGCAAGTGCTGCTATAAATGGGAATATTGTGGATCAAAGTCAGATGCTGTAGACATATTTTGATTGACACTGTTGCAAGTTCTATCTAAATAGATTTTTTTTGTTGTACAGCTCTCTGTTGTGCTGGAACTGCTCTGCAACATTTGGGAAGAGAACCAATATCTGTCAGAAGCAGTAGGGACAATGAACAGATTGTTTGAAACTTTTGCATGCATGCAGTAATAGTTCCTACCTATTGAAAATATTTAAACATGTATCGAAATCAAAGGGCGGCCGGGTGGCGCAGCGGTAGACTTGCTGCCTTACAGCACAAAAGACCCAGGTTCGAACATGACAACGGATGCTGTATGTATGCAGTTTGTACACTCTCCCAGTGACCTGTGTGGGTTTTGTCCAGATGCTACAGTTCCTTCCCACATTCCAAAGATGTACAGGCTTGTAGGTTAATTGGATTCAGTAAAAATTGTACATTGTCCCTAGTGTGTAGTGTGTGCTAGAGTAACAGGGACCACTGGTGAGCCAAAGGGCTTGTGTCCATGCTGTATATCTAACCTAAAACTAAACTATCTCTCAACTAAACTACAGTGGCTTGCAAAAGTTTTCTTACCCCTTGAACTTTTCCACATTTTGTCACGTTACAACCACAAACGTAAATATATTTTACTGAGATTTTATATAATAGACCAACACAAAGTGGCGCATAATTGTGAAGTGGAAGGAAAATTATACATGGTTTTCAAATTTTTTTACAAATAAAAAACTGAAAAGTGTTGTGTGCAAAAGTATTCAGCCCCCTTTACTCTGATACCCCTAAATAAAATCCAGTGCAACCAATTGCCTTCAGAAGTCACCTAATTAGTAAATAGAGTCCACTTGTGTGTAATCTAATCTCAGTATAAATACAGCTGGTTTGTGAAGGCCTCAGAGGTTTTTAGAGAACATTAGTGAACAGCATCATGAAGCCCAAGGAAAAAAAAAACAGACAGGTCAGGGATAAAGTTGTGGAGAAGTTTAAAGCAGGGTTAGGTTATAAAAAAATATCCCAAGCTTTGATCATCTCACACTGTTCAATCCATCATCCAAAAATGGAAAGAGTATGGCACAACTGCAAACCTACCCGTCCACCTAAACTAACAGGCCGAGCAAGGTGTGCATTAATCAGAGAAGCAGCCAAGAGGCCCATGGTAACTCTGGAGGAGCTGCAGAGATCCACAGCTCAGGTGGGAGAATCCGTCCACAGGCCAACTATTAGTCGTGCACTCCACAAATTGGGCCTTTATGAAAGAGTGGCAAGAAGAAAGCCATTGTTGAAACAAAGCCATAAGAAGGCCCGTTTGCAGTCTGCCACAAGCCATGTGGGGGACACAGCAAACATGTGGAGGAAGGTGCTCTGGTCTGATGAGACCAAAATTGAAGTTTATGGCCTAAATGCAAAACGCTATTTGTGGCAGAAAACTAACACTGCGCATCACCCTGAACACACCATCCCCACTGTGAAACATGACAGTGGCAGCATCATGCTGTGGGGATGCTTTTCTTCAGCAGGGACAGGGAAGCTGGTCAGAGTTGATGGGAAGATGGATGGAGCCAAATACAGGGCAATCTTGGAAGAAAACCTGTTAGAGTCTGCAAAAGACTTGAGACTGGGGCGGAGGTTCACCTTCCAGCAGGACAACAACATTAAACATACAGCCAGAGCTACAATGGAATGGTTTAGATCAAAGCATATTCATGTGTTAGAATGACCCAGTCAAAGTCCAGACCTAAATCCAATTGAGAATCTCTGGCAAGACCTGAAAATTGCTGTTCATAGATGCTCATCATCCAATCTGACTGAGCTTGAGCTATTTTGCAAAGAAGAATGGGCAAAAATGTAAGTCTCTAGATGTGCAAAGCTGGTAGAGACATACCCCAAAAGACCTGCAGGTGTAATTGCAGTGAAAGGTGGTTCTACAAAGTATTGACTCAGTGGGGCTGAATACTTTTGCATGCCACACTTTTCAGTTTTTTATTTGTAATAATATTTGGAAACCATGTATCATTTTCCATGGATTTTATTTAGGGGTATCAGAGTAAGGGGGGCTGAATACTTTTGCACACAACACCTTTCAGTTTTTTATTTGTAAAAAAAATTGATAACCATGTATCATTTTCCTTCCACTTCACAATTATGTACCACTTTGTGTTGGTCTATCACATAAAATTCCAGTAAAATACATTTACATTTGTGGTTGTAACGTGACAAAATGTGGAAAGGTTCAAGTGGTATGAAAACTTTTGCAAGCCACTGTATGAGAGGCACGGTGGCACTGTGGTAGAGTTGCTGCCTCTCAGTGCTTATGGAGCATGAAAACCCAGATTTGATCCCGACTACTGGTGCTTTCTGTGCAGAGTTTTTTACATTCTCCCGTGACCGCATGGGTTTTCACCGAGATCTTCGATATCCTCCCACACTCCTAAGACATAGTTTGTAGTTTAATTGGCTTGGTATAAATGTAAATTGTCCCTATTGTATGTAGGATAGTGTTATTGTGCGGGAAATCACTGGTCGGTGAGGACTCAGTGGGCCGAAGGGCCTGGTTCCATGCTGTAACTCAAAACTAAATTTAACTAAACTAAAAGGTAGAGAAGCAGCATGCTTTCTAATAGTTGTGTTCATGATTGTACTTTCAGATTATTTTTGCCAATCATAATGAAAATATTGCAAGCATCATTCTGAATTTTAATAACAACATACCACAACAATTCTTACTCATCTAATTTATTTTCACAAGCATGAAATGACATTAAATGCTGGATTAAATGCCACTGTGTTAATGGCCATTAAATAATCATACTCAGAATGTACTGGAAATGTTGTTGAGAGATTCGGGAGGATGTCATGTAGGATCTTTATAAAAGATGAAACATGGAAAATGGAGGCTTCTACTTGGCGATCTTTAATACAAATTGTGTATAAAATGCAAATTGGGATTTCTGCATGGCCTCATTTGAAAAAGTTTTGTCTTGAAAACTGTAAAGAATGTAGGCTGATAAGATGATGGCCCTTTGCATAGTGTTTCCAATAACCTCTGGCATAATTTATAATTTCAAAACTTTCATTGGGATATTTATTAAGAGGGTGAAGAAAACTGCCGGTAAGATAATACTGTATGCTCTTTTCCCTGATCCTCAAAGGAAATTGAATGAAAATGTCATGGGGTTAATCTAATGCAAGCTGCATCACTTGCAGTACAATTATAAGGCAATTACAGTTGTACAGGATAATCACCAAACCCTTACTATAATATTTTCTACAGAGCTTATAACCTTAAAGTTAATAGAAATGTTTAAACAATACAAAAAAGAGGAACTTCTGCTAGAATTATGAATTGTAAATGAAAACCAAGGCAATGTTATTATTAGGAACCTTACTTTTTTTATTATTTAGTGCAAAAGTGAAATCAAAATTTGAAGGCATTAATCATGCTCATAATCATTACATTGTACCTAATCAACCAAAATAGATTCTGATCCTGATACATATCAAAAAGCCTTTAGAGTATTAGCAGTAAAAGAATAGCTAATCTGAAATTAAATAAAGCCAAAAATGATGAAAATGCTCAGCAGATCAGATGACACCTGTGGAGAGAATGTCAAAATTAATGCTTCAACCAATGTGAATTTATCAGAACCAATAAATATTTTTATATTGGATGTGAATTATGTCACTTCATAGGTAGTTGCATTAATTGCTTTCTTCCCATATTTCAGATCCAATGTCAAAACAAGGTGGATCTAATTTTTGGTTTGAGGGCTTGTTTAGTTTATTGTTAGTTTAGTTTAGAGATAGTGTGGAAACAGTCTCTTCGGCCCACTGACCATCGATCCCCGCACATTAACACTACCCAACACACACTAAGGACAATTTTTTGCATGTACCAAGCCAATTAACCTACAAACCTGTATGTCTTTGGAATGTGGGAGGAAATCGAAGATCTCTGAGAAAACCCATGCAGGTCATGTGGAGAACGTACAAGCTCTGTACAGAGAGCACCCGTAGCCAGCATTGTTCATTGAACCAACACTTTCCAAATAAACTTCAAGGTAGAGGTCCAACAATTTTCTGTCTATAATCCATTTGCAGCCTTACTTTTCCCACAAGCTTCATCTGGTCAGCTGGCATCTTACATCTCTATGTGAGAGATCTGGTTCTGGGACTTGGAAACAGCAAGCCACTTCCTGAAGGAGTGACATAAAATGATGGTCGTCCATTCATCATGGGAAGTGCTAGAACTGGCTCATTTGTCTTAAACAGCAGCTCCAGCCTGCTGTCAGAAAAGCTCAGGGAGCCAACGATCAAACTTTTAGCTTGTGCCAGAATGCTGCACTTCTCTAATATGTAATAAATAACCCTTCGCTTCTGGGACCTATTCCAAACAGTAAGTATGCACAGTGTTGCATCACTTTATATAATCCAGCATTTCAAATGGCAGATCACACTGGGTCAATTTCATAGCTTCCAGCATAAAATCACGCTCTGCACTGAGATAAATAAATCAACATCCTTTTATTTATTTTTTCTAAAGTTTGGCAGACATACATAGTGATGGACCAAAGCTGTCTGAAAGCACGAAGTGTTGGCTGTGGTCACTATAAATCATAACAGTAGAGACTTACTAAATATTTGCTGCATAGGAAATTCCGCTCTGGCCAAAAATGCTTTGTCATCTTTCAGTGAAAATAGCTAGCAAGGCAGATAATATTTTATGTCATCTGTAAACTTATTACGTGCACTCAGTTGCTGCAAATTGCCCGAAAATGAGATTATTTTCCCTACCTGTCTGACAAATCTGAAAAGTGAACAGTTAAAACGATTGAGTTAAATTATAATGTAATATAAAAGTGGATGCAAAAGAAAACATTGGCATTTATTCACACCAATAATAGTTCACCTGAAATAGTTGTCAACTCCAAACTATTTCATCTGTGCCTACAATTATGCACAGTACTACCAATATCTCAAATGGGATCAAGTGCATTTATTTCCAGGATTAACTAAACAGTAGGTGGACTTTGCCTCTCCAGATGATTGGCTTCCTTTTAAATTGCTCATACCTGCATTATGAAAAAAACGTTACGATTTAAAGTGCACTATCTCAAAGACCGATGGAAGCAAATTAATTTCTAGCTTCAAAGGAGAATTGAATATATATTGGAAGGAGGGAAATAAGGAAGGATTGTCGTGAGCGGGTCAAGATGGAAAGTTTTAATTTCAATGGTGCCATGGGTCAAATGGCCACATTCTTGTTATTTGCTGCTACGCATAAATCCTTCATTGATGAACAAACTGGCGCTTCTTGAAGGGCTGCACGATAACACTTTGCTGCTTTATCAGGATACATCACAGCTTGGTATGGGAACAGCTGCATCCAATACCACAAGAAATTGTAGTGAATTGTGGACGCGGCCCAGACCAGCACAAAATCCAACCTCTTTTCCCTTGACTCCATTTATACCTCATGCTGCCTCGGCAAGGCCAGCAGCATAATCAAGGACGATTTGCTCTCTGGCCACTCCCTCTTCTCCACTCAGGCAAAAATTAGAGAAGTGTGAAAAAACACACCTCCAGATTCAGGGCCAGTTTCTTTCCAGCTGTTATCAGGCAACTGAACCATCCTACCACAACCAGAAAAAAAGTCCTGAACTACTATCTACCTTATTGGTGACCCTTGGATTATCCTTGATTGGACTTTGCTGCCTTAATCATGCACTAAACGTTATTCCCTTATCATGTATCTGTATATTGAAAATGGCTTGATTGTAATCATGTATTGTCATTCTGCTGACTGGATAGCACATAACAAAACCTTTTCAGTCTACCTCAGTACATGTGACAATAAATTAAACTGTAACTGTAACTGCCATAATTATCCATTCAAACTGGATATAGCGATATATAGATTATATTTACGTAGCAGAGGTCTCATGTTCAATGCAAAGCAGGTCAGAACTCAATGCGGTATGTAAAGCCAATAATCAAAAAAATCTGCTCAGTCTTACATCTGATTAATTATGCATGCCGTTCATCTTAGTACATCAGTGACTCTCATTCAAGCTTACAACAATTCATCATAGTTGGCAAGCTGTAAGTAGCTATGCCACTAAATCTTTACTTAGGGCTAATTTTATTAATTGGTACAGCAGCCTCAGGAGCCACTCTACATTGCTGAATATGTATGGCAAAGGATAAGAAGCACGTCTATAATGTTGCTTTCAATTATCACATGGATTTCTTTACAATGTAGGATAATTCAAACTTAGCGAGTAACTTTACCCTTTTTTAATTTCAGAAATTGGCACCTTGATGGTTTTTGATATACAGCCATTCCATTGCAACCAAGGAGAACTATCTGAGAACATTGAGATCCAGTGCCAAAGCACTGAATCAGATACATTTGTAAAACCTCTAGAATTCAGTCATACATTGTTATCTGTATATATAGCTGCATATATTATGCTCTAAAATTAAGAACATAGTGTTAAAATGATTTATGAATGAGCCTCTTGCGTTTTCCATTTGGGCATATCATTTGACATAGCCCAGGAACATTGAGCCACAATTTAGAAACATAGAAGCATAGAAAATTCGGCCCTTCGAGCCATTCAATATGATCATGGCTAATCATCCAAAATCAGTACCCCATTCCTGCCTTCTCCCCATATCCCTTGATTCCGTTAGCCCTGAACTATATCTAACTCTCTCTTAACCATCGGGTGGCACAACCACAGTGCCTGCCTCGCCAGCAGCTCGTTAGTCCTTTCACCCATTTTATTATTTTTAGTGGAGCTGTGGTCTGCGGAGCTTCTAACCACAGGCGCGACGCTGACTTTAACATCACGGAGGCCTGGGATCCTTTGCCGAGGTTCGCCAATGTTGGATCTCCGTCCAGCGGGGCCTGTGGACTTCGGAAGTAGTGGTCTCTGGTAAGAGGTGGCCGATTCAGAAACTCCAAGCCGATGAGTGTGTGTTCCGTTCCGTTCCGACGCCGGAGTTTCGATCATCCCGGCAAGAGAAGTGTACATCGGGTCATCCGTTGCGGCGACTGCGGAGGGTTCAAGGCCCCGACCATGGGTGAACAAAGAGGAAGACGACTGAACTTTATTGCCTTCCATCACAGTGAGAGGTGTGATTCCACTGTGGTGGATGTTTATGTTGAAATCTATCGTGTATTGTGTTCTTTTTATTTGTATGGCTGTATGGTAACTCAAATTCCATTGTACCCATTGGTGCACGTGACAATAAATGTGAACGAACTTTTGAATTTGAACTTGACAACATCCAGTGATTTGGCCTCCACTGTCTTTTGTGGCAGGAATTCCACAGATTCACAACTCTCTGTAACATTTTTCCTGCATCTAGCTTGTCCAATCCATTAAGAATGTTATATGTTTATATAAGATTCCCTCTCATCCTTCTAAATTCCTGTGAATACAAGCCCAGTCAACCCATTCATTCACCATTCTAATAAGACAACATGAATTAATAGATGCTGAGATGATGTTTGTCTTTGTGCAACCAGATGGACCTTTGCTTCATGGGATTCCTGGAGACGTCCAGTTTTAATGTGCATCCAATAATGACTCCAAGGCTTAAGCCTTTGATCATCTATACAGATTATCGTGCATTCATTCTAACAGGTCACAATTGATTAGTAAGGATGCCAGTGGTTATGCGGAGAAGACAGGAGAATGCGGTTGAAAGGAAAAGATAGATCAGCCATGATTGAATGGCAGGGTAGACTTGATGGGCTGAATGACCTAATTCTGCTCCTATAACTAAATATTACCATTCATAACTGATTTGTAAGACCATCTAAAGCACTTGTAACCAATTCCTTCCTTTGTAATTTAAATACTGGAATATCAATCACTTTTTACAAAATGATTTAATCTTAATATTAAGATATCCGATTAAATTATTTGATTCATATGTTCTATATGTTCGTACAATAACAATGTATCACAAAATATAAGTAGGTTTCAAGGATTTGGATCAACGAATGGAGAAATGACATGTTTGAGAGTACAAACAACTATATTTATTAAAACAAAATACAGGAAAATAATTAATAATGCACCAAGTCTCACGCCCCTCTGCATGTCCAAGACCACTGTCTGTGATGGCTGACTTTGAGAACTGGAGATTCGTGACACCTGCTTGCACCATGGTCCAGGGTCTCTCTCTCCATCCCCGGTGGTCTTTCTCTCTCTCCCCGAAGGTCAAGTTCCTCTCACTCTCCCCGTCAGTCAAGTTACTATGCTAATGGTTGACAACAACAGGTAACTATGTGTCAAAACTAGCTATCCCTTGTGCCACAATAGCATTAATTTACTTCTGTTTAGTTTAGTTTAGACACCACCGAGTCCTCACCGACCAGCAATCCCTGCACATTAACACCTCCCGACACACCATAGAGACAATTTTACATTTATACCAAGCCAATTAGTGTGGGAGGAACCTGAAGATCTTGGAGAAAACCTACGCAGGTCAATAGACTATAGACAATAGACGCAGGAATAGCCATTCGGCCCTTCGAGCCAGCACCGCCATTCAATGTGATCATGGCTGATCATCCACAATCAGTACCCCGTTCCTGCCTTCTCCCCATATCCCCTGACTGAAAAGTGTTTCCTCATCTCTGTTCTAAACCTAAATTTTATTTGTCGATTAAGTTATGATATTGGATGGAAGTTGCAAACCAAATCTCGTTGCACTTATGTGTAATGACAATAAAATGTATTATTATTATTATTATTATTATTATTAAATGGCTTATCCCTAATTCTTAAACAGTGGCCCCTGGTTCTGGACTCCCCCAACATCGGGAACATGTTTTCCGACTCTAGTGTGTCCAAACCTTTAATAATCTTATATGTTTCAATAAGATACACTCTCATCCTTTGAAATTCCAGAGTACACAAGCCCAGCCGTTCCATTCTCTCAGCATATGACAGCTCCACCATCCTGGCAATTAACCTTGTGAACCTATGCTGCACTCCCTCAATAGCAAGAATGTCTTCCTCAAATTAGGGGACCAAAACTGCACACAATACTCCAGGTGTGGTCTCACTAGTGCCCTATACAACTGCAGAAGGACCTCTTTGCCCCTATACTGAACTCTTCTTGTTATGCAGGCCAACATGCCACTCGCTTTCTTCACTGCCTGCTGTACCTTTCTGCTTACTTTCATTGACTAATGAACAAGGATCCCCAGATACAGTTTTACTTCCCCTTTTCCCAACTTGGCACAACTTGTCATGGGGAGAACGTACAAACTCCGCACAGACAAGCATCCATTGTCAGGATCAAACCCGAGTCTCTGACACTGTAAGGCAGTAGCTCTACCATTACGCCACCATGCCGCCCTAAAATTATTTGTCCTATTAGACTCCAAGCTATTCTTGATGTTACTAGGAAGGCAAAAGCTTATTTTAGTGACCTTGTGGGTGACCTCATGATTTACCTTCCACTTCTCCTCTATTCAATAAATCATCTGCATACTCCATATGATTCCATAACTGGACATTTTACCTTCCAATTTCAGTATTTCATAGGGGTTGCTCCCTTAGCAATTCCCTTGTCTGTTCTTCCATTCCTGCCTATCATTTCCTGTGATACGGCAGTTTCCCAATCCCTGCCATACAGTATTTCCCCGTGCACGCACAGGAGTTGCAACACCTCTCCTTTCACTTCTTCTCTTCCTGCCATCCAAGAAACCAAACATTATTTCCAGGTGAAGCAACAATTTACTTGCATTTCTACGAATCTAGCATTCTGCATTTGGTATTCACAATTTAACCTCCTCTACTTTCTTTCCTTGGTGGACAGAGTGGAAGATTGGTGCCATTAAGTGGGCACTCTGGGTGTTCCGAGGTGGCTCTTTGGTGACTGCTTCAGTGAAGTCTTCTATTCTTACACTATAGTCGATGTACTCTTGTACTTAAATATGATCAGTTCAGTTTAGTTTATTGTCACGTGGTACAGTGGTACAAAGAAAATCTTTTGTTGTTGTCTAACCTTGTGCTAATAGATAGTAAGACTTTACTGCGCTGTATGCAAAACAATTTCACTGTGTCAAACTATACTAAAACATCGACTATTTATTTCCACAGATGTTGTTTTTCTCCATCAGCATTTTGCTGCTTATGTTTCAGAGTTCCAACATTCGCAGTTTTTATCTTTGTTTTTTTTCTCCTCCTCCTGGTTGTTGTAGTGGTGTTCGGTTTAGATTGCTGTGTCAGTTCAGCAAATAACACCCTGCAGTAATAAAGGCCAGCCAGGAATCTGGGCACCCGTTCATCCGAAGTGGCATCAAAGTTGATAAATTGGGCGTTCCTGCATTTATCTTTGAGAGAGCCCCGAGAGGGCAAATGACAAAAAAATCAACCAAAGTTGGTGAGTAGTAATTGTCTGCAATGTGCTGTCTGAAAGGCTGTTGAAAGTTGTTTCAACAATAACTTTCAAAAGAAGGAAAAAAGGAATGACTATCTTTCATCGGAAAATAAAGTGCTGAAGGAACTCAGCAGGTCAGGCAGCATCTGGGGAGGGAATGGACGGCAATATTCCATATTGAGGCTTTTCACGTTCATTTCAGAAAATCCAAAGTGCTTAACTACAAATAATGTTCCTACTAAGTTAAAAAAAATTATGATCAAACGGTTGTAGAGACATAAAACAGTGAAACAGACCCTTAGGCCCATTGAGTCTGTGTTGACCATCAATCACCCATTGACAGTAATCTAACCTTATTTTATCCTCCCGCATTCTCAACAACTTTCCTCTAATTCCGCCACTCACCAACACACCATGAACAATTAACAACAGCCAATTAACCTAACAACCCACATGTCTTTGGATGATGGGAGGAAACCAAAGCATCCACAAGAAATACCATGCAGTTACAGAGAGAAAGAGTGTGCAAACTCCACACATGCAGTATCTTAGCTCATATATAAAGCATCCACAAGTTGGGCCAAAGGGCCTGTTTCGATCTTCTATGACACTATGACTCAAGATTGAATCCTGGTCTCTGGAGCTATGATGCAGCAGCTCTATTAGTTGAGACATTATGATGCCAATGTAGGAAGAATTTGTGCAGAGCAAGGTCCCACAAAGAGCAACTGATAATGACTGGATCATCTGAGCAGTACAGAAGAGGGATAACCATGAATGCTTGAAGTGAAAATACCAAACCTCAGGTGAAGTCCATGAGAATGGCCCCAAATCAAAGAACTGGTGTTAAAATCGTGGATGATTCAGTGTTGTATTATTTTTTTATACCATATGATGGCGATGCATGTATTCAACATGTAAGAGCATAATGATATGATATGATACGATACGATAGAACTTTACTTATCCTAGGGGGGAAATTGATCTGCCGGGTCATAAAAACACAAAATACATGAAACATGAAACGTGTAGACCTGTATAAAATTGTGCTTTTAAGTTTGGAGAAATCCATAAACATTCGCTGATGAATTGGTGCATACAGAGTGCACACAGTATTAACACCCTAATCATTACCAATTGCAATCTAATTTGTTTTCCATGGAAACAGCGAGACCAAGGGACTATTTTTTTGGTGAATTTTAACTGCTTTTGAGTGAAGTACAATACTGTTTGTCAGTCTATTAACTTTTCAAGAAATTATTGGAGAAAACTCATGATATATAATCATAGATAGACACAAAATGCTGGAGTAACTCAGTGGGTTAGGGAGTGTTTTTGGATAAAAAGGACACAAATTGCTGGAGTAGCTCAGCGGGTCAAACATCCCTCTTTATCTCTGGCATAAACCAGCATCTGCACTTCTTTGTTTCTACCTAAAAGTATCCTTGTTTAAAAAAAAAAAATCTCTTCAAAGTAAATGATATCTTAAATTACTGAAAAAAAATGATTGCAAGTAAGACTATGGTAATTTCAGCGCCATCACAGTTGAATAGCTGGACTGCACTCTGCGAGGAAAAGATGGGCTCAAAATATAGTTACATACTGCTGCTGTGCATGGAAACATACCTCAGAGCATAGCAGAAGAAAGAAAAACAATAAATAAATACATTTGTAGAGTGTTTTTTGTTTTGTTTTGTTGATGCAATTCTATAATACAAAAGAAATACCACCTACAGTGTAATCTAACTTTTTATTTAACTTGTGAGAAAATGTGTGATTACTCACGAACTGTTGAAATGAAAAGCAGATTGGACTCCTGGTCATATATTATGGTCAATTTATCTACTGTGAGCTATTCACTATGACCTTAGGAAAGTGTGACCTCCGAGAGCTAAGAATGAGAAAAGAAATTCCATTTAGAGATATTTTATTCTCTGTGTCCTCTGGGTCTTTGTTGATATGATAATGTTTGAAAGGGAAATGTTAAAATAAGCATGATATACTGGTTGTACAGTGGTTCTGGGTGGCTGGTGATAGCACATGACAACACAATTTATTGCCGAATGCTAAAATTGTCACTTTGTTAAGTTGAAGAAAAGGCACATCTCAGATGGCAAATGGGATACAAAAGAAAAGGACATTGCATCATGGCAATGCATAAATGTATTCTTTATTATACCCCCACGATACTTAACCTTTGAGGTGACAAGCAAGTTGATGTTTTGTCCTAATGTCTTTTAAGATCTGGCCTTGTGTTTCCAGTTGTGGACCATTTAGTAAAGACCACCTCTGATTAATGGCTTCCCTTTGTTTAAGTTAACTTTAGTAGTAATTTAAGTACATTCAGTGCATCATCCATTTGCATTCATAATAACAAGTCAGGGTTTATTACATTATTTTTGTACAACTCCTTTATTAGATTTAATAAAATAATTCGGGCAGATGCTCAAGAGGAAATTTTACAAATAAAACCAAACTAGAGGGTCCATTTATTTATCAGAATACAGAAGTGCATATTGATTGACCAACTAGGCAGATATAGACATTAGACAATAGACAATAGACAAAAGGTGCAGGAGTAGGCCATTCAGCCCTACTGATCATCTACAATCAGTATCCCGTTCCTGCCTTCTCCCTATATCCCTTGACTCTGCTATCTTTAAGCGCTCTATCTAACTCTCTCTTGAAAGCATCCAGAGAATTGGCCTCCACTGACTTATGAGGCAGAGAATTCTACAGATTCACAACTCTGGGTTGAAAAGATTTTCCTCATCTCCATTCTAAATGGCCTATCCCTTATTCTTAAATTGTGGTCCCTGGTTCTGGACTCCCCCAACATCTGGAACATGTTTCCTGCCTCTAGCATGTCCAATCCCTTAATAATCTTATATGTTTCAATAAGATCCTCTCTCATCCTTCTAAATACCCGTGTACACAAGCCCAGTCGCTCCATTCTATCAACATATGACAGTCCCACCATCCCGGGAATTAACCTCGTGAACCTGCGCTGCACTCCCTTCCTCAATGTCCTTCCTCAAATTTGGAGACCAAAACTGCACAAAATACTCCAGGTGTGGTCTCAATAGAGCCCTTGACAACTGCAGAAGGACCTCTTTGCTCCTATACTTAACTCCTTGTGCTATGAAGGCCAACATGCCATTATCTTTCTTCACTGCCTGCTGTATCTGCATGTTTACTTTCAGTGACTGATGAACAAGAATACCCAGATCTCGTTGTACTTCTCCTTTTCACAACTTGACACCATTCAAATCATAATCTGCCTTCCTGTTTTTAACCTCACATTTATCCATATTAAACTGCATCTGCCATGCATCTGCCCACTCACTCAACCTGTTCAAGTCACCCTGCATTCACATAGCATCCTCCTCATAGTTCACACTGCTACCCAGCTTGTGTCTGCAAATTTGCTAATGCTACTTTTAATCCCTCATCTAAATCATTAATGTATATTGAAAATAACTGTGGTCCCAGCACCGAGCCTTGCGGTACCCTACTAGTCACTGCCTTCCATTCTGAAAGGGACCCGTTAAACAGGTACACTACATCCACTGGCTCTCCCTTGTCCATTTTCCTAGTTATATCTATTTAACGAGGTTATGGGGAGAAGGCAGGAGAATGTGGTTAGGTGGGAGAGAGAGATCAGCCATGATTAAATGGCGGAGTAGACTTGATGGGCCGAATGGCCTAATTCTACTCCTATCACCTGTGACCTGTGATATTCCAGAAGATTAGTCAAGCATGGTTTCCCCTTCATAAATCCATGCTGACTCGGCCCGATCCTTTTACAGCTATCCAAATGTGCCACAATTTCATATTTTATAATTGACTCCAGCTTCTTCCTCATCACCGATGTCAGGCTAACTGGTCTTTAATTCCCTGTTTTCTCTCTCCCACCTTTCCTAAAAAATGGGATAACATTAGCTACCCTCCAATCCACAGGAACTGATCCTGTATCTATAGAACATTGGAAAATTATCACCAATGCGTCCACGATTTCTAGAGCCACTTCCTTAAGTAACCTGAGATACAGGCCATCAGGCCCTGGGGATTTATCAGCCTTCAGTCCCATCAGTCTACTCAACACCATTTGCTGCCTAATGGGAATTTCCTTCAGTTCCTCCATCACCCTAGGTCCTCTGGCCACTAGTACATCTGGGAGATTGGTTGTGTCTTCCTTAGTGAAGATGGATCCAAAGTACCTGTTCAACTTATCTGATATTTCCTTATTTCCCATAATAAATTCACCTGTTTCTGTCTTCAAGGGTCCAACTTTTGGCTTAACTAATTTTTTTCATTTTCACACACCTAAATAAACTTTTACCTTATATTCTTGGCTAGCTTACCTTCATACCTCATCTTTTCTCCCCGTATTTTTAGTTATCTTCTGTTGCTCTTTAAAAGTTTCCCAATCCTCTAGCTTCCTCCTCATCTTTGCTATGATATACGTCTTCTCTTTTAGTTTTAAACTGACCTTGACTTCCCTTGTCAGTCACTGACGCCCCTTACTCCCCTTAGAATCTTTCTTCCTCCTTGGAATGAGCTGATCCTGCACCTTCTGTATTATTCCCAGAAATACCTGCCATTGATGTTCCACTGTCATCCCTGCTAGGATATCTTTCTAGTCACCTTTGGCCTGCTCCTCCCTCATGGCTCCTTAGTCCCCTTTGCTCAACTATAATACTGACACTTACGATTTTCCCTTCACCCTGTCAAATTGTAGATTAAAACTTATCATATTATGGTCACTACCTCCTAATGGCTCCTTAACCCCAAGTTCCTTTATCAAATCCGGTTCATTGCACAACGCTAAATCCAGAATTGCCTTCTCCCTGGTAGGCTCCAGTACAAACAGCTCTAAGAATCCATCTCGGAGGCACTCCACAAACCCTTTCTTGGGGTCCAGTACCAACCTGATTTTCCCAGTGTACCTACATGTTGAAATCTACCATAACAACCGTGGCATTACCTTTGCGACGTGCCAATTTTAACTCTTGATTCAACTTGCACCCTATATCTAGGCAACTGTTTGGGGGCCTGTAGATAACTCCCATTGGGGTATTTTTACCCTGACAATTTCTCAGTTCTATCCATACTGACTCCACATCTCCTGATTCTATGTCAACCCTTGCAAGGGACTGAATTTAATTCCTTACCAAGAGCTACCCTACCCCCTCTGCCCACCTGCCTGTCTTCTCGATAGGACATATACCCCTTTGAATATTCATTTCCAAACCCTGGTCCATGTGCACCCATGTCTCTGTAATTTCCACAACATCATACTTGTCAATTTCTAACTGAGCCTCAAGCTCGTCAACTTAATTTCTTATACTTTGTGCATTCATATTTAATACTTTAAATCCATTACTCCCCTCACCTCTCACATCGATTCCTATTTCACTTGGCCACACTCTCCAATCCCTTCATGAGCTTTCTATCTCGATATGCAACATATTAAGCTCAATGCAGAGAAATCAGAAGCAAATAAATTGTCTCTTGAATAATAAGATATTGATATTGGTTTATTTTTGTCAGTGAACAGAGTTACAATAAAAATCTTTATATGCATGCTTTCAATCAAATGTTACTGCACATGAGTACAATGAGGCCAGACAAAAGTACTACAGGAAGGAACAGAGCAACATATCGGAGTGAAGAATATAGTGTTACAGCTTTACCGTTACAGAGAAAAGGCAGACAAAAAAAGTGCAAGTGTAGGCTGGGAGGTTGGCTCTTCATCCTCTGCTCATGAGAGGATAGCTCAATAGTCTGATTACACTGGGGAATCAGCTGTCCCTGAATCTGCTGAAATGTGCTTTCAAGCTATGTATCTTCTGCCTCATGGGAGCAGGGAAATGAGGAAATGCCAGGGTATTAAAAGATGATTTTAGCTGCTTTCCCGAGGCAGTGTGAAATATAAACGGAATCAATAGGAGATGAGAGGTTGGTTTGTGTGAGAGACTGGGTCACAGCTGTCGGCAATTTCTTGCAGTCCTGGACCTAGGTGTTGCCAAACCAAGCTGTGATGCATCCCAAGAGGATGATTTCTACGGTATACTTTTAGCGGTTAGTAAGAGTAGCTGGAGACATGCCAAACTCTCTTATGCTTCTGAGAACGTAGAGGTGTTGGTGTGATTTCTCAGCCATACCTTCATCGTGGGTGGTCAAGGATAAACTCTTCATCATATTTCCACCCAAGGACTAGAAGCCCGTGGCCATCTCCCACTCGGCAGCGTTGATGTTGACTGGTATGTGTACTACCATTCACTTTCTGAAGGCAATAATTAGCTCTTCATCTTGATGACATTGAGGAAAAGACTGCGGTCTTGTGTGGTGTTATGTTACTAAGTTCTCTATCTCTGTCTCACCATTGTTCGAGGGTTGACCCACAATGGGGGTGTCATTTGCATATGGGGCTAGACTAGAATTTGGTCGCACAGTTGCGAGTATATAAAGGGGCTGAATACACATCCTTGTGGAGCATTATCACAAAATATATTTTGTCACCTATCCCCACTAGTTGTGTTCTATAGGTCGGGAAATTAAGGATACAGTGGCAGAGGCTGTCATCATCATCATCATAATCGTTGAAAACATCAACAGGCACGATGCCATACAATGCTATGTACGACAGTGATCACAACCTCTAGTGAAGTGTGGATGGCCGTTGGCTCGCTAGGAGCTCTATTGGCCTTTGACAGGTCTTGTTTTTGGTCCTGCTGGGGGTTCACAGCCTCCTCCTCACCTGCCAAACCAGGTAGGGGAGGCGGTTTAGTCGCCAACTATCTGACCATGGAGTAGGTAGCACGGGATTACATGGTACACGTGGCGGGGGATCTCCTACCGGCCTGACAGATTATAGCTCAGGAATTTGTATTCTTAAAAGAGTGGAGACGGAGGAAGGGAAGGGATGAAAGCAGAAAGGTTAAAGCATCAGTAAAAACAGGTTTAATTAAAAATCATTTTTCAGGGTGACCACTTATCATTTTGGACCTAATGAGCCGGATCATTTTCTATGCTGATTCAGCATTCTTGCATCAGAAGAATTCCATTCCGCTACATTTTGTCCTCCATCCTTTTACATCAACTTAACATTCCTTACATTTGATCTTCAAAGTTATCCAACAGTCTATGCTTAACAAGATCTCTTTCTTTTAATGTGTTCAGTTATTTAACTGATAATGTGTATTTTCTCTGTATTGAAATAATAGAAAAATCTGAATATGCAGGAAATCTTAAGTAAGAGAGGAAATGCTGGAAGCACACAGCAAATCAAGCAACAGCTGTAGGAGAGTAAAGGGGGGAATAGTCTTTGTTAGAACTGGAGACATTAGTTTTCTTTTGCAGAAAGGGTGGGGGAGTCTTAGAGATAATAAGCAACTGCTGGAAAACAACTAAATGTTCAGCAAAATATCTCCCATCAAAAAAATAAAATCATATTATGGACATATAATGTAGTGCTTTTTTTGTTTATGTTATCATTGTGGGTTGTGATTAGAGGCATATTATACTGCTGCAAGAAAGAACAAAAAAATATATATTTCCGGTATATATGACAATTAAACCTTCTTGATTATTAGCTCATGATTATCAGAAGAAGATAGCTTGATATTCCGCAGTGAAGCACTTACCCGATGACACGACAAAGACTTCCAGCCATCTGTAAATTAAATCAAGTATGGAGTGGAATATTTTCCACTTACCTAGATCAATGAAACTCCAACAACATCCAAGAAACTCAACATCTTCCACGAAAATGCTGGCCGCTTGTTTGGCATCTTTACCACTGATCTAAACATTTATCCCCTTCAGCACTGAGGCAAATTGGCTGCCATGTATACCATGTTGGGCCGAAGGGCCTGTTTCCACGCTGTATCACTCTATGACTATGACCATTTACAAAATGTATCACCATATTCATCTAATCTACCCTGTCATAGCCTCCAACTCACCACCCCTACCAATATGCAGGACAATACAAACAGGCAATAGGGAGCACCATCAGCTCCATGAGCTGCTTCTCCTGATCTTCAGCTCTCCCAATGCCAATGGAAAACAGGGGGACAAATAAAAGCAAAGTTGCAAAAATGCCTCACAGGTTTCCCCTTCAAGTCCTACTGCTGAGGTAGGAATGGATGTTACATCATTCACCATGCAGTGATCATCCTCCGAGATGGACAACAAGATTTCAAAGTGATATTGAGAGAAAGTATTGTGAGGTTTATTACCAGGACCAGGGTATTTACAGCGGTGGATTAACCTACAATCATGCGTGTCATTGGTAAGATGTGGGAGGAGACCGGAGTGCCCAGAGAAAACCCATGTGGTCACAGGTGGAACATGCAAACTCCACGCTGACAATACCCAACTTCAGGATTGAACCTGGTTCCCGAAAAGCAGATTCACCAGTGGTGTTACTGTGCAGAAATAGACCACAGTTCACATGCAGTATTTGGATTTTAAATATATTACAACTATTGTAAAAGCGCTTCCATTGCAAGGGTAATTAGGATAGTGAAATAATAGTAAGATTAAATGAGAACTTACCAGTTTGAAGATTGATCTTGATTTTATGAGGAATTACATTGGTGATTACGTGAAGAAGGCCCGCCAGGCTGCATGCGCAGCAAACTTCAAAGCAGCGGTATGAAAAAAACAAATAAACAACACCGAAGTAAATAGTAAGATCAGTGACTCGAGAACTACGAGATGATCTTTAATTAGAGAGGGTTGGGTGTGGTGGGCACGTAATCACCAATGTAACTCCTCATAAAATCAAGATGAAACTTCAAACTGGTAAGTTCTCGTTTAATCTTACTATTTTACTTCAGAGTCACGTGAGTGATTCCGTGAAGAGTTCAAAGCTTTGTGATTTCATGCCGCAGATTACAATCACTGCATTTGATTGACTCGAAAGAGAAATAAATGCATTAGTAATAACATTGTATTCAATGTAATTATAGGGTTTATTTAACAATGTAAACAAACAACAGTACGCGTAAAATTTAGGTACTTAAAATGTCATTGGCAAGCTCTGGATTGACAATTGGTCGATGATAAAATTCTGAAACATCAGCTCATTTGCCCATCCGACGGCCACTAAAATTTGGTCGAAGGACACATCCCTCCCTTTGGCCGCCAACATAGCTGCTGCCATAGTATAATGAGATGTAAACACACTATCTAAATGATATACTGACGTTGATGCTGACCTGGTGGAATGAGACATACAATCGTCAATGTTAATACCTGTTGCAGCCACCTGGAAATAGTCTGAACCGACCTTCTCTTGTGTAATTGTTTATTAACTAATACACAGTGCTGAATCCATGAGCAACCCTTTCCCAGACGTTGCTGGCGCTGCCTTTCATAAAGGCCGGTGCTTTTTGACATGAACAGCCCAGCATCAGGCGCTGTTGGCACGGCTCTCCCGTAGGCCGGCACTTCACACATGAAGCAGCCCTGTCAGGCGCTGCTGGCACGGCTCTCCCGTAGGCCGGTAATGTCACAAATGAAACAACCCTGCATCAGGTGCTGCTGGCACGGCTCTCCCGTAGGCCGGCACTTTCATATATGAAGCAGCCCTGTCAGGAGCTGCTGGCGCAGCCTGTCCCATAGGCCCGCACATTTTACACATGAAGCAGCCCTGTCAGGCGCTGCTGGTGCGGCCTGTCCCATAGGCCCGCGCTATTGCTGTGTAAGCTCACTAAATCAACATTTAATGTACAGCTTTACCTGTGAAGGGTAAAAATAAATCATAGCAACCTGTGCTTAAACAATTTTAACATTGTCAGAACATATACCAATAACTTTTTACTTTGCCTTTAGCTTTTACTTAAAGAAAAAACACTATAAAATACATACTTTTTATTATAAGGAGAAACCCTTTATAGCCCAACTCACCTGAGCCCAAATAGGGCTGAATGAGTCCCAGTAATTTCTTGACTGGGGACCAATGTCTGTGAGCCACTGACCCCACTGTCAGTGGCTCCAGCGTTGCTTTCTTGCCGTTCCAACGGCATCCCACAGGCTGGGAGCTGCTGACCCCCCTGTCAGTTACTGCTTAAATTCCTTGCCATTCCCACGGCATCCCGGCAGGCTGCGGAGCCGCTAACTGCACTGTTAGCGGCTCCTTATCTCGCAACCCGATCAATTTTGCCGGTTTATCCGCATTTGCGGTCGGACTGGAATTTCCCCACAGTCCATAACCGGCAACTTGTCGGGCTGCGAAACTGGCAGGAAAAACCTCTGTAAAAAGAGGCTCCTGCCTAAAAACCTCTGGTAAGTAAAAAACCAAACTTACCTTTTAAGTTTAACTTACCACCGGCAGGAGCTCTGTCCTGCCAGACTGGTGCTTGCGCCAATGCGGCTGACGTAATGCTGCGCATGCGGCCTGGCGGGCCTTCTTCACGGAATCACTCACGTGACTCCGAAGTAAAATTATTGGCTTTGCCAATTATTCTTTGTTTCCCAATGTTCAATTTTTCTTTCTCTGATTTTGTATTAAGATCAGAATGTCAGACCTGTCAGAACTGCATTGTGTGCAGTTTTGGTCTCCTAATTTAAGGAAAGACATTTTTGCTATTGAGAGAATGCAGCATAGGTTCACCAGGTTAATTCATGGGATGGCGGGTCTGACAAATGATGAAAGAATGGGTCGACTGGGCTTGTATTCACTGGAATTTAAAAGGATGAGAGGATATCTTATAGAAACATATAACATTCTTAAGGGATTGGACAGGCTAGATGCAGGAACATTTTTCTCAATGTAGGGGGAGTCCAGAAACAGGGGTCATAGTTTAAGAATAAGGGATAGGCCATTTAAGACTGAGATGAGGACAAACTTTTTCGACGAACAGCTGCAGGCGAGGCTGCCATACTCAATGACGCCCCTATTTATCTATGTGTCTATGTCTCTGCGGATGAAAGAACCTCAGAAGGATTCGCCTTCTCAAACCAATGTCTGAGCTCTCAGCTACTCGACAAGCCTTTGCACTCTAGAAGAGACACATTGATGGTCCAAATGCGTGACAATCACCAATTTGATTCTGGTTATTTATGTGTTTGTGCCACGTTCTGAGTGAAATAAACGTTTACATTAACATCTTAACTTGCTCAACATGGTATATAAAAATCTTCTGCTAATTCTCAATTAATTAGCAAAACAGAGGATACAGTGTTTAACTGCTAAAATGTTCTTTCTATTTAAGCAATGATATGATCAAAGTGGCAACTTAACAGGATCACAACTGAAGCTGCGTTAATAAGTAGGGGAATAACTATTGTTTCCAGAACTCTATCACAGTTCTCCATTTTATGTGCCAATAGAGTAATGCTCTTAAAAATATTTATAGCACAATTCTCAATGGATTTGATCTCCATGCATCCTTTATTATTAACACAGAGATAAAAATGGCTAAGAACCTTGTGTCTACCAATTTCTGTCAACAAGACATTTTCTTTGCTGGTATGCAATAGATTATATTGAGAACTTCATACGTTATTTGTAATCAAATCTGTCAAAGAATCATTTTCCCAAATGTATTATTATAATTTCTTGTGCTCTTTTTGTTGCAATGGGGCTTTTTAAAAAATAGGCTATAAAATGAGGGGTCAGGAAACGCACACTGAGTTGATTTCCTTTGCTTAATTTGCAGCAGTTCTGAGCTCTTATAATGTTAGTTAATACCTTAAGGGTGGCCATCCTGGCTTGTAATGTTTAAAGTTTTATACAAATTGGGTCTCATGAATTCTTTTATCGATAATGTTCAGATCTTTGACTAATTTATGCATGTAGCAAAGAAAACTGTGTTTAAAAAAAGTTTTGTATTCAAGTCAATGTAGCACTCATTATGTGTGTCATATTGATCTCTTAAATTTAGTTTTAGCTTAGTTTAGTTTAGTTTAGTTTAGAGATACAACATGGAAACAGGCCCTTCAGTCCATTGAGTCTGAGCTGACAGCAATTCCCCATACACTAGCATGATTCTGCATACTAGGGACAATTTACCATTTTTACCAAAGCCAATTAACCCTTCAAACGTACATCTTTGTAGTGTGGGAGGAAACCGGAGCAACCCGAGAAAACCCATGCAGTCACTGGGTGAACATACGAACAATGTACAGCCAAGCACCCAATAGTCAGGATTGATCCTGGATCTTTGGCGCTGTATGGCAGCAACTCTAGCGCTGCGCCACCATACCGCCCAAATTAGTGTAGTTAACCCTTCAGATAATATACTGTTCCATACTAAAAATAAACAGCAATATTATTCATGGAGCTGAATTTTACTGAAATAAATTATATCCATTCAACAACTAATTTAACAAAAGTATTGGTAAAAATTAGTGAAAAGCTGTTGTTTGCATGCTATCCAATTAAATCAGGTAATATTATTCGTGGACACTTTCAAGCCATACACTATTGCAACAGGAAGAGCAAAGAGACAAATGCCAGATTGCAGAATATAGTTTTCTGCATTGTAGCACTACAGTTGCAGAGAAACAGTCCAATGTCTGCAATGTGATCGGTTGGAGGATTGAGATGACACCTAGCTTATGCGAGGTCTGTTCAGAAGTCTGATAACAGACAGGGGGATGTTGTTCCTGAGTATGGTGGTGACTATGGTAGTCACTCAAATTGTTCCTACATTTCATTACATTATGTTTCATTACAAAGAAAATATATGAATGCTGAAAATCTCAATTTTTCAAACTGTGTTTTAAAAAAAAAAAAATGTGGTTTATGCCCTTTTACCAACTTCCTTACACATTTCTATTGGGTTAGCTATTTGAAAGTGAATTTGGTGGAATGAATGCTTAACTAGTCTGAACCATGTCAGACGCCTTGAGCCAATTTCACATTCAGGCTCACAACATAATGTCATTGCGTTCCAAAGGGCAATTCCATTCAGTGCTAATGAGCAGCTTGATAAACCAGTGTACCAAAAAAGCAGTCAGCTTCATGAGCAAGTTAATCCAATAGTCTTGAAGCAAAACCCCATCTGTTCGCTGAGATAGCTATTAAATATTTCATGATAACAAGTCTATGGAGTGTATCATTTAAAAACAAATAACCTGACCATTCGCTATCGCCTCAACAAAAGTAATATGGTCAATACAACAATACTGTTGTAAGTGTAGGAAGGAACTGTAGATGCTGGTTTAAATCAAAGATAGACACAAAAAGCTGGAGTAGCTCAGCGGGTCAGACAACATCTCTGGAGAATAGGAATAGGTGATGTTTCGGGTCGAGACCCTTCTTTAGACTGAGAGTCATGGAAAAGGGAATCGAGAGATATAGACGGTGAGAGAGAGAGAAATACTGTACACAGAACAAATGAATGAAATAAGCTAGTTGTGTGCTAAATGGCATGAATTATAAAGATTAAAAATACATTTTATCTGTTTGGGACATTCTTAAGTTAAAATACTGAATGTCTGATTTTATACCTTTCATTTATAACAGTAATATTTGTTATTTAAAAGGCATGCAGGTGCTAGAAATCTGAAATAGAAACAAAACATGTTGAAAATACGCAAAACGTCAGCAGAATTTGTGGAAAGATAAATGGTTAATATTTCAAGTGCAAGATCCTCCATCAGAATCAGGAGCAAAGTAAAAAATAAATTGCAGAGGTGGCAGAACGTATGATTAGAATAAAGAGAATATCTGTGATTAGGTAAAACCAGGTTGAATGGGTAATGGAGTGATTAGACTTCTTTATTATATACCGTATTTCCCGGCAATGAAGACGCACCCCCATTTTGAGTTGATAAATTTTGAAAAAAGGCTGGTGGGACAGGATCAAGGGTTTGGTTTAGTCAGTAGAAAGGAATATGTGAAACACCTTCAAGGAGGCAATCAGGACCAGGGAGACTCCATCTTCACCTGTCCCACAATGCACTGTGTGGTTCAGGTCTGAGGGATGGGGACTTACTGGCTCGGGAAGATCACATAACGGGGAGAGAGGGAGAATGAGAGAGGAAGAAGGAGAGAGAGAGAGGGGGAAAGAGAGGGAGGGAGAGAGGGAGAGAGGGTGAGGGAGAGGGAGAGGGAGAGGGAGAGGGAGAGGGAGAGGGAGAGGGAGAGGGAGAGGGAGAGGGGGAGGGGGATGGGGAGGGAGAGGGGGAGGGAGAGGGGGAGGGAGAAGGGGAGTGGGGGAGTGAGGGGGAGAGGGGGAGAGGGGGAGAGGGGGAGAGGGAGAGAGGAGGAGAGGGAGAGAGGAAGAGAGGGAGAGAGGGAGAGGGAGAGGAGGAGGGAGAGGGAGAGGGAGAGGGGGAGGGGGATGGGGAGGGAGAGGGGGAGGGAGAGGGGAGGGAGAGGGGGAGGGGAAGAGGGAGGGGAGAGGGAGGGAGGGAGGTGGAGACGGGGAGAGGGGGAGAGCGAGAGAGAGAGAGACACCACCACCTCCACCAGTTGCGCCTGTGCTGAAGGACACCGTGGCTGATTGGCGGGCAGGCGAAAGGTGCTGTGGTGGGGGCCGGTTCCACTGTCCAGTCCCAGCGGCTGCTTGTAGCCATCCGAGCTACTTCCTTCCCCGGCCACAATGCGGTGGCTCCGCGCCCGGAGCACCGCGGCAGCGGTGAGTGAATGTGTGAGTTGCTGGCATGATCTCCGACCCCCTTTCTTCAACGCTCCTGCGGTATTGTTAATAGCGGGGGGTGTGATAAGCCCAAAGGGTCCAACTGCATAAATGGAGTGACAAAATCTGAGACAATATCATAGATGGATAACTTACAGTGAAAATAGCCAGCACAATGCAGGCAAGGAAAACAAGATGCCTCCGTTGGGAAAATTTGATATTGAATCTGTAAAGCTGCAACGTGAAGCCGTTCTCTAGTTTGCTGTGGCTCTTGGAGTTTTGTTTTATCTGCACTTTTTCTGTAGCTCTAACACCATATTTTGAATTCTGTTCATGTTTTTTGTTGTACTACCTGCTCTAATTGTGTAGTTGTGTAGCACACATGATTTAACTCGTGTGTGCTATGATTTGCCTGAATAGAATGCAATACAAAATTTGTCACTGTATCTTAGAAACATAGAAACATAGAAAATAGGTGCAGGAGGAGGCCATTCGGCCTTTCGAGCCAGCACCGCCATTCATTGTGATCATGGCTGATCGTCCCCAATCAATAACCCGTGCCTGCCTTCTCCCCATATCTCTTGATTCCACTAGCCCTATCTAACTCTCTCTTAAATCCATCCAGTGATTTGGCCTCCACTGCCTCCTGTGGCAGGGAAGTCCACAAATTCACTACTCTTTGTGTGAAAAAGGTTTTTCTCACCTCAGTCTTAAATGGCCTCCCCTTTATTATAAAGCCCCTGTCCCACTTACGTGTCCTTGGCACGCTAATTACGCGACCTCATTACGCGACCTAATTACGTGACCACGAAGGTCGTGCGCGACTTCATTCAACTGCGCAGCCGTCTGGAGCACGTGACATCATTTGATGATGGACACAAAATGCAGGAGTAACTCAGCGGGACCGGCAGCATCTCCGGAGAGAAGGAATGGATGATGTCTTGTCGTCAGTCTGAAAGAAGGGTCTCAACCCAAAACGTCACCCATTGCTTCTCTCCAGAGATGCTGCCGGTCCCGCTGAGTTACTTCTGCATTTTGTGTCTATCTACAATTTTCTTGGCCCTGCTCTGGGAGTAGAAGTGGGGGCGGATCCGGACCGCAACGGCCGTGAGCCCAAGGCGGAGTTCGGCGATCGTTTGCCTACTTCTGTAGTTGTTGGAGGTGAGACGTTGTGTTGCGCCAGGGTCTTGGGCCTGTCCCACTTTGCCCGTCAGTTCCGCAACAGGCCGTTGGTGGGCGAAGATTTTGTTTGCTACAAAATGTTTTCGGATCCCCGTGCGATGTCACGCACAACTACATACCCCTCCACGCTTCTCAGTGGGAGCGGCCCCGCGCGTCCATACGATGCCCGTGCGCCTCAACATGACCACGAGGTCACGTAATTTGCGTGCCAAGGACACGCAAGTGGGATTGGCCCTTAAGACTGTGGCCCCTGGTTCTGGACTCGACCGACATTGGGAACATTTTTCCTGCATCTAACTTGTCCAGTCCTTTTATAATTTTGTCTGTTTCTATAAGATATCCCCTCATCCTTCTAAACTCCAGTGAATACAAGCCTAGTCTTTTCAATCTTTCTTCATATGACAGTCCCGCCATCTCATGGATCAATCTTGTGAACCTATGCTGCACTGCCTCAATCACAAGGATGTCCTTCCTCAAATTTGGAGACCAAAACTGTACGCAATACTCCAGATGTGGTCTTATTCATCTACACTGGGTAAAAGATTCTGTGCATCTATCCTATCTATTCCACTCATGATCTTATACACCTCTATAAATCACCTCTCATCCTCCTGCGCTCCTCCTGCGCTCTCAAATCTAAGCAATATCCTCGTAAAACCTCTCTCCACTCTAAGCGGCAGAGATGTGAAGATGAGTGCAGGGTGGTTTCACTGTATCATGTAACAATAATAAGTCAATACCAATATGTACACAAATGGAGGCTAAATAATTTGGTCAATGCAACAATACTGTTGTGAGCGCTAGTTGTGTTCAAATTGGCAGTCATGTTTCTGAAATAATAAAAGTTATAAACACATTTTACCAGTTTGGGTCATTCTAGAGCTGAAACGAAATGCTGAATAAGTGCATATCTTCTGATTTTATACCTTTCATTTATAATAGTAATATTCGTTGTTATTTTTATAAAGCACTACAGTTGTTTCAAGCTTGTATTCAGCCTTGTACAGTGCTGCCCCAATGGGTTTGGGGTGATGATTTAAGGGCCTGTCCCACTTGGACGTCATTTGGAATAATTTGCACGACAGGTCGGTAGCTACTGTCGTGCAAAAATCGTCTAGCAGTACGACAGTCGCGCACCAAGTGCTCTTGAGGGCCATGCTTCTTTTGGGAGCCATTTGCGATGTCGTTCGTACTCAGTCCAAAACTACGCGCGCTTTATACCCGGGTGGTCATGAGTTGCGGCGCTCAAATGGCGCGCTGACGGCATACGGGCGGCGCATAGTTACGGATGTTGATTCACGGTGACGCATAATAAATTAGCATAGGCAATGTTCGTGCATAACAGTGTGTAACCATGCGTCGTCACGCGCTACACGTACGGCGTCTGTACATCGGTATACGCCATCAGTACATCAGCGTGCGCAAGGAATACATCATGCAGGTGGCGCGCAAGGATTTTGAGCATTTCAAAATCTGTGATGCCGCGCGTTACCACGCGTCACTGCACAGTGGCGCAGCAGTAGAGTTGCTGCCGGGTTCAATCCTGACTACAGGTGCTGTCCTTACGGAGCTTGTATGTTCTTCCAGTGGCCATGCATATTTTCTCCATGTGCACTGGTTTCCTCCCATACTACAGAGACTTACAGGGTTGATTAATTAGCTTCTATAAATTGCCCCCTAGTGTGTAGGATAGTGTTAATGTATGGGTGATCACTGGTCAGCACAGACACTGTTGGCTGAAGGGCTTATTTCCAGATGTATCTCTAAACTAAACTAAGCAAAACTATATAGAGCTGACAGAATTTACAAAGAATGATCCATTTAATGTATAGACTGTTGGGGTGAAATGTGAGGACCAGGAAATTCTATCCTTACCCTATCCAAGGGTAGAGAGGTAAGAGCATAGAACCATGAACTAAATGAGATGTGTTTGATGGCTCTATTCTCCATGGTGGTGTTCAGGAAGAAGGAAGACATTTTAGAGACATGCATGCAGAAAGTCTTGCCATTGGAGCAAATACAGGAATTTGCTAAATTTATAAATGGAATTGAGTCTTTACAGGAGGCAAGAAATATAAAATACAGTTAGGTTAGCTATGGGAGTCAGTAATGGGTGTTTGTAGATAATCTGTCTCCTGAGATGATGGAAAGATCTAGAAAAGGAAGAGTCGGTCGTAGTCATTTAGTCATCCAGCATGGAAACAAGCCTTTTAGTTGAACTTGCCAAGGTGCCCCATCTATACTAGTCCCACCTGCCTGCATTTGGCCCACATCCCTCTGAAACGTTCCTATCCATGTACCATTCCAAATGTCTTTTAAATATTGTTATAGTACCTGCCTTAACTATCCCCATTTGACAGCTTATTCTGTATGCTCTACCCTCGGTGAGAAATGTTGGCCCGCAGGTTCCTATTAATCTTTCCCCTCTCAACTTAAGTCTAGGTCCACAGGTTTCTTGATTCATCTACTCTGGGTAAAAGATTCTGTGCATCTACCCTATCTCTTGCTCTATAGACACAAAATGCTGGAGTAACTCAGCAGGACAGGCAGCATCTCTGGAAAGAAGGAATGGGTGACATTTCAGATCCACTCACAATTTTATACACTTCTATAAATCACCACTCCTCCTCCTGCACTCCAAGCAATAAAGTCCTAGCCTACACAAACTCTCCCTGTAACTCAGGCCCTCAAGTCTTTGCAACATTCTCGTAAAACATCTCTCTACTCTTTACCGCTTAAATGTTGTCGACCTCCTCGTGAAGAGCCCTGTCAACTGACCTGAGTCAGGTGAACGACAACAAACAGAGACAGCAGCAGAGATAGTGCAACCTCAGTCACCGCAGCTTGCAGCCCTAATGCAACCTCAGTCATCACGGCCTGGCGCCAACCCAGAGAATGCACCCTTTTTAGGGCGGGCACCTACGGTTATCGAACCGGATGGCATCACCCTGCTGCAGCTGAATGTGGAAGACCTAACTGGCTACAGCGCCAGTTACATAACTTCTGCTGCCTCAAACGCAAGAAGAAGATTGCTTAAAGAGGCAGAGATGTGAAGATGAGTGCAGGATGGAAGCTGGCAGCAAAAGTAATGGAATGTGATTTCTGTTTGGGTGCAGGAAGCAGCTTTAATGCAGCCTTCAATGTGCCGGAGAATAGGTTAAGGGAGAGGACCTGACCAGCACTGAAAAAAAGACCTAATATCTTACAAAAAGACAGATGTTGCTTCAACCTTCGAGTCCCCATAGTTATTTTAGTTTAGTTTAGTTTAGTTCGTCCCACTTCATACTTGTGTTCTGGTGGACGTTTGCAGAGTTGACAGATACAGTAGCTTGTTTAACATGAGGACAAGTTCAACCAGATGAATGTAGTGTTAATGGATGAAAAATAGCTGGTCCTCTGTTTGAAAAATCTATTGTTTACTTGTCTTTTCCTGCAAACACTCCCCCACCACATACACCCTTCCTCTTTTTAGTCACTCCTTACAATTATGCTTATTAATTGGCGACTGCTCACTTAGTCCTACGTTCTGGGGATCATTATCCAAATTGTTTTTCATTTACAGATGCCTGGTACTGTTTTTTTAACATTTACAGTACACTTGCAAGGTCTTTAATTAGTATGAAGAGGTGTACTCACAGAAATACAAATTGCAGAATTGAAAAAAAATGTGTGAATTGTAACAGTGTAATTTGCACACTGAGCCTTTTTCAACATAATGCATGCTACGTTGCATGTGCATATGAGAGAGAAGTAAACGTGACATAACATTGACTCATTTTAATTCATTTTAGATCAGGTAGACAGCAAAACAAATTGTGTTTACATTGCAGGTTTAACAAGTGAAAACATTCCCAGATACCTCATGAACCAGAGGACAAAGGTTTAAGGTGAGGAGGGAAAATTTTAAAAGGAACCTTGGAGGCAAGTTTTCACACAGTTTTGTGGGTAAATGGAATGAGCTGCCAGAGGAGGTAGTTGTGGCAGGTAATATACTGTATAACAACATTTAAAAGATATTTGTACAGGTACATTTATAAGAAAGGTTTATTGGGAATGGGCCAAATATGGACAGCTCGGACTAACATAGGTGGGGCATTTTGGTCGGCATGGGCAAGTTGGGGTGAAGGTCCAGTTATTACAACATTATGACTTAAATGAAGTGTTATTAAATTATATTTGACACAAAGATATTAGGGCTGATAGGCTAAATGTCGTATTTTTTTGGAGTGAATAGAGGACTTCAGCCAGTTGAGCGCCTCAGTGGGATGAGTAAGTGAGGGATTGGGGTAGAGTGATTGTAATCACTCTACCCCAAGGCGGATGGACACTATATCTCTTCACAGCGACTGCAGTAGCCAATATGAATTGATCAATTGTATCGGAATTTATCGGACTCTATCTTACACTAATTGTTGCATTCTTTTTTTTATTTAACTGCACACTGTGGACGGCTTGGTTGTAATCATGTATGGTCTTTTCTTTGACTTAATAGCATGCAACAAAAAAGGTTTTCATTGTACCTTGGTACACGTGACAATAATAAACTAAACTAAACGAAACATGTTGATGAGATTCTAATGTATAATAAATAACTTAAATGGTTGCTATAAAACCCATAAACATCTATAAAATAAACTCTCCATGAAAAATTCAGTCGAATTAGCTTTATTTGCTGAGAATGCAATTAAACTAAACTCAAAATTCAGCAAAATTAGAAAAGATTAACAAAAATTAAATCTCGCAACAACTTAAAGAGAGGGCTATTGAAGTTAAACCTCTGTGATCCATTTTAATAAAATATGATTTTTTCTACAGCATTTGCCTCAAACTGTGGATTATGCAGGCATTTTATTGCCTAATTTCATATGTGCAAATATTTGGAATGAGAATTACAACCTGAAAGAATCCCATTGCCCCTGATGCTCAGAAATCAGTTTTGCTGATTCGAGAGATTCGAGAGTGTTTATTTGTCATATGTACCAGGAATTAAATAATTAAGTTCTTACTTACTGCTGCGTCAGAAGCACGTTAACACCACACAACAAATGCATGAATCAATAAAATAATACCTAAGAGGCAACAGCCGGTTCATTCTCCTACCAGCGTCCGTCTCCACCAGCGGCTCCATCCTTGACTCTCCAATCTTCAGGACTTCTGAGTTTCCCTCTGTAAACAGCAACCTGCTGGGTCCATCTTTGCAGCACAAACCAGGTTTGCCATCGTACATGGCCGCTGGTGACCCACCAGGTCTTTGTTCCAGCATAATTCAGCTTATACTATTACGATTACTTAATATAAGTTAGTTTAGTTTAGTCATACAGTGTGGAAACAGGCCCTTCGACCCACCTAGTCCAAACCGACCAGTGATCCCCGCACATTAACACTATCCTATACACACTAGGGACTTTTTTTACATTTACCAAGCCAAATTGACCTACAAACCTGTACATTTTTGGAGTGTGGGAGGAAACCGAAGATCACGGAGAAAACCCATGCAGGTCACGGGGAGTACATGCAAACTCCATACAGACAGCACCCATAGTTGGGATCAAACCCAGGCCTACGGTGCTGCAAGCGCTCTAAGGCCGCAACTCTACCACTGCACCACCATGCCGCCCTTGCCAGCACATCCTCAATAACTCTTTACAGCGTTGATGTGCAGAGGGATCATAAAGTATGGATACGCAGATGGCCTGGCCCTACTGCATTCGGACAGGAGTTGGTCAAACGTGGAGGATGTTCTATCGGTGGATATGGAACTTGTCGCGGGCTACCTTGAGACTAAAACTGAGTGTGGCAAAAACCACCACAACGACCTATCACCGGAACAACAAGGAAGCTCAATGCCAGCTAACCGTCATTATTAATGGGTCACCCCTACCCTATAACCCATTTCCTACATTCCTCGGAGTGAAACTAGATCGGCAGCTGACCTGAAGCTCTCCGTGCTAAAGTCTCGGTGCGAAACAACCTCCTGCGTTGCTTGGCTGGATCGTCATGGGGCGCCAGGACATCTACTCTCCGAACCAGTGCTCTTACACTCATGTACAGCACCGCTGAGTACGCCGGCACAGCATGGTGCCGCAGCGCACATACTAGCAAGCTAGACGCCATCCTCAACGACACCATGCGAATCATCACCTGCTGCCTACGCCCTTCTCCGACGGATCTTCTGCCGGTGCTCGCAATTATCGCACCCGCCAAGCTTCACTGAGAGTACTTCACTCACAGGCTGGTGTGTAAGCATAACATCCCTTGCACCACCTTGCCCAGGACTCACAGCAACTGGGACCTCAACGCCTGTCATCTCGTTGCCCCTTCTCGCATCACACAGCGACCCTCTGTGGCTCCGGTTTCAACACACTAGGAGCATGGAGAACCAGCTGGGAACAGACGTTGTGACCTCCTCAATTCACTGTTGCACCAAATACCACAGCCCGATCCGACTCGGACCTGGCTCGCAAAGAGTGGGTCGCCCTGAACCGGCTCCATTCAAGGGTCGGTCGGTTCAACGGCAACATGCATCGCTGGGGGCTGCATTCATCAGCAGCCTGTGCGTGTGGAGCAGACCAGCAAACAGCGCAACACATTATTTTCGACTGCACTGTCCTCCGCGCCCCATGGTGGAGGGGTAGACCTCATGGCCCTCGACAACAGGACATTGCCTGGAGAGGGTTACACAACCTTTGCTGCCTCAAACGCAAGAAGAAGATAAAGTCCAAGTTCATAGTTCACTGAATGTTGCAGCACAAGTTGTTAGAGTGGTAAAAAAGGTGTATGGTATGTTTGCCTTCATTGCTAGGGGCATTGGAAATAAGAGTCAGGAAGTCATGATAAAGCTCTATTTGCATTTGGAGCATTGCATCATGTTCTAGTCGCCCCATTACAGGAAGGATGTGGAGGTACAGAAGAGGTTTGCCCGAATGCTGCCTGAGTTAGAGGTTTCAGCTACAGACAGAGATTGAATAGACCTGGATTGTTTTTTCTGGAATGTTGTCGCGTGAGGGGAGGCTTGACGGAAGTAAACAAAATTATGAGAGGCATAGATAGGATAGACAGTCAGAATCTTTCTCCCAGTGAAAATGTCCAGCACTAGAGGGCATACCTATAAGGTGAGAGGGGGAAAGCTTAATGGAGACGTGTGGAGATGTTTTTTACATAGAGAGTGGTGAGGGCCAGGATCTCTCTAGCTGTCACATGATACCAGTATAGTTTTTAGTTTTAGCTTTAGAACTACAGAGAAGTGCAGGCTCTTCGGCCCATCGGGTCCACACCGACCAGCGATCCCCGCACATTAACACTATCGTATACACACTCCGGACAATTTTTACATTTGCCAATCCAAATTAACCAACAAACCTGTACGTTTTTGGAGTGTGGAAGGAAACCGAAGATCTCGGAGAAAACCCGCGCACGTCACTTGGAAAACGTACAAAATCCGTACAGACAGCACCCGTAGTCGGGATCGAACCCAGGTCTCTGGCGCTGCAAGCGCTGTAAGGCAGCAAGAGGTATAGAGAAAGCGTATATCTTCAGATTCATGGACAGTTCTTAGCTGTTATCAGGCAACTGAATCATTCTCTCATCCGGAGGGAGTGTGGTCCTGACCTCCCATCTTTAATCGGATTTCATCATATGTTATCCTGCACTAAATGTTTTTCCCTTTATCCTCTATCTGTACAATGTGGATGGCTTGATTGTAATCATGAATAGTCTTTTCTTTGACTGGATAGCATGCAACAAAAGCTTTTCACTTTACCTCGGTACATGTGACAATAATAAGAACGTAAAAAAACTATTCTGCACGCTGATTCCTTTCTCTTTTACCACTATCCGTTATATTCATGTATGATTTGATTGTGATTATGGATGGTTGATTTACTTGAATAGCATGCATGACAATGTATTTTAATGTATCTCATGTTCTACATGACAAATAATAAACCAATACTGATATCAAGCTTTTCATTTATAAAGATATTTTCATTGTTATTTTTATTTCATTTCATTGGCCATTATTTTTTGGTGGAAACACGGGCTAACTGAATAATTATGCCAAATTCTTGAGAATTGCACATCTCTAAAATGCACCATGAAGATGATACCAAAAAATAATTTACAAAAATAATGGCGATGTTCGGGTGTACAACCTCTAGTGTGCCTTGAGGTTATTTCATTGTTAATACGTGAGGTGGTAGAATACAGTCTGCAAATGCTCAGAATATTTCAGTCTCACACTTTTCAATATTTGAATAATTTAACAAATGTGAATCTTGGCCTGAGCTTTACCTAAGGTAGACTTTATCGACATGATGTGTGTTTGTACTAATGATAATGCTGATAACACTGATAAAAATTGCAGCAAGATGTAGAATATTTCATGAATGATTAAATCTCAGTCCACCTATATTATATCTGCTAGAACCATAGAAACATAGAAACATAGAAAATAGGTGCAGGAGTAGGCCATTCGGCCCTTCGAGCCTGCACCGCCATTCAATATGATCATGGCTGATCATCCAGCATTATTCAGAAGGATCTCTATAAAGGACTGACCAGACATTGAACCAGCATTTCTTTATATCGTAGTGTTAAAGAAGTATAAAAATAATTACAAATTAGAACAATAGATCCTGACAGCATTTTAAGAAGGCTTAACTTAAATGTTTTCTGCCAAGTGGAGGAGAATGTGAATTGAAGCAAACTGACTGGGTCTCTGTACAAGGAAGAACCGTAGACCCCTGAGGTGTAATGGGAATTGGAAATTATTGAAATAGTAAAGAGCGCGTGCGATGACCAAGATGTAGATGGATACGGGGGTGGGGAGCATAATAGAATCAAATTATTTGGAGATCACTTTGGAGCGACAGAAGTAGGCAGAAACAATGTGTCTGTCAAGGCAATCTTGCTTGTGGATATTGGGAAGGAGATATGAAACAGGCAGTGTGTGTTGAGGAACTATAAGGTGGGGTACACTGTGGAAACATAGAAACATAGAAAATAGGTGCAGGAGTAGGCCATTCGGCCCTTCGAGCCTGCACCACCATTCAATATGATCATGGTTGATCATCCAACTCAATATCCTGTACCTGCCTTCTCTCCATACTCCCTGGTCCCTTTCGCCACAAGGGCCACGTCTAACTCTCTCTTAAATATAGCCAACAAACTGGCCTCAACTACCTTCTGTGGCAGAGAATTACACAGATTCACCACTCTGTGTGAAAAATGTTTTTCTCATCTTGGTACGAAAAGACTTCGCCTTTATCCTTAAACTGTGACCCCTTGTTCTGGACTTCATAAATACATGCTGACTTTGTCCAATGATTTCACCACTTTCCAAATGTGCTGCTATCCCATCTTTAACACCTGACTCCAGCAGTTTCCCTACTACCGATGTTAGACTAACTGGTCTGTAAATCCCCGTTTTCTCTCTCCCTCCCTTTTTTAAAAAGTGGGGTTACATTAGCTACCCTCCAATCCTCAGGAACTACTCCAGAATCTAAAGAGTTTTGAAAAATTATCACTAATGCATCCACTATTTCTGGGGTTACTTCCTTAAGTACTCTGGGGATGCAGCCTATCTGGCCCTGGGAATTTATCGGCCTTTAATCCATTCAATTTGCCCAACACCAATTCCTGGATTTCACTCAGTTCCTCCATCTCATTTGACCCCCGGTCCCCTGCTTTTTCCGGCAGATTATTTATGACTTCCTTAGTGAAGACAGAATCAAAGTAGTTATTCAATTGGTCTGCGATGTCCTTGTTCCCCATGGTCAATTCACCTGTTTCTGACTGACATTTGTTTTAACTAATCTTTTTCTCTTCACATATCTATAAAAACTTTTGCAGTCAGTTTTTTTATGTTCCCTGCCAGTTTTCTTTCATAATCTATTTTCCTTTTCATAATTAAACCCTTTATCCTCCTCTGCTGGACTGAATTTATCCCAGTCCTCTGGTAGGCTTCTTTTTCTGGCTAATTTGTATGCTTCATCTTTTGTTTTGATACTATCCCTGGAGAGGGGAAAATGATCTGTGAAAGTCTAAGGGATGGAGTCCTGGTGTTCACTTGGGGGGTCATGGTCAAGGGGTAGGCATGTTTGAGAGCTGATGCCTGCCTCAACATGGTAGAGTCTGGCTGCAAGACTACAATAACATTGTTTTGTCTGTAAGTTTGATTACAAAATTCAGAGAGCAGAGGGTGATTGGAGTCTATCTGCCATTCAGTCATGGCTGATCTCTCTCTCCCTCCTAACCCCATTCTCATGCCTTCCCCTATATTCTCTGACACCTGTACTAATCAAGAATCTATCTCTGCCGTAAACGTGTATTGACGGTCTCCACAGCCTTCTGTGGCAAAGAAATCCACAGATTCACCACCCTCTGATTAAAGAAATTTCTCCTCATCTGCATCCTAAACAAACATCCTTTAATTCTGAGGCTATGACCTCTAGTTCTAGACTCTCCCCCTTGTGGAAGCATCCTCATCAATGGTGGGTGGTAATTGGAAATGAAAAAATCGAGAAAGGGAGGGCCACCAGTGGGTACCCAGAAGTGGTGGTGTTGGAGATGGGAGAAGGTAGTGTCACTGAGGGAGGAAGTTCTTAAGACCTCAGCTAGGTTGCGCCGTATTTTTCAACATGTTCAAAAATGCCCTTGAGTAAAAAAAGGTTGCCATGGAAAAAATCGATACTTTCTTACAGGTAGATTTCGTCATAGTGGATCATAGTAGGTCTTAGTTGTTCGGCGTGTTAGTTTTAGGTAATCAAGGTGGTCAAAGGTAATCGAAGGTAGTTGAAGGTAATCGTAGATAATCTTCATCATAGTCAAAGGGAGGTCGAAGGGAGGTCAAAGGCGATCGAAGGAGTTCGTCTTCACTCTCCACTATTCGGTGTCCAATTCACCAGAAGTTAGTCATAGCTAGTCCTAGCTAGTCAAAACTAGTGTTCAACGAGGTCGTAGGAGGTCTTCTACATAGTCAAAGGAGGTCTTCAACATGACATTTTTTCTAACTCTCCTAAACTCCTAAGCTACCAAGACAGATGCGTACAGCAATTCGTTCTTCCCCCGCACAACTAAAGCATGGAATAATCTGCACCCTACTATAGTTACCCAACCAGATGCAACTAAATTAAGGTAGCTCTTTCTTCCCAAAAACCCTTTCTGGCTTAAGTCCTCCCTCCACCATCTCCAGTTTAAATTCCATTTGGAATATTTTGGAGGACCAAGAAACCAAGAACAAGAAACAAGAACTTATCTAAACTCGCCAATTAGGTTGCCCAAGTGGGACAGCCCCTATAGGCTGATTAGTTTGTTTCTATACTGTATGACATAATGACTATGGCATCCTCTGTCAGTGAGTTCCAAATATAAACCACTCTTTTTACCCACAGATCCCCTTGACATGTTCTTCCACTCACCTCAATGTTTGCCTTCTTTATTTGATACTATGGGAAAATGATTTTGACTATATATTCATTTTATAGAGCTATATCACCCCTTATTCTCCTTTGCTCCAGGGAGCACAAACCCAGTCCATCCAATCTCTATAAACACAGATCTGCAGATGTTGGGTTTATACCAATGATAGACACAAAGTGCTGGAGTAACTCAGCCGAAAAGGCAACATCTCTGGAGAAATAGGATGGGTGACCTTTTGGGTCAGGGTCCTTCTTCAGACTTTGAAGGATCCTGACCCAAGCTGACAAAGAGTAGGGATTAACGGGTCCCTTTCAGAATGCAGGCAGTGACTAGTGGGGTACCGCAAGGCTCGGTGCTGGTACTGCAGCTATTTACAATATACATCAATGATTTGGATGAAGGGATTCAAAGTAACATTAGCAAATTTACAGATGACGGGTGGCAGTGTGAACTGTGAGGAGGATGCTATGAGAATGCAGGGTGACTTGGACAGGCTGGGGGAGTGGGCAGATGCATGGCATCAAGTTGGGAAAAGGGGAAGTACAATGGGGTCTGGGGGTCCTTGTAAATCAGTCTATGAAAGTAAGTATGCAGGTATAGCAGGCAGTGAAGAAAGCAAATGGCATGTTGGCCTTTATAACAAGAGGAATCGAATATAGGAGCAAAGAGGTCCTACTGGAGGCAGGAAGCGTGTTCCCGATGTTGGGGGAGTCCAGAATCAGGGGCCACAGTTTAAGACTAAGGAGAAAGCCATTTAGAATGGAGAGGAGAAAACACTTTTTCTCACAGAGTGTGGTGAGTTGGTGGAATTCTCTGTGTCAGAGGGCGGTGGAGACCGGTTCTCTAGATGCTTTCAAGAGAGAGCTAGATAGGGCTCTTCAAAATAGTGGATTCAGGGGATATGGGGAGAAGGCAGGATCGGGGTACTGATTGGGGATGATCAGCCGTGATCACATTGAATGGCGGTGCTGGCTCAAAGCACCAAATGGCCCACTCCTGCACCTATTGTCTATTGCCTATTGTCATCCATCCTTTTTCTCCAGAGATATTGCATGACCCACTGAGTTACTTCAGCACTTTGTGTCCATTTAATCTCTCCCCATATCTACATTTATTCAATTCAGATAACATCCTGGTTAAAAAAAGCAAACTGCCAGAGGAACACAGTTGGCCAAGTAGCATGTGCGGTAGCTCCAGCAGTTTGTTTTTAGCTCCAGTCTACAGCATCAGCAGCCCCTTGTATCTGCAACATACTGGTGAATCTTTTCTTGACTCTCTCTAACATAGCTAAGTCCTTGCTGAGAGATCTTTTATGCAAGATCAAGATCTGGATGAATCATAACGCCACCTTAATTACAGGACAACTGAAGCCACTCCCTTTGTCTTCGGACCATGTATTGCCCCCTAAAATCTGATTCCACCTCCATTCTTTATCATTCAATGAGACTGATCTAGATCATTTCTGGCATGGTGGTGAAGAGGTGTGGTATTTTGGAGCCCTGGTCAATTTTTCAATATGATTTAAAATTCCACACTCATCAAAATTACTTGCTAGAATAAACAAAAAGAGATACTCAGTTGGTCTGGCAGCATCTGCAGAGGGTGAAATAAAGCTAACATTTTTCAGGCCATACCCCTTCATTCTTGGTATTCTGCAAGAATTCTGGCATTTTTGCTGTATCATTTGACAGACATGTGGATATTTGGCTGGGGACTAAATGGTGTGCTCTTTGATGCTAAGTGCCTTGATACTGGACCGGTTAACAGCAATCCAGAAGGCTTTGACTATAGATTGTGAGTTGAAATCCTCGCATGTGAATGTTAAGTTTAATTTGAAAATTCTCTACAAAGTCTTTAATTAATAAAGAAGCCACAGAGCCATTGAATTCTCGTAAATATTTCAAAGGTTCACTAATTTCTGTTTGTGAATAAGAACACTTGTCTTTTTTTAACTGTGCTGAAATGTTCACCCATTAAGGATGGCACACTGGCGCAGTGGTAAAGTTGCTTGTTCACCAGAGGTTGCTGTTTAGGTCTCCATAGTCGGACAGGGCCATAGACCCGAGGTCGATCCCGACTACGGGTGCTGTCTGTATGGATTTTGTACGTTCTTACAGTGGCTGCGTGGATTTACTCCGGGTGCTCTGGTTTCCTCCCACTCTCAATAGACAATAGACACTAGGTGCAGAAGTAGGCCATTTGGTACTTCGAACCATTTGGTCATTCAATGTGAACATGGCTGATCATCCCCAATCAATATCCCGTGCCTGCCTTCTCCCCATATCCCCTGACTATGCTATTTTTAAGAGCCCTATCTAGCTCTCTCTTGAAAGCATCCAGAGACCTTGCCTCCACTGCCCTCTGAGACATTCAACTTTGTAGGTTGATTGGCTTCAATAAAATTGTCCCTAGAGTGTAGGATAATGTTAGTGTAATGACCCTGACCCACTTAGGAAACCTGAACAGAAACCTCTGGTGACCTTGCCCACGACCCAAGGTTTCCATGAGGTCGCCGGAGGTTTTGGTCACTCGCCTGGAAAGCCTCGAGCTTTATCGACCGAAAAGCGAGCTGCATGTACCGACCACACACACACACAAACACGTCGCGAAGGTGGGGGCCATGGTGAGCGGAGGAGCGTTGTCTGCGCGATGAAGAGGAAGGTAAACTTCTGCCACAGAGCACGGTAAGTCCTTTAGAGAGCGCGGGGGGGATAGGGGGGAGAGAAGGAGGAGAGAAGGAGGAGAGAAGTGGGGAGAAGGGGAGAGAAGGGGGGGGGGGGGAGAAGGAGTGGAGACAGTTTAGAGAAGTTTAATAAAGTTTAGCGGGAATTTTACCCAAAGATCCTATAGCAGAGGATCTTTCATTTTACCTTCCGGTGGGTCTTCTAGGTCGTGAAACTCCAATGAGCCAATCAAAATGGCCGGTCAGTGAAGGAGATGGCTTTTGACTGCCTGTAAGTAAATAGCGACCCCATTCCACTGGCATCGACCAAACGGCAACCTATTTTTAATTGAGACCGGTTTTGATTATGTTCAAATAATCGAAGCAACCTAGATGAAGCCTCGACCACGCGGAAACCACTTTCGACCATTAGGGAGAGTGACCAAAACCTCCGGCGACCTCATGGAAACCTTGGGTCGCGGACAAGGTCACCAGAGATTGCCTAAGTGGGACATGGGCATAAGGGGTGATCACTGGTTGGCGTGGACTCGGTGGGCCGAAGGACCTGTTTACACACTATGTCTCTAAGGTCTGAATTAAGGTCATTAACACATCAACACATTTAAACTGTCTCCTGTAATGACCAAACATGCCAGTACCGAACCTCCCACCATCTTCTATGAAACCATCGATGGGTAGCAAGTGCCACCAGATCCCAAGAATAAAACGAAAAAATATCTGATTAAACAGGTTCTCCGATTATTTAAATGTGCGCAGATAGCCAAAATGTCACCTCAGGATAACCTTGAATTTTCTAAGACAACAGAAAAACTACATTCAAAAATAGCGCAGAAGCGGGTAGCAAAGGTTAAAGAGAGGCCTTGGGGTAAAGAAGAAATAATTTCTGATATTTGAGGAGTCGGCCCAAAGGTAATGGGGTGGATCACATGGTTTTAGTCAGAAATTATTGCCCCATTCAATGAGGAACATTAGCGGTTCCTTGTGGAGCCAATGACCTACTTCTGCATATTCTTATGCAACACTTTAAATTTTCTTGCAGCTAATGCCAATGGGTATTACAAGTTTGGGAAGACTGAAAATACCCAGGGGTACCTTCTGTGAACTGCAAACCTTCCTTTTGGCACTCTCTGTTCTGCAGCTGGTACTGCGCATATTGCAATGACAAAAAAACAGCTAACACGATTTAACAACAATTTATGTGGCAGATGATTCCTATGGAACTGATTTAATAGCCATAAATTTAAAACAGTTTTTTTCTTCTTCTGATATAAAGGGTTACTATTTGCAATAAAGGATGTGAAAGTGAAAGTAAACAACAGAATTCCTAGTGAATGTGAATGTGAGAGTGAATGTAAACAACATTTTGTAGCAGCCAATTCTCTGGATCCATTGATCACACAAATACACTATGAAATTTCAGAAAACAATGTTCTTCGTACTCCTCCTTTGACTTCATCTACCCTCAGTCCTCATCTACCTTTACATTTCTCCACTATGAGGAAAACATTTTCAGTTCCACTAGTCTCTTCTCTTGGCCTCAAAAAGAAAACTAAAATAATGATTCTAATGTAAATGAAAAACATGTAGGTTGGCCAGTGGACAGAAAACCTGGAAATGTTCATCTCACTGAATTAAAACATTTTTTATGCTCCTATACTCAATCAGCAATGAACAATCACCAAGATTGAGAAAGCAATGTCTCGAACGTTTAAAGCAGGAATTGGAAATCTCTCATAATATAGTATTCGGCCAAGTTGGGGAAAAAATGTAGTTGATGTAAGGCCTACTGGAACCCAACAGCAATGATACAGGAAGTTTTACACACTGCAGGTATTTAAATCTAGGGGGGCAGAGAATTAGCGTAAGGGGAAAGAGGTTTAGAGGGGATGTGAGGAAGTAACTTTTTCACCTGGAGGATGGTTGCAATCTGGATTGCACACATTGAGTGGGTGATGAAGGAATTACTCTCATAATAATTACCAGGTATCGAGATGAGAGCATGAATCTAGAAGGCATAGAGGACTACTGACCTAGATCTGGTAAATTTAATTAGTATGGGTAGGTATAGGATACTCAGCATTGACACAATGGGTCAAAGTGTCTGTGCTGGATGACTCCATGAATGGGTGCCTGAACTGTTTCTCCGCGTTCACAAGAAATATCATAAACCCACATTGCCTTTCAATCTGCCAATATCGATCAAATATCCCAATTGCTGGGAACCTTTAATGACTACTGCATTGTAACCCTTCCATGCTCAAATTGACGAAAGTTTTAAATTATTCTTATTGATTTTTGGATAACTGCTAGGCTTGGCTTACCATTCCATTGCCTACACTTGGAAGCCAATAGTTTTGTGTAGTTCTGAGGGTAAAAAAAAACAAAGCACTGGATGGATTCTCCTCCACATATGCTGCCTGACCTGTTGACTTGCTTCAGCATTTCATTTTTCACTCAAGATTCTAGCATCTGCAGTCACTTTATGTCTCCTTACTTGTGAAAACAGTCATTCTGGATGACCAAAGTGCAAATGTGGAATGTGGTTTGAAGATTTTGATTTCTGCTCAGAAAAGCAGGTCAAATTCTGCATGTGGGAAAGATCTTTTGGAAAGTTAACCATTTCAATTGCATGATAGTATTAAAACTACCCCTCAAGTTTCAATCCCAAATTAAGAGCCATTTTATACTTGACAATAAAGTCTATGTATATGAGGTTGTTCATTATTTTATAACCTCTTTGAATAATGTTATTTTAATTAATGGAAGGGACCATTGGTTCTCTGGCAGACGTATTTCCTGATGCCTGATGGGTTTGAGACCTCCTTCAGAAAGCACACTAACACCTTGAGGGCAAAATATAAAAGCTGCTGTTATGTGAAAAAAAAAGTGTCCACAAATGAACTTTAATGCAGTATTGTTTATTTTCCGTTTCTATATAAAATTGGCTACCCACTTAGGAATTTTATTTTATGAAGTGCCAAGAAAGTCAAGCCCTGAGGCAAATGGACCAAAGCTTATCATTCTTTCTACATATATTAAAAAAAGCTTTAAGTAACCCAGCTTTGCTAGGATTTGTTAAGATTGCTGAAGACTGCAGTGTATTTCTAAAACATAATCAAAAAAAAAAAAAAGACATGATTTTACTGATTTTGCTATTCATGCCTCATGGATATATATAATCTCACCATTCCTGGGTGATCCAAGTGACTCGTTCAACTTCTTACCCAGTCTCTTGGGACCTAATTATGTCTCTGTTGTTGCTTGGGGAGCAGTTACTTCCCCTTTAATTTCATTTTTATAATCTTAGATTTAACTGTGTGTCTTCTTTGGATACCATGACTGAGGCATTTCAGAATAAAAAAAAACTCCAACTTAAATTATGCCATTTGTTCTTTATGGTGAATAGTTTGTGTATCAAAAGGCTCAAATTAAAAATTAGGAGTTGAGCATTTTAGTAAACAAACCCTTAGAATGCATTGTGATTAAGGTTTATCACTAACAGTGAAGTTTAAGTATAGATCAAGGAGTAGAAATTTGCTGTAATGACATGATATGTAACTTGTGCATATTAAACTCATTCAGAGTCAACTGTATTTAATTGTCATATGTACCAATAACAGGACAATGGAATTCTTACTTGCAGTAGCTTAACACGCTCATAAATGCAATAAGCACAGCTAACATATAATAATTTAATAACATTCAATAAATTAATAATCATAACATGAGAACTGAAAATAATAAAAGTCATTAGTGCAACCAAAATCAGTCCATGGATTTCAGCAGCCTTAAGATCAGTCATAACCTAGATATGATAACCTCTCAGTGACAGCAGTATTCAATTCATCATTATTATTAATGTACACCAACAAACATAAAATGCCATTAAGAATTGTAGAATGAGAGGAATCCAATGAATCATTTTATCTCAGATAGATGGATACCTATTAAGATAAAAAGCCTCAATTTCTAGGCTAAAATATTACAAACAATTAGACCTGGTCCAAACATATTGACACTGTGGCCAAGAAAGCACGCCAATGTCTCTACTTCCTCAAAGTTTGGCATGCATTAAATTACTCTAACCAATTTCTATAGATGCATCGTAGAAACCCTCTTATTAGGATGGATCAAAACCTGGTTTGGCAACTGCTCTGCCCAAGACCACAAACATGTTGTGGGTGTGGCTCAGTATATCACATAAAGCAGCCCCCATTGACACTATCATGCAGCTCAAGAAAGCAGCCAACTTATACTCAGTCATGCCCTCTTCCGTCAGACAAAAATTACAGAAACTTGAAAGCACCCACACCAGATTCAACAACAACTAGACCCCCAATGTTATCAGACTTTGAATGGTCATCTTATATGCAAAGGGATATATTCCTGATCCCCCAATCTACCTTGTGGCACACCTTGCACATTTTCTTTTTGAACTGTACTTTCTCAGGTGATCTAGCTATTTTGCTACTCTTAACTCTGCTTCCTTTCTTTTTGTACTGCCAATTGAACTTACATGTGATTTTAGCACCATCACCCGGCGAGAACGGCCTGGAACATCGGGCCTCCGTGAGGGCAACTATGGAAGCCTCAATATGTCTGACTATGGGTGGACATGGGTTGGGGACTGGACATTGTGCCTTCCCTCATAATGGGAACCATTGTGGGGGGATGTTTTTATGTTTAAATCTCTTTATAGTGTTGTGTCTGTATTCTTTATTTTATGTGCTGCATGGCAAGAAGCATTTCACTACACCAATTGGTGTATGTGACAAATAAACTAACCTTGAACCTTGAACCTTGAACCTTGATGGATTTTTTTTTACCTGGATGGCATGGGAAGCAAAGATTTTCATTGTATCTGGAAATATGTGACAACAAACAAATATCAGGCAGTGTCTGTGGAGGGAACAGACAGATGAAGTTTTGGGTCTGGACACTTCTTCAGACCTTCCCTCCACAAATGCTACCTGATCCGCTGAATTCCTCTGGCACATAGGTAAGCTTTGTTGAAGAAATAAATACTCTAGCCGTATGTAGTACACTAGGCCATCATATAGAGGTTTGTGATCTGCATATCTGAGTGACTACTTTATACTCCAGATTGATTATACTTTCTAGCTCATCCTTGTACATGCAAGTGTTTACACTAATGGGAGCAATGCATTTCATTTCTGAATCATTTATAGCTCTGCCATATGGTCATAGCTCGCAGGCAATTGCAACAAAAGTTAACTTTTTTTTCTTTAATTTAAGTGCTCAATGTATGCACTATATTAAGAAACTGGTAACTAAAGTAATGCTCATAAATCAACCTCTAAAAATCTTCATAAACTACTCGAGTGTCGTTTTCACACTTTATGATCACATAAGAAAGGTTTGATTGAATTACAATCATGCTAGTCTCTATCAGCCATCTGCTGGCTTATAGTTACACATATTTCCGATTGTTTTCTCATTTATTCCCACTTTCGCAGTTCTTCAGATTGCCTTTACATAAAAGTCTATGATGCATAAGTGAGCTGGGTATTCAGGTTTTCTCTAAAAACACACCACGTGATCTTGCAGAAACTGTTATGATGTGCACCACCTAAGTATTCTATCCCTTCCACAGCTCACTGAACCTTAAGAAATGCAACAGACACCGTGACATTGTATGTCAGCTTTTGTGAGGACAGTTGCATTCCCACTAGAACCCGGATCAGGTTCAACAATGACAAGCCTTGGTTGACAGCAGGACTCAGGCAGATCCGCCAGTCTAAAGATGAGGACTACAGAAGCGGGGGTGCAGACCTCCACAGGCAGGCCAAGTACAAGCTGGGAAGAGGAATCAGAGCTGCCGGGGAAAGGTAGTCTGAGAAGTTGAGGAGCAAATTCTCAGCTAATGACTCTTCTTCAGTGTGGAAGGGCTTGCAAGAAATCTGGAAAGTTAATAATTAATACATACGCTTTGTATTTGAACATGTTTAAGAATATTTTAAGAGTAGAGTGCAGCGGCGCCTGCTAGTGCACACATGTATCGAACCTGGCGTTCGGAAGCCGCGGTCACATGACTTATGAGGGCTGCTGTTTTTCACGCAGTTTTGCTTTCGTGCGGCAGTTGCGTGCTGACCACCGTTGTGGTCAGACGTGTGGTGTAAGAACCTGTGAGCTAAGAAGCCATTTTGTGAATAAAAGTTACAAAACGTAGTTGTCGTTCTTGCGACCGCCAAATTGGTGACCCTGACCTGTCTAGCCGTTGTTAGACAAATAGATCATGCAGGAAGACTACGTTCCCGTAGAATCGGCCGGCAAGTGGCAGGGCTCACCGGGCTTCAAATTGCCATCGTTTTGGCCCGATCAACCTCAGGTGTGGTTCGTCCACGTTGAGGCACAGTTTCACCTGCACCGCATGATTGCGGATGACACTATATATTTCCATGTGGTGGGAGCTTTGCCACAGGACTGTGCCTTGAGGCTGTCGCACTACATCAGGGACCCGCTGACAATCGGCAAGTATGAGGGGCTGAAAGCCCTCCAGCTCCACACTTTTGGTCTCAGTCGCAGAGACAGGGCAGCGAAGATATTGCGTATGGACAGCGTCGGCGATCGACGGCCATCCACCATCATGGCAAAGATGTTAGCCCTCATGGACATACACCGCCCATGTCTGCTCTTCAAACAGGCGTTCCTGGAGCAGATGCCCGACGAAGTCTGACTGATGCTCGCCGGTGCTGATTTCAGCCACCCCCTGCACCTCGCGGAGAGAGCCGACGAATTGTGGGCACACAGATGGTGGGACGTTTTTTGCCTTCACCCGCTCCCTTGTCACGGCGCGGGTGCAACTGAGACGACAGCGAGAGGTAGAAGAAGCCTAGCCCAGCGCCGAAGAGGAATCGCCGCTTCCAGTGGTATACAGCAGACGTCGTTGGTGCTACTACCATCAGTGCTACGGCCCCGAAGCCCGAAGATGCCGAAGCCCCTGTTCGTTTTAGGGAAATGCCATGGCTGGTCATACATAGAGGCGAATGTGATCGGCCTCTACATCCATGATTGCCATTGCCACTGTTTCCTGGTGGACTCCGGTGCCATTGCCAGCATCCTGTCGCCAAGCGCCCGAGATACTCGCGTCGGTAAGGTAGGACCCATCCTCTCAGCCATTAATGGGAGCGACATTCGCACTTATGGTACGCGGACACCGGACTTAAATTTCGACTCCCGACCGTATAGGTGGAAGTTCACCATTGCTGCCGTTGTCCAACCGATCCTGGGGGTCAATTTCTTGAGTGTTTTCTCCTTGTTAGTCGATGTGTGAGGCGGACGCATGGTCCCTGTGTCGGACCTGTGCCCTGCCAAGCTGCGTAATCCGTCCACGCCCCTACAACGACTTGACGAGGTAGCTGATTTTCCAGAGTTGCTCACGCCCCGGTTCGATGGGGCCGCGCCTCATCATGGCGTGGTCCACCACATTCCCACTGAGGGCCCACCGGTTCATGCCCATGCGCGCCGCCTCCCACACTATAAACTATGCATCGCATGAGACGAGTTCCAGCTTATGGAGGACATGGGGATTGTCCAGTGGTCGGATAGCCCTTGGGCTTCCCCGCTGCACATGGTGCCTAAAGTGTCCAGGGGTTGGAGACCTTGCGGTGATTACAGGAATCTCAACGCCGTAACCACAGCAGAATGGTACCCAGTCCCGAACATCCAAGATTTCTCGGCTCATCTGGAGGGCGCAACCTTTGCTCAAAGGTCGACCTCATTCGCGGGTATAATCAAATTCTGGTCCATCCCGCCGACTTCCCTAAGACGGCCAGCATCACCCCTTTCGGCCTTTTTGAATAGCTAAGAATGCCTTTTGACCTGAAGAACGCTGCTCAGGCGTTCCAAAGGCAATGGATCAGGTTGAGCGGGGGTTTGCTGTTTATATTCATCTACCTCGATGATATTCTGGTGGCCAGCAGCTCGCAGGCAGAGCATGTTAGGCACCTCCGCCTGATTTTCGAACAACTGCGCAAACACGGGTTGGTGATCAACCCTGCGAAGTGCCAGTTCTGATTGCGTTCCATTTCCTTTTTGGGTCACAGCATTACCTCCCACGGCGCACAGCCGTTGCCCGAGAAAGTCGACGCTATCCGTCGCTTCCCAAGGACTCTATCCATTAGCAGCCTGCAAGAATTTATCAGAATTGTCAATTTCTACCACGGATTCTTCCTGTCAGCAGTGCCATCATGCGGCCATTGTTCCAGTGTCTGGCCGGTAAGCTAAGGACCTGGTCGGATCCAAGGAAGCCGAGACGGCTTTTGAGGGGGCTAAGACAGCATTGGCCAACACCACTATGCTAGTTCACCCGAGGGCATCGGCCCTAACGGCCCTCACCGTGGACGCATTCAAAGTCACGGTGGGCGCTGTCCTCGAACATCGAGTAGGTAACCGCTGGATGCCGCTTGCATTTTGCGGCAGGCAGCTGCAAGCCCCCGAGGTTAAGTACAGAGCTTTCAATCACGAACTCCTCGCGCTCTTCCTAGCGATCCTCCATTTCCATTATTTCCTGGAGGGGCGTGCGTTTACTGCATTCATGAACCACAAGCCACTCACGTTCGCTTTGACCAAGGTGTCCGGTCCCTGGTCCGCCAGGCAGCAGAGGCACCTTGCCTACATATCCAAATTCACATCTGATATTTGGCATGTGGCGGGGAAGCTGAACGTCGTGGCTGACGTGTTGTCCCATCCGGCAGCCCCAGAGGTTTCCGCTTTAAGCCAAGGTGTGGATTATGAGGAGCTAGCCGCTGCCCAACAGGTAGACACAGGTTAAGTTGGCCAAGGTACCCTGTGGCACCACCGGCGTGCGGATTCTTTGCGATGTCTCCACGGGCAAAGCCCGCCCTATTGTCCCGATTGCCTGGAGGCGTCGGATTTTCGACACCATCCACAGCCTAGCGCACCCGTCCATTCGCGCCACCTCTGCCCTGATTGCAGCCAAGTTCATCTTGCATGGGTTACGGAAGCAGGTCGCAGCATGGGCCCGTTCCTGTATTCCTTGTCAGACTTCCAAGGTGCAGAGGCATGTGCGTCCGCCCGTGCAGGATTTCCCTGTTCCAGACAGCAGGTTCCTGCACATCCATGTTGACCTGGTAGGTCCCTTGCCGTGTTCGCGTGGGCCTAATCACTTACTGACTATCGTGGACAGGTTTACCAGGTGGGCGGAGGCTATACCGTTAACTGATACCTCCGCTGAGGCTTGTGCGCGGGTTAACGTTTCAAATTGGATCGCTTGTTTTGGGGTTCCTTCTGATATCACTACTAATCGAGGGGCCTAGTTAACGTCCTCCCTGTGGAGTGGTATGGCGCAGCTGTATGGTGCGAAGTCCAATGCTTTGGTTGAGCATTTCCACAGGCACCTTAAGTCGGCGTTGAAAGCTCGGCTCACCGGCCCCGTTTGGGTCGACCAGTTGCCTTGGGTTCTCCTAAGCATCAGAAGCACGCCTAAGGAGGACCTCAATGCCTCATCTGCCGAGTTGGTTTACGACTCATTTTTGCGGGTGCCCGGGGATTTTCTGCCCGTCCCCCGGGATCAGGAGGTCCCGGCTTTGGCTGTATTAGCTGACCTTCACGAGAGGGTGCGCGCTTTGTTCCCGGTTCTCACTTCCCGACACGGATCCTCTGTGGTGCATGTGCCTACTATGTTATGGGATTGTGCTTATGTTTTCCTTCGTAGGGATGCTCACCGCTCGCTGTTACAGCGGGTGTACTAAGGTATATACAGGGTGTTAAGGACTGGTACCTCGACGTTTACGTTGGACATGGGTGGCAAGGAGGAGTTCGTCTCCATGAGCCGCCTTAAGCCAGCACACGTCGACAAGGATAGCCCGATGACAGTGGCTACTCTGCGGCGTAGAGGACGTCTACCGGCCGTTTTGCTGCCCTCTGCACCTGCTACCCTCGGTTATGTTTCACCGGTCACCTTTGTTACGCCCGTCCCTCGTTCGCATTCGCCGCGTCCCTCTGGTTCTGTTTTGTCGGCCCCTACTGTCATGCTCGCCCCGCGACCTCGGACCACGTGTTCCAGTCGAACCGTCCGATTACCCGTGTGTTTCCATACCGTGGATTCTGGGGGGGGGGGGGGGCATGTAGCGGCGCCTGCTGGTGCATGCAGGTATCGAACCCGGCGTTCGGAAGCCGTGGTCACATGATTCGGGAGGGGCTGCTAGTTTTCGTGCGGTTTCACTTTCGCGCGGCAATTGAATGCTGACCACCATTGTGAACTAAGAAGCTATTTTGTGAATAAAATAAGTTACAAAATAGAGAGGGTACAGAGGAGATTTACTAGAATGTTGCCTGGGTTTCAACAGCTAAGTTACAGAGATAGGTTGAATAAGTTAGGTCTTTATTCTCTGGAGCGCAGAAGGTTAAGGGGGGACTTGATAGAGGTCTTTAAAATGATGACAGGGATAGACAGAGTTGATGTGGACAAGCTTTTCCTTATGAGAATAGGGAAGATTCAAACAAGAGGACATGACTTTAGAATTAAGGGACAGAGGTTTAGGGGTAACATGAGGGGGAACTTCTTTACTCAGAGAGTGGTAGCGGTGTGGAATGAGCTTCCAGTGGAAGTGGTGGCGGCAGGTTCGTTGGTATCATTTAAAAATAAATTGGGTAGGCATATTGGTGAGAAGGGTATGAAGGGTTATGGTATGAGTGCAGGCAGGTGGGTCTAAGGGAAAAAAGTTGTTCGGCATGGACTTGAAGGGCCGAGATGGCCTGTTTCCGTGCTGTAATGTTATATGGTTATATGGTTAAAATGTAGTTGTCGTTCTTGTGACCGCCAAAAGAGAAGAAAATAAAGTTGGGGGTACAAGGAACTGCAGCGGCTTTGATCTTGAGCAAAACATGAAGTGCTTAAGTAACAGTGTAAATCCTGGCTAAAACAGAGAAGTAATAGCACCAAAATTTAGTAAAGGACTCATGTATTGGTAGGCCATTTTGGTCAAGTCTGATGTACTCTGGAGAAATAAGACAAGTTGCTGAATGGTGCCAGTAAGTCTAGGGCCCAGATCAGTCTTGCAGATAAGAAATGTATGAGTATCTCTTCAATTGACAGAATGAATGAGATTTCTGCTGAGGATCTCCAAGGAAGTGTAAAATATATGAAGTTCATTGAATTGCTGCAACAGCATTGTAAATATTGTAAATAATGGTGCTAGTTACCCAGCTGTTTGTTGATTGGCTAAAGTGTTAAGCCCTGGCAGGTTTGTATGAATTCCAGGGTAAATGTTGCATTATTCAAGTTATGTTAGCTTCTTCCAGAAGTTTCTCCTGAATAATGGGAGAGTCTGTTTTTGGTTTGGGGAACTGTCTATAATGTACTGTTGTTAATTGATATGTTTGATTGGATTATAAGGAGACATCCCCTATGTAGTTCAGCCCCTCAAGTTTCGGGGACCTAGAAAATGTAACCCACACAAGGTCCTTTGTCGATCTTCTGGAAGAGCGCTTGGGACTGCGTGACCTTTTGGAGTGTTTCTGCTTGCATGTAGCTGAAGGGCTTGGTCAGGCAGACCAAGGATCGAACCCGCGGTGGTTTAGGTATCGTATAGGGGAATTGGTTGTGCAATCTAAAAATAAAGAATAGTTGTTCCAGTGCTTGACTCAGTGGTTTTTGACTGAACTAGACTCAACTAAGGTAAGCTTGAGAAGAGCGTATTTACAACAGTGGGTCAGGTCGCATCTGTGGAGAGTTTTCTGATGCAATCATAAACTGGGAAGAATGGTTCTGACCTGTAAAGTCATCTGTCCATACCCTCCAATGAATCTGTTTGACCTGCTGAGTTACTCCAGCACTTTGTTTTTTGCTCAAAATTCAATCACAGTTCTGTTTAACAGAAACATTAGGAATAGCAGATTAGTGCTCTGTTTTGCACTTATTTGATTTACCTTACAGGTGAATGGAACCTTGCGCAATACCACAGCCCATTTTGTAGTGCACCTACCAAAGTTGAAAATACTTTGCAAAGTTGAATGAACTTTATTTCTTGAAAGCTCATTTATTTCTTGAAAGCTTTATTTCTTGAAGCTCATTTCCAGCCAAGTAGGATTCATGCATAACTCAATCTGTATGTCTTTTGGTGTGCTTGGAGAGATTATTACGCTTTTCAGAAGGTCTCAACAGTATTTGCACCAAAAAATGATTGGAGAGAATTTTATTCTCTGTGATTAATTATTGCGAGTTGGTGCTTACCAGCCAATTCTTGCAATTTTTGTTGCAGCAAAGATATCAACTTGACAAAAGGAATCATTTGTCAAGTGCTGACACTCCAACTATCACTGGAAATTAAGTTGGAGATTACAGCCCAGCTGGAGCCTACAGGTGCCTTATCACCTAAATAATAGAACATCTAATAATATTTGACAAATGGACACTAATGGGTAGACAACTATGTCCATGATTTTGCACTCACAAATTTACATTTGGACTTGATTTCAAATATGAAATGGTAAATGAGTTTTACAAAAGATTACCATCTGATTATAATTAATACATTCATACAATGGTGTCTTTTTTTTTAACAGACTTTAATATCCAAGATGTCCTTGTCATATTTATTTGTCAAATGCACAGGCTGAATTATGTTACCTCTAGCCTAGTGAAAACAAGGAGGTAGCATCTTAGTATTGGTGCCCAATAAATTAAGAGCCACCAACTAGTCACAGAAGCACCATCCTTGCTGTGACTACCAAGCAATTTAAATAATGAATTGGGCAGATAACACAATAACATGTAAGGGATGTCGAGAAAGGAAAACAGGGCTACTTGCTGATAAACTCGGCGTCCCGAAGTCAGATAAAAAGCTAATTGACCTTCAAAATGGAGTCCAATTACAAATAGTGGATACTAGTTGTTGTTTTAGGAGAGAACTAACTGGAGTCTGTATCAAATGTTTTGTTAGCATTCCATCTAGATGTTACATTTACTGCCAACGAACTGTCATTGGACGGTGTCAGAATCTTGCCTTTGGTAGTATGTGCTGACTATGAAATACAGCATTGTACACAGTCCAGTGACATCGAAAGAATCAAATTTTAGAAATGGAATGCAGAGAATATGTCATGAGTACGAACATGAAAGTAAGCATGAAGATGCATGAGTTTAAGAAAGAATGACATGGGAACACAAGAAATAGAAGCAGGCAAAGGCCATTAGGTTCTTGTTCCTGCTCCACCATTCAATAAGATTACATCTGATTTCTCTTTACCACAGAAATAGTTTAATGAATTAACCACACATCCCTTACATAGAACATAAAACATTGGAATGAACTGAACAGGAACATAACCTAATGTCTGTGCAGAAAATGATGCCACGATAAACTAATCTCATCTGCCTGAATATGATCCACATCCCTCTATTCCCAAAATATCCATGTGTCTGTCGCAAAACCTCTTACATGTCACTATCATGTCTGCCCTCACCACCTCATGTTCCAGGCACCCACCACCATCTGTGTAGAAAACATGTCTCTGTGCATCTCCTTTAAACTTTGCCCCTCTCGCCTTAAAGCTATGCCTTCTAGTCTTTGACATTTTTACCTGAGGAACAAGAGTCTGTTTATTGCATCTTTGTCTCTCATAAATTTATGCACTGCCACTAAGGTCTCCCATCAACCTCTGCCATTCTAGAGAAAACAATTCCACCTTGTCCAACCTTTCCTTACATCTATCACCATCTAATCCAGGCAGCATTCTGGAAAAAGCTCTCTGCATCCTCTCCAAACCCTCCGCATCCTTCCAGTAATGGGGTGACCTGAACTGCACGCGATACTCCAAATGTGTGCACGCGATACTCCGAAGTCTAAAGGTGCTGCATTATGACTTCTTGACTCTCAAACAATGCACCGACCAATGGAGGTGAGCATACCATACAATAGACAATACACCAAAGACAATAGGTGCAGGAGTAGGCCATTCGGCCTTCAAGCCAGCACCGCCATTCAATATGATCAAGGCTGATCATCCACAATCAGTACCCCGTTCCTGCTTTCTCGCCACATCCCCTGACTCCACTATCTTTAAGAGCTCTATCTAACTACACCCTCTTTACCACTCCATCTACTTGTATTGCCATTCAGGGAGTTTTAGAACTGGACCTGGACCCCAAGACCCCTTTATACATCAATACTGCTAATGGTTTTGCCATCCAATTTGGTCCTGCCTTGATTTTCTTAATGTACAAAAATCATTCTCTGCATAGAATATACTGATCAAATGATTATCCACAGACTTTATCAGTTCACATTACCAAAGCTTCTCTGGGCAACGAGAATTATATTCAAAATGGTAAACTCCTTATGTTAGCATCGTGATCTCTAGAGTCATAGAGTCATACAGCGTGGAAACAGGCCCTTTGGGCCAACTTGCCCATACTGTCCACCATGTCTCATCTACACTAGTCCCATATGCCAGTGTTTCACTCATTTCACTCATATCCCTCTAAACCTTTCCTACCCATGTACCTGTCTCAAATGATGCAATTGTATCTGCCTCAACTACCTCCTCCGCCAGCTCGTTCCATACACCCACCACTTTTTGTGTGAAAAAAGGTTCTAGCCACTCAATCAGGGCAAACATCTTCCCTGCATTTATTATGTCTGTCCTACAATAATTTTATTGTCTCTGACACTCTGAATAGAATCAGAGGCTGCCCCATGTTTTAGGACTTCAAAGACCTGTAATTCCAGCAATTAATCTGATGAATCTTAACAGTGCTACGTCTATAATAAATACATCTTTATTTTACGATACAATACGATGGCATTTTATTGTTAGATCGAGGTCTGAAATTTGTTTTTGCATACAGCCATACAATGAAATAAAGAACACAACACACAATAGAGTCCAACATAAAACGTCCCCACACAGCAGAATCAAAAGATTTCCCACTGCGTGGGAAGGCACCAAAGTCAGTCATCTTCCTCTGATGTTCCTGATGTTCACCCGTAGTTGGGGCCTCCGGAGCCCTCCGCAGTCGCCTCTACTGGCAGCCCGCCGCTCAGGCCCACCCGCTGGGATGTTGGAACTCCTCGGTGGAGGACATCTTCGGTGGCTTGGACCCCCAAAACGGCTGCTTCCCACCGGAGTCTGCGGCTCTCGACGTCCCCAGGCCGTGTCGGGTGGAGATTCACTCTGGCGGGCTTCGGCAAAGAGCCCCAGGGACTCAGCAATGTTCAGCAATGTTCAAGAGACAGCGCCGCCTGCGTTGGGAGCTCCGCGAACCACAGCCCCGCGATGTTGGAGCTTCAAATGGCGATCCAGGTAGGTATCGTCCACTTCACGGTGAATCCAGCGCCGTGCTGCCACTGCCGAAGCTCTGATACGGTCCCCGGTCTCCGGTAGGAAAGGCCTCTCCGATCCAGTTGGTAGGCCGCAAGGAGGGGGGTGAGGCTGCGACTCAGAGAAATAGTCGCATCCTCGCCGGGAAGCGACTAGGAAACCATTCCCCCCTTACCCTACCCCCCTCCCCCACGTAGAAAAATGAAAAAGCAAACTGTTTAGACAAACTAAATTTAAAAAAGATAGGAAAAAACAGACAGGCTGCAAGCAGAAGCTGATAGCAGTGCTTTAGGTAAGTAAATTGAAATTGTACAAAATACTCAAGATGAAATCTGAGGAAGGACATTATTGCCATAGAGGGAGTGCAGAGAAGGTTCACCAGACTGATTCCTGGGATGTCAGGACTGTCTTATGAAGAAAGACTGGATAGACTCGGTTTATACTCTCTAGAATTTAGGAGATTGAGAGGGGATCTTATAGAAACTTACAAAATTCTTAAGGGGTTGGACAGGCTAGATGCAGGAAGATTGTTCCCGATGTTGGGGAGGTCCAGGACAAGGGGTCACAGCTTAAGGATAAGGGGGAAATCCTTTCGGACTGAGATGAGAAGGACTTTTTTCACACAGAGAGTGGTGGGTCTCTGGAACTCTCTGACTCAGAGGGTAGTTGAGGCCAGTTCATTGGCTATATTTAAGAGGGAGTTAGATGTGGCCCTTGAGGCTAAGGGGATCAGAGGGTATGGAGAGAAGGCAGGTACGGGATACTGAGTTGGATGATCAGCCATGATCATATTGAATGGTGGTGCAGGTTCGAAGGGCCGAATGTTTCTATGTTTCTATGTTTCTATGAAATCCTCAGAACGCCCTGAATAATTTATGTAATATTTTCTCTTGAATTCAAATCATCTTGGAATAATAGCCAATATTGCACTTGCCTTCCTAACTACCTGCTTCAGCTGCCTGTTAGCTTTTGGCAATTTGTGCAAGAACAGCAAAGCCCCATCAAACAGCAGCATTTCCTCTCAGTCTCTCACCATTTAAAAGGCACTGAGCATTTCTCTTTGTTTTTTTTAAATCTCTGGATAGCTGTCCTCTTTTCCATGTTGTACTCCATTTGTCTTGTTTTCTTTCTCATTTCTTAAATAGTCGGATCACATTTGCCAACCTCCAATTGGCAGGAACAATATTCGAGGGGAGATAGACTATCCATTAATATCCTTTACAAGCTCACAGACCCCCATACTTAGCTTCACTATAGATCCTCTTACTCTGCTTCCTGTCAGGAGGCCTTTCCTTCTTTCGAGTTTAAATCATCTCTATTGTGTTTATTCCAATGATCAGCCCTTCACTCTGCTGTTGCTGAAATTTCAGTCATTCTGTCCCTCATTCTGAAATGTCTGCCATCCTGAAATGTAGCTACACCCCTATCATAATGAATGGAGCGCTCCACCACATTTCCTCCATTTCCAGCATGTTTATTATGAGCCCCTATCCCTCGTTGAAACAAAGGTAGAGATCCCCTGGTATTCATCTTTCATACCATCAGCCTTCATGTTTTGCTTTTCAATCTCCACCAGCTCTAACATGATCCCACCACAGGCCACATCTCTTCCACCACACCTCCCCTCCACCTTTTTGCATTTCAGAGGAACTGCTCAGTTTGTGGCTCCCTGGTCTGCACTTCCATTCCCTCCCACCAGTCACTATCTCCGGACAGCTCCATGTAATGGGTGGAGGTGCAACTCCCGTCCATTCATCTTTTCGCTTCCCATCATCTGGGAACCCAATCATTCCATTCAAAGCAGCAATTCACTTGCAGTCCTTCCACTCAATCTGTTGCATTGAGTATTCACAATATGGCTTCCTCTACATCTGGGAAATTGAATCTGCAGAGCAATTGCACTCAGTCCATAAAAAAGATCTAGAGCATCCTGTGGCATTCCTACCACAGCCAAAGTTAGGCCCATTGTAAACTAGAACAACAACAACTTGTCTTTTGTCAAGGCAATATGCAACCTCTGGAGTGAACACTGAATTCTGCAATGTCAAGTAAATAGTTCTCTCAATGTTTCCCAATATCATACTTATGTCCCTTATATATCTTTGTTTGTATTCTTTATCATCTGATCTAACTTAATGTATGATCAGCAAAACACAAAGTGCTGGAGAAACTTAATGTGTTAGACAGCAACTATAGAGGAAATGAACAGATGATGTTTCAGATGAGGGCCCTTCTTCACGCGGATTGTAGTGGGGGAGAGAAAGCTGGGAAAGAGCGGTGGGGTGGGAAAATAGCCTGGCAAGCGATAGGTGGATACAGATGAGCGCAACCTAAAACAATGCCTGTCCATTTCCTACACAAATGATGTCGACCCAATGATTTCTGTTTCTCACAGAGGCTGCTTAACTCAATGAGATATTTTAGAATCACTGTTTTGCTTCGCTTCAGATAATTAATTGGTGATTATTATGAACATTGGACTTTTCCTGTGGAAGTGGAACACATAAACAGACTATATTCTGCACTGTGATATTTTTCTTTCTGCTCAATCGTGTGTACATGTGTTTGCTTTGATTTTATTCACGTTTAATTGGATTGCATGCAAATAAACGCTTTTCACTGTATCTCGGTACACGCAGTACAAATACCAAATCGGACATGTTTTAGAGGAAGAGAGAGGCGTGGAAAGAACAAAGGATTTACAATATAATGCGGTGTGAAAGCAGAGCAACAAAGAATGACAGCATTAAGAAACAACCAAAGAAGAAAATTGTTGTGATTGAGTATATGTTCTCCATGTTGCTGTCTGAAAGGTTGTGACAAAGGCTTCTTAATCACAGCTGATGTATCTAGCGAAAATGTAAAAGGAAGGAAATGAAAGAAAACTGATAAGAAAATAAATCAGAAACCGACTTGCATTGTGTGATACAAATGCTGTGTTGCACGTCTGAAATAAAACAGAATGCTCGACAGGTCGAGCAACAACAAGCAGAGTTAATATTCCAGGATGATGATCTTTCCTTTGGCCAAAACTGTTCTCCTCAGATTTTCTCCCATCTTCACAATCTATGCCTCATGCCCTTTGTCGATCAACTATTTGGAGCCATGGCATTGAACCTTCTCACTGATTCCATTGGCTTCATTCATTCCAGGTTACGCCCATCTGAATCTATGGTACTTTACTCATTTGCCGATGGCTATCCAAGCTGCTGATTGCGGGTGATGTTGTTGTCATTTAGCAAAGTGATTTCTAAGCAACAGAGGCTGACCACCAGTTCTCTGCACCACCTTGTAACTCTCTCTGGATCAGAGCCACAACACTGCACATCTCAACATTGTCTCCAATACAGCCACTGACCACATTTCTACTGGCAATTTTCTCTCTGCAAACTTTGCCCTCGTAATTCTTGAACTGCACATGTTTTATTCGACTTTGTACTAAAATCACAAACAGAACTCTCCCAGTGGACACACATTTCAGCTTGCTCTTGTTCCAACAGAATTACTTCTTACTTGACACTCTTCCTTATTCCCTTGTCCAATCTCTTTACCACTTACAGCTGTGACAACTCAAGTGCCTCTGCCACTTTCAAAGCATCCAGTTTCCTGGACCTAACTGGCTTTATAAATAAGGTAGACACAAAATGCTGGAGTAACTCAGCGGGACTGACAGCATTTCTGGAGAGAAGGAATGGGTGACGTTTCGGGTCGAGACCCTTCTACACACTCATGAATGGCTTAATGAATATCCTGTCCCTTTACACCTCAATCCAACACCTCAGCATCCATCAATACTCCTTCGACAAAGTCCCCCCAAGGCAAGCAACCAATCACTTCCACTAATCCTACAGTTTGCCTTATTAACTTCCATGAGCGAATTAGCCTTTAAATCTGGTCACTTCCCCCAAGTCGAAGGTGCAGTTACAGGAAGCTATGGGGTTTACATGCATTGCCTGTAGGTTTGTGGAATCTGGAGCCCCCTCCTTTGCTTCATCTTCTGGTAATTCTATGAATGTATAATATTGCCTTGTTCTTGTATCGGGGTACTAGAAAATGTCTTTGCTTTGTTGCAACTTTATTCCAGCTTTCACTTTCATGTGGTTCATCTCTGATTCTTCCCTTTTTCCGCTTCTCTATTTCCATTTCAGGGATTTGATCAACGGTCAATATTCATGACAATCCCAGAGACATCCACAACAATTATAGGACATAGAATTACACAGCACAGAAACAGGCACTTTGGCCCACAACGTTTAGTTTAGTTTAGAGATACGGTGCGGAATCAGGCCCTACGGCCCACCCAGTCCCTGCTGACCAGCGATCCCCACACACTAACACTATCCTAGGGACACTAGAGACAATTTATAATTTTACCGAAGCCAATTAACCTACAAATCTTTCTGTCTTTGGAGCGTGGGAGGAAATGGGAGCACCCGGAGAAATCCCATGCAGGCCACAGGGAGAATGTACAAACACCATACGGGCAGCACCCATAGTCAAGATCGAACCCAGGTCTCTGGTGCTGTAAGGCAGCAACTCTACCGTTGTGCCACCATGCCGCTCCTGTGTCTGTGCTAAAATAAATGAATTTTGTTTGCCTTCACATAATCCATATCACTCCATTTCTTGCACATCCGTGCATCCATCCAAAAACCTCTCAAAATACACTATTAGATCTGCATCCACCACTGCCCCTAGCAGTATGTTCCAGGCACCCACACACCATCTGTGTATAATAATGTCCTGCACATATCTTCTTTAAACGTTGACCATGTTATCTTAAAGCCATGTCCTCCAGTCTATGATATTTCCACCCTGGCAAAATAGATTCCGACAGATTACTCTATATACACCTTGCATAATTTTATATGCTTCCATCAGGTCTCCACTCAACCTTTGGCTTTCCAGAGAACAGTCCATGTATTTCCAACCTCTCCATTAAAGGCAATACCCTCTAATACAGGCATCACTCTGGCAAACCTCTTCTGCATGTTCTCCAAACCCTCCAAATCCTTCCAACAATTAGGCCATCAGAATTGCACAAAACACTCCAAATGTGGCCTAAACAAAGTTCTATAAAGCTGCAACATGACAGCATGACTCTTGGGACTGAATGTCCCAACCAATGAAGGCAAGCCTACCTTATGGCTTATTTACTACTCTATCTACTTGTGTTACTACTTTTCAGGCATTTATAGAGTTGGACCCCAAGATCCCTCTCTACATCAATGTTGTTAAGGCTCTTGCCATTAATTGTATACTTTCCTCTTACATTCAACCTCTCAGAGTGGAATACCTTACACTTGCTTCCATTAAACTCCATATGCTATAGCATATGTCCATATCAGTAGATGATCTATGTCCAGTTATATAGTTTGACCGCCTTCCTCACGGTCCGCAACTCTAGAAATCTTTGTGTTAATTGCCAACTTACTAACAAACGCATCTGCAATTACGTCCAAGTCCTTTATATATATCACAAACAGCAGATGGCCTCATGCAGATACCTGCAGAGCTCCATTGGTCACAGACCACCAGCTTGAATATTGTCCTTCCACCACAACCCACAGTCATGTCACTCCAAGCCAGTTCTGAATCCATACAACCAAGTCACTGTTAATCCTGTCCATCTTAATCTTCTGAATCAGCCTACCATGGGGGACTTTATCAAATGCCTAACTAAGATCCATGTAGACAACATCCACCACCCTACCCTCATCGATCATCTTCGTCACCTCTGCAAGAAACCTGATCAAGTTAGTAAGACGTCCTGGCATGTACAAAGCCACACTGACTGTCCCTAATTAGCCCATTCTGTTCCAAATGGCATTAAATCCTATCCCAAAGAATCTTCTCCAATAGTTTCCCAACCACTGACGTGAGGCTTATCGTCATCTAAATCTCTGGATTCTCTCTAATTTCCTTCTTAAACAAATGAACATAATTAACTAGTCTCCAGTCCTCAGGGACATCGCCTGTGGCTGGAGAAGATGCAGAGATCTTCATCAAGGCACCTGCAATCTCCTCTCTTGTATCTCTTAATAACCTGAGACAGATTCCATTAGGCCCTGGGGATTTACAGGTATCCACCTTAATGCTCTTCAAGAACCCCAACACCACCTCCTTCGTGATCTCAAATTGCCTTTCCAAATTAGTATTCACCACACAGATCTCACTGTCCTTCATCTTGATGAATACTTATGCAAAGTGCCCATTCAGTAACTTGTCTACATCCCCTGGCTCCAAGTACAAATTCCCTCCTTTATCCTTGAGCAGTCCTACCTTCTCCCTCAATACCCACTTGTTTTAAAAGTAGGTAAAAACGTTTCACAACTGTGCTCTTAGCAATAACATACTGTTGCCAAACAGGTCTTATGTTTTTCATTCAGCCTTTGCTGGCACTGCATACATTCTTCTATTCTATTCTATTTATCTCTCCCTAATTTGGTTTTCCAGTGTTTTTCAGTTCTGATAAAAGGTCATCAACCTGAAATGTTAACTCCTCTCCTCTCTCCACAGATGCTTCCGGACCTGCTGATTATTTCCTGTGTTCTTCTTTTATTTTCTGAATAAATGTATATATAAATAGCTAAATTGATGGTATAGTTCAACGAATGCAAATAGCTGAAACTTTGCTTGGGTTTATTATTCATCAAGGGGGAAGCAATGAAGTATATATTCAAAAGAATGGTGTGCAATGAGTGATTTTTGAAACATTGCTTTACATTGTTATTTGAGCACTGAATGCTTTCCTTAAATGATGTTTTGTTGGTGCCCCAACCTCTGTTATTTGTCTTTATAAAGAGCAATATCAAAGAGTTCTGTATAAAAAAAACACTGGATTAGCACTTGCCGTGAAATACACATATGGCTGGGCATTGATTATCCTCATTCTTCTAAATCTTTGATTTAGCTTGAGGTTCAAGAAAGAGACAGTCAAAAGAGCTTCGAAATTCAGAGTGTGAGTCAAAATAACTCTTTCACAGCAAATTCAACTGAACATGTCTTTGAACGGCAATACAGGGTGCTTCCAAACATTCTTAACCACAACAGTGCAGAATTCCTTGAAATGTGAAAGCATAAAAAAACTTACTGCTCAACTTATCAGATTAGATGGCTGTACTTCCAGAATTAATTGATTTCGTATGCAGAGCAAAACAAAACTTAATTTAGATATCACAGTGCATAGGTGCAGGAAAATTTGGACATGATTGAGTTATCCATTTGTAACTTCTTCATTAGAAATCTAAATATTAGCTATGGTATGACTTTGATCTCACCTCCACACATATGAATAATGTTTCTGCTGATCTTATTCATCCTTGAACAAGTGATATTATCCTCAATGCCATTACTCTGCCGTCAACATTTTTGCCATGCATATAATATTCAAAATTTGTTACCTCTCATTATCATATAATTAAAAAAAAACATCAACTCTTTAATCAGTGCAAATTTAGAAATAAGGAATGGTGGAGATTATGGAGACATGTTTCACCATGATGTAATGCATCTACCCCTCTAAGAAATTCACAGAAGAATTGAAACTCGGTTTCAAGAATTCCTTATGCTTTTAGCATTCTCAATTTAGCAACTGACCTTGATTAGCAATCTTTATTGTATTCCCAAGGTCCTTCTGTTATACGTCTTGGACAAATGATCTATCTGACATCCTTTATTCCAGTGGGACAATGTGCTGGATGCACAGTATTCTCCAGGTTGTAATCAGAATAGATAAGCAAAGGTTTCTTTACCCGTTCCTACAATCCCAACTTCGCAACAGACCTGGAGTATCTGGGGGTGACGAGGCATGACAAGTACATTAGAAATTCTTCTCATGGTTGCCTGCACTCTAGAAGGAGCTCTTTGTTCTGCTGCACAATCCTTCTTTGTCACAGCTGGAGGTAGAATGTGTGCTGGGTTTAGAGGTAATTTTTCTTCTAAATTTTTCATCTGGTCTGTCTATCCCACTAGAGACTCGAGGGCCTTTTTATTTCTCTGTACCATATTCTTTGTGAACCAGAATTGTTATTTCCAATAAAGGCAAAAGGAATCTGTTTTAGGTACTGGCCAAGTTATGATACTTTTATATATTTTCATGGCTCTTTATTTTTGTACCTTTTTGTTTCTTTAAAGGAAAAGTGCACGATTTTGTTTTAGCACAATCTGAAAGGCAAATAAGGAATAGCTTTTATTTTTAATTATTCATCTGGATTTATTAAATCCAGGTGTTTTTGAAGGATTCCAAATGTATTCAAATAATTCTCTAAAAGAATTGTCTTGTACTTGTGATACAGCCGAAAACTTCTGAAGATTTTGTTTTCTTTAGACATGCTCTTAATATAACATCTGGTTGATCTATCATATTTTTTTCCTGATACTCTTTATTAGAGATAAAGCAGCAATAAAATGAAATAATTGAAAGAATAATTTTAGCATTGTTTTTTTAATAGGATATTCCATGAAAGATCCTGGCTTGGAAAGTAAAAAAACTATTTTTTGTTTAGTTTTATAGATGCAACGCGGAAACAGGCCCTTCGGTCCACTGGGTCCGCGCCGACCAGCGATCCCTGCACATTCACACTACCCTACATACACTATGGACAATTTTTACATTTACCAAGCCAATTAACCTTCAAATCTGTACGTCTTTGGAGTGTGGGAGGAAACCGAAGATCTCGGAGAAAATCCACACAGGTCATGGGGAGAATGTACAAACTCCGTACAGACACCACCCATAGTCGGGATCGAACCTGGGTCTCTGGCGCTGCAAGCGCTGTAAGGCAGCAACTCTACTGCTGTGCCACCGTGTTGTGTTTCAATACTTGTTAGAGGGAAGGGCAAGGCTGGGTGGAGTAGGGAATTATGGAAGACAAGAAATATTAAGCAGCCAATGTGAAATAAATTATCTGAGTAGATTGAAGCTGTATGAGTACACAGAGGGAGATTAGGAGGCAAAAATGGGGCATGAGATAGATTTGCCAGATCGGGTAATAGATGATCCGAAGAGATTCTGCAAGTTTATTAAGAGGTAAAGTGTAATTAGGGAGATAATAGGCCCCCTTAATGATCAGTGGGGCTGATACAGAACCACAAGAGATGTACATAGAGATGTATTATATGAGTTTTTCTGCAGTGGCTTGGTTTCTACAACTCTCTGTGATAGTGAATTCCAGAGGTTCACCAGACTCTGATTAAAGACATTTATTCTCATCTCAGCCTTGTATTGCCAGTCTTGTAACTTGAGACTATGATGACTCATTTGCAGCAGCCTAGCCAGAGGAAACTTCCTTCACATATTCAATCTGTCCAGCCCTGTCAAAATGTTCTGAATTTCAATACAGTCTCTGCTTGGTCTTCTAGTTGAATTAATTTCTCCTTATCTGACAGCTGACATCACCAGAATTAGTCTGGAAAATTCTTGAATGATGAACCTATTTCCATAGTGATCCTACTTCCATGGCAAGTAGACGTCTTCTAAGGTGAGGAGACCAAATTTGCACACAGTACTTCAATACAACAGCATTAAAAAAGTCTTAGTTTTTGCCTCTAACCAAAGAGTTCCAAGAGAGGACGATAGTTTGGGATATAAAAGTGGTTCAATTTCACAGATCACATATCCTTTACTTGGGTAGTCATATGTTCAAGAGTTAAAGAGTGCTTATTTGCCATATGTACCAGATATGAACAAGAATGAGTGAGATTTTTTTTTGCTGCAGCTTTACAGGTTTATTGGATGCACCAACAATAAATATACAATAAAATAACAGATAGTTTAGATAAACCAGACCATGATAATGCACTATGATATGCTACAATGCTGAAAACTATATTCTGCACTCTGTATCTTCCCCTTTGCTCTGTCAATTGTACATGAGTTTGAACGGATTCTATGTATGGTATATTTCACAATCACAATCACAATCAGTTTTATTCGTCATTTACACATAAAGTGCAAGTGAAATGAATTTGCCAGTAGCGGTACAATGAAAAAGAACGCACAAGAACACAATAAAAATTTACATAAACGTCCACCAGAGCATTCATCACTGTGGTGGAAGGTACTATATTTGTCCAGTCCCCCCCCATTTTCCCCCGTGGTTGGGACTTCAACCCTCCGCAGCCGCCGCTATGGACGTCCATATGTTAAGACAAGGTAAAGTCCAGCTAAAGTCCAGGTAAGTCCTGAATCGGTGCCTCCCCAGTGGAGACCGCGGCTTCAGATGATGTAGGCCACAGGCCAGTAGTTGAAGATTTAAAGTTCCAGCCACGCTGCAGGCAGAAGCACCGCAGACCGCAGGGCCGGCAGTCGGAGCACCCCTGCAGGGGTCCCCGGCGAGGGACCCTTCTCCGGATGGTAAGTCCCCGCCACGCCCGGGGTAGAAGTTGGCCGCGGGCCGACAATCGGAACTCTTCTCCTCCCGGGTCCCCAACGAGGGATCCCAGGCCCACGGCACTGCGCCGGCTGGAGCTCTGCAGACCGCAACTTCAAAAAAAATTCGCAGGACAATTTAATCGCTGGAGTATAATAAAAAAGCTACTTCTAACGCCCTCAATGCCTACAATGGGACAGATCTCACGTAGTCGTCCATTTTACATATACACTTGCTTCTTAGGACGGCTTTAATCAAAATTTCCTTGGCGAAAATGTGATTTTGGCCCCATACGAACCGGCAGTGTTTTTCCTGCCGATATGGGATTCAAATTCACCGCAACCGCAACGTTCCAATCGATCCAGAAACACCCACTCGCAAGATGAGTTAAATGCCCATTAATTTACGGGAATGAAACATTAAATTACTTCCATTTGGCCTATAAATTAATGACAATGAGATTTACAAATCATGTTATATTGTGAATTCTTGTGTGAATGTTATTTGGACACTTAGGCTATTTAAAAATGTTAACCTTTTCTTAAGAAATGGATAGATGTTTAGATGTCTAGTAATTGTAATTAGCTACAATTAGGCAACTAACAAATTATTTTATTGAATTTCATACATCCAAGTAAGATTGTTTCATATTTGTTTCAGAATGCTATAATAACTGAATATTTCATTCAGTTTCCTGAAATTTCCTTCTTATTTTTTAAGAAAGTTATGGGCCTTTGACTGTCCTCGATCACAGTTTTTGAGTTAAGTCAATGGAAAAGCAATAGGCTAATTTATGAGTATGAAAATAGCCATAATATGCTAATTTATGAGTATGAAAATGGCCATAATATTTTTAATACTGAAGATATGGAAGTGAATTAGGTGTCAAATTAAACTTATTTTTATGCTTTATCTGATGGGATAAATTGCAGACTTGATTTTTTAAATCTCAAAATGTTGTAACATTGCTAATGTTGGCAGCAAGAAGAGACTAGGGCAAGGTTTTGTGGGTCTTTGATGTTATTAGTTGCCTTCTTGAGGCAGACGTCCTGTAGATCCCTTTGATGACTGGGAGATCAGCAGATTGACTGTCATTTTCTGTAGCCTTCTTCATATTTGAGTGTTTCAATTTCCCAAACAGGCCATGACGCAACTGTGCAAGTTTTTGTCTGTTTAAGATCATTGATCCACAACATTGGCGTAGTCGAGCAGGTCTTGCTGGGAACAATCGCTCAAGACTGAGTAAGAAGATACAGTTTGGCCAGGGTCTCGAAGGAGGAAGAAAGTGCACTATCAGACCCATTGAATCTGAACTCCTAACAGTACCCGGGAAAACTGTTGCCTTTCGTCCGAAGTGATCTGGCTCTCTGCCAAGATTTTTCAGAACAGACAACGCAAGGTAATTCAATTTTTGGGATTGTTGACTCAGACTAAGTAGGCTGTCTGTAGTATTAAGCTGATATGGCACCAGTGATGGGTTAGGCTCGGGATAAGAGGAATGTGGGAACTTCGGTACATGTGGGTGCTTCTGTACCTGTGGGAATTTCGATACGTGGGAGCTTTGGTACAGCATATGTGTTATTTGCATCCAGGGAAAACGTAAAGATTACATAGAAACATAGAAACATAGAAAAATAGGTGCAGGAGTAGGCCATTCGGCCCTTCCAGCCTGCACCGCCATTCAATGTGATCATGGCTGATCATCCAACTCAGTATCCCGTACCTGCCTTCTCTCCATACCCCCTGATCCCTTTAGCCACAAGTGCCACATCTAACGCCCTCTTAAATATAGCCAATGAACTGGCCTCAACTACCCTCTGTGGCAGAGAATTCCAGAGACTCACCACTCTCTGTGTAAAGAATGTTTTCCTCATCTCGGTCCTAAAGGAATTCCCCCTTATCCTTAGACTGTGACCCCTTGTTCTGGACTCCCCCAACATCGGGAACAATCTTCCAGCATCTAGCTTGCACAACCCCTTAAGAATTTTGTAAGTTTCTATAAGATCCCCCCTCAATCTTCTAAATTCCATTATGAATATAAAAAAAGAGAGAATATGGTTGGCCATCAACATATTAAACAATTGGCATGTAAAAATGGAAACCTAAGCAAAATATCCCCGGGGACCCCTTGTCTGACATAGCAGCCTTGTTTATGGAGAGTGGGGGTGTAAGGAACAAATTCAGGAATAGAAACAATTGGAAATAGTGTAGACTACCCCCCACAATGCCCTGGCCACCAGTCATTAACAGCAGGAGCTACGACACTCAGATCCAGTGATGAGAAAGGGGTTCCAGTATGCCTGGGCACACCAGCGAAGGGCACTCCCAGAATAAGGACGAACTGATAAGGAAGATGAGGAAGAAGAAGGGAGAGGGCTTAAGGCAGAAGAGGAAGAGCAGTGAGAGAGCTAAACAACACAGAGCACCAGCAGATAAATAAGAAGATTGAAAAGATAAAGCAGGATGTCGAGCTGGTGGCTTTCGAGGCACTGTACCTTAATACCCCACAAGAATCGAGGCTACTAGTATATAAACTTAAAGCATATGGCATTGGGGGTTCAGTATTGATGTGGATAGAGAACTGGCTGGCAAACAGGAAGCAAAGCGTAGGAGTTAACGGGTCGTTTTCACAATGGCAGGCAGTGACTAGTGGGGTACCGCAAGGCTCAGTGCTGGGACCCCAGCTATTTACAATATACATAAATGATCTGGATGAGGGAATTGAAGGCAATATCTCCAAGTTTGCGGATGACACTAAGCTGGGGGGCAGTGTTGGCTGTGAGGAGGATGCTAGGAGAATGCAAGGTGACTTGGATAGGCTGGGTGAGTGGGCAAATGTTTGGCAGATGCAGTATAATGTGGATAAATGTGAGGTTATCCACTTTGGTGGCAAAAATAGGAAAACCGACTACTATCTAAATGGTGGCCGATTAGGAAAAGGGGAGATGCAGCGCGACCTGGGTGTCATGGTACACCAGTCATTGAAAGTAGGCATGCAGGTACAACAGGCAGTGAAGAAAGCCAATGGTATGTTAGCTTTCATAGCAAAAGGATTTGAGTATAGGAGCAGGGAGGTTCTACTTCAGTTGTATAGGGTCTTGGTGAGGCCACACCTGGAGTATTGCGTACAGTTCTGGTCTCCAAATCTGAGGAAGGACATTATTGCCATAGAGGGAGTGCAGCGAAGGTTCACCAGACTGATTCCTGGGATGTCAGGACTGTCTTATGAACAAAGACTGCATAGACTCGGTTTATACTCTCTAGAATTTAGGAGATTGAGAGGGGATCTTATAGAAACTTACAAGATTCTTAAGGGGTTGGACAGGCTAGATGCAGGAAGATTGTTCCCGATGTTGGGGACGTCCAGGACAAGGGGTCACAGCTTAAGGATAAGGGGGAAATCCTTTAGGACCGAGATGAGAAGGAATTTTTTCACACAGAGAGTGGTGGGTCTCTGGAATTCTCTGCCACAGAGGGTAGTTGAGGCCAGTTCATTGGATATATTTAAGAGGGAGTTAGATGTGGCCCTTGTGGCTAAGGGGATCAGAGGGTATGGAGAGAAGGCAGGTACGGGATACTGAGTTGGATGATCAGCCATGATCATATTGAATGGCGGTGCAGGCTCGAAGGGCCGAATGGCCTATTCCTGCACCTAATTTCTATGTTTCTATGTTTCTATGTTTCTACTCACTTTTGCCCCAAGAACTTTAACATTTTGCAGCCAACAGTCGGTGCAGTTTAAAACAAACTTGAAACAAAAGACACTGACCTGTTTGAAAAACAGAGCGCATTTCCCTGGAGGAGAGAGAGGGGAAAGTTTGTGAGTAATCGGACCAATCTCATTTCTGGGCTTTGTTAACTTCTACCGGTAGTGGATACATTGGTGTCTCTGCCAAGGCACAACAGCAATTCTCTCTAACTCTCTCACTCCAACAAGAAGAAGACTTTTCCACTTAAAACAGCACTTGCTACTGCACCAGCTACTGCATGCCTTACCCCTCCCAGCCCAACCACAAGTGGCCACAACAAAGTCTCCAACTGACATTATTGCCCACACAGCGGATTACGAATTCTGCACATTGGTCCCCACAGAACCAAAAATTCTAGTAGACGTAACGGCTCTTTCAGACAAGGGAATGTAAAGTGAATTAATTAGGTTGTGAGGATTGTTGAGAATTAGAAAACAGCAACAATGTGCTTCAATTTGGTTTCTATGTAAAATGTAAATCAAGACAAATGTATTTGCGACAATTGAAATTTATTTTAGTTGGGATAATAAAGGGGGATGCAGGAGGAGCTGAGAAATGTAATCACATAATTATGCCTTCCTGCAAGTTTCATATTAAATTTGTATTGATAAGGAAGGAAGAGAATGTGGAAAGTAGCTTACACTTTGAAGCTTTTAATGAAATGACCTGTGTCTAAGAGAGAGAGAGTCCAGAGTGTGATTTGGGTTGAAACCGTTCTTTAGTATGTGTTGTATTTATGAACAAGTACGAACATTTTTGGTGAATGATTTGTTTAAATGCTTATTCAGTAAACTTTGTGGAGCACTGACTTTGGCTATCAAAGCAACTTTCTAGCTGTGTATAAATACATTTTATAATTAAGTGAGGAGATGAAATCCTCCAGTGGTATAAACTCAAAGTTATGAAGAATGGCTGGCTGACAAATCACATTTTCCACTGATGCAGCCTATATATTTGAATCTTATTGTTTTTCTTAAATTATATTTAAGAAGTATATGGCTTCTGTTTTATAATTCTCCAAAGCTAGCTTGGTCAAGCTAGCAACACAACAGCACAGACGTAGTGCCTTTGCTTGATAATATCATATGTTAAAATGTAAATTTCTCATTTTTGTGTGTTTCAAAGCTTAAGAGTTTTGCATGATTTCCTTGAGGAGTACATAACTGTGTTTTACTCTTGAGTGAGAATTTTATAGCTTTAACGTGCGTGAATGTCTGAGATTTAGCATATTGCATGAAGTGTGGAAATTTGTGAGTGAATGGCAGAGAAAAGAGGGTGTCGAGTGAGTGAGTTTAAAGACTGTTACTTGATGGTGGAACCAGTTGTGGGTGAATGTTGAATTAATCATATAATTAAGATGAAATAGGATGTCATTAAATGAGCTTGCACATTTACGTGATAAATCTTTGTAGAGTCTCATGTGTTCTAAAAGGTATTGTCTCTTTAAGAAGTTGCAGCTGTATGGGCGTTGAGCCTGGGACAAAGTTATTTTCTTTTTCTTTGCTCTTTGAAAATATATTGGCTATCTATGTCGAAATTAACTGTGTATTCTCTGTCTTCTCAACTTTTATCAAACAGGGGATGTGGCTCAGCAAAGAGACTGTTCATTTTCTTCGCCGCATAACCTGCATTAGGATTGGTGACCTTGTCGGTATTTTAAGTTTGGTTTCTTCCTATTTCTTACCTTTTGAATAGAATTCAAGGGAGATCTGAATTACACACTGGCCATGTGAAATTCAGATTGAGGTGTTGGATGAGAATTGGGAATAATTTTTAAATTGTTTTTTCTTTATAATGACCTATTTTAAAGGGTCTACCTTGTAAGTATTTTCAGAGTAAGTAAAGCCTTGACTGAGACTGGACAGAACCTTAGTGACAATTAATTACATATCCACAGCAATTGACCAGAACCTTGTTAGTCTTACAGAAACCACCGTACCAGAGAAACGCAGGAAGCACTATCAGATGACCATAACAGCGAATCGTTACAACCAGGAGATCACGAACTGATAAGAAATTGGGATCGGTGGAAATTGGGAGAACGGTGGAAGGAGCCCTTCCCAGTACTACTGATTACACCTACCTACAGTGAAGGTCGAAAATAATCCCCATTGGATACACCTAATGTATTGCGAAATAATTGGAAACAGGAAAAAGGAAGTATGAACTTGGATGTCCTCCTGCACGACTGGAGGTAAAAGGAAGCCATAGACACAAATAAAAAAGGCTAATATTTACAGTATCTTGTTAAAACCAGCCATGAACGTAAGCGAATGCACTGCACTGAATTATATACACGCCTTCCTAATCCCGGGCAATTGGAACAAGTCTCCCCCGGTTGAATAAACGTGAACAATTAACAGTGATCCTTTATTTGTTCTTTGGGGTCCTGGGATTAGGACTAAAACCAAAGGGATCGATTTGAAATGAGAATGTACAAACTACTTACAGACAGCACCCGTAGTCAGGATCAAACCCGGGTCTCTGGCGCTGTAAGGCAGTAGCTCTGCCATTATGCCACCATGCCACCTCAGGTAATATGCGATCAAGGTGAGGGGGATTTTGTTAGCCAGATGATTGGACAAAGGCCAGTTGAAAAAAAAAAAACAGTAGATGTGATACAAAAGGATTGCAAATTGTGAAGCCAGAGGAAGGAAGTGGAAGGGGAAAGGGAGGGGAAAATCCAGCACATGAGGAAAAAGATAGTAATGCACTTATCTGCATTAAATTCCATTAACCATTCTTCAGTCCACTTGCCCAACTGACCAGGATCCTGCTGTATTTTTAGATAACCATCTTTGTTCTCTATGACACCACCCAGTTCAGTGTCATCTGCAATTATACTAATCATGCCTTCCACAATCTCATCCAAAAGTTGATATAAACTACAAACATGCTGAGAGAGAAATAACATCTCCTCATCTCTATGTTAAATGGGCAAGACATTATTTTTATACTATGACCTTTAGTCCTAGATTCTCCCACAAGAGGAAATATCTTCTGCACATCCACACTGTCAAGGCCACTCAGGTCTTACATAACCCTCTTTCATTCTTCTAAATGCCAGTGGGCATAAGCCAAGCCTGTCTAACCTTTCCTCATAAAGCGGCTTGCCCATTCCAGGTATAAGACCAGCAAATCTTCTCTAAACTGCTTCCTTTGTCAATCTAGTCTCATAACCCCAAGCTAAAAAAAGGATAAACACCACACCTTTGTCTAAATAAGGAGACAAATGCTGCACAGATTGCTCTAATGCTCCAGTACCTTATATAACTGAAGCATAATTGTTTCAGCCATGCATTGAATTCCCATAGCAATAAATAATAATATTTTCATTTTCCTGTTTACTTTCCTTGCCTGCCTTTGACCGTTTGAAAATCATGCACTAGGATTTCAAAACCTCTGTATCTTAGAACTCTGCAGTCGCTTACTATTTATGTAATATGCTTCTCCTTGTATTCTTCCTGCCAAAATCATCAATTTAACATTTTCCAACATTATATTCCATTTGCCAAGTCTGTCTTTGTATATTTAATTAATCATTGTGGCCTTCCTTTTCACAAATTACTTTTCTACTAATCTTTCTTTCATCAGCCTGTAAAACAACCACACCTTCAGGCACAATGTGCTGGAGTAACTCAGCAGGTCAGGCCGCATCTCTGGAGAACATGGATAGGTGATGTTACCGGTCGAGACCCTTATTCATACTCTCCACTGTAAAGGTCACCTATCCATATTCTCCAGAGATGCTGCCTGACCTGTTGAGTTACTCCAGCACTTTGTGTCCTTTTCTACATTAGCCAGCATCTGCATCTCACTGTTTCTATAACGACACCTTCAGTGGCTTCATCCAAGTAAAATCTTAAGTTCCCACATCAATCCCTTTGACACATTACGAGTTGCCTCTTGTCGCTTGATTAAAAATATCCATCAATACTTAGACTTTATTTCCTGTTAGCTCTCCACCCTTCCTTATACGTCACTATGTTGTGTCCAGCACCATTAACTTTATTTTTCCGCAATAACTGTTACTTCCAACCATGTTGATGTTTAATGGTTCATTGTCCATTAACCTATTGATCCATTAACCTGGTTACCAGTAACATTTGCTGCAACAATGTGGATTACAGATTTAACTAATGATTTGATATTAACGCTTCCACTTTATTGCTTGATATTACAGATAAAGTCCTTGCAACCTTTGTGCAAGTAAACATGCTGAACAAGAAAAACTGCTCAAAGAGGAAGGATGATGAAGAGAAAAATAATCTCAGCAAGACTATTGCCCTGGGTGTTGTGGGAGAAATGTTGTTATCCAAAGCTCATGAGGACTGGCACACCAAATGTTTATGTTTCACAAGAATACCCTGCCCCTGCACCGCCGCATGTCTGAAACATTTAAACCTACAATAATAATTAACTGACCAACACTTTAATAGGTGAGTCTCCAAATTTGTCTCCAAATTTGAGGAAGAACATTCTATTGAGGGAGTGCAGCATAGGTTCACAAGGTTAATTCCTGGGATGGCAGGACTGTCATATGCTGAGAGAATGGAGCATTGTATATTCTGGAATTTATAAGGATGAGAGGATATCTTATTGAAACATATAAGATTATTAAGGGTTTGGACATGCTAGAGGCATGAAACATGTTCCTGATACTGGGGGAGCCCAGAACCAGGGGCCACAGTTTAAGAATAAGGGGTAAGCCATTTAGAACAGAGATGAGGAAATACTTTTTTCTCACAGAGAGTTGTGAGTCTGTGGCATTCTCTGCCTCGGAGGGCAGTGGAGGCCGGTTCTCTCGATACTTCCGAGAGAGAGCTAGATAGGGCTCTTAATGATAGTGGAATCGGGGGATATGGGGAGAAGGCAGGAACGGGATACTGATTGTGGATGATCAGCCATAATCACATTGAATGGCGGTGCTGGCTTGAAGGGCCAACTGGCCAACTTCTGCACCTATTGTCTATTGTCTAATGTCTATTGTCTATTAACTAGTTGAAGCCAAGTAGAAGTTATGCTGTATATCATAAGTTGCGGCGTATTGAGATATATATGTGGGTGACAGCAAAATTATTGTTCACTTGTACTGCAATTCAATTAATTAGCAAGAAATAAAAACATTGTCGTGTGACCTGATTTCATTTCGGAGTCACGTGAGTGACTTCGTGAAGAACCCGCCAGCACGCATGCGCGACATATCGTCGCAACGCATTGCTGCCGACAGCTGGCGGTGGGGCGCGCTCCCCGCCAGCCCTTCATAAGGGACCGCTAAGGTAAGTGACACTAATCTTAAGTTGGTTGGTCCTTGTTGAAAGTATTTTTCTTTCAGCAGGGGCATGGAAGGGAGTAGCAGAGGCCGTAAGACGTCCGTCCGGAGTCGCCGGCCACCTGTCCCGGAGCCCTCATCATCGGCTGCACCTGTGAGACAGGCCGGGAAGAAGGCGGGGAAGTCGGGGAGCCCTGTCGCTACAGGGCCCGACCCGCCGATACACCGCAGCTCCGGTGAGGAATTCGAGGAGCAGGATTGCGGTGTGCCATCGGAGCAGGTAGACCCTGCCTCCGTATCGAGGTCGTCAACGGGCTCGTTGGCCGACCTGGGCAAGGGCTCGCGTGCGGCTGCACGGCCCTTCTCCCTGAGCCCTCAGAGTAAAGGGAGGGATGGAACCCGTAAGCCACACCCTTTAGGGGCAAAGGCGTCACCTGCCGCTAAAATGCGGACAGGTGTTATGGCGGGACTCAAGTCCACTGGGAGACCTATCAGGACCAGTGTTGACTCCCCAACCATCGAGACCGGGAAGAGTCACTTGGGAGGAGTCCCGCCACGGTCACCGAGTCCCCCGGGGATGGGAGGACGGGACCGTACGTCGGCTAGGTCCACGATGTGGGCAGCCGGCAAGCCCGCGCGGGCGTCGGGTCACCGTGCTGAGGCATTGGGTGCCGACTCTCCACCGCGTTTGCCCTCCGAGGCAGCGGGATCAGGCTCCGCCAAAAGGAGGCGTTTGAGCGCACCTCCCCCGCGGGAATCGCTCAGCTTTGCTGCGGCGGCTGGAAGCGACAACTTCCGGCACCGGGTTCACCTCGACGAGGAGCGGGCCGATGAACGGAGCCTCAGCAGTGCACCAGAGGACTCCGACCGCCCGAGTGTTCAGGGCGAAGGGCGTATTGACCGGATGGAGCGGATGTTGGAGCTCCTCTTGCAGAACCAACGGCAGGGTGTATCCAGCTCCAGACGGCACAGGGAGGTTTCGCCATTCTCAACAGGCAGCCTGAGGCAGCCAGAGGAGGAGGATTTGTTAGACCCTACTTCAACTCCATTGGAGGTGCCGCAGGAAGAACTCCTTGACGTGGCAGCAAAATTTGCTTCTTCGGAGACATCGGGACTACCCCTCAACCCCAAACTGGCTGCCACCGTGGACTTCCTAACTAATCATCAGCTCCAGGAGGAAGTTCTATCGCAGGCCATCAACAGGCATAAAGCCCCAACCAACTGCAACTCCCTCAACGTGCCCACGGTCAATACGCCGATCTGGGGCAACATTGGCACAGCCATCAGGACTCAGGAGATAAAGCTCCAGCGCATCCTGAAGCTGCTTACTGCTGGGATCACCGTGTTCGCGCGGTCGGTGGACGGAGAGGACCTAAGCTTGGACCAGGAGGATGCTCTCGCTCTGCTGTGTGCTACTCAGCATGAAATAAATGCCTCCTGGAAGAGTGTCATCCGCCCCACGCTCAACCCAAAATTCGCAGGGTTGTGTAAGGCGCCTCCTACACCACCGCCGAGACAGTTGTTCGGGGAAGACCTCCGGAAGAGGGTCAAGGAGCTGGACGAACACGCCAAAACGGTGGGACTGATGCGGTCTCAGATCGCGCCCAGGCAGGCGGCCAAGAAAGCGCCATTTTACAGGCCACGAGGCCCTGCCACCAGACCGGCACGTGCATACACTCCAGCTCCGCCTCAATACCAGCAGCCCCAGCAGCCGCAGCCTTTTTTAGGGCAAGGCCCGCAGCGGCCTCCGTGGAAGATGCGGACGCCGCAGCACCAGCCCAACCCAGCACCTCCACGTCCCGCCAAACATGTCAAGGACCGCCGGTAACCATGGAGGTAAGGCGGTCTGGTTTTTATGCACCTGGGTGCTTAACTTCACATGTTGATGGGCGACTACGGTTCTTCATGGGGGGCATGGGAAACTATCACTTCAGATGAGTTTGTCTTACAAAGTATTCAAGGCCATGAGATTGAATTCATTAATGGTAACATCCCTCCATCCCAGCATATGCCCAATCGGAAATTTACACTGTCTAGCATTGAAAAGGCAGCAGGCTATGCTGAGATCTTAAGGTTACAAGAAAAAGGTGTGATAGAAAAAACTATACACGAACCAATTGAATTCGTATCCAACATATTCACCAGGCCCAAGAAGGATGGAGGATGTCGGGTTATTATTGATCTGACCCATTTGAATACCTTTGTAACATATACCCATTTCAAAATGGACACGTTTGAAACAGCCAAGTCATTGATTTCTCATGGCTGCTTTATGGCATGCATTGATTTAAAAGATGCGTACTATTCTGTATCCATTCGGAAACACCATAGGAAGTTCTTAAAATTCATCTGGATGGATCAGCTCTGGCAATACAGGGCTTTGCCAAATGGGCTTACCACAGCCCCTAGATTATTTACTAAATTACTCAAACCTATTCTGGCCACGCTACGGAAACAACATCATATAGTGATGGCCTATTTGGATGGTATCTTGATTGTTGGCAACACCCTGGAAGCAGCTGAACTGGCAGTTTCAGCCACTGTGGCAATTTTTCAGCAAATGGGGTTCATTATCCATCCAGATAAATCAAAGTTCTGCCCTTCACAGGTCATGGATTATCTGGGGTTCACGGTGGATTCCAATTGCATGAGGGCCACCATACCAGCTAACAAAGTTGGGGATGTCACCCAAGTATGTGAGGATTTGGTCTGGGCCAGTATACCATCAATTAGACAAACTGCTAAGGTGATTGGCAAGATCGTAGCACTTTTTCCAGCGGCTTGATACGGGCCTTTGCATTATCAAAATTTGCAAAGAGCCAAGATCTCAACGTTAAAACAAAACGCTGGACATTTTGACAGACCAATGCAGCTGCCTCTTAGAGCTAAGATTGAGTTACAATGGTGGGTGGACAATATTAGTGACTCATTTAAACCCATCATTGTGCCCAATCCGATGGTATACTTACAAACCGATGCAAGCTCCCATGGCTGGGGAGCTACGGACAACTATTCTAGTTGCGGGGGCAGATGGGACACCCTTGAATCTACTCTGTTTTGTCACAAGGGATAAACTATTTGGAGTTGCTTGGTGCATTTCACGGACTTCGAGCTTATTGTTCTAATCTTACTGACGCTCATGTCCGTCTCCAAATAGACAATACCACTGCGGTGGCATATTTAAACCATATGGGCGGTACCAGGTCAATTTCATGTGATGAATTGGCTAATACAATTTGGCTCTGGTGTATTCAACGGAATATTTCGATTTCAGCTACCTATTTACCAGGTGAGCTCAATACTGTGGCGGACACCAGGTCACGCAAGTTCAATGACAACATCGAGTGGATGTTGCATCCTCAAATCTTCACTAAAGTTACAGCCAAATTTGGTAAACCGGATATCGACCTCTTTGCGTCGCGGTTGAACCATCAGGTACCAACATACGTTTCGTGGGAACCAGATCCTGGGGCAATGGCGATGGATGCATTCTCGCTGGACTGGGGGAAATGGTTCTTCTATGCATTTCCTCCATTTTGCCTCATCAGTCGGGTATTGCAGAAAATCCAGATGGATGCTCCCAGTCGGGCATTCTTATCATACCCGACTGGCCTACGCAGCCATGGTATCCGGTGGTCTTTGAGATGATCAGTCAACCTTGGGTCCTCTTAGAGGGTTGCCCACAATTGGTCACTAACCCTGTGTCAGGGGAACCACATCCCTGCCACAGCTATCTAAACTTGTTGGCTTGCAGGTTCTGAACAGGCCATTACTGCGGTATGGCCTATCACCCAGAACAATGGATACCATCGGAGCGTCATGCCGGGAGTCCACCAGGCAGCAATACCTCTCCCACATCCGGAAATGGGAAACCTACTGCGGCCGCTCCCAAATTACATATGACGCTGCGATGTATTGGAATTCCTCGCGGGGTTGCACCATGATGAACACTTGAGCTACAGTGCCATCAACAGCGCCAGAAGCGCGCTGTCATTCTACCTCAATATTGAGGTAGGATCCAACAGGCTGGTGTCCAGGCTCATGCGGGGAATATTCAATTCGAATCCGCCCAGACCACGCTATAATATCACCTGGGATATCGGGAAAGTACTAACCCTGCTCAGGACGTGGTCGCCCATGGAGGGCTAGAGCTGGACAAACTCACCATGAAGCTGGTGATGTTACTAGCACTGACTTCAGCGCAGAGGGTACAGACATTCCATAAAATCCGGATCGACAGGATGATCTCTACCCCTGCAGAAGTAGTCTTCTATATAGATGAGCTACTCAAGCAGCATAGACCTGGTTTCACAGGGCTGCAGCTGAAGTTCCTGGCATACCCCGCAGATGCAAGGCTATGTTTAGCCACCCATATCCGTCACTATGTCAAAGTGACGAGAAACCTAAGGGGAATGGAGAAATACCTGCTTGTCACTCACAAGAAACCTCACCATCGAGTGACAGTCCAGACGATATCCAGGTGGCTCAGGATCGTCTTGGGTAAGTCAGGTATCGACACTAATGTCTTCAAATCCCATTCCACCAGGGCTGCATCAACGTCGGCGGCGAGGGTCATGGAGGTGCCCATGGACCATATTCTCGCCACAGCAGGATGGGCGAATGAAGCCATCTTTCAGCGGTTTTATAACAAGCCTGTGGCCGCTCCTCTACAGTTCGCGGAGGCCGTGCTGAATGCAGGTCTAGAACGTAGAGATGTCCCCGAATGAGGGGTTTTTGTTTTGATTGTTAATAAATATTATTCTTGTTTTTCAGTACAAGCAGTCTGGAAAGTTGTTTACTCCCATCCATCCTTAAATAGTGGTGTGTCAGCATGGATGTGGTCCAGGGCAAAAAAATCACAGAGCTTTGAAGTCTTCACGAAGTCACTCACGTGACTCCGAAATGAAATAGTAAGATTAAACGAGAACTTACCAGTTCGAAGGTTGATCTTTATTTTATGAGGAGTTGCGATGAGGGATTTCGTGCCCTCCGCTCCCAACCCTCGATCATAATCAACTGGTAATTAGAGTTTCTTCAATCTTACTATGCCAAGTCATTTCTCTGTGTTGTTCTGTGATTCCACACCACTACTTTGAAGAATGTCGCGCATGCGTGCTGGCGGGTTCTTCACGAAATCCCTCATCGCAACTCCTCATAAAATACAGATCAACCTTCGAACTGGTAAGTTCTCATTTAATCTTACTATTCTCAGCTATTAGGGAAGGGCATGTAACAAAGGAATCCTTGTTAAATGTTGACATTAGAATGGCAGTTAGAAGGGCATGTAAATGTAGTGGTCTGCATACATGTTTTGGATACAATCAACTTTAACCCCCTTAGTCTATGATTTATGTAAATTGTGCTTTACCAAACTACCCAGCAGGCAGTTACAGAAGTATGGAATGCTTAATAGTTATTGATCTGAACAGGAGATATGATTTAGCCTGTATTTAAGGAGCAGTTAATCCATAATTTTGAAGAGTTCTGCAGTAAATCACTGCTTGACCTTCTGTCCCGTTGTGATAAATCTTATGGCTACATTCCATAATTGGGATTAGAGAGCTTTATAGTCATCTCACATAGGGAATAATTCCTCACATAGGGAATCATATAAGAAGGATTCCCTTGTTTTACTAATGATTTAATGAAAGAAAAACTGGGAATTTGACCAATTCGCCAATTATCAGCTGTAGCGAAAATACTGGAAATCGTAATAGTGTATCTGGAAAATAATAAAAGGATAGGTAGAATAGATATTGTTTATGAAAGGGAACTTACATTTGACAAATTTGTTGAAAATTCCTCAGATTTTAACGACCAGAATAGCAAAGGACAAATCACTGATTTGTTATATTTGGATTTTATGAAGACCTTATGATCAGGTGCCATACAGGAAGGATACTGGTGTGAATAGAAGTAGTTATAACTGTGTCATTTTTTTGTATTGGGAGCTTTTAACTAGTGGGATGCTGGAGGTAGTGATCTCACCTATTCACAAGTGGAACATACCCAGGTTTCTGACAATATAAAACTACCTGGGTGTGTGGATTGTGAGGAAGATGTAGAATGATTTAATGGGGAAATCGATAACCTAAGTGAATGGGCAGGCACATGGTAGTTAGACTATTATGTAAAAAAAGGTCCTGTGCTCATCCCTGGAACACCTGGACAAGCTTTTCCCTTTGAGAATAGGGAAGTTTCAAACAAGAGGACATGACTTTAGAATTAAGGGACAGAGGTTTAGGGGTAACATGAGGGGGAACTTCTTTACTCAGAGAGTGGTAGCGGTGTGGAATGAGCTTCCAGTGGAAGTGGTGGCGGCAGGTTCGTTGGTATCATTTAAAAATAAATTGGATAGGCATATGGATGAGATGGGTATGGAGGGTTATGGTATGAGTGCAGGCAGGCGGGACTAAGGGAAAAAAGTTGTTCGGCACGGACTTGAAGGGCCGAGATGGCCTCTTTCCGTGCTGTAATTGTTATATGGTTATATGGTTATTACACAAAATTAAGTCATGTACATGTCCGTCTTCAAATAGATAACACCACGGTGGTTAGCATACATAAATCATATGGGTGGTATCAGGTCAGTATCTTGTGATGAATTAGTCAACACAATTTGGTACTGGTGCATTGAAAGAAATATTTGGATCTCAGCAACCTATCTTCCAGGGAAGCTCAATACAGTGGCAGACACCAGGTCACGAGTATTTAATGATAACGTTGAGTGGATGCTGAATCCGAAGATATTTGCTGAAATAATAGCTAAATTCGGTACACCAGATATTGACCTTTTTGCGTCTAGGTTGAACCATCAGATACCAACATATGTGTCTTGGGAACCAGACCCTGGGGCAGTAGCAATGGATGCATTTTCTCTCCATTGGGAGAAATGGTCCTGCTACGCATTTCCCCCATTCTGCCTCATCAGCCGGGTATTGCAGAAAATCAATTTAGATTCTGCTTCAGGTATACTGATTATACCCGACTGGCCTACGCAACCATGGTATCCGGTGGTCCTCCAGATGGTCAAAAGTCCATGGGCGCAAATTGCTAAACGCACAAATTTGATTACGAACCCAGTTACTGGGGAAATTCACCCGTGCCATCGCCACTTAAACCTGTTGGCTTGCAGGTTCTAAGAAGACCACTTCTGGGGGCTGGAATCTCCTCTAGGGCCATGGACCTCATCGTCGCTTCCTGCAGGGTTTCAACAAGAAGGCAGTATCTCACTCAAATCAGGAAATGGGAGGCATACTGCGCTAGAACTTCTACAACCTATAACTCTGCTACAATCCCTGACGTTCTGGAATTCCTGGCGGGCCTTCATTACGATGAGAGCCTTAGCTACAGTGCCATCAATAGCACCAGGAGTGCGCTATCCTCATACCTCAACATAAGTGTGGGGTCCAGTCAACTGGTGTCAAAATTCATGCGGGGAGTGTTCAACACCAATCCCCCACGACCCAGATATAACATCACATGGGATGTAGGGGTGGTGCTGACCCTATTGAGAAACTGGTCTCCAATGAAAGAGTTACCACTTAACAAGCTCACCCTCAAAGTGGTAATGCGGATGGCACTGACAACGGCTCAGCGGGTGCAGACCCTGCAGAAACTGCGGCTTGATAGAATGGTCTCAAATCCGCAAAAAGTAACCTTCATCGTCGAAGGGTTACTTAAGCAGCATAGGCCAGGTGCGCTAGGGTTGCAATTGGAATTCCGGGCGTATCCCACAGACGCCACCCTCTGCGTAGTCACCCATCTTCACCACTATATTCAACATACCAGTATCATTAGGAAGATGGAACAAGGGCTCTTCATCAGCCACAAGAAGCCTCATCACTGGGTGACTGGTTCAACAATCGCAAGGTGGCTCAGGGAAGTATTGGATGCAGCTGGGATAGATACTAATGTATTTAAATCTCATTCTACCAGGGCTGCATCCACTTTAGCGGCGAGGACCATGGAGGTGCCCATGGATCATGTCCTCGCTACCGCGGGATGGGCCAGTGAATCCACATTCCACAGATTCTACAATAAACCGGTGGCCAAACCCGCGATGTTTGCGGAAGCTGTGCTGGGAGCTGCTTCGTAAATTTGTTTTGTCCCCGAGTTAGGGGTCTTATTATTTGTATTATTAAACATTCATTTATTTTTCAGCCTGTCCAGTCTGGAATGTATTAATAAACTTCCTCCATCAGAATTACGGCAGTGTGGCAGCATGGACGTGGTCCAGGGCAAATATGTAAATAATTTCATGGACATATGGAACTAGTTGTTTATAGCTGCTAAATTTGTATAATTATAAGCTGTGGGAATTAATAGTAAGATTAAACAAGAACTTACCAGTTTGAAGTTTGATCTTTATTTTATGAGGAGTTGCGATGAGGGATTTCGTGAAGACCCCGCCAACACGCATGCGCGGCATTCTTCAAAGCAGTGGTGTGGAATCACAGATCACCAACCGAAGATAGTAGGATTAAAACTTGACCATACCAGTTGAATTTATAATAGAGGGTTGGGAGCAGAGGGCACGAAATCCCTCATCGCAACTCCTCATAAAATAAAGATCAAACTTGAAACTGGTAAGTTCTTGTTTAATCTTACTATTTTACTTCGGAGTCACGTGAGTGACTTCGTGAAGATTTCAAAGCTCTGTGATTACATGCCCTGGACCACGTCCATGCTGCCACACTGCCGTAATTTTGATGGAGGAAGTTTATTAATACATTCCAGACTGGACAGGCTGAAAAAAAAAAGAATGTTTAATAATACAAATAATAAGACCCCTAACTCGGGGACAAAACAAATTTACGAAGCAGCTCCATCTCTGTGTCCTCGAAATCACCCATCCACTCACTGTGCCTGCTGGCGATAGACGAGGGTGAAATCGACAGAGGCACCCTGCTCTTACTCCCAGACCGCAAGGACACCCGTTCTTGTCATTCCAGGTCCTGCTGATACAGCACCTCCACCATTTGCTCCATTCGTGCCATGCGACCGCCGCCGCTACACGCGGACGACAGGTCGACTTCCCCAGGCCCTGCTGAGTCGCTGGGGCTTCCGCCAGTTGGTCGCACCTGCACGAGGTGCGCTGACAGGTATTCGTCAGCACCCGCTCCTGTGGGGCTGAACGACCTCCGCACGGACAACCCGCTAGCCCGGTGCCTCTCGGACCTTAGCGGCTTCTCTACCTGATGAGCAGGCAGAGGAAAGGAGTCGGAACCGGTCTCCAATACCGGCTCCGTGGTCCGTGCAGGCACACCGTCACCCTCACCCCCAGGGGTCTGTGACGGCGCTTGGCTGGCTTTACCCGCAACAGCGGGATTGCCTAACCGCATTTTCCTGCCACCGGTCTGTGCTCCGGCAGCCTGTTCCGGTGCAGTGCTGGTACCTCCTGCACCTGCAGGGTATGCTGCTCCAGCAGTACGGTCGCCAGCCTGGAACTTCGCAGTTTTCCCCTGCGGTATATCAATGCCCACTGCAGCAGCTGGGCTTGATTTCTGCACGGCTTTCCCTCGAGTCTGCTCCCTGGGGACCTGTAAAACAGAAGCGGTACTTGCCGTGCGAGGCACCCATGGTGCCTTTTTCCCACCAGCCCTGACTTTGGGCGATGGTGGAACGAAGTCAGGGTCTCCTTCCCCCTGCTCCCGTGCGGACTTTCCTCCAGCTAACAACGGAGGCGAGTCGGCCCCTACCGACTCCATAGGGTCTGACTTCCGCACCTGCTTCCCCGGTCTAACAGGTGTTGCCAATCCTCCGGTTAGCCCCGAGGAAGATTGCCGCGACCCGCGGCTCTTAGTGAATTTCCTCTTCTCCTCCATCGCTTCTGTAAGATAAAACTTACAGAAGAACCAGCTCAAGGTTAGTTTCACTTACCTGGAGCCGTCTTTTGAAGGAGCTGGTGGAGAAGCGCACTGCCCCCCCAGCTTGCCGGTAGCAAATGCGCGCGACGATATGCCGCGCATGCGTGTTGGCGGGGTCTTCACAAAGTCACTCACGTGACTCCGAAGTAAAATACGTTTTGACTTCTTCCTGCTCCTTTTCGGACACATACAATTCATTTCTTTATAAATATTGTTTTTGACACTTTATAAATATTCTTGGTGGGTTTTTTTGTATGCCGTTTCATACTTAATTTTTATTTTTTAACCTGTTCGAAATAAAGGATTTATTATTATTATTGTTATTATTATAATATATTTGTATGATATACTTAGCTGATGAGTTTACTTAAGTTGTTAACAATCTTAAATATATTTACCTCTTGTTATCATGAGATGCTTCTCATTACTAACTAAACAAAACATCTATCACAAAATGGTGTGCTTATTTCTATGGGAAAAAATAGCAAAGTCACTGGAAGGTAAAGATAATGTAAACATAATGTAACTAAATGTTCCACAATTCCAAAGAAATTACAAAGCTTGTAAAGTTACCATTGCTGCTTAATTTGATAGAAGGTAGTAATGAAAACCAAAGAAAAAGAATATAAACTTGCAAAGTTAGGTTAATAAAATGATTTGTCTTAAAAAAAAAGAAATTCCAATAGATTTCATTTGCTTCAAATGTGGCATCTTAAAAATAGTTTTCAAGATCTAAACGATGTTTTAATAGCTGCTTTATGACAGAACCTTAGATTTGTTTTGACAGTACTTTTGAAACAAGCCGAGTAAAATGGAACATGACAATCCAGGGTTATGTGGTGTCAAGATCAGTCTCCAGTTTGCTATTTGATATTGACATAATTGTTGCTCTGGGAATAAGATGATGAGTATGGTGGCTTAGAGATCTAGGGTGGAAATTTCTCTTTGGTCATGGCATTAAATGCACAGTATTATGATGACAGGACATCGTGTACACTCTCTGAAATCAACTTCTATCACAGAGGATGGATTCGAATTTTGGAAATGGACCATTCCATTCAGCCATGACTATTGCAAGTAACCAAGGATGATTTCCATTTAATTGTTCTAATGGCAACAGGCTTGACAAAAAAAACTATCACTTCAATGCACCAACAGTTGTAAATTAGACTTGTTATGCATTTGAAGTACATTGAAACAAATGGATGCTAAGAAAACGTTTTAAACTTCACAAAGATAACCACCCATTTTCAAAGTGGCTCATCTCCTATGAGGTATATAATTAGTTTCCAAAACAGCTGCTTCCATATAGGAACAAATGTTCTTTTTTTCTGTTGTTCTTACCTGATACATGGTTCAATGGTAAAGGCATCATTATTTTTTGTAATGCTTAATTGCCTTTGAGATTGGTGAAGGTGAGCTGCTCTTCATGGAATATTACATTTGATGAGTTGAAGGTATTTGCACAGATGCCAGTAAAGATTCTGTCCTTGTCTCTTTTTCAGAAGATTTGGAAATCACTGACAAGTCTCTGACATCTTTCACCTTTTTCTTGATCTCTCTGCCTCCATCACAGTAGACAGACTATCAACTGACACCTATTACAAACCCACCGACACCCACTGTTATCTGGACTACAGCTTCACCCTTCCTGTCATACAAATACTACATCCCCCTCCTCTCAATTTTGCTGCTCTCAAGATGAGGCTTTCCATTCTAAGACATCCAAGACATCCTATTTATTTAATAAACATGCTTTCCCACCATGCTGAAGAAGGCAGAACCCGCACCTGTGTCTCTTCTGTAGTTTTGCTCAGCCGACCCCCTTCTCCCAGATGGAACAAGGATACAGTTCCCCTGGCCCTTACCTATCGCTCATCAGTTTCCGCATCCAGCACATTATTCGGGTCTCGACCAGAAAAGTCACCCATTCCTTCTCTTCAGAGATGCTACCTGTCCCGCTGAGATACTCCAGCATTTTTTGTCCATCTTACATTATTCTCAAACCTTTCCACCACCTTCAAAGTGATCCTGCCTCCAAACAAATCTTTTCATCACCACCCCTTTCCACATTCCACAAAGACTGCTCCCTCTTCAACTCTTTAGTTCACTAATCCTTTCCCCAGTTACTTTCCCATGCGACCACAGGAGATGTAACACTTGTCACTCCTCCCTCACTTCCATCCAGGGACCCCAGTAGTCCTTCTAGGTTAGACAAATGTCAATGTGCACCTCCTCTAACCTCATCTACTGTCCCCCTGTACATCGACGATAACAAGACTAGAATAGATGACCATTTTGCCGAAAACTTGCACTTGATCCAACAGGACAAGGGTTCACAGTCCAAGGATAAGGGGGAAGTCCTTTAGGACCAAGATGAGGAAAACATTTTTCACACAGGGAGTGGTGAGTCTCTGGAATTCTCTGCCACAGAGGTAGTTGAGGCCAGTTAATTGGCTATATTTAAGAGGGAGTTAGATGTGGCCCTTGTGGCTAAAGGGATCAGGGGGTATGGAGAGAAGGCAGGTACAAGATACTGAGTTGGATGATCAGCCATGATCATATTGAATGGCGGTGCAGGCTCGAAGGGCTGAATGGCCTACTCCTGCACCTATTTTCTATGTTTCTATCTCCTGGTTACTAATTATTTTAACATGCCTTCCCATTCCCATTCCCATACTGACCTTTCTGTCCGAGGCCTCCTCCATTGCAAAAGAGAGGCCACATGCAAACTGGAGGAACTGCACTTCATATTCCGCTTGTGTAGCCTACAACCAAATTGTATGAACATTGAATTCCACAATTGTTGGTAACTAACTTACAAACACCCCCCTTTTCCCTCTCTTTTCTGTGCCCCACCTGGATGCATGGCCATTTCTACCTTTCCCCTCCCCCTTCACCCCTTGCCCATCCTTTTCCATCTATATTCCTTCCACTGGATTCACATTTCATACCTCTTCTATCTTTAGTTCCTTATATCAAACCTTTTGCCTTTCTATCTTTGGCCTTGGTCCAACCATCTGTCAAGTTAAAACCTGAATCACCTGTATCCACCTATCACTTGTTGGACTTTGTACTGCTCACACTTCTCTTCCAGCTTCCTCCCACCCTACCCACTACAATTGGACTGAGGAAGTGGCCTGACACAACTGCATCTGCTGGTTTACACCGAAGATCTACACAAAATGTTGGAATAACTCAGCGGGTCTGGCAGCTCTGGAGAGAAGGAATGGGTGACATTTCGGGTCAAGACCCTTCTGCAGACAGGAGAGTCAGGAGAAAGGCAAATGGGAGTTATAGTTGGTGATGTAGAGAGATTTAGAACAATGAGATGAAAATATGCTGAAAAGTTACGATGATCAAGGAAATGGTGCAGTGTTAGCTGTGGGCTGTGTGAAAACGAGTAATACAGACAATGAAACTCATCTGGATACGTTTTGATTAAACTTTATTCAGCCCTCGAGGGAAATTGGGAGGACAACAGTGAAACTAGTACAACAACTAGGGTGGGGGAGGGACAGAGTGAGTGGGGGTGGAGCAAAGCTTGGCAAATGTCGTGAATATAGTGATGGGGGTTTGATTGAAGACGGGGAAGTTCAAAAGCAATAGAGGAAATGGAGATAAAATGGTGTCAGATAAGGAGAGGAGTAAAATATGAAATCACATGGAGAGATAAGGAGACGGGTGTTGGGGGGGAGTGGGATAGTGGGAATAATGGGTGCTCACCATGGTGAAGTCATATAATGTCATGCGGGAAAGAGAGAGGAAATGGGGGTATTTTTAATTCAATGCTCAAGGTCCTTCTGCAGTTGTGCAGAGCCCTGGTGAGACCACACCTGGAGTATAGTGTGCAGTTTTGGTCTCTTAATTTGAGGAAGGACATTCTTGTTATTGAAGGAGTGCAGCGTAGGTTTACAAGGTTAATTCCTGGGATGGCGGGACTGTTATATGTTGAAAGAATGGAGCAACTGGGCTTGTATTCACTTGAATTCAGAAGGATGAGAGGATATCTTATTGAAACATTCAGGATTATTAAGGGATTGGACACGCTAGAGGTAGGAAACATATTCCCGATGTTGGGGAAGTATAGAATCAGGGACCACAGTTTAAGAATAAGGGGTAGGCCATTTAGAACGGAGTTGAGGAAAAACTATTTCATCCAGAGAGTTGTGAATCGGTGTAATTCTCTCCCTCAGAAAGGCAGTGACCTATTCTCTGGATGCTTTCAAGAGCAAGTTAATGATAGCAGAGTCAAGGAATATGGGGAGAAGGCAGGAACAGGGTACTGATTGGGGATGATCAGCCATGATCACAGTGAATGGTGGTGCTGGCTCGAAGGGCCGAATGGCCTACTCCTGCACCTATTGTCTATTATCTATTTGGGTATAAGCTCCTCAAGCAGCCAATCATGTACTGGACCTATATTTTACATGTGCCTCACTTTAACAATGGAGGAGGCCAAGGATTAGACGATTGGCATGGAAATGGGAAATGGTGTTAAAATGGTCAGCATCCATGAGATTGTGTTTCATTTTGGATTAACTCACTATCTAATGCAGAACACTGAAAAATAAACAGCATTCAGCAGATTACAATTTCCAGGCAAAAAGAGTTCTAATGCACATTGCAGGGAAAGTAATATCATTAAGATGAAATATTTACCTACTTATGGCAAACTGGAATTCATTTAGCATTTGGCTCACTTTACCCATCCAGTTTCAAAATGACAAAAATACAAAATTGTGCCTCATACCTTTTCTCGTAACACATAACTCTACCTGTTCACTGTACCCCGGTACACGTGACAATAAACTAAACTGAACAAAAGACAACAAAAGACACCAGGAGGCCACACCTGGAGTATTGCGTACAGTTCTGGTCTCCAAATCTGAGGAAGGACATTATTGCCATAGAGGGAGTGCAGCGAAGGTTCACCAGACTGATTCCTGGGATGTCAGGACTGTCTTATGAACAAAGACTGCATAGACTCGGTTTATACTCTCTAGAATTTAGGAGATTGAGAGGGGATCTTATAGAAACTTACAAGATTCTTAAGGGGTTGGACAGGCTAGATGCAGGAAGATTGTTCCCGATGTTGGGGACGTCCAGGACAAGGGGTCACAGCTTAAGGATAAGGAGGAAATCCTTTAGGACCGAGATGAGAAGAAATTTTTTCACACAGAGAGTGGTGGGTCTCTGGAATTCTCTGCCACAGAGGGTAGTTGAGGCCAGTTCATTGGATATATTTAAGAGGGAGTTAGATGTGGCCCTTGTGGCTAAGGGGATCAGAGGGTATGGAGAGAAGGCAGGTACGGGATACTGAGTTGGATGATCAGCCATGATCATATTGAATGGCGGTGCAGGCTCGAAGGGCCGAATGGCCTATTCCTGCACCTAATTTCTATGTTTCTATGTTAAAAATTTCAATGATTTTACCTGACCTTGAACTAGCACTTCAACATCAGTTTGCAAACTTGCATAATTGTTCAACACACCTGATCTTACAAAGCTCCTATTCATAACACGGAGCCTCATCTTAACAGCAAGGTTTGAGACAGTATGTAACAAACAATATGTTGCTCTCATTGTAAACCAGTACTGTGATTCACTGTGAGCAATGCCCATTAGAGTTCTACAAGAATTAAATATAACTGCAGACAACCTGTAAAAACAAATCAGAGTGTTACATGACATTGGTTGGACATTGATTGCAATGAAGGGTGTCCACCCAAAACATCACCCATTCCTTCACTCCAGAGATGCTGCCTGTCTTGCTGAGTTACTCCAGCATCTTTAATTGCAATTATGCTGCTTTGTCTGGCAAAGTGCCTCTGCCAAGCAAGGCAGTTTTAGTAAATTGAAAAGAAAATTCTGGGAATTGTGTGACTAATTTATCAATACATCAAAATATTTCAACAGACACATTGAGGAGAGAGGAGTTCTGATTTGATTGCAATAGTGTTGGTGCCTGATACCATCCCCTGTAATGAAATGCTGCTGTCAGTTTCTTCAGTGTCAGACAATGCATTAAGCAGAGGACATCAACTGAGCCCAACACCACAGCAAATGTCCACGTCAAAAAGTGGAAAATTATTAAATGTAACTGAAAGTAGAAAAAAAAAAGCTGGAGAAACTCAGCGGGTGAGGCAGCATCTATGGAGAGAAGGAATAGGCGACGTTTCGGGTCAAGACCCTTTTTCAGACTGATGTCGGGGGGGGGGGGGAAGAAAGGAACAAGTGGAGACAAGCGGGGGCTTTGTGGGAGAGCTGGGAAGGGGGAGGGGTAGAAGGGAGAAAACAAGGGCTATCTAAAATTAGAGAACTCAATGTTCATACCGCTGGGGTGTAAACGGCGTAAGCTAAATATGAGTTGCTGTTCCTCCAATTTGCGCTGGGCCTCACTCTGGCAATGGAGGAGTCCCAGGACAGAAAGGTCACAAGAATGTCCTTCTTCAAATGAGGAGACCAAAATTGCACACAATACTCTAGGTGTGATCTCACCAGTGCAGATGTAACTGAAGGTGCATTAAGCACAAATAACCGTTCTGCTTTTCTGCAAACTTCATGAATTTGGTCAAAGATGTTATGGGCTGTTGGATTATATCCAATATCATAGGTCGGACCTGGTAAGCACAATATTTGCTGCTGGAGAAACACTGGCAAACCTATCACAGTCTTCCCTCAATCTATTCTTCTTCCTCCCAATGCATTTCAATCTCCATCTCAGGTCTCTTACGCTTGTGGTCTGTATGTTCTGTGTATGTAGGATAGCGTTACTGTGCAGCGATCACTGGCCGGTGCCGACTCGATGGGCCTGTATCTCAAAATTAAACTAAACGGCAAGTAAGAAAAGCTATGGAAATGGAGGGCGCTCTCGTGCCTCAATATCATTTTTTCTGGGCACCACTGACCATGGTAAATGGCAGGTACTCTATTCTTCCTGAAGATCAGCACAATATATGATCCTCCCAGAAATATTGCATTGAACATCAAGTAAAGCTTCTGTAAATTCACAACCACCTATGCACTGAGAGAGATGATACCACTTTATTCATGAAAATCGTTATTAAGGGGTGCCTGTCTGGGCACATCAAACATGCTTGATGACACTTCTACTGAGTGAACTTGCCAAGTCCCGAAAAACATCATGACAAATTGTGTCTGGAACTGTCAGAGAGCACTCAGACACGTAAACATAATTAACCTTGCCCTCAGCAGTCTCTCTATGGGAGATACATCTGTCACGGATGACTTTGATAGAAATCACCATCTTATAGTTCTTGAAGTAAAACCCTATCTGTACCCTAAGAACACTCTCCCACCCGTGCTAATGATGAAGGAGGTCAGGAAGTGAGAAGTAGCAGGTGATGGCTCTGGTGCAATCTCAGAAAAATATTGAACTATTTGGGATAATCCCTGCAATAATCTCAGCAGATGGAACAGCAGTGCAAGTGTCTACTCCTTTGTCCTAATTTAGTTTAGTTTTAATGTCACACGTACCAAGGTACAGTGGAAGGTTTTTGTTAACTGACTGTAACCAGCCAGTGGAAAGACTATATTACTATTGAGCCATCCACAGCATACAGATACATAATAAAGGGAAAAACGTTTTATGCAAGATAAAGTCCAGTCCGATTAAAGATAGTCCGAGGGTCTCCAGTGATTTAGATAGGAGCTCAAAACCGCTTTCTAGTTGATAGGATGGTGCAGTTGCCTGATAACAGCTGGGAAGAAACTGTCCATGAATCAGAAGGTGTGCGTTTTCACACTTCTGTACCTCTTGCCCAATGGGAGAGGGGAGAAGGGAGTGACCGAGGTGAGACTCATCCTTAATTATGCTGCTAGCCTTGCTGAGGTAGCGTGAAGGGTAAATGGAGTCAATGGATGGGAGGGTGGTTTATGTGATGGTCTGGTCTACATCCACAACCTCATACGTTGTTGATTTTTGATCTGTGTCCAGTTCACCTTGCCACTGAATGGTGCAAATTACACGTATTCTAAACATATGGGCCAGTGAATACTGAAGCTATGCCTAATTCTACAAAAGTACCTGAAGAACATCTTCAGCTTGCTATTAGGTTGTTCAATCATACACCTGGTTGAATTTGTTACAAATGCTGGAGTAACTCAATGGGCCAGGCAGCATTTCGGGAGATAGGTGACTGTTCCAGGTTGAGACCCCACCACAAACTTTCATTAATTGTAGTGTTTTGGGGCTCAATTATTGGCAGAAACTGATTTAAATTGTGTGTCCTGTCACTGAGCATTCTGAGCAGCAAGGTATTCTGAGGATTATTTAATGTAGAAATATGTTGATATATCTTTGTCTCTTACATGATAAAAGACCATTTACATATCTTATTTGTCGCCAACAAATGATCATTTTGATGGTTTAGTGTCTCGTTTAAAAAAATATTTAACAACTAACTGGAAAGTAAACTGTGCCTGCATTGTAGAAACAAGGAAGTGCAGATGCTGGTTTATGCCAAAGATAGACACAAAATGCTGGAGTAACTCAGCGAGTCAGGCAGCATCTCTGGAGAAAAAGGATGGGTGAGGTTTTGCGTTGGAAGAAGGGACTGAATCTTGAGGCATATCATTGGTCACAGGTCTCGTGTCCAATAAATAACCTTCCACCATCACCCTTTGCTTCCTTCCATGGTCAATTTTCTACCCAGTTGGCTAGCTTTCCTTGGATCCCATGTATTCTAACCTTACAGAGCAGCCTATTATGCAAATCTTGTTGACTGCTTTGCTGAAATCCATATATACTACATCTACAGTTCTGCCGTCAACAACCGTTCTGGTTACATCTTCTTCAAACTCAATCAGATTTGTGAGACACGATCTCCCCATGCAAAACTGTGCTGACTAACGCTAATCAGCCCTTGCCTATGTAAATGCATGTACATCTTATCCCTCAAAATACTCTCTAGTAATTTCCCAACCACAGACATTAGACTCATTGACCTATAGTTCCCAGGGTTTTCCTTGCAGTCCATCTTAAATAGAAGCATAACAATAGTCACCAACACCTCACCCATATTTTATTATAGTTTATAAATCGCAGCTAGGGCACCTGCAATTTCTTCTCTAGCTTCCCAGTGTCCTCGGATATAACTGATCAGGCTGGGAGATTTGTCTCCCTTTATACGCATTACGACCTTCAGCACCTTCTCGATCGTAATACTGACTGCCTTCAAAAAACTTCAATTGACTGCCCCATTGAAGTTTCCTGGTTCTCATGTCTTGTTTCCTCAATAGATGGCTGATGTGGTAATAATCAGCATCAATGCATTCATTTCACATGGACACTTCTGCAATAAATGGCATCCATATAATATTCAATCTATCATGCTAATTGGCAAATAAGTAGTTCGGAGTAAATAGTAATTTAGATGAATCAAAATCTTACAGCTAATGATGAGTGGTGAATCCAAAGTAGGAATTTAATGTAATTGAAATTGGTTTTCTCTGGATTAATTTGAGAATGTTTGAATTTGATCCAATTTAGAATGTAGAAATAACTGCTTTAAATTCTTTATTACTAAAAATTTGAAATCGGTATTACTAATGTCTTTGAGTGACATTAAAGGTCATCCACGAACCTTTAATTTTGCTATTTGATTAAAGTGAGATCAGTTATAATCTAATGATTAAACAATGGGCCAGCCAATTAAATTGCAACTACTTGTTCAGTCTCTGCTTATATTGAAACTATTTAAACATTTGAAATAGCTCACAGCAGTACAAGGACTTGTTAGAAGAACAATTTGTGAATGGTAATGGAGCATAGAGGGCATTGAAGGCTGTGTTGATAACCTGATAATGGATGCTCTGGAGGACTAGGTGAAAAAGCAAGACATCACTTATGGGACAGGGAAGCAACCCTAGAAGTGTTTGGTCCATTAGGCATGGCAAGCAACAATGGAGAGACTGAGCATTGCGTTATAAATGTTGTAGGTGTCTGTACAAAGCACTGACTCCAGAGAAAACATACACCTCCCACAAATGGAATAAAAGGAAATTATTCCTGACAAGTATTACCCTGAATTCAGTTCTGAAAAATGTATCATGGGGGAGTTAATGGATTCACTGGTGCCTTGAGATGTCCAGCAAAAATCCATTATTGCCATGAATAATGTTGAGAAAAGAAAAGGTACTTTGTCAATATATATCTTAGACTATTTCCTGAGAACTTCAATGTATAATGAACCCAGAAGGTTATGTGTTTTCTCTTTCTACAGTTATATGCCACACAAATCATGTCTCCTATAAAATACAATGTCCTTTGTACCTTAAAAAAAAAACTACTTCTCTGCATGCAGGACGTGATGACATTTAATTGCCAAGACTTTGAAACAATGACAGAACCTTGCATCACTTGTGAATATCACACAGGCTTTCATTGTTAAATTGTATACCAATTGCATTGCCGTGTCTTTTCTGGAAAATTCATCACCTTCCAATCAACATGGCTCTCCTCCTTTCTTTGCACTATGCTAAATGAAAATTGTATTTTTGTGATGTACATCAGCTTTCTACATGTGAGACCTGATCAGTAGTATCCAGCAGTAGAGCAAGAGGAAGGAAACATTTAATGCGTTCTGGAGGTGCTGCTGCTGCAGACGCCTTCTGGAGGTGCAGCCGAGAAACCGAGTTTGGAGCCTCACGGGTCGGAGCCCGGGCTTCATGGGCTGGAGCCTCGGGGGTCAGAGTTGGAGCCTCGTGAGCCAATGAAGCCTGTGGCCAACGTCCCCTGGGTCTGCAGAGTCCACAGCTTGGGCTTGGGCCTGGATCTGCACCATCGAGGCATCAGGAGAAGGTCCAGCGGTGATAGCGGAGTGGTCGGTGAGGTGGTCGATGATGGCGCCGACCGACGGACACGTGGAAGTGAGGACAGCACTGCCGAGGGAAGGAATAAAAGGAGGACCCGGTGTGGGGCGACCACCGTGAGGGAGTGCGAAGGGGGAGAACATATGGGGAGCTGGTGCAGGGGGTACTTTGTAACTTCCCTTTATGGGCGACTGTTTGCATACCTTGGATATGCAGGCTAAGAATTTGCATAACATACTATTTGAATAGTATAACCTGTGTAAGATTTTAAATTGTATTAAGGTGTGTCTTGCATTAATTGAACATTTATGCACATTTAATAAATATTCTTCCCACCTACAATAAAGTATTGAATTGAATTCAATTCAATAATGCTTATATATAACATTATCCTATTAAACTGTGTTTACAATACATAGTCAGGTTGACAAGATGGAATACAACCTTTGAATACTGAAACTGATGTAATCTTCTCAAATGAGACCACTGGAAATCATTGAAATATTTTAAACTCTGCTTGCTAACTCAATTGTAAGACAATCTTACACAATTAAAGTATCTTACAGAATGTTAATGTTATATCAAAAGTCTTGTTGACAGGCTTGTAGTAATGAAGGACCAGATTCTCATTACAGCACCAACACCTCCGTCACCTGGATGCAATTAATTTTGGATGGTAAGCAAGAGGGAATATGAGCTGAAACAATTAACCAACATAACTGGATTACAGTTGCATATGGGCTGCGTGGCACTGAAACCTCAATAGAACCACAATGCATCTATTTAACATACACAACATACCAGTTTATTTTATCAGGGGAATTAACTACTGTAGGAATGTGGTGGAATCTGGGGGTGATGAGCCGGTGGTGGGGGTTAGAGGCAGGGGGGCAGTTGATCTAAATACAGATTACAGATGTAGGTTACAAAGAAAATGATTGAGAAAATGGCGAAAATGAATGGGTAAATACGATGGTTCTATGAAATGTCATAAGGAAATTAACATTGAAGCACTCAACCCAATTAACATAAAAACATAGACATAGAAAATAGGTGCAGGAGTAGGTCATTTGGCCCTTCGAGACTGCACTGCCATTCAATATGATCATGGCTGATCATCCAACTCAGTATCCTGTACCTGCCTTCTCTCCATACCCCCTGATCCCTTTAGCCACAAGGGCCACATCTAACTCCTTCTTAAATATAGCTCCCTCTTAACTCAAAGCAGAGTTCTCATCATGGATAACAACTGTAATGGTAAGAATTACAGTAGACAGTAGAGGAAAAGGAAGACAATTAAGTAATCATGCTTTACTTATAAATACTAGCTGCAGGAGAATTTTAAATGTGTCCATTTAGGCATTATATAGAGTTTCTGATCCACAGTCTCTGCCATGGATATAGCTGCTCATGACCACCACATATTCATAATCACCCCATATTCATAACCAGTAACATGGTATGGTACAATGCTGAGTACTATACTCTGTACTCTGTATCCTCCCCTTTGCTCTACCTATTGTGCTTGAGTTTGGCTCGGTAGTTTTATCAAATTATCTGGTTTGATTAGATAGCATGCAAGACAATGGGATAAGGGCCAAAAGTAGGCGGGTGGGACTAGTGTTGATTGGACATTTTGGTCGGTTTGGGGAAGTTGGGCCGCAGGGCTTGTTTCCACACTGTTTAAATCTATGATCTTTGACAATGCGTTTCACTGTACCTCGGTGTCAATAATAAAACTAAACTATGTTCAGATGTTTGTTAATATCCATATCCATCAATATTTCCCAATGCAGGTCATTAATCTGTTGCAAGAACATTTCTGACATGGCTCTGCTCTTGGTCTGGGTTTTGCATCAGCAGAGAGTGAAAGAAGGTTTGAACACAACATTTGTCTCTGCATCTGATTATTGAGCCTATGAAATTGGGGCTCACTGGTTGCTGTTGTAATTCAGCAGTTTAATGTTCCTATTGAAACTAAACATCCTGGGCAAAGATTTAAGACCAGATAATTAGATCTCTTTCTATATTTATAGTCTCCATTGCCATAGTTCTTGAGAGTCTGAATAACTTGTTTCATTTGGCACCAAATAAGTTTGCCTAAAAAGTTAAATAAAAGCCTGAGGTAATAATACACTACTTCAGATGATTACAGCTGCACAGGACCCATGTTGCCTGCTCTTCTTGCTCCCTGTTTTTCTCTGGGAACTTCTACTGCAACATACAAAGAATAAATCTTTGTGAAATGGTGATTGGTAAAAGAACCAGAGGCAACATGAAGAAAACTTGTTATACATCAAGAGGCCAAGATTGGCCAACTCTGTCGAGCAGTGTGATGGATGCAGACATTTACTTGGCTTCCTGAGGGATTGTTCCTGTTGTAGCTGATGATGCAGCTTGCAACTCTAACTTCCAGTTTAAACTTTGCTTGCTTGTGGTAGTTCAACCTGCTGCAACATGAAGTAAGTGATATGGATACATATTCTATGCATCCTATTTTTCCAAGATTGTTTTATGATAAAGTTAATGCCAGTGGGACATTCCCAGGACTGTGCAACTCAGGACCAAACTGCTTCCTGTATATAGAAACAGGGAACTGCAGATGCTGGTTAATGTACAAAAGGACATTAAGTGCTGGAGTAACTAAGCAGGTCAGGCAACATCTCTGGGTAACATGGATCAGTGATGTTTCAGGTTAAGGCCATTCTGAAGGCTCCAGATAAGTTGCCTGACCTGCTGAATTCTCCAGAGATGTTGCCTGACCTGCTGAGTCACTCCTGCACTTTGTGTTCTTTTTTTGTTTCCAGTGTGTGTTGGGTGCTGTTTTCTGATTTTCGCAACCACATGTGCAATGTAAGGAACTCTGCTTTAAATGTACTTAAAACCCAGTAATCATTTGACAAGATTAATGCATAGAATATTTTGATTAACAGAGGGTCAAGTTGTAATACATGGCACTAAATTCTAAAGCTGCCATTTCTCCAATAGTGCAATTACTTAAGCAGTGTCAAAAATAAATCTCCTAAAATTACTGATGACTTGTACAGAGGACTTCACTGTGAACATACTTGTTTTTTAATATTCATGCTGCACACTGGCACTGGCACTCTCAGCTTAAAAGGTTGTGGTAAATAGTTATTTTTCTATTTATAAATTGAAGTCTGAATGCTTTTGTATGTAGCCAATTATTTGCTCTATAACCAGGAGCTAATTTAAATGTAGGCAGCTTTGTCTTTCTGTCTTGTCTTTCATCAAATTTGAGCCTGTTTCATTCACCTCTACTCCTTTGAAGACAATGCTGAGAAATGTATTCTGCACTCTGTCTCCCCCTTTGCTCCATCTATTGTACTATTGTGAACTATTTGTATAAAACCATAAGAGTAATAGACAGGAGAAGAATGAGGTCATTCAGCCCATCAAATCTACTCTGACATTTGATCATGGCTGAACTATTTTTCCCTCTCAACCCATCCTCCTGCATTCTCCCCATTATTTGGCCTCTTTACTAATTAAGAAATTATCAGTCTCTGCTTTAATAATGCCCAATGGATTGGCCTCCATTTTCTTCTGTGTCAATGAGTTCCACAGATTCACCACCCTCCAGCTAAAGAAATTCCTCCTCATCTCCACTCTAATGGTATATCTGATCTGTTTGGATAGCATACAATACAAAGCTTTGCAATTTTCCATTGCTCAAGCACCACCACTGAATCTGTAGACGTTATGAATATTATTGTGGGGGCATCAGCTATTTCTTTTGTTACCTCTCAGCAACTTAGGATGCATTCGATCAGGACTAGGGCATTCATCCACTTTAAAAGTTCCTCCTTTTCTAGTTCCTACTTTTGTCATTTTTTCAATGCTTGCTGCTAGTTGTTTCTCTTTTATCCTTTAAACTTTCTGTGATCATGTTTGTTACTAACCTGGCGTTGGTGGAAACATTCTGCAGGTCAGGTTGCAACGGTGAGAAAAGAATCAATTCATGTTACAGGTTCAGGACCCTTTGCCTCTTTTGTTTGTTGTGTGCTCTTTTTTTTCTCTCTTTCTGTTCCTTACCTTCTCCTTCACCGGTGTATATTATGCAAGCCCAAGGACAGCATGGTTACACGTTCCAAACCTAAATGCTGAGGAAAGTAAAAAAAAACTATTTGTAACCATTTATATATATATATATATAGATAAATACAGTAACAAGTAATGTATTATGTGTAATTACCGTCTGCATGTGGTGGAGCAGCAAACCTCAAGAATCAATGTATGATTTTATCTTCTCTATATCTGTAATGTAAATAATAAATTCTCAATTATACATCAATAAAAGGGTGGCACGGTGGTACAATGGTACAGTTGCTGCCTTGCAGCGCTTGCAGAGCCAGAGACCCGGATTCAATCCCGACTGTAGGTGCTGGCTGTACAGAGTTTGTACGTTCTCCCCATGACCGCATGGATTTATTCCAAGATCTTCACTTTCCTCCTACACTCCAAAGAAGTACAGGTTCGTAGGTTAATTGGCTTGGTATAATTGTAAATTGTCCGTAGTGTGGATAGGGTAGTGTTAATGTGCTGGGATCGCTGGTCGGTGCCGACTCGGTGGACCGAAGACCCCATTTCCATGTTCTAAACTAAACTAAACTAAACTAAAAAGGCATCAAGTAAAATGGTAACCATTAATAGGTACATGGTAAATTATCATTTGCAATCAAGTCCTGTAAATCAGGAAATGTCCCTTCTCCTATGGCCAACCAATGTCCTTTGTCTACGGTGGCTTTAACCTCCCCACACTTCTCCATGATGGAAGTATGCCTAGACTGCAGCTGAAACATCTCCAATTTAAGGCGTTCCTCAAACAAATCTGTTCTCATCCCTTCAAAATTGACCCTCTGCGCAGGATGATTCTTACCTTAATATACTGAAGTTTATGATCATCATTTCTTGATGTTTCCTGTTCCACCAGTTCCACTTGGCCTGGGTTACTTTGTAGTAATGTGGAAACAAAAAACTACAGATGCTGGTTTACAAAAACAGTCACAATGTGCTGCAGTATTTCAAGGGGTCAGGCAACATGAATAAGTGACGTTTTGAATCGGGTCCCTTCTAGACACAGTGGGGGGGGGGGGGGGAGGGGGGAGAAATAAAGCTTCATGGGCACTCACATAGGCCTCAGCTATGCCTGCCTTTGTGTTGTTTGTGGTCTTCGGGGCCGAGTTTTATGGTTTCTGAGCTTCCCCTGCAGGCAGCGGCATGCCGGGTCCTCCGTCGTGGCGGCATGCTGGGTCTTCCGGTCCGTCTTTAGTCCGTTCTGTGGTGCATCCTGGGAGCCTGTGCTCCTTAAGTTCATCCTACATTTTTGGTTCTCAATATCTGCCAGAAGTTTCTGTTTTTCTCTTTTCCAGCCTTGAATATCGTTTGACATCCAGGGTATCTAGGAATTGCTGTCCTAGCCTTTCACCCTGATGATCATCCTTATCCCATTCCATAATTATTCTGGAGTGGCAGGGTGACTGACACTGCTGGTAAAGCTGCTGTCAGATCCTCACCTTCAAATTCCAAGCTGCTGTCAGATCCTCATCCTCATCAAATTCAGTCTTGAACTTCTCCTTTGAGTTTGCATATGAGTTCAGAATGTTCCAGAACAAGGGGTCACAGTTCAAGGCTAAGGGGGAAGTCTTTTAGGACCGAGATGAGAAAATAATTTTTCACACAGAGAGTGGTGAATCCGTGGAATTCTCTGCCACAGAAGGTAGTTGAGGCCAGTTCATTGGCTATATCTAAGAAGGAGCTAGGTGTGGCCTTTGTGGCTAAAGCGATCAGGGGGTATGGAGAGAAAGCAGGTACAGGATACTGAGTGGGATGATCAGCCATGATCATATTGAATGGCGGTGCAGGCTCGAAAAACCGAATGGCCTACTCCTGCACCTATTTTCTATGTTTCTATGTTTCAGTGAGTTCACATTTATCCCCATTTGTGGCACATCTAATGCTTGGACAGTCTCTCTACTCACGAGTGGCCCTCCTTTCTCCTCTGATGGCATTACCAAAGAGATCGGGCCGACACCATTCACAGCGATCCTTCTCTGTGTTATGTTGGCGGCCGATGCATTTTTCCTGTTCGTTCTTCACATTGGCTCGAATGCCCGCGACAGCAATATGGAACACATCGCCTCAGAATCCAGTAGAAACATAGAACATAGGTGCAGGAGTAGGCCATTCAGCCCTTCAAACCAGCATCACCATTCAATATGATCAAGGCTGATCATCCAAAATCAGTACTCCGTTCCTGTTTTTCCCCAAATGCCTTGCTTCCATTAGACCCAAGAGCTAAATCTGACTCTCTCTCTCTCTACCAGCGCAGTGGCCAGACCAAAGCATCAGAGAAGACAACCCAAGAGCTACGAGGGCTCTGAGATGTGCGGACATGTGAAAGAGTCCTTTCCATGACAAGAGGTGCTTGAGTGGACACTGAACACAGAATGTGCTGGTTATGCCTCCTCCAATGCTTACATCCCGGCAACATGTGTCTTCTGATCTTTCTGACTCATAGTAACACATGATCCATTTAAATACAACATCAGGTACCATGACAGCTGTGCGTCACAGCACCAGAGACCTGGGATCGATCCTAACCTTTTTTTATCTCTTCCCCTGTTATGTACTATGTTTACATATTCACATGTTCTGTTGTGCTGCAGCAAGTAAGAATTTCATTGTCCCATCCGGGACATATGACAATAAAATGCTCTTGAATCTTAAACCTCAGGTGTTGTTTGTGTAGAGTTTTACACCTTCTCCCTGTGACTGTGTGTGTTTTTTCCAGGTGGTCCACATTCCACCCACATCCCAAAGATGTGTGGGTTGTAGATTAATTTGCCTCTCTAAAATTTCCCCTAGTGTAGGGAGTGGATGAGAATGTTAAGTAACTTAGAATTATGCTTCTATACTAATCAGGCCTGGTGCAGCGACATCACGGTACTGTCTAACTTCTGTTCTCCTAATCTAGAATCTTTTTTTATAAATTGCAAACCCTTTTATTCTCCGAGGGAATTTAGCTCTTTTATTCTTGCTGGAGTTTACATCCCCCCTCAAGCCTGCGTACGTGAGGCGCAAACGCAACTCGCTGCCCAGGGAATGAGAGTAGAGAGTGACTTCCCGGCTCCATGGTCATTATTTTGGGGGATTTTAACAAGGCTAACCTAAGCCGAGAGCTTCTAAAATACTGACATCACGTTACCTGCCCCATCGGAGGGGAGAGAACACTAGATCATTGTTATACTACAATCAGGAACGTATATCGCTCTGTTCACCGTGCGGCCCTGGGACTCTCTGATCATTGTCTAGTTCACCTTATTCTGACCTATAGACAGAAACTAAAATCTGCTAAGCCTGTAGTCAGAACATAGAAAAAGTGGACAAGCGGGGCATTGAATACCTACAGTCCTGCTTTGACGACACTGATTGGAATGTTTCATGGAAGCAACCACAAGCCTCGATGGGTATACAGACACTGTATCATCACATGTCAGCTTTTGTGAGGCCAGTTCCATTCCCACTAGGACCCGGATCAGGTTCAACAACCACAAGCCCTGGTTCACTGCAGAACTCAGGCAGCTCTGCCAGTCTAAAGATGAGGCCTGCAGGAGCGAGGATGCAGACCTCTACAGGCAGGCCAAGTACAAGCTGAGAAGAGGAACCAGAGCTGCCAAGCAAAGGTACTCTGAGAAGTTGAGGAGCACGTTCTCAGCAAATGACACTTCTTCAGTGTGGAAGGGCTTGCAAGAAATCACCAGCTACACGAAAGAAAACCCTGCTCCTTAGACAATCGTCAGCTGGCCAACGACCTGAACAAGTTCTACTGCAGGTTCAAATAGACAGAAACATAACCCTGGTACCCGCTCCCTCTCTCCCCCACCCACTCCTCCCCAATAAGCACTTCACACCCACTTACAGCCTGACTCCAGTCTGCAAAGACTGGCCCCTCGTCCACTACCCACCCCCTCCTTGCTGCCCAACATCAGTCTGGCCACTTCTCCATCACTAGCAATAGCAATTGAGGAGGTGGAAAAGTTATTCAGGAGACAGAAAAGCCGGAAATCTCCAGGACCGGACAATGTTTCCCCCTCTACCCTCAAGCTCTGTGCCGAACAACTGGCACCAGTCTGCACAGACATTTTCAATCGGTCCCTGCATGCCTGCACTGTCCCTGCCTGCTTCAAAGTCTCCACTATTGTTCCTGTACCCAAAATGCCAAGGATTACTGGTCTTAATGACTACAGGCCTGTTGCACTGACCTCTGTAATCATGAAGACCCTTGAAAGACTTGTGCTGGCCCACCTGAAAAATATCACAAACCCCCTTCTGGATCCCCTGCAGTTGGCATACCGGGCAAATAGATCAGTGGATGACATAGTCAGCCTTGGCCAGCACTTCATCCTCCAGCACCTAGACCACCAGGGGACCTATGCGAGGAGGTTTGTGGATTTTAGCTCTAATTTCAACAGCATTGTGCCAGAGCTACTACACTCCAAACTCTCTGAGTTGACTGTGCCTGAACCTCTCGGTCAGTGGATCATCAACTTCCTGACAGACAGGAAGCAGCATGAGAGGCTGGAAAAACACATCTTGGACCCGCAGACCCTCAGCATAGGAGCAGCGCAAGGCTGCGTATTCTCCCCTCTCCTTTACTCTCTACACACCAATGACAGCAGCTCTATCGAAGCCTCTGTCAAGCTCCTCAAGTTTGCGGATGACACAACCCTGATTGGCCTGATCCAGGATGGGGAGAAATCTGCCTACAGACGGGAAGTGACACAGTTGGCGGCCTGGTGTCATCGCAACAACCTGGAGCTCAATGCTCTTAAGACAGTGGAATTGATTGTAGACTTTAGGAGAGCACCCCCTCCCCCAGCTCACCATCAACACCACCACAGTCACTTCAGTGGCGTCATTTAAGTCCCTTGGAACCATCATCTCCAGGGACCTTAAATGGGAGGCCACCATCGACTCCACAGTCAAATAGGCCCAACAGAGGTTGTACTTCATGTAGCAGCTGAGGAAACACAATCTGCCACAGGCAATGATGGTCCAGTTTTATACTGCCATCGTAGAGTCTGTCCTCACCTTCTCCATGTTCTGGTTTGGCTCAGCCACCAAGCATGACATCCGGAGACTGCAGTGTATCATTCGATCAGCCAAGAAGGTTGTTAGCTGCAACCTTCCCCCCCATCGACTAACTGTACATTGCAAGGGCCAGGAAGAGAGCGGGTAAGATCATCTCTGACCCCTCTCACCCGGCCACAAACTCTTTGAATCACTTCCCTCTGGAAGGCGACTCCGGGCTGTCAAAGCCGCCACAGCCACACATAAAAACAGCTTTTTTTTTCCATGAGCAGCAGCTCTACTCAACAGCAAAAAGTTTGTAGCCTCCTTTTTCTCTGGTATTTTATTTCATTCTTTACATGTTTAAATTACAATGTTTTATTTTTAATTATCCACTGTATATCGTGTTGTTACTTGCGAGCAAAGCACCAAGGCATATTCCTTGTACGTATACATATTTGGCTAATGAAATGTATTCAATTCAATCCAACTAATGTCATTGGCTGATCAATGGTCGATGTGGGCTTGATGGATCAAAGGACCTGGTGCCATACTGTATCTCTAAAATAAACTACCCTACTGAGTAATGATCATTGTTCCTATGGATTTCAACCACTTGCATGCCCTAATCTTTAGTTCAGTGTTGTGCTTCGCTACATAAGGGCTCAAAATGTAGCCGCTGGATGCATTTTAAAAATGCTACTCTCTCCGAGCCTTTCCAGTAAGGTGACCCCATTTAATATGTTTTTGAAGTGTGGGAGAAAACCGAAGATCTCGGTCGGTCACGGTGGTGCAGGTGGTGCACCGGGCCGTCACGGTGGCACAGCGGTAGAGTTGCTGCCTTACAGTACTTGCAGTGCCAGAAACCGGGGTTTGATCCCAACTACGGGTGCTGTCTGTACGGAGGTTGTGTGTTCTCCCCGTGACCTGCGTTGGTTTTCTCCGAGATCTTCGGTTTCCTCCCACACTCCAAAGATGTGCAGGTTTGTAGGTAAATTGGCCCGGTATAAATGTAAATTGTCCCTAGTGTGATAATGTGCGGGGATCACTGGTCAGCGCCGAAGGGCCTATTTCTGCACTGTATCTCTAGACTAAACTAAACTAAATCTCAGAGAAAACTCGCGCAGTCACGGAGAGAAGGTACAAACTCCGTACAGACAGCACCCGTAGTCGGGATTGAACCCGGGTCTCTGGTGCTGTGAACTCTGTAAGGCAGCAATTCTACCGCTGCACCAACTCAACTCGTATAATTTTCCATGTTTTCTTGAACATGGTAATAGATGTTAAATTAACAAGCAGGTTTGATTTCAGACTCGGATGAACATTAGGTAATGGTGAACCGTGCCTAAACCACTGAATATCATTTACTGAAGGTGTTAGTTTAGAAAGGTTATTCTGAGTCTACTTGAGAATTCTTGTGAAGTGGTTCGGATCAGCACCAAAATACAGGTTTCATCATAATTTGGTTCTGTGATGTTAATGAGTAACTCCTGTTTCACCTCCAGTGGAGAATCTCACACCCAAGAAGACTCTAAATGATTAATGACATTCCATCTGTTTCCTAAATATCCCCACCATCCACTAATTCTTCAAAAATTATTTGCAGATTCTGCTATTTCATTCACAGTTTAATTTATTGCATCCTGTTATTGTAATTTACTTGCAAAATTATTTGCAATGTTCATGTCAACAAAAATTTTGCATGTCTTAGTTATGAATGTTTATCTTTTTAGATTTGATTTATGGACATCTGCTGTACCTCTCTTCCTACACACACAGTGATTTACTTTTCATTCTGATTAATGAATAGGTTGTTATCTAGCCCGGCTTTGCTTTTATAATGAATTGACATTCTTCATCATGCAGAATAGTGTGGTACATCGTTTTAATGAATTATTGCAATGAATTCCATATTCTGTTAAGAGGGTAACAATTGAAGCTTGCTCAATAGTTAAAAACAGTTATAGTATCTTTATACCCCCAACGCTAATCATGACTGACATTGATTTGGCTATCAGTTATAGAGCTGGTTCAGTATCATTCTCTAGCAAGAAAGCTGAAACGTGCACATTACCAATAATGAAGTTAACTCATCAGCAATTAACTAACTTGTTAATAATTCATCCCATAGTTTCTCACATGACTCCTTCAGGAGAAGAATTACTCGTTAAATATATGCACGAGCATCAATCCACTAATGCCTTAGCCCTACACATATAGTTCATTGAATTCAAATGCTTTGAACATCAGCAGGTGAGTAAAATTGGTGACCAATATTTGCACTTTAGAGATTTAGACTTTAGAGATACAGCACAGAAAACAGGCCTTTCGGCCCACTAAGTCTGTGTCGACCAGCGATCACAATCCGACACACTAGGGACAATTTACAATTTTACCAAAGCCAATTAACCTACAAACGTGTACGTCTTTGGAGTGTGGGAGGAAAACGGAACACCTGGAAAAAAACCACGTGGTCACAGGGAGAACGTACAAACTCCATACTGACAGCACACGTAATCAGGATCAATCCCGGATCTCTGCCGCTATAAGGCAGCAACTCTATTGCTGCAACACTATGGCACCCTCAATTTACATACATTTTCCATGTGAGACTAACAAAAAATATATTACCTAGTTAATAATGAAAGATAGTTTAGAAAAATGGAACAAAAAGGAACTGCAGAGGTTCACAATGTAAGCACAAAGTGCTGGAGTAACTCAGTGGGTAATGGATAGGTTATGTTTTGGTTCAGACTGAAGAAAGATTCAGATCCAAAGCTTTGTCTATCTCCTTCATGCTCAAGGGAAGTTCCTGCATACTCACGGCCTCAGCTAGGTTGCGGAACATTTTTCAGCATGCTGAAAAATTTTCCGCAAGTAAGATTTGGTCGGCATGGTTCTTTTTAACTCGTAGTGCAGTGGAGTGTGGTCACTATGTAGTTACAGGCAGTCGAGGGCAGCCGTAGGCCATTTCTTTCGTTGACCGGGCATTTTGATTGGCTCATTGGAGTTTTCAGGACCAAGGACAAGCTACCGGTAGGTAAAATGCCCGCTAAACTTCATTCTGGCTTCTTAAGTGTCTCCACTCCTTCTCTGCCCCCTTCTCTGCCCCCTTCTCCCCCCTTCTCTTCCCTTCTCCTTCCCCTTCTCCCCTTTTCTCTTCCCCCCCGCACGCTCTCTAAAGGATTTACCATACACTGTTTACCTTCCTCTTCATCGTGCAGACTTTCCCTGGCCCCCGCCTTCGCGATGTGTTTGATCCTGCTCGCGGTTTCAACGCGGACGGTCGATCCAGCTCGAGGCTTTCCAGGCGAGTACCCTCGAGCTTGAAGCTCAATGACACTCTTCTTAACTCGTGGATTAGGTCGCCCAAGTGGGACAGCCCCTTTTGTGTTCCACACTATCCTAGCAAAATGTCTGAGCGTCCAATAGAAATTTCTAAGTTTCATTCTTCAGTTTGCAATTAAGCTCTTGTCACTGAAGCAAAATAGTATGTGTCTCCAAATACTAATCGTGATTAAAATGGATTTAGATCAAAACTGCACTTTAGTGTGAAAACAACATGTGTTGTTCGACGACAGGACCATTTTGATCATTAATTCCAATTGTGTAGAGTAGGTACGGTGTGCCTGTCAGCTCTTGTATGTCCTTCTGTTAAAACTGGGTTTCGTTCATTGAAGTTGTTTTGACTCGGTATTAAGCAAATTAAATACGCAAACATTCTGGGAACAGTGTAAACAAAACACATTAACTGTAAAGCAATGATAATTAGAGCTGTGGCTTGTAAAATTACATCATAGTTTGTGATAAAATGCACATCTTCTGTGTCCTCTGGCAGTTTCTCCTTCCTAAATGAGACAACCTTCGATTACCCATTTCATTGAGTTTGATCTGAAGTGAGCTGAATTGGTTTAATCTGAAGCAAGTACCAGGAGCAAAAGTTTTTACTTTTCAAAGTTAAAACAATATATATTTTTGAAAAAAAAAATGCAGTGTTTGATAAATCACATTCAGGTATAGGTAAAGGTTTTCCACCTTTGGATCTCACTGTCCATTTTTTAATCTATTAATGCCGTATCCTGCCCCATACAATTCCGAGAGTCTTATGCTGAGAGCAATCTTTCATTTTTCTTCTGCTGTACTGCAGTCAAAGTGTGAGAGCAGGGCTCTTGAAGGGTCTCATAGTACAAATGCTAACAGCACAAATCTGACCAATCCTGACTGAAGCAAAAACAATGAAAGCTAGAAATAATCGGCAGGTCACACAACACTGGTGGAGTCAGGAAAATAATTTCTACTTTGGGTCAATGACTTTTCAACAGAACAGTTAGAAATTAATCAAATTTACAGTTCTAAAGAAAACAGTGGGGAATGAGAAGAAGGAAAGGGAACTTTGTGATAAATTGGAGACCTGGAGGAATTGAATGAAGCAAATGGTGTTGGTGCCGACTGTTGGAAGGTGCTGAGGGCATGTGTAGATAAGGTGTAAGTAATTGGAAATGAATGAAATCTGGAATGCCAGAATGGAAGAGGGAAATAAAAAGGTTTTGTAAATATGAGGCAGGACATCGGAATGACTGAAAATTTGAAATGGTTGCCTTTGTTCTTGAGGCCAGACCACTGTAATGTGACAAATTGAAAGATAATGTGCTTCTCCTTGAGTTTGATATTAGTAATGGTGTCAATGTTTACAGGGGAGGAGGCAGGAGAATGGAGTTCAAAGGGAAAAATAGATCAGCCACGATGAAATGGTGGATTGACTTGATGGGCTGAAGGCTCGAATTCTACTCTTATGTCGTATGGTCTTATTGTCTGACTGAGCTTTATTGGAACACCATGAGGGGTAAAAAATGGAGAGGCTGGAGGGGACTTAAAATTTCAAGGAACTGGAAGTTCAGCGTCGTCCCTGTGGACTGAATGGGAGTGTTCTTGGACACATAGAAACATAGAAAATAGGTGCAGGAGTAGACCATTTGGCCCTTCGGCCCTTTGAGCCTGTGATTCATTGGGATCATGGCTGATCATCCACAATCAGTAACCCGTTCGTAATTCCATTAGCCCCTAGAGCTCTATCTAACTTTCTTTTAAATTCATCCAGTGAATTGGCCTCAACTGCCTTCTACGGCAGAGAATTCAACAAATTCACACCTCTCTGGGTGAAAAAGTTTTTCCTCATCTCAGTTTTAAATGGCCTCCCCTTTATTCTTAGACGGTGGCCCCTGGTTCTGGACTCCCCCAACTTGGGAACATTTTCACTGCATCTAGCTTGTCCAGTCCTTATAATTTTATATGTTTCCATAAGATTCCCTCTCATCCTTCTAAATTCCAGTGAATATGGTTGCCACATTCCCATCTAGTGTGCAAAGATATTGGAAACAGCATCACAAGACCAAATTTCCAACAACATGAAATTGGTAAAAATGGTGAAAAAAAATCATCGCTTCAACTAGAAAAATTGTTTGAGAGTGAGACTGAGAGTGAGGAAAGGGAAACAAGAGATATTGACGGTGTCAAGTCAACTCAAGTTTATTTGTCACATACACATACGGGATGTGCAGTGAAATGAAAAGTGGCAATGCCTGCGGACTTTGTGCAATATGGCGGTATTGTGGTACAGTAAGTTTATAGAGTTAGTCCCTGGTGAGATAGGAGTTTACAGTCCGAATGGCCTCTGGGAAGAAACTCCTTCTCAACCTCTCCGTTCTCACAGCATGGCAACGGAGGCGTTTGCCTGACCATAAGAGCTGGAACAGTCCGTTACAGGGGTGGAAGGGGTCTCCCATTATCTTATTGGCTCTGGAGTTGCACCTCCTGATGTATAGTTCCTGCAAAGGGGCGAGAGAAGTTCCCATAGTGCGTTTGGCTGAACGCACTACTCTCTGCAGAGCCTTCTTGTCCTGGGCAGAGCAATTCCCAAACCAGATTGTAATGTTTCCAGACAAGATGCTTTCCACAGCCGCAGAGTAGAAGCACTGGAGGATCCTTGGAGACACTCTGAATTTCCTCAATTGCCTGAGGTGGTAAAGGCGCTGCCTTGCCTTACTCACGAGTGCTGCAGCGTGCGATGCCCATGTCATATCCTCAGAGATGTGGAATCCTAGGTATTTAAAACAGCTCACCCTATCCACAGTACCCCCATTTATCCTCAATGGTGTGTACGTCCTCGGATGATGTGCCCTCCTAAAGTCCACGATCAGCTCCTTCGTCTTTTTGATGTTCAAGAGGAGGCTGTTGTCCTGACTCCAGAGTGCCAGATCAGCTACCTCCTCCCGGTAGGCCTTCTCATCGTTGTCTGAGATCAGGCCCACCACCAATGTGTCATCAGCAAACTTGATTATCGAGGTGGAGCTGAACCTAGCCACACAGTCATGTGTGTACATGGAATACAATAGGGGGCTGAGGACGCAACCCTGGGGGGACCCTGTGCTCAGGGTGAGGGACTTTGATGTATTCCCTCACATCTTGACTACCTGGGGCCTGGTGGTGACAAAGTCCAGTACCCAGGCACGCAGGGGAGTGTTGAGCCCTAACTCCAGTAGCTTTGCGGCCAGTCTGGTGGGGACTATCGTGTTGAAGGCTGGACTGAAGTCTATGAGCAGCATCCTCACGTAGCCCCCCTTCTGGCTGTCAAGATGGGAGAGAGCGGTGTGCAAAACCTGGGAGACAGCATCGTCCGTGGATCTGTTCGGATGGTATGCAAATTGTAACGGGTCCATGTTGCGAGCGAGGAAGGCGCACATGTGTTTCTTCACTAGCTTCTCAAAGCATTTCATTACTACCGAGGTGAGGGCCACGGACAGTAGTCATTCAGACAGGCTGGGGAGGCATTCTTTTTCACAGGTACAATGGTGGATTTTTTGAAGCAGGTGAGATATAGAACAAATGAATGAAAGATATGCAAAAAAATAATGATGTTAAGGAAACAGGCCATTGTTTGCTGTTTGCTAGGTAAGAACGAGTACAGGCAATGAGACTCAACAAGACTACTTTGAGGCTGATGTGACTTGGGTGGTGGAGGGATGGAGAGAGATGGAATGCAGGGGTTACTTGAGGTTAGAGGAATCAATATTAATACCTCTGGGTTGTAAGCTGTTGCTCAAATGTCACTTGGGCAGCTTACAACCCAGTGATATATCTCTTTACGTCATCGTCTATATCTCGCAATTCTTTTTCCCCCTGTCTCTCAGTCTGATGAAGGGTCTCGAACCAGAACATCACTTATTCCTTTTCTCCAGAGATACTGTCGGACCCGCTGAGTTACTCCAGCTTTTTGAGTCCATCGTCGGTTGAAACCAGCATCTGCAGTTCCTTCCTACATAATTACTTGGACAGGATTGGCTGGGTTCACCCTTCAGATCCTTTGTGGACTGATTGAGTCTCAGCACCATCACCAAGCTGGCCTTGAATTGCTGGCACTGGGAGTGAGTTCTTCTGGAATGTGTATTGTCGAGTATGTTTGGAAAGAGATTAAATTTTCTTCTTTGTTGCAGTTTATCCTGAGCAGTTGCAGTTCACGGGAGACTACCAGCTCTTTCCAAGGAGAAACACTGAGACAACACCAACAGCAGCTGGAAGATTATCAACTCAGTAAAAGATGTCCAGCTGTCTAATCTTTGCTGATTTTCCAGTGCAAAGAGCGGTCCTTGTCTGAATATTGAATACTGCCACATTCCACGGAGCAGAACTATATGTCAAAGGAAGCACAGAGCCTCAGTACAGCTGCCACAGAGGTCTCTGAGGAAAAGCTACAATTTAAGTCAATTTTACACTGAGGGGCTGGAACTTAGAACATAGAAGAGTGCCAGACAAGAACAGGACATTTGGCCCCTATGAATTTGCAATTGGTTTTTGCTACTGTGCAGCAGGCGCCTCCAAGACACAAAGACGGATGGTCGCAGAAAGACACATCATTATGAAGGAAGGCGATGGCGAGAGGCAATGCAACAGCCTGGGGCCTGCCTGAATCAGGCACCGCTCATAAGAATAAGAGCGCAAACTGGCCTTTGAAAATGGCGTGAAATACGATACAATATGATATGATAGAACTTTATCTATCCCAGTCACGGTGGCGCAGCGGTAGAGTTGCTGCCCTACAGTGAGTGCAGCGCCGGAGACGCGGGTTCGATCGCAACTATGGGCGCTGTCTGTACGGAGTTTGTATGTTCTCCCTGTGACTTGCAGGGGTTTTCTCCACGATCTTCGGATTCCTCACACATTCCAGAGACGTACGGGTTTGTAGGTTAATTGGCTTGGTAAATGTAAAAATTATCCCTAGTGATCATTGGCAGATGGGTGGAGATAGTAATCAAGGCTAGAGGTGAAGTGGAGACAAAAGGATGCAAATGTAAAATCTGATAAGATGGGGGATGAAATCTGGAACCAGACGGATGGGTAATAGGTGGAAGAGACCAGTAGGGGCAAAGGGTGGAAATGGGACTCAGAAGGGATGGGTAGGAAATGAGTGGATAAAGGGGGGAAAAAAGAACTGAATGACAATAGCCGGGGAAGTATAACGAAGAGTATGCAAGGAGGAAATGGATAGATGAAAATGGGGAGGAGGTTTTCTGAAATCGGAGAATTCAAAGTTCGTGCCATTTACTTGTAAGCTACCCAAGCAGTGCTGTTCTTCAAGTTTGCATATGGCCTCACTCTGGTACTGGAGGGAGCTGAGGAGCTCCAGTAGGCCTTGGTGGATAGAGCACGAGTGTTTGGCAAAATGGCACTAGGCCTAACCAATGTAGGTTAACATATAGGGAACAGAATGTAATAGATGATTGGTGGACGTGCCTCACGTGGAAAGGCTGATGGAGGTCAGCGAGGAGCAGTTCAAATATACATTGCATCTCCTATGGTTACAGGGGTAATGCCTGGCGAGGGAAGAGCAAACCAAGGAGTTGTTAAGTGAGAAGTGTCCACGGAAAGGGGAGGGAACAGAAAGGTGTGGGAATGCTTTAAAAGCAATAGATGGGTCAGAGAATGTTGTGTTGACTGCAAAAGATGCAGGGCGGGCAGGGTAGGCTGAAAGATGAGGGCCAGGAGAACTCTATCCCTGTTCTGGCTAGTGGAAGGTGAGGAGGCAAGAGCAGAACTACAGGAATGGAGGAGACACATGTAAGGGTTCCATCCATACAGCACGGGGGAACCACGTTTACTGAAGAAAGAATATCTCAGATGTCCTGCACTGGAAAGCCACATATTTAGAGCAGATGGAACAGATGGCATCCTATCAAGAGATAGGCTGGGAGGAGGTGCGGTCAAGGTAGCTGTGGGAGTCCATGGGTTTGCAGTAGATGTGAATTGATAGACTATTGCCTGACATAGAGACGGAGATCAGTGAAGAGAGGTGTCAGAAATGGTCCAAATGAATTTGAGGGTAGCGTGGAAGTTGGTTGTGCAATTGATGAAATCAGTGAGATCTGCATAGATGCAGGAGGCAGTTTCAATGCAGACACAGTTATAGTAGAGAAAGAGTCGAGGAATGACACTAAGATATGTTTGAAACAAAAAGTGCAGCCTAGCCAACAAAATGATATACATAACTGTGGCCCAAGGCTACACCTTTGACTTGAAGAAAGTGTGCAAAGAAGATTTATGAGGATGTTGCCAAGACTTGAGGCCCTGAGCTATAGGGAGAAATTTGGGCAGGCTAGGACTTTATTCCTTGGAGCGCAGGAGGATGAGGGATGAGCCTATAGAGATGTATAAGGTCATGAGGAGAATAGATAGGGTGATGCACTGTGTCTTGTTCAAAGTAGGAAATCAAGAACCAGAGGTCAAAGGTGAGGGGAAAGATTTAATAGGAACCTGAGGGGCAACTTTTTCACACTGGGTGAAGACAAGCTGCCAGAGGAGGAAGTTGAGGCAGGTGTGGCGTCAGCATAAACATAGGCCACTTAAGCTCGAACCCTCGTCAGGAGAGGGCGGGCACACGACGTCATGGGCAGAGGGAGTGTCCTGGTACATAAGCTCTCTCACCACGAGACCCACCAGGAGTTTACCGGTAGCTGAGCCCGAGGGAACAACCTCGCTCAGCTACAACAACCCTACATATAGTTAGCGCACCCACTATATGTGTGACAACAGAATAAAGAACCACTTGCACCAACCTGATGTCTATTCTTTATTCGCCACGTATGGTGCCGCTACACAGGTACTATAACAATATTAAAAGGACATTTGGACAGGTACGTATATAGGAAGGTTTTAGAGGGATATGGACCAAATGCAGGTAGGTGGGACTGGTGTAGATGGGGCACCTTGGTCAGCATAGGCAAGTTGGGCCGATGGCCCCATGCCTATGCTGTATGACAGGATCAAAAGAAAGTTAGTGAAAGAGTGGCATAAAAGAGTGAGGACTAGTTCTGACAAGCATAGGACAATGTTAGTGAGTGGGAGCTGGTTGGATCTCTGCTCTTGGAAGAACTGAAAGGGCCCTGATGCCTTCCTAAGGTGAATGGAACTATGAAGAAACTGACCGACAATGACTGATGAAGTGGTGGGGCTAAGGACTTGGAAGTCCATGAAGTGATGGAGAATGTTTTTCTGAAGAAGGTGACTACAATATTGAATTAACTCAGTTTAACATAGGATAGTGTTAATGTGCAGGGATTGCTAGGCGACACAGACCCAGTGGGCTGAAGGGCCTGTTTCCATGATGTATCTCTAAACTAAACTAATGGAGGGAATTTGGTCTGCCTACAGTCATAAAACACAACAAGATAAATGAAACATGAAATTAAAGTGATGAGTAGAAAGTCCAGGATTGGGAATGTGCAAAGATGGGGGGAGGGGAGTCTACCCCATGACGGAAGGGGGAGGAGTTATACAGTTTGGCACAGGGAAAAAGGCGTCTTTGTTGCATCTTGGTGGAACTGTTGCTGAAGCTGCTCCTCAGGTTGACCAGTGTTTCATGGAGGAGGTGAGCTGTAATGTCCAGGATGCTCTGCAGTTCGAGGGGCATCCTCCCCTCCAAGACCACCTCCCGTGAATCCAACTCCACCACCATGACGGAGACAAAGTTCCTGATGAGTTTGTTAATTCTGTTGCCAACCCCGGCCTTCCCCCTGCTACCCCAGCACACAACACTGAAGAAGATGGCAAGGGCCACCTGTGGAATTATTTTCCACAGAAGGCTGAGGAGGCCAATGGATAACTAAGCCAGAGATAGATTATTGAGTGATACAGGTGTCAGGGGTTAAGGGGAGCAGGCAGGAGAATGGGTTAGGAGATAGAGATAGGTCAGCCATGAGTAATGGCCTAATTCTGTCCATATCACTTATTTCCTGATTTTGTAAATTCTGGGACAAAGGCTCTAGCTGTCTATCCTATCCATACCTCTCATAATTTTATGTTTCTATCCGGTCTCCCCGTAACCTCCAGAGAAAACAGTCCAATTCAGTCCAACCTCACTCTGTAGCTAATACCCCCCTAATCCAGGCCACATCATCTTATATATAGTACTGTCAAGTAAAAAACATCCCAGAGTTAACACTAATGGAATGTATGTTAGGGAAAAAATGATGTCATGCTAATGAAATATAAATCTATTGAGTAAATGGAATGATATATCTTGCACGGTGAATGGTGATATATGAATGTGCTGTATATATGGAATTTTCATGAAGACATATATCCTTGAAATAAAATAAAGTCTTCCATGAGCAATCGTCCTATCGAATGTGCCTTTGTTCCTATAACTCTTTATAAAGAGTAAAGATCATAGCCTAGAAATTCTATCATGCAGCAAATTATGAAAGGGTTGAGGAGTGACTTTTGATAATGCTGGGCTTGGGAGGCCTGATCTACTAAACAGAGTGCCTTGGGCCCTGAGCAGAATAGAATTTTGCAATGGTGAGCCAAGGTACAAGACCCTTGACTTTATATGTTGCCCTTCACAGTCCAAGGACTTCCTCCAAGGTTTTTGCAACTGATAAAGAACTTTTGAAGTACAGTAATGGTGTAAATGAAGAAGACATATCTGTGTACAGCAAAATTCTACAAATGACAGTAACATAAATGCAATGCATGTAGCTGTTCATTTTTCATAGAAGTAGATTTGAGGAGAACTGCTATGCGCTTCTTTGAAGTCATGGCATGGGCCCTTTTACATCTACTTGAGAGCTCGAGTCATTGTATCATATAAATAAAGTCACCCCATACCTTTCTGTCCTTCACCTGTTCTATTCTTTAATGATGGCACCAGAGACTGCAGATGTTGGAATCTTGAGCAAAACAGAAAGACCTGGAAGAACTCAATGGGCCATGCAGCTTCAGAAGAAGTGTCGCAGTCTCAAGAAGAGTCCAGACCAAAAATGTGTCTGTCCATTTTCTCCACAGATGTTGCCTGACCTGCCGAGTTCCTCCAGCACTTTCTATTATAATCTTTAATGATAAAGGACATTTTTGCTAGTCATATACTTGTTTCAGACTGTTATATGCTTGTTGATGTAATGATTTTGGCAGTCTTACCCTGTCCACCTTTCTTACTCGCTGTCTTACTCCTATATATCTGCCTGTGCTGAGAATGCTTTGGTTTGAAAACTGCGGTTCAGGTTGTGAGACCCAACTTAATGTGATAAAATATTGATGGCTTATTTCTATCTGCTTCAACTTATATTGTTTTAAAGATCTTTATCAATCATTTTGTCATCACTGCTCTGCAGTTTATTTTGTTTGTGGTCTTTACTGTTATTTAGTGCCATTTTATTCAGAATTTTGGTTCTTACTGCTCCCACATGCCGCAATGCACCACCTCCCTTACAGAAACAAAGGTTGGACTAGCTGCATTCTTGATACATAGAAAATAGGTGCAGGAGTAGGCCATTTGGCCCTTCAAGCCAGCACCACCATTCAATGTGATCATGGCTGATCATCCACAATTAGTACCCTTTTCCTGATTTCTCACCATATCCCTTGATTCTGCTAGCTCTAAGAGATCTATCTAACTCTCTTTTGAATGCATCCAGTGAATTGGCCTCCACTGCCTTCTGAGTCAGAGATTTCCACAAAATGTATTTCCTCATCTCTAAATGGTCTACCCCTTATTCTTAAACAGTGGGCCCTGGTTCTGGACTCCCCCAATATCGAGAACATGTTTCTTGCATCTAGCGTGTCCAATCCCTTAATAATTTTATGTTTCTATAAGATCCCCTCTTATCCTTCTAAATTCCAGTGATTTCAAGCACAGTCGCTCCATTTATTCATCATAAGACAGTCCCGCCAACAACCTGTTCTTGTTGTACTTCCACTTTTCCTAACCTGACACCATACAGATAATAATCTGCCTTCCTGTTCTTGCCACCAAAGTGGATAACCTCACATTTATCCACATTATACTGCCTCTGCCCACTCACCCAACCTGTCCGAGTCACCCTGCATCCTCATAGAATTCCCTTCACAGTTCACACTGCCACCCAGCTTTGTGTCATCTGCAAATTTGCTAGTGTTACTCTTAAATCCTTCATCTAAAACATTAATGTATGTTGTAAATAGCTGTGTTGTAGATCAATCATTATTGCTGATTTGATCCATGTCTGATTTTGCTATTTAAGACCCAATCCATATACCATGTCGGGTTTCCACCATGCCATCCTGTGCAATTTAAGCAATCATACTTTAAGTTTGAGCTACAACTTTGAGCCTACAGCACCTTGTTCCTGACCTGCCGTGGTCCACCATGGCCACCAACATTTTTGACTGGCGTGGCAATCAATACTTGGTTCTGGTTGACTCCTACTCCGGGTGATTCGAGATCGACTTGCTCTGCACAACCTCTTCTGCGGCCTTCATCAGGAAACTTGCAAGACACTTCTCAGTCCATGGGGCGCCTCGCTCCCCCGTCCGATAATGGTGGACAATTCACGAGCCAGCGTTTTAGGGACTTTGCGAGAGAATGGGACTTTAAGCACATCACTAGCAGTCCGGAGTATCCCCAGTCAAATGGACTGGCTGAGCGGACTGTCCGAAGTGCTAAGGCGTTCATGGAGAAGTCCAGCAGAGCTGGGTCTGACGTATTTTTAGATCTTCTCGATCTCTGCAATATTTCACACGATCCCACACTCGGTTCGCCGGCTCAGCGACTAATGTCCAGATAGACCCGCACCATCCTTCCCATCTTAAAACACCTGCTTCAGCACAAGTCTACGAGCCTCAGGTAGTTCAGGCACAGTTGCAAATAAAAGACTGACAGAAAAGGCATATTCCGACCGTTACAGTCGCCCACTCCAACCATTGACGGAGGTCAGACCGTCCGACTACAGACCCAAAAATGATATGACCGCACGGGCACAGTCAAAGAGGTGTACCCGGAACCAATGTCCTATTTGATTCAATCGGATAGAGGTCTCTACAGACGTAACCAAAGACATATTCTCCCAGTGAACAAGCCGTGGCACCGCGGCAAGTTCAATACGATTGTGCAGGTGACCCAGGTGGCGTGCTACAGATGGAGGATGGATACGATTGTTTAAAAGATGGACATGTGACAGCATACCGCGAGCGGTCCTGGGATCAGGACTGTCTTTACACCTGAGAATGAACCGTCAGTGGGGCCGGTGCTGATGGTAAAATCTCCTGTGAGGCCCGTAGAGAAGTCTCCGTGAAACCTGTGCTGGTTGAGTCATCGCCTGCTAAGAAACTCCCTATGAAGGTTGTGCCTATGGCGGCATCACCTGTAAAGAATTCATGCTGAGTGGCTGTACCAAGCACAAGCAGGACAAGCCTGCAAGCCTGTGAAAAGATACATAGAATTTGGCTAGAGGCAGATCCTGGACTCTAACTACACCTGACATTACTCATACTGCATCCTCTGCCGCTTCGCTATAGATGATACTTAACTTTATCTCCTTATATATGATGTCTTTGCATGCTTTGCAAAGGAGGATATAGATCAATCACTGTTGATGATTTGATCCATGTCTGGTTTTGCTATTTAGGACCCAATCCCAAATCCATGTCGGGTTTCCACCATGGCATCCTGTGGAATGTAAGCAATCATACTTTCAGTTTGAGCTACGACTTTGAGCCTACAGTACCTGTCGTTATGTTCTCTGTTTGTATTCTTATTAAAGTCAGGCCTGTACGAAGCTTTTCAAAAAAGGGAGTGGAGTGACAGGATTCCAAAAATTGTATGTGAAATAATGTGCATGCAGCGCACATCACAAGCGGGAAGCCCCTCGAGTCCGGGTTCCAGAGCCTGCTTAAGGGCCCAGAAAGCTCTGGGGTTTAGATGCTCTCTGGTGCATTCTGAGCCTTATTTTGGTGCTTTTTGCACCAAATGTATGACCAATATTTCAGAAATAATTTTGGTTGAGACAAGAGTAATGAGTGGGTGGAATGGGATGATTGGGATCATTGTTGTATCCATTTTGTTTTTTAATTAAGAATTGTTATCCTTGTTTCAATAATCAAGATGAACTGTTGTAAAATGTTATGTAAAATGTTATAAAGGAGCATGCAAAAACTGCAAAAAAAATACTGTACATTTTTGCAGTAAAGAAAACCTTTTTTTAGAAAATGATTTGTGTGTTGATTTGATTGCCTGTTACTGTTAGACTGTGTTAGTGTGTGCAGTGCACCTTTAATGGTCCTCCTGACCTAACAACTTCATATCACGTCAACCTCAACATGAAATAGTTTTGTTTTCCGAGAATGTAACTGTGCAAACCTACTCACCACTCACCGCAAAGTCATAGTGAATGTGCATTAAGGCGAGTGCAGACAGCCTGTCATTGCTCATGGAAGTCCTGGCGTAGTGATGCAGGCAACGGACACTTGTGTACACCGCATACATTACCATTTAGCCATAAATCATGTTTTCCAGTTCCATTTTCCAAGAATGTAACTGCGCAAACCTGGTCACGGCTTTGTCCAAGTTATGGGCAAATTCATAGTGAATGTGGATTAAGGCAATTGCAGACAGCCTGTCATTGCTCATGGAAGTCCTGGTCTTTCCTTCTTTGCGGATGTGAAAACGTGTTTGTCCTCGTTGGCTGGATCAAAGTAAGGTGCAGAGCGAGATCACACCCATTGCAAGCATGCCGACTGAGGCGAGCATCTCTCTGCCGCTCAGGCTCATGTCCAAGGGCCCCGGCTACCTCCACAGTCAAATGGAGGGGGACAGGTGGGGTCGGCAGAGCGCTGTGGAGAGACTGGCTGCCGACAAGGCCAAGAACTTGAAGAGTCAGACGGCGAGGGTGTGCAAAGTGGAGCCCAATGGTTTGGGCAGCTCTGCCTCCGAGGAAGGCAGTGGCAGCAGGAGCATGAAGACTTACCTGGCCTCCAGCAGCCCCCAGCAGCGCCCACAGTTTCAAGGGCACTGGCAGCCTGGTCCGATGGCTGCTGCCCGGCTCTAGCAGCCGGGGCGACAAGCAGCAGGGGCTGGCAACAGAAGCAGCAATGTCGGAAGGGGAGAATTAGCAGAGGGCACAGAGGCTGCAGCACCCCAGGATGCACAAGTAACCACACCAGCAGCACTCCAGGGTTCACAAGTAACCTCACAAGCAGCACTCCATGGAGAAAAAGCAGCCTCACCAGCAACACCCCAGGGTGCACAAGTAACTACACCAACAGCACCCAAATGGTGCACAAGTAACCACTCCAGCAGCGCCCCAGGAAGCACCAGTCGCCACGCCAGCAGCATCCCAGGGTGCACAAGTAATCACGTCAGAAGCGCAAAGAGAAGTAGCAGCAGGTCGCCCCAAGGAGCCGCTCAAACGGCAAGTTGGTGAAGGCGGATTATGGCGCTCACACTCTGACCTCAGCTGCCGGTTCTCCCAAGTTTGCTGCCGACGCCGTCTTCGAAAGCCTTGCCCTCATGTTTCGCAGCGTGAAAGGCCTGTCCCACTTGGGTGACATTTTTGGTGACAGCCTGAAAAAAGGTTGGCGAGTCGTGGTCGGGTCGTGACACATGTGTGGTGACACATGTAGTGACGCGCAGTGACTCCCTGTCACCTCTGGATTTTGCAATGTTCAAAATCCAGGGGCGACATCTGGGTGTCTCATCATGTTGTGCGCCCTGTCATATGCTGACGTATGCTGCCCTGTGGGTGATGACCGGTTAGGGTAAGAGTTGGGGTTAAGGACCATATATGGGCTGTAAAATATTCTTCCTTCAATGCAGGGATTTTAAACATTAATATAACAAAATGAATACAATAAAATCAATTGTGCAAATGAAAAGATGTCTGTCCAGTTTTATTTACAGATGTATTTGTCCGCTTCCAGATCCAATCACCATCTCTAACTTTTCACAAGGCTGGATTTAGCGAGTGTAGACTGAACTCCCCTCTCCCTTCCACCCCCCACTTCCCTTATTCTATTATTTCTTTCGGGGGGAGGGGCTGGGTGAATCAGTGCAGGATGGATAGATGGCGGGATGGGGGGGACGGGGGGTGGTTTGAGTGCAATCAGTGCGGAATGGATGGATTGAGGCAGGGGAATTAGTGTGTGTTGGTTGGAGTCGGTACAATTGTGAGGGGAGAGCGCAGGAGATGTCAGTGGGGGAATACGGGATGGATGGGGGGAATCGGCACAGGATGGAAGGGGGGGGATCAGTACAGGATGAATGGGGGTGGGTCAGTACAGTGTGGATCGGGGGTCTGTGCAGGATGAATGGGAGGTTCAGTACAGGATGAATGGGGGGCAGCAGTGCAGGATGGATGGGAGGGGGTCAGTACAGGATGAATTGGGGGACGAGTGTAGGATGGATGTGGAGGTGGCAGGAGAATCAATGCGAGGTGGATAGGGAGATCAGTGCAGAATGAATAGATGGAGGGGTGGTAGATGGGGAGGGGAGCACAGGGGATGTCAGTGAGGACTGAATAGAGGGGGAATGGGGATCAGTGTGGGGTGGAGAGGAGAAGTCCCAGGATAAGGGGGGGGGGGGGTGGAGGGGGGAGTACAAGAAAGAGAGGGGAAGGGGCAGAGGAGGTGGTGAGGAAGGAAGGTCAGCGCTCCTCGGACAGGGACGGTATCATCGCCCCGCAGCCATCCCTGTCCACTGCCAAGTCCACTCCTCGCCACCGTCTGCCCTCCTCCGCCAGCCAACAGGAAGGTGCGGGGCCGAGTGGTGCAAGTGTTTCAGACGGCGGAAGGCGGACTCCCCCTTCTTTCCTCGCTCCCTCCCTCCTCGGCGTGCGGGAGGGATTGTTTTGAAAGCGGTTATCATCGTTGGCGGAGTGGCAAGCAGCGGCCACTGTCAGGGCTGGTAGGGTGGATAAGGAGGTGGAGCCGCCGTCGCCACTGCTGCTGCTGTGCGGGGTCTGTTATTCACTCCGACCCTCCGTCACCCCGCACTACAGCCATCGCCGCCGCCGACCAGAAACGATGCGGGGGGTGCGGCAAGGGCCCGCGGCGTGGGCCCGGTGGGGGGTGGGAAAAGCGAGGGTGGGGGGCAAGGGACTGGAGGGGGGGGGGGGGGGGGCATGGTGTGGACCCGGCCTGAGCAGCGCCTGGTGTCGGGTCTCAGCTGCTGCCACGACTGGGTTCAGATTCAATCCTTCCCGCTTCCCGCCAGTGACGAGAGAATGGTCTTCCTGTGGCGGCAGCGGACAGGACCCGCTGGCAAGGCTTTGACGCCACGGATGGAGCCGATGGAGCGGGCGGGCAAACACCGCACCCCCCAGCCGGAGAAACGGGAACTCCTTTTTTACCCAAACCATCCCGCGGGTCGGATTGGACCCTTCACGGGTAGTTTAACACCCCCTGATATTAAACAAACAGATTCCCCCTCCCCGCAACTCATCGCAATATTTCATGGTCCCATTCACCCAAACTAGGCCTGGAACATCGAGGCAATGCATTGAAAATGGCAGTGATCTGATCCTGCCCACTGCGTACACGCGGAGGGATGGCATCATTTTGCGTCGCTTCTGCATCTTTGGTCACCAGCTTCCCCCCACTGCGCAGGCGCTGATGGTCGCACATATTTTTATTTTATTTTTTTTCCTCTGGAAAGAAAGGGGGGTGCGGTCGCACCCAACGCACCCCTCCTTCTGACGGCCATGAAAGTACTTATTATGAAGTTCTGAATCATCATGTCCCGCCCCCATTACCTGCTGACCAACATCTCTCTCGTCCAATTGGCGCCCTCGATTAGCAGTGTCTCGTGGAAAGCGGAGATTTTAAAATCCGGATCACAAAAACTTGGGGGGATGTCCCCCACTTCTCAAAACATGGAGGGGATGTGTCCCCTCTGGCCCCCCCCCCGGGTTTTCCGCCCCTGACTGTCTGCCATTCTGAAAATGACCCGTTAATCCCTACTCTTTGTTTCCTTTCTGCCATCCAATTTTCTATCAATGTCAATACCCTACCCCCAATAACATGTGTTCTCATTTTGCCCACTAATCGCCTGTGTGGGACCTTAACAAAGGCTTTCTGAAAGTCCAGGTGCACACTGGCTCTCCTTTGTCCATTTTACATTACATTCCTCAAAAAATTCCAGAAGATCAGTGAAGCATGGTTTCCCCATTGTAAATCCATGCTGACTTGGACTGGTCCTGTTTCTGCTATTTTGACAAGCATTTCAGTGCCAAAGTAACATTTTGCATTAAATTGAATTGGCCTTAGCCTTGCAAATCGTTTTGGTATGATGTTTCCAACACCTTTGAGCAAGTAAAAGAGCCAGGTGGACTTCACATGTGGTCTCTGATCGTGCAGAATTATCATGCTAAAGTATTTTGCTATCCATGTGGCTCAGTGTTAGACTCAGCGTATATGAGGCCAAAGGTTTTGGCTCACAAAAGAAGCAGTCTGCTGATGGATATTGTCAGACAGCACTGAGTATCAGATACAATTGTTGTAAGAAAGTGTGAACGATAACAATTAATTGACGTGTCCCATTACAGTGCGCCATGGGACAAACAATTAACTGTGCTAAATTGCACTGAAAGTACACTGGATGTCTGCCTCATACTGAATGGCAGTAATTGTTACAGCATTAGGCCAATCCAGTGTATACAGCCACAATGACTGGTCGTATTTATTCTCAATTAAGATTATGCTCATAAGTGGAAAAACACAGCAAGACACTCATTGTACAATACATGAGTTATATGTTACACAATCTGTTCAAAAACAAGACACAACCCGAAAGCCTTTGAATGTTCCACTCACTTTTAAATCTCTAATGGATGTGAAAATTACCTCACACAAAGCCTGTTCCTCCTTATGTCAGGAGGCAGTGCAAAATAAAGAACTGATAATCACGCAACTGATTACGAACATGCTGAATGTTCTTCCTTAGATACAAAGGCAGTCACTTTGCAGTCTGTTGTAAGCTGATGCCTGCTGCCCATCTATAACACATCTAGCTTTGCTGCGATATACCATTCGCGTGCGATATACCATCCAGCAATACCATTTGCTGCGATATACCATCCATTTATGCAAAAAGTAAAAACAACCTGAACTTCGAAGGGAATAAAAAAGCCTCTCCTGGAAAATGTCACAAATGTACTTTAAGCTTATTTTCATCAGAACTTGATAACATTTTCTGTGTATATTGGCTGAATTGTAGATAATATTACAAAACCTGCATTTTTCGACCTTGACAGCTGTGACTGACAGAGCATGATATAGCAACCAGGTAATTTTTGAATTAAGTTCAAAACCTGTCAGCCTTGGGGGAGTTATACAACCCTTCCCTGGAAGATAGTGATGAGCTATTTGGATTTTTATGATGAATTGGCAACATACAGTTCAGTTTAGTTTACCGAGGTAGAGTGAAAAGCTTTTGTTGCATGCTTACCAGTCAGCGGAAAGACAATAGATGATTTATCGAGTCATTTACAGTGTATAGCTACATGATAAGGGAATAAAGTTTAGTGCAAGAAATGTCCGATCAAAGTTAGTCCAAGGGTCACCTATGAGCTAGATAGTAGTTCAGGACTGCTCTTTAGATGTGGTAGGATGATTCAGTTGCTGATAATAGCTGGGAAGAAACTGTCGCTGAATCTGGAGATGTTCGTTGTCACAATTCTATACTCATTGCCCGATGGGAGAGGGGCGAAGCGGACAGCTCTTCAGATTGGTATAGAGATTTATTCAAAATATCTAACATAACCGTAAGCCAACACGGTTCCTGTAGATCAAGAATCAAGTGAGTCAAGAGTATTTTATTGTCATATTATCCAAAAAGGAACAATTAAATTGACTGAATGAAGACTGGGAAGAAGACTAAAATGCCGGACTTCTAGGGTGGTTATCTCTGGATTGCTTCCAGTACCTTGTGCTAGTGAGGACAGGAACAGAGAGATAGGGGATCTGAATGTGTGGCTGAGGGGCTGGTGCAGGGAGCAAGGATTTAGATTTATAGACCACTGGGATCTTTTCTGGGGTAGGGGTGACCTGTACAAAAGAGATGGGTTACACCTTAACTGGAGGGGAACCAACATTCTAGCAGGCAGGTTTGCTAGGGCTACATGTGTGGGTTTAAAATAAATATTGGGGAGGAGGGATTGACAAATTGGGAGTATAAGGATGGAGTTGAAGGGTAAGTGACTACAGGAAAAATTACAAAAGATTCTCGAATTAATGGGAAGGAAAGCTCGCAAATGGACAACAGAGTAAGGTCAGGGCCAATTGCGAGCAGTGCAAATGGGGAAGTGAATATGGAGGTCAAAGTGCTGTATGTGAATGCGCGAAGTATAAGGAATAAAGTGGACGAGCTTGAGGCTCAGTTAGAAACTGGCAAGTATGATGTTGTGGGAATTACTGAGACATGGCTGCAAGAAGACCAAGGCTGGGAACTGAATATTCAAGGGTAACCTCCTATCAAAAAGACAGACAGGTGGGCAGAGGGTGTGGGGTTGCCCTGTTGGTGAGGAATGAAATTCAGTCCCTTGCAAGAGGTGACATTAAAACAGGAGATGTGGAGTCAGTATGGATACAACTAAGGGTAAAAAGACCCTAATGGGACTAATCTACAGGCCCCCAAACAGTAGCCTGGACATAGGGCGCAAGTTGAATCTGTCCCTTTCAACTTTCAAGTTAAAATTGGCATGTAGCAAAAGTAATGCTATGGTTGTTATGGGAGATTTCAACATGCAGGTAGACTGGGAAAAGCAGGTTGATACTTGACCCCAAGAAAGGGACTTTGTAGAGTGTCTTTGTGATGGATTCTTAGAGCAGCTTGTATTGGAGCCTGCCAGGGAGATGGCAATTCTGGATTTAGTGTTATGTAATGAACCGAATTTGATAGACAATAGAAAATAGACAATAGGTGCTGGCGTAGGCCATTTGGGCCTTCGAGCCAGCAACACCATTCAATGTGATCAGGGCTGATCATCCCCAATCAGTACCCCGTTCCTGCCTTCATATCCCCTGACTCCGCTATTTTTAACCCGATCTAGCGTTCTCTTGAAAGCATCCAGAGAACCTGCCTCCACCGCCCTCTGAGGCAGAGAATTCCACAGACTCACCACTCTCTGTGAGAAAAAGTGTTTCCTCGTCTCCATTCTAAATGGCTTACTCCTTATTCTTAAACTGTGGCCCCTGGTTCAGGACTCCCCCACCATCAGGAACATGTTTCCTGCCTCTAGTGTGTCCAAGCTCTTAACAATCTTATATGTTTCAATGAGATCCCCTCTCATCCTTCTAAACTCCAGAGTGTACAAGCCCAGCTGCTCCATTCTCTCAGCATATGACAGTCCCGCCATCCCGGGAATTAACCTTGTAAACCTACGCTGCACTCACTCAATAGCACGAATGTCCTTCCTCATATTAGGGGACGAAAACCACACACAATTACTCCAGGTGTGGTCTCATTAGGGCTCTGTACAACTGCAGAACTCTTTGCTCTTATATTCGATTCCTCTTGTTATAAAGGCCAACATGCCATTAGTTTTCTTCACTGCCTGCTGTACCTGCATGCTTACTTTCATAGACTGATGTACAAGAAGCCCCAGATCCCGTTGTACTTCCCCTTTTCCCAACTTGATGCCATTTAGCTAGTAATCTGTCTTCCTGTTTTTGCTACCAAAGTGGATAACCTCACATTTATCTTCATTAAACTTCATCTGCCAATCCTCTGCCCACTCCCCCAGCCTGTCCAAGTCACCCTGCATTCTCATAGCATCCTCCTCACAGTTCACACTGCCACCCAGCTTTGTGTCATCTGAAAATTTGCTAATGTTACTTTGAATCCCTTCATCCAAATCATTGATGTATATTGCAAATAGCTGCGGTCCCAGCACTGAGCCTTGCGGTACCCCTCTAGTCACTGCCTGCATTCTGAAAGGCACCCGTTAATCCCTACTCTTTGTTTCCTGTCTGGCAACCACATCTCTATCCATGTCACCACTCTACCCACAATACCATGTGCCCTAATTTTGCCTACTAATATCCTATGTGGGACTGAGGTATTGATAAAGGAACTCGAGGTTAATGTGCCATTAGGAGACAGTGAGCATGACATGGTCAGATTTAATCTACAATTGGAGAGGGAGAAGAGTTGATTGGAGGTGTCAGTGTTGCAGTTGAATAAAGGGGACTATGGAGCCATGAGGGAGGAGCTGGCCAAATTTGACTGGAAAGATACACTAGCAGGGGTGACAGTGGAACAAAAATGGCAGGTATTTCTAGGAATAATACAGAAGGTGCAGGACCAGTTCATTCCCAGGAGGAAGAACAAATCCAAGGGGAGAAAGGGATGACCATGGCTGACAAGGGATGTCAGGGACAGTATAAAAATTAAAGCGAAGAAGTACACCATAGCAAAGATGAGCGGGAAACAAGAGGATTGGGTAATGTTTAAGGAACAACAGAAGATAACCAAAAAGATAATACAGGGAAGAAAGATGAGGTACGTAGGTAAGCTAGCCAAGAATATACAGGAGGATAGTAAAAGCTACTTTAGGTATGTGAAGAGGAAAAAAATAGTTAAGACCAAAGTTGGACCCTTGAAGACCGAAAAAGGTGAATTTATTATGGGGAACAAGGAAATGGCAAATGAGTTGAACAAGTACTTTGGATCTGTCTTCACCAAGGAGGACACAAACAATCTTCCTGATAAAGTAGTGGCCCGAGTATCTGGGGTGACGGAGGAACTGAAGGAAATCCACATTAGGCAGGAAATGGTGTTGGACAGACTGATGGGACTGAAAGCTGATAAATCCCCAGGGCCTGATGGTGTGCATCGCAGGGTACTTAAGGAAGTGGCTCTAGAAATCGTGGATGCATTGGTAATAATTTTCCAATGTTCTATAGACTCAGGATCAGTTCCTGTGGATTGGAGTGTAGATAATGTTATTCCACTTTTTTAGAAAGGTGGAAGAGAGAAAACAGGGAATTATAGACCAGTTAGCCTGACATCGGTGGTGGAGAAGATGCTATCGTCAATTATAAAAGATGAGATAGCCGAACATTTGGATAGCAGTAACAGGATCAGTCCAAGTCAGCATGGCTTTACGAAGGGGAAATCATGCTTGACTAATCTTCTGGAATTTGTTGAAGATGTTACTGGGACAATGGACAAAGGATGTAGTGTATCTGGACTTCCAGAAAGCATTTGATAAGGTCCTACATGGGAAATTAGTGGGCAAAATTAGGGCACATGGTGTTGGGGGTAGAATGCTGACATGGATAGAGAAGTGGTTGGCAGACAGGAAACAAAGAGTAGGGATTAACGGGTCCCTTTCATCATGGCAGGCAGTGACTAGTGGGGTACCGCAAGGCTCGGTGCTGGAACCGCAGTTATTTACAATATACATCAATGATTTGGATGAATGGATTCAAAGTAACATTAGCAAAGTTGCAGATGATGCAAAGCTGGGTGGAAGTGTGAACTGTGAGGAGGATGCTATGAGAATGCAGGGTGACTTTGACAGGTTGGGGAGTGGGCAGATTCATGGCAGATGAAGTTTAATGCAGATCAGTGTGAGGTTAAAAAACACTTTGGTAGCAAAAACAGGGAGGCAGATTACTATCTAAATGGTGTCAAGTTGGGAAAAGGGGAAGTACAATGGGATCTGGGGGTCCTTGTACATCAGTCTATGAAAGTAAGCATGCAGGTACAGCAGGCAGTGAAGAAAGCGAATGGCATGTTGGCCTTTATAACAATAGGAATCGAATATAGGAGCAAAGTAGTTCTTCTGCAGTTGTACATATCCCTAGTGAGACCACACCTGGAGTATTGTGTGCAGTTTTGGTCCCCTAATTTGAGGAAGGACATTCCTGCTATTGAGAGAGTGCAGCGTAGGTTTACAAGGTTCATTCCCGGGATAGCGGGGCTGTCATATGCTGAGAGAATGGAGCAGCTGGGCTTGTACACTCTGGCGTTTGGAAGGATGAGAGGTGATCTCATTGAAACATATAAGATTGTTAAGGGTTTGGTCATGCTAGAGGCAGGAAACATGTTCCCGATGTCATGATCTCATTGAATAGCGGTGCTGGCTCAAAGGGCCGAATGGCCAACTCCTGCACCTATTGTCTATTGTCTAAATTCTTACTTGCAGCAGCACAACAGATATGCAATATGTAGTACTCTGTAAACACCATAATAAAAAACAAAAAAGAAGCTCAACACAAAGTGCTGGAGTAACTCCGTGGGTCAAATAGTTCTCTGGAGAAAAATGATGAGTAATGTTTTGGGTCAGGACTCTTCTTCAGACCTAAATGCCACCCGTCCTTTTTCTTGAGAGATGCTGCCTGACCCGCTGAGTTACTCCAGCATCTTATGTCCATCTTCGGTATAAACCAGTATCTGCCATTCCTTTTGAAAAGACATTACAGTTTTCAAGATCCTACACCTTCTTCCTGATGGCAGGAGGGAAATATTGCCAGGGTGGTGTAGGTCTCTGACAATGTTGACTGCCTCTTTGAGGCAGCGACTCCTGAAGATCCCTTCGATGGTGACAGATATTTCATGTATATGAGTATTGATCAAACAAATTTAGATTTATTCAACTACAGTTATTTTAAAACTACACTTTGGAAAACATTGAAAGCTTTCCCAAGTTAGTGCTGGTTTAAATTGATACAAACATCTTTCTTATGATATCCGATTATGAAATCACACACAAAGATTTTGAACAGATTTTTGAAGTAAAGCATGATACTAAGACAACTTTCTTCTTCAGTTCATCTTTCCTTCATTCAAAAAATGAGACCAATTGTTTGCGAAGACGAGGATTGCTCTCCTTGAACCAACGTTCGGTAAGTTACGAAGAGAGTTTGCAGCAATGTTCAGAGTTTTAAGGAGTTATTTTTCCAAAGAAAGCAAATGCAAGGCTTACCATTTTCTCCTTGTAATTTCTGTTTGAGGCAAAGCTGACAAAACTATAAAAAAAATGTAATTGTTTATTAGAGACTACACCATTCACAGAGCAACTATAACCTATGATAAGTTGCTAGTTCCAGGTCAGAACACAAAAGAATAACCTGGTTGGTGACTTTCGTTTTTAAGATGGTTTTGCTCTGTTATAATTATTGAAACTGAAACCTGGCTGCAAATGCCCCATACATAAAATGGTGCATGCGTCATGTATATGAATTTGATATTTCCTACAAGTCTCCAAGGGATTTTCTCATGAAGACAGCTTTTGATTTATGCTTGAATCATGTGAGCTCAGTGATAAGGCCAACCTATTGCTAACGGCTTTTGAGGGAGTGGTGAAGAGTTGTCTTCTTGAATACTCCACAATGCTGTGCTGTTGGGCAAAGGGTTCCAGGATTTTAATCCAACAGCGATGAACAAACAAGATGTACTTCCTCTATGAATAATTTTTTTATTAGAAGTATAAGTACAAGTGTAAGTACAAATATAAGTACATATAAGAACAACGTTCTTGTTAAAGAGATAGGTAATAATTACCATATTTTCTTATATATACTTCTAAACATTTTATTGTAGTTTTTTTAGTGAAAAGTAGGAAAGTGTGAAAAATGGTTAACATAAAAATAGTTATAAAGTAACCAAAAGAGAAAAGTAAATAAAATAACAGTGGTATATTCTACAAACAGAATTTATATAATAATATATCCGTGATCAATAATGTATTATTCTTCGTTCAATCCTTCGTTCAGGTCTCGATCAGGTCCACAAACCGAGTCATATTGGTCCCTTAAGATATTCAAGGAATGGAGACCAAATCAGATTAAATTGGTCCAACTTGCCTAAAAGTGCAAGTCTTATTCTTTCAATGAAGATGTACTTCCAACATAGGAAGTACATCTTGATGTAATTCAAGATGTACTTCCAACATAGAATAGTTCATGGCTCAGAGAGAAACAAAAAAAAATGCCTTCCAGAGGGGGCAGACGCCTTCCAGAGTCGCCGCTGAGAAGCCGAGGCCAGAGCCTCGCTAGTTGTAGTTGGAGCCTTGCAGGTCGGAGGTGGAGCCTCGTGGATCTGAGCCTCAGGGGTAGGAGGTGGAGGTCAACAAAGCCACCGGCCATCGTTTCCTGCGTCTGCAGAGCCCACGGCAGGGGACCAGGTCGGCGCCATGGAGGCATCTGGAGAGGACCCGGCAGCATTAGTGAAGAGGTCAGTACAGCGGTCAATTATGGCGCCGACCGGCGGACAAGGACAGACACGTGGAAGTGAGGACGCCACTGCCGAGGGAAGCAACAATGGAGGACCCGGCACGGGGGGACCACCATGAAGGAGGGGGGAAACCAATGGACAATGGAGTACCCGGCATGGGGGATTGCCATGAGGGAGGAGGGAGGGGGGGATGAACAAAGGGGACCTAGAGCGAGAGGGGGATTTTGTAACCTTGTAAGTGTCCTTTATCGGCAACTATTTGCATACCTTGAGTATGCAAGCAAGGCATTTTGCTGTGACTTGTCACATGTGACAATGAAGTATTCAATTCAATTCAGTTCAATTCAACTGAGGATTAAAGTATTTGTCAATATTCAGGAAGACGACTATATCACCAAACTATTTAATTAGCTGTAGCCTTATTTTCCTTCCTCTTCTCCATCCTACCTGCTATGGTCTCCAGTACAAGGTCTGAAAATAGACACAAAATGCTGGAGTAACTTAGCAGGTCAGGCAGCATCACTGGGAAAAAAGGATGGGTGATGTTTTGGGTCGGAACACTTCAGAACACCAGTATAAACCAGCACCTGCAGTTCCTTTCGACACAATGTCTGAATGTCTGTGATCTGCAATAATTTCCAATGAGCTGTTAAAATCTCAGGCAGGATATTCATTAGCAGTTCTCACCACTAATTACCTTGTGAAACGGCATATACACCTTCAATCAGCTCACTTGGACTGGTGTCAGTCAACAACAAACTTAGGCTTGTGATGGCCATTGACTTCAATCAACAGCATGTTTAGCATTGGCTGGTTATGAATAAGTAGGCAACAGTGATTCATGCGCAGCCTTCACTTAGACTCCTACAGCATGCAAACAGACCTTTCAGCCCATCTCACCCATGCTGATCAAGTTGCCCCTTCTAAAACTAGCCCCATGTCCCTCTGAACCTTTTCTATCCATGTACCTGCCCACATGTCACTTGGTCGATAGAGATAAGTCAATTATGCCTGATATTTACTGCCACACAGTTTCGAGTCAGTCATACAGTAGCCTCTCAGGCCTATTATATCTGCGAAACAATACAATATAATAGAACTTTATCCAAGGAGGGAAATTGGTCTGCCAACAGTCATAAAACACAAGTTACATGAAACATAAAATTAAAGTGAAGTGACAGGTGGAAAAGATTAGGGATATGCGAAGATTGGGGGTTGGGGGCGTGGGGGGGGGGGGGGGGTACAGGGGGGTGGGGGGGAAGTCAGTTTACCCCATTACAGAAGGGGGAGGAGTTGTACAGTTTGATAGCCCCAGGAAAAAAGGATCTCCTGTGGCATTCTGTCCTGCATCTTGGTGGAACCAGACTGTCACTGAAGGTACTCCTCAGCTTGACCAATGTGTCATGGAGGGAGTGAGCTGTATTGTCCAAGATACATTTTTACATGGTTCCTTCGCCAATCCCATTTTATTTTTCCCACATTACCAACAATTCTCCCACTTTCTATGACTCATCTACACATTAGGGGCAATTTACAGTTGCCATTCAATCTTCCAACCTGCACAATCTTGGGATATGGGAAGAAAAAAGTGGGGAAACCATATAAAATCTACAAATTATAGGGAGAAAGTGTACACTCCACACATAGAGCATTGGAGCTCCCTATGTGCCATAGCAACATGCTCAAATAACCCCCGATTTATTTCCCGATACACCATATCAGGAAATGCTGCTCAACTCTGTTTCATCTTGGCTAAGCTGCAAACATTTTTGAAACACCATTTTTGGGCACACCATTAGCCTGTTGGGTGTAATTTTCATAAGCACTTCCTGTGAAAATATTTTGTGATTTTCTCCAACCACCTAAAGTTTAGCACTATTTTGCAACTAACAGTTTCTTGGCCATTAAAAAGCAAACATGCTTTTTAAATAGTTGCAACCTGTCTTAATTTGCAGGCAGATATGCGCTTGGACTCACAAAGGCGAAAGTATGATTTTCATTCAATGATTTTCCACGATTAGTGATGTATGTTTACTTTCAATTTTCTTCAATTTTTAAGCTGGAATTGGAAATAACTTTGGATACACAACTACCTATTTTCCTTCTTCCTTCCCGAGAATGCTATTTCCAACTCTCTTCTGTCGAGCTGTATCACTCACACTGGATCAAGTTAATAAAGATAAACATTATTGGCACTTCTGGTCATACACCTGCCATGCACTGATGTATTTTCAGTTGTAAAATCTAATGCCAGCCTTATCTATTCATGAGGTTTGATGGAGTCTATGGGGCCAAGAGCGTGTCCATAAATTCAAGGCTTTGACGAGCATGGCGACATATTGAATCTTCACTGATAATGGGCAAGTTGATGAGGGAAAATAAACTCTTTTATATTGTAACATACGGATGGTCTACCTTCCATCCACTGTGATTTGTCAACATCTTTATGGGTCTTTTAATGCTTAAACACCTGTTAGAATACACCTGTCGTAGGGAGAGGTAGGGACAAGGGACTACAGTGGCAATGAATGATGAGGAATTAGCATCTGTTTCAGGGACAGCAATAATGTTGGAAGATCTTTTGTTTTAAACTGTTGACTTTTGTTTAAGAAAATACAGTCTAAAACAATTCTACGATGATACTTCAACTTTATAATATAATTTTATGACATTCTCCGAGTACTACTTTACTTCAGCATCTGATTGCTTTATATTCATTTGTCGGAAGGAACTGCAGATGCTGGTTCAAACAGAAGATAGACACAAAAGCTGGAGTAACTCAGTGGGTCATACAGCATCTCTGGAGCAAAGGACTCAACCCGAAACATCACCTATTCCTTTTCTCCAGAGATGTGTCCAACCCGCTAAGGTACTCCAGCTTTTAGTGTCTATCTTTGCTTTATATTCATGTTTGTTATGTGATGGAATATCCACTATCATCAAAGGTAATTTCTTATCTTCTTTAGCATGAGGTTAATTTATTTTAAATAAAATGTGTTCAGAATTTAAATGCATTTTAATTTTCAAAACTAAGGCTGTCAAATTTCCCTGACATCTCGAGTCAAGATAGTTGATCTAGCTAAGCTGTCAATCCTACATTTTCATTTTAGGATAGCTTTAAACCTAGGAGCATGAGAATTTCTAACAATGTGATGAATCTCCGAAATTCTAAATATAAGTGTGTAAGTACAATAACAAATCTTAGTTGCAACAGCATCAATGGCACATAGATTCAAACAAGCACACTAAAACAATTTACTTACATTACACACACCATTTCTAAAAGAAAGAAGACTGCAAAAAAAATCCAAGTTATTAGTGGAAAGACCTAAGTAGAAACAAGTCCAAGGTAGTACACGAGATGGTCAACAGTGTTCTGCTGCCGATGTAGGATTAGGATCATGCAGGTTGGCTCAATAACCTGAGAGTTATAGACAATAGACAACAGGTGCAGGAGTAGGCCATTCGGCCCTTCGAGCCAGCACCGCCATTCACTGTGATCATGGCTGATCGCCATGATCGCCTTCTACAATCAGTACCCCGTTTCTGCCTTCTCCCTATATCCCTTGACTCCACGATCTTTAAGTGCTCTATCTAACTCTCTTTTGAATGCATCCAGAGAATTGGCCTCCACTGCCTTCTGAGGCAGAGAATTCCACAGATTCACAACTCTCTGGGTGAAAACGTTTTTCTTCATCACCGTTCTCAATGGCCCACCCCTTATTCTTAAACTGTGGACCCTGGTTCTGGACTTCCCCAACATCGTGAACATGTTTCCTGCCTCTAGCGTGTGAAATCCCTTAATAATCATATGTTTCAGTAAGATCACCTCTCGTCCTAAATTCCAGTGTATACAAGACCTGTTGCTCCATTCTTTCAACATATGACAGTCCCACCATCCCGGGAATTAACCTCGTGAACCTACGCTGCACTCGCTCAATAGCAAGAATGTCCTTCCTCAAATTTGGAGTCCAAAACTGAATACAATACTCCAGATGTTATCTCACTAGGGCCCTATACAATTGAAGAAGGACCTCTTTGCTTCTGTACTCAACTCCTCTTGTTATGAAGGCCAACATGCCATTAGCTTTCATCACCTGTTGTACCTGCATGCTTACTTTCAGTGACTGATGAACAAGGACACCCAGATCTCTTTGCATTTCCCATTTTCTTAACATGACACCATTCAGATAATAATCTGCCTTCCTGTTCTCCCCACCAAAGTGGATGACCTTACAATTTTACTTCGGAGTCACGTGTGTAACTACGTGAAGAACCCTGTACAGCCTTTCGTGCGTCATTGCGTCAGACGTTTTTCATGCAGACGACTGTGGAGCAGCGCAGCTCCTCCATGGTAAGTCTAAAAAAGTTGCAGGTAAGTGCTATTTTCTTACCTGTAGGAAGAAACCTCCGGGGTTTTTGCAGTGGATGTTCGCGATAGCGGACGAGGGAACCAGCCTAGGGCTTTGGGGAAAACCCTGGTCCGACCGCGTAAGCGGAGAGCTGGCGAAAGTCGGGTTCGCGATCGGAGTCACTGATAATGCGGTCAGTGACTCCACACGTTGGGTTCCCGGGTAGGGGAAACCCGAGAATAGTGCGGTTTTAGACCGCAGTAGTCCCTGGGGATGGGGCTTAACGGACTTGAACGGTCAGCCTGGGGTCCCGGGGAGGAGAAACTCAAATATATGTGGTTCTGGACCGCAGTAGTCCCGAGGACATTGGACATAGGTTAAAACTAACCTAAAAGGTTAAGCTGGGTTCCCGTTGCAGGGGAAACCCAAATATATGCGGTTTTACATCGCAGTAGTCCCCAGCGCATGGGGTTAAAACAAACCTAAATGGTTAGGCTGGGTTCCCGGTGCAGGGGAAACCCAGGTATATGTGTGGTTGCCAGACCACAGTAGTCCCCAGGTAATGGGGTTATTTCACATAAATCATTAGACTGCGTGCCAGGAGGGTACCGCGGATATATATTTATATATATATTATATTTATATGGATTCCTGGGGAGGGGAAATTCACCTATGGGGTTCCCAAACTACAATAATCCCCAGGATATGGGGACAACTGACAAAATAGTCAGTACAATTGGGAAAGTTGGGAGATTTCACCTCTGGGAATTAATTTAGAGAGCAGCACTTTTGGGTAGGGCTGCTTCATGGGAATGTCAAGTTATGACAGTGCCAGCCTATGGGAAAGGCTGTGGCAGTAGTACCTTTGTTTAGGACTGCTCATGGGGATGCCAAGCTATGGTAGGCTAGCCTGATGGAGAGGCTGTGCCAGCAGTACCTTTGCTCAGGACTGCTCATGGGGATGCTAAGCTATGGCAGGCTAGCCTATTGGAGAGGCTGTGCCAGCAGCACCTTTGCTCAGGGCTGCTCATGGGGATACCAAACTATGGCAGGCTAGCCTATTGCAGAGGTGGTGCCAACAGTACCTTTGCTCAGGACTGCTCTAAGGGAATGCCAAGTTATGGTAGGCTAGCCTATTGGAGAGGTTATGCCAGCAGCACCTTTGCTCAGGGCTGCTTGATGAGAATGCCAAATCTATGGCAAATACTGGCCTAAGGGAAAGTCCGAGCCAGCAGCTAATTTGTTCAGGGCTGCTTCATGGGCACCAGGGGTACCTTGTTAAGGCTGCTTTAAGGGAATAGCAGTTTAGTAGGGTGTTCCCATTCACAGTGATCATGGGGGATGAGGAGGCATTGTTAGGATAAGGCAATATAACAGAATGATGACAAAAAGTATTCAAAGAAAACTATACACAGTTTTAAAAGCGCTAGTTATATTTGTGCTAAAATCCGCTGTTTAGTCTCAAACTATATTTGAGAAATTGGGCTCCTCTATCCAGTTAGATTAAGTCCTATCAAATAGATTTGTAGGATGTTGGGATTTACTTTTAGGTATTCAATTGGCCATGATGCCAGCCTGGGCAACAGATTGCAGTCAATAAGACTTTGGTAACAGTTGTTGGTATAAAACAGTTCTAGTCATTGGACTAATTGTTAAGTGCATAGATGCAATTCAGGTGTGTAAGTAGTGCAACAGTTATTTTGTTAAATGGTTAATTAGTAAGTGCCATCTAGGTCATTGTTAACACCAGCTGAAATTAATAATGTCACGATGATGGACAAACAGTGTTCATTACTGCTCTAGTAGTTGTTAGGTAAATCATTTATTCTATTGCAAATTGGTGCCAATGGCCTAAATGGGAAATGGTGTCAGCAGGGCTTTGTAGCAGGCCTGCTTTATGGCTCCCTCATGTAAGGGGTGAGCATGTGGGATTGGTATAGTTTAACGCCGAGTCTGAGGGTATAGCCATAGAGCATGCCCAAGAGATCAGGGCATGTGTCAAAGGTCTAGGCCTGGCAAGAAATTTACCATCCCAAACACAATATGCAGTGAACACCGCTCTCAGGAGGACATTACAGTTGGCTGCCGAATCTTCTATTCAGGTAAGACTTTTCCACAGGTGTAACCTGGAGAGCGAAGCACAAGCTATTGGAACGAGTAAGGTTTCATAGTTTTGGCGACAATACATCCCATGTCTTTATTGGCAATAGTGGTTGACTGAAGTTGCTGGCAGCATGAAAGCTGGCCAGAGGTTCCATGCACTGGACTTGTGCTACTCTACAATTAAGGGACCACTTGCAGTTTGGTAAGGTGTGTACTTAGTTATACAGTACAAATGATTGAGACATTATCAGCTACTTTGAACGGTAAATGTAAAATGTTCAATATTAGTTTTCAAGCAGGTTAGAATTGGACATGTTCAGTATAAGGACCAAGATTGTCTTGCTAGACTGGCTCGGAAATCGGGCCACAGGTGCTATTTAAGGTAGTTGCCAAGTAGCTCAAATATCATCTCGAGTTTGGAGATGGAACAGATTTGCATGACTTGCCAAAAAAGTTCTGTTATTAGTATCAACTATTTATAGACTCTACGGGCATTGTATGGGCTATAGAGTGATTGGACAAATAAGCATATTGTCATGTTTAGGTTGATGCATTGTGATGATGGCATATGTTAGTCACGAGGGCGCAATCGGTTAAAGAGCCACTGGAATGGTTACATAATTTTGTTGCCACAGGAGAATCATCAAGTGTGGGTAATGGCAACACAGAGTTGGTGTTGAATCACACTGTATTATGAAATTCTGGTTCAATGGAACACCTAATATGAGTATATGTGTATATGTATGTTGGTTTCATGTTTATTTCACTGGTTGCAAAATAGTTGGTATAGCAGTGGCGAGAGATACATTCTCGCCAAAAGGAGCAGGTGGGTCTTTTATGGCTACCTCCATTTTGTCTCATTAATCGAGGCTCCAAATAAAGTCATTAAGAGGCTTTAAGTTCCTATTGTGTGATTATGCAAATTGATTCCCGATTTGTTGCGAATAATTATATAACCTTATTGGTTATTTTAAACTTGAATTTGCTTGTTCAGCCTGAGGCTTCGGAAATCAGATGTTGCATGATAAACTCAAATTTATGTTCTGCAGGTCTAACAAACTGCCCTAAGATTTGGGTTGTTACATCTAGCCTTTTATGTGTTCAAAGTGTTTGCATAGCACCAAATGGCTGAATTTTCTTTTCCAGGAGATGAAAGAGTTTGTTATGCTTATGTTCCATGGAAAATGGTATTGATTGCTAATGTTTCGAGTTCATGCTAAATGATTGTCTGTTAATTATGGAGTTATACGGCCATTAATTGGCTCGATGAGCTTCCTCATTGAATTGGCTGTAGTAAACAAGACTCGCTCTGTCGGGTCCACACCGGTTATCAAGGGGTAGGATATCTTCAACATGGGTCCCAGCACCAGTATAATGCCATATGCGATGTTGATATTTGTGAACACTATTTCACCAGGAGGCAGCAACTATATCCTGAAATTTGGCTGGAGTTTATTAGGTAGTTATCCTTCTGGCACTGGTTTAGTGCAGCAGGTTCAGTTGCTAAATAATTGTGATAGTGCAGGATGATAATGTCTGTAAATTATAATATTATGTTATAAATACTTGAGCAGACCAGAAGGGGGTCAGGTCTCAAAATAGTCACAGGCATACCAGGGGACCTTTGATAAGGTAAGCACACATGTATACAACAATATGTCAAGGTCATCAAGAGCCTTGGAGTTCTGGACTAACAATGTTGTTAGTCACAAAGAATTTGGGAGAACGTATTGTTCATGGCATTCCAGATGAGGAAAACGGAGTTGTGTTATGTACTAATGGATTCTGTTTACAGATCTCATTCCGCCAGGGCTGCTACAACATCAGCAGCAGGGGTATTTACGTTCCGCTGGGTCGCATTGTTGCGGCTGGAGCACGGTCCATCGAATGAATCTCCAAACATCTGTAATGACCCATTGGTGAACCAGGAGTATTTGTTAACTCTATTTATGTTCTGGTTATATGTTCCATCTGGGTGAGAGATGGGAATATTATTGTTTCATTTAAACAGCATCAGCATGTTTACATCTGTTATGACTGTATGCATTATGAATGTTTTCCCTTCATTTGTCAATGAAGCAGCTGTGGTTGTGTATACTCGTTTCGCACTGCATGAAATTACAGAGCTTTGAAGTCTTCACGTAGTCACTCGCGTGACTCCGAAGTAAAATAGTAAGATTAAACTAGAACTTACCAGTTTGAAGTTTGATCTTTATTTTATGAGGAGTTGAGGGACTACGTGCCCTCCGCTCCCAGCCCTCATACATTTCATCTGGTAGTTCTAGTCTTTATCTTACCATTATACTTCAGCTATTATTTGCTGTGATTTCACACTGTTGCTTTGAAGATTGACGCACGAACGACTGTACGGGGTTCTTCACGTAGTCCCTCAACTCGACTCCTCATAAAATAAAGATCAAACTTCAAACTGGTAAGTTCTCGTTTAATCTTACTATTATCCACATTACACTGCATCTGCCCACTCACCCAACCTGTCCAAGTCGCCCTGCATCCACATAGCATCCCCCTCACAGTTCACACTGCCACCCAGCTTTGTGTCATCTGCAAATTTGCGAATGTTACTCTTAATCTCTTCATCTAAATCATGAATGTATATTGTAGGTAAGTGGCTGTTCCTGAACCTGCTGGTATGGGACTTCAAACTTTTGTTCCAACTTCTTGAGGCTGCACCTCATGTAGATGCTTTAGATGGAGGGCTGTGCCTGTATTGCAATGGGCAGAGTCCATGACTCTCACAAACTCTTGTGTTCTTGTGCATTGGAATTGCGATACCAGGCCTTAATGTAACCAGTCCTAATACTTTCTATAATATGCCTGCAGAAGTTTGTTCAAGTAGTCAGTGACATGATGGATCTCTTAAAACGTTTAAGAAAGTAGAGGTGTGATGAGCCTTTTTCATGACTGCATCTATGTGCTGGGCCCCGGACATGTCTTCCGAGATGTTAATGCCCAGGAATTGAAGTTGCCATTTCTGTCCAGCTCTGGTCTACCAATGAAAACTGTGCTTGATCTCCAAACTTCTTCTTTTTGAAGTCAACGATTAGTACCTTGGTCTTAGGTGAGAGATTAGGCCATTCAGCCCATCAAGTCTACTCCAACATTTAATCATGGCTGATCTATCTCTCCTAACCCAATTTTCCTGCCTTCTCTCCATAACCTCTGACACATGGACTAATCATTGTCTTTGCAATCACAGCATCATTTCACCCTATTATAGGCACTTCCTTTGTTCCCCCATTGCCCTCCCCTTCCTTCTCTGCAACAAAGTCCCATTTGCTTTCCCTTTTTCTCTATTATGATGAAGAGCCTTTAACCTAACACATTTGCTGTTTCTCTTTCTTCAAATGTTGCCTGCCCTGCTGTGTTTTTCTAGCAATTTTCTGTTTTCAGAGCAGATGTCCAGCATTTGCAAGCTTTTTTTTATTTCCAAGAATAGTTAATCCAGTGACATGCACAGGTCATGAAAGGCACCGGATAAATGTGTGGTTGTCTGCATATAGATGGACAGATCTCAATTTCTGTGTATATGAATTGGTAAATTCATACATACATACATGCATGCATCGTACATGTTTCAGGTTGAAGGCTTCTTCATCAGAACGGGGAGAAAATATGGCACAGTGGAACAGCGGAAAAGTTGTTGCCTTAATGCGCCAGGGACCTGGATTTGATCCTGACTACAGCTGATGCCTGTACGGAGTTCATCCATTCTACTTGTGACCGTGAGGGTTTTCTCCAGGTGCTCCGGTTTCCTTCCACACTCTAAAGACTTACAAGTTTGTAGATGAATTGGCTTCGGTAAAATTGTAAATTGTTCCTTGTGTGTGTGGTAGAGTGCTAGTGTATGGGATGATCACTTGCTGGCATGGACTCGGTGGGCCGAAGGGCCTGTTTCTGCGCTGTATCTCTAACGTAAACCTAAAAGTAAGATTTACAATGGAAATACACTATCCTCTTAATAACTGATGTAAATGCTAGCTTGTGACTCATGAGACCTATGGTTAGCTGACAGGGGTAGGAATAGTTTTGCTCAAATAAGCAGGGTTTAAAAATGGCTTTGGGAGGATAGGGGGTATGGGAGAGTGGTGGGAGGGGGCTGACTTACTCTTTTGATCTTGTTTAGTATTCATACAAGAGTATGAAGAAGGGTCCCGACCCAAAAAGTTACCCAGCCACGTTCTCTGGGGATACTGCCTGACCCGCTGAGTTACTTCATCAATTTGTGTCTTTTTTTTGCATGCATGCACATTTGCTCCCAGCCTAAAATAAGATGGATAAGCACAAAGAGGAAAAACTGTATTTTGATTCTTAGAAGAACGTTGTTTTTAAGCACAAATACTTAAGCATTAACACGGGGATCACAATCCTTTTCTTTCTGTTTTCATTACTCTTTTTGATAGTGAATTCCAAGGACTGACAGCTCTCAGTTTAAAAAGCAATTTGACTAATCTTTCTATTTGTTCATTTGCCAAATAGAGTCAATTTATGAACCCTGGTTACTGACAGATCAATTAATGTAGATCGAGTTTTCTTCCATATTTATAATATTTATACCCATCTCAGTTTGAACACATTTCCTCTTATAATTTGTCCGTGTATTGCTTCATACACAGACAAAGAAGAATATAAATGTTTAATTTGTAGGAGTCCAGTTTCTCCATTACCTAAATGTCCTCTCCTTTTGCACCACTGGCATTCTTCCTTTGCAAAGAGTAATGACTTTAGGCCCATGTTCCAAAATAACCAAGGGGTTGGATGCAGGGATTGCCTTTAATAATATTTTAAGGCTTATTGTTACTAGTAGTAGTTTATTATTATCATGTGCTCTGAGACATAGTGGAATGATTTTGTTTTGTGTGTGTATATCCAAGTAAATCATAAATATTAGTTGGTGCAAAAAAGGAAATAAAATGCAGAATATCGCAATACAGCTAGAGAAAGTGCCAATAAATAAAAGTAAAAAGGCTGTAACAAGGTATGATTGAAAGATTGGGAACACATCGCAGGCATATGTGATATGATTCACTCATCATCGTTGAAAACATTAGTAACACAGTGGTGCTGGTTTCCAACGGGAATGGTGACGGACGCTCCACACATCTCTGTCCTCCAGTTCCTGCGCACTTCCGCCGCTGGAAGTATACGATTTTGGTGTGTGTGCGCTTTATCATTGTTCCTTATAATACTATGTACGACAGTGATCGTAACTTCTACTGAAGTGTGGATGGCCGTTGGCTCGCTAGAAGCTCATCCGCCCTTTGACAGGCCCTTTTGGGCCTGCTGGGGGTGTCCACAGCCCCCTCCTCACTTGGCAAACCAGGTGGGGGAGATGGTTTAGTCACCGACTATCCGACCATGGAGCAGGCAGCACGGGATTACATGGTACCCGTGGCAGAGGGAACTCCCCAACCTGACCTAAAATACGATATGATACAATAAAACTTTATTCATCCCCGGATGAATTATCCATTTAAAAAAATCTGATAACGGTGGGGGAAGAAACTGTTCTTGAATATGGCAGAACATGTTTTCAAGGTTTTGTATCTTTTGCTCAATTAGGGATGGCACAGTGGCTTTTAGCGCCAGAGGCCAAGGTTCAGACCTGACTACGGTTGCTTCATGCACTGAGTTTGTGCATTCCCTCTGTGACTGTGTGGGCATTTTACTGGTGCTCCAGTTTTCTCCCACACTCCAAAGACATACTGGTTTGTAGGTTCTGTAAAATTGTAAATTATCCCTAGTGTATAGGATAATGCTAATGTATGGGGTTGGTGCAGACTCAGTGGGCCAAAGGACTTGTGTCAATGCTATATCTCTAAAGTCTTAAGTAAAGTCTATCGAGAGTGGGAATACAAGAGAATGACCAGGGTGTGAGTGGTCCTTGATTGTGGCGGCAACTCTCCTGAGGCAGTGTTAATTGTTTATGGGTAGGAGGTTGGTTTGTATAATGGACTGGGCTATGTTTACAACTCTCTGCATTTTCTTGCCATCTTTGGCAGAGCAGTTGCCATACTAAGCTGTGATGCATCCCGATAGAATGCTTTCTATGGTGCATCTGTAGAAATTGGTAAGAGGCATTGGAGACATTGCATTTCCCTAGCCATCTGAGGAAGTTAGTGTTGTGGTGCTTTTGTGGCCATATTATCAATGTGGTGCCATCATATCACAGTCAGAGGGGTAAGTGGAATATGCGTGAGTAACAACTATTCTATATTTTGTGTTTGACCGACAGCAATATCCTCTTTAGATTGTAGTTGTTAATTTTCATCAACATAATTCATATGCGCGAAACTGTCAAAACCCTTTCGCATTGCCAGAGGACTAAATTAATCAAATATTGATTAAAAACAAAATGTTGCCAGGCTGGGTTCATTTATAAAGGACTGAGCATCAATTCCAGCCAATATTCTCATCTCTGGAAGCTTAGTCATAAAATTTTAAAAAAGGCATTAAGTGGTGGAATAACTCAACTGATCAGGCAGCATCTCGAGAGACCATGATAAGGTGACATTGCTGCCTGACCTACTGAATTACTCTAGCACTTTGTATTTTTTTTTGTAAACCAGCATCTGCAGTTTTTTTGTTTTACAGAAATACTTTTGATTGATTAAAAGTATCTACAGAGGCAGATCTCTCAGCCATGTATTGTCTGAAGAAGGGTTGGAAGAATAGTCTTAACCCAAAACATCACCTATTACTTTACTCCAGAGATGCTGTCTGACCTGCTGAGTTACTCCAGCATTGTGTCTCATTCATGACAATATCTAAAAGTACATATTTAGATATCTTTAGATAAAATGATTAAAATACACAGCTTTTATCAAGCTTTTATATTCCCCTAGCACTATTTCGCTTGCACAATAAGAATGACATTTCAGAATTCTCATTTTCTTTACTAAAATATATCATCGTAATTAACTGAGTTATCTGATTATGGCAATCAGTGTACAGATAACAAAAAAAATTACTAATAAGGTCTGAGTTTCTAATTAATTAGAGTGCTTTCATTATCAAGATTTCATTAAAGTATTAATTAATGTATTTTTTTACACATCACTGCTATGTAAATGATTTTGTAGTGCACTGGGGTGAATAACTGATTTCCTATTGAATAGAGAATGAGGAAGCAATCTGAATCTATATTCAATGTCCAATTTGAAATTATGTAGCATATCATGACAATGATTGTAAGTAATTTTGCTTATAGTAGGCAGGCTCTTTTAAAGGCAGAGATTGTTAGATTCTTGATTAGTATGGGAGTCAGAGGTTAATGGCAGAAGGCAGGAGAATGGGTTTGAGAGGGAAAGGTAGATCAGTCATGATTGAATGGCGGAGCAGACTTGATGGGCTGAATGGCCTAATTCTGCTTCTATCACATGAAAGTATGAGCTTATTAACTCTTCTGCTGGATGGTTAAGGTATCAAATTGATTAAGGCCTTCAAGATTGAACGATGTTTTAGAATTCTCAAATGTTGGGAATGGAGGATGAATATTCCATCAATGCCTCTGCACCACTCAAGCCAACCTAAGTGGCACTGCATGTGGAAAGGGGAAAAGAAGTGGAGTGTTTGCAGGTTAGAGAAGAAAAATAGCATTGGATGGATCCCATCCCAAGAGACCACATACAACCATTATCACCTTATTCAAGCACGACATTCATCATCCAAACATGCTTTTAAGAATGCAGAATTTTGAATAAGATTCAAGGTTAAAACTATGCTTTTGCGAGTAGTTACGAAATAACAGTTCTTCATACATGCAAGGTAGAAAGAGATGGGTATTTGAAAATAGATTACTTACCGTAAGTTTTACAGGAGTCTGAAGAAAGGTCTCGACCCGAAATGTCACCTATTCCGTCGCTCCATAGATGCTGCCTCACCTGTTGAGTTTCTCCAACATTTTTGTCTACCTATAAGTTTTACAGGAATCAGCCTTTTGAGTTCCTGACTTGTCTTAACATGGTTTAAAAAAAAAAAAAAAATTGACATCATTATGCACCAGTCCGCATCGCCCTCATCTCCTATATCTAAATCATGTAAATCTTCTCTTTATGTTTGCAGCAGACCAATCGTCTGGTCTTTTCCTGTGCTATTGTCACATTTCTAAATCCATTCAAGGGTTTGATTTCAAAATGTTCTTAAGTTATAGGAGCAGGATTTGGTTATTTGGCCCATCAAGTCTATTCCGCCATTCAATCGTGGCTGATCTATCTTTCCCTCTCAATCCCATTCTCCTGCCTTATCCCCATAAGCCCTTGACTTCCTTATTAATCAAATGTAGTCTCAAATATAGACTTTTTTTACATGTTGAAGATCCCAAGCCATTTTTAACAATATAGACTTGTTTTTATATGTAGAAGATCCCCAGCCATTTTTAATTCACAGCGCTTAGTAATTCATATCGCGTTTCCCAGATGAAAGCCAAGTATGCACAAAGAAGCCTCAGCTGCAGGAGCTCTGAAATGTTTTTAAAAAGAACAGGAAATGCTGGGAACACAGCACCTCAGGCAGCATTTGTGGAAAGAGAAACAAACTTAAAGTTTTAGGTACAAGACTAAACTGGAAAAGTAAAAAAATGAAGAAGTTGTAAGTTGATGAAAGTGGGATAGAGGATTAAAGTCAGGCAATTGGAAGCTGAGTGTGTCACTATGCACTGAACTGAGATGCTCCACCAAGCAATTATCCCATCTACACCTGTTTTTTTCTATTGTAGAGGAGACAACTTCTTCAATGCCAATTGTAAAACACTAGATGGGAAGATCTGTGAATCTCACATCTGTGATCGGAAAGTTACCGGAGAGTATTCTGAGGGATCATTGAGATATGCATTGAGATAGATAAGGGCCGATTTGGGATATTCAACACAATATTGGAGATCATGTCACATGAATCTGAGTTTTTTTAAAATATGACCAAAAAGGTTGATGAGGACAGAATCGTAGACGTGTATATGTGGATTTCAGCAAGACATCTGACAAGGTTCCGTATGGTAGGGTGGAAGGTTAGATCGCATGGGATCCAAGGAGAGTTAGCTGTATTTAGAGTACTGTGTTCAGTTTTGCTCTCCCATAATAGGAAATATGTTGTTAAGCTGGAAATGGTGCGGAGAAGATTTACGAGGATGTTACCAGGACAAGGTTTGGCGCAACTGGGCTTGTGTACACTGGAATTTAGAAAGATAGGAGGGGATCTTGTTGAAACATATAAAATTATTAAAGGATTGACAACGCTAGAGGCAGGAAATATGTTCCCGATGGTGGGGGCATCCAGAACCAGGGGCCACAGTTTGAGAATAAGGGGAAGGCTATTTAGAACGGAGATGAGAAAAAACCTTTTTACCCAGAGTTGCGAATCTGTGGAATTCTCTGTCTCAGAAGGCAGTGGAGGCCAATTATCTGAATGCTTTCAAGAGAGAGTTAGATAGAGCTCTTAAAGATAGTGGAGTCGAGGGATATGGGGAGAAAGGAGGAACGGGGTACTGATTGTGGATGATCAGCCATGATCACAGTGATGGTGGTGCTGGATCGAAGGGCCTAATGGCCTACTCCTGCACCTATTGTCTATTGGCTATTGTCTACAGGGAGAGGTTGAGCAGTCTAGGACTTTAAGAATAGCTACTTCCCCACAGCCATCAGGCTATTAAACCTGGCTCGGAACTCTGAACATTAATATTCCTCCATCTGTTATTTGCACTTTATTAAATTAATAAATCATGTGTGTATTTATGTATAGAATTGTTATTGCCTACTATGTTCTGTATTGCAATGCAAATAAACATTTTCATTGTCCTGTCAGGAACACGTGACAATAAACTCTTTTGACTTTGACTTTATTCTTTGGAGCGCAGGAGGACGAAGGGTGCTTATAGAGGCACATAAGATCATGAAAGGAATAGATAGGATAAATGCACAGAGTCTTTTACCCAGAGTAGGGGATTCAAGAACTAGAGGACGTAAATTTAAATCAAATTGTGTTAAATCCAAGGAAAAGGTATATAAATTGGCCATAGGAAGCAGCAAACTGGAGGACTGGGAGAAATTTAGAACTCAACAGAGCTTGATTTGAAGGGGGGAAAAGAGCATGAAAGAAAGCCTGCAGGGATTATAAAAACTGACTCTAAAACATTCTTTATGTAAGAAAGGAGACAATTAGTGAACACAAACATAGGTCACTTACAATCAGGGACAGGTGAATTTATAATGGGAGACAAAGAAATGGCAGAACAGTTAAACCATGATCATATTGAATGGCGGTGCTAGCTTGGAGGGCCGAATGGCCTACCGCTGCACCTATTTTTCTATGTTTCTAAGATGAGGGGTAAAGATTTAATAGGAATCTGAGAGGTAACTTTTTTATGCAAAGGTTGTTATATATATGAATGAGTTGCCAGAGGAGTTAGTTGAGGCAGGTACTATCACAGTTTAAAAAAATTGAACAGGTACACAGATAGGTTTAGAATGACATTGGCCGATTACAGGTAGGTGGGACCAGTGTAGTGGGGCATGTTTATCGACAAGTTGGGCTCAAGTGCCTGTTACCATGCTGTATGAATCTATGACATGTAGGCGACTCAAGACTTAAAACCGTACGCATACTCCTAGCAAGTAAAACTTTAATTCTGACTGATTTGTTGTTAATTAATATGTTTGAGTCACAAATGGGTAATTATACATCAAATTAGTTTAGTTTATTGTCACGTGTCCTGGGGTTCAGTGAAAAGCTGATTTGAACTGGGATACATTATCCAGGGTAAATCCTTTCTGCTCCACCTTGTTTAGTTTAGAGATACTAAAACGGGCTCTTTGGCCAACCGAGTCCGCAACGACCAGCGATCTCCGCACATTATTGGAGTACTGTGTGCAATTTTCAACTCCTAATTTGAGGAAGGACATTTTTGCTATTGAGGAAGTGCAGCATAGGTTCACCAGGATAATTCCTGGGATGGCGGAACTGACAGAATGGGTCAACTGGGCTTGCATTCACTGGAATTTAGGATGAGAGGGGATCTTACAGAAACATATAAAATTCTTAAAGGATTGGACAGGCTAGATGCAGGAAAAATGTTCCCATATGTTGGGGGAGTCCAGAACCAGGGTCACAGTTTAAGAATAATGGGTAGACCATTTAGGATTGAGAGGAGGAAAAATGTTTTCAACCAGTGAATCTGTGGAATTCTCTGCCACAGAAGGCAGTGGTGGCCAATTCACTGGATGTTTTCAAAAGAGTTAAGTTTAGATCTTGGGGGCTAAAGGAATCGAGGGATATGGGGGGAAAGCAGGAACGGGGTACTGATTTTAGATGATCAGCCATGATTCAATAGAATGGTGGTGTTGACTCGAAGGACCGAATGGCATACTCCTGCACCTATTTTCTATGTTTCTATTAACACTATCCTACACACACTAGGGACAATATACACTTATACCAAGTATACAAACCGAAGCCAATTAACCTACAAATCTGTACGTCTTTGGAGTGTGGGAGGAAATCAAAGATCTCAGAGAAAATTCACGTGGTCAGGGGGAGAAAGTGTAGAAAATGTGGAAGAAAGTGTTTCCTTACGAAGTTCTTCCTAGTCTCTTGCTTCTTTCCATGGACATCATTCCAGCTTGGGCTTATTCCGTTCAACTCATCCTGCCCAGTCATCGATACATGCTTTTTTCGTGTTGGCAACTAAAGACATATTTCTCCTCTTGTGTTTCTGGCATTCAATTCTCTTGAATTAAAGTGGGCTATCCATATAAATCATTGCGTGCTTTGATGTTTGTTGTTTTAAGCTGTCTTGTCAATCATCATCAAAGAGCTACAGTTCTGTGGCACATAGATTTCACAAGGGAATACATGACAGACTAGTATTTACTTCATGTGCAACAATAAATTGACAAAATAAAATAAAATCTCAGTTTAAATAGATCAAATATTTCTCAACGTCATATTGCGGAGGTGACTTATTATATGAAAACAACTTTAATGGGTATTTCCAAGCATAGAAAATATATATATTTTAGAAATAAAAGTAGATCTCTTGCTCCCCTGAGCCGTCTCCACTTTCCAATAAGAACTGATTCTAGTCTCATCTCTTTCCCACCAAATCCTCATATCCTCTGATTCCTTTGTGTCCAAAAACATATTGATCCCAGCCCAAGTTTTTTACCTGGAGAATGTTAAAGATTTTGTGGCTTTCAGCTTGAAGACTTTATATCTTGTGTTAGATTCTCTGGTGAAAAAAGAACTTCACTGTGTGTAACTTTTCTGTTCTTCTTGGAATCCTGGGCATCTCAATGAAAACAGTTACTTTTTAACCAACCATTGCTCATTGGACACTCAACCTCATCCCAAGAATTAACCTGGTGGATTTTGTAAACTGGATAGACAATAGACAAAAGACAATAGGTGTAGGAGTAAGCCATTTGGCCTTTCGAGCCAGCACCGTCATTCAATGTGATCATGGCTGATCATCCCCAATCAGTACCCCATTCCTGCCTTCTCCCCATATCCCTTGACTCCGCTATTTTTAAGAGCCCTATCTAGCTCACTCTTGAAAGCATCCAGAGAACCTGCCTCCACCGCCCTCTGAGTCGGAGAATTCCCCAGACTCGCAACTCTCTGTGATAAAGTGTTTCCTCGTCTCCGTTCTAAATGGCTTACTCCTTATTCTTAAACTGTGGCCCCTGGTTCTGGACTCCCCCAACATCGGGAACATGTTTCCTGCCTCTAGCATGTCCAAGCCCTTAACAATCTTATATGTTTCAATGAGATGGCCTCTCATCCTTCTAAACTCCAGAGTGTACAAGCGCAGCTGCTCCATTCCCTCTGCATATGACAGCCTGCCATCCCGGGAATTAACTTTGAAAACCTACGCTGCATTCCCTCAATTGCAAGAATGTCCTTCCTCAAATTAGGGGACCAAAACTGCACTCAATATTCCAGGTGTGGTCTCACTAGGGCTCTGTACAACTGCAGAAGGACCTTTTTGCTCCTATATTCGACGACTCGTGTTATAAAGGCCAACATGCCTTTTGCATTCTTCACTGCCTGCTGTGCCTGCATACTTACTTTCATAGACTGATGAACAAGGACACCCCGATCCCATTGTACTTCTCCTTTTCCCAACTTTCCCAAATAATAATCTGCCTTTCCGTTTTTACTACCAAAGTGGATAACCTCACATTTATCCGCATTAAACTTCATCTGCCATACATCTGCCCACCCCCCCCAACCTGCCAAAGTCGCCCTGCATTCTCATAGCATCCTCCTCACAGTTCACACTGCCACCCAGCTTTGTGTCATCTTCAAATTTGCTAATGTTACTTTGAATCCCTTCATCCAAATCATTGATGTATATTGTAAATAGCTGCGGTCCCAGCACTGAGCCTTGCGGTACCCCACTAGTCACTGCCTGCCATTCTGAAAGGGACCCGTTAATCCCTACTCATTGTTTCCAACCACTTCTCTATCCATGTCATCACTCTACCCCCAATACCATGCACTCTAATTTTGCCCACTAATATCCTATGTGGGACCTTATCAAATGCTTTATGAAAGTCCAGGTACACTACATCCACTGGCTCTCCCTTGTCCATTTTCCTAGCTACATCTTAAAAAAATTCCAGAAGATTAGTCAAGCATGATTTCGCCTTCGTAAATCCACGCTGACTCGGACCGATCCTGTTACTGCTATCCAAATGTGCGGCTATCTCACCTTTTATAATTGACTCCAGCATCTTCCCCTCCACTGATGTCAGGCTAACTGGTCTATAATTCCCTGTTTTTTCTCTCTCGCCTTTTTTTAAAAGTGGGATAACATTAGCTAACCTCCAATCCATAGGAACTGATCATGAGTCTATAGAACATTGTAAAATTATCACCAATGCATCCACGATTTCTAGAGCCACTTCCTTAAGTACCCAGGGATACAGACCATCAGGCACAGGGGATTTATCAGCCTTCAGTCCCATCAGTCTATCCAACACTATTTCCTGCCTAATGTGGATTTCCTTCAGTTCCTCTGTCACCCCAGATCCTCTGGCCACTACTATGTCAGGAAGATTGTTTGTGTGCTCCTTAGTGAAGACAGATACAAAGTACCTGTTCAACTCATCAGCCATTTCCTTGTTCCCCATAATAAATTCACCTTTTTCGGTCTTCAAGGGCCCAACTTTCGTCTTAACTAATTTTTTTCCTCTTCAAATACCTAAAGAAGCTTTTACTATCCTGCTTAATTTTCTTGGCTAGCTTACCTTCATACCTCATCTTTTCTCCCCGTATTGTCTTTTTGGTTATCTTCTGTTCTTTAAACATTACCCAATCCTCTTGCTTCCTGCTCATCTTTGCTACATTGTACTCCTTCGCTTTAATATTTATATTGTCCCTGACGTCCTTTGTCAACCGTGGTCATCCATTTCTCCCCTTGGAATCTTTCTTCCTCCTAGGAATGAACTGATCCTGCACCTTTTGTATTATTCCTAGAAGCCCCTGCCATTTCTGTTCCACTGTCATCCCTGCTATTGTATCTTTCCAGTCAACTTTGGCCAGCTCCTCCCTCATGGCCCCATAGTCCCCTTTATTCAACTGCAACACTGACGCCTCCGATCTACTCTTCTCCCTTTCGAATTGTAGATTAAATCTGACCATGTTATGGTCATTGCCCCCTAATGGCTCATTAACCTCAAGGTCCTTTATCAAACCCGGTTCATTACATAACACTAAATCCAGAATTGCCTTCACCCTGGGATATGATACAAAGAAATGTAGAAGGTCTGGTGCAGCAAACACAAAGATGCTTTCAGCCACAATGCTTACGGAATGTTGCCTTTTATTGCTTTGGATATGGAATGTAACTGTGGGGAATATACAGTGGAACCTTTCATGCCAATGGTGAGACCATATTGTCTACAGTGTTGCTCTCCATATTTAAGGAATGAATGTGTGGGATTCGCTGGTCGGCGTGGACCCGATGTGCCGAAGGATCTGTTTCTGCTCTATCTCAAACTAAACTAAAAAATATATAATTGCATCTGAGGTGGTGCAGACAAAGTTGACTAGGTTGATTCTGGGAGGAAAGGGTTATGTATAGAGACATAGAAAAATAGGTGCAGGAGTAGGCCATTTGGCCCTTTGAGCCTGCACCGCCATTCAATGTGATCATGGCTGATCATCCAACTCAGTATCCCGTACCTGCCTTCTCTCCATAACCCCTGATCCCTTTAGCCACAAGTTTCACATCTAACGCCCTCTTAAATATAGCCAATGAACTGGCCTCAACTACCTTCTGTGGCAGAGAATTCCAGAGACTCACCATTCTCTGTGTAAAGAATGTTTTCCTCATCTCAGTCCTAAAGGAATTCCCCCTTATCCTTAGACTGTGATACCTTGTTCTGGACTTCCCCAACATCGGGAACAATCTTCCAGCATCTAACTTGTCCAACCCCCTAAGAATTTTGTAAGTTTCTATAAGATCCCCCCTCAATCTTCTAAATTCCAGCGAGTACAAGCCGAGTCTATCCAATCTTTCCTCATATGAAAGTCCTGACATCCCAGGAATCAGTCTGGTGAATCTTCTCTGTACCCCCTCTATGGCAACGATGTCTTTCCTCAGATTTGGAGACCAAAACTGTATGCAATACTCCAGGTGTGGCCTCACCAAAACCCTGTACAACTGCAGTAGAACCTCCCTGCTCCTATACTCAAATCCTTTCGCTATGAATGCTAACATACCATTTGCTTTCTTCACTGCCTGCTGCACCTGCATGCCTACTTTCAATGACTGGTGTACCATGACACCCAGGTCTCGTTGCATCTCCCCTTTTCCTAATCTGCCACCATTCAGATAATAGACTACCCTCAGGTTTTTGCCACCAAAGTGGATAACCTCACATTTATCCACATTATTCTGTATCTGCCATGCACCTGCCCATTCACTCAGCTTATCCAAATCACCCTGCAGCCTCCAAGCATCCTCCTCACACCTAACTATACCCCCCAGCTTGGTGTCATCTGCAAATTTGGAGATGTTACATTGAATTCCCTCCTCCAAATCATTAATATAGTAAATAGCTGGGGTCCCAGCACTGAGCCTTGCGGTACCCCCCTAGTCACTGCCTGCCATTCTGAAAAGGACCCGTTTACTCCTACCCTTTGCCTCCTGTCTGCTAGCCAGTTCTCTATCCACATCAATATTGAACCCCCAATATCGTGTGCTTTAAGTTTGTATGCTAATCTCTTATGCAGGACTTGTCTAAAGCCTTCTGAAAGTCTAGATATAACATAGAAACATAGAAACATAGAAAATAGGTGCAGGAGTAGGCCATTCGGCCCTTCGAGCCTGCACCGCCATTCAATGTGATCATGGCTGATCATCCAACTCAGTATCCCGTACCTGCCTTCTCTCCATACCCCCTGATCCCTTTAGCCACAAGTGCCACATCTAACGCCCTCTTAAATATAGCCAATGAACTGGCCTCAACTACCTTCTGTGGCAGAGTCCACTGGTTCTCCCTTATCCACTCTACTAGTTACATCCTCGAAAAATTCTATCAGATTTGTCAGACATGATTTACCTTTCATAAATCCATGCTGACTTTGTCCAATGATTTCACCACTTTCCAAATGCACTGCTATCCCATCTTTAATAACTGACTCTAGCAGTTTCCCCACTACCGATGTTAGACTAACTGGTCTGTAATTCCCCGCTTTCTCTCTCCCTCCTTTTTTAAAAAGTGGGATTACATTAGCTACCCTCCAATCCTCAGGAACTACTCCAGAATCTAAGAAATTTTGAAAAATTATCACTAATGCATCCACTATTTCTGTGGCTACCTCCTTGAGTACTCTGGGATGCAGACTATCTGGCCCTGGGGATTTATCGGCCTTCAATCCGTCCAATTTACCCAACACCACCTCCCGGCTAACCTGGATTTCACTCAGTTCCTCCATCTTATTTGCCCCCCGTTCCACTGCTATTTCCAGCAGATTATTTATGTCTTCCTTAGGAAGACAGAACCAAAGTAGTTATTCAATTGGTCTGCCATGTCCTTGTTCCCCATGATCAATTCACCTGTTTCTGACTGAAAGGGACCAACATTTGTTTTAACTAGTCTCTTTCTCTTCACATATCTAAAAAAACTTTTGTAGTCAGTTTTTATGTTCCCTACCAGTTTCCTTTCATAATCTATTTTCCCTTTCCTAATTAAGCCCTTTGTCCTCCTCTGCTGGATTCTGAATTTCACCCAGTCCTCCGGTAGGCTGCTTTTTCTGGCAAATCCTCCGGTAGGCTGCTTTTTCTGGCAAATTTGTATACCTCATCTTTTGTTTTTATACTATCCCTGATTTCCCTTGTTATCCATGGATGCACCACCTTCCCCGATTTATTCTTTTGCCAAACTGGTATGAACAATTTTTGTACTTCATCCATGCAGTCTTTAAATACCTTCCATTGCACATCCACTGTCAACCCTTTAAGAATCACCTGCCAGTCTATCTTGGCCAATTCACATCTCATACCTTCAAAGTTACCTTTGTTCAAGTTCAGAACCCTTGTTTCTGACTTAATTTTGTTACTCTCCATCCTAATGAAGAACTCAACCATATTATGGTCACTCTTGCCCAAGGGGCCACGCACAACAAGACTGCTAACTAACCCTTCCTCATTACTCAATACCCAGTCTAGAATAGCCTGCTCTCTCGTTGGTTCCTCTACATGTTGGTTGAGAAAACTATCCCGCATACATTCCAAGAAATCCTCTTCCTCAGCACCCCTGCCAATTTGATTCGCCCAATCTACATGCAGATTGAAGTCACCCATTATAACCGTGTTACCCTTGTTGCACGCATTTCTAATTTCCTGTTTGATGCCATCCCCAACTCCAATACTACTGTTAGGTGGCCTGTACACAGCTCCCACTAGCGTTTTCTGCCCCTTAGAGTTTCGCAGCTCTACCCATATCGATTCCACACTAATGTCCTTCCTTTCTATTGGATTAATCTCCTCTCTCACCAGCAACGCTACCCCACCTCCTTTTCCTTTTTGTCTATCCCTCCTGAATATTGAATATCCCTGGATGTTCAGCTCCCAGCCTTGGTCACCCTGGAGCCATGTCTCCGTGATCCCAACTATAGCATAGTCATTAATCGCTATCTGCACGTTCAACTCATCCACCTTATTACGAATGCTCCTCGCATTGAGACACAAAGCCTTCAGGCTTGTTTTTACAACACTCTTACTCCCAATATATACTTACTCTCACTCTCAATATATAAAGAAGTTCTCTCAATATCAGCAAGACAAAGGAGATAGTGATTGACTTCAGGAAGTGAAGCGGTACACATACCCAGGTTTGGCTCTACATGGCTCCAAAGTAGAGATGGTTGAACCCTTCAAGATCCTAGGAGTAAATATCACCAGCAAATTGTCCTGGACTTGCCATCAAAGCATTGGCCAAGAAAGCACACCAACAACTCTACTTCCTTAGAAGGCTCAGGAAGTTCGGCACATTCCCAACAACTCTTACCAACCTCTACAGAAATGCCATGGAAAGCATTTTATCAGGATGCATCACAGCATGGTTTGGGAACAGCTTCATCCAAGACCGCAAGAAATTGCAGAGACTGTGGACACAGCCCAGACCATCACACAACAAACTCCCTTCCATACAACATTTACACTTCCCACAGCCTCGGCAAGGCCACTGGCATAATCAAGGACAAGTCTCACTGCAATCAATCTTACTCAGTAAGAGTTCAGGCAATAAAGAAAAAAAGAATCGGATTAAAAATAAGAATTGTAACTGTTGGAAGTCCAAAAATAAAATACAGATATAGAGATGTAAGTGAAAGCAAGTATACCAAAAAAGCAAAAACATAGGTGAAAAGAACAATACTGGAGTTTTGTCAAACAGGTAACATAATGATATATTGTATCACTATACTGTTAGAATAAAGCTATACAATAGTGAAGAGTATCAGAGGTTTATTGTCATTATTGGGTATACTGCTCAAAATACATGAGAACATAGGACAGCATTGCACAAAATAACAGTAGAACACAGGAACTGGCCCTCAAGCCTACAATGTTGGTGTCAAACTTGATGCCATGTTAATCTGCATGCATGTGATCCATATGCCTCCCTTCCCTACATATCCATATGCCTAAACCAACCTCTATCGTGTTTACCCCCACCACCACCCCAGGCACCCAACAATCTCTGCGTAAAAAAAAACTTGCTCTGCACATCTCCTTTAAATGTTGGCCCTCTCACCTTAAAGCTATGCTCTCCAGCCTTTAATATTTCCAACCTGGGAAAAATGTCTCGTAATTTTATGTACTGCTATCAGTTCTCCGTTCAGCCTCCAACACTTTTAACAATCCACAGAAAACAATCCAAGGCTCTCGATTCAATATGTCGGCCTACAAACCTGTACATCTTTGGAATGTGGGAGGCAACCAGAACACGCAGAGAAAAACAGGGAGAATGTACAAACATCATACAGACAGCACCTGCAGTCAGGATAACATACAGATCACTAGCGCTACAGGACATCAACTCTACCACTGTGCCACTAAACTTGTTTTTTATATCATATTCCAGCATTTACAGTGTCAGAATCTCCAACTGTATAGTTAAATATTGAAGGACCATTCTAAACAATAGGGTGACATGTTGACACAGAGGTAGAGGTGTTGCCTTACAGTGCTTGCAGCACCGGAGACTTGGGTTTGATCCCAACTATGGGTGCTGTCTGTATGGGGCTTTTACATTCTACCCGTGACCTGCTTGGGTTTTCTCCGAGATTTCCTCCCATACTCCAAAGAAGTACAGGTTTATAGGTTAAATGGCTTGGTATAAATTTAACAATTATCCCTAGTGTGTGTATAGGATAGTGTTAATATACTGGGATCACTGGTCGGTTAGCCGAAAGGCCTGTTTCCACATTGTTTTCTCTAAACTAAACTAAAAAAACAAAATATAACACGCTGTGACCATTTTAAGTTTATCCACGCAACACAAAATTCATCTTTAAAAATTCATAATTTATGTGAAATCTATGGTGTCCAACTATGAATTACAAAAATGGATATGTCATTATAAACTCTACCTCTTCTTATAGGTATGTTGCAAAACTTACCTTTAGCGGCGCTGCAGTTCTGCCGCTCCCCGTGTGCGCGACTTTAGCGCCTTTCAGAGGGGGGCAGGCTTAAAGTGCCGTTTTTCAACAGACCTGGATAATCGATGAATGTCGGGCGATTTCGTTGCGGAAGAAAAATCGCTCCGACATTTCATCAATGAAGGTATTTTTAAATTACTCTAAATTATTTGTTAACTAGAGTAATTTAAAAATCACCTTCAAAAGCCGTGAGCACCGAGAACCGGAAGGATTTTCCGTAGGGGAGAAAAAAAGGTAAATAGTTTATTTTTATATTAAAAGTTGTTTTTTCGGGAGGCTTTAATAATATTTTTATGTTGCAAAATGGGGTCCCAAAAAATGTATGAACAAACAGTATTTTTCCCCCCGACTTCACCGCTAACCGCAACGTTCTAATCCACCGCATTCCACTAAAACCCACTCGCTAGTTGATTTAAATGGCCATTAATTTACAGGCATTAAACACTAAATTACTTCCATTTGGCCCAGAAATTCATGAAAATGAGATTTAAAAATTATGTTATATTGTGGATTATTGTGTGAATGTTATTTGGACACTTAGGCAATTTAAAAAAAGTTTATCTTTTCTTAAGAAATGGATAGATGTTTAGATCTAATTGAATTTTGTAATTAGCTACAATTAGATAACTAACTAATTATATGCTTTAATTTCAGGTAATCCAAGTAAGATTGTTTAATATTTGTTTCAGAATGCTTCAATCTATAATAACTGAAAATTTCATTGAGTTCTCAATTTTTAAGAAAGTTATGGGCTTTTAACTTCCAGATCGCAGCTTTTGAGTAAGTCAATTGAAAGGCAATGGGGAGCAAGATGCTAATTTCCGAGTATGAAAATGGCCATAACTTTCTTAATACTGAAGATATGAAAGTAAATTAGGTGTCAAATTAAACTTCTTTTTATGCTTTATCTGATGGGATAAATTGCAGACTTGATTTTTTAAATCTCAAAATGTTGTAACATTGCTACTTCTTATGGATCATCCCTTAAAATGTATTTCCTTAAGTCCCTGGCTGGCAATTTGTTTATCAGGCATTGACCTTGCTGAATGAGCAAATAAGACTGCATAGTTGAGTGACCTTGCAGAAGCTGTGCTGTTTTGTCGATGGGAGAGCAGGATAAATGTTTCAAATTTCAATCCTCAGGAGATGACCCAATTTCTTACATTAAAACTGATCTATTTGAAATGTAATAGTTTGGGTGACAGCATTGCAAGCAGTCCAGGTGGAGAAAAGTGAAAACACAGTGCACTCAAAATATATTATGATGTGTTTAAGAAAGAACTGCAGATGCTAGCAAAATCGAAGGTAGACAAAAATGCTGGAGAAACTCAGTGGGAGAGGCAGCATCTATGGAGCGAATGAATAGGCGACGTTTCGGGTTGAGACCCTTCTCCGGACTGATGTCAGAGGGAGAGGTGGGAAAAAGAAATGAAGCAGCGGTGAAAGTAGGCTGTGGGAGTATTATGATGATTTAGATTCCTTTAGAGATACAGAATGGAAACGGACACTTCAACCCGCCTAGTCCGCACCGACCAGCGATCCCCACACACTAGCACTATTCCACACACACACACACGCACACGCGCGCGAGAATTTACAATTTTACCAAGCTGATTAACCTACAAACCTGTACATCTTTGGAGCATGGTAGGAAACCGGAGCTCCCAGAGAAAACCCACACAGGTCACAGCGAGATCGTAAAAACTCCATACAGACAGCACCCATAGTCCATAGCGAAGCTAGGTCTCGGGCGCTGTAAGGCAGCAACTCTACTGCTGTGCTACCATGCTGCTCCATTTGTTGACGTCACTCTTCTCCGGTAATATTCACATACTCACATAAGTATTCATGTATTCACATAAGTGATAGGAGTAGAATTCGGCTATTCACCCCATCAAGTCTACTCCGCCATTCAATCATGCTGATCTACCTCTCTCCCCTAACCCCATTCTCCTGCCTTCTCCCCATAACCTCTGGCACCCGTACTAATCAAGAATCTACAGTATCTATCTGCCCTAAATATACCCACTGACTTTGCCTCCACAGCCTTCTGTGCAAACAATTCCACGGATTCACCACTAGTTTAGTTTAGTTTAGTTTAGTTAAGTTTAGTTTAGTATTTTCACATGTGTCGAGGTACAGTGAAAAGCTTTTTGTTGCATGCTATCCAGTCAGTGAAAAGATATATGCATGATTATATTCAAGCCATCCACAATGTAGAGATACAGGATAATGTTTACTGCAGGTCCAGTTAAGTCCAATTAAAAATAGTTCAAAGGTCTTGTATAAGGTAGTTGTGTCAGCCATTTTTATCTGTCCTTACCTAGTAATTAGTACTAATTATTAATCAGCAGTTTGATTTCATTGTGGTGAATTCAAGCTTATAGGTTAGTTTTTACTGTGTTTACATTAATTATTTGGGCAATATTTGTATTGTATGTTAAGAATTTGTCCCTGTATTTGCATCTGTTCTTACGATAAACTTATATCCTGAAATGTATTGGGAATGACAAATGCATTTAACTGGGATTAATTTTAACCAAACTCACTGACAAAGAGACTGAGTGAAACTTTTACATTTCGCTCAATATTATGCTTTATTGTCAGAAAAAATATTGGAAAGGGTAAAATCAGAATGTCATTTGTACCTATTAATAGTAAAGGGATATTTTTGAGGAGTGGGCTGTTCTCTGCTCCAAGATAATGATTGTCTTTAAAGTCATGTGTCTCTTAATAGTCATTGTTGCTGCTTGGTGCAACATTGTTAAAAGTAGAAATATATATATTTTCCTTCTAAGGGATGTTAATATATATATTTTAAAACATTTTTATTAGAAGCAATGTACATACATAATAATCATGGTATATAACATAAATTTCATGTACAACTTATTTTTTAAAACATTTTTGGATAGAAAAGAAAGAAAAAAGAGAAGCTTGAGGATAGTAGTGATGTGTAGGGCGCAATAAGTAACGGTTAATGATTGATAATTAGATAAATAGACTGCGTCCTTAGAAGTGTAAAAAAAAAAGCCCCGAAAATAAAAAGGCCTTAAGAAAAGAAAGGAAATAAGAAGAAAATGCAGAAAAGATAGAACTAAACAGAAAAGAAAGGGAATGTGCCTAATTCGTAACGTTACACACCCCTCACCTACTTCTAAAACGGTTACTTTCCAGGGTTATGTTGCACCATATATAATCATCAATTTGCATTTAGTCATTTTCCACATTCAATTGGGCCCCAAGTTAATTCAGTTCCCTTATCCCCCTCACAGCATGTTGAAGTAATGGAGGAGGCAAATCTTATTATGCATCTTTTCCAATGTTGGAATACACAATGGTGCTTTTATAGATGTTATTTTTATTCTCACAAAGGGTGCTCTAGCATCTTAAATGCATAACTTAATTACAGCCTAATAAATTACCAATCCCCTTCAGCAAAACACAGCCATAATTCTAAAGCTCTATTAGAGTTGAGGTGCTGCCCTGTTTTCTTTCGGAAGCTGGAGGGTTTTTCAATCATGAATTTCCCCACAATCTTACTAAAATGAACATGCAACTCAAAGCTCTTGTCCCTTAGGACTGAATGACCTATATCATAATGGAGTGAAGACTACATTAATCATACTATTTTACTCAGCTTACATTTGGCTTTCCTTTAAAGAAAGTGTGCTAAACTTTAAAACAAATGCACAATGTTCGAGATGGTGCGAATCTTGTGTGCTTCAAAATTTAACCTTGGTCATTAGTGCAAAACAGGCCATACTGTTGTGTCGGTGTGCTCTGCCTTAAAATTGAATTCTATTGAAATCAATGGAAGTGATTTTCGGAGACAGACTATAAAACCAGGTGGCATTGTTTAGTTTGTTATTGTCACATGTACCGTTGTACATGAAAAGCTTTTGTTTGTGTGCTATTCAATCAGATAAAAGACTATACACGATTACAATCAAGCTGTCCACAGTGCACAGATAAACAACACCATTTAGAGCAAGATAAAGTCCAATTAAAGGTAGTTCAAAGGAATCCAATGAGGTAGATGGGAGGGCAGGACTGCACTTTAGCTGATGAAAGAACTGTTCAGTTGCCTGATAACAGCTGGGAATAAATTGTGCCTTTATCGGGAGGTATGCATTTCCAAACTTCTGTACATCTTGCCTGATAGGAGATGGGAGAAGAGAGAATGACTAGAGTGACATAGTAGGCATGTCACCTACTACACCGTGGCATAGTGGGGAGTGCAGCTTCCTGATGGCTCCAGTAACTTGGATCCACGCTGCTCTCTGTGTAGAGGTTGCACATCTTTTCTGCAAACATGTATGTTTTTCCCAAGTGGTCCACTCATAGATAATGCAATAAACAGAGTTCAATAACTTAGTAAACAGCAAATCTTAACAGTAAAATAATGCATTATGATCTGAACAATTGACACTTCACCAAGGTAAAACTTGATTCTCAAGCTCATAGAGGACTTTTGGCACCAAATAAGTCCCCAGCATGGAGTAAAAATAGAATAAGCACCAATTGTTTTCTTGCATGTTTTGTAAGTGCTTTTAGTGTAAATGCAATTAATTTCATCCCCTCCCATGGAAATGAAAGCCACGTTTCTCAGCACGATTCTGTTGCAACACTTCTGGAGGAGCAGGTCAACTTGGACAGCAGCTTCCCGATTTCAAACATCTAACTGGCAATGAACTGGTTACAAGATGTTGCTATCTGATATATTCTTTAGTAATGGAGAGTGTTAATCATACCTGACATTATCATTTTACAATATAATTTCATCGCCATTTACAGAATTTAAACATTAGGAATAATAATATAATTAATAAAGTTGGTGCTGCCTTGTGGCAATATCTGACATTCATCCCACTTCTAGTGTCTACACTATTTGAATAATGTTAGGAATTATGTATTGCAGGTTAATTGTTAAATATTACAGCAGTAAAATGGTCCAAATTAATCTATTCTTAATCCTATCCTATTCTTATATCCTATTCATCCTATTCTTAATAACATAAGAATCCTGTTCTTAACATTAGCAAGACCAAGGAGCTGATTGTTGATTTTAGGAAGGAAAAGCCAAGGAACCATACATCTATCTTCATCTACAACACAGTGATGGAGAGAATCAACTGCTTCACATTTTGGTGGTGCACGCCTGTCCTGGATCCAGCACGTTGATGCAATCACAACAAAAGCTAACCAATGCCTCTGCATCCTCAGAAGTTTGAAAAAATGTGGTATTTCACTGAATACCCTTTGAAGAGCATAGTGACCAGTTGCTTCACAGCCTGGTTCCTTAACTCCAATGCCCAAGAACGAGGGAGGTTGCAGAAAGTAGTGGATATTGCCTGGTCCATCGCTGACACTGACAAACCACCCTATCCCACCCTTCCAACCATTGAAGGAATCGACAGGAAATACTGCCTCAAGAAGGCAGCTAATATCATCTCACCACACTGGTCAGTCAGGTTCTCATCTTGCTACATCCAGGAAGAAAGTACAGGAGCTTGATACCTCATGTTCAATAATAGCTTCTTCCTATCAACCATCAGACTGCACACAACCTACCTCAGTAACAAACTACTATGGACTATTTATAGGTTGAATTACGTAATTTAGCCTGCGCAAATATGGTCTGGTTATCTAGTAAGAGTTTAATTGTTCCATACCAATATATAGAGTCATACAACATGGAAAGAGGTATTTTGGCCCAACTTGCCCGCACTGAAAAACATGTCCCATCTACAATAGTCCCACCTGCCTGCCTTTGTTAAATGTCTAAATATTTCTTAAATGTTGCAATCGTACCTGCCTCAACTATTTCCTCTGGCAGCTCTTTCCATACACCCACCAACCTTTGTGTAAAAAAAGTTACCTCTTAGATTTTCATTAAATCTTTTCTCCCACACCTTAAACATATGTCCTTTGGTTCTCAACTTCCTAATTCTGCGCAAGGGACTGCGTTTACTCAACCTATTCCTCATAAATCTTCTTTGCACCCTTTGCAGCATGACAACATCTTTCCTATAATATGGTGCCCAAAATTGAACACAATACTCTAATACATTTTACAATTAACAGTCTTCACTCTTGATAGTTAAATGCTAAAGATAGGGGAAAAAATGTGTAAAGTTTGAAGGAAATTGCTGGAGCATGATCAAAAGCTACTTTGATACATCTACCAGAGTGATAAAACACTGATTGGGTTCGGTGGCTGATAGACCATCACTTTGAAGATTAGATTACTTTAGAATATTAAGGAACAAGAGAAGAAAGATAAATTGCAGCCAAGATGATCATTTAATCATAATTAAATGTAATTATAAATGTAATTGATCAATCAAAGAGTTTAGTTTTATTGAGAAAAATGCAACATGCTATGTCACTAATAAAAGACACAAAGTGCTGGAGTAACGGTGCATCAGGCAGCATCTCTGGAGGACATAGACAGATAACGTTTTGTGTTGGGACCATTATCGCACTAATTGTAATAGGGGGAGAAAGTTGGAAAAATGAGTGGGGTCCACATTTCTTGACTCATCAGTGCCACCTGGGATTTGTTCTGTAGTTTTTCATACCTCTAGTCTCTCTCTTTCCTGACTCTCGGTCTGAACCTATTCCTTGTCTCCAAAGATGCTGCATGACCCACTGAATTAATCCTGCTTTTTTTGTTTATTTCTAGGTTGTAACAAAGCCTGTTAATAGATTGGTGCAGCTACAACGAACTGCAGATGCTGGTTTACAAAAAATATGCAAATTGGTATAACTCAGTGGGTCTGGCATCATCTCTTGAGAACATGGATAGATGATGTTTCTGGTCTCTTTCAGGCATTGGAGGCCCATGACAGAAAGACCTGAAAGGGAGTTAAAAATTGCGAGCAACTGAGAGATCTAGTATGCCTTGGCACACCAAGTGCAAGTGGTCGTAGAAACTGTTACCAAATTTACACTTGGTTTGACAGTGTAAAGGAGGCCACATTGAGATTGCCGAATTCAGTTGAGGAAGTAAGAGGAGGTGCATGTGAACTTCTGTCTCACCTGGAACGGCTGCTGGGGCCCTGGTTGGTTGTGACGGAGGAGATATAAGGACAGGTGTTACACCTTCTACGGTTTCAGGGAAAGGTTCTCACATGTGGTCCAGCAGGCCTTGACGGACTGAGACCAAGTGTTCAGCGAACAGGCTGCCGAGTCTACATTTGCACATGCCGATGTAAAGGAGACCATATCAGAATCACCAAGGACAGTAGAGGATGTTAGAGGAGTTGCATACACACCTGTGTATGGGAACCTCTGTTTCCATACCAACCTTTCTACCCAGGGCCTCTTCCAGTGCCTGTGTGAGACCACACACAACAGGAGGAACAAGACCTCATAGTCTGCTTGAGGAACATAACGCCCAGCATTATAAACATTGAATTTTCCAAATTTAGGTACCCAACCACCCCCCTACCCCATTTCCCTCTCTTTCTTTCCGGTCGCCTACCTGCATGCACACCCATTTTGTCCACTGTCCTGCCCCTTTTTCCCCTTCCCCCCCCCCCTATATCTTCCCCATACCCCTTCCTCTGAATTATCATCTTTTCATTTCTGGCCTTTGTCTATCCATCAGCCAAAAAAATGCCCCCCCCCCTCACCTGTATTTAACCCAGTAGTATGAATATTGATTTATGTAACTTCAAATAACCCCTGCATTCCCTCTCTCTCCATCCCTCCCCACCCAAGTCATACTAGCTTCAGTTGTTTTGTTGAGTCATAATATCTGTACTCATTCTCACCTAACAAACAGTTAAAAATGGCCTGTTTCCTTTATCATCATTACTTTTTGCATATTTTTCATTCCTTTATTCTGTATCTCTCTACATCACCATCTATATCTAATGGGAACTTAGAAACATAGAATATAGATGCAGGAGTAGGCCATATGGCCCTTGGAGCCAGCACCACCATTCAATATGATCATGGCTGATCATCCAGAATCAGTAGGTTGTTCCTACTTTCTACCCATATCCCTTGATTCCATTAGCCCTAGGAGCTATATCTATATCTTGAATACATTCAGTGAATTGGCCTCCACTGCCTTCTGTGGCAGAGAATTCCACAGATTCACAACTCTCCGGCTGAAAACATTTTTCCTCATCAGAGTCGTAAATGGCCTACCCCTTATTCTTAAACTGTGACCCTTGGTTCTGGACTCCCCCGATCAGCCATGATCACAATGCATGACGGTGCTCGCTTGAAGGGCCAAATGGCCGCCTCCTGCACCTATTTTTCTATTTTCTATGTAACATGGGGAACATTTTTCTTGCATCTAGCTTGTCCAATCCTTTAAGAATTTAATATGTTTCTATATTCATTCTATTCTCATTCTTCTAAATTCCAGTAAATATAAGCCCAGTCGATTCATTCTTACTCTCGTTTCCCTTTCCCCTATTTCTCATTCTGAAGAAGGCTCAACCTGAAACACAACCTATTCCTTTCCTCCAGAGATGCTGTTTGACCCACTGAGAAACTCCTACTTTTTCTGTCTATCATCAATAACTTGACAGGCTTTGGACCACCCCCACTCTTTCCAGCATTCTTGCCCCTAAGATAATTAGTCTGAAAGGCCCCAACCCAAAACATCACCTATCAATGTCCTCCAGAGATGCTTCCTGACCTGAGTTATTCCAACACTTTGTGTCATTTTTTTGTAATCCAGTATCTCGAGTTCCTTGTGTCTCTACCCTTCGTTATTATCTGTCACTATCTGTGTGAAATGCAATGTGTATAAGAATATTTGTTTATTTGAAGAATAGCTCATTGGAAACATTTTTATTTTCCAAAGAACTAAAAATATCGATGTTTAAATTAAAGCGTTGCTTTGTTTTTACTTTTTTTGTGAATACAAATTTGTTGAATTCACTTACTTGACGAGTAAATTTCCCTCAGTGAATATATTATTAGCTGAATCGTTAGGTTTCATAGCTGTTAAGTAAGATTCTGTTAAAACATTTTTTAGTTTGCTGAAATTTGTCATCAGAGGATCAAAAAGGATTAGGGTGGTAGACAAGGGTCCTAATTTTTCACTGTGATTATGGTACGCATGTGAGGCATTGATTGTAAGGACTGAAGGTACATCAGAAACTCGTACAAATAACTCAGTAAGTGGCATAAAAATGGTCATGATTATTTCATAGTGATTCAGTGATTTTGAATATAGCAAAGTACATCTGAGTCGGTTAGATGTTTGACTGAGCCAAAGTACATTCAAGAAGGAAAATTAGTCTTCAAAATGTATACACCTCCAATTCATAAGCCACCTGTTAATCTCTTTATCCATGTAAGTTTACACTCACAACATTTACATGCTCGGATTAATTCCCATAATATTATTTCTATGTCTTTGATATTCTTACTTCTAATGTCATACGTGTTTGCACTGCATGACCATTGTTAACATTTTAGAATTACTTATTTCCTTCAACTCTAAGAAACTTACCAAATAGCGAAAGGTTGGATAGTATGGATGTGGAGAGGATGTTTCCACTCGTAGGAGAGTCTGGGGCCAGAGGTCATAGCCTCAGAACTAAAAGATGATCCTTTAGGAAGGGGATGAGGAGGAATTTCTTTTGACTGAATAGGAGATCTGTGGAATTCATTGTGGTGGATGTTAAATTCATGTTTATTATGTGTTTTGTTTTTTATTACATGTATGACTGCAGGGCAACGTAATTTCGTTCAGACCGAATGGTCTGAATGACAGTAAAGGATACTTTGACTTTGACTTGACTGTGGAGGCCCAGTCCATGGATATTTTAATGGCAGAGACAGATAGATTCTTGATTAATATGGGGGTCAGGGGTTATGAGGAGAGGGCAGGATAATTGGTTTAAGAGGGAAAGATAGATGGGCCATAATTGAATGGTGGAGTAAAACTTGATGGCCTAATTATGCTCCAATCACTTATGAACTTATGAACTCTATGGAAATGCTGAGTTGCTTATATATAGGATGATGGACAGAATGGTAATCAAATGACAATGTTCTGTCATTAATGGTATCAAGCTTCTTAAGAATGGATTGATCTGCACTCAACCAGGCAAACGGAAAGTATTCCATCATGCTCCTGACTTGTGCCTTGTATTTGGTTTAAAAACTTTTGGTTTTCAGAAATTAGTCACTTATCACAGGACACCAGCCCGCTCTTGTAAGCAGAGGATTTAATTGTATTGTTCAGGCCATGTTTCTGGTCAATGATGATCCCCAGAATGAAGATGGTGGTAGATTCAGCGATGGGAATATATTTGAATGTCAAGAACAGGGTAGGTAGGCACTCTTTTGTTGGAAATGCCATTGCTGATGCACATTTGTGATGCAAACATTAATTGCCACTTATCACCCCTTGTCTGAATTTTGACTAGAGCTTGTTGCCTGCAGACATAGACTGTTTCATAGACATTAGACAATAGAAAATAAATAATAGACAATAGATGCAGGAGTAGGCCATTCGGCCCTTTGAGCCAGCACCGCCATTCAAATATGGTCATGGCTGATCATCGCCTATCAGTACCCCGTTCCTGCCTTCTCCCCATATCCAGTGACTCCACTATTTTTAAGAACCCTATCTAGCTCTCTCTTGAAAGCATCCAGAAAACCTGCCTCCATCACCTTCTGAGGCAGAGAATTCTACAGACTCGCCACTCTCTGTGAGAAAAAGTGTTTCTTCATCTCAGTTCTAAATGGCTTACTCCTTAGTCTTAAACTGTGGCCCCTGGTTCTGGACTCCCCCAACATCGGGAACATGTTTCCTGCCTCTAGCGTGTCCAAGCCCTTAATAATCTTATGTTTCAATGAGATCCCCTCTCATCCTTCTAAACTCCAGAGTGTACAAGCCCAGTCGCTCCATTCTTTCAACTTTCAGCCATCCCGGGAATTAAACTTGTGAACCTACGCTGCACTCCCTCAATAGCAAGAATGTCCTTCCTCAAATATGGGGACCAAAACTGCATGCAATACTCCAGGTTTGATCTCACCAGGGTCCTGCACAACTGCAGAAGGACAGAATCGGCAGCATGGTTATGCAGCAGTAGAGTTGCTGCCTTACAGCACTTGCAGCACCAGAGCCCAGTTTCGATGCCGACAATGGGTGCTGTCCGTATGGAGTTTGTACATTCTCGCCATGACCGCGTGGGTTTGCTCCGAGATCTTTGGTTTCCTCCCACACTCCAAAGACTTACAGGTTTGTAGGTTAATTGGCTTGGTATTAGTGTTAATTTTCCCTTGTGTGTAGAATAGTGTTAATGTGCAGGAATTGCTGGTTGGTGCGGACTCAGTGGGCCGAAGGGCCTGTTTTCACGCTGTATCTCTAAACTAAGCCAAAATTGAACCGAGCACATCTACTTTCTGATGGAAGGAATTTCATTGATGAAGCATCCAGATATGGTTGGACCTAATACACTGCCTTGAGGGACTCCTGCAGTGATGACCTAATGCTGGAATGATTGAACTACAAAATGTACAACAATTGTTCTTTGAGCAAATTATGACTCCAACCATAGGGATATTCTCCTCTTGATCAATTCACATGTACGTTACTTGATGCTAAAGGCAATTACTTGCACCCCTGCTTTGAATTTCAGCTCTTTGGTCTCTGCTTGGACTAAATCACTGGTGATGCCTGATGCCAAATAATCCAGAAAACCGAAGGTGGACATCAGTGAGCAAATAATGAATGAATAAGTACCCTCTTACTTGCATTGTTAACAGTAGCTTATGTTTTAATGTTGATGAAGAATGATTCCTATTAGTACACAGAGCTTTGTCAGTGTATTAACTCCAGGTACACTCCTGAGCACTTCCTCTAGTAGTTTTGTACTCCAAGCCAAATCATTGAAGGTTAATATTTTATATCAGTCGAGTGGACAGATAACAGCCCAAAACATTCTGAAAATGCAGCATTTATCAAATAATCATGTCATCTCACAAAATTTCATTGTCAATTAATTATTCATGAAATATAGATATTGTCATGTAGAAAGGCATGATGATCATCCTATGTGCTGCAAAATTCTACAAATAATAAATGAGATAAATTGCCACATGTTTCTTAGGATGTAAAGGCTGCCCGATGGAGCTCAACTATGTGACTTTGAGTCTAACAAATGCATTTTAACTGAGGCATTGTCAAGCCGTGGAATATTTCATGAAAAATACTTTATCCCGACAGTTAAGTATCCCATGAAGTATCAGCCCAAGACCATTCTAAAGCAGGACATAAATCTACAACATTGTGCTGTTGACTAAGGTTAATGTTAATTATTGGAGATATAACAGATTGGCTACCTTGTCTTGGCTGGCTGCACAATTCTATTTTTGACAAAGCAAATGTTTGCAAGCTTGATTTGAAAAGAAGGACTTGTTTCATATCTGTATGATAGAAAACTTGTCAGATTATCCAGTTGTTTGCCTGGAAGTTCATCCCCAATCTGCTGATTAAGTGAGTTTGGTATCTTGCGCGCGCAATGAATGAATGTTTATTGGCCATGTATTCGCATACAAGGAATTTGCCTTGGTGCTCCGCCCACAAGTGACAACATGACATACAGTAGCAGTTAGGAATGATACATAAAACTTTAAAGATTAATAATAAAACATTATTATTAATGAATTTGTGGAATTCCCTGCCACAGATGGCAGTGGAGGCCAAGTCACTGGATGAATTTAAGAGAGTTAGATAGAGCACTAGGGACGAGTGGAATCAAGGGATATGGGGAGAAGGCATGCATGGGTTATTGATTGGGGATGATCAGCCATGATCCCAATGAATGGCGGTGTTGGCTCGAAGGGCCGAATGGCCTCTTTCTGCACCCATTTCCTATGTTTCTATAAATCACGGGAATTGTCAAAGGTCATTCGGGATAAACAAAGAGCATTGCTAGTGATCGTGAACGCAGCGCTGTATAAACTGTGTGTACGTATTAGGTGGAACTGTGTAAAAATAATGATTTTTTTGTCGTCTTTGTATCTTATATTGGTTATGGCTGACCCAAATGAGGATGATACGACACTGGATGATTTCCTGCAATGGAAAGTCAATGCTATGAATCTATTTTTAGCGGACAGGGGGTAGAAAAAGACGGGACGAAAAGCCGAACTCGCTGCTCTTGCTTATGCTGCATCATACATGAATAAGCCCATGCTACTGTGAAGAAAGACATCGTCATGCTGATCAATACAAGGAACTCTTGAAATGGGGAGAAGAAATTATTCCCGATCTCATGAGCAAAACTGAACGATGGGTGGCTTGGAGAATCGCAAGGACTAAACTGCTGGCCTCCCACATCCATTGCCGAGTTGTCAAATCATCTTGCCAGTTATGATGACACTATCCAGCCAGGTACTTCACTGAATTCTCGCCTGTTGAGCGACTACAAAGAAGGCAAAGCCTATAGCTATTTTGATGCTGGATGACTGAATGAAGACTTTTTTCATCCCATATCTGATGATTTGGCAATGTGTTTATTGAAAGCAGACTGTCTTGCTGGGTTAATTGCAAAACTTCTATCAAACACTATCTTACAATGTTTATTGCTTTTGTATTTAAACCATGATGTTAGATTTCAGATCCCTTCCATATAATGTAATGTTTGATTATTTTGAAGGCAGTGAACTCGTGCCATGTTGGGGTATTGTGTGCATCGCATCTAACCATTTCACTTTCAATGTTTCCAACATCTCTCTGGCTCGGTTCAACCTGTAATCATGTGGCTGCTATTCTCTTCAAACTAGATTATACTTATCAAAAAGGATGGACATCAAACGCGTGTACCTCACAACCATGTATGTGGAACCTTTTCCGGGATGGAGCGACCGTGAATATAATGCTGGAAGGAATTTGTGACATTGGGCAGAAGCCTAACTACAGAAAATGAGGTACATGCATGTAGTTCATCAATACAAATATGTTCTGTTTTCAAGATTAATGCTCTTTAAAACTACTTATGAAGATGGTACAAAGATTTGTTTAACTTTATAATGCAAATGGTACCAGGTAGAGAAGTTGATATTTTGTTGTTTCATTACCCTGGAAAGAAAACCAAATATTTCAGTGTCATTTTTTGTTTAATCAAGTGTAATGTTATATTGTTGATGTCAACATTAAAGTATTGGAAATTTGAAAAATATTTGTACATTTATGTAAGTTGCTGTAGTTTGTACATTGATCGTAACAATGTTATTGTTTAAGTGCTATTGTTTTCTTTTACACACTTGATCTCAGGAAACAATCAACCCTCCATTGCGACAGTTGTTTCAGTCAACAAGGATATCTGCACCCCCACATATTGCTGGAATTATCAGTGCTTTATTTACAACAGTGACAAAGTCAAGTGTTACTCAGTTGCTCACATACTCCACCTGAGTATGTGTTCTGGAGGACTTCAATGTCACGGGCACCATCGAAGTGGAGATGTCTGAACATAATCCACTAACACTGCCAAAACTGGCTGTAGAGAGCACCTCTGTTGATGAGTTGTTACACGTTGACTGCATACACTCAGGAAGAAGCAACATTGCTCCAAGAATCTACAATCGGCCAAAGCAATAACCCTATGTGACACAAACTACGTAAAGGATGCATCACAGGGTCAAATATTCACCAGGTCTTTCCAAAAGTGATCAAGCCGACCTTGACACCAGCGGGCTTGTAAAGCGTGTCATGGGCTACGACAAGCCGAGTGAACACTTACCTGCACTAGTGCATGGAAGGCAGCACAAAGATGAAGCTAGAGACATGTTTGTGCAAGCAACAACTGAACTGGGACATGAAGATGTAACAGTTGGACAATGTGGGCTGTTTGGCTGGAAAGATAAATCCTTCATGGGCTCATGCCTGGATGGTATTGTGACATGCACCTGTTGTGGCAGTGGGCACTTCGAAATCAAATGTCCTATAAGTGCATATAGCCAAGAGCTAATAGCAAATACTTTGAATTACTTGTATCAAAGCGATAATGGGTGGATGAAGCTCAAAGACACACGTGTACTACACACGAGTGGAAATGGGTATGACATCGAGTAAGTGGTGGGATATTTTTATTTAACGGGTCTCGACAGTTTACCATGTTTGATTGCGAAATGTGGGGCAAAATAATAAAATCTGAATCGTGGTTCTTCAACAATCATCTCGCTCCTGAACTGGTTGTAGGCACATAAATGCAATACATCAGCCACATGTTTTATTAAAACCAGTTTCTCATGCCTCTAGCATCCACATCCCAGTGTTAAGCCACGTCACAAATCAGAAGTCAGGCTACAATTAATTATTTAATTTGTATCAATAGACAACAGGTGCATGAGTAGGCCATTCGGCCCTTTGTGGCAGCACTGCCATTCAATGTGATCATCCCCAATCAGTACCCCGTTCCTACCTTCTCCCCATATCCCCTGACTCAGCTATCTTTAAGAGCCCTATCTAGTATCAAGATAACCGGCCTCTGCCACCCTCTGATTCAGAGAATTCCACAGATTCACAACTCTGTGTGAAAAAGTGTTTCCTCATCTCTGTTCTAAATGGCTTACCCATTATTCTTAAACTGTGGCCTCCAACATCGGGAAGATATTTCCTGCGTGTAGCGTGTCCAAGTCCTTAATCTTATATGTTTCAATAAGATCTACTCTCATCCTTCTAAACTCCAGAGTATATAAGCCCAGCCGCTCCATTCTCTCAGCATATGACAGTCCCGCCATCCCGGGAATTAACCTTGTAAACCTATGCTCCACTCCCTCAATAGTAAGAATGTCCTTCCTCAAATTAGGGGACCTAAACTGCACACAATACTATCATGATTACCGGTACCTTAAAACTAAGTACAAGTGTAAATAAGCAGGTCATACATAGAAACATAGAAAAATAGGTGCAGGAGTAGGCCATTCGGACCTTCGAGCCTGCACCGCCATTCAATGTGATCATGGCTGATCATCCAACTCAGTATCCCGTGCCTTCTCTCCATACCCCCTGATCCCTTTAGCCACAAGTGTAACATCTAACACCCTCTTAAATATAGCCAACAAACTGGCCTCAACTACCTTCTGTGGCAGAGAATTCCAGAGACTCACCACTCTCTGTGTAAAGAATGTTTTCCTCATCTCGGTCCTAATCCTTATTTCCCCCTTATCCTTAGACTGTGACCCCTTGTTCTGGACTCCCCCAACGTTGGGAACAATCTTCCAGCATCTCGCTTGTCCAACCCCTTAAGAATTTTGTAAGTTTCTATAAGATCCCCCCCCCCCTCAATCTTCTAAATTCCAGCGAGTACAAGCCGAGTCTATCCAGTCTTTCCTCATATGAAAGTCCTGACATCCCAGGAATCAGTCTGGTGAATCTTCTCTGTACTCCCTCTATGGCAAGAATGTCTTTCCTCAGATTTGGAGACCAAAACTGAACGCAATACTCCAGGTGTGGCCTCACCAAAACCCTGCACAACTGCAGTAGAACCTCCCTGCTCCCATACTCAAATCCTTTCACTATGAATGCTAACATACCATTTGCTTTCTTCACTGCCTGCTGCACCTGCATGCCTACTTTCAATGACTGGTGTTGCATGACACCCAGGTCTCGTTGCATCTCCCCTTTTCCTAATCTGCCACCATTCAGATAATAGTCTACCCTCATGTTTTTGCCACCAAATTGGATAACCTCACATTTTTCCACATACGTCGTGATAAAAGATCTATTCATGAAGTTGAGGGCGGGTAGATTTCCCTTTTTTTTTTATACGACCATCTCTACAATAGAGATGGAATGTTACTTCACTGTTGCATGATGAACTGGACGTTGAAAAGAGAGACTGTGCAGTGTGTATTTCTAACTGGTGTAAAAATGAGAATGTATCATCTTACATGTATATTGTGTTGGTATAATCATGTATTTGATTTATTATCTATGTTAACATACTAGACATACCACTATACCTACCGCACACATGTACACAACTGAGGAAAGTAATAACAGACGAGTTAACTTGATGGTTATGTTATATACCATACACTTTAATTTTGTTTACTTGAAACAAAGTCAATATCAATTTGTAGTTTTGAGATGCAACTCGACATAAGTACTATGCATATGTGTGACTACTTCTAAACATATACATGTAACTTAATGGCTAATGTATACTGAAATAATGGTTGATAAATGATTATATAAATTAAGAGTTGTATGAACTTCTGTACATTTACATATCAACATGTGTATTGTATTGAACTGTGAGGAAATATACCAAATGTGCCGAGAGTTATATGTTCTTTCATTTGAATATCTGCAAGTGATGGTTGATTGACTGAGAAGTAATCCTCGTATCCCCCCACAAAATGCTAGCAAGCATATACAACAACCATGACGTGCCACCTCCTAAATATTAATCTAGCATGTTTTTATCAATTACTAGACTAAGTGGGACCCGTTGGGCCCCGTTCCCCCAACGCAATATTCCAGCGCTCACCCATAGCTCCCAACTACACAGGCCCGGCAGAGGGGTTCCAGTTGTGATGCCAGAGATCCCCGTTGTTACACGAGTGACGGCAAACCTCCCCAACTGTGCCTCGCCATCCCTCTTCCTAACCCAATCCTCCACCATTCCCCCTCGTACCCCAGCATTCCCTCCCCCTCCAAATGATTAAATGAAACCTCCCCCTATCCCAACCCCAACCCCACAATGAAAATTGCAATGTTTATTTAAAGAGATTTTTTTAGCAATTTTTTGTGTCAATGGAAAGCTCCCCACTGTCCAATCCCTCCCCCACAATGAAAATCACGATTAAAAAAAAAATGAAAGATACTCCCTCTCCCATCCCCCCACCATGAAAATCACGATTAAAAAAAATATGAAGCCTCCCACCATTCCAACCCCCCACAATGAAAATCACAATATTTTTTTAAAACAGTTTTTTTTAATGGAGTCAAGTCGTCAAGTCAATTTTATTTCTATAGCACATTTAAAAACATCTCTCGTTGTCCAAAGTGCTTTACATTACTGCAGATATTAACGTGTTACAAACAGTGGTACATAGATCAACAATACATACATAAATACATACATACAGCGCTCCCTCAAGAAAGGTTTGAAAGTAGAAATAAGTTTTATGTCTAGACTTAATGGAGGGGGCAGGTCTGATGGGAAGAGGGAAGCTGTTCCATAATCTAGGTGCTACAACTGCAAAAGCGCGGTCGCCCCCGAGCTTATGCCTAGACCGCGGGATGGTCAGTAACACCAAGTCGGCCGATCTGAGGGACCTGGAGGTAGTGTGGTGGGTAATCAGATTTTTGATGTAGGTGGGGGCAAGCCCGTTAAGGGCTTTGTAGACATGAAGAAGGAGCTTGAAATGTATTCGGAACCGCACAGGGAGCCAGTGAAGGGAGGCCAGAATCAGGGCGATGTGATCCTTTTTTTTCGGGTACCTGTCAGGAGTCTCGCTGCGGCGTTTTGGACCAATTGCAGGTGGGACAGGGACGTTTGGCTGATGCCAGTGTAAGGGAAGTTGCAGTAATCAAGGCGGGAGGAGATAAATGAGTGGATGATCTTTTTGAGGTCGTCAAATTGGAGGAAAGGTTTTATTTTAGCTATCGTCCACAGCTGGAAGATGCTAGCTTTTACCACGGCATTGACTTGTTTGTCAAATTTCAACGCGGAGTCAAATATCACACATTCCCCAACATTTTATCTCAGATTCAGATTCAATTTTAATTGTCATTGTCAGTGTACAGTACAGAGACAACGAAATGCATTTAGCATCTCCCTGGAAGAGCGACACAGCAAATGATTTGAATAAATAACAATAAGTGTCCGGGGGGGGGGGGGTGATTGGCAGTCACCGAGGTACGTTGTTGAGTAGCGTGACAGCCGCCGGAAAGAAGCTGTTCCTGGACCTGCTGGTTCGGCAACGGAGAGACCTGTAGCGCCTCCCGGATGGTAGGAGGGTAAACAGTCCATGGTTGGGGTGAGAGAGGTCCTTGGCGATGCTGAGCACCCTCCGCAGACAACGCTTGCTTTGGACAGACTCAATGGAGGGGAGCGAGGAACCGGTGATGCGTTGGGCATTTTTCACCACCCTCTGCAATGCCTTCCGGTCGGAGACAGAGCAGTTGCCATACCAAACTGTGATGCAGTTGGTAAGGATGCTCTCAATGGTGCAGCGGTAGAAGTTCACCAGGATCTGAGGAGACAGATGGACCTTCTTCAGTCTCCTCAGGAAGAAGAGACGCTGGTGAGCCTTCTTGATCAGAGTTGAGGTATTGTGGGTCCAAGAGAGGTCGTCGGAGAGGTTGACTCCCAGGAACCTGAAGCTAGAAACACGTTCCACCTCCGTACCGTTAATGTGGATGGGGGTGTGCGTGCCGCCCCTGGACTTCCTGAAGTCTACAATGAGCTCCTTGGTCTTCTTGGAGTTAAGGGCCAGGTTGTTGTCAGCGCACCATGCTGCTAAGTGCTGGACCTCCTCCCTGTAGGCCGACTCATCGTTGTTGCTGATGAGGCCAATCACCGTTGTATCATCTGCATACTTGATGATGGTGTTAGTACCATGTACAGGTATGCGGTCATAGGTGAAGAGGGAGTAGAGGAGGGGGCTCAGCACACAGCCCTGTGGAACGCCGGTGTTCAGGGTGAGGGTTGAAGAGGTGTGCTTGTCTAACCTAACAGACTGGGGTCTGTTGGTTAGAAAGTCCAGTATCCAGTTGCAGAGGGAAGGAGCGATGCACAGGTTACCGAGTTTGGTGATCAATTTTGATGGTATAATGGTGTTGAATGCTGAGCTGTAATCGATGAACAGCATTCTTACGTAAGTGTCTCTGTTGTCGAGGTGGGAGAGGGCGGAGTGAAGTGCCGTTGAGATGGCATCCTCCGTACTCCTGTTCTTGCGGTAGGCAAACTGATAGGGATCCAGTGTGGGGGGTAGGCAGCTTTTGAGGTGTGCCAGGACCAGCCTCTCGAAGCACTTGGTGATGATGGGGGTAAGTGCAACTGGGCGGAAGTCGTTGAGGCTTGCCGCAGTGGAGTGTTTTGGCACTGGCACGATGGAGGTGGTTTTAAGGCACGTGGGGACAACTGCCTGGGCAAGTGACAGGTTGAAGATATCAGTCCAGACGTCTGCCAGCTGCGCTGCACAGACCCTGAGCACGCGTCCGGGGATGCCGTCAGGGCCAGCAGCTTTACGTGCATTAGTCCTACTCAGTGCCACGTATACGTCGTAGGGGGTGAGTGTGAGGGGTTGGTGATCGGCAGGTAGCACAGCCTTGATGGCTGTCTCTAGATTGTCCCTGTCGAAGCGGCCATAGAAGTGATTGAGCTCCTCAAGGAAGGAGGCGTCGCTGGATGTGGGGGTGGTGTTGGCGGGTCTGTAGTCCGTGATGGCCTGGATGCCTTCCCACATGCGTCGGGGGTCGGAGTTGTTGTTGAAGTGCTCCTCAATCCTGAGCTTATGGCAGTGCTTGGCCTTCTTGATGCCCCTCTTCAGGTTAGCCCTGGCTGAACTGTAAGCTCGAGCATCGCCTGACCTGAAAGCGGTGTCCCGTGCTTTCAGCAGTAGCCTGACCTCGCTGTTCATCCATGGCTTCTGATTCGGGAATATGGTCACCTGTTTGAGGGAGGTGACACTATTGATGGTGGAGTTTATAAAGTCCAGAACAAAGGATGTGTAGGAGTCAATGTCCGTGTGGGAGTCAAGGGTGGCCTGGGCTGCAAACGCCTTCCAGTCAGTGTTTCCAAAACACTGCTGAAGTGTGAAGTCCGCTTCCTCTGACCAGACTTTAACTGTCCTCACAGTTGGTTTAACCCTTCTGATGAGTGGGGAGTACTTAGGGAGCAGGAACAAAGAGATGTGATCAGACTGACCAAGGTAGGGGAGGGGGATGGCTTTGTAAGCTTCAGCCATGTTGGTGTAGACTTTGTCCAGTCTACTCTAGTGGGGAAGGAGACATGCTGGTGGAATTTGGGGAGTACAGTCTTCAGGTTAGAGTGATTGAAGTCACCCGCAACAATGAAGGCTGCCTCGGGGTTGTGTGTCTGTTGATTGCTAATGGCAGTATGCAGCTCTTTCATTGCAAGCTTGACATTAGCATCAGGAGGGATATAGGCTGCAGTCACAACAGTGGAGGTGAACTCTCTGGGCAGATAGAACGGTCTGCATCTAACCAAGAGGAACTCAAGGTTAGCTGAGCAGTGACTCTCGATGATGGTGGAGTCCGTGCACCATGCTTTATTTACATAAATGCACAGACCCCCACCTCTGGTCTTGCCGGAGTCCGATGTCCTGTCCGCTCGGAGTAAGTGACGCCCCGATAGCTGGATGGCGCTGTCAGGAACGTCAGTGTTCAGCCAAGTTTCCGTGAGGATCAGGATGTTGCAGTCCTTGATCCGGTTGTGGGAGGTGATCCTTAGCCGGAGTTCGTCCATTTTGTTTGCCAGTGAGCGCACGTTGGCGAGGAAAAGGCTAGGAATCGCTACCCTGTGCGGGGCTAGCTCTAACCTGGCCTTTAACCCCCCTCTGCGTCCCCGGCGGTGTTTACGTCCGCGTCGCCGTCTGTTGGTGCTTCTGGTCGGCCGAGCTGGCTTGGTGCGCGCTGGTGTTCTACCGCTCCGTTGCACCGCGTCTACGTCTCCGTGGCTCCGCAGGCGGTCTTCAGCCCCACGGCTCTGCTGATGGTCTCCAGCCCCGGGGCTTACCTGGCGGTCTCCAGCTCCCCGGGTCGGGTGGCGGTCTCCAGCTCCCCGGGTCGGGTTGCGGTCTCCAGCTCCACGGGTCGGGTGGCGTTCTCCAGCTCCACGGGTCGGGTGAGGTTCGAGGGTCGGGTGTGGATCTCTTCCTGGTACATGAAGAATTATTAAAAACTACACAGCAGATATGCAAAACAAGATCGTGACATGCATCCTGGGACTAATCCAGACACATACAGTATAACTATTAGTAAGTTGTCCTTGTGGCTTGAAAAAGAAATTCTCTTAAAATTGTTTATGTAAATGCAATTACACTGGGCCTTCACAAATTAAATGTATAGTTCAGTACTGTCATAATGTCAGAAAAAAATCCACCAGTTTGTATACTATAAAATAAACACAATAAATGAGCTCTGTATAGATACATGGTGATAACAAAACTGTTTTGCTAAATAAGTACAATGTAAGTGATGTAAAGCTCTGATTATGTTGAAATGTACATGTTGCAAAGTTGCATGTCGGCAAGTTCTGGATTTCAGTGCATATCAAATCTGGTCGAACATTAAGTTGAATGTCTGATCAAAATGATGTACAAGTGCAACAACATCTCATTTACACACCAATGGACGCAGTAAATTACATAATGCTGCACAGACGGTGAAAGTATCATCAATATGCAGTATTAAAGTGTTTAATAAGGAAATGCAGATGCTGAAAAATTGATGGTAGACTTCAGACTCTGAAGAAGGGTTTCGGCCCGAAACGTTGCCCATTTCCTTCGCTCCATAGAAGCTGCTGCACCCGCTGAGTTTCTCCAGCTACCTGTGGTATTATAGTGATGAGTAAAGTGTTTCTGAGGTGTTAAACCACTTTAGATGACATGTTCAACATGAATGCAGACATTGGCAACCTTCTTGGTTTTGTGTACTTTATCTCTGGTAATTTGCTGACAACCATCGCTGGAAGGGGGAATCTCTAAATAGGCTTGGCGAAACATTAAGTCTTCTTGAATGGGAAATCCTCTATCCCCCATTTAGCAATCCCCAGGATCAACTAGGTTCAAAAATCCACTGTTTCTAACAATATGTATATCAGATCATCGCCCACCGCAAGCTTTTGATAAGAATGCGATCTGATGTTTGGGGCAACTCCAGCCAATAGTTTCACACTGTTGCGTTTCTTGTAATCGGACCATGTCAAAGCCAGCAACTGTAGATGCCGTGGTCGGTCTATAAATATCCCTGTGCAGTCGAGAATGCATCTCAACGCTGGGCATTTATTTATTATTTGTTTCGGCTGTGTGGACCTTATCAAATCACGATCTGGCCAGAAAATCAAAGGTTTCAGTTAGATGGCGAGGAATTTAATCCGTATTGACTATTTTAGAACATGTACCCCCACTAACTCAAAAAAAGAAGTGAGAAACACCATTGGCAGCTCAAGGCACAGCTTCATCAACACGAGTACCATTTCATCCTTGATGGTGAGTTTTGGTCTGGGTCCAGACTTCTTTGGCGATTGTTTAAATGTTCTTGGTACTTTAGTACTGACGACTTTTTTTCTCCCTTCCCAATAACTCATTTTCATTGCTTTATGCTTCACACACTCGCATAGCTTGTCTAAGTCTTCCTTCGAAGAAAGCCCTGTCAATCATCTCATATTTTTGTTAATAATGCTACAAAAACGTTTTTCAGCTGCAGCATTCTTCAGTTTTAGTTTCAATTAGACCACATGCGGACCTGTTCAGCCCGTCCTCCAAGGTAATATTCCACCACTGACCCATAGCCCCCAAGTGCGCAGGCGCAGCTGATGGGTTCACGTTATGATGCCAGAGATCCCTGTTGTGAGGTGAGTCATGGTAACGCTCCCCCATAACTGTGCAGGCATAGCTGACAAGTAGGAGCGCGACTGCAACGTTTTTAAAGTTCAAAATGACAATAACCTGTAAAATATACGATCAATGTGAACGCTTCTCAATCTCCCTCTTCAGTCCCCTATTCCCCTCCATATTATCCTTCCTCTCTCCAACCTCCACAAACCCTCCTCTGCTTAGTCCCCCACTTCCTCCCTTTCCCTCCTCCCTCTTGCCCCTCCCCTCCTCCATTACCTCACCATCCCTCTTCCTACCCCTATCTCCTCCATTCCTCCTCCCCACCACTCCCTCCCCCTCCTCTTCACACTCCCTCTTCTTTGCCCTCTCCTCCTCCCATCACCACTCTCCCTCACGTCTTCCTCCTATCCTCAATCCCTCCCTCCTTCCATAACCCCTCTCCCCTCCCTACCCCCCTGCTCCACCACTCCCCCTCCTCTCCATCTATCCCCCTCCCCAATCTCACTCCTCACCTCCCCCACTTTCCCCTCCCCACCTCCCTCCTCTATCCCCCTGCTCCCCCACTGTTCACCTCCCCCCTATCCCAGCCTCTCCACACTGAAAATCGTGATTTTTTTTAAATGAAATTCTCAATGCAAATCGTGTTTTTTCTTTAAAATAACCTAAACACAATGTTAGCAGTTAATGAAAACGGAAGAATTTGATTACAACAGATTTTTTTTTGAATAAAATCAATGTCAAATCACAATTTTTAATGTAAATATAATTTGGAATCCCATTGTGAAGTCGAAGGCGGTTGATGGGCAGGGCAAATGGAAAAGTGTTTTGAAAGGTTTTTTGTAAAGTTTAAAATGTCAATAACTTGTAAAATATAACATCAATTTGAACAAAACTTGCTACTGCACATTGCAGGACAATGGGTCTTACTCACCATTGTAGCGCTATCGTGCACCATTTTGGCGGAGTTTCTGAAACTCATGCACACACATGCACGCCTACAAACATACAAACAAGATGAGAGTTTTAGTAATATATATCTAGATAGATTCTTCTACTTTGGCTTCCAACATTTCAACTTTTTTGGTCAGTTTGTTTATGTCCTTCTGTTTTTGGATGCATTTTGTGCAATGACTGTTCTCTTGACAGCTACATTTGTACATATAACATGATCTACAGCAAAAGCTTGTAAACGCTTGTTGTCTGGTCCATTGTCAACATTGGTTTGTGTAGCTGTCACCGACTTTCTCCTTTTAATTGAAGGTTTTCCATCTCTGCGAGGGAGTGCACGTGGGAACCTTGGGGAGTTCAGTAACAAATAAACAAGATTCAGGACTGGGTCTGGATTGAGCGTTGTTGGCTCGCCTTCCACAAAGTGCTTCGAGCACTTGCGCCTGTTGACTTTGGAGTCAGGCTGCCAATTCTTGCCTTTCTCATCCTTTCGGTTGACCATTTTGGGCCAACGCAACAAGGGGCTGCTCCATCCCTCTTCTCTGTCGGAAATGGGTATAGTTTGAAGGGAGGTGGGCTGAAACAGTTGCAAACTTACAATTGTGGCTGACACACATTCTGCATCCATTTATTAAGGTGATGCGTGCTGTTCCCACAGCCCAAAATTGCACAAATGCGCATGGCTTTGCCCCGTAACATATAAAACAAAATGAATAACAAAGTCAATTATAGGTTAATTCAAATAGGGTTCTGTAAGCATGTCCATTACAGACAAGTTACAGCGCAAAAGAAAATGGTGCAAGTATATTGAACTAATCTATACTATCACAAGATTATAACAGAAAATTAGAATGTCTAATACTGATTAAAATTATCCAATGTAATGGGAATCAGAAGATACATGATTAGTCGTGACTAAGTTTTGTACTACATAACTTTACTTGCGCATGTACATGCAGAACTCATTCAGAAGTTAACAAATGTGAATACAGCCCATGGACATGGACTAGGTGAAAACCCCACAATTACTTTTCATATTATCTATTGATAGTTACAGAAATCATACATTTCATTTTCTTCTCCACACCCCTTCTAAAACAAAAACAATAAAAAATGGTCGTTATTCATCGTCACTATCTCGCTCAGTCACCAAAGTGGGCCAGCGAGCGACCCAGGAAAAGCCAATAAAACCAACAATATCATCGTAGTTTAGTTCAAATTAATCATAAATACACCTAGTTAATAGTTTTGAAAGCAGTATTTTCTTACCTCGAAGAAGAAAACTGGAAAATACGTATGAAATGCAGGTCAAAACAATTATCGATCGTAATGTATACACGCAGTAGCTCAGCTGGCAAGAATGTTTATCCTGAAATACCCATGACCTGAGCAAACTCATGCATGCACATCTGCAATACCGAACTCGCTTTTCAATTGCATGCATATTAGATGGTGAGTATAATGTATTGATGCTGTAAAATAATGTGTTTCATGGTAACGAAGGGGAATGAATTACAATGCATGCAGACTTTTTCTTTAAAACTAATCCTTTCCTCACGTTTTATGTATGAAGAGGAATTTTTCCTATTTCTTGAAAGTCAATAGGTCAATCTTGGCTCCTTTGGCAGAAAATATAGAGAAAAATCAGTCTATGAGCACTAGTATATACCAATCATCTATGGAATTCCCTGCCTTGATCCAGTTGAGTTTCTTTTACATAATTGAACCTTTTCTTTATATTCTTTTAACTTCCAATAAATAATTTTAAGTGGTGAAACTTATTGAGACATTGCTGAACTAATCAAAACTTTTAATCTGTTGATCGTGAAGGTTCATGTTATCTATTGCACTACAATCTTTCAATTTGGGTAACGCCACAAGCCAATTGTAAAGGAAATGCAGTGCAGAGAATTTTAATTTCCCTCTATGTTTCAGCTAATTCTCCAATTAATTTCAAAATATCAATGAATTTGCATATAGGCTCTTCCCACTCCCATTAATAATGTCAGAAAGGCTTTCCTTAAAGTGAATGCGGTGCTCCAGTGGGAATAAGCTGATTTTCTGAACATTCTCTTTACTTAATCCTTAATTTTTATCAAAAGCCACTGCAATATATTAAAAAGTAAAAACATGGAAGATATAATGATCATTTATTTAAAGGGGAAGTACTGGATATGGGTCTAATAGGCTCAAAACTAGATTAGAAGGATCCATTGCTACAGCAATGCAGATGCTGCTTGGAAAATACATCAGCATGCAATGGATGCCATATATTCCCATTGTAAATTGCATGCAACACATCTTAAAATATCAGTGAATATGCAGCTATTTGCAAAATTACACAGTAGCACAGCAGTAAAGCTGTTGCTTCACAGTGCCAGAGACCCGGGTTTGATCCTGACTACGGATGCTGTCTGGGCATAGTTTGTACTGAAACTGCATGGATTACTTCCGAATGCTCTGGATTCCTCCCATATTCTAAAGATGTTCAGGTTTGCAGGTGAATTGACTTCAGCAAGGCCTTTGAAAAGGTTCTGCATGGTAGGCTGCTTGGGAAGGTTAAATCACATGGGACCTAGGGAATGCTATCTGCCTGGATACAGAATTGGCTTAATGGTTGGAGGCAGGGAATAATGATCTTGGAGTACCAGATCATATGGAGGTATAAAATCACAATGGGAATGGATAGGGTGAATACACAGTTTATTTTCTAGTATAGGGAAACCAAGGACTAAAGCATAGAGATTTAAGGTGAGAGGGAAAAAAAGGTTTGCTGGTTAATTGGCTTGGTGTAAAAAAATGTAAAATTGTCCCTGGTGTGTAGGATAGTATTAACGTGCGGGGATCGCTGGTCCGTGCGGACTCAGTGGTTTCCGTACTGTATCTCTAAACTAAACTAAACAACCAATAACTTTGAGTAATTTGTGCACACGAGTTCCAAACTTTATTTCATTTACACAGGAGTGCTAGCAGTTTTGGTGTGGAACTGCTGGTATTTCTGAACATGTTTAAACCTGGAATATTTATCCTATATACTGCCATGTCTAATATGGCATCTATGCAATATTCGAAATCTTTAGAAAATATTATTTTCCATGATGAGCCATTCACTCTTTCTGATGTCAGATTCCTTCCTAAAGGACTGTGAGCATCTGTTCCAGTCACAAGGCATTTCTCTTCAAGTATTGCAGGCCAGCTTTAATTAGTGCTGCAGGAAGTTAAGATTCTGGGGCACCTGCTGATGCATCAAGCCAATTAACGCTGCAGTTAGTGCTGGGTGAATGCTGTAATCATAATAATCAGGCAGCTCGAAGCTGCACATTAGTTTCCTTGCATGCAACAAATGTGGGTTAATTGCACATCACAATCCCTTTACATAATTTCAGGGTCTGTCTAATTTACCCCAATCATTGTCTAGCACAATTTACTGAAGACAAATGCCATGATAATAATCTGCTAAAATTTGCTCTTCAATCTCAGTATATAGAATTTGTTGCTTTAACAGAACAGGGTAGTTTAAAAGCCTTACTGTAGAATTAGAACACAGAACAATACAGCACGGGGACAGGCCCTTCGGCCCACAATGGTTGTGCCATCCACGATGCCAATCATGCAAGGGCAGATCTCATCTTCCCATGCATGATTCATATCCCTCTATTTCCTGCACTTCTATATGCCTTTCTAAAAGCCTCTTAAATACCACTATCGTATCTGCCTCACCACCACTCCTGGCAATGTGTTTCAGGCCCCCAACAACCGTCTGTGTACAAACACTTGCCCTTCACATTTCCATCAAACTTACCCCTTCTCACCTTATAGCTATGCACTCTTTTGTTGGACATTTATATCCTGGGAAAAAGTTTCTGACCCTATCTATGCCAACTATAATTATTTTGTTAGGATCATAGAAACATAGAAAATAGGTGCAGGGGTAGGCCATTGGCCCTTCGAGCCTGCACCGCCATTCAATGTGATCATGGCTGATCATTCAACTCAGTATCCTGTACCTGCCTTCTCTCCATACCCCCTGATCCCTTTAGCCACAAGAGCCACATCTAACTCCCTCTTAAATATAGCCAATGAACTGGCCTCAACTACCTTCTGTGGCAGAGAATTCCAGAGACTCACCACTCCCTGTGTGAAAAATGTTTTTCTCATCTCGGTCCTAAAAGACTTCCCCCTTATCCTTAAACTGTGACCCCTTGTTCTAGACCTCCGCAACATCGGGAACAATCTTCCTGCATCTAGCCTGTCCAACCCCTTAAGAATTTTGTAAGTTTCTATAAGATCCCCCCTCAATCTTTTAAATTCTAGCGAGTACAAGTCGAGTCTATCCAGTCTTTCCTCATATGAGTCCTGACATCCCAGGAATCAGTCTGGTGAACCTTCTCTGTATCCCCTCTATGGCAAGAATGTCTTTCCTCAGATTTGGAGACCAAAACTGTACGCAATACTCCAGGTGTGGTCTCACCAAAACCCTGCACAACTGCAGTAGAACCTCCCTGCTCGTATACTCAAATCCTTTTGCTATGAATGCTAACACACCATTAGCTTTCTTCACTGCCTGCTGCACCTGCATGCCTATTTTCAATGACTGGCGCACCATGACACCCAGGTCTCGTTACATCTCCTCTTTTCCTATTCGGCCGCCATTCAGATAATAGTCTACCCTCCTGTTTTTGCCACCAAAGTGGATAACCTCACATTTATCCACATTATACTGCATCTGCCATGCATTTGCCCACTCACCCAGCCTATCCAAGTCATCTTGCAGCCTCCTAGCATCCTCCTCACACCGCCGCACAGCTTTGTGTCATCCACAAACTTGGAGATGTTGCATTCAATTCCCTCGTACAAATCATTAATATATATTGTAAATAGCTGGGGTCCCAGCACTGAGCCTTGCGATACCCCACTAGTCACAGCCTGCCATTGTGAAAAGGACCCGTTTACTCCTACCCTTTGCTTCCTGTCTGCCAGTCAGTTCTCTATCCACATCAATACTGAACCCCCAATACCGTGTGCTTTAAGTTTGTATACTAATCTCTTATGTGGGACCTTGTCGAAAGCCTTCTGAAAGTCCATATATAACACATCCACGGGTTCTCCCTTATCCACTCTACTAGTTACATCCTCGAAAAATTCTATAAGTTTCGTCAGACATGATTTACCTTTTGTAAATCCACTCTGACTTTGTCCAATGTTTCGTAAATCCATACTGACTTTGTTCAATCAATATTGGTTAGTGCTATTCTTCTACGAGATGGTGCCCTGTGATGCTTTGTGTCAACCCAAATGTGTTTGGCAGCTCTTCCATAAGATCTGTGCCAGTGAAGCCCCTTTCTCTGCCCCACCAGAATGTCAGCCTTTTGGCAGGGAATATAACACAGAAACTTCCCACCCCTCAACTCAGCCACAACTGGTATATAGAAACATAGAAACATAGAAAATAGGTGCAGGAGTAGGCCATTCGGCCCTTCGAGCCTGCACCGCCATTCAATATGATCATGGCTGATCATCCAACTCAGTATCCCTTAGCTGCCTTATCTCCATACCTCCTGATCCCTTTAGCCACAAGGGCCACATCTAACTCCCTCTTAAATATAGCCAATGAACTGGCCTCAACTACCTTCTGTGGCAGAGTTCCAGAGATTCACCACCCTCTGTATGAAGGCAAAACTCAAACCAAGTTGTCCCCAGATGATCACAGTACAGACGTTTTCCAGCTAGACTGTATGCGCACACTTGAGGATAGAATTGAATTCAATTCAGCTCTGTAAAATCCAAAAATCCAAACTTCTAATATTCTCAGAAAGGAATCAAAATGTTGCCATGGAGCCCACAAGGTTGGTGCAGCGTTCAATAAAGAGATGGATGAGAACACGGTGTACACTGCAAACGGGAAAGCCTAAATACAAATTGTTAAGACAGTTTCGAATTTTTCATTGTGCTTTTCACATGAATTTAGGATGAATGAATTGTTCTGTAATACGGAGTGAGCAAGTGAGGTATGAGGGATCGGATGACAAGGTTTTCTATTCTTTCTCGGTGAAATGTGTTTCATACATATATTCCTATCTGCAGTTTCTGCTGTTATAACAGAACTGGAAGGACACTTTTCTGATTTGACCGCTGTGCCCTTCTTACTAATACTGTATACAATACATTTCTGTTATTGTCACTATAGGTTTGTTGCTTTCAGAATAACAGAAAACATAATAAACCTTCAAGGAAAGGAAAATTTACACTTCTGTGATGTTTTATTCTCATCTCTCCGACTGTGTGAAACTACATTACCGACCATGAATAACTTTGAGGTGGACTAGCCGTTTTGTTCAGACAAATGTAGCAGATATTAGCATATATAAATCTGGCATGTGGTGATTTGATTAATTGACAAATACATTTTCATGGCTTGGTTGAAAGTAAGTTTGCCAAAAAACTTGAACAATATTCTGTTTCTGCACTATTGAATTTTTGCAAGATTGTGCACTTTAATATAAAGCTGCTTTCCTTGACAGAAGCAAAAACATGTAAAGGTTGTGCCACAGTTAATTGCCACAGACAGCTGTGGAAGCAGTCAATTGATATTTTTAAGGTGTAGATTGACAGATTCTTGATTAGTAAAGGTGTCAGGGGTTATGGGGAGAAGGCTGGATAATGGGGTTGAGAGGGGAACCGATCAGCTATGAATGAATGGCAGAGTAGACTTGATGGGCCGAATAGCCTAATTCTGCTCCTAGAACGTGTGAACGGAAAAGTAACAGGTTTTGTCCCTTTTCTGTCAATGTCTATAAACCCTGGAACCACCTACCTAAGCACATTTGTTATCTTGCTGCAGTTCAGAAAGGCAGTCACCATTTTCGTCCCATGGCCAAAGGGGAATTTGTGACAAACATTAGCCTTAACTATAATGCTTGCATTCTAAAAATGTATAAACATAAGAGGCATTGATGTAAAAAGAAATTTAAGCAATAGCATGGTTTCCCATGAAACATCTTTCCTTTCCCCAATATGTCTGCCTCCATGAAATGGAAGAAAATCAGAGTTCCTGACCTATTTCAGACCAGAAACGTAGCAGTTGTCAATCCTCAGCTAAGAATCACAGTGACCCTGCAAATTTACTTAATTCTTCTGCTTCCATTGATTGTTTTATGATAAAATTGCATTATGAGCAGCAGAATTGATACTTTACAGCGCCAGAGACCCGGGTTCGATCCTGACGACGGCAGCTGTCTATACAGAGTGTTTACGTTTTCCCTGTGATCACGTGGGTCTTCTCCGGTTCCCCCATTTCTTCCCACACTCCAAAGCCATGGAGGTCTGGAGGTTAATTGGCTTCGGTAAAATCGTAAGTTGTGAATTGTAAAATCGTAAATCACCAAGTCCACGCCAACCAACACTAGTGCATAGAATAGTGCTGGTGTACAGGGTGATTGATGGTTGGCATGCACTTGGTGGGCCGAAGGGCCTGTTTCTGCACTGTATGTCCATAAAGTCTCTAATTGAGCAATGTAATTTACAGATAGTGTCACAATGTTAGTATACCATGAACAATATTCCTGTGTTTAAAGAGTCATAGATAAGTCTGACGAAATTGAAGGAATATTTAGGCGAACTATATAAATCTTCAACTCCGCCTCTGGTTATGGACACCCCAAGCCAGTGCCGGTCCCAAGCCCGCACAAAGGAGGGTTAGGCGTAGGGCTAGCACCCCTACCCTGTAAAACCCAAAACCCACAATGGAAACAGCAAGCATGAACTATACTGGAAACCAGCATGAGCGATAGAATGTATCTATGACAGGCTCAGGACAAAGCCTCCGGGACGCTTGTGCCCTGAAAAAAAGTAACATCTAGTCTGCCAAAAAATGCTAGCTGCTATATAAATTTTCACTGTTGGAGATGACACAAAATGTATGAGGTAGAACAAAGATATGCCGGAGGTCACATTGATCTTTATGTTTTATATTGGTTTCATTTAATAGTGTTTATAAATGATGACATGGACAGTGGTGCTAACATAGAATACAAGAACCAGTATTTTAGACTCCAGAAATGCTGACCATTTTTCAATAATTTCAGCTGGTAACTCAAGAGAAATATATTTTGTTTCCCAATTTGTTCTTGTCTTTTGAGAATGCATTAATTCCTATTGAGATTTACTTTCACCTGTCAAACATTTAATTAGCCAATCTCCATATTCCAATGTCAGGATTATACCTTACTTAGAATTTACAGCACACTGAAACAAACAATTTGGTTCCATCAGTCCATACTTGCATTTCTCGTCAAACATTTACCAATATTACAGTATTTGATCAAGAAATATTATACCGCAGTTAAAGCTGTCACCATCAGATTCATGTTTACAAATTCCATCAAGAATCACGAGAAGCCTTGACAGTGCACTGCGGTGTAGCAGTAGGTTGCTGTCTTATAGCACCAGAGATCTAGGTTCAATCCTAACAATGTGTGTTGTCTGTATGGAGTCTATACGTTTTCGCTGTGACTGCATGGGTTTTCTCCAGGTGCTTTGGTTTCCTCCCACACTACTATCAAAATGGCGTCAAGTTGGGAAAAGGGGAAGTAAACGGGATCTGGGGGTCCTTGTACATCAGTCTATGAAAGTAAGCACGCAGGTACAGCAGGCAGTAAAGAAAGCGAATGGCATGTTGGCCTTCCTAACAAGAGGAATTAAATATAGGAGCAAAGAAGTCCTTCTGCAGTTTTACAGAGCCCTAGTGAGGCCACACCTGGAGTATTGTCTGCAGTTTTGGTCCCCTAATTTGAGGAAGGACATTCTTGCTATTGAGAGAGTGCAGCATAGGTTTACAAGGTTAATTCCTGGGATGGCAGGACTGTCATATGCTGAGAGAATGGAGCAGCTGGGCTTGCACACTCTGGAGTTTAGAAGGATGAGAGGGGTTCTCATTGAAACATATAAGATTGTTAACGGCTTGGACACTCTAGAGGCAGGGAACATGTTCCCGATGTTGGGGGAGTTCAGAACCAGGGGCCACAGTTTAAGAATAAGGAGTAAGCCATTTAGAACGGAGACGAGGAAACACTTTTTCTCACAGAGAGTGTTGAGTCTGTGGAATTCTCTGCCTCAGAAGGCGGTGGAGGCAGGTTCTCTGAATGCTTTCAAGAGAGAGCTAGAGAGGGCTCTTAAAAATAGCAGAGTCAGGGCATATGGGGAGAAGGCAGGAACGGGGTACTGATTGGGGATGATCAGCCATGATCACATTGAATGGCAGTGCTGGCTCGAAGGGCCAAATGGCCTACTCCTGCACCCATTGTCTATTCCAAAGATGTACAGGTTTATAGGTTAATTGGCTTCTATAAATTGTCCCTAGAGTGTAGGATAGAACAAGTGTGTGGGGTGATTGTTGGTCTGCATGGACTCAATGGGCCAAATTGCCTGTTTCCATGCTGTATCTCTAAAATAAAGTCAGGCATAACTACCTGCAATTCAAAATAATGTGTACTCCACGGATCCAAATGTTTCCAAATATACAGAACCAAACCCAGAAGAACATGAGAAAACTCACCAACACTAGCTCTCTCAGATGAACACAAAATTGATAGGGGCAGTCACCTTTCCTTTTTTAGCCTTGCAAATTATTTTCCTCTTAATCAATATAATATAGCCTGCTTTCTAATTTTCCAATATGAATTGTGAAATAATGCTACATTTTAATCCAAATGTATAGTGAAATATCTAATATGAAAAATGTTTAGAAAAATTAGAAGTGACATGGCAAATTCTTAAATATTATTCCTCAACAAACAAATCATTTTTTAGGCTAAAGGAATATTAAATCATTATTAGCAACTTCTGACACTGAAACACAACTTACATGAAACATTCACACTTGCTCCAAGTACTAATACTAATATATAACCCCAAATTGTTATATTTAAAAATAGTATTCAAAATTTATATATGGTTGCTTAAGAGAACTAGAAAGGGTTATAAACCATGTTTATGCATGAGTTTTGATGTTCAATTCTGAAACATTAAGGTGATATATTGTGTTTTCCACATTATGTATGCATTGAGGCATATTGCCCTGCCTTCCATTAGTGCACATGCCCAATTATTGTAGAACTCAGCAATTAAATGTGGAAACCCTTCCTTACACTTGGTTCCATTATATTAAATATTGTTAGTATTGGTTCACTATTGTCACTTTTACCGAGATTCAGTGAAAAAAGGGCAGCATAGTGGCTCAGGTGGTCGAGCTGCTACTCACAGCGCCAGAGACCTGGGTTCAATCCTGACCTCATGTGCTTTCTGTGTAGAGTTTGCCCGTTCTCCCTGTGAGTGCATGGGTTTCCACTGTGTGCCCCTGTTTCCTCCCACATCCCAAAGACATGTGGTTTTATAGTTTAATTGTCCCCTGTAAATTGTCCCTGGTGTGTAGGGAGTGGATGAGAAAGTCAATAGCATGGAAAGAGTGATCGGGTCATCGATGATGGCCATGGATTCAATGGGCTGAAGGTTTCCATGATATAACTGTAAATTAAACCTTGTTTTGTGTGCTATTCAGGTAAATCAATCTAAATGTAAGTACATTAGGGAGTGAATAAGAGAAATAAACCGAGTACAGGTAATATTGTGCAGCAAGTTGCATTTACTCTGCATGCTCTCATTGGGCTATCTACACCAACAATCTATTTATTTTACTTCGGAGTCACGTGAGTGACTATGTGAAAAACCCCGTCCAGCCGCATGTGCGTCATTACGTCAGACGCATTGTGCAGACCACCGGTTGGAGCAGCGCAGCTCCTCCAGCGTTAAGTTTAAACTTCAGGTAAGTGCTATTTCTTACCTGTTATAGGTCTCCTGCAGGAACCTCGGTTTCAGAGGTTTTTGCCGGATGGTTTTCCGATGAGGAAACCAGCTAAAGGGCTGTGGGGAAACTCTGGTCCGACCGCGGAAGCGGGGAGCTGGCGAATGTCGGGTTTCACGATCGGAGTCAATAATAACACGGTCAGTGACTCTAGATGTTGGGTTCCCGGGGAGGGGAACCCAATAACATGCGGTTCCCGGACCGCAGTAGTCCCCAGGAGATGGGGTTAAACTGACCTGGATGGTCAGCCTGGGTTCCCGGGGAGGGGAGATTGACACCCGCCTGTCCTTCTCCCAGCACACAGACTCTGTGTACAAGAAGGCACAGCAACGCCTGTTCCTGCTGAGGAAACTCAGGAGTTTTGATGTCAGACAGGACATTTTAACAGCTGTATATAAATCACTTATAGAATCTGTACTCACCTTTAACATCACATCCTGGTTCACCCTTACCTCTGTCAAAGACAAATCAAAGTTTTCCCGGATCATCAATCAAGCAAGCAAAATAACTGGCAAAACTCAAATTCAATTGTCAGTACTTCACACCCAGGCAGTTAAAAGGAAAGCCAACCTCATTACACAGGATCAAACCCACCCCCTGCATAAGTCCTTCCAACTTCTGCCATCAGGCCGCCAATATAAAGTCCCCCTATCCAAGAAAAACATCCACAAAAACTCGTTCATACCCATTGCCATAAATAGTTTAAATAATACATGATCAATGGACAAATTAACCCTGACGCACTGTCACTTTACACGTATCCACAACTTTCAACTTTTATCTTGTCTATTTTTACAGTTTCTAATCTTTATACTTGTTTTTAAGACCTATACACACTGAGTGTGCCCGCAGAAGGCTGTGTTGTATGATGACTGTTGTATATTGTCTTGTTGTATGTTGAGCCACGTCAAAGAAGATCTTCTGTTACGACAGACAATAAAGTTTTCTGAATCTGAATCTGTCTATGCGGTTTCCAGAGGGTTACCGCGGATATATATATATATATAGATATATATATATATATATATATATATATATATAGATATATAGATATATAGATATATAGATATATAGATATATAGATATATAGATATATAGATATAGATATATAGATATAGATATATATGGATTCCCGGGGAGGGGAAATCCAGCAGCAATACGGTTCCCAAACCGCAGTCATCCCCAGGATATGGGGCCAACTGCCAAAATGGTCAGCCCGGATGTTGGGAGGGTTCCCCTCCGGGAATGTGAATCTAGAGACACTCCAACAGCAGGGGTTGGGTCAGCGCGGGTCCATGTGAGAGCCCGCGCCAGCAGCAAAGTTTATGACAGTCAGCCTATTGGAGAGGCTGTTCCAGCAGCACCTTTGCTCAGGCTGCTTCATGGGGATGCCATGTTATGGCAGTGACAGCCTATTGGAGAGGCTGTGCCAGCAGTACCTTTGCTTAGGGCTGCTTCATGAGAACACCAAATCTATGGCAAATACTGTGCTATGGGAAAGACCGCGCCAGCAGCACCTTTGCTCAGGGCTGCTTCATGGGCGCCAGCAGTACCTTGTTCAGGGCTGCTTTATGGGAATAGACTGCTTAGTAGGGTATTCCCATTTACAGTGATCATGGGGGATGAGGAGGCATTGCTAGGATAAGGCAATATAACAGAATGATGGCAAAAAAGCATTCAAAGAGGACTAAACACTGGCTATGTATGTGCTAAAATCCACTGTTTAAGTCTCAAACTATATTTGAGAAATTGGGCTCCTCAATCCAGTTAAGATTAAGTTGCTATCAAATAGACTTGTAGGAAATTGGGATTTACCTTTAGCTATTCAATTGGCCATTGATGCTGGCCTGGGCAACAAATTGCAGTCAATAGATTCCTGTAACAGCCTTGTTGTTATAAACAGCCTTCTATTCATTAAACTAATTGGCAATAGTATAGATGGGATTCAGGTGTGCAAGTAGGAGAACTGTCATCCTGTTAAATGGTAAACTATAAAGTGCCATGTAGGTCATTGTTAACACAACTTGTTATTATCAGCTGAAGTTACTAAAGTCACAATGATGGACAAATAGTATTCATTACTGCTCCAGTAGTTGTTAGGTAAATATTTCATTATATTGCAATATGGTGCTAATGGGCCTAAATGGGAAATTGCACCAGCAGCGCCTTGTAGCAGACCTGCTTAATGTCTCCCTCATGTAGGAGGAGAGCATGCCGCGTCAGTATTAGTCTGATGCCGGGTCCATGGCAAAGTCGGCGTATTGTTGAAGCCACGACAGCAGCGCTTTATAGCAGGGCTGCTTAATGTCTCCCTCATGTAAGATGGGAGCATGCTGGGTCAGTATAATCTAACGCTGTCTGCAGGTATAGCCATGGAGCATGCCCAAGGGGTGAAGGACACATGCCAGCCATACCATGCTTGGGAGCAAGGTTGCCACTCAAACACATATGCAGTGAACACTGCTATTGGGGGACAATACAGCCGGCTGCCAAATCTTCTATTCAGGTAAGACGTGTATCATAGGCAATACCTGGAGGACGAAGCACAAGCTATTGAATGAGTAGGGGTTCATAGATTGGCAGTAGTGGTTCACCGAAGCTGGTGGCAGCATGGAAGTTGGCCAGAGGTTCCATGCATATTACCTGTGTTACTCTATAACTAAGGGACCACTTACAATTTGTTAAGATGTGCACTTGGTTGGATAATACAAATGATTGAGACATTATCATCTACTTGAGGGGTCTAACCATGTAAAACTGGACAATACTAACATTCCAAGCAGGTTGTAATTGGGCAGGCTCAGTATAAGGGCCAGGATTGTCTTGCAAGACTGGCTCAGAAATCGGGCCAGAGTTGCCGTTCACAGCAGACACTAAATTGCGAATATCATCTTGAGTTTGGAGGTGGAGCATATTTGCATGACTTGCCAATTCTTCACTTATTGGTATCAACTATCTATAGGCCCTATGGGCATTGTATGGGTTAAAGTGTGATTGAGCAAATATGCATATCTGCAGGCTCAACTTCATGTTGATACATTATGATGGTGGCATATGTTAGTCACATGGGTGCAATCAATTAAAGACTCCTGTAATGGTTACATAATTTTGTTTGTGACAGCAGAATCATCAAGTATAGGTCAATGACAACACAGAATTGGTGTTGAAACTCTGGTTCCATGGAACACCAAAGATAGATATGTTTGTTTTTTATGCTTATTCACAGGTTGCAAAATATGTGGCATAACAGTGGCTCTGCATGCTCTCATTAGGATATCTACACCAACAATCTATTTATTTTGAGTATAGAAGAGAGATCGAGCGACTGTCCATATGGTGCCAACATAACAACCTGGCCCTCAACACCAGCAAAACCAAGGAACTGATTGTGGACTTTGGAAAGAGTAGGATGGGGACCCACAGTCCTGTTTATATCAACGGGTCGATGGTTGAAAGGGTCAAGAGCTTCAAATTCCTGGGCATGCACATCTGTGAAGATCTTTCCTGGTCCGAGAACACAGATGCAATTATTAAGAAAGCTCATCAGCGCCTCTACTTCCTGAGAAGATTACGGAGAGTTGGTCTGTCAAAGAGGACTCTATAACTTCTACAGGTGTACAGTAGAGAGCTTGCTGACTGGTTGCATCGTGGCTTGGTTCGGCAACTTGAGCGCCCTGGAGAGGAAAAGACTCCAAAAAGTGGTAAACACTGCCCAGTCCATCATCGGCTCTGAACTTCCTTCCATCAAAGTCGCTGCCTCAAAAAGGCTGGCAGCATCATCAAGGACCCACACCACCCTAGCCACACACTCATCTCCCTGCTACCTTCGGGTAGAAGGTACAGGAGCCTGAAGACTGCAACAACCCGGTTTAAGAATAGCTACTTCCCCACAGCCATCAGGCTATTAAATCTGGCTCGGAACTCTGAACATTAATATCCCTCCATCTGTTATTTGCACTTTATTAATTTATTAAGTCATGGGTGTATTTATGTATAGAATTGTAGTCAATGCCTTCTATGTTCTGTTGTGCTATGCAAAGAAAGATTTTCATTGTCCTGTCAGGGACACATGACAATAAACTCTTTTGACTTGACTTGACTTTGATTTTGTGACACATTCTATGTTAAGTGAATCTTGGGCCCTAAACTCATCTCTGGAACATCTAGACAATAAGGATTCCTGCACTAGGCAGCATTTTGGACAGGCAGCATCTCTGGAGAGAAGGAATGGGTAACGTTTTGGGTCGAGACCCTTCTTCAGACACCATTTTATTGACTATAGTTCTGCATTCAACACCATAATCCCATCCAAACACCTGGACCTTGGAATCAGCAGCCCCTTCTATTACTAGATCACCAATTTTCTAACCAACAGACTACAATCAGCGAGGATACGTGACAACACCTCCGCCATAATAATTCTCAACACCGGTGCCAGCATGGATGCGATCTAAGTCTCCTACTATGCTCTCTATACACTCATGACTGTATGGCGAAGTTAGGCTCTAATTCCATCTTTCAGATGGCGTCACTGCGATGGACCAGACCATAAGCAATGATGAGACGGATTATAGGAAGGAGATAGAGAACTTGGTAAGATGGTGTCAGGACAGAAATCTCTCCGTCAATGTCAGCAATACGAAGGAGCTAGTTATTGACTTCAGAAAGCAATGTAGAAAACATGCTCCAAACAGCATCAATGGGGCCAAAGGGAAAATAGTTGAGAGCTATTTCTCTGCTATTTACTGTGGTCTTGGACAAAGCAGTTTTAGCCTTCCCTACCATGGGAAAAATGCAATGCGATCTACCCAATCTATACCCTTATGATTTTATAAACCTCTAAAAGGTCATTCATCAGCCTCCTGTGCTCCAGGGTAAACATTCCCAGCTTATCCAATGTCTCCCTAGTACTCAAGTCCTCCAGTCCATACAACATGCTTCTGAATCTTTTCTATACCCTCTTTAGATTAAATCATATCCCTCCTGTAGTGTGGTGACCAGAACACCACACAATACTCCAACAGTGGGATATCCAGCTTTTTGCACATTTGTAACATGGCATCCCAACTTTTGTACTCAGTGTTATGGTTAGTGAAGGCAAATACGTTGCATACCTTCTTTGCCATCCTGTCTACCCTTTCACTGCCACTTTCAAGGAATTATGCACTTGGTCTCCCTGTTCAACAATATAATTTACCACACTGATCGTTAAGGGACTTCATCTCTCCCTAGCTATCCTTTTGCTCTTACTATACTGACAGAATATTTTAAGATTCTCCTTTACCTTATACTTTGGGGATATTTCACATTCCCTTCCTGCCCTCCTAATTCCCTTCTTAAGTGTACTCCCATATCCCTTGTACATCTCAGATAGTTAAACACAATTACAGTAGTTGTAATGAGGTTTCACATGTAATGGCATGTTGGCATTCATAACGAGAGGAGTTGAGAAAAGATGCAAAGAGGTCCTTCTGCAGTTGTACAGGACCCTGGTGAGACCATACCTGGAGTATTGCATGCAGTTTTGGTCTAATTTGAGGACGGACATTCTTGCTATTGAGGGAGTGCAGCGTATGTTCACCAGGTTAATTCCTGGGATGGCGGGACCGTCATATGATGAAAGAATGGAGCGACTGGACTTGTATTCACTGGAATTTAGGATGAGAGGAGATCTTAGAGAAACATTTCAAATTATTAAGGAATTGGCTACACTAGATGCAGCAAACCTGTTCCCAATGTTGGGGGAATTCAGAACCAGGGGCCACAGTTTAAGAATAAGGGGTAGGCCATTTAGAACTGAGATGAGGAAAAACGTTTTCACACAGAGTTGTGAATTTGTGGAATTCTCTGCCACAGAAGGCAGTGGAGGCCGATTCACTAGATGCATTCAAAAGAGCGTTAGATAGAGTTCTTAGGGCTAGCAAAATCAAGGGGCATGAGGAGAAAGCAGGGCCAGGTTACTGATTGTAGATGATCAGCTATGATCACATTCAGCTCGAAGGACCGAATGGTCTACTCCTGCACCTATTGTCTATGTATCTATGTGATGTGCTTTCAAGTGTGAAGGAAGTTTCATGAAATTGAATACTCATAAGTGAGCTGTATTTCAAGTTAGTATACACAAACTTCAAAAGTTCCCACAAGCATTATTTTTGTTGAAACAAGCTAATCACTCATTGAAATGGAATGCCATGTTATACAAATGTCCTTCAGACACATGGTAGGGATTACAATTAGAATGGCTTGCTTGCTTAACTTAAGTAATTATTTAATTATCGCCAAGCTTTCCAATTTTTTTAAATTTAAAATAGCTTCTGTTATCATTTCCAAAAAAAACTCTTTAAGAACTGAACTTATGAAACTGACAGTAATGACTGTATAAAGAATATTACGTACTTAAGAACTGTCAATATCAACAGGGGTCAGAGAAGAAAGGCCATGGTTAAACTTGAGTAATTACATGCTCTCTTTCTTTCTTTCTTGCCCAGCTACAACTGTACATTAATAGTTTCCTTGATATTATCATGGCATACTAGGGTTACAAACTTCAGATCAACTTCAGGGTAACTTAAGGCCAGCTGTCTGAAATGTATACCCCTTTGGTTCTGTTAACAAAAATATAGTTAGCCATTCTTTCTGAGAGGAGATTAATCAGCTTTGCAACATTACAAGGAGTATGAAACTGACAGTTTTTTTTGGAGAATGGGTAGAATATCGAACAAAGTCTAGAATGGCCATAACCATAGTAACATGGCAGATAATTAAAAATAAAAGCATTGCAGGAAATCTATCTATCTCTATACTTGTAAAACTCTCTTGGATGTGTATTTATTTGTGTGTGTAATCACATCCTCGTGAAGAAATGACGCGGTTACAGTAGAATGTTTACATATTCCACAAGAAATTTTACCCTGGAGTCAAAATCGCCTTATCTGAAAATGTCATGCTTTATTTTTCGAGTTATTAATGAAAATGTTCAAAAATCTGACAAAACATAAACTGAATTTAAAAACAACTCTTTTGCTGATGAAGCACAATGGGTCTCCACAACCCCTCTTCTCCCCTACAATTCCCTCCCCTACAATTCCCTCCCCTACAACCCCCCCCCCCCACACCCACATCCCTGCAACCCCCCCTGCAACCCCCCCCCTGCAACCCCCCCCCTGCAACCCCCCCCCTGCAACCCCCCCCCTGCAACCCCCCCCCTGCAACCCCCCCCCTGCAACCCCCCCCCTGCAACCCCCCCCCTGCAACCCCCCCCTGCAACCCCCCCCTGCAACCCCCCCCCTGCAACCCCCCCCCTGCAACCCCCCCCTGCAACCCCCCCCTGCAACCCCCCCCCCTGCAACCCCCCCCCTGCAACCCCCCCCCTGCAACCCCCCCCCTGCAACCCCCCCCCGCAACCCCCCCCCGCAACCCCCCCCCCGCAACCCCCCCCCGCAACCCCCCCCCGCAACCCCCCCCCCGCAACCCCCCCCCGCAACCCCCCCCCGCAACCCCCCCCCGCAACCCCCCCCCGCAACCCCCCCCGCAACCCCCCCCCCGCAACCCCCCCCCGCAACCCCCCCCGCAACCCCCCCCGCAACCCCCCCCGCAACCCCCCCCGCAACCCCCCCCGCAACCCCCCCCGCAACCCCCCCCGCAACCCCCCCCCCGCAACCCCCCCCCCTCAACCCCCCCCCCTCAACCCCCCCGCAAACTCAGCCAATTGATATACATTAATTTAAGAATAAGGGGTAATTTATTTAAAACGGAGACGAGGAAACACTTTTTCTCACAGAGAGTTATGAATGTGTGGAATTCTCTGCCTCAGAGGGGGGTGGAGGTAGCTTCTCTGGCTGCTTTCAAGAGAGAGCTGGATAAGGCTCTGAAAGCTCCCAGATGTACTGGAGGACAGAGGATCTAAGGGGATAGAGGAACTGAAATAAATTTTCATTAGGCGAGAAATAATATTGGGTAGGCAAATGGGACTGAAGGATGATAAATCCCCTGGGCATGATGGTCTGCATCCCAGGGTCCTCATGGAGGTGGCTCTAGAAATAGTGGATACATTGGTGATCATTTTCCAATGTTCAATAGATTCAGAATCAGTTCCAGTGGATTGGAGGTAGCTAATGTTATCCCACTTTTCAAAAAAGGAGCAAGAGAGAAAATGGGGAATTACAGACCTGTTAGACTGACTTCAGTGGTGGGAAAGATGCTGGAGTCAATTATAAAAGATGTAATAATGGGGCATTTGGATAGCAGTAAAAGGATTAGTCCAAGTCAACACGGATTTATGAAAGGGAAATCATGCTTGACTAATCTTCTGGAAATTTTTGAGGATGTGACAAGTAAAATGGAGGAAGGGGTGCCAGTGGATGTAGCGATCTAGATTTTCAGAAAGCCTTTGATAACGTCCCGCACGGGAGACCGGTGACTAAAATTAGAGCGCATGGTATTGGGGGTATGGTGTTGACATGGATAGAACATTGGTTGGCAGACCGGAAGCAAAGAGTAGGAGTGAATGGGTCCTTTTCAGAATGGCAGGCAGTGGCAAGTGGAGTGCCGCAAGGCTCGTTGTTGGGGCCGCAATTGTTTACCATATATATTAATGATTTGGAAGATGGAATTAGGAGCAACACTAGCAAGTTTGCAGATCTCACAAAGGTGGGTGGCAGTGTGAACTGTGAAGAGGATGTTAGGAGGTTGCAGGGTGACCTGGACAGGTTGAGTGAGTGGGCAGATGCGTAACAGATGCAGTATAATATAGATAAATGTGAGGTTATCCACTTGGGCGGCAAAAACAAGGGGCAGATTATTATCTCAATGGGGTTCAGTTAGGTAAGGGGGAGGTGCAGCAAGATCTGGGCATCCTTGTACACCGGTCACTTACAGGTACAGCATGCAGTGAAGAAAGCTAATGGAATGTTGGCCTTCATAACAAGAGGATTTCAGTACAGGAGTAAAGAGGTTCTTCTGCAGTTGTATAGGGCTCTGGTGAGACCACATCTGGAGCAGTGTGTACAGTTTTAGTCTCCTAATGGTGGGACTGTCATATGAGGAAAGATTGAAAAGACTAGGCTTGTATTCACTGGATTTGATAAGAATGAGAGGCGATCTTATAGAAACATATAAAATTATAAAAGGACTGTACAAGCTAGATGCAAGAAAAATGTTCCCAATGTGGGGCGAGTCCAGAACCAGGGACCACAGTCTTAGAATAAAGGGGAGCTCATTTAAGACTGAGGTGAGAAAAAACGTTTTCACCCAGGGAGTTGTGAATGTATGGAATTCCCTGCCACAGAGGGCAGTGGAGGCCAAGTCACTGGATGGATTTGAGAGAGTTAGATAGAGCTCTAGGGGCTAGTGGAGCCGAGGGATATGGGGAGAATGCAGGCACGGGTTATTGATGGGGGACGATCAGCCATGATCACAATGAATGGTGGTGCTGGCTCGAAGGGCTGAATGGCCTCCTCCTGCACCTGTTTTCTATGTTTCTATAATTGGGTACAACAAGGGCTGCCATTACACTATTGTTCAATATATGAAAAAAACTAAGGGTTTATATCTGGCTTTATCACATTCCATGGGGTCAAGGAAAGAGCGTTCATGTCGCGGCCCTGTTTCCACCAATCCTTCCACCACCACACACAAAAAGCACAAGAAGCGCAAAACAGACACCATTGTATGCAGATGCCAAGAAGCGTGTTCAGCTCTGGCTGAACAACTTCTAATCTTGTGTGTGGACTCGATAAGAAGAAGAAGATTACATTCAATACATACAAATTCCGAGAATTAATGCTGAATGAGTGATGAACATCGTTTGGCTTTCAAGAATAAAAGGTAGCAATGGAAACTTGCGACATAATGTTATTTGGTATTCTGATTAGCATGGTAAGTCACACCGTGCTTGCTAATGTCCAATCGCTCATTCAAAGCCTTGAAAAGGTTCTTCAATTTCTCATATACAATTGACAGGAATAAGAGACAAAACGTTTGATGTGATGACAACCATTTACAATTCCATTAATAATCAGTCCAAATGCCTGGTATTACTGCACAATGCTATATAAAGACTAAATAATGGATCTTAAAATCCTTTTCTTATGAAGAAAAAAATATCAATGGCACAGATCAGTCAGGTTTAACTCTGCACCTATTACATCTCGGTATGAATACTATGAAATTAATGGATGTATGGTATTTAATGGAAGGTCGATTGTTTCAATCAAGCTTCTTGTCCTTGGGAACAGAGCATTTTACGATCACGTGTTGATTATTGCAATGCAATTATGTCTTTTTTATGATTGCTCAATTTATTGATTAGTATTTTGTCGCCCTTTTTTTTTGCCAAGTATCGTATCTGATGATGACATTTACAGATGACTACAGGATTTATGGCTGCATGCCATCCCCAAGTGAAACAAAAGTAACATCTCTGGACTCCTTGTTAACAACCCATTTTGACCTTAAAACTTGATGAGGAGTGTTCCATATTTTTTTTCTTTTTTAAGGTGTTGGTGTCACCACCTATCAGATTTAAATTAATATCTTGAATGCATTTGATTTTATATTTCAGATTTGTGTGCAGGATAGAGAGCTCAGCAAGCATGGAAACAATTGTTTGAAGCAATTATTAAGGCTACACGCAACTCTGCAGGGACCTAGCCAGATCTATGCACGGTCTGTTTGTACAAAAGAACTTTCAGTTGAAGTCGAAGACACAAAGTGCTGGCATAACTCAGCATGTCAGGCTGCATCCTTGGAGAGCATGGATGAACATCCTATCCATGTTCTCCAGTAATGCTGCCTGACCCACTGAGTTACTTCACCACTTTGTGTTTTGTTTTGTATACAGTATCAGCACTTTACTTTAGACCTTAGAGATATAGTACCATTGTCCCACCAAGTCTGCACCGATCAGCCCAACCACCAGCACTATCCTACACATAAGGGATAATTTACAATTTACAGAAGCCAATTAGCGTACAAACCTGCTCGTCTTTGGAATGTGGGAGGAAACCGGAGCACCTGGAGAAAACTCGGTCACAGGTAGAACGTACAAACTCCATATAGGCAGCACCCGTAGTCAGGATCGAACCAGGATCTCAGTCACTGTAAGGCAGCAAATTTACCACTGTGCTGCCCTCAGTTACTCATTTCTTCTTTCAGTTGCAGCGGATGTTTACTTATTTTTGGGTTGTGTTTTTCCAGCAATGTTACATGTACTGCCTTTTCCTAGCAATGCCATTGTTTATATTCATCTTCTTGGAGTTGGCTGGAGCATGTCAAAGGATATTTAATAATTATCCACATGAGAGAGTGTGGGCAACTAAGGTTAGAATAGCAAATGTCCTTCTCTGGACCCTCCGAACCAAAGACAACTTTGCAGCCTCTTTTACCTGCAACAGCTTTTTACAGATTAATTTTAATTTAGCTTTATCTTTTCAAAAATATCAGACTATGTGGCTAGATCCTTACACACATTTTCAGAATTATTAGACTAGGTCTATAGATGACATGATTCTGTTTTCCTTATGACATTGAAAGATGCCATTCAACCTATCCATTTTGTGCCAGATCCTAGAGCAATCCATCAACTCCCCTTTTCATTTATGCAACATAAATGAACCTTTTACACATTTATGCGACCCTTTGTTCAGAAAACAGTTTTCTGTACCTGTCTCCCACTTCATCTTACTTCAAGTCATGTGTTATTACAGATTGATATTGATGGTGACTGAAGAGCAAATCTTTTGTACAAGTTAATTTCAAAATAGTGAGAAGGTTATTTATCGACTAAGTTCTCTGACCTGGTTCAAAACACATGGTCTTCTGGGCAGCAGTAAACCCATCTCTCCCATCTTAGAGAGTCATAAAGTCATACAGCATGGTAAAAGGCTCTTCGGCCCAACTTGCCCACACTGACCAACATATCCCATCTACACAACACTGCCAGCGTTTGGCTCGTATCTCTCTAAACCTATCTGATCCATGTACCTGTCTAAATGGTTCTCAAACATTGAAATAGGTACAACAACCTCCCCCAGCAGCTCATTCCGTACATACAACACCCTTTGTGTCAAGAAGTTACCCTTCCGTGATGTCTGTCATGTTTTTTTTATGTCAGACTCCAAGCACAGGCGCTCATTGTGAGAGTAATTGGAAAAGGTTAACAGGTGGGCTAAGGAAAAGGTTCAAGAAAGTTTGTGAAATCTTTCTGAAATAATGCAATATCCTCCCCGTGACTGGGAAGTCTGGCCCACCATCACATCGAAGTGGAGAAGGATGCTGCTAAGAATCTCGAGTCCATACACTGGGAGCACACAGAACCCCAGAGTGAATCTGGGAAAGAGTGAAAGACTTTGTGAATTTCCCATCGGTTTTAAAAACTTCCAGTTTACACTGTGCACACGGCAGCCAGCTAACAGTTGATCACCTTTTCTGTTATTTTTACTGATTTAATTCTTGTATTTTTTTGGTTAGTTTGGTAGTTTATTGCAACCTTCTTCCCTGTGGCTATCAAATTTTACTCCTTCTTCTGTCATGGGGTAGACCTTTGACTGACTCCTCTCCCCCTATCCCCACCCCCTAACCCCCAATCTTTGCACATTCCCCCCACTCGTCACTCTAATTTCATGTTTCATGTATTTTGTGCTTTGTATGACATTTGCGGATCAATACCTCCCCTGGGATACATAAAGTTTTATCGTACCGTATCTGTCTGACATGTCAGTCATCTCCTGCCCCTGACAAGTCTTTCATTTCCACACTGACCTCCTCAGCCTCTGTAAAATCTTTTGGAACCAAAGGGGATGGAAGTCATCCTGGACCCAAAGCACTCTCTCCGATGGAAGATTTGCTACTAAAATTGTTATTGTTACATCTTGATGTCTTGAACAGTGCAAATTAGCTTCCTTTTTGGATTTTCAATATTAAAAAAAAAACAAGTGTAAAATTTAAAGCTGCTTAAATGGGTGTGAGTTGATGAATACTTGCCAAAGAACAGAAGATGATGTTAGGTAACTGCTATCTCTGCAATCATGTTATTGCTACTTTCCAGTCTGAAACATATGCTGAGTACTAACACATTTACATAATTGTAGAACTGTATAGCACAGGAACAGACTCTTCAGCCCACAATCATGACACCAAATAAACTAATATTATCTGCCTGCACATGATCCATATGCCCTCATTCTTTGCATATCCAAAAGACTCTTAAATGCCACTATCATAGTTTCCTCCATCACCACCACTTGTACCTTGTTCCAGGTATCCACAATATCAATATTGCTTTATTTGTCACATGTGCAACTGCAAAATGAAAGTATTTTTGCATATATTACACATGCGGCCGCCAACATTATTGGTGCCATAATACCAAGTCTGATCAGCCCTCTCCTCTCCTCGACCGGCCTTCTTTGTGTCCCGGGGGCACCTCCTGCAGCTTACTGGAGGCATTATTCCGGTTCACCCTCTTGCCTGCAAAGTTTCAATGTTAGAAGCTGAGTGAACCCTAAGTGAAACCGATAAAATCATGCGATGCCCATGGTAAAATAGGAAGGACCTAGTCATCTTATTTAAGGGACAGTGGTTTCACCGTAAAGTAAATTATGGATTAGGGCCAGCCAATATATTTTGTAGATGGGAGATCATATCTTACAAAGTTGATTGGGTATTTTTAAGTAACCAAGAAGTGAGGAAGAGAAAGTTGGAGAGGAGGTGGGGTTAGGGACAAATCTTGGCAAGAGATAGGCTGATAAGGGGATATGTTGTTTGGCAAATGGACAAAGGCTAAAGATAAAAAGGAGACAAAATGGGTGGCACAATGGCGCAGCGGTAGAGCTGCTGCCTTACAGTGCCAGAGACCCAAGGTCCATCCTGACTATAGGTGCTGTCTACACAAGAGTTTTTATGGTCTCCCTGAGACGACGTGGGTTTTCTCTGGGTGCTCCGGTTTCCTCATACATTTAAAAGACGTACAGGTTTGTAGGTTAATTGGGCTTGGTAAATATGTAATATTTTCCCTGGTACGTAGGATAGTACCAGTGTTTGGGATGATTGCTGGCTGGCACGGATTTGGTGGGCCTGTTTCCGCATTGTATGTCAAAAGTCTAAAGGTAATTAAATACAAAACAATGACAAAGGGGGACTAATAGAGACAACAAGAAAACAATGAGACAAAAGGGTGCAGACAAAAGGAGAGAAGTGGAGTCAAAGAGGTGAAATGTAAAGCAAGAGGGAGGAATATAGGAGGATTGGGATGGGGCAAAGGGGAAAGGGAATGGAATAGTGGGAGAATGGGTATGCAATGGGTCAGGAAAGAGAGGTGGGGGGAAAAATGGGGTGGGGTGGGGTGTTACCTAAAAGTGGAGATTTCAAAGTTGATACCTGTAAGTTGTAAGCCACCCAAGCGTAATATGAGGTGATATTCTTCTAATTTATGTGTGGCCTCAATCTGGCAATGGAGGCGACCCAGGGCAGAAAACTCAGTGTGGAAATGTAAAAGGGAATTAAAATGGTTAGCAATTTAATTGCTCTAGCAGGCCAAGGTGGACCGACAGTAAATGTTCAGCTTAACGGCCGTCTAGTTTATGCTTGGTCTCGCCGATGTAAAGGATACAACTTTGGGACAACAAATGCAGTAAATGAGGTTACAGGAGGATGGGAGGGAGATGTAGGGGCAGTTGAATGGAGACTAATGACTGTGAGGATGAAGCATAAGTACAACAAAATGTGTAGGATGGAACTGCAGATGCTGATTTTAAACCAAAGATAGACACAAAAAGCTAGAATAACTTGGAGAGACAGGCAGCATCTCTGGAGAAAAGGAATGGACAGTGTTTTGGGTCGAGATCCTTCTCCTCTCCGGAGATGCTGCCTGTCCCGCTGTGTTACTCCAGCTTTTTGTGTCTATCTTAAGCATAAGTACAACTTAGCATTTATTTTTATTGCCTTCATGATGTGTGAATCTAATAATCTTAAGTGTGTCTAATATTTAATTTTTGAAAAAGTATAATGTTTTTACAATGATCATTATTTTTTCAATGTTTGTGCATGTCAGAGATAATTCACAAATATTCAATCACTAGGACAGTTTTGACAGTTGTTCATCCTGATTTTTCCACTCACTTACCTTGACAGAGATGCGATTTTCTCCATGTCGCATCTCCGGCCCCCCCCCCCCCCCCCCCCCCGTGGTCTAACAACATGCAGTGCTGCGGCCTTTCCTGGAGACCGGCCCAGAGCTTCAAGCCTCAGGCATGGCGCGGACTTACCATCGTGGAGCTAGGAATCCTTTGCAGAGGATCGCCAGAAGAAGAGCTCCAACCGCAGGGCCTGTGGACTTTAACAACGTAAAGCTCGCGGTCTCCAGTAAGAAGTAGCCGACTCGGGAGCTCTATGCCGCAGAGTGTTCCAATCCATCCCGACGCTGGAGTTTCGATCATCCCGACGAGAGGGCTTGGTCATCGGACCATCGGCAACAGCAAGTGCAGAGTGTGCAAGGCCCCGACACGGGTGAACAAAGAGGAAGATGACTGAACTTCATTGCGTTCCATCACAGTGAGGAATGTTGATTTCACTGTGGTGGATGTTTATGTTAGATTTTATTTTATGTGTGTATTGTGTTCTTTTCACTTGGAATGGCTGTATGGTAACTCAAATTTCACTGTACCTTAGTTGGTTAAGTGACAATAAATGCGAACTTGAAACACGGAACAGCAGTTGCTGGTGCATCAAGGTAAGACCCAACATGCAGCAGTAATTTGTTTAGTTTTACTTTAATTTAGAGGTACAGCACGGAAATAGGCCCTTCAGCCCACCAGGTCTGCGTCGACCAGCGATCCCCGCACATTAGCACTATTCTATACACACTAGGAACAATTGTTTTTTACATTTACCAAGCCAATTTGCCTTCATATTTGGAGTTTGGGAGGAAACCAAAGATCTCGGAATAAACCCACGTGGTTGCGGGGTGAACATACAAACTCTGTGCAGCCAGCACTCATAGTCGGGAACAAGGGTCTCTGGCGCTGCAAGTGCTGTAAGGCAAAAACTCTACCGCTGCGCCACCATGCCGCCCTTTGTGCTGCAGCATTATGTTGCTTTCCTTAGAAGTGTGCTTAGTGGGCAGGAGTTGAGTGAAATTTGACAGCTAGTAGTTCAGCGGAGTATTCTGCGCCAGTATAAGAAAATTGACTTGCATATGAGGAGAATATGTCAGCACAGTGTAATGCTTTGGTGCATATATATTGTTTAGATATAAGCTGCGTAATCAAGTTTTGTATTGTTTACTGTCATTTAACATTTATTTATATGCATCTTTTACTTGGATGCACATGAGCCATAAAACATTTATCTTTAAATAAAATCCTGTACGCGTTAATGAAATATATATCTATGTGTTCATATAAACAGCTTTTGAATGAGGAAGATTAAATTGGATATATGTGGAGGTGTGAAAGAGAAGGAAACTTTCATTACTAAACATAAGCTATACAAAAGTGATGAATACTACTGAATCAGTCATTGTCTCTTTTAAATGTATTTGGATAAATCACATTGTGTTGAAAATACTAAACTTTTCAAAGTTGAGCTTGACTACCAGCATTCCTAATGCATAATTCATTCTATCCCCTGCTCCACTGTTGTGCATAGATTTGTCCTTTGGCAGCCTATTACAAGATGCAATCAGCAGTCCTTTAAATTGGAAAAAATCTGAGTGGACAGGCTGGCAGCAGTAGTATTAAGCATGTCACAATGTTTTGTCCTCATTCTTAAAGAATGTGGATTAATACATTACACAAAAATAGAGTTTGCATTTAATGGGCCCACATTCCCATTGAGAGGCTGAGATCCATTAGCATATGTCAGTGTGCTGAGAGATACAAATTCTAAGTTTACGCATGTAGACACGTTCATTTATTATTTTATTTACAATTTTTGTTCAGCATTTTTGTGCGAAATTGGTATAACAAATATCTGCATAATATTAAGGCACAATTCATAAAAGATGTTTTGTTGTGCAATATGTTTGTTTCAGCTGTTCGGGATGATTTGGGAAGTATTTTACAATAGACAAATAGGTGAGTGGTTAAGCAACAAAAAAATAATATAAATCACTTGAAATCTACCATCTGAATCGTTATCTGTATATGCTAATACTATGGCCATTAAGAACAGTAATGTTCTTAATGCTCATCAAGAAGACTGGCTCAGTCCTGGGGGCAGAGTTGGATTCATGGGAGATAGTCTTGGAGGGCAGAATGCTCCTCGTACCGCGGAGCACCTTGGGCAATACAGCTCACCCCCTCCACAACACACTGGTTAACCTGAGGAGTATCTTTGATAAGGTGACTAAAATTAGAGCACATGGTATTGGGGGTAGGGTGTTGACATGGATAGAAAATTGGTTGGCAGACTGGAAGCAAAGAGTAGGAGTGAACGGGCCCTTTTCAGAATGGCAGGCAGTGGCGAATGGAGTGCCGCAAGGCTCGGTTTTGGGGCCGCAACTGTTTACCATATATATTAATGATTTGGAAGAGGGAATTAGGAGCAACACTAGCAAGTTTGCAGATGACACAAAGCTGGGTGGCAGTGTGAACTGTGAAGAGGATGTTAGGAGGTTGCAGGGTGACCTGGATAGGTTGAGTGAGTGGGCAAATGCGTGGCAGATGCAGTATAATATAGATAAATGTGAGGTTATCCACTTTGGCGGCAAAAGGAAGGGGGCAGATTATTATCTCAATGGGGTTAGGTAAGGGTGAGGTGCAGCGAGACCTGGGCGTCCTTGTACACCGGTCACTGAAAGTTGGGTTACAGGTACAGCAGGCAGTGAAGAAAGCTAATGGAATGTTGGCCTTCATAACAAGAGGATTTCAGTATAGGAGTAAAGAGGTTCTGCAGTTATATAGGGCTCTGGTGAGACCACATCTGGAGTATTGTGTACAGTTTTAGTCTTGTAATTTGAGGAAGGACATCCTTGTGATTGAGGCAGTGCAGCGTAGGTTCACGAGATTGATCCCTGGGATGGCGGGACTCTCATATGAGGAAAGATTGAAAAGACTAGGCTTGTACTCACTGGAGTTTAAAAGGATGAGGGGAGATCTTATTGAAACATATACAATTATAAAAGGACTGGACAAGCTAGATGCAGGAAAAATGTTCCCAATGTGGGGCGAATCCAGAACCAGGAGTCAGTCTTAGAATAAAGGAGGTCTTTTAAGACTGAGGTGAGAAAAAACGTTTTCACCCAGAGAGTTGTGAATTTATGGAATTCCCTGCCACAGAGGGCAGTGGAGGCCAAGTCACTGGATGGATTTAAAAGAGAGTTAGATAGAGTTCTAGGGGCTAGTGGAGTCGAGGGATATGGGGAGAAGGCAGGCACAGGTTATTGGTAGGGGATGATCAGCCATGATCACAATGAATGATGGTGCTGGCTCGAAGGGCCGAATAGCCTCCACCTGCACCTATTTTCTATGTTTCTACCTTCAGCAACAGACTGGTTCCACCAAGATGCAGCACAGAACGCCACAGGAGATCCTTCTGGCTATCAAACTGTACAACTCCACCCCCTTCTGTCATGGGATATCACAGCATGGTTTGGGAATAGCTCCATCCAAGACCGCAAAAAATTGCAGAGAGTTGTGGATGTAGCCCAGACCATCCAACCTCCCTTCCATAGACTAAATCAACACATTATGCTGCCTCCGCAAGGCCACTAGAATAATCAAGGACGAGTCTCATCCTAGTCACTCCCTCTTCTCTCTTCTCCCATCAGGTAAGATGTACAGAAGTTTGAAAACACACACCTCCAGATTCAGGGACAGTTTCTTTCCAGCTGTTATCAGCCAACTGAAACATCCTCTCACCAGCTCGAGTGCAATACTGACCTCACATCTACCTCATTGGAAACCTTTGAATTATTTTTAATCTGACTTTATCAGATTTTATCTTTGACTAGTTGTATCCTTTATCATTTACCTGTTCACTATGGATGGCTTGTTTGCAATCATGTCTTTTATTTGACTGGATAGCATGAAACAAAGATTTTTCACTATTCCTCAATACACATGATAATAAACTAAACTAAATTAAACTACTATAATTTTCAATAGTGTTTACGATATATTTATAACAAAAGCTACATGAGACAGTATTTATCCTCCAATGTAATAACTTTAATGAAATTGAAGACTTTTTTTTAAAACCATCCCGTGAGTGCATTGTGCACAACCAGCAGTAATAAATGGATCTTAAATTGTATGTTTCATCACCTTGTTGGTAGCTGGCACCGAATGACAGTCGAATATATCATAGGCTTGGAGAGTCATAGATACATGCAGCACAGAAACTGGCCCTTCAGCCCAACTTGTTCCTGCCAACCAAGATGCACCATCCACATCTGGCTGGGTTGACCCATATCTGTCTAAACATTTCCTATTCATGAACCTGTCCAAATGTCTTTTAAATGTTGTTAAAGTACCTGCCTCATTGACCTCCTCTGGCAGCTTATTCTATGTACCCTTTATTTATTTTTACATTTTGTGCCTCTGATCTTTTATGAAAACCCCATCACCAGACATCTGTCTGCATGGTTTTGACTTGAATCATATTATTATTTTACCATTTGTAACTAGATCTTGATGACTAGATGTAGGGGAAGCAATAACTGTTAATCTTAATGTTGAATTAAAGCACTCCCCTTAAAACAAAAAAGCACCAGACTTTCCAATTTTCATCATCAATGCCATGCCTTTGCACAATGGATTGTGAAGTTTTTCCCATTCTCTTGAACATTACCCAATTAGTCTGCACATGAAATTGAGGTTAAATACATTTTACTGTAGCGCTAAGTATTTGCAAGGCACTTTAATTGGTGTTGGACACGAATTACATCAGGCCTCCAGTCAATATAGGACATTCAGAAGCAAGATGATTAAGCAGGAGGCAGCATCTCCAGGTTACTGCCGCCACTCTTGATGGATCAGAGCTGCTGTGTGCAAGCAGCTCGTTAAATTTAATGTTCAGGTGAAGAACTTCGGACATGCTGATATTACTTAGTTCCTTATTTACTTCCATCAACCCACATGTTTTGTAGCAGTTGCAGAGCCTATTTCATCAGCAGTCAAAAGCATATGAGAGCATAAATTGGCAACACTGCCTCATAATCCTTTCCATCATTCAGCCAGATCACGACTGATCAGATCTTTCTACATCGGCTATTGTTGGTGCTTAATATATTCAATGATTCAACCTCAACTGCCTCCTGGAAGAGAGCTTTCCAAAGATTCACACCCTTTGTAGACAAGAAATGCTTTCATTTTAAATAGGCTATCCGTAGAATTGTAAGTTGATCTCGTAGAGTCATACAGTGTGGTAAGTACCCACACTGACAAACATAGAATCATAGAAAACAGGTGCAGGAGTAGGCCATTCGGCCCTTTGAGCCTGTACCACCATTCAATATGATCATGGCTGATCATCCAACTCAGTATCCTGTACCTGCCTTCTCTCCATACCCCCTGATCCCTTTAGCCACAAGGGCCACATCTAACTCCCTCTTAAATATAGCCAATGAACTGGCCTCAACTACCTTCTGTGGCAGAGAATTCCATAGACTCACTGCTCTGTGAAACAACTGGTGGACTAGTGCAATACGAACAACCTGATCCTGAATGTCGAGAAAACAAAGGAGATTATCGTCGACTTCAGGAAAACCCGGCACAGTCCCACACCACTTCACATCAATGACAGCGATGTGGAGGTGGTCAGTAGCACAAAGTTCCTGGGGGTGCAGATCACTAACAGTCTGACCTGGTCGACTAACATCTCATCAACTGTTAAGAGAGCGCAGCAGCGGCTGCACTTTCTGCGCCGGATGAGAAGAGCTCATCTCCCCCATCCCATCCTCACTACTTTCTACAGGGGCACCATAGAGAGTATTCTGACCAGCTGTATCTCTGTCTGGTTTGGGGACTGTAGAGCCTCCGACTGGAAGTCTGTGCAGAGAGTGGTGAGGACAGCGGAAAAAATCATCGGGACCTATCTCCCCTCAATCGGGGATATTGCGACCAAACGCTGTGTGTCTAAGGCCAGTAGTATCATAAAGGACCCCACACATCTCCATCACGGACTGTTCACTCTGCTGCCCTCGGGAAAAAGATACCGCAGCATAAGGAGCAGAACATCAAGGTTCCGCAACAGCTTCTTCCCACGAGCCATCAGACTCCTGAATGCCATGTAAATGGGCTGCCACTATTGTCTATTTATCCTTTTCATACATACCTATCCTTCGGTTAATTTATTGTGTTGCACAGGGAGCCAAATGCAACGTAATTTCGTTTGGAACTGCATATATCAATGTATTTCTAAATGACAATAAAGTTTGTTTGACTTTGACTGACTTTTGACTCTCTGTGTGAAAAAGGATCTTCTCATTTCAGTCCTAAAAGACTTCCCCCTTATCCTTAACATGTCCCATCTACACTGGTCCCACGTGCCTGTGTTGGCCCATTTCCCTCTAAACCTGCCTTATCCATGTACCTGTCTAATTGCTTCTTAAACATTGCAATAGTCCCTGCCTCAACTATCCCCTCAGGCAACTCGTTCTATACACCCACAATCCTTTACGTGGAGAATTTACCCCTCAGATTCCTATAAAATATTCCCCTTGTTAACTGACACCTATGCCCTCTGGTTCTTGATTCCCCCCACTCTGGTTAATAGACTGTGCATCTACCCGATCTATTCCTCCCATGATTTTATACTATATATGATCACACCTCATCCTCCTGCGCTCCAAAGGAAAAGAGTTGCAGCTTGCTCAACCTCCCTCTACAGCTCAGGTCCTCGAGTCCTGGCAACATTCTTGTAAATCTTCACTGCGCCCTTTCCAACTTTCTCATAATACATACTTTTATCCGAAGAATCAAACCTATTAACATTCAATGAAATGACTCCAACTAAACATATTCCTCCTTAAATGAGAAGCCAAAATTATACCCTGCTGCAGCTATGGTCTCACCAAAGCCCCCAGCAGTTTGCCAAAAACTTCCCAATTCTACTGCTCCATTCTCTTTACAATTTATACCAACATTCCATTTGCTTCCTAATTACTTGCTGTATCTACATGCTAAAGGTCTGAACTTCACAAACAGACACACACAAATGCTTCACATGTAAGATAAAGTAGAGATTTAATAGTGAGATAAGCAAATTTTATATTGCACGTTGATTTCTCAAATTTCAAGTAACTCCTGCATTCCCTCCCTTCCCCTCTCTCCCACATCCCCACCCTCAGTGTCCTATCAGTTCCACTATTCACATCCTTGTATCCTTCTCGTTATCACACCTTCCCCAGCCAACAATGGTCCATTGTGGGCTCCACCCTTCCTGAGATTATTTGTTGTTGGCCCTCGTCTGTTCTGGCCTTTTCTCACCTCTATTAATTTTCCCCCCTCCCCATCTCTACTTCAAGTCTGAAGAAGGGTGTGACCCGAAACATCACCTATACCTTTTTCTCCAGAGATGCTGCCTGACCCGCAGAGTTACTCCAGCATTTTGTGTGTATCTCTGGCATAAACCAGCATCCACAGTTCATTCCTACACATTAATATTGCACATCTTGTGTGGAGCAGAAGTCCTGGAAACAGTAGAAGCATTCATGAGGGAATTGGAGATGAAAAATTGCAAGACTCTGGAGAAAGGCCATGGGATTTGAAACCAGTGAGATCTTCTGGTACAGTGATAACATAACCATGGTGAACTAAAGTCTTTCCAGGTGAGGCAGAGGTTCACCTGCACCTCCTCCAACCACATCTATTGCATCCGCTGTTCCAGGTGTCAACTGGTCTACATCGATGAGACCAAGCACAGGCTTTGCGATCGCTTCGCCCAACACCTCCACTCAGTTTGCAACAACCAACCTGATCTCCCAGTGGCTCAGCACTTCAACTCCCCCTCCCATTCCGAATCTGACATTTCTGTCCTGGGCCTCCACCATGGCCAGGTGAGTCCCACTGCAAATTGGATGAGCAACACCTCATATTTCGCTTGGGTGGTTTACACCCCAGCGGTATGAATATTGACTTCTCCAATTTCAGGTAGTCCTTGCTTTCTCCCTCCTTCCCCTCCCCTTCCCAGCTCTCCCACAGCCTACTGTCTCCACATCTTCCTTTCTCCCCCCCCCCCACTCCACATCAATCTGCAGAAGGGTTTCAACTTGAAACGTCACCCATTCCTTCTCTCCAGAGATGTTGCCTGTCCCGCTGAGTTACTCCAGCTTTTAGTGTCTATCCTCTGACAGCTCGTTCTCCTAACTGTGGAGTGAAATGTTGCCCCCAGTTTCCTTTAAAAACATGTAATCTCTCATCTTAAACCTATGCCCTCTAGTTCTTGATTTCTCTACTCTGTGTAAAACATTGTGCATCGCCCTATCTATCCCCATCATGATTTTATGCATCTGTATAAGCAGACCGTTGGGACTAGTGTAGATTGGGCATATTGGTCGGCATGGACTAGTTTGGCTAAAGGGCCTGTTTCCACACTGTATGGCTCTATCACTCAATAACTCTATATCATCCCTCAGCCTCATGTACTCCACAGTATAAAGTCCTAACCTGCCCACCCTCTCCCTATAGCTCTGGCCCTCAAGTCCTGGCAACATCCTCATAACCCTTCTCTGCACTCTTTCCAGCTTAAAGACATGACTCCCTCACCTTGCATGTTAACCATTTACGTGACACTTTACTGAATGCTTACTGGAAATCCAAGTACACTGTATCTAGACTGAAATATGTTGTTTTAGATCTCTGTCTTTATTTAAATTTATCTACATCCTGCTATTAGAATTTTCAAAGTAATCTAGTAATTTGATCAAGCACAATTTTATTTTTAATTAAAACATGTTGCCTGTGTGAATATGTTATGATTTTCTGAACATTCTTCATTAATAAAGACCAACATTTTCCTATTGACTGATATCGGACTAACCTGCCTTTTGTCTCCTTCCTTTAATGAGAAACGTGTGACATTTATATATTTCCAATCTGCTGTGACCTCTCCAGAATATTCAGAATTTAATTGGGAAATCAAGAACTAGAGGGCGTAGGTTTAAGGTGGAGGATTTAATAGGAAACTAAAGGGCCTGTCCCACTTATGAGACTTTTTGGGTGACTGCCGGCACCTGTCATAGGTCGTTACAGGTCGGTGACCAGAACATGGTACGAGTCTTTGGGTGACTACTTATGACCAATCAGGCTTCACCCCGCAACATGTCACTCGGGTGTCACCTGTATGGTTGTGAGTCGTCTCCTCAGTCACCCAAACAGTCATGTATCGTCTTTCTGGTTGACGCTGAATTTTTAACATGTTGAAAATGTTTGCCGACCTGCAACGACCTATGACGGGTGCTGGCAATGGCAGACAAAGTCGCGTAAGTGGGGCAGGCCCTTAAGGGGCAACTTTTTCACTCTGAGGAAGGTGGGGATGGGGAACAACCAACCGCTTCTCTTCACACCCCAGGAAGCTGGACATCAATCAATGTTTTCTATGTGACAGCACATGCCAAATCCGGGTGTACCAGGATCTCTAACAAGATAAAAACTAGATTCTTAAATTTGTTTTGAATTTTAATTTTGTTTTTATTTTATTATATTAGAGGTTGATTGCCCATGAAATCAAAATAGAAGCGGGGTAGATATAGATGGAAAGTAATTGTTGATAAATATAGCTGCATTTTTAATTGATATGTGTCTCAGCACCCTTTTTTCATCACTGCGGCAATCTAGCATAGTGGTAGAGTTGTGGCCTTGCAGCGCCAGAGACATGGTTTCAATCCTGACTATGGGTGCCATGTTTATAAGGTAGTTACTTCCCCGTGTGACCATGTGTGTTATCTCTGGGTGCTCCGGTTTCCTCCTACATTTCAAAGACGTGCAGGTTTGTTGGTTAATTTTCTTCTGTAAATAGCCCTGGTTGGTGTAGGATATGAAACTGGGATAACATAGAACTAGTGTATGGGTGACCAATGGTCAGCGCGTCAGTGCTGTGTTCACGCTGTATCTCTAAACTAAACTAAAAAAGCACGGTCATCAGGTCAAACAGCAACAAAAACAAAGCTTTCACCCCAGTCATTCCAGCCGACTAAAATGTCCATCCAAGCTCGCCCCCTTTGCCTGCGTTTGACCCATATTCCCTTAAACCTCTCCTATCCATGTACCTGTCCCAATGTCTTTTAAATTTTGGTATTATACATGGCTCAGTCACTTCCTCTGGGAGCTCTTTCCATGTACATGCACCCTCTGTGTGAAATAGTTGTATGTGGGTATTTGTGAGTGTGTGCGTATATATACATTCCACCTGGTGGCGCCAGCAATAACTGCCTCACCAACAGCCTGTCTGTCCCTTCCTTCTCTGTTGTTTCTTTAGTATGTGCTAACTGTATGTTTTTTAGTGTTTTTTAGCTTGTTTTATGTGGGGATGGGGGGGGAGGGTTTGGGGACCTTGCACCTCGACGGAGATGCTATTTTTTTCCGTATCATATCTCTGGTTGGAGACCGACTTCAGGAGCTCCGAGTCGCAGGAGTTTCGATCGCCCCGACATGGGAGCTTCGATCGCCCCGACATGGGAGTTTGGATCAATCCGACGTGGGAGCTTCGATCGCCCCGACATGGGAGTTTGGATCACTCTGACGGGAGCTTGGATTGCCCCGACGCGGGAGCTTCGTTCAGCCCGACGCAGGGAGTTTCAACCGCCGGCTATGAGTTCTATCTGGGCCATATGACAATAAAACACTCTTAACTCTTGAACTGGCACAGAAAAGCCAGATTATATCAACCAAAACCACAGTGAACTGTGGGGCAGACTGGAGGAGCCTGGTGGCTTACAACTGCTCCAGTGTTCTTGTGTTCATGTGCCCCATTATTATACTGATGTCATCTTTATTAACAAACCCACTGTACCTTGCAAATTACCCACTCATCCCATCAGGGATCTGTTACCCTAGCTGAGGTAGAATTTGCCGCCTCAGATGGGCTTCATCAGTCACCTCAAAGCACTAAAATCAGCCAAGGCACTCTCAATCTAGGAGGACTGGATAAAATGAGCATATTTATGAGGATGAACCCAGGGATGATTGGATTAACATATGACGAGTGTTTGAGGGCTCTGGACCTGTACTCACTGGAGTTTAGATGGATGACGGGGGACCACATTGAAACATAGAAACATAGAAAATAGGTGCAGGAGTAGGCCATTCGGCCCTTCGAGCCTGCACCGCCATTCAATGTGATCATGGCTGATCATCCAACTCAGTATCCCGTACCTGCCTTCTCTCCATACCCCCTGATCCCTTTAGCCACAAGTGCCACATCTAACGCCCTCTTAAATATAGCCAATGAACTGGCCTCAACTACCTTCTGTGGCAGAGAATTCCAGAGACTCACGACTCTCTGTGTAAAGAATGTTTTCCTCATTTCGGTCCTAAAGGAATTCCCCCTTATCCTTAGACTGTGACCCCTTGTTCTGGACTCCCCCAAACTTACTGAATAGTGAAAGGCCTGGATAGAGCGGATGTGGGGAGGATTTTTCCACTGGTGGGAGAGTCTTGGATCAGAGGTCATAGCCTCAGGATAAAAGGACATACCTTTAGGAACGAGATGAGGAGTAATTTCTTTAGTCAGAGGGTGGTAAATCTGTAGAATGTATTGCCACAGAAGGCTGTGGCAATACATTGGATATCATTGGATATTTTTAAGGTGGAGATTGATAGATTAGTACGGGTGTCAGGGATAATGGGGAGAAGGCAGGAGAATGGAGTTGAGAGGGAAAGATAGATCTCCTATGATGGAATGGCAGAGACTTGATGGGCTGAATGACCTAATTGTGCTCCTAGAATTTATGAACATTAACTTATAAAGGAAGACAAATTAGATAACATGGTATTTTATGGTAATCCAGAAGCAGGCATGCAGACGTCACCTTGGCAATATATACATTCAGTTCTTTGAACAGTCTAACATTGAAAAGATATAACCTATAATTGACAACATGAAACCATTGGGATGCTGTTAATAACCCAGCTGTAATTTTTTTCAAAAAATAGTTTCTATAAGTTTGAAGTATAAATGACCCTAGAGCCATCGTGTTGCTGTCAGTTCTTAATTGCCCACTGAACTGTCATAGTACCCATTCTCTTTGAAGGCATTCAGACAACTTGTGTGTCAATGAATGAATCAAGAATGGCAAAGCCCTGGAATTACATTTCCTTTCCCTTCCCTTTTTTTTTTCTTTTCTTTTTCAAAAACTTTATTCAACACAATCATATAACACAACACATCAAAACATAATCAAAAATAACACTATATCAAAAAAATAATTGTAGTACAACAGTATATTAATTGTTTACAATACTCCCAACCCCACGCGGTGACCAGTGTTGACAGAAGGCCTCCAGAGTCCCACATGTTCCCTCTCCAGGGACACACGTGCACAGACGTAGGCCCGAAAGAGGGGCAGGCAGCCGACTTTAGCCTGACCATCGACCGCCCGCTGCCTGGAATTTCCCTTCCCTTAGACCCAGTTACAAAGGCCAATTCCCACCTTCCTCCTGCCTATCTAATCACTTGCAATTTGTTTCAACCATTGCTAAACAGCTCAGGGCCATTATGGTTATGGCTTTACACTTCTTGACATTGGCATTCACCATTGAACGCCAAATATAAAAATGTAACATGCCTCACCAGATTGCAATGCTCAAGCCATTACAAAGTGGATTGCTGCTTAAAGACACTGACAGTGTCAATGTTTCATTCATCTCTGACATCACATCCTACAGCCTAACTGTGTTTCCAGTTCTCCCTGGAGTGACTCTGATAAGCATGCTCCAGTTACTGGTTTTAAATTGGCAGCAAATCACTGTTTCAGACTTCAATGGCCCGTTGAAAACCAATTATGCAGGGAAGGATTGAACACTGCATTGCACTGTATTGCAGGGTCTTTTGCCATGTTCTATATTTATATTTTTACAATTGCAGTCTCTCCAGTTGCCTGTAGACATTGAGATAAATCAAAAGGTCACCCACTGCTAAGTCAAACTGGAGTTTTTGTAACTTCAATATCAGTATTGTGCGAGCAAGATATCTTGGTGGAGTGTATTTTCATATTGACACAGTGTCATACAACACATAATGTCCTGCTTCCAAGCTTACTGGATTCATTCTAAAAAAAGATCTACTTATTTAGAGTAACATTCACTGATTAAAACAATGAAATTAACGTATTTTGATGAATGTCACTTTTAAAAATCAATGAGCCTTTATTTGTTTAAATAGCACCCAATTTGTCTCACTTTTCAAAATTATAACTCTTGCTCAAAGGTCTGGATTTTCTGATTGATATTATGCTAATATCGGCAGTAACCCAGGTTACCAAATATAATTACTCTGATCAGAAAATCTAGGCTCTAAAGTTTTTTTTTGACATTGATTATCCCTGTACTCACTTGGAATTGTGAACTTTGATTTAGTGTTAGAAGCCATACTATATATATTGAGTCATATAGTTCATGGGTATAACTCAGGAAAATCTGTAACAGAATACTTTCCCGAACACCAAAGGGTGTCATCTCTCCATTACTAAACCTACACATTAATCTTCAGAGGACTGTAGATCATATTTTTTAAATAATCACCGGAACATAGAAGAAGCGGAAACCACTTTCGACCATTAGGGAGACTGACAAAAACCTCCGGGAACCTCCGGGAACCGCACGTTTTTTTCCGTTCAGGTTTCCTAATGCCCCTGTCCCACTTAGGAAACCTGAATGGAAACCTCTGGAGACCTTGCGCCCCACCCAAGGTTTCCGTGAGGTTCCCGGAGGTTCCGGTCACTCTCCCTAATGGTGGAAAGTGGTTTCCGCGTCGTTGAGGCTTCTTCTATGTTCCTGCGATTATTTCGAAAAAAAAGCAGCCTCGACTAAAAATAGATTGCCGTTTAGTCGAAGCCAGTGGAGTGGGGTGGCTATTTACTTACTGGCAGTCGAAGGTAATCTCCTTCGCTGACCGGCCATTTTGATTGGCTCATTGGAGTTTTCAGCAAAGATCCTATCGGATCTTTGGTTTTCCAACCTAGAAGATCCGCCAGAAGGTAAAATGCCCGCTAACTGTATTAAACTTCATAAAACAGTCTCCATTCCTTCTCCCCGCTATTCTCTCCCCTTATCTCTCCCCTTCTCTCCCCTTCTCTTTCCCCTTCTCTCTCCCCTTCTCTTCCCCTTCTCTGTCCTTCTCTCTCCCTTTCTCTGTCCTTCTCTCCCCTTCTTTCCCCTTCTCTCCCTCCCTCCTGTGCTTTCTAAAGGACTTACCGTGCTCTGTGGCAGCCGTTTACCCTCCTCTTCATCGCGCAGGTAGCACTCCTCCGCTGTCCCTGGCTCCCAACTTCGCGTTGTGTTTGTGTGTGTGTGCGGTTGGGAGCAAAGATCCTGTAGTCGAGGCTTTCCAGGCAAGTGACCAAAACCTCTGGTAACTCATGGAGACTGACCGGAACCTCCAGGAACTCACGGAAACCTTGGGTTAGGCACAAGGTCTCCAGAGGTTTCCATTCAGGTTTTCTAGGTGGGACAGGGGCATAAGTGGGACAGGGGCGTTACTCTATCTCTCTCTCAAAGAGCCACCTTTCTAAAAATGAGATTTGGCACAGGGTCCTGTGTGCAAGTTATAGGAATTTCAAACATATTTTGTAATGGACGTCGCTCTGATTTATTGGACTGTTCATTAAATTCTATTTTTCTATTTCAGGATCGTGCTGTTTTCTCATCAAACATAACATTGGACGGCAACCAATCCCCCTACCGCTATCTCCCTTTGTTCCTTATCTGAATTAAAAAAAAATAAAATGAGGGACAGACCTGTATTTATCCCGGATGGGACTGGAGAAATGGGTAGGACTCTCTGGTTCTGTGCTGGACTGGTTCAAATCCTACTTGAAAGATCGGGATTATTTTGTTTCCCTTGGTAATTATGAATCAGAACATACAAAACTCACATGCGGGGTTCCTCAGGGCTCTATTCTTGGACCCATCTTGTTTAATATTTACATGCTCCCCCTAGCTCAGATCATAGAATATTTTAACATATCCTACCATACTTATGCCGATGACACACAACTTTATATCACAGTGTCACCGCATGACCATAGTCCCCTACACTCACTGAGTCAGTGTGTCACACGAATTAATGAGTGGATGAACCAGAATTTCCTCCAGCTCAATGCAAATAAGACAGAAATTATTGTCCTTGGCCCCAAAAAAATAAGGCTAGAGATAAGCGCTCAATTTGCAATGAAAACCACAGACAAAGCCAGAAACCTTGGTGTAATCATAGACTCGGATTTGAATTTTAACAGCCATATAAAGACCATTACCAAATCTGCCTACTACCATCTAAAAAACATTGCAAGAATCAAGGGATTTCTGTCCAAAGAAGACACTGAAAAACTTGTTCATGCATATATCTTCAGTAGGTTAGATTATTGTAATAGTATCTTTGCAGGTCTCAGTAAAAAATCAATTAAACAACTGCAGCTTATCCAGAATGCCGCTGCCAGAGTCCTAACTAACACCAAGAAAATGGACCACATTACACCTGTCCTTAAATCTCTGCACTGGCTCCCTGTGTGTAAAAGGATAGATTTTAAAATGTTGCTACTGGCATACAAGGCTCTGAATGGTCTGGGTCCAAAATACATCTCTGACCTTCTTGTTGTTTATGAGGCACCTAGACTCCTCAGGTCTTTGGGGACAGGTTTACTTCATGTTCCCAGGGTGAGAACAAAAAGGGCTGAAGCAGCATTCAGTTTCTATGCTCCACACCTGTGGAACAGGCTCCCCGAACACCTGAGGTGTGCACAGTCCATAACCACATTTAAGTCAGGCCTAAAGACACTATTGTTTGATGTAGCTTTTTCATGACCCTACATGCGGGTAATTTTAATCCTCTTGTTTTAACCTTTTTATGTGCTTTTAAAATCGCCTTAATATTTTAGTGATTTTGCTTTACTATTCATGCAATTGGCTTATTGGCTATTTTGTTGTCCTTTGTTGCATTGTGGTTCTGCAATGTTTTTAAACTATTTTATTCTCTTGTTTCTTTTGTAAAGCACTATGAATTGCAGCTTGTATGAATGGTGCTATATAAATAAACTTGCCTTGCCTTGCCTTGCCTATCCCCAGTGATTTCTCCACCTTATACCATAGTTTCATATGAGGGATGGTTTTGTGATTTATAGGAGCTAGACTGATAGTGTCCAGATGATTTTAGATTAAAACAGGACATTTAAGCATTCAGAATATCATAAAAACATACAGAAACAGGAGCAGGAAGAAGCCACCAGGCCCCTCATGTCTTTCCTGCCATTCAATATGATCATGGCTGAACAATGCTGGCCTCAGCTCTTCTTTTGTGCTAGTTCCCAGTAATGCTCAATTCCCTGAACTATCAAATATTTAACTACCTCCACCTTAAATATATCCAATGATGCAGCTTCCACCATCCTCGGGACAGAGAGAACAAGCACATTAAGAAAAAGTGCACATTGCATTTAAATGAGAACTTACAAACATTATTCTCCATCTAAAAGCAGGCCAAATTTGAACTCAAATTCACATTCTTCTCATGGTGATAAATAGGTTAATTTGACCTACTGGTGGATCATTGAATCGATTGTAACCATTTTTGTTGATAACGATTCTTCAGGATTAACCTATAGACTGAAAATAGACACAAATTACTGGAGTAACTCAATGGGTCTTTGGAGATAAGGTATAGGTAACATTTTGGGTTGAGACCCTTCTTCAGACCTATAGACTGCAATTTTAATCCTTATTTCAAAGAAGGAAGCCTGCTCCAAATGTTCTCTGCTTCTCTTCTCATTAAGGTACCACAGCAATTGCATTGATGGTGGCAAATTCTCCACTCTCCCTGCATTGTGCCGGCTTGCTCGCCTGCAGAAAGGAATGTTACGATAGCTCTGTCTGGATTGTAACTGTTGCCATAACCAATCACCCTTGAAATAACTCACAGAAGCTCATAGTTAGTGAGCTATAAACTTTATTTATGTTTTTCATATGTTCACACAAAATCCCATACAGATGATATTCACTGCACACGAGGGCATTGGGAAATTTCCACTGTGAACAAGCTCAGTGATGATTTTTATTTCAAAAATCCACTGTGGACATCTTCTTTAAATTATGTTTGTTTCTCTGAGATATAATTATGTCCAGCCGTAGGCATTGCAGAATTGATATTGTCACCTGTGCATAGAAATGCTGTTTGAATGGCCTGAAAGTACTCTTTCAGGCTGTTTTTAGTTCAATGGAACTGCAGAACAATGGAACTGCAGAATATAGCAAACGTTATGAGATGGACATCAATTAAGTGTTGAAGACCTGCAATTCAGAACTTAACCATGCCTCAAGCTTAGCCATTCAGAACAGTTACAAATCTGGTATCTGCCGTTCAATGTGAAACATTCAATGTTCAATCTGGAACATTGAAGGGTTGGACTAGCACAATTATGGAATTCTATACTCCATGTCATGTGTGGAAATGCACAGTGAAATTATTTTCTTACAAAATGTTCAATAGAGTGTTCCCATATCTGAGCACAACCCTCATTAGCAAAATGCACGGTAATAGTACTGAGCCAACATGCAAGAAGCGCCAGATATTGGTGCCATTTTCAAGGTCAGGTCCGTGCTCTAGTGCCTCCAGCCATTGCCTTCCTTGGACAAATGGATTCACTTGCGAACCATGTCCTCTTTCCTGCCCATCCACTTTTGTCCCACTGACCTAGAAGGCACAGGAGGTCTGACTCTGGTCCTTCTCCTGCTGGCTTTGCTCCTTGCCCGTCTCGTCTATCAGCGTCACCAGCTCCATCCTCCTAGTCTTTGGCCTTCGGGGAAGAGTAGGGCCTCCCCTGTACCGACCATGGCACGACAGGCCATAGTGTGTCAAGCGAAATAGCTTACTCTTGATCATCAAAATGATGGGAATTGTCATCTACTGTATTATGTCATCCGTAACCTGCCTGCTGATGCCCTGATCAGTTCAGTTTAGTTTATTGTCACATGTACCGAGGTATAGTGAAAATCTTTTGTTGCGTGCTATCTGGTCAGCAGAAAGACAATACATGATTAAAATTGGGCCATTTACGGTGGATAGATCTTTGATAAGGGAATAATGTTTAGCGCAAGGTAAAGCTATCAAAGTCTGATCAAGGATAATCCAAGGGTCACCAAAGAGATACATAGTGGTTGCTCTATGGTTGTGGTAGGATGATTCAGTTGCCTGATAACAGCTGGGAAGAAACTGTCCCTGAATCTGGAGGTGTGTGTTTTCACACTTCTATATCTTTTGCCTGATGGGAGAGGAGAGAAGAGCGAGTGGCCAGGGTGCGACCCATTCTTGGTATGAAAGGAATCGATGAAAGGGAGGTTGGTTTGTGTGGTGGTCTGGGCTGCGTCCACAATTCGCTGCAATTTCTTGAGGTCTTGAGGTCTTGGGGGGAGCTGTTCCCAAACCAAGCTGTGATGCATCCTGATAAAATTATTTCTATGGTGCATCTGTAGAAGTCAGTGAGAGTTATAGGGGACATGCCAAGCTTCCTAAGCCATCTAAAGAAGTAGAGGTGTTGGTGTGCTTTCCTGGTCATTGCTTCAATTTGGATGGTCAAGGAGAAGTTTATGTAAAATTGACTCCAAGGAATTTGAAGTTTTCAACCATCTCTACTTCGACACCGTCAATGCAAACTGGAGTATGTGTTCGCTTTCTGAATTCGATCACAATCTCCTTTGTCTTGCTCACATGGAGAGAAAGGTTATTGTCGCAACACCAGGACACAGGGCTCTCGATCTTGATCTTCTTTCATAGGCAGGTGGTTAGACCAAGGCCAGAGATTGAAAGACAGAGGGTGTGAGAAAGGGATGGACGTGTTGCAAATTATGAAGCTGGAAGAAGGAATATAGGTAGAAGGGAAGGGGGAGGAGAGAAATACATGCAATTCCACATGGGGCACAGGTAAGAGAGCGGGAGGGGGAAGAAAGGGAGGAGTGCGAGAAGAAGAGAGAGGAGGGTGTTTCTACACACTTCCATATTGATCTACCATGGCTTCCCCGGCAAACTGTCCACAACATATATTACAGAAAATTGTGAAGGCTCTTTTAATGATATCTCCCAAATGGAGCCTACCAAGAAGGACAAGATGACAGTATAAAGGAACAAAACCTCCTGGGTGATTTGCTCTATGTGCACACCTTCATAATTTTGGAAAGTTACTTCCACTCGTTGATCACGTGTCCATGTTCTGAAATTCCTCTCAAACAGCAACGGGACTATTCATTCTCTAAACGGACTGCAGCAATTGAAGAAGGTAGCTCACTACTGACCTTTCAAAGGTCATTAGAGTGTGTAATGGCAATGTTCAGATTCTGCAAATAAATGCAAAGTGGTGTATAGAACCTATTATTGCTGCCTCGGTGGCTTCCCCTTTTCTTTGAATTCTCACTATTCTGCCTGTAAAAATCTAATGGTATATGATAAAATTGCAAATCATACTTGGCTAATAAAGTATGATTATGATTAATATTATTATTATGATTATAAATTCTTCAGATGTTACAAATGAACTGCAAGTAAAGACTTGCAAGCCATGCAAAATAGGGCAAGGAGTTTGAAATGTTAGAAGGGGAGGACGTTGTTTTCAAGAGAGAGTTAGATTTAGCTCTGAGGGCTAAGGGAATCAAGAGATATAGGGAAAAAAACGGAACGGGGCATTTATTTTTGGATGATCAGCCATGGTCATAGTGAATGCTAATCATATCGAGGCTGACTGGCATACTCATGAATCTATTTTCTATGTTTTTCTGTGATAATTAATTCCATCAGTGAGAAAAATATACATGCAATTCTAGATGCGCTGGGAAACATCCTCAGTGATGTGACCTGGGGTCATTGGGTGTTTGGGTCTCACAACATCAGATACTCTCGCCCAGGTGACCCAGCCGGGGTTGATCAGGCCCCGACTTGCGTCCCAGCAGCAACCGCCCGCGGATCAGCCATCTTACTAACTACTCTGCAGGAGTTGGGGGACTCTAGTGCGTGGAGGGACTGGGCTCTGTGGGGTGACTCCCAGCCGGGCTCCTCCTGCGTCTCACCAGGTTCAAGGTCAGTGTGCTGCACCTCTTTCTCTGCCAAGCATTTCATTCTCGCTTGATGAATTTTTAGGCCACGGTGGTTCATTGGGCCTTTCCGTAGCTTTGTTGGTTATATTTCTCACGAAAGACACAGATTGGGGTGCTAACCCAGCCTGTCCCGGGTGCCGTCTTTCCGTGCCGTCAACTGTCTCTCCAGTAGTCACCAAACTACATAATATTGTAAGACAAAAGGGAGGCAAATTCAGAAAAAGTAAAAAGTAACACCTTTAAAGGTATCAACAAATGGTCATTAAATGCAGCCAATTGACATTTCAGCAGGATTTGTCAATTAGAATTTAATCTTCCAAAGGGAATTTTCTCTATTAAAAATTGCAAGATTGGAAATAGTAATTTTAGTTTTTAAAAAAATGCTGATTTCTTTTCAGCCCCCAAGAACTATTTCACTAACAAGCTTATCAATTGTTTCTGTGGGTACAACATTCTCCAGTGAGAAGAGCCCCAAGGATTGCATAATATAATTGTACTGACGCATCATAAAAGTGACAACTCAATTTATTGTGTAATTAATTTATCCAGGCACGCATGCGGTGCATAGAATAATAGATGGTTTTGATCACATTACATCCTTAAAAAGATTTGCCTCTACATTTGTCAACAGGAAAAAGAAGACAACACGCAACACACATCCTATTTCTTGTATTTTGGTCTGAGAAGTTCACTATTATTGGTGTGAAAATGAACCATATGGTAAAACAATTATTTTGCAGCTGCACAGTCTGGATTGTGCAGTCAAGTAATTGGGTTTTAAAAGATTTATTATGGTGAATGGGACCTTGAAGCTGCACCATGTGGCAGCAAGTCCTTATTATTAAAAAGTAATATACTTTTGTTTTACTGCAATTGCACTGCAGCTAAGCTGAAGCAGTGTGAGGCTACCTCCAGAAGATGGCCTACACCTGATGTCAAAATGCCTTTCGATGCACCTCGTAATCTGCTATACCATAAAACGTAAGGTGTTATGAAACTAAGAACTTTTCTATTTGGTTTGCTCTAATTACTCCTGTTTACATTTTCCCAACTCACCAGTCTCTTGTCCTTCTTCAAGCCAGTCCCGTCAGCCCCTTTCTCTTTGATGATTAAAGTGGAGAAGAAAGATTAATGGATAATATTTATCTTTTCTATTTTAAATGTTAAAGTTGTCATTCAAGCACAGACCAAACATCATCTTCATAAATCATATTTCTTTGTGGGCACAAGGCGACCTAAAAAAGAATTAATGATGACGGTCTTGACCTGAAGATGAAATTAAATTTGCACATCTCCTTGACTGGAACACATCAGTTTGTGACTAAACTGGTACTTGTTATTACAAATAATGACAGAAATTATTCTGTTGACTCAGAAATCCTTTCTTGACATTTGTCTGCTGATTTATGCAGCTGACAGTGTCATAGAGTCATGAAGTTATGCAGCATGGAAACAGGCCCTTCGGCCCAACTTTTAAAATGTCAACTCAAGCGAGTTTAAAATGTCAACTATTTGAGCGAGTCCCATTTGCCCTCTAAACCTTTCCTATCTATGTACCTGTCAAAACGGTATTTTAAACGTAATTGTACCCACCTCTATCACTTCCCCTGATAATGCATTCAATAAGCCACCACCCACTATGTGAAAACATGCCTCTCCAGTCATCTTGAAATGAATGTTGCTATGTTTGCTTATGATCAAAAGTTAGAGAGGAAAGTATAGGGGCTGTCCCACTTGGGTGACCTAATCCCCGAGTTCTGGTGAGTTAGCCCTCGCCTTATACTCGCAGCATGGTCGCGACGAGGTTGCAGGAGGTCATTGTAACTCTCATTCGAGGCCTCAGCTAGGTTGCGGCGTATTTTTCAACATGTTGAAAAATGCCCGCAAGTAAAAAAAGGTCGCCATGGAAAAATTCAAAACTTTTTTTACTCGTAGGTTTAGTCGTAGTAGGATGTAATAGGTCGGCATGTTAGTCGTAGATAATCGAGGGTAGTCGAAGGTAATCAAAGATATTCAAAGGTAGTCGTAGATAGTCTTCATCATAGTTGAAGGGAGGTGGAAGGAATCGAAGGCGGTCATCTTCACTCTCCACTATTTGGTGTCCAATGTTCCCGAAGTTAGTCGTAGCTAGTCGTAGCTAGTTGAAGCTAGTCTTCAACATTGTTGAAGGAGGTCGAAGGAGGTCTTCTTCATAGTCGAAGGAGGTCTTCAACATGACATTTTGTCAAACTCTTCATAACACTTCTAAACTCGCCAATTAGGTCGCCCAAGTGGGACAGCCCCTTAAGTTGTGAACAGTGCATGGGCAGACCACAGAGGGATATACTATAGATAGATTAAATGAATGGTCAAACATTTGACAAATAGAGTATAACATAGGAAAATATGAAAATGCTTATTTTGGCAGGAAAAATATTTCATCTGAAACGCTTTCAGAGGTATCTGATGCAGAGATCTGTATGTTCAAGTGGATGATTCGTGAAGGTGTGAAAACCTGTGCTGACAAACTGGCTGGAGCTTTTATGGACTTTCAACCTCTCACCTCTGAGGTCTGAGGTTCCCACCTGCTTTAACAAGGCATAAATAATACCCACAAAGAGCAAGGTGCCCACTATCGAACAGTGGCAATAACATCTGTGGTGATTAAGTGCTTTGAGAGGTTGATTATGGCGCATATCAACTACTACCTCGACAAGAACCTCGACTCATTGCAGTTCGCTTACCGCCACAACAGATCAATCGTGGATGCGATCTCACTGGATCTATCGCAGTTGCTGCCTCAAAAACGCTGTCAGAATCATCAAGGACCCACACCATCCTGGCCACACACTCATCTCTCCACTGCCATCAGATAGAAGCTAAGGAGACAAAGCTTGGCGGAGACAAAGACAGCCTCTACGCAGCCTTCTCCATGAATAGCTTACAGACTCATAAGCCCACAAAGCGAAACCAATGTCTTTATCGCGTCTGCAGACCGCTAAAAGCCATGCCTCCCCACAGCAGGCGGCACCGTTAAATGCTGCCAACTGTCGAGGTTTAGTGCTACTGCAGCTCAATGTTGAAGGCCTTGCCACCGCTAAGCACAACTTCATCGAACAGATTGCCATCAAAATCAAGGAGACTATAGTTCTACTACAGGAGACTCACACCGAAAACAAGAAACAAGAAACACTGAAACTTCCTGGGTATACCCTGGCTGGTTGCACCGCCGACAAACATCATGGCATAGCTACGTTCATTCGTAACGACATGGCTGGTCAGCCATAGCACAGTCCGCAGAGGATGCAGAGGTAGAATGGATCACAACCAAAGTGCAAGACACTACAGTTGTCAACATTTACAAGCCGCCTCCGAGCAGGTTGGTCCCAACATCTCTGCCAGATGTCCCAGCCCCTGCCATGTATGCTGGTGACTTCAACAGCCATCATACAGGCTGGGCATACAACAGCTCCAACACTGATGGCGACTTCCTGGCAGAATGGGCCTCAACCGCCGATGCAACACTTCTATACGACCCAAAGGAGCCATGCACTTTCTACTCTGCACGCTGGAGCAGCACCACCAACCCGGACCAGGCCTTCGCAAAATGTCGCAACAACGAACCACTCCCAGTAAGACACATCCTGGACAGGTTTCCTCGGTCACACCATCGACCATCGCTCATAACCATTCCATCTCTGGTGCAGCCCGTGGAAGGGAAAGATATCAAGAGGTGGAACTTCCGGAAAGTAAACTGGGTAGGCTTCATATAACAAGTGAATAAGGCAGCTGTTGGCCTCCCACACCCACGCCCCACCAAGCTGAACAACGCCTATGACTCATACTGCAAGATGCTGCTGGCCGCCGCCAAGAAGGACATCCCCCGTGGTGTACGTAAAGCCTATGCTCCCTGTTGGGATGACGAAAATCGCTGCAAATTCCATCGCGTCGCTACTGCTGAGCAACGGGCCGCTTCCCCAATGCAGCCAAGGACTTCACCAGAACAACATTGGCGATAGTCCACGAGCAGCACAGGGCCCCACCCTGTGACTCCAACCTATCCCATGATTTTACAACACAAGAAATCGAGCAGGCCATCTGACGGCTGAAAACCGGCAAGGCACCAGGCACCGATGCATCCACCCGGAATACATAAAACACCAAGGCAAGAAAGCAAATAACTGGTTGTGCTCCTTCCTCTCCACGTGTTTCCGCTGCCTGAAGCAGCCAAAGATCTGGCGCCGTGACAAGGTGATCGCTCTGCTGAAGTCAAACAATCCTAGTGATGGACCCCAAGGGATACCGACCCATCTCACTGCTGTGTGTTCCATACAAGCTCCTGGAACGTCTCCTCCACACACGTCTCAATCCAGTGATCGACCCCCAGCTCCCTAAAGAACAGGCTGGCTTCCGAAGCGGTAGTTCAACGGCGAACCAGGTGACCCTCCTGTGCCAAGACAAAGAGGACAGCTTCCAGGCAGGGGAGAAGGCTGGCACTGTCTTCTTGGACCTCACAGCTGCATATGATACTGTCTGGCTGTGTGGACTACACATGAAGCTTCTGGAAACCATCCCAGACAAGCTCATGGTGAGCTTCATCATGGAGATGCTGAGCAACCGCAGCTTCAGGCTACACACCAGCAACGGGCAATGCAGCAGGGTGAAGAAACTTAAGAACGGCGTCCCTCAGGGCTCAGTGCTGGCACCAATGCTGTTCAACATCTACATCCATGACCTGCTTGCAACCCAATCAAAGAAGTATGGCTATGCTGATGACCTGGCCATCCTACTCAGTAAGCTATCCTGGGAAGCAGCAGAAGAGGGCCTCTCTGAAGACATGAACATCCTGTCTTCATACATGAGGAACTGGTACCTCAAACTCAGCATGGGTAAGACAACATCTTCAATGTTCCACCTCAACAACAGGGAAGCGACCCGCAAGATGAACGTCATGGTGGATAACTCCCGGTTACGGTCCCAGCCCGTCCCCACGTACCTCGGTGTGAAGCTCGACAAAACGTTGTCATTCAAACAACACCTGGAAGGTGTCAAGGCAAAGACAAGCGCCCGTGCCGCACTTATACGCCACCTAGCCGGCACCACATGGGGAGCCACGACGAAGACAATGCGCATGTCCACAGTGGCCCTGGTGTTCTCAGCCACTGAGTACTGTGCCCCGATCTTGTGCTGTAGACCTCACGCCAAGAAGCTGGATGCTGCCCACAACAGCGCCCTGAGGACTGTTTCTGGATGCCTACGAGTCACCCCAGTAAACCAACTGCCCGTCCTCGCTGGCATCGCCCTAGCCAACATCAGATGATAAACAGCCGCGCTGGCCCTCTCTCGAAAGGCACAGACCAGTGAATCTCACCTCCTCCATCAGATCGTCCCAGAGACACCACGACGAGTGCGCCTCAAGTCACGGCACTCCTTTGCCACGCAAGCCCAAGAGCTGCTCTGCACAACACTGGCTGACGCTTCTAAGACCGCCTGGGTCAAGACGTGATGGAGAGACCAGTGGAAGTCAGCGGAACCATCTTGGCTACACCATTACTTTGATTACCCCATGGACATCCCTGGCCAGCACCTGCCCCAAAAGCAGTGGACAACCCTCAACCGCTTGAAGACAGGCATCGGATGCTATGTAGTAGCAATGAAGAGTTGGGGCCTCATGGACAGCGCCTCCTGCGAGTGTGGGGACCCAATGCAGACAGTGGAGCACATAGTCACCAGTTGCCCCAAACATCAGCCACCGAATGGTGAACGAGGTCTAATCGACCTGGATGATGACACGTTGGCCTGGCTCGCCTCAACGGAGCTGCAGGTCTAAAATATATAGGACAGAAGAAGAAGGTGGAAGCTACAGGAGCCTGAAATCTGGTACATCCAGGTTCATGAACAGCTTCTTCCCCACAGCCATCAGGCTATTAAACTCGTCATCAAACAAACTCTGAACTATAACAGCCTGCGGCACTTTATCTGTTTCTTTATGTGTATATATATGGTCTATGCTATATAGACACTGGTCTGTATTTATGCTTACAATGTTTTGTTGTGCTGCAGCAAGCAAGAATTTCATTGTCCTATCTGGGACACATGACAATAAACTCTCTTGACTTGACTTGACTTGACTTGACTTGAAGGTCTCATATCAAGTTTGGTCAAGTCGAGTTTATTGTCAAGCACAGTGTGATCCAGGTATGATGAAAATCTTGCTTGCAGCAGCATCACAGGAATTTGGCCCAGACAGCACAAAAAACGTCAATTATACATAGTAAATCACATAATAATATTCTACAAGACAGTGCAAAGAAAAAATACTGCATAAAAAAAGGGCATTTGTTCAAAAATACACAATTAGAAAACAAGACCCTTGGTAGTATAAGATGTTGTCTGTATATTCTGTGCCTGAGGTAGGATTAGGGTTATTATTGTTAATTCAAGAATCTCATAGCTGTAGGGAACCGTGAGTAACTCAGATGGAATCCATGCTGTGATTCAGGATATGACCTTCTTGGCACATTAGTGATCAGCAATGATGGCTTCTTGACCAGTAATCAGGGACCTCAGTCATCCTGACAGCCCTTACCACTGTTCAACAGGAGATGATGCAGTACAGTGCTAAGGAACAGTAATTATTGATTATCCACAGAATTGTCTCTAGATCCAGAGAGACGTCATGGGTTGAGCTCAAAGATGACCTGCTAATCACTTTACCTCTGGATCACCAGGAGTCAAGATAGACACAAAAAGCGGGAGTAACTCAATGGGTCAGACAGCATCTCTAGATACAAGGAACAGGTGACGTTTTGGGTCGAGTCCCTTCCTTTTCACCTATTCCTTTTCTCCAGATATGCTCTTCTTCCTCGTGTCCGGCCATCTTCTACATCATGTCTTTCCAGTCGGTCAGTGACGGTTGACGGTCGGTGGTTGCAGAATTGGCTACTTCAGTCAGTCACTGTGGTACAGTTCCTGTCGTCAGCATTGCCCGGGATGCGCCACGTGGAGGCTTTTGCTTGCATCCCTCCAGAGATGCTGTCTGACTCGTTGAGTTACTCCAGCTTTTTGTGTCTATCTTCAGTTTAAACCTGCTGTTCCTTCCTACACAAACACCAGGAGTCTCTTATACACTTACCCGTCTCTATACACAGTATAGGTGGGTGGGACATGGCGTGAGATCCTCATGTATCCTCTTCCATACCCATAGATTATCCAAAGTAGGAATTTCTATGTTTTGTTTGGGACATATGACAATAAAACACTCTTGACTCTTGAGAAGCTCATCCAATCATGTATATTTCTTGTCCATTTGCTCAGATTGTATCTTGACTTATTTAATCAATTTCTCAGTCTGGTTTTCTCAGGCCTACTGTTATTCCTTACAACCTTTTCAAACATAGAACAGTACAACACATGATGTCTGTGTTGACCGTAATGCCAGATTGTGCCATCATTCCTTTCAATGTACTGTACCAAACACTGCTTAGATTTACGAGTCAAGTATTAGATTTAACTACATCACTTTTAATCTCAGTATAAACTTCCATCATATTTTGTTGCTCTTTGCTAAAGATCCATATACAGCAATTTTAGTAATTAACCTTTTCTCAGCGTGCAAAGGAAATGTAACTTAATCGGTTCTTCAATGTATTGATTGAGAAAACCATCTTGTAAACATCCCGTGATTCTCCACCTTATTACTGCTAATTTGACTTGTCAAGTCTTCATATAGATTAAAGTCCTGCATGAATACGGTATTTTCCCTGTAATTTCCTGATTTATTCTATGCCTAATATTACAATAGTTATTGGGCAGCCTATAAATAACTCCTACCAATGTGTTCTGCCCTTTGCTGTTTCTTAGCTCAGGCCAAACAAATTCAAATTCTACTTACTGTCATGTGAACCAAGATCATTTCTCTTTACTGCCTTCCATCACAGTGAGAAATGTTGATTCCATTGTGGTGGATGTTTATGTTAAACTCTATTATGTATTGTGTTCTTTTTATTTGTATGGCTGTATGGTAATTCAAATTTCAATAATAATTCTACTAATTAATAATTCTACATTTTATTGTCCTTTTTGCCTGTCCTCAATAATTGTTAAACATTTTTGAACATTGTGTTCCCAAGTTTGGTCATGCAGCAGCCTTGTTTCTGTTGTAGCAATTTGGTCTTAAACATTTGTTGGAGGGAATTGAATGTTTGTCCCGTACCCTGAATATGACTTTCATGTGGAACTCAACAACCATTTTAATTATGGCTCAGATCACGACTGCACACAAAGAAAATCCTGTAGCGCTGTGGTGAGTTTTTTCAAACAAGTTGGTTTATTCAAGGTTTCAAGAGAATATACAGGGAAATATGTTTTATAACATGCAGCATGATGGTTACATGTGAATTTTACATTTTAAAAATAATTCATCAGTGATCACTGATATTTCATCCTTGTGCATACTCCTAAAGTAACCTTCAACTTTCTTTTCCGTCAATTAGAAAACCATTCTCCCATTTTTCTGGCAAATGAGTATCAAAAAGTGACTCCTCTTATATTATGGTCAACTTTATTGCTCTCCTCCTGGTTGACAAAATCCTATGTTTATCTTAACACCAGCTAATTATGCCTTGCAAACTAAACACCTCCTAAATCTATTTACTGCTTCACCAAATATGACCTTTAAGTTACCTTTACCATGCTGTTCTTTTTCTTCAATCAAGCTTCTCTAGTTTGTAAACTCTTGGGTTAAATACATTATGAACTTGCCCACTTTTTTAATAATTTCCAGAATTTCCTATATCAAATCCCCTTACGGCTCTTGGCCTCACACAAATAAGCCATATTAAATAACACCCTAATACACTTTCAGGAATAATTCCTGCCTATGTATTTCCATTCTTACTTGTTTCATTAATATCAGGGTCTTTAAATTATTGTATTATTTCCTATCGTACCAAAGTAAAATAAAACAAGTGCAATCAGTAACAGTGAAAATATTAATACATGCGATATAATCCAAATCCATGGCTACATGTTAGACTTCAATCCCCAGTTCCAGGCTCTTTCCCACCAAATGTGTATTTTTTTAAATGTCTTTTACTTCTCTGCCAAGCTTCCAAATATTCTTGCAACTCTTGGACCATCTCACGCACCTTCATCAGTGCCTTCCTGTCACCGTGGAAGTGCGGTATCGGTGGAGGTTTGGTTGCAATCAATCTCCTTAATATCCCATCCAAGTCATTTCACAGTATAACAAAATTTAGTATTATCAAATGTTCATTCATTTGGTACCATCAATTTTCCACCGACAAGGGTGATCTGGCTCAAGAGACTCCAGAATATAAGCTTATGACCAGGTAGAGTATAATTCTGGCGTTCTTTTTATACCATTTAACAGGGGGAGCAATATCATAATTCCCCTGCAATATAGCAACACTTACAAAGGAAGAATTAGGTTTTACACCATTTACAGTTATTATTTATAATACCTAAATCCACAATCAGAATCTATTGGATGAATTATCTCATCTGGGCAGGCCCTGTGAATCCCTCCTCAATGACATATATCCAAACTGATGCCCCTTGAATCTTCACCAATGATCACAGCATGATCTAGAGCATTGTGTACCATTATCCAAGCTCCCTGCTTATATTGTCTGATATTGTACACCTGGTATTGGATAAAAGTCTTATCCTTCAGCTTCTATGAGATTTGGGGAACAACTCCAATAACATAAGTTCCCTGAGTGTTCTGACATACCTAATCCACTTGATTAGCTATAGTCAGTGATCATAAAAAACCCAAGTGCAATCAATAACTGTGAAAATATTGATATAATCAAATGTCCTGAATCCACTGCTTCTCTTGTCGTGTCAATATCCAACGGGGGACTTGCCAGTTGGTTAATTGTAGAATGCCACCCATTCTTTCTTTTTTTTATTTTATGCCGATTTGCTCTTTTAGTACCACAAACTATTGTCACCAGTCAATAATATGGGATTTACTTGTCACGCGATTAGGAGCCATATTGGTGACTCTAAATCTAATTTTTACCTGGGACCCAATGCCCTTCAATTTATGACTCAGATCGGGAGGGAAAAAAAGGACAGAGCTGTGGTGAGTTTGTCAAACAAGCTGGTTTATTCAAGCTCTTAATGGTACATGTTGAGAAACACTTTGGGTCCCACGGAAAGCCTAAATCAGGGTACAGGTCAAACAGAAAATTCCCTCCAACACAAAGATAGACAGAAAATGCTGGAGTTAGTCATTGGGACAGGCAGCACCTCCGAGGAGAAGGAATGGGTGATGTTTTGGGTCGAGACCTTTCTTCAGTCTGAAATGCTCAGTTACTCTAGCATTTTGTATCTATCTTCGATTTAAACCAGCAACTGCAGATCCTTCCTATACATTTCCCCTCCAACACATTTAATTCTATTTGTGCCATCCTCTAAGTTATCTTGTTGCAAAAGGAAACATGGATATTTATATTTAGGTTTAGGTTTAAGTTTAGGTCTATTATTGTCACATGTACCAAGGTACGTTTCACATGTTATTCATACCGTTCAGATACTGTAGTCCATACAGAGATACAATCAGCTCAAATACAAATATAATGATTAGAGCAAAGGGGAAGATGCAGACTCCAGAATATAGCTCTCAGCGTTGTAGCGCATCAGACCCTAGACCTAGATATTGCACTTCAATGTTGTTATTTTAATGTTAAGGTAGATGCTCCCGTCCCCGTGAGTCTCAGGCAGATGGGGCTTGTTAGCCTGGGAAGGCAGTCCATAGAAACATAGAAACATAGAAAATAGGAGCAGGAGGAGGCCATTCGGCCCTTCGAGCCAGCACCGCCATTCATTGTAATCATGGCTGATCATCCCTTATCAATAACCCGTGCCTGTCTTCTCCCCAAATCCCTTGACTCCTAGATAAGAGCTAGAGCTCTATCTAACTCTCTCTTAAATCCATCCAGTGACTTGGCCTCCACTGCCCTCTGTGGCAGGGAATTCCATAAATTCACAACTCTCTGGGTGAAAAAGTGTTAAGTACATGGGTAGGACATTTAAGACTCACCTCAGTCTTAAATGACCTCCCCTTTATTCTAAGACTGTGGCCCCTGGTTCTGGACTTGCCCAACATTGGGAACATTTTTCCTGCATCTAGCTTGTCCAGTCCTTTTATAATTTTGTAAGTTTCTATAAGATCCCCCATCATCCTTCTAAACTCCAGTCAATACAAGCCTAGTCTTTTCAATCTTTCCTCATATGACAGTTCCGCCATCCCACGGATCAATCTGATGAAATTTCACTGCACTGCCTCAATCACAAGGATGTCCTTCCTCAAATTAGGATACCAAAACTGTACACAATACTCCAGATGCGGTCTCACCAGAGCCCTATACAACTGCAGAAGAACCTCTTTACTCCTATACTGAAATCCTCTTGTTATGAAGGCCAACATTCCATTAGCTTTCCTCACTGCCTGCTTAAGTACGTAAGCCAACTTTCAGTGACCGGTGTACAAGGACACCCAGGTCTCGCTGCACCTCCTCCTTACCTAACCTAACCCCATTGAGATAATTATCTGCCCCCTTGTTTTTGCCGCCAAAGTGGATAACCTCACATTTATCTATATTTTACTTTGGAGTCACGTGAGTGACTTCGTGAAGACCCCGCCAACACGCATGCGCGGCATATCGTCGCGCGCATTTGCTCACGGCAGCTGGGGGGGGGAGTGCGCTCCCTCAACCAGCTCCTTCAACAGGTAAGCAGCTGCAGGTAAGTCTAACCTTTAGCTGGTTCGTTGTGGTCTGTATTGTTCTTGCAGGGCCATGGAAGGAGGAAGTTGTGTAACGAGTCGCGTTCAGCGAGTTAAGCCCCCGGAGCTGCCCGCTACATCGGGAGCAGCAGAGACACCACCGGGGAAGAAGTCGTGGAAGTCGGGGAGCTCTGGGCAGCTGGTCAGACCTGGCACAACCCCTCTGGCAAAGAAGAGGGTGTCCGCGCAGGAGCAGGGGCTGGGAGACCTTGACTCCAGGCCTCCAGTGCCCAAGTCCAGGGCTGGAGGTAAGACACGTGGGGCTGTTGGAGCAAGCGTGTCTGCGGGTGCATTCCCCCCTTTAGATGTCCCTCGTGGGCAGAACAGGGGGGAAGCTCGCTAAAGTCCAGCCTTGTCGGTGCGGCAGGCAGGGACAAGCCACTGGGTAAACCTGCGAGGAAGCAGACCCGTGGCAATGCTGGCGTGCCGAGGATCCCTGTGGGGGCAGGATGTACCGGCACACCACCAGAACAGGCTGCCGTAGTGCGGGACGGTGGCAGCAAAATACGGTCCAGCACCCCTGCCGAGGCGGGTATAACAGACCATGCGCCGCCACATTCCCATTTATGTGTGGAACACTGTGGTGGTAAGCCCGCACGGACATCGAGGAGTCTGGCTTCTGGTGCAAGCACTGACTCAAGCCCTCTTCCCTCCCACCAGACAGAGGGGCCGCTGCTGTCCAAACGACGGCGGACCAGCGGTATGTCCGTGCGGGAGTCGCACAGCCCCGCTGGAGCAGGAGCTGGCGACTTCCTGGCAGTGCATTCCGTGGGGGTGCTGACAACTGCCGGAAGCCCCAGTTCCTCTGGAGAGGCTGGGGAAGACGACTAGTGGCTCGCGTGCAGCGGTGACGGTCGTATGGCCCGGTTGGAGCGGATGGTGGAGGTGCTCTATCAACGGGACCTGGAGCGTCAGGATCGGCAGTCCCAGAGGTCTGGGAGCTACGTACAGCCACCACCTTCCATCTCACCATCGCTTATTGAAAGCCAGCAAGGAAGTATGGGTGAGTCTGAGGAGGAGCGAGAGCTCGAGGCCCCACAGGAAATGTTGGAGGCAGTCTCGAAATTTGGGACGCCTGCTACAGCAGGGCACCTATTACATCCCAAGATAGCGGCTTCGGTTGATTTCCTGACTACGCACCAGCTCCAGGATACCGTGCTCACGGAAACAATGGCGAAATATAAAGCACCAGCGAACTGCAACTCCCTCAACGTTCCGAAGGTAAATACAGCGATATGGGGGAACATGTCTACCAACACAAGGATCAAGGAGGGCAAGCTCCAGAAGATCCTGAAACTGCTGACGGCAGGTATCACGGCCTTTGCTCGGTCTCTGGATGCCACGAGTGTTTCCGAGGAGCAGCAGGATGCACTAGCTCTCTTGTGCAACACCCAGTTTGAAATAAACTGCTTCAGGAAAAACTCCATCCGGCCAAATTTAAATCCCAAGTTTGCGGGATTATGCAGCACTTCCACCGCACCACCACCAAGGCAGCTGTTTGGGGAAGACCTGCCTAAACGGGTAAAAGAGCAGGATGAGGAGGCCAAGACTGTGGGGATGATGAGGCAGCCTCATTCATCTAAGGCTCAAGTTTACACTAGGCAGCAGCCACATTCCTCGGTCAGGTCCTGCACACCGGCGGACAAGGTCCCCAGAACATACCCGCAAACAACATACTCCACGCCGGGGCCCCAACAGCAGAAGCCTTTTTTAGTCCAAGGCCAGCCCAAGCCGGCTTGGAAGATGCGGCAACAGGGCCACGCCACACGGGGAGCAAAAACACCACAGTCCAGACCCCGGCGCTAACCTTGGAGGTAAGGTGGCTTGGTTCCTTCCACAAAGTAGCAATAGTAACCTCACCGGTTGGGGGACGGCTACGGGAATTCCGGTCTGCCTGGGATACCATAACTACGGATCCTTTTATTTTACAAAGCATTCAGGGTTATGAGATAGAGTTTATTAATGGCAGGGATCCCCCTTCGCAACATGAGCCTAGTCGCAGATTTGCACTCTCTCAATTAGAGAAGGAGCGGGCTCATGTTGAGATGCTACAATTGGAAGAAAAAGGGGTAATACAGAAAACGACGCATGAGCCACTGGAGTTTGTATCCAACATCTTTACTAGAACCAAGAGGGATGGAGGCTGTCGGATTATCATCGACTTAACCCAGTTGAATGCTTTCGTACAATATACCCATTTCAAAATGGAGACGTTTGAGACAGCCAAGCAGTTGGTCAGTCACGGGTACTTTATGACTTGCATTGATCAGAAGGATGCATACTATACAGTCCCTATCACTAAACAACATAGAAGGTTCTTGAAATTTGTCTGGGAAGGTCAATTATGGCAATATAAAGCTTTGCGTAATGGGATTACAACAGCGCCAAGACTATTTACTAAAATTGTTAAACCTATATTGGCACATCTTCGGAAACAAAACCATATCATAATGGCATATTTAGATGACATATTCATAGCGGGGGAAACCCTAGCGCTAGCCCAGCTGGCAGTCTCAGCCGCCATCTCTTTGTTTCAAAGAATGGGGTTTATAATCCATCCAGACAAATCCAAGTTCAACCCTTCGCAGGTCATGGACTATTTGGGGTTCACTATAGACACTAACCAGATGAAAATCACCGTCCCAATTGACAAAGTGGTGGACATTCAACACGCATGCATCAGTTTAATTGACAGCAACAGGCCAACCATTCGGCAGGTTGCAAAGGTAATTGGGAAGCTGGTAGCTACGTTCCCAGCTGTAAATTATGGTCCATTGCACTACCAAAAATTACAAAAAAGCAAATTCTGGCGTTAAAATTGAATGCCGGACATTTTGACAGACCGATGCAACTGGCCATAGGGGAAAAAACTGAGTTGAAATGGTGGGTTCACGGTATTAGAGTAAGTTCCAAACCCATCATTCTCCCAAATCCAACAGTTCTGTTGCAAACTGATGCAAGCGCCCAAGGCTGGGGAGCAACTGACACCGTAACCAGCTGCGGTGGTAGATGGGACGCTCATGAGTTCACTCTTCTCCAAGTGCAAGGCATTAATTATCTGGAGATGCTGGGGGTCTTTCATGGGTTACGGGCATATTGCAATAATTTGCGTCATGCACATGTCCGCCTTCAAATAGACAATACCACGGTGGTAGCCTATATAAATCATATGGGTGGTATCAGGTCAGTATCTTGTAATAATTTGGCAAATACAATTTGGCTCTGGTGCATCGAAAGGGATATTTGGATATCAGCAACGTACCTCCCGGGGATACTCAATACAGTGGCGGACACCAGGTCACGAGTGTTCAATGATAACATCGAGTGGATGTTGAATCCCCATGTGTTTGCTGAAATTGCAACAAAATTTGGTATGCCAGATATTGACCTATTTGCGTCTAGGTTGAACCATCAGATACCAATATATGTATCGTGGGAATCAGATCCTGGGGCAGTGGCGTTGGATGCTTTTTCGCTCCACTGGGGGAAATGGTATTGCTACGCATTTCCCCCATTCTGCCTCATCAGCCGGGTATTGCAGAAGATCAAATTGGACTCTGCGTCAGGCATTCTGGTAATACCCGACTGGCCGACACAACCATGGTACCCGGTGGTCTCCCAGATGTTAAAACATCCTTGGGTGCAAATTGCAAACAACCCACAATTGGTAACTAATCCTGTCACTGGCGAATCGCACCCGTGCCACGGCTATCTAAACCTGTTGGTCTGCAGGTTCTGAAAAGGCCTTTAATAAACACGGGGATTTCATCGAGGGCCATGGATTTAATCGCTGCATCGTGCAGAACATCTACCAGATGGCAGTACCTGACCCAGATCAGGAAATGGGAACTATACTGCTCAAGGAAGAATGTTTCCTATGATTCTGCCACGATACCTGACGTCCTGGAATTCCTGGCGGGCCTCCACTACGATGAAGGGCTCAGCTACAGTGCCATCAATAGCGCTAGGAGTGCGCTGTCCTCGTACCTTCCGGTAGGAGTGTGGAACAACAATCTGGTGTCAAAGTTCATGAGAGGTGTATTTAATACAAACCCTCCACGGCCCAGATATAACGTTGTCTGGGATGCAGGAGTGGTCTCCCATGGCGGGGTTACTACTTCACCGACTCACCCTAAAGGTGGTCATGTTGATGGCACTCACGTCTGCTCAACGGGTACAGACGCTTCAAAAGTTACGCATTGACAATATGCTCTCTACCCCTGGGAAAGTAACATTTTACGTTGCAGAGTTGCTGAAGCAGCATAGACCCGGAACTACGGGGCTGCAATTGGAATTCCAGGTACCCCACTGATGCCACACTCTGCACAGTTGCCCACCTCCGTTACTACATCGAATCAACCCGGTCAATCAGGAACTCAGAACAAGGACTGCTTATAAGCCACAAAAAACCACATCACCGGGTGACAGTGTAGACGATCTCCAGGTGGCTCAGGGAGGTGTTGGATGCAGCAGGTATTGACACTCACATTTTTAAATCTCATTCCACCAGGGCTGCATCCACATCAACAGCGAGGGCCATGGAGGTGCCCATGGATCACGTCCTCGCTACAGCAGGATGGGCCAGTGAGTCAACCTTCCAACGGTTCTACCACAAGCCATTGGCCGGACCTGCAACATATGCGGATGCAGTACTCAGGGCTGCTCCCTAATATCATTTGTCCCCAGACAGGGGGTTGTTTATGATTTGTTTTTAATAAATATCCATTATTTTTGTTTTCAGCTTGTCCAGTCTGGATTGCATTAACAAACTTCCTCCATCAGGATTGCGGCAGTGTGGTAGCATGGACGTTGTTCAGGGCGTGTAATCACAGAACTTTGAAGTCTTCACGAAGTCACTCACGTGACTCCGAAGTAAAATAGTAAGATTAAACGAGAACTTACCAGTTCGAAGGTTGATCTTTATTTTATGAGGAGTTGCGATGAGGGATTTCGTGCCCTCCACTCCCAACCCTCGATCATTACGTTTAACTGGTTAGTTCAAAGTTTAATCTTAATATCCTTACTTTTGGTCGGGTCTGTGATTCCACACCGCTGCTTTGAAGGATGCCGCGCATGCGTGTTGGCGGGGTCTTCACGAAATCCCTCATCGCAACTCCTCATGAAATAAAGATCAACCTTCGAACTGGTAAGCTCTTGTTTAATCTTACTATTATACTGCATCTGCAGAGGGAAAACTCTGATTTAAAACCCCCACTGCCTTGCGGCCATATCCAGTCATGGAAAAGGCTCCAGGAGTAAACCTCAAGAAAATCCAGTCGGAGTTCCTAAGGCAGTCTACAACCTCACTCTGGCAGCTCCTGCGACGGCGCTAGTGCCAAACTGTAACTGCCCTGCTGTTTCTTTGGATCGATCAGCGACGTGGAGAGGGGGAACGTGCTGCATGGACAACAACCTGTCCTCCATATGACATCGCCGAGGCTTGCATCCGGGCACCCATGGTCAGCCATGACCGAGGGAGGCCTACAATTTTAAGGAGGTAGTTGAGGCACGGACTATCCCAACATTTAAGAAACAGCAAGACATGTACATAGATAGGACAGGTTGGAGGGATATGGACTAAAAGCTGGCAGGTGGGATTAGTGAGGTTTGGACATGTTGGTATGTTTCCCCACTGTATCACTCTATGACTAGAATTATATCCTTTATTTTTGCTGCTTAGTTGATCAATTTATTACTTATTTTAACTTTCACATCGTGAGTTGTTGTTTCCATTTTGGAATTCACCTGGAAGTTCTTATCCTCCTGTTCAATTGGTTTAAACGCTCTGGAATATAGCTATTAGACCACTCCCCTTAACACCCCAGCCTCTTCAAGGGAAATGGTGAAATGAAATGTAATTGCCAAGATGTAACTTGTCTGAGTTGTACTGCAGAAATAAAATGAAATTAATTGTGGCTCACTGAAAAACCTGGGACCGATTTGTCCACAAACTTTATAACTTATACACACTCAGCAATGTTTGTCCTTCAATGAAAGAACCATCTAGAATCAAGCAGCAGCTGGAATGTTTAACATTTTCTCATTTTTGATATTTGTTCATTTTGTGTCCACAATTTAAGATTTTGCTTCTAATAGAACATCAAGCAGAATTGCAGGCAACCAAGTTTAATTGAGATCAATATTGTATTAACTGAAGTATCAAGGCATGCAAAATATATCAGGGAAAGGGCACATGTTTAATAAAACCTCAATAAATAGAAAAATAAATGTTCTTTCTTCAGGTGCCTGTGGGTTACTTTAGGTAACTGGAGACAATTAATTGTTCAAATGCATTTTAATTTAATCTCAGTTAAGCTAAAAATATGTTTTGGGTGTAATTAATAAAATGTAACCTTGTATTTAGGCTTAAAGGCTACATTTTATGTCTAAAATGCAAACATAAATTAAGTGCACATTCATATGGCCTGAACTAACCTCCAAACCAAATCACGATTGAAGGAACTTTAAAGAAATGTGCACAGGCAGAACTAACCTTTTCAACTGCAAAGAGAACATAGAAACATAGAAACATAGAATCATAGACAATAGGTACACGAGAAGGCCATTTGGCCCTTCGAGCCAGCTCCGCCATTCAATATCATCATGGCTGATCATCCAAAGTCCATTCCCCATTCCAGCATTCTCCCCATATCCCTTGATTCGATTAGCCCTAAGAGCTAAATCTAACTCTCTCTTGAAAACATCCAGTGAATTGGCCTCCACTGCCTTCTGGCAGAGAATTTCACAGATTCACAATCCTCTGGGTGAAAAGACAAGATTAGAAATAATTGAATACATAGTGATACGATAGGTAAAGTCAATGTTGGCCACTTCTGAGTAGCTAATATTAAATATTATCCATTATCGTTGAGATAGATGTAATTGGCAGACATGGCATGCTTCCTTAATAGGCGTGGAAGTGATATAAATAATGGAGATTTAGGTGTCCAGCATGTATGGGTGTCAAGGGTTATGGGGAGAAGTTAGGAGAATGGGTCAGAGGAAGAGATAGATTCAGCCACGATTGAAGGGCGGAGAAAACGTGATGAGCCGAATGGCTTAATTCTGCTCCTATCACTTATGATCGTATGACCTTATGAGATAGTTTCTTATTAATGGTTATCTTGATCTCTGACAGACTGTCATTGTTGTCAGCCTGCAGACTTGGTCCAAGCGAACAGGCACATTGGCTTGGATTAGATATTTTAATGCTCTCATACGAGGAGACTGGACAGAGGATTGGTGAGGGCAGCCACAATGGCTGGTTTACCAAGGAAAGATACAAAATGCTGGAGTAACTCAGCAGGTCAGGCTGCATCCCTGGAGAACATGAATAGATGTTGTTTCGGGTCGGGATCCTTCTTCAGACTGATTGCAGTAATAGGGGGGCCTTGATCCTCGTGTCCGTGTTTGTACAATCTCTAGTTGTCGATTCACCTAAATGGTTGAATTTTTGAACTGTTGAATTGTTAGTTTAGTTTACTTTAGTTTAGAGATGCAGTGCAGAAACAGGCCCTGCGGTCACCGAGTCCGCACGACCAGATCCCCACACATTAATACTGTCCGAAGCTAGGGACAATTTGGACATATGTACCAAGCCAGTTACCTACAAACCTGTACTTCTTTGGAGTGTGGGAGGAAATTGAAGTTCTCGGGAAAACCCTTACAGCCATGGGGAGAACGTACAAACAACATACAGACAAACACCTAGAGCCAGGATTGAGCCCGGGTCTCTGGCATTGTAAGCGCTGTAAAGGACTTGTCCCACTTGGCCGTCATTTATGCAACAGGCCGGTAGTGACTGTTGCACACGTCATCATGTGTCTGCACAGCCGTCTGGAGCGTGTGACGTCATTTGAATACCCAGTTCATTATATTTACCCAGTTTATGATACTTATGGTGATTTTCTAAAATGTTTCTTGAGTGGTGCTAGCAATTGGAAAAACTGCAAATGTACTGTAATGCCCCTATTCAAAAAAAGAGGTGAATGAAAAGTAGCAAGCTGCAGACCAAATTAATCTGTGGGAAGGAACTGCAGATGCTGGTTTAAATTGAAGACAGTCACAAAATGCATGAGTAACTCAGCAGGACCGGCAGCATCTCTGGAGAGAAGGAATGGATGATGTTTCAGTCTGAAGAAGGGTCTCGACCCGAAACGTCACCCTGTCCCACTTGGCTGCCATTTACGTGATAAGCCGGTGGCGTGCGAAGATTTTGTGCTGTCCGAAATCCTGGCGCGCTGTGCGATACCACACACAATTCCATACTCCTCCACGCCACTCCATGCGCCCATCCCACGCTAGCCACATGCTACCCGCACGCTACCCACATGCTACCCACACGCTACCAGGTCGCGTAAATGGCGCGCAAATGACGGCCAAGTAGGACAGGCCCTTAAGGCAGCAACTCTAACGCTGAGCTACCTTTTGTTACGTGAAGGGCTTGATCTGCCATGGAATAGGCAATGGTCTATTAACAAACTCTTTGAATCACTTCCCTCTGGAAGGCGACTCCAGATTGTCAAAGCTGCCACAGCCAGACATAAAAACAGTTTTTATCCATGAGTAGTTGCTCTACTCAACAGCCAAAAATCTGTAGCCTCCCTTTGATCTGGTATTTTGTTGGTTCACATGCTTGATCAATGGTGTTTTATCATTAATGTTTTATTATTATTAATGTTTAGAGTTTTCTGAGTCATTCATAACTGTCACTGTATGTCATGTTGTAACTTGTGGGCAGAGCACCAATGCAAATTCTATGTATGTGAATACTTGGCCAATAAACGTACTTACTTACTTACTTACTTACAAAGTATTTTTCTCACGACTTCCTAAATGTCATATCATTGGTTACATAGCCTGGACTTCTCTATAAAACTGGTATTTTGCTTAATTATCTATTCTTGCTTGTAGATTGTGCTCTCTGTCATGTCTTCAGAAGCTTTCAGCTAGAACTCACGTAAACCAATAATTGATTGTAATTCTTATCCCAAGCTATTGTGGGGAATTCAATGTCAGTACTCAACTGTTCTATGAGGAGAAAGGGACATTTTGAAGTAGTGACATATGCAACGACAAGTTGTTTTTCTGGACGTTATTATGTGATAAGAATTAATCAATGCTGTTCCTTTAAAAAAAATTCATTTTCAGAATCTGAGACTTGTTGTTAAGGCTAGCATCTACTGCTCATTCTCAATTCCACTTGAGAAGATAGTGCTGTGTCATCAACTTAAATTATGCAGACCTTCTAGTGAATGTGCTCCAACTGTGCTGTTGGGCAGGGAGTTCCAGGCTTATTTAGACTGAAGCGCAATAAAGAACTGGCGATACGTTTCCAAGTCAGAATATTGCCTGACTTGCTGGGGAACCTGCAATTAGTGGCGTTCCCTTGTTAATTTTTTACTGGTAGAGGTCATGGGTTTTGGTGCTGTTGGAGAACCCTGGATGAGTAATTGTGATAAATTCATACATCATACATACTGCAGTTATATTGCACTAGTGGAATGAAGCTTTACGATACGATACAATACGATATAACATTATTTATCCCGATTGTCTGCCAACAGCCATTAAAACACAAAATACATGAAATTAAAGTGATGAGTGGAAAAGATTGGGGATGTGCAAAGATTGGGGAGGGGGGATAGGGGAGTCAGTCTCAGTCTACCCCACGACAGAAGGGAGAGGAGTTGTACAGTTTGACAGCCACAGGGAAGAAGGATCTCCTGTAGCATTGGAGGCAGAGAGGGTGCCATTCAAGAGGGCTGCTTTGTCTTTGATAACCTTGAGAGATGTTAGTGTGGCAGTCATCCAGACCATTGGAGAGCATTTCATCACATTCCTGACTTGTGCCTCGTATATGATAGAAAAGATCTTGGGGCATCGGGAGATGAGTCAGTAGTCATTAACCATATAACCATATAACAATTACAGCACGGAAACAGGCCATCTCGGCCCTTCAAGTCCGTGCCGAACAACTTTTTTCCCTTAGTCCCACCTGCCTGCATTCATACCATAACCCTCCATACCCTTCTCATCCATATGCCTATCCAATTTATTTTTAAATGATACCAACGAACCTGCCGCCACCACTTCCACTGGAAGCTCATTCCACACCGCTACCACTCTCTGAGTAAAGAAGTTCCCCCTCATGTTACCCCTAAACTTCTGTCCCTTAATTCTAAAGTCATGTCCTCTTGTTTGAATCTTCCCTATATTCAAAGGAAAAAGCTTGTCCACATCAACTCTGTCTATCCCTCTCATCATTTTAAAGACCTCTATCAAGTCCCCCCTTAACCTTCTGCGCTCCAGAGAATAAAGACCTAACTTATTCAACCTATCTCTGTAACTTAGCTGTTGAAACCCAGGAAACATTCTAGTAAATCTCCTCTGTACCCTCTCTATTTTGTTGATATCCTTCGTATAATTGGGCGACCAAAATTGTACACCATACTCCAGATTTGGTCTCACCAATGCCTTGTACAATTTTAACATTACATCCCAGCTTCTATACTCAATGCTCTGATTTATAAAGGCTAGCATACCAAAAGCTTTCTTTACCACCCTATCTATATGAGATTCCACCTTCAAGGATCTATGCACGGTTATTCTCAGATCCCTCTGTTCAACTGTATTCTTCAATTCCCTACCATTTACCATGTACGTCCTATTTTGATTTGTCCTGCCAAGGTGTAGCACCTCACATTTATCAGCATTAAACTCCATCTGCCATATTTCAGCCCATTTTTCCAACTGGCCTAAATCACTCTGTAGACTTTGGAAATCCTCTTCATTATCCACAACACCCCCTATCTTGGTATCATCTGCATACTTACTAATCCAATTTACCACCCCTTCATCCAGATCATTGATGTACATGACAAACAACAAAGGACCCAACACAGATCCCTGAGGCACCCCACTAGTCACCTGCCTCCAACCCGACAAACAGCCATCCACCATTACCCTCTGGCTTCTCCCATTCAGCCACTGTTGAATCCATCTTGCTATTCCTGCATTTATACCCAACAGTTGAACCTTCTTAACCAATCTTCCATGAGGAACCTTGTCAAAGGCCTTACTGAAGTCCATATAGACAACATCCACTGCTTTACCCTCGTCAATTTCCCTAGTAACCTCTTAAAAAAATTCAAGAAGATTAGTCAAACATGACCTTCCAGGCATAAATCCATGTTGACTGTTCCTAATTAGACCCTGTTTATCCAGATGCTTATATATATTATCTCTAAGTATCTTTTCCATTAATTTGCCCACCACTGAAGTCAAACTAACCGGTCTATAATTGCTAGGTTTACTCTTAGAACCCTTTTTAAACAATGGAACAACATGCGCAGTACGCCAATCCTCGGGGACTATTCCCGTTTCTAATGACATTTGAAATATTTCTGTCATAGCCCCGGCTATTTCTACACTAACTTCCCTCAATGTCCTAGGGAATATCCTGTCAGGACCTGAAGCGTTATCCACTTTTATATTTTTCAAAAGTGTCAGTACTTCTTTTACTTCACTGATCGCCACAACATCATACTTCCAGGTGTCTATCAAGACTCTATGCTCATCCACCTTTCTTACAATGCTCCTAGCATTAAAATATGCATATTTAAGAAACCCCCCATCTATTTTTCTCTGTTTATTTCCTTTTTTTTCTTTCTCCTCTTGTGTCTGAGTGCTTCCCTTTTCTGCTTCCTGCCTCCCATTCTGTCTACTAGCTTTTGCTATTTGCATCCCTCGCCCCAACCATTCTAGTTTAAAGTCTCCCCTGTGGCCTTTGCAAATTTCCCCGCCAGGATATTTCCCCGCCAGGATCATTGGCCAGCCTTCATCTGACCTGCTTTTGTAGCCATAATATTTAGGTTGCTTTCTGGTGAATAACACCATTGACTATCAAGGCTAGCTGCATAGACTCTCAGATGCAGGTAATTTCTGTGGCATGAATGTTGCTTGCCACATATCGGTATATCCCTAAATGTTGGCTGGGCCATGCAGCTTTGCTGAGGAGTTGCAAATGAAGCTGATCATTGAAGAATTTTCCTGCTTCTGATTTTATGATGAAAGAAAGTTTATTGATGAAGAAGTCAGAGATCATGCTTGGATCTCAGCCTTGACACATTTCCACAGTGTCAATCCGAGACCTTGACAATTGATCACATTAGCAAATAGAATACAATTCTTCTTAAGGAAGAAATTAATGTTGAACCAGGTATCAGCAATCCTCCCCAACTCCAAAATATTGTTGCAAATATCTTAAAAAAGATAACCATATTATTCAAATGTACGTGTTATATGTCCTGTAAATATAAAATGTAGTAACTCAGACAGAACAGCATTGAACATTGAAGAGTAATGTGAATGGTTTGGGTTCAGAAAACGTGACATTTCTCCAAAGAGCCAAATGATTTTGCTGTGTTTACTTTGATCTTTTATTCCTGTTATTTTTGTCAAAACAGAAGAATCTTTATTTCAGTAAAATACTCTCCGTTGAAGACTTCCTGGGATTTTTGTCAGAATTTGATTCCTTTATGTAAGGCTGACTGAGCTTTGTGTATTGAAATATACTTTTTTTTTAAATGGACAATGTGATTTCAAGCGATAACATCAAAGAACATTCCCTTTCAAAAGATCAAATCAAACTCACACCATGCATTCATCTCTTCTTCAAGTTGTGACTGGCTTGAGTAACAGCGGTATTCAAACAAACTGAGGAGCAGGAGGGACTGGTACAACTGTGGCCACAGATCTGAACTGATCTAAGGGAAATAGCAAGATATGAGCATCATTTCTATTCTTTACTGCTTACTTATTAGTCAAAAATCTAATTAATGAAGCTGAGATTTTATTTTAAATTTGGAGATAAAATAGCTGTTAACGAATCGTCCTAAGGCAGATAAATGAGATTTCTATAGATAGATTATCAGTTAGGCTTAAGGGGCTGTCCTTATGTGGCGACCTAATCTGCGAGTTTAGAAGAGTTTGCCCTTGACTCAAACTCACAGCATGGTCGTGATGTGGTCCTAGGAAGTCATATGAGGTCACTGGAACTCTCCTTCATGCTCAAGGGATGTTCCCGCATACTCGTGGCCTCTGCTAGGTTGCAGAAAAATTTTCAGCATGTGGAAAGTTTTCCGCGAGTAAAAATTGGTCGGCATGGGTCTTTTGAACTCGTAGTGCAGTGGAGTGGAGTCGCTATGTAGTTACAGGCAATTGAGGGCAGCCGTAGGCAATCTCCTTCACTTACCGGACATTTTAATTGATTCATTGGAGTTTTCAGAACCAAGGAAAACTGACCGGTATTTTAAATGCCTGCTAAACTTTATTAAACGTTGTCTGACCTCTTAAAAGTGTCTCCACTCCTTCTCCCCCTTTCCCCCCCTTTCTCCCCCCTTCCCTCCCCTTCTCTCCCCTTCTCTCCTCTTCTCTCCCTTTCTCTCCCCCTCTCTCCACTTCTCTCCACCCCCTCGCTCTCTCTAAAGAACTTACAGTACATAGTGCAGCCGCCTTTTACTTTCCTCTTCATCGCGGGTTTTGTTTGTTCTGAGAAGTAATACAATAATCATTTGGAACTTAGATGTAAACATCCCATCAATGTCCATGTGAACTTCCCATCAATATCCATATATCTCTCAAATCCATTCATTAAGTTCCAGATTGATGAATTGCCTCCAAAATCTGTCCAAACCATTCAACTCCCCACTGTACCAACCACTCAAAACTTGCCCTCCCTACCCCTCTCCAGATTCTCCAAATCAAACCCTCCTAGCAAGGACAAATTCAACTTTCATGGATAAATTCATGAAAAAAATCATACTCTCTTGTGATTTTCTCAAATAACGCCACCTTCTTATCCATTTCTAGATCTCCCAAAAGCACTTGATGAACTTGATACTTATGGTCACTTGAGACGTGAACTCTGGGGACTCCTCCACATTCTGGACAGGTGGTACACATCTCTGCGATCTTCCCAATCTCCTCGCCTAGGCATGAGCTTCCTGCACCTTGAGAATTGACACAATCCCATTAATTTCCCCATACAGACAGAACATTTATTCATGCACTATCGAGGTCAACATCCCAGCATTTTTTGCTGCCTTCAGGCCAGCTCGAAGCTATGTCCTCCACAGGATCCTTTTATATTCAAACAATAAACTTATCTTCCAATCCTCACCAAATCTCCAGCCAAGAGCAAAATTCATCTTTCAGACAACTGATTGTAGTTTTAAAATATATTCAAGTGCAAAATCATGCCTTCTACATTCCCTTCCAAATCATTGATATAGACCACAAACAGCAGTGGGTCCAGCACTAAACCCTAAGGCACACCACCAGTCACTGGCCTCCAGTCTGAGAACCAACCTTCCACTATCACCCGCTGATTCCTTCCATGAAGCCAATTTTCTATCTAATCGGCTAGCTCTCTTTGGATCCCATGCAATCTAATCTTCCAGAACAGCCTACCATGCAAAACGTAAAAAACGTAAAATCTACAGCTCTAATCTCATCAACTTTGTAGGTTACATCTTCAAAAAAGTCAATCAGATTCGTGAGGTGCGATCTCCCCCATATAAAACCATGCTGACTATCTTTCTAAATGCATGGATATCTTATCCCTCAGAATACTCTCCAGTAACTTTCCACCCACAGATGTTAGGCTCACTAGGCTACAATTCCCATGGCTTTCCTGGCAACCCTTCTTAAATAGAGGCACAACATTTACTCTCCTCCAGTCTTCCAGCCCCTTTAATGATGACTCATAAACTTCAGCCAGGGCACCTGCAATTTCTTCTCTAGCTTCCCACAGTGTCCTTGAATATATCTGATCAGGCTCGTTGAACATTATTATTTTGTTCATTGAGATGGTTAGAATTATCCTGTACCCTGCATGTTTAATTATTTTAACAATGTCAATTCAAGTGGAGTTTATTTCCATTTGCATAAGCATAGCATGGTACAGGTAAAATTAAACCTTGCCTGCAGCAGCATCACAGGCACATATACAACTTACAAAAACATAAATAATACGTAAATTATACATGGCCTGCAAGACAGTTAGCAAAAAAAATAATAAAGTCAATAGTGCCAAAACATAATTAAGGAAAAAGAAACAAGTCTACGTTTGTGCGAATTGTGCTCTGACATCTAGGTTCGTAGTATTCTGTTGCCGTGGTAGTTTAGGGTTGTGTCGGTTGGTTCAAGAACCTAATAGTTGTAGGAAAGTAACTGTTCCTGAACCTGGTGGTGTGTGATTTCTAGCTTTAATACAAAAATGATGAGATGGAACTAGATAGGGATAATTTTAATGTATCCATGTCTTTGGGCTGCAGTGATTACCCTCTATATGCTTCTATATGCTTCTAAAATCAATTATTATCACAGGGACCAGCCAACAGGCCAAGGGGCTCACTTTGATGGGAGCCCACTTTTCAGATGTCCCTTTCATCCTCCTGCTATATGAGGACAAGGAAAGAAGGTCAATCTTGGATTCAGCCAGCAAAACCTGTTCTGCTTTGATGAGGTTTCTACATTGGAAAAGAATCTTATTCACACTGCTTATTTGGTGAGCTTTCACAGCAAAATGGTTCAATTCACTTGCCTGAATCTCAATTAATATATTCAGCCACTGCTCTCTGTTTTGTTGAGTGTTTCTTTGATTAGACTATCATCCCATCAACTGCTTCATTCAGCACTGTCGCTATCACTTCAAGTAATATCAGGTTTTATACCTTGGTGCTGGACTAGTGCCATGCATCTTGTTATTTTTTTGACTCACTTCACCAGGCGTTTCAGTGCCAATTTGTGGCTTAACTTCTGTTTCTTGCCCAGTTTCCAATCTGCTGATATTTTTGAAGCATTATACACCCGATTTATACTTCTTGACATCTCTATACTTCAATTGAATCTGCAATCTACAGGATTTAATATGTCATCACAATTCCAGGCCCATATTATTTCCACAGGTTCGAAAAATACTTATAATAAAGGGATGAACAGAGCGTATTTTTCTTCCAGTCGAGCAAAATAAAGCCTCATCTCTGTGCTGTTTGCTATTCCATACCACCTCAGCTTGACATGGCACAGTACATATTAAATGTACAATGTGAAATGTTTCCTCTAGATATAATGGGACAGGAAGAGAGATTATGTCACTACAGATTTAAATTAGATGGCAGGGAGCACTGCCCAGTGCTAGACAGTGAGCTCATTTTCAATGCAGCGGCTAGCCAATTTTAGCAGTCACATAATATTAATCATTGGGTAACAAATTTGTTGAAAATAAGCTTGCATTGTATTTTTCATCAGGATCACATTTAAATATTTATTAGAACGTGGTGTTGCATTCAGACTCAATAGTTAAATACAAATATATATTTTAAGTACAAGAGCATATGAAATAGAAGCTGAAGTAGAACTCCACCATTCAATAAGGTCAAGGCTGATCCTATGCTTCAAGTCCATTTTCCTGTCTGATCCCTGGTATGAATGATAGATTTTTGACAAATCTATCCATTTTGGCCTTGACTAAGCATTCACTGCCCTCTAAAGCAACAAAATCTCCCGATTTACAATGCTCGTAAAGAAATATCACGTATTTCAATCCTACATTCTGATGCCTTATTCTCGAACTGTTCCCCAGCTCAAGACTCTAAGCAGCAGTCTGTTTTAAGAGCTTAGGCATCTATCCTGTCAATCCCTGTTGAATTTTCACATGTCAATGACTAACAAATTTCTACTGATGCACCATAGAAAGTATTCTGTCGGGATGCATCACAGCTTGCTTTGATAGCAGCTCTGCCAAAGACCGCAAGAAATTAGAGTTGTAGAGCTAGCCCAGTCCATTACATAGACCCGACCTCTCATCATTGAATCCATCTACAAATCATGGTGCCTTGGAAAAGCAGCCGACATAATCAAAGAATTGTTTTACCTTGGTCATTCCTCCTCCTTGCTCCCGTCCGGCAGAAGGAACAGAAAATTGAAAGCATGCATAAGTTCATAAGCCATCACCAGACTCTGGAACAACTTCTTTCCATCCGTTATCAGACCTGAGCAGTCATTCCATAAACTAGGATAATGGTCGACTCACCTCTGCCCCACTGAGGCCATTGGAGTTTGTCTAAGGAAACAATGTGCTATAATGCCTTGCAGTGCTGAGAACTAGATTCTACACTCTGCATCTTCCACTTTGAACTGTTTGTATTTATGTATGGTACAGTATATCTGATCTGTTTGGATAGCATGGAAACAAAGCTTTTCACTGTATAATTCACTGTGTGCTGGAGTAATAGCGGTTCATGCAGTATTCCTGGAGAACTTGGATCCATGACATTTCGGATTGGGAACCTTCTTCAAACTGAATATAGGATGAATGGGGGACAGGAAGACAGGAGTGTAGAACAAAGTGTGGCAGGTAATAGGTGAACACATTCTGCTAGGCAGATAGTTGGATAAAGGCCAGAAATAGAAACCAAAACAGAGGGTGTGAGACAGAAGGATTGAAGACTTATGAATAGTTAGGCCAGAGGCAAGAAGTACATGTGACAATAATGTATAGGGGTCAGGAGTCAAGTGTGTTTAATTTTTATATGCACCAAAACGGAGTAATAAAATTCTTACTTGCAGCAGCACAACAGTTTTGTAAACACAGTACTCCATAGATAAAATGATAGATGACTTCCTGAAGTTGATCACTTTGTCTTGCTGACATTGACGGAAAGGTTGTTGTCTTGGCACAAGGTTACAAGGTTCTCAACCTCCTTCCTTTACTCCGTCTCATCATTATTTGATATCTGGCCCACTAAGTCTGCAAATTTGTAAATTGAGTTTGACTTGAATTTTGCTGCACATAATGGGTGTATAAGGGGTAAAGAAAAGGGCTGAGTATGCATCCTTGTGGGGGCACCAGTGTTGAGAATTATCGTTGATGGTGATAATCCTCTCACTGATTGTAGTCTGCTGGTCACAAAGTCGATGATCCAGTTGAGTGCTGAGAGTTGAGAGGTGAGTACTGACTCCAAGTTCCACAAATTTGGTGATGAGCTTGGATGGAATAATGGTATTGAAAGCAGAGCTGTAGTCTATGAACGAAACACCTCTGATGTAGGCAGGTATAAGGTCAGTCACATATTCCAGGGGGTATTCCAGATATTCCACAGTCAGATATTCTGGGGAGCATGAAGTTGCCAGGACCCCCACGTCCGAGCTCCATGGGATATTAATTAGGGAGCAGACCCCTCAGCCAGTAACCTTGCCCGAAGAAGGCATAACATCCATCTGATGATGGGAGAACCCCTCAGGCTGAATGTCACAGTCAGGTACGTCAGGGATGAGCTATGTCTCTGTAAAATGGAGCACGCTGCAGTCTCTCAGTTCTCTAAAGTAGGTCTGTCTGGCCTTAAGTTCATAACCTCAGAATTAAAGGGTACTCTTTTAGAAAGGAGGTAAGGAGAAACTTCTTTAGTCAGAGGGTAGTTAATCTGTGGAACATTGCCACAGAGGGCTGTGGAGGCCAAGTCAGTGGATATTTTTAAGGCAGAGACAGACAAATTCTTGATTAGAATGGGTGTCAAAGGATTTGGGGAAAAGGCAGGAAAATGGGATTAGGAGGCAGAGGTCAGCCATGATTGAATGGCGGAGTAGACGCAATGAGGCCAAATGGCCTAATTTGACTCCGAAAACTTGCGAACGTATGAAGTTTATCCAGCTTTTTCTGCAATGTCAGGCACTGAGGCCGATGCCAATAGATTTTGTCTGAAGAAGAGTCCCAACCTGAAATGTCACCTATCCATTTTCTCCAGAGATGCTGCCTGACCCACTGAGTTACTCCTTTATTTTGTGTCTATCTTTGGATAAACCTGTTTTTTTTCTCTACTACCTCTTCTTATAGCTCATTCTATATATCAACCACCCCCCAGGTTCCTATTAAATCTTTCCCCTCTCACCTTAAACATATGTCCTCTGGTTCTACATTACCCTACTTTAGGTAAAAGACTCTGGACATCCACCCTATCTATTTCTTTCAAGATTTTATTCACTTCTACAGGATGGAAAATAATGGTATATACCAGTTAAGCAAGTGGGAATTGATGGCATATAGGTGTTCAATGAGAGTGTAATGTAGCGATGTTACAAAGCCTACCATCAGCGGCACTGCAGATCTGCCACTGGCTGTGAGTGTGACTCTGGAGCCTTTAAGGGGGGGGGGGGAGATTAAAATGCAGGTTTATATTGCTTGTCAGAGAGGGATTTCCTAGAGCAGCTAGCTGATGAAGAAAAATAGATCGGACTTCTGTTCCTGGTTTATAAATGTTTTAAATCGCTGGATAATTTAATCGCTGGATTAAAGTAAAAAGCGACTTCTAACGCCCTCAACGCCTTCAACATGACAGATTGCAATATCAGGACAAAACAAAAGGTAAGTTGTCTATTTCACATATTATCTTGCTTCTTGGGGTGGCTTTAGTTTAATCTTATGATGTGAAAATGTTATTTAGGCCCCATACAAATTGGCCGTGTCTTGCCTGCCGATATGGGCTAAAAATTTATGGTAACGGCAACGTTCCAATCAATCACATTACAGAAAATCCTCATTTTGTTTGGACAATCATGTCTCATAAGAGCATCTAAATCATCTATATTTTGTGTTATTGTCTATCCATGATCAATATTTTTATACTAAATATCCACAACCGTTTTAACCAGATGTATTGTGCAAAAAATAATGATTTTGATTATATTGAGAGTGGATGTTTCTGGATTAATTCATGGGAATTAAATTAAATTCCTTCCATTTGGCATATAGGTTCATGACAGAGAGATTTAAAAATCATATTATATTGTGAATTCTTGTGTGAATGGGATCAGTTTCATGTTTGTTATTTGGATACTTAAGCTATTTAAAAATGTTAGTATTTTCTTAAGAAATGGATAGATGTTTAGATCTAGTAATTGAATTTAGATTAATTTAATTGATTAAATGAATTTTTAATGAAACTGATGAATATGAATTTTTTGTTGGGTATTTACTATTTGTTTTAGCGATTAACTTTATCATTTCTACCTTTTTTCTAAAACTGCAAATAATAACTTGTTTCTGTTAATGCTGTTCAGTGTTTTTTTTCTTTACATTTTAAACAGTTGTCTCCAAAGAAGAAATACAAAATTGTCAATCCAAATGCCCAGCAAAAGAGACTGATTTAGACAGCATTCGCAGAGATTATCCGAATTTGGACTATTCCAAATGTGATGATCTAAAGGACATTCTTAATGGGAAAGTAGTGGGCAGAAAGGCATGTCATGCATGGTTTGAGGAGCAAAAGCCTGTAGTTTACAATGCCAAAATTGAAAAGTTGAGGAAAAACAAGATGTACAGAGTTGCTTATTGGTTACAATCTGAGGAGTATGATGATGCTACTGATTATCATATGCCAATGTACCAACTAGCAACTGATCTTCCCCATAAAGACTTGGTCTATTACTAGAAATTGTAATTTATTTACCTATCTGTTACGGACCTACAGCAGATAATACAATAATATTAAAGTTCTGATCTTGAGAATATCACATTTTTGAATTTTCAAAGCAGTTTGGGTGTTTATTACTATTTCTATCACAACGGTCAATTTTATATTTAGTTACAATTAGGTAACTAACTAATAATATGCTTTAATTTCAGGTCATCAAAGTAAGATGTCTTATATTTGTTTCAGAATGCTTCAATCTATAATCATTTCAATCAGTTCTCTTAATTTTAAAGAAAGTTTTGACTGTCCTCGATCACAGCTTTTGTGTTAAGCCAATGGAAAAGCAATAGGGAACAAGATGCTAATTTCCAAGTATGTAAATGACCATAACTTTTTTAATACTGAAAATATGAATGTGAATTAGGTATCAAATTAAAGTTATTTTTATGCTTTATCTGATGGGATAAATTACAGGCTTGATTTTTATCTCAAAATGTTGTAACATTCCTATGCAATGCGAGGTTAGTAGTTTGGTAGGTGTATCAAAATTTTGAATTTTTTGAAGAAGGTGAAAGAATATTGATCACTTAGAGGTATGCAGACATTCATCATAAAGACATAGTAAAGGTGAAACAACAAGCTTTCCACTGTACCTTGGTACACGTGACAATAAACTAAGCTAAACTAGGGTGAGGTTGGGATGTTGATCAAACAAAGGGAATGTCTCTGATAGGTTGAGACAGGATGATTTGAAGTGGCTATTCAGGGGCAGTTAAAATCAGGTCAAATTTATTTTGTGTTGCAAAGTTGTTAGATATGCCTGATATGCCAGACTCTAAATAGTGTAACACTAAAGGAAGAAAGGATGTCAAGGAAGGAAGGGCGTCAGGGGTATGGGGAGGTCAGGAGAATGGGGTTGAGAGAGAAAAATAGATCAGCCATGATTCTTCTTCTTCTTGAGTATGGCGTGCACAGCCTAAAGTTGTAGGACAACTCGTTCTATTTGATTTTATTTGATTGTGCACACTGGGTTGATTGCATTCGTCGAAACAGGGCGAACCACGTCAAGGTTGCAATCTTCCACCCCAGCCATGATTGAATGGTGGACTTGATTGGCTAAATGGCTTAATTCTGCTCATATCACCTATGAACTTATGAAAAGAAAAGCTGAGCCAAAATGATGGCAAGTGAAATGAGCCACTTATAATTTAGATAAAGACTATGAGTCATCCAGAGTCAGGGAATTTGGTATTGAATCCCAATGGTTGCAATATGCCACAAAATGTTACTCCCCAACCTATTAAAACATAGATTGAATGAGTGAATAGCATTCTTACAGAGAATCAGAAAACAGAGGGTCAAGTGTGCATATTTCAGTAAAGTCATACAGATCATTCAAAATGAAGCACTGATAGATTCTTCTGGTGAAATTGTCATTCAATTCCTCTACAATATTAAACTTGCCTTTTTTCATAGGTAACTGAGGTGTCTTCCAGACATTGTAGAATGTCTAGTTGCAGTGGAACCTGCTGAGTTCACCGTTTCACAATTTTGCACACACTAAAACAATGCCAACAGTTCTGGTAGAGCACCTTAAAATCTCGTTTGTGCATCATTTTGTTCAGTGAAACAAGAAGGAAGATTTTAGGTTCATTTATTTACATTTTGAAAAAAAAAATCTATTTAGTAGAAAACAAACATTACCTTTTAAATGTATTACACCATAAGGAGAAATCAGGGCATTATGATTATACTGATATATTGGGATCACTGTCACAAGGAGTTTGCTCTTACTCTGTGATGATTGTATCTACTACTTTACAACTTCCCAATGGAACCATATAATTTCCGTGATTCCACAGGGAAGAATGATATGGCTCACGTGACACATACTCCAAGAATATTTCTCCCATCATCTGGGAGGCAATGTCCTAACAGACCTGATCAATATATGCATATTGCATAGATTACTGCCTACATAATCAAAAAACTGAGTCTTAAAATGAAGTTGGCAGCATGATGTTATTCTGCTGACATTGTTGCGCACTGCTCTGAGAATTCAGGTTACAAATAATTTCCCCTGCAGTAGACAGATTCGGGGGATATGTCTTCTTGCCTTGGGAGCACTCTTGTCTATATGTCAGAAGTATGTATAATCAACATACATGCCACCCTCTGAGTGTTTACTCTAAGCTAATATTGCAGGAATGCTGGATGTGGGGTGAATTTGCATTTAAAATGCTGTTCGCTGCAAAAGATATTAAACCAAGGTTCTGCCTTCTTGTTTCACGGAACAAAAAGTTGCCTGAAAGAGATTCTAAGGGGCTCTAGCAGACCTGTTGGCATTGCTTTAGGGTGTGCAAAATTGTGAAATCGTGAAATTCAGCAGGTTCCACTGCAACTGTACATTCTCCAATGTTTGGCAGTTCGCTAAGAGAAAAGGCAAGTTTAATATTGTAGAAGTATTCAATAGTAATTTCTCCAGATGAATCTATCAGTGCTTCATTGTGTATGTTCTGCATGTCTTTACTGAAATATTCACACTTGACCCACTGTTTTTGGATTTTCTGTAAGAATGCTGTTCACTCACTCAAGTAAGGTTTTAAAAGCATCTGCATCCCTATATGTGGTAAAACACACAATTATGAACCAACAATTTTAAAATATATTTTAAAAAATTAGGTTTCAATTTAGTTTTTATATTTTGCTTTAACGATTCAATGGTTTCTTTATTACCTTGTGTACCATTTGCATACAATCAGGTAAAATCACACAGCAGACTTCAAGTAGGCAGTAAACAAAGAGTCACCATGTTTCTGGCACCAACAACATTTCAAAAGTACTTAGTACAGTCTTAACCTCTGGCCGAATACATAAGCAGAATGCCCCGGTTAGTGCAGAATGTGCAGTACAGCCCACTGATTCTATATGCAAGAGTCGCCATTCTACAGTCCCAGCTGCTCATAGCTCCTTGCATGGTCCTCTTCGGCCCTTGTTCCTTTATCATTGTCACATCTACAGAGGTGCAGTGAACAGCTTTGTTTTGCTTGTTATCCAATCAGATCAAATAATACTATACCTAAATACACTTGTCAAACTCAAGTACAATAGGTAGAGCAAAGGGGGAGATACAGAGTGCAGAACATAGTTCTCATCATTGTAGCACATCAGTTCCATAGACAAAGTCCAATATCCGCAATTGGTCTGTGCTTATGGAAAATTAATTCAGAAGCCTGATAACAGAGGAAAGATGCTGTTTGTGAGTACGGGGATGCACACTTTCAGACTTCTGTTCCTGCTGCTGGACAGGAGTGGGGAAAAGAAACAATGGGTGGGATAAGTCTTTGATTATGCTGGCTGCTTTTCTGAGGCAGCATGAAATGTAGATGGAGTCAATGATGGGGAGTATGCAAGAGTAATTGGAATCATGCCAAATGTTCTCAGTTTCTTGAGTAAGTAGAAGAGTGTGCCTTCTTGGGTGTCACTTCAATGCAGTTAATCCACAACAGATCAGTGGTGATATTTAGGCCAAATAATTTGAAATTTCACTTCGGAGTCACGTGAGTGATTCCCTGAAGAAGAACCCCGCCAGTCCGCTTGCACGTCATTACGTCTGATGCATGGCGCAGTGACTGGCTGGGAGGAGCAGTGCTTCTCCAGCGGTAAGTTTTAAAAGCCTCAGGTAAGTGTCAAACTTGTTGGAGGCCATTTTGCAAGCACTAGAACAACAACATAAATCTGTAATCGAACTAGAGGAAATCGCTGAAACAAGCTCTAAAACTACAAACAAGCTTCTCTCCGAGAACAAACATTTATCAGACTTATTGCATAAAATAACTGAAAAATGCATTGACTTGGAGGGACGACAGAGACGCCAGAATCTAAGAATTATTGGCGTCTGGGAAGGAAGAGAGGGGAACCGTGAATTTGCTGCAAATCTACTGAAGAAAGTTTTAAATCTGGATCAAGCACCTTTACTTGCTCGGGCACATAGAGCACTGAGACACCGTCCAGGGGCGGACGCCCCTCCAAGACAACTGATAGTGAAGGTGCAATGGATGACATGATGAAGAAAATCGTTTGCAGCAGATATCTTGAATTTGAAGGAGACAAGATCAGCATATATAGAGACTGCCCGGCGGAGGTTGCCAAGTAAAGAGCATTGTTTACAGACACAAGAAGAATACTTAAGAATATAAAGAACCTGAGATATGGATTGATGTACCCTGCAACATTGAGAATCACCTACGGATACTTCTTCACCAACCACACAGAGGCCTTTAAATTTGCAAAGAACATTGAGAACACTGCGAATATTGAAATTACCGAGAGCGAGAGTGAAAAAGAGGACAATGAGGATTAATACTTAATGCTAAATATATACGTGATGATATTGGATTTGGTACTTTACTGCGAAGAAACTGAACTTTAAATTACTATACTCAAGGACTGTTATGAATTTAGAATGAAATTGATTATTGTTATATAATATTTTATATTATAGTACTAATTATTACTAATCATTATTAATCATAATTATTAATTATCATCAATTATAGTTAATTGGATTAATTCAGAATTAGTTAAAAGGATGAACCACAAGTTGATTAAAATAGAAAATGGAGATTTAATCCTTGATATTTGATACTATTTTGACTAATCATGGACTAATACTTTTGTCATATGAAACTAATATTTTACTTACTTTGAGATTATTAGCTATTCCACTATTGGAATATAACCATTATTCCCCCCCCCCCCCCCCCCCCCCCCGCCTGTTTTATGTTTTTCTTTATTGAATTTGAAGTTTCTCCTTCAAGGAAAGTACGGAGCTAGTAACATTTTTTTTACCAAAAGCTACGGAAGTCCTTAGATGCCTAGCCACATTAGGGTGGCTATCATAAACTGCACCAATCATACATGTAGTTTTTTTCTTTCTTTCTCACTTTACTAATATAACAATCTCTTATCTTTTCTATTTTATAGCATATTATAATCAGCTTAATCGTTATTTTGAATGTAATTATAATTATTATTTAAGGAGATATGACCGAGAAGAAAACCTACAAGATCTGAAATTCACCTATCTGAGGTCCGGATGTAAGGTATGGCTTAACGTGTTGAATCATCTGTTCCATTATGGACCACCCTAATCATAAGATGCAAGACGTAAAAGTGAAAACTCTGGGTGAGGGAATTACATTCTGCAGTTGGAATGTTAAGGGAAATAATGAACCCATTAAGAGAGGCAAAGTATTAGCTCACCTAAAATTGCTTAAAACAGACATAATTTTCCTCCAAGTGACTCACCTTAAAAAGGAAGCACAATATAGATTGAAAACAAAATGGATTGCTCAAATGTATCATTCTTCATTCACACATAAATCTAGAGGGGTTGCAATTTTAATCCGTAAAGGTATACCTTTCAAACATATATCAACTATAGAAGATACTGATGGTAGATATATCATAGTAGTAGGCGAATTATACTCAAAAAAAGTGACTCTCCTGAATGTATATGGACCAAATTTTGATAGTCCACTGTTTTTCAAGAGAATACTTATACTATTCCGGAATGCACACAAAATAATTTAATAATTGGTGGCGACTTAAATTGTACACTAGATTCATATTTAGATAGATCATCAACTCAAAGAAAATCAAAATCTCTGTCAAGGAAATGTTTAAACTCATATATAAACAATACCAATATTAAGGATGTCTGGAGAATTGAAAACCCATCCGGACGAGAATATTCATTTTACTTATCTGCACATAAAACATATTCAAGGATAGACTATTTCTTAGTAGACTCTAAACTAATTCCATTTACTTACAGGCCACAATATCATAACATTATAATTTTGGATCATGCTCCATTAACATTTATGATTAAACTAAAGTGAATGGACAAGAAACAGACACAATGGAGGGTTAATCCTCAAATCTTAAATGGACAGCTATGTTGTGAATATCTTGTAAAACAGATTAATATGTTTTTCAAGATCAATGGCCAGCCTGAAATCGCTGCTTACCTTCTCTGGGAAACATTTAAAGCATTTACACGAGGAGCATTAATTTCCTCTCAGGCATTTCTTAATAAAGAGAATAGAGCTAAACAACAGACATTGGAAATGGAAATAAGGCATTTAGACATAGAAAATGCTGGAGCACCTTCATTGACAAAACATAATAAAATTGCAGCACTGAAATACAAGTTAAATAAAATATACTCTGACCAAGTAATAAAAATTTATCAACACACAAAACAATTCAATTTTGAATTTGGTGATAAACCACAAAAACTATTAGCACGCCAGCTTCGTAAATTGGATGGGGAAAAAATGATTCATAAGATTAGATCAGATAAGTGAGAAATACTAACACTCCCCAAAGATATTAATGACAGATTTTCACAATGCTATCAAAATCTTTATTCAACTAAAGTGACAGAACAATCAACAGGAATGGAAGCATTTTTACAGAAATGTAACCTTAAAGGCTTAGATTTGCAAGAGCAAGAATCATTAGGAGCTGAAATAATGACAAAAGATATCGAAGAGTCAATTAGATCTTTAAAAAATGGAAAGGCCGCAGGCCATGATGGCCTAAGCTCTGAATTTTATAAATAAATTGATGATCTGATTTCTCCATGCTTACAAACACTGTATAAACACGTTTATACTCAACAGTAACTCCCGGAAACTTTAAACGAATCTACAATAATACTTATACCTAAAACTGATAAGGGTCTGGAAAACCCGGCCTCATATAGAGCAATAGCTCTATTAAATACTGATCAGAAAATATTAACTAAAGTCCTATCTTATAGATTGAGTTTAGTGATTAACAAATTAATACACCCCGACCAAACAGGTTTTATCCCAAAACGTCACTCATTTTACAATCTGAGACGATTATTTAATATTATATACTCAAATAGAATTGCTAATGCAGATCTAGCAATTATTTCGCTAGATGCTGAAAAAGCCTTTGATCAAGTAGAATGGTCATATTTATTTTCAGTGATGGAAAAAATTCAACTGGGAGAGAAGTACTGTACATGGGTTAAACCTTTATACTCTAACCCAACAGCTAGAATACTAACAAACCAAATGTTATCAACTAAATTTAATCTCTATAGCGGTTGTAGACAAGGATGCCAGTTATCTCCATTATTATTTGCTTTAGCAATTGGACCACTCGCAGAAAATGTCAGATCGAATCCAGAAATACATGGGTATAATACTAAAGATACAATGAATAAAATGTCTCTATATGCAGATGATGTATTAATATATATTACAAAGCCAGAAATTAGTATTCCAAATTTACTAATTCTAATTCTGGAATAAAAGCGAAATCATGCCAATAACGGAACTCAATTCACATATACTACAACAATCACCTTTTAAAATAGTTGAGGAAATTTGAATAAACATCCGAACACAGAAAAACTGATATCATATATTTATAGTATTTTATTAGATAGCGATGCTCCAAAGACGGATTTATATAGGCAATCATGGGAAAATGAATTAGGTCAAACAAATAGTCCAGAAATTTGGGATGATAGCTTACAACATATACATCACTGTTCGTTAAACACTAGACATTCTTTAATACAATTTAAAGTATTGCATAGACTGCATTATTCAAAAACAAAACTGAATAGAATTTTTGCAAGTGTTTCCCCTATTTGTGATAAATGTCAACACTTAGAGGCTAACCTATTGCACTCATTCGTAAGTTGTATAAAAATTAATAATTTTTGGATGGAAAATTTTAAGATAACCTCAGAAGTCTTCAATACCAAACTGGCTCCTGACTCAAAATTAATAATATTAGGAATAACGGAACCAAATCACTTCATTACTTCGAATCAAAGAATTTTTATTGATTACAGTTTAATAATTGGGAAAAAATTAATATTAACATTTTTGAAAGGCTCTATAACCCCCACAATTAAAATGTGGACCACAGAAATGTCGGAGACCCTATATTTGGAAAGAATAAGATTTGTCTTAATGGACAAACAAGAACTATTTTAAAAAATATGGTCCCCATTTATTGAATATTTGAAGGGGCAAACTGGTTCGGCACAAGAACCCGACTGAAACCAGAATCGAAGAATAGATGAAGTAGTACATTTCACAAAACGCGGATATATCTCAAACGATGTAAAATCTGTAGAATATTCCATTCTTTCCCAACTTTATATATATATATTTTTTTTTTGTTTAATATTTTCCTACTATTTTCTACCTTTATAAAAAATGGAAAAAAGTAATATAGAAGCACAATTATTAAGCAAGGATTAACATAAATAATACTGATTATGTATATCTACAAAGAACAAAATGATTTTTATTATGTCAACAATGAACACGCGCCTTTTTAAAAATTATGTAATTGCTTCTAACTAATAAAAAAACTTAACAAAAAAAATAAAATAGTTGAGGAAAAATTTAAATATCTAGGTATTTATGTAACTAAGGCGTATACTTCTTTATTTAAATCAAATTTCCCACCTTTACTGAATAAACTAAATAAGAATATTCAATACTGGAAAACACTTCCTATTTCAATGTTCGGTAGAATTAATGCTATAAAAATGATCTTTTTGCTGCAATTATTGTACTTATTTCAGTCAATCCCGATATATATTCCAAAATCTTTAAAAAAAAAAGTTGACTTTACTGTTACAAGTTTCATCTGGGACTACAAGAATCATAGAATAAATAAAAAACATTTATGTAAATCAAAGATTAATGGAGGTTTAGCTCTACCAAATTTCCTGTTTTATTTTTGGGCAGTCCATATTAAAAACATGAATTTTTGGCTGGAAGAAATGGATCAACAACCAGACTGGTTAAGGATGGAAAAGGAGGACTGTTTACCTTTTGAAATCGGTTAGATTATATTTGCACCGACAAAATTGCGCAAAAAAACCTATAGGGAAAACCCTATAATATATAGTGGTACCCGAATCTGGAAACAACTAAAAAAGGCTTTAAAATTGGATAATATACCACTCTGTCTCCCTATTGTAAACAATCCCTTATTCAAACCTTCCATGCTGGATAAAGGTTTTACACAATGGAAAAACTATGGAATCAAAAAGATGGAACACCTTTATAAGAAAGGCACTTTTATTTTATTTCAGGAATTACAACAGATTTATGGATTACACTCTCATTTTTTTTTTCGATATCTACAACTCAGAGATTATGTTAAATCAAATACATAAGATTATAGGAATAAGGAACCAGAAATCCTTGATGAATGTTTGAATAAGCATCCTAATACAGAAAAACTAACAACTTATATTTATAATATCCTTTTAGATAGCGAGATACCAATGACGGAATCATTTAGACATACATGGGAAAATGAAATAAACCAACCCATAACAAAAGATATATGGGACAAAAGTTTACAATATATACACCAATGCTTGTTAAATACCAGACATGCTTTAATATAATTTAAAGTATTACATAGATTGCATTACTCAAAAGTTAAATTGAATAGAATCTTCCCACAAGTCTCCTCTGTCTGCGATAAATGTCAGCATCCTGAGGCTAATTTAACACATACTTTTGCAAATTGTGTAAAAATTAAGAATTTCTGGATTGAGATTTTTAGAATAACTTCTGGATCCGGACTCAAAATTAATAATACTTGGAATATCAGAACAAAGTTTAACACTTACAACAAGTCAAATCAATTTCCTAGATTATAGTATAATAATTGGGAAGAAATTAATATTAAAATTTTGGAAAGGCCCTATATCCCCCACAATTAAAATGTGGATTACGGAAATGTCGGAGACCCTACACCTGGAAAGAATTAGATTTGCCCTAATGGACAAACAAGAAGTTTTCCCTAGAATATGGTTTTCTTTCGTTGATTATTTAAAAGGGTAGATCGGTTCAGCAGGGAACCCTAACTGAAACTTGGACTCAGGATTAGATGAAAAGTTATATTCTATATTCCTTGATCTTATCTTCAATGAAGTACTAATGGTAAATTATTCCATTCTTTATGATTTCTTTTTGATTTTTACTTTATTTTTCTCTCTGTTTTTCTCTCTCTTTATAAAAAAAATTATTAGAGACAATATGATTCATTTGATAATATTAATAATATATGATTGCTGTACATGAAATATTGCTATCATAATATGTGTTTGCTAATTCACTGCTTATCTAATCTAATAAAACATATATTAAAAAAAAACTTGTTGGAGGTCGTTTCTGTTCTTGTTAAATCTTGTTACAGGAGGACAAGTCCAAGCATGGAGAAATTGGTGCCGGTTAAAGTAATTGACTATTTGGGATTCACAGTTAATTCAACTCACATGTCTGTGACTCTGCCCAAGGGCAAGAGATTAGATTTAAGTGAAGGCTGTATCAAGCTCTTGCAAGGAGCAATCACCTTCAATTAAACAGGGGGCCAGCTTAATTGGCAAATTAGTAGCTGCCTTTCCAGCTGTGCAATATGGACCTTTGCATTACCAAAATGTACATAGCCTCCATCCCAGATGTGCTCGAATTTCTGTCCAAGTTACATTTCGATGAAGGGTTGAGCTAGAGTGCCATCAACAGTGCCAGGAGTGCCCTGTCATCGTAAATATGCCGGGGGTCTGTAGGATCTCATCCGTTAATATCCAGATTTATGAAGGGTGTTTTTAACTCCAATCCCCCCAGGCCTAGGTACTCTGAAATCTGGGATGTGAGCATGGTACTGACGCTGCTTCGCCAGTGGGGTACAGCCACACCCTTGTCCTTGCCAAAGATTACCCTAAAGTTGGTTATGCTTATAGAAACATAGAAACATAGAAAAATAGGTGCAGGAGTAGGCCATTTGGCCCTTCAAGCCTGCACCGCCATTCAATGTGATCATGGCTGATCATCCAACTCAGTATCCCGTACCTGCCTTCTATCCATACCCCCTGATCCCTTTAGCCACAAGTGCCGCATCTAACGCCCTCTTAAATATAGCCAATGAACTGGCCTCAACTACCTTCTGTGGCAGAGAATTCCAGAGACTCACCACTCTCTGTGTAAAGAATGTTTTCCTCATCTCGGTCCTAAAGGAATTCCCCCTTATCCTTAGACTGTGACCCCTTGTTCTGGTATCAGCGCAAAGGGTTCAGACTTTGCACAAACTACGTCTGGACAGGATGGTGTCATCAGTGAATGACGTTAATGTTTACATCTATGACCTTATTAAATAAAGCAGACCAGGGGTGTCAGGATTCAAGCTTCTACTGTCAGCTTATCCCACGGATTTACGCTGTGTCTAGTGGTGCACTTGAGGTGCTATATCAAAGTCACGAAGAGCCTCAGAGGCTCCGAGGTAGCATTGTTTATTAGCCACAAAAAGCCACATATGAAAGTGTCCGTTCAGACCATTTCAAGATAGCTGAAACAAGTGCTGGGTTGTGCAGGAGTTAATACTGACAATTTTAAATCTCACTCCACCAGGGCGGCATCAATGTCAGCAGCAAGGGCAATGGACATCACTCTAGACCATATCCTCGTGGCCGCAGGATGGTCAAATGAATTGACTTTTCAGAGGTTTTATAATAAGCCGCTTGTAGATTCCGAGGTGTTCACCCATTCTGTTTTAAGTTCTGTTTCATAGCGTCTCCCTGTGAGAGAGGAGTCGCTATTGTGTTATTTTGTTTATTTTGTGAATTAAAGCATTAACATGTTAATCAGTACCATGTTTCAATGTATTGCTCATTATTCACTGAGTCAACTGATGCAGCGTGAGACCCCTGGATTTGGATCGGCGTGAAATCACAGATCTTTGAAATCTTTACGGAATCACTCACGTGACTCCGAAGTAAAATAGCAAGATTAAATGAGAACTTACCAGTTTGAAGTTTGATCTTTATTTTATGAGGAGTTACGATGAGCGATTACGTGCCCACCACTCCCGGCCCTCAAAAGGTTAAAGGTTAACTGGAAGGTCTAGTTTATAATCTTACTATGTTACTTCAGTTACTGTTATCTGTGATTTTACACCGCTGCTTTGAAGATTGACGCGCATGCGGATTGGCGGGGTTCTTCTTCACGTAATCGCTCATCGGATCGCCTCATAAAATAAAGATCAAACTTCAAACTGGTAAGTTCTCATTTAATCTTACTATTCTCAACCATTTCTCCTTTGGTCCCCTTGATGCTGATTGAGGCATGTACTCCAGCATGCTTTTCTAAATCGATAGCCAGCTCCTTCATCTAGTTGACTCTGAGGGAGAGGTTGTTGCCTTTAGAAACATCATGTTTCTAAGATCGTGTTTATGTATGGTATATCTGACCTGTTGGGAAAGCACGCAAAAAAATTTTTCTCATTATACCTCCGCACAGATGAGAATAATAAACCTAAAGCTAAAACTAAATCACTTTGTGTAGGAAGGAACTGCAGATGTTGATTTAAATCAAAGAATGACACAAAATGATGGAGTAACTCAACGGGTCAGGCAGCATCTCTGGAGAAGATCTTCCTGTACTCTGTCTCGTCATTGTTCATGGCGACCCACCAACGAGGTGTCATCTGCCAACTTATTAGACTTGAATTTGGCAGCACAGTTGTGAATGAACATGGAGTGTGGAATATGCTGAGGCTTTATAAGGCACTGGTCAGACCGCATTTGGAATAGCTTTGGGCCCGATATCTGAGGAAAGATATGCTGGCATTGGAGAGAGTGCTTTTAAAGAGATTCACGTGTAGGCAAAGGAGAGTAGATGGCATTCTTGGCATCATGTTCAGCACAAACATTGTGGGCTTAAAGAGCCTGTGCAGTATTGTTCTTTGTTCTATGTTGTATGTATATGCTGGCCACATTAGCTACACCAGCTTTTGGACTGTCAGTGTCCAGGAATCTGGGGGACAGGCACAACTGTAAAAGATGGAGCCAATTATATCGGGAGGTGTAGGCCACATATTTCATTTGGCATGAACAATGGAAGCTTCATTCAAAAAGATCAGAAAGCACAAAAACACTGGCCATTCTATCTTCTCCCCTCTCCCATCAGGCAAAAGATATAGAAGTGTGAAAATGTGCACCTCCAGATTTCAGGACCGTTTCTCCCCAGCTGTTATCAGACAACAGAACCAACCAGGGAGCAGTCCTGAACAACTTTCTACCTTCTTGGGGACCCTTGGACTATTTTTGATTGGACTTTTCTGGCTTTACCTTTCACTAAATGTTGTCATGTATCAGTACACTGCGAATGGCTCGATCGGAGTCATGTATTTTCTTTCCGCTGACTGGTTAGCATGCAACAAAAGCTTTTCACTGTACCTCTGTACATGTGACAATAAACTATACTGAAACAAGGCATGCAACATGAAACATGAATATCCATAAAAAGGAGAGTACTGGTAGAAAAATATTTGGGGCATTTTGATCATTTTTAAGAAGGGTAACAAAATAAATGTGTTATAGACAATAGACAATATATAATAGGTGCTGGAGTAGGCCATTCAGCCCTTCGAGCCATCACCGCCATTCAATGTGATCATGGCTGATCATCCCTAATCAGTCCGCCGTTCCTGCCTTCTCCCCATATCCCCTGACCTTTATTTTTAAGAGCCCTATCTAGCTCTCTCTTGAAAGCATCCAGAGAACCTGCCTCCACCGCCCTCTGAGGCAGAGAATTCCACAGACTCACCACTCTCTGTGAGAAAAAGTGTTTCCTCATCTCCGTTCTAAATGGTTTACTCCTTATTCTTAAACTGAGGCCCCTGGTTCTGGACCCCCCCAACATCGGGAACATGTTTCCTGCCTCTAGCGTGTCCAAACCCTTAACAATCTTATATGTTTCAATGAAATGTATTTGCATAAATGTATTGCAACTCATTTGAATTTATTCTTCTGAATAGAATTGAAAATTAACTACAGATTAATCATCTCTCACTGGTTAGTCAAGGTGAATATAAAAAGTAAATGTTTTTTTCAAAGAAAAATTAGGTATTGAATGTACTTTAGAGAATTTGATATCAATTATTTCGATGGGAATGTACAAGGCATGATTAATAAGTTTGCCAATGAAATTAAATGTAGATAGCGAAGATGGTTATCAAAAATTACGGCAGGATCTTGATTAGTTAGGAAAGTGGGCTGAGGAATGGTTAAAGGAGTTTAATGCAGATTAGTGCAAGGTGTTGCATTTTCATAAGTCAAATCAGGGCAGGACCTTTACAGTGAATGGCAGTGCTTTGGAGAGTGTTGCAGAGCAGAGGGATCTATGAGTGCAGGTAAATGGGGAAAGCAAGAAGACTTTCAGCACGTTGGCCTTCGTTGGTCAAAGTATTGAGTATAGAAGTTGGGATGTTATGTTAAAGATGGTAAGGCCACATTTGGAGTATTGTGTTCAGTTTTGGGAACCCTGCTATAGGAATGATGTTGTCAAGCTGAAAAGAGTACAGGCAAGAATTACAGGGGTGTTGCCAGAACTAGGCTCTAGAAAGAGTTTGGACAGGCTCAGACTTCATTTCTTGGAGTGCAAGAGGATGAGGGGTTATCCGATAGAGGTGCATAAAATCATGAGGAATAGATAGGATAAATGCACAGACATTTTTACTCAGAGTAGGGGAATCAAGAACCAGAGGACGTAGGTTTAAGTTGAGGGTGGAAAGATTCTAGGTTTCAGTCTGAAGTAGGGTCTCGACCCAAAACATCACCCATTCCTTCTCTCCAGAGATGCAATCAGAGCCTTTCTTATATATTGAATAGCTGCCTAATTCTTCATCTATCTAGCCAATTGTATGCACTGTAAATGAAACAACAGAAAACAGCCTTAATATTATGAATTTCAGATTGCATGGACTGAATGGGACCTCACAAAGTCGCACAGAATCTAAATTAAAACATTCTGGTTGCAGGAGGTCACAGAACTCAAAATAATGTGCAGGAGTGTGGGGACTCCTTGCTTGCTGGTCCCAGAGGAGGACCTGCCATCATCCCATACAACTTTAAAATGTTTTGTGATACATAATGTTTCAAGACAAATCTGAGTTTTCTTCAATGGTCTTGTTTCTTTTCAACATTAAATGAGGCTGCAGTCGGAGGATCCCAGATCGTCTCCTGAGACTTGTAACATCTCACAGCATTGTTGACAATCAGATTTGACACTGGTAGCATTTTCCAGACAGCAAATTATAGACAGTCTCTTCATACTTCAATGCATTTGCTGACATGTTCTGTAAAACATAATAAGGTGTGATTGAAGAGCACTAATGCACATGCAATCATACTCCAGCAGCAAACAGAAGAAAGGTTGATTGATTGAAGGAAATGACCTGCAGTCCTTTTCCTTAACGTAGACCGTCCTCTGTTCTCAGTCCTCTGCCATAGTACATGCTATAGGTAAGCGATTGGTTTCAAATTTTAATGGAATGCTATTTAAATCATGTATTCCCCTGTTGACAATTTGCAATAAATTAATGTGTATTATTTTCTTTAAAAAAAACTCATTTGGTGAGGCTGCATTTGGAGTATTGCATTCAGTTTTGGTCACCCTGCATTAGGAAGGATGGTGTTAAGTGCAGAGTACAGAGAAGATTCACCTGGACTTGAGGCTTGATCTGGAATATGGGCCTTCAGAAGGGGAACATATTTTAGGAAGCACAAGCCTATCCATCAATTGCTGGAAGCACAAACCTACCCATAATTGCTTTAGAAAACCCATGATGCTGACATCTTTCAGTTTGGTTGATGCATAAATAATGGCAAATGAAACATTTTGATTTCTTAGATCAGCAGTAATATTAGCATGGATCCAGAAAACTGTAGGTTTGCGTCCCACTCCAAAGATTTAGATTTATAATCCAGATTGACACCTGTGTACTACTGAGGATAAACTGCACTGTTGGCGTTACCAAATTTTTTGATTAAACCCCTCTTGCCAGAAAGCCAAAGATCCATTGGGAATATCAGATAAAGAACAGGTTAATTCTACCAATCTCCTACAAAATATTTTCCCTCATTCACTGGAGGAAGCATTTATCTCATAACCAACAATGCGGACAGTTTATCAGGTTAGGTTTTTCGTTGAACTTTCTTTTGTTTCAGAGATGCACCGCGGAAACTTCTTCGACCCATCGGGTCCACGAAAAACAGTGATCCCCACACATTAACACTACACTACACACACTAGGGACCATTTTTACATTTACAAAGCCAATTAACCTACATACCTGTACGTCTATGGAGTTTGGGAGGAAACCAAAGATCTCGGAGAAAACTCACGCAGGCCATGGGGAGAATGTACAAACACCATACAGACCGCACCCGTAATTGGGATCGAACCTGGGTCCAGCATTGCAAGCGCTGTAAGGCAGCAATTCTACCGCTGCACCACCATACTGTCTTCTGTATCTCTTCTTTTACACAGTCGGATAGTAACAATATTTTGACAATGCTTCAATGATTTTAAGTGACTTTGGGATGCCTTGAGATTGTGAATGGCATTAAAATTTAGAAATAAGTATTTCATAAATACTGGGAAAATTAAAGGATGACACATAATTTTTGGAAGCTGTGAGTTTGAGGGAGCACTGCCAATGAATAAATCCAGTGGTTTCCTGTTACTCTGGGTCTGCTTTATGGAGCTCTCAATCCAATTGCATTTCCCAGGAAATGTACTCATGAACCTATGACTCTGCAGGAGGTTACACTGCAACAAACAGACATAATAGAGGGACAGGCTGGTAGTGACTTTCATCCAATGGAAGATGCTCACATTACATAAAAATGAGTCCATGTTATCTTCCACTTAATTTTAGTTTGTAATGAACTGTTTTCTAATTACATTTACAAAGTAAATGTTTTCTATTTGTTTTTTGTCTTTTTCATGTTCATAAGTAATAGGAGCAGAATTAGGCCATTCAGCCCATCGACACTATTCTGCCATTCAACCATGGCTGATCTATCTTTCCCTCTCAAAGCCATTATTTTGCCTTATCACCATAACCCTTGAAACCTGTACTAATCAGGAATCTGTCAAACTCCCTCTTAAAAATACCCAATGACTTGGCCTCTGCAGCCTTCTGAGGCAACACATCCTACAGATTCACCACCCTCTGACAGAAGAAATTCCTCAACTCCTTTCTATATGTACGTCCTTTTATTCAGAGGCAATGCCCCCTGGTCCTAGAATCTCCTACTGGTGGAAACATCCTCTCCGCATCCACTCTATCCAGGCCTTTCAAGCTCAAGGGTCAAGAGCTTCAAATTCTTGGGCATGCACATCTGTGAAGATCTTTCCTGGTCCGAGAACACAGATGCAATTATTAAGAAAACTCATCAGCGCCTCTACTTCCTGAGAAGATTACGGAGAGTTGGTCTGTCAAGGAGGACTCTCTCTAACTTCTACAGGTGCACAGTAGAGAGCTTGCTGACCGGTTGCATCGTGGCTTGGTTCGGCAACTTGAGTGCCCTGGAGAGGAAATGACTACAAAAAGTAGTAAACATTGCCCAGTCCATCATCGGCTCTGACCTTCCTTCCATCGAGGGGATCTACCGCAGTCGCTGCCTCAAAAAGGTTGGCAGCATCATCAAGGACCCACACCACCCTGGCCACACACTCATCTCCCTGCTACCTTCGGGTACCTGAGGACTGCAACGACCCGGTTCAGGAATAGGTACTTCCCCACAGCCATCAGGCTATTAAACTTGGCTCGGACAAATCTCTAAACATTAATATCCCTCCATCTGTTATTTGGACTTTATTAATTTATTCATTCATGTGTGTATTTACGTATATAATTGTAGTCAATGCCTACTATGTTCTGTTGTTCTATGCAAAGAAAGAATTTCAATGTCCTGTCAGGGACACATGACAATAAACTCTTTTGACTTTTTGACTTTTGACTTTCACTATTTGGTGGCACATTTCACTGTACCTAGGTACATGTGTCAATAAAGTATTATTCAACTTTCTGTGAGGTCCCCCCTCATTTACTGTCCAAAATGGCCATTAGAGACTGAAGTGGAGTTAGAAGAAAGCTTCAGCCTAGAGGATGCGGCATAAACCTCTTAGAAATATTTGACAGCATCCAAAAAAATGGGGTTGGAAGTACTCGGTGTGTTGAGCAGCATCTTTGGAAGCAGAGGAATTATCATTATTTCAGGTCAAGACCCTGCATCAGAGTGCATAGGGAAAATGGCCAATATGAAGAGTTTGGAAGAAGGAATAAACCTTCTTGTTTGGACCAGGTGAGGTGGGGGATAATGGGCATATGGGGCCAGGTAGGGGATGGGGGTGAGTGTTTAGATGCAAGAGGAAGGTGGGTGATAGGTAGAAGCAGCGAAGCAAAAAGAAGGGCAAATTGAGACAATTGGTGGAAAGGGAGAGGGAAGATGGAGACAGAGGCTATACGGTGACAAGTGAAACCAGATAAGGGAGAGATGATGGGCAGATGGTACCAGCGAAAGGAGGGCCAGGTGAACAAAAAAACAGTTTTGTGTTAGCCAGAAGGAACTCAGTGGAGGATGGTAACAAATCTGAGTAACTGGAGGAGGGGGCAATAGAAAAGATGATCAGAGAACCCAGAGGGAAAGTGAGGGAAAGTGAGGAGTGTGGAAGTACCATAGCTGAAATTGAGAAGTGGATTGCAGGCTACCAAGTGGAATGACTGAATCATTGAATTGGAGTCATGATGTAGTGAAGATGCATTTTTTAAAGACCTCTGCCAAAATTCCCTTGGATAATTTCTGACAAATGTAAGCCACAGCACATGTGATTTTCCAGGTTGTAAAATTGGACAAAAGTCTGTCGATATTAACAGCAGAAGGTTTTGCCTTAAAAAAAAAACCTAACTGGAATAGTAGACTGCATGCTTAGCAGATTTAAAATTAAGTAGATGGTGTCTGTCCATGGCATCTGGTGTCATCAGTTTGCAGTATTAGTTTCAGTGTTTTTTGCAAGTAGTTACATCCTAATCAGGCATTTACTAATTAAATAAATTAGCACATTTTTCATTGTCTCTCCACATGCCACTTATTCTGGTGGGCAGCACATTTGATCAGTGTTAAATTGAAAGAATTAATACCTACCAATTTAATTCAACCAAAAGGCTCCTCGCTTCCATAATGAAAAGGTGCACAGAAACACCCGCACACTGCTCTAGTTGGCTTTCATTTGTTTTATTAAAATAGTTATTTTATGTCAAGTGCATTTCTTGAAATAGTGTATTAGTATTCTGAGAAGCTGGATTGCCAGCAATATTATGGTGTATCAGATACGAAGGGACGGTGTTTGCAATCATCGGCAGCAATTGATGACAGCCCTCGGGCTGAGGAATGTTGAATACATGTGAAGCAGCATTTCAAAATTAACGTAGACTGCAGCAATGCACAAACACTGTCACAGAACAGACTGGAGTTTATAGATTGAATACTTAGAGCCGAGTGAAGCTTTATTATAGCTAATTTTGTGAGGAATGTGCTGGCTTATCAAGGAATACAGTAACAGCCAAAGAGAAATAATAAACTAACAGTAATAATGCAGGATATCTGCACTTGTAAAATCTGTGTACTAAAAACAATAACAACAGTAACTCAAAAATGAACAGTGATCTTGATGCCATAAAATGTCTCAAAGTCCTTGACTGGAATATTAATAAACAGATGTTAAGGCAAGTTGCTCAGAAATAACCAAGAATACAGCACATGAGAAGCCATTCCCTACTTAATATGACAACATCTGTGGGAAGAGAAGCAGTGCTTTTCACCTGGGGCTGTTCATCTGAACTGAGAAAGAGAGAAACAAGTTTGTCTAGGTAGCAGCGAAGGTGAGATGAATCAGGAATTTCTCTGATAGGGGGAAATAATAGAGCTGCTCAAATCGAAACAAAGAAGCATAAAGATGCTGGATTCCAAAACACATCAATAGACAATAGACAATAGACAATATGTGCAGGAGTAGGCCATTCGGCCCTTCGAGCCAGCACCACCATTCAATGTGATCATGGCTAATCATCCCCAATCAGTCCCCCGTTCCTGCCTTCTCCCCATATCCCCTGACTCCGCTATTTTTAAGAGCCCAATCTAGCTCTCTCTTGAAAGCAACCAGAGAACCCGCCTGCACCGCCCTCTGAGGCAGAGAATTCCACCGACTCACCACCCTCTGTGAGAAAAAGTGTTTCCTCGACTACGCTGCACTCCTTCAATAGCAAGAATGCCCTTCCTCAAATTAGGGAGGACATTCTCGCTATTGAGGGATGCCACAGCAGCTATTAGTATAACTCTTAAAGCATGGCTGGAAATCTGTAAATTAAATTTAAAATGTTTGTAGTGTGGGTGTCCCAACTTAGACTTCCCTACTTGAGCTCTATTGAACATTTTGAAGCGAGAGATTCACCTTCTTATTAGGCATAGAAATTACAGCCCTACGGGAAAATGCTTGGGCTAAATCGTTAAGCCACCCGCAAGGTCACTAAGATAAACATTTACCTTCTCAGAGACATCTGAGACTAACTTGATCACTGATGTGGTGAATAACTCATGTTTTTGACACAAAGGAGGAAAGACTGACACACTTAGGTTCTTCGAAAGATCTCCAGTCCAAGCTTTTAAAATTTAAACAGAGTTCCCAACAAGTTTTTGAAAAAGTGTCTCGACCCAAAACATCACCCATTCCTTCCCACCAGAGATGCTGCCTTTCCTTCTGAGTTAAGGGCCTGTCCCACTTAGACGATTGTTTTGGCAACTGTGGTGACAGTCACTGTCGCGGCGTCACACCGGAAATGCACTCACCCCACGACAAGCTGGCGTCAAGTCGATGTCAAGCTACGACAAGCTACGTCAACCGGCGACACAATTCCTCGCGACTTGGGATGTCCACCTACGACCACACCTATGACAACCTACGACGACCTTCGGCCACACAGGCAACAACCTACGACACCCAAAGTCAACCTACCTCCACCAGCGACAAGCTACGACCCTGTCGGTGACAAATGAAGATAATTGAATACTTTCCTTGACGCCGGAACTGTTGCCGGTTGATGTAGGCAATCGGTTTTCAGCAATGGAACTAACCGAGGTCATGACCTGGTGACAACCAGCGTCACCTGCCGTCATCCTGGCGACAACCTACGACAGCACCTATGACAGGAGAAGACAGAACATCAAGCCCACTGTCACCAGAGGTTTCGAACATTTCAAAATCCAGCAGCGACAAGAAATAAGTAACGACATTTGAGGAGACCGCTCACGACAATACCCGCCGGTTGTTGCCAAAATATTAGCCTAAGTGGGACAGCATTTACTCCAGCATTTCAGTGTCCATCTTCAAGCTTTTGAAGTTGCAGCCTTGGGGGCTGAGAAACGTGTGAAATTCAATGTATATTTGCTATTTACGGCTGCTGAACTATTATCTCTCTGTTTGATGACCCTCGGACTATCCTTGATCAGACTTTTTGCATGAAATGTTATTCCCTTATCATGTATCCATACACTGCAAATGGATTGGTTGGAATCATGTGTTGTCTTTCTGTTGACTGGATAGCACACAATAAAAGCTTTTCACTGTACCTTGGTACAAATGACAATAAACTAAACTAAATTAAACTATTTATATTGTAGTTTATTTGTGTTTTTATTGTTTCTTTAACTGGCAGAGTATTGCTATTCTATTGCTTCCTTCTTGTTGCTTGGTAGTTGCTTTAATGTTGTTTACTAAATGTTTGTGCTTTAAATTTTATATTGTCTGCATGTTTTTCTCCATCATTGATCCAAATCTTCAAAACCTGTTATCATTCTGTTACAGTAAACAACAATGATAGCCACCATTAAGACATCTCAGAGAAACCCGTGTGGAAAGTTGTGCCTTCAGAGCAGATACAATGGAAATAGGGAGAACTGGAAAATGGAATTAACTGTTTTTATTTCACATTTCCAGCTTTTGCAATGTTGTTTTTTTTTAGTTTTGATGAGTGATAAATATCTGGAATAATGTGCTGAGCACAGTAACATCAGGGGTCTCAAAGATGTTGATGCTTCTGTTGGTTCTGAGCAGAAAGCAAATACTATCTTCATTTGGTAATGTGGCCTTTCTTTTCCATGATGTTCGTCACAGCTGAGCACATCAGCATTGCACCCAGTTTCTCCCACAGAAACTGGGTGCAATTTCTGGGTGCAGTTAAGCTTCACATAGCAGCCCAATCCAGAACTATTTAAATAAAAGGGTTTATTGAACGCAGCCAGATGCCATGAATAAAACATCCAAAAATACAGATGCTTCAAATAATATGCCATCGACTGCTACTTAAATTACAAAGGTATGATGTAAAATACTGTAATGCTGTCAAACTCGAATTGGACCTCTGTTTGGCACCTTCACTCTCTCCCCCGCTCATTCTCTCCCACTCTCCTTGTGATTTCTTTAGGCAGTTTCCTTATGAGCTACCAAATATTATTTATTCTTTAACTCTAGATTATTTTAGATAGAACTTTCATTGACAACTAATCAGGAAGGTCTATTTGCATTATCTCTCTCTTTTTTTTTCTCCTTTCAAAAACTTTCGACACAATCATATGATACAACACATCAAAACATAATCAAAATAACACTATATCAACCAAAAAAAATTGTAGTACAAAAGTACATTCATTGTTTACAATACTCTCAACCCTACGCGGTGACCAGCGTGGACGGAAGGTCTCCAGAGTCCCCGTGGACACCGCGTGTTCCCTCTCCAGGGACACACGTGCACAGACGTAGGCAACCGACACAAGCCTGACCATTGACCGCCCGCTGCCTGGACCCGCGAATGTCCATCTTGGCCATGCCCAGGAGCTAACTGACAGGTAAGTCCCCCCCCCCCCTCCCCCCCACTCGGCTCTCCCCACTCCCTGCCTTATGTCCGAATACCAGGATTGTGGGGCTAAAATGCAACCAGAACTTGAGGAACAACCCCTTCAGATATTGGTACAGGGGCAGTAACCTCTCACACTCCATATACACGTGGAACACGGTCTCTTCCTCGCCGCAGAAAATACATGTGGCAGACGAGCTCGTGAACCGACTCAAAAGTTTGTTACATACCACTGCTCTGTGCAGCTCTCTCCACCCCAGGTCCCCAATGTAAAAGGGGACAACTCCCTTGTACAGGGACCCCCACTGGGGACCTCCCCTGCCTTCGGGTGGTAACACCGTCCGCCATGGTGTGTCGGGACGGGAGACGAAGGCAAGGAGGTGCAGAATGTGCAGGAACATTCTGTACAGTGCGCGTATCTTCGCATCACGAAATGACATGCTGGTCATCTCAGAAAGGCGACTCAGGTTGTGTGGAGCCGGTGCCCGAGAAATATCCCGGAGCCTAGGCTCGATGAGCAGATCTGACGGAGCGGGGGAAACCCGCCATGACAGGGTGAGGACCGGCCACTCCCGTAGCCACAACATCCCCCTCCCCTGGTGGAGCAACATGCTGGCTGAAAACAGCCAAATTCCTCACTCTTTGCACATCAGAAGATGTTCTATTGTGGCATTTTCCACAAGTTCCCCATTGATTATCAGTTGGTCTAGTGGCTGCTGGTCTCCAGTCTGCATGGTCTTAGTCTTCTGGCAGCTGATCTTTAATCCAAACTTTGATGCATTCTCCTCCAGAGTAGTTGTCATGTCTTGAAGGTTGTGTCTCGACTCTGCTGGGAACACCATGAATTTTGTATAGGCATATGGATATGCAGGGAACGGATGGACATGCATCACATGCAGATATAGGAGAGTAATGTAACTTGGTATCATGATTGACATGGACATAATGGGCCAAAGGGCCTGTACCTCAATTGTACTGCTCTTTGATCTACAATCTATGATCTATAATCCGAAAGATGCGCCTGTGATAATTTCAATGATAATGTCAATTTGTGTTTTATCTGTAAGTGGTCACTTAAGTGGGTAGTATTGTAGATGGTGAAGATAGTTGTCAAAGACTGCAGCAGGATCATGAATGTTTGGGCAGGTGGGCTGAGGAATGGTGGATGGAACTTAAAATAGAAACATGGAAACATAGAAAATAGGTGCAGGAGGAGGCCATTCGGCCCTTCGAGCCAGCACCGCCATTCATGGCTGATCGTCCCCTATCAATAACCTGTGCCTGCCTTCTCCCCATATCCCTTGAATCCACTAGCCCCTAGAGCTCTATCTAACTCTCATTTAAATCCATCCAGTGACTTGTCCTCCACTGCCCTCTGTGGCATGGAATTCCATAAATTCACAACTCTCTGGGTGAAAAAGTTTTTTCTCACCTCAGTCTTAAATTACCTCCCCTTTATTCTAAGACTGTGGCACCTGGTTCTGGACTCACCCAACATTGGGAACATTTGTCCTGCATCTAGCTTGTCCAATCCATTTATAATTTTATATGTTTCTATAAGATATCCCCTCATCCTTCTATACTCCAGTCAATAAAAGCCTAGTCTTTTCAATCTTTCCTCATCTGACAGTCCCGCCATCCCAGGGATCAACCTTGTGAACCTACGCTGCACTCCCTCAATCACAAGGATGTCCTTCCTCAAATTAGGACACCAAAACTGTACACAATGCTCCAGATGTGGTCTCACCAAAGCCGTATACAACTGCAGAAGAACCTTTTTACTCCTGTACTGGAATCCTCTTGTTATGAAGGCCAGCATTCCATTAATTTTCTTCACTGCCTGCTGTACCTGTACGCTAACATTCAGTGACCAGTGTACAAGGACGCCCAGGTCTTGCTGCACCTCAAGTCAAGTCAAGTCAAGTCAAGTTTATTCATCACATACACATACGGGATGTGCAGTGAAATGAAAAGTGGCAGTGCCTGCGGACTTTGTGCAAAAACAAACAAACAAACAACCAACAAACTACAAACAGAATCACATGTTCTTTTTTATATTAAATATTGTGGGCGGTATTGTGGTACAGTAACTGTAGTAGAGTTAGTCCCTGGTGAGATAGGAATTTAAAGTCGAATGGCCTCTGGGAAGAATGGCCTCCTTCTCATCCTCTCCGTTCTCACAGCATGGCAACGGAGGCGTTTGCCTGACCGTAAGAGCTGGAACAGTCCGTTGCAGGGGTGGAAGGAGTCTCCCCCTTACCTAACCTAACCCCATTGAGATAATAATCTGCCGCCATGTTCTTGCCACCAAAGTGGAAAACCTCACATTTATCTATATTATACTGCATCTGCCATGCATCTGCCCACTCCACTCACTCAACCTGTCCAGGTCACCCTGCAACCTCCTAACATCCTCTTCACAGTTCACACTGCCACCCAGCTTGGTGTCATCCTCAAACTTGTTAGTGTTGCTCCTAATTCCCTCTTCCAAATCATTAATATATATGGTAAACAGTTGCAGCCCCAACACCGAGCCTTGGATCATTCGCAGTTATCTTTAATCACACCCTACTTCATTCTGGGGTTCCCACCTGCTTCAAGAAGACACCGTCATTCCAGTGCTGAAGAAAAAGAAGACCTCATGCTGAAACAACTACCATCTAGCGGCCTTGACATTCACCATCATGAAAGGTATTGAGAGGGTAGTTATGAAACGTATTAAATCCAGTCTACCTAGCAGTCTTGACCGACTGCAGTTCATCTACTGCCACAACAGTAGATGAACATTGCCCTAGCCCTACACTCATCCCCAAAACACCTGGATAAGAGAGACACATCTACATCAGACTCCTATTGATAGACTACTGCTCTGCCTTTAATGCTATTATACCATCCAACCTCCCTCCTACTGACTCAATTTACAATATATATTAATGATCTGGACGAGGGAATTGAATGCAACATCTCCAAGTTTGCGGATGACACAAAGCTGGGGGGCAGTGTTAGCTGTGAGGAGGATGCTAGGAGGCTGCAAGGTGACTTGGATAGGTTGGATAGGGTGAGTGGGCAAATGCATGGCAGATGCAGTATAATGTGGATAAATGTGAGGTTATCCACTTTGGCGGCAAAAACAGGAGGGTAGATTATTATCTGAATGGCAGCCGATTAGGAAAAGGGGAGATGCCATGAGACCTGGGTGTCATGGTACACCAGTCATTGAAGGTAGGCATGCAGGTGCAGCAGGCTGTGAAGAAAGCGAATGGTATGTTGGCATTCATAGCAAAAGGATTTGAGTGCAAGAGCAGGGAGGTTCTACTGCAGTTGTACAGGTCTTGGCGAGGCCACACCTGGAGTATTGCGTACAGTTTTGGTTTCTTAATCTGAGGAAAGACATTCTTGCCATAGAGGGAGTACAGAGAAGGTTCACCAGACTGATTCCTGGGATGGCAGGACTTCCATATGAAGAAAGACTGGATAGACTCGGCTTGTACTCGCTGGAATTTAGGATATTGAGGGGGGATCTTATAGAGGCTTACAAAATTCTTAAAGGGTTGGACAGGCTAGATGCAGGAAGATTGTTCCCGATGTTGGGGAACTCCAAAACAAGGTGTCACAGTTTAAGGATAAGAGGGAAGTCTTTTAGGACCGAGATGAGAAGATCTTTTTCACACAGATAGTGGTGAGTCTGTGGAATTCTCTGCCACAGAAGGTAGTTGAGGCCAGTTCATTGGCTATATTTAAGAGGGAGCTAGATGTGGCCTAAAGGGATCAGGGGGTATGGAGAGAAGGCAGGACAGGATACTGAGTTGGATGATTAGCCATGATCATATTGAATGGCGGTGCAGGCTCGAAGGGCCGAATGGCCTACTCCTGCACCTATTTTCTATGATTCTATGATTCTATGATACCTCACGCTGCACGGCTAGGCCAGCAGCATAATCAAGGACGAGTTGCACCCTCTCCCATCATGCAAAAGGTATAGAAGTGTGAAAACATACACCAGACTCAGCAACAGTATCTTCCCAGCTGTTATCAGGCAACTGAGTCATCCTACCGCAATCAGAGAGCAGTGATGAACTACTATCAATCTCAGATGACCCTTGGACTATCCTTGCACTAAACATTATTCCCTTATCATGTATCAAAACACAGAAATCATGAATTGTCTTTCTGCTAGCTAGTGAGCACGCAACAAGTTTTTCACTCACTGTATCTTGGAACACATGACAATAAACCAAACTGAACTAAACTAAACTAATTTACTCAATGACTCTGTGACATATCCTTCCACTGTAATCATACCATCTTCATCCTGTTTTCCAATATGTGATGCACGATAAAGATGCTTTGATGGAGAAAAGATTTATGAATGTATCAGCAGTTTAAACATTGTTAAGATATATTTCATGGTATGTACATGTGTAAATGCCTATTGTAAACAACATCACCAACCTTTCGGCCATCTTGTTTTCACTGCAATGACTAGTTACTTTGGTGAAGGTAGATAAAAATGCTGGAGAAACTCAGCGGGTGAGACAGCATCTATGGAGCGAAGGAAACGGTGATGTTTCGGGTCAAGACCCTTCTTCAGACTGATGTGGGGGTGGTGGGGGTGGGAAGAGGAAAGGAAGAGGTGGAGACAGTGGGCTGTGGGAGAGCTGGGAAGGGGAGGTGATAGAGGGAGAAAGCAAGGACTACCTAAAATTGGAGAATTCAATGTTCATACCGCTGGGGTGTAAACTACCCAAGCGAAACATGAGGTGCTGCTCCTCCAATTTATGGTTGGACTCACTCTGGCCATGGAGGAGGCCAGGACAGAAAGGTCGGATTCGGAATGGGAGGGGGAGTTGAAGTGCTGAGCCACCGGGACATCAGGTTGGTTATTGCGAACTGAGCGAAGGTGTTGGGTAAAGCAATCGCCAAGCCTTCACTTGGTATCACTGATGTAGAGCAGCTGACTCGTAGAGGAGCGGATGCAATAGGTGAGATTCGAGGAGGTGCAGATGAACCCCTGCCGCACCTGGAAAAACTGTTTCTGTCCTTGGCTGGAGTCAAGGGTGGAGGTAAAGCGACAAGTGTAGCATTCCCTGTGGTTTCAAGGGAAAGTAGCAGGTGAGGGTGTAGTTTGGGTGGGAAGGGACAAATTGGCCAGCGAGTTATGGAGGGAGCGGTCTCTGCAGAAAGCCGAAAGAGGAGGAGATGGGAAGATGTGGCTAGTGGTGGGATCCCGTTGGAGGTAGCGAAAATGTCGGAGGATTATCTGTTGTATGTGACGGCTGGTAGGGTGGAAGGTGAGGACAAGGGGGACTCTGCCCTTGTTATGAGTGGGGGGATGGGGAGTGAGAGCAGAGTTGTGGGGTATAGAAGAGACCCTGGTGAGAGCCTCATCTATAGTAGAAGAGGGGAACCCATGTTCCCTAAAGAATGAGGACATCTCCAATGCCCTGGTTTGGAACACCTCATCCTGGGTGCAGATACTGCGTAGACGGAGGAATTGGGAGTAGGGGATAGAGTCCTTACAGGAAGCAGGGTGGGAAGAAGTGTAGTCCCGATAGTCATGGGAGTCAGTGGGTTTATAGTAGATGTCAGTCAGTAGTCTGTTACCTGTGATGGAGATAGTGAGTCTAGAAATGGTAGGGAGATGTCGGAAATGGTCCAGGTGAATTTGAGTGCCGGATGAAAGTTAGTGGTGAAATGGATGAAGTCGGTGAGTTCTGTATGGGGGCAGGAGGTAGCACCAATGCAGTCATCGATGTAGTGGAGGTAGAGTTCGGCGATAGGGCCACGGTACGCTTCGAACAAGGATTGTTCGACGTGCCCTACAAAGAGGCAGGCATAGCTGGGGCCCATGCGCATGCCCATAGCTACGCCTTGGATTTGGTGGAAATGGGAGGACATTGTCTTTGGTGACTTGTCTCACAGTGGAAAAACCTGTCCACTGGTATTGGACATTGAATTTTCAAATTTCCCTCTCTCTCTCTGTCTCCCACTCTCCTCCTCCATCCCCAAACCTCATACTACAACTCAACATTTCTTTAATACCTTTCTTGATTAACTGGGGTGCCCTGCCTCCTTTCCCTTTTGGCCTATTATTTTAGAAGATTGGATAACCTGCAATATCGATCACCTTGCAACCATGTATCTCCAAAACTATTAGATCATACCCGTACTTTACTATCCGGGCTGTCAACTCATCTATGCTATCGCAAATGTTACCTGCATTCAAAGGAAGATTGTTAAGCCTTGATTTTTTATTTTACAGTTTGTACTAACTCTGAATTCCTTTTTTCCATTTTGTGCCTTGGCCTGTCATATTTTGTTTGTTAATTTTGCCCCACACTGTCGAGCGCCACCACTCTCTCATTTCCTCAATTTATTAAAGGAGGGCTTCTTTCTCCTAATTTTTTCAGGGCCTTTCTATAACCCTACTTATAAGATTTATCAGGAACAGCCTCTCCCAGGGGAACAGCTCTGTCCTTCACTAGTCTGATGCCAGTACCCCATGAATTGGATTCCATTTCTACCACATTACGCTTTGCGGAATACATTTATGTCTCTAATCCTCTTTACCCTCTGCCAATGCGCACATTCTGCTGTTCAATTTTTCCCCAAAGCTCCCCAAATTCCCACAGCAGAGCTTCCTTTCTAGTCTTCAATATGTTGTCGATCTTTGTGTTGACCACAACAACTGTATCCTCCCCTCTTGACTCCGCGCGCGGAAGGAGGAATTGCAGGAGATGCAACTCCTGTCCCTATATCTCCATCCAAGGACTCCGGCAGTCCTTTCACATGATCAAAGGTTCACTTGCACCACCTCCCACCTCATCTACTGTATCTGCTGTTCTAGGTGTGGCCTTCTATATATAGGTGAGACAAAAGCATAGACTGGGCAAACATTTCGCTGAATACTGCTCGGTCCGCCTAGGCCTACGCGATCTCCAGGTTGCTAAACACTTGAACTCCCCCAGTCCCAGAAAGTCCCTTTCTGTCCTGGGCCCCCTCCACTTACAGACTGAGGCCAAATGCAAATTTGGCGAACAGCACCTCATATTTTGCTTGGGCAGCTTACAACCCAGCGGTATGAATATTGATTTCTCCGACTTCAAGTAACACTTGCTTTCTCCTTTTCTCTGTCCATCCCCCATCCTAGATCTCCTAATAATTTCACTCTTCCCAATTGATTTTCTTGTTTGTATGCTTTGTTGACACCTTCCCCTCAAGCAATAATGAACCATTGTTTATTTGGTTATAATCTTCTGCTTTGATCTGTGCTTTTCATATTTTACATGCTCTTTGTTTCCTTCCCTATCTCCAGTTTCCCTCTGCCCTGACACTCAGTCTGAAGAAGGGTCTCGACCCAAAATGTCACCCATTCGTTCTCTCCAGAGATGCTGCCTGTCCCGTTTAATTACTCCAGTATTTTGTGTCAATCTTCGGTGTAAATTAGCATCTGCAGTTCTTCCCATCCTTTTTGCGGTCCCCACTCTCATCCACAAAATGGTATAAAAAGACTACCTGTTCAACAATGGTAGGGGCTGAAGATCTTCTGGATCCCAATATCGGCCCCTTCTGCAGTCACACCGTTTTGTCCCTGATCATTTGCGGTTTTTAGTTCTAGTTCAAGTTCAAGTTCTAGTTCAATTCAAGTTCAAGTTCTAGTTCTGGTTCTAGTTCTAGTTCTGGTTTTGGGTTAGATTTTAGTTTTAGAGATTCAATATGGAAACAGGCCCTTCGGCCTACCAAGTCCTTGTCAACCATCGATCAACCGTTCACACTAGTTTTATCTTATCCTACTTTCACATTCACACCCTACATGCTAGGGGTAATTTACAGAGGACAATTTTTAGTTTAGAGATACAGCACGGAAGCAGGCCCTTCGGCCCATTGAGTCCGTGCTGACTAGCAATCCCCGCACATTAACACTATCCTACACACACTAGGAACAATTTACACATACACCAAGCCAATTAACCTCCATATCTGTACATCTTTGGAGTGTGAGAGAAAACCGAAGATCTCGGAGAAAAACCACGCAGTTCACGGGGAGAAAATACAGTACAAAATCCGTACAGACAGCACCCGTAGTCGGGATCAAACCCGGGTCTCCGGGCCTGCAAGCGCTGTAAGGCAGCAAATCTGCCGCTGCGGCAAAGTGCCGCCCTCATCTATAAATTCAATTCATCTACAAGTTTAAAGATAGTTCATCTACAGAAGTCGACCGGCTCCTAGAATACTGCACAGATTATTTTCTCTCTCCCTGATGTGTGGCAGTCTTTGGTGTTTGGGCTCCAGCTCATTGACCCGGAGCTAATTGGATTTGTCTGAGAAATCGTGTAAAAGTTCGGGTTCATCAGGATGGTAATAATAAAGCTTTCTCACATGCTAAAAACTGACCAGGGACCACTTCCACGGCATAGCAATGTTCTCCCAAAGCATTCATGGCTGAATATTTATCTCTGTATAATATTTATGTTCTCTCACTTGATTCCTTGATGCATTTTTCATCTGGCAATATATCTCTCTTCTTAAATATTGTCAGCCCAAATCAATCTCCGTATATGAAGTTGGGAGGGTTTGTAGAACATCAAAGTCATACTGATCATACAAGTCTGATGAAGGGGGTCTCGACCCAAAATGTCACCTATTCCTTTTCTCCTGAGATGCTGCCGAACCCACTGAGTTACTCCAGCACTTTGTGTTTTACGAAGTCAGACATCTTTGTGCCACAGGCAATCTCAAGAATCAAGAGTCAATTGGGTTTAATTATCACACGCAACCATAACAGAACAATGAAAATCTTGCTTGCAACAGCACAACAGGCCTGTAAACATGAGAAAGATAGATCATATGTAATAAACTAAAATTCAATATTGAATATTGGCAAAATTACTCAATGTATAAGATACAGGTGGCGAGAAATTGTAATTTCCTTTGCTCGCACTTTTCCCATTGACTACAAACCCATTTGGATGGGAACCATTTTTATATTCCAAGTTAGAGGATAGGCGAGTGGAGTCTCATGAATAACAGTAAAGATAGAAGCACTCTCCTAAAGTTTAGGGTGATACTTCAGTGAAAAAGCTAAGAAATGCTCCAGATATTCTGCCTGACCCACAGAGTTACTCCGGCACTTAATGTTTATCAGTCAGACTTCTTGTTGAGGGCGGCACGGTGTACCGGAAGAATTGCTGCCTTACAGCGCTTGCAGCACCAGAGACCTGGGTTTGATCACGACCACGGGTGCTGTCTGTACAGAGTTTGTACATTCTCCCCGTCCCGTGTGGGTTTTCTCCGAGATCTTTGGATTCCCCCCACACTCCAAAGACGTACAGGTATGTAGGTTAATTGGCTTGGGTTTGTTTACTTGGTATAAGTGTAAATTGTCTCTAATGTGTGTCGGCAATTAATCTTCCCTTAATCATCACTTACATTGATTTCAATTTATGTTATGGACACATGCACCATAGCAGAACCACCTGTAGCTTATAAATAAAATAAACTGGTGGAATTTAAGTAACTATTTCCATATTTTCTTTGGCACTCAATTCATGTTGATATTTAAAAAAAAAAACTAATTGAAGTGTACGATTTTGGTATTATCCATAAAATCTATCACGAAAATGAAACAAAATGATAACTTAATGTAGATTAGTAACTCATGTTATGAGTCTTTGGAGCTATGCCCACTAGTTTAACAGAAAGCCTCCCTGCCCTTTCTCTCTCACTTTTAGAGTAACGTGCTAAGATGAAGTTACCTATGCTGTAACATTAATAAAGTCTTTGGATCTTAATCATGGTGTGTGACTTAAGTTATTCCAAAAGCAGAAGCTCAACACTTAATAGTTTCAGCATATTCTTTAATGATTGGCCACCACAATAACAAATCTTTATTTTATATGATAGTTCACTCAAAATAAAATAATAATGGCGGTAAATGATTAGAATGGTTGTGCACAGTGACACACAAATTCCATGCCTTTTGATAGCCAACAATAACCCTTTAAATAAATAGCATTATTTTCAATAGGGAGCTGTCAATGTTATCATGTACCCTGGACTTTTCACTTTTTAATATTCTTTTAATTATTATCCCTAATGATTTTTTACAGCTGAAATGATTGACGGGTTTGAATGATGGGATTATATTAGGGATATGGAAACTTGTATCATTACAATTGCAGATGAGTTTCTAATCCATGGTGTGTAAGATTTAAAGTGGTAGATCAGTTAGTGCTCTATATCGTGACCGGTGAATATAGTCAAAGATCTGTTCAAAAGTCAAAGGTAACCATCAGAAATAAATATTATATGAATATTATATATCAGTTCCTTTCCTGTTCTAATTTCTTCCCTGCAATTAGAACATTTCAAAAAAAAATGCAAAGCCTTTGGTAACATTAAGGCCATAGATTCCATTAATAATTAATTGATACCATTGCAGAATCTTAATGAATACTGAAAATGAGCAGCCACACAAGGCTATCTTATTTCAATGTGTTCAATATATAAATTAAATATTAAAAAAACAAGGTAAATAAATTTCAGTTAAATGATTTATGGTGCTGGGGCAATGTGTTAGAATGTGAAATTGCATTCAGAACAGAGCACAATCAATTTGAATGGTGCTGTATCTGTCAGATGAGCTGGGAAGGTTGTCAGCATACATTAATGAAAATTAACTGTACATTTTGCCTTTGTCCATCAGAGACTTTTTAAACATTCCATCAGAGGCTGGAAGGGATTTGGGTCAATGTCAATCAAAGAGGTGATTCAAGTAGAACTCAAAATGAGTTTCCTTTTGGTAGAGGGATGAAAGCACGTCACTCCATCTATTCTCCACCATTGGGAAGACAGTGCAATATCATTTTCCAGGCAATGAAATTTAGAGTGACATTAATATAAATGTAATTTCATAGCAAAAATGTGCCTACAAGATCATTTATACCTGCTGTGTTTTGATGATATAAATTGGTTCATCGCCATCTGTGTAATGAAATTTCACCCTGGTAATGTTCTGATTATAAAACAATGCACCTTCTGCAGTTCAGAGGAATGGTTCTATGAATACACTCATAAAATTCCGACTGTTCAGCACAAAAGAAATGAGCAGAAAAGGCAAAGATGCTTCTTGGAATGTTCTGGATGAATTTTGCTCTTTCATGCAGAAGATCAACGTTGATAGCTATGTCAGTCCCGGCTGGATCAAGGGACAAATGAAAACTTAATTTTCTCGGTGAGTTCTGATTATGTGTGCATTTAACAAAAAAAGTTTGCTTCTTTAAAATAAAGTAGGGTGGCACAATGGCTCAGCTGGTAGAGCTGCTGCCTCATAATGCCATTGTTCAATCCTGATCTGTGTGGAGTTTGCACTTTCTCCTGGCGACCATGTGGGATTTTTCCGGGTACTCTGGCTTCCTCTTACATCCCAAAGTTGTGTGGATTTGTAGGGTAGTTGGCCTCTGTAAATTGCTTAGTGTGTAGGGAGTAGATGAGAAGGTGGCAAACATTGAAGGAGTGTGAATGGGTGATCAATGGTCAATGTAGACCAAGTGCTTTTCTTCATGCTGTATCCCTACATGGCTGATGCCTGGTATTTTCAGTGATTCTTCTGATGATCCTTCCAGATAAACAATCTTAAATCTGATGTGATTTGCATTATATCAGATGCAAATTCATTACTATTTTTAAAGTATGTAATCCTACGCCGTGTGCACCTCTAAAGATAAAGACAAATTTCTATGAAAGAAAAACAGAGTACGTGAACATTTCTCAGAATGAGGTAATGGGCACACTTATCATTGATGGGTGTTTTCATTAGAACAGCTGAGATCATTGGGTGATATCGCTCGGAAATTTGAAGTTTGAAAAGATGTGATGGAGCAAGTAAAGAGAAACAATAAATGAACGATATCATATGGCAGAGTCATTGACATTAAAATGTAATAGATTTTTAACTGGAAGCAAGAGATTTATATTTTACATTGAGGTTTATGAGAATGTGCAATGCAATTGTGGATTCAGATAGTGAAGCAACAACCATATTAATTTTTATGAATAGGTTGTGGATAGATGGCTGAAGGAAAAAGTTATGAATGGATAAATGAACAATGGGAGCAGATAGTTTGGATTCGATTTTTTGAAGAAAACAGGCACCAACAAGCAGTGGTGGCAGCTAAATTGATTTTTATCCATGCTGGAACAAATTTATATACAGTAGAATTTATAGTTAAGAACATACATGTGGTCTTCATGTTTGGTTGTGAAATGCTTATTCAGTTCACCTTGAAAGGTTGTGTTTCATAGTTTTTAAATGCTGGCAGTGGTCGACCTTGCATTTGAAAGAGGCTTGATTTGTAGATCTTTTTCAAGAATCAAAGGCCCAATATATTTAGAAGATACTATCGCAACGTTTAAGAATCAATTAGACAGGGCAAACAAAAACAAGACATTAGTGCAAAGCGCACTTGGAAATTAAAAACTAGTCCAAGGATGTGCCAAATGTGACCCATGGTGTGTTGCATTGTCAAAGTAGGATTAATGTTGTGTGAGTTGGCTCAGGGACCTGATAGTTGTAGGCAAACACACCACCTGTTATGGAACCTGGTGGTGTGGGACCACAAGCTTCCGTATATCCTGCCTGAAGGTAGCAGTAAGAAGAGGCATGGCTTGTATATTTTAAAGGGACCAACAACTGATGGCTGTATGCTAAGGTCATAAGCTTATGACCCCGCCTTCCCCCTTCCCCCCTCCTCAAACAAATCCACCTCTTTCATATTATTTTTTTCTTTTTAACTGATCTTTTAGATATGTACAAAATCATAAGAATAGATCGGGTAGACGCCCAGTCACTCTTGCCCAGAGTAGGTGAATCGAGAACCAGAGGACATAGGTTTAAGGTGAGGGTGGGTTAGATTTAATAGGAACCTCAGGGGTAAAATTTTCACACAGAGGGTGGTGGGTGCCTAGAATGAGCTGCCAGAGGAGGTAGTGGAGGCAGGTGGTATTGCAATTTTTAAGAAACATTCGGACAGATACATGGATTGGACAGGTTTAGAGGGATATGGACCAAACGCAGGCAGGTGAGACTAGTGTATTTCAGACATGTTGGTTGGTGTGTGCAAGTTGGGCCAAAGGCCCTGTTTTCATACTGTATAACTCTGACTTTACGACTCTATTAACTTGTTTCCTAAAAATTCTTTGTCCAAAATTTATTATTTTCCTTAATGTGGTCCCGCGTCAAATTTTGTTTGATAAAATACCTGTAAAACATCATGGATTGCTTTATGATATTAAATACACTGCAGTGGTGCTTGTTGTTGCCGCCACTGATTACTGGATGTCGTCCGTCTTACCAATGGGCCATCTAAGTTATCAAATTGAAACCTCTGTTAATCCATTTAATGTCACCTTTAACATTTCAGCACAATACTGTCCTGATGTATTAGTCTAACTTACCTGTTGAAATATTGGAGCCACAGTCTTCCAATTTCAGCTATTGTGGGAAAATAAGGCTGTATTTCATCATAGCTCTGAAATACCAGTGAGTTTAATTGTGTCTATTGATATATTTCATCCATCTATTGAATTCCTTTACAAGAGCACCCTTTACCACTTTGTTCTGCACTTTAGAAGGTTTATTCTAAATATTTAATTAGTTGAACACATGAGCTGCTCATATATAAAATAAAATATAGAAGAGTACAGCACAACAACAGGCCCTTTGGCGCACAATATCTGTGTGGAACATGATGCCAAGCTAAACTAATTTCATCTGCCTGCAAATGATCCATATCCCCCAATTCTCTGCATATCCATGTGCCTACCTAAAAGCCTCTTAAGCGCCACAGTCGTATCTGACTCCACCACCATCCATTGCAGCAAGTTCCAGAAACCCACCACACTCTGTGTATAATCTTGTCCCATACACCTTGTTTAACCATCGTCCCTTTCACACACAGCTATGGCCTCTTATCTTTGACATTTTCATCCTGTGAAAAAGGTTCTGATGGTCTAAAAGGTCTTTGCCTCTCATCTCTTTTTACACTTCTATCTGGTCTTTGCTTAGCCCTCAATGTTCCAGAGAAAACAATCAAAATGTGTCCTGAGTTCTGCACTTATGCAAAAAACATGAAGAATATTCCATCATAAACTTTAAATCTGCCTTGTAGGTGGCAGTGAGGCATTGAGTCTTGGAATGTTAGAGTCATAGAATCATACAGCATGGAAACATGCACATAGAAACATAGAAACATAGAAACGACTTCTGGTGGTGCCATGGAGGTCGTGAACAAGTGCAGCATTCAGCTCTGCTCCCGAAAAATGCGATAATTCGCTTAAAAAGCCGGTTTGGAAGACGGGACCGATTTAAAAATACTTACCGGAGCTGCTCGACGTCGCGCTGGTGACGTCGATGCGAAAATAACGGTGGTTTAAGGTGTTTTTAAATGAAAAAAAGGATTCCTCCACAAAGTCCTAAAAGGCCTGTTACAAGACTTATTCTTGAAACTCAGCAAACATCAGGAAGTTCTGAAGAATTAGCCTCTGAAATGGCTACAAAAGAGAAAGAGCTGGAAGAAATAAAGCAGTCGGTAAGAGAGTCATTAAAGACAGAATATGTTGTTATGTTACATTATGAGATTTTTGCACTGAATTAAAGCATAACTAAGAACATGAATCGTGGGAATCAGAAAATTATTGACACAATCAGTAATTTAAGTAAACGCATTGATAATGTTGAAGAGGATTTAACTGCAAAAATTGAACGGGGTAGAAAAAGACTGCAAGGAGAAGTTTGATTCTATTCTCCAAACTACTACAGCATATAAGACTGCTATGAAAGATATGGAAAGATCGTTGATAGAAATGTCCGAAGATATGAAGAGAATGAGGAAAGATCGGGAGCATGTCTTGGGGCAACTGGCTAAAATGACTGATAAATGCCTTGATTTGGAAGCACGTTCAAGATGGCAGAATTTAAGAATAGTTGGAGTGACAGAGGAAAATGAGGGAAAGGATCCTCGTGAGTTCACTGCCAACTTACTTAAACAAGTATTCAACCTGTCTGTCCAACCGAAAATAGATGTGGCACATCGGGTGCGAAGAGCTCAATCAAGGCAAGGAGCCCCCCCAAGACAGATCATAGTGAAATTTCATGACATTTCGACTTTGGAAGATATTATGAAAAAAATCATATACGGAAAGAATATGATGTTTGGGGAGAATAACCTTAAATTCTTCAGAGATTATCCAGCGGAAATCGCTAAAAAACGAGACTTGTTTTCAAAGATAAGACAGATCCCGAAAGGAATTCAAAGTGTAAGATACGGCATAATGTATCCTGCAAAAATGAGGATCACTTACAAGGATAATGAACGTGCGTTTACTGACCCAGAAGAAGCATACAAACATGCTCAAGAAATCGTAAAAGAGATAAATGGGTAAGTAAATCACCACGACTATCAGGACAAGGTTTTTTTTTCTACAGATATCGGCAGGGTGGAAGCTGAGAAAATATGACTTTTTAAAAGATTAAGATGGCGGAGCTTTTCCACGAGGCGATGTCTAGACACCTTATCTTCTTTGGAATGCTAACTCAAGGACATACTTTGTTCCATCTCAGATGAAACACTGAAAAACAAGGGTGCGGCTGAATGGAGAAATCAATACAAACGGACTTGAAAATAACACGTTATGAATCAAAGTCTTTTATAAACTTAACCCTATACTAACACAGAAGCTACTGAATTAACATAGCAATAGAAATCAAATTTAATGCGAATTGTTATAATGGTATAATGTAATAATGATTAACTCCCCCGGGGAGGGGAAGTGGGGGGGGGGGGGGGGGGGTTATTTTAAATTGTTAATGAATGCCCAGATTTAGGACATTGAGCTAAATATAATGAAATATATTATTAACATACTAAGGAACTATCCTATATAATAAATTAGGTCCCATGCTTGAGTGGAGGGGAGAAGATTCAGACACTTGGCAAATAGCCTGGAGTCTGATTCTGGTTTACCCCATCCAACCAGCAGCTTACTATTACAAGAAACCGGGATCTGAATGTGAAGTAAACATAAAAACTGTTAGTATATAGTAAATGGAGACAATCTGAAGACTTAATTACATAAGACTTAATTAAATATACTAATTTTAATTTTGCTATATATATCATCTGGTTTGTAATTGGCCCCTCTCCCCTTTTGCAAGGTTTTTCAAGGGAGCAGAGCTAAATGTATATTAACAGCAACGGAAGTCACTACATATGTAATTACCACCACCAGGTGGCTACTTTTTTACAGTGTTGTTATTTTTAGACACTGTAATATCACTTTAAAATTTTTTTTTTTCACTCCATTTCACAATTTTTTGTCTTTTTTCTCAAGGAGAATTTTAAAAGGGATGTACCAACAGAACCTAGTAGCCGCGAATGCCCACCCAACACCTAGAGTCCTGAGGTATCTTGTTGCACCACATGACTTAACGGTAACAAAGTAATCTAAAATACAAGATGATAAACAAAAGAAAATTGGAGGAATCACGTTTTGCCGGTGGAACATAAGGGGTGCTAATGAACAAATTAAAAGGGGCAAGATTTTCGTACAATTGAAATCACTTAATTCAGACATATTTTTTTTTACAAGAAACACACCTGAAACTGCAAGCCCAGACTAGACTGAAGGCAAATTGGACAGGTCAAACATATCATTCTTCATGTATCTCTAAATCTACAGCTACGGCAATTATTATTCGTAAAGGAATACCAAAGAATATCAAAGAATCAAAGAATATCATAACAGATAAAGAGGGGAGATATCTCATAGTTACCGAAGAGATCCACTCTACCCCAATCACTATGGTAAATATTTATGCGCCTAATTTTGATAATCCCCAATTTTTTAATAACATCCTGAATATAATCTCAGAGTTTAATTATCAAAATGTGATAATTGGGGGAGACTTCAATTGCTTTTTATATCCTTACCTGGACAAATCTGCACAACAAAAGAGGCGTAACATAAAATCTAAAACTAGTGAACTCCTAAATACATACATAAAAAACACAAATATAACAGATGTTTGGAGGATTGCTAACCCAGTTGGAAGGGAATACACTTTTTACTCAATGGTACACAAAACTTATTCATGTATCGACTATTTTTTAGTGGATACGAAATTAATTCCTTACACAAAGGATCCTAAATATCATAACAGTATTATCTCTGATCACTCCCCATTAACATTTTTTAAAACTGGAAAGAATGCCTAATAAAAAGTCGTTTTGGAGGTTTAATCCTCAAATTCTAAACGATCCACAAGGTGGGATATCTAAAACAACAGATGGAACTTTTTTTTGAGACCAACGACACCCCAGATATTTCACCCTCTTTACTATGGGAATCTTTTAACGCATTTATCAGAGGATCTAAAATTTCATACCAAGCATTTCAAAATAAAAAGAACGAGAATGAACAAATGCAGTTAGAAGAACGAATTAGACAATTGGATCTAGATAATGCTAAAGAGACAACCATAGATAAACATAATAAAATAACAATATTGAAATTTAAATTAAACAGAATATTAAAAGGACAAGTTATAAGAATATTTCAAATTACAAAACAGGAAAATGTTTAATTTGTGAACTTTGGCACGTCAATTGAAAAAACAGGAAAAAGATCATACGATTTTAAAGATTAAATCAGATAAAGGTGAATTGTTAAGATTACCTAATGATATCAATAAAAGATTTCAATTTTATCAAAATCTATATACATCTAAAACGTCAGCACATAGTACGAAAGTTATAGGATAATTGTAACCTCCCAAAACTTAATCTGCTGGAACAAGAGGAATTAGGAGCTCAGGTCTCAATTAAGGAAATAGAAGAAGCAATAAATTCACTGAAGAATGGTAAAACACCAGGACTGGATGGATTTAGTAATGAATTTTGTAAAAGATTTTACAAGATAATTTCACCACGGTTACACAAACTGTATACATACGCTTTCAAAGAACAAACATTACCAGAAACATTAGCGGAATCAACGATCACACTCATACCTAAAAAAGATAAAGATTTAGAAGACCCTGGCTCATATAGAGCCATTGCACTGTTAAATACAGATCACAAAATATTAGCAAAAACTTTAGCAAGAAGATTGAGTAAATATGTTAGCAGATTAATAAATGCGGATCAAACGGGGTTTATACCTAAGAGATACTCATTCAATAATTTGAGGCGTCAGTTTAATATAATGCACTCATACAAAACTGAAGAGCAAGACCTATCAATTATTTAATTGGACGCAGAAAAAGCATTCAATCAAGTGAAATGGGATTACCTCGTCAAAGTATTGGAAACATTTCAAATGGGAGAGAACATTATCTCATGGATAAAACTATTATATGACAAGCTGACTGCTAGAAAATTAACTAATAACATGCTGTCTCCGAAATTTCAACTATCCAGGGGCAATAGACAGGGATGTTCACTATCACCCCTGCTATTTGCTCTTGTAATAGAACCCTTAGCTGAAAACATAAGAACACATCCGAATATTCATGGTTATAATACAAAATACTCAAATAATAAAATATCATTATACGCAGATGATGTACTATTGTATATTACAAAATCGCAAATAGTATACCAAATATATTAAATCTAATAGAGGTATTCGGATCCTTTTCAGGATACAGAATAAATTGGAATAAAAGTGAAATTATGACGATAAAACCTCAAGATTCAATTCACTTTTTAAAATTCCCTTTTAAAATTGCTACAGAAAAATTTAAATACTTGGGAATCGAAATTACCAGAAAATATAAATCTTTATTCAATGCAAATTATATGCCCTTACTTACTAAATTAAATGCCCTGATTAAATTTTGGAAAACACTTCCGATGTCTTTAATAGGCAGAATAAATGCCATAAAAATGATCTTCTTACCACAAATTTTATATTTATTTCAGTCAATACCAATATACTTACCTGAAAAGTTTGTCAACAAATTGGATTCTGATATCACAAATTTTATATGGGACTATAAATCCCATAGAATTCAAAGAAGACACTTGTGTAAACCTAAAGAATTTGGTGGATTAACACTCCCTAATTGTTTGTATCATTATTGGGCAGTAAATGTCAAAAATGTAATTCACCTGTTGGACAATTCTGCCCAACGGGTGGATTGGATAGTAATGGAGAGAAGTAATGTTCCCCTTTTAATATAGGAGCGACCCTTCTCTCACCAATAAAACTGAATAATACAATATAGAAGAAAACTCAAATTATTCATAGTACTATTAGAATTTGGAAACAAATAAAATTAACCCTTAAATTAAGAAACCAATCGCTTCTCTGTCCTTTATTTAATAATCCGTCATTTAAACCATCCATTATGGATAAATCATTTACACATTGGGAAAGAATAGGAATTAAAACACTTGGAGATATGTATGAAATTGTTTTTTTTATCATTCCAACAACTACAACTCAAATACAACCTGAGAAGTAATCAACATTTTAAATATCTTTAAATTAGCGATTATTTGAAAAAATATACACAAGAATACCAAACTTTGACTTCAGACCTATTGGATGAAGCTATGAACAGAAAGGCGGACTCAACTAACTTAATATCATATTTGTATAATATCATCCTAAATATAGAAATACCATCATCCGATAGAATTAGAAGAGATTGGGAACAAGAACTATCTCTAAAAAAAGAGAGTTGGGATAAATACTTGCTATATGTGCGTAAATGCTCGATCAATGTAAGACATATTTTAATCCAATTCAAAATTCTACATAGATTATATTATTCGAAAACTAAACTAATAAAATCTTTCAAAATGTTTCCCCCACCTGTGATAAACGTTTATCGCAAGATGCAAGATGCACATTCCTTTCTCCTTTGCATAAAAATCCAAAAATTGTAGAATTACATTTTTGAAATGTTTACAAAATTATTTAAAGTAAAATTGAAACCTAACGCAGAATTGATTATTTTTGGAACAGTGGAAGTTGGCTTTGAGCTGACTTCGTTCCAAATGAGTTTCCTTAATTATTATTTAATAACGGCAAAAAAACTCGTACTTACATTTTGGAAAAAATGCACCCATACCAACGGTAAAAATGTGGATTTCAAATATGTCCGAAATGTTACACCTCGAGGACATGAGATTCATCCAAGCAGGCAAATTAGACCAATTCTTAAAGATTTGGTCTCCATTTATCGACATTACAAGCATAGGGTGCAACATAACTCTGGAAATAAACAGTTTCAGGACCTGGTGAGGGGTGTGTAAAGATATGAAGCAGGTACATCCCTTTTACCTTATCTTATTTTCTTATATTTTCCTTTTTTTTCTTTTTCTTTTTCGTTCTTTTACTCTTCCTTGCACTCTACGTCTTTACGGGCTCTTTCTTTTCACTTTTTCACATACTCACTATCTTATCTAACTTTCTCTATTTCTCTTTTTCTCCCTTCTGTTACTTTCCTATTATTAAAGTTTAAAACAAGAAATGGTACATGACATTTATTATGTTATTTTTGGTTTATACTATTGTACATTACTTCTAATTAAAAAAAATTAAATTAAAAAAAGGAAAAAATAAACATAGAAACATAGAAAATGGGTGCAGGCGGAGACCATTCGGCCTTTCGAGCCAGCACCGCCATTCATTGTGATCATGACAAATCATCCCCAAGCAATAACCCGTGCCTGCCCTCTCCCCATATCCCTTGATTCCACTAGCGCCTAGAGCTCTATCTAACTCTCTCTTAAATCCATCCAGTGACTTGGCCTCCACTGCCCTCTGTGGCAGGGAATTCCACAAATTCACAACTCTCTGGGTAAAAAACTTTTTTCTCACCTCAGCCTTAAATGGCTTCCCCTTTATTCTATGACTGTGGTCCCTGGTTCTGGACTCGCCCAACATTGGGAACATTTATCCTGCATCTAGCTTGCCCAGTCCTTTTATAATTTTATATGTTCCTATAAGATCCCCCTCATCCTTCTAAACTCAGGTGAATACAAGCCCTAGTCTTTTCAATCTTTCCTCATTTGACAGTCCTGCCATCCCAGGGATCAATCTCGTGAACCTACGCTGCACTGCCTCATTCACAAGGATGTCCTTCCTCAAATTAGGAGACCAAAACTGGGCACAATACTCCAGATGTGGTCTCACCAGAGCCCTATACAACTGCAGAAGAACCTCTTTACTCCTACACTGAAATCCTCTTGTTATGAAGGCCAACATTCCATTAGCTTTCTTCACTGCCTGCTGCACCTGCAAGTCGACTTTCAGTGACTGGTGTACAAGGATGCCCAGTTCTCGCTGCACCTCCCCCTTGCCTAACCTAACCCCATTGAGATAATAATCTGCCCCCTTGTTTTTGCCCCCAAAGTGGATAACCTCACATTTATCTATATTATACTGCATCTGCCACGCATCTGCCCACTCACACAACCTGCCCAGGTCACCCTGTAACCTCCTAACATCCTCTTCACAGTTCACACTGCCACCCAGCTTTGTGTCATCCGCAAACTTGCTAGTGGTGCTCCTAATTCCATCTTCCAAATCATTAATCTATATGGTAATATATATGGTAAATAGTTGCGACCCCAACACCGAGCCTTGCGGCACTCCACTCGCCACTGCCTGCCATTCTGAAAAAGACCCATTCACTCCTACTCTTTGCTTCCTGTCTGCCAACCAATTTTCTATCCATGTCAACACCCTACCCCCAATACCATGTGCTCTAATTTTAGTCACTAGTCTCCCGTGCGGGACCTTATCAAAGTCTTTGTTCCAACTCATCCAGACCGACCAAGATGTCCCAACGAAGATATTACCATTTCCCTGCGTTTGGCCCCTATCTCTCAAAACCTTTCCCATCCACCTGTTCATCTTTTAAATGCTGTTATAATATCTACCTCAACTACTTACAGGTTCCAAATACACACCACCATCTGAGTGGGAAAGTTCAGTTTTGTATTAAGTCCTGTCCCTTTCATTTTAAACCTATGTCCTCTGATTTTTGTTTCCCCTACATTGAGTAAAATACTCTGCGCATTCACCCTATATATTCCCCTCATGAGTATATGCAACTCTATAAGATCACCTCCTACGCTCCAAGGAATAAAGTCCTCGACTTTCCAATCTCCCCCTATAGATCGGCCCCTCAGTTCTAATAATACTCATAAAGTTTGACACCTTGCATAATGAAGCAGCCTGTCACACAATGCTGGAGTATCTCAGCGAGACAGGCAGCATCTCTGGAGAGAAGGAATGGGTGACATGTTGGGTCAAGACCCTGCTTCACACTGATGTCAGGGGAGTGGGAGGTACATAGATAAGGAATTGTATAGATAAGGAGGTGTAAGGTGTGAAAACAGGACAGGGGGAATGGAGATCAAGGAAAATGTAGAATCAATCATTGTTAGATGGGAGAAGCAACAAAGCAAACAGAGATAAAATATAGTTGAAGACAGTAAGACTGGTCAGAGAACTGGGAAGGGGGAGGGGAAGGAGAGATAGAGAAAGCATGGGTTACTTGTAGTTAGATAAGTCAATGTTCATACCACTGGGGTTGTAAGCTGCCCAAGCGAAATATGAGGTGCTGTTCCTCCACGTTGCGCTGGGCCTCACTCTGACAATGGAGGAGGCCCAGTACATAAATGGCAGTGTGGGAATGCGAGGGGGAGTTAAGGTGTTCAGTATCATTCCCTCTGCCACTGATACACAGTATTGTAGTGTGCACCGTTTACAAAATATACGGTAACGACTCCTTATGCTACTTTGACACTACCTAACAAACCCTACTCTCAAAAAGGATGAGAGCCTCAGACATAGTGGAACGCCTCCACCCATAATTTATACACCATTACACCATCCAGTTTGGAAGTTGATCACCATTTTATCATTATTGCTAGCTCTAAATTCTGGGACTTTCCTCAACAGCAATGTGAGTGTATTTTCACCAGAAAGATGGCAGCAAATCAGGAAGCATTGACTTCATATATTCTTATTAGTTATTAATGTTGGCCATGCCTGTCACATTCTAACCTGATCAATAAAAGGTAATCCTAGTGAATCAACTAATTTCTTTTGTATAGTTTTTACTACCTGTCTTTTGTCTGACTTCAGTGCTCCTACTCACTCTCCTCCTCGTAGCTGCAACATGGCAGGTGAAGTCTTCCAACATGGGTTGAAAGAAGCTCCAGGATGATTGCAAAGAGTCATGGATTGTCTTGTATCATCATGCATAGCGGCAGCCTTGGCTAGAAGTCTGACAAGGAAAAGCAAGGGCACTGGCAGCATCCCAAGGGTGGAGGAATGAATGGCATCTTCCTGAGAAAGGATAGCGTGTTAGTGCTCCACAGCATCAGCCTCATTCTCTTGGGCCTGTCCATCAGTAATCTCAGTAATCTGTTGGGGTCAGACACTCGGAATGATGTGACGTGTTTAAAGCACCATCCAACTCTGCTGCCAAGCTATGGTGGCAGCTGTCTGAACTTGGTGGAAATAGACCAATGTTGAAATATTTGGGGGATTTTTATTTGTCCTGGCGAATAGAAGTGGCAAGGTGGCATAGAGGTAGAGCTGCTGCCTTACAGCACAAGAGAACCGGGTCCGATTCTGACTATGGGTGCTGTCTGTACAGAATGTGTACGTTCTCCCTGTGACCGTGTGGGCCCTAAGTTCTGTATGAATCTTTGTGAATGGTTTGATACTTCAGATCCTTCCGGACATGACAAAGATACAAATACTCCAGTGGATGTATCAAGTAAAAAAGTTTGACAAATTAGGGAATTCTCACATACGAGACACTTATGGAGGCATTTAACAGCCCACTGGTGTTGTGATCTGTTGGATTAAGACATTTCTGCTCATTTCAGTCCAAACTGGATTGGACAGTGACATGGTGCTCAGGCAAGTCAATGTATCAAGCATTTTGTTTACATTGTTCATCATGCAGCTCTGTCAAGGCCCACATCCAAGCATTCTGCTGTAGAATTTTTTTTTAGTTTAGAGATACAGCGTGGAAACAGGCCCTTCGGCCCACAGGGTCCACACCAACCATGTCTGGTTAGCATGCAACAAAAAGCTTTTCACTGTACGTCGGTACATGTGACAATAAACTAGACTGAAACGTAAACTGAACCAGTGATCCTCGTATACTAGCACTATCCTACACTCATTAGGGACAATTTACAATTTTACCAAGCCAATTACCCTACAAACCTGTATGTCTTTGGAGTGTGGGAGGAAACTGGAGCACCTAGAGAAAATCTACATAGGTCACAGGAGAACATACCCTTTACAGACAGCACCCATAGTCAGGATCAAATCTGGGTCTCTGGTCTCTAGCATCAGTACCACTGCGCCACCATGCCAAATGTGTGTTGCCTCACCATTTGCTGCTATCTCAGAAAATGCTATCTCAGAAGATGTTCCAGAAGCAGTTTGCTGTACTCCTCTTCAGAAATGTATTCCATTGACCTTGCCTCTGAGAAGCATTTCAGAGACCGAAACGTTTGGGTAAAATTATCTGTCTGGGAATTTCCAATTTATTTTGATGGACTGCAATGTAAAATCTGTTTTTCGTTTGGTGCTAGATAGGTGGGATAATTCAGAAAGAATGCAGTGTTTTTTTGTATAAGTGAAATGGTGATGAGTCGGCAGAGGCTCTTAATAGCTGGATGCGTTCCCTGCTCTGTTAATCAATAAGAAACATGCTTGAGAAGCTGATGTTCATGAAGCTAAGGTCAATTGTTCAATGCAATGCAGAGTTGGATGAAGAGCTAAATCAATGAATAACGACAGTGGGAGCAAACTGGAAATTGTTGACAGGAATGGGAAATGCAGGAGAGTATTGATGAAGTTAAATACAACAGATATTCTCATGTCTGGTGTTATTACAGAGAATGGAGATTGGTCTGAAGAAAATTCAAATTGAACATGACAAAGATACAAATACTCCAGTGGATGTATCAAGTAAAAAAGTTTGACAAATTAGGGAATACTCACATACAAGAAACTTATGGAGGCATTTAACAAGGCAAGGTTTCATACCAAAAATCTCCTCTCACAGCGGCCTAGACTCATGGTATCATACAGCATGGAAACAGGCCGTAAGGCCCAACTCTTCCATGCCAAACACAATGCAACCTCTAATCTAGTCCCATTTTCCTGTTTGGCACATATCCACCTAAACCTTAGGTAGACAAAAGTGCTGGAGAAACTCAGCGGGTGCAGCAGCATCTATGGAGCGAAGGAAATAGGCAACATTTTGGGCCGAAACCCTTCTTCAGACCTTCCTATGTGTCGGAAGGAACTGCAGATGCTTGTTGAAACTAAGGATAGACACAAAAAGCTGGATTATCTCAGCGGGACAGGCAGCATCTCTGGAGCGAAGGAATGGGTGATGTTTCGGGTCAAGACCCTTGTTCTCCTATCCTGTCCAAATGCCTTCTAACTGTTATTTTTTGTACTTGCTACATTTATTCCCACTGGTAGTTCATTCCATATACACAACACCCTCTGGTGAAAGCCATACAACTGTGGAGGCCAAGTCAAGCCAACTAACGGAGTATTTTAAAGCAGAGATTAATAGGTTCTTGATTAGTAAGGGCATGAAAGCTTACAGGGAGAACTCATGAGAATGGGTTGAGATGGAAAAATGGATAGAAACATAGAAACATAGAAATTAGGTGCAGGAGTAGGCCATTCGGCCCTTCGAGCCTGCACCGCCATTCAATATGATCATGGCTGATCATCCAACTCAGTATCCCGTACCTGCCTTCTCTCCATACCCTCCGATCCCCTTAGCCACAAGGGCCACATCTAACTCCCTCTTAAATATAGCCAATGAACTGGCCTCAAGTACCCTCTGTGGCAGAGAGTTCCAGAGACCCACCACTCTGTGTGTGAAAAAAGTCCTTCTCATCTCGGTCCTAAAGGATTTCCCCCTTATCCTTAAGCTGTGACCCCTTGTCCTGGACCTCCCCAACATCGGGAACAATCTTCCTGCATCTAGCCTGTCCAACCCATGGATGAGCCATGGTCAAATGGTGGAGCAAACTCTTTAGGCCAAATGGCCTAATTCTGCTCCAATGTCTTACCATCTTATGGTCTTATAGGAATGCATTTTAATGTGGATTTGAAAAATCAGACAATTGATTAGAGACAGTAGCTTTTCTATGTGACCTTTACACATAATCAACAAGTTAATTCCTTTATTACTATGAAAGCAAAATATCTCAGTAAGGAAGTCAATGCTAAATAACGATTGAAGGTGCTGCTGAAAGGTCACATGAAGTCTTAAATGGCAGGGGGATTATTGACCACTGGAGTCAATGAAAGGAAGTTCACTCATTTAAAGAACATCCATGGACATTTATTCAGTGTTTTTTTGTCAGAGGATTAAGTGATAAGTCTAAGCACAAAGAAGAAAGATTCATAGTCATGAAGTTAGAGAGTTGCACAGAACAGGAACTAGCATTTACTAATATTTCTGCTGACCAATGCTATTGACCAGCAGAAATGTTAAGCATGGGGACGATATCATACTGTGTTTGTCTTAAAGCCTCTTAAAAGCAGAATAATTGTTTCTGATTCCACCACCTCCTTTGGCAGCACATTCCAGGCATCCGAAACTCTGTGCAAAAATACAGTTCTCTTAAATTCCCTTTAAAACTTCACCCTCCCTTTAAACCTATGCTCCCTTGTTTTCAATGCCCCTATCAACAGAAAACATTTCTTACTATCTACCTTGAACTGTGGTCCACCGATCCACATGTTGTCTTAGAAAACTCTCTTAAATGCACTTCACAGTTTACATTCCATCTAAACCTCTTATACGAAGGCAATGCCAGTCATCATAATGGGCCTGTCCCATTTACACAACTTTTCCTCAACAATAAAATAAGTTATCTTCATGAGTTCCAAATTTGTAAGCAAAAACCTTGCCTCTTGCAAATTTTAACAGGAGTTGCAGCAAGTTGTATAAAAAAAAGGTACTTTGAGAGTTAAGTTTTTACTTCCGATAATCCTACATACTTGGTTAATTCAGTCTCAACATGATTTGTTTGCACAGTGGCCTAAAGTATTGATTAGAGTTTCCTCGCAACAAATATCAGTGAATTATTAAATAACTACTGCAAAAATACAATTTAGTGTATGCCAATGTGAAAATAACACTCAAAAATTATCAGACGTAAGTCAGAAAGGCACACGGTATCTATTGAACATTTTGTTAAAATTAACATATTTATACATTGTGAATACTTAACAGCTTTAAGGAAAGAAATCCAGATAAAAGATTTCCAATATGCAATCAACAGAATTTGTTTTTTATCCCCCTCTACAAACAGGACAATGAATAATTTGTTAGGGTGTCTGGGAAAATCAATAAAGAGCGCCCATTGTCTTGAAAGCTTCTTTGATCTCTGTCTTTCAATGCAAAATAAGGTCTGGAAATAATAAAAAAGACTAAGGCAATTAAGTCAGCTAAAGGAAATTTGGTGAGGCCTTCATTTCGGCAGAAGACTGGAAGCAGTGCATTGACTGAAACTGTTATATCTTCATAAAGGAAATGAAGGTGGAGGGCAAGTATTTTGAAGCTAGTTTAATGCACATGTCTTCATGCACAGTCTTGAAAGAGATCAACCAAGCTACCAAAGTTCAAGATGGTTACAGGAGGTAAGTCCCAAAAAGCATAATGATGTCTGCTAACTTGGAGAACAATAGCTATTGACTATATGAAAGATATTATAAATAAACATATTTCTACTTAAATCAGATAGACCATACAGTCAAGATAGGCACAAGATGCTGGAGTAACTCAGTGGGACAGGCAGCATCTCTGGAGAAAAGGATTAGTTGATGTTTTGTTTCGAGACCCTTCTTACAGTCCCCTGTTCTGGACAATAACTTTATTTAACAAAATGTTTCAAATACCCGAGCATTCTCCTTTCTCTGGCAGAGCACCAGAAGTCACTTTCGGTAAGACAGATTGTTTCTCACTTCCTTGTCTGCAGTAGAAACCTTCTCTTATACCAATCATCTCAGAAGACATCTTCAGTCACCTTCCCCTCACCTGTATCCAGCTGTCTCTTGCCAAGCTTTGCTATCTGCCAATCACATCCCCCTTCCGTCACACTGTATCCTTTGTCCCTGATCTCTCTGTCCCTATCACAGGAGACAAATTGTCTACTGAAGCCTACTACAAACTCACTGGCATCCTATGATACATTGCCTATACTTCCTCCCACTTTGCCTCTTGCACTGACCCATTCTTTATTCTCAATTTTTTGCAATTGTCACATTTGCTCCAAAGATGAAGCCTTCCACTCTATGACATATGAGATGTCCGCTTTATTCAGTAAACTTACATAGCTCCTCTTTCTCTGACTATGGCATATTAATTCCCAGAGTTGATTAATTTCTCAGCCCCACCAACAACCTAATGATTCTTTACACTGAGAAAAATTAGGATGAGGGACTGGAAGTAGGTAACTTAGGACATACAACAAACTCCAGACCAGCATGGATCTGCAACAGAAGGAAATGGAGGATTCTGGGAAGAAGAGTTGGGGGGGGGGGGGGGGGGGGGAAGAAGAGGAAGAGGGTGGCTGGCTGTTACCTTAAACTGGAAAATTCAATATTCATACCATTAGGTTGTAAGATACCCAAGCATCATATGAGGTGTTGTTCCTCCACCTTACATGTGTACTATATCGTCTCGTATTTAAGATTCCCACTCTGGGAAAAAAAGATCTTCCCTACCTATGCCTCTCACAACTTTACATATTTTCATCGGGAGAGTCATGAAACTAATGAAATCTTATCATCACCATGGACCTCGATGTGCAGAAAGATGCCAGCTGATTACAATTCATATCAAATTCCATCACAATATAGAAATATTTAAAAAAAAAACAAATACAAAAGATATGGAGAATCATTCTGGATCAGAGGGGATCACACCAATAAATTCTTGAGTGATATTGTTATGCAAGGGAACTGGATAGTGTTATCAAAGCAAAATTGTTGTTGGTGACCAATTCCATGGAATCCAAATCTGAATTCAGGACAATTTTGCAAGAGTAAAGTGAAAATGATGAATGATTTTGGATTAAACACATTCACAATATCTAAATGAAAATATCAATGAATCCAATTTGCCTTTTATTTGCCCTCATTTTAACACATAAATGAACAAGTACACGATTCATTTCTCTCTACGCCATCAAGGAGTTTACTATTCTTGATTTATTTCCTTTAAACCTGTTTTTTTTTCTAAGAAAGCTGGATATTAACAAATCATTTTTTTAAATTTTCAAAATAGACTTTATTCAAGTACTAAATATATATAATACATGAACCGTGCAAAAAATTCATCCGACATTTTCGGAGGCTATACAAACATTCAATACTGTTTACACATTGCTCAAATTTTCACAAATGTATTCCCCACCCTTGCCACTCATGTGGCCCTCTGGCGTGGAATTGCTTCCCTTATTTTGAGGGGCATCTCCACCACACCCTGCCCCCCATGTCCAGCAGTGGTCCTCCCACACTGAGGCTTGGCGTTGGCTGCACTGAGCTTCAGAGCGTCCCTCAGCACGTCCTCCTGCAGTCTGCAGCGGACCAGTCGGCAACATTCCCTGAAGGACATCCCGCTCCGCTTGGAGATCAACAAAGCTTGGGCAGACCAAAGGGTGTCTTTCACCGAGTTGATGACCTTCCAGCAGCACTCGATGTCAGTCTTTGAATGCGCCCCTGGGAACAGTCCGTAAATCACAGAGTCCTCTGTGACAGAGCTGTTCAGAATAAATCGTGACAGGGACCCTTGTAAACCTCTCCAGACTTTCTTTGCAAATCCACACTCTGCAAAGAGGTGGGCAACCGTCTCCTCTCCATAGCAGCCATCACAAAGGCAGTGTATGCTGGCATTTTATGAACAAGTAACTTACATAAGCAGAGACATTTTTTGTAGAGATACAGCGCGGGAACAGGTCGGCGATGGAGTCAGCGCCGATCAGTTATCCACTTTACCAAAGCCAATTAACCAGCAAACTTGTCTGACTTTGGAGTGTGGGAGGAAACCTGAGCACCCAGTGAGCACCATGCAGTTCATAGGAAGAACATACAAACTCCGTACAGACAGCACCCATAGTCAGGACCAATCCAGGGTGTCTGTAAGACAGCAACTCTACCACTGACCCACTGTGCTGCCCATGATGAACACCCTTAATAAGTGGGGGTTTTCACATATGGTGAAATCTGAATGAACTGCAAGAACAAAACATCAGGAAATCAACTTAGCTCAGAAAATAAAGAGCAGACCGAACAGAATGCCAAATGTTGGGAACTAATGAAAGCTGATAAAAATGGGTTATTGACATTGCACAGAGGGGGAAAATAATAGCTAATACTCTAATCTTTGACCCCCAGAATCCCTTTGTCCTTAAAAATGCCCTTAATCGAGCAGTATTGGAGTTTTCCTTTAAATCTCCATACCCTATCCATGCTGGAGATGTCAGAATGAAAGGAGGATTTGACAATAAGGAGAAAGGCATCTGATAAACTTAACCTGGCTTCTGAGCCAGTGAACTCCGATCTTTTCAACAGATCTAAGGAAGAAAAATGCTGTGGAATTACTGCACTCACGTTAATCTACTGGAGATGATCTCTGCAGCCAAACGGATAACAATATGCCATTTGGTGTTTACTTTCCTTGTCTTGAGTCTAATTGCATGATATTGAACCTATCAACAGCGTTCCCTTGTGATATGAATTGAGTAGTTGTACTTTTTTGTGTTTTTGTCTCTTAAATCTCATTGAAGGCAGACCAAGGAAGCACTTGCCAATACAATGTCAATAACAAACCAAGACGTTGATTTTGAACAATGTGCACGATAGAACAAAATATCGATAGCAGAAACTTTAAAACAGAACCACCAGACCAACATAATGTAACAAAACAAAAATCATTCCAATAGCAGGTGGATGATGATGTTTTTACTGAATTTCCTTTGGGTTGGTTTTGAGGCAGAAAAAGGGCATTTCTTCATGTTCTCTGTTCCTTTATTAGCCTCAGTTTAGAGATACAGCATGGAAACAGGCCCTTCGGCCCACCGAGTCCGCACCAACCAGCGTTCCCACACATTAACCCAATCCTGCACACGCTAGGGACAATTTTCAATTTTTAACACCATGCCAATTAACTTGCAAACCTGTACGTCTTTGGAGTGTGGGAGGAAACCGAAGATCTTGGAGAAAACCCACGCAGGTCACGGGGAGAATGAAGAAGCTCCGTACAGACACACACCTGTAGTCTGGATCAAACCCGGGTCACTGGCGCTGTAAGGAGGTAGCTCTACCACAATGCCACAATAGACAATAGGTGCAGCAGTAGGCCATTCAGCCCTTCCAGCCAGCACTGCCATTCAATGTGACATTTAACTGTGGCCTCTGGTTTTGGACTCCCCCAACATCGGTAACCATGCCGCCCACTGTACCTGATTCTCACTGCAGAATCCTCGACTATTCTGATACTTGCTTGCCTGTGGTGCATGATCTATATCAAAGAAGCTGCTGTTCACGTGTTTGAACGCCTGTGTTTTAAATCTGCTGCTGGCTCGTTGAAAGTGAACGGTTGATTGACTCCTTGCTGAAGGCCTGGGAGCAATAATTTAGCCAATACCATGGACACAAGCCACCTATTCATTTCACTTCGGAGTCACGTGAGTGATTCCGTGAAGAATCACGCATGCGCGTCAGTTACGTCAGCCGCATTGGCGCAAGCAATAGGCTGGCAGGGCAGCGCTCCTGCCGGCGGTAAGTTAAACCTAGAAGGTAAGTTTATTTTTACTTACCAGGCTTTTGTTTGAGCAGGAACCTCTCTTCACAGAGGTTTTCCTGCCAGATTCAGAGCCTGATGAGTGAGCCGGCTATGAACTATGGGGAAACCCGGGTCCGACCGCAAAAGCGGATAGCCGGCAAAAGATCGGGTTTTGAGATAAGAAGCCACTGACAAGGCAGTCAGTGGCTTCCAGCCTGCGGGGATGCTGGGGAGTGGCAAGTAAGTAACGCCAGAGTCGCTGACAGTGTGGTCAGCGGCTCACAGACGTTGGTCCCCAGGCTGGGAGTAAAATTGGTGGAAGAAAGGACTCGTTCAGCCCTATTGGTTCGGGTGAGTCAGGCTGCAAGGGGTTTTCTCTAATAATAAAGTTTGCATGTATGATAGAGTGTTTTTTAAAGTCAAAAGTTGAAGTCAAAAGTCAAAAGAGTTTATTGTCATGTGTCCTTGACAGGACAATGAATTCTTTCTGTGCTTAGCACAAGTTGCTGTGAAGGGTTAAAATTGCTTTAACCCTTCACAGGTGAAGCTCTACAATACAAATTTTAATTATTGTGCCTAAGCTGTAATAGCGCAAGCCTATGGGACAGGCCGCAACAGCAGCGCCTGGGATAGGGCTACTTCATGTGTAAAAGCACCGGCCTACGGGAGAGCCACACCAGCAGCGCCTGGCAGGGCTGTTTCATATGTGACATTGCCGGCCTACGGGAGAGCCGCACCAGCAGCACCAGCAGCGCCTGGGACAGGGTTGTTTCATGTCAAAAAGCGCTGGCCTCTACGAGAGGCGGCGCCAGCAATGCCTGGGACAGGGTTGCTCAAGGTAACACATAAGTCTGCTAGGCCCCACAGAGTCGGGGGATGATCCCTCACCAGGGCTGGATAGTGCATTTGACTATCCCAAATGCAGCAACTATTGCATACAGCGCTACAGTAAGGCACATGCCAGCAGGAGGAGTGTCAGTGCCACCCTGAAAAAAAGGCGCCAGCAGCACCTAGTAGAGAGCTGCTTGATAGCACCCTCATGGATGATGAGGCGCATGCCATGGGTCATCTTAGCTCTGACCCCAACTCTGATGGTATGGGTGAGCCAGATGTTCCACCTCTGCAGGCTGCACCAGCAGCGGCAGTTGACTATGCTGCTTCAGGTCTCACTCTTGGAGGCAGAGACCAAGACAGGTCAGTATCCTGCTGATGCCGAGTATCAGGGTATGGCCGTGGGGCATACCCCAAGGGATGAAGGGCACATGTCAGAGGTACCTTTTTTCTGACAACAAAGTCGCCATCCCAGCAGAATGTTTCCATTTGGGTACAGGTCCAATGGGGTCATATCAGCATAGGTATTCTGCGGCCTGAGGCAGCGCCTGTTTAGGGCTGCCTACGAATCTCCCTCTCAGAGGGGAGTGCAAAAGGTCAATATATAACTGACTTCAAGCTCTAAAGAGGTCGATGGAACATACTGGAGCACATATGTGCCAGCAGTGAACAATGGCAACAGGGGGATGTGAGAGCCAGCTGCTGAATCTGTTATTCAGGCAAGGCCTATTCAACAGGGGAGAAAACCTGGCAGAAAAATCAATTAAGGCCAATGGTGGCAAACGTTCATCGTTTCAAAACGCACCCCAGGCACTCATCGGCAGTAGGCGGTTCACTGGAGTTGGGGGCAGCATGACAGCTGGGCAGAAGTTCCCTACCAACCCTACTCAACAAAGTGGGTCTGGCACTTCCGAAACATGGGTAACTGCATCACTCATAAGTTGTAACACACAAAGGATAAAAACATCTGCTTGGAGGCACAGTACTAGCATTCCAAGCAGGTTTTGGAGGGTTGTCTTCGAATTTAAGGTTCGGAAATCAGGCCAGAGTTCTCATGCAAAGCACCCATGGAATAAGGCAGGAGTGGCCTGTTTTTATATGAAAAATGGAGAGTGTGGGGCATATGAACTTTCCGAATATGAAAACTTCTTTTCCTGACTAACAACAGATTCATAAGGGTCTCAAAGATCCAGTCTATGCAGTTCCCATTACAGAGGTTATCAGAGACAATATAACTGTACTAATAACAGTAAAACATTTCGGAATGGGATAAACTGTTTGTTGGTCATTGGGATTTACCTTTAAGTATTAATTAGCCTATGACGCCACCCTGTGGCAAGAGATTGGAGTTAATAGCATCCTGTTATAAAATTTCATCAAGAGTAATTGGCAATATAGTAGCTGTGTTTCAGTAGTGCAAATTAAGGAACTGATATTGTGCAAAGTAGCGACCTCTCAAAGGACATGTAATTCATTGTTAATAACCTTATGCTGTTATCAGCTGAAGCTACCTCAGTCACAATAATGAACAAACAGTATTCAGCATTGCTCCAATAGTTTGGTCGGTCTAATTCAGTTATTACAAACTGATGCTAAGAGCTCTAAGGTGAGAAGTTCAGAATACCATCTCTGGTTGGAGGTAGTGGAGATTTGCATGAGTTACCAATTCTTCAGTTGTTGGTGTTAACTAAATATATACACTAGATGCACCCCATGGGTAAAGGGCTATTGAGCGAATATACATCATCTACATGCTCAACTTCAAGTTGCTACACTACGGGGATGACATATATTAGTCACATGGCAATCAAGTAAAAGTATCCTGTAATAATTTACCTAATATCCTTTGCCACTGGTGTATCATCCAGTTCAGATCAATGACAACACAGAATAGGTATTGGATCTCAAAGTATTATGAAAGTATGGTTTAATGGTACATCGAATATTGACATGTTGGTTTCATGTTTATTCACTGATTGCAAAAATATGTGGCAGAACGGTGCGGAAAAATACATTCTCGCTACAAAAAGGAGGAATGTTCTTTTATGTCTTCCTCCATTTTGCCTCATTAGTCGGGTCTTAATACAGTCAGCAAGACCTCGCTTTAGGTTTTCGTACTGTCTGACTGGCTAAGCAGCCATGTTGCCTGCTTTTGTCAGGCATAATAATACAACCATATACGGTTATTCTAAAAAATGAAAACTTTGCTGGTTCAAACTGTGCTTCAGGAAACCAGCTCTGCATAATAAAACAATTATTGACTTACACATTCTGAATAGATTGCTTTACAGTTCAGGTTGTCACATCAAGCCATGGATGTGCTCACTACAGAGTGCAGGGATAGCACCAAAAAAACAGTACATTCCTATTGAGGGGATCAGAAGTGGTTTTGTTTAAATGTTAATGTTACATTTTATATGGTACAGATTACTGACATCTTCCAGTTAATTCTTAAATGGTCTTTGACAATAATTCAGTTATAGAGCCACCACAGCTGCAACAAACGAGAACCACTCTGTCGGTTTCAACCCCGGATATCGAATTGCAAAAGAGATCTTGACACAAGTTCTCCCACTACAAGAATATGGAGTTTGGATGTTGAAAATGTGTTAACAATACTTCACCAGGGGGTTCCAGCTACATCCTTAGTCATGACACTAATATCAACGCAACGAGATCAAACACTGCAAACGCTGTGGCTAGATAGGATGGAATTGGCTGCGGATGCCATTACATTTTACATTCCGATCTACACAAGCAGAGCAGACCAGGGTTGGCAGGATTTAAGATCATGTTCCAGATACCCCACGGATTCACATCTATATGGGAGGGCAAGCTTGCTTTATTATATCAAGGCCACCAGAATCCAAAGAAGTGTGGAATCAGCATTGTTTATTAAGCGACAAAGAACCACACAAGGAAAGGTTGGTTCAGACTATTTCAAGGTGTTTGCAGCAGGTTCTGGTTTATGCAGGTATTAACACTGACGATTGTACATCTCATTTCTACCAGGGCAGCATCAGGGCAATGGACGTTCCCATTGACCATATCCTTGTGACCGCAGGATGGGCAACTGAATTGATTTAAAACATTTTTTTACCGTAGGCCGGTTACTGACCCTGGTTTTTTACCCATTCTGTTTTGCTTCCATTTTAGCCTCCCCTGAGATACAGGGGTTGCTATTGATTCCTTTATTAACATAAACCATTAATACATTTGAATCAATGTCATGTTTAATGCATTTTTTGATTATTCACCCATCCTGAGTCAATCGATGCAGTGAGACGCCGAGATTTGCATCTGCGGCATGAAATCATAAGGCTTTGAAACCTTCACGGAATCACTCACGTGACTCTGAAGTAAAATAGTAAGGTTAAATGAGAACTTACCAGTTTGAAGTTTGATCTTGATTTTATGAGACACAGGGAGAATCTACAAACTCCATGCAGACAGCACTGGTGGTCAGGATTAAACCTGGGTCTCTGGTGCTGTAAGGCAGCAACTCTACCATTGCGCCACTATGCCCAACTTTCCCAAACTGTTTGCGTAAAAATTTGTCAAACTATGACTCTTGAATAATTTCCAGCCTGGCAGAAATATTTTGAAGCAACCCAAAACAAGGAGCAACAAGATTTGTTTTCCTTGAAGCGAAGGAGGCTGAATGGAAAACCTGATTGAGGTGTACAAAATTACAAGGGGTGTAGATAGGGTAGATCGTGAGAAACCTCTCCACATAGTGGAAACATGTAAAGTGAAATGCTGTAGGTTTAAGGTGAAGACTATGAGGGTTGGAGGGGATGTCTGGCCCATGACTACTCAAAATTGAGAACGGAGAAGGAGTATTTAGGATGGCACCTCAAATTCCTTTGTCAGGAGCACACAAACTTCAATGATTCAATGATACTTTATTGTCACATGTACCAGGGTACAGTGAAATGCTTTCTTTTGCATGCAAATCACTCTGTTAGGTTGTAAGTAACCTAAAAGGAATATGATGGAAACAGAGAGACAAGAAAGTAGAGGAAGGCAAATTTGACAGGTGGGTGGAGGTTGGTGGTAAAGTGAATGAAATCAACCAGTTTTGCATGGTTGTAGTAGCCGCCAGAATGGAGTCGTCAATGTAGTGGAGAAATAGTTGGTTCCTGTGTATGTTTGGAACAAGAACGGTTCGACGTAAAGCCTATCAGCTCTGGATTGCTTCAAAATTTCTCTTGTGTCCTGCCCTCCTTCCATGCCATCCACTTTAAGAGCAAAGATGTCCTTCTGCAGTTGTACAGGGCCCTAGTGAAACCATGCCTGGAGTATTGTGTGCAGTTTTGGTTCCATAATTTGAGGAAGGACATTTTTGCTATTGAGGGAGTGCAGCGTAGGTTCACAAGGTTAATTCCCGGGATGGCAGGACTGTCATATGCTGAGAGAATGGAATAGCTGGGCTTGTATACATTGAAATTTAGAAGGATGAGAGGGAATCTTATTGAAACATATAAGATTATTGAAGGTTTGGACACGCTAGAGCCAGGAAATATGTTCCCGATGTTGGGTGAGTCCAGAACCAGGGGCCACAGTTTAAGAATAAGGGATAAACCATTTAGAACGGAGACGAGAAAATACTTTTTCTCACAGAGAATTGTGAGTGTGTGGAATTCTCTGCCTCAGAGGGTGGTGGAGGCAGGTTCTCGGGATATTTTCGAGAGAGAGATAGATAGGGCTCTTAAAGATAGAGCCCCGGGGATATGAGGAGAAGGCAGGAACGGGGTACTGACTGGGCATTATCAGCCATAATCACATTGAATGGTCACTTTAATTCCCCTTCCCATTCCTTCATAGACTTTTCTGACCAAGGTCAGAGTCAGGCAAATTGGAGGAACAGCATCTCATATTTCATTTGGGCAGTTTACAGCCCAGTGGAGTGAATATTGATTTCTCCCACTTCAGGTAGCCCCGGCATTCCCTTTCTCTCTACCCCTCTAATGCCCAAGTCGCACTAGCTTCTCATTTTCACCCTACAAACAGCTAACAATGGCCTGTTTCCTTCTTCATCATTACCATATAACCATATAACCATATAACAATTATAGCACGGAAACAGGCCTTCTCGACCCTTCCAGTCCGTGCCGACCATTTATTCTCCCCTAGTCCCATCTACCTGCATTCAGACCATACCCCTCCATTCCTTTCCCATCCATTCCTCGGGATGCAATTACTTTTTTGCATATCTTTCATTAATTGTTCTTTATCTCTCCACATCACCATCTATATCTCTTGTTTCCCTTATCCCTAACCTGTCTGAAGAAGGGTCTCGATTTGAAACATCACTCATTCCTTCTCTCCAGAGATGCTGCCTGTTGCGGTGCTGCATTTGCAGAGGGATGTACCTGGAGAGTTACCACTGAGTTATTCGAGCTTTTTGTGTCTATCTTTGGTCTAAACCAGCATCTGCAGTTCCTCTTAACACATATTAATTCCCCGAGTCCCTAACTTCTCAGCTCCACCAATTATCTAATATTCCATTATACTGAGGATAATTCGGATGAAGGACAGGAAGTAGGTAATTAAGATTTTAGATAATAAACAAACCATAAACTTCAGACAACCATGGACCTGCAATAGAAGCAGATAGAGGATTTAGGGACGGGATTGACATGCTTGTCCTTGAGACATGTGTGAAGGGTGATAATTATTTTAGACCTTTTATCAACTTTTACATATTTTCAGGTAAAAAGCAATACAATACATTTTCAAACAACAAAATCAATGTGGTTTATGTCAATGATTTGTATGAGAATGTAGCAGGCATGATTAGTAAGTTTGCAGATGACCCTAAAGCGGTTGGTGCAGATAGCAAAAATGGTTATCAAAAATTACAGCAAGATCTTGCTCAATTGGCCGAGGAATGGTTAATGGAGTTTAATGCAGGTAAGTGTGAGTTTTTGTATTTTGGGCAGTCACATCAGGGCAGGAATTTTACAGTGAATGGGGGGGCACTGTGAGTGGTGTAGAGCAGGGGGATCTAGGAGTACAGCTACATAGTTCCTTGAAAGTGACATCACAGGTATTAGGGTGGTCAAAAAGGCTTTTGGCAAGCTGGCCTTCATTAGACAGGATATTAAATATAGAATATAGGCACAAAATGCTGGAGTAACTCAGCGGGTCAGGCATCATCTCGGGAGAAACGAATAGGTGACATTTCAGGTCAGAACCCTTCTTCAGACTGAAAGGTAGAGGTGGCAGGAGGGGGAAGCATAGAAGTTTGGATGGCATGTTACAGTTATGCAACACACTGGTGAGGTCTCATTGGTGTATTGTGTTCAGGTTTGGTCACCCTGCTGTAAGAAGAATATTTTTGAGCTTAAAAGAGTGGAGAAGATTTACAAGGATGTTGCCAGCTCTTCGAATACCCGATGGATCGGGAGACGCTGAGCAGGCTTGGAGTTTATTTCTGGGAACGCAGCGGGCTGAGGGATGATCTTATTGTGGTGCATATGATCATGAAGCAAAAAGATAGGATGGATGCACAGAGTCTTTTCCCTGGAGTAGGAGAACCAAGAACCGTCGGTTAAGGTGAAGCGGGAAAGATTTAATGTGAACTTGAGGTGCCATTTCTTCATGCAGAGGGTGCTGAGTATATGGAATGAGTATCAGGAAGAGGTGGTTGAGGCAGGTACTATAACACATTTAAAATACATTTGGACAGGTGCATGGAAAGGAAAGGTTTAGAGGGATATGAGCCAAACATGGGCAGGTGGGACTATAGTAAATGGGGCATCTTGGTTGATATGCCTAGGTTGAGCCGATGGGCCTCTTTCCATGATGTATGACTATGACTGACCTATGATGGAAATAACATGTTTTTTAAAGCTACTTCTCCAAACTGATTTTTCTGAATCTTCATGTGATTGACTCCATTCAACAAAATTAGAGGAGCCTCATATGAATTTGTTAATTGTAGCTTTTGGGTATTTTAAAATACCCAGAGGCAAGTTGCAATATTGATGTGAAACAGCCAATATTTTGACTGTGGGACTTTGGCAATGTACTCTGCTCCTGCAAAAGCTGAATTTGCTGATATTCGTAATAGAGCATTTGATGTTTATATAGGGTCGAGAAGTCAGAATGAATAATAGTGCTAATGGTCTGTTATCAAGATTTACTTATTTCTGATTACTGTGATCCAGCTTTTCTAAGCAAATGTGATTTTGTGCAGCATTATGTTCATTAATCTTTGTAGCCCATATTTAACATCGTTTTATTTGCAAAAGATGAGTACACATTAACAGGGAGAAAAACTGGTGCTGATTTGCACAGACAGCCAGGTTACCAGCAGATAAGATACATTTCCTTACATTTGTTTGCAGATGAACTTACAGACATAAAGGTTAGGAGCAGAAATGAACCACTTGCCTTCTAAAGCCAATGCTGTCAGTCAACAAGGAAACAACTGATTTGCTTATAATCTTAACTCCATATGCTTGCCTTCCCTTAATAACTGCAATAATCCACCCAAGTCTGCCATAAAATAATCAAAGTAATTTCAACACCCTTTAAGGAAGAGAATTTCAAAGACTCATCAACCTTTAAGCAGAAGGATTTTTTCACCTCTGTCCAATCTTGTATCAGACTTTACCAGACTTTACTGGACTTTATCTTGCATTAAACTTTATTCTCTTTATCCTATATCTCATTTCGATTTTATTTTTAGATTTAGAGATACAACACGGAAACAGGCCCTTCGGCCCACCGAGTCCGCACCGACCAACAATCCCCGCACATTAACACTACTCTGGGAACAATTTTACATTTATATCAAGCCAATTAACCTGCAAACCTGCACATCTTTGGGGTGTGAGAGGAAACGCGAGCACCCGGAGAAAACCCACGCGGTCACGGGGAGAACGTACAAACCCTGTACAGACAGCACCTGTAGTTGCAATCGAACCTGGATCTCTAGTGCTGCAAGTGCTGTAAGGCAGCAACTCTACCGCTGCACCACCGTGCCTCCCTCATGTATCGTCTTTCTGCCGACTGGATAACACACGATAAAAAATATTTTCATTGCAGTGCACATAACAATAAACTAAACTAACTAACTAAGTAACTAATTAAGTGGGTAAGTCTTTATTTTTTAAATAGTGAAAACTGGTTTCATTTCCTGAAACATTGTCTGCACATTCACCCATTCAAGATCACTCAGGATCTTATATATTTGAAATAAGTTGCTTTCTCTCTTCTAAACTCCAACTGATACATTAAATCGTAGAATCGTACAAATGTACTGCACAGAACAGGTGCTTATGGCTACGTTCGTTCATAACGACATGGCTAGTCAGCCATAGCACAGTCCGCAGAGGATGCAGAGGTAGAATGGATCACAAACAAAGTGCAAGACACTACCATCGTCAACATTTACAAGCCGCCTCCGAGAAGGTCAGTCCCAACATCTCTGCCAGATGTCCCAGCCCCTGCCGTGTATGCTGGTGACTTCAACAGCCATCATACAGGCTGGGCATACAGCAGCTCCAACACTGACGGCGACTTACTGGCAGAATGGGCCTCAACCGCCGATGCAACACTCCTATACGATCCAAAGGAGCCACACACTTTCTACTCTGCATGCTGGAACAGCACCACCAACCCAGACCAGGCCTTCGCAAAATGTCGCAACAACGAACCACTCCCAGTAAGACACATCCTGGACAGGTTTACCCGGTCACATCATCACCAATTGCTCATAACCATTCCATCTCTGGTGCAGCCCGTGGTAGGGAAAGATGTCAAGAGGTGGAATTTCAGGAAAGCAAACTGTCACACAACAAGTGAATAAGGCAGCTGTTGGCCTCCCACACCCATGCCCCACCAAGCTGAACAACGCCTATGACTCATACTGTAAGATGCTGCTGGCCGCCTCCAAGAAGAACATCCCCCGCGGTGTACGTAAAGCTATGTTCCCTGTTGGGATGACGAAAGTGAAGACCTACTTCACGCCCACACAGAAACACAAACCAGCGAAGACAGGGACAAAGCAGCGAATGATCTAATCTGCAGACTAAATGAGAAACGCAGGCAAAGTTGGACGGAGACAGTGGAATCAATTGATTTCACACACTCCAGCCGTCAGGCGTGACAGACCATGAACAAGCTGATGGGCAGGTCGACAACTCCAGCACAGTGTCCCATTGCTGCAAATTCCATCGCGTCGCTACTGCTGAGCAACGGCCGCTTCCCCAATGCAGCCAAGGCCTTCACCAGAACGACATTGGTGAGAGTCCACGAGCTGCACAGGGCCCCAAGCTGCGACTCCAACCTATCCCATGAATTCACTACGCAAGAAATCGAGCAGGCCATCCGACGGCTGAAAACCGGCAAGGCACCAGGCACCGACGGCATCCACCCAGAATACATAAAACACCAAGGCAAGAAAGCAAATGACTGGTTGTGCTCCTTCCTCTCCACGTGTTTCCACTGCCTGAAGAATCCAAAGATCTGGCGCCGTGACAAGGTGATCGCTCTGCTGAAGTCAAACAAGCCTAGTGATGACCCCAAGGGATACCGACCCATTTCACTGCTATGTGTTCCATACAAGCTCCTGGAATGTCTCCTCCACACACGTCTCAATCCAGTGATCGACCCCCAGCTGCCTAAAGAACAGGCTGGCTTTCGAAGCGGTAGTTCAAAGGCGGACTAGGCGACCCTCCTGTGCCAAGACATAGAGGACAGCTTCCAGGCGGGGAGCAGACCTGGCCATCCTACTCAGTAAGCCATCCTGGGAAGCAGCAGAAGAGGGCCTCTCTGAAGACATGAACATCCTGTCTTCATACCTGAGAAACTGGCACCTGAAGCTCAGCATGCGTAACACAACATCTTTACTGTTCCACCTCATCAACAGGGAAGTGACCCGCGAGATGAACGTCATGGTGGATAACGCCCGGTTACGGTCCCAGCCCGTCCCCACGTACCTCGGTGTGAAGCTCGACAGAACGTTGTCATTTAAACAACACCTGGAATGTGCCAAGGCAAAGACAAGCGCCCGTGCCGCACTGATTCGCCGCCTAGCCGGCACCACATGGGGAGCCACGACGAAGACACTGTGCATGTCCACAGTGGCCCTGGTGTTCTCAGCCGCCAAGTACTGTGCCCCGATCTTGTGCCATAGACCTCACGCCAAGAAGCTGGATGCTGCCCACAACAGCACCCTGCGGACTGTCTCTGGATGCCTACGAGCCACCCCAGTAAACCAACTGCCCGTCCTCGCTGGCCAACATCAGACAAGAAGCAGCCACGCTGGCCCTCTCTCGAAAGGCACAGACCAGTGAATCCCACCTCCTCCATCAGATCGTCCCAGAGACACCACGATGTGTGCGCCTCAAGTCATGGCACTCCTTTGCCACGCAAGCCCAAGAGCTGCTCTGCACAACACTGGCTGACGCTTCCAAGGCCACCTCGGTCCAGACGAGATGGAGATACCAGTGGAAGTCAGCGGAACCATCAAGGCTACACCATTACATCAATGACCCCATGGATGTCCCTGGCCAGGACCTGCCCCGAAAGCAGTGGACAACCCTCAACTGCTTGAGGACAGGCATCAGACGCTATGAAGTAGTAATGAAGAGGTGGGGCCTCGTGGACAGCGCCTCCTGTGAGTGTGGGGACCCAACACAGACAGTGGAGCACATAGTCACCAGTTGCCCCAAACACCGGCCACTGAATGGTGAACGAGGTCTGATTGACCTGGACGATGACACGTTGGCCTGGCTCACCTCAACGGAGCTGCAGGTCTAATAGACATATGACAGAAGAAGAAGACTACAACACACATGGAACCATTTAATTAGCTATATAATATCCATGATTTTGACAAAGAGTGGCACAGGGCAGCATGCTGGCGCAGTGGTAGAGCAGCTGCCTTACAGTGCCAAAGACCAGGGTTCCATCCTGACCATGGATACTGTCTGTACAGTGTTTGTACGTTCTCCCCGTGACTGCATGGGATTCCTCTGAGTGTTCGGATTCCTCTCACAGCACAAAGACGTATGGGTTGGTAGGTTAATTGGCATCTGCAAAGTTGCACCATAATATGTGGATGAGAAAGAAGGATAACATAGAACTAGAGTATAGGAACAAAGAAATACAGATGCAAGTTCATACCAAAGATAGATACAGTGTGGGTCCCCGCTGAGTTACTCCTGCACTTTTTGTCTATCTCTAGAACTAGTGTGAATGAATGATCAATGGTCGGCATAGACAATAGACAATAGACGCAAGAGTAGGCCATTCGGCCCTTCATCTAACACCACCATTCAATGTGATCATGGCTGATCATCCCCAATCAGTACCTCATTCCTGCCTTCTCCTCATATCCCCTCACTCTGCTATTTTTAAGAGCCCTATGTAGCTCTCTCTTGAGAGCATCCAGAGAACCTGCCTCCACCATACTCTGAGGCAGAGAATGCCACAGACTCACCACTCTCTGTGAGAAAAGGTGTCTCCTCATCTCCGTTCTAAATGGCTTACTCCTTATTCTTAAACTGTGGCCCCTGGTTCTGGACTCCCCCAACATCGGGAACATGTTTCCTGCCTCTAGCGTGTCCAATCCCTTAACTTATATGTTTCAATGAGATTCCCTCTCATATTGCTACAAGCCCAACTGTTCCATTCTCTCAGCATATGACAGTCCCGCCATCCCGGGAATTAACGTTGTAAACCTACGCTGCACTCCCTCAATAGCAAGAATGACCTTCCTCAAATTAGGAGACCAAAACTGTACACAATACTCCAGGTTGAATGGAAGAAAGGCCATTTCCACGTTGTATCTCTAAAGAAATAAATGAATAGATGCTCCTCTGCAGATGTCTAAATTGTATGGCAGAGAACACCTTTTACCAGGAAATCCTAAGCTCCATCACAGTTATTAATGTGAAATCCAACTCACAAAATTTGGAAGGGAACATTTCAGCAAAGACCAAAGTTTGGTTTAGAGAGATAAGGCGGAGACAGGGCCCTTTGGCCCTCAGAATCAGCACCGACCTGCGATCCCCGCACATTGAAACTATCCTGCACAAGGAAAAATTTTTACATATACACCAAGCCAATTAACCTACAAATCTGTACGTCTTTGGAATGTGGTTCTCGGAGAAAACCCATGCGGTCATGGGGAGAATGTACGAACTCCATACAGACAAGCACCCGTAGCCGGGATCGAACCCAAGTCTCTGGCACCGTAAGCGCTGTAAGGCAGCAACTCTACGGCTGTGCCACTGTGCCGCCCGTTGTATGTGTGCCAAAAATAATAACTTCATCAAGCAGCTGTGAGCTATGTAAACACCAACCAAGGTGTGTAGATGGCCACATCAGGCGTGCCTGACAATATGCCATCCTGGTAACTAATTCAAATTAGATTTCTGTGTGAAATTGAACTGCACTGAATAAGGTCAGATTTCCATGTCAGACAGAATTTATGTGCCTGCCAAAAAAAAGGACATATTTCTGTTGTAGCGAATTCCAGGGTGATTGTAATAAGGACATCATTGACAGAAACTGCGGTGCTTTCAAAGTTCTGACATGTATAGACTGCCATTTAGATGCAGACACATACATAGTTGAAAGTGGGAGCAAAGGTGATGAAATGATAAATTACTTAAGAATTCCAAAGGACTGACTATAAGTAAAAATATGTTAAGGACAGTTGAAAACCGAGGAGAGGATTTATTGCAGAAACCATCATGGGTTCACTAAATCCCCCTGATTGTTGTTTCTCCAACCACAAGGAAGCTTAACTTGATGGAGCTTCAATTCACATTCTTCCTTCATTAAAATAAGATTAATTTTAATCTTTTCTGGAATGCAGGCTTGAAGTTATTAAGATAATTAAAATTGCTGAAAAGAACATATTTTTCCATCTAAAATAGCCACAGAATGCTGAAATAACTCAGCGGGTCAGGCAGCATCTATGGAAAAAAAGGTTGGGTGACTTTTGTTGTCAGGGCTCTTCCTTAGACACATATTTCAGATCTCAGGATGCTGAGTTACTCCAGCACTTTGTGTCTACTTCAGTATAGGCCAGCACCTGCAGTTCCTTTTTCCACATATTTTTCCACCTGTTGCTATCATGCCATTTTGATATCTCAACCAATGGGGACCGGACCCTATGAATGCTTGCCATTGAGACCCCAACATGATATCGAGGTGAAGTCACAGAAGGTCCACCCTATGCCCAACAATATCTCAAAAGCCCCTCATTTAAAAAGGTGATTTGGTGACAGCTTGATCATATGGGACTGTGTGATTATGTTGTTTGGATTGGAAGGAGAGTTTTCAGATTCCAGATGGCTCCTTTCTGAGACATTTTTTTTCTCACCCCAATAATGCTACATGTGTTATCTTGGGTGTTAACATTACCACTTTAATTTTGATAGAGATTGTGGAACAAGGAATGAAGCAGCAGTAACCACGACAGTCAGTGGGAGTAGAAATTAGACCCAGCTGGGCTATAGTAGATAATATATTACTGAGCTGATTTTTGTTTCCACACCAGGTGGCAAGGTGGTGCAACGATAGAGATGCTTCCATAGCGCACCAGAGACCCGGGTTTGATTCTGACTATGGGTGTTATCTGTATGGAGTTTGCACATTCTCCTAGTGACCTGGGTGCTCCAGTTTCCTCCTACACTTCAAAGACGTACAGGTTTGTAGGCTAATTGGCTTGGTTAAATTTTAAAATGTCACTCATGTGTGGAGGATAGTGTTAGTGTGTGGGGATTGCTGGTCGGCGCAGATTCGGTGGGCCGAAGGGTCTGTTTTCTTACTGTATCTCTAAAACTAAAAAGAAAACTAAAACCAAAACCTCTTCCACTACAAATCTTCCATGTTTATATCTTATTAACTAAACATGAAATGGTATATATGCATGATGAGTTCTTCCTCAAAGATAGATACAAAATGGTGGAGTAACTCAAGCAACATCTCTGGAGCGAAGAAATGCGTGATGGTCATTTTGGGTGGAGACCATTCTTCAGACTTCACCTTGATCAAGAGGTATGAATCCTTTGAAGCATCTTGCTCATCTTTCTTTCTAATAGATGTGGGCCACATCTATTAGATGGTTGCACTGGAGATGCTAATTTCTAGACTTTAAAAAGTTGTAAAATTCGACTGCAAAATGTTATCAATGCCTAAATTGACTGCATTGTTAACTAAGTCTGAAGATTTTGAAATATTTAATATTTCAACTCCAGGGTTTGGTACAAGATAGATCCTTTATCTGCAGAACATATTATTTTGAGCATGGACCCTGGCTAACTATATATTCTGCTGGAATATGATAAACATTCCATTCAACGTGATTCATGCACCTACCCTCATTTTTAAAATTAAAGTGATGACTATATTAGTGCTGTTTCAGGCACTCATACTGAGTTCAAAATATCTTATAGGATAGGTTTAAATTAAGGGGTAGGAAGTTTAGAAGGGGCTTGATGAATCACTTCACTCAAGGGGGATTAAAATCTGGAAAGCACTGCCTGATGGCATGGTGGAGGCAGATATTCTCACAACATTTAAGAACATGGAAATGCCATGGCACAGAAGACTATGGGGCCATGTGTTGGGGAACATGATTAATAGCTGGCACACGCACAATGGGCCAAAGGTTTAGATGCGATATGAATCTATGACTATGACATTCATCTGTTTGTAGATGACGTAGAAAGGATTGCATCACTTGTTTGTCTCTTTCTCTCTAGAACATAAAACATTCCTTTGTTTTCTCATTGCTCCAATTCCCATGAAGGCTTGTTGACTTGCAATGTTAAATCTGTTTCTCTCCCCATAGGTATTGCCTGATGTGCTGAGTATTTCCAGCATCAACTGTTTCTAGCCTTTGTTTGACTTGGGTCGAGAAGTCTCTTCTCTGCAAAACACCCATTGAAATGATTCATTACTTATCAAGTGTTTAATGTAATGGTTAGAAAATGGTGCACTTCATGCCTTTGACTTCAACGCTCTTAGTCAATAGATTTGCTGCTCAAATTACTTTGTTGAAAATAATTGGTTTGTTGAAATTTTATTAAATTGGAGCAACTTTCCAGTTTTCTGCTTTATTAGAGGAGGTTCATCCAATTGATCATTCGTGGATCGGCATTATTCATTTGTCTGTCATCACTGAGACAGTAGTAACTGTGTTGAAACAAATGAATTAACAAGCATGCACATTGATTTTATTTCTTTAGTACCATTAAACTTGCAATGCCTGAAAATGTGACTAAACTTCACCATTCCATAATGTTGGTGAAAGATAAATCGTAACATGAAAATTGCTTGATATTACAAAATAGCTTGAACATTCCTTTGGGAATTCTAAGAATGGCTAGAATCTCTGATGAGCTTGGTCCCAGACTTTCATCTGCAAACTTATATAAAGTGCATTCAGAAAGTATTCAGACCCCTTCCCTTTTTCCACATTTCGTTACGTTACAGTCTTATTTTGAAATAGATATATATATATATATGTTTTTGTTATCATCAATCTACACACAATACCCCAGAATAAAGTATTTAAAAATAAATAACTGAAATATCACATTTACATAGGTATTCAGACCCTTTGCTATGACACTCAAAATTGAGCTTAGGTTCATCCTGTTTCCATTGATGATCATATATATATATATATATATATATATATATGGTCTATGGTATATAAACACACTGAACTTTTATCTCCTGTTCTGTATTATGTTTACATGTTCTGTTGTGCTGACGCAAGCAAGAATTTAATTGTCCTATCTGGGACACATGACAATAAAACTCTCTTGACTCTTGACTTGGACGTAAGCAAAAAAGGATTCTTGGGGGGGAAAAAAGAGGTACCTTAAATTTAGTTGCGTCTGGTTGGGTAACTATGGTAGGGTGAAGGCTATTCCATGCTTTAATTGTGCGGGGGAAGTCCATGTAGCCAGCAACTCTAGATAGAAGAAATTGGTTGATGGTTTGGGTAGAGACCCTTCTTTAGACTCCCTCTGGTTTTAGTGTTTTTAGTTTAATTTAAAGATACAGCGTGGAAACAGGCCCTTCAGTCCACCGAAGCCACGCCGACCACCAACCACCCGTACACTAGTTCAATCCCACACATTAGTGGAGTAAGTCAAGAGTCAAGTGTGTTTTATTTTATCACGTCCCAGTTAGAACAATCAATGCCAAAACAATGCAGGAGTGGCTTTGTGACAAGTCTGTGAATGTCCTTGAGTGGCCGAGCCAGAGCCTGGACTTGAACCCGATCGCACATCTCTGGAGGGAACTGAAAATAGCTGTTCATCGACACTCCCCATCCAATCTGAGAGAGCTTGAGAGGATCTGCAGAGAAGAATGGGAGAAATTACCCAAATACAGGTGTGCCAAGCTTGTAGCGTCATACCCAAGAAGACTTGAAGCTGTAATCGCTCACCAAGGTGCCCCAACAAAGTACTGAGTAAAGGTTCTGAATACTTATGTAAATGTGATATTTCAGTTATTTCTTTTTAATTACGTTGCAAAAAATTCTAAACACCTGATTTAAGATTTTATTATGGGGTATTATGTGTAGATTGATGATAAAAACAAAAATTAATTTAATCCATTTTAGAATACTTTCTGAATGCACTGCATAGATGATGCTTCTGTTGATCAGAAATAAAAGCAGTGACCTTAGTCTCAATGCAAAACTGATTGATTTCCAGAAGCAAACAAAAAGGCAGCAAGGACAATTTGGCTTCAGATTGCCAATTCTTTATCATAGCCTGTGCCTCCAGATATCAAGGGAAGGTAATCCATGTCTAGTTTTGTCAAAGATATATTCATAGCACGTGTAAAGAAACGTTGGAAATATACTTTCCTCTATTGATGGTATGGGGTCATTCAAATCTAAGATATTAAATCCAAACACAAATGCAAAATCTCTTCTCTACATTTTTTGGGGTTTCAGTCACGGCCTCCAGCTGCACCTTTCACTGAAATACTAATATACACAGACATACTCTGGCATCACAGAGCTTTTTGCAATGGAGAGGACGGATACTATATACCTGTGAATATTCAGTGAATGAAATAGGAGAAAAATGGGGAATTTAGTACTGACCCTCAAAGTGTGTGAGATAAGATGGTAGAAAAGGTGCGGCACAGTGGCGTAGCAGGAGATTTGCTGTCTGACAGTATCAGAGACCTGGGTCCGATCCTGACTATGGTTGCTCTCTATACAGAGTTTGTGTATTCTTCCTGTGACCGCGTGTTTTTTCTCCGGGTGCTTCACTTTTCTCCCACACTCCAAAGGCATACAGGTTTGTAGGTTAATTGGCTTCAGTAACATTGTAAATTGTCCCTTGTGTGTAGGATAGTACTAGTATATGAGGTGATCGCTGGTCAGCGTGGGCCGAATGGGCCTGTTTCCACGTTGCATCTCTAAAGTCTAAGAAGAATTGGATATGATACTGTGATTATGTGAATCAGATACTTGTAGATACTAATATTTTACTCGGATGCACAAAAGGTTGTCTCTGAAATAAATTGGAGGTGAGATTAAGGCTAGCTATGGTACGATACGATATGATAGAATTTTATTTATCTCATGAGGGAAATTAATCTCCCAACAATCATAAAAACACAAAATACATGAAACATGAAATTAAAGTGACGAGGCGAAAGGATTGGGGACACAAAGATTGGGGGGGGTGGGGGAAGCGGAATCAGTCTTAGTCTACCCCACGACACAAGAGGGAGGAGTTGTACAGCTTGATAGTCACAGGTAAGAAGAATCTCCTGTGGCATTCTGTCCTGCATCTTGGTAGAACCAGTCTGTCGCTGAAGGTGCTCCTCAGGTTGACCAGTGTATCATTTAGGGGGTGAGCTGTACTTTCCAGGATGCTCCGCAGTTTAAGGAGCATCCTCCCTCCAAGACCACCTCCCATGAATCCAACTCCGCCCCAGGACGAAGCCAACCTTGCTGATCAGTTTATTGATCCTATTGGCATCTGCAGCCTTTGCCCTGATTCCCCATTAAACAACAGCAAAGAAGATGTCACTGGCTACCACCAATTGGTAGAACATCTGCAGCATCTTACTGCAGACTTTGAAGAAGCAGAAACTTCTCAAAATGTACAGCCGGCTCTGTCCCTTCTTGTACTGGGGCCTGCATGCTGTGGTGCAACTGTTTACCCACAAGCAAAGAATCCAAGTTGAGTGGCTAAAGGGCCTGTCCCGGTTGGTGATATTTTTTGGCAAATGCTGGCGTCATTGACTGACTTATCCGGGCCGTCGAAAGATTTTGAACATTTCAAAATCCACCGGCAACAAAAAGAATCTTGCGACACTTGAGGAAACACCGTGCGTCAATACATCATCACGCCGCGTCATGCAGCATCACGTCACATCACATCATGCCGCAACTTTTTTGATTACCTGCAGTCAACGATGCCTGCAGTCGCTCAAAAAATCGCCAAGTGGGACAGGGCTTTAAGTGGCCACAATGCCTCATCAATCTGACATATTCCAGAGGTGTGAAAGTCAACTCCTGCATTCACACCAGCTCTTAATGACATGGTAGCATTAACTCTGAAACATTGCTAATTACAAGTGAAGAATTCAATTTGTTCATTAGATTGTCAAACTAATGTTGTTAACTTGCCTTCGATCTAACGAGTTTAATCCTCAATTAATGTCACCAATTTATACAATCTTAAATTCCAGTCTGATCTCCAAATTTGTAATCAGCAGTTACAATTGAGCTAACATGGCATTTCTGAACTGATCTCTTTGTGGTATTAATGAACCCAATTTACTCATAGTTTGCATGTTCAATGTTTACGTGCTGTTAATTATGTCAAAAGTCTGAGCATAAAATTATTGTAGAACTTGTTCCGCCAAAGAGGAGGATTTGGTAAAAGCAGGAGGATGTAGTAAATGTAGGGTGTGCAAGAGGAATGGAGCAGGTTACTGGCCATCATTTCCTCAATAACGTACGTTTCAGTTCTGATCGGATAAGGTTGCAAATTCTCCAGCGTTTAGTTTAGCGTGCACATGCTAAACCCCACGATCACTGCGTATGGGCGTGTTTGAGGAGCCTTCAGATCCCATTCGTCATAATTAGGGGTATTAGGATGCCACATCTTTGTTCTGATCAGTGAGTTTTGAGGATGCTTAGCCCTATCTTTAACATGCTGTTGAAGGTAATGTTGTATTTATCAGAAGAGATTGGCTGGATTGGACAACCTGAAAGAGAGAATATTGACATGGAGTTAGATAGCATAGACATAGAGAAGGTAGTTCACTTTTTGGGGAGACTGAAACTGGATAATTATGAACAAAAATATAGAGATTTCTAGAGTTGCTTCATTGGGGAATGATTAGAATGCGGACCTTGCTGAAAAACAGTGTGGTCAAGGAGATGTTGAGATACAAACATGGACAAATAGGTGCAGGAGTAGGCCATTCAGCCCTTCTAGTCAGCACCACCATTCATGGCTGATCATCTAAATATAAAATCAGTACCCCGTTCCTGCTTTTTCCCAATATCCCTTGATTCCTTTAGCCCCATGAGCTAAATCTAATTCAATCTTGAAAACATTCAATGAATTGGCCTCCACTGCATTCTGTGGCAGAGAATACCACAGATTCACAACTCTCTGGGTGAAAACGTTTTTCCTCATCTCAGTCCTAAATGGCCTACCCCTTATTCCTAAACTGGGACCCCTGGTTCTGGACTCCCCCAACATCGGGAACATTTTTCCTGCATCTAGCCTGTCCAAAGTGGGGTACCGCAAGGCTCAGTGCTGGGACCCCAGCTATTTACAATATATATTAATGATTTGGAGGAGGGAATTCAATGCAACATCTCCAAATTTGCAGATGAGACCAAGCTGGGGGGTATAGTTAGGTGTGAGGAGGATGCTTGGAGGCTGCAGGGTGATTTGGATAGGCTGAGTGAATGGGCAGATGCATGGCAGATGCAGTATAATGTGGATAAATGTGAGGTTATCCACTTTGGTGGCAAAAAAATGAGGGCAGACTATTATCTGAATGGTGGCAGATTAGGAAAAGGGGAGATGCAACGAGACCTGGGTGTCATGGTACACCAGTCATTGAAAGTAGGCATGCAGGTACAGCAGGCAGTGAAGATGGCAAATGGTATGTTAGCATTCATAGCGAAAGGATTTGAGTATAGGAGCAGGGAGGTTCTACTGCAGTTGTACAGGGTTTTGGTGAGGCCACACCTGGAGTATTGCGTACAGTTTTGATCTCCAAATCTGAGGAAATACATCCTTGCCATAGAGAGGGTACAGAGAAGATTCACCAGACTGATTCCTGGGATGTCAGGACTTTCATATGAGGAAAGATTGGATAGACTCGGCTTGTACTTGCTGGAATTTAGAAGATTGAGGGGGATCTTATAGAAACTTACAAAATTCTTATGGGGTTGGACAAGCTAGATGCTGGAAGATTGTTCCCGATGTTGGGGAAGTCCAGAACAAGGGATCACAGTCTAAGGGTAAGGGGGAATTCCTTTAGGACCGAAATGAGGAAAACATTCTTTACACAGAGAGTGGTGAGTCTCTGGAATTCTCTGCCAGAGAAGGTAGTTGAGGCCAGTTCATTGGCTATATTTAAGAGGGCGTTAGATGTGGCACTTGTGGCTAAAGGGATCAGGGGATATGGAGAGAAGACAGGTACGGGATACTGAGTTGGATGATCAGCCATGATCACATTGAATGGCGGTGCAGGCTCGAAGGGCCGAATGGCCTACTCCTGCACCTATTTGTCTATGTTTCTATGTTTCTATGTTTCTAAACCCTTAATAATTTTATGTTTCCACAAAACCCCCTCTCATCCATCTAAATTCCAGTGAATACAAACCCAGTGGACTAATTATTTCATCATATGTCAGTCCTGCCATCCGGGGAATTAACCTGATGAACCTACACTGCACTCACTCAATAGCAATAATGTCCTTTTTCAAATTTGGAGACCCAAGTTGCACACAATACTCCAGGTTCGGTCTCAATAGGGCCCTGTACAACTGCAGTAGGACCTCCTTGCTCCTAAATTCAAATCCTCTCTTAATAAAGACCAACATGCCATTAGTTGTTTTCACTGCCTGCTGTACCCACCTGCTTACTTTCAGTGACTGATGTGCAAGCGCACCAAGGTCTCATTGCACATCCCCTTTTCCTAATCTGACGCCATTCAGATAATAATCTGCATTCCTGTTCTTGCCACCAAAGTGGATAACCTCACATTTACCCACATAACACTACATCTGCCATGCATCTGCCCACTCACCCAACCTATCCAAATCATCCTGCAGCCTCTTAGCATCCTCCTCGCAGCTCGCACTGCCACCCAGCTTTGTGTCATCAGCAAACTTGGAGATGTTACATTTAATACCCTCGTCTAAATCATTAATATATATTGTAAATAACTGGGGTCCCAGCACGGCACCCTACTAATCACTGCCTGCCATTCCGAAGAGTTCCTGTTAATTACTACTCTTTGCTTCCTGTCTGCCAACCAGTTCTCTATCCATGTCAATACCCTAACCCCAATACCATGTGCTCTAATTTTGCACACTAATCTCTTGTGTAGGAATTTGTCAAGGGCTTTTTGAAAGTCCAGATACACCACATCCACTGGCTCTTGCTTATGCATTCTACTTGTTACATCCTCAAAAAGTTCCAGAAGATTAGTCAAGCATGGTTTCCCCTTCGTAAATCCATGCTGACTTTGATCGATCCTGTCGCTAATTTCCAAATGCACTACTAATACATCTTTAATAGAAAGATTAAATGAGAACTTACCATTTGAAGTTTGATCTTTATTTTATGAGAAATTGAAGTGAGTGATTACGTGAAGAGCCCGCCACCCCGCATGCACGTCAATCTTCAGAGTAATTGTATGAAACCACATACCACTTGCACAAACTTAAACTATAGAAAGATTAATAACCGTTGACATACCGAATGATCTTTATGAGATTCAGGGTTGGGAGTGGAGGGCATGTAATCCCTCAATTCATCTTCTCATAAAATAAAGATCAAACTTCAAACGGTAAGTTCTCGTTTAATCTTTCTATTTTATATCGAAGTCATGTGAGTGACTACGTGAAGTCTTCGAAGTTCTGTGGTTTCATGCAGTAAACCAATCTGTGTGTGAAACACTTAAACAGATAAACCATAACTGGTAGAAAAGACATGGGTTATTAACAACATGATGTTAACTTGCACACATGTCCATTGCCCTTAATCGGACCACAGTCCCAATTGACTTTGAGTTAGACAATAACTCATGCAACACTGCTCAGAATTTTATCTGCAATCATCCAGGCATATTCAACCAAATTTTATAACTTCTCAAAGTGTACTATGTAAGCCTCCTGCTGTTGCAAGAAGATGATCAAATGGGAATATCCATTTTATTGGCTGCTAATGAGTCAGCCCCCTTGGAAGAGTGAGACTTTAATTTATTTGAATTCACACCCGCTATTAGCTGCTTACACTCAATTCATATTGAGATGGTCTGCATTCTCTTGAGAAAACAAATAAAAAACAATGAAGAAACTATCCTTCATCTCATAGATACTAGCAAGCTCAGTGTACCTGTATACATAATAACACCCCCAATCTCCTATCTGATGGGTTTGCTGTCAACTCCAAATTGTACCCAACCATGATTATTTTGCTTTATGAGATCGTTCCCATAATAAGCTACCCTCGTGTTAGTTATGACCCAGAGACCGAGCTGGATATTGAGTAAGGACCGTGTTCTTTGTGCTGAAATCAGTTGCTAAAAGCATAATCAACTTAAAAAGTACTGCTCCGATTAGGAATACAATAGATGAATGTTTGCATAATAATTTACTGATACACATTCCACACTACTATGAGTCTTGGCTTTAGAGTGTTCATATAAAAGACACCTTGCATAACATTAGTCAACAATGGGTGAATAACCAATCATTTAATGTCCCACTTATGGTACTAGAGAGAATGACAAAGCAGCACAAGCAGTGTCAATTGTGCTATAACATAATCGCTTCTCTAAGCCCAAACTGAAAGTAACACAAACCTCTGTTAACCTCTGTTTAAAAGTAGCTCACGTGTCTTCTTCACAAACACCCCATACAGCCGTGCAGAGCTAGCTGCACGAGAAATAGGCTGAGCTAGCCGTCACTCGTGACTTTGAATAAATTGGAGCTTTCAGCCGCCTTTACCATGGACACCCTGAATGAGTAGGCCAAATTGGCACTATTAAAATTAATGTTGCCTCATCTTTAATATCGTAAGAGGCATCTACTAATAAAATCCCTGAGTCTTATCAGCTACAAAAGCATGTTGTCTATAAACTCCATGACACAATGCCCTTTTGATCTGAGTAGGGCAGCATTAGCTTTAGAATCTTTGTAAATAGCCTAGGCCTGAAGACAACCCTGAGGTAGAGCCTAAAATTTCCACCACCGGCTTTGTCATAAAAAACACCAGATATATCTGTACCTCTCGTGTATAGATATGGCAAAGTATGCATCTTCAAGATCGATTGAGGCCCTAAATCCTCTGAATCTGTTAAATTGCTGAAAGACAATTATCCATCTTAAACTGGTTAACCAAATACATGATCAGACTAGCCAAATCCTAAACAGATTTGGCATGCTCCACTTTTCTTCAACCTTGAGAAAATATTAGAAATATACCCCTCTTGTTCTTGGGCAGACTAGTCATCCGTTGTGAGATGTCTCTGTTTCCACTTGGATAACCATTGTTTCCTCTATTGACTATACGGACGGAAATATTGGCTTCTCTTGTCGCGGAGGAGGTATTTATTTATTTATTTATTTATTTTTAAAAAATTGGCTCATAACATATAATCAGATCCTTATGACTAGAGCTGAAGTGCAACATCCAGTTGATGTGGGAATACGAGTTCCCTGTCAACTCTTCACCATCAGAGTCACCATGAATCCCCAGCCTCTTTCCTCAGAGTGGAAAATAGCATAAAGCAACCCTGAACCAGGAATTTCTCCGCAGTCCTCTGACTGATACCACCTGTCTCAGTCGCCAGTGTGCACAACACACTCTCTTCGACCAGCCACTCAATCAGGAATTCTACAGATAATTATATATATTTTTTCTATTCACATCATGAACGTGCAGGTCAGATAAAAATTGTTACATGCCAGACCGGCTTTCTGCTGGTAGCTACCTGTCCCAGAGAGGATGGCAATGATTTTTCCAACGAACTGGCAACTTTACCAGCTGAGCTGAAATAATTCAGCAGGTGTTCAGGGAAACCTCAAACTACCTCACTCAACTGAGCAGCCTCATAACCTCAATCACAGATGTTGAAACAGTGCTTCCAAGTTGGTCTACCCTGAACCAGGGTAGCCAAAATGTTCCTACTTTGAACTTTCAGAGGTTTCTATGCAAGGCACCCTGCAAATGTCTCTGCATCAACCTGATCTTCTCCAGACAGTGAAAGGTACTAGACAGACCATGCTGCCAGTAAATCCAAACTCGGGGCGACAGACTGCTCAGAGTTTTACGGAGGTTAGTAAAGAGACCTTAGCTGCCAGCATCTCTGAGCCCAGGTCGACCTGCTTGTTGGAGCTTCAGCGAAGTTCCATTGCAGACTATGTCTGACCACATCTTCAGTCCCACACTTGCTAAAGAGCTCTTTTCCGGAGCTCAAAAGCGACATTGCTGTGCAAGGCAGGCGTGCCAGCATTTCTGAACCCAATGGGCCTACAGCCTCTTTGGAGCATTGCTGGAGCTTTACTGTGCAGGTCATGCTACCAGTTACTCCCAGCCTGGTTTGACAGGCCGCTCCTTCGGCCCCTTCTGCTCCTTCAGAACCTTAGCAGAGCTCACTGAACAGGCCGCGCCTGCCATTACTCCGAGCCTGCCTCGACAGACTGCTCCTGCGGGCCTTCTGCCTTTTTTGGAGCCTTTGCTGGACATGACTGTGTAGATCGCGCTGCCAATTTCTCCCAGACAGGCTGCTCCTTTGGCCAGCTGCTCCTTCAGAGCCTCAGCGGGGCTTACTGGACAGGTCACGCCTGCCCTTACCGCAAGCCCCGTTCAAAGGCTGCTTATGCCAGGCCAGATAATGACGCTTCAACGGCGCTTCCTGAGCCTTGTATACAGGGGTGAAAACTCACTGGAATACTGGAGCTTTACCCACATAAGATGATACTCCACCCCCGCAGCCGCCTTAAATTCCCCCTGCAAGTCTTCAACTTGCTACATAAGTCCTCTCTGAAGGGATACTATGCAGGCTGCACGTTACTGGCCCTGTAAAATTGAGCAATTTTGGGAATTATATCATGCCATAGCATTTTTTCGAAGGCAATAGCCCCAACTGTGCATTACATGAGAAGTGTTAATGCAGCTTTCTGCACTTCCGAGAGTTGAGACCCATCTACTGACTTTGCAAAAGGCCATCATGACTCCAGTGAGCAGTTTTTGGACTTGCTGAAATAATTATTTGCCTACATATCATCACTGAGATATCCCAACTTATGAAATTGACTTATGGAACATCCAAATATCTGGCAGATCTGGACTGGCATATTTACCAGCCGCATCTAGCATATTCCCCTCCTTAGCTAATGACAAGTTAAATCCCTGATGCTCTTCACCAGATCTTCCTCCAATGAATCTCCTATCCCCAAAGGGATGACGAATATGTGACAAGAAACGGTAGCTCCTTCATATGATTAAAATGAAGCAATTCTCCCATTAGTTCAAGGGATTCAAATTCCTTATCGAGAGCCAGGTGTTGCTTCCCTTCTTCTGAGTGGGAGATATTATAACACAACCCTGAGCCAGGTGTTGCTTCCACAGGCATCTGACTGGCACAGCCAGTAAGTGTCTCCTGAGCTAGGAGCAGATTCCCCTTTCCATGTTATTTATTTACTTATTTATTTATTCGTCCATTTATTTTTATTAAGTTATTTGTTTGTTTGTTTATTTATTGATTTTTTTTTTACTCACTAGACAGGTTGCGTCTGCTAATGATTCCGAGTCTGGCCTTGCTCCCTTCTGGAACCTCAATGGAGTTTCTTAGGGGAGGAACATAACGCAACCCTGAACCAGGTGTTGCTTCCTCAAGCCTCTGACTGACTCCCTTTAGGAGTTCCAAAGGAGGTGTCTGAACAGGCCTTGCCTGTCAGATGCTCTGAACAGCCGCCTGCTCCCGTGGAGCCCCAAAACCGGAGGTGTCTGTACGATGGCGCTCGTCCGATTGTTCCTCCCCAACAGCCGCCTGCTCCCTCTCGGAGCTTCAATAGCGGTAGCTGCACGTGCCATGCCCGTCAACTTTTTGTTTTCGACCACCCTCGTCAGGCCCGTACAAAGCTTTTCAAAAAGGGGGGCGGCATGACAGTATTATAAAAATTTTATGTGAAGTAATGTGCGCACAGCGCACATCACGAGCGTGAAGTCCCTCGCGGCCGGGGTTTTGGATGATCTCTGCTGCCTTCTCAGCCTTATTTTGGAGCATTTTTGCACAAAGTTTATGACCAATATTTCAGAAATAATGTTGGTGGAGTCAAGATTAATAATTGCAGAGCTGCCAAGTTTCACCGAGCATTTCCGTATTTTGATGGCTGCAAATCAGTATTTTGTTGGGGAAATCGGTATTTCTCACCTAAATGCAATGGAACGTACTACACAGAAACTAGATTTTTGAAAATCAGTGTTTTGCATGCAACCTCATGTATTCTCAAATATTATTATGGAATACTGAAAATCAGTGCTACCGAATTGTGAAACCAATTTTGATATGTGAATTTATAATTCTTGATTTTGATTCCATAACATAAAAATATACATACATTTCACAATTCATCATATAGTTTACCAAACAATCAAACATGCTGGCATGATGCTGCATAATAATTCAGGTGTTCCTGGATGTATAGTGCCATTTACCCCTACTACTAATGCAAAGGCATTTGTTGGTCTTAGCCTATATGCCATTCCTGGTTTCACGAATATAGCACCTCAGACCAGTTTATCTAGCATGGTAGTCCTCAGTTTGTTAATGCTGTCAAAGCATGTGTCGTTCCGCAGTACACTGATGTAGGTGGCCCTACTTCTACCTCTTCTTGCAGCGCCATGTTTGGTCTCCCGAAGTGTGACTTTATCTTTAATGGCAGTCCTCAGTTTGTTAACACTGTCCAAGGCCTGTGTCATTCCGCAGCTAGTGCACTGATGTACGTAGCCCGACTTCTACCTCTTCTTGCAGTGCCCTGTTTGGGCTCCCAAAGTGTGAGGGGATTAGAAGACAGTTCAGGATTCCTCTCACAGACTTTGACAACACTCTTGGCAGACAAGCATAGATTGTCATTTAGCCATAAATCACATTTTCCAGTTCCATTTTCCGAGAACGTAACTGTGCAAGCCTTGTCACCACTTTGCCTAAGTCATGGGCAAAGTCATTGTAAATGTACATTACGGCGAGTACAGACAGCCTGTCATTGCTCATGGAAGTCCTGGGTAGTGATGCAGGTGATGGACACGTGTGGCATGGCTGCATATATTGCCATTTAGCCAGAATTCTTGTTTTCCAGTTCCATTTTCCAAGAATGTAACTGCGCAAACCTAGTCACGACTTTGTCCAAGTTATGGGAAAAGTCATAGTGAATGTGGATTAAGGTGACTGCAGACAGGTGATTGAATGAAAGTCCTGGTCTTTGCTTCTTCATTGATGAGAAAACGTGTTTGGTCACATTGGCTGAATCAAAGTAAGAAGCCGAGCGAGGTTGCGCTCACTGCAAGCATGCCGCCCAAGTCGAGTGTCTCTCTGCCGCTCAGGCTCATGACCAAAGGTCCCAGCTACCTTCGCAGTCAAATAGAGGGAGACGGGCGGGGTCAGCAGAGCGCCGTGGTGAGACTGGCTGCTGGCAAGGCCAAGTACTTGCAGAGCCAGACGGCGAGTGGGTGCAAAGTGGAGCCGAATGGTTTGGGCAGCTCTGCCCTGAGGAAGGCAGCAGCGTGGCCAGCAGCAACACGAAGACTTACCTGACCTCCAGCAGAGCGGGCAGCTGGCGCTCCCGCCTGACATTGTGCAGGACACTATACTTTCCCTTTGGTTCTGGATTCTCCACAATCCCAACAGGTTGAATTCATTCTGCAGTTTCACTCTGTTGTGTTTTCCAATGCCGCCAACTCTTGGTTGAGAAGGCAATCAATAGACAATAGGTGCAGGAGTAGGCCATTCGGCCCTTCGAGCCAGCACCGCCATTCAATGTGATCATGGCTGATCATCCACAATCAGTACCCCGTTCCTGCCTTGTCCCCATATCCCCTTACTCCACCATTTTTAAGAGCCCAATCTAGCTCTCTCTTGAAAGCAGCCAGAGAACCTGCCCCCACCGCCCTCAGATGCAGAGAATTCCACAGACGGTGCGGAATGGATGGATCGAGGCAGGAGAATCAGTGCTGGTTGGTTGGATAAGGTAAAATTGTGAGGGGAGAGCGTGGGGGATTTCAGTGGCGATCAGTAAGGGATGGATGGGGGGGGGGAATCAGTACATGATGGATGGGAGGGATCAGTGCAGGATGAATGGGGGGATCAGAACAGGATGGATGGGGGGACAGTACAGGATGGGGGGTCAATGCAGGATCGATGGGGGCATCAATACAAGATTATTGGGGAGATCAGTGCAGGATGAATGGGTAGATAATTACAAGATGGATGGGGGAGATCAGTGCAGGATAAATGGAGGGGGGGTCAGTGCAGGATGAATGGGGGAAGCAGTACAGGATGGATGTGAAAGGGGGACAGTGCAGGATGAATTGGGGGACCAGTGCAGAATGGATGGGGGATGGCAGGAGAACCAATGTGAGGTGGATAGGGAGATCAGTGCAGGATGAATAGATTGGGGGGGGGGGGTAGATGGGTAGGGGAGCACAGGGGATTTCTGTGAGGACTGAATAGAGGAGGGGATTGGGATCAGCGGGTCAGGCAGCATCGCTGGAGAAAAGGAATATGTGACATGAGAAGAGTGGTCCCAGGATAAGGGGGGTGCGTACAAGAGAGAGAGGGGAAGGGGCAGAGGAGGTGGGAAGGAAGAAGGTCAGCGCTCCTCGGCCAAAACCGGCATCATCGGCCCGCTGCCTTGGCCGTCCCTGTCTAAGTGCCGCCGCCAAAGGGGGAGGCGGTTGGGTTCACTTCGCCACCACCTCCCCTCCAGAGTGGCACATAGCGATCGCGGTGAGGGCGTGTGAGGCCGCCGTCGCCGCTGCTGTTGCTGTGCGAGGGCCGACATTCGCTCCGATCCTCGGTCACCCCGCACTACAGCCTCCGCCACCGCTGACGAAAGGGGGGGGGGTGGGGGGGACGAGGGACCGGCGCGGGGGGGGGGGAGTGAGGGACCTGTGGGGGGCGGGGGAGATGGTCTGGAGGGGGGGGGGGCGATGCGCCATGCCCCGGGCACAGAGAAGCGGGCACTCGTTTTTTCCCAAATCATCCCGTGAGTCGCTTTGGACCATTCGCGGGTAGTTTAACACACCCCATATAAAACAAACAGCTTGCCCATCCCGCAATGCAACGCAATATTTCACGGTCCCACTCACCCAAACTAGGCCCGGAGTGTCGAGGCGATGCATTGGAAATGGCGGCATCTAATCTCGCCCACTGCGTGCGCACGGAGAGGCGGAGTCATTTTACGTCACTACCGCGTCACCAGCTTCCCCCAACTGTGCCGCTGAATTTTTTTTTCTTTTCTTGGGATTTTTTTTTATACTGGAAAAAAGGAGGGTGCGATCGCACCCAACGCACCCCCCCCCTTCGGACGGCCATGCTCGTGGCAATAGCTGTGCGGCCGCTTCTCAAGTAGCTGCACTGGCCGCAGCCGTCAGCTTCTCCAAACCCACTGCACCTAATTAACGGAGCAGCGAGCCGTTCCTGGAATTAAAAATTCCTTACCCGCCGGAGCAGTTTCAAATTGCTCTGAATCCCACGCCATGTGTCGACGTATTGATGCGCAAGTGGGCTGGCGGGCTCGTCACGTAGTCACTCACGTGACTTCAATAGAAAATAATCGACTCAAGCATCTTCCCCACTACCGATGTAAGGCTAACTGGTCTATAATTTCCCTCCAGTCCACAAGAACTGATCCAGAGTCAAGAGAACATTGGAAAATGATCACCAATGCATCCACAACTTCTTGGGCCACCTCCTTGAGTACTCTGGGATGCAGACCATCAGGCCCTGTGGATTTATCTGCCTTCAGTCCCAATAGTTCACTGAACGCCGACTAGTGTGCATTTCCTACAGTTCCTCCCTCCTACTAGATCCTCGCTCCCTTAGTATTTCTGGTAGATTGTTTGTCTTACTTAGTGAAGACAGAACCAAAGTACTTGTTTAACTGTTCTGTCATTTCTCTGTTTCCCATTATGAATTCACCTGTCTCTGAATGTAAAGGACCTACATTTGTCTCCACTAATCTTTTCCTTATTACATACCTAAAGAGGTTTTTACAGTCCGTTTATATATTCCCCGCAAGCTTTCTTTCATGCTCATTTTTCCCACTCCTAATTTCCTAATTAACCACTTTGTCGTCCTCTGTTGAATTCTAAATTTCCCCCAGTCCTCCAGTTTGCTGCTTCCTCTGGCCAATATGCTAGCACTCTGAGGACAACATGTGATCTAACCTTTCAGACCCGCCTATCATCCAGACCGTTATCAAATGCTTTGCTGAAGTCCATAGACAATGTCTTTGGCTTTGCCCTCTTTAGCCATTTTATTTAGTTTGTTAAATAACTCAATCAGATTCGTAAGACGTGATCTCCAGGAAAAAAAAATCATATTGATTATCCCTAATCAGCCCCTGTCTAACCAAATGCCTAGGAATACGGTAACTTCCCTCTCAGAGTTGTTTGGCTCATTTTTCTATAGTTCCCATGCTTTTCCTTGCAGCCGCTCTTAAATAGAAGCACAACATTAGCCGCCCTCCAGTCTTCCGGCACATCACACTCGGCTAATGATGATTCATATACCTCAGCCAGCGCTCCTGCATTGCTCATCTCCTATGGCTCCACACAGAGATGAACACTTTTGTTTGAGGGACTCTATTCTCTCTCTAGGTCCCTAGTTACCCTATTTCTTCTAATGAACATAAACTCTATTTTGATTTTCATTTATATTATCTGCCAGAGCCATCTCTCCACCCCCCTTTTTTGTCTTCTTGATTTCCTTCTTAATATGCTCATCAGTTCCTGAAACTCCTCCAGAGATACATTTGATCGCAGCTGCCTATATCTGTCCTATGCCTTCTTTTTCCCAACCAGTAGTGTCAAAAATTACACTATAAATTTTAATCCATGTAAAGTACTCACAGAACAAAGATGTAATTTTGAGTAAAAATTGAAAAATATTAACGTTAATGCTTTACATGAGCTGTTTCATAACCATCATCTTCAATATATCATTCTATTCCTTGTGATTATCTACCTTTGCTGTAAATGTATCTTAAATGTATGTATAAGAATCCCCTCTCCTCTACTCTCTCGACGCCTATGACTGCACCTCCACTGACTCCTCTGTCAAGCTTCTCAAGTTTGCGGACGACACAACCCTGATTGGACTGATCCAGGATGGGGAAGAATCTGCCTACAGACAGGAAGTGACACAGCTGGTGTCCTGGTGCCATTGCAACAACCTGGAGCACAATGCTCTTAAAACAGTGGAATTTATTGTAGACTTTAGGAGATCTCCCCATCCCCTCACCCCACTCACCATCAACAACACGACAGTCACATCTGTGGGTATTTTAAGTTCCTGGGAACCATCATCTCCAAGGACCTTAAGTGGGGGGCTACCATCGACTCCACAGTCAAAAAGGCACAACAGAGGATGTACTTCCTATGGCAGCTGAGGAAGCACAATCTGCCACAGGCAATGATGGTCCAATTCTACACGGCTATCATAGGGTCTGTTCTAACCTTCTCCATCATGGTCTGGTTTGGCTCAACCACCAAGCACGACACCTGGAGTGTACGCAGCCTTGCGGTGCTCCTACGTTGAGCGTTTGCGGGTCAGACGTGCTGAGAAGGTTATTTGCTGCAACCTCCCCTCCATTGACGAACTGCGAAGGCCAGGAAGCGAGCAGGTACGATCTACTCTGACTCTCTCAACCTGGCCACAAATCCTTTGAATCGCTTCCCTCTGGAAAGCGACTCCGGACTGTCAAAGCTGCCACAGCCAGACATAGAAACAGCTTTTTTTCCATGAGTAGTGGCTCAATTCAATAACCAAAAATCTGTAGCCTCCTTTTGCTCTGGTATTGTATTTAATTCACATGTTTAAACAATAATGTTATATTATTAATGTTTAATGTCTTATGTGTCATTCTTAACTGTCACTATATGTCACTTGCAAGTGGAGCACCAAGGCCAATAGGGGCGCTGCACTGACAGCAGCCTCTGCCTGCAGCCTGTTTGTTTTTCCTCTTTTTTTAAATTTTTAGTCAGTTTAAAGTCTGTTTTTTGGGGAATCTTTAACTTTTATATGTGGGGGAGGGGGCAGGGTAAGGGGGAAACTGTTTCCCAGTTGCTTCCTGGTGGGGATGCGACTATTTCTCCGAGTCGCGTCCTAGCCCCCCACCTCGCGGCCTACCTCCTGGATCTGAGCGGCCTTTCCTGCCGGGGACCGGGAACCGGACCAGAGCTGCAACAGCGGCGGCGCGGCACTGGAGTCACCACGGAGTGGGCGATGCCTACCTGGGTCGCCGTTGGAACTCCGGAGTGTTGTGCTGCTGCTCCAACACCGTGGAGCTCTGGTTTGGAGAGCTTCCAACGCGGGCGGTGCTGACCGTCATCATGGAGTCCTGGGGCCCTTTGCCGAGGGCCGCCAGCGTTGCATCTCCACCCGGCGCGCCCTGAGGACTTTGGGAGCTGCGGACTCCGGTAGGAGGGGGCCGACTCAGGGTCCAGGCCGCTGAGGACGTCCCCCAGCCCCGACGTTGGACTTACATCACCCCGGGGAGCGGGCCTGAGCATCGGGCCGCCTGGAGTGGCGACAGCGGAGGGCTGGGGGAGGCCCCGACCATGGGTGAACATTGGGGAACAGACACGGTGGGAAATTGTGGTCCTGCTGTGAGGGGATGTTTTATGTTGAATTTCTGTCTACTCTGTGTTGTGTTCTTTATTTTTGGCTGTATGGTGACTTCATTTCACTGTGCCAATTGGCACATGTGACAAATAAAATCTATCTGTATCTGTATCTGTGGTATGTGACTAAACTTATTCATTCATTCATCCATCAGGTCCCTTGCATTAAAATACGTGCAATTTAAACTGACATTTCTTACTCGCTCCCTTCCTTTCTCCTGCCTATTCTGTCCACGATACTTTCTTTCATCACCCTCCACACCAACTTCCAATCTCTCACCTACCTCCATCCTGTATAAGATCCCAACCCCCCTGCCAATCTAATCTAAACCCACTTGTGTGGCACTGGCAAACCTGCCTGCCAGGATATTGGTCCCCCTCCAGTTAAGGTGCAATCACCTGACCCAGTGAATTCTGAAGATAACACAAAAGTAACTCAGTGGGACAGGCAGCATCTCTAGAGAGAAGGAATGGGTGACGTTTTGGGTCGAGTGAATTCTGTCCTTTCATTGCTGCCTGTTAAGAAAGTAGATAGTGTTTTCATTTTTCGGCAGTGCCTTGTGTCTTCCATCAAAGTCTAGGTTGTTCCCTGATTTATAATATATCTTGGTTGCAGAACCGTGGAAGGATTATTCAGGGATGTTATCAGCCAAGTCTGCAGGAGGCTTTGTTTGCGGTTCAGCAGCCACCCTGTCATGTCTCTCACAGGGCTGAAAAGCTGTGCAGATCATAGTGAGAGAGGGATTTTAAGACACGTATATGCATCAGTATTCATGAATTCAGGATGTCCCAAGTGATTCACAGCCATGTAATGCAACATAGAAAATGCAGAAGGCTTACAAACAGCACGATCTCATAATCAGCAGTGTGATAAAGGGCAGTTATCCTGCTTTAATGATGTTTGCTATGGGATAAATATCGGAGCAGGCATGAAAGAGATTCTGGTCAGCTCTTCTGGAAATTAGCTAATTGAAGCCTTTTGCACTCACCTTAGATGATATACTGAACGTTAGTATAGCATCGTATCCAAAAGGCTTATACATGAGGCTGAAGGAATTGCAAACACGTTCAGTTGAATATCTGAAACAGATTGTCATCCATGGCCACTTCCTGACTTGCCAACATCACAGAAGTCAGTCACCAGTCACTTTACTTCACTCCACATAGCAGAAATTGTCTTAGAGGTCCATGTACAGCAATGGGCCAAGACAACATCACAACCGTAGTACTGAAGACTTGTTCTTCGAAACGCGCTTCACCCCAAGCCAAGTGGTTCAAGTACAGTTACAACACCAGCATTTACCTGACAAAGAGGAAAATTGCCTATATACATCATGTTCACAAAAAGCTGGATAAATACAATCTGGCTAAGAAACAATCTACTTTCAATTAGCAACAGAGTAATGGAAGCTCTCACTGACAACACTATCAGGCAGCACTTACTCAGCAATTACTCACTTACGAAGCCCTGCATACAACTCACTTACAACTCCAGCAGATTATGGTATCTGCCTCAACTAGTTCCTCTGGCTGCTCACAATCCTCTATGTGAAAAGTTTGCTCCTCAGGTTGGTATTAAATCTTCTCGCTCTCACCTTAAATATATGTCTTCTTGTTTTTGATTCCCATACCCTGGGTTAAAGACCAGTGCATTTACCCTATCTATTCCCAGTATGATTTTATACACCTCTATAAATTCACCCCCCAGCATCCTGCGCACCAAGGAATAAAGTCTGATCTGTCCCACCTCTTTCTATAGCTCAGGCCCTCAAATCCTGGCAACATCCTTGTAAATCTTCTCTGCACTCTTTCCCATTTAGAAGCATCCTTCCTAAAGCAGTGTAACCAAAACTGAACACATTATTCCATGTGTGGCCTCTCAAACATCTTGTACAACTGTAATATAATGCCCCACCCTCTATACTCAGTACCCTTACTGATGAAGGCCAATGTACCAAAAGCATTCTTGACCACCATATCTACATGTGATGCTTCTTTTGTCAAACAATGTACATGCACTCCTAGATCCCTCTATTCAACAACACTCGTAAGGACACTAGCATTCACTGTGAAGGTCCTGCTCTGATTTGACTTCCTCCAAATACAAAATCTGCTACAAGAAGGATGTCATTAAGCTGGAAAGTGTGCAATAAAGATTTATGCAGATCGCTCCAGTACTCAACAGCATATTGATAGGGAAAGATTGGACAGGCTTTATTCCTTGGATTACAGGAGGCTGAGAGATGATCTACAATGTTGGTTGTTGAGAAAATTCCAGTGTACTCCAGTAAAGAATCCAGTAGTTTTGCTTTGTTCTCAGTAAACATACTTGCAAAGAACACTCGAAAAGTGAAGTCGTTGCCAGGATCATGGCCATCAAAGTCAATTCAAAGAACTATTTAACTCCCTTAAGCTTATATTCATCAGACTCAGGACTATCTATCTTGGTCACCTCTGCAACCTTTCAATGGTGTTAAATGTTAACTGCAAAGAAAGTAATTTTGTTCCTGATACCTAGAGCACAATTCAATCATAAGATAGGTGCTGAAAATCAGTATAAATGTCTGAAGACTTCACTCCTTGCTAATTTGTTTATTGATTCAGCCTTTAGCTTTATTCATAGTGATATTACAGTATGTTTTGTGGTTGCATTTATTTAACATTTGTATACAAAGTTGTCTTGAGTGAGAAGGACTAATTCCTGTCTTTAAAAAATTAAATTGTCAATATAATTACAGTTTATTATTAATTTTACTAAAATATTTAGCAAATGTAAGTGTGCATCTTAATGTTCATCAGTTACTATGTATCAAAGCTTTCTTCAAAGACACCTCAGCACTGAAGGGGCAGTAAACCTCTTCCTAGGCAGTTTCTCAGGATCTTGCCTCCACTCAAGTTCTGTAGGTTCTGAAATGGTTGTAGTGTTCCAAGCAACATGCATAGTTTCTCAGTAAGGGAGCAGATAGTGCCTGGTATATTGGGTCAGCTGTATGTTTGGAACATTCTGCTTTCTTTTTCACCTTCATACATCCTCACATTGAAAGGAGCTGTCATTCTCAGTTTCATCCTGACGCCACATCATCAATACATATGCAAAGAGAACAGGGATTCCCATGGGTCAATGAGCTTTTCACCAACTTCCTCTAAAACAATATTAACTTCAGATGAATAGGCAGAGGCATACTGTTCATTCATCAATTACAATTGATAATTATGGTAATTATTGTATTATTGTACACATTATGAGCATAAAATACTAATGTGACGGATATGACTCACCATGGTGGAGATGATCACGTTTGGGAGCATTACGTGATGTCTAAAACTATCTTTAGGGCTGGGGTTGGAGCTGGGGTTGGAGCTGGGGCTGGGGCTGGGGTTGGGCTGGCATTGGGGCTGGGGTTAGAGCTGGGGTTGGAGCTGGGACTAGGGTTGGGGCTGAGGCTGGGTCTAGGGTTGGTGTTAGGACTGGGGTTAGGGTTGGGGCTGGGGTTGGGGATGGGGCTGGGGTTGGGGCTAGGGTTAGGGCTATGGTTGGGGCTGGTGTTGGGGGTTGGGGCTGGTGTTGGGGGCTGTGGCTGGAGCTGGGGTTGGGGTTGGGGCTGGGGCTGGAGCTGGAGCTTGAGCTGGAGCTGGGGCTGCGGTTGGGGCTGGGGTTAGGGCTGGGTTAAAGCTGGAGTCAGGGTTGGGGCTGTGGCTGGGGTTAGGACTAGGGCTGGGGTTAGGACTGGGTTAAAGCTGGAGTCAGGGTTGGGGCTGTGGCTGGGGTTAGGGCTAGGGCTGGGGTTAGGGCTGGGCCTGGGGCTACTTACCACCAAAATCCAGCTCCAGCATCTCCAGCTCCAGCAGCTCCAGCAGCTCCATCTCCAGCCGGACACAAAGCCCCGTTGCAGCCATCGCATCTTCCCGTGACTTGATGTCCCTCTCCACGCCCAGCCTTCTTCAGCCCTGTTTCCCTGGTGGTGGAGGTGGGGGGGGTGGGGGGGGGGGGGGGCTGGGGGTGGTGAGCTGTCGCATCAGGACTTGGGAAGATGCGACGGCTGCGACGGCTTTGTGTCCGGCTGGAGCTGGAGCTAGAAGGAGATCGGGGGTTATGTTTCGGACATTACCGTGACAGGAATGGTGGCCCAAGCCTTTAGTCCAGGATGGCCTCACGGGTAGGCCATGCCTGGCCTTTTCGTTTCCCGAATGGCACATGTAGGAATGTTGCAATATTTTGAGATTTTAAAAATCAAGCCTGTAATTTATCAGATAAAGCATAGAAATAACTTTAATTTGACACCTAATTCACTTTCATACCTTCAGTATTAAAAAAGGTATGGTCATTTTCATACTCGGAAATTAGCATCTTGTTCCCTATTGCTTTTCCATTGAGTAAACACAAAAGCTGTGATCGAGGACAGTCAAAAGCCCATACATTTCTTAAAAATTAAGAGAACTGAATGAAGTTTTCAGTTATTATAGATTGAAGCATTCTGAAACAAATATAAAGCATCTTACTTAGATGACCTGAAATTAAAGCATATAATTAGTTAGTTACCTAATTGTAGCTAATTACAAAATTGACCATTGTGACGGAAATAGTAATAAACACCCAGACTGCCTTGAAAATTCAAAAATCTGATAGTCTAATATTATTTTATTATATGCTGTAAGTCCGTAACACACAGGTAAATAAATTACAATTTCCAGCAAAAGGCCAAGTCTTTATGGAGAAGATCAGCTGCTAGCTGGTACATTGGCATATCATAATCAGTAGCATCATCATCCTCCTCAGATTGCAACCAATAAGCAACTTTGTACACCTTGTTTTTCCTCAACTTTTCAATTTTGGCATTGTAAACGACAAGTTTTTGCTCTTCAAACCACGCATGACATGCCTTTCTGCCCACTACTTTCCCATTAAGAATGTCCTGTAGATCATCACATTTGGAGTAGTCCAAATTTGGATAATCTCTGCAAATGCTGTTTAAATCAGTCTCTTTCAATTTTTTTTTCTAGTTTTTCCTATCTTTCGTGTCCCGAGCATGCTTCTTGTCTTTCTGTCGCTTGATGATTTCTGCTCTCAATTCCTTCTGTTTTCTCTTCTGTCTGTTCCTCTCCACTCTCCCCCATGTCACTGCCTTACAGAGCACTTCCTCCCGACGTTGCTCCTCGAGATTGTCAAGGTAGTTGACTGTTCTATTCTTGCAGGCCCGCATCCTACATGACAAATAACACATGGTGGCATTGGGAGATTTCGGTTTTGATGAGCTAAACATCCCCATTATCTCCTCAGCATCAATGTTGTGTGATCTTGATGATGCAGTCTCCTCTTTCAGTTTCTCAGTTACATCAAGTTCAAAGTATTTACTATACTGCCTCTCCAACACAGTAATTACAGCTTGAAGACAGCTCCTCATTTTTGAACTGAACTGTGGATGTACTGGTAGCTCCGAACGTTTTGTCAACGTGGCATCAAGATGCACCTCCTCACCGAAAAACAATTCCCTTGCCAATATCAAATTCTCTGGATTTTCTGTGGCTTCCTTTAGATCGACCCTTTAACCACTTTGATGCCATCAACATGGTTGATCTGATTCTGGCTTGAAGTGTAGAAGCGCTTCATCCAAGGCACAGTCAGATATTTGCCAAGTAAGCCTAATATCTGAAGTTCAACGTTTGTTTCAGCCTGGGTGAAGTCATGGAGGATGGCGTTTCCCAACCCCCACAGGATGGGCAACAAAGTCATCATAATGTTCTATGAGCTTGCCACTAATATGGAAAAGTATATATAATATGTTGCCCCAGTACTGTGGGATGAGACCTCAGGAGATGTTCTCTTCATCCAAAAATGCAAAAAATCATTTTGTGTCCCTTTTTCCATTCTTGTACCGAAGTTTGTTGATCTACAGTATGACATTTACTGCGAGACAGTCTTTCCCAAACAAGAATTTTCCTCTGGATTGTTTGTGCAGTTTGAGGGCTGAGCGAACTGATGTTGCGATGGAGTCAAGAGGATGCAAGTGGCAGTAGAGCTCAGTCAAAGATTTACCCCACTCACTATTCACAATCCTAATAACAGCATGATTAGCTGCACACCTGTCACTCAGTGTATTTGAAATGTTGTCTATTATCTTTTGCCTGGCATCTTGGAAATCTGTTATGTAAGGAGGAAGGAGAAAAGCAAATGCAAGAGATTGGTTGTTGTTAAGGGAATGTTTGCAAATTATTGGTTATCGATAAGGGAATGTCTGCAAGTGTTTGGGTATGGAAATGCACTGGGGGTGTGACATACAGAGTTAAACATGCCATAAAAAGAGGTGACTCTTTGTTTGAAAGTGAACTCTCAAGTGATTTGCGCTTTGAGTGTTCCAGCCTTAATTTGCAAATAAAAGTTTGAACTTCTTGAAGAATTCTCTGCGTCGCCTGACTTAATTTTGAGTATCAGTATCCACGACACTTACTCAGTGCCAAAGAATTTGTTGGGTGTACCCAAGAGGGTTTCTTGAAACAGTATGTCGATAGTTCAACCTGAAGGGAACATGCTGAGCTTTGTCTCGGGGAATGAGTCTGGCCAGGTGACTGGTGTTTCATTGGGTGAGCATTTTGGGGATAGTGATCACCACCACATACGTTTTAAAATTATTGTGAAAGTGGGTTAAGTCTGGACCTTGTGGGAAGGTACTAAATTGGAGCAAGGCAAATTACAACATTATCAGGCAGAAGCTCAGGAAAGTACATTGGGAGCAGTTATTGTTGGGAAAGTCCACAACTGACATGTGGGAGTCGTTTAAAGGCCAGTTAATCGAAGTTCAGGACTGGCACGTTCCAGTAAGGAGGAGGGATAAGGATGGCAAAGTAAGGGAACATTGTGTGACCAAGGAGGTTGTGATTTTTTTCAAAGAGGAAAGTGAAGCTCATGCAACGTTTAAGGAGATTAAATCAGACAGGGCATTTGAGAAATACAAAGCAAGGAGGAAAAAACTTAAGCTGGTGATTAGAAGGACCAAAAGGGGCCACAAAATGGTTTGGGGGAGTTGGATTAAAGAAAATCCCAAAACTTGTTACACCTACATTAGAATAAAGAGGGTAATTAAATAATTCAACACATCTTTGGGATATTTCGTTTTTAGTTTAGTTTACGGTGCAGAAACAGTCCCTTTGGCCCACCAAGTCCGCAAGGACCAGCAAACCCCGCACATTAACACTATCCTACATACACTAGGGACAATTTTACCCCACGACAGAAGAGGGAGGAGCTGTGCAGTTTGATCTCCTGTAATGTTTTTTGCTGCATCTTGGTGGAACCATTATGTTGCAGAAGGTGCTCCTCAGGTTGAGCAGTGTGCCATGGAAGGGGCTAGGTGTATTGTCCAAGAGGCTCCGCAGTTTGAGGAGCATCCTCCCCACCAAGACCACCTCCAATGTATCCAACTCCAACCCCAGGACTGAGCCAGCCGTCCTGATGAACTTGTTAATTCTGTTGGCATCTGTGGCCTTTGCCCTGCTACCCCAGCATGCGACAGAGAATGAGATGGCATTGGCCACCACCGATTGATAGAACATTTGCAGCATCTTACTGCAGATGTTGAAAGAGCAGAGCCTCTTATATCCTGCTTCAGCATTCATGGACCAGTCCAGTTTACTGTTCAGGTAAACTCCAAGGTACTTGTACTCATTGGTAAACGGCACATCCACACCATTGATGGAGACAGGGGACAGGGGTGTTCCTCTCCTAAATTCCACCACTAACTCCTTAACCTTGTCGCTGTTAAGCTGCGGGTGATTCAGCCCACACCACTCAACAAAGTCAATTACTACACCTATGTATTCAGCTTCCCTCCCCTCATAGAAACTTAGAAACATAGAAAATAGGTGCAGGAGAAGGCCATTCGGCCCTTCGAGCCAGCAGCGCCATTCATTGTGTTCATGGCTGATCGTTCCCTATCAATAATCAGTGCCTGCCTTCTTCCCATATCCCTTAACTCCACTAGCCCCTAGAGCTCTATCTAACTCCCTCTTAAATCTATCCAGTGACTTGGCCTCCACTGCCTTCTGTGGCAGAGAATTCCATAAATTCACAACTCTGGGTAAAAAAGATTTTTCTCACCTCAGTCTTAAATGATCTCCCCTTTATTCTAAGACTGTGGCCCCTGGTTCTGGACTCACCCAACATTGGGAACATTTTTCCTGCATCTAGCTTGTCCAGTCCATTTATAATTTTATATGTTTCTATAAGATCACCCTCATTCTTCTAAACTCCAGTGAAATCAAGCCTACTCTTTTCAATCTTTCCTCATATGACAGTCCCGCCATCCCAGGGATTAATCTCGTGAACCTACACTGCACTGCATCAATCACAAGGATGTCCTTCCTCAAATTAGGAGACTAAAACTGTACACAATACTCCAGATGTGGTCTCACCAGAGCCCTATACAACTGCAGAAGAACCTCTTTATTCCTGTACTGAAATCCTCTTGTTAACATTCCATTAGCTTTCTTCACTGCCTGCTGTACCTGTAATCCAACTTTCAGTGACCGGTGCACAAGGACGCCCTGGTCTCGCTGCACCTCCCCCTTACCTTACCTAACCTATCCCCATTCAGATAATAATCTGCCCCCTTGTTTTTGCCGCCAAAGTGGATAACCTCACATTTATCTATATTATACTCCATCTGCCATGCATCTGCCCACTCACTCAACCTGTCCAGGTCACCCTGCAACCTCCTAACATCCTCTTCACGGTTCACACTGCCACCCAGCTTTGTGTCATCCAGAAACTTGCTAGTGTTGCTCCTAATTTCCTCTTCCAAATCATTAATATATATGGTAAACAGTTGCGGCCCCAACACTGAGCTTTGAAGCACTCCACTTGCCACTGCCTGCCATTCTGAAAAGGACCCGTTCACTCCTACTCTTTGCTTCTGGTCTGCCAACCAATTTTCTATCCATGTCAACACCCTACCCCCAATACCATGTGCTCTAATTTTAGTCACTAGTCTCCCATGCGGGACCTTATCAAAAGCTTTCTGAAAGTCTAGATACACTACATCCACTGGCACCCCTTCATTCATTTTACTTGTCACATCCTCTAAAAATTCCAGAAGATTAGTCAAGCATGATATCCATTTCATAAATCCATGTTGACTTGGACTAATCCTTTTACTGCTATCCAAATGCCCCATATAACCTCTTTAATTATTGACTCCAGCATCTTTCCCACCACCAAAGTCAGGCTAACTGGTCTGTAATTCCCCGTTTTCTCACTTGCTCCTTTCTTGAAAAGTGGGATAACATTAGCTATCCTCCAATCTATTGAACATTGGAAAATGATCACCAATGCGTCTACTATTTCCAGGGCCACCTCCCTGAGGACCCTGGGATACAGACCATCAGGCCGATGGGATTTATCATCCTTCAGTCCCATTAGCCTACCCAATACTATTTATTGCCTAATGAAAATTTATTTCAGTTCCTCTACCCCCTTAGATCCTCTGTCCTGGAGTACACCTGGGAGATTGTTTGTGTCTTCCTTAGTGAAGACAGATCCGAAGTACCTATTCAACTCTTCTGCCATTTCCTTGTTGTCCATAATAATTTCACCCGTGTCAACCTTCATTTGACTTTGCTACTCTTTTTCCCTTAACATATCTAAAAAAGCTTTTACTGTCCTTCTTTATATTCCTGGCCAGCTTCCCTTCTCACTTAATCTTTTCAGACCGTATTGCCCATTTTGTTTCCTTCTGTTGTCCTATGAAAGTTTCCCAATCCTCTGGCTGCCGACTACTCTTTGCTGTGTTAGACATCTTTTCTTTTGGTTTTATTCTATCCCTCAGTGATGGAACCCACAAATGCAGAGTCACCTGAAAACCTCTGCAGGTGGCAGCAGAGTGAGTTGTATCTGGTCCGAGGTGTAGACGGTGAACAGGAAAGGAGAGAGGACCGTCCCATATGGGGCCCCTGTGTTGCTCACTACCATGTTAGAGACATAGTTCTGTAGCCTGACAAACAGTGGTGCAGTGGTAGAGTTGCTGCGTCACTGTGAATGCAACGCCGAGACCCGGATTCGATCCCGACTACGGGTGCTGTCTGTATGGAGTTTTTATGTTCTCCCCATGACCTGCGTGGATTTCTCCGAGATCTTCGGCTTCCTCCCACACTCCAAAGACATACAGGTTTGTAGGTTAATTGGCTTGGTAAATGTAAAAATTGTCCCGAGTGTGTGTAGGATAGTGTTAATGTGTGGGGATCGCTGGTCAGCGGGACATGATGGGCCAAAGGGGCTGTTTCCACGCTGTATCTCTAAACTAAACTTACCTAAAAAGGTAGTTGGTGATCTCGAACTATTGAGATTGACACCGACAAGAAAGAACCACAGATAGTGGTTTACACCGAAGATAGGCACAAAATGCTGGTGCAACTCACCGAGTAAGGCAGCATTTGTTGAGAAAAGGAATAGGTAACTTTTCGGGTCGAGATCTGTCTTCAGAGATGCTGCCTGACCAGCTGAGTTGCTCCAGCATTTTGTGTCTATCTTTGGTTCTAACTATGTGTGATGTGTTATATAGATTTGCATTATTCATGATGACTTTCTCATGATGACTGTCCAATTGTCCACGCTTCTGAAATCTTATCCCTAGAGTCTTTCAACATACTCAGATTACTAACCATAGCGAATGCTTATTTTAATTTCCTTTGTTCTCACGAGAATTTTCAGATCATCTTCACCCTAAACATACAGCCAGAGCAACCATCATTTTATCATTTTATTAGGATTTTATGTGATAGACCATCACAAAGTGGTGCATAATTGTGGAAGGGAAATATGGTTTACAAATTCCTTTACAAATACAAAAAAACTGAAAAGTGTGGCGTGCAAAAGTATTCTGCCCCCCTGAGTCAATACTTTGTAGAACCACCTTTCGCTGCAATTACAGCTGCAAGTCTTTTGGGGTATGTCTCTACCAGCTTTGCACATCTAGAGACTGAAATATTTGCCCATTCTTCTTTGCAAAATAGCTCAAGCTCAGTTGGATTGGATAGAGAGCGTCTGTGAACAGCAATTTTCAAGTCTTGCCAGAGATTCTCAATTGGATTTAGGTCTGGACTTTGACTGGGCCATTCTAACACTTGAATATGCTTTGATCTAAACCATTCCATGGTTGCTCTGGCTGTATGTTTAGGGTTGTTGTCCTGCTGGAAGGTGAACCTCCGCCCCAGTCTCAAGTCTTTTGCAGACTGTAACAGGTTTTCTTCCAAGATTGCCCTGTATTTGGCTCCAACCATCTTCCCATCAACTCTGACCAGCTTCCCTGTCCCTGCTGAAGAAAAGCATCCTCACAGCATGATGCTGCTACCACCACATTTCACAGTGGAGATGGTGTGTTCAGGGTGATGTGCAGTGTTAGTTTTCCGCCACACATAGCGTTTTGCATTTAGGCCAAAAACTTCAATTTTGGTCTCATCAGACCATAGCGCCTTCCTCCACATGTTTGCTGTGTCCCCCACATGGCTAGTGGCAAACTGCAAATGGGACTTTTTATGGCTTTGTTTCAACAATGGCTTTCTTCTTGCCACTCTTCCATAAAGCCCCGATTTGAGGAGTGCACGACTAATAGTTGTCCTGCGGACAGATTCTCCCACCTGAGCTGTGGATCTCTGCAGCTCCTCCAGAGTTACCATGGGCCTCTTGGCTGCTTCTCTGATCAATGCTCTCCTTGTCCAGCCTGTCAGTTTAGGTGGATGGCCATGTCTGGGTAGGTTTGCAGTTGTGCCATATTTCCATTTTCGGATGACGAATTGAACAGTGCTGCGTGAGATGTTCAAAGCTTGGGATATTTTTTTATAACCTAACCCTGCTTTAAACCTCTCCACAACTTTATCCCTGACCTGTCTGGTGTGTTCCTTGGGCTTCGTGATGCTGTTTGTTCACTAATGTCCTCTACAAACCTCTGAGGCCTTCACAGAACAGCTGTATTTATACTGAGATTAGGTTACACACACATGGACTCTATTTACTAATTAGGTGACTTCTGAAGGCAATTGTTTGCACTGGATTTTATTTAGGGGTATCAGAGTAAAGAGGGCTGAATACTTTTGCACGCCACACTTTTCAGTTTTTTATTTGTAAAAAAATTTGAAAACCATGTATAATTTTCCTTCCACTTCACAATTATGCATCACTTTGTGTTGGTCTATCACATAAAATCCCAATAAAATACATTTACGTTTGTGGTTGTAACATGACAAAATGTGGAAAAGTTCAAGGGGTATGAAAACTTTTGCAAGCCACTGTATATCTCTGTTTGGAGGAACACTGCAGGATTTATTCTCTTGTGTTGGAATGGATAAAGTCATAGTTTGGAATATGTTCTCTCCAATGAAAATTCAACAGCTGCAGACAATGGATATGATGCAGATGCTGTTATTGTGTTCCACCGTATGTTCATCCCAGTTTTAGTTTTATTGAATCTCTTTATAGCCTTTTGAGTGGCACTCACCTGTGCTGAAATAAATAAGTTTTGCATATCCATTTTTAAAATTTTCTTTTTCTTTTCTCTGTTTTATTTTTCCTAATTTGCTCCATTTCATTTTAGATTAGATTTTCCTTTTAATCAGCCTCAGTTATCTTTGAACCCGATTCACAGATTGTTTTATTTTCTGTTTTCCGTGATTTATACTTTGTAGTAACATTGTGCCTACAATGAGATATCCTTCCTCTGAGATGTTGTGGAATTTCTATTATCATTTCTATAATTTTAATGAATTAAAGGTGGAGCATTTAACAAACAATAAAATATTAATTTGGCTTACAGGCTGTGGTTATGCGTCAGAAGTAAAAATTCACAGATATTGAGGAGTATTTTTTATTTTGCTTTTGATTATTATCCTGCTGTTGTAGTTATCCTAATAAAAATTACATTGGTGCAGATGGAGGAATTCTGAAACCCAGGTGGATGACTAGTGCTGAAAGCATTTGAATGTTATTAACCATTACTCCAACCCATACACTTTAAGTTTTAACATTGAACTACATAAGCAAGAGTTTCTATTTGTACTGAGATTAGGCTACCCTACACACCAATCATTGTACACCCTGTTGATACATTATTTTGTTCACAGACACATTCCCCTTGTAGCTTAATAGTAAAGTATCAAGTAGACACTTGCTAATAAAATCAGTGACAGCAATGACATATTTATCCTGGTTAGCCACAATTTTTTGAAGATGGACCAGTCCCCTGACTCAAAGCAGTTGCAAAGGATCTCATCTGTTTCCTCAGACCAGCATTGCTTGACTTTCAGTACTGGATAGTCCCAGTAAAAAAAGCTGGAGAAACTCAGCGGGCAAGGCAGCATCTATGGAGCGAAGGAATAGGTGACGTTTTGGGTTGAGACCCTTCTTCAGAGGATATTTCAGTTTCTGCTTGTAAGCAGGGAAGTACAAGCACAGCAATGTGATAAGATTTACCGAAGTGTGACCACCAATTTTGATCGAGTCCCTGCACGAAGACTGATTCAAGGTGTCAGCCCTGAATATTCAAGCTTTGACTATAGTTTTGCCTCCAAAGATTCTATTTGACCTGCTGAGTTCACCCAACAGCTGAGTTTCTCCAGCAGCTTGAAGAGTAGCTTGCTATCTAGCATGGACATTATTGGACAGTAGAATGTGGAGAGTCATCCACTGCATCACACACACACACACATTACTTCCTACACCAGCCTGTTATGCAGGAGGTGGACAGGGCAAGGGGGGGGGGGGGGGGGGGGGGGGGGCAGGAGTGCTGTCTGAGTGAAATTCACATGGTGCAAAGCCAATGTGATACAGGCACACACTGCGATGAGCAGGAGGGTTGGTGCTGTAATTAAGAAGCAAAAAAGCACAAGTGTACGGTCTTTTTAAAAGAGAGGGGAGAGGGGGGAGAAGGAGTGGAGACAACTTTTAAGAAGTAAGAGATAATCGGCTGTGAAGCTCGGTAGACATTTAACATTACCGGTTGGTTATCATTGGTTCTGAAAACTACTGCTTACTTACCTTTTTTTCCCAATGAGCCAATGAAATTCACCGTTCAGCACCGGCTACAACCTACGAGAACCTAAGAGAACTTTTGACCTCCTGGCAACCCACTATGACCTCCTGGCGACCCACCTACGGCACGAGAATTCTGACTAATCTCCAAGGCAGCTTCATTCTATTCGCTGCTAATTTTTCAATGTGTTGAAAAATTTGCGGTAACCATAATGAGGCTGCGACTAGTTCCCAGAATGCGGGAACTCCTCACGACCATGAAGGCGACTCCCCGGCAACCACCCGCAAACATGCGGCGACCACGTGACAACTGCATAGTCTCCTGCAGTTGCCTAATAAGTCGCCTAAGTGGACAGGCCCATTACGATTTTGTATTAATTCCAGTTTTTTTAAATAATAATAATAGGGTTTTTAAGTCAGTGCAGGTCACAAATAGCAGGTTGCAAATATTAAACCAATGTATGATAAGGATAGGCTCAATTGTTCTAAACAGAAATCAGTTGAAAAAGATCAATAACAACAAATTAAAATTTTAAAAATACTGAAGAGGGTCCCAACCTAAATCGTCATCTGTCCATTTCCCACCATAGATGTTACGTGACCTGCTAAGTTCCTCTAGCAGTTTGTTTTTAACTCCAGATTATGCCAATATCATAATTGAATTTGAATTCACATCGGCAAATTATGATCCAGGCCTTTGGATGCAATATTTGTAGTTTAAGAACTAAGTAAGAGTTCCCTAAATTTTCAGATTACAAGGAAATATAATCTAGATTATGCAAGGTCACCTCTTCATTTAATTAGTTTAGTCCTCGTAGAAAAGGGTTAAATCATGGTATCGGTTTGCATAAAGAAATAAATCATTTGCAGTGCATGTGTGAGACAAATCAAGGATAATTTTCAGTTTGGTCTTACAGTGGGGTTTCTTACCCTGTGAGAATGCTTACTGAGGAACTCGACAAATGCTGTGAATGATTTTCCGAACAAACGGTCTGAAAATTGTGCACAGTATGTGTCATAATTTCCAAGATGCACTCTCAGCAGGCAAAGCTCCCTGTCGGATGTGCAAAGTCGAATATTACATCTGTCATCTGCATTTGTGGTTGTATAACTTGTGGATGAGCAACAATAATATACTAGTTAAGGTAGGCTCTACAGAATAAATTCGGGCCATATGGTACAGACAACTCAAAGCCGTTCAGCAAACATATGTCACGCTGCAGTGCCAAATTATATAAAGGAAATAAATTCAATCCATCATGATTAACAAGCAAAAGGCTCTGGATGCAAAAGAAATAATTAATACAAACATATATGCAAACAAATAATTGTAGTCACCAGGTAAAAAGTGTGTGAAGTTGTGTTTACTGCAGAATTCATTTGGAGAGTTAATAGAAAATATTAAGAGGAAAATCTTAATAGAAATTTACTCTTCAGTGAGAGTGTGAAACTGGCTTTGTAGTAACTGCTGTTGTCTGTATTTCACTCCCAAATTTCAGTTCCATTCAATTAATGGAACCTACACTCATAAATAAAGTAATAGTATCTCGATATTAACATATTGTACATTTAGCAACTTAAGTCAAATTTCAATTCCTTATCTCTAATTATTACAATCACTCTGTGTACTACTTGGGTAAAAATGATGTACTGTATTGATTCCCTCTGCAGTTCATTGAATACTCATTTGGATTTCAGGTACTGTAAATGTATCTCGACCCGAAACGTCACCATTCCTCTCCATAGATGGTGCCTGTTCCGCTGAGTTACTCCAGCATTTTGTGCCCATCTTAATGTATTTCTTTAATTACCTGGATTTGACATGGCTGCGCATTGCCAGAGTGCAGTCATGACATTTGGCAAAGACTGGTGATGAGAAATAGGATAAAGAAATGAATAGGTTAACCTATGATGAGCTTTTGTCGGCACGGGTCTTTACTCACCTGAGATTAGAAGAACGAGTGAGGACTTCATTGAAACATACAGAATAGTGAAAGGCTTGGATAGAGTGGGTGTGGAGAGCATGTTTCCACTAGTGGGAGAGTATAGGACTAAAGGTCATAGCCTCAGAATTAAAGGACTTTATTTTAGGAAGGAGATGAGTAGAAATGTATTTAGTCAGAGGGTGGTGAATCTGTGGAATTCTTTACCACAGATGGCTGTGAGGCCAAGTCAGTGGAAAAAATTAAGGCAGAGTTAGATAGATTCTTGATTGGTACAGGTGTCAGAGGTTATAGGGAGAAGGCAGGAGAATGGGGTTAGGAGGGAGAAATAGATCAGCGATGAATGAATAGCAGAGTAGACTTGATGGGCCGAATGGCCTAATTCTACTCCATCGCTTATGAAATGACCTTATGATAAATAAACTGTTGGTGTTCTCAGCCTTTGCAAATCTCATAATGGATTACCAACTGCGAATGACTGAGCCACTTAGTAAAAATAGCAAGAAGAAGCACACACCAATCCCAAATAGCCACAGCATCCTCGTGGAAAACAGGGACATTTAATTTTTGATGTTCCCTGATTTGCTCCATGCCTCCTTAATAGGTCTGCATAAGAAAAGCTGTCAGCCAGTTGACAAACCAGCCAGCATCTCAAGATGAGCAGTGTCATATGCACCCCCCTTGCCACCTCCTTTGTTTCAACACCTTGCCTCAGTAGTTTGCTCCCACTTAAAGAAAGTCTGAAATAGACTGCCTGTGCTATTAAAGATTTTTTCTCCTTCCTTTCCATTTTTCAGCTGAAGCACATAGAAGTAGATAAAATAGAGATTTGCCTGAAAAGTTTGGAGAGGAATTTGAAGTGAAAATATCTTCAGATTCTAACGTCAGTACAATAACATTTAAGCCTTTTCAGCTGAGTTTTCCACTGACAATAATAAATCAGAATCAGAATCAGAATCACACTTTATTCGCCAAATATGTTTTGCAACATACGAGGAATATCATTGGCCAGGGCAGTCATACAATTAAAAACAACAGATCACTCAAAAACACATTTTAACATGAACATCCACCGCAGTGACTCCTACACATTCCTCACTGTGATGGAAGGCAAAATAAAGTTCAAGTCCCTTCCTTTTGTTCTTCCACGGTCATGGGCCTCGAGCCCCCATTGACAGGATGATCTTGACTCCCGTAGCCAGCAGCGTTCGGACCCTCCATGTCGAGATGATCAAGCTCCCGCATCGGGGGGGATGTCAGCTCCCAAGTGCCGGGCGATCGAACCTCGCGTCAGGGCTGGTGAACCTTCCGCGACATTGGAGCTCCCAACTCGGCTTCCACTGAGACTGTGAGCCCTGGAGAATGTGATCCAAAAATCAATCATATCTCTGGGAAGGTAAGAACCTGAAAAAACAATTTCCCCCAATCCCCTCCCCCCCCCCCCTCCCCCCACATAAAACAAACCGAAGAACATTAAAACAAACTTTTAACGCACTAAAAATTAACAAAAAGATAGAAAGTACGAACAGACTGCCGGCAGGGCAGCCATTTCGCCGTGAAGGTGAAGATATTCATGTCTTAGCATTTTAAATTGAAGTTTTAGGATTAGACACAATTTGTATATACAGCAATTGTGGGATTTCATGGAAATGAAGTTTGCACTGGATAAAGTAATGCATTTAAAGACTTTACTGCAAAAGAGAACCATATTGGAAGTGAATCTTGATAACCTTAAACAATTATATTTTTGGTCTTTACTTATCAAACCATTCCAGCTTACATATTCTGCGACACACACCTTTGATTTTAAGGATACAGCTTGAGAAAGCTGTCTAACTGTAAGTCACGTTTATGATTTCCTCTACAGAAGCTATTAACTGTTTGTTTCTGCAGGGGAGTATTGCCTCCAAGCTCCACTGTGCAACATTGATTTTGAGATGGTGAATGACAGTTCCCCACAGCCTAAGTAGGTTATAACAAGCTAGCTCCGAGGTTCCAACAGCTGGCAGAGAATGCAAGGGTAGAAATCCAGCCAAACGATGCTCCCTGAAGAAAGAAACCACCAATAACTTAGTCCCATTCTTATATCAAGTGGCTGGAGAGCACAATACAGATACAGCAGTGTAATCACAAAGTTTCTTTAATTTATATCCTGAGGGTAGTGCAGAAATCTGTGACAGATAATATAAAATTAGTGCTAATCTAATCATCAGCAGGCATATGGCTTGCTATATAATCCTTCCTATTCCTCAGCATAATGAGTATTTTAAATCTCTTATCACAAAACTGAACTGTGTTCATTTTTTTTAAGGTCGATACAAGTAAAATCTGAAGATTTTTTAAATATTTGCTACAGAGTAGACAAGAGGAATTATTTAAAAAAGGTAATGTCTTTAGGAATATGGAATTGGCAGCAAACTAATTTAAAAAAAGGAGACATATTTGCCGATACTAACTTGACAATTTCAACACCTCATTCCTCAAATGAAAGTAATATTAGTAACAGGCCTGTCCCACTTAGGTGACTTTTTAGGCGACTGCAGGAGACTATGCAGTCACCACATGGTCGCCACATGTTCGCGCGCGGTTGCCGGGGAGTTGCCTTCATGGTCGTGAGGAGTTCCCACATTCTGGGAACTAGTTGCGGCCTCATTATGGTCGTGAATTTTTCAACATGTTGAAAAATTAGTGGCGACTAGAATGAAGCCGCCATGGAGAGCAGTGAGAATTCTCGACCTGTAGGTGGGTCGCGAGGAGGTCCTAATCGGTTGCCAGGAGGTCGAATGTTCTCGGAGGTTTTTGTCGGTTGTAGCCGGTGCTGACTAGTGAATTTCATTGGCTCATTGGGGCAAAAAAAGGTAAGCAGTAGTTTTCAGAACCATGGATAATGGTAATGTTAAATGTCCGCCGAGCTTCACAGCCGTGTGGATCTCTGGCTTCTTAAAAGTTGTCTCCACTCCTTCTCCCCCCTTCTCCACCCTTCTCCCACCTCTTCCCCCCTCTTTTAAAGGACTTACTGTACACTGTTCTTTAGCAATCTTTTTACAGCGCCAAACTTCCTGTTCATCATGGTGTGTGTCTCTTTCACTTTGGCTTTGCACCATGTGAATTTTTTAAACAGTGCTCCCCTCGCTTGCCCTGTCCCCCGCATGCATAACGGGCTGGTGAAGGAAGTGATGTGTTTGTGTATATGTGTGTGTTCCACTCTGACAGTCGCCGTTCCAGTTGCTGGTTTTATCAGGCAACTGCCAGCAACTTGACAGTCGCCAGCAGTCTGCTGAAAACTCGCCTGAGTGGGACAGGCCCATAAAGGTATTAGTTTGACACAGGCGTTAAGGAAAGGACTTTCACGTCGCGGCCCTGTTTCCACCAATCTTTCCACTGCCAGGCACAAGAACCTCTGGCTGAACAACTTGTAATCTTGTGTGTGGACTCGATAAGAAGAAGAGTTTGACATATACATTCAAAACATGACAGTGGCATTGAATCCTGACCACCATCAGCCCAGCAGAAATATTTTTTCACCGAAGTCAAAGAGACATACAGCATGGAAACTTAGCATTTGCCCCAGCTTCCCCATCTACAGAGACCCACATGCCCTTTTTTGGCCCAAATCCCTCTAAAATGTTTCTATCTATATAACTTCCAAATGTATTTTAAATGTTGTTATAGCACCTGCCTCAGCTACCTCCTTCAACAGCTGGCTCCATGTACCCACTACCCTCTGTGTGAAAAGGTTACTTCTCAGATTCCTTCTAAATCTTTCCCCTCTAACCTTAAACTCGTGTCCTCTGTTTCCTCATTCTCCTACTCTGGGTAAAAGGCTTTGCATTCACCCTATCTATTCCCCACATGGTACACCTCTATAATATGACCCCTCTACCTCCTGCAACCGTAAGAATAAAGTCCTAGCTTACCCAACCATTTCTTATAGCTCAGGCACTCAAATCCTGACAATAGCCTCGTAAATCTTTTTTGCTCGCTTTCCAGTTTAAAGACATTCTTTCTATAGCAGGGTGACCAAAATCTGGACATAAAACTTCAAATTCAGCCTCATCATGGCTTGTACAACTGTAACATAACACCTCAATTTATATAATCAATACCCTGATAGATGAAAGCAAATGTATCAAAAGCCTTCATGAGCACCCAATCTCCATGCAATAACTCTTTCAGGGAACTATTTACCTGAACTCCTAAATCTTTCTGCTATGGAACAGCCTTCAGTGTCCTACTTTTGACAATGAAGGACCTGCCATGATTTGACTTCCCAAAATGCAACACCTCACACATAAATGCATTAAACACCATTAACCAATCCTCAGCCACTTACACAACTGATCAAGATTCTGCTGTAATTTTTGATAACCATCTTGGCTCTCTATGATACCACCACTTCAATGTTCATAAATTCATTGGAGCAGAATTAGACCATTTGGCCCAATGGTTTCCTCTGCCATTTAATCTCGGCTGATCTTAATTTCCTTCTCAACTCCATTTTCCTGCCTTCTCTCCATAACCATTGGTGTAATCTACAAACTAACAAATTATGCCATGTATATTCTTATCTAAATTGTTGATATAAACTACAAACAGCAATGGACCCAGCATCGATCCCTGGGGCACACCACCAGTCACAGGTCTCCAAACTGAAAAACACTCTTCCACCATTACCATCTGCTTCCTTCCATAAAAACATAGAAACAGAGAAAGATAGGTGCAGGAGTAGGCCATTTGGCCTTTCGAGCCAAAAGTGCCATTCAATATGATCATGGCTGATCATCTAAAATCAGTACCTTGTTACTGCTTTTTGCCCATATTCTTTGATTTCTTTAGCCCCAAGAGCTAAATCCAAATGTCTCTTGAAAATATCCAATGAATTGGCCTCCACTGCCTTCTGTGGCAGAGACTACCACAGATTCACAACTCCCTAGGTAAAAAAGGTTCTCCTCATCTCAGTGCTAAATGGCCTACCCCTCATTCTTAAAGTTTAACCCCTGGTTCTGCACTCCCCCAAAATCGAGAACATTTTTCCTGCATCTAGCCTGTCCAATCCTTTAATCCTCAATATGACAGTCCCACCATCCTGGTAATTTACCTGGTGAACCTATGCTGCACTCCCCCAATAGCAAGAATGTCCTTCCTCAAATTAGGAGACCAATACTCAATGTGCTGTCTCACCAGGGTCCGGTACAATAGCAGTAGGACCTCCTTGCTCCTAAACTCAAATCCTCTCACAATGAAGGCCATTAGCTTTCTTCACTGCCTGCTGTACCTGCATGCTTACTTTCAGTGACTGATGTACAAGTACACCCAGGTCTTATTGCGCCTCCCCATTTCCTAATCTAGCACGATTCAGATAATAATCTGCCTTTGTGTTCTTGCCACCAAAGTGGAAGACACTCACATGTATCCACATTATATTGCATCTGCCATGCATATGCCCACTCACCCACCCTATCCAAATCACACTGCAGCCTCATAGCATCCTCCTCGCAGCTCATACTGCCACCCGGCTTTGTGTCATCTGCAAACTTGGAGATGTTATATTTAATTCCCTTGCCTAAATCATTAATATATATTGTAAATAACTGGGGTCCCAGCACCAAGCCTTGCGGCACCCCACTAGTCACTGACTGCCATTCTGAAATGGACCCTTTAATTCCTACTCTTTGCTTCCTGTCTGCCAACCAGTTATCTATCCCTGTCAATACCCGACCCTCAATACATATGTGCTCTAATTTTGCACTCACATCCCTTGTGTGGGACTTTGCCAAAGGCTTTTTGAAAGTCCAGATACACCACATCCACTGGCTCTTCCTTATCCATTCATCCTCAAAAAATTCCAGAAGATTAGTTAAGCATTATTTCTCCTTCACAAATCCATACTGACTTTGACCGATCCTGTCAATGCTTTCTAAATGCGCTTCTATAGATAATAGACAATAGACAATAGATAATAGGTGCAGGAGTAGGCCATTTGGCCCTTCAAGCCAGCACCACCATTCAATGTGATCATGGCAACATTCATAATCAGTACCCCATTCCTGCCTTCTCCCCATATCCCCTGACTCCCCTATAAGAGCCCTATCTTGCCCTCTCTTGAAAGTATCCAGAGAACCGGCCTCCACCGCCCTCAGAGGCAGACAATTCCACACTCACAACTCTCTGTGTGAAAAAGTGTTCCCCCATCTCCGTTCTAAATGGCTTTTCCCTTATTCTTAAACTGTGGCCCCTGGTTCTGGACTCCCCCAACATCGGGAACATGTTTCCTGCCTCTAGCGTTTCCAAAACCTTAATAATCATATATGTTTCAATGAGATGCCCTCTCATCCTTCTGAATTCCAGAGTATACAAGCCCAGCTTCTCTCAACATACGACAGTTCCGCCATCCCGGGAATTAACCTTCTGAACCTATGCTGCACTCCCTCAATAGCAAGAATGTCCTTCCTCAAATTTGGAGACCAAAACTGTACACAACACTCCAGGTGTGGCCTCACTAGGGCCCTGTACAATTGCAGAAGGACTTCTTTGCTCCTATACTCAACTCCTCTTGTTATGAAGGCTAACATGCCATTTGCTTACTTCATTGCCTACTGTGCCTGCATGCTTACTTTCATTGACTGATGAACAAGGACCCCCAGATCCCATTGTACTTCTCCTTTTCCCAATTTGACACAATTTAGATTATAACCTTCCTTCCTCTTTTTGTTACCAAAGTGGATAACCTCAAATGTATCCACATTAAACTGCATCTGCCATGCATCTGCCCACTCACCCAACCTGTCCAAGTCACCCTACATTCTCATAGCATCCTTCTCACAGTTCACACTGCCACCCAGCTTTGTGTAATCTGAAAATTTACTAATGTTAGTTGTAATCCCTTCATCTAAATCATTAATATATATGTAAATAGCTGCGGTCCCAGCACAGAGCCTTGCGGTACCCCACTAGTCACTGCCTGCCATTCTGAAAGCGTCCCATTAATCCCTATTCTTTGTTTCCTGTCTGCCAACCAATTTTCTATCCATGTCAGCACTCTACCCCCAATACCATATGGCCTAATTTTACCCACTAATCTCGTATGTGGGACCTTATCAAATACTTTCTGAGAGTCCAGGTACACTACATCCACTGGCTCTCCCTTGTCCATTTTCCTAGTTACATCCTAAAAAAATTCTCAGAAAATTAGTCAAGCATGATTTCCCCTTCATAAATCCATGCTGACTCAGACCGATCCTGTTACTGCTATCCAAATCTACCGCTATTTCATCTTTTATGATTGACGCCATCATCTTCCCCACTGATGTCAGGCTAACTGGTCTATAATTCCCTGTTTTCTCCCTCCTGCCTTTCTTAAAAAGTGGGATAACATTAGCTACCCTCCAATCCACAGGAACTGATCCTGAATCAATAGAACATTGGAAATTGATCACCACTGTGCCCACAATTTCTAGAGCCACTTCCTTAAGGACCCTGGGGATTTATCAGCCTTCAGTCCCATCAGTCTACCCAACACCATTTCCTGCCTAATATTGATTTCCTTCAGTTCCTCCGTCACCCCAGATCCTCTGGCCACTAGTACATGAGGAAATTTGTTTGTGCCCTCCTTAGTGAAGATGGATCCAAAGTACCTGTTAACTCATCTGCCATTTCCTTGTTCCCCATAATAAATTCACCCTTTTCAGTCTTCAAGGTTCCAACTTTCGACTTAACAAATATTTTCCTCTTCACATGCCTAAAGAAGCTTTTACTATCCTCCTTTATATTCTTGGCTAGCTTACCTTCGTACATCATCATTTCTCCTTGTATTCTCTTTTTAGTTGTCTTCTGTTGCTCTTTAAATGTTACCCAATCCTCTGGCTTCCCACTCATCTTTGCTATGTTGTCCTTTTTTTTAATTGTTATACTGTCCCTGGCTTCCCTTGTCAGCCACGGTCACCTCTTATTCCCCTTTGAATCTTTCTTCCTCTTTGGGATGAACTGATGCTGCACCTTCTGTATTATTCCCTGAAATATCTGCCATTGTAGTTCCACTGTCATCCCGGCTAGGGTATCTTTCCAGTCAACTTTGGCCAGCACCTCTCTCATGGCTCCATAGTCCCCTTTGTTCAACTGTAATACTGACACCTCTGATTTACCCTTCTACCTCTCAATTTACCCTTACCCTTCTCCCTCTTCTATTACATCTTTAATAATGACTCCAGCATCTTCCCCACTTCCAATGTAGGGCTAAATGGTCTATAATTCCCTATTTTCTCTTTCCCTCCTTTCTTAAAAATTAGTGTACACCAAAATTTGCTACACTCCAGTCCACAAGAACTGATTCAGAGTCGAGAGAACATTGAAAAATGACCACCAATGCATCCATTATTTCAAGGGCCACCTCCTTGAGTATTCTGGGGTGCAGACCATCAGGCCCTGGGGATTTACCTGCCTTCAGTCCCAACAGTTTACCTAACACCATTTCCTGACTAATATGGATTCCCTTCAGTTCCTCCCTCCTACTCGACCCATGGGAGATTGTTTTCTGTGAGATTGTTTGTCTTTCTTAGTGAAGACAGAACTAAAGTGCTCGTTTAACTGTTCTGCCATTTCCCTGCTTCCCATTATAAATTCACCTGTCTCTGATTGTAAGGACCTCCATTTGTCTCCACTAATCTTTTCCGGTGTTTTTATATTCCCCGCAAGCTTTCATGCTCTTTTTTCCCCTTCTTAATTAACCACTTTGTCCTCCTGTGTTGAATTCTAACTTTCTCCCAGTCCTCCGATTTGTTGCTTCTGCTGGCCAATTTATATGCCCTTCCTTGGATTTAACACTATCCTTGATTTCCCTCGTTGGCCATGTTTGAGCCGCCTTCCCCGTTTTGTATTTTCACCAGACAGGGATGAACAATTTTTGGAGTTCATCCATGCAATTTTTAAATCTTTGCCATTGCATCTTCACTTTAAGCATAATTTGCCAGTCTATCCTAACCAATTCCACACAGAGATGATCGCTTTTGTTTCTCTCTAGGCCTCTAGTTCTTTCCTCTCATGAACTTATAAACTTTATTTTGATTATTCATTTATATTATCTGCCAGAGCCATCTCTCCACCCCTATTTTTGCCTTTGTGATTTCCTTCCCTGGTGGGACCGCACCTGGAGTATTGTGTGCAATTTTGGTATGCTAATATGAGGAAGGACATTATTGCTATTGAGGGAGTGCAGCATAGGTTCACCAGGTTAATTCCCGAAATGGCAGGACTGACATATGAAGAAAGAATGAGTTGACTGAGCTTGCATTCACTGGAATTTAGGATGAAGATCTTATAGAAACATATAATCAACCCTTCTATGTTTACTTCCGTCATTTATATATATATGTATATCACAAACAATAGAGGCCCCAGCAAGATCGCTGTGGAACTTCACTGGTACAGACCTCCAGCCTGAATATTGTCCATCCTCCACAAACCTCTGTTTTCTATCAGCAAGAGTTTTTAATCCATGTGACCAAATCTGTTAATCCCATGCATCTTAATCTTCTGGATCAGCACCATGGTCATTCCTTCTTCTCCCAGCCCGTGTACCAATCATGTACCACCAGGCTCAGGAACAGATTATGTATAGTACTATGTTGCATGTGTGAAAAAAACTGAAATAAAAGACCATTCGTACATTAATAGGAATATTATCCAATAATGAGTAAAATCTGCCATAGCAGCATTATCAAAGTCCTGAATGTGCGATGTTAGCAGAGTTTTACTACATTTAAAGTCAATTAGCTTTTGATCAACCATATTAAAACATAGGGACCACAATCCATGTATGATCTGATGAATAAGCTATAATTCATAGGTACAACACTTAATGTTAATATACAGGGAACTGCGGCTGAGAATCCTACTAAGTTGCTTTGGAGTTTGTAGAGCGGAGGTTGTGTTGAATCTCATGATGTTTCCTGCCTGCTTCATTCATTCCCCTCACAAGGGAATATCAATGTCTGGGATTCTCATAAGTGTCACAGTAGTTCTAGTGCTCTTTCCTTGTGCTTCAATGACAGATTGTTATGTGAGAATACTTTACATAACTGGTTTCATGGATGATGAGTCACAAGAACTGTTAGTATTATAGCAACAGTTATTTGGGAAGTATTGAGCGGGCAGTAATGGGAATAGGTCAGATGGGTTAGTTTTAGTTGCTGGATGCTATTTCCATGCAGTAGAATTGGCTTGTGATGGATCTGAAAGAAAGGAGATTTATTTTTAGGAATATAATTATGCTGCACTTTTTCCTTGGTAAATCAATATCCTTTAAAAATATATTTGCCTTTGTTTTTCAACCTAATTCTGTCCCATAATGAAATGAAGGAAAATGCAAACCCTGGCCTTCAGAACTACAGTTCTCATTTTCAGTAGCTTAATCAAATGCATCAGTGATTTATTAGAATTGTCATTCTTCCCGACCCCTCAGACAACTAGCCTGTGAAGTTAATTTCATTTCTGGAGAGTAAGTACTCTTACAGCATCTCTTTGCTCCTGTATAAAAGCTATTGGAGCATGTGTATGATGAGACTTCAGACATTCTGAAGACTTCTCAGCAATTTCACTAAGTTGAATGATCTAACCCATCCATTTTCCACCGACATCCAATTGTCCCTCATCTCCAAATATTCAATCAAGGCATTTATTCCTTCCCCCTGATCTCTACCACTGCTTATGACCTTCAGGAGCCTATTTTCTACCTTTTTACTGCAGATTAGATTCCAAGGATTGCAACATTCATACTCAACAAAGGACTAATAATTTCATGCTTCAGTGACTTGATTTCCATCAAAACTCTCTTCGAAAAGTCAGGCTGTGGCCTTTGATGAGTGAGTCCTGCAGCAAAATAAAATCTCAGCGAAAGGGAGGCTCCCGTGTGTCCCTGGAGCCCTATTTTTCACTTTGAATGCAAAAAAAAAAATATCCAAAACGAAACAACAATTTCTGCACATATTCAACATTAGCAACATGAAAAGTGCATTTAAAAAAACAGTTTTGGTGAAAGCTTATGGTGCATCTGAGGGGCATTTATCTGACAGGGTTGCTATATTATGCTTACTTGGCTTTTATATAGCAGTATCCATAATCATTTTGATGTATATTTCTCAATCTTGCCAAATATTTTAAATACTGGTTCATAAGTGCATGAGTTTTTAAATGTAAGGGCATGCAGATACAAATGAGTCTTCAGTCTTAATGTTAAATAAGGATCATGTAATGGACCTAATATTTTCTTCCAGGGTGCATTCTTTTATTTAAAAATAATTTATTTCTTACACTATATACTCAGATTGGTGCATGCCACACATGGTTGCAAACAACGGGATATTATTTAACTACAAACAATGCAGTTCTCTATCTATCTGCTCATGATGGGGAGATCTCAAAACCCTAGAACAGGCTAAGTATTGGGAAGGGGATCGCAGCTCTGTGCATGCTTCTTATGGCTCACCAAACTACCTGAAATATATTGGCATTCAAGACAGAACAAGATCGTATATTGATTGGACAGATCCGATTGCTTCATCCCAAAAACGCGTCCAACAGAGAGGAATATTGACCAAAATCATCACCCACCCTCCATATATCTTCTGTATCTGTCTCCGTACAACCTATCTGCAATTGAATCTTTATTTATGATTCTACTACCACTTCGTTTTTGGGGTTGGGACCCTTCTTCAGGTTGAAGGAAAGTAGCAGAGGGGGTGCTCCCACCTTTTTCTCCCCTAACCACCCCCAACACACCCCCCCCCCCCCCCCCCCCCCCACCCCCTCCCCCTCCCCTGACCCTCTCCTACTCTATTTTCCATCTGGCTTCACAATCTGCCATTCTCCACACCTGTCTCATACCTTCTGCTCTTCTTTGGTACTCACTGGTATTTTTTTCTACAATCTGCCTATCAACCCCCCTGCCTATGTCCACGTATTACCTGACATGCCTCTTTCCTTTTCCAGCCTTATTCTCTGCCTCCAACGCCCCCCTACAATCAGTCCAAAGAAGGGTCTTGACCCAAAACTTCACCTATCCATTTTCTCCAGAGATGCTGCCTGATCTGCTGATTTACTTCAGTACTTTGTGTCCTTTTGTCTATATGGATTTTGAAAAGGTTCCATGTGGTAGGCTGCTCTGATACAGTAGTATCTTAATCAGCAGGACAAGTGAGCTGCAGAATGGTCAATGGAGTTCAATGCAGATAAGTGTGAGGTGTTGCATTTTGTGCATTTTGGGCACGATCTTCACAGTGAATGATGGGGACCTGATGATTGTTGGAGAGCAGAGGAATCTTGGAGCGCAGGTTCATATTGTACTGAAAGTGGCATAGGGTGTTCAAGAAGGCTTTTGGTACATTGGGGCAACTCTGAGGGGCAACCTTTTCACTCAGGAGGTTCTTCAGGCAGGTACAATAATGATATTGAAAATATACTTGGTTAGATACATAGATAGGAAAGGTTTGGAGGGATATGGCCAAATGAAGGCAAGTTTGACTAGCTTAGATGGGGCATATTGACCGGCATTAACATGTTGGGCCGAGGTCCTGTTTCCATGCTGTATGACATTATGACTATGAATCCTGAAGCCCTCATCCAATCGCACCCTGAACCTGAGAACTTGGTGCTGGGACCGCAGCTATTTACAATATAAATTAATGATTTAGATGAAAGAGTTGAAAGTAACATTAGCAAATTTACAGATGACACAAAGCTGGGTGGCAGTGTGAACTGGAGGAGGATGCTATGAGGATGCAGGGTGACTTGGACAGGTTGGGTGAGTGGGCAGATGCATGGCAGATGCAGTATAATGTGGATAAATGTGAGGTTATCCACTTTGGTGGTATAATCAATAGGGCAGATTATTATCTGAATTTTGTCAGGTTAGGAAACGGGGAAGTACAATGAGACCTGACTGTCCTTGTACATTAAAGGCCTGTTCCACTTGGGCGTTATTTGCGCGTCATAATTTATGCATCACGATGCACGACCCGCGTATCGTGCCAAGCACTTGATGCGAGCATGGTGCGCATTACGCTCGCATGGTGCGCATTATGCGCACACGGTGCGTGGACACCTAGGCAGTGGTGTGTAGTCATGCACGGCGCCTCAGAATTTTGTGATGTACAAAATCTTTGCGTGTCATTTGCGTGACGCGCAAATGACGCCCAAATGACGCCCAAGTGGGACAGGCCCTTTTGTCACTGAAAGTAAGTATGCAGGTACAACAGGCAGTGAAGAAAGCTAATGGCATGTTGGCTTTCACAACGAGAGGAGTTGAGTATGGGAGCAAAGAGGTCTTTCTGCACTTGTACACAGCCCTGGTGACACCACACCTGAAGTATTGTGTGCAGTTTTGGTCTTTTAAATTGAGAAAGGACATTCTTGCTATTGAGGGAGTGCAGCGTAAGTTCACAATGGATGGCGGGACTAGTCATATGATGAAAGAATGGAGCGACTGGGCTTGTCTTCACTGACATTTAAAAGGATGAGAGGAGATCTTATAGAACATATAAAATTATTAAGGGGTTGGACACGGTAGATGCAGGAAACATGTTCCCGATGTTGAGGGAGTCCAGAACCAAGGGCCACAGTTTAAGAATATGTGGTAGACCATTTAGAACAGAGATGAGGGGGAAAAAATTCTCACAGAGAGTTGTGAATTAGAGGAAATCTCTGTTTCAGAAGGCAGTGGATGTATTCAAAAGAGAGTTAGATAGAGCTCTAAGGGTTAGCGGAATCAAGGGGTATGGTGAGAAGACAGGAACGGGGTACGGATTGTGGATGATCAGCCATGATCACATTGACAATAGACAACAGCCAATAGACAATAGACAATAGGTGCAGGAGTAGGCCATTCGGCCCTTCAAGCCAGGACCGCCATTCAATGTGATCATGGCTGATGGAATCAGAAGGAATGTCATATATCAACAAACTGGCACCCTATTATCTTTGCAAGGGCATTTAGGAATGAACAATAAATCGGTCACTTCCCAGTGTGGCAAAGATCACACGGAGTTTAATTTTAAAATATTTTTTCATATGGAGATGGGAAAATTGAATCAGTAGATTTTTGTTTATAAATATTTTCGGAGTTGACAATGAATAGCTTTAGGCATATAAGTGTATGTCAAACTTTGCTGTTGTTTTAACAAGGAACTGCAGATGATGGTTTACCAAAGAAAGACACAAAATGCTGGCATAACTCAGCAGGTCAGGCTGCATCTCTGGAGAGAAGGAATAGGTGACATTTCGGATTGAGACCCTTCTTCAGACTGGTTAGGAATAAGGGAAAAGAGAGATACAGACTGTGATGTGGAGAGATAAAAAACAATCATTGAAAGATGTGCAAAAAAGTGACGACGATAAAGGAAACAGGCCATTGTTAGCTGTTTGTAGCATGAAAATGACAACCTAATGCGACTTGGGTGGGGGAGGGATGGAGAGAGAGGGAATGCCGGGGCTACATTAAGTGAGATAAATCAATAGGGGCATGACATGAGAATTAAGGGACAGAAGTTTAGGGGTAACATGAGGGGGAACTTCTTTACTCAGAGAGTGGTGGCTGTGTGGAATGATCTTCCAGCAGAAGTGGTGGAGGCAGGATCGATTTTAACATTTAAAAGTAAAGTGGATAGTTATATGGACAGGAAGGGAATGGAGGGGTATGGTCTGAGTGCAGGTAGATGGGACTAGTGGAAAATAAATGGTCGGCACGGACTGGAAGGGCCAAGAAGGCCTGTTTCCGTGCTGTAATTGTTATATGGTTATATGGTTAATATTCATACCTCTTGGCTGTAAGCTGCCCAAGAAAATATGAGATTCTGTCCCTCCAATTTGTATTTATCCTCACTCTGACAATGGAGGAGACCAAAGACAGAAAGGTCTGTGTAGGAATGGGAAGGAGAATTAAAGCGTTTAGCAACCAGGAAATCAGGTTGATGCAGACGGGCCGAGCGAAGGTGTTCCGCTAAACGATCGCCCAGTCTGCGTTTGGTCGTGTAGAAGTAGAAGAGTCCACATTTTGAACAATGAATGCAGTAGATGAGGTTGGAGGAGGTGCAAATGAACTATTGCCTAACCTGAAAGGGCTGTCGGGGTCCCTGGACAGTCGAGGAAGGAGGTATAGTGACAGATGTTGCATCTTCTGTGGTTGCAGGGGAAGGTACCAGGGGAGGTAGTGGTGTGAGTGCGAAGGGATGAGCTAACCAGGGAGTTGCGGATGGAAGGGTCTCTGTGGAAGGCAGAAAGGGGTGGAGATTGGAAGATATGGCTAGTGGTGGGATCCTCGACCGCAGAACCATCCAATATCCCTCTACTAACACATTACTCTGCCTAGTGGAGCTGGTCATCACCCTCAACAACATACTTTGACTCCTCCCATTTCCTCCAAGGCATAGCTATGGGCACCCGCATGGGACCCACTAATGTCTGCATCTTTGTAGGGTACGATGAACAATCCCAGTTCCAGGCGTACACTGGCCCCATCCCCGAACTCGGTTTCATTAATAACTGCATCGGTGCTACCTCCTGCACCCATGCAGAACTCATGGACTTCATCAACTTCACCATCAATTTTCATCCTGCACTCAAATTTACTTGGACCATCTCCGACACTTCCCTCCCCTTTCTTGGTCTCACAGTCTCCATTACAGAAAATAAACTATTGACTGACGTCTATTACAAACCCACTGACTCCCACAACTATCTCGACTAAAGTTCTTCCCACCTTGGTTCCTACAAAGATTCTAACCCCTATTCCCAATTCCTCCGTCTACGCCGCATGTGTGCACCCAAGATGAGGTGTTCCATACCACAACATCCAACATGCCCCCATTCTTTATGGGATCCCCTCTCCCATCATAGATGAGGCCCTCACTCATGTCTTCTCCGTACCCCGCAGCTCCGCCCTTGCCCCCCCCTCCCCCTAATCACAACAGAGACAGAGACCCCTTAGTCCTTACCTTCCACCCCATCAGAAGTCGCGTACAAAAACAATCCTCCAAAATGTCCACCACCTCCAACGGGATCCCACCACCAACCACATCTTCCCATTTCCACCCCTTTCTGCCTTCCGCAGAGACTATTCCCTCCGCAACTTCCTGGTTAACTCATCCCTTCCCACCCAAACCACCCCCTCCCCAGGTACCTTCCCCTGCAACACCTGTCACAATACCTCCAAATTAGAGAACCAGCATCTCATACTTTGCTTGGGCAGTTTACAGCACAGTGGTATAAATATTGATTTCTCTCACTTCAGGTAGCCCCGGCATTCCCTCTCTCTCTATTCCTCCCCGACCCAAGTCGCACGAACATCTCATTCTCATCCTACAAACAGCTGACAATGGCCTGTTTCCTTTATCATCGTTACTATTTTGCATATCTTTCATTCATTGTTCTTTATCTCTCCACATCACCATCTATATCTCTTGTTTCCCTTATCCCTAACAAGTCTGAAGAGGGTCTCGACCCGAAACGTCACCCATTCTTTCTTTCCAGAGATGCTGCCTATCTCGCTGAGTTACTCCAGCTTTTTGTGTCTTACCAGAATGATACACTTCTTATGGCAACCTATGATATAATCAGTGTATTCCGACTTCAAGTTTTTTTACTATTACATTGATAAGCACAAAATGCCCCATAATGATGTTCAGCCCTGCTCTGATATACTTCTGGACCAGTGGGATTCATGCAACTGTAAATGGTAAATGTGCTATCTAGCACTAAGAGCAGATCCCAGATGCACATTCAGGATGATACAGAGCATTAAGTGCAACTCAACAGGAGGGCATTTTGGCCAGGTGTGCTTTTGTTTATCTTACACCTTGTGTAATATAAATTTTGAAAATGTGGGTGTTTATTCCCAAGATAAAATCTTGCACTATGAAGCTTACACTAAAAACAAACTTTAGCCTGCATTTAATCAGTGTGTAGATTATTTAAAAGTAAAAATAAAAGAGACTTGTATGAAAGAAATGTGTTTGAAAATGATGCAATATTCATGCTATTGATAGGATTTTAAATGGAAAAACAATAACATTAAGTTCACCCAGGATTGCAATATGAAATTAATTTACAAATTTCATACTTAAGATCTTGAATTACATATAAAGTGAAATTTGAGTAGAGAAGCATATTGCTTGCTTTGCAAATTACAAATCCCTCTGCTTTAATATGTATTTAATACATTTAATTACAAGTTTTAATGTCAACTGGTGAACTCCAGAGCAGAAATTGATGATAACTAAGAATTTGATTTGTTCCTTCCTGCAGGCAGGAACAGAAGGCATCTTTTAAATTTGTTTACACCGACAGCATGCGACACAGTTCAAAATTAAATGTGTCCAACCACTACAGCTGATTTATGAACAGAAGTTCAAGTAAACCATTTATGAGGCAGTGCCTATTTTTCATGCAAACCCCAACAAAGTTTGAAACATTCATATATCCTGCATCCACAATATGACTTCATTACTTTCTGATGGCCCGACTTGTTTCTGTGTTCATTTTGCATTCTCAACACAATGTTATGTTGACACATTGGCATGCTACTGTTAAATTAAAACTACAAACTGTGGAAAACCATTGGATGTGAATGAATGTGACAGCAGCAAACCTTGGTAAAACTGAAGTAAATGTGAATCAATGGTGAAATACGCTGCTCGGTGTTGGCCTAGTTAATGTATTTGCAATATTTACAATATATATTAATGATTTGGACGAGGGAATTGAATGCAACATCTCCAAGTTTGCGGATGACACGAAGCTGGGGGGTAGTGTTAGGTGTGAGGAGGATGCTAGGAGGCTGCAAGGTGACTTGGATAGGCTGGGTGAGTGGGAAAATGCATGGCTGATGCAGTATAATGTGGATAAATGGGAGGTTATCCACTTTGGTGGCAAAAACAGGAGGGTAGACTATTATCTTAATGGTGGCAAATTAGGAAAAGGAGAGATGCAATGAGACCTGGGTGTCATGGTACACCAATCATTGAAAGTAGGCATGTAGGTGCAGCAGGCAGTGAAGAAAGCAAATGGTATGTTAGCATTCATAGCGAAAGGATTTGAGTATAGGAGCAGGGAGGTTCAACTGCAGTTGTATAGGGTTTTGGTAAGACCACACCTGGAGTATTGCATACAGTTTTGGTCTCCAAATCTGAGAAAAGACATTCTTGCCATAGAGGGGGTACAGAGAAGGTTCACCAGACTGATTCCTGGGATGTCAGGACTTTCACATGAGGAAAGACTGGATAGACTTGGCTTGTACTCGCTAGAATTTAGAAGACTGAGGGGGGATCTTATAGAAACTTACAAAATTCTTAAGGGGTTGGATAGGCTAGATGCAGGAAGATTGTTCCCGATGTTGGGGAGGTCCACAACAAGGGGTCACAGTCTAAGGATAAGGGGGAATTCCTTTAGGACCGAGATGAGGAAAACATTTTTCACACAGAGAGTGGTGAGTCTCTGGAATTCTCTGCCACAGAAGGTAGTTGAGGCCAGTTCATTGGCTATATTTAAGAGGGAGTTAGATGTGGCCCTTGTGGCTAAAGGAACCAGGGGTATGGAGAGAAGGCAGGTACAAGATACTGAGTTGGATGATCAGCCATGATCATATTGAATGGCGGTGCAGGCTTGAAGGGCCGAATGGCCTGCACCTATTTTCTATGGTTCTATGTTTCTATGTATAGGGAGATGTTTGAGTTATAAGAGCTCAATTAGACATGTTCAAGAATATGACTGCAGGAATTCCTTAGGGATAAGTTCAAGGCCCATATATAGCTTCTTCACCAATGACCTTATCTCTGTCATTAGATCGAGTGGGGATGTTTACTCTTGATTGCATAATGGTTAATTCCATTCATAACTCTTCAGCAAATTAAGCAGTCCATGACAACATGCTGTGAAATCTAGCAAAAATAGACACTCAATGATAAAGGCCAAATAGCATTCATGTCACCAAAGTGCCAGGCAATGGCCATATCCAACAAGAAAAAAAACTAACAGTGTTATTCAATAGCATTATATTCAATATTGCCAAATCTTCTGCCATTAACAGTAAATTGATTAACATTGAAATAAACACTAATGTACCAGCCACATAAAATGCCATGGCTGCAAAAGAAATTCAGAGATTGGGTATCCTATGAAGAATCAACACCTCCAGATTCCCCAAAGCTTATCCACCATCTGCAAGATGAATGTCAGGTGTGTGATAAAATGTACTCGACTTGCATGAATGAGAACAGCGCCAGGAAAAAGCAGCCTGCTTGATTGAAACTTCATTCTTTACACTAAGCCATTTCTCCCCATCAACCACCAGGCCATTGAACCTCCCTGCACCACCCTAACCACAATTCTACATCAGCATCAAACTACTATGGACTTTGTATGTGGTTGCACTCTTTACTTTGGCTTGTACCTTTATGATCTGGTTACCTGGCATTACTGATAATTTATTGTGCTATTGTTCAGTGTACATTTATTTGTTGCGTTTTTGCGTTAATGTGCTTGTAAAGGTCAATCAAGGAAGAATGTCATTATTTTGGTCTCAAAGCATATGACAATTTAAAAGTCTTAACACATCTATTCATTCACTCCATCACCACCATACAATAACTGCAATGCATATCATCCAGAAAACTTTCAGATTAAGGTGAGCGCGGGAAAATGTAAAGCATAGGTGTGAGTCAAATGTTGACTTACGCATACAGTGCATTCAGACCCCTTCACTTCTCCACATTTTGTTACATTTCAGCCTTATTTTTAAATGGATTAAAATCTTTTTTTTTAAATCATCAATCTACACACAATACCCCAGAATGAAGAAATGAAAACAGGTGTTTAGAAATTGTAATTAAACAGGTGTTTCGAAATGTTTTAAATAATTAAAAAGAAATAGCTGAAATATCACATTTACATAAGTGTTCAGACAACTTTACTCAGTACTTTGTTGATGCGCCTTTGGCAGAGATTACAGCCTCAAGTCTTCTTGGATATGACGCTACAAGCTTGGCACATCTGTATTTGGGTAATTTCGCCCATTCTTCTCTACAGATCCTCTCAAGCTCTGTCAGGTTGGATGGGGAGCATCGATCCACGGCTATTTTCAGGTCCCTCCAGAGATGTTTGATTGGGTTAAAGTCCGGGCTCTGGCTGGGCCACTCAAGGACATTCACAGACTTGTCACAAAGCCACTCCTGCGTTGTCTTGGTTGTGTGCTTAATCTCTTTGTCCTGTTGGAAGGTGAACCTCCACCTCAGACAATCACTGAACACAAACCAAAAACATCCTCACAGCATGATGCTGCCACCACCATGCTTCACCAAAGGTATGGTATTGGCCAGGTGATGAGCGGTGCCTGGTTTCTTCCAGACGTGATGCTTGGCACTCAGGCCGAAGAGTTCAATCTCAGTTTCATCAGACGAGAGAATCATGTTTCTCATGCCTTTTGGCAAACTCCAAGCATGCTGTCATGTGCCCTTTACTGAGGAGTGGCTTCCGTCTGGCCATTCTATCATAAAGGACAGATTGGTGGAGTGCTGTAGATATAGTTGTCCTTCTGGAAGTTTTTCCCATTTCTACATAGGAACTCTGAAGCTCTGTCAGAGTGACCATCGGGTTCTTGATCACCTCCCTGACCAAAGCCCTTCTCCCCCGATTGCTCATTTTGGCTGGGCGGCCAGGGGTATGAAGAGTCCTGGTGGTTCCAAAGTTCTTCATTTAAGAAGGACGGAGGCCACTGTGCTCTTTGGGACCTGCAATGCTGCAGAGATTGTTTTATACCCTTCCCCAGATCTGTGTCTCAACACAATCCTGTCTCGGAGGTCTACAGATAAATCCTTCATCTTCATTTGTCTTTGCTCTGACATGCACTGTCAACTGTGGGACCTTATATAGACAGGTGTGTGCCTTTACAAATCATGTCCAATCAATTTAATTTACCAATGGTGGACTCCAATCAAGTTGTAGAAATGTCTCAAGGATAATCAATGGAAACAGGATGAACCTAAGCTCAATTTTGAGTGTCATAGCAAAGGGTCTGAATACTTATGTAAATGTGATATTTCAGTTAGTTATTTTTAATTACTTTCTAAGCACCTGTTTCCGCTTCTTCATTCTGGGTTATTGTGTGTAGATTGATGATTAAAACAATGAATTTAATCTATTTTAAAATAAAGCTGTAATGTAACAAAATGTGCTCTCTTGTTCAAGTGGAAAATAAATGTACCTGTAAATAACAAATGTAATACAAAACCCTGCTTCAGTGTGGACACCTCACTGTGCAAAGGAGCAGCCTTGGTTAATGGGGTAATGGTCAATAGAGAATATAACTTTGGATTGGATGTAGAGAAAACTGATAAATATTTTCATCCTGAGTTTTGTTTTCCATGGACACAAAGACCTACGTCTTTGCACTCTATCAAAGAAGTGCATGGATATTATTCCCTGAATTCCTGACCAACAGATTCTCTAGTTATGATTACGTTGCTGTTTGCAGGAGTTTGCTGCACATAAATTGAACCATATTACAACAGGGACTATATTATTATTTTTTAAATGTAGCTCTAGCATTTTGAGTTGTCCACTGGTTAAAAATGCATTTAAAAAAAATGTAATTATTCTAATAATCCAAGTCAAAATTTTATTCCATTTAATCTTCTGACAGTCACATAAAAGATTCTAAGAAGACTAATTGAGCAGCTGCACAGTGCATACTCAAATCAGGCATGCCCCGTTGAATCTTCAAATTTACTATGATTTTGCCTATTTCATGCTTGAACAACAATCCTTGCAATGTTGAATCTAAACAGCTTTTACTGCAAACAACTTGTAATGATAATATAATTCTGCACATCATAGACTACTTTCATGTACAGAAATTGCAATTGCTTCTGGTTGGTGTTCAGTGATTGTCTGTATCTCAATACATGTGCATTAATGTACAATCTATACCTTCAGAAAATTTGCAATTGGTAGAACAATTCATTTTTATCGAAAGGAATGAAGCCTGAAGAGAGCGTCATGAAAGCTTTAAAAAATGAATGAAAGCTTCAATTACTCTTGCACTTGGATATCTTCTCCAAATACTGGTAATACTATCTGTTTTAGGAACTGGAAAAAAATATGGATTGAGAAATTCAAAGCAACTACAATTTTATTGTAGCATGTAAAGCAGTACATTTCCTGGGAATCAATTTTAAAAATACTTCCATGACTCAGTTGGTGGTGTAGCAGCAGATTTTTATATCGTTCAAGCGATTACTCCCTCTAGCCGCTAAGCAGACTACATGGTTACGGGGAATGCCGTTATGCGCATGCGAGCTCTCCGTCACAGACCTTCAGAGCTTCTTCACAAATAAATCTTCAGAACACAGTCTTTTGATTAATAGACTCTTTATAGTTGAACGAAAACAATAAGGTACATCCAAACTTCTTCCGACTCATACACTATAATCTTCTTCAAACTCCAGCATATCGCTTTAAAGGTTAGAAAACTCCTCGTGGCTCAGTTACACTCCGCATGGACAAACGGTTCGTCCAAAACTAAACTAAAAACTAAGCTTTTGCACATGAAACCGAGCTCCAAACATGCACTAAAATACGTCATAAATCCCACCCACAATATAATGGGCAGTCTAAAATTTAAAGACACATGCCATAATTAATGACACACAAAATAAGCCAGATGGCCACTACATACCTAATTGTTCTGAGTATATATCGAAACAATTATTAATAAACATCAAAAAAGTAGCCATGAAAGCTTCACATACATCAAAAGCAAAAATCAGGGAATTGGACCCCGGCCTCCTGCGTGACAGGCAGGGATACTAACCACTATGCTAACGAGAAATAATAGCATGCAGTATATATCTGCAATCAGAATTCTTCATCGACTTTTCCATCTTCACTTTTGCCTTCTAGAAGCAAGCATAACTTGATTATTAATCTTATTAAAACACTGGTTTTAGTTTAAAGTCTTACCGTGTGCACCAAACCCTTAAAATCAGGCATGATACCCAATGTATAGTCCGAAACATAACAGCCCAAAGCATTGATAGCATGAAACATCTTCCTCCATGTCTGATCAACTCATGGATGTGTTGTAATAACAATGTTGACCTGTGAAAATCCTTCGAGAGAATAACAGGATTTTAGTAATAAAGTTCACCGTTAGGTTTGACCATTCGCAGAGATTTCAAATCCCAGCTCAAGCTTTGGCCATTCTCTGTCTGGCTTACAGAGAGACTTTAGTTCATTGATCCATCTCTTATTGCTTAAGAAGCAGTTTGCTGCCAGTTCTCTGGAAACTTCATTTGCAGGATTTTCTTCTGTGTTAACATATTTCAGTTGGACAACATTAGTAACTCCCAATGTTTTTTCCATTGGCAGATCGTCTTTCTTCAAATCCAACTCCATGGTTTCTTTGGCGCTATTTTACTTCGGAGTCACATGAGTGACAGACTTCGGAGTGACAGGCGCGTCGCTCCTTCCAGCGGTAAGTTTAAAACTCTCAGGTAAGTGTTTTTAAAACTATTCTGAGGTCGTATTGGCGGGTTCTATAATTCTTGTGCTTCCAGCAAGTTTGAACCAAAACTATGTCGAAGTGAAGAGACGGTCTGCGGGGAAGCCGGCTACCGAAGACCGCGGAGTGAGGGTAGCGGGCAACTGTCTGTATCTCCTTCCATGTCGCTGCCGGTGGAGCCAGCGACAGCAGACTTGATGCCCGAGGAACGCACCGTGGCAGTCCCCCTGGGGTGAAAGGCCACCCAAAAGTCTGTGAGGCCCGTAGACTCAGATGGGTCAGGCCCGGAGGGATCCCCTCCTTCATTGGGAAGCGTCTATGGATGACTTTCCAGATGGAGCACCTTATGGAGAGGTGGCTCCAGAACGATATGCTCCAGAGGAGGGAACAATATTAGCATGGGTCTCCACAGGAACTCATGCCAGCAGCACTGTTTACAGGGCTGTGAAGTGTCTCCCTCTCTGGAGAGGGAAGTACACGGAGTCAGTATTTACCTGACTGAGAGTATGGAGGCACAGCAGGTGAGCACTCCCGGGGGCACGGGGCTGAAGTGTCACTATTGGCATCCAAATTTGCCATACCTTCTCCATCAGGAGCACCCCTGGATGAAAACCTGGCCACCACAATAAATTATTTGACATCACACCAGCTCAAAGACGTGGCGATGGAGGAGACCACAAACAGGTACCTTACTCTGCCAACTGTGCCTCCCTAAAGTTGCCGGTGTAAACCACTCCATCTGGGGTCATATTAGAGCGGGTGTAAGAGCCCAGGAAATTAAGCTCCAGAAAATTTTGAAATTGCTGGCCTCTGGTATCACGGCCTTTGTAAGATCTGTCGATGGGGAGCTGCTGACTGAAACACAGCAGGATGCAGTGGCTCTAATGTGTAATGCCCACTTTGAGATCAATTGCCTGCGCAAAAACGCAATACGACCGGCACTAAACCCCAAATTTGCTGTGCTGTGCAAGGCCAGTAACGTCCAACTACCTATTTGGGGCAGATCTGCCGAAGCAGGTCCGGGAGCTGGACGATGAGGCTAAGACCATCCGCCTCATGAGCAGAGCCCAAACCACATCCAGGGGCTCATCATACCAGGCACACCCCTATGCCCCCTTCAGCACCAGGCGAGACCTGCCTATGGGCTCCAGAACCAGAGGAAGACTCGAACTGGAGGCACCAAGGTCTTTTTTAGGCGTTGGGCCCAGCTGGTCCACGGCAAGGATGCACAGAGTGCACCCGCCATCAGCTCTACTTCCCAAGCCTCGAGGACGAAAACCAGCACCATACCGCCAGTAACGTCTGTGGTAGGTGAATCTAGTTCTTTGTAGAACACCTTATACATGACTCACTCACAGGTTGGGGGGAGATTGCAACATTTCTTGAATGAATGGAGTTGGATCACCGCAGACCCGTTTATACTGCACAATATACAAGGTTTCAAAATTAAGTTCCTTCTTGATTCATTACCACCCACACAACATTTACCAAACTGCACATATGTGTTTTCACAACAGGAAAGTTAGAATATACAAGCTGAAATTCAGGCTTATATAAAAAGAGGTAATTCAGAGGTTGCATCAGGAACCTCACCAATTTGTATCCAACATATTCACCAAGTGGAGAAGGGATGGAGGATGTCGTATCATCGTTGACTTGACTGAACTCAATACCTGTGTGCAGTATAAACATTTCAAAATGGATAACTTGACACTGCCATCCAACTGGGAGTTATATGGCATGCATTGATCTTAAAGATACATACTCTTCAGAACAAGGGGTCACAGTCTAAGGATAAGGGGGAATTCCTTTAGGACCGAAATGAGGAAAACATTCTTTACACAGAGAGTGGTGAGTCTCTGGAATTCTCTGCCACAGAAGGTAGTTGAGGCCAGTTCATTGGCTATATTTAAGAGGGCGTTAGATGTGGCACTTGTGGCTAAAGGGATCAGGGGGTATGGAGAGAAGGCAGGTACGGGATACTGAGTTGGATGATCAGCCATGATCACATTGAATGGCGGTGCAGGCTCGAAGGGCCGAATGGCCTACTCCTGCACCTATTTTCTATGTTTCTATGTTTCTATGTTTCAATACCAATTCACAGGGAGCACAGGAGATATTTGCAAATTTAACTGGAAGGGACAATTGTGGCAGTTCAAAGTTTTGCCTAATGGGCTGACTTCAGCTCCCAGGCTATTTACTAAACTACTAAAACCAGTTCTGGGGCTACTACATGCTCAGAATCACATAGTCATGGCATATTTGGATGACATTCTAATCATCGGGGACACCAAGGAATCAGCTGAATCATCTGTCTCAGCCAGCAAACTCATGTTTGAGAGATTGGGGTTTCTAATCCATCCAGTTAAGCCCAAATTGACACCTACCAGGGTAATTGATTACCTGGGGTTTACAATGATCTCAATTCACATGTCTGTGACTCTGACAAGGGGCAACAATTAGAGTTAATAGAAGCCTACAACAATCTAATTGTTAAACAGCAGCCTTCAAATAGACTAGCAGCAAGTGTAATTGGCAAATTTGTGGCTGCCTTTCCAGCTGTGCATTTCGGGCCTTTGCACTATCGAAATGTTCAGCGTGCAAAGGCACTCAAATCCAATGCAGGCCAGTTCGGTAGACCCATGTGATTGCCAACAGAGGCCATTGTTGAATTACAATGGTGGGTAACGAATATACATCATAGCAGAAAACACACCAGAAAAATTTTAATTGATACACCAAGGGTTATCTTACAAACCGATGCAAGTGCCCTAGGATGGGGAGCAACAGATACCATCTCTAGCTGCGGTGGTAGATGGAATGTGCAGAAGTCCTTAAATCTTCAGCAACATGGTATTAACTACTTAGAGTTGTTGGCCTTAAGGCTTATTGCAGCAATATGCAACATGTGCATGTTCAACTTCAGATTGACAACACTACAGCGGTGGTGTATGTCAATCACATGGGTGGAATTAAGCCTGTATCTTGTGATAAATTGGCAAATCTTTTTTGGCACTGGTGTATTGCAAGGGATATTTGGGTCTCAGCAATCTACCTACCAGGTAGATACAACATGGTGGCGGACACTAGATCGCGGAAATTCAATGACAACACAGAATGGATGTTGAATCATGAAGTGTTTAACAACATTGTCGCCCGGTATGGTATGCCGGATATTGACTTGTTCGCATCCGGATTGAATCACCAGTTACCCAAATATGTGTCATGGGAACCACATCCAGGGGCAGTGGCAGCAGATGCATTTTCACTGCATTGGGGAGTAATGTTCTTGTATGCTTTTCCCCCATTTTGCCTCATCAGCCGATGCTTGGCAAAAATTAAGCAAGACAATGCCACAGGCATTTTGGTAGTGCCAGACTGGCCTACATAGTCTGGGTTCCCACAAGTCCTGGGAATGATAACACAGCCTTTCGTGGCTGTCCCCAAAAGCAGGGACCTGCTTGTTCATCCAGTAACGGGGGGTAACCACCCACCACATGACCGAATCAATTTATTGATTTGCAGATTCTGAGGAGACCATACCTGGGACTCAGCATGACTGAACGAACAGTGGATGTGATAACAGCAGCCTGGAGGGACAGTACACAAAAACAGTACATCTCTCACATCAAGAAGTGGGAGATGTACTGTCATGTCTCCAACATATCATATGATACAGCACGCTTCACTGATGTCCTGGAGTTCCTATCAACCTTATTCTATGACCATAAATTAAGCTACAGTGCCATCAATAGTGCCAGAAGCACACTATCTTCTTATTTAGTGCTGGGAACGGGGAATCAATTAGTAGGGACACACCCCTTAATAAACGAGGTTCATGAAGGGCATTTTTAATTCCATACCACCCAGACCCCGTGACATGGACATTTGGGATGTCAGAGTGGTGCTTACACTGCTTCGCCAATGGGCGCCAGCTTCCTCCCTATCCTTATCTAAACTCACCATCAAGGTGGTCATGCTGATGGTGCTGGTAACAGCGCAACGAGTCCAGACGTTGTACAAGCTACGACTGGACAACATGACCAGCAATGTAAATACCATAACCTGCATCATATATGATTTAATCAAACAGAGCAGGCCGGGGGTGCCAGGGCTCAAGCTTGAGTTCCTGGCATACCCCGAGGATCCACGGTTATGTGTAGTATCACATATACACCAATACATAAAAGTCACCAAGAGCCTCAGAGGCGCTGAGTTATCTGTCCTGATCAGTTATAAGAAACCTTTCCACAAGGTATCAACACAAACTATTTCCAGATGGTTAAAGGAGGTTCTGGCAAGTGCAGGAGTGAACAATGACAGTTTCCAATTCCTCCGTCTACGCCGCATCTGCTCCCAGGATGACGTGTTCCACACCAGGTCATCGCAAATGTCCTCGTTCTTCAGAGAACGGGGTTTCCCCTCCCCCACTATAGATGAGGCTCGCACCAGGGTCTCCTCCATACCCCGCAACACTGCCCTCTCTCCCCATTCCCCCACTCACAACAAGGGCCGAGTCCCCCTGGTCCTCACCTTTCACCCCACCAGCCAGCGCATACAACAGATAGTCCTCCGCCAGTTTCGTCACCTCCAACGTGACCCCTCCACTCGCCACATCTTCCCATCTCCCCCCCTGTCTGCCTTCCGCAAAGACCGCTCCCTCCGCAACTCCCTCGTCAATTCTTCCCTTCCCTCCCGCTCCACTCCTTCCCCGGGCACTTTCCCTTGCAACCGCAAGAGATGCTACACTTGTCCCTTCACCTCCCCCATCCACTCCTTTCAGGGACCCAAGCAGTCATTCCAAGTCCGACAGAGGTTCACCTGCACCTCCTCCAACCTCATCTACTGCATCCGTTACTCCAGATGCCAGCTGATCTACATCGGTGAGACGAAGCGGAGGCTGGGCGATCGTTTCGCCGAACACCTCCGCTCGGTCCGCAATAACCAACCCGACCTCCCGGTGGCTCAGCACTTCAACTCCCCCTCCCACTCTGTATCCAACCTCTCGGTCCTGGGCCTCCTCCACGGCCAGAGTGATCAACACCGCAAGTTGGAGGAACAGCACCTCATATTCCGCTTGGGGAGTCTGCATCCTCTGGGCTTAAACATTGAATTTTCTCAATTCTGTTAACCCAGACTGCCTCCCCCCCCACCTCTCCCGCAGCCCTCTGGCCCTGACATTCCTTTTCCATCTCCCCCCCCCCCCCCCCCCAGTCGCACTAGCTTCTCATTTTCACACCACAAACAGCTTACAATGGCCTGCTTCCTTTATCACCAATACTTTTTTGCATATCTTTCACTCATTGTTCCTTATCTCTCCACATCACTGTTTATATCTCTCGTTTCCCTGATCCCTGACCAGTCTGAAGAAGGGTCTCGACCCGAAACGTCGTCTATCTCCTTCGCTCCTTAGATGCTGCTGCACCCGCTGAGTTTCTCCAGCTTTTTGTGTAACCCAATGACAGATTTAAATCTCATTCCACTAGGGCTGCAACTACGCTGGCAGCGAGGGCAATGGACGTGCCCCTCGACAACATTCTAGCGGCTGCAGGATGGGCCAATGAACGATGTTCCATCGGTTTTACAACCAAACCAATTGCCGGACCGGAGGTGTTTGCACGTACCATTTGAGATTCTGTTCTATAGTTTCCCCCCCAGGATGGGATGGGTTACTATATATTTTTTCATAATTAAAGCATCAGTATAATATGTTATAATATGTTATAGACCTAACTATGTTATGTCTGAATGCATTAATCTTTTTCACTCATCCATGGTCAATCCTTTCAGTGTGTGATGCTTGGACCCATATCCAGCGTGAAATCACAGAGCTTTGAAATCTTCACGTACTCACGCATGTGACTCTGAAGTAAAATAGTAAGATTAGATGAGAACTTACCAGTTTGAAGTTTGATCTTGATTTTATGAGGAGTTACGATGAGCGTTTACATGCCCACCGCTCCCGACCCTCATATTATAAAGGTCATCTGGTAGTTCTAGTTCTCCAAATCTTACTATCTTCAGGTCAACTTCTCTTATCTGTTATTTCACACCGCATGCGGACTGACGGCCTTCTTCACATAATCGCCCATCGTAACTCCTCATAAAATCAAGATCAAACTTCAAACTGGTAAGTTATTGTTTAATCTTACTACCATCTAGTGGAATGCTTTCACAATTTTCGCTGATCCACTTGGAAAGTGTGAATCCTCCCTTATTGCAAAGGGAAGTCAGATGCTCTACTGGTTGAATTGCTTCCTGCTCAGTAGACATGGATTTTAAGCAATCATCTACGTAGAAATTATTCTTCAAAGAGATTCTTACTTCATGAAATTTAGTATTCTCGCCAAACCTGCGTTTCAAATTCTGGGTACGGTGCTCTGCCATACGACGATTATTCGGCAGATTAACACTTTCTTGTTTGAAAGGTAAGTCCAGACAATAGTGTGCGTCAATGTTTACTGAGTAGTTCATAATATCCATGAACTTCAACTCTTCCTTTTACATATCTTCAGATTCCTTGCTGGTACTTTCATTGAAGTCATGATTGTATTGCTTCAACACCGCCTTTTCTAATTTATCATTAGATATTTGATTAACAGCAATGGTAGGATAGTTCTTCTGATTCGCGTTTTCGTTATACCTTTTCAAGGAGCCATAGATAACCCATCCAAGTTGGATTTTCGTAGCATACGGTCCATCACCTTGGTTCCTCACAATTTGTATGGGTTCTAATGGCTTCAAAACATTTGTTCCGATAAGTAGATCAACACTAGAATTTATTTCAGATATCTTGACATCCTTCAGGTAAGGCCATTGTTTCAAGTCTTCATGTCTTGGTATATTTTGACATCCAACAGGCATAGTTCCATGCTTAAACACTTAAGATATTGGTATAAAATTATCTTCATCCAAACTGGATATCTCCATACTCATAATGTAATGACTCCTGCTCTCTTTATCTTTAGTCATGGTATGTAATCGAATCTTAGTCTCTTCTGTTATGTTCAGCCTTCTTGTCAGGTTTTCTGTGCAAAAGGTAATCAAACATCTGTGATCTAAAAAAGCATATGTTTGCAACACTGTATTCGTCTTACTATTCCTTACCTGTACTGGCAAGATAGAAAAATTACAAGCTTCAACCCCGGCCCCAATAAGAGTAGTTACTTGAGGCGAGTTGATAGCATTACGAGTAGTTGCCTTCTTTTTCTGTTCTGTTTGTTCTGGTTCATCCTCTTCTATTTGGTCTGGTAGCTCTTCATCTATTTGTGCCAGTTCTTCTTCTTCCCAATGCTCTGGTAGCTCTTTTTCAGTGTGAAGCGCTTCAGGATGATATTGCCTGCATTTATAACACATTATAGGACTCTTATAGTCTCTCACCATATGTCCTTTTTTCAAACATCCAAAACAGATTCCCTTCTCTTTCAAGAAATCCATCTTATCTTCATATTCTTTCATCTTGAATCTTTGACACCATCTTATGGTGTGACCAACTTCATCATATAACAAACAAAACACTATTTGCTTGCTATTAGATACATTTCCTTTCGTTCTATCAGCCTTTTCCACAGGTATGGTTGTGATAGCAAAATTACTTCTCATATGTTCTGATATTTCTTCAGTTTTAGTAAAGGTAGAACCTTTGTCAGTTGCAATCGGTTTATGATTTTCAATAGTCCCGTAGTGTGGTTCTAACATGTGCCGCACTTGCCTTTCTAAGAATTTCACCAGGTCTCGTAGCCTGGCTACTCGCTTCTTCTTATCCAATATTTCGCCTGCTTTATCTCTCCACTTTTCTCTCAGTCTTCCGGGCAACTTGCTAATGACGACTCTAGTATTACTCGCAAGATTAATTTCCTCCATGTGGCCGAGATTTTTCATTGAGCTGCAACAACTTCTCAGAAATATTGTATATTTACTCAATGGATTCCCATCTTCTGGCTTGATTTCTTTCCAAGCAGGGTCTTTCTCCATGTATGCGTTAGCAATCCTCTGTTCATAGCCAAAATGTTCTTTAAGTAATCTTCTCGCCTTTTTATAGCCATCGCTGCCTGGCTCATTTTGACAACTTTCTACAGGTACCTGAACATCTCCGCGTGTGTACTGCACCAGATATCGTAAGCGCTCTTTTTCTTGCGTAATTTTCGTTTCTAATACTTCTAATGCCCTTACAAAAGCTTCATACCGCAAAGGATCTCCATTATATGTAGGAATTTCTGCTGGTAGTGGATTGATATAGGTATTTTGTCGAGCTATGAATTCAGCTTGACTTTTCACCAATGCCAATAATCCATCCTGATAACCTTGGCTTGGCTACACCTGTTGGTAAACAGGCCTCTGTGACTCAAATTGGCCTGCTCGAGCCTGTGCATCAGGCCTCCGAAAAGCGTGGTCCGCTATTGGTTTGTCTCGAGCCTCCATAGACGCCCCATTAGTAGTTTGTTTCGATCTAGCACTCATTTGCTGAGATGAAGTTTTACCCATCTTACTCTGTTACAATAGGTTTTCAAAGCCATGAAATCAGGTGGACCTCGATTTGGAAATGATCCAATTGCTGACTCACTTGGAGCAGTTTTTTCTCTTGGTCTAGAGCTCAACATCTTCAGTGATCTGGAGCTGCATCTTTAACCGTTACATTCCAGCATCTCCTTCTTTGATTTGATCACCGCCATCTTTGTGTCTAGTTCCAGTTGTTCCTTTCATCGCCTCAGCTGTTCCTGTTGTCGCCTCAGCTGCTCCTGTCATTACCTCATCTGTTCCTTTTGTTGCGTCATCTCCCCCTTCTTCTGTTCTTCTCATCGTCACATCTCTTCTTTCATCGGGTCTTCTCGTCATCTCATCACTTCTTCTTGTCGCCTCATCTGTTCCTTTTGTCACCTCATCTCCTCATCTTTTTGTCACGTCATCTCTTTCCATGCCCCTGGATAGTTGAAATTTTGGAAACAACATGTTATTAGTTAAGGGTACACAAAAGGGTGGAGAAACTCAGCGGGTGCAGCAGCATCTAAGGAGCGAAGGAGATAGGCAACGTTTCGGGCCAAAACCCTTCTTCAGACTGATGGGAGGTGGGGTGGGGGGGCAGGGAGAAGAAAGGAAAAAGGAGGAGGAGGAGCCCGAGGGCTGGGGGAGAAGTGGGAAGGGGAGGAGACAGCAAGGGTTAACAGAATTGAGAAAATTCAAAGTTCAAGCCCAGAGGATGTAGACTCCCCAAGTGGAATATGAGGTGCTGTTCCTCCAATTTGTGGTGTTGCTCACTCTGGCCATGGATGAGGCCCAGGACAGAGAGGTCGGATACGGAATGAGAGGGGGAGTTGAAGTGCTGAGCCACCGGGAGGTCGGGTTGGTTATTGCGGATCGAGCAGAGGTGTTCGGCAAAACGATCGCCAAGCCTCCGCTTGGTCTCACCGATATCGATCATCTGGCATCTAGAGCAGCTGATGCAGTAGATGAGGTTGGAGGAGGTGCAGGTGAACCTCTGTCAGACCTGGAAGGACTGCTTGGGTCCCTGAAAGGAGTGGAGGGGGGAGGTAAAGGGACAAGTGCAGCATCTCTTGCGGTTGCAAGGGAAAGTGCCCGGGGAAGGGGTGGAGCAGGAGGGAAGGGTAGAATTGACAAGGAAGTTGCGGAGGGAGCACTCTTTGCGGAAGGCAGACAGGGGGGGAGATGGGAAGATGTGGCGAGTGGCGGGGTCACATTGGAGGTGGCGAAACTGGCGGAGGACAATGTGTTGTATGTGTCGGCTGGTGGGTTGAGAAAATTCAATGTTCAAGCCCAGAGGATACAGACTTTGAGAAAATTCTTATTAGTTATTAGTTAATTAGTTAATATTAACTTAAAAGTTATTAGTTAATATTCTAGCAGATGGCAGATTAAGTTACTTAGTTAATATTAACTTAAAAGTTATTAGTTAATATTCTAGCAGATGGCCTCATATAATGTTGGACAAGATGGCTGCTGTTGCTGTGTGAATGTTTGTAACAAGCTCTAGTCTGCTGGCTCAACTATTTGTCTACTGATGGTGTTCTGAGATACTTTTTATACTCTAACTCTCCTGGTGTCAATGAACAACTTTTGGTGAATTTAAAAAGCAAGGTAAAACAACTTTAGCACTTTAGCACTGATATTGAACACCCATTTGAATTAGTGCTTCTTGGTGACTTCAATAAAAACTGGCTCGATCGCTCCCCTTCTAACGACAAAAACTTGCTTAAAAGTGTAAACCTGACCCAGTTAATCAACAAACCTACCAGAGTTCATGGCAATTCTACATCACTATTAGATTGGATTCTTGTTACCCATCCTGACCAAATCATAACATCTGGTGTTTTGTCAGATTGCTTTAGCGATCATTCTGCTATCTTCTGTGTGTGGAAGATTAAACCTTCCCATCTTCCTCCTAAACTTATTCGTGTCAGACAATTTAGAAAATTTAATTATGATAATTATATGCATGACCTGATTGCAATAAACTGGGACAGGTTTCAACTTATACCAACTGTTAAGGATGCCTGGAATTATTTATACACTGAAGTCACAAGAGTTATCGATAAACATGTCCCCTGGAGAGAAATGAAAGTCAAGGGGAAACATTTACCATGGATTAGTGCTGATTTGATCAACCTTTTTAATGAGCGGGATAAAGTCTGGAAGACTTTCAGGGAAACAAAGGACCCTGCTGATTGGGAAAAATATAGGTCCTTAAGGAATCAGTGTACGACAAGAACACGTAATGCTAAATCAAGTCATTTTAAAAAACATCTTTCTGAAGACATGCATAATCCAAAAAAGTTCTGGAAAAGACTAAATAATGTTCTTAATAAATCAAATCAAAATATCAGCACTCAGATTCGGGTCAATAATGACATCATTCAGGACCCTGCTGTTATATCCAATGCTTTCAACCATCACTTCTCCACTGTATGTAGCTCTACTGTATTTGACTCATCTACTATATGTGACTTTCCAGCTACCTCTACACGTAGAAGCTCTTTTTCTTTTCAAAAAATAAAACCTGTTGACGTTCAACATGCTATTAATGAATTAAAAGATGATTGTGGATCTGGACCAGCTGGTATTGAGACTAAATTCATTAAGTTAGGAGCTAATATTCTAATGTACCCACTATGCGACCTGTTTAATTTGTCCTTCTCAACTTGTACCCTCCCTTCCGCATGGAAGTGTGCCAATGTTACTCCACTGCATAAGGGAGGTGACCCACACGATATTAACAATTACCGCCCCATCTCAATAATTAACTTGGTGGCTAAAATCCTCGAGAAACTAGTGTTCAACCAGCTATCACATTATGTCTCAACTTTCAACATTCTATCTCCATGCCAGTCTTGGTTCAGACCTAATCACTCCACAGCTACAGCTCTGTTAAAACTCACCAGCGATGTGTTCTCTGCTTCTGAGGATGGTAAACTCACCGGTGCCATCTTTCTTGATTTAACCAAGGCCTTTGATGTTGTTGACCACTACCTACTGTTTGATAAACTTTACTCAATTGGTCTGTCTCAAAACAATCTACTGTGGTTTAACTCATATCTTTATAACAGACGCCAATGTGTTACCTTTAATGGAAGTCAATCCAATTCCTTAATTGTTGAGAAGGGGGTCCCGCAAGGTTCGTCTTTGGGACCACTCCTTTTCTCTATTTTCATAAACGACCTCCCTAATATTTGTTCTGACTGTCAAACACAACTATATGCTGATGATGCAGTGCTATATACATCTAGTACTAACAAGTCTGAAATTGAAAGATCCCTTCAATCAGATCTTACTTCTGTTCAGAAATGGCTATTATTTAACAAATTAATTTTAAATACAAATAAATCATGCAGTATGTTATTTGGTACCAGACAAGGCCTTGGTAATTCTGTAGATCTGACTATATCATTTAATGAAGGATCACCATTAGAACAAGTATTGAACTTCAAATATCTTGGTGTTTGGCTCAACCCAACGCTTCCGTTTACACAGCATATTGAGACGATTACTAAAAAACTCAGCTGTAATCTAGCTATTCTTTACCGCCATATAAATTGTTTCACCTTTCAGATGAGAAAAATAATTGTCTCTCAACTACTACTACCAACATTGGATTATGCTGATATTGTCTATCAGAATACATTTGATATACATCTTCAACCCCTCAAGGTAGTTTATAATAGTCTCTGCAGATTTATTTTAAGGTGTCCATATCTAACTCACCACTGTTCTATGTACGAAACTCTAAACTGGTTATCCCCCCACGCTCGAAGATGCTACCACTGTTTCCAGTTCATCTTTAAATGCATCCATCTCAATTACCCTTCTTATTTAAAACAAGACCTATTACCATACACACCCTCATATTTACTAAGACATATTCAGCAACGCTTCCTTTTCATTCCAAAAACTAACAAAGAAATTGGGAGACGTGCATTTAAATTCAAAGCTCCTTCTGACTGGAACACTCTGCCTAGTACCATAAGAACTATTAGCTCATTTCGTCTATTTAAAAATACACTTTTACCCTTACTTATAAAACCATGTACCTGTTTCTAGTATTAGAGTCATCGAGCTCCTTTATCTAGCTTGCTCTGTGTGTGATCATTTGGCATAGATATTGTATATGCATGGCCATTACACTTATGTATTGTTGTATTGCATAGTATAACAAGGCCTTATATTGTATTATGTCAGAATACTATGAAATAATATATCATGTAATAATGTTGATAGTATGTATTTTACTTCGGAGTCACGTGAGTGACTACGTGAAGACTCCGCCAGCACGCATGCGCGTCATATCGTCGAACGCATTGCGGAAGCGACAGTCGCGAGGAGCGCCGCTGCTCCAGCGTAAGTTTAAAAACTTACTGAAGGTAAGTCTCACCAGTCTGGTGAGCGTGTGCGACTGGGTGTATTTTGTTTTTCAGAGGAAAAAGCACTATGGAGTTGCGCAAATCCAAGAGAGCAGTGGCAAAATCTGCTGCCATGGAAAGCAGCCAGCAGCGTGCCCTTACTCCAGAGCTGCAGGTGTTACCAGCAGCTCCTGACTTCTCGCCGATTAAGACCGCAGGTACACCGCGGTCGGGCGGCAAAACCATCCGGAAGTCGGACGGGACCGTTGACTCAGCTGGGTCCGGACCCGAAGACACCCCGTTCGCAGATAGCGACGGCGGGCGTCTTTGCCGCATGGAGCGGTTGGTGGAGCAGTTGCTCCAGCATGACCTGCTTAGGCAAGGGCAGAGTCATGGTGGGTTTCCTCGCAGACCCACGGTAGGATCCTTTCAAGGACTGCCAAATGTCTCACCCTCTTCGCAGGGGAGCATTAGGGGTCAGAGTTGGGCTGACCCTGAAAAAGGGGCAATGGCTGAAAACCAACTGTGTTAGGGGTGCCAGAAGAATTGTTGGGCATGGTAAAAAAACATGCTGTACCAACACAAAAAGGACTGCCGATACACCCAAAGCTGGCAGCCAGTATAAATTACATGGCCACAAACCAGCTGCAGGAGCAAGCCATTAATACTACGGCTGAGAAATATCTCACTCCAGAGAACTGTAACTCTCTCAATGGACCAGCAGTCAACAACCCCATCTGGGGCAACATGAGCCCTTCTATAAGGAGCCAGGAGGTGAAGCTTCAGAGGATCCTTAAACTGATGCTTGCTGGAATCACAGCTGTGACCAGGACAGCTGTTGGGGTTGATTTGCCTGAAGAGCTACAATATGCTTTAGCATTACTGTGTAATACTCAGTTCGAGATTAACAGTTACAGAAAGAGCATCACCAAACCTGCACTTAATCCCAAATTTGCGGGATTATGCAGGACCAGTAGCACTCAGCCGCCTAATCTGCTGTTTGGGGACAACCTCCCGAAGCAGGTGAAAGACCTGGATGAAGAGGCCAAGGCTATAGGCCTGATCAAGGTACCAAGCACCTCAAAAACCCACTATCAGCAGCGGCAGCACCCCTACACATCCACCAGACAACGGTACTATGATAGACCATCTGGTGGTGAAAGCTCGAAGGCCGGCCCACCTGCACAGTGGGTTTTTTTAGACCATGGCCCAGCCCAGCCTTCCTGGAAAATGCGCCAACCCCACAATGCAGCAACACAATAACTGAAGAAACAAGGGCAGAGACAACCCACACAACACCGGTGGTAACCATGGAGGTAGGTGGGTCTGGTTCCCTAAAAAACATTGCATGTTTAGATTCATCAAAAGTTGGTAGACGGTTGCACTTCTTTCATCATGTGTGGTGCACTTTTACCTCTGATCCTTACATACTCAGAAGTATTCAGGGTTATAAGATTGATTTTGTATACGAACTCCCCATCCCAGTTCAGCATACGCCTAGCCGGAAGTTCATACTTTCACAAAAAGAAAGAACAGTAGGCCATGCTGAGCTGTTAAGACTAAACACAAAAGGGGTAATTGAGAAGACAATCAGAGAATCTCAAGAGTTTGTATCAAATATATTTACAAAAAACAAAAAAGATGGCGGTTGCCGCATCATTATAGATTTGACCAAACTAAATACTTCCGTTCATATGCCCATTTCAAAATGGACACGTTTGTCACAGCTAAACAGCTAATTTCTGATAGGTACTACATGGCTTGCATCGATCTTAAAGATGCATACTATTCAGTAACAATACACAAGGATCATCGTAAACACCTGAAATATGTCTGGATGGGACAGCTATGGCAGAATAAAGCCTTACCCAACGGGTTGTCATCAGCACCCAGGCTGTTTACAAAATTATTAAAACCAGCTTTAGCTTATTTAAGGGAACACAACCATATCGTTATGGCTTACCTTGATGATATTCTCATTGTAGGTGAGAATTTGGAGATGGCTACATTGGCAGTATCAGCCACAAAACATATTTTTCAAAAGTTGGGATTTATCATACATCCAGATAAATCAAAATTGGAACCCTCCACTACCATGGATTATTTGGGGTTCACTATTGACTCTGTGCAAATGTCTATCCCCTTGCCACCTAACAAAGTGATGGACTTAATAGAAGCATGCAGAAGCCTCACTGGCATCAGGGAACCATCCATTCGGCAAGTAGCCAGAGTGATTGGGAAATTAGTGATACTGCCAATGTAGCCATCTCCAAATTCTCACCTACAATGAGAATATCATCAAGGTAAGCCATAACGATATGGTTGTGTTCCCTTAAATAAGCTAAAACTGGTTTTAATAATTTTGTAAACAGCCTGGGTGCTGATGACAACCCGTTGGGTAAGGCTTTATTCTGCCATAGCTGTCCCATCCAGACAAATTTACGATGATCCTTGTGTATTGTTACTGAATAGTATGCATCTTTAAGATCGATGCAAGCCATGTAGTACCTATCAGAAATTAGCTGTTTAGCTGTGACAAACGTGTCCATTTTGAAATGGGCATACTGAACGGAAGTATTTAGTTCGGTCAAATCTATAATGATGCGGCAACCGCCATCTTTTTTGTTTTTTGTAAATATATTTAGAGAGCTTTACTCATAAGCCTTAAACGCCCTCACGATAAAGTCACGGTGCAAACCATATCCAGATGGTTAAGGTTGGTATTAGATGCAGTGGGGGTGGATACTAATGTTTTCAAATCTCACTCCACCATGGCTGCATCTACATCGGCGGCTAGGATGATGGAAGTTCCTTTGGACCACATCCTGGCCACAGCGAGTTGGAGCAATGAACAGACTTTTCAATGCTTTTATAATAAACCTGTGGCCGCTACTGACACATTTGCAGTGAACTTTTTGAGTTCTGTAAAATAAATTACCCAATGTGGGGATATATTATTTTGGTATGAATAAATATCTTCTTTGTTTTTCAGCACAGTACCATGTCTGAAATACGTTCATCCTCCTTTCCTAGCATGGCAGTGTGTGAGCATGGACTTGTTCCAGGGCATGAAGTTTTGAAATCTTCACATAGTCACTCACGTGACTCCAAAGTAAAATAGTAAGATTAAATGAGAACTTACCAGTTTGAAGTTTGATCTTTATTTTATGAGGAGTTACGATGAGGGATTACGTGGCCTCCGCTCCCAAACCCCTCCATTATAAAGTTCAACTGGTATGAAAGTTCTCTCTTATCTTACTAAATTAGTCTACTCTGGTATCTGTGATTTCACACCACTGCTTTGAAGAATGTCGCGCATGTGTGCTGGCAGGGTCTTCACGTAATCCCTCATCGTAACTCCTCATAAAATAAAGATCAAACTTCAAACTGGTAAGTTCTCATTTAATCTTAATATTAATGTACGATGTATGATAGGTGGTATATGGTATTATGCATCAACATTATGCTGTAACACATAACTTATTATTATTGGATATGTAAAGTCAATTAACAATTGTTATAAACTATAACAAGTGGAGATGGAGGGGTTTTGGGATTGGTGTGTGGGTAGGTGGGTCAATGAGAGCCTCTATGTATGTTATGTCTTATGCTGTATGTTCTATGTTGGACCCCGTCTAAAACGAGATGACTGTCCATCTCAAGGGGTTATCCATGAATAAACTTGTAAACTTGTATACTTGTATAATAGTTGTACCCATGGATTATAATTCTCTCCCATTTGGACTTTTTGCAATACTTTAACGAGATAATCCCATTTCAGTGGATCTAATGCTATTTGTGCGTCCAATGAAATAATTGATAAGTCTTGATCTTCAGTTTTATATGAATGCATTATATTAAACAGACGTCTCAAATTATTACATGAGTATCTCTTGGGTATAAACCCCGTTTCATCCGTGTTTATTAATTTGCCAACATATTTACGTAATCTTCTTGCTAATATTTTCGCTAATATTTTTTGATCTGATTTAACAGTGCGATGGCTCTGTATGAGACAGGATCTTCTAAATCTTTATATTTTTTAGGTATAAGTGTAATCTTTGATTCTGCTAATGTTTCTGGTAATGGTTGTTCTTTGAAGGCATGTGTGTACATTTTATGTAGACGTGGTGAAATTATCTCATAAAATCTTTTATAAAAATCATTACTAAATTCATCCGGTCCTGGTGTTTTGCCATTCCTCAATGAGTTTATTGTTTCTTCAATTTCCTTAATTGAGACCTGCTCTCATAATTCCTCTTGATCGGGCAGATTAAGTTTTGGAAGATTACAGTTATCCAAAAACTTTATAACTTTAGTACTATCTGCTGACGTTTTAGAAGTATATAAATTTTGATAAAATTGAGCAAATTTTTTATTGATATCATTAGGTAATGTTAACAATTCTCTATCTGTGTTAATCGTATGTTCTTTTTCCCATATTTTCAGTTGACGTGCCAAATGTTTATGTGGTTTATCACTGAATTCAAAATTTTCCTGTTTTGTAATTTGAAACAATCTTATAACTTCTGCATATAATATTCTGTTTAATTTAAATTTCAATATTGTTATTTTATTATGTTTATCGATAGTTGGCTCTTTAGCATTATCTAGATCCAATTGTCTAATTTGTTCTTCTAACTGCATTTGTTCATTCTTGTTCTTTTTATTTTGAAAAGCTTGATATGGAATTATAGATCCTCTGATAAATGCCTTAAAAGAATCCCATAGTAAAGCGGATGAGATATCTGGGGTGTCGTTGGTCTCAAAGAAAAGGTCCATCTGTTGTTTTAGATATATACCACCTTGTGGATCATTTAGGATATGAGGAATAAACCTCCAAAATTATTTTTTTATTGGGCAGTCCTTCTAATTAAAAGAAAAGTTAATGGGGAGTGATGAGAGATGCTGCTGTTATGATATTTTGGGTCCATTGTGTAAGGAATTAACTTTGTGTCCACTAAAAAGTAGTCGATACGTGGATAAGTTTTATGTACTGTCGAGTAAAACATGTATTCCCTTCAAACTGGATTAGCGATCCTCCAAACATCTGTTATATTGTGTTTTTTTATGTATGTATTTAGGAGTTCACTAGTTTTAGATTTTATATTACGCCTCTTTTGTTGTGCAGATTTATCCTGTTAAGGATCTAAAACGCAATTATAGTCTCCTCCAATTATCACATTTTGATAATTAAACTCTGAAATTATATTCAGGATTTTATTAAAGAATTGGGGATTATCAAAATTAGACGCATAAATATTTACCATGGTGATTGGGGTGGAGTGGATTTCTCTGGTAACTATGTGATATGTCCCCTCTTTATGTGTTATGATATTCTTTGATTTAAATGGTATACCTTTACGAATAATAATTGCCGTAACTCTAGATTTAGAGATATATGAAGAGTGATATGTTTGACCTATCCAATTTGCCTTCAATCTAGTCTGAGCTTGCAGTTTCAGATGTATTTCTTGTAAGAAAATTATGTCTGAATTAATTGATTTCAATTGTGTGAAAATCTTACCCCTTTTAATTGGTTTGTTAGCACCCCTTACGTTCCAACTACAAAATGTGATTCCTCCAAATTTATTTTAAATGCATTTTAAATTACTTTGATACCTTTAAGTCATATGGTACAACCAAATACCTCAGGACTCTGGGTGTTGGGGGAGCAATCACAGCTATTAGGTTATGTTGGTACATCCCCTTTAAAATTGTCCTTAAACAAAAAGACAGAAAAGTGTGAGAAAATATGACAAAAAAAAATTTAAGTGGTATTATAGTGTCTAAAAATGATGATACTGTAACAAAATAGCCACCTAATGGTGGTAGTTACAAATTTATTGACTTCTGTTGTTGCTAATCTATATTTAACTCCACTCCCTTGACAAATCTTGCAAAAGGGAGGGGGCGCCAATTTAAAACCAAATTATATATAACAAAATTACAATATATATATATATATATATAATTAAGTCTTATCTGATTAAGTCTTCAGATTGCCTACCATTTACTTATGCTAACAGTTCTTACGTTTGCTTCACATTCAGTAATAATAAGCTGCTGGTTGGAATGGGTTAACCAGAGTCAGACTCCTGGCTGTTTGCCAAGTTCCTGAATCTTCTCACCTCCTCCCAAGCATAACTGGAACTGGAATGTAATATATAGTATAAATTACGTTTTTTTTATATATGTTAGTATTCTATTTCCTTATATTTAACCCCCCATTCCCCTCCCCCGGGTCAATCATTATAATACATTATTACATTATACCATTTTAACAGTTTGCATTAAATTCAATTGCTATTGCTATGTTAATTCAGTAGTTTCTGTGTTAGTGTAGAATTAAAATTGTAAAATACTTTAATTCAAAAAGATTATTTTCAAGTTCGTTTGTATTAATTTCTCCATTCAGCCGCACCCTTGTTTTTCGTATTTCATTCGAGGTGGAACAACGAATGTCCTTGAGTTCGCATTCCAAAGAAAATAAGATGTCTAGACACCAACCCATGGAGAAGTTCCGCCATCTTAGTCTTTTAAAAAGTCATATTTCTCAGCTTCCCCTCCACGGATAGCTGTAGAATATCGTGACAGTCGTGATGATTTACTTAGCCAGCTATCTCTTTTACAATGTCTTGTGCATATTTGTGTGCTGCTTCTGGGTCAGTAAATGCACTTTCAATATCCTTATAAGCGATCCTCATTTTTGCAGGGTATATTATGCCATATCTTACTTCTTGATTTTCTTTCAGGATCTGCCTTGTCTTTGAAAACAATTCTCGTTTTTTGCGATTTCGATAGGATAATCTCTGAAGACTCTCATGGTATCCCCACCAAACATCATATTCTTTCCGTATTGGATTATTTTCATAATATCTCCCAAAGCTGAGATGTCACGAAATTTCACTATGATCTGTCTTGGGGGAGCTCCTTGCCTTGATTGTACTCTTCCCACCCGATGTGCACATCTATTTTCAGTTCGACAGGCAGGTTGAATACTTGTCTAAGAAAGTTGGCAGTGAACTCACGAGGATATTCCCCCTCCTTTCCCTCTGTCACCCCAACTATTCTTAAATTCTGCCGTCTCAAACGTGCTTCCAAATCAAGGCATTTATCAGTCATTTTAGCCAATTGCCCCAAGACACGCTCCTGATGTTTTTTCATTCTCCGCATATCTTCGGACATTTCTTTCATAGCTGTTTCCATATTTTTCATAGCAGTGTGATATGCTGTAGTAGTTTGGAGAACACTCAAACTTCTCCTTGGAATCTTTTTCCACCTGATCGATTTTCACATTTAATTCATCTTCCAAATCATCAATTTGTTTAGTTAAATTACCAATCGAGTCAATAATTTTCTGATTCCCAAGGTTCATGTTCTCCATCATACTTTTATTCCCAGAAGCTATCTCACAACTTAAATCTCTTACCGACTGCTTTATTTCTTCCAGCTCTTTATCCTGTGTAGCCATTTCAGCCTTTGCACTTGTAACCATTTCAGAGGCTAATTCAGAGGTTAAGTCTTCAGATGTTTGCTGATTTTTCAAAAGGTGTTTTGCAACAGATCTTTGAGGGCTTTGGGAAGGAATCACTTTTTTCATTTAGAAGTGCCTTTAACCACCGTTATTTTGGCGGCGATTTCTGATGACGTCACCAGCGCGACGTCAGGCAGCTCGGGTAAGTATTTTTAAATCGGTCCCATTCTCCAAACCGGTTTTTTAAGTGATTTATCGCATTTTTCGGGAGTGGAGCTAAATGCTGCGCCTGTTCAGTGCTCCATGGGGTCACCGGATGTCCCCCCTTCATCTGTTCTTCTCCTCATCTCATCTCTTCCTTTTGTCGCATCATCGCTTCCTTTTGTCGCGTTAGCTCTTCTTCTTGATGCCTCACCTCCTGTTCTTGACGCTCAATCTCATGTTTCATCTTCAATGCATCTGCTTCTATTGAGAGAGCAGCTAGATCAGCTTCAACTCCCAAACGAGCAGAAACCTTTGATACCGAACTGGCTGTAGAACCAGATTTATGTCCTGATCCTCGTGTAGATACTTTCAAGATATTATCTTGTGTTGATATCTAATCTTCCTTTCTGGCACCTTGTTGTCTCATACTTCCTGCTGTTAACTTCTTAAGGTGTGGTATAATTTCAGATAACTACTCCTCTTCATATCCATGAAACCATTGCATATCTTTACCTTGTCTTCCCACCACTGGGTGTGTCTTATGCGTTCTTCCTGAGATGGCTGTGAACACAGCAGCACATTTTGTTTCCTTCCAACCTCTTGGCAGAGGTTCCATAGATGGCTCATATTAGATTTCACTTTGATCGTGTTCTGTAATGATTCCATTTGTTTCTTCTGTTTCTCAATTAATCTGGTAACCTGTTTCTATAATGTGTTTCTCTCCTTCTCAGTTTCTTTCAAGTAGGCAGCATGTGTATTATCTGTTTCTTCTTGATACATGAGTTCTCTGTAACTTTCAATTGCCTCATTAACTGCAAGGGCCGAGAAGCGAGCAGGCAAGATCATCTCTGGCCCCTCTCACGCTGGCCACAAACTCTTGGAATCACTTCCCTCTGGAAGGCGACTCTGGACTATCAAAGCTGCCACAGCCAGACATAAAAACTGTTTTTATCCACGAGTAGATGCTCTACTCAACAGCCAAAAATCTGTAGCCTCCCTTTGATCTGGTATTTTGTTGGTTCACATGCTTAATCAATTGTGTTTTATCATTAATGTTTTATTATTATTAATGTTTAGTGTTTTCTGAGTCATTCGTAACTGTCACTGTATGTCATGTTGTTACTTGTGGGCGGAGCACCAAGGCAAATTCCTTGTATGTGAATACTTGGCCAATAAACTTACATACTTAAACTTACTTACTTACTTACTTGCATAACTTGTTCCCATATTGAGTTTTCCTCATTCTTATTCTCCATCGATAGACCTCGAGGCCATCGCTGGCCGAGATCTAGTGTCTTCAGTTCCTCGGCTGGAACTGGTCTTCTGGCTTAATCCTCTTTCGAGATCTTAGCCAATTCTTCTGTCCCACTCTCTTGGACTGGCTGTCACCTCCCGCCGGAGGTATCCTTTGACTTAATGTAGTGGCAGATTTTTATATTGTTCAAGAGATTACTCCCTCTAACGGCTAAGTGGACTACATGGTTAAGTGAAATGTCGTTATACACATGCGAGCCCTCCGTCAGAGACCTTCAGAGTTTCTTCACAGATAAATCTTCATAACACAGTTTTTTGATTAATAGATTCTTTATTGTTCATGAAAAACAATAAGGTACATCCAAACTTCTTCCGACTCATACACTATAATTTTCATCGAACTCCAGCTTATCACTTTAAAGGTTAGAAAACTCCTCATGTCTCCATTACACTCTGCATGGACAAAGAGAATACCTTCCTCATGCTGGTCCAAAACTAAACTAAAAACTAAGCTTATGCGCAAGAAACTTAGCTCTAAACACGCCCTAAAATACTTCATAAATCCCACCCACAATATAACGGGCAGTCTAAAATTTAAAGACACATGCCATCATTAATGACACACAAATCAAGCTGAATGGCCACTACAAGTGGCACTATCTGCCTCTGGCTGTGTCCCACTTCAGAGATTCAAGCCTGCGGGATCTCCTGGTTTGTAGAGTTGATCTCCTGGATCAACTCCCCTTCCCATTCCCATACTGACCTTTGTGTCCTGGGCCTCCTCCATTGCCATAGTGTAGCCACATGCTAATTAGAGGAGCAGCACCATATATTTGGCTTGGGTAGCGTACGACATAGTTCTCTATTTTCTATTGAATTCTAAAACTTTAAGTAACTTCCTTCCTCCCCTGCATCCATGGCCCTTTCCTCCACCCTAGTTGTTTTACCAGTTCCACAATTCTCCAGATTGTGTCCATCTTGAGATCACCTCACCAACAATGGGCTTTCCATTGGAGGTGCATAAGGGACTTGGGAATGCTTGTGCAAGATTAATCTGCAAGTCGAATTGGTAGTAAAGAAAGCAAGCTCAACATTTATTTCAAGGGGGCTTGTATATAAAACAGGGATGTAATGCTGAGGCTCCATAAGGCACGGGTAAGATCACATTTGGAATATTGTGAGCAATTGTGGGCAGCATATCTGAGGAAGGATGTGCTGGCTCTAGAGAGGGTCCAGAGGAAGTTTACAAGAATAATCCCAGGAATGAGTAGGTTAACCTATGATGAGCGTTTGCCGGCACTGGGCCTGTACTCGCTGGAGTTTAGAAAACCGAGGGGGGACATCATTGAAGCATTCAGAATTGTGAAAGGCTTTGAGTGGATGTGGAGAAGATGTTTCCACTAGTGAGAGACTCCAGGACCACAGGCCATAGTCTCAGAATTAAAGAACGTTCTTTTAGGAAGGAGATGAGGAGACATTTCTTTAGTCAGAGGATGTTGAATCTGTGGTATTCTTTGTCACAGAAGGCTGTGGAGGCCAAGTCAGTGGATACGTTTAAGGCAGAGATAGAAAGATTTTTGATTAGTACAGGTGTCAGAGGTTATGGGGAGAAGGCAGGAGAATGGGGTTAGGAGGGAGAGATGGATCGGCCATGATTGAATGGCAGAGTAGACTGATGGGCTGAATGGCCTAATTCTATTCCTATCGCTTATGACATGACCTTATGACTAGGCATCACCTTGCCTGAGGTCATTTGTGGCTGGCCTTGATTGCTCTTTTCTTGCCTCCAGCTCTTCACCCCCAACCTCACCCCCTACATTCAGTCTGAAGAAGGCTCCCAATCCGAAACATCACCCATACCTTTTTCTCTGGAGATGCTGCCTGACCCATTGAGTTACTCCAGCAATTTGTGTTCATCTTTGGGATTTCCATTGTAGTGCGAAGGGTGCTGCTCCCAGGGACATGTTGAGTTTTGAATATATTAAACTGAGACTTTGAGAGAGAGAAAAGATGAACTTCTAGATTATGTGCAGGAAGTTAGTACCCCATTGTCAACAGACAAATCAGGCAATATATTATTGTTGTTCATCTGGAAATTGGCCAACTAATTTCCTGCAACAGTAACTACACTTGTAATATACTACATTGACCATGAAGTGCTGTAAAGCACAATATATCAATATATGTGCTTGTTCCTTGTGGATTTTCTCAAATCAAAGTGTTCAGTTGGAGCAGAAACATTGGCAGCCCATGGAGACTGTGCTGGTTGTTTAGCAGAATAATCCAGTTAGTTCCACTCTCCCGCTCTTTGTACAGACCCCTGCAATTATTTTTCCTTTCAACTCACAATTTCTCCAAATCCCTACATGTCTAACATTGAGTTGAACAAAGGGGATTATGAATGCATGAGAGAGGAGCTGGCCAAGGAAGACTGGAAAGGGATACTAGCAGGAATGACGGTGGAACAGCAAAGGCATGAGTTTCTGGGCATGATCTGGGAGACGAAGGATCATTTTACTCCAAAAAGGAAGAAAGATTCTCAGGGGAGTAGGATGCAACCATGGCTGACAAGAGAAGTTAGGGATAGAATAAAACTAAAAGAAAAGATGTATAACACAGCAAAGAGTAGCCGGAAGCCAGAGGATTGGGAACTTTTCGTAGGACAACAGAAGGAAACAAAATGAGCAATATGGGCTGAAAAGATGAAGTACGAGGGGAAGCTGGCCAGGAATGTAAAGAAGGACAGTAAAAGCTTATTTAGATATATTAAGGGAAAAAGAATAGCAAAGTTAAATGTGGGTCCCTTGAAGGCAGACACGGGTGAAATTATTATGGGGAAAAAGGAAATGGCAGAAGAGTTGAACAGGTACTTCGGATCTGTCTTCACTAAGGAAGACACAAACAATCTTCTAGATGTACTGGAGGACAGAGGATCTAAGGAGATCGAGGAACTGAAATAAATTTTCATTAGGAGATAATTAGAATTGGGTATACTAATGGGACTGAAGGAAGATAAATCCCCTGGGCCTGATGGACTGCATCCCAGGGTCCTCAGGGTGGCTCTAGAAATAGTAGACACATTGGTGATCATTTTACAATGTTCAATAGATTCAGGATCCGTTCCTATGGATTGGAGGATAGCTAATGTTATCCCACTTTTCAAGAAAGGAGCGAGAGAGAAAACAGGGAATTATAGACCAGTTAGCCTGACTTCGATGGTGGGAAAGATGCTGGAATCAATTATTAACGAGGTGATAATGGAGCATTTGGATAGCAGTAAATGGATTAGTCCAAGTCAGCATGGATTTATGAAAGGAAAATCATGCTTGACTAATCTTCTGGAATTTTTTGAGCATGTGACAAGTAAAATGGATGAAGGGGAGCCGGTGGATGTAGTGTATCTTTCAGAAAGCCTTTGATAAGGTCCCGCACGGGAGACTGGTGGCTAAAATTAGAGCACATGGTATTGGGGGTAGGGTGTTGACGTGGATAGAAAATTGGTTGACAGACAGGAAGCAAAGAGTAAGAGTGAACGGGTCCTTTTCAGAATGGCAGGCAGTGGCGAGTGGACTGCCACAAGGCTTGGTGTTAGGGCCGCAACTGTTTACCATATATATTAATGATTTGGAGGAGGAAATTAGGAGCAACACTAGCAAGTTTGTGATTGACACAAAGCTGGGTGGCAGTGTGAACTGTGAAGAGGATGTTAGGATGTTGCAGGGTGACCTGGACAGCTTGAGTGAGTGGACAGATGCGTGGCAGATGCAATATAATATAGATAAATGTGAGGTTAAATATTTGGTGGCAAATACAATGGGGCAGATTATTATCTCAATGGGGTTGGGTTAGGTAAGGGTGAGGTACAGAGAGACCTGGGTGGCCTTGTACACCTGTCAGTGAAAGTTGACGTGCAGGTACAGCAGGCAGTGAAGAAATCTAATGGAATGTTGGCCTTCATAACAAGAGGATTTCAGTATAGTAGTAGAGAGGTTCTTCTGCAGTTGTATAGGGCTCTAGTAAAACCATATCTGGAGTATTGCATACAGTTTTGGTCTCCCAATTTGAGGAAGGACATCCTTGTGATTGAGGCAGGGTAGCGTAGGTTCACAAGACTAGGCTTTTATTCACTGGAGTTTAGAAGGATGGTGTCAAACTGATTTTCTATGCATAATAAAAAAGCTGAAAAAATCAGCAGGTTTAACAGAATCCGTGAAAAGTGAAAGGGAGTTAACATTTCAGGACAGATATAACTTGATCCCATTTAGCGCACATACTACCTGTCCTGCAGTTTTGTTCCAGCATTTTCAATTTTCACTTCTAATTTTTACCAAGTGATTTGCAAACAATGAATAGGCCTTCTGAAACCGTTACTTGCCAGAAGCCAACCAGTCAGTCTATGGGCAGGTGGGATCTTCTTTTCCATTGTTTACAGCCTGAGTCTCTCATAAGGGTGGTGCCAACAATGCCAACTATGTGTTGGGAGTCAAGCAGTTCAGATCAGCATTGATGTAACCCAATAAATTTCACATTGGATGAGTGGGCTGCAGGAGGTTAAGCAGCATCGATGGCTGCAGAGGAAGTATTATTAAACAATTATAGCAGGTACTATCACAACGTTTAAGAAACATTTAGACAGGTACATGGATAGGGCAGGTTTAGATGGATATGGACCAAACACAGGTAGGTGGGATTAGACATGTTGGTTGGTGTGGGCAAGTTGGGCCGATGGGACTGTTTCCATGCTGTATGACTCTATGACTCATGCTGATTTTGGATGCGACAATATTCACAATTGCCACTGTACAGTATACAAATATTTCCAGGCAAGAGAATAATCTAAATGTTGCTTTATTTTTGTGTTAACTATGTCTGACTGGCCTCTTTTCTTCCCTGTGGTGGGCTCAGAGCGGGAAAGATACTACTGAAATAAGCCCTCAGGGCCCCATTCCAGACCACTTTAAAGAACAGGCTTGCATTCACCTCCCCTTCAATCATAAAGAAAGTGGAATATTTCTTTAGTCATTCCCTTTGGACTTCTTCATGAGGCTAGAAATTAAAGTTGCTTATTTTAGAATATACAGTATATCTACATCACACTTTTTATCATACTTTTCAGCTACTTATTTAAATAATTTGATTTTTTGATTTGTTTCATTTCAAATGGATTAATGCCTCCTTAAAATCACGAGGACATGAATTCCACGTAAATATTAAATATGTATTTCCTAATATTTCCACTGATTTTTTAGTTTTGGCTCTTTTATGAAAGATTTGTTGATTTTTATATTATCTGCACCATATCTTTATTACTGACATTTTCCAATCCAATCCAATTTGGGTGGCACGGTGGCACAGTGGTAGAGTTGCTGCTTTACAGTGCGAGAGACCCGAGTTCGATCCTGACTACGAGTGCTGTCTGTATGTGGTATGTACGTTCTCCCAGTGACCTGCGTGGGTTTTCTCAGAGCTCATCGGTTTCCTCCCACACTCTAAAGACATAGAGCTTTGTAGCTTAATTGCCTTGGTATAAATGTAAACTCCCCTAGTGTATGAAGAATAGTGTTAATGTGCAGGAATCAATGGTTGGTGCGGACTCGGTGGGCCAAAGGGCCTAACTTCAACTAAAGAAAATCTAAAGCAAATTTGATTAGTGGCACAAAGTATCTTCAACATTCGATATTTGCAGACTTGGCATTAGTGAGAACTGGAAAACAAACTATTACTGCTCAAAATTACAAATGTCAAATCATGCAACTGTCACCACCTCCCAGCGCATTAATCATTTCTACCAGTTATCCAGTTTTCATAGACAGTTCTCTACTGCTTTTTAATGGGCTAAATCGACTTTCATCCATAACTACATCAATCCCTGAATTGACCAAGAAAGAACACTACCCACAAGATAGGTTTTTGCTGTTTGGGAATGCAAGGTGGCCACAGGTATTAAGGTGTGTGTTGACATGGTGTAACAAATCCAAAAGTCGATGTGGTCGATCTTTTCTGTGACTGTTCCCCTATACACAATCCCTTTCCCCACATGCTGTAGTGCAGATGCCTGGGAACTAGAACTATGTGTTTTCATAAATAATCATAAAGTCGTAAAGAGATACAGCACAGAAACAGCCCTTTAGCACACAAAAGGACAGAAAGTACCAAAGTAACTTAGTGGATGCAAGCAGCATCTCTGGAGAACATGGAAAGGTGACGCTTCGGGTCGGGACCCTTCTTCTATTTTAAAAAAGAGAGCTGTACATTCAGAGTGGAAGAGAATGGAGTGGGGAAGGGTCCTGACCCAAAACGGCATCCTTCCATGTTTCCCAGAGATGCTGCCAGACCCACTGAGTTACTCCAGCATTTTGTGTCTTAAATGAATGCAGGAGATCATCAGGACAATATCCGAGGCACAATCATATTCAGGTACTTCATTTTTTGAACTTCCTTGTGTTATAAGATAATGGATCAGTATTGGTTACACAGTACTCATGTCCACCCACAAAGAAATCACAGCAACCTGTGCCTCTATGTAATAACACATTTACAACATATAAAGAGGGGCTAATAAATAGTTGTGCCACAGCGGTTCCCAGCTTTGAACATCATCAAAAGTGAATATACTCACCATCTCTTGATATTCAACAGTATTACCATTGTCAATTCCCAACTATGAACATTCTCTGGGGTGAACATTGACAGAAACTCCATTAAACCAGCCATATAAACATTGTGCCAACAAGAGTGAGTCAGAGTATGGGTATCTTGAAGTGACTGACTGACTTCCTGACACCTCAAACTTATTTTATCATCTATCTACAAGGTGCAAGTCAAGAATTTGATGCAGTACTTTTGAACTTGTTCATTAGCTTCCTGAAGTACTTGACACACCATACAAGTCCTTGAAGAAAGACCCCCCGTAGAAGGGTCTCAACCCAAAATGTCCCTTGTTCCTTTTCTCCAGAGATGCTGCCTGACCCGCTGAGTTACTCCAGTCTATCTTTGGTGTAAACCAGCATCTGCAGTTCCTTCCTATGCATACAAGTCTTATTTGTCTATGTCTTGCTGAGGTGGACGTTTCTGTTAGTTCTTCAAGCATGGTCTTCTTTTCACTTTCTCATTTGAAAACAAAAAATGTGCTTTCATGTTGTTTACTTGCTGAAAATCTGAATTATTCAGGACACAGTGAGCCATTTCAAAGAGTGAAAGGAAAGTTTGAATTAGGTAGCACAACTACAGAACATATGGGAAACTTATATGTAGGGGTGTCTGGTTCATCTTAAATAACCTTCCCTTTAGTTTATTGTTTAGAGCTATAGAACGGAAACAGGCCCTTCGGCCCATCGAGTCCATGCTGACCAGCGATTCCTGCACACTAACAATATCCTACACACACTAGGGACAATTTACAATTTTACCAAACTCAATTAACCTACACACATGTACGGTACATCTTTGGAGTATGGTAGGCAACCAAAACACTGAGAGAAAGCCCACGCAGGTTACAGAGAGAACGTACCAACCCCTTATGGACAGAACTCGTAGTCAGGATTGAACCCTGGTCTTTGGCACTGTTTGGCGGCAACTTTACCACTGAGCCACCATGCCTCACCTAATGATGAACCAACCAGGAAAACGGAACTTTTCCTCTTTTGAGTATCTTCTTGTTTTTACTGACTTCCATGCTGAATCTACCTGGTTTCATTCAATTTCCAATCTATTGACTGACTGACCGGTTTTACTGCGAAGGCACACTACAATGCAGCCATTTTGTTTACTGGGCCAGACATCCACTAAACAACAATCAGCTTTTCCTGGATCTTAGACAACTAGAACTTGAAATAGTATCCATGTCCTAACAAAATAATAATGCCCAGGTGGGACAGGACCTTAACAAAACACTACTTTGCACATGGCTCTGAGGGTTCCATTAGGGTCAGATGAGCTATTCATGTGCAGTTAATCTAGTTGGGGAGATGAAAATAAATAGAGGGCATCCCAATTTACATAAGTGGTCTGTCCTGAGAATGGTCCATAAACTGGATTTTCCATGTTAGGAAAATTACCATTTCCCCCCAAATGGTAATGCAAGATCTTAATTTGCAGAGAGTCACACATGGAAGGTCAGAGTAGTGTGAAAGGCATTTATTTTAGTTTAGAGATAGAGTGTGGAGACAGGCCCTTCGACCAACCGAGTCACGCCAACAAATGATCAACCGTACACTAGTTCCAATAACTACACACTAGGGGACAGACACTCTTGTTCTATCCTACACACCAAGGTAAATATTACAGAAGCCAATTAACCTACAAATGTCTTTGGAATGTGGGAGGAAACCGGAGCACTTGGAGAAAACCAACGGGATCACAGGGAGAACGTGCAAACACTGTACAGACTGCACCCATAGTCAGGATTGAGCCCGGTCTCTGGCGCTGTGAGGCAGTAACTCTGCTGCTGCCACACTGAGCTGCCCTTGATTTGTTAATCTGAAATAAAAGGTTGGCAATTTAATAAAATAAAATGTGCTCTCATGAGAGTAAATCAGCCTTCATGACATCTTGATCTTACCTAAAGGAGAGTTTGGAGAAGATATTGGGTTTTTTTCAGTGAGCGGCCTCTGCATTCCTTCCAGGATAACAGATCAAAGAGATCCGAGTACAATGCCTGTGAGCAGAGTCCAGGAAAGATTATGTAAAACCAGGTTGATACAATTCAGGTCTTCTGTATTTCAGGGGCTTGTGAAATAAGTGGAACACAGGCAAATGATCCAGTTTCTATTCGTGAGAATGATTTAAAATTATGCCTGTAGTTTCTTCTGAGATGCAAGCCTGTTATCAACTTTTCTCATCCATAGCAAAACACTTTGTGCTGGAGGAACTCAACAAGTCGGGCAGCACCTGTGGAAGAAATGGAGAGGTGTTGTTTAAGGCCGGGACCTTTCTTCAGACTTGACCTGACAGAAACGTGATGAATGAATACTTTATTGTCACCTGTGACAAGCCACAGTGAAATATTTAGTTTTGCGTACCAAGGGTATGCAAAGAGCTGCCACATAAATGGTGCTGATAAAGTTACAAAGTATCCCATGCCAGGACCTCCTTTGTTCTGCTCCTCTCACCATCCCCTCCCTCTCCCCATCTCATCCGCCTCCCCCTCCCCCTCCCACTCCCTCTCCCCCAGGTCCTCCTTTGTTCCTCCTCCATCCCCCGCCCAATTGCACTCTCCCCACGCCGCTCCTTTGTCCCTGGCAGCATGTCCCCAGCTCCCACATTGCCTGTCCATTCCATCCACAGATGCTGCTTGACCAGCTGAGTTCCCTCAACACTTTTTGTTTTGCTCAAGATTCCTGTTTCTTGTGATTCCTCATCTGTACTCTGCCTCGGCTGCCATTACTTGTCCATGATTTTTACCATCCTGTTCAACTGGTTTTAAACTCCATTTATGTTTTCAAAGCTTTCTATTAAATTACTTAGGATCCATGTGCTCTTGGAGCTTTATTTCTTCAGAAGAGAAGAAATAATTTAAGTTCTGGCGAACCTCCATTTGTAATATAATGATCCTTGCATGCTGCAAAAAACTGCTTCTCTGTCATTCAGTCTCAGTATTTCTGGTCTGTTAACTATAATAACACTGTAAACTACTTAGAAAAATTATAGCAGCAGAGAATAACTCTTGAGGCACAGAGTTGCAAATATTGTACACTTAATTGAGAAGGTTGATACTGGCACTGAGATCAATCTTCTCCTCGGCTATTTCACAATGCATCTAAAAAAATATTCTCTATACCTAATTTCCACATAGATTGGTTATGTAAATGAACTTACTTCACAGTGTTCATTGCCCTTAAGTATACTTTTATCTAGCGCCTCATAAAGTGATATTTATAAACCACTTAGAATAAATTTGCAACCTGATGGTAAACTTTAAAATAGTGACAGCTAACACTGAATCTCTCATTAAAACTCAGCTGTCGGGGGTGAATGTGCAGTACTGCCTCGTACAGATAAGAAAGGTTTCAGGTTTGCTGCATAGTTTGGGTTCTTTTAGATGTTCAATGGTAACATGATCTCCTAAATTCTAAACTCAATACTCTGACTGATGAAGGCCAACGTGCCAAAAGCCTTTTTGACCATTATACCTGTAATGCTACATTTAACAAACTATGCACCTACACTCCTAGATCCCCCTGTTCGAAAACACTCCCCAGAGCCCCACCATTCACTGTGTTGGTCCTGCCTATGTTTGTCTTCCCAAAATGCAACACCTCACAAATCTCCGTATTAAATCCCATCAACCATTCTTCAGCCCACCTGCCTAACTGTTCAAGAACCTGCTGCAATTTTTGACAACCAACTTCATTATCTACAATATCACCCACTTTTGAGTCATCTGCAAACTTGCTAATCATGTCATGTACCTTCTCATCCAAATCATTTATACAGACAATAAACAGCATAGAGCCCAGCAACGACAATAAACAGCATAGAGCCCTGTGGTGCACCACTAGTCACAGGCATCCAGTCCGTAAAACAACCTTTCACCATCACCTTCTGCTTCCTTCCATGAGGCCAATGTTCTATCCATTCAGCTATCTCTCCTTCGATCCCATGCCATCTAACCTTCCAGAGCAGTTCTATACATTCAGCTATCTCTCCATGTCGAATGCCTTGAGGAAATCTATATATACAATGTCTGCAGCTCTGCATTCATTAACCTTTTTGATCACATGTATTGAATTTGTTTTTTGTTTGTTTATTATGTTATCTATTGAGCACTGTGTTTACAAGCCTGTTGTGCTGCTGTTGCAAGTAACAATGTAATTGTTCTGTTTTTGGTACATACAGTATAACAGTGAAGCAATCTTGCCTTTCGACTCTTGACTAAATGGAGTCAATAGTGGGAGCTCTGGTCTGGACATAGGAAGCATGTATTGCAGTTTTAGTTAAAATCCTTATATCTTTGACAACTGCAATAGCTGAAGTTTGCTTATCTGATTGGGCTAGGGATTTTGGTCCAATTTATGGTATAATTTTGATATGAAGTCAGATTATTCAAAGTGATTACTGGCAAAGATATATAAACGATTTAGAATAGTGCTAAGGATGATTAAATGAAATGTCCAATGCAAAAATGAATCAAATTGTGCATTCTTCAAAATCACAATAATTTGTAGAGACTAAAGACTAAACTGGTTTTAAGTGATTACGCCAGATCGTAGGGCTAGTGTGATGTTATGTGGGGGTCAATGCAGTCCAAATGTATAACTTTGTTGGATACACTGAGAAATGAGTGCTAAACAGCATATTTCTTTTCTCTCCTCTCCAAGAAGCAGCTTTCAATAGTTAAGGGGAAATGTTGTCTCTAACCAGGCAGGTAGGCTGAGAGATTTTCAGCAGGTGTATAACATGTACAGACTGTTGTAATGAGTTGGCCCATGACAGAAATGGTTCAATACTGACTGTCTGCTTTACGTTACACCAGATGGAAAATAGGCTGACTGGAGAATGTGTCGTTTTACATTCATTCACATAAATGTTATTTGTTTACAAAGTACTTTTCATTGTAAATTTTCTGTTAGTACAAGGAAAAGCAGATGGCAGATTGTTCAAGATAATATGTAGCATAAACCTAGTCACAATTGGTCTCCTGTGAGAACATGAGAAACAGGACAAAGGGGAGGCTCTGTATCCCTTGAGTTTACGTTGCTTGTCGAGAAAATCGTGGCAATTCTCTCAGCTTAACTAACAAATTGCCTTACCGCCAACATTCTCCATTCCTTGAATTCAAATATACATTAATTACAGCCTTGGATGTACACAATGTTCACTTCACTTAATATACAAAACATGCGGGAAAAAAATGTCAATTTTTGAATGGACATTGAATCCAATTGAAAATCTATTTTCTCTGCTGAAAGACCTGCACACAAACATAACAATGACACAGAGAACGCTGGTTGAGTGATACTGGAACAATCTCATGCTCAACATCAACAAAACCAAGGAATCAATTGCTGATCAGAAAGGTGAAGTTGTGAGACATTGCGCCAGTTTTCATTGTTGGGTTAGCAGATTAAAATGCCTGGGAAATTAACATCTTGTTATGACCTGTCCTAGGGCCCAGTGCACAGATGTAATTCTTGAAGAAGGCTCACCAGTTCCTCTACTTTCTTCAAACCTTTAAGAGTTTCAGCATTAACTGACTAATTTTACATATCTCTACAAATGCATTGTAGAATATGGCGGACTTAGCCCATAACATTGCATAGCGGCATCTACATGAGGTGTTGTCTTAGGAAGGTGGCGTCGATAATCAAAGATCTCCACCATCTTGGCTATGCCCACTTCTTTCTGATACTCACAGGCAGAAGATACAGACTGCTTAAGGACTGTAAAACCAGATCAGTTACAACTATTTTCTTGGGTGACGTTTCAGGTCAAGACCATTCTTCATACATCAGATTGATAATTTGTCTGAAGATGGCTCTCGACCCAAAACATCCCCCATTCCTTCTCACTAGAGATGCTGCCTGTCCCGCTGAGTTGCTGCAGCATTTTGTGTCTAACTACCATGTACATCATCTTTTCCCAATTTATTTTTAACTGATGGATTGTATTTGTGTAGTACTTCTATTTTTCTTTTCACTGTCTAAGAGTCATAGAGTTATAGAGTGATACAGTGTAGAAACAGGCCCTTCGGCCCAACTTGCCCACAATGGGCAACATGTCCCAACTGCACTAGTCCAATCTGCTTGCATTTGGTCCATATCCCTCCAAACCTGTCTTATCCATGTACCTGTCCTATCCATGTACCTGTCTAACTGTTTCTTAAATGATGGGATAATCCCATCCTCAACTACCTCCTCTGACAGCTTGTTCCATACACCCACCACCCTTTGTGAAAAAGGTACCTCTCTGATTACTATTAAATCTTTTCCCCTTCACCTTAAATCTATTCCTCTGGTCCTTGATTCACTTACTCAGGGCAAGAAACTCTGTGCATCTACCCGATCTATTCCTCTCATGATTTTATACACCTCAATAAGTCACCCCTCATTCTCCTGCGTTCCAAGGAATAGAGACCCAACCTACACAACCTCACCCTATAGCTGCCACCTAGTAGTACTGGCAACATCCTCATAAATCTTCTCTGCACTCTTTCACGCCTGACAACATATTTCCTATAACATGGTAGCCAGAACTGAACACAATACTCTAAATGCAGTCTCACCAACATCTCATACAACTGCAACATGACCTCCCAAATTTTATATTCACTATTCTGACTGATGAAAGCCAATGTGCCAAAAGCCTTTTTGACCACCTTATCTACCTATGACTCGACCTTCAAGGAACCATACATCTGCACTCCTAGATCCTTCTGCTCTACAACACTCCCCAGAGCTCCACCATTCACTGTGTAGGTCCTGCCCAAGTTAGACTTGCCAAAATGTAACACCTCACCGTCTTATGTAACATATAATTTATTGCGTCATACAGTATGAAAACAGGCCCTTCGGCTCAACTTGGCCACACCGAATAATGTATCATTTATGTTTTTGTGTGTTGTCTGAGTCTATATATCTGTGATGCTGCTGTGTTGGCTCATTCTTGTGCACATGATCGTAACCTCCACTTGGGCTGACTTGACTTTGGAACCAAACTGTGATAAAAACATTTGACATTTGCTTTCACTTTTTAAAATGCTTGGCAAGCCTTTGAAGCATATTCTATTTTTACATTTGAAAAAACAGATTTTAAATTACGGTGATGATAATGGTGGACAAATGTTGTTTATGTGATGTTACAGTGCAGGTGTCAAATTAGGTTGCATGCTGATACTGTCATCATCTGCCTCCATAGTCTCAGTAGGTGTTGCATGTCTGTAAGCCATCCTTTCACCATAGGTGCATGCATGTACTGCACTACCCAAATGTTGCTTGTATCGCTCGAACAAAGGATCCACAAACCTGAATTTCATGCTTCTTTGCATGGAGTTGCTATAATAGGCAATAGTCCTTAACCTTTAATATGGCGATGCTCATAATCAAAAATCTTTTCTGAGCAGTTTTCCCAGAGAGAACATGCAGTCGTAAAATCCTGTTTCTTTTCTAAATTTATCCTTTTTTCCCCTTTTAAAGAATAAAATGACATGAAAGCAATTTCAATGTAACAATGGAAAAGTGTTTTTCTATTTCCAATTTACCTTGTTAATAGCAAATATTACGTTTCTTTTGTTCTTCAGAATGTGTGAAATGTACAGTGGCAAGCACAGGATGTGTAATTTACAATTTTGCCACAGGAACATTTGGTGGCAAATTTGGAATGAAAGAAACCTTTTCAGGAACAAATAGGCATGGAATTTTCTTGAATGAATTATGTACTTGATATAAATCTATATGTTCCAATATTTGAAATTCATTTTAATAGGGTTTTCCTTCACCGTAGATACAATTAAAAATATCCAATGTTTTATCTCATTGCAAAACTATCTCATTGCAACTGCTACTGAGCTGCCTAACTCTAAAACATGCAGGTGGATCAGCATGGTGTAGCAGTTCACCTGTCGGAAGAAGGCATCTGACCCGAGAACTCACTTATCCATGTTTTCCAGAGACGCTGCCTTACCTGCTGAGATATTCCAGCACTTTGTTTCCTTTGCAGCTCCTTGTTTCTGCAGTACGCTAATTAATACGGATAATAAAATGACACTGGAATATATTTAAACACTAAGAAATGTCATGACTCTAAAGGAAGGATATATATTTATCCTACATCATAGCATGTCATTAAACAGTATAGTGTATTCCAAATTACTGGTCATATGATTGTTATGTTGACAAGCATTTTGTGCACAACAGTCGTCCTCAAATAATTTAACTAAATAAATAAATAATTATTGTGGAATAGGTTGCAGGAGGAATGTTAATAATTATATTGAGATAGATCTTCCATTCTTCCAAACATTCCAATGGATACTTCACATTGAATTAGTTGTAGGCAGTATTTAGAGTGAACTAGAAGGAAAATCATTTTTCACAGAGAAAATCATTTTTCACAGAGAGAGTGGTGAATTTGTGGAATTCTCTGCCACAGGAGGTAGTTGAGGCCAGTTCGTTGGCTATATTTAAGGGGGAGTTAGATGTGGCCCTTGTGGCTAATGGGATCAGGGGGTATGGAGAGAAGGCAGGTACAGGATACTGAGTTGGATGATCAGCCATGATCATATTGAATGGCGTGGCAGGCTCGAAGGGCCGAATGGCCTACTCATGCACCTATTTTCTATGTTTCTATGTTTCTATGAAATATTATCCTGGATTCTTAACTCGCAAGTTTAGTTTTGGAGTTTGGTTTAAAAACTGGACTTCTGGACATAGTTACAAGAATGCTATCAGATGCATACACTCTGTCAAATCTAATTTGACCTGAGGTTAGCAGTAAAGAGTGGATTTTAGTCAAGCAGAGGGATACTCTCAGATCAGAAACCCGTGCACAAAATGTTTGACAACATAACAAGCATATGACCAGGTATTATAAACATTGTTTTTAGTGACATGATGCAATGCCATATAAATATATTTAATTCCTTTAGAGTTAAGTCATTATGTTTATGTGCAACTAAACCACAGTGACTGTAGACTTGCCCACGGCCAAACTATTTTGTTGCAAATTGGATTTACCCTCAGATATCAAATTTAAATTATGAATGATACCTTCTATCATAAGTCTCCCACCTCCACTTCAGGAATCAGATGAAAATTGACTTCCAATTAAAAATTCAAATTAACTGTTGATCAAAAGTGGAAATCGCCTCAAGTCAATATTATATAATGTCAATTCACCCGTAGGCTTTCCTTGATTACATGACTGTCGAGATGACAACGAGACCCATGCATTTGAATAGTGCTGGAGTAATTCAGTGAGTTTGTACAGGGTCTTGGTGCGGCCACACCTTGAGTATTGCGTACAGTTTTGGTCTCCTAATCTGAGGAAAGACATTCTTGCCATAGAGGGAGTTCAGAGAAGGTTCACCAGATTCCTGGGATGGAAGAACTTCCATATGAAGAAAGACTGGATAGACTCGGCTTGTACTCGCTGGAATTTAGGAGATTGAGGGGGAATCTTATAGAGGCTTACAAAATTCTTAAGGGGTTGGACAGGCTAGATGCAGAAAGATTGTTCCCGATGTTGGGGAACTCCAGAACAAGGGGTTACAGTTTAAGGATAAGGGGGAAGTCTTTTAGGACCGAGATGACAAGATCTTTTTTCACACAGAGAATGGTGAGTCTGTGGAATTCTCTGCTACAGAAGGTAGTTGAGGCCAGTTCATTGGCTATATTTAAGAGGGAGCTAGATGTGGCTCTTGTGGCTAAAGGGATCAGGGGATATGGAGAGTAGGCAGGTACAGGATACTGAGTTGGATGATCAGCCATGATCATATTGAATGGTGGTGCAGGCTCGGAGGGCCGAATGGCCTACTCCTGCACCTATTTTCTATGATTCTATGATTCTATGAGTCAGGTAGCATCTCAGAAGAAAATAGATAGGTGATGTTTTCGGTCAGGACTCTTCCCTCCTGTGCCTTCAACTTTGATTCTAACTGATCCTTTTTCCCTGTACCACGTTCCTGGTCTCCCCCCATCCCTCTTGATGCATTATGCATCTCATAAACTATCGCTATTTAAAATGTATTAGGAATTTGTCCTCAAAACTTTCTCTGGTAGAGAATTCTATAGGATCACACTTTCTGAATCAGGAAATTTCAACTCTCATTAATTTTAAATGAAGATTTAACTCTTAGGGCTAGGAAATCAAGGGATATGGATAAAAAGTCAGAACGGGGTACTGATATTGAATGATCAGCCATGATCATAATGAATGGCGGTGCTGGCTCGAGGGGCCGAATGGCCTACTCCCGCACCTATTTTCTATATGTCGATGTTTCTACCCTACATTAACACATTAGTGGATAACACACACAGGCATCCACCAGTAGGGACTTAGAAAGGACCCACTAGGATAATTATAAACAATTTCAAATGATCTCTGAAGATATATTTGTCCAGTCTCAAGACCCCAAGAAATTGGAGTTGTGTACATATCCTAGTCGATCACACAGACCAGACTTCCTACCAGTAATGTCATCTGCATAGAAATCACTCAAGGCCATGATCAAACTCATGTCTCTGATGCCGTGAGGCAGCAGCTCTATCAGCTGTTTCACTGCGCCATTGCTTTGGGATTTTTGTTTACCATGGACATTGAAGAAGAAGAATTCTTCAGGTTTTTAAGATGGCGATGCGCACAGTTGGAGCAGCTCGATGTTCTCCCGGTCAGTGCTTTGTGTTTTTGTATATGTGTGCGTGCTGTTTTGTGCCCTGTGTACTTACTGTCGGGCGGACAGGATCTACGGCCATCAGGACCTTCTTAGGATTGGAGCCGGTCGCGAACGGCGGGTTACCGCCGAGTTTGTCCGATCACATAAGATCCCGGCGGACATAGCGAGGAGCCCCGACTCTCCGTGGATTACCATCCCCGCGGGGAGGATGCGAAGACGGCGCAAAGAGAAAAGGAAAAAGCGAGGCTGCAGGGCCGGCGCGTTGGCCAGGCTACGGAGGCAGCCACTGAAACCACCGCTTCCCAGCCTGTTTCTCACGAACGCCAGATCCCTGGCTAACAAGATGGACAAACTGAGGCTACAGACTGCAGCTAACAACGCCGTGAAGGACAGCTGTATCCTGTTGATCACGGAGACCTGGCTTCATTCATCCATTCCGGACTCTACTATCGAGCTAGCAGGCTACACAGCGCAGCGTCATGACAGGACAAGAGTCTCTGGTAAGAGCAGAGGTGGAGGGCTCCGTGTGTACGTGAACAACACCTGGTGCACAAACACAGTCATTGCAGACAGTCACTGCTCCCCAGACCTGGAGTATGTGACTATTAAATGCTGGAATGCCATTTATCTCCCTAGAGAGTTTACTGTTGTCATGATAACTGCTGTGTACATACCACCGGATGCTAATGCTAACTCGGCTATTGGACATTTGTACGGTAGCACCAACAGTCAACAGAGCATATATCCGGACTGTGTTCACATCATAGCAGGGGATTTTAATCAAGCGGAATTGAAGAAAATGCTCCCAAAATTCTACCAGCATGTTAAATGTGCTACAAGAGGAGCTAACACACTAGACAAGGTCTACTCCAACATCAAGCTGGGCTACAGGGCTAGACCACTACCACACCTGGGTCAGTCAGACCATATGTCCCTGCTTTTAATTCCTGCATATGCCCCCCTCAGGAAAACTGCTCCTCCCATCACAAAGACCATCACAACTTGGCCTGATGGTGCATCTCAGCAGCTGCAGGACTGCCTCGACAGGACCAACTGGGATGTGTTTGAACACCGGGACCTGGAGTTGTTCACAGACAGTGTACTGCGTTACATTAAAAATTGCATGGACACGGTCACAGTGGACAAACAAATCCGGGTCTACCCCAACCAGAAGCCCTGGATGACCCGGGAGGTCCAGCGGCTGTTAAAAGAGAGGAACACTGCTTTTAGGTCTGGCGATAGGGCTTTATACAGCACGGCCCGAGCTAACCTGAAGAGAGGCGTCAGAGAGACCAAGTCAGACTACAGGAGGAAGATAGAGGACCACCTGGACAGTAACAATAGCAGGCAGGTGCGGCAGGGGATCCAGTATCTCGCCAATTATAAGACAAACCTTGGAACTGCTGAGGGTGACGCCTCGTTGGCAGAGGAGCTGAACCTCTTCTTTGCTCGCTTTGAAGTGGAGCCACCCGAGACAGCCACAACACACCATATGGTCCACAGTAGCCTAACCCTCATGATAGAGGAGCATGAGGTGAGGCGCATGCTGCGGGTCATCAATCCAAGGAAGGCTACTGGACCCGTCGGCGTCTCTGGACGCATGCTGAAGGACTGCGCAGACCAGCTAGCTGGAGTCTTCACGAGGATTTTTAACCAGTCTCTGGCCCAGTCCACTGTCCCACCCTGTCTGAAGTCTGCAACCATAGTCCCCTTGCCCACAAAAAAACACATTTCCAGCCTCAACGACTACCGGCCAGTCGCACTCACACCAGTGGTGATGAAGTGCTTTGAAAAACTGGTCCAGGGTCATATCACATCACTCCTGCCCCGAAGTTTTGACCCCCACCAGTTTGCGTACAGAGTGAATAGATCTACAGAGGACGCTGTAGCCACAGCTCTCCATGCTGCACTGTCCCACCTGGAGCAGCGTTGAAGTTATGTGCGAATGCTCTTTGTGGACTACAGCTCTGCTTTTAATACTATCCTTCCCCACAAACTGGTGGACAAACTGGGGGACTTGGGACTTTCACACTCCACCTGCATGTGGATAAATAGCTTCCTGTCGGGCCGCAGCCAGAGAGTCAGAATGGGCCATCACACATCCACGGCCCTCAGCCTCAATACCGGCTCTCCACAGGACTGCGTGCTGAGCCCCCTGCTCTACACCATCTACACACATGACTGCACCTCCACCCACCACAGCAACACCATTGTCAAATATGTGGATGACACTACGGTGGTAGGGCTCATCTCCGGGGGGGGCGGGACGAGTACGCCTATCGGGATGAGGTGGAGCAGCTGACAGTGTGGTGTGGAGAAAATAACCTGAACACCTTAAAGACCAAGGAGATAATAATAGACTTCAAGAAGAACAAAACAGAAATGGTACCACTAATCATCAGAGGGGACTGTGTGGAGAGGGTGGCGGATTTCTGCTTCCTGGGAATCCATATTGAGGAGGACCTGACGTGGAGCGTGAACACCTCTGCGCTGCTGAAAAAGGTCCAGCAGAGACTGCACTTCCTGAGGGTGCTCAGGAAGAATAACATCACACAGAGACTGCTGCTGTCGTTTTATCTGTGCTCCATTGAGAGCATCTTAACATACTGTGTATGCATGTGGTACACCAGCTGCACAGCGGCTCAGTGGAAAGCGCTCCAGAGGGCCATTGACAATGCCCAGAGGATTGTCGGCTGCCCTCTCCTTACCTTGGAGGACTTACACAGTTCCCGCTGCATTAAAAATTCCCAGAATAAAGGACATTTCCCACCCTGGACACTCCCTGTTTGAACTGTTGCCGTCAGGCAGATGGTACAGATCTACAAGGACAAGGACAAACAGACTTAAAAACAATTTTTACCCCACTGCTATAAAGGCACTAAATGTAGCCGCCAAGGAACGCGGGGAGTAAAGGACTGTGGTTGGTACACTGTGAAATCGACAGAAGGATGTAGGGTTGGGTGTTTATGCGTGCTATTTTCATATTTCATATTTATTTTAGTTGTTTATCTTTTTTAATATTTTACCTTGTATGTATCGTTAGCTTTTATGGTTTGAATGGTGCACTGACTGGTTGACATTTTTAAATTTTGTTCTACATGGTTCATGTTACAATGATGATAAAGAAACTATATATATATACATGACTGAATAAATAACCATCCTAAGTCATGCAAAAGTTTATGATTTAGTAACTGGAATTCCAAATGGTCTATCCATTAAAAATATATATATTTTAGGCACAGGTTTTTAAAATAATTGGAATCTTTTGCTAGAAAACAGGCACTTTGTATAGTTTTAGGGGATGTCTTCAAAATGGCTTGATTCAGCTCTAATTTGTGATTCTTTGCTACACTAGAATTCTGCTCCAATTCACATTGTTCTAAATCAAGGCCACACTTGTGTTGCCAATAACAAAAAAGAAACATTACACGTGATGAAGGAAATAAGGAGATAATATATTAGGTAGCTTCTAATTAGACTCATCATAATAGCAATTCTAGGTAAAGTTGTCTTTTTTGTATGCTGATTTAATTAGGGTACCTGTGCCTGGATATATTTCTATACCCCTTTACAAATCGCTCTTCAGATAACCAGGTAGCATAAGTGCATGTAATACTTGAATAGATCTATATTTTTTAATGGCTGCTGTGGTGATTATAATGGGTAACGATGGTTGCACAGCAAGTATTGAATTCACAATTATTTATATACTGCGGCGACCTAATCTGCGAGTTTGCCCTCGACTCAGTCTCGCAGCATGGTCGAGGCGTAGTCCTAGGATGTCCTTTGAGGTCACTGGAACTCTCCTTCATGCTGAAGGGAAGTTCCCACATACTCGCAGCCTCAGTTTGATCACAGAAACATTTTCAGCATGTTGAAAAATTTTCCGCGAGTAAGAAATGGTCGGCATGGTTCTTTTGAACTCATAATGCAGAGTAATGGGGTCGCTATGTAGTTATAGGCAGTCGAGTGAGCCGAAAGCAATTTCCTTCGCTGACCGGGCATTTTAATTGGCTCATTGGAGTTTTCAGGACCAAGAAAAACCGACTGATATGTTAAATGCTCGCTAAACTTTATTATAAGTTATCTGGCTTCTTAAAAGTGTCTCCACTCCTTCTCCACCCCTTCTCCCCCCATTCGCTCCCCCTCTCCCCCTCTTTCCACTTCTCTCTCCACCTCTCTCACCACCCCCCCACCCCCCACACCCTGCGCACTCTCTAAGGGACTTACCGTACACTATGCAGCCGTCATTTACCTTCCTGTTCATCGCCGGTGTGAATTTCAGACAGCGCTCCCCCGCTTTCCCTGGCCTCTGCCTTTGTGATGTGTTTGTGTGTGTGCGGTTGGTCAATCCAGTTCGTGGTTTCATCGCTGACGGTTGATCTAGCTCGAGACGAGTGGCCTCGAGCTTGAAGGTCGAAGACAGTCGCTGAAAGGTCATGTCAGTGAGACAGGCCCTTAAGTCAAGAGAGTTTTGCTTTTGGTTGCCAGTGCAAATTGTTTATAAGTATTGCTCACCTGTTGTACTCATCTTTCACACACTCTGGATTTTGTTGATACAGTGTTAACTTTCCAATCAATTATCTTTGAGTATCTTTGTTTAATTAAGTATAATTAGTGACACATAATATATCAGTTATAGCCAATGATATCCATCATTTGGTTACAAATGCATTGTGTATTTTTTGCTATCTCCTGGCAGGTTTCTTGACACAAGTGTTTCATGGGAAGCTAACTCATTTAAGTCTGCATATAGTTTAAAATACAGGGATAGGTCACAAGGAGTACGCAGCACTGGAAGTCACTGAGGTGCACAGCTTGGAACTAGGACCTTCCAACTGATTATTTGGAGTTCCTGGCTAGTTCCATTTGTCTGCATTCTCCAACCCTTCCTGTCCATATATTTGTCCAAATATCTTATGAAGGTATAATTGTATCTGCAACTATAACTTTCGCAGTTTGTTCCAGATACTGATTACTGTTGAGTTTAAAAAATGAACCTCAGGTTCTTCTTAAACTCCCCACTAGCCTTAAGCCATTGTCCTCTACCCTTAGATTCCAATATCCTGAGGGGGAAAAAAAAATTCTGTGGGCGTGTAAATCCTGGCCAAAACTGAGCAGGAATAGCACCAAAATTTAGTAAAGGGTTCATGCATTGCTAGGCCAGTTTGGTAAAGTCTGTGTTTCTGTAGAAATAAGACAGGCTGCTGAATGGTGCCAGTAAGTCTAGAGCCCAGAGCAATGTTGCAGATAAGAAATATATGAATATCTTTTCAATTGACAGAATTAATGAGATTTCTGCAGAGGATCTCCAAAGAAGTGTAAAATTCATTAAGTTGATTGGATTATGGCAACAGTATTGTAAATATTGTAAATAATGTTGCTAGACATTTACCCTGCTGTTTGTTGATGGGCCAAAGTGTTAAGCCCTGGCAGGTTTGTTTGAGTTCCACGGTAAATGTTGCATTATTCAGTTAATTTAGCTTCCTTCCAGAAGCTTCTGTAGAAACAATGTAAGGGAGACTTTGTTATTGGTTTGGGGAACTGTCAATGATGTACTGATGTAATTAATATGTTTGATTGGATTGTAAAGAGACCACCCCTATGTAGTTCGGCCCCTCAATGTTTGTGGACCTATAAAAAGCATCGCCATCGTAGATCGGCGTCGATCTTCTGGAAGTGCGCTTGGGACTGCAAACCTTTTGGAGTGTTTCTGCTTGCATGGGGCTGCAGGGTTTGTCCATGCAGAGACAAGGATCGAACCCGCGATGGTTTGTTTATAGTATAGAGGAATTTGTTGTTCAATCCAAAAATATAAATGAGTTGTTCCAGTGCTTGACTCCATGGTTTCTAACTGAACGTGACTGGGGGCTAAGCTTTAGAAGAGCGTATTTACATTGGGGGCTCATCTGGGATCTTAACGGACCCCCAAAAACAAACTTGTGATTAAGTGGAGCTGTACCCGATCTGAAGTGCAGAAATCGGTGCCACAGTGCGGTTTTCGCATCGGTTTTCGTCACTTCGCTAGTTGGAGCAGATCGATCATTCATGGGCTTGGGAAAGGGTCCCAACAAGGTCACAGAACAGAGTCTAGCAAGCACTGGGGGCAAAAGTGCCTTTTGGGGTTAGAGGCCCTACTAGAATTGGGTTAATGGCCCATAAAACTAGGGTTGGGTTAAAGGCCCTCTCCTCTGGATTAAAGGCCCATAAAACCTGGTCGCAGTCAGTAGCTGCAGCTGCTGACAAAAAACAAAAATCTATTCCGTAAAAAAATAAACCTAGAGATTCGAGGCCCTGCCCAGATCGGGTATCCAATTGAGTGGATATTTCAAGATGACCTGAGTGTAACAGTGCTAAGCAGCTACGCACTGCATCATTGCTAGGGATGCAAATTGGAGGTGCGCTCCAAAATCGGCATTGACTGCTAGAGTGAAGAGGTTACGCGCTGTCACCCGGTGCAAAGCAGGTGGAAAGGAAGAAGCCTTTTTGACAGGGTGAGCTTACGTTGGTTAAAGTCCACACCTGTTTAAGGTATCCAGATCTCTGAAAGGTTGGGGGAGGACCCTTGTAAAGGTATCGGGCATGCAGTGGTTATAGATTAGTATAGATTGGTTGAAAATACTTTAATCAATTAGAGAATTCTATATCCAAACAAATTTGAATTCGAATTTGCGTACACCGAGTTACGCACCAAAAATCTAATTGTTCAAAGCAGAGCGAGTTTAAATTCTTTGATTTAAAGATCGAATCAGAGCTCCCGTGGATTTTTAAGAAGCAGCAGCAAAGAGAAGCAGTAAAAAGCAGTGATTGGCACTAGCCCGAGTGGGAGGAGAGTTAGAAGTGAGTCAGATGGGGGAAAATAGTTTAAAAAGAGAGGCAAAGCACAGACACACTTAAGTCAGAGCTCCCGTGGATTTTGAAGAAACAGCAGCAAAGAGAAGCAGGAAAAAGCAGTGATTGGCTCTAGCCCGAGTGGGAGGAGAGTTAGAAGTGAGACAGAGGCGGAAATCAGTTTAAAACTGAGCAATTTGGTTTGTAAATTGGTAAATTATGCAATTTATCAGTCATTATAAGCAAGACGGCTCTTAAGGAGTGGCACTGAGAGATGTGCCTTGTGAGTAATGTGTGAGTCTTTGGCTCGAGAGTCTTCGGCGAGGAGGCTGAGGAGAGGAGGCTACACATAAAGCTAGAGAGGACGGAACGCGGTGAACATATGTCGGGGCAGATGAGACAGTGTGATGCTTTCAGAATATGGGAGTCCAGGGATACGGATGGAGCCTCTGGCTGCTACAACTGTGGCAAGTGCGTTCAGCTTCAGCTCCTAAAGGACTGTGTTGGGGCACTGGAGAAGCAGCTGGTTGACGTCAGGGCCATCCGGGAAAATGAGAGTTTCCTCCACAGGACCTACAGTGAGGTATCATGCTGAGGATACGTGAAGAACCAAGGTGTGTGACGGAGAGAAAGGGTGGTAACCGTGGTGTGCAGGAGACTCAGGTGGCTGTGTCTATTGAAAACAGGTACGCCCTCTTGGGAACTGTCCGGGGAGACGATGTTTCAAGTCTGAGCGGCGGACACGTCGGTGGCTCCAATCCTAGAGACGGGACTCGACCGGCGAGACCGATGTCGGCCAGAGCCCTAGTGGTGGGTGACTCCATTGTCCGAGGAGCGGACAGGAGCTTCTGTTGTGGCAGATGAGATGCGAGGATGGTGTGTTGCCTCCCTGGTGCCAGGGTTCAGGATGTCATGAGCCAAATTCAGAACATCCTCGAGAGAGAGAGGTGAACTGCCGGCAGTAGTTGTGCACGTAGGCACAAACGACATCGGGAAGAAGAGGAAGGAGGTTCTCCAAAATGACTTAAGAGAGTTGGGAAGAAGACTGAAATGCCGGACTTCTAGGGTGTTATCTCCGGATTGCTTCCAGTACCTCATGCTAGTGAGGACAGGATCAGGGAGTTAGGGGATCTGAATGTGTGGCTGAGGGGCTGGAGCAGGGGCAAGGATTTAGATTTATAGACCACTGGGATCTCTTCTGGGGTAGGGGTGACCTGTACAAAAGGGACGGGTTACACCTTAACTGGAGGGGGGCCGACATTCTGCTATGCAGGTTTGCTAGGGCTACACATGTGGGTTTAAACTAAATAGTGGGGGGGATGAATTGGCAAATTGGGAATGTGAAGATGGAGATAAAGGAGAAGTGACTACAGGAAAAATTACAAAAGATTCTCGAATTAATGGGAAGGAAAGTTCGAGAATGGACAACAGATTACGGTCAGGACCAATTGCAAGCGGGGAAGTGAATACGGAGGTCAAAGTGCTGTATATGAATGCTCGAAGTATAAGGAATAAAGTGGACGAGCTTGAGGCTCAGTTAGAAACTGGCAAGTATGATGTTGTGGGAATTACTGAGACATGGCTGCAAGAGGGCCAGGGCTAGTAACTGAATATTCAAAGATATTCCTCCTATCGAAATGACAGACAGGTGCGTAGAGGGTGTGTGGTTGCCCTGTTGGTGAGGAATGAAATTCAGTCCCTTGCAAGGGGTGATATTGAAACAGGAGATGTGGAGTCAGTATGGATAGAACTAAGGAATTGTAAGGGTAAAATGACCCTAATGGGATTAATCTCCAGGCCCCCAAACAGTAGCCTGAACATAGGGTGCAAGTTGAATCAGGAGTTAAAATTGGCATGTAGCAAAAGTAATACTGTGGTTGTTATGGGAGATTTCAACATGCAGGTAGACTGGGCAAATCAGGTTGGTACTGGACCCCAAGAAAGGGACTTTTTAGAGTGCCTTTGTGATGGATTCTTAGAATAGCTTGTGTTGGAGCCTACCAGGGAGAAGGCAATTCTGGATTTAATGTTATGTAATGAACCGGATTTGATAAAGGACCTCGAGGTTAATGAGCCATTAGGAGGCAGCGGCCATAACATGGTCAGGTTTACTCTGCAATTGGAGAGGGAGAAGGGTAGATCCGAGGTGACAGTGTTGCAGTTGAATAAAGGGGACTATGGGGCCATGAGGGAGGAGCTGGCCAAAGCTGACTGGAAAGGTACACTAGCAGGGATGACAGTGGAACAAAAATAGCAGGTATTTCTAGGAATAATACAAAAGGTGCAGGATCAAAAGTCAAAGTCAAAAGTCAAAAGAGTTTATTGTCATGTGTCCCTGACAGGACAATGAAAATCTTTCTTTGCATAGCACAACAGAACATAGAAGGCATTGACTACAATTCTATACATAAATACACCCATGACTTAATAAATTAATAAAGTGCAAATAACAGATGAAGGGATATTAATGTTCAGAGTTCCGAGCCAGGTTTAATGGCTGTGGGGAAGTAGCTATTCCTAAACCGGGTTGTTGCAGTCTTCAGGCTCCTGTACCTTCTACCCGAAGGTAGCAGGGAGATGAGTGTGTGGCTAGGTTGGTGTGGGTCCTTGATGATGCTGCCAGCCTTTTCATCAGTTCATTCCTAGGAGGAAGAAAGATTCCAAGGAGAGAAAGGGATGATCATGGCTGACATCAGGAACATTATAAAAAAACTGTGTATAATGTTTATGTAAGATCAATACTGGATTGTGGCTGATCAACCAGAAGCTCGTACCCCTTCTGATCGATTGTTGATTAATACTTGATAGCGAAGAGTAACTGAGAGAGGGAAAGTATTTTTTGTAAAGGGTAACCTGATGGGAAAGGTATCCCCAAATCTAAGCATTTAGTGCGAGAAAAAAGTACCTGAAGGTAAAGAGTTGCTAATTAAGACACGTACCCCTCAGCAAAGAATACCCTAGGAAGGGGAACGTCTTCTGTATCGGAGGGAGAGATTTACTGATTGATAGCAATGGATTGAAATATTGTGATTCACTTTTTGAACTGTATATTAAAGATTGCTGTTATTGTATTGTGTTTATTGTGTATTGCATTGCCTGTGATAGAATTTAGTAAATTTCAAGCGTACATATTTCTTTCAGAGTTTAATTTTGTTGTGCTGTTGACCGAGCACACAACGAGGAGGAATTAGAATAGTGTGCGATTTAATTGTGATAATAAGTGAATGCTTGTAATTTATATTGAAGTGTGTTTCTGTTTAGTTATAACAGGTGGTATAGTTTCCTGCTTGGATATAGTTTTGCTTGCGTGGTTTGGGGTTTATTGGTGTCTGTTAAATTGTATTTTGAGTGAGCGAGATTGCTGCTAAAAAGTATACTTGAATATTAAGCACCTTAATCTGGGAGACTAATGATTCTTCCGGAACTGTTTACAGGTTGGAAATTGGATGAGGTTTGTGAATGAGAACAAACTGCTAAGAGAGTTGGGTGCGCGATTGAATAGAGTGATTGAACAGAGCATTTGAACAAAGCGATTGAACAGAGCGATTGAATAGCGATTGAATAGTAGATTGGGAAGATTGACTGTGTGATTGTTTGAGAAAGGTGTGAGACTGTTAGCACTTCGGAGACGTTGGCTATTGTTTGGTAGCCTCGGAGACTGAAAGGGAGGAGTGAATTATCGATGAGTTGTGAGTGACTCAGAAACTTGTCTGTATTGTTTCTATTGTGAAAGACAAGGGGAATAGCCTAGAGAAGGATATAACTACCACTTCAGAAAGCCCATTAAAAATAATATGTAGTGAATTCCCTCAAAAAGCCGAGAGGTTACGAAAATTTTCAGGAAAGTTAAATAAAGAGTTAGGAAGTGAATGATGACCGATGGGTGGCCTGAAGTCAGTGACGGAGATAAGGTACATAGAGAAAATTATCCAGCAGTGTGGGAATAGCGAAGAAGCAAATGAACTTATAGAAGTATGGAGAGTGTATAATACGAAGAGGAAAGTGAACAAAGAAGTTAGGCTAACAAATTGGAGGAAGGCAGCGTCAAGACTGGGGATAAAGTTGGAGGAAGTGGGAGCTGATCCTTATCTGGGTATTTCTGAAAAGAAAGAGAATGATATAAAAGATCACAAGCAGGAGCAGGGAAGAGCGGAGACTCTTAAAGGAAGAGTTGACCTTGGTAACTCATAAAGGGGAAGTGGCCCCGACGACAACTAAATTCAGCAAGAGCACAGTGGTTAGCGTGGACCTTGAAGGGAAGGAAGCCCAGTATTTAAAAAGATGGCAGACTTTTTCTGGTATAGAAATGCAGCATTCCTCTCAGCCCTCTCATGTTCCTAGCCCTAAGGTGCCTTGTGCAGCTTGTGAACAGGGCACTCGAGTGGAGTCAACGTCATCCTTTAGGGGAGACTTGATAGAAGAATATAAAATTATGATCGGCATAAATCGTGTATACAGTCAACCTGTTTTCTGATGGTCCAACTCTAGAGGTCTTAGCTATAAGGTGCGGGGAAGAAGGTTTAATGGAGATTTGTGTGGCAGTAAGTGGTGGAGACCTGAAATACATTGTCAGGGGTGGTGGTGCAGGCAGATATGATAGTGGCATTGAAGAGGCTTTTGGATAGGCATATGAAAGTGAGGGGAATGGAAATGTGGATCAAGTACAGGCAGTTGAGATCAGTTTAACTGGACATCATGTTGGACACAAACATTGTTCTATTTCTATTCTATGTAGTCTCACCAATGACTTATACAGCTGTTTCATAATATGCTGTATTTTATAATCAGTACCATTCCCAATGAAGTAATTGCGCTTCATCACATTGTCCATCTGACAACACTTTTAAGGAACCATGCACCTTTAGTCCCAGATCCATCTGTTTTGCAACACTCTCCAGGGCTCCACCATTTATTGTGTAGGTCCTGCCTGATTTAACAAAGAACATTGCAACACCTTACACTTGTCAGAGCTAAAATCCATTAGCTATTCCTTAGCCCACTGTCCAAACTGATCTAGATCCTATTATAAACTTAGATATCCTTCCTGAATATCTTGAGTATTATTTTCACATTGCAGAGAAATCTAGGTGTTCTCATTTATGAAACTCAAAAAAAGTTAGCATACAGATAGAGCAAGTGCTTAAGGCGGCAAATGGCCTATTGGCCTTTATTGCAAATAGGTCAGATTTTATATTTAGAGACACTTTGCTACAATTATTTAGGGTGCTGTTGAGGCCACATCTCAGAACTGCACACAGAGCTGATCCTCATAACTAACAAAATGATATAGAAGCATTGGGAACAGTTGAAAAGAGATTCACTTGGGTAATTCTTGGGATTAGCAGATTGTCATATCATAAGTGGCTGCATATTTTGGATTTGTATTGCCTGGAGTTCAAAATAGTGAAGGTTGATCCTGTGAGACATATCCTACATGGCTCTGCCAGCACAGGTGATGAGATAGTTTCACCAGTGGGAGAACCTCAAACAAAGGGGTGCGGGTAAAAGATATGGGGCTAGTCATTTAAAATAGAGGTGCTTCGAAATGTATTTACTCAGAGGCTGGTGGGCTCTCTTTTGCATTTCTTTCATTCATCTGTTCTACGCTTCTCTACATCATAGTCTATATCTCTCATTTCCTTTTCCCGTGATTTTCAGTCTGAAGAGTCAATCATTCCTTCTGTCCAGAGATGCTGCTTGACCCCTGGAGTTATTCCAGCATTTTGTGTCTATCTTGAATTATTTTTCAGTTTAAGTTTAGTTTCAGTTTTCAATTTCAGCTTCAGTTTATTGTCACATGTACCAAGGTACAATGAAGAGCGTGCTAACCAGCCAGTGGAAAGACAATATATGAGTACAATCGAGCCATTCACAGTGTACAGATACATGATAAAGGGAATAATGTCTAGTGTGGATTAAAGTTAGTGAAGTCCGATCAAAGATAGTCTGAGGGTCTGCAATAAAATAGATAGTAGTTCAGAACTGCTCTCTGGTTGTGGTAGGATGGTTCAGTTGCCTGATAACAGCTGGGAATAAACTGTTCCTAAATCTGGGGGGGTGTGTTTTTACACTTCTATACCTTTTGCCCAATGGGAGAGGGAGGTTGGCAGTGTGAGAAGAGAGGACATTTCATATGTAGATTGTGGAAGCTGGATAATTAGAAATATTTAATGTGGATGTTGATACATTTTTGAAAGGTTGGGGAATAGAGAACCAAGGGGATCTGGTGCAGAAGAGGAGCTGTGGCCTGGGGCAGGTTATTCATGATCATATTGAATGGTAGGTCAGGTTTGAGGAGGCCAGTGACCTACTCCTGCTCCAATTTAATTATGTTCTTGTGTTCAGTCGCTCATATCCAGGTTCCGCACTAATCTAGTTTTCAGTTCAGCCAAATGTACTTTGGTAAACCTTTTTGTTTGTTTTTGCACTGCAAAACAAATATCCCATTTTATTTGTCTTCCACATTTCTGTGTTGTAATTGTTTTTTGTCCTAGATGTTGTATAAACCACCACAGGCCACAATGCTACCATAGGCATAGCCAGCTGTGCAAACCATATGCAATGCTCCTGTGCTAAGTAAAGACTTGAAAAATAACATTTCTGTAGTCAACTTAATATGTCTGAGTTTCACGTGTTAAGAGCATCAAGAGTGCCTGACAAAGGACATCTATCTGCAATATTAACTTTTATATTGTCTTTTAAGGGACCTGTATACCTCTGATTTATTATAGTCCAGCACATCCAAGATGCCTTCTTTTATTAGTAAACATGGTTTCTTTCCTGCTGTTCTGGATGGATCCCTTATCCGCTGTTCTGCTCTTGCTTTCCTTCCCCCAGACAGAACAAGGAGTTCCCCTGGTCCACATCTTTCACCCAATCTTTCATCCATCTTTCATCCATCTTTCCAAACTGGAGGTACTCCACTTCATATTCAGCATGGGTACCTTTCAACACAACTGTATAAACATGGAATTATTTAAACTAAACCTCTTCTTTCCCCTCTAGCTTCCCTGTGCCACAACCTGGTGCACACCCATTTCTTCCACTATTTTTCCCCTTTTCTCCTTCAACCCCATGGACTCCATCCCCCTGTACTCCTCCCTCTGGCTTGGCATTTCACTCCACTCCATATCTGGCACCCTGTTATCTCCTTTTCATCTTAGCCTTTATAATGTATCCACACATCTGCCAATACACCCCTCCATCCAATTATCACTTGCCAGGCTTTGTCTCACCCTCATCTTTTTCCAGCTTTATCCCATATACTGCAATCTGTCTGAAGAAGTATCCCAATGGAATAACATGTGGAATTCTCTGCCACAGAAGGCATTGGTGGCCAATTCACAGATGTGTTCAAGAGAAAGTTAGATATAGCTCTTAGGGTCAATGGATTCAAGGGGTATGGAGAGAATGCAGGAGGAAAGGGATACTGATTTTGAATGATCAGCCATGATCATATTGAATCATGATCATGACCATGATCATGTTGGCTCAAAGAGCCGAATGGCCTACTCCTGCACCTATTTTCTATGTTTCCATGTTTTTATGTTTCTAGACTGAAACATTGTCTATCCATTCCCTTGACAGATGCTGCCTGACCCTCTGAGCTATTCCAGTACTTGGTGTTTTGATCCAGATTCCAGCATCTGCAGTCTCTTGTGCATCCAACAGCTATATCTATCCTGTTTGAAGAAAATTCTATTAGGCGTACCACTGAATATATTACTATGTTATTTATTATACCGGCTTTAGTTTAATCATGCATTTTAAATGCCCTAGCATCACTTTCAAATTCTCCATCATTTCACCAAATGTTGATTTTCAGTAAGATTTGGAATGCATCCGCGATGTGATGTATAATTATGACCTATCTTTCAAATATTGCTGAAGCATGCCTATTATTTTAAAACCACGTCCAATTTATTTCTATAACATTAACTGCACGTACTGTGAGCACTTCAAGGTTACCAGCATTTGGGGAACTTGGAAACAGGAGTAAACATGTCAAGTTGGCACCAAATAGCAGCTTTACTAGTGGGCTTCATTCAATTCCAGTGACATTTGATATGAATAATGCATTAAAACTCAGTTGGACAATTGCAATAAATGCCTGGTGGAAGTGAATTATGACAATGTGCACTGCTCTTATTTCCATTAATTCATAAATATTAACTAATAAAAAGCAGTGGAGTAAACCTCTATTGTAAGGGAGGCATTAACTCAGCTTTTCAACACTCACCATATTCTATTTCCCATTCATTTCTCACTTCTTGCCAGGTCACTTGTCACATATTTGTGACTAGAAAGCAAATTAGCTTTGTTCAGCTTGAACATTGACAGAGCTGGTGATTGCATTTGACCTGCAATGTTGAAGATGAGTCACCCTTCAACACAACTCTTTGTAACTTTTATATTTCACATTCAGCCATTCTAGTCTTGATACTTTTAATGCGGTGGGGGGAAAAGTACAGGGGAATTTAATATCTCAAGATTTAAAAGTAAAGTGTTGTAATGGCTATGCTGCATTTCTAGTAATCCACAGGTCATGCCAGACACTCCCAGGTAAAGAACATATCCAACAAGGGAAACCTAGTCACTTAAAATGATGTTTAAAAACATTACCCGAACCAAGAACCACACCATTACCATTCCAGGGGTCACTATTGACTAGAAACATAACTGGATCAGCCACATAAATACTTTATTGTAACAGCAGATCATAGGCTAGAGACACCTAATTTCCGTTGCCTACATCTAGCATGTTGGATAATGTAATGATTAGATATTCTCCAGTGAAGGCAGTTTCAATAATATTCAGAAAGCCTAACACCATTCATCATAAATCATTAAAAAGTCAAAAGTCAATCAAGTCAAACAAACTTTATTGTAATTTAGAAATACATTGATACATGCAGTTCCAAACAAAATTACGTTGCATTTGGCTCCCTGTGCAACACAATAAATTAACCGAAGGATAGGCATGGGTGAAAAGGATAAATAGACAATAGTGGCAGCCCATTACATGGCATTCAGGAGTCTGATGGCTCGTGGGAAGAAGCTGTTGCAGAACCTTGATGTTCTGCTCCTTATGCTGCGGTATCTTTTTCCCGAGGGCAGCAGAGTGAACAGTCCGTGATGGAGATGTGTGGGGTCTTTTATAATACTGCTGGCCTTAGACACACAGCGTTTGGCCGCAATATCCCCGATTGAGGGGAGAGAGGTCCCGATGATTTTCTCCGCTGTCCTCACCACTCTCTGCACAGACTTCCAGTCGGAGGCTCTACAGTCCCCAAACCAGACAGAGATACAGCTGGTCAGAATACTCTCTATGGTGCCCCTGTAGAATGTAGTGAGGATGGGATGGGAGAGATGAGCTCTTCTCATCCGGTGCAGAAAGTGCAACCGCTGCTGCGCTCTCTTAACAGTTGATGAGATGTTATTCGACCAGGTCAGACTGTTAGTGATCTGCACCCCCAGGAACTTTGTGCTGCTGACCACCTCCACATCGCTGTCATTAATGTGAAGTGGTGTGGGACTGTGCCGGGTTTTCCTGAAGTCGACGATAATCTCCTTTGTTTTCTCGACATTCAGGATCAGGTTGTTCGTATTGCACCAGTCCGCCAGTTGTTTCACCTCCTCCCTGTAAGCCAGCTCATTGTCGTCCCTGATGAGGCCCACCACTGTTGTGTCATCTGCGTACTTCATGATGTGGTTTGTACTAAACCTGGCACAACAGTCGTGAGTCATCAGGGTGAACAGCAGTGGACTCAGGACACAGCCCTGAGGGGAGCCGGTGCTCAGAGAGATGGTATTGGAGGTGTTATTTCCAACCCTCACAGACTGAGGTCTGTCAGTGAGGAAGTCCAGTAGCCAGTTACACATGGGGGTGCCGAGGCCCAATGGAACCAGTTTGCTTATCAGGTGCTGTGGGATAATGGTGTTGAATGCTGAACTGAAATCCACGAACAGCATTCGCACATAGGTGTTTTTCCCTCTAAATGTTCCAGGCTCAGATGGAGTACGGAGGATATAGCGTCCTCTGTGGAGCGGTTTGGCCTGTAAGCAAACTGGTATGGGTCGAGTGTGGAGGGGAGTCTGGAGGTGATGTGGTCCCTGACCAGCCTCTCGAAGCACTTCATCATTATGGGGGTGAGTGCTACAGGGCGGTAGTCATTGAGACATTGTATGTTGGATTTTTTTGGCACAGGTATGATAGTGGCAGTCTTGAAACATAATGGGACGACAGCCTGGTTCAGCGAGGTGTTAAATATGTCCGTAAGGACATGTGCCAGCTGATCAGCACATTCCCTGAGCACCCGCCCTGGTATGTTATCAGGGCCTGCCGCCTTTCGCGCGTTCACTCCTTTTAGGATTCAATCCCTTCATGTTTAGGATTAGGTTTAGGTTCACAGGTGTCTTGTACACTGAGGTAGAGTGAAATGCTTTGCTTTGCATGCTATCCCCTCAAATCAGATAATACTATACATAAATACAATCACGCCAAACTCAAGTACAACATGCAGAGCATAGGAAATGATACAAAGTTAGAGTCATAGAGTTATAGAATGATACAGAGTGGAAACGGCCCAACTTGCCCACACCGGCCAACATGTCCCAGCTACACTAGTCTCACCTGCCCCCATTTCGCCTGTATTCATCCAAATCTGTCCTATCCACATACCTCTCTAACTTTCTTAAATGTTGGGAGCATCCCAGCCTCAACTACCTCCTCTGACAACTTGTTCCATACACCCTCCACCCTTTGTGAAAAACGTACCACTCAAATTCCTATTCCCCTTCACCTTAAATCTATGTCCTCTTGTCCTCGATTCGCCTACTCTGGGCAAAAGACTTGTTGCATTGTAGTACAATAGCTTCAGAGAAAAAGTCCAATGTCCGCAATGAGGTAGAGGAGAATCGAAATGTACCATAGGCTATGGAAGGACTATTCAGAAGTCACATAACAGAGGGGAATAAGTTGTTTCAGAGTCTGATGGCGTGCTTTCAAGCTTCTGTATCTTTGATCTGACTAGAGCAGGGAGAAGAAGAAATGAATGGGATGAGAAAGGTCAATGATTATGTTGGCTGCTATTTTAAGGTGTATAGGTTGAGGTGTATAGGAAGGAACTGCAGATGCTGGTTTAAATCAAAGATAGACACAAAATGCTGAAGTAACTCAGCGGGACAAGCAACATTTCTGGAGAGAAGGAATGGGTGACATTTCGGATCGAGACCCTTCTTCAGACTGATGTCAGGGGAGTGGGCGGTACATAGATAAGAAAGTGCATAGATAAGGAGGTGTAAGGTGTGGAAATAGGACAAAGGGAATGGAGATCAAGAAAAAAGTAGAATAGATTATTGTTAGCATGAGGTGTAGATGAAATCAATGGTGGAAACTCTGATCTGTCTGACAGACTGGGCAATGTTCACACTCTGCAATTTCTTGCAGTCCTGGGTCCTGCTGTTCCAAAATTATGCTGTGATGCAAACCAACAGTATGCATTCTATGGTGTCGAAATTTGTAAGAGTCATTGGCGATACCAAATTCCCTCAGTCACCTCAGAAAGTAGAGGCATGGTGTGTCATATTGACTGTTGCATCAATGTGGTTGGTCCATGACAAACTATTACTAATATTAGCACCAAGGAATTTGAAGCTCTCAACCATTTCCCATTTCACACTATTGATGCTAACTGTGGCATGCTTTCTGAAGTCAACAACTAGCTCTTCTGTCTTGCTGACATTGAGGGAGAGATTATTATCCTTACATCATGTTACTAACATTTCCATCTCTTTCTTGTACTCATCTCATCATTGTTTGTGATCTGCCTACCACAGTGATGGCATTAGAGCAGAATTTGGCCATACAGTAGAACATAAGTTACCAAAGATCAGAGAATTCAATGTGCATGCTGTTGGGTTGGAATCAACTATTGACTCCCCTTTTCATTTCCACGGTGATCTTTCTGGTCTGGGTTTCCTCCATTGCCAGAGTGAGGCCACATGCAAACCTGAGGGACAGCTCCTCATATTCTGCTTGGGTAGTTTACAACCCAATGATATGAACATTGAACTCTCCAATGTTATGTAACCTACCCTCCAACACTCCACTGCCCCACTTCCCCCCCCCCCCCCCTTCCCTTTTACCCACCTGGATACGCACCAATTACATTATTCCCTCTCGGCTTGCCGCCTTCCATCTATATTACTTCCTCTGGCTTCACAATTCTCTCCTCATCTATTCTTATCTCCTTACTCACACTTTTCCTCTTTTCATCTCTAGCCTTTGTCCAATCATCTGGTAATCTACCCCGTGCCCCCAACCCTCACTGTTACTTACCAGTCTTTGTCTCACCTCCACCTCTCTTCAAGCTTTCCCCCCAGTATAATCAGTCTGACAATGGTTCCAACCCAAAACATCCCGTCTCCTTGTTCTCCATAGATGCTGTCCGACCCGTTGAGTTAATCCAGCACTCTGTATCTTCCTATTGAGATAAACAATTCTATGTGAGTCAGAGGTTGTTGCAATCAAATTGCACAAAATGTTCTGTTCAGAGAAGCTCTGGTTACTGGTGATAAATAATGGATAAATACAGGAATGCATAGAAGAGGCAAAGGTGGACATGTAGCTGGAGAATGAATTATAACAAAGGCCTTAAGAATCTTGTGGTTTTCAGTATTTTTAGCCAGTGACAGTAAGGAACATTGAAACTTGCCCAAGTCGGAGAATTGTGTGATCTGAAGATGGACTTAGAGATGATGGCGCTTACAATTGCCCTTGTTATCATTGACAAGTTTATGCAGATTTGGGAAGTTCTTTCAAAAGAGCCCCATTGAACCTTTCAGTGTACCTTTTAGATGATGTTCAAAGTAAGTCTATTAATAATCATCATTGTTCTGTTCAATGAAAATATATTCACTCTATATAATTTCTAAGAATATTTGCCAGACAATATGTTGCAACTGATAAATGTTTATTAATCTATGGTATGAAGTACAGCATGCCATTTCTAAAATAAATTACGCACAATATTGGAAGATAAATTAGCCTAATTTGCAAACTCTGACCTTTAATGAACTTTATTGACATTATAAGGGGAAGTCAGATGGCAGGAGAGCTTACTTGATGTGTGTTTGGTCACTGCTGCTCTAAGATAAGTGTAACCTTGTGTTAATTTGACTTACTTGCTCCATTTTTAATTAGTGTGAATTAATTAAATTGTAAATCATTTCATTGAATTGTGTTTTCTTATTTTGAAAACTTCGTTACACTACATCCATCCTAATAAGCTTTAGAAAACAACAAGGCCAGGAATGAATTTTTTTGTACAGAATTTATAGTACAAGCTATTGCAAATATTCATTTTCAATTGTTTTCTTGTGATATTATTTGGTTACTAAAAATGTTTAACTTTGTGTAAATAATGATTGTTTTTTAAATATTGGAGGTGAAATTTGAATGAGGCATACTTTGGTAAAAAGTATCACAAATATTATCTTTAAGGATTGATGCAATAAATCAGAAGAAGGGCAATATAAAGATATTGGAATACAAGCAGTAAATTGAAATAGAAAAATTGCAACAAATGATTAGCAGAAAAAAGAAAAGATTCTGATGATACTGTAATGTCGGAACAATTGGCATGTGTTTCATTTGGCTCCAGCTTGCTACTACATTATTTTAATGATGGTTTTACCACAATAAGGGTAGGCATTCATTAACAACAACAGTCCTTTGACAACAGTGGAACAGATCAAGTGGAAGAAAACACAATTTTAAAGCGGTATCATTATGAGAAATTCATTGAATAATTGGGACCAGTGGCCATTCGCTTCAGTTATTTCACAGTCATCTTCTATTATTTACTACTCAGTTTTAGAAGCAGGGAATCAAGCAGTCAAGGTGCCAATGGTATTTCCAGTTCTTCTTGTGCTCTAATACCCAGCTTCTGTTCCAATGGAGGGAGACAGTAATAAGGATGTGAATACTGCACAGAAGAAGAAAGAGTGCAAATAATGTAGAATTACAGAAATAAAAGTGATCAGACAAAAAATGTACTCATTTGCAAAAGGATTGAAGGGAAGCGAGAAAAATATTTCAGGGCTGCACAGTGGCGCAGCAGTAGAGTTGCTGCCATACAGCTTCATGGATCCGGGTTCCATCCTGACTACGGGTGCTTTCTGTACGGAGTTGTACGTTCTCCCTGTGAACAGGTGGGTATTCTCCAGGTGCTCCAATTTCCTCCCACACTCCAAGTACTTACATGTGTGTAGGTTAATTGGTTTTGCTAAAATTGTAAATTGTCGCTAGTGTATGTAGGATATTGCTCGTGTACGAGGGTGATCATTTGTCAGCATGGACTCGGTGGGCCGAAGGGTCTGTTTCCATGCTGTATCTCTTTAAACTAAACCAAACCTGGTAAGGCTCTGGAACTTACGAACTGAAAGAGTGGTCGAAGCAGAAATGCTCAACACTTATGAACCAGTACTTGGATATGTACTTGAATAGCTGTGACGTGCAAGGCCACAGAACAAGTGCTGGAAGGTTGACTTCTGCTGCAATACTTTCTCTCTCAAGCAGCATAGTCACAGTAATGCAAATTACTTTCTTCTGTGCAATACATTTTCTATGAATTTGAAATTAAAAAAAGGTTAAAAGCAAGAAAGAATGAGGATGGTCTAAATTATACATTTCAAAATTCCACACTCTGCCACAGTACAGCTTGGTCTTTTGTCAAACATTTTACAAATGCCGGTCTTAAACTGAAAAAGCCCTCAGGTTATTACATCTTTATTCAATGCGAATGGCTAGTAAGGATTAATTTCAGAATGGACCAGTTGACCAGCATCCTGCAGTCATGAAAAATAGTTTGACCTTCTCGTGTTGCTCCTTGTACTGCTCCAGTGACAGCTCTGTTCATTTGAATTCAGTCAAAGTCCTTGCCAGGTTAGGTAATTTGGACTAGGGGACATGGGGGAAGGGGGTGGGGTTGGGATTTGTAGTCAGCATGATTAAAAGCTGGCACTGAATTCAGGCTTTTGATAAACAGAGGGAGCTGTAAGTGATGGGGACAATCAGATTGCAGAGGACTGCAAGAAGGATGGGACACAGGAGAGGGGAAATTAGTTTTAAGACAAGCAAGGTGACCCGACAAAGTGGTATGGTGCAGCATATTAATTATTTACATATAACATGAGGACAATTTGGAATGTTGGATAAAAGTCAAGTTGAGCTTTATCTTCACCTTGCTTTATAAAACCTCCTACCTAGTCTCACCTCTACTGTTGCAAATTTAGCCTCTCCTATAGAAGACGGAAAATCATGAGAATCCAATCCAGGTCACAAGAGGATGCTAGTGTTACATGCCCAATTAAAACAACTGTGAAAGTCGACATAGTGCCATGTGTTTCAACTCACATTAAAGTAAGGCACTCAGCCTATTTGAGGGAGAAACCACTATATTTAGACAATTCACTGGGTTCTGTTGATCATTAATAATTTGGATAACAGTTTTCTAATCTGAGCATAAACTAATAGAAACTAGATAACTCTTATAATAAAAACGGAAAATGCTGGAAACTCCCACCATGTCAGTGTGCATCTGTGAAAAGAGAAAAAAATAAAAACATTTCAAGTTTGTGACCCTTTATTTGAACTGGGGAATAAAGAAAATAAAGCAACGTTTCAGTAGCAGAAAAGCAGCAATATGGGCGATTACTAGTCAGCGCAGACTCAGTTAGCCAAATACACCATTTCCACACTGTATCTCCAAATTAAACTAAACTAGTAAACTAAACAAAGTCATTCTGATGGACTCTTCTGAGTAAGCAGCTATCAGGTTTCACAATTTTGTGCAGAAGATCACAGGTGTTTACTTCTTCATAACTTTACCAATAACTTACATAATTAATACTGTTCACCTGATAATAAACTCTTTGGGTGTGCGTTGAAATGATCCCTTTTCTGTGATGAATACCGGGGAAAAATGGACTTACACAGTCTTAGCCTTTGGTATTGTGGGAATATGAGGACATTGATGGAAGAATTACCATAAATTTGTACATATGTCAATGTGTCAACCTGTTTCCGAGATCTCATGTTTCCTCACGCACTACAAAGACATTCAGGTTTGTAGGCTACTTGACTTTGTATAATTGTAAATTGTCCCTAGTGTGTAGGATAGGGTTAGTTTACAGGGAACGCTGGTCGGGGTGGACTTGGTGGGCCAAAGGGCCTGTTTCCGTGTTGTATCTCTAAACTAAAAATTAAACTGAACTAAACTAAATCCATGTCAGCACACATTCAAATGATGGAAATGAATGAACACACATCTGAAATTGTGACTGAGAGCAGAGTGGTGGGTGTGAGTGAAGAATGCTAGAGTAGGTAGTGGAGCAGTAGCAGATGTAGGTCAGAGTTCCCATACTCTGGACACATGCCTTGTAACAAGACCAGTGATTTCTAGCTAATCAAATTTTCCAAGGAAGTTCGTCTAATTGGCTGGCACTTTTCCCGTTTTATTCGTATGGCTATATGGTGGCCCCAAATTTCACTGTACCAATTGGTGCATGTAACAATAAATCTCTCTTGAATCTCTCTGGAATCTCTTGAATCTTGATTGAAAGAGGCCTCTAGATGATTTACTAACAACTGTTTATATTATCAGTGTTTCTTGTGCATTTTGGCAATTAAATCAAACTTTCATTTTAAGTTGTGCCAGTGAGCCGAGGGCTTGTCAAAAAAAAAAGGTGGAAAATCACTTCATTGTTAGACAACTAGTTAGAGTCCGAGTCAGCATGGATTTACGAAGGGGAGATCATGCTTGACTAATCTTCTGGAATTTTTGGAAGATGTAACTAGGAAAATGGACAAGGGAGAGCCAGTGGCTGTAGTGTACCTGGACTTTCAGAAAGCATTCGATAAAGTCCCACATAGGAGACTAGTGGGCAAAATTAGGGCATGTGGTATTGGGGATAGAGTGCTGACATGGATAGAAAATTGGTTGGCAGATAGGAAACAAAGAGTAGGGAATAATGGGTCCCTTTCAGAATGGCAGGCAGAGACTAGTGGGGTACCATAAGGCTTGGTGCTGGGACCTGGCTATTTACAATATACATCAATGATTGGACAAAAAGTAACATTAGCAAATTTGCAGATGACACAAAGCTGGGTGGCAGTGTGAACTGTGAGGAGGATGCTATGAGAATGCAGGGTGACTTGGACAGGCTGGGGGAGAGGGCAGATGCATGGCAGATTAAGTTTACTGTGGATAAATGTGAGGTTATCCACTTTGGTAACAAAAAAAGGAAGGCAGATTACTATCTAAATCGCGTCAAGTTGGGAAAAGGGGAAGTACAATGGGATCTGGGGGTCCTTTTACATCAGTCTATGATAGTAAGCATGCAGGTACAGCAGGCAGTGAAGAAAGCGAATGGCATGTTGGCTTTTATAACAAGAGGAATCGAATATTGTAGCAAAGAGGTTCTTCTACAGTTGTACAGAGCCCTAGTGAGACCGCACCTGGAGTATTGTGTACAGTTTTGGTCCCCTAATTTGAGGAAGGTAATTCTTGCTATTCATGGAGTGTGTCGTAGGTTTACAAGGTTAATTCCCGGGATGGCGGGACTGTTATATGCTGAGAGAATGGAGCAGCTGGGCTTGTACACTCTGGAGTTTAGAAGGATGAGAGGGGATCTCATTGAAACATATAAAATTGTTAAGGGTTTGGACACACTAGAGGCAGGAAACAAGTTCCCGATGTTGGGGGAGTCCAGAAACAGGGGCCACAGTTTAAGAATAAGGAGTAAGCCATTTAAAACGTAGACGAGGAAACACTTTTTCTCACAGAGAGTGGTGAGTCTGTGGAATTCTCTGCCTCAGAGGGTGGTGGAGCCGGGTTCTCTGGGTGCTTTCAAGAGAGAGCTAGATAGGGCTCTTAAAATAGCGGAGTCAGCGGATATGGGGAGAAGGCAGGAACGGGGTACTGATTGGGGATGATCAGCCATGATCACATCGAAGGGCCGAATGGCCTCTCCTGCACCTATTGCCTATTGTCTATTGCCTATTGACTATGGGAGACAAAACATGGACATTTTAAAACATGCAACTGATTAAGTTAGAATTCTGGTCGCAGTGATTGATTTGAGTATGTTAAAAATAAACGGGTCTTCCCCTATTCCTGTGGCATTGCTAATGGTAAGTCTACTGTAACCATGGGTGTGTTCTGTGACGATATTGGATTTGTAATTGGTGAAGTATCTTCAGGTACAATTGTTCTCCCACTGTGGACTTGCCTCAGAATAAGGGAAGCTTCAGATTACGCAGTGCAACAGCGCCTTGTATGTTCAATGTTTATTCACAAATTAATATAACTCAGTTTAAGAATTGCTATGTTAGTAAATAACTATTAACTTGTCATAACCAGAGAAAGGCCGGGAGTAACTCAGCTGGTCAGGCCGCATCCCTGGAGAAGATGGATAGGTGACGTTTCAAGTTGGGACCCTTCTTCAGGGCTGCATAAAAAGAGAAAAGGTGTCCAGCGAAACGATTGCCAAGCCTGCACTTGGACCTTGCACCTCCTCAAACCTTATCTAATGTATCCACTGTTCCAGGTGTGGACTTCTATGTATCGGCACATTGACGACTGCACCCATGCAGAAATTACAGACCATTAACTTCACTACTAATTTCCAACTTTTTGCAGAATACCACCACACAGCCCACCTCGACCTATATGCTCTCCCAGTTGCAAAACACTTTAACCCTCCCTCCCATTCCCATACTGACCTTTTGTGTCCTGGGCCTCCTCCACTATCAGTGAGACTAACACAAATTGGAGGAACAGCACCTCATATTTTGCTTGGGCAGCTTACAACCCAGCAGTATGAATATTGACCTTATAACTTCAAGTAGTCCTTGCGTTCCCTCTCTCTCCATCACTCTCCCATCCTATTTCTCCGACCAGTATGACTGTCCTCCTGATTACATTTTACAATATATGCCTCATTATTTCCTTCCCCTAGCTAATAATGATCTATTCTCCATTTTCCCTGATCAACGTGCCCTTTCATCTCTCATTTTTCCCACGTTACCCTTCCATATCTCCCATTTCCCTCTCTCTTGATCTCTGTCTGAAGAAGGGTCTCGACCCGAAACGTCACCCATTCCTTCTATCCAGAGATGCTGCCTGTCCTGCTGAGTTATTCCAGCATTTGATTTATTTTAAAAGGAGAAAGTAGACACTTCCCCACATCACGAATAGTCTAAACAGGGTTATGAAGGTTGAACATTATGCTGCAAATAGGCTTTCTTTGTGCATAACACATTTCCATTTTCATTTAAGTCCATTACACCAGGAATTAATTGCCTCTGGCAGTTTGATTGAAACACAAGAGCAATCTTTAATCCTGAATCTTAATGTAGGCATTAATATTGTAAACCTCACCAGAGAAGAGTTTGACTTCTGATGCCCATAGCACAGTTACTCAGATGTGAGTTGAGTTACCAACAAGAAAAAAAAAGTAAAATGAGTCTGTGACTGCAATCTAAATTAAGCGTACAACATTCTAAGTGGTGCAAGTCGACATAATGCAGTGTCTAGAATTTGAGTAGTGAGTGGAATCAGTCTCATGCTCCAACATGGGAAATTATGGGCTTTGCTGTTTTGCTAGCATTCAATGTAGTGCAAGAGCCTGGTTAGATCCAAGGAAATGAAGGCCTGATTGCCCAACGTGTGTATCGGCCACATGTACAGCATTCTCATTGAAAGGCTCATGGTGTCTCGACTGCAACAGAATTATAATTCTCAACCCTCTCCAAGTTGCTCAATTACAAAAGCTACAATGACATTGCCCCAATTTTATGCTAGCCCATCTGGCAAGAACAAGGCAGAGTCAATAACTGTGCCTTGGACATGGCAGTGAGCAACACAGGGGCCCCGCAGGGGCCCTTCCTGATCACCATGTACACCTCAGACTTCAGATGTAACTCGGACTCCTGCCACCTGCAGAAGTTTTCGGATGACTCTGCAACTGGGGGGTGCATCAGTGAGGGGAGGGGAGCTGAATACAGAGGTGGAGTCATTGACTTTGTTGAGTGGTGTGGGCTAAATCACCTGCAGCTGAACACCAACAAGACTAAGGAGTTAGTGATGGACTTTAGGAGGACTGTCCCCAGTCTCCATCAAGGGTGTGGATGTGCAGTTTCCCAGGGAGTACAAATACCTTGGAGTGTACCTGGACAGTAAGCTGGACTGTCCAGGAATGGTGAGGCCCTGTACAAGAAGGGACAGAGTCGGCTGTACTTTTTGAGAAGACTCCGCTCTTTCAACATCTGTAGCAAGATGCTGCAGATGTTCTACCAATTAATGGCAGCCAGTGCCATCTCCTTCGCTGTGGTTTGCTGGGACAGTAAGGCGAAGGTCGCAGACACCAACAGGATTAACAAACTCATCAGTCATGGGGTCTTATAGGGGAGGATGCTCCTGAAACTACAGAGGATCCTGGAAAATACTGCTCCCCTCCCCCCTCTATGACACACTGGTCAACCTGAAGAGTACCTTCAGAAACAGACTGGTCCACCAAGATGCAGTACTGGACACCACAGAAGATCCTTCTTCCCTATGGCTATCAAACTGTACCACTCCTCCCCCTTCTGTCGAGGGGTAGACTGCCTCTCTTCCCCCCACCAAATCTTTGCACATCCCCAATCCTCTCCACTCGTCTCTTTAAATTTATGTTTTGTGAATTTGTGTTTCATGACTGTTGGCAGATCAATTTCCCTCCTGTGATAAATATTCTATTTTATCGTATCGTATAAGGGTGCTGAATCTATATGATGTAGGATTTCATGCTACATTCACTTCAGATGCGTATGATAGTACATGGGAAGTAAACTGGGTTTCCAATTAGAATTACTATCTATTCACAATTTTAATAATATTTAAATAAGAGCCTTATTTTAAATAAGAGCTCATGTTATAAATTCAATATCGTTACAGACTTGATTGTAGCAAAATGAAGAAGAGGATTATGTTTAGGTTTAGGTTTAGGTTTATTATTGTTACATATACTGAGGTACAATGAATGAAATAAGGGATGACAGAAAGCTCATTTTCAACAGCGATCCTTTATTATTGTAGTGCCCATCTCTATTTGGTCACTGTCATCCACCTGTTCATGTTGGATGATATCCGATTTTGCAAGCTTTAATTTAATTCCGAAAAATGCCAAATCAATACCGTACATTGCAAATGGATTTGCCAAGAAAAGCAGTAATGAACAGCACTGAACTACCTTGACGTGTCCTTTCTGTTCTACCACACCTCCTGTAAAAGAGCAAGACAGCAAACCTTTTATTTTCATTTTCTCATTTCTGCAAGTTGTGGGAACATGGTTGATGGCAAAACTACAAAATGTTCTATTAACAATTTCAAATATATGTTATATACACATGAACAGCAAAATTTGAGTTTCATTATATCCAAAAATGGAAATGGACAGTATATATTTCCATTGTAACGGAGAACGAATAGAATAATCATCCCTCATTTTAATTGAAAGGTTACACAAATGTCATGCCTGAAAATAAAACATTCTCAACTATTAGATATTTGGTCACTATCCAAAATTCCCCAGAAGATTGCGAAAAAACACTACTCAAAATTTCAATTCATGCATCAGCTACTCTAGCTAATATTCAGGGAGACAAAACAAAATAGAGCGTATCAGCTTAACCTGCATGTCTGATGGCTTGGAACATACTGGAAAATATTGTTAGATTTTGGACGTACTGGAAGATTTTAATATTAATTAAAATAGGTCTGCTAGAGTTTTATTCGGGACCATAAATTTCAATTTGCATGAGCATTTTAACTTTAATTGCTGAATTGAAACATTACTTTAATTTTTCCAAATGTTCTGTCTTATACTTCTTTTCTCCTCATCCTTTCTATACTTCCATCATACGTCATCTTCCCTCTTTCATCTCCCACATCCGGTAACAAGGAACATTTGCATCCCCATTTGGCATTAGTTGCTGATGTAAATGCACAATATTCTAGTCGTTTTGTGCCAAATTAGCCACAATAGATTCCTCACTCTGTTCATTGTAAATTTTACCACAATTCTTTTTTTAAATGTTGAAATGGGTTGAAGAGGGCAAAGTTACAGACATTGTATATATGGATTTCAATAAGGCATTTGACAGGATTCCACATGGTAGGCTGCTCTGGAAGATTAGATCACATGGCATCCAAGGAGAAAGAGCCGACTGGATAAAAATAGGCTTCATGGAAGGAAGCAATGACTAAAGGTAGAATGGTGTTTTTTGTCACAAAAGGAGGCATGTGACTAGTGGTTATCTCATGGTTTGGTGCTGGGGCCATTATTGTTCGTAATCTATATCAACAATTTGAATGAGTATATACAAGACATAATTAGAAAATTTACAGATTACACGAATGTGGGTGGTATTGTAGATAACAAAGATTGTTCCTTGAAAGTGGCATCACAGGTAGGTAGGGTGATCAAGGCTTTCAGCACAATAGCCATGGATTGTTTTGGTTGGACTAAGGTCTTTGGGTTTTTCTACTGGCATTGGTGTTATTATTATATTTTTGTTTATTATATTTTATCTATGTGTACTGTGTTTATAAGCTTGAGATGTTACTGCAAGTAAGAATTTCATTTTTCCATTGGCAGTACATATGACAATTTAACATTATTGACACTTGACTCTAGATCTTGAGAATACAGGTTTAGGAAGAGCAGGGAGAAATTTAAAAGTGATCTGAAGATACATTTTTCACACAGAGGGTGGTGGCTCTCTGGAATGAGGAGGTGATACTGGCCTAATGCCGTTATATAGGATTAGCGTAGCTAGGTATCACAGATGGACCAAAGTTCTCTATTTCTGTACCGTACAATTTTGGTTAGGTTAGGTTAGGTTAGGTAAGGTTAATTATTGTCACATTTTACTGCGGTGGGCTTAATGTTATGATTTTCAGTGAAAAGCCTTGTTTTGCATGCTACCCAAATACATCATATATGCCATACAAAATACAATAAAGTAGAATAGTGCAGAATATACGTTTCAGCATTGCAGTGCATCAGGTCCATAGACAAAATCCAATGTCCACAATGGGGAAGTGAGGAATAGTAAGATTGAACGAGAACGTACCAGTTCGAAGGTTGATCTTTATTTTATGAGGAGTCGAAGTGAGGGATTTTGTGAAGAGCCCGCCGGCGCGCATGCTCGACATACTTCAAAGTAGCGGCGTGGAATCACAGAAACCAACAAAAGAAATGACTTCGCATAGTAAGATTGAAGTGACTAAGATTACCAGATGAAGGTGATTGAGGGTTGGGCGAGGAGGGCACGAAATCCCTCACTTCGACTCCTCATAAAATAAAGATCAACCTTCGAACTGGTAAGTTCTCGTTCAATCTTACTATTTCATTTCGGAGTCACGTGAGTGACTTCGTGAAGACTTCAAAGCTTCTGTGATTACACGCCCTGGACCACGTCCATGCTGACACACCACTACCAGGGATGGATGGGAGGAACAAACTTGCTCAACAGTTCATACTGCAAAACAAGAGCAGAGTTATTAATAACAAATCAAAAACCCCTCATGCGGGGACATCTCCACGTTCTTGACCTGCATTCAGCACGGCTTCTGCGAACTGTAGAGGAGCAGCAACAGGCTTGTTATAAAAACGCTGGAACACAGCTTCATTAGCCCATCCTGCTGTGGCGAGAATTTGGTCCATGGGCACCTCCATGACCCTCGCCGCTGACGTCGATGCAGCCCTGGTGGAATGAGATTTGAACACATTAGTGTCGATACCTGACTTACCCAAGACGACTCGAAGCCACCTGGATATCGTCTGGACTGTCACTCGATGATGAGGTCTCTTATGAGTGACAAGCAGGTATCTCTCCATTCCTCTGATGCGTGCCGTCACCTTGACATAGTGGCGGATATGTGAGGCTAAACATAGCCTAGCATCTGCGGGGTATGCCGGGAACTTCAGCTGCAGCCCTGTGCACCCAGGTCTATGCTGCTTTAGTAGCTCATCAATGACAAAGACTACTTCTGTAGGGGTAGAAGTCATTCTGTCGACACGAAGTTTGTGTAGTGTCTGTACCCTCTGAGCTGAAGTCAGCGCTAGTAACATCACCAGCTTCATGGTGAGTTGGTCCAGTTGGAGCCCTTCCATGGGAGACCACGTCCTGAGCAGGGTTAATACGTCCCTGACATCCCAGGTGATATTGTAGCGTGGTGTAGGCGGATTCATATTGAATATACCCCGCATGAGTCGGTTATTGTCACGTCATCGTACGTGATGCGAGAGCGGCTGCAGTAGGCTTCCCACTTCTTAATATGCGAGCGGTATCTTCGCCTTGTGGACTCTCGACACGACGCCCCGATGGTATCCATGGTCCGAGCCGAGAGGCCGTATTGGACTAACGGCCTGTTCAGAACCTGCAAGCCAACAGATTTAAATAGCCGTGGCAGGGATGTGGCTCCCCTGAGACAGGGTGAGTAACCAATTGTGGGCAACCCTTCAAAAGGACCCAAGGTTCGTTGAGCATGTCAAAGACCACCGGATACCAAGGCTGTGTGGGCCAGTCGGGTATAATAAGGATGCCCTTGGCAGCATCTGCCTGAATCTTTTGCAATACCCGACTGATGAGGCAAACCGGGGGGAAGGCATAGAAAAACCAATTCCCCCAGTCCAGCGAGAATGCATCTAGCGCTATTGCCCCAGGATCTGGTTCCCATGAAACGTAGGTTGGTACCTGATGGTTCAACCGTGACGCAAAAAGGTCAATGTCCGGTTTACCAAATTTGGCTGTGACTTTAGAAAAAGTCTCAGGATGCAACATCCATTCAATATTGTCATTAAATTTGCGTGACCTGGTGTCCGCCACAGTATTAAGCTCACCTGGCAAATAGGTAGCTGAAATCCAAATGTGTCTTTGAACACACCAGAGCCAAATTGAGTTAACCAATTTGTCACACGAAACTGACCTGGTACCACCCATATGGTTTAAGTATGCCACTGCTGTGGTGTTGTCTATTTGGAGACGGACATGTGCTCCAACAAGCTTGGAACAATACGCACGAAGTCCGTGGAATGCTGCCAGCAACTCCAAATAGTTAATCCCTTGAGTCAACAACATCGTCGATTCAAGGGTGTCCCATCTGCCCCCACAACTAGAGCAATTATCCGTGGCTCCCCAGCCATTGGAGCTTGCATCAGTCTGCAAATATACCACCGGATTAGCCTCCCTGATAGGCTTGAATGAGCTGCTAATGTGACACACCCACCATTGCAACTCATTTATCACTTCGGGCGGCAGCTGCATGGACCGATCATAATGACCAGCGTTCTGTTTTAACGCAGCAATTTTAGCTCTTTGCAAATTCTGATAATGCAAAGGTCCATATCGCGCTGCCGGAAACAAAGCTACAAGCTTCCAAATTATTGTAGCTGAATGCCGAATCGATGGTATATTGGTGCGGATTAAATCTAGACACACCTGGGTAACCTCCTCAATCTTGTTAATTGGAATGGTAACCCTCATGCTCATAGAGTTAACCATGAACCCTAGGTAATTAATCACCTGGGCGGGGCAGAACTTTGATTTCTCTGGATGGACAATAAACCCTAATTGTTGAAATATATTGACAGCAGCTGCAACACCCTGTTCAGCCAATTCCAGGGTGTGGCCCACAATTAAGATATCATCTAAGTAGGCCATAACTATATGGTGTCGTTGTCTCAAATAAGCCATAATTGGTTTCACTAATTTAGTGAACAATCTAGGGGCTGTGGTGAGCCCATTAGGCAAAGCCTTGTACTGCCAGAGTTGCCCCATCCAGATGAATTTCAAAAACCCTCTGTCGTATTTCTGGATGGATACTGAATCCATTTTAAAATGAGTATATGTTACAAAAGTATTCAAACGGGTTAGATCAATAATGACACGACAACCTCCATCCTTCTTAGGTCTGGTGAATATATTCGAAACAAATTCAACTGGCTCATGCACCGCTCTCTCAATCACTCCCTTCTGCTCAAGACTTAAAAGTTCCTTGTAGCCTGCTGCCTGTTCTGCTGCAGATAATTGAAACGTTCGAGCGGGCATGTGCTGGGATGGAGGAATGTCGCCATTAATAAACTCAATTTTATGCCCCTGAATATTCTGCAACACATACTCGTCACCAGTAAATTACCCCATGCACCCAAAAACAACCGAAGGCGACCACCAACATGTGAAATTAAACAAAGAGAAAAGAGAGAACCAGACCCCCTCACCCCCGTGTTTACCGGCGGTCCTTGACACGCGTGGGTGGACGTGGAGGTGCTGGGATGGCTTGAGGGCGCGGCGTCTTCGTTTTCCACCAGGGTCTCTGCCGACCCTGTCCTACAAAAGACCCCTGGTGCTGGGTCTGATGTTGCTGTCGTTGTGGAGCTTGAGGGTGGGTCCTCGTCGAGGTACTAGCAGACCCTCGTGATCGAATGTATGGAGACTTTGAGCCTGACGGTGCGGGGGCACTCTGAGAGCGCATGATCCCCACCGTTTTGGCTTGTTCGTCAAGCTCTTTGACTCTCTTCGAGAGGTCCTCCCCAAAGAGCTGACGGGGCGGGGGCGGCGGCGGTGGTTTGCACAATCCTGCAAACTTCGGATTGAGCGCTGGGCGGATGCTGGTTTTGCGAAACCCGTTGATTTCGTGCTGGGTCGCGCACAGGAGGGCCAGAGCATCTTCCTGGTCCAAATTCATTTCGTCCCCGTCCACCGACCGCGCAAAGTAGGTAATACCGGCCGTGAGGAGCTTCAGGATCCGCTGCAATTTTACCTCTTGTTGACAGAGAGCCGCACTGATGTTGCCCCATATCGGCGTATTGACCACAGGCACGTTGAGGGAGTTGCAATTGGATGGAGCCTTGTGACGGCTCATTGCCTGAATGAGGACTTCTTCCTGTAGTTGCTGGTTGTTAAGAAAGTCCACAGTGGCTGCCAGCTTTGCGTTTAAAGGAAGTCCAGATGAATGTGGGGCCGCAATTTTGGTCGCCACATCCAGAAGATCCTCCGCTGGCACCTCCAACGGAGGTGGTATGGAATCCACCAAAACCTCCTCCTCCTGCTGCTCCAGGCTGATGGTAGAGGCTGGTGACGACGCCCTGTGCCTGTTGCTGCCCTGCTGTAGTTGACGTTGAAGCAGGAGCTCCAGCAGCTGCTCCATACGGTCAATACGCCCTTCACCCTGAACACTCAGGTGGTCGGAGTCCTCCGGCTCTGAAAAGAAACTGGGCTCCTATCATCGGCCCGCACCTCATCGAGGCCCAGCCGGTGCCGGTAGTTGTCGCTAACAGCCGCCGAGGCGAAACTGCGCGATTCCCGCGCGGGCGTGTTCAACCGCCTCCGTTTAGCAGGAGCTGGAGCCGCTGCCACTAAGGGCACTTGCGGCGTGGTGTCGGCACCAGCCGAAGCATGGCTGCCTGAAGCCCGCGCAGGCTTGCCGGCTGCCCACATCGTGGACTTTGCCGACGCATGGTCTCGCCCACCCATCCATGGGGGGCTCGGCGACCGTGACGAGCCCCGACTCAACCGACCCGTCCCGGCGTCGAGAGTCGGGGTGTGCCGGCTGGACCTCACAGCCGCCCCGGGTCTCGTCCTGGAACCTGACCGCTCCTCCGTGTCAGGCAATGCCTTAGCCCTGGCAGGGTTAGGCTTCTGGGCTGCTGCCCTTCCCCTACTCGGAGGGCTGAGTGGAACGGGCCGTGCATCCGCACGCACCCAGCTCGAGGTCGCCAGCGAGCCCGCTGACGACCTGACTGCCATGGCAGGGTCCCCCTGCTCTGGCGGCACACCACACTCCTCCTCGTCGAACTCCTCCGAGCTGTGGTGTGCTGGCGGATCCGGACCTGTAAACACAGGGCTTACCCACATCTCCGCCTGAGTCCCGGCCTGCGTTGCAGGTACTGCCGATGGTAAAGGCCCCGGAACTGTTGACCGGCGAACTCGTCCTGACGTCCTCCGGCCCTTGGAACTCCCATCCATGTCCTTGCTGCAAGACAAAACCCACAACAAGGACCACCAACTAAAGGTAGGATACTTACCTCCGTGGCCCCTTCTGAAGGGCTGGCGAGGAGCACGCTCCACCGCCAGCCGTCGCAGCAACGCGGTACGACGATATGTCGAGCATGCGCGCCGGCGGGCTCTTCACGAAGTCACTCACGTGACTCCGAAATGAAATTGGACAGTATCCTCGCTGTGGGAAGGCCATTCAGAAGCTTGATAAAAGAGGGAAAGAAGCTGTTCCAGAGTCTGGTGGTGCACACTTTCAAGCTTCTGTTCTTTCTTCCGGATGGGAGAAGAAAGAATGACCGGGATGAGATGAGAAATATATCCTTCTGGGGCACTGATGTTGTTAATTATCTTGACACATTTGGCTGAAGATGTTTGCAAATGCCTCAGCCTCATCTTTGATGGTCATATTTTGGCCTCCACATTCATTTAGAATGGCCATTTTTGAGGTAACTCATAGAACATCGAACACAGAACAGTACAACACAAGAACAGACCCTTCAGCCCACAAAATCTGTGCTGAACATAATGCCGGGACCATCTCTTAACTACCTGCACATAACCATATCCCTCCATTCCCTGCATTTCTATATGCCTGTCCAAAAGTATTTTAAATGCCACTAGTATATCTGCTTCAACCACCACCACGGGCAGTACATTCCAGGCACTCCATCTCCCTCAGTGTAGAAACAGCCCACACAACTCCTTTAAACTTTGGCACTCTCACCTTAAAGCTATGCCCCTTAATAACTTCTTAAATACCTTTGAAATATTGAACATTGTAGAAAATTATGCAACCATATTAAGTTGTTCAACACATATGGTGATATATGGTATATGGTATATAAATATACTGAATTTCTTGTTTATTATATTGTTTACAAAGTGCTATGTTTGCATATTCTGTTGAGCTGCTGCAAGTAAGTAATTTCATTGTTCTGTTTGGGACATATGACAATAAAGCACTCTTGACTTGGCTTAGTTTCCTTCATTGCATGCTGCTGCCTCTTTAACATGCTCTTATTTTGTTTCTTTACCAACACATAAATACAATTCTTAAGGGATTGGACAGGCTAGATGCAGGAAAAATGGTTCAGACGTTGGCGGTGTCCAGACTAGGGGTCACAATTTAAGAAGGACTGAGATGAGGAAAACCTTTTTCACCCAGAGAGTTGTGAATCTGTGGAATTACCTGCCATTGAAGGCACTAGAGGCCAATTCACTGGTTGTTTTCAAGGGAGAGTGAAGGGCCTGTCCCACTTGGGCAACCTAATCGGCGAGTTAAAAAGAGTGTCTTCGACCTTCCAGCTCGAGGGCACTCGCGTAGAAAACCTCGAGCTGGATCGACCCATCCGTGTTGAAACCACGAGCTGCATCGACCGACCACACGCACACACGCACGCACGCACACACACAAACACATCGCAACGGCGGGGGCTACGGAAAGTGGAGGAGCGCTGTCTGCGCGATGAAGATGAAGGTAAAATGGCTGCCTAGTAACGGTAAGTCATTTAGAGAGCACGGGGAGGGCAGGGGGGAGAGAAGGGGGAGAGAAGGGGGAGAGAAGGGGGAGAGCAGGGGGGAAGGGGGGAAGGGGGGGGAGAAGGAGTGGAGACTCTTTTAAGAAGTATAATAAATTATAACGGGCTTTTGACCTACCGGTAGGTCTTCCTTGTTCCTGAAACTCCAATGAGCCAATCAAAATGCCCGGTCAGCGAAGGAGATTGCCTAAGGCTGCCCTCGACTGCCTGTAACTAAATAGCGACTCCACTCCACTGCACTACAAGTTAAAAAGACCCATGCCGACCAAATTTTACTCGCGGAAAATTTTTCAATATGCTGAAAATTTTTTCACTATCTAGCTGAGGCTGCGAGTATTCAGGAACTTCCGTCAAGCATGAAGGAGAGTTCCTGTGACCTCATAGGACCTCCTAGGACCACGCGTCGACCATGCTGCGAGTTTGAGTCCAGGGCAAACTTTTCTAAACTTGCAGATTAGGTCACCCAAGTGGGACAGGCCCTTTAGATTTAGCTCTTAGGGCTAAAGGAATCAAAGGATATGGGGAGAAAGCAGGAACGGGGTACTGATTTTGGATGATCAGCCATGATCATATTGAATGGTGGTGCTGGCTCGAAGGGCCGAATGGCCTACTCCTGCACCTGTTTTCTATGTTTCTACGTCAATACTATAATCCTCAATGGCCTCTTACATTCTCCATTGAACTTAACTTTAATCTGTGGTGAACAAATTGTCTTCTGGCAGACGCAAATAGATAATTGGACTCACCTCTGAGGGTTGCAAATGTCTTTTTAATCATATTAGATACTGATATTTCCACTGAAATCTCACGTCAACATTTGTCAACAGCCTATTTTTATGTTAACATGTCTGCAAGGAGCAAGAAGCTAATATTAGTTTTGTTGCTTAAACGTAGTCGTCTATAGCTAGTGTTCATAGATGACTGACGGCATAATTTGTTTCAAATAATTTTTACAATTCCTTTTGGTCTTGGAATCTGTGTATGTTTTTGATCTGACCAACTTCTCATTATTGATTTTTAAACATTCACTTATTTATGAATTAATACAATATAGATTTACCACTGGGTACTTCCTCAAGATTAATGTGATATGTTGCAATGATGTTGGGAGACTATTTTGAAAATGTCAGGCTTTATTTTCATTATTGCCAGATGTAAATCTATGTCAAAATGATCAATTATGTAATTCAATGCCACTGTTTTGATTTGTTGAAACTCTGCTGACAAAAGTCACACCTGCAAATTCATATAATGCCAACAAAGCAGGTTAACTTATCATTTTCTGAACTTAAAATCAAGGCAAATATAGAAATTGAACAGATTTCCGTCATAGTGTTTGCCAAATGGAAGAAGGAGTACCCAATCAATACGTTTATTTGATTCCACTGCTTCAGAGTTGACTTAATATTGTATCTTCTCAGTCAACAAATAACATTATTTTTACTATGCATGTGTGAGAAGGACTGCTCAGATGAATTCTGAAGCTTTTCTGTGAATTATTTACCTAGCTTGCCCTTGCAGCTCTTCTTAATTAAAGGACCAACATTAACCACCCTCCGGTCTTCTGGTGCCTTATCCGTGCTAAAGATGAAGCAATTATCTCTGCTGGGGTCCTTGTATTTTCTTTCCTAGCATCTCACAATGTCCAGTGATACCCTTGATCAGGCCCTAGGGATTAATTCATCTTACTATGCCGAAATACCTTCAGCACCTCCTCTTTTTCAATTCAGTTATGTTCCAGTACATCACTATTCGTTTCCTTTAATTCCATAGCCTTAATGACCTTCTCCACAGCAAATATTGTTGATAAATAATTATTTAGTATCTCTCCTACCTTCTGTGGCTGCTTACATAAACCCTAAGGGGAACTATTTTCCCCCTAGATATCCTTTCTCCTCTTGATATACTTGCAGAATCTCTTGGTGGTCTCCTTTACCTTATCTGCCAAATTATTGCCAAAGTTCTCTTTTTTGCCCTCCTGATTTTGCTCTTAAGTGTACTCCTTCTTGTACCATCTACTCTGGTTCCCTATTTTCTGCCAGCCTAGCCGTTCACTCAAACAGGAACCTATTTATGCTGGACTTTCTCGATCTCACTTCTATAAATCTCCTGTGTGCCGCATGTCCTCTCACTTGCTAGCAGCCTTTGAAAGTTCCTGTCCATTACCTACAACATTTTTCATGCACCAATTTGAGAGTTTAATTTGGCGATAAGACCTTATTTTTCCATAACTGAAATTAATAGAACTCAAAGTACTCGCACACCAATAATTTAGTTACCTGCCTAGTCTCATTTGCCAATAGTAAGTCCATTGCCTCTTCTCCAGTAGTGCCATCTACATAATCTTTGAGAAAAACTTTGCTGTTAAACAAACTGTGGCCCATTCCAGCCCTTGGCTCTATGGCAGTTCATCTCATTGTGAAGGAAATTGACAATACCTAATATTACAACCCTATTATTCTTACAGCTGTCTGCAAACTCCCTTGACTATGGTCTTCAGCCTTGATGGCACCTTAACAAATACATTTTGAAACCCCATACATACTACATTCAGTGCATTTCCCTCATTGTCACTCACCTGTCAAAAACCTTCAGCCTCACAGTTTAGTTCAACATTATTTACGTTTAATAAATCCATGCTGACTTTCTCTAATTACCAGTCTGATAAAGGGGTCCCAATGCAAAACATTGCCTATTCATTCCCTCCACAGATGGTGCCTGAATCGCTGAATTACTCCAGCATTTGCTCAAAATTCCAGCATCCGCAGTTCCTTGTGTCTTCATTCCCCGAATCAATGCATGGTAGCATTTTTCAAGAACAGTCCTCACCACAAAACTTAAACTTACTGGTCTGTAGTTATAGAATTTATCTCTGCTCCTTCACTTAAACAGGATGGAATATTTGTAATTTTCCAGTTTGCAAGCACCACCTCTGAATCTATGTTTGGAAATTCTGCTGTTTCTTCCTTCAGCAATCACGGGTATTTTCTTGTCTGGAGCAATTAAGTTATCCACTAACTAGTACCCCTGTTTATCAATATTAGCACATGAGGCATCATAACACCATTTTGTTTTACTGAGGTACCAGTGTAATCGACTTCCTTGATAAATAACACTTGACAGTACACACTTAACTTCTATTTTACTTCGGAGTCACATGAGTGATTCCGTGAAGAAGCCCCGCCAGTGCACCTGTGCGTCATTACATCAGACGTGCTTGGCGCACCGACAGGCTGGAGCGCGCAGCTCCACCAGTGGTAAGTAAAATACCCGCAGGTAAGTGTTTTAAACTTGCTGCGGTTTGCTCGGTCCCGTAAGGCTGGTTACAGGAGCCAGCAGGGACACTTCCAAAGGGAAAAATATTTACAGAAAGTAAGGCGAGGGTGTCGCCTATAAGAGCAACACCTACCCACGGGGCCGCGGTCTGCGGGTGTACGCCGGCTTTGAGACACCGACTTCAGAGCTGCCGGCAGTTAAGCCAGCGGCAGCAACTCCGGTGCTTTAGAGCACTGTGGCCACTCCTGTCGGAAGGCAGGCCAAGAGTAAATTGTCCAGGCCTGTCGACTCTGATGAGTCAGGCCAGGAAGACTCCCCCCCTTCAAATAAAAAGGTTGGGGACGTCTGGACAACATGGAACACCTCATAGATAAAATGATCAACCAGGTAGTGTTCCAGCCAGGGCTTTATACCCCCAGGGTTCCCCAGCAGCTTTCAGCAACAACCTCTAGCAGAGGTCTGGTGGGAAGAACAATATGCCTGCATGGGGACCCATTACAGCAGCGCCTTTTTAAGGGCTGCATGATACCTCCCGTGAGCATGAGCTGGGAGAGCCAGGGCAGGATATGACTCTGACCCTGAAGTTGGTGATACGCCAGAAGAGCATGCACCAAAGCACATGAGCTATGCTCCAGGTGTGCTGGATGTGACAAGCAAGATTTGCCATTCCGGCTGGAACTGGTGAACAGATGGATGAAAACCTGGCCGGCAATGTTAAGTATATGGCCTCTAACCAGCTCCAGGTCTCCATAATGGAGGAAAATTCGCAGAGATATCAGACAACTGTTAACTGTGCATCTCTCAAAGTGCCCTCAGTGAACCAGGCTATCTGTGGGCAAATTGGCGCATCATGAGGGCGCATGAGTTAGGCTGCAGAAAGTCCTGAAACTGGTTGGAGCAGGAATAACGGCATTTGGGCAAATGGTACAAATACCACTATCAAAAAACACAGCAGGATATGGGCCCTGCTGTGTAATGCCCATTTTGAAAATTAATTATTCACAAAATAGCTATCAAGCCTACGCTCAACCCACGGTTCTCAGCCTTGTGCAGATCATCTAATATCCAGGAAAAGACCTGGACGATGAGGCGAAAACAATCGGCCTCATCAGAAAGAGACATGGTTTTCTAGGGAAATTGGACACTTGGTTCGAAAAAAGAGAGATATGTACAATAATTATAGGAGGCATGGAGTAAATGAGATGCAAGAGGAGTATAACGAGTGTAAAAAGAATCTTAAGAAATAAATTAGAAAAGCTAAAAGAAGATATGAGGTTGCTTTGGCAAGAAAGGTGAAAGTAAATCCAAAGGGTTTCTACAGCTATATTAATAGCAAAAGGATAACGAGGGATAAAATTGGACCATTAGAGAGCCAGAATGGACAGCTATCTGCAGAGCCAAAAGAGATGGGGGAGATATTGAACAATTTATTTTCTTCGGTATTCACCAAGGAGAAGGATATTGAACTCTGGGAGGTAAGGGAAAAAAGTAGAGTAGCTATGGAAACTATGAGATTCAAAGTGGAGGAAGTACTGACACTTTAAAAAAATATAGAAGTGGATAAGTCTCCAGGCCCTGACAGGATATTCCCTAGGACATTGAGGGAAGTTAGTGTAGAAATAGCCGGGGCTATGACAGAAATATTTCAAATGTCATTAGAAACGGGAATAGTGCTGGAGGATTGGCGTACTGCGCATGTTGTTCCATTGTTTAAAAATGGTTCAAAGAATAAACCTAGCAATTATAGACCTGTTAGTTTGACGTCAGTGGTGGGCAAATTAATGGAAAGGATACTTATAGATAATATATATAAGCATCTGGATAAATAGGGTCTGATCAGGAACAGTCAACATGGATTTGTGCCTGGAAGGTCATGTTTGACAAACCTTCTTGAATTTTTTGAAGAGGTTACTAGGGAAATTGATGAGGGTAAAGCAGTGGATGTTATCTATATGGATTTCAGTAAGGCCTTTCACAAGGTTCCCCATGAAAGGTTGGTTAAGAAGGTTCAATCTTTGGGTGTTAATGGTGGAGTAGCATGATGGATTCAACAGTGGCTGAATGGGAGATGCCAGAGAGTAATGGTGGATGGCTGTTTGTCAGGTTGGAAGCCGGTGACCAGTGGGGTGCCTCAGTGAACCTGTGTTGGTTCCACTGTTGTTTGTCATGTACATCAATGATCTGGATGATGGGGTGGAAAATTGGATAAGTAAATATGCAGATGATACTAAGATAGGTGGTGTTGTGGATAACGGAGTAGATTTTCAAAGTCTATAGAGAGATTTGGGCCATTTGGAAGAGTGGGCTGAAAGATGGCAGATGGAGTTTAATGCTGATAAGTGTGAGGTGCTACATCTTGGCAGGGGAAATCTAAATAGGACATACATGGTAAATGGTAGTGAATTGAGGAATGCTGTGGAACAGAGGGATCTAGGAATAACTGTGCACAGTTCCCTGAAGGCGGAATCGCATGTAGATATGGTGGTAAAGAAAGCTTCTGGTGTGCTGGCCTTTATAAATCGGAGCATTGAATATAGGAGTAGGGAAGTAATGTTAAAATTGTACAAGGCATTGGTGAGACCAATTCTGGAGTATGGTGTACAATTTTGGTCGCCTAATTATAGGAAGGATGTCAACAAAATAGAGAGAGTACAGAGGAGATTTACTAGAATGTTGCCTGGGTTCCAGCAACTAAGTTACAGAGAAAGGTTGAACAAGTTAGGTCTTTATTCTTTGGAGCGCAGAAGGTTAAGGGGGGACTTGATTGAGGTCTTTAAAATGATGAAAGGGATAGACAGAGTTGACGTGGATAAGCTTTTCCCATTGAGGGTAGGGAAGATTCAAACAAGATGGCATGACATGAGAATTAAGGGACAGAAGTTTAGGGGTAACATGAGGGGGAACTTCTTTACTCAGAGAGTGGTGGCTGTGTGGAATGAGCTTCTAGCAGAAGTGGTGGAGGCAGGATCGATTTTAACATTTAAAAGTAAAGTGGATAGGTATATGGATGGGAAGGGAATGGAGGGGTATGGTCTGAGTGCAGGTAGATGGGACTAGGGGAAAATAAATGTTCGGCATGGACTGGAAGGGCCGAGAGGGCCTGTTTCCATGCTGTAAGTGTTATATGGTTATATGGTTAAAACTCATCGAGCAGGATGCCGCCTTGAAAACCATACCCTTTCAGATGGGCTACAGACGATGGTGCAGGTCAAGGACTAAACCGGGCGACTCCAGCTACACGCATCGCTCCTCGGCCTTTTGGCTAAGATCAAGTGTAATATCTGTTCTTATCAGTTTAATATCTGATACGTCCCTTATCTAGGGACCAAAACATTGGCAGGCTTCAATGCACACCCCAAACAGGGCCAGGAGGTCAAGGAATCCAGCAACCATGGAGGTACAAGTACTGGACTAGTCCAGGATATATCCTCTAGAGATCAGTCACCAGTCGGGAGTAGATTACAATTGTTCTATGATGAATGGCGTTGCATAACATCAGATCTATTCATACTGGACTGTATCATGGGTCTCGAATCGAGTTTGTCTCGGAAGTACATCCACCCGTACAAAAAACACCTAGTTGGGTATTGGGTTTTCAAGACCAGAACCTCTACAGGTGAATGATGAAATTGGAATATTATTCCAAAAAGAGATAATTGAAAGGATGGCATATCAGCCTCAACAATTTGTGTCCAATATATTACCAGGCAAAAGAAGGATGGTGGGTGCCGAGTTATTCTGGACCTAACCCGACTTAACTCTTATGTCCAGTATAAACATTTAAAAATTGAAACTTTCAGTACTGCTAAGCAACTGGTATCAAAAGGGTGTTATATGGCAATCATAGATCTGAAAGATGCATATTATTCAGTACCAATTCATCACCAATACCGTAGATACTTCAAATTTAGTTGGATGAGACAGCTGTGGCAATTTAAAGCTTTGCCCAATGGGTTAACCTCAGCCCTCGGTTATTTACACATTTGTTGAAACCAGCATTAGGGCTACTCCGTGCTCAGAATCGCATTGTAATGGCATTCTTGGATGATGTTTCTGATCATAGGCAAAACTCAGGAAGCAGCTAAGGAATCGGTTTTAGTTACCAAACACCTGTTTGAGAGGTTAGGTTCCTCATCCATCCAATTAAATCCAAATTAGTACCATCTAGAATGATTGGCTATTTGGGGTTCATCATTGATTCAACTAACATATCAGTGACTTTGCCTCCGGCCAAAACTGTAGAAATTATGATGGCCTGTAGCAATCTGGAGATGAACAACAACCCTCCATCTGATGAGTAGCCAGTGTTATTGGTAAATTAGTGGTGGTTTCCCTGCAGTGCAGTTCGGACCTCTGCACTATCAAAATGTGCAACAAGCTAAGGAACAATCACTGAAAGTACATGCAGGTCATTTCGATAGACCAATGCAGTTGCCTGCCAAAGCTATCGCCGAGTTGCGATGGTGGATAACTAATGTCTCACGATGTACTAGAGACATTCTGACTCAATAACCTTCAGTTTTACAAACTGATGTGAGTGCTTCGGGATGCTAGGAGACTGCAAGGTGACTTGGATAGGCTGGGTGAGTGGGCAAATGTTTGGCAGATGCAGTATAATGTGGATAAATGTGAGGTTATCCACTTTGGTGGCAAAAATAGGAAAACAGACTATTATCTAAATGGAGGCCGATTAGGAGAAGGGGAGATGCAGCGCGACCTGGGTGTCATGGTACACCAGTCATTGAAAGTAGGCATGCAGGTGCAGCAGGCAGTGAAGAAAGCGAAAGGTATGATAGCTTTCATAGCAAAAGGATTTGAGTATAGGAGCAGGGAGGTTCTACTTCAGTCTTGGTGAGACCACATCTGGAGTATTGCATACAGTTCTGGTCTCCAAATCTGAGGAAGGACATTATTGCCATAGAGGGAGTGCAGAGAAGGTTCACCAGACTGATTCCTGGGATGTCAGGACTGTCTTATGAACAAAGACTGCATAGACTCGGTTTATACTCTCTGGAATTTAGGAGATTGAGAGGGGATCTTATCGAAACTTACAAAATTCTTAAGGAGTGGGACAGGCTAGATGCAGGAAGATTGTTCCCGATGTTGGGGAGGTCCAGGACAAGGGGTCACAGCTTAAGGATAAGGGGGAAATCCTTTAGGACCGAGATGAGAAGGACTTTTTTCACACAGAGAGTGGTGGGTCTCTGGAACTCTCTGCCACAGAGGGTAGTTGAGGCCAGTTCATTGGCTATATTTAAGAGGGAGTTAGATGTGGCCCTTGTGGCTAAGGGGATCAGAGGGTATGGAGAGAAGGCAGGTACGGGATACTGAGTTAGATGATCAGCCATGATCATATTGAATGGCGGTGCAGGCTTGAAGGGCCGAATGGCCTACTCCTGCACCTAATTTCTATGCTTCTATGGGATGCGGAGCCACTGATACCGAGTCTAGCTGTGGCGGCAGATGGAGTGTGCAAGAGACATTAATCCTGCAGAGGCATGGGATAAACTACGTAGAATTGCTGGGTGTATTCTATGGCCTAAAAGCATTCTGCTCAACAATGTATGATTTACATCTCCAGCTTCAGATTGACAATACCACAGCTGTTGCATATCAATCACATGGGTGGAATTAGGTCATTATCATGTAACAATCTGGCTACCTCATCTGGCACTGGTGCATTACGAGAAGCATCTGGGTCTCAGATATCTACCTACCAGGTAGAGATAACGTGAAAGTGGCAGACACCAGGTCACGTAAATTCAATGACAACACAGAATGGATGTTGAATCCAAAGGTTTTCAAAATGATTGTCAGCCACTATGGATTGCTAGACATAGATCAGTTGCATCCAGGTTAAATCACCAGTTACCTACATACGTCTCATGGGAACCGGATCCAGAGGCAGTAGCGGTGGATGCATTCTCGCTACATTGGGGTCGTATGTTCTTGTACACATTTCCCCCATTCTGCCTCATCAGATAATGTCTCACCAAAATAGAGCACAACTCCGCTTCAGGCGTTTTGGTAGTTCCTAACTGGCCCACACAGCCGTGGTTCCCATTGGTCCTGAGACTGATTACACAGACATTCATGAATATCCCCAAATTCAGCAACGTGTTGGTTCACCCTGTGACAGGAAAGAGTCACCCTTTACATGATCATATTAATCTGTTTATTTGTATATTCTGACCAGACCGTTCCAGGGACTCGGACTATCGAGTAGGACCGTGGATGTGATTACTGTGTCCTGGAGAGATAGTACTAACAAATAATATGTATCACATATTAAGAAATGGGAGATGTTCTGTTTACAGTCAAATATATCTTATCATACTGCAGGCATACTGGATGTAATGGAGTTCCTTGCTACATTGCATTTTGATGAGCAGTTGAGCTATAGTGCCATTAATAGTACTCAAAGTACTTTGTCCTCCTATTTAGGGCAAGGGTCGGGACAACACTCTGTCAGATCTCATCCATTGATGGCCCGATTCATGAGAGGTATTTTTACAAAAACCCTCCCCGACATAGATATAAGGGAATCTGGGATGTGAGCATAGTTCTCACACTGCTTCAGCAATGGGCTCCAATTACATCTCTGTCTTTCCAGAAGTTAACGCTCAAAGTGGTCATGCTCATGGCGCTAGTGTCAGCGCAACGGGTCCAGATATTGCAAAAGCTACGACTGGACAGCATGCATTCTTCTATAGATAATATTACGTTTTATGTATATGATTTAATCAAACAAAGCAGGCCAGTGACGGCTGGAAGCAAAATAAGCTTTAAAGCATACCCCATTGACCTGAGACTATGTGTAGTTACGCACCTGAGTCAAAATATCAAGGTCACCAAGAGTCTCAGAGGCTCTGAAACAGCGATGCTCATCAGCCACAAAACACCTCATAGAAAGGTGTCAGTTCAAACTATTTCTAGATGGCTGAAACAGGTTTTGGATTATGCTGGAGTAGACACTGATGTGTTTAAATCTCACTCCACCAGGGCGGTGGCAACATACGCAGCAAAGGCGCAGGACGTGCCTTTAGACCAAATCCTCACCGCAGGATGGTCCAGTGAAGGAACCTTTTCACGATTTTATGATAAACCTGTCCTCGCAATGAAAGGATTTGGGCATGCTGTTTTGGGTTCTGTTTGAGTTCTCCTTTGTAATTTCCCCTGGGAGAGAGGGGTTATTACTGTTCTTTTATTATTTAAAATGTTCATTGTATAATTTAAACAATGTTCAATACATTATTTGTTTATCCTGTGCCAACCGAAGCAGTGTGTTGTATTGAACTGGATCTACGGCATGAAATCACAGAGCTTTGAAATCTTCATGGAATCACTAACGTGACTCCGAAGTAAAATAATAAGATTAAACAAGAACATACCAGTTTGTAGTTTGATCTTTATTTCATGAGGAGTTACGGTGAGCGATTATGTGCCCTCCGCTCCTGGCCCTCATAATCGCAAAGATCATCTGGTAGTTCTAGTCTTCTAAGTATTACTATATCACTTTGACTGTAGTTGCTATGATTTCACACCGCTGCTTTGAAGATTAACGCACAGGCGCACCGGCGGGGCTTCTTCACGTAATCGCTCACCATAACTCCTCATAAAATAAAGATCAAACTTTAAACTGGTAAGTTCTCATTTTATCTTACTATTTTCATCAGTAAATTTCCTTTTTGTTTATACTTTAGACTAGAGATACAGTGTGGAAACAGGCGCTTTGGTCCACACCGACCAACGATCATCCCTTACATTAGCACTATCCTACAAACTGGGGACAAATTACAATTTTTACTAAAGCCAAATAACCTACAGACCTGCATGTCTGTGGGAGGAAACTGGGTGAGGAACCCCACACAGTCACAGGGAGAATGTGCAAACCATGTACAGACAGCACTCATTGTCAGGATCGTACCCGGGTCTCTGGCGCTGTAAGGTAGCAAATCTACCGCTGTGCTACTGTTCCTATCTGATTGTTCAACATTTTCATCCAACAATCTTTTCTTTGCTGTTCACATGCTTAACAAATATTTTCAGATTCCCTTTTATTTTTTCTGCCAGTCTTTTCTCATGCTCACACTTTGTTTCACTTAGTTCCTTTTTATCTCCCCTCTGAACTATTTGCAGTCAGTCTCATTCCCACTTGTGTTACCAACCTGACATCTGTCACATGTATTTCTTTATCTGCTGTACTTTACTTTATATCTTTTTTTAATGTTCAGGGAGATCTGCTTTAACTTTCCTGCTCATTCCTCTTGTGGGAATGTACCAGGGATGTAGCTGAAACACCTCAGCCTCAAAGGCAAGCCATTGTTCAATTACAGGTTCGTCTGCCAACCTTTGATTCAATTTGCCCATGTCAGATCTGTTCTCATCCCATTCAGATTGGTCTTCCAACAGTTTTCAATAACATTGCTATATTATAGATTCACAGAATCAAACAGCACATAAATAGCACATAAATAGACTCTTTTGGTTCATCTTGTCCATGTGGACTGCAGTGCTAATTATATGTGTCTGGGTTCTGCCTGCATCCCTTTGCACCATTCCTATCCTAGTACTTTTCCAATTGATGTTTAAATGTTGCAATTTTACCTGCCTCCTCTGGTAGCTCATTCCATGTAACTATCTCCCTCTGTGTGAAAAATGGATATCTTACATCTCCTGTAAATTTCGATCCTCTCATCTTATACCCATTTCCTCTTGTTTGAGATTCCCCTCTTTGGCAAAAATACTTTGACTATCAATTTACGGTATGCCCTCATAATCTTATGAACCTCTTTAAAGTCACCATTCAGCATCCTATGCCTCTTGTGCGAATCAACCCAGCTTATTCAATCTGTTTATAACTACAATCCTGATTAATCTGTTCAATCTCTCTCTATTATGACCACATCTTTCCTGTCGTGTACCAACTAGAAATGTACAAAATATCCTTTCTCCAACACCATCATTAAGTTATATACTGTACAACATAGAACGCAGTACAGCACAGGAACGAGCCCTTTCGGCCAACAACGTTTGTGTTGAACATGGCGCCTAGCTTAACTGATCCTATCTGTCTGCGTATGATTTATATTCCTCTATTCACTGCACTTTCAAGTACTTATGTAAAAGCCTCTTAAATGACACTATCGTTTCTGCCTCCACCATTACCACAGGCAGTGTGTTTCAGGCCCCCACCATTCTCTGTGTAAAATAAATTCACCCGCACATCTCCATTAAACTCTCCCCCTCTCTCCTTATAGCTATGCCCTCTACTGTTGGACATTTCCACCCTGGGTAAAAAGGTTCTGATTGTCTACCTTATCTATGCCTCACATCAATTTATATAATTCTATCAAGACTTCCTTCAAGCTCCAACGTTTCAGAGAAATAGTTCACCGACAATACCACCGGGGTTGGACAAACAATGAGTCAGAGTGCAGGATGGAGATTGATAAACTGATTCATTTGTGCTAGAACAGCCATTGTGCTCTCAACATTGGTAAGGTCAAGAAGTTGATTCGTGACTTCAAGGAGAGAAAGCCAAGGAACCGCTTCTTCCCATCAACCGAAGATAGACACAAGATGCTGGAGTAACTTAGTGGGACAGACGGCATCTCTGGAGAGAAGGAAAGGGTGATGTTTTGGGTCGAGACCCTTCTTCAAACTGAAGAGAAGGGGGAGAGGGAGATACATAGATAATGAAGTGTAAGTTGTGAAAACAGGACAAAGGGAATGGAGATCAAGGAAAATTCTCCCATTGTTTGCTGGGAGAATAACAATAAAGCAAACAGAGATAAAATGTAGTTGTAAGATTGGTCGGAGAACTGGGAAGGGGAGGGTTGGAGAGAGAGGGAAAGCAAGGGTTTTGGAAGGTACAGGTTCACATTTCCATCTTCCCATCAACCATCAAGCCCTTGAACCACACTATACAATCCTAACCACAACTCTACCACAGCAATGATCTGCAGTGGACGTTGTTTAAGCTGCAATCTGTACTTCGGTTTCCACTATTATTTTCTGATATTACTGGTAATTTATTGTATTATTGATTATTGTATAATTTATTTGTGGTGTTGTTGCTTTTATGTATTTATAAAACTGTAGCAGTTGAACACTCTTGACATGCTACAGGGCATGATTTTTCACATTATTTTAAGTGGTAGTCTTTCCAAATATGTATAGCAGTGGAAGGCTTGGGTGTCTTGCAATTAATACAGCAGCTTTAGCTCATTACTTGTTATCTAAATTTTTTGGAAGACGTTTCACTATGAAAATATGACTGTTACAATGATCTGCAGTATTTTTACACGTGAGCTATAATTTATTACAGTGTAAAATCAAGTTCTTCCTCTTCCTCGTGTCCGGCCATCTTCAAAATCACGTCTTTCCGGTCGGTCAGTGACGGTTGACGGTCGGTGGTTGCAGAATCGGCTACTTCAGTCAGTCACTGTGGTACAGTTCCTGTCGTCAGCATTGCCCGGGATGCGCCACGCGGAGGCTTCTGCATGCATCCCAAAATCGAGTTGATGTACATCTACAATATGAATTCCTTATAGTATAGCAAATTAGCCCTTATAATTTACACATATTGTTTTGTCCTCTTGTATCTAAGTCTTAAAAGGATTTTCAATGCTCACTATCAATCTTTCATTTGTTTAGCTCCCCAACAATTAGCTCCCTTGTTTGCTTCTTTTCCATTGAAAGTGGACAATGCGTACCACTGAAACATAACTGGATGTCATAATCCAGTTAAAGATTTTCATGGAGACACAGTTGAAGCTAGGGACTGTGTTGATGATAAACAAAAAATGCTGGAGTAACCAAACGTATCTCTGGAGAGAAGGAATGCTGCCTGTACCGCTGAGTTATTCCAGCATTTTGTATCTATCTTTGGTTTAAACTGCATCTGCAGTTCCTTCCTACACACTTTGTCTGCTCCACTGCGAACCTCTTCAAGTTATGCCTACTTTGAAGAAGTTTTCCTTCTCTCTCAGACATGAGTTCTGCAACATTCTCTCTTGTTGCTCCCCTGTGATTCCTCCTGCTCTCCGACTCAACAACACATTTTAAATTCTACATTTTCTGCGAAATCCATCCCCCTTGTCTCATTTTTGCACCTTACACTTCCTTATCTCTGTAACTCCCTCTCCCTTGACTCTCAGTCTGAAGAAGGGTCTTGACCCGATACGTCACCCATTCCTTCTCTCCAGAGATGCTGCCTGCCCCGCTGAGTTACTCCAGCATTTTGTGTCTATCTTTGGTTTAAACCAGCATCTGCAGTTCCTTCCTACACACTGCGTTGATGATATTGAGTCAGACTAGGGGGGACTCTAATTGCTAGCTTGATGTGGCCCACGGAGGTATGTTTGTACTGAAATAGGATTAGGCAATTACAATTTTAGTTTAATTTAGTTTAGTTTAGTTTAGTGTAGAGAAATAGTGTGGAAACAGGCTCTTTGACCCACCGAGTTCATGCCGACTATCAACCACCCATACATTAGTTCTATCCTACACAGTAGGGACAATTTACAGAAGCCAATGAAACTACAAACTTGCATGTCTTTGGAATGTAGGAGAAATTTGGAGCCCCCAGAGAAAACCCACGTGGTCACAAGGAGAACATGTAAACTCCGTACAGACAGCACCCATAGTCAGGATAGAACCTGGGTCTCTGGCGCTGTAAGGCAGCAACTTTAGCCTTTACTTTAGACTTTAAGATACAGTTTGGAAACAGGCCCTTCAGCCTACCGAGTCTGCACTGACCAGCCATCACCCCATCCACTAGGTCCATCCTACACACTGGGGAAAATGTACAGCTTTTTACTGAAGCCAATTAACAAACAATCCTGCACGTCTTTGCAAATGGGAGGAAACCAGAGACCTGGAGAATACCCATGTGGCCACAGGGAGAATGTACAAACTTTGTCCAGACAGCACCCATAGTTAGGATCGAACCCGGGTCTCTGGTGCTGTAAGGCAGCAACTCAACTAGTGTGCCACTGTGCCGCTCGCAGCGGTGGCACAGTTATGGTACAGCTGTGAGTTACTAGAAGTATCCTTAAAGCTTTTATTTTTGTCACAGTGGTTTGGTCATACAATATTATGGAGTGTGTCTTCAATCTAAAAGTGGAGCTTCATTTTCATAAGGATATCACTTCTGGTCAGGAAACATAGATTTCAACCTTCAGGTCATATTTTTGCCCATAGGACTCTACTATAAATCTCTTTCCATGTTTTCCAAGACTATGATTTCCTTCACTCCTTCATCAGAGACTGCAATGTAAACTAAAACCTAAAAGTGATCCTGCTGTTTGTTCTGTACCTTTTCATACCTCTAGTTTTCCTCTCACTATGACTGCAGATACTGGTTTAAACCAAAGATAGACTCAAAATGCTGGAGTAACTGAGCAGGATGGACAGCATCTCTGGAGAAAAGGAATAGGTGACATTTTGGGTCTGAAGAAGGATCTTGGCCCAAAACGTCATCTATTCCTTTTCTCCATAGATGTTGTCTGACCCGCTGAATTACTCCAGCAAATTGTGTCTATCTTCTGTTGGCATGGAGTTACACTTAGACGAAACTGGACAAAAAATGATTTCCCTAAAGTACTTTGTAAATCATATGATTGTTAGAACAAATTGGTACCATGGTGATTGTTATGTATTCAGATTATTTTTTATAATAAAAGGGAATAAAATTCTCAAGTTAGTGTGATGAGATTTACATATTCTTTGGGGTCATTGAATCTGTTCACCCAACTACTAGTTCAGAAAGGGCGGCACAGTTGCGCTGTGGTAGAGCTGCTGCATTACAGCTCCAGAGACCCAGGTTCGATCCTGACTACGGGTGCTGTCTGTACGGCATCTGTACGTTCTCCCTGTAACGTGTGGGTTTTCTCCGGGTGCTCTCACATTCCAAAGATGCGTGGGTTTGTAGGTTAATTGGCCTGTATAAATTGTCCCTAGAACATGTAAATTGGTAAGTTTTGCAGCACTTGCAGTGCCAGAGACTCGGTTTCGATCCTGACTACGGGTACTCTCTGTACGGAGATTGAACGTTCTCCCTGTTACCAGGTGGTGTTTCTCTGAGATCTGTGGTTTCCCACGCTCCAAAGATGTACAGGTATGTAGGTTAATTGGCTTGGCGTATGTGTAAATTGTCCCTAGTGTGTATTGGGTAGTATTAATGTGCGGGGATCACTGGTCGGTGCGGACTCGATGGGCCGAAGGTCGTGTTTACACGTTTATCTCTAAAACTAAAACCTAAAAATGTAGGACAGAGCTAGTGTACGGGGTGATTGTCAGTCGGTGCAGACTCGGTGGCCCAAAGGGCCTGTTTCCATTCTGTATCTCTAAAACTAAAACTAATCACCTATTAGGTGCTGATGTACATGCACGATACAAGCAAATATCACCAAGATCTTCCCTATTGTTTAAATGGCTCTTTGTTTGTGAACCACACACAATGAATGATGCCAGCCTATTTCATCTTGCAGTGTTATCACACCTCTGTCTGGTCATTTCCTTCGCCAGATACAAACGACACCCGAATCAACTTTAACCAGCTGTGTCCAAAGCAGAAATCACAGCTTAATTAATACAGATTAAGGAAATAGAAAATTAGGCATTCAGTCATATTTCAACAGAAGAAAATAAATATACATCAGGTGATATTGGGATAAAGCTACCTTTTTAACATGATGTATTGTTTGTCTATTTCTTTCTCTGTTGATCTTCTTATGTAAGATGGTATCATCCATTATATGTATAATAAGTACAATTTGAGTGAATTGATTGTACCAGTCTTTTTTTTGTTCAAATATAGTTTAAAGACACCTATTAATACAGTAAAGCTTGCGAAAGTGATTCATAAAGTTTTAAATGGATATTAAGGGCAGAACAATGTTTGTTGCCTTTTGTCAGCAGACATTGTTAAAAGAACAGCCTGGTGATATGTTTACCATATATTGACTTGGGGGAAAAAATCTTTGCCAGATTAAAAAGTATTCAAAGTTTTCACTCTGAGAACATTTGGATTTAATCCAGATTTCATACTTTGTTGTATTGGTGTTTAGCCTAATCATCACACAGCTGTGCCTACTAATGCTATTCAAATCCCTTTACTCTTCAAAAAGGAATCGGGCTCTACTTGTTTATTCTTACCGCAGAACCACTGCAGGCAATGGCAAATTAATGTCACGGTGGCAATGAGGGACCATTATTTGAAAGTCTTAAGTAAAATCTCAATATCAAGTAAGGTGTTCCACTGAGGATACTGCTGCTACTGTCTATCACTGCCATAGTGCAGCAGTTCACTCATCATTATACAGTTAGCAGTGCTACAAGAATCACTGCCATATTTTACCAAATTCTATTCATATTTGAAAACTGCCCTTTCACATTCATCAAAGAACAGTAAACATTTTGTTTTTCAAATTAAAGAAAACTGGTAGCCAGCATGGTAGAGCTCCTGCCTTACAGAACCAGAGACCCATGTTCGATCCTGACTGCGGGTGTTTGTCTGAACGGAGATTTATGTTCTCCCCGTGAACAGCATGGGTTTCTCCGAGATCTTCAGTTTCCACCCACACTCCAAAGACGTGCAGGTTTGTATGTTTATTGGCTTAGTGTAAATGTACATTTAACCCCATTGTGTGCAGGGCAGTGTATGTGCGGGGATCCCTGGTCGGTGGCGACCCGATTAGCCGAAGGACCTGCTTCTGCGCTGTATCTCAAAACTAAAACCCCTGTCTCACGGTGCGAGTTGACCCACGAGTGACCCCGAGTTTTCACTTGCGGTAATCACGTACAATCAACCTAGCGGGAACGGCGGAACTCGCGTGAGCAACTTAGCGACTCGTGGCGCTAACGGCAGGTACCCGTGAGACTTGTTAACTCGTGAAAAAATTCAGACATGTTTGATGTTTTCCCCGAGTCAAATTTACTGTTCAAGTTAAAAATGGAAAGATTTAAACTCGTTGTAATAACGTAGTGGCCCGTGCGTTTACCTTAGTGACTCGTGAGTCTACCGTGGGCACTCTTTAAATTATTTCAGTGCCATTCACCCTCGAGTCTTCATCACAAAATTTAATTCACCCTCAACTACATTTTCTTTGTTTTTTGGTAATTTTCGTTTTATTTTCCCTTGTGTACAATTTTATATATACTGTATTTTTGTCACATGAGCAAAATACATGAATGAACTCATTTCGTAAGTGTTTATTTTATTCAGCTTTTTTAACATCCTAAAAATATGTTAAAAAAACTAGGAGTGAAAAAAAAGTTTAATTACCATTGGAGTTGGAAAATCATTCTATTAGAATGATTAAAAAAAAAACATTCCAATGTCTAAACACTGGGCTTCAGCCCTATCCTACCCTTTCGGACTTTGATTACTGCAGTTATTTATTGGAAAATTAGCTATAAAAACCATGGAGTGTGTGATTTAATATATTTAATATATTTTTCTCCAACTAATATAACTTTCTATCTGGATAAATTATGTCATTCGCCCTTCACCCTCCCCTCTAGTTTCATTCACTCCATAAAATAATTTCATTCGCGCTTGGGTGAACCATTCACCAGTTTAAGAAGCACTGATATAGCGCATTGCATCCGAAAAGTGAAATCAGACTTCAGGAAGGGTGTCCTAACTTCCGGACAGCAATGGGCCGCGCGTCGCTGCTTTCTGAGATTAATCAATGAACGTTGGATTTTCCTGACGTGTAGATTTACAACCAATAGCGATTACAAGATCACAAGTTTCCTGATTTACAGCCTGTAAACGATCACAACCATCGCCCGGTCACAGCCCACGTTGATCAGTCCGAACTAACATCATCAGCATGAACAGAGTATTCACAAAGGGATGTTTTTTTCCTCTTCCAAGTACATTCTATAAATCGATTGCAGGGTTTTCTCCGCTCTATCTTTCGCTCAGGCGCCTTTCCTCCCCTTCCATCAGTTTACGATTCACTTCTCTCCACTATCTTTCCTCTCAGATCACATTCTCGCTCTTTTTTTACTCAGTGGGCAGGCAGCATCACTGGAGAGAAGGAATTGGTGATGAGATGACATTGTGCTGTTTGATCGCCCCCTGTCAGCTCCAGCTTTTTGTGTCTATCTTCGGTTTAAACCAGCATCTGCAGGCAGTTCCTATCCTACACTTTATTCCTTTCTTGGCGTCTTCTGGGCAAATGTTGCCTTCTACACGAACAGTCTTGGATGATATTGTGTGTGTGTGTGTGTGTGTGAGAGAGAGAGAGAGAGAGAATTAATGTGTGTGTGAATAGGCATATTTTAGGAGATGCCGCGGTTTACATTGGCATTGCCCTCTTGAGATTCCTTTGTGGCGGAGAGCGCTGACCGGTAACCCTGGGTCTTGCGGTCTGGCAAAGAGGAGGTGATGTGCACACGGTTTCAGTTATGGTTCTAGAGGAACATTGCTTCCGATCGATGTCTCTTATGCACTCCTCAGAAGAACTGGGTGCGCTCTTCACCATTATGGCTCCCAGCCTACAGGTTTCTGAACTGAACAACTAACATCTTCCCTATTTCTCCTCCAACCACCCCCCACCCCCCCTATTTCCCTCTCCTCCTCGGCGCTCTTGTTCACTCACACCTTCCCTCCCTCCCTCCCTCCCTCTCGCAGGGCTTGGTTGAAAGGGGGCAACGAGCCAAGCGGGCGCGGTCTGAACCCTTTCTGAAAACGAGCGCAAAGAGAAAAAAAAAGTATTGTCAAGCGCTCCAAACTCTGTTTAAAATAGCGACCTTGGCTAATAATGCGACCTTGGCTAATAATTAAAAATGAAAACCTTATACAAAACCAACACCCTACAAACTCTCTGTCTCTCATGCTGCCTGTTGTCTTGTGGGGGGGGGGGGGTGTGTGTCGGAGAGAGGGGGTGTGGGTGTGGAGGGGACCCGATGTGAATGTTACCACTATAGGATGGCGAGGTTGGGCTCTGAGCTGCAGTGAGAGAGAGCAGAGAGGGAGAGAGAGAGGGAGAGAGAGAGTGTGTGTGCGCGTCAGCAGCAAAGTTATATACAACAGGCTTGTACGCGGTGGCAAGAGAGGTTTCCTTTGTTCTCGTCCGGGGCTTGAGAGAGATCAGAGAGAATTAATTCTCCCTCGCACACCACTCCTAACCCAAGAGCCTTGTCACCCCAGACAGATTAATGACGCCACCCCTCCCCCCCATCCTCAACTCACGCCTGGGCACCAAAGCAGCTCAGGAGGCGAACCCTGAGCCCCGTTTCCCAACAATCTGATGTGAAAGAACAGTTATTAAAACATACCTTCATTCACGGTTGGCTCAAGAATAACGGGAGAGGAACTTGGTAACTCGGGAGAGGAACTTGGTAACTTGGGAGAGGAACTTGGAACATCGCAGAAATTACATACCCATGGGAACCCGGTAAAACACTTGATCATAAACTTGAAATCTCGTACACAACCATGAGTCTGTTTTTTTTCTTTCACTTGGGATCACTCGTGGGTGGACTCAAACCGTGAGACAGGCCCTTAAACAGCAAAGCAATATTTCACACTGTTGGATATCCATTAAATTGTCCTATATTCTGTTCAGGTCACTTCTGCTGGGAGCAAGGATTTTACTGATATTAAAAGTCCTTTAGCCACTTAAAAACATAATTGTATTTGTTTGTGATTTTGGAACCTCAGGTTATCTCGAAGCACTGCACATTGTTTACCAACCCAACTTACCTGTGCATAACCAAGCAAGCCTGCGTGTAACTTCATTAATTAGAGCAAGGTTTAAAAACATTGACTTGTTAAACTTTAGTCAGATTTTGATGGATTATCTAATAACGCAGTTACACTGGTATGTATTGATCTGAAATCAATTCTTCTTTACTCCTTTTTATTCTAATCTGTTGTCTGAATATATAGTGAATCTTCAATATTGGGTTATGCATAACTATTTGTCACATTGTGTATAATGCACTTTGTGCCCTTGTTAAGATCCTTATTTTCAATAGTGTTTTGCAGCCTATAGCTTCCACAGCTGTTAAGTCTACTTCAATTCCCTCACTGCTCAAAAACACCAGGTAATGCTGATTTTTTTTATTCTCGAGGGCTGTACTTAAAGCAGCCTTGGTTTTTTTAAATCCTTAAAGCTGGATTCTGTCCTTACCATGACTGTTCTGTTTATTTTATTTTCTAATTCTTTTCACATTATAGACAATCGACAATAGACAATAGGTGCAGGAGTAGTCCATTCGGCCCTTCGAGCCAGCACCGCCATTCAATGTGATCATGGCTGATCATCCCCAATCAGTACCCCGTTCCTGCCTTCTCCCCAAATCCCCTGACTGCTCTATCTTTATCATTTGGAAATATCACTAAAAATCCCCACCATGTTCTTTTCAAAGTGCTTAGTTAATTTTTATGAGTGTCATTGTTCTCTGTGAAACTATCTTCTTGAAACTGCAGACACAATGAACTGCAGATGCTGGAATCTTGAGCAAAATATCATCTATCCATGTTCTCCAGAGATGCTGCTGGACCCGCTGAATTACCTCAGCATTTTGTGTTCTTTGTTCTTGCATTTGAAATTATGTTTCTGAAATGTCTTGAATTGTCTTGAAATGTTTCTTGAATTGTCTCAGAGTTCATTGTTTCATCCAGACTGAAAATGTATAGATCCTGTATTTAACTCCGCATATTTGTGACTTTATATCCAAATGTCTCAAATAAATATTTTTTTGTACAGATTGGGTGGTAATGCATATGATATTGTACCTGGAGCTGTTTTCTTTTAACAAATATTGTTTGCTCACATGCTCAAGCATTGATTTAGTGGAATTTTCCAGGAGTGGTGAATATTCACTTTGCTTAATAGAGTGGAGTGTGCTGGCATATATAGGTGAATAATATATAGGTGAAACATATATAGGTGAATAATATATATATATTATTCACTTATATATTTATTCATTGTAAGCTTCAAGAACATTAGCAAATCATTTGTGTGACCCTCATTGACCAAGTGAACTGTGTAAAAGGATATTGGTTATATGTGGTTTTTTAATACTTTATTGAACTAAATTTTGCAAGACATAAAAATCAAGAAAAATGTATATGAAAGAATGTAATAAATAATCTTGAAAACTTCCAACATTTTCTGGTGATACACCAAATCGAATATTAAGTCATCATTTGGCATTAAAATGGTCCGATAACACAGGGAGGTTTTCCTTCTGTGTAAATCTGCTTTATCGAAGTTTACTGCATTTCCCTTTACAATGGAATCTGATGAAAAACAAGGTAGAACTCAATATAGTTGAAGGTAAAACTGAACTATGGACACAAAATGCTGGAGTAACTCAGTGGAACAGGCAGCATCTCTGGAGAGCAGAAATGTGTGATGTTTCTGGTCGAGACGCTTCTTCAGACTCTTGATAGGTACAACATATCTCTAGGGTATTTAGCAATAAGACAGGATAAGTCTTACAAATTACTTTAATTACAGTGCAACTGGTCTACTTTTTAAACAGGTGAGTGTGCAACAATCTTCTTTACCAACCTTACAGACGTGTTGCCTGCTACAACAGATTGACTTGTCTTCCTCTTTACAGAAGTCAGGTCTGCCTTCCCTAAGACTTCAGCAGAATAAACTATGTGGAATAATTGTAAATTGATGCTCTTGGCAAAAAAACAAAATGCAGTCTCACTATGACATCTGTTCTTTAGCCTGAACTTGACCTTACAAATATGGCCATCATCAGATAAAAGGTTTTTTTTAAGGCCTCCCCAGACTTTATGCTGTAAGGAATTTCTATTCTGCAGCATGTTCAATTAATAATACCAGGTGGAACAAAAGAATTGCAGAGGCAACCTTTAAGTGGTATTAACTTATGCTACCCTGGAAATTAGAAATAACTGATTGCAGAGAGTTGGAGATGCAGCACAGTCCATCATAGAGACCTGAATTCCCAGTGTTGACTGGATCTATACAGCATGCTGCCTTTGAAAAGGAACTAACATAATCAAAGACTTGTCTCAAACCCTTCTTCACCTTACTCCCTTGTGGGAAAAGGTGCAGAAACTTGAAAGTGTGCACTACCAGACTCATGAACAGCTTATTCCACTATGTGATCAGGCTTCTGAATGGTCCTTCCAAAAACTAGGGCACTGCCAGATTTACCTCTACCTCATTGTGGACATTGGACATTGTTCATGGAAATAAATGCGCAAAAGCATTGAGAACTATATTCTGCACTCGGTATCTTCCCCTTTGCTCTACTGCACTTGAGGTTGGCTAGATTGTATTTATGTATATTATTATCAGATCCGTTTGGATAGCATGCAGAACAATGCATTTCATTGTAACTCAATAATGTGACAATAATAAACCTAAACCCCAAACCTAAACTCTTTTAGGATTGTTTAACTATTTATCAGCCTGTATTTGTATTGGACCTTCAAAATATCAAAACTATTCAAGATGAATCAAATGAATATTACAAAAATAAATTTCACAGCAGGATATTACAAACTATCAGATAAAGACATTATCACGATATTCACAAAGTGCTGGAGTAACTTAATGGGTCAGGCAGCATCATTAGATAAAATGGATAGGTGACGTTTCGGGTCAGGATCTTTCACCACCTATTAATTTTCTCCAGAGATGCTGCCTGACCCACTGAGCTATGCCCCTGTCCCACTTCGGAAACCTGAACGGAAACCTCTGGTGACCTTACGCCCCACCCAAGGTTTCCGTGAGGTTTCCGGAGGTTTTGGTCCTAATGGTGGAAAGTGGTTTATGCGTAGTCGAGGCTTAGAAACATAGAAACATAGAAATTAGGTGCAGGAGTAGGCCATTCGGCCCTTTGAGCCTGCATCGCCATTCAATATGATCATGGCCGATCATCCAACTCAGTACCCCGTACCTAGCTTCTCTCCATACCCTCTGATCCCCTTAGCTACAAGGTCCACATCTAACTCCCTTTAAATATAGCCAATGAACTGGCCTCAACTACCCTCTGTGGCAGAGAGTTCCAGAGACCCACCACTCTCTGTGTGAAGAAAGTCCTTCTCATCTCGGTCCTAAAGGATTTCCCCCTTATCCTTAAGCTGTGACCCCTTGTCCTGATCCTCCCCAACATTGGGAACAATCTTCCTGCATCTAGCCTGCCCAACACCTTAAGAATTTTGTAAGTTTCTATAAGATCCCCTCTCAATCTCCTAAATTCTAGAGAGTATAAACCGAGTCTATCCAGTCTTTCTTCAAAAGACAGTCCTGACATCCCAGGAATCAATCTGGTGAACATTCTCTGCACTCCCTCTATGGCAATAATGTCCTTCCTCAGATTTGGAGACCAGGACTGTACGCAATACTCCAGGTGTGGTCTCACCAAGACCCTATACAACTGAAGTAGAACCTCCCTGCTCCTATACTCAAATCCTTTTGCTATGAAAGCTAACATACCATTCACTTTCTTCACTGCCTGCTGCACCTGCATGCCTACTTTCAATGACTGGTGTACCATGACACCCAGGTCGCACTGCATCTCCCCTTTTCCTAATCAGCCACTTTTCCTAATCGGCTTCTTCTATGTTCTTGCGATTATTTAAACAAAATCAAAACCAGCCTCAACTAAAAATAGGTTGCCGTTTGGTCGACGCCAGTGGAGTGAGGTTGCTATTTACTTACAGGCAGTCGAAGGCAATCTCCTTCGCTGACCGGCCATTTTGATTGGCTCATTGGAGTTTTCAGCAAAGATCCTATAAGATCTTTGGTTTTCAGGAATGAGAAGATCTGCCGGAAGGTAAAATGCCCGCTAACTTTATTAAGTTTCTTAAAACTATCTCCACTCCTTCTCCCCCCCCTCCCCTTTCTCTCCCCTTTCTCTCCCCTTCTCCACCCTTCTCCCTCCCCTTCTCTCCCATTCTCTGTCCTTCTTTCCCCTTCTTTCCCCTTCTCTCCCTCTCTCCCGCGCTCTCTAAAAGACTTACCGTGCTCTGTGGCAGCCGTTTACATTCTTCATTATCGTGCAGACAGCGCTCCTCCGCTGTCCCTGGCCCCCACCTTCGCGATGTGTTTGTGTGTGTGCGGTCGGTAGCAAAGATCCTGTAGGATCATTGGTTGGTAGATGCAGCTCACGCTTCGGTCGAGGCTTTCCAGGCGAGTGACCAAAACCTCTGGCGACTCGTGGAAACCTTGGGTGGGGCGCAATGTCACCAGAGGTTTCCGTTCAGGTTTCGTAAGTTGGACAGGGGCATTACTCCAACATTTTGTGTCTGTCTTTGGTATAAGCTAGCATGACATTTTCAAAGAAAGAAAGATGGAAATGTGGACAGAGTTAAGGCTGGTATTCCAGGCATAAAAGGTCACATCAGCTGTAGGTATGGCTGCCAATGGTGATGTGATTACATTGTGTATTAAAACAAACAGAACTGCATTATCACTGAGGATTGTGGACATGAGAAAGATAACCGAGATAGGGGCAAGTGAGAGCTGTACATCAAACTGATGAGGAGATGGTTCCCAAAACAAACCATTAGACAATAAGCCTGCCCAGCAGCTGTGGGTGACAGGTTAAAGTTTAAAGCAAATTGGTGTCTCTCTAATTTGTTCTGTACCTTTTCATACCTTTAGCTTCTGTCTCCCCTGATTCTCAGTCTGAAGAAGGGTCTCAACCCAATACATCACCATTTCCTCTCCAGAGATGCTGCTTAACCTGCTGAGTTACTTCAGACTTTTGTCTCTATCTTCAGTGTAAATCAACATCAACTGTTCTTTCTTACACAAAAGAAAATACTTATTTGATCAGCAGAAAAAATGGTGATATTGATAGGGCTGACACCCAAAAATAGATAATTCTGGACTGATACAGGTCCTAGAAAGGTATTAAAAATGGGTATAGAAACAAGTCTGGGATAGCTATGATCCTTTGTATAATAGCATAGTCTTTATGAGATGCTTCATGTTAACCAAGTGGCTTAACAACAGATAGTAGATGAGAAAAATAGGAAGTCATTGACAAGGAGAATTGAGAATGCTCGTCAACCATTTTGCTTGTCAAGTCACATTTCTGATGTTGTAAATAAGTGTTTTAAATTTTCAACTAATACAGTTGAATCCAGAATCAACTTGAAGGATTGCCACTGAGTCAGTTAAAATCTAACAGAATTTTAGATGCAAATTTATGTTTAAATTATTTCAAGAGAGTCAAGAGACAAAAGTGTTTACTTGTTATATGTACTTACAATGGAACAATTACAGTTTTACTTACAGCAGCATAACAGGCCTGTAAACACAATACATTTACATAACATATAATAAACAAAAAAAAAATTCAATAGGTGAATAATTCCTCCCCAAAAGAACACGTTGCAAAAAAGCCTGTAGTCATTAGTGCAACTGAAGACAGTCCATAGTTCATAGCTTAGTTAATATTTTGTGGTATTCAAGAGCGTGAGTGTAGCTGCAAAGCTATTCTTGAACCTGGTGGTTACAATTTTCAGCACCCTATACCTACTTGCCGAAAGTAGGAGTAAAATGTGTTTGGCAACGATGGTGTCAATCTTTGAATATGCTGGTTGCAGTTTCGAATCAATGCCTCCTGTAGATCTCCGCAATGGTGGAGAGGTCGTACCACTGATGGATTGGGCAGTATCTACCATTTTTTGTAATCTTCTTCATTTCTGGGCGTTCATGTTGCCCAACCAGGCCGTGATCCATCCAGTCAATATGCTTTCTACCATACACCTAGAGATGCTCATGAGAGTATTTGTCGACATACTAAATCTTCACAATCTTCTCAGGGTGTGGAAGGATTATTAGGCTTTGTTTATGATTGGATTAATGTGCTGGGCCCAGAAAAGCTGTCCAGTTCAAACATCATCTTTAAAGTTGCTGACGACTCCACTGTTATAGGAGGAAGTATGGCTAATCATGAGTTTTAATAAAGGAGAGAGACCAATAATCTGATTAAATGATGCCAGGACACCAACCTTCTCTCAATGTCAGCAAGATTAAGAAGCCAAGTGCCCAGGACAGATCTTCAGAGATATGCATGCTCAGGAATCTGTAGATGTTGGCTATTTCCACTGCCAACTCATCGAGGAAGACAGTTCATTGATGCTATTCTTCGCATTTCTAAAGTCAACATTTAGCTTCTTAGTCTTCTTGGTCTTTAATCCTTCAACATCCTGAGAAGATTAAGAAGATTTGGTATGTCGACAAATACTCCCATGAACATCTATAGGTGTATGGTAGAAAGCATATTGCATCACGGCCTGGTTCAACAACTCGAATGCGCAGAAGATGGAGGAGATGATGGTGTTGAGTGCCAAGCTCTAGTTGGTGAACACAGCCTGCTGTGTATGTTCTAATAGTCTGAGTGGTCCAGTGCAAAATGGAAAGGCAGCGAGATTTTATCCCTCGTTGATCTATTGTAATGGATGCGATCCTTGCTAAGGTAGGAGATGACATGCACCATAATTAACGACTCAAAGCACTTCATCACCATGGACATTAGTGGCACCAGTTAGTAGTCATAGAGGCATATTGTCTTACTCTTCTTGAGCACTGGTATTATTGATGCCCATTTAAACAGGTTTGAACCCCAGACCTTAGTAATGAGCGATTGAAGATGTCCGTAAAGACTCCAGCCAGAAGTTCCACTCAGGATTTAAGACTGCAGCCAAGTACACCATCGGCTCCAGCAGCTTTCTTTCTGCATCATCCATACACTGTGGAATACATTCTTCATGTAGGAAAAAATGATCTCTGACCTGATCGACAGTGAGGAGTTGATAGAAAGATCCAAATTCTAGTGAAAACTGAATGAAACTGACAGCAAATGGGAATAGTTTGCTGTTATTGGAAAGATCTATAAAAAACAAGTCATGCTGAAACTGAGGTTCTTCCCAACCTATTAAACCGTCAGTTTACAAAACATTTTGGGGTGGCACAGTGGCACAGTGGTAGAGCGCTAGAGAACTGGGTTCGATTCTGACTACGGGTGCTGTCTGTACAGAGTTTGGACGTTCTTTTTGTGACCACATGGGTTTTCTCTGGGTGCTCTGGTTTCCTCCCACATTCCAAAGACATGCAGGTTTGTTTGGCTTCTGTAAATTGTCCCCAGCGGGTAGATTAGAACTAGTGTATGGGTGTTGCACGGCATGGATTTGATGGGCCGAGGGGCCTGTTTCCAAACTGTGTTTCTGAAAATTAAAAATTGCGATGTTATAAAAAGATAAGCATTACAACTGACTATTTGTAAAATTAACATATGGAAGTCAGTCTCATTACACCATAGAGCAACTTTTAATTGCTGGGAAAGCTTTGTGCTAAGTGAGTTGAGTACAATATTTTCTTTAAATAATTGCCCATTATTGATTTGAAATACATTTGCTTGATGATTTTAAATAAATGTGCCTCAGGAAAGACTATTGCAGTGTGCACACCTGAGTCAAGAGTTCACACAGCGGGTGTTGGGTTTCTAGAATGAGCTGCCAGAGGAGGTCGTAGAGGCAGGTATAACAACATTTAAAAGGCAATTGATCAGGTGCATGGAAAGGAAAGATTTAGAGGGATTAACACAAGGAGGAAGGATTAGTGTATATGGGGCATCTTGGGCGGCATGGACAGGTTGGGCCGAGGGGCCTGTTTCCATGCTGTATGACTCTAAGAGGAGCTCAAACAAAATGTTCGCAGTTTATTTACAGGGACTTCTAAAATTGCCTCCTGGGACCCTGGAAGTTGGTGTTCCAGAGATAATTGTTTTGCAAAGCAGCCAATCAATCCCACCATCCATTCCTGAAAGGGGTGACAGCTTTGAAGTTGCAATTTTTCTTCGGAGTCATGTGAGTGACTACGTGAAGAAGGACGTCAGTCCACTTGCACGTCATTATGGTCTGAAGCATGTGCCAACGACTGACTGGCAGGCGCGTCGCGTCCTTCCAGCGGTAAGTTTTATAAACCCAGGTAAGTGTTTTCTAAAACTACTCTGCGGTCATTTTGACGGGTTCGTATTCCTTGTCTCTCTAGCGACTCTAGCAAACCTACTCTGGTGAAGGTGAGGAGACGGTCTGCGGGGAAGCCGGCTACAGAAGACTGCGGAGCTGCGGGTAACGGGCGACTGTCCGAATCACCTTCCAGGCCGCTGGCTGTGGAACCAGCGGCAGCAGACTTGATGCTTTAGGAGAGCACCATAGCAATCCAGCCAGGGCGCAAGGCCACTCTCAAGGCTGCCAGGCTCATAGACTCAGATGAGTCCGGGCCGGAGGAATCCCCTCCTACACTGGTAAGCGTCTGCGGGCGCCTTTCCCAGATGGAGCACCTATTGGAGAGGTGGCTCCAGACTGATCTGCTCCAGAGGAGGTAGCAGTTTCAGCCCAGGTCTCCATGGGAGCCCACGCTAGCAGCACCGTACACAGGGCTGCGAAGTGTGTCCCTCTCTGGAGCGGGGTGTTCACAGAGTCAGTATTACCCTGACTCAGAGCAGGGAGGCACATCAGGTGAACACTCTCGGGGGCATGGGGCCGAAGTGCCTTTACTGGCTTCCAAATTCGCCATTCCCACTCCAACATGAGCACTCTTGGACGAAGACCTGGCCACCACAATAAATTACCTGACATCGCATCAGCTCAAAGACCTGGCTATGGAGGAGACCTCCAGCAGATATCATACACCTGCCAACTGTGCCTCCCTCAATGTGCCAGCCGTCACCCATGCCATCTGGGGCCATATTGGAGCGGGGGTAAGAGCCCAGGAGGTCAAACACCAAGAAAATTTAACATTATTGGCCACAGTCATAATGGCCTTTGCGAGGTCCGTAGATGGGGGGCTGCTGACGAAGACACAGCAGGACGCTGTGGGGCTTCTCTGCAACACTTATTTTGAGACCAACTGTCTGCATAAAAACGCAATACGGCCAGCACTCTACTCAAAATGTGCTGTGCTGTGCAAGGCCAGCAACATACAGCCGGCCAATTATCTCTTTCAGGTAGACCTGCCGAAGCAGGTCACGAGCTGGATGATGAGGCCAAGACCATACGCCTCATGAGCCAAGCCCCAACTACACCCAGGGAATCACCAGTTACCCAAATATGTGTGATGGGAGCTAGACCCAGGTGCAGTGGCAGTCGATGCATTCACACTGCATTGGGGAGGAAAGTTCTTGTATGCTTTCTCTCCCTTTTGCCTCATCGGCCGATGCTTGGTAAAATAAAGCAAGGCATTTTGGTAGTGCCAAACTGGCCTACGCAATCTTGGTTTCCACTAGTCCTGGGAATGATGACACAGCCTTTCATGGCTGTCCCCAAAAGCAGGGAACTGCTGGTACACACAGTAATGGGGGGCCACCACCACCAAATCAATTTATTGGTTTGCAGATTCTGGAAAGACCATACCTGGGGCTCGGACTGGCTGACCGAGCAGTGGATGTCGTAAAAGCAGCCTGAAGGGACAGTACACAAAGGCAGTACATCTCTCGCATCAAGAAGTGGGAGATGTACTGTCATGCCTCCAACATATCATATGACACAGTGTGCATCACGGATGTACTGGAGTTCCTGTCAACTTTATATTCTGACCATAAATTAGGCTACAGTGACATCAACAGTGCCAGAAGTGCACTATCCTCATATTTAGTGCTGGGAATGGGGCCCCACCCAGTGGGAACACATCCCCTTATTACCAGGTTCATGAAGGGAATATACATCACAATGCCCCCCCAGGCCACGTTATACGGACACATGGGATGTTAGCGTGGTGCTAACACTACTTCGCCAGTGGGCCCCAGCCACCTCCTTATCCTTAACCAAGCTCACCCTCAAGGTGGTCATGCTGATGGCACTGGTAACAGCGCAACAAGTCCAGACGACAAGCTGCGACTGGACAACATGAACCCAACGTTTACACCATAACCTTCGTCATCAATTACTTAATAAAACAGAGCAGGCTGGGGGTACCAGGGCCCCAGCTTGAGTTCCAAGCATATCCCGAGGATCCACGACTATGTGTAGTATTGCACTTGCACCAGTACATTAAAGTGACCAGGAGCCTCAGAGGCTCTGAGTTAGCTGTCCTAATCAGCCACAAGAAACCAGATCACAGGGTATCAGCACAAACCATCTCCAGATGGTTAAAGGAGGTACTGGCGGGTGCAGGAGTGAATACTGACACTTACAAATCTCACTCCACCAGGGCTGCAACAACATCAGCAGCAAGGGCTATGGACGTGCCCCTCGACAACATCCTAGCGGCTGCAGGATGGGCCAGTGAACGGATGTTCCACAGGTTTTATAATATACGCATTGCCGGACCGGGGTTGTTTGCATGTACCATTTTAGATTCTATTTTATAGTTTCCCCCCAGGTTGGTCAGGGACAATATTATTTTGTTTTTCACATTAAAGCATCAGTATTGTTACCTAACTACGTTATGTCTGAATGCATTAATTTTTTCTCACTCATCCATGGTCAATCCATTCAGGGTGTGACACCTGGACTCGAACCGGCGTGTAATCACAGAGCTTTGAAATCTTCACGTAGTCACTCATGTGACTCCGAAGTAAAATAGTAAAATTAAATGAGAACTTACCAATTTGAAGTTTGATCTTGATTTTATGAGGAGTTATGATGAGCGATTACGTGCCCACCGCTCCCAACCCTCATATTATCAGGTCATCTGGTAGTTCTAGTTCTCCAAATCTTACTATCTACAGGTCAACCTCTCTTATCTGTGATTTCACACCGTTGCTTTGAAGATTGACGTGCAAGCGGACTGACAGCCTTCTTCACGTAATCGCTCATCGTAACTCCTCATAAAATCAAGATAAAACTTCAAACTGGTAAATTCTTGTTTAATCTCACTATTGCCGTCCACATATTAATATTACATATTAATTAAAATCATGATTAGAATTAGTCATAGTCATAAAGCATGTAAGTAGGTCCGGTCCAACCTGTCCATGCCAAGATGCCCCACCTAAGCATTTAATCGCATGTGACCCATATTCCTCTAAACCTTTCCTTACTATGTACCAATCCAAATGCCTTTTAAATGTTATTATTGCACTTTAACTGCAATGCCTTTTTGAGGAAACATGGAAGTTGCACATACAGTCCAAAAAAAACTTGAGGTAGATTGTGTTTGTAAGTAAATAGCACACTTTAAGTTGCAACAAATCTTTACATATTTGTGCAAGAACTGTTGCAATCAAATGCTTCAAATCTCCAGTGAGGTAAAGATTCAGCTGCACAGGATGATTCAAGAACATGTCAAATTGCACCATAATACTGTCAGCCATTGTCTACTTTCTAAGCACATGCATGTACTGGCCTGGAATAACAAAAGTAGAAAACCTGTTCATCATCAGCCTATGTGCGGCTTCAAAGGGGAGTGAGATACAAGTCTCTGGTCTCAGCCCAATGATTTTGTGTCACCAACTATCGACATATTTGTAAAGGGCCTGTCCTACAAGCATGCAACTCTATGCGATTAGCGCGACCTAACATGGTCGCTTGAGCCATCCGGCGTTGCGGGGCCGGTCCCACTTCGATCGGCGGAGCCGTGCGGAATTGTGCGGAGTTCGTCCCGACACCACGCGGGGCTCCGAAAAACTGACTATGTCCAAAAATTCCGCGCGTCAACGGCTTGTCGGCTCGCAGTCACCTCGACGCATTACACACCGCCCCGACATCGTGCCTCCGTGAACCTATCTGTAGGTGCCTCCGTGACCCTCTCTGTGTGCCCCTCTCTGTCCTGGCGAACTTACCTTAGACTTCGCTCCAAGTTTGCCTCACTTTGCGCCGCGTTGCACCACTCACCCGACCTCCGCGCGGCCCCTACTGCCGGTTTGGTTGCCCTTGCCGCATGCAGGTACATGCTGGTGGGAACGGCCCTGTACAGGGGATCACCCGACCTCCGCGTGGCCCCCGCTTCTAGTTTGATCGCGTTCATCGCATAAAGTTGCGTGCTTGTAGGACAGGCCCTTAACTCTTATACAATGTTCTCCTTACATTTTCACTATCTCAACAATACATCCTCGATTTGCCACTGAAGTATTACAAGTACAAAGAAGAGCCAGAAAGAATCTAACAGAAAAATGCAGTTTGTGTCGTGTTTCTGGTTCCCTGGTTGACCCCATTATTTCTGAGCTTTAGTTTTACCAGAGACAAAAAGAATGAAGTGACAAGGAAATGATAAATGAATTACACAACAGTTTAATTAGTTAATTCTGAGCATCAATTTTATGTTAAAGAGCTGCGTTTTAAATTTGCTAAAAGCCTATATGATCACCTTATCTACCTGTGACTCCACCTTCAAGGAACCATGCACCTGTACTCTTAGATCCCTCTGCTCTACAACACTAACCAGAGACTTACCATTCACTGTGTAGGTCTGGCCCTTGTTCGACGTCCCAAAGTGTAACACCTCATACTTCCCTGTATTAAATTCCATCAACCATTCCTCCGCCCACCTGGCCAATCGATCCAAATCCTGCTGCAATCTTTCACAACCATCTTCACTATCTGCAAAACCACTAACTTTTGTATCATCAGCAAACTTACTAATCTAGCCCTGTACTGTATGTTCACATCCAAATCATTGATGTAGATGACAAACAGTAATGTGCCCAGCACCGAACCCTGAGGCACACCACCAGTCACAGGCCTCCAGTCAGAGAAGCAACCTTCCACCATCACACTCTGCATCCTTCCATGGAGCCAATTTGCTATCCATTTAGCTATCCCTCCTTGGACCCCGTGCGCTATAACATTCCCGAGCAGCCTACCACGTGGAACCTTGTCGAATGCCTCACTGAAATCCATGTACACAAAATCTACAGCTCTGCCTTCATCGACCTTTTTGGTCACGTCTTCTAAAAAATCCATCAGATTTTTGAGACATGACCTCCCATGTATAAAATCATACTTACTATCCCTAATCAGTCCGTCCAAATGCCTGTATAAACTATCCCTCAGAATACTCTTTCATAACTTTCCAACTACAGATGTTAAGCTCACCGACCTATAGTACCGCGCATTTTCCCTGCAGGCCTTCTTGAAAAGAGGCACAACATTTGCCACCCTCCATTCTTCCGGCACCTCTCCTGCATTTAAGGACAACTCGAAAATTTCAACCAGGGTTCCCGCAATTGGACATAATTGACATCCGATAATGTTATCAAGTGAACCTTGTTAGGTTCACTTGGTTAATTCCTGGAATGGAGGGACTGTCATATGTTGAAAGAATGGAGCGACTGGGCTTGAATACACTGGAATTTAGAAGGATGAGAGGATATATTATTGAAACATATAAGATTATTAAGGGATTGGACATCCTAGAGGTAGGAAACATGTTCCCGATGTTGGGGGAGTCCAGAACCAGGGGCCACAGTTTAAGAATAAGGGGTAGGCCATTTAGAATAACGATGAGGAAAAACCTTTTCACCCAGAGAGTTGTGAATCTGTGGAATTCTCTGCCTCAGAAGGCAGTGGAGGTCAATTCTCTGAATGCTTTCACGAGAGAAATAGATAAAGATAGCGGAGTCAAGGGATATGGGGAGAAGGCAGGAAGGGGTACTGATTGTGGATGATCAGCCAATGTCACAATGAATGGCTGTGTTGGCTCTAAAAGCCGAATGGCCTACTCCTGCACCTATTGTCTATTGTCTAAATGTAGATCATAAGATCATAATACATATTTGGCTAATAACATTTATTCAATTCAATTCAATTCATAAGTGATAGGAGCAGAACTAGGCCATTCAGCCAATCAAGTCTACTCTACCATTCAATCATAGCTGATCTGTCTCTTCCCCATTCTCCTGCCTTCTTCCCATATCCCTTAACAACCATATTAATCAAAAATCTATCGGTCTCTGCTTTAAAAATATCCTTTGACCTCCACAGCCTTTTGTGGTAAAGCATTCCACAGATGGGTTAGTTAATAAGTTTTCAGATGATACCAAGGTAGCTGAGGTAGTGGACTAAGAGGTAGTCTGTCAAAGTATACAGTGGGATATAGATCAGCTATGGAATTAGGCAGTGAAATGGCAGATGGAGATCAATCCTAGCAAGTGTGTGGTGTTGCACTTTGGGAGGTCAAATGTAAGGGGAAAATATACATTTAATAGCATGAACCTTAATAGCATTAATGTACAGATGGATCTTAAGTTCCAAGTCCATAACTCCTTATGGAACAGCAACACAAATAGAGTGGTAAAGAAGGATATGGTATGCTTGTACAAGAAATTAGATTATTATCTGAATGGTGTCAGATTAGGAAAAGGGGAGGTGCAATGAGACCTGGGTGTCCTTGTACATCAGTCACTGAAAATTAGCATGCAGGAAGATCAGTCAGTGAAGAAAGGCATGTTGGCCTTCATAGCGAGATGAATTGAATATAGGAGCTAGGTGGTCCTCCTGCAGTTGTTCAGGGCCCTGGTGAGACCACACCTGTGTGCAGTTTTAGTCTCCTAATTTGAGGAAGGACATTATTGCTATTGAAGGAGTGCAGCGTAGGTTTACCAGGTTAATTCCCATATGGTGAAAGAATGGATCGACTGGGCTTGTATTCACTGGAATTTAGAAGGATGAGAGGGAATCTTATAGAAACATATAACATTCTAAAGGGATTGGACAGGCTAGATGCAGGAAAAATGTTCTTTATGTTGGGGGGTCCAGAACCAATGGTCACTGTTTAAGAGTAAAGGGGAGGCCATTTAGGACTGTGATGAAGAAAAATGGTTTCACCCTGAGAGTTGTGAATCTGTGGAATTCTCAGCCACATACAGGCTGCTGAGAACAAATCATTGGATGTTTTCAAGAGAGAGCTTGATTTAGCTTAAGGCTAATGGAATCAAGGGATATGGGGGGAAAGCAGGAATGGGGTACTGATTTTGTATTTTCAGCCATGATCATATTGAATGGCAGTGCTGGCTCGAAGAGCCAAATGGTCTACTGCTGCACCTATTTTCTATGTTTCTATGTTTCTATGTCCTTATTGATCAGGGCATTGAGATTAAGAGTCAGGAAGACATGAAGAAGCTTTATAGGACATTGGTTTGGCCACATTTGGAATATTGCATGTTGTTCAGGCTACCCCATTACAAGAAGGATGTGGAGGCTTGAAGCGGTTGCGGAGGATTTTTATTAAAAATAAAGCCTGGATTAGGGAGTATTAGCGAGTATTAGGGAGAGGTTGGACAGACTTTGATTGGTTTCTCTGGAAAGCCTGAGGTTATGGGGAGACCTGATAGAACTATATAAAATTATTAGAACCGTTCATAAGGTACACAGTCAGAAACTTTTTTCCAGGATGGAAATATCAAATACTAGAGGGCCTAACTTTAAGGTGAGAGAGGCAAAGTTTAAAGGGGATGAGTGAGCCACATTGCTTTATGTAGAGGTTGGTGAGTGCCTGGAAGGTGCTGCCAGGTGCGGTGGTGGAGGCAGGTACTATAGTGGCATCTAAGAGACATTCGGCGAGGCACAAATAAGAATTGATTTTAGCATCAAGTTTGGTTCAGCCACTGAGGGTATGGGAAGTGGGAATGTGAAAAGCTGTGTCTAAATCTGTTTACAGGAGGAAGAGCACACAGCAAAATGGAAAGGCACAGGAAGCATTAGTTTGGTTTAGTTTAGTTTATATATATAGGTGGAGTCCATGCAGATCACCTCCTACACCAATTCTATCCTAAAAACTAGAAATAATTTGCTGAAGCCAGCCAACCCACAAATCTGCATGTCCTTGAAATGTGAGAGGAAACCTGATCGCACAGAGAAAACCCATGTGGCCACAGGGAGAATGTGCAAACTCCATAGTCAGGATTAAAACCAGTTCTCTGGCTGCCTGTACATTTCCCTTTCCCTGTAAAGGGCCTGTCCCACCAGCATGCTACTCTATGCGATGAACGCGATCAAACCGGCAGCGGGGGCCGCGCGGAGGTCGGGTGATCCCCTGTACAGGGCCGTTCCCACCAGCATGCGCCTGCATGCGGCAAGCGCAACTAAACCGGCAGCGAGGGCCGCGCGGAGGTTGGGTGAGTGGCGCAACGCGGCGCAAAGCAAGGCGAACTTGAAGCAAGTCCAAGGTAAGTTCGCCAGGACTTAGAGGGGTACACAGAGAGGGGCACCGAGACACACACACATACAGGGCCACGGAGCCACACACATAGAGGATCACGGAGGCACTTACAAATAAGTTCACGGAGGCACGATGTCCGGGCGGTGTGTAAATGTCGAGGCGACTGCGAGCCGACAAGCCGTTGCCGCGCGGGATTTTTAGACATAGTCGGTTTTTCGGAGCCCCGCGCGGTGTCGGGACGAACTCGGGACGAACTCCGCACAATTCCGCGCGGCTCCGGCGATCGATGTGGGACCGGCCCCGCGACGCCGGATGGCTCAAGCGACCACGTTAGGTCGCGCTAATCGCGTAGAGTTGCATGCTGGTGGGACAGGCCCTTAAGGCAGCAACTCTACACTAGGCCACTGTGCAGCCCAAGATATAATGTGTTTTTTTTTTAAAGTGGGTTTGCTCAAGAACAAGTAACATTTAAAATGACCATTAGTCACAATAAGAATCTTGGATTTGGCTTAGGACGATAATGCATTGTCTGGCTTCACACCATAAAGTGAAGGGCATGGAGTTAGTCTGGTGAATGTCCCCATGCACAGAACCTTTGCATGCTGCATTGCAGTCGTCTGCTACATAATTCCTAAGCAATAGCTAATAAAGGCAACATCTGATGTGATCAAAGTGTTTCTGAGGTGTAGCATTTTCAATCAACTCCTTCTAGGTTGCACCTATCTACTACCACACAGTTCACCCATGGGATCCTCTTTCCTTAGTAAAGGTGATGCTGAACTAGTAAAGGTGATGGTGAATTAGGATCGCCAGTGGCCAAAGGTCATGTATCTTCTTGCAGTTGACTCGGAATCTCAATTAATATGTTTAGATTAGGTTAAATTTAGGTTTAAGGTTGATATTTTCAAGTGAAAAGCTTTTGTGTGCACAAACTTTGTTGTTTCGTTTTTTAGTGTAGTTTAGAGATACACCATGGAAACAAGCCCTTTGCCCCAATGAGTCCGCACTGAACAGCGATCCCCGCTCATTAACACTACCCTACATAAATTTATATTTTATACCAAGCCAATTTGCCTTCAAACCTGTATGTCTTTGGAGCGTAGTAGGAAACCGAAGATCATGGAGAAAATCCACACAGGTCACAAGGAAAATGTACAAACTCCATATAGACAAGCACCCATAATCGGGATTGAAACTGCGTCTCTGGCACTGTAAGGCAGTAGCAGTACCGCTACACCACCGTGCCGCCCTAAGATACTAATGTAATATGAAGATAGTACCACAAATAAATACAATTAAGTCAAAGTGAAGTACAACAGATAGAACATGGGCGAAGATACAAAGTGCAGAGTATAGTTCTCAGCATTGTGCATCAGTTCCATAGACAAAATCCAATGTCCACAATTGGATAATGGTGAATTGGGCAGTACCCTAGCCTACGCAAGGACCATTCAGAAAATCTACTTGAATATATTGCCAAACATTTTTGACATATTACAGGCTTTAGGCTTAAGGCCCAAGTCTCTGGGCCACTTTATATTAATAGATTTCAGTGCTTCACCCAGTCGTCATTATTTTTGGCCTTAAAATAAACCCTACATATCAATAGACCCAATATGTACATTTTAATAGTTTTCTCATATGACCGATTTCCTTTATGCTATTTTAATGGGAAGTTGCATATAAACTGATTTAAGAATAATTTCCATTGTTCTCAGTAATTTAGCATAAAAGCTAATTAATGGAACTAGAAGGATATGACATTCTACCTAAGATCAGATACAGTGAAAATGTTAAGAAAGGTATAGTGACACATTGCTTGTGATTAAGTGTACAGTTACTTTCTAAAAGCTGGCAAGGAAGCTTGTTTTTTTCAGGTTTTTAATGTATTTTTCCTCTGGCTAGTTGGCAAATGGATAATTAATGGGATAATTATTCTCCTTTTATATTCCTTGGAACTATTCTAAGACTGATTGAGATCAATTTTAATTAAAATGATTGTGGACAATTAGACAGTCTCTAATAATTTGGGACAATGTTCCTCTTCTCTCGGTTTTGTGACCAGGTTCCCCTTTTTGCAGAGGAAATGTTAGAATACATTCTACAGATACCATTGGGTTCTTGCTGGCTGCTGAACGAAAACAAAGTAAGAAAACATAATCCTTACAATTGCCCAACCATAAAGTTAACTCAGCTCTGGCATCCATATAGGAATAAACCCCTTTGATTTTACAGAGTATGTTAATTTTTTTTCATGCGTTTGTAATTAGTATTCTGCAATATTTAATGTTAATAAACAATAAAAGCTCACTTATGACCTTAACACCTTTTAAGCAGTGAAACAATAAAATTGGAGAAGTTAACAGCATGAAAATGTAATCCACAGGGGTAACATTCATAACCTTCTTCAAGTAGTTCCTCTTGGGAAGATCCAAACTTCAAATGGAAGTTGACCTAAATTCTTGTGCTGTTTCTTTTAATTTGTGTGCCAAATTAAACCGTATTAGCCGTAGAGACACATACATCATAACATTGGAAGTACTGTGTGCTAGAGACAATTAGGCATTTATAATAAATGGAAATTAAACATATTACTAGATGCAATGTTTAAAATTTGAACTTTGTCCATTAATCATGACATATTGTCACCTTGCTCTCAATAATGTCAAACATAAATTACTGCTTTTTAGCGAAGTACAGTGAGTAAATTTATCTCTACTGCAAAAATTATAAATGTTAGTGGGGAAGGACAATTAAACAATAAATTCCAAAATGATGTAGGTCATGTACATTGACCTGCAAATATCAGAAAGTATGGCAAACGAAAAGGTCATTTGACCTATTAAGCTCACTAACTACAGCTCTGACAGTGGAGATGTGAAATGCTGGATAAGTACTTCATTAACAACCTTAAAAAGACCTTAACAAGAAAAGAAAAACTAGCTTTAGTCTTGCTAATGCTCATTGATCCATTTTTCACAGTCTGAAGGACACAGAAGAACCCAACATTGATGAGTGGTTTATTAATAATTTCACTATATTTTACTTGTGATACAAAAGATGACATTTTTAATTTGAGAAGAGTGCAAACTATTGTTACTAGATTCTTTTCATATCAGAGTGGCTTTTCCATTTAATTGGTAGATGGTGTTCATGCAGCATACAAAGATTGTTATAAATATCAACATTTGTTTGTGCTCAAGTATTGGGGATGTATTTTTTTGTGACCAGTTATTCATACAAAGCAGATATACAGTAAGTCATCCTTAAAGCTGCAGTTATCAAACAGTGTAAAACCATATTTTTCTTCTTTCATATGGTTTACCAATAGTTCTATGTTGGTTTGGTTTGTCAAAATCAAATCTTAAATTGGCCTGCCAATCATAAGTTGATTGAACACTTATAATATCAATATTAATGAATCATTCATATGAAACAAAATAGTATAAGACAATATTAATGAAAGTGTAAATTATATATTATGAAACTAAAGACTCAAGTGGACTTAATTGGTCAGTTTTTCATTTCATTGCAATTAATCTGGATGTAAAAATTAAATATAGAAATATGGATAAAAAAGTGATTAGAGATAATCACAGGGGTTTTGGAAACCTGGCAGTCTTAATGAGCGTCCTTTAAAATGAGCCAAGACTTAGAGAAAATGAGCACATAGTGTTCTAACTATCAATTTAATGTGATAAATTTAATGTGGTGAAAAGATGGAAAATCATGAACTACACATCCTCCAAGCTGAGCCCTAAGAGAGCTGCTCCCAAAGGACGTTCCAGTGATGGACCCACTCATTAATTCCTAGTTATTGAATGCCCTTTTTTATTCCTTGCTGTATTCGGCATGACACGTTTTCAAATATGAAATTCTGAAACATTCAAGCTACAGGAACATTTGCATGAATATTTTAAGCTGAAAAATGTATATGAATGGCAAAGAAGAGAAGGTAAACCAGGATGTAATTTCCTCTCTATTACTCTTTGGGTGGTCATTTTGTTATGCTCAATCCATAGGGGCATTCCTGAGCATCCTGTTGCCTGAAACTTTCATACTGCAGGTCACTCCATCCTTATCTATCACTCAGTGGTTGTCTGCACTGTTATATGAGGGAACATCATGTCAGCTTCCATCAGGCCATGTTGGGGCTTCCTTGACTTAATATTAACTTAAAAAACTTCAGGTAATTCGCCTTCTCTGTTTGTATCAGAACTGATCAGTTCTGCTGCAAGTTATCGATCTGCAACAGTTTTTATTAGTTTTATTTATCTCCACTAACCTAATGGGTTTTTTTTATCAAGTGCATTTAACAATATTACATGTTTCAGTAGTATTCCCTTTGTTCTTTCCATCCTTCTCTCACCCTCACAGAATCTTTAAAAATCTTTACAAATAATTTGGTTTATCTCCCAATTTTGATGATAACTCTGTTTCTCTTTGCACAAATGCTGCTTGACTTGCTGAGTGTGTTCAGGATTTTTCTGTTTTGGTCTTTTTACCAGAAATAAACTGTTGATTATTGGCAATACAAAAAAAACAGAAATAAACTTTGAGTTGGATAAGGATACTATTTACCGAAAAAGTATATCTTAAATTGTTTTCTATTCAATATTTGGACTACATGGATCTTTTATCCTATTTTAAAAGAAATAATCTTTTATATGTCATAGTGTTTTGTGCTCCTGATTATTTTTCTCAAGAAGTAGTTAATTGTTAGAAACATGGAAACATAGAAATATCGGTGCAGGAGTAGGCCATTTTGGCCCTTCTAGCCAGCACCGCCATTCAATATGATCATGGCTGATCATTTAAAATCAGTACCCCCTTTCTGCTTTTTCCCCATATCCCTTAATTCCTTTAGCCCAAAGAGCTAAATCTAACTCTCTTGAAAACATATTTTCATATTTTTGACTTATTGTCTAGTTTAGATGACAATAAAGTATATTAATTATATTCCTGAAACATAACCTATGGTATACTTGCATAAGTAGGGATTCAGAATTTCCTTATAGAAAGAAAGTCTTCTTATACTCCGGATAAAACAAACAATTTAATGACATTTTAGTGGAAGCTATTGTATTAAGCAATTGCTTAGCTGCTGTGATTGAACCAGGTTCCAGATGGCCAATGCCAGTTGGAATTGCTCACAAATTTCTCTTGCCTACCTTGCCTCAGCAAGTGGATAGGATAGCCACTTCACCTCCAACAATTGTGAAAATGGCTAGAGCGTAGCTAGAATGTGGTATGTGCGTATGAGAACTTGTGACCAAGCATTGGTCATGAATGTGGCCAGGTATGCTGCCTGGAGCCAAGGCATATGTACTGTTAGGATTGTAAGCAAGTATACCCAAACAGGGAGGGAGGTGTAAGGACAGAAGAAAGAGGAAGGGTGCTGGGGGGGGGATTGAGCAGTTTAGAGATCTGGAGGGGAGGGGTGAATGAAAAAGGATACACAAAGTCAAGAGGATCTGCGCATCTTTGGTTGCTATCCCTACCGATATGTGAGCTCCAATGCCCATGTGGCTGAATGTGATCATCTTAGTCCCCATGCCACTGGATCAAGGCCATGCTCCTTCAAGTCTGTGTGATGGCCTTAAACTTTCATTCCAGGAGCTGGGCTAAGCATGACACATGGGAAACTTTGCTAACACTACAGACATATCATAAAAACATGGATGCAATTTTAATCAGGATTTTCTGACGCGATATACGATTTTGAAGAAAGTCATTTTAATTACTGGTGACAAGCTCTTTACAGTTTTGAACAATTTTTTTAGGATTTTCCAGGAGTCGAGGGCCTGAGCTATATGGAGAAATTGAGTGGGGTAGGACTTTATTCCTTGGAGCACAGGAGGATGAGGGGTGATCTTATAGAGGTGTGTAAAATCATGAGAGGGATAGATGGAGTAAATACAGTCTTTTACGCAGAGGAGAAGGGCCTCTATGCCCTCTGGAGAAAATCCGGAGGGCATAGGTTTAAGGTAAGGGAAGATTGATGTAATAGGAACCTGAGGGGCAAAATCTTTACACAATGGGTGGTAGGGATATGGAATGAGCTGCCGGAGGCGGTAGTGGAGAAACATTTGGTCAGATACATGAATAGGATAGGTTTAGAGGGATATGGGCCAAACCTAGGCAGGTGGGACTAGTGTAGATGGTCAGCTTGGGCAACTGCTGAAGAGCTGTATTTCTCTACGACTCTCTTACTCGATAAAAGACTTTGAATAAAATGACCCATACAACTTCAAGCATTTTTCGTATTTTAATAAAGCAAAATTCAGAAGATCACATTCAGCAATGGCGATTTGCCTACCATTCTGTGTGCTACTGAAACTGTCACAGATCTTGTGAATGTACATCAGAATTGATTAATAAACTTTACCAACAAAAAAAAAATATTTCCAAAGAAATAATTCCAAGGCAATCATTTGGATAGAATTGATGTAAATTGCAGTGGAAGAACTACTAAGTATTTAAATGAAGTGTTTATTTTTCTCGGGTACACAAAATGCTGGAGAAACTCAGCAGGTGCAGCAGCATCTATGGAGCGAAGGAGATAGGCAATGTTTCAGGCCGAAATCCTTCTTCAGACTTGTTTATTTATCTCACTGAGCTTGATTGCATTAAACATAATTGTAACAGGCTTGTCCCAATTCTGGTTATTTTCTTCTAATGATCGGGTTGAAGAAAAAAAATCATGGTATTTACTTCTCTGGCAAATGAGACTTTTGAGTTCTAATACGAATTCCTTATACAACTAAAATTTAGGACAGCATAGTTGTACAGCTGGTAGAGTTGCTGCCTCACAGTGCCAGAGACCTGGGTTCAATCCTCACCTCGGGGTCGTCTGTGTGAAGTTTACACATTCTCCCTGTGACTATATGGGTTTCTTCTGGGTGCTCCAGTTTCCTCCCACATTCCAAAGTGGATTTGTAGGTTAATTGGCCTCTGTAAATCACCCCTAGTGTGGAGGGAGTGGATGGTGGGATAAAATAGAACTAGTGTGAAAGGGTGATTGATGGTCAGTGTGGACTCATTTTGCTGAACTTCTGCAAAAGCCAGCTGACCATCTGTCACTTGAAATATAGTGTTTTGATTGTAAAGGTCTACAAAAGCTTTCACATTTATACTTTTTGTGTAAATGGTATCGAAGTCCATGCCAAATTGTAAAAGTAAAGTTCTCATCATTGCTAAAACACAACAGCACATCTTTCAAGAGTCAAGAGTGTTTTATTGTCATATGTCCCAGATAGAACAATGAAATTCTTACTTGCAGCAGCACAACAGAATATGGAAACATAGTACACTGTAAACAATATAATAAACGAGAGAAAAAAAAAGTCCAGCGTGTGTTTTTTTTAAAGTTCAGTGTGTCGAATCTTTTAGACCAACATTGGATTGGACATTAGACCAACATTAGATTGAACAATATTGAATTTCATGAAGATATGGACAAATCTTACTCCAGCCCTTCTATTTTAATACCATAACATTAATTTTACATTTCGACTGTGGACCTCCTTGTATGTCCTGCCACATTTGCTCCAACAAAAATAAAACTTTTTTTCCCTACTGCTTTTAGAGCTAGACTACCACTTAGATACTGTAGCCACTTTGAAATAATTGCCCTCTCTTAAGCTCAAAGCTACCTCCAAAGGCAATTGATGGGCTGAGAATTCTAATCTTTGACATGGCTACATCAAAAGCCTGCCAGCCACTTCCTATAATTACATATCTTCAATGGAATACGTAGTGTATTCCACAAACTGCTAAATGTGATTTTTATAGTCTGTAGCACCTCAAGCTATAAGAACACAAACAAAAATATGTATGCAATCCTTTCAAATCAAAATCTAATTAATTCTTATTATTAGTAGTAGCTGTGTATTGTAGCCTGTTTCTGAATTAATAATGCTATTGAATATTGCACAGGAAGCAGAATGTACAACTGTTACTATGTAGTGTATTATGGACAGGGAATGAATTTCCAGGCATATATCATTCCAGGCTGGTGAGAGAGGAGATTAATACAATAGAAAGGAAGGACATTAGCTTGGAGGATGTGGAATCGATATGGGTACAGCCGCAAAACTCCAAGGGGCAGAAAACGCTAGTGGGAGTTGTGTTCAGGCCACCTAACAGTAGTAGTGGAGTTGGGGATGGCATCAAACAGGAAATTAGAAATGCGTGCAACAAGGGTAAAACAGTTATAATAGGTGACTTCAATCTACATATAGATTGGGTGAATCAAATGGGCAGGGGTGCTGAGGAAGAGGATTTCTTGTAATGTATGCAGGATAGTTTTCCAAACCAACATGTAGAGGAACCAACGAGAGAGCAGGCTATTCTAGACTGGGTATTGAGTAATGAGGAAAGGTTAGTTAGCAGAATTGTTGTGTGGGGCCCCTTGGGCAAGAGTGACCATAATATGGTTGAGTTCTTCATTAGGATGGAGAGTGACATAATTAAGTCAGAAACAAGGGTTCTGAACTTAAACAAAGGTAACTTTGAAGGTATCAGAAGTGAATTGGCCAAGATAGACTGCCAAGTGATTCTTAAAGGGTTGACAGTGGATGTGCAATGGAAGGTATTTAAAGACTGCATGGATGAACTACAACAATTGTTCATCCCAGTTTGGCAAAAGAATAAATCAGGGCAGGTAGTGCATCCATGCATAACAAGGGAAATCAGGGATAGTATCAAAACTAAAGATGAAGCATACAAATTAACCAGAAAAAGCAGCCTACCAGAGGACTGGGAGAAATTCCAGTTCAGAAGAGTTCTTAAGGAAGTAGCCCCAGAAATAGTGGATGCATTAGTGATAATTTTTCAAAACTCCTTAGATTCTGGAGTAGTTCCTGAGGATTGGAGGGTGGCTAATGTAACCCCACTTTTTAAAAAAGAAGAGATAAAATGGGGAATTACAGACCAGTTAGTCTAACATCGGTAGTGGGGAAACTGCTAGAGTCAGTTATTAAAGATGGGATAGCAGTTCATTTGGAAAATGGTGAAATCATTAGGCAAAGTCAGCATGAATTTACGAAAGGTAAATCATATCTGACAAACCTTATAGAAGTTTTCGAGGATGTAACTAGCAGACTGGATAAGGGAGAACTAGTGGATGTGTTATATCTAGACTTTCAGAAGGCTTTAGACAAGGCCCCCCATAAGAGATAAGTATACAAACTTAAAGCAAACTGGCTGGCAGACAGGAAGCAAAGGGTAGGAGTAAACGGGTCCTTTTCAGAATGGCAGGCAGTGACTAGTGGGGTACTGCAAGGCTCAGTGCTGGGACCCCAGCTATTTACAATATATATTAATTATTTGGAAGAGGGAATTGAATGCAACATCTCCAAGTTTGTGGATGACACTAAGCTGGGGGGTAGTGTTAGGTGTGAGGAGGATGCTAGGAGGCTGCAAGGTGACTTGGATAGGCTTCGTGAGTGGGCAAATGCATGGCAGATGCAGTATAAAGTGGATAAATGTGAGGTTATCCACTTTGGTGGCAAAAACAGGAGGGTAGACTATTATCTTAATAGTGGCAAATTAGGAAAAGGGGAGATGCAACGAGACCTGGGTGTCATGGTACACCAATCATTGAAAGTAGGCATGCAGGTGCAGCAGGCAGTGAAGAAAGCAAATGGTATGTTAGCATTCATAGCTAAAGTATTTGAGTATAGGAGCAGGGAGGTTATACTGCAGTTGTACAGGGTTTTGGTGTGACCACATCTGGAGTATTGTGTACAGTTTTGGTCTCCAAATCTGAGAAAATACATTCTTGTCATAGAGGGGGTACAGAGAAGGTTCACCAGACTGATTCCTGGGATGTCAGGACTTTCATATGAGGAAAGACTGGATAGACTTGGCTTGTACTCACTAGAATTTAAAAGACTGAGGGGGGATCTTATAGAAACTTACAAACTTCTTAAGGGGTTGGATAGGCTAGATGCAGGAAGATTGTTTCCAATGTTGGATAGGTCCAGAACAAGGGGTCACAGTCTAAGGATAAGGGGGAATTCCTTTAGGACCGAGATGAGGAAAACATTTTTCACACAGAGAGTGGTGAGTCTCTGGAATTATCTGCCACAGAAGGTAGTTGAGGCCAGCTCATTGGCTATATTTAAGAGGGAGTTAGATGTGGCCCTTGTGGCTAAAGGGATCAGGGGGTGTGAAGAGAAGGCAGGTACAGGATATTGAGTTGGATGATCAGCCATGATCATATTGAATGGCGGTGCAGGCTCGAAGGGCCGAATGGCCTATTCCTGCACCTATTTTCTATGTTTCTATGTTTCTATGACTCGTTCACCATTTGAACAGGTAGGATCTTCCATCGCTCTGTCCATTTCATTGCACCATACATACCACCTCCTTAATCCCAATCAAATGTGCAGAAAACCTGGTTACATCTAATAGTATTGAAAATTCAATAAAAAGTGAAAAGATTGTCAAGTCAAGTCAAGTCAAACAAACTTTATTGTCATTTAGAAATACATTGATATATGCAGTTCCAAATGAAATTACGTTGCATTTGGCTCCCTGTGCAACACGATAATTAACAGAAGGATAGACATGGATAAAATGGATAAAAAGGATAAAAGGATAAATAGACAATGGTGGCAGCCCATTACATGGCATTCAAGAGTCTGATGGCTCGTGGGAAGAAGCTGTTGCAGAACCTTGATGTTCTGCTCCTTATGCTGCGATATCTTTTGCCCAAGGGCAGCAGAGTGAACAGTCCATGATGGAGATGTGTGGGGTCTTTTATAATACTGCTGGCCTTAGACACACAACGTTTGGTCGCAATATCCCCGATTGAGGGGAGAGAGGTCCCGATGATTTTTTCCGCTGTCCTCACCACTCTCTGCACGGACTTCCAGTCAGAGGCTTTACAGTCCCCAAACCAGACAGAGATACAGTTGGTCAAAATACTCTCTATGGTGCCCCTGTAGAAAGTAGTGAGGATGGGATGGGGGAGGTGAGCTCTTCTCATCTGGCGCAGAAAGTGCAACCGCTGCTGCGCTCTCTTAACTGTTGATGAGATGTTATTCGACCAGGTCAGACTGTTAGTGATCTGTTAGTGTCTGTTTCTTCTGACAAGTCTGCACGTAAATTAGTTTGGTGTAACATTTAATAAAGGATGGAAAATAATAAAAAATCTCAACATGTACAGATTGGTATCACTGCATCAAAATATTCAATAGACAATAGACAATATGTGTAGGAGTAGGCCATTTGGCCCTTCAAGCCAGCACCGCCATTCAATGTGATCATGGCTGATCATCCCCTGATCAACAAAAATGTTAATTAACAAAAATGTTAAATTTTAATAGATCCTTAACGACCCACAAATAAACTCAATTATCAAGAAGTGCCAGATGAAAAATATATCTCAGCAATTGTGATCAGATTTGCGAGCTTCTCGTATGATGTTTTAAAAACCATTGCAAAGAAAATTGTGGTAACTTGACTCTTTTGCCAAACATTAGTTAAGGGTACTACAGTGGTGGAATTGTCAATGTTGCAGATGAGGAGTTCACATAGCTGGACTAACAATGCAGATACTTGAGTTAAAATCCCATTACATAAATTGTGAATTTAAAATTCCCTTAATAATATGGAATTTATAATAATGCCAATTGGTTTTTGTAGCATTGACCCCAGAAGCCACTGGATTATTGCTGAGACCTATTTGGTACACTAACACCTCTTCAGAAGTGGTGAAGTGGCGTACTCTGGCCTATCTATGGCTTCAGATCTATCCTATGTGGTTCACTTGCAAAGGCCTGTCCCACTTGGGCGTCATTTGCATGTCACACAAATGGCGCGCAAAGATTTTGTACACCCCAAAATCCTGGGGCGTTGTGTGCGACCGCGCGTCACTGCCTATGTCACCACACACCATGTACGTGTAATGCGCATCATGTATGCAACACGTGCGTGGCATGATGCGAGCGTCGTGCGTCGTGACGTGTAGAAGATGTCATGTAAATTATGTGAAAATGACGCCCAAATGGGACAGGCCCTTCAGCATACAGTGGTGGCTAACAAGTCACTCAGTTGTACACCACTTTTATAATTAAAGATCTAAAGTAACAAGTCAAGAGAGTCAAGAATGTTTTATTGTCATATGTCCCAAATAGAACAATTAAATTCTCACTTGCTGCAGCACAAAAGTATATGTAAACATAGTATGCTGTAAACAATATAATAAATGAGAAAAAACATTCAGTGTGTATATATACACATACTCGCATAAGTGCACATATACAGATCATATATACACACACACGTATATATATATATATATATATATACCTACAAAACTGTGTGTGTGTGTGTGTGTGTGTCATTTTGCCTATTTCCACGTATTTCCTCGAAAACCAGACGCAAAAACGCGGAGAATATTTACATATTTCGGTAGGGATTTAACTTATGAGTTCAGAAATCCACTCCTTGGTCAATTATGTCGCCAGATTTTTAATAAAATTGTTCACAAAATTTTTAAAATATAATCGCCGCTTGCCAGCTGCTGACGTCACAATGCCCACATGCCCACCAATCGAGGCTCACCTACCTCCTGGCCCTGCCCCCCCCCCCCCCCCCCCCGCTATGAATTAAAGCATTGTTTATTTCTTTTTTTCATAGCATAGAATTTTATTGTTTCTCTGTGTCTGTCCCTCTCCGTGTCCATCCCACCCCCCGGCCCGGCTCGGTTCTGGATTAAACATCTGCTGATTTGCACGAGTTAGGTCACCCCCACCTCCGTTCTTTAAAAGGCGCAGAAAGATCGAGAAAGTTCTGCAGCAGACCCTACAGCTCAGCTCGGCTATAGGATTTTTGTTCTGCAGATCGCTCACGCACGCTGAAAAAGCTTCTCCTCACAGCCGGCGCTGCTCCCATCCCGCCTGCCCGCTCATTCCAGCTGTGGGTTTCCAGAGTGTCAGAAGCTGGTGAGAGTCAGAGGCCCGATCGTCTGTCCCCCCCGGCCCGGCTCTGTCATGCTGGTGGGTGCGCTTCCCTTAGCGGAAGTTATGATCGGCTGGTCCCCCCGCTGCTTTTCACCGTCCTCAGATCGCTCTGTGCCTCGCTCACGCGGGCCCACATGAGCTGCCGCCCGCCTCTCTCTCTCTCTTTCTCTCTCCCCTCCTCTCTCGCTCTCTCTCTCTCTCCCCTCTCTCTCTTCCCCCCTCTCCCTCTCTCCCCTCACTCTCTCTCTCCCCTCACTCCTTCTCTCCCCTCACTCTCTCTTTTTTTTTTTTTTTTTTTTTTTTTTCCATTTCAAAAACTTTATTCAACACAAATCATAAAATACAACACATCAAAACACAATCAAAAATCACACTATAATGAACAGATCATTGTAGTACAGCAGTACATTCATTTATAATCGCCTCAACCCCACGCGGCGACCAGCGCTGACGGAAGGCCTCCAGAGTCCCCGTGAACACCGCGTGTTCCCTCTCCAGGGACACACGTGCACGGACGTAGGCCCGAAAGAGGGGCAGGCAGCCGACTCTCGCCAGACCGTCGACCGCCCGCTGCCTGGACCCACGAATGGCCATCTTGGCCAGGCCAAGGAGCAAACCGACAGGTAAGTCCCCCCCCCACACTCGGCTCTCCCCACTCCCCGCCTTGTGTCCAAACACCAGGATTGTGGGGCTAAAATGCAGCCAGAACTTGAGGAACAGCCCCTTCAGATATTGGTACAGGGGCAGTAACCTCACACACTCCATATACACATGGAATACGGTCTCCTCCTCTCCGCAGAAAATACATGCGGCAGACGAGCCCGTGAACCGACTCAAAAGTTTATTACAAACCACCGCTCCATGCAGCACTCTCCACCCCAGGTCCCCAATATAAAGGGGTACAACTCCCTTATAGAAGGACCCCCACTGGGGCCCCCCGCCGCCTTCGGATGGTAACACCGTCCTCCATGGTGAGTCAGGACGGGAGACGAAGGCACGGTGGTTCAGAATGTGCAGGAGCATCCTGTACAGTGCGCGTCTCCTTGCATCACAAAATGGCATGCTGGTCATCTCAGAAAGGCAGCTCAGATTATGCGGAGCCGGAGGCCGAGAAATATCCCGAAGCCTAGGCCCGATGAGCAGATCTGACGGAGCAGGGGTAAGCTCTATCTGAACCACTCTAGGCTCGCGCCTCTCCTCGACAACCACCATGACAGGATGAGGACCAGCCACACCCGCAGCCACAACATCCCCCTCTCCTCGTGGAACAACACTCTGGCTGAACACCACCAAATTCCTCACTCTTAACACATCCCTATAGAAAACAGGCAAGCCCCTTAGAGCGGGTCGACTGACACCCGCCACCGGGAGCCGCGAAACCCCCCTTAGGCAACGACCCTGACGAAAAAAATACGTGGCCAGAGCGTGCCATCTGGGAGGGTTCTCTACATACATGTATCTCCGCAGAGTCCTGAGACGGAGAGCCGTCACCTGGGTGCGCACGCACACCAAGGACTGGCCGCCCTCCTCCAACGGAAGACTCAGGACCGCCGCGGAAATCCAATGCTTCCTATTTCCCCAAAAGAAATCCACCAGCTTCCTCTGTATAGCAGTTACAAATATAGAGGGCGGGACAAGAGTAGCCAGCCGGTACCATAACATAGAGGCCACCAGCTGGTTTATGACCAGCACCCTCCCCCGAAAGGAGAGAACTCCAAGCAGGCCTGACCAGCGCCCCAGCCGAGCAACCACCTTCGTCTCCAACTCTTGCCAGTTTGCCGGCCAAACATCCTCAGTGGGACTCAGGTACACCCCCAGATAGAGGAGGTGCGTGGTACTCCACGCATACAATGCCATCTCCTCCGGCAGGGAGTCTACCCGCCACTGACCCACCAAAAGTCCAGAGCACTTACTCCAGTTAATCCTAGCAGAAGATGCAGCCGAGAATATCTCCTGGCAGTCACGCATCCTCCGCAGGTCACCAGGATCAGTGAACATAAGAAGTACGTCATCGGCATACGCCGATAGAATCACCTCAACCCGCGGGCCAGGTAGGGCCAGGCCTGTCAACCTCCTCCGAAGAAGACACAGGAACGGCTCCACACAGACCGAATACAACTGGCCCGACATAGGGCACCCCTGGCGGACCCCCCTCCCAAAATGAAAAGGAGATAGCACCGCGCCATTAACCTTTACAAGACACTCCGCAGCAGCGTACAAAAGCCGGACCCGGGCCACGAAGTGTGGTCCAAACCCAAACGCTTGCAACGTCCCAAATAGGTATTCATGCTCTACCCTATCAAAAGCCTTCTCCTGATCAAGAGACAGAAAAGCAGCTGACTCACCAGTACCCTGGACTAAATGAATCAGGTCCCTAACCAGGTGGATGTTATCCTGGATGGACCGGCCAGGGACTGTATAAGATTGATCAGGATGAATCACTTGATGCAGCACGGAGCCCAGGCGATTTGCCATTGCCCGTGCAAAAATTTTATATTCTGTGCAAAGGAGAGAGACTGGACGCCAGTTCTTCAACAAACGGAGTTCGCCCTTCTTAGGCAGCAAGACAACAACCGTCCTACGCCACGAGAGAGGCATCACTCCAGTCGCCAGGCTCTCCCCCAGAACCAACATATAGTCACCCCCTAGGACGTCCCAGAATGCTCTAACAAACTCCACCGTCAACCCATCCAGCCCGGGGGACTTACCCCTCCTGAGCTGATGCAAAGCGCGAGTCAACTCCTCCAAAGATAAGGGGCCATCAAGAAGATCAGCCTCCCCCCTATCTACGGTCGGTAGACCCTCCCACAGATCTTGCTGAGCCTCCACACTGAATCCTTCCGCAGAGAACAGGGTCCCATAAAAGGACCTAACCAAGGCATTAATCCTCTCTGGAACAGTGACAGAGGAGCCGTCATCTGCAAGCAACTCCACGAGCTGTTTTCGAGCTCCCCGCCCCTTCTCCAAAGAGAAAAGAAAGGCGACGCTCGGTCCAGCTCGTGCAGCATCTGGACCCGAGACCTCACATAAGCGCCTCGAGATCGCTCAAGCAGCAGACTCCTCAAAACCTCCTTCTTCCTCTGAAACTCTCCCCATTCGCTGGAGTCTTCACCAAACTGACCCAGGCGAGACTCAGCGTCCTGTATCTCCCTCTCCAGCTTCTCGACCGCTGAGTCCCGCCTCCCAGTCGACCCCCATGTATATTCCTTACAAAAGAGACGGATGTGAGCTTTACCCACATCCCACCACTGCCTAAGGGAAGAGAAGCACCTCTGCCTCTCTCTCCACTTCACCCAAAACCGAGTGAATGACTCCCGGAAACACCGATCCTCCAGCAGCCTGTTGTTAAAGTGCCAGTACGCGGACCCAGCCCGAGCGCACGCTGGATTGAAATCCACACGCACCAGACAATGGTCCGAGCACGGCACCAGCCGCATTGAGGCCGCTGAGACACGGGAAACAAACGCTCGGGAAATATAAAACCGATCAATGCGGGAACCACCGCCCTCAGACCTCCGCGAAAAAGCAGTGGAATCAGGGTGAAGGTCCCTCCAAACATCAACCAACTCAAAGGAGTCAATCAAGCCTCTCAGCTTCTTCGCTACAGCAGGCGCACACTGAGTACCAGAACGGTCCCGCACCTCAAGTGTGCAATTAAAGTCCCCACCAAGGAAGACACACTCTCCCCTATCAATAGTGCCCAACAGAGCATTCACCTCCCGAAGCAGGCCGGCCTGCATCGTGCCGGAGCTAGGGGCATACACGTTAATGAAATGCAACGGCATGCCATCCAGGCTCACGGCCAGATGGAGCAAACGTCCTGGCACCACTTCCTGCACTTTTAAAATGCTTGGCAGAAAATTTGGGGCCAACAGAAAAGCCACCCCACTCGAATTTGAGCTGAGATGGCTCATATAAACCCTCCCTTCCCACTCCAGTTGCCAGGTAGGTTCATCACTAGCAACGGTATGTGTCTCTTGCAGATAACAAACTGCAAATCTCCCCTCCCTTAGGGCTGATAAGAGCTGAAATCTTCGAAAACTCGCTCTACTCCCATTTAAATTTAATGTAGCTACTGTGAATGTGTAGACACATTAGATTGTGACCCTCACACTCCCTGTAGTCACAGGAGGTCCTTTTCTGAGGACCTTCAACAAACCCCAAAACTGCCCCAAATCCGAGTCAGAAAGACCACTATCCTTGTTACTAAGGATAGCCTCGAGACTCTCCTTCACATCTAGAACATCCTCCCATCTCCTTGTAGCGGCCCACCATAATGTTTTGGGAGCACGACTTATTTTTAAGAACTCTCGCACCTCAACAATAAGCTTCGCCTCAGACACGGCCTTGGAGTCTGGGCTCTCAGCCAACCCGCTCGCACCTGAATCAACAACCTCAGAAAGACCAGAACTGTCTGACACATCACTCTCTGTGCCCCCCCCACTGGCCGCATCGCTGTCCTCCTCCACAGCCATGACACGACCACCCGGATCAATGCTGGGGGTGGGTCCCAACACCCCTGCCTGAGACTCGCAGCCCTCTGAATGGCTGGGCTCCTGCACGCTACCATCACCCTCCTCCTCTGGGCCTGGGGAAGCAACAACAAGAGGCATCCCCAGGGCCTGTGGAACACTGGCACCCTCGGAGTCTGAAAGAGGATCACGTCCCATAACAGCCCTGACCTCCACATCATCCAGAGTGCCCTCTCCACAGGCATCACCCAGAGAATCACCACCTGCCATTAACCTCACCCCAGACAACTCATCCGGTGAGGCATCCCGCCCCCCAGCACCTCCACTGGCACTGATATGGAGCACAGACTTGAACGACAACACCCCCGAAACTCCCCCCTCAGCCTGACTCTGCACATCCCCCGTCACAGAGGGCACACTACCAGAGGAGCCAACCACGTCACCTACCGTGCTAGCACCCTCAGTAGGCCTCTGAAACGAGGGGACCTCATCCGACCCAGAGGGTACACACCCAAGGGAGCTAACCACAGCATCCGCCGAGATAACTCCCTCAGAGGGCCCCTGAGATGAAGGGACAGACTCCCGCCCAGTGGACACAACTCCACCGGAATCAACTTCAGCACCCAGTCCGGTGACACCCGCTGTAGATCCATGAAGAGAAGGCCCAACCACCGACCCAGAAGACACCGGGTCAAGACCACTTTCAGCCACCTCAGTGGTGGAAAGCCCGGAGAAAGACATCCCCTTCGCTCTGGACCCACGCCCTTCCTCCTCTTCACCAGGCAGATGCCTCCTTTTAGTCCCACTCGCATGCGGAGGTGCGGTAACCTCCATAAGGGAAGGGTCATCCGCCTCCACATTACCCCCAACCACTTTGCCACCCACACGTTTAGGCTTCTTTCCCCCTTCCGAGCCACCACAACTCCCCCCTGAGCCCCAGCAGGTGCAGTCTGCACCACACTGGAGCTAAACTCACCCGATTGCACTTTCTTCGCTCGGGCGGCCCTATCCCTCTCCTTCTTCTTATTATGCTTCCCCTGCTTCTCCCAAAACCCCCCCTCAACACTCCCCTCCTCCTGCGCCCCACCTTCATCCACCGCCACAGGCGCAAGACGTAGGGGACGTGGGGGGCTTGGGCTCTCACTGCCCAGGGTCCCCAAAGCGGAACCTCTGGACCCAGAAGGCTTAGCACTGCCGCCCCGGGTCACCAAGGCAGAACTGGCAACCTCAGCCGGGTCAGCAGTACCACCCCGCGCCGCTGAGGTTTGACCAGCCACCCCAGATGGGCCAGCAGCGCTTTCCTGGGCCACTGCACTAGAACCTCTAGCAGTGCCCCCGCGAAAAAGACACTCCCTACGGAGATGTCCAAATTCGCCGCACGCATGACACCGTGCCTTGCCCCAACTCCAACGCACGGTTCTGGGTACACCCTTATGCACCACCTCAAAACTCCCCTCGGCACCATCCCCCTCACCCACCTTCATGAACACCCTCCTCTTGAAACTGAAGACCCCTTTTTCCTCCGGGTCCCCCCCGGGATGCAAGAGACGAAAACATTTAGACCGCACCTCCCCGAACTTGGACAGGTGTGGAATAAGCACTGCATCCGAAAAATAAGTGGGGCAGCTCCGCAGGAGAACCGGTCTCACCCTGGATACCCACGGATCCACCTGTACGTGGACCCCCCCCACTGAGATCCCCTCCTCCAACGCTCGGGCCACACACTCCCGGGTCTTAAGTATCATCTCCACCTTTCCCCTTTCGAGCTCAGAAGAGACAATAGCCCCCCTCCCAAGAAGTTCATTCATGGCCTTCGTAATTACCCCCCTCGACATCATAGGCCCAGTTTGAACAGAAATACCAAAACTGTCCCCATCCAAGTCAACATGAGGCTCAAGCTCAGATGGCCTCGCACCCGCCACTGATGCCGTCGCTGCGTAGGTCCGGACCTTCGGCCGCGCCCCTTCCATCGCCATCCTCACAGAGGCACAAACCAGCTCCAAGCCCCTCAGCAGCACAGCTCCAAGTTAAGTCCCAGAGACAGTCACAGTCAAAGACAGGCAGCAGAAAACAGAAACCTCCAGCTGAAGCAGGAAAGTCCCCAGGTTCGTCCACAGCCAAGAGCAGCTTACGGGAAACTCGATCCCAGTCGCGCTGGACGCAAAAGTACCTTCTTCACATTAAGCCAGGCAGCCGCACTGAGCAAAATGACTTTAGGGCAGAGAAGCGGAGCCAAAAACGACAAAGACACCGCACAACTTCAACCCACTGAGATCACAGGCACTCTTGGCAATCCGCCAACGCCAACCGCACCCTCGACAATGTGGAGAAACTCAGGAATCTTCACACAGATGGAGGCTCCCCAGACCAGAGAAAAGCTTCAACAGCCCAACAATAAGTTGAACTATGAAGCCCCCCTGGGTCTGTGCCCTCTCCAACGGCAAAATCCTGGAAAGGCTGCTCCAATCCTTCTCAACTGCAGAGCTGAGAAGAAAACACGACCTCTCTCTCTCTCTCTCTCTCTCCCCTCTCTCTCTTCCCCCCTCTCCCTCTCTCCCCTCACTCTCTCTCTCCCCTCACTCCTTCTCTCCCCTCACTCTTTTTTTTTTTTTTTTTTTTTTTTTCATTTCAAAAACTTTATTCAACACAAATCATAAAATACAACACATCAAAACACAATCAAAAATCACACTATAATGAACAGATCATTGTAGTACAACAGTACATTCATTTATAATCGCCTCAACCCCACGCGGCGACCAGCGCTGACGGAAGGCCTCCAGAGTCCCCGTGAACACCGCGTGTTCCCTCTCCAGGGACACACGTGCACGGACGTAGGCCCGAAAGAGGGGCAGGCAGCCGACTCTCGCCAGACCGTCGACCGCCCGCTGCCTGGACCCACGAATGGCCATCTTGGCCAGGCCAAGGAGCAAACCGACAGGTAAGTCCCCCCCCCACACTCGGCTCTCCCCACTCCCCGCCTTGTGTCCAAACACCAGGATTGTGGGGCTAAAATGCAGCCAGAACTTGAGGAACAGCCCCTTCAGATATTGGTACAGGGGCAGTAACCTCACACACTCCATATACACATGGAATACGGTCTCCTCCTCTCCGCAGAAAATACATGCGGCAGACGAGCCCGTGAACCGACTCAAAAGTTTATTACAAACCACCGCTCCATGCAGCACTCTCCACCCCAGGTCCCCAATATAAAGGGGTACAACTCCCTTATAGAAGGACCCCCACTGGGGCCCCCCGCCGCCTTCGGATGGTAACACCGTCCTCCATGGTGAGTCAGGACGGGAGACGAAGGCACGGTGGTTCAGAATGTGCAGGAGCATCCTGTACAGTGCGCGTCTCCTTGCATCACAAAATGGCATGCTGGTCATCTCAGAAAGGCAGCTCAGATTATGCGGAGCCGGAGGCCGAGAAATATCCCGAAGCCTAGGCCCGATGAGCAGATCTGACGGAGCAGGGGTAAGCTCTATCTGAACCACTCTAGGCTCGCGCCTCTCCTCGACAACCACCATGACAGGATGAGGACCAGCCACACCCGCAGCCACAACATCCCCCTCTCCTCGTGGAACAACACTCTGGCTGAACACCACCAAATTCCTCACTCTTAACACATCCCTATAGAAAACAGGCAAGCCCCTTAGAGCGGGTCGACTGACACCCGCCACCGGGAGCCGCGAGACCCCCCTTAGGCAACGACCCTGACGAAAAAAATACGTGGCCAGAGCGTGCCATCTGGGAGGGTTCTCTACATACATGTATCTCCGCAGAGTCCTGAGACGGAGAGCCGTCACCTGGGTGCGCACGCACACCAAGGACTGGCCGCCCTCCTCCAACGGAAGACTCAGGACCGCCGCGGAAATCCAATGCTTCCTATTTCCCCAAAAGAAATCCACCAGCTTCTTCTGTATAGCAGTTACAAATATAGAGGGCGGGACAAGAGTAGCCAGCCGGTACCATAACATAGAGGCCACCAGCTGGTTTATGACCAGCACCCTCCCCCGAAAGGAGAGAACTCCAAGCAGGCCTGACCAGCGCCCCAGCCGAGCAACCACCTTCGTCTCCAACTCTTGCCAGTTTGCCGGCCAAACATCCTCAGTGGGACTCAGGTACACCCCCAGATAGAGGAGGTGCGTGGTACTCCACGCATACAATGCCATCTCCTCCGGCAGGGAGTCTACCCGCCACTGACCCACCAAAAGTCCAGAGCACTTACTCCAGTTAATCCTAGCAGAAGATGCAGCCGAGAATATCTCCTGGCAGTCACGCATCCTCCGCAGGTCACCAGGATCAGTGAACATAAGAAGTACGTCATCGGCATACGCCGATAGAATCACCTCAACCCGCGGGCCAGGTAGGGCCAGGCCTGTCAACCTCCTCCGAAGAAGACACAGGAACGGCTCCACACAGACCGAATACAACTGGCCCGACATAGGGCACCCCTGGCGGACCCCCCTCCCAAAATGAAAAGGAGATAGCACCGCGCCATTAACCTTTACAAGACACTCCGCAGCAGCGTACAAAAGCCGGACCCGGGCCACGAAGTGTGGTCCAAACCCAAACGCTTGCAACGTCCCAAATAGGTATTCATGCTCTACCCTATCAAAAGCCTTCTCCTGATCAAGAGACAGAAAAGCAGCTGACTCACCAGTACCCTGGACTAAATGAATCAGGTCCCTAACCAGGTGGATGTTATCCTGGATGGACCGGCCAGGGACTGTATAAGATTGATCAGGATGAATCACTTGATGCAGCACGGAGCCCAGGCGATTTGCCATTGCCCGTGCAAAAATTTTATATTCTGTGCAAAGGAGAGAGACTGGACGCCAGTTCTTCAACAAACGGAGTTCGCCCTTCTTAGGCAGCAAGACAACAACCGTCCTACGCCACGAGAGAGGCATCACTCCAGTCGCCAGGCTCTCCCCCAGAACCAACATATAGTCACCCCCTAGGACGTCCCAGAATGCTCTAACAAACTCCACCGTCAACCCATCCAGCCCGGGGGACTTACCCCTCCTGAGCTGATGCAAGGCGCGAGTCAACTCCTCCAAAGATAAGGGGCCATCAAGAAGATCAGCCTCCCCCCTATCTACGGTCGGTAGACCCTCCCACAGATCTTGCTGAGCCTCCACACTGAATCCTTCCGCAGAGAACAGGGTCCCATAAAAGGACCTAACCAAGGCATTAATCCTCTCTGGAACAGTGACAGAGGAGCCGTCATCTGCAAGCAACTCCACGAGCTGTTTTCGAGCTCCCCGCCCCTTCTCCAAAGAGAAAAAGAAAGGCGACGCTCGGTCCAGCTCGTGCAGCATCTGGACCCGAGACCTCACATAAGCGCCTCGAGATCGCTCAAGCAGCAGACTCCTCAAAACCTCCTTCTTCCTCTGAAACTCTCCCCATTCGCTGGAGTCTTCACCAAACTGACCCAGGCGAGACTCAGCGTCCTGTATCTCCCTCTCCAGCTTCTCGACCGCTGAGTCCCGCCTCCCAGTCGACCCCCATGTATATTCCTTACAAAAGAGACGGATGTGAGCTTTACCCACATCCCACCACTGCCTAAGGGAAGAGAAGCACCTCTGCCTCTCTCTCCACTTCACCCAAAACCGAGTGAATGACTCCCGGAAACACCGGTCCTCCAGCAGCCTGTTGTTAAAGTGCCAGTACGCGGACCCAGCCCGAGCGCACGCTGGATTGAAATCCACACGCACCAGACAATGGTCCGAGCACGGCACCAGCCGCATTGAGGCCGCTGAGACACGGGAAACAAACGCTCGGGAAATATAAAACCGATCAATGCGGGAACCACCGCCCTCAGACCTCCGCGAAAAAGCAGTGGAATCAGGGTGAAGGTCCCTCCAAACATCAACCAACTCAAAGGAGTCAATCAAGCCTCTCAGCTTCTTCGCTACAGCAGGCGCACACTGAGTACCAGAACGGTCCCGCACCTCAAGTGTGCAATTAAAGTCCCCACCAAGGAAGACACACTCTCCCCTATCAATAGTGCCCAACAGAGCATTCACCTCCCGAAGCAGGCCGGCCTGCATCGTGCCGGAGCTAGGGGCATACACGTTAATGAAATGCAACGGCATGCCATCCAGGCTCACGGCCAGATGGAGCAAACGTCCTGGCACCACTTCCTGCACTTTTAAAATGCTTGGCAGAAAATTTGGGGCCAACAGAAAAGCCACCCCACTCGAATTTGAGCTGAGATGGCTCATATAAACCCTCCCTTCCCACTCCAGTTGCCAGGTAGGTTCATCACTAGCAACGGTATGTGTCTCTTGCAGATAACAAACTGCAAATCTCCCCTCCCTTAGGGCTGATAAGAGCTGAAATCTTCGAAAACTCGCTCTACTCCCATTTAAATTTAATGTAGCTACTGTGAATGTGTAGACACATTAGATTGTGACCCTCACACTCCCTGTAGTCACAGGAGGTCCTTTTCTGAGGACCTTCAACAAACCCCAAAACTGCCCCAAATCCGAGTCAGAAAGACCACTATCCTTGTTACTAAGGATAGCCTCGAGACTCTCCTTCACATCTAGAACATCCTCCCATCTCCTTGTAGCGGCCCACCATAATGTTTTGGGAGCACGACTTATTTTTAAGAACTCTCGCACCTCAACAATAAGCTTCGCCTCAGACACGGCCTTGGAGTCTGGGCTCTCAGCCAACCCGCTCGCACCTGAATCAACAACCTCAGAAAGACCAGAACTGTCTGACACATCACTCTCTGTGCCCCCCCCACTGGCCGCATCGCTGTCCTCCTCCACAGCCATGACACGACCACCCGGATCAATGCTGGGGGTGGGTCCCAACACCCCTGCCTGAGACTCGCAGCCCTCTGAATGGCTGGGCTCCTGCACGCTACCATCACCCTCCTCCTCTGGGCCTGGGGAAGCAACAACAAGAGGCATCCCCAGGGCCTGTGGAACACTGGCACCCTCGGAGTCTGAAAGAGGATCACGTCCCATAACAGCCCTGACCTCCACATCATCCAGAGTGCCCTCTCCACAGGCATCACCCAGAGAATCACCACCTGCCATTAACCTCACCCCGGACAACTCATCCGGTGAGGCATCCCGCCCCCCAGCACCTCCACTGGCACTGATATGGAGCACAGACTTGAACGACAACACCCCCGAAACTCCCCCCTCAGCCTGACTCTGCACATCCCCCGTCACAGAGGGCACACTACCAGAGGAGCCAACCACGTCACCTACCGTGCTAGCACCCTCAGTAGGCCTCTGAAACGAGGGGACCTCATCCGACCCAGAGGGTACACACCCAAGGGAGCTAACCACAGCATCCGCCGAGATAACTCCCTCAGAGGGCCCCTGAGATGAAGGGACAGACTCCCGCCCAGTGGACACAACTCCACCGGAATCAACTTCAGCACCCAGTCCGGTGACACCCGCTGTAGATCCATGAAGAGAAGGCCCAACCACCGACCCAGAAGACACCGGGTCAAGACCACTTTCAGCCACCTCAGTGGTGGAAAGCCCGGAGAAAGACATCCCCTTCGCTCTGGACCCACGCCCTTCCTCCTCTTCACCAGGCAGATGCCTCCTTTTAGTCCCACTCGCATGCGGAGGTGCGGTAACCTCCATAAGGGAAGGGTCATCCGCCTCCACATTACCCCCAACCACTTTGCCACCCACACGTTTAGGCTTCTTTCCCCCCTTCCGAGCCACCACAACTCCCCCCTGAGCCCCAGCAGGTGCAGTCTGCACCACACTGGAGCTAAACTCACCCGATTGCACTTTCTTCGCTCGGGCGGCCCTATCCCTCTCCTTCTTCTTATTATGCTTCCCCTGCTTCTCCCAAAACCCCCCCTCAACACTCCCCTCCTCCTGCGCCCCACCTTCATCCACCGCCACAGGCGCAAGACGTAGGGGACGTGGGGGGCTTGGGCTCTCACTGCCCAGGGTCCCCAAAGCGGAACCTCTGGACCCAGAAGGCTTAGCACTGCCGCCCCGGGTCACCAAGGCAGAACTGGCAACCTCAGCCGGGTCAGCAGTACCACCCCGCGCCGCTGAGGTTTGACCAGCCACCCCAGATGGGCCAGCAGCGCTTTCCTGGGCCACTGCACTAGAACCTCTAGCAGTGCCCCCGCGAAAAAGACACTCCCTACGGAGATGTCCAAATTCGCCGCACGCATGACACCGTGCCTTGCCCCAACTCCAACGCACGGTTCTGGGTACACCCTTATGCACCACCTCAAAACTCCCCTCGGCACCATCCCCCTCACCCACCTTCATGAACACCCTCCTCTTGAAACTGAAGACCCCTTTTTCCTCCGGGTCCCCCCCGGGATGCAAGAGACGAAAACATTTAGACCGCACCTCCCCGAACTTGGACAGGTGTGGAATAAGCACTGCATCCGAAAAATAAGTGGGGCAGCTCCGCAGGAGAACCGGTCTCACCCTGGATACCCACGGATCCACCTGTACGTGGACCCCCCCCACTGAGATCCCCTCCTCCAACGCTCGGGCCACACACTCCCGGGTCTTAAGTATCATCTCCACCTTTCCCCTTTCGAGCTCAGAAGAGACAATAGCCCCCCTCCCAAGAAGTTCATTCATGGCCTTCGTAATTACCCCCCTCGACATCATAGGCCCAGTTTGAACAGAAATACCAAAACTGTCCCCATCCAAGTCAACATGAGGCTCAAGCTCAGATGGCCTCGCACCCGCCACTGATGCCGTCGCTGCGTAGGTCCGGACCTTCGGCCGCGCCCCTTCCATCGCCATCCTCACAGAGGCACAAACCAGCTCCAAGCCCCTCAGCAGCACAGCTCCAAGTTAAGTCCCAGAGACAGTCACAGTCAAAGACAGGCAGCAGAAAACAGAAACCTCCAGCTGAAGCAGGAAAGTCCCCAGGTTCGTCCACAGCCAAGAGCAGCTTACGGGAAACTCGATCCCAGTCGCGCTGGACGCAAAAGTACCTTCTTCACATTAAGCCAGGCAGCCGCACTGAGCAAAATGACTTTAGGGCAGAGAAGCGGAGCCAAAAACGACAAAGACACCGCACAACTTCAACCCACTGAGATCACAGGCACTCTTGGCAATCCGCCAACGCCAACCGCACCCTCGACAATGTGGAGAAACTCAGGAATCTTCACACAGATGGAGGCTCCCCAGACCAGAGAAAAGCTTCAACAGCCCAACAATAAGTTGAACTATGAAGCCCCCCTGGGTCTGTGCCCTCTCCAACGGCAAAATCCTGGAAAGGCTGCTCCAATCCTTCTCAACTGCAGAGCTGAGAAGAAAACACGACCTCTTTTTTTTTTTTTTTTTTTTTTTTCATTTCAAAAACTTTATTCAACACAAATCATAAAATACAACACATCAAAACACAATCAAAAATCACACTATAATGAACAGATCATTGTAGTACAACAGTACATTCATTTATAATCGCCTCAACCCCACGCGGCGACCAGCGCTGACGGAAGGCCTCCAGAGTCCCCGTGAACACCGCGTGTTCCCTCTCCAGGGACACACGTGCACGGACGTAGGCCCGAAAGAGGGGCAGGCAGCCGACTCTCGCCAGACCGTCGACCGCCCGCTGCCTGGACCCACGAATGGCCATCTTGGCCAGGCCAAGGAGCAAACCGACAGGTAAGTCCCCCCCCCACACTCGGCTCTCCCCACTCCCCGCCTTGTGTCCAAACACCAGGATTGTGGGGCTAAAATGCAGCCAGAACTTGAGGAACAGCCCCTTCAGATATTGGTACAGGGGCAGTAACCTCACACACTCCATATACACATGGAATACGGTCTCCTCCTCTCCGCAGAAAATACATGCGGCAGACGAGCCCGTGAACCGACTCAAAAGTTTATTACAAACCACCGCTCCATGCAGCACTCTCCACCCCAGGTCCCCAATATAAAGGGGTACAACTCCCTTATAGAAGGACCCCCACTGGGGCCCCCCGCCGCCTTCGGATGGTAACACCGTCCTCCATGGTGAGTCAGGACGGGAGACGAAGGCACGGTGGTTCAGAATGTGCAGGAGCATCCTGTACAGTGCGCGTCTCCTTGCATCACAAAATGGCATGCTGGTCATCTCAGAAAGGCAGCTCAGATTATGCGGAGCCGGAGGCCGAGAAATATCCCGAAGCCTAGGCCCGATGAGCAGATCTGACGGAGCAGGGGTAAGCTCTATCTGAACCACTCTAGGCTCGCGCCTCTCCTCGACAACCACCATGACAGGATGAGGACCAGCCACACCCGCAGCCACAACATCCCCCTCTCCTCGTGGAACAACACTCTAGCTGAACACCACCAAATTCCTCACTCTTAACACATCCCTATAGAAAACAGGCAAGCCCCTTAGAGCGGGTCGACTGACACCCGCCACCGGGAGCCGCGAGACCCCCCTTAGGCAACGACCCTGACGAAAAAAATACGTGGCCAGAGCGTGCCATCTGGGAGGGTTCTTTACATACATGTATCTCCGCAGAGTCCTGAGACGGAGAGCCGTCACCTGGGTGCGCACGCACACCAAGGACTGGCCGCCCTCCTCCAACGGAAGACTCAGGACCGCCGCGGAAATCCAATGCTTCCTATTTCCCCAAAAGAAATCCACCAGCTTCTTCTGTATAGCAGTTACAAATATAGAGGGCGGGACAAGAGTAGCCAGCCGGTACCATAACATAGAGGCCACCAGCTGGTTTATGACCAGCACCCTCCCCCGAAAGGAGAGAACTCCAAGCAGGCCTGACCAGCGCCCCAGCCGAGCAACCACCTTCGTCTCCAACTCTTGCCAGTTTGCCGGCCAAACATCCTCAGTGGGACTCAGGTACACCCCCAGATAGAGGAGGTGCGTGGTACTCCACGCATACAATGCCATCTCCTCCGGCAGGGAGTCTACCCGCCACTGACCCACCAAAAGTCCAGAGCACTTACTCCAGTTAATCCTAGCAGAAGATGCAGCCGAGAATATCTCCTGGCAGTCACGCATCCTCCGCAGGTCACCAGGATCAGTGAACATAAGAAGTACGTCATCGGCATACGCCGATAGAATCACCTCAACCCGCGGGCCAGGTAGGGCCAGGCCTGTCAACCTCCTCCGAAGAAGACACAGGAACGGCTCCACACAGACCGAATACAACTGGCCCGACATAGGGCACCCCTGGCGGACCCCCCTCCCAAAATGAAAAGGAGATAGCACCGCGCCATTAACCTTTACAAGACACTCCGCAGCAGCGTACAAAAGCCGGACCCGGGCCACGAAGTGTGGTCCAAACCCAAACGCTTGCAACGTCCCAAATAGGTATTCATGCTCTACCCTATCAAAAGCCTTCTCCTGATCAAGAGACAGAAAAGCAGCTGACTCACCAGTACCCTGGACTAAATGAATCAGGTCCCTAACCAGGTGGATGTTATCCTGGATGGACCGGCCAGGGACTGTATAAGATTGATCAGGATGAATCACTTGATGCAGCACGGAGCCCAGGCGATTTGCCATTGCCCGTGCAAAAATTTTATATTCTGTGCAAAGGAGAGAGACTGGACGCCAGTTCTTCAACAAACGGAGTTCGCCCTTCTTAGGCAGCAAGACAACAACCGTCCTACGCCACGAGAGAGGCATCACTCCAGTCGCCAGGCTCTCCCCCAAAACCAACATATAGTCACCCCCTAGGACGTCCCAGAATGCTCTAACAAACTCCACCGTCAACCCATCCAGCCCGGGGGACTTACCCCTCCTGAGCTGATGCAAGGCGCGAGTCAACTCCTCCAAAGATAAGGGGCCATCAAGAAGATCAGCCTCCCCCCTATCTACGGTCGGTAGACCCTCCCACAGATCTTGCTGAGCCTCCACACTGAATCCTTCCGCAGAGAACAGGGTCCCATAAAAGGACCTAACCAAGGCATTAATCCTCTCTGGATCAGTGACAGAGGAGCCGTCATCTGCAAGCAACTCCACGAGCTGTTTTCGAGCTCCCCGCCCCTTCTCCAAAGAGAAAAAGAAAGGCGACGCTCGGTCCAGCTCGTGCAGCATCTGGACCCGAGACCTCACATAAGCGCCTCGAGATCGCTCAAGCAGCAGACTCCTCAAAACCTCCTTCTTCCTCTGAAACTCTCCCCATTCGCTGGAGTCTTCACCAAACTGACCCAGGCGAGACTCAGCGTCCTGTATCTCCCTCTCCAGCTTCTCGACCGCTGAGTCCCGCCTCCCAGTCGACCCCCATGTATATTCCTTACAAAAGAGACGGATGTGAGCTTTACCCACATCCCACCACTGCCTAAGGGAAGAGAAGCACCTCTGCCTCTCTCTCCACTTCACCCAAAACCGAGTGAATGACTCCCGGAAACACCGGTCCTCCAGCAGCCTGTTGTTAAAGTGCCAGTACGCGGACCCAGCCCGAGCGCACGCTGGATTGAAATCCACACGCACCAGACAATGGTCCGAGCACGGCACCAGCCGCATTGAGGCCGCTGAGACACGGGAAACAAACGCTCGGGAAATATAAAACCGATCAATGCGGGAACCACCGCCCTCAGACCTCCGCGAAAAAGCAGTGGAATCAGGGTGAAGGTCCCTCCAAACATCAACCAACTCAAAGGAGTCAATCAAGCCTCTCAGCTTCTTCGCTACAGCAGGCGCACACTGAGTACCAGAACGGTCCCGCACCTCAAGTGTGCAATTAAAGTCCCCACCAAGGAAGACACACTCTCCCCTATCAATAGTGCCCAACAGAGCATTCACCTCCCGAAGCAGGCCGGCCTGCATCGTGCCGGAGCTAGGGGCATACACGTTAATGAAATGCAACGGCATGCCATCCAGGCTCACGGCCAGATGGAGCAAACGTCCTGGCACCACTTCCTGCACTTTTAAAATGCTTGGCAGAAAATTTGGGGCCAACAGAAAAGCCACCCCACTCGAATTTGAGCTGAGATGGCTCATATAAACCCTCCCTTCCCACTCCAGTTGCCAGGTAGGTTCATCACTAGCAACGGTATGTGTCTCTTGCAGATAACAAACTGCAAATCTCCCCTCCCTTAGGGCTGATAAGAGCTGAAATCTTCGAAAACTCGCTCTACTCCCATTTAAATTTAATGTAGCTACTGTGAATGTGTAGACACATTAGATTGTGACCCTCACACTCCCTGTAGTCACAGGAGGTCCTTTTCTGAGGACCTTCAACAAACCCCAAAACTGCCCCAAATCCGAGTCAGAAAGACCACTATCCTTGTTACTAAGGATAGCCTCGAGACTCTCCCGCACATCTAGCCAATCCTCCCATCTCCTTGTAACGGCCCACCATAATGTTTTGGGAGCACGACTTATTTTTAAGAACTCTCGCACCTCAACAATAAGCTTCGCCTCAGACACGGCCTTGGAGTCTGGGCTCTCAGCCAACCCGATCGCACCTGAATCAACAACCTCAGAAAGACCAGAACTGTCTGACACATCACACTCTGAGCCCCCCCCACTGGCCGCATCGCTATCCTCCTCCACAGCCATGACACGACCACCCGGATCAATGCTGGGGGTGGGTCCCAACACCCCTACCTGAGACTCGCAGCCCTCTGAATGGCTGGGCTCCTGCACGCTACCATCACCCTCCTCCTCTGGGCCTGGGGAAGCAACAACAAGAGGCATCCCCAGGGCCTGTGGAACACTGGCACCCTCGGAGTCTGAAAGAGGATCACGTCCCATAACAGCCCTGACCTCCACATCATCCAGAGTGCCCTCTCCACAGGCATCACCCAGAGAATCACCACCTGCCATTAACCTCACCCCAGACAACTCATCCGGTGAGGCATCCCGCCCCCCAGCACCTCCACTGGCACTGATATGGAGCACAGACTTGAACGACAACACCCCCGAAACTCCCCCCTCAGCCTGACTCTGCACATCCCCCGTCACAGAGGGCACACTACCAGAGGAGCCAACCACGTCACCTACCGTGCTAGCACCCTCAGTAGGCCTCTGAAACGAGGGGACCTCATCCGACCCAGAGGGTACACACCCAAGGGAGCTAACCACAGCATCCGCCGAGATAACTCCCTCAGAGGGCCCCTGAGATGAAGGGACAGACTCCCGCCCAGTGGACACAACTCCACCGGAATCAACTTCAGCACCCAGTCCGGTGACACCCGCTGTAGATCCATGAAGAGAAGGCCCAACCACCAACCCAGAAGACACCGGGTCAAGACCACTTTCAGCCACCTCAGTGGTGGAAAGCCCGGAGAAAGACATCCCCTTCGCTCTGGACCCACGCCCTTCCTCCTCTTCACCAGGCAAATGCCTCCTTTTAGTCCCACTCGCATGCGGAGGTGCGGTAACCTCCATAAGGGAAGGGTCATCCGCCTCCACATTACCCCCAACCACTTTGCCACCCACACGTTTAGACTTCTTTCCCCCCTTCCGAGCCACCACAACTCCCCCCTGGGCCCCAGCAGGTGCAGTCTGCACCACACTGGAGCTAAACTCACCCGATTGCACTTTCTTCGCTCGGGCAGCCCTATCCCTCTCCTTCTTCTTATTATGCTTCCCCTGCTTCTCCCAAAACCCCCCCTCAACACTCCCCTCCTCCTGCGCCCCACCTCCATCCACCGCCACAGGCGCAAGACGTAGGGGACGTGGGGGGCTTGGGCTCTCACTGCCCAGGGTCCCCAAAGCGGAACCTCTGGACCCAGAAGGCTTAGCACTGCCGCCCCGGGTCACCAAGGCAGAACTGGCAACCTCAGCCGGGTCAGCAGTACCACCCCGCGCCGCTGAGGTTTGACCAGCCACCCCAGATGGGCCAGCAGCGCTTTCCTGGGCCACTGCACTAGAACCTCTAGCAGTGCCCCCGCGAAAAAGACACTCCCTACGGAGATGTCCAAATTCGCCGCACGCATGACACCGTGCCTTGCCCCAACTCCAACGCACGGTTCTGGGTACACCCTTATGCACCACCTCAAAACTCCCCTCGGCACCATCCCCCTCACCCACCTTCATGAACACCCTCCTCTTGAAACTGAAGACCCCTTTTTCCTCCGGGTCCCCCCCGGGATGCAAGAGACGAAAACATTTAGACCGCACCTCCCCGAACTTGGACAGGTGTGGAATAAGCACTGCATCCGAAAAATAAGTGGGGCAGCTCCGCAGGAGAACCGGTCTCACCCTGGATACCCACGGATCCACCTGTACGTGGACCCCCCCCACTGAGATCCCCTCCTCCAACGCTCGGGCCACACACTCCCGGGTCTTAAGTATCATCTCCACCTTTCCCCTTTCGAGCTCAGAAGAGACAATAGCCCCCCTCCCAAGAAGTTCATTCATGGCCTTCGTAATTACCCCCCTCGACATCATAGGCCCAGTTTGAACAGAAATACCAAAACTGTCCCCATCCAAGTCAACATGAGGCTCAAGCTCAGATGGCCTCGCACCCGCCACTGATGCCGTCGCTGCGTAGGTCCGGACCTTCGGCCGCGCCCCTTCCATCGCCATCCTCACAGAGGCACAAACCAGCTCCAAGCCCCTCAGCAGCACAGCTCCAAGTTAAGTCCCAGAGACAGTCACAGTCAAAGACAGGCAGCAGAAAACAGAAACCTCCAGCTGAAGCAGGAAAGTCCCCAGGTTCGTCCACAGCCAAGAGCAGCTTACGGGAAACTCGATCCCAGTCGCGCTGGACGCAAAAGTACCTTCTTCACATTAAGCCAGGCAGCCGCACTGAGCAAAATGACTTTAGGGCAGAGAAGCGGAGCCAAAAACGACAAAGACACCGCACAACTTCAACCCACTGAGATCACAGGCACTCTTGGCAATCCGCCAACGCCAACCGCACCCTCGACAATGTGGAGAAACTCAGGAATCTTCACACAGATGGAGGCTCCCCAGACCAGAGAAAAGCTTCAACAGCCCAACAATAAGTTGAACTATGAAGCCCCCCTGGGTCTGTGCCCTCTCCAACGGCAAAATCCTGGAAAGGCTGCTCCAATCCTTCTCAACTGCAGAGCTGAGAAGAAAACACGACCTCTCTCTCTCTCTCTCTCTCTCTTTCTCTCTCCCCCTCTCTCTCTCTCCCTCCCCCTCTGTCTCCCCTCTCTCTCTCTCTCTCTCACTCTCTCTCCACTCTCTCTCCACTCTCTCTCTCCCCGCTCTCTCTCCCCCCACTCTCTCTCCCCCATCTCTCTGTATCTCCTCTCTGTCTCTCCCCTCTGTCCTCCCCTCCCTCTCTCTCTCTCTATCTCTCCCCCTCCCGCCCCTCTCTCTCTCTCCCCCCTCCCTCTCCTCTCCCCCCTTCCTCTCCCCACACCCCTGCCCTCCCCCACCCTCCCTCCCCTAAACCCCCTTTCCTCTCCCCTCCACACCCTCCCGTCCACCCCACCCCTACCCCCTTGCCTCCACACCCTTCCTTCCCTCTCTGTCTCCCCCCTCCCTCTCTCTCCCCCCTTCGTCTCTCCCAAACCCCTGCCCTCCCCCACCCCTCCCCTAAACACCCTTCACCCTCCTCCCTCCCCCCCACCTCGCTCTCCCCCCCTCGCTCTCCCCCCTCTCCCCCTCCCTCTCCATATATATATATATATATATATATATATACACACATACGTACTCATAAAAAACAAACAATAATAGTACAACAATAACAATAATTGTCCATGTAGTTCAGAGTTTGAATTTGTAATGTTTAATAGCCTATTCCCTAATAGCTGTAGGAAAGTAGCTGTTCCTGAACCTGGACATCAAAAGAAAGAATAAAAACAGACAGACCACCTGGCAGTGTTCAAGGCCAAAAATATGGACATAGAAAACATTTTTCCTAGCCCATTTGACCTTGTAAACGTCAGGGGATAGTTGTTCTAACTAGGAGAGATGCCCCTCAAACTAATTATCTGCAGTTTGACAATGACAAATTATGGAATTATTCCTTACAGATTGTGTGCCAGACTTCTCCATTGACATCTCTAGGTTTGGGGTTTATAAGGAAGTGAACCCCATTTCATTGTGACCGTATCGTTACTGAACCCATTTCCTAGTCAGTGTCATTAAGCAGGGAAGCAGGTGTTTTGGCCCACTGTGGAGGATTTGTAAAGAATCGCTGATTGAAGAAAGGAGCAGGGTGTACAGGAGGTGAATGTGAGATTGAAGGGAACTGTATCATTGCAATAGAATGGAGAGAACCACTAACATCTTACAGGGTTATTTTCATGTCCCTATTCTGGTATCTACTACATTCATGTGGGAATCCTCATCAGATGTCTCAGAAAAACTGCTTTATGATCCATATATGTCAAATATAACAATTCACAAATCTTTAGATAGTTTGGTGAACCGTTTATCAGACTATTTAAACATTTGGTGCTTCAATTTGTGGCCATTACACACCTAAAAGACTGCACGGATAGAATCCTTAAATAAAAATTCAGTGCAGTGTCATTCCCTTCCAGGGTCTTGCATTAGCTTGTTAGCCATTCACATAATAAAATAAAAGTTTATTGCTCCCAAAGTACCTGGCAATATTTAATCATATCATTTTTTGCTTTCAAAACATATTTAATTTTTGACACATTAAAGAGACATTTACTCTTAATTGTCATGTCCTTTGTATTCTTGTATGAAATGTAATAATGGCTTGTTGACAGAATGTTAATCAAAGCATTGAGACACTTGTCCTTCCACATCAAAGCTGCAATTCTGAATTTGGCAATGTCTGATTCACTCTCACTTTCTAGCCTTGTAAATGTAAAGTTCATCAACATGTGATTTTAGTCCAAACTTTGAATAATATGATTGTAAATTATTAGACAAATATGAACAGACACACATTTAGGATCATGTCCACTGTGCCTCAGATGAAATGGAACTCAGAAAAATGTTTAGTGTTGCATTTTGGTAAGTTTAACCAGGGCAGAACATACGCAGTGGTTGACAGGGCATGGAGAGGATTGGAGAACAGGGAGACCTGGTGGAACAAACACATAATTCCGTGAAAGTGACAAAACAGGTGAGATGGGGTTGTGAGGAGGCATTTGGCATGCTAATCTTCAATGGACAGGATATAGAGTACAATGTGTAGGAAGGAATTGCAGATGCTGGTTTAAACTGAAGTAAGATACAAAATGCTGGAGTAACTCAACGGGACAGGCAGAATCTCTGGAGAGAAGGAATGGGTGACGTTTCGAGTCTGAAGAAGGGATTTGTCCCGAAACATCACCCATTCCTTCTCTGCAGAGATGCTGCCAGTCCCGCTGAGTTACTCCAGCATTTTGTGTAGAGTGCATTCATTGGAACATCATGATATATCTGTAAAAGATGTTGATGAGACCACACTCGAAGTATTGTGAGCAGATCTGGTTGCTCAGCTAGAGGAGGAATGTTATTAACCTAGAAAGGGTGCAGAAAATATTTACAGGGATGTTGCCAGGTGATTTATAAAGTGGAGATGGGACTTTTGGAATGGTATTAAGAATCTTGAGGCCCTGCCCTGGGAGAACAATCAAGAGACAAGAGTGTTTATGTGTAGCAACAAGATGAAATTCTTACTTGCAAATGCATAACAGGCCTATAAGCACATTTCACATAAACAACATATAATAAACAAAACAATCAACAAAATAGTAACCTCAATACTAGTGCAAAAAAAACACCAAGTCCTTAGTTCAACCAAAGACAGTTCATAGTTCAGTGTTTGGTGTTGTGTAGTGTTCAAATCCCCGATGGTTGATAGGTTTATGGATTCAAGCTATTCTTGAATTTTGTGGTAATGATTTTCAGACATGGAGGCCGTGCATAAGTAGCAGAAGGAACACCGCACCTTATATACTAACCACCTCGCCATCTGCGGAAGGGTGATGGATTCCTACATTGGTCTCACTGGCTATCTTATAACCTAGAACACCTGATTGGAAGCACATTATCCTTGATCCTGACAGAGTGCCTGAAAAGAACAAAATCATTTGATAAAGAATATTACATTGTTTATTTTAATCTGCATCCAGTGCATCTTGAAATGAGGAAAGTTCAGGGAAATCAAAGAACATCTTCTACTTTCAGTACTTTATCGACAGGACCCAGATTGAATATTGAATCTTTATTATACGGACACCATGTCTTATGTTCAATTTAGGATCCAATTTTGCCATTCCATTGTTTTTCTTGTAAAATCATAGTCTGATCTAAATGTTGAGATATCACTTGTCAGCCTTGAATTTATGGAAGTGAACCAGTGGACCACCTAAAACAAAATGCTCAGGCTTGTTGGCTGACTAGATGGGAGAGCAGATCCCAATCAAATCTAAGCCGGTGGTATACACCATCCAAGGTTTAGGTGTACATTTCTTTTATCCCTGGGTAATATTTGTGACGGTCAAGCATAACTTAGCAAAATGCTCCAAGGGAATGCCTTCGTAGTTAATATAAATTGTTTTATATCCTGTTTTATTTAAGAATAAATTATCTGTTCTTTAAAGGATAACAAATCGCTCGTAACATGTTGGTTCCCAGATATAATAAATAATAATGATAAATAATTTTGAAAGGTAATACAGTTGGGTGATTTATCTAATGCAAGTGAATGCATTGAAATAAAAAGGGAACCTCTGTTTACGGCCTAGTGGTTTAGGTTTATAGTTAAGATTATTATTGTTACGTGTACCAAGATGAAAAGCATACTATACAATCAGACCAGATAATACTATATACAAAATCCAATCATGTCAGGGGTTATGGGGAGAAGGCAGGAGAACGGGGTTGAGTGGGAGAGTTAAGGGGCTGTCCCACTGCGGCGACCTAATCAGCGAGTTCTGGCGAGTTTGCCCTCGACTTATACTCGCAGCATGGTCGACACGAGGTTCTAGGAGGTCTTTGTAACGCCCCTTCTTGCTCGAGGGCAGTCCCCGTGTACTCGAGGTTTCAGCTAGGTCGCCACATATTTTTCAACATATTGAAAAATACCCACGAGTAAAAAAAGGTCACCATGGAAATAATCGATACTTTTTTTACTCATAGGTTTAGTCGAAGTAGGTCGTAGTAGGTTGGCATGTTATTCGTAGGTAATCAAGGGTAGTCGAAGGTAATCAAAGGTAGTTGAATGTAGTCATAGATAGTCTTCATCATAGTCGAAGGAAGGTTGAAGGAGATTGAAGGAGATTGAAGGAGGTCGTCTTCACTCTCCACTAATCGGTGTCCAATTTTCTCGAAGTTAGTCGAAGCTGGTCGAAGCTAGTCTTCAACATAGTCGAAGGAGGTCAAAGGAGGTCTTCTTCATAGGAGGCCTTCAACATGACATTTTTTCAAACTCTCCTAAACTCTTCTAAACCCACGAATTAGGCCGCCGCAGTGAAACAGCCCCTTTAGATCAGCCATGGATGAATGGCGGAGTAGACTTGATGTGTCATAGGTCTTACTCTGCTCCTATCACTTATGAACTTTTCTCAATCAAATGTAATACACAGAGCAAAGGGGATGATATAGAGTGCAGAATGTGGTTCTCAGGATTGCAGCACACCAGTCCCATAGTCTGCCCAAGATCTACAACGGAGTAGAGGTAAATCAGACAGTACCCTACCTTATGGAAGGTCCTTTCAGGAGCCTGATAATAGAGGGGAAGAATCTATTTCTAAGTCTAGTGGTGTGCACTTTCAAGCTTTTGTACCTTCTGCCGAATGGGGGCAGGAAGAAGAAAGAATGACAGGGGCGGGAACACTTTTGATTTTGTTCACTGCTTATCCGAGGGAACATTAAGTGTAGATGGAGTCAGTGGCGGGAAGTCTGGTCTGTATAATGGACTGCGCTACATCCACAACTCCACAATATTGTGTGGTTTGTACACAGCTGTTCCAAAACCAAGCTCTGATGCAACCCGAGAATATGCTATCTATGATGCAGTTTGTAAGAGACATTGGAGTCATGCTAAATTTCATCAGTCTCCAAAAGAAGTAGAGGTAATGGCTCTAGTAGAAGTAGAGGTGTGGCTTCTTGTCTGTTCTCCCCATTGGATCGTAACCTTGTCATGGTCGGAGAGCTTGTGTGACCCCTAGAGCTGTGCCAGTGGTAGATTCGTCTCCTGTGCTGTACAGGTCGAAGGGTTGAGGTGAGACGAAGAGCGATCCACTGGTCCTCCAGGTTGGAGGTTGAGCACAGGGCTAACAACCCTATCTCGTAAAACAAATATGTTATGAAACAGCAACTGAAGGAATCAACATTACTGGGCGTGATAGGCTTCCAGAGCTATCGACAGATGCTAGAATGAATGTCAATGGTGAAAACCGAAGAGAACCAGACAACATCCCAAGAATAGCCCTGCACTGGACACCAGAAGGAAAAATGAAAAGAGGGAGACCAAAAATCACCTGGCGTCGAACTGCAGAGGATGAAATGAAAACAATACTGACCTGGGATAATGTCCAGAAGCTAGCCCAGAACAGACAGGAGTGGAGGACCTGCGTTGCTTCCCTACATGCCAGGAGGCATAATAGGCAGTAAGTTAGAGAGTAAGTTGTTGACTGTTGCATCATGTGGTTGGTTCATGGTAGATCATTGATAATATTAATGCCAATTAACTTGAAGCTCTCAACCATTTCCAAATTGGCACCGTTGATGCTGATTGAAGCATGTCCTCCACCCTGCTTCCTAAAGTCAATAACTTTAGCTCCTTCATATTGCTGGCATTGAGGAAGAGGTTAATATCCTGACACTGTGTTACTATGGGCCTAAAGCAGGCGGGTGGGATTAATGTAGATGGGGCATGTTGGTCGGTGTGGGCAAGTTGGGCCAAAGGGCCTGTTTCCACGCTGTATGACACCGTGACTCTCTATGACTCTACTAAGTTCTCCATTTCCTTCTTGGTCCATGGGTTGGAAAGTCGAGAATCCAGTGGCAGTGTGGGGTGCAGATTCTTAGGTCCAGTAAGTTGGAGATGTGTTTGACAGTATTATGCATTGAAGGCCATAATCGATAAATAAGATAGACACAAAAAGCTGGAGTAACTCAGCAGGACAGGCAGCATCTCTGGAGAGAAGGAATGGGTGATGTTTCAGGTTGAGACCCTTAGGGATGGTTCAGTCTGGTTTGGGAAACAAGAGATATAGACCTGATGAAGAACAATGAATGAAACAAATGCAAAAAAGTAACGATGATAAAAGAAACAGACAAGTGTAAGCTGGTTGTAGGGTGAAAACAAGAAGCTAGTGCGACTTGGGTGGTGGAGGGATAGAGAGAGAGGGATTGCCGGGGCTACCTGAAGTGAGAGATATCGATAAATAGGGGTCTGGTGGATGGTGGATGTGATTGGTGTGAAGCAGTATTAGTCACAAAAGGCAAGAGGTGAAGAAATATCATTATGTGCAAAAACCAAAGTGCCACAGAAACTCAGTAGTCAGGCAGCATCTGAGGTGGGAATGGGCAGGTGACTTTTCAGGTTCATCAGCTTCAGCCTGTATTTATTTTACACATGGATAGGCAACATTTGGTGTTGTGATGCAAAGAAGGGTTCCAACCTGAAAAATCTCGTATCCATGTTCTCCAGGTGTGTTGCCTGGTCTGCTGAGTTACTGTGTTGCCTGGCCTGCTGAGTTACTCCAGCACTTGGTATCTTTTTTTTGTAAACAAACATTTGTAATTCCTCGCTGCTGCTCTAAGGCTTAGGTTCAGGTTTATTATTGTTAAGTGTAACAAGGTGGAGTGAAAAGTTTTGTTTTGTATGGTATCCAAACAGATCAGATAAACTATACATAAATACATCTGTTTTAATTCCAAGTACAATAGTTACAGCAAGGGTTCCCAATCTGGGGTACATTTACCCCCAGGGGGGGAATTTTGCCTACCCAGGGGGTAAATTTGTTGATTCTGGATTTGTACATATTTTTTGTCATTGACTGACTGTGTTTGGTTCTGGTATATCATTAATTGTTCACAAATAAGTTAAATAACATTGTTACTTGTTATTAAAGTTGCCAGGGGTAAACAGGATGAAAAAGGTTGGGAACTGGGAATATACGGGGTATAGAATATAGTTCTCAGCCTTGTAGCCCCTCAGCCCCATAGACAAAGTCCAAAGTCCATAATAGGGTAGGGGCAAGGAATAGATATTGATTAACCAAATGAAATCTGACTTAAAATGCAATATCAGCTGAATAATAAATGTTTTGTAACAAAGCAATGTTGTTACAGAATTAAATCTAACTGAATTTAAACAAAAATGATTGTAACTGTCGGCAGTGATGAATGATGTGTACGTTTTGATCATAACCTTGCCCAAGAAACCATTTCCCAATGAACACATTATTTTTCCTGTCGGCTTTCTCATGAATGGAATTCTTTGCTGCAGATTTCTGTCAAATCAGCCACATTCACACCTGTCGTCATATTTTGTGTCCTGTTTTCTCCTTGCCCCAACTCAGGCAAACCCACCACAGCACAGCACTCCATCCAGTGGCTCACTCTGGAACTGTTAAAGCCCATCTTCCTCAGCATTACGTCAGCAGGCACAGCGGGTAGTTTTGTCTCCTGACCCTGTTCATAAAAGGTCAGAAAGTAGCCTTGTGTTATCACCAAGGTTGGATTGTGCTTTTGGATGCATGAAAGTAGTTTCAATAGAAATGTTTTGATTTATATTTTCACAGTAGAGTCGACTATTACAGATCTATAACACCAGTCAAACATTTTGGAACATGCTGAGCACTAACATCTACTGCAGCATGTGGTGCAAGCACCATTTTTTTACTGCCATTTTATCTTGGCAACTATAGTGTGCAGAATTATGGTCATGAATATTGGGCAAAAGGGAGGGGGGGTGGGGGATTGTATTGCTGCATAATGAAATTCAGTCAATAAAATGAACACAGATAATCTCGTCAAATTAGTAGCTGAAGGCAAAAGTGCTACCCCAGCATTTTAGTCAAATGTTTAGAGAAATATAAGCACTAATTACTACATTTGCATAACTTAATCATTAAGGTGATGTATTATATAAAGCAAATCAAACTGTGTTTGTTGACTAATTCATTCATTCAGCAATTCTTAGCCAAGCAAGAAGTTAACTGATTAGTGCAATATACAACGTGAGCGCCATAAAGATAAATTATGAAGATTAACCCTGGGGGTTAATACAGTAACATTTTAGTATAATAATATGAGAACAGCCTTGTAAATCTTAATTGTTTTCAAAATAAGTCTATTTAATTTTTGTGGATTGATTCACATTCCTGAATTTTCCCCACACGGGCATTGTGACAATGCTGAATATAATTCTCATTATGAGCGCCATGTCATGTGGGTCATGGTTTTCTCCGTTCCTAATGTCACTTGTGGTGGGGTGAACCAAGTGAAATAATTATATATTGCCTGAAGACAAGCATGGCTGCTGAGAGAAAAGGGGAAAGCATAGCCGAAGGCTTGAGTGCCCCAGTGGCCATGACTACACTGTCCACAGCTCGGAAACTCTTGGCCCCAGTCTATATAATGCTCCCCTTTGGGCACACTTCCAAACAACAAAGAGAATAATGGAAACAGTTACCAAATAAAATGCCTTGCAGATGTTCTTCCTTATCTTTATAATTATATTTATGATTACAATCTGACATACCTTCCCTTATCAATTCCTAGTTATTTACTGTTTAACTAACTGAAAGGATGTGTGTGAAATGTTAGTCCTCTGATTTCTGATATAGACCTTAGACTTTAGAGATACAGTGCAGAACCAGACCCTTCAGCCCACTGAGTCTGCGCTGACCAGCGAACCCTGTACACTAGCACTATCCTACATACTAGGGACAATTTACAATTTTGCCAAAGCCAATTAACCTACAAACCTATACTTCTTTGGAATGTGGGAGGAAACCAGAGCACCCAAACGTGGTCACAGGGAGAATGTACAAACTCTGTACAGACAGAAGAGAGACACAAAATGCTGGAGTAACTCAGCGGGACACGTAGCATCACCGGAAAGAATGAACGGGTGATGTTTCGGGTCGAGACCCTTCTTCAGACAAAATCAGTAGTCAGGATTGAACCTGGGTCTCTGGCGCTGTAAGGCATCAACTCAACCGCTGCGCCACCGTGCCGCCCTTTATTTATTATTGGGAACTGGCCGGCAATTGATTGCTTTCCCACAGTTATGTGATTCAACTTGAGGGCACCTCCTTTGTTAATTATCAAAACAATAGATAATAGACAATAGACAATAGGTGCAGGAGTAGGCCATTTGGTCCTTTGTGCCAGCACCACCATTCATTGTGATCATGGCTGATCATTCACAATCAGTACCCTGTTCCTGCCTTCTCCCCGTATCCCTTGACTCCACTATCTTTAAGTGAATTGAATTTTATTTTTGTCATTCAGACCTTTCGGTCTGAATGAAATGTTAGTGCCTTGCATAGTGCCTTTTACATATAATAAAAATGACAAAAACACACAATAAACACAAATTTAACATCCACCACAGTGAGTTCACCAAACACCTCCTCACTGTGATGGAAGGCAAAATCTTAAAGTCTCTGTCTCTTCCCTCTTTGTTCTCCCCTCTGCGCCGAGGCGATCCAGGCTTCAGATGTTGTGACCCCACTGGGTGATGGTAAGTAAGTCCCGCGGCTCAACCATGCTCCGCGAATGGGCCGGCTCAAACTCCGCGGCCCGGGGTGGTCGAAGCTGCCGAAGCTGCCGCCCTCCAGACCAGTGGACAAAGCTGTTGTTGCGGGAGCTCCGAAAACCAGGTCACCAACCTGTGACCTGCGAGCTCCCGACGATGTTGACAACTGGGCCAGCGGCTGAGCCTCCGAGGTAGGGCCGCCGCCAGAATGCTGCTGGCGCCACCACAGCTCCGAGGCCGGGTCGGGCCGTCGCTACCGCTGCCGCCACAGCCCCTAGGCCAAGTCGGGTCGCCTCTGCCGCTGCCGCCGCCACAGTTCCGAGGCTGAGTCGGGTCGCTGTTCCTGTTACCTCACCCACACACATACACAACCCTAATAAAACAAAATTAACTAAAAAAAACAGGACACAGGAACAAAAAAAAAGAAAAAACAGGCGGACTGCAGGCGGGCCGCAGCTGTTAAACCAGCGCCGCCAGCTTAAGAGCTCTATCTAACTCTCTCTTGAAAGGATCCAAAGATTTGGCTTCCACTGCCTTCTGAGGCAGAAAATTCCTCAGATTCACAACTCTCTGGGTGAAAAATATTTTCCTCATTTCCATACTAAATGGCCTACTCCTTATTCTTAAACTGTGGCCCCTGGTTCTGGACTCCCCCAACATCGGGAACATTTTTCATGCTTCTAGCATGTCCAATCCCTTATTAATCTTATATGTCTCAATAAGATCCCCTCTCATCCTTCTAAATTCCAGTGTATACAAGCCCAGTCAGTCCATTCTTTCAACATATGAAAGTACCACCATCCCAGGAATTAACCTCGTGAACCTACGTTGCACTCCCTCAATAACAAGAATGTCCTTTTTTGTCAGATTTAGAGACCAAAACTGCACACAATACTCCAGGTGTGGTCTCACTAAGGCCCTGTACAACTGCAGAAGGACCTCTTTGCTCCTATACTCAACTCCTGTTGTTATGAAGGCCAGCATGCCATTAGCTTTCTTCACTGCCTGCTGTACCTGCATGCTCAACTTCAGTGACTGATGAACTAGGACACCCAGATCTCGTTTTACTTCACCTTTTCCTAACATGACACTATTCAGATAGTAATCTGCCTTACTGTTTTTGCCACCAAAGTGGATAACCTCACATGCATGCATCTGTCCACTCACCCAACCTGTCCAAGTCACCCTGCATCCTCATAGCATCCTCCTCACAGTTCACACTGCCACCCAGCTTTGTGTCATCTGCAAATTTGCTAGTGATACCCCCAAACCCTCATCTAATTCATCAATATATGTTGTAAATAGCTGCAGTCCCAGTATCAATCCTTGGTTCTCCACTGGTAGATAAAAATGCTGGAGGAACTCAGCGGGTGAGGCAACATCCATGGAGAGAAGGAATAGGCGACCATTCGTGTCAAGACCGTTCTTCAGACTGATGTGTGTGGGGGAGGCTGGAAAAAGAAAGGAAGTTAAAAGAAAGGAAGGTCTACCTTGGTACTCCACGAGTCGTTTTGGTAGATTTGCTATATTTTTTATTTTAAGAGAAAAGCACGCATATGTTGACTCGGCTGGGAACTATGTGGCAACTGAGAATGTAGAGTTCATGGTTGCATTTCTGGCACATGGTACTTGCCTACAGTAGCTACATAGGAGCCAATCTCATCAGGAGTTGCTTTTGCAATGACATCCTTGTCATAGGGAGAGTTTCCATCTACAGCAAGCATTACATTTATATATAAAGACTCAAACTGCTGGAGTAACTCAGTGGGTAAAGCAGCATTTCTGGAAAACCTGGTTAGGTGACATTTTGGGTTGAGCCCTTCTTTAGACTGATTATGGAGTAGGGGGAGAAAGCTGGGAGGGAAGAGAAGCCAGGGGCAAAGCTTGGTATGTAAAAGGTTGATACAGGTGAATGGGAGATGGTAGACAAAGGTCAGAGATTAAAACAGGACAGAATATGTGTTTCAAAAGGGTTAAAGTGTTGCAAATTGTGAAGCAAGAGAAAGCAATGTAGCTGAAAGGGTAGAGAGAACTGTTGTGTCCAGCTTGGGCACAGGGGAGAGGTTGGGGAAAGAGAGGGGGAAGAAGGGATAGGGGGAGCGTGACATCTATATGGAATGTACAACCCCAATGTGTATATCCTTTTGATTCCACTTTACCATTTCAGATCACCTCAATATGGCTTTGGCAAAGCTGGAAGCAGACTGTTCTATCTGCACTTTGGAAGTTAGGCTTGGCAATTGGGAGAGAGGCTGTGTGGATAACTGATTGAGTGAGACAAAGGCAGAGATGGCAGGGGTGGTAGGGATAATAATCCCATCAAAGCTTGCAGGCTTTCACCAGTGGCTGGCACACAACGTTGCCTTAAATTGTATTACTGACACCAAGAATGCCAGATTCAACACCATTCAAAACTGCAGCTGCGGCTTCCAGATAATTATTAGCAGGTTTGAAGCTGGATGTGAGGAGATGATAATAGAAAAGGACATGGAAATCTGAACTCAACTCAACACAAAAAGTTCCATTATTTGTTACCACTTTCGTCCAGCCACCTGCACTCTACCCTGCCCTCTCCCTGAGCTAACAGTCCACTTAGTTTCTTGTCCCAGTGACCAAGTTTAACTCCCAGTAGTGCAGGCGCAGTAATCTTTGATCAAGACCTTGGTGTCTGTTTGTAAGCAAATTCCGGGCAGCCTGCATCACAGAATCATAGAATTAAAGAACTATGAAAACATATGACACAGAAATGGGCCTCCTCGTCTCTTTGCTAGTGCCAACCATACTGCCTATCTATGCTAATCATATTTGCCTGCATTTGGAACATATCCCTCTATGTTTTTCCTTTCAAAATACCCGACCAAAAGCTTTTTAAACATTGTATTTGTATCTACCTTCACAACTTCCACTGGCCAGTTACTTGAGATTGTCATCATCCTCTGTGTGAAAAACACACCTCTCACCTCTTTAAGTGTATTCCCTCTCACCTTAAATCTGTCCTCTGGTCTAGACTTCCCTGCCCTGGGAAAAAAAAAAGATCCTATCCTATCATAAAATCACAGAGTCATAGAGCATGGAAACAGGCCTTTCTGCCCAATTTTCAGACGCCAACCAACAGTCTCCATCTACACTAGTCCCACTTGCCTGTGTTTGGCCCATATACTGACAACAAGAAGATCAGATTTAACACCATTTAAATTTGCAGCTGCAGCCTGCAGATTATTATTATCAGGGTTTGAAGGTGGATGTAAGGGGATAACGATGAAAAAGGACATGGAAATCTGAACCTGTCCTATCCACGTACCCGTCCAAATGTCTTTGAAACGTTGTGATAGTACCTGCCTGAACTTCCTCCTCTGGCAGTTCATTCCATACACCCACCACCCTTTGTGTAAAGTAGTTGCCCCTCAGGTTCCCATTAAAACTTTCCCTGTTCACCTTAAACCTATCTCCTCTGGGTCTTGATTCCTCAACTCTGGCTAAATGACTGTGGACTACACTTCACAATCTACTATGTGTATTGTCCTGGTGGCATATATCTTAACACAGTGGGGCAACACAGTGGTGCAGCACAAGAGCTGCTGCCTCAGAGAGCCTGAGACCCGGGTTCGATCCTGACTATGAATGCTATCTGTACGGAGTTTATACGTCCTCCATGTGACCACGTGGGTTTTCTCCTGGTGCTTCGGTTTGCTCCCACACTCAAAAGACATACAGGTTTGTAGGTTAATTGACTTTGGTAAAATAAAATGTACATTGTCCCGAGTTGGTAGATTAGTGCTAGTGTATGGGCTGATTGCTGGTCGGGGCTGACCCGGTAGGGAAAAGGGCCCATTTCCACACTGTACCTTCAAAGTCTAAAGTTTAAAGTAAAGTCTAAACCACAGTGCCAGTAGATTAACCCGATTAGCAGCTGGTGATTTTAACAGTGGCTTTCAAACTCACCACTGATCTCAAGGATTTGTTTGTATCTGGATACTTTCGAGGTTTTGAAGTATGCTTTAACAGATCTCCAGCATTGATCACATGCTCAGGACAGGACATGCTCTGTTCAGTTTCAGAGCAATACAGCTTCCAGCTATTCTGAAATGTGCCTGGTCATCATGGCATCTTACCATACCTATACCTAGGAATTAATGGGTCCTTTTCAGAATGGCAGGCAGTGACTAGTGGGGTGCTGCAAGGCTCAGTGCTGGGACACCAGTTATGTACAATATATAATGAATGATTTAGACAAAGGAATTAAATGATTAAGACAAAGGAACAGAGGGATCTAGGAATAACTGTGCATAGTTCCCTGAAGGTGGAATCGCAAGTAGATAGGGTGGTAAAGACAGCTTTTGGAGTGCTGGCCTTTATAAATCAGAGTATTGAATATAGGAGTAGGGAAGTAACGTTAAAATTGGACAAGGCATTGGTAAGACCAATTCTGGAGTATGGTGTACAATTTTGGTCGCCTAATTATAGGAAGGATGTCAACAAAATAGAGAGAGTACAGAGGAGATTTACTAGAATGTTGCCTGGGTTCCAGCAACTAAGTTACAAAGAAAGGTTGAACAAGTTAGATCTTTATTCTTTGGAGCGCAGAAGGTTAAGGGGGGACTTGATTGAGGTCTTTAAAATGATGAAAGGGATAGACAGAGTTGACATGGATAAGCTTTTCCCATTGAGGGTAGGGAAGATTCAAACAAGAGGGCATGACATAAGAATTAAGGGACAGAAGTTTAGGGGTAACATGAGGGGGAACTTCTTTACTCAGAGAGTGGTGGCTGTGTGGAATGATCTTCCTGTAGAAGTGGTGGAGGCAGGATCGATTTTAACATTTAAAAGTAAAGTGGATAGGTATATGGACAGGAAGGGAATGGAGGGGTATGGTCTGAGTGCAGGTAGATGGGACTAGGGGAAAATGAATGGTCGGCACGGGCTGGAAGGGCTGAGAAGGCCTGTTTCCGTGCTGTAATTGATATATGGTTATATGGTTAAATGTAGCATCGAAGAAAAACTCAAAAAGCTGGAATAACTCAGCGGCACAGGCAGCATCCCTGGAGAAAATAGAATGCAAGTTTGCGGATTACACAAAGCTGGGTGGCAGTGTGAGCTGCGAGGAGGATACTATGGGGCTGCAGGGTGACTTGCAATGGTTGGGTTAGTGGGAAGATGCCTGGCAGATGCAGTTTAATGTGGATAAATGTGAGGCTGTCCAATTTGGTGGCAAGAACAAGAAGGCAGATTATTATCTGAATAGTGCCAGATTAGGAAAAGGGGAAGTGCAACAAGATCTGGGTGTCCTTGTACATCAGTCACTGAAAGTAATCTTGCAGGTACATCAGGGAGTTGGCCTTCAAAGAGAGAGGATTTGAGTATGGGAGCAAGGAGGTTCTACTGCAGTTGTGCAGGGCCCTGATGAGACCACACCTGGAGTATTGTGTGCAGTATTGGTCTCCTAAATTGAGGAAGGACAATTTGCTATTGTGTGAGTGCAGCGTAGGTTCAGCAGCTTAATTCCTGGTATGGCAGGACTGGCATATGATGAAAGAATTGATCAGCTGGTCTTATATTCACTGGAATTTAGAAGGAGGAGAGGGGATTTTATAGAAACATCTAAAAATCTTAAGGGTTTGGACAGGCTAGATGCAGGAAAAATGTTCCCTTGTTGGGGAGTCCAGAACTGGGGGGGTCACAGTTTAAGAATAAGTGGTTGGTCGTTTAGGACTGAGATGAAGAAAGATTTTTCACCCAGAGTTGTGAATCTGTGGAATTCTCTGCCCCAGAAGGCAGTGGAGGCCAATTCACTGGATGTATTCAAGAGAGAGTTAGATATAGTTCTTAGGGCTAACAGAATCAAGCGATAGGGGGAGAAAGCAGGAATGGGGTACTGACTTTGGATGATCAGCCATGATCATATTGAATGGCGGTGCTGGCTCGAAGGGTCAAATGGCCTACTTCTGCACCTTATTTCTATGTTTCTATGTTTCTATATCTAACATATTTGAGTATTGGAACACCAATATATGAATAAATTGGTGCTTTCTTAGAAGTGGTGAATGCCGCTCAGTAACATCTGAATGTCATAATAGCTGACATTTGATCATGACCATTCCCCATAGAAAGCCAACTGGAGTTGGAAACACAAGTACTTACTTACACTAGCTTGCATCTTCTCTGGTTTAATTTAGTTTAGTTTAGAGATACAGCGCAGTACCAGATCCGCACCGACCAGCGATCTCCACACCTTAACACTATCCGATGCACAATAGGGACAATTTACATTTATAAATTGGCGCCATAAGCGTTGTAAGGCAGCAACTCAACCACTGCACCATTCTGCCACCACTGGTCCAGAAAAGGAACTAGCCAGCCACTTGGGTTGATTATTAGGCCACTACCCGAGACCCAGTCAGTCTCTACCAAAATATTAGAACAATTCAGATGCAAAAATGTTGAGACCAATTTTTTGCCACTGCTAAAGCATGATTACCAAATCTCAGTTGATCCCAGGACATAGTCTTGTAGGCTGAAAATATCTAACATCACCTCTGAGAACATCCTGAGACACATTGTAAGATGGCGAGGAAACCTATATTTTGATTGTAGATGGTTATGATCTATGAGGTCCATCTTTCTGTTAAACCTTTCCCTCGTGCGTTGTCGATAATAATTCTGTTGGCTATCCATTGTTCTTGCTGCTACCTATTGATGGCCCTGTTGGTGTTAACTTGGGCTTCAGACGAGGTACAATTTGTGTACGCAGTGAAAGCTGATATGATAAATAAAGCTGACGCATAAAGTTTGTCTATAAACTTTAGAGCATGTAAAACAACCATTTAGCACAAATACTGAAAATAAACCATTTCACACTATTCGGCAAGGACGCAGTTGTGATTGGTTGGGATCATCCTTTAATTAATGGCTAATTTATTTGTGTTGACCAATCCTCTCAACTGATGCTCTTATATTGACTTGTGGCTTGGAAAACACACGGAGCCAAAATTAAATTCCAAAACCCATTGCTAAAATTAAATATTGCTAAAATTAAATAATTGACAGCCTGCCTTTGCTGGTGAGTATTGCTTTCCTACAGCCTAGCACGCTACAGTTCAGTGCAGAAGTCAAAAGGTTGGAGCTGGCTATCAAACAACAGCAGATTTTTCTGTGATTTCACACTTTAGTCTCCTCAACATATATATGCCTATATTAAAGAGCATTTCCTTCAAATGTATGTGAACCGCGTTAATTCTGATATTAAAATATTATGTAGATAGATCTTTCACAAATATTGGTCATAATATCATGTGTGCAAATAAATTGATTAGCAATTTTGTAGTCGGTAAGATGGACAGAAATACATAGGTATTGAGATAGGGCAGAATTTCAAGAACAAAGTACTAGAGGAACTCAATAGGCCAGCTGTGTAGGCAGGAACTGCAGATACTGGTTTAAACCAAAGATAGAAACAAAAAGCTGGAATAAAGGGCCTGATTCACTTTCCCAAGTTATTCACGGATTCTCCTGAGTTATTCATGAGTTCTCCAGAGTTTTCAAACTCACAGAATGTTCGTAACGAGTCCGTAGGAGGCCGTATGAGGCCGTAGGAGTTTGTGGATATATCGTAGCGGCTCGTTATGCCAGCCGTAGGTACTCGTGGCTATTTTTTTACTCGTGGATATTTTTCATCATGCTGCAAAAACGTCCTGGCTTTACCTGATGCCCCGAGTACCTATGGCTAGCATAACGAGCTGCTACGATATATCCACGAACTCCTACGGCCTCCTACGGACTCGTTACAAACATTCTGCGAGTTTGAAAACTCGGGAGAATTCGCGAATAACTCAGGAGAATTCGTGAATAACTCGCGACATGCCCTTAACTCAGCGGGACTGGCAGCATCTATGGAGAGAAGGAATGGGTGACGTTTCGAGTCGAGATGGATCTGCGGAAGGGTATCGACCCAAAACGTCACCCATTCCATCTCTCAATAGGCCAGGCTTCATTTGTAAGAATTTCATCGTTCCGTTTCAATATGACATATGACAATATGATACTCATGACGCTTGACACTTGGAGGGAAATGGACAGATGACATTTTAGATTGACACAAAAAGCTGGATTAACTCTGCGGGTCAGGCAGCATCTCTGAATAAAAGGAATAGGTGACTTTTCAGGTCGAGATCCTCAGTATGTAGAAGGGTCTCAACCCAAAATGTTACGTATTCATTTTCTCCTGAGATGCTGCCTGACCCACTGAGCTACTCCAGAATTTGTGCCTATCTTTGGTGTAAGCCCGCATCATTTTAGGTTGGGATCATTCTTCAGAACGTTGGAGGATAAAGCTTGTAAAGAAAGGAAGGGTGTGGCAAAAACTGGCAAGTGATAGGTTGATATAGTTGAGGGGGGGAGGGGGTCTGATTGGCAGATAGGTGGAAATAGTATCAAAGACTAGAGGTGAAATTAAGACAAAAGTGTGTCCGTTCTTTTGTCTGGCAACCTTTTGCCTCCGGTTCACGTCTAATGTTTGGAATGATCTCCACCCATCGACTAACCACCTCACCTCATCGATATCCGATTATCACCTCCCTGCTGTGCTCCACCGCCACCACTCTTTACCACTCTCTCCCTATACGCCATCGAGGGGATCCAACAAGAAACGTACTCTGTGCAGTTCTCTCCACAGATGCTGCATGACCGCAGAGTTCCTCCAGCATTTAATTTGTTGCCCAAGATTCCAGCATCTGCAGTTTCCCATGTCTTCAGCATTCCATACTTTGTGGAATTGTGTGTTGGTGTCAACGTCCCACTCTGGACTGAAAGCATTGTGTTCACAGGTAGACTCTGAAATTAATGTGATGGATTATTGTATGGCATCTACCAACATGAGTCTGTGGTGTCGAATTTGGGTTCACTGAGGCTCTGGTTTTCGTCTTTGCTTTTAAGTCATATAAATGGCCATTAAACTTTATTTTTGATTGTTAAACATTGTTTGATAGTTCTTTTTTTGCATGTAACTTTAGCTATGTACTGCATATAACCTTGGCATTCTATTTTCAAACTATTTTTTATCTCCAATTATATATAAAAACAATATATTTTAATATACCCATCCTTGAATTCAGTTCGCTACATGGCCTTGCCCTATCTCTCTAGACCTATATCGCTCTGCATTGCTTACATTCTGGTCCCTCAAGTATCCCTATACATAATTGATCTATCACATGTGTAGGAAGGAACTGAAGATGCTGGATTATGCTAAAGATGGACACAAAATGCTGGAGTAACACAGAGGGAAAGGCATCATCTATGGAGAGAAGGAATAGTTGACGTTTCGGGTTGAGATTCTTCTACAGACAGAGTCAGGGGAGAGGGAAATGCAATATGAAAGGGTACATTTTCTTTGCATCCTTCCATATCTTGCTTCCCTTTTCCCTGAGTCTCAATAAGGGATTCAACATGAAACATCACCCATTCCTTCTCTCCGAAGAAGCTGCCTATCCCACTGAGTTACTCCAGCATTTTGTGTTTAGTGTTCGACCGCATCTTGTTATGCCTTTAACTGCTGAGGTCAATAGCTCTGAAATGTTCTCTAAAACCCTCTTCACCTCTCTCCCTCTCTTCCCTTCTGTAAGATGTTCTTTAAAATCTTATCTTTGTCTGATTTGTAAGTAATCTAAAGTCAAATCTCAGGTGGCTTGGTGTCAAGTTGTTATTTCATAATGCTTTGGGACATTTTACTGCTTTAGGTGTTTATATAAATAATAATTGTTTTTTTGAAAATGCACAACTATTATTCCATGTCACATAACCTATGGTTGTGAAGCAAAGACAAGTAAAATCAGCCATTTGTCTACCGATTGAAAAGTTATGGACAATGAATGATTATTTTGCTTGGTTGTATTTTCAATCCATTTTTTTCCCTTATAGAAGGTTAAGAAAATTGCAGTACCATGATGAAGGGAGAATGGGAATAACGGCATTGCTTTAGAAAGAAATGATGTTGACTCAATGAGCCAAATGGTTCTGTTGTAACAATGCTACAAATGCACCATCATGTGAATTGAGTTATGCATATCTGTGCATACCATTTTTTGGTTATGTATGGACATAACATCTCTGCCTGCTTATCTGTTTATTCAACCCTTGGAACTTTGTTATTGCGCTGCGCATGTCATTTTAGTGAGCTAAATATGTATTTTTATTTCTTCAGCAGCACAATTCCCTACCTGGTTCCACAGTGGGTATGTTACTAGATTTTACCGGATGGAATAGTGATGACACATCCCTTCTGCAATTGCAAGGGATCAATTATTTAAAGCTTTTGGGAACCTTTTATGGGCTTAAAGCTTATTGCTCTACCAAGAGTCACTTGCATGTGCAGGTTCAAATTGATAACACTACAGCAGTGGCATATGTTAATCACATGGGTGGAGTTAAGTCGGAATCTTGTGACAGATTGGCTAATCATATCTGGAGCTGGTGCATTGACAAAAACATTTGGCTTTCAGCAATCTACTTACCAGGTAGATTCAACATAGTGCCAGACACAAGGTCACGCCAATTCAATGACAACATAGAATGGATGTTGAATCAGGACATATATAATGATGTTGTTGCTCGATACGGGATGCCAGATATTGATTTGCTGGCAGCTAGACTAAACCACCAGTTGCCTAAATATGTCTCATGGGAACCAGATCCTGGAGCAGTAGCGGTCGATGCATTCTCACTGCATTGGGGTAGAATGTTTTTATATGCATTTCCTCCATTCTGTCTCATCAGTCGATGCCTGCAAAAAATCAAGCAGGACTCCACTTCAGGAGTATTGGTAGTACCAGACTGGCCTACTCAGCTATGGTTCCCTCTCGTTTTGCAGATGGCTATTCAGCCTCATATGATTGTTCCAAAACATATAAACCTACTGGTGAACCCAGTAACTGGTGATCAACATCCTTTACATGATCATATTGATCTGTTAATTTGCAGATTCTAAGAAGGCCTTACCTGGGGTGAGGGCTGTCTGATTGCACCGTGGATGTTATCACATCGGTCTGGAGGGATAGTACCCAGAAGCAGTACATCTCCTCGATAAGAAAGTGGGAGGTGTTCTGCTTACGGCAGAATATATCATATTAAACTGCAGGCATCCCAGACGTGCTGGAGTTCTTGTCAACTCTCTATTTCGACCATGTTAAGCTATAGTGCGATCAATATAGCCAGAAGTGCTCTGTCCTTATATTTACCCATGGAATCAGAATTATATTCTGTGGGGATACATCCTGTAGTTTCTAGATTTATGAAGGGAGTTTTTAATTCCAATCCTGCTAGGCCCAGGTATTCGGTTATCTGGAATGTAAGCGAGTTTCTTATGTTCTTTCGTAAGTGGGCTCCTGTCACAGCCCTGTCTTTGCCCAAACTCACCATGAAGGTAGTCATGCTTATGGCATTGGTTTCAGCCCAACGTGTGCAGACATTACAGAAGCTGAGACTAGTTATGATGGATGTATCGGCAGATGCCATTACTTTTCATATCTATGATTTGCGTAGAATAGCGGTGACAGGGTGTAAGATTATCTTTTCGGCATCCCACACGGATTCCCGCCTGTGTGTAGTGTCATGTTTGTTATATTACATTGAGGCTACCAGAACCGTAAGAGGAGAGGAATCAGCATTATTTATTAGCCTCAAAATACCGCATAGAAAGGTGTCGGTTCAAATTATTTCAAGGTGGCTAAAGCAGGTGCTGGTTTAAGCAGGGATTGACACTGACAAATTTAAATCTCATTCCACTAGGGCAGCATCAACTTCAGCAGCCAGGGCTATGGACGTCCCTATAGACTATATCCTCGCGGCCGCAGGATGGTCCAGTGAACTGATGTTCCAAAAGTTTTATCATAAGCCAATAGCCATATCGGGGGTATTTGCCGATTCTGTTTTAAGTTCAGTTTTATAGTTTCCCCTGGGATAGAAGGGGTTACTATTGTTTCTTTATAAATAAACCGTTAATTCGTTTCAAGCAATGTTATGTTTGATGCATTATTGATTAATTTCTTATTGTGAGTCAATCAATGCAGTGAGACGCCGGGATTTGAATCTGCGGCATGAAATCACAGAGTTTTGAAATATTCACGTAGTCACTCACGTGACTCCGAAGTAAAATAGTAAGATTAAACGTGACCTTACCAGTTTGAAGTTTGATCGTTATTTTATTGATTTATTTATTTATTTATTTATTTTTAAATTACTTGTCATTCGAACCTCAGAGAGGCTCAAACGAAACTCCGTTTCTACAAGCCATACAAACAGAACAATTCATAAAAAAAACACACAACAATTCAAATCACACAAACATCCATCACAGTGAATCTCCTCCTCACTTTGCCTTCTATCAGTCTTCCCTCTCCCCTGCATCAATTCTCTCCAGAGGTCGAAGCCCCAGGCGGGCGGTGTTAAGTCCCATGGCAATTGAGGCCGCGCCGGGCGATGTACGGCCCCGCTCTAGGCCCAAAAGTCATAACGTTGGAGCCCCCGACGGGCGCTGGAATGTCCCGCTGGAATGTCTTGCGGCCATTAGAGCCGCATGGGGCAATGTATGGCCCCGCTCCGGGTCGCTCCAACCCCGCGACATGGGCTGGAGAAGCTGTGTTGCGGGAGCTCCGGAGAGCGGTCTCCCACCCGGATCCGCGAGCTCCTGATATCCCGACAGTCCACCGGTCTGCAGCTGCAGCTGGAGCTGGAGCTGGAGCTCTGGGGTCGGGCCGCAGCGGCAAGCCACCACCGCTCCCCATGCTCCGAGGCCGGCCAGCCCCATGACTGGAGCCCCCAGGTCATCCCGATTGAAGGCCGCTCCACGGTGCTAGGCCCCAACGACAATGGAGACCCGACAGGGAAAAGGTCGGGTCTCCCGTGCAGGGAAGAGATTTAAAAGTCTCCCCCTCCCCCCACCCCCACATATACACAATTAGAGACAATACAAAAAAACCATGAACAACAACATTTAACTAGACAAAAAGTAAAAAAAAAGACAGACAGGCTGAAGGGGCCGCTGCAACGTGAGTCGCGCCGCCCACATGAGGAGTTACGATGAGTGACTATGTGCCCTCCGCTCCCAGCCCTCATAAACGTCATCTGGTAGTTCTAGTCTTCTCTCATCTTACTATTTTACTTCGGAGTCACGTGAGTGACTACGTGAAGAAGACCCCGCCTGGCGCTGGAACGGCATTACGTCGACGCTATCGGCAGAGAAAGAGCTGCAGAGCGCAGCTCCAGCACAGCGGTAAGGAAACGGCCCGCAGGTAAGTAAAATTATTTTACTTCCAGGGCGTTTTTCTTAAAACTCCGTAGGCTGGTAGGAAACCAGCAGGAGTTTAAATAAAAATAAAAAATAAAAATGTTTTAAAAAGAAAATCGCGGGTAAAACATGCGTCCCGGGGTGTAAAAAGTCGGGACAGCAGACTATTGCGGAGCCGGTTCCGATACCGGTGGCCGATTGAAATACCCGTTAGGGAGCCTTTAGTTGCTCCACAAACAAAACTTGAAAACCCAGTGCCTAAAAAGTAAAAAGAGGCTTGAAAGGCCTGAGGTTTCTAAAAGATCCTGTAAGGTAAGCCTAAAATTGGCTAAGTATGGATCTAATGGAGGAAATACTCCAAATTATATCAACCAAGGGTCTAAGTACCCAGAATATTCCCAGGCAGCCCCTGAGGGGGTTCCATATCGTGAATATGGTGCCAATTCGAATTGGGAATTTGAAACCCCAGTGCCTGGGTATGGACTGGAGGAAGTCTCCTTGAACGAGTTTCAGGAGTACCAGGGCTGTATGTGACAGACCCTGAAAGTGGTGTTTATGGTCAGAAGTACCCACCACAATGCAAATCCAGGTGTGTCTGAGGGGCACAAAGTTACTATACCTGGTGGAGGCGGTGAGGCCATGGAAGGAACCTGGCGGCCAATGGTAATTATATGGTCTCTCACCTGCCTCAAGAAGCTGTTATGGTTAAAACAGCAGATTTGGATTTAAACATGTGCTCGCTTCGGCAGCACATATACTAAAATTGGAATAATACAGAATATAAGAAACATTAGGATGCGCAAGGATGACGCAAATGCATGAAGCATTCTTAAACACCTTTAAGGAGGTACCTGGTAATCCGGGTTTTGGGCGCCAATGTCAGCAATTATGCGGGCGCAGGAATTACGATTAAAAGAATCCTCAAACTAATTGGCATCACTGTATTTTAAGACAAGCTGGGAAGTTGTGGAATGACTAAAGTTCAGAATGAAACAAAATATGTTAGGTTTATTCTGCAAACTCATTTGAGTTAAATTATATAAATGGAAGATTGCCATTCGGCCTCTTTTACATCCAAAGATTTACAGGACAAGAAATGTTCAAACTCCTGGTTATTGATTCGGAGAAATCTGTTTAAGCAAATTAAGTATGGATAAAGGGGAAGAAACTGTTGGTCTTATGAAACCCTTCAGTTGGCCAGTAGGCTGGTCATATGGAAAAGGGAGTTGATTTGAGCCGAGGCAGGAGTATGATAAGGAAGATTTCCAGCCAGCAAATCGTTTCTCGGCTTTTTGGCTAAGATTAAGCATGGTATCTGTTCTTATCAGTTTAAATCTGATACGTCCCTTATCTAGGGACCATATATTAAATAAAATAACGAATGTACACCCATATTTTGGGTAAGGAGGTAATTTCGTCAAACAGTTGGAGAGGTACAAAACTTTATCCTATTTAAGAAGGATGTTTGGATGAACCTCAGATTGGTGGTAGACTCCAAATGTTGATGATGAAGAGGTATGGATCCATTGGGACACAATAACCTGATCATTCTTCATGTTTATAGTCTTGGAATAATTCAAATTGACAAAGACGTAAGAATTTGTGTGAGGAAGGAGGTATTGAGAAACAGGAAAGGATCCACAACAATTGTATCAAATATTTTCCCCAGACCGTAGAAGATGGGGTTGTACAATCATGTTAGATCTCACACAATTAAATATATTGTCCAGTAAAATTTTTTAAAATGGACACATTCAACACTGCAATACAGCAGGTATCAACAGGTGGTTATGGCTACAATAAATTGAAGAGATGCATATTTTGGTCCCAATTCACCATAATTTCGTAGGTAATTAAGTTATGGATGAGACAGTTTGTGGTACTACAAGCTTTGCCTTTAAGGATTAAGCCAGCATTTGCACTGCCTTAGGCACAAAAGTACATCGTTATGGCTTATCTAGATGACATTTAATTGTCAATGCTAATCAGGAGCCAGGTGGAAAATTAGTCTCAGTAACTACAAGTTGTTTGAGAAGTTGGGTTCCTGATCCATCCAACAAATCTAAGTTACAGCAATCCCAAACCATTGAATATCTGGGGTTTGAGATTAACTCAGTTACCATGTTGGTAACTTTACCAATGGATAAGTGTTGGATTTGACAAATGTGTGTCAAGACCTGATTTACAAACCTTATCCCTCCATCCGAGAGGTTGCCAAGATTATTGGTAAATTGGCAGCAGCATTTCCAGACAGTAGAGTTTGGTCGTCTACATTACCAAAATCTTCAAAGGGCAAAAACTCAAGCGCTTATTCAGCGAGCAAGCCATTTGATAGGCCAATGCAATTGCCTAAGGAAGCTTTATCAGAATTACATTGATGGATTGAGAATGTTCCATAAGCTGCTTAGAACTTTTAGTTCATCAGCCAGTAGTGTTTTTGCAAAATGACGAAGTTCTCTCGGATGGGGGGGGGGGGGGGGGGGTACGGATAATGAGACCAGCTGTAGAGGCAGATGGGCTGTCCAAGAGGATTTATTGTTCCAAACATATGGTATTAATTATTTGGAGCTCTTGGTAGCATTTTATGTATTAAAAGCTTATTGCCCTTCATTAAAGGATTTGCATGTCCAAGTACAAATAGATTATACCACAGCTGTGGCATATATTAATCACATGGGTGGTGTCAGATCAATATCATGTGATCATCTGGTAAACCAGATGTGCCAATGGTGTATGGCAAAAAATATTTGGCTTTCAGCTATTTATCTCTCGGGGAGAGAAAATGTTGTGGCAGATAAAGATCACAAATATTTAAAGACAATACAGAATGGATGTTAATCCATAAAATTTCAAAATATTGTCAGTCGGTATGGAGTGCCGGACATTGATCTGTTTGCATCTAGATTGAATCACCAATTGCCCAAATACGTGTCTTGGGGAACACGATCCAGCGGCAGTAGCGGTGGATGTTTTCTCGCTACACTGGGGAATTTGTTATTTTATGATTTTCCCCATTCTGTCTCATTGGGCTATGTATCAATAAAAAGTGCAAGACGCTGTCGAATGCAATTTTGGTGGTGTCAGATTGGCCCACGCAGTCATGGTTCCCATTGATGCTAATATGGTTATTGAACCATGTATGACAATTCCCAGTTGCGACAATCTGTTGACACAACCAGTAACAAAAGGAATTCATCCATTGCATGATCATATGTATTTGTTAATCTACAGGTTCTGACCAGACCATTGCAAGAGTTTGTACTGTCGGACAGGACCATGGATGTTATAGTTGCAGCTTGGAGGAATAGCACTAAAACAATATAAGTCGCATATAAGGAAATGGGAAGTGTACACAGTCAAAGATATCTTATCATACTGCAAACATTTCAAATGTATTACAGTTCCTTGCTGGGTTACACTTGATGAGCAGTTGAGTTATAGTGCCATTAATTGTGCTCGTAGTGCATTGTCATCCTATTTAGGACAAATTTCAGATCGAGATTCATTGGGTCTCACCCATTAGTATCCCGACTCATGAAAGGAATTTCAATAAAATCATCCCAAGCCCATATATACAGGGATTTGGGATGTTAGCATTGTTCTCACTTTGTTTAAACAATGGACTCCAATTAATTCAATGTCTTTGCAGAAATTAACATTCAAGGTGGTAAAGTTAATGGCATTGGTATCAGCTCAAAAAGAGTACAAGCTTTGCAGTTGTACGGTTGGATTGCATGCATGTGACTGCAGATAACATTATGTTTTATGTTTATGACTTGATCAAACAAAGCAGACCAGGAAGAACTGGAATGAAGGTAATGTTTAAAGCATATCCTATTGATGAAACATTGTGTGTGGTTAAGCATTTAACTCAATACATTGAGGTAACCAAAATCTCAGAGGTTCTGAGAAAGCGTTATTAATAACACACAAAAAGCCACATACAATAGGTTTAGTTCAAACTATTTCTGGATGGTTTGTGTCTAGCAAGAATAGATACTGATGTGTTTAAATTTCACTCCACTAGGTCGGCAGCTACGGCCGTGGCAAAGGTACAGGACGTGCCACTCGATAAAATTTTAGAGGCCGCAGGGTGGTCTAGAGAAGAGATTTTCAAAGTTCTAGAATAAACCTGTTGTCACGGTGCCAGGTTTTGGACACACAGTAATGGGTCTCTTTAAAGCTTGCTTTGTTTTATATTATCGATTTATATTATCGATTTATGTTACCATTGACAACATTTATCAATTTATTTTGTAATTTTCCCCTAAGATAGAGGGGTTATTATTAAAAAATTGTTCTTTTTTATGCTTAAGGACTTATTACATAAATTGTAACAATGTCCTAAAAATACTATTTACTCACTACTGTTTTGACTAAACAGAGTCGTATGAAATGAATTTACGACATGAAAGACACAGAGCTTCAAAATCTTCACGTAGTCACTCACGTGACTCCGAAGTAAAATAGTGAGATTAAACGAGAACTTACCAGTTCGAAGTTTGATCTTTATTTTATGAGGAGTTACGATGAGGGATTACGTGCCCTCCACTCCCAACCCTCATAATGTAAATGATCATCTGGTAGTTCTAGTCTATTTTGAGCCTTACTATTTTACTTCGGCTATTGGTTTCTGTGTTTTTCATGCCGCTGCTTTGAAGTATGCCGTTCCAGCGCCAGGCGGGGTCTTCTTCACGTAATCCCTCATCGTAACTCCTCATAAAATAAAGATCAAACTTCGAACTGGTAAGTTCTCGTTTAATCTCACTATTATACTTCAGTCACTATTACCTGTGATTTCACACTGTGGCTTTGAAGATTGGCGCGCATGCGGTTGGACGGGGTTCTTGACGTAGTCCCTCATCGTAACTCCTCATAAAATAATGATCAAACTTCAAACTGGTAAGTTCTCATTTAATCTTACTATTAATAACAATGAGCCGACAACCCAATTTACATTCAGTTAAATGAATCTGGAAAAAATGCTATTAACAGAAATGGCAACCCTGAAATGAATGGTTTATTGTTGTCTACAGTTATTCTGGGAAGGAGTATTGTATCCTAAACCTGTATAGCCTAAGCATGAATCTACATATGTGACGGAAATACGGTTGACTCTCAATTAACATCTGAAGTGATTTACTACTGTGAGAAGGGAAAGGTTTAAGGAGAACCTGAGGGACAACTTTCTCACAGAGTGATACATATATGGAAATAACTGCTAGTTTAGTTTAATTTAGTTTAATTTATTGTCACATGTACCGTGGTACAGTGAAAAGCTTTTGCTGCATGCTAACCAGTCTGCAGAAAGACAAGAAGCTGAGGCAGGTACCATAAAACAATTTAAAGAAACATAGACAGGAGAGATTTAGAGAGATACAGGTCCAATACAGACAAATGGGACTAACCTAGATGAGCATCTTGTTTGACATGCTGGAGTTAGGCAGAAAAGTTTATTTCCGCATGGTATGACTCTATGACTCTATAATAAGAAACTCAGTTCATGGGCAATTAGGGTTAGGCAATAAATGTTCGCCTTAGGTATGGCTTAAAGGAATTACAATGTTGGTTATCTGAGACCATTTCTGTTTAACACTCAAAAGAAATGAGTTTCATGTTCTCGGGTTAGAAACATAGAAACTTAGAAAATAGGTGCAGGAGTAGGCTATTCGGCCCTTCGAGCCTGCACTGCCATTCAATATGATCATGGCTGATCATCCAACTCAGTATCCTGTACCTGCCTTCTCTCCATACCCCCTGATCCTTTTAGCCACAAGGGCCACATCTAACTCCTCTTAAATATAGCCAATGAACTGGCCTCAACTACCTTCTGTGGCAGAGAATTCCACAGATTCACCACTCTCTGTGTGAAAAATTATTTTCTCGGTCCTAAAAGAGTTCCCCCTTATCCTTAAACTGTGACCCCTTGTTCTGGACTTCCCCAACATCGGGAGCAATCTTCCTGCATCTAGCCTGTCCAACCCCTTAAGAATTTTGTAAGTCTCTATAAGACCCCCCCCCTCAATCTTCTAAATTCTAGCATGTACAAGCCGAGTCTATCCAGTCTTTCTTCATATGAAAGTCCTGCCATCCCAGGAATGAGTCTGGTGAACCCCCTCTGTACTCCCTCTATGGCAAGAATGTCTTTCCTCAGATTAGGAGACCAAAACTGTACGCAATACTCCAGGTGTGGCCTCACCAAGACCCTGTACAACTGCAGTAGAACCTCCCTGCTCTTATAACCATATAACCATATAACCATATAACAATTACAGCACGGAAACAGGCCATCTCGGCCCTTCAAGTCCATGCCGAACAACTTTTTTCCCTTAGTCCCACCTGCCTGCACTCATACCATAACCCTCCATATCCTTCTCATCCATATGCATATCCAATTTATTTTTAAATGATACCAACGAACCTGCCGCCACCACTTCCACTGGAAGCTCATTCCACACCGCTACCACTCTCTGAGTAAAGTAGTTCCCCCTCATGTTACCCCTAAACCTCTGTCCCTTAATTCTAAAGTCATGTCCTCGTGTTTGAATCCTCCCTATTCTCAAAATCCTATCCTCCCTATTATACTCAAATCCTTTTGCTATGAATGCTAATATACCATTCGCTTTCTTCACAGCCTGCTGCACCTGCATGCCTACTTTCAATGACTGGTGTATCATGACACCCAGGTCTCGTTGCATCTCCCCTTTTCCTAATCGGCCACCATTCAAATAATAGTCTACTTTCCTGTTTTAGCCACCAAAGTGGATAACCTCACATATATCCACATTAAACTGCACCTGCCATGCATTTGCCCACTCACCCAACCTATCCAAGTCACCTTGCAGCCTCCTAGCATCCTCCTCACAGCTAACACTGCCCCCCAGCTTTGTGTCATCTGCAAACTTGGAGATGTTGCATTCAATTCCCTCATCCAGATCATTAATATATATTGTAAATAGCTGGGGTCCCAGCACTGAGCCTTGCGGCACCCCACTAGTCACTGCCTGCCATTCTGAAAAGGACCCGTTTACTCCTACACTTTGCTTCCTGTCTGCCAGCCAGTTCTCTATCCACATCAATACTGAACCCCCCAATACCGTGTGCTTTAAGTTTGTATACTAATCTCTTATGTGGGACCTTGTCGAAAGCCTCCTGAAAGTCCAGATATAACACATCCACTGGTTCTCCCTTATCCACTCTACTAGTTACATCCTCGAAAAATTCTATAAGATTCGTCAGACATGCTTTACCTTTCATAAATCCATGCTGACTTTGTCCAATGATTTCACCACTTTCCAAATGTACTCCTATCCCATCTTTAATAACTGACTGTAGCATTTTCCCCACTACCGATGTTAGACTAACTGGTCTGTAATTCCCCGTTTTCTCTCTCCCTCCCTTTTTAAAAAGTGGGGTTGCATTAGCTACCCTCCAATCCTCAGGAACTACTCCAGAATGTAAAGAGTTTTGAAAAATTATCACTAATGCATCCACAATTTCTGGGGCTACTTCCTTAATTACTCTAGGATGCAGCCTATCTGGCCCTGAGGATTTATCGGCCTTTAATCCATTCAATTTACCTAACACCACTTCCCGGCTAACCCGGATTTCACTCAGTTCCTCCATCTCATTTGACCCCCGGTACCCTGCTATTTCCGGCAGATTATTTATGTCTTCCTTAGTGAAGACAGAACCAAAGTAGTTATTCAATTGTTAAAGTAGTTAAAGCCCATAGTATCTACAGGAAACACTTTTCAGTCTTACATTTAAACTGAGAACAGAAATAGTAAATACAAAGGTATATTAGTATCATCATGTGTATATTTTTTAGCATCCCTACATATCACATAATCATGTATTTTCTTTGACTGGATAGCATGCAACAACAAGATTTTTAATGTACCTTGGTACACGTGACATTAGTAAGCTAAACTAAATTAAATCTGCCTAAACATGAGCATGTGACTATTGAAGCTGATCAGTATTAAAATGTTCTATGATGGAATCAAAGCTGTTGCAAATGTAATAAAACCACTTTGGCAATGAAGCTTTAAAAATTGGTGTTATGACAGTCTCAGCTGAAATTATGCCTGCATTCCCATATTGCTGGAACAACTCCAGTATTGATATGAATGGGGCTCTACAGCAAGTGTACTTAAATATTCATACCAGTTTATTACTGATGCTCAATGCATTCTAAAGAATATTCATGTGGCTGTTTAATTCCAGATGACCACAGTTAATATATTACATTCAAATAAATATAGAACAGCAATCTCTTGTGAATAGCCTAGCCCTAAAAAGCCTTTGAATGCAGCTTTATTTTATTTAAAGAGATGTGTGGGCTGACTGGCTGGAGCTCAGCAGTATTCATCTGTGCTGCAGAATAAAAAAAGCAGGATTAATCTATTGTCTCTCGAATAATCCTTTGATAGAGGCAGGATCTGCATTTGCGTTTTATCACAGCGATAGATAAAGATTAGAATGAACAATCAACAGTGTTTTTATCAGGAGAAAAGATTTTCAAGATTATTATTTTGATAATGCCTGTAATTAAATAAAAAAGGTCAAAATGATTCTAAAATGCATTGCAAGATTATTGTTCTGTGAATTATCAACTGATTTTCTACTATATTAACCACTTTTTAATACAACACGAGTAAATAGTTGAAATAGAAGACAAATTCAACTGTTGCTCTCACAATAGCACCAGGTTTTAATTCAGGAAAAGTGTTTGTTTTTTTATTGTTTACACTATTTGCTCATCTTTCATATGTATTTTTATATCTAATTCACTTTTTTCATATGCTGAACCAAATAACATACATCCTGCACTGACCAACAAAAGATTTGTACCATGTACCACATTTAACATATACATTGATCTCCTCTGCCTATATGGACTATAATTATTGAATTATAAAAAGCATCGCACTTCAGTAGAATTGCACAATACCAGAAGATGTATTAAAGCTGTTCGCATAAAGCATGCTTCGGCTCTGCTGCATAGCAGGGATTCAGGCAATGCAGTCAGCTGCGCAATTCTATTCCTGGTTCAAATAAGACTGATTAAAATGAAATTACTCAGTCTTCTGACCCATGGCAAATTTTATGAGCTGCAATTTGTCTAGCAGTTCAGCTGTGAATAAAATCTGACCGACTATAATTTAAGTTTATAGTTCCTACTTCTTCAACATGGTTGACTCCGGAGATCCTGAAATGAAGAATTAGAAATGAATTAGCCAAACCGAAAAGGTTCAAACTGTAGAAAACTCTGTGCTGGCCTTTTGCCATTACTATTATCATCTTTAGTCTTATTAGCTTGCCGGAATAGTAAGAAGCACAAATGGAACAAAACAAGAAACTTTATTGAAGGTAGTGTAGTAATCTGAGTTTAGATCAAGTTTATAATGGTTTTGTTGCTTATTTATGTTTTTTTTAAATGTTTTTAATTTTAAATGAAGCATTATTAAAATAATGCACTTTATTTATCATGATCATGTTGCTTTTCAACAATGTAGAATTTGGATTTGTACATATAAGATATTGATGATATTAAAATATACATGCTTTGATTTCAGAAACAGCTTTATCCCCATTGCTGAATTAAAATTAAAACTAATTTCTGTATAAGTAGATTTAAATCATGTTGGTATAAACAGTTTGACTTGAATTCCCATTTGTTTTTTACCAGTGTGTATTAGACTTGCACTGTAATTTGATATCATTCAACATTCACCTTAGCCGAGCTGTAGATATCTCAGATTTAATAAAAATCAACATGATCCAAATTGAAGCTGAGCTGCAAAGTAACCAGAATATAAACTCAGCAGTCCTTTAGGCTCAAACATACAGATCTTATTTTTCAAGCTTTACCAACTTTGGTGTAAAAACACAATTACAAGATCTTTCATTCCCAAAAACACAATTGCAGCTGCACAAAAGTGTGCATGAAAAGTGCAATAGTAACTGTTGCTTTCTGTTGATCAGCAGACAACAGACTGTTTATAAATACACAGGACAAGATGTTAAAAGTCATAGCTCTCCAGCCCCACTGTTCTGCCTCTGCTGCAAGCTCTGTATATCGCAGGTTCTTTCTTTCGAAGGCTTCCTGCACAGCATCCTCCCAAGAGACTGTGAGCTCCACAAAATACACCATGTGTTGAGAGTTCAACCAGAGGACAAGATCAGGCCTCAAGTTGGTGATGGCTATCTCTGATGGAACTGTAAGCCGTTGGTCCACATCGACCAGCATCTGCCAACCCCGGGCTGTCTCCAGCTGTCCAAACCTGGTCCTTGGTGGAATTTTCCATTGCCTTTGTTTCCCCCATGCAGATCTCTACTTTTTTTTCTTGCAGTCTGGATTTGGTGCCAAATCATGCTGTTATGTTCGAGACATCCAGAGAACCCTGGGATGCCTGCTTTTTAGACTGTTGTATCAACAAGGTTGTTTCCCTCTAAATAGCTGGTCATCCTCTGAGTTATGATGCTGAAGAAAATCTTACCCTCTACATTGAGGAGACTGATCGGGCGGAATTGGTTGTTATCTGTGGATTCCTTCTCTTTCGGAATCAAGATTCCTCCTGCCCCTACGCCATGCTTTGGGTATGACGCTCTTCTCCCAAGCCATTAGCCTCCACAAGAAGCGAAGAACATCAGGAGCATCCTCATAGAGCCGATACGGAACCCCATTTGGCCCTGGGGCTGAAGATGCTCTTGCCCGCTTTACTGTCTGTTCCACCTCCCTCCACTTTGGAGGACTAATGTCCATCTTGTGCGCTGGTTGTTCAATTGGTGGAATGTCCGATGGAATAGCTGTCTTCTGGTGTCTCTTGTCATCCGCATGCATTCTTTCCAGATGCTCGTCCAGCTCCTGCCTTGATGTTTTCAGGTTTCTTCCCTTTTTTTTGATGAAAAGTGATTTTACAAACTTATAGGGGTCCTTGAAAAAGCGTGACCTCGTTCGTTCTTTCTTTTTTCGTGATTTCCGCAGGTACTCTGCTCATCTCAGGGTTGCTAAATGGTTTTTGATGTTTCTCTGGAGAATGTTGATGCACTCCTTCTCACTATCAGATGCCTTCCTCCACTGCTTCTTGAGCTGCCTTCTCTCCCGGATAAGGCATTCTATCTCCTTTTGCCGTCTGGACTTGTTTTTAAAACTGGTGCCTTTTCCTTTTTCTCCCTTATTCTATATCGTTCTACTCCATAGCCATAAATGATGTCCCCCACCTTATCAAGCGTTCTTTCAACTGTACCCCTTACACCCTGTAAGATACAGGTCAGGTCTGCATTTATGGTCTCCCATTCTTTCTTCTCCGAGGCTCCAGGCCATTTCATGCGAGGTTTTCTTCTGCTGATCTTTTTCTCCATTGCTGGTTTTCTTGACTGGATGAGCTCCATATCTTCCTCTGCCTGCGTAACTGTACTTGAGTTTCCTTCATCAGGGAGGCTGATGCCCTGCGAAATTTGGTGAGACTCCAGTCGCTGAACTTCATTTGACTGACTTGATTGACTTCTCAGGAAGTACTTATCAATGCAAGGTCCCCATTTTCCCTCTCTCAAGCATCCTTTCTTTCCTTGATGTATTTTCACGCCCTTTGAAGATGCTATTTTCATCCAGCCGCAGGAGCAGACCTGAAGCCTCTTCTCGGATGATGATTGTGCGCATGGTTCTTGTTGAGTGCATGTATTGCTCATGATCTTTTCCGTTCCTAGGTCTATAGCTGTATTATCCGTCAATGAGTCATCTTCCGCCCCCACTCTCTGAGACTCTAGGGGTATTCTTTCTTTAATTATTTCGTAGCCATATGCGGGTGTCTCCAAAATACTGAATAGTATTGGATCCTGCTGACATGGGTAGCTAGCCCATGCCTGCCCCAGCTGGGATCTATTTCCTCCTGTCAGCTGTCTTTCTAGCAGTCACAAGGTCTTTCCCTTGTTGTCAGCCATTCTATTCACGGCAGTCACTGGATAATTCCAGGGTAAATGTTTACAAATACACAGGACAAAATGCTAAAAGTCCAAAGTGCCAAATATCAATTTGCTCCCGATGGTGATGGGAGACTTCTGCACTCATCTATGCTCCTCCGATGTTGAGAAAGGCTAGGCAGACACGTCATTGGGGTTATCAAGTGGGCACCTACTTTTATCGACGTTTCGCTGATTGAACCCATGACGTCTCCAGTAGGCTCAGCAGTGCATTCTGGCGTCCCAGAACCTCCCCCCTCTGCATCTGTCTAGTCGGTCATTTGGGAGACCAAATGGGGTATTTCTTCTTCAGCCAACTGGCTACTCCGCTCTGCTACCCGTGATGTTTCTTTGATGACCTTGCGTAGGGCTTGTCTGCTGATCCCCAGGTCCTTCATCAGTCTTAAGGTAGATGTTGCCACGAATCCTCGACATCCAACTTCTACTGGGCAGATTTGGCTCTCCAGCCCCTCTGTTTTGCCTCCACAGTTGCAGTTTCTTTCTTTCGCAGTTTATATTGCAGTTTCTTTCTTTCGAAGGCTTCCTGCACAGCATCCTCCCAAGGGACTGTGAGCTCCACAAAATACACCATGCGCTGCGAGTTCGACCAGAGCACCAGATGGCTATCTCTGATGGAACTGTAAGCCGTTGGTCCACATCCACCAGCATCTGCCAATCCCGGGCTGCCTCCAGCTGTCCAAACCTGGTCCTTGGTGGAATTTTCCATTCCATTATATCACAATTAAATGCTCCCATTGAACTTCATGGAGTAACTCGGTGGACTCTGTTATCCAGTGATATCAACACCAATGTTCTGTGTTGGCAAAAATCAAAACACCTTCAATCTATATTTTAAATCTAGTACATAAATCCTTATTTCTTGATGAATCTTCAGGACTATCAACATGTGTGATCATTTTCCAGATCAGTTTCTCAAAACTTTTGGTTCAACACTCCTATGTCCAATTCAAAATTTATTACAAATATTTCGCCATCACTAATCTTATAAACTTAGACCTCTTGGGGAAAAAGAGGAAAAACACCCCAATGATTTTTTGCATGAAGAATAACTATAATGTAGAAATAAGAATAACTATAAATTGACTTGATCAATATAAGTTTATTTCCACATTAATCCATGTAGAGGGTTTTTGTGTTACAAAGCATGAGCAGTATAGTGAGTTAATAACTGTATCAGTAAAGATATTGAAATTATCTGCTCCCTTTCTTTTATTCACGTAGTTAGAAATCTGTGAGAATCTGGACCAGAATGACCAGTAGAAATAGCATAAAGAACAATGTGAACTCTCTCCTACACTATGTGTGAAGGCTGTAAACGCCGTTGTATTGCACGGAACACTAAAAAAAAGAAGAGTGAGTCTCACCAAGACAATGAGCAGTCAGTACTGAGACCATATCCGACCACCCACCTCCCTCCCTCTCTGAGTCCACCTCCTCTCTCCCGCTCCCCAGTTCTCCAGCTGTGTTCACAGCAATTGTGGCAAAGACCACTGAGGTCCTTTTGTGAAGAATGCTGAAATAGAGAAAGTTAGATTGTTCTTAAACACTCAATCGTGGCTGGATAATACCTTCCTTTCTCACAGTATACTGTGGGTAGGACTTACGTAGCACATTCCAGTTTATCAGGTAACTTTTATCTGATCAGCTCAGTGCTGGTAGGAGAATAACTACACCACACCGCTGATTATGTTTAAAAATGCCACACTCTGTATCACTGAGGAGAAAGTGTGAACTACTTTCTCCCGCTTCCAAGTGCAAGATCGATCAAAATAAATGCTCTTCTGTTTGGCATGAAGAACAGACAGCGTGAGTGATTTTTTTGCACTATGAAAATCTGCTTTACAAATACTATTTATTCTCTAAGCTCCGTGGTGATTGCCTGTATCCATCTATTTTTGTGGATGGACAGAGCCAGTTATTCCTCAGTGACATGGCCCACTTTTTAATAATGGTGTCGGTGTCACCGGTTTGATAGGGATACTTTATTTCGAGCTCTGTCACAGTAAGAGTTTGCCAAGCAGAGGGAGGAAAAGCCTTAAGGAAGTGATCAAAAGCTGCTTAAAAGAAAATTGCAACATCCCCAATGACTTTTGGGAATCCCTGATTCATGACCACAGAAAGTGGAGAAGGAATATATGAGATGGTATTGAGAACCTCGGGGCCGTAGAGCAGGAGCACGCAGAAGCCCTGTGTGATTGGCAAAAGGTGTCCGCCATCTCACAGATCAGTCACCCGACTGCACTGACAGGCACCACCTGCCCAACTGTGCAAGGGTCTGACGTGTCCACCTTGGCCTCATCACTTACCTCCGAGCCCATGAAAGTGGAGGAGAAGCAATTCATCCTCAATTTTGATGGATTGCTAAAGATAAGAGATTCCAATCTGCACGAAGAATGACCAAATATCCGTCAAAGTCAGAAACAAAGAAGAAAATGCAGCATTCTTCTGTTTCACAACTGATTTCACCATAGAAAGCATTTTATCATAGAAACATTGAAAAAAGGTGCAGGAGGAGGCGATTTGGCCCTTCAAGCCTGCACCGCCATCCATTGTGATCATGGCTGAGCATCCGCAATCAGTAACCCGTGCCTGCCTTCTCCACATATCCCTTGATTCCGCTAGCCCCTAGAGCTCTATCTAACTCTCTTTTAAATTCATCCAGTGAATTGGGCTCCATTGCCTTCTGTGGCAGAGAATTCCACAAATTCACAATTCTATGGGTGAAAAAGTTTTTCTCATCACAGTTTTAAACAGTCTCCCCTTCATTCTTAGACTGTGGGCCCTGGTTCTGGATTCCCCCAACATTGGGAACATTTTTCCTGCATCTAGCTTGTCTAGTCCTTTTATAATATGATACATTTCTATAAGATCCCCTCTCATCCTTCTAAATTCCAGTGAATACAAGCCTTTCCAATCTTTCCTCATATGACAGTCTCGCCATCCCAGGGATTAACCGCGTGAAACTACGCTGCACTGCCTCAATAGCAAGGATGTCCTTCCTCAAATTAGGAGACCAGAACTGCACACAATACTCCCGATGTGGACTCACCAGGGCCCTGTATAACTGTAGAATGACCTCTTTACTCCTATACTCAAATCTTCTTGTTATGAAGGCCAACATGCCATTAGCTTTCTTCACTGCTTGCTGTACCGTGACGTATCACAGCATGGCTTGAGAACAGTTCCATGCAAAGCTGCAAGAAATTGCAGAGAGTTGTGGATGCAGCCTGGACTATCACATAAAGCAACCTCCTTTCATTTAGTCCATCTACACTTCAGGCTGCTTTGGCAAGGCCACCAGCATAATCAAGGACCATTCTCAACCAGTCACTTATTCTTATCCCCTCTTCCATCAGGGAAGACATACAGAATTTTGAAAACACATACAGTACCTCCAGATTGAGGGACAGTTTCTTTCCACATGTTATCAGGCAACTGAACAATCCTCTCATCAGCTAGAGGGCAGACATGCCTCCCCCATCTATCTCACTGGAGATTTTTGACTATCTTTAATTGGATTTTGTCATGCACTACATGTTGCACCCTTTATCTTTCATCTGTATGCTGTGGGCAACTTGAGTGTGATCATGTATAGTCTTTTCTTTGACTGGATGGCACCCAACTAAAGCTTTTCGCTGAACCTCGGTACACATGGCAATAATACATTAAATTAAACTAAACCGTTACCACCAACAACAAATGTATGTCATTATATCTGATGGATTCCGACTCTTTCTTATGACAGAGAAGGAGGCTATTTGGCAAATTGTGTCTATGACTGCTGCCAGAGCATTGCCATCAGTCGCATTCCCATTTTTCTCTCTTAATACCAATCAACTTCCCCCTTCTCTACAGGGATCTATATGGTTTTCAATGTCATTTCATGCCTACCGAGATGTTTAGCTGCAAAAATGATTCAGGAAGCTTTGCATATGGAAACAATTCTAAAACTTAATGATGCAAAATTATTTTGGCTCAGATGGAGGTAAGTAGTTAACATTTGCAGTGATTTGTGCTACATCAAGGATTCTCATTATAGAATTATTGCACCATATAGATAGAAAAATAAGTTGTCAACTAATGGCCAGGACTGAAATGAGCTGTATTTACTTTATCTGTATCAGTAATGGAATCAACAGAACACACTGGCACATTTAACTCTCAGAGGCCTGAATAAAACATCTGGCAAATGGAGACAATATCGCATATAACCAGGTCAATCCTCTCCAAGGTTGCTGCATTAGGGCTCCGCTTGAGAAAATATTGCTAATGCAACAAATTCCTGTATTATGAGGATTTAATGGATTGGCATAAAAATGTAGTTAATAGATCTATTGTTTAAGTAGGAACTGCAGATGCTGGAAAATCAAAGGTAGACAAAAGTGTTGGAGAAACTCAGCGGGTGCAGCAGCATCTATGGAGAGATGGAAATAGGCAACATTTCAGGCTGAAACCCTTCTTCAGATCTATTGTTAAGTTTAGTTTAGTTTTGAGATACAACGTGGAAACAGGCACTTCGGTCCACAGAGTCTGTACTGACCAGCGATCCCCATACACTAGCACTATCCTACACACTAGGGACAAATTACAATCCTTACCCAAGCCAATTAATCTACAAACCTGAAAGTCTTTGGAATGTGGGAGGAAACTGGAGTACCCGGGGAAAACACACGCGGTCAAGGGGAGAACTACATACAGACAGCACCCGTAGTCAGGATCAAACCCGGGTCCCTGGTGCTGTAAGGTAGCAACAACTGCCACGCCACCATGCCACCCGTGTATTGTGTATTTTAAAAATACATGAAGGAGAGACAGGGTGATCAGAGGTCACAATAGACAATAGACAATAGAAAATATGTGCAGGAGTAGGCCATTCGGCCTTTCGAGCCAGCACCACCATTCAATGTGAACATGGCTGATCATCCCTAATCAGTACCCCGTTCCTGCCTTCTCCCCATATCCCCTGACTCCGCTATCTTTAAGAGCCCTATGTAGCTCTCTCTTGAAAGTATCTAGAGAACTGGCCTCCACCGCCCTCTAAGGCAGAGAATTTCACAGACTCACAACTCTGTGAGAAAAAGTGTTTCCTCATCTCCGTTCTAAATGGCTTACCCCTTATTCTTAAACTGTGGCCCCTGGTTCTGGACTCCCCCAACATCGGGAACATGTTTCCTGCCTCTAGCGTGTCCAGACCCTTAATAATCTTATATGTTTCAATAAGATCCACTCTCATCCTTCTAAACTCCATAGTGTACAAGCCCAGCCACTCCATTCTCTTAGTGTAGGACAGTCCCGCCATCCCGAGAATTAACCATGTAAAATGGATTTAAGAGAGAGTTGGATGGATTTAAGAGAGAGTTGGATAGAGCTCTAGAGGCTAGTGGAGTCAAGGGATATGGGGAGAAGGCAGGCATGGGTTATTGATATCGGACGATCAGCCATGATCCCAATGAATGGCAGTGCTGGCTTGAAGGTGCCGAAAGGCCTCCTCCTGCACCTATTTTCTATGTTTCTATGTTTCTAAAACTATGCTGCATTCCCACAATAGCAAGAATGTCCTTCCTCAAATTAGGGGACCAAAACTGCACACAATATTCCAGGTGGGGTCTCACTAGTGCCCTGTACAACTGCACAAGGACCTGTTTGCTCCTATACTCAACTCCTCTTGTTATAATGGCCAACATGCCTTTCGCTTTCTTCACTGCCTGCTGCACCTGCATGCTTAGATGCAACACAACTGTCCTGAATGTTTGAAGTAGTAAACCACTGGCGTAAGTGAAGCAAGAATTAGGATACAGAATGTGAAATGTGCTTTTCACATTTTTAAGATAGGCAATCGTTGCTTTTTACAAATATTAGTGTTGGTTATTGTGCTGCAGGCCACAGAATTAAGTGTTTACGATGATGACACCCTCGAAAAAGATGAATGTCCTTTAAGAAGACATTCAGTATATTAATAGCGTCCAACATTTTTGTAGTTTATAAAAATTAAGTATGATCTCATTAAAATTTAAAAATTATTAAGAATATATGAGATGGTAGAAGGTTGTTTTCCTCAAAAGAGAGGCTAGAATTAAGTGTTGTTAGTCTTTGAATAAGGAGTCAGAATGAAAGGATAAGAGATTCTTTCAGTGAGAAAGTTGTCTATAATTAGAATTTTCCAAACCACGGATCTGCAGGTGTTCATAAGAATAAATTTAAGACAGAGATCCATGAAGGTTGGACACTAATGGAAGGTTACGATGGAACAAGGAGTTAATCATGTTTGTCCCTTCACATAGTATATTTATCCTCCCAGAATTCAAATAACCAATATTACATTTGTTGCTTCCTCAAGATTCAAGATTCAATGTAATTGTCACATGTACCAAATAAGGTACAGTGAAATTGGAGTTACCATGCAGCCATATCAAGTAAAAAACAAAGAAACATCACATAAAATAAAGTTTAACATAAACATCCACCACAGCGGAATCAACATTCCTCACTGTGACGGAAGGCATAAAGTTCAGTCATCTTCCTCCTTTGTTCACCCGTGGTCAGGGCCTTTGAACCCTCCGCACTGCCATTGCCGACGGTCCGCTATTCAAGCCCTCTCATTGGGATGATCGAAACTCCGGCGTCTGGACGGATCGGAACACCCCCGAGTCGGGAGCTCCCGAGTCGGCCGCTTCTTAACGGAGATGCTGCTTCACGGTGTTAAAGTCCACAAGCCTCGTGATCGAAGCTCCAACACTGGCGATCCTCCGCAAAAGATCCCAGGGGTCTGCGATGGTAAGTCCGCGCCGCACCCGCGACTTGAAGCTCCGGGCCGGTCTCCAGGAAAGGCTTCACCACCCCACGTTGTAGGCCACAGGGGGGGACGGAGATGCGACATGGAGAAAAATCGCATCTCCGTCGAGGTAAGTGACTGGGAAAAGTTTCCCCCAATCCCCCGCACCCACCCCGCACATAAAACATATCAAGAAACATTAAAACAAACATTCAAGACATACTTAAAATAATAAAAACAGAAAAGAGACAAGGCAGACCGCTGACTAGGCGGCCATTACAGGTGCCACCAGCTGTGATTATATTATTTTATTGCCATTGATTGCAGATCAGATAGTAATGGGTTTGAACTTCAATATGCCCATGTACATGTATGCGTACACATCCACAGAAATACACATGCACACACATTGACCAAACAAGATGAGAATGTTTTGACATTCAAACTACTTTATATTTTAAATGTGTGGTGCACTAACCTATCAACATTAAAGCATGCTCTGAAATTCAGTTTGCATGAAGCTTGAGTTGCCCAAGTTGATGACAGAGAGTCAGAAAAAATCCTTGATTGAACATAAGGTTTAATCCCAGTGAATGAATGAATGAATAACTTTATTAGCTAAGTATGTTCACATACAAGGAATTTGCCGTGGTGCTCCGCTCGCAAGTAACAATACAATATACAGTAACAATTAAGAATGACACATAAAAAACTAAACATTAATAATCAAACAGAACAGTTTAAACATGTGAATGAAATAAAGTACCAGAGCAAAATGAGGCTACAGACTTTTGGTTATTGAGTAGAGCTACTACTCGTGGAAAAAAAGCTGTTTTTATGTCTGGCTGTGGCAACTTTGACAGTCCGGTGTCACCTTCCAGAGGGAAGTGATTCAAAGAGTTTGTGGCCAGGGTGAGCAGGGTCAGAGATGATCTTACTCGCTCACTTCCTGACCCTTGCAGTGTACAGTTCATCAATGGGGGGAAGGTTGCAGCCAATAACCTTCTCAGCTGATCGGTCAATTCGCTGCAGCCTCCGGATGTCGTGCTTGGTGGCTGAGCCAAACCAGACCATGACGGAGAAGGTGAGAACAGATTCTATGATGGTAGTATAGCATTGGACACATTGCCACATTGCCTGTGGGAGATTGTGTTTCCTCAGCTGCCGCAGGAAGTTCATCCTCTGTTGGGCCTGTGGAGTCGATAGTGGCCCCCATTTCAGGTCCTTGGAGATGATGGTTCCAAGGAACTTAAAAGACTACACAGATGTGACTGTGGTGTCGTTGATGGTGAGTGGGGTGAGGGGAGGGGGAGCTTTCCTAACGTCTACTATCAACTCCACTGTCTTAAGAGCATTGAGCTCCAGTTTGTTACAAAGGTTGTAGTGATGGTGTTGGTGAATTCAGACAATTCTGAATTCAGGGAAAAAGTTTACAATGTAGAGAGGGAGACACTATGCTTTGTGTTATGGAGTAGATGATTTCTGTTGGTCTCTTGCTCCTCATGGCCCTCAATGTGCATGGAACTGCAGCCAACATCATCAAACACATATCACCCCTTATTCATTCCTTCTTCTCCCTGCGCCTATCTGGCAGAGGAACAGAAGCTTGAAACCGGCGCCACCAGACTGCGGAACAGCTTTTACCCCAATGTTATCAGGCTTATGAATAGTCCTTCCATAAGTTAGGTACTGTACGATTCGTCCATACCCTATTGTGGACAGTTTGACTTTGTCTGTGGAAGTGATGTGCTACAATGTGCCACAAAGCTAAAAACTTCTTAGAGCAGCTTGTACTGGAGCCTACCAGAGAGAAGGCAATTCTGGATTTAGTGTTGTCTAATGAACCAGATTTAATAAAGGAACTCAAGGTAAAGGAGCCACTAGGAGGTAGTGACCATAATACGACAAGTTTTAATCTGTAATTTGAGAGGGAGAAGGTTAAATCAGACGTGTCAGTATTGCAGTTGAACAAAGGGGACAATGAACGCATGAGAGAGGAGCTGGCCAAGGTCAACTGGAAAACGATCCAAGCAGGAATGACGGTGGAACATCAAAAGCAGGAATTCCTGGGCATAATCCAGAAGATGCAGGATCATTTCATTCCAAGGAGGAAGAAAGATTCTAAGGGGAGTAAGAGGCAACTGTGGCTGACAAGGGAAGTTAGGGTTGGAATATAAGTAAAAGAAAAGGTGTATAACATAGCAAAGAGTAGCGAGAATCCAGAGGATTGTGAAACTTTCAAAGGACAACAAAAGGTAACAAAAAGGGCAATATGGGGTGAAAAGATGAAGTACGAGGGTAAGCTGGCCAAGAATATAAAGAAAGATAGTAAAACCTTCATTAGGTATGTTAAGAGAAAAACAAAATAGTAAAGACAAATGTGGATCCCTTGAAGGCAGAAACAGGTGAAATTATTATTGGGAATAAGGAAATGGCAGAGGAGTTGAACAGATACTTTGGTTCTTCACTAAGGAAAACACAAACAATCTCCCAGACATACTAGAGGACAGAGGATCTAGGGAGACAGAGGAACTGAAATAAATTTGCATTAGGTCAGAAATAGTATTGGATAGACTGATGGGACTGAAGACTGATAAATCCCTAGGGCCTGATGGTCTGCATCCCAGGGTACTCAAAGTGGTGGCTCTAGAAATCATGGACACATTGGTGATCATTTTTCAATGTTCTATAGATTCAGGATCAGTTCCTGGGGATTGGAGGGTAGCCAATGTTATCTAAGTATAAAGAAAGGAGCGAGAGAGAAAATGAGAAATTATAGACCAGTTAGCCTGATATCGATGGTGGGGAAGATGCTGGGGTCAATTATTAATGAATAATAACGGTGCATTTGGATAGCTGTAAAAGGATTGGTCCGTCAGCATGGATTTATGAATGGGAAATCCTGCTTGACTAATCTTCTGGATTTTTTTTAGAGAATGTGACAAGTAAAATGGACGAAGGAGAGCCAGTGGATGTAGTGTATCAGGACTTTCAGAAAGCCTTTTGATAAGGACCCACACAGGAGATTAGTGAGTAAAATTAGAGCACATAGTATTGGGGGTAAGGTATTGACATGGATAGAGAATTGGTTGGCAGACAGGAAACAAAGAATAGGAATAAACGGGTCCCTGTCAGAATGGCAGGCAGTGTCCAGTGGAGTGCCACATGGCTCGGTGCTGGTACCGCAATTATTTACAATATATATTAATGATTTAGATGATGGGAGCACTGGTAAATTTGCAGACAAGCCTGGGTGGCAGTGTAAACTTTAAAGAGGATGCTAGGAGATTGCAGGGTGACTTGGACAGGTTGAGTGAGTACAATGTAGATAAACATGAGGTTATCCACTTTGCCAGCAAGAACAAGGAGGCAGATTGATATCTCAATGGTGTCAGATTAGGAAAAAGGGAAGTGCAATGAGACCTCGGTGTCCTTGTACACCAGCCACTGAAAGTAATTATGCAGGTACAGCAGGCAGTGAAGAAAGCTAATGGCATGTTGGCGTTCATACCAAGAGGATTTGACTATAGGTGTAAAGAGGTCCTTCTGCGGTTGTACAGGGCCCTGGTGAAACATCATCTGGAGTATTGTGTGCAATTTTGGTCTCCTAATATGAGGAAGGACATCCTTGCTATGGAGGCAGTGCAGCGTAGGTTCATGAGGTTAATCCCCGGGATGGCGGGACTGTCATATGAGGAAAGATTGGAAAGACTTGGCTTGGATTCACTGGAATTTAGAAGAATGATAGGGGATCTTATAGAAACATGTAAAATTATAAAAGGACTGGACAAGCTAGATGCAGGAAAAATGTTCCCAATGTTGGGTGAGTCCAGAACCAGGGGCCACAGTCTAAGAATAAAGGGGAGGCCATTTAAAATGAAAACAAAAAAAATTCAGTCAGAGAGTTGTGAATTTGTGGAATTCTCCACCACAGAAGGCAGTGAAGGCCAATTCAATGGATGAATTTAAAAGAGAGTTAGATAGAGCTCTAGGGGCTAGCAGAATCAAGGGATATGGGGAGAAGGCAGGCACGGGTTACTGATTGTGGATGATCAGCATATGTGTGCGTGTGTGCGTGTGTGCGTATGTGGGGGGTGGGGGGGGGGGGGGGGAGCTTCAAATATGCATGTTAAAGTACCTTAAATATCTATCCAATCCAAGCCTATATGTTGGCGGGGGGGGGGGGGGGGGGTATTAAAAATATTTCATAATAATAGCAATAAAGAAACAGTTGGACAGGTACATGGATAGGACAGGTTTGGAGGGATATGGGCCAAATGCAGGAAGGTGAAAATAGTACAGCTGGGACATGTTGGCCAGTGTGGGCAAGTTGGGTAGTAGGACCTGTTTCCATGCTGTATGACTCTGTGACTCTATGAAATACACAATAGGCTACATACAGATTTGAAAAAAGGGTCCTTTGGATTTATGTGACCTGGTGGCAAAGATATAATGTTATCTTTCTTTCGAGGTCTGGGGAAAGTGGACAAGTTGAAATAGAATATTAAAAAAGAAAGAAACAAGTGAACAAGTTGAAACAGAATATTAAAAAAGAAAAAAATGTGACGGATAAATCATTTTCCCTATGGGATAATAAATCTAAAATGTAACTGAGGTCTCTTCTGATTGCACTTTAAATAATGTATACTTGTTTTGTAATAACAAGTGGCTTTCCATTTGGATAGCACTTATTATGTCCCTGTAACTTCTGAAAGCATTTCACGCAGTGCTTTAAAAATAATCTGTGACTATTCAAAATATTATTGTAATAACAAGTGAGGTAAATCCTTTTTAAAAAAAACGTTTATACGTGTTGCATTAAACTCAAAATCTATCAAGAAAAGGGACGAAAACTAAGGGAAAAAAAATCAATGACCTCAACATTATATTTTGTTTAATACAAATACCCCAACCATAAATTCCTAGCTATTTGGAGACAGAATGTGTTCACCAGCATTTTAATTAAGCTTAATTTGCAATAGGAAAAAATAATGTGCCTACGGTTTTTGTTGAATTAACTTTGATGATTGCAATGCAACAGTCCATTTAATGTTTTATTTGAAGTTTTGCACAGTTAATCATGTAACATCTCCCACAATATAGCGAATAATAAGGTGCTTCATAATATATTTGAATTATTCGTGACAGTGAGCAGCTATACTAATGTGACAACACTGGAATCTTAACAGCACGGCAATTTAAATTGACTTGATTCACCAGTTAAAACTGGAAGCTGGCAATCTAATCACTTTCATTACAATGGGCAATAAGAACTTTGTTTGTAACTCGAATTCTGGGTGTAATCATAAATATTGATGAGTATAAACCACGGTATATGGTTTGCAATTTTTTGCAAATTCTTAAATAGCAATAATAATAGTTCAAATATTAATATTACTTAATGAAAGGTCAATATTGGAATTTAAATAGTAAGGCTATGTAAATGTCAATATTACCCAAACGCTAATGCAATTCAAAGACTAACATTAGGTAAACACAAACCATTTTATGAGACAAGGACCTATTTAGGATTTTAAAAAAGATTCACAAGTATAGTCCTGAGCAGCTTCAAATTCATCCACCAGAAAATATGCAGAAATATTGGAATGTTTTGCTGTGAGTGTTTTGTAAATTCTAAGCATTAGTATTGCAATATTTTAATGCTTTGAAATAATGTTGATTAGAAACTGGAGAGGACACAAAGTGTTGCAGTGGCTCAGTCGGTCAGCCAGCATCTCAAGAGAACTTGGATAGGTGATGTTTCAGGTCGGGATCCTTTTTCAGACTGATTGTGAAGGAGGGGGATGGGGGAAGCTGGAAGAGAAGAGGGGACAGGACAGAGCCTGGCAGGTAAGAACAGGTGAGGAAGGTTATTTGGCAGACAGATGGTTGGAGAAAGGCCAGAGAGTGAAATGACAGAAGGTGTGAGACAAAAGGTGCAAGCTTATCACTGCCAAATTTGAGGGGGATATGAGGGGAAATAATTTGGAATGTTATATGGATAGAGCTGGAGAATAGGACTGATTGGATTATTCTAAAAATACCAACATGAACAGTGAACTAAATTACATATTTTATGTTGGTAAAGTTTCATGGTTTTGTGATCCCACGTATAATGGCACAACTGTTCACACTGAAGATTTGGAAAATGCACTAAAATCCCCTAACGTGGCATGAAAATGTCACTGCCTAGCAACAAGGGATTATCTTCTTAACCTTGCATCCTCGCAGCCCCGCAATCTCAGTTAAAATCTATGGGCATGGTTTTCCTACTCACATGCAGAAGTCCCAAATTTCCTGGCACTTAAGCAAGTAAACGTCAATGCTTTCACTCAAATGCATCCGCATTTACCAACAAAATCAAGCGCGTAATTTATGTTCATTTCTCAGTGGAGAATGTAAATATGCAGTCTTTTGACATATATTTCATACTTCCTGGTTTATAGCGTTAAAACCCCATTGGCTCGGATTATGCAGATAGTACAACATGACAACCTTTTGCCATTAACCTTGATATAAACTACACTTCAGCAATCGTCCCAGTATTAACTATAATAGAACAGGGGATACATTCCCAAGACATGCCCTTTGAGGTCAGAGTGATATAAAGGTGCAAAAGTGATTCGGAATTAAGTCTTTCCACAAAATTCAAAAGTGACTGAAGCTTAAACTGTGCTTTCAGGTGTAGCTGCAAAAATGCTTAGAGTTTCAAACGCTAAAGAAAACTTTAATGCAAAGTAAACCTTTGGTGCATAAAAAAAAATGTAAGGCTACAAACTATCAAGAAGATATTTTTTTACAAAGTGAAAAAGATTTTTAAGTTAATATATAAGTAAATGTTTAAATTAACAATTCTTAAACTGCATTGCTTTAAAACAATCCAACAGAAAATATTCTGTAATTATTTTTGAGCTGAAGTTTACAATGCTTGCACAGCTTTCTTCCTCAAGTATTAATTATTTAGTACATGTTATCACTTTATTAGTTTGGTTTGGTTTGGTTTAGTTTAGTTTAATGTCACGTGTACCGAGGTACAGTGAAAAGCTTTTGTTGCATGCTACCCAGTCAGCGGAAGGACAATACATGATTACAATCAAACCATTCACAGTGTACAGATACTACATACATGATAAAAAAGAATAACGTGAATAACATTTAGTGCAAGATAAAGCCAGTAACGTCCAAACAAAGATAGTCCAAGGGTCTTCAATGAGGTAGATAGTAGTCCAGGAATGCTCTTTAGTTGTGGTCGGATTGTTCAATTGCCTGATAGCAGCTGAGAAGAAATTGTCCATGAATCTGGAGGTGTGCATTTTCACGTTATTAATGTTCCTGTAATTTTTGGGGACAGTAACAAAGGAAAGCACTGGTAATTTTGCTATCAATATTATGGAAAAGTTTGAACTATTTTTATACATAGCCAAACTTCTGATTTACTATAGGAGATCTTCTGCTGAATAACTCATTGCCTATTTATTCTAGTGAAAAGCTGGTATAGTCTGTGTAATATTCCATGCAAAAGGTTCGGGCTGTATTTTATTTTACTATTTAATTGGCTATTTCTTTGATCATTTTAGATCATGCAAGAATGTTCAACAATATAACTAGCTCCTGCAACAGCAAAATAACATCTCTGCTCATTTGCTACCATGACAAGTCTTGCCAGGTTTAAACTAAGTGGAAGATTTTTTTAAATGGTGCGGTGTTAAATTTCAGCTGTAAAATGATTGGATTGTGCCCAACATGCCCAACTTGCACCTGAAGTCCCACAAACCCTTCAGGTCTTCCGTTAAATCCCTGGAAGACTTTGACTCCAAGACTGAGTGGGGCAGAGTCTGGAAAAATGAAAACACCAAAACGGAGATGTCATCACATACCCCACAGTGAAACCACCGGGTTTTGACCTCCATCACAAGCAATGGCTAACCATGAACAGAATCCACACCCTCCATGCAAGAACAGCCCATCACCTGCATAAGTGGGGGACAACAGACAGCCCTGCTTGCGGCTACAAACATCCAGACCAGACCATACATTGTGAATGACTGCCCACTGAAGCTTTCCTTGGGGCATCAAAGCCATCCACCCAGTAACTGATGCTGTCCCGGCCTGGATGTCTACCCTTGATCTACAACTTTAGGCTGTGCGCGCCATACGCAAGAAGAAGATTGGATTATTGCGTGTTGTGAATGTGAATAATAGGGAGATTATATAACCTCTAACCCCATTTGTGGCACAGAGAGTTGTGAATCTAAGGAATTCCACCCAGAGAGTTGTGAATCTGTGGAATTTCACCCAGAGAGTTGTGAATTTGTGGAATTTTCCCTGGAGAGTTTTCAAGAGAGTTAGATTTAGCTCTTAGGCCTAAATGAATCAAGGGATATGGGGGAGAAAGCAGGAATGGGGTTCAGATTTTGGATGATCAGCCATGATCATATTGAAAGTGAATGGCGGTGCTGGCATCAAAGGCTGAATGGCCTATTTCATTTCGGAGTCACGTGAGTGACTTCGTGAAGAGCCCGCCGGCACGCATGCGCGACATATCGTCGCATCGCATTGCTGCCGACGGCTGGTCGGGAGCGCGGCTCCCGACCAGCCCTTCAGAGGGCCGACTCAGGTAAGGCTAAGCCCCCTAGAGTTGGTGTTTCCTGTTGGGGGGGGGGGGAGCAGTGTGTTCTCTCCCTACAGGAACGTGGATTTGGAGTCGCCGCCACTTATCCCGGAGCCTTTCTCAGCGGCTCACCTGCGAGTCGGGCCGGGAAACAGGCGTGGTAGTCGGGGAGCCCTGTTGGTACAGGGCCCGACCCGCCGATACACCGGAGCTCCAGTGTGAGTTGGTGTCTTGTTGTGGCGGGTGTATATTATGTTCTCTCCCTGCAGGTACGTGGGGAAATAGACGTGGATGTCGGGGAGCCCTGTTGTTACCGGGCCCGACCGGCCGCTATGCAGGAGCTCCACTGCCGATTCAAGGAGCAGGTGCTCCAGTGTTTATTTGAGGAGCAGGAGCTCCAGTGCTGGTTCAGGAGCAGGAGCTCCAGTGCTGGATTAAGGAGCAGGAGCTCCAGTGCTGATTCGAGGAGCAGGAGCTCCAGTGCTGATTCAAGGAGCAGGAGATCCAGTGCTGGTTCCAGGAGCAGGAGCTCCAGTGCTGATTCAAGGAGCAGGAGCTCCTGTGCTGATTCGAGGAGCAGCAGCTCCAATGCTGATTCCAGGAGCCGAGAACGGGGTGCCTCTCGAAAGGGGGGACCCTGCCACAAGTTCGCCATTGGCGACCACGGGGAAGGGGTCGTGCTGCGGCCCGACCCCCCTCCGCTAGCCCTTCGTTGAAGGGCAGGGGAGGAGCCCGTAAGCCTAAACCCGGTTCGGGCCAAGGCTCCACCAGCCGCCATGGTGCGGTCTGGTGCAACGGCGGGACCTGGGTCTGTGAGATCTGCTATCCAACTCCCAAACCCCGCCGCTGGGACGGGGGGCTTGGGTACGGTCCCGCCTCGGTCGCCGAGTCCCCTGTCGATGGGGGGGACGAGACCGTGCGTCGGCAAGGTCCACGATGTGGACAGCCGGCAAGCCCGCGCGGGCGTCGCTCCATGCTTCTGCTGGAGTCGACCCCAAGCCGTCAGGGCCCTTTGTGGCAACGGCTTCCGCTCCCGTTAAACGGAGACGGTTGAACACCTTTCCCGCGCGGGAATCGCGCGGTTCGCTGCGACAACTTCCGGCACCGAGATCACTTCTCAGAGGTGCGGGCCGATGAAAGGAGCCCCGGCAATCTTTCTGAGCCGGAGGTCTCCGACCACCCCAGTGTTCAGGGTGAAGGGCGTATGGCCGCATGACGCGGCTACTGGAGAGGAGCCGTCCAGCTCCAGTAGGCACAGGGAGGTTAACCGCCGTCAGCAGAAGTTGAGAACCGTCAGCAGACACTAAGCCCAGCGAACTGCTCCTCCCTTCAACGAGCCCATACGCCACGGTCGCCGAGTCCCCCATGCATGGGAGGACGAGACTATGCGTCGGCTAGGTCCATGATATGGGCAGCCGGCAAGCCCGCGCGGGCGTCGGATCTCCATGCTAAGTCAGGTGCCGACTTCCCATCGCATTTGCCCTCCGAGGCAGCGAGACCAAGCTCCGCCGAGGAGGCGTTTGAGAGTACCTCCCGCGCGGGAATCGCTCAGCTTTGCTGCAGCGGCTACCGGCGACAACTTTCCGGCACCAGGTTCACCTCGATGAGGTGTGGGCCGATGGACGAAGCCCCAGCAGTTCAGCAGAACATGAGGACTTCGGCCGCCCGACTTTTAGCTCAAGGGGCGTATTGGCCAGGATGGAGCGGATATTGGAGCCCCTCCTGCAGCAGAATCAACAAAATTCGGGGAAGACTTCTCCAAGAGGGAAGGATATTCGGGGTCCTCCATCCCAGCATATGCCTCAACGGAAGTTTACGCTGTCTGCCGTTGAGCAGGCAGCAGGCACGGCTGAAAATTTTCGTCGGAACAAAAGGCGTGATAGAGAAAACTATTCACGAGCCCATTGAATTCGTCTCCCATATTTTTACTAGGCCAAAAAAGGATGGAGGTTGTCGGGTGATTATTGACTTGACCAGTTGAATACCTTTGTAACATATACACATTTTAAAATGGACACCTTTTGAGACAGCCAAATCACTGCTTTCGCATGGTTGCTTTATGGCATGTATTGATTTGAAAGATGCATGCTATTCAGTGTCCATCCGGAAACATCACCGGAAAATTTTGAAATTTGTCTGGATGGATCAGCTCTGGCAATATCGGGCCTTACCAAATGGGCTTACTACCGCCCTAGGCTTTACTAAATTACTCAAACCTATTATGGCCAAATTACGTATACAACATCATATTGTAATGGCTTATTTAGATGATATTCTGCTTATTGGCAACACTCTGGAAGCGCTGTTTCAGCAACTGTTACTATATTTCAGCAGCTGGGGTTTATAGTCCATCCAGAAAAATCGAAGTTTCACCCATCCCAGGTTATGGATTATTTGGGTTTCACGGTGGACTCTATTCTAATGAGGGCCAACATTCCATTTCACAAGGTGGAGGATGTTTCCCTTGCATGTCAGGATCTCGCATCCGCCAGTATACCATCTATTCGGCCTACAGCTAAGATGATTGGGAAAATCGTAGCTTTATTTCCGGCAGCCCGGTTTGGACCTTTGCATTATCAAAATCTGCGAAGGGCCACGATTGCTGCGTTAAAAAAAAAAAAAAAAAAAAAAAAAAAAAAGAACGCTGGTCATTTTGACAGACCTATGGGGCTGCCTTCCGATGCTAAGGTTGAGCTACAATGGTGGGTGTCCAATATTGGCAAGGCATTCAAACCCATTGTTGTGCCCAATCCGGTGGTATATTTGCAAAACTGACGCAAGCTTGGGGAGCTGCGGACAGCTCTTCTAGTTGTGGAGGCAGGTGGGATCCCCTTGAAGCTAGCATCTTGCTAATACAAGGGATTAACTATTTGAAGCTGCTTGCAGCATTTCACCGACTGCGGGCATATTGTGCTAATCTTAGTGGTACTCATGTCCGTCTCCAAATAGACAACACTACAGCGGTGGCATATTTAAACCATATGGGCGGTACCAGGTCAGTCTCTTGTGACAAATTGGCTAATACTATTTGGTGCTGGTGTATTGATCGAGATATTTGGATTTCAGCTACCTATTTGCCAGGTAGGCTTAATACTGTGGCAGACACCAGGTCACGCAAATTCAATGATAGTTTGAGTGGATGCTGCATCCTCCAATATTTGCCCAAATTACAGCCAAATTTGGCCAACCGGATATCGACCTTTTTGCGTCCCGGTTGAACCATCAGGTACCGACATATGTTTCATGGGAACCAGACCCTGGGGCATTAGCGATTGATGCATTCTCGCTAGACTGGGGGAAGTGGTTTTTCTATGCATTCCCCCCGTTTTGCCTCATCAGTCGGGTATTACAAAAAATCAGGATGGATTCTGCCAGAGGCATTCTTGTCATACCCGACTGGCCCACACAGCCTTGGTATCCGGTGGTCTCTGACATGATTAGTCAACCTTCGGTCCCTCTAGAGGGTTGCCCACATTTGGTTTCTCACCCTGTCTCAGGGGAGTTACACCCCTGCCATGCCTATCTAAAATTACTGGCTTGCAGGTTCTGACCAGGCCATGGATGCAGTATGGCCTTACCACCCGGACCATGAACACCATTGGAGCATCATGTCGAGAGTCAACCAGGCGGAGATATCTCTCCCACATCACCAAGTGGGAAGCCTACTGCAGTCGCTCTCACATCACCTGTGATGATGTCTCCATAGCCGACGTCCTGGAATTCCTCGCGGGGTTGCACCATGATGAGCACTTGAGTTATACTGCCATCAACAGCGCCAGGAGTGCGCTATCATTCTACCTCAACATCAAGGTAGGATCGAACAGGCTAGTGTCCAGGCTTATGCGGGGAATATTCAATCTGAATTCGCCTACACCACGCTACAACATCACCTGGGATGTCAGGGATGTACTTGCCCTGCTCAGGTCGTGGTCACCCATGGAAGGGTTACAGCTGGACCAACTCACTATGAAATTGGTGATGTTACTAGCGCTGACTTCAGCACAGCGGGTTCAGACGCTCCACAAACTACGTATTGACAGGATGACGTCGACCCCAGGAGAAGTAGTCTTTTTCATCGATGAGCTACTTAAGCAGCATAGACCTGGGTGCACAGGGCTGCAGCTGAAGTTCCCGGCATACCCTGCAGATGCTCGGCTATGTTTAGCCACTCACATCCGTTACTACATCAAGGTGAGGAGGAGCATCAGAGGAATGGAGTTGTACCTGCTTGTCACTCACAAAAGACCTCACCATCGAGTGACAGTCCAGACGATATCCAGGTGGCTCCGGATCGTCCTGAATAAGGCAGGTATTGACACTAATGTGTTTACATCCCACTCCACCAGGGCTGCATCTACGTCGGCGGCGAGAGTCATGGAGGTACCCATGGACCATATCCTCGCCACAGCAGGATGGGCGAATGAAGCTGTGTTCCAGCGATTCTATAATAAGCCTGTTGCTGCTCCCCTTCAGTTCGCAGAGGCCGTGCTGAACGCCGGGTGTGAACGTGGGGATGTCCCTGATTAAAAGGGTGTTATTTGTTGTGTTATTAACAAATCTTCTTTTTGTTTCAGTATAACCTCGTTTCGTCAACTTGTTTACTCCAATCCATCCTTGCTAGTGGTGTGTCCGCATGGACGTTGTCCAGGGCGTGTAATCACAGAAGCTTTGAAGTCTTCACGAAGTCACTCACGTGACTCCGAAATGAAATAGTAAGATTGAACGAGAACTTACCAAGTTTGAAGGTTGATCTTTATTTCATGAGGAGTTGCGGTGAGGGATTTCGTGCCCTCCGCTCCCAACCCTCGATCATCTTCAGCTGGTAATCAGAGTCTCTTTAAATCTTACTATGCCAAGTCATTTCTGTTGTTGTTTCTGTGATTCCACACCGCTGCTTTGAAGAATGTCGCGCATGCGTGCCGGCGGGCTCTTCACGAAATCCCTCACCGCAACTCCTCATGAAATAAAGATCAACCTTCAAACTTGGTAAGTTCTCGTTCAATCTTACTATTCCTGCTCCTATTCTTCTATGTTTCTATGTTTCTATATTGCACATTGATTTCAAATGGCTGGGGTCCACGGCTCTTTGCTTGTATCGTGTGGTACAGCCAATGTTGGCACTGCTTGTGTTCATCTACTGTAAATAACCTGGTTGTGCTTTGTGAGCAAATTTATATTTATTTTTGTAATTATATCTAACACTTTCATCCGCAAATTTGTTTTCTCTTCTCTCAGGTCCACTTTTCACAAAGACCGACACACGCCAAAACAAAATATCTGGTTGGCCCAATTATACTGTCCTATATAGGATGTCAATACATAGCCTGAATGATGGTTGATGCACACAACATATTGAAGTGTGACTCCAACAAAAGCTCTTTGATAATTCATTTGATGCATCTAAAAAGTAGAATGCAAATTTCTATAATGCATTTAGAGTCATACAGCATGGAAACAGACCCTTTGGCCCATCTTGCTTATGCCAACCAACGTGCCTTGTCCACTGTATATACAATTCCCATAAGATCATAAGATCATGTGATAGGAGCCAAATTAGGTCATTCGGCCCATCATCTACTCCACCATTCACTCATGGCTGATCTGTCTCTCCCTCCCAATCCCATTCTCCTACCTTCTCCCCATAACCTCTGACATCCATACTAATCAAGAATCTATCTATCTCTGCCTTAAATATATCCACTGACTTTGCCTCCACAGCCTTCTATGGCAAAGAATTCCACAAATTCACCACCCTCTGATTAAATAAATTCTTCCTCGTCTCCTTCTTAAAAGAACTCCCTTAAATTCCCACTTGCCTGTGTTTGGCCCGTACCCTCTAAACATTTTTATTGATGTAAATGTAAGGAATTTAAATAATTTTGTTGAATTTGTTACTATACATAATACAGTGCTATTTTTATGTTTTAGCCAGAAGCAGCGTGAGCGAGTATTGGCTGGAAGTAGGTGAGTCAGAAGGAAAGAAGTTTTAAAAAGAGCGCCAAAGGCCCATGTTCGAGTCATTTACAAATTAGTCTTAAAATAGTTGATTAGGTAACAGATGAAGAAGTGCAGCTGTAGCGAGAGGCCTTGTTGGGAGTGGCCTTGTTGAGGTGAGGTGCCTTGGTGAGTAGAGTGCGAGTCTTTGGCTCGAGAGTCGTCGGCGAGGAGGCTGAGGCAAAGAGGCTACAGTTGATTTGAAATTTATGATTTGTGATTTTTTGCCACTGAAGAAATGGCAGGCAAGTTGGTACAGTGTGTTTCCTGCAGGATGTAGGAAGCCAGGGACACCGCTGCTGCTTCTGAAAACTACACCTGTAGACATTGTGTCCAGGTGCAGCCCCTGAATTAACGTGTTGGGGAACTGGAGAAGCAGCTGGATGACCTCAGGGCTATCTGAGAAAACGAGAGTTTCCTGGACAAGTCTTTCAGTGAGGTTGTCACACCAAGGATATCAGAGGAGCAAAGGTGGGTGACTGTGAGAAGGAGGAGTAAACATGGAGTGCAGGAGCCCCGGTTGCTGTACCTAATGAAAACAGGTACACCCTCTTGGGAGCTGTCAGGGCAGAGGGCGTTTCCAGTCCGAGTGGCAGACAGGTCGGTGGGTCTAATTCTGTCGATGAGACTTGACCGGTGAGACTGACGTCAAGCAGTGCCATAGTGGTGGGTGACTCCATTGTCCAAGGTACGGACAGGAGATTCTGTGGTGGTAGGCGAGACACGAGGATGGTCTGTTGCCTCCCTGGTGGCAGGGTTCAAGATGGCTCGGACTGACCAGAACATCCACGAGAGGAAAGGTGAGCAGCAGGAAGTAGTTGTGCACGTGGGCACAAACGATGTCGGGAGGAACAGAAAGGAGGTTCTGCAACGTGAGTTTAGAGAGTTGAGGGGCTGTCTCATTGCGGCGACCTAATTTGCGAGTTTAGAAAAGTTTAGGAGAGCTTTGGGAAAATTGGACACTGAATAGTGGAGAGTGAAGACGGCCTCCTTCGACCTCCCTTTGACCTCTCTTTGACTATGTTGAAGACTATCTACGACTAGCTTCAACTACCCTCGATTACCTACGAATAACTGGAGGGGGACCAACATTCTGGCAGGCAGGTTTGCCAGTGCCACACATGTGGGTTTAAACTTAATAGTGGGGGGGAGGGGTTGACAAATTGGGAGTTTAAAGATGGAGTTAAAGGGGATGTGAGTACAGGAAAAGTTACAAAAGAATCCCAAATTAATGGGAAGGAAAGTTCGAGAGGGGAAAAGAGAGTAAGGTCAGGGTCAATGGTGACTGGTGTGAGAGGGGAGGTGAATACCAAAATTAAAGTGTTGTATATGAATACGCAAAGTATAAGAAATAAAGTGGATGATCTTGAGGCTCAGTTAGAGATTGGCAAGTTTGATGTCATGGGAATTGCAGAGACATGGCTGCAGGAGGACCAGGGCTGTGAACTGAATATTCAGGGATATACGTCCTATCAAAAAGACAGACAGGTGGGCAGAGGCGGTGGGATAGCTCTGTTGGTAAGGAATGAAATTCAGACCCTTGCAAGTGGTGACATCGATTCAGGAGAAGTAGAGTCATTGTGGATAGAACTGAGGAATTGTAAAGGTAAAAAGACCCTAATGGAAGTTATCTACAGGCCGCCAAACAGTCGCCTGGATATAGGGTGCAAGTTGAATCAAGAGTTAAAATTGGCATGTAGCAAAGGTAATGCCACGTACTTTTTCAACATGCAGGTAGACTGGGAAAATCAGGTTGGTACTGGATCCCAAGAGAGGGAGTTTGTGGAGTGCCTCCGAGATGGATTTTTAGAGCAGTTTGTACTGCAGCCTACCAGGCAGAAGGCAATTCTGGATTTAGTGTTGTGTAATAAACCAGATTTGATAAAGGAACTCAAGGTAAAGGAGTTAGGAGGTAGTAACCATAATATGATACATTTTAATCTTCAATTTTAGAGGGAGAGGGAAAAGTCAGAAGTGTCAGTGTTGCAGTTGAACAAAGGGGACTATGGAGGCATGAGAAAGGAGCTGGACAAGGTCAACTGGAAAGAGATCGTAGCAGGGATGATAGTGGAAAACCAATAGCAAGTATTTCTGGGAATAATACAGAAGGTACAGGATCAGTTCATTCCAAAGAGGAAGAAAGATTTTAAGGGGTGTAAGAGGCGATCAAGGCTGACAAAGGAAGTCAAGGACTGTCTAAATATATAAGAGAAGAAGTATAAAATAGCAAAATGAACGGGAAGCCAGAGGATTGGGAAACTTTTAAGGAGCAACAGAAGATAATTAAAAAGGCAATACGGTGAGAAAAGATGAGGTACGAAGGTAAGCTAGCCAAGAATATAAAGGAGGATAGTAAAAGCTTCTTCAGGTATGTGAAAAGTAAAACATTAGAAAAGACAAATGTGGGTCCCTTGATGACAGAAACAGGTGAATTTATTATGAGGAACAAGGAAATGGCAGATGAGTTGAACAGGTAATTTGGATCGGTGTTGATTAAGGAAGACACAAACAATCTCCTAGATGTACCAGTGGCCAGAGAACTTAGGGTGATGGAGGAACTGAAGGAAATCCACATTAGGCAGGAAATTGTGTTCGGTAGACTGATGAGACTGAAGGCTGATAAATCCCCAGGGCCTGATTGTCTGTATACCAGGATACTTAATGAGGTGGCTCTATAAATTGTGGATGCATTGGTGATCATTTTCCTATGTTCTATAGATTCAGGATCAGTTCTTGTGGATTGTGGGTAGCTAATGTTATCCCACTTTTTAAGAAAGGCGCGAGAGAGAAAACAGGGAATTATAGACCAGTTAGCCAGACATCGGTGGTGGGGAAGATGCTGGTCAATTATAAAAGATGAAATAGCCGCACATTTGAATAATGCAGTAACAGGATCGGTCCGAGTCAGCATGGATTTATGAAATGAAATCATGCTTGACTAATCTTCTTGAATTTTTTGAGGATGTAACTAGGAAAATGGACAAGGGAGAGCCAGTGGATGTAGTATACCAGGGTGTTCTGAAAACCTTTGATAAGGTCGCACACATGAGATTAGTGGGCAAAATTGATATTGGGGGTAGGGTAATAACATGTATAGAAAATTGGTTGGCAGACAGGAAACAAAGAGTAGGGATTAACAGGTCCCTTTCAGAATGGCAGGCAGTGACTAGTGGGGTACCGCAAGACTCGGTGATGGGACCGCAGCTATTTACAGTATATATTCATTATTTAGATGAATGAATTAAAAGCAACATTATCAAATTTACAGATGACACAAAGCTGGGTGGCAGTGTGAACTATGAGGAGGATGGTATGAGGATACAGGGTGACTTGTACAGGTTGGGTGAGTGAGCCGATGCATGGCAGATGCTGTTTGTAGCAGATAAATGTGAGGTTATCCATTTTGGTGGCAAGAACAGGAAGGCAGATTATTATCTGAATGCTGTCAAGTTGGGAAAAGGGGATGTACAATTAGATCTGAGTGCCCCTGCATATCAGTTACTGAAAGTAAGCATGCAGGTACAGCCGGCAGAGATGAACGCTAATGGCATGTTGGCCTTCAGTATAGGAGCAAAGAGGTCCTTCTACAGCTGTACAGGGCCCTGGTGATTCCACACCTGGAGTATTGTGTGCAGTTTTGGTCTCCAAATTTGAGGAAGGACATTCTTGCTATTGAGGGAGTGCAGCATAGGTCCACAAGGTTAATTCCTGGTATGGCGGGACTGTCATATGTTGATAGAATGGAGCGACTGGCCACAAACATCTGTCCTATGTATGGGCTGTACATAAGTTGGGCATTCGTAAGCTATGTTCAAAAATATCATATTTCGTGGTGTGTTGAACCATCTCACTCCCATGCTGGAAGGTAAAATGCCACTTATTATGGTCTGAGTAATGGCCTGTACCACTTACGCGACTTTTTAGGCGCCTACTGGAAACTATGAGGTCGCCACAAGGACACCACATGTTCGCTGGAGGTTGCCGGGGTGTTGTCTGCAAAGTGGTGAGTAGTTCCCGAATTCTCGTAACTAGTCTCCGCTTCATTCTGGTCGCCGCTAATTTTTCAACATGGTGAAAAATTAGCGGCGACCAGAATTTTGACGCCATGGAGAGTAGCGAGAATTCTCGTGACGTAGGTGCAGTGGTAGTGTGTCGCCAGGAGGTGTAAGTTGTCGTAGGTTGTCGCCGGTGCTGACCGGTGAATTTCATTGGCTCATTGTAGAAATGAAACATACACAGTAGTTTTCAGAACCAAGGATAACCGACCAGTAATGGTAATGTCCGCCGAGCTTCACAGCCGTGTATCTCTGGCTTCTTAAAAGTTGGCACCACTTCTTCTCCCCCCCCACCCCCCCCCCCCCTCCCGCCCTCCTCTTTTAAAGGGCTTAAGTGACCCTTCCTGATCACTGTGTTTTCACCGTCTTAATTACAGCGCCAACCTTCCTGTTCATCATGGTGTGTGTCTATATCACATTTGCTTTGCACCATGTGAATGCTCCCCCCGCTTGCCCTATCCCCGCCTGCATAACTGGCTGGTGAAGGAAGTGATGTGTGTATTATGTGTGTGTGTGTTCCACTCTGATAGTCACCGTTCTAGTCGCCATTCTTTCAGCGACCTGCTACAACTTGACAGTCGTCGGAAGTTGCCTGAAAAATCGCCTAAGTGGGACAGGCCCATTAGATAAAACTTCACATGTGAAGCCAAAAGCAAACGTTATTGCATTGAGATGACACAGGCAGATTAAAAGTGAGACAGAGTCTGAAGAAGGTTTCTGATATGAAATGTTATCTCTCCATTTCCGTCCATAGATTTAATGGAAGGAAAGGCAAAAGGTTTTTAATTCATAACTTTAAGGACTCTATATCCTCCATTTAGTCACTGCCAGTTGTTTTATCAATTGCAAGTCTGCTTGTCAAACATTACAAGCCTTGTTTGTGATGCTGAGGAATATTATGATGGGAAACATGTAGATTGGTATAATGCCATGGTCTGTTGCCATGAGCTGCTGGTTAAGTTAATTTATCATTCCTTTCAAAACTTCACAACACATTCCATTGCACGTATTATTGTGATGCTGCCATGCTGCAGTGCAGTAGGATAAAATGGATGAAGTTTTCTAGGTTTTCCAATTGAACTTCCAATCCATCTCTCATCAACACAGCCTCAAAGTTCAGGTCAAATTGCTTTCAGATCAATGGCAAGACTTTATCAAGGTGATTCAATTAAATTCTAATTGCAGTAAAAATTTAATAAGAAGATTGGAGTAAAATGAGCAAAGGAGATTAAACATGTCCTATTGTTCTGTAAACACCTACAATCAAGGCAGCATCACAGAAAGCATAATCCTGAGAAACTAAACATAATGAAAGGCTTCATTGCATACCTAATATATATGCACACGTGGCACATGTATGGGAAAGGAATAAACAAAATACATGTTTTAGCAATTGTCTGTTTCTCATTGATTCATTACAATTTTTGTTTTATTGAAATTTGCAATGGAGACGTGTAAAGAAAAGGAATATCAATGTTGTGTCAAGCAAAAAAACTTCCCTGTGAGCCTGCTGCAATTGTGACCAGACGTTTGAAGTGTCAACAGAATTGCAGATGGTAGCAAACCCAGATACAATTGGGTCTGAAGAAGGGTCTCGACCCGAAACGTCGCCTATCTCCTTCACTCCTTAGATGCTGCTGCACCCACTGAGTTTCTCCAGCTTTTTGTGTAACCCCAGATACAACTTAAATTAGTTCAGACAATTCTTCAGAGAAAATAAAAAGAGAAGCAATTGAGACCAAAAGCAATTGTAAAATGTATTTGTTAATAGCACCTAACAAATTTGAAATTCATGAACCAGATGTTTGAATGATAGTAAAGCTGAGAAACAAGAAATTTTGTGAATATTCAATAGAATTAGAAGTGTATATTGCTTAATTCTTGCAAGAGATAGACAAGACCAATGTGATTATGAGTGTATTCCAGAGGTGACACGAGATTCTGTTGAGAGCAGACACCCTCCACAGAAGTGGATATAAAGCACAAAGAAAAAGAAAATCAAATGGCTTAGGAGACCTCCAGAGGTTAAACCTATAGATTAAGCTGGAAAGAGGGCAGAGAAGATACAGTATACTAGGATTTTGCCAGAACTTGAAGACCTGAGCAACAGGGAGATGTTGGGCACTCGAGGATTTTATTCGTTGGAACACAAGAGGATGAGGGGTAATCTGAAAGAGGTGTTTAGGGTGATACGGTGAATGCACAGTGTATTTTACCCATATTAGGGGAATCAAGAACCAGGACACATTGGTTGAAAGTGAGAAGGGAAATATTTAATAGGTACCTGAGAAAAACTTCTTCACACAGAAGGTGGTGCCTATATGAAACAAGCTGCCAGAGGAGGTTGTAAAGGCAGATACTATTACAACATATAAAAGTCATCTGGAAAGTACATGGAAAGGTTTAGAGGGATATAGGCCATATGGGGGCAAGTAAGACTAGTGTAGATGGGCCATCTTGATCAGTATTGACAAGTTGAACCAATGACAAAGAGCCTGGTTCCATGTTGTTTGACTCCATGACTCTAAGAAGAGTTTAAACAAATTGTTTTCAGTTTATTAAACCAAATCTTCTCAAATTGTGGAGCCCAAGAGGCCTGGAGGCAATTTTTGTACACCGCAGATATCAACAAATCCCACAATCCATTCCCCAAAGGGATAGCAGCTTTGAAGTAACAATTACTGTTCGCAGCCTTTATTACATATTAATTTAATGACTTCATGACTCTAAATAATGTGAACAAGCAAATCAGTCTTACTTACTAACAAAGAAAATAGTGAAGGTCAGGAAAATACGTAAACCAGCAAAGAAACAAATAATCCAAGGATGCTGAAGTTTAACAACAAAACGTAAGTTAGCAAACTTAGGTAAGTTACAGAATATTTCTCACACTTATCCACCATTTCAGTGTAGATTAGTTTAGACAATAGACAAGAGACAATAGGTGCATGAGTAGGCCATTTGGCACTTCGAGCCATTCAATGTAATCATGGCTGATCATCCCAAATTAGTACCCCGTTCCTGCCTTCTCCCCATGTCACCTGACTCCGCTATTTTAAGAGCCCTATCTAGCTCTCTGTTGAAAGCATCCAGAGAACCTGCCTCCACCGCCCTCTGAGGCCAAGAATTCCACAGACTCACCACTCTGTGAGAAAAAGTGTCGCCTCGTCTCCGTTCTGAATGGCTTACTCCTTATTCTTAAACTGCGGCACCTGGTACTGGACTCCCCCAATATCGGGAGCATGTTTCCTGCCTCCAGCGTGTCCAAACCCTTAACAATCTTATATGTTTCAATAAGAGCCCCTCTCATCCTTCTAAACTCCAGAGTGTACAAGCCCAGGTGCTCCATTCTCTCAGCATATGACAGTCCAGCCATCCCGGGAATTAACCTTGTAAACCTACACTGCACTCCCTCAATAGCAAGAATGTCCTTCCTCAAATTAGGGGACCAAAACTGCACACAATATTCCAGGTGTGGTCTCACTAGGGCTCTGTACATCTGCAGAAGGACCTCTTTGCTCCTATATTCGATTCCTCTTGTTTTAAAGGCCAACATACTATTTGCTTTCTTCACTGCCTGCATGCTTACTTTCATAGATTGATGTACAAAGACCCCCAGATTCCATTCTACTCCCCCCTTTCCCAACTTGATGCCAAGTTGTTTAGTTGTTTTATTGTTTCGTTTAGAGATACTGCGCAAAAACAGGCCTTTCGGCCCACAGAGTCCGTACTGACAAATGATCCCCACACATTAATACTATCCTACCCACATTGGGAACAATTCTTTACATTTATACCCAGCCAATTTATACCCAACCTGCAAACCTGTAGTTCTTTGGAAACTGAAGATCTTGTAGAAATCCCACGCAGTCAAGGGGAGAATGTGAAAACTTCGTACAGACACCACCCGTAGTCGGGATCGAACCCGGGTCTCTGATGCTATGAGCGCTATAAGGTAGCAACTCTACTGCTTTGCTACCGTGCGGTAATGAATAGCATGAAATAAACAAGGTGCATATGTTTTAATTTTTCTGTATCTGTTGTGATTCATTATGTTCCTGACACTTCATGCAGTTAGAATAAGAACTCACACAATACCGTGATGGAATTTAAAAGTCTGAGCAATAATCCCACCCTGTGGTATAAGGCAGTGACATCAATGAAGTGGGTCTTTCTTCTTCTAATGGAGATGCTGTTCCCTATGAGACATAAGCTGAAGTAACATTTTAGTTAGAATATCATTAAAGGCCAAACAGAATTACTGCAGGGAACTTTATTTATCAGGAAGAAATTAATGAATCTAAAACAATTTCTTAGTCCCAAGATGCCTCTACTATACTGATCTCTTGTTGGAAAATTACTTTCCTTCATCATCACCGTGAAAATGAACATTGGAGTGTTCATCTGGGAAAAGAGCTATCCATGAGATAATTGGAAGCATAATGTAAAACATGTTGTGTATTGCATCTTTGTTAAACTGAGGGAAAAAGGGAAATTTTACTTCGGAGTCACGTGAGTGACTACATGAAGAAGGCCGTCAGTCCGCATACGCGTCATTAGGTCTGAGGTATGCTCCAACGACTGACTGGCAGGAGCGTCGCTCCTTCCAGCGGTAAGTTTAAAAACCTCAGGTAAGTGTTTTATATAATTCTTGTATTTCCAGCAAGTTTGAACCAACAATGTCGAAGGTGACGAGACGGTCTGCGGTGAAGCCAGCTACCGAAGACCGCGGAGGTACAGGTAGCGGGCGACTGTCTGTATTGCCTTCCATGTCACTGGCGGTAGAGCCAGCGACAGCAGACTTGGTGCCCGAGGAAAGCATCGCGGCAGTCCCGCTGGGGCGAAAGGCCACTCAAAAGTCTGCGAGGCCCGTAGACTCAGATGAGTCGGGCCGGGAGGGATCCCCTCCTTCATTGGGAAGCGTCTACGGACAACTTTCCCAGATGGAGCACCTTATGGAGAGGTGGCTTCAAAACAATATGCTCCAGAGGAGGGAGCAATATCAGCAAGGGTCTCCACAGGAGCCCGCGCCAGCAGCATCGTATACAGGGCTGCGAAGTGTCTCCCTCTCAGGAGAGGGGAGTACACGGATTCAGTATTTACCTGACTCAGAGTATGGAGGCACAGCAGGTGAGCACGGAGCTGAAGTGTCATTATTGGCATCCAAATTTGCCATCCCTTCCCCATCAGGAGCACCCCTGGATGAAGACCTGGCCACCACAATAAATTATTTGGCATCACACCTCTCAAAGACCTGGCTATGGAGAAGAACACAAACAGGTACCATACTCCTGCCAACTGTGCCTCCCTAAATTTGCCGGCTGTAAACAACTCCATCTGGGGTCATATTGGAGCCCAGGAAATTAAGAGCCCAGGAAATTAAGCTCCAGAAAATTTTGAAATTGCTGGCCTGTGGTAATACGGCCTTTGCAAGATCTGTGGATGGGGAGCTGTTGACTGAAACACAGCAGGATGCAGTGGCGCTAATGTGTAATGCCCACTTTGAGATCAATTGCCTGCACAAAAACGCAATACGGCTGGCACTAAACTCCAAATTTCCTGTGTTGTGCAGGGCCAGCAACGTCCAGCCGGCCAACTACCTATTTGGGGCAGATTTGCCGAAGCAGGTCCGGGAGCTGGATGATGAGGCAAAGACCATCCGCCTCATGAGCAGAGTCCAAACCACACACAGGGGCTCATCATACCGGGCACACCCCTATTCCCCTTTCAGCACGAGGTGATACCTGCCTAGGGGCTCTGGAACTGGAGGAAGACTCGAAATGGAGGCACCAAGGTCTTTTTTAGGGGTAGGCCCCAGCCGGCCCATGGCAAGGATGCACGGAGGGCACCTGCCATCAGCTCTACTTCCCAAGCCTCGAGGCCGAAAACCAGCACGGTACCGCCAGTAAAGTCTGAGGTAGGTGAATCTAGTTCTTGTGGAACACCTTACACATGACACTCACAAGTTTTGGGGAGATTGCAACATTTCTTGAATGAATGGAGATGGATCACAGCAGACCCATTTATACTGCACAATATACAAGGTTTTAAAATGGAGTTCCTTCTTGATTCATTACCACCCACACAACATTTACCAAACCACACATAAGTGGTTTCACAACAGGAAAGTTTGGATATGCCAGCTGAAATCCAGGCTTTATACAAAAAAGAGGTCATTCAGAGGTCACATCAGGAAGCTCACCAATTTGTATCCAACATATTCACCAAGCAGAAAATGGATGGATGATGTCGTATCATCCTGGACTTGACTGAACTCAATACCTTTGTGCAGTATAAACATTTCATAGAAACATAGAAAAATAGAAAATAGGTGTAGAAGTAGGCCATTCGGGCCTTCGAGCCTGCATCGCCATTCAATATGATCATGGCTGAACATCCAACTCAGTATCCCGTGCCTGCTTTCTCTCCATATCCCCTGATCCCCTTAGCCACAAGGGCCACATTCAACTCCCTCTTAAATATAACCAATGAACTGGCCTCAACTACCTTTTGTGGCAGAGAATTCCACAGATTCACCACTCTCAGTGTGAAAAATGTTTTTCTCATCTCGGTCCTAAAAGACATCCCCCTTAACCTTAAACTGTGACCCCTTGTTCTGGACTTCACCAACATTGGGAACAATCTTCCTGCATCTAACCTGTCCAACCCCTTAAGAATTTTGTACGTTTCTATATGATCCCCTCTCAATCTTCTAAATTCTAGTGAGTACATGCCGAGTCTATTCAGTCTTTCTTCATATGAAAGTCCTGACTTCCCAGGAATCGGTCTGGTGACCCTTCTCTGTACTCCCTCTATGGCAAGAATGTATTTCCTCAGATTAGGAGACCAAAACTGTACGCAATACTCCAGGAGTAGTCTCACCAAGACCCTGTACTACTGCAGCAGAACCTCCCTGCTCCTAAACTAAAACATTTTGCTATGAATGCTAACATACCATTTGCTTTCTTCACTGCCTGCTGCGCCTCAATACCTTTGTGCAGTATAAACATTTCATAGAAACATAGAAATATAGAAAATAGGTGCAGGAGTAGGCCATTCGGCCATTCGAGCCTGCACCGCCATTCAAAGGAAAAATCAACACAATCCCACACTATTTCACATCAATGACAGCGATGTGGAGGTGGTCAGTAGCACTAAGTTCCTGGGGGTGCAGATCACTAACAGTCTGACCTGGTCAAACAACATCTCATCAACAATTAAGAGAGCGCAGCAGCGGTTGCACTTTCTGCGCCGGATGAGAAGAGCTCACCTCCCCCATCCCAACCTCATCCACTTTCTACTGGGGCACCATAGAGAGTATTTTGACCAGCTGTATCTCTGTCTGGTTTGGGGACCGTAAAGCCTCCGACTGGAAGTCCGTGCAGAGAATGGTGAGGACAGTGGAAAAAAATAATCGGGAGTTCTCTCCCCTCAATCGGGGATATTGCAACCAAGCGTTGCGTGTCTTAGGCCAGTAGTATTATAAAAGACCCCACACATCTCCATCACGGACTGTTCACTCTGCTGCCCTCAGGCAAAAGATATCGTAGCATAAGGAGCAGAACATCAAGTTTCTGCAACAGCTTCTTCCCATGAGCCATCAGACTCCTGAATGCCATGTAATGGGCAGCCACCATTGCCTATTTATCCTTTTATCCTTTTATCCATTTTTATCCATTTTATCCTTCTGTTAATTATCGTGTTGCACGGGGAGCCAAATGCAACGGAATTTCGTTTGGAATTGCATATATCGATATATTTCTAAAAGACAATAAAGTTTGTTTGACTTTGACCTGCATGTCTACTTTCAATGCCTGGTGTACCATGATACCCAGGTCTCGTTGCATCTCCCCTTTTCCTAATCGGCCACCATTCAAATAATAGTCTACTTTCCTTTTTTTGCAACCAAAGTGGATAACCTCACATTTATCCACATTATACTGCATCTGCCATGCATTTGCCCACTCACCCAGCCTATCCAAGTCACCTTGCAGCCTCCTAGCATCCTCCTCACAGCTAACACTGCCCCCCAGCTTCGTTCCATCCCCAAACTTGGAGATGTTGCATTCAATTCCCTCATCCAAATCTTTAATATATATTGTAAATAGCTGGGGTCCCAGCACCGAGCCTTGCAGTACCCCACTAGTCACTGCCTGCCATTCTGAAAAGGATCCATTTACTCCTACACTTTGCTTCCTGTCTGCCAGCCAGTTCTCTATACACATCAATACTGAACCCCCCAATACCGTGTGCTTTAAGTTCGCATACTAATCTCTTATGTGGGACCTTGTCGAAAGCCTTCTGAAAGTCCAGATATATATACATCCACTGGTTCTCCCTATCCACTCTAGTACTTACATCCTCTAAAAATTCTGTAATATTCGTCAGACATGATTTACCTTTCATAAATCCATGTTGACTTTGTCCAATGATTTCACCACTTTCCAAATGTGCTGCTATTCCATCTTTAATAACTGAGTCTAGCAGGTTCCCAACTACCGATGTTAGACTAACTGGTCTGTAATTCCCCCTTTTCTCTCTCCCTCCCTTTTTAAAAAGTGGGGTTACATTAGCTACCCTCCAATCCTCAGGAACTACTCCAGAATCTAAAGAGTTTTGAAAAATTATCACTAATGCATCCACTATTTCTGGGGCTACTTCCTTAAGAACTCAGGGATGTAACCTATCTGGTCCTGGGGATTCATTGGCCTTTAATCCATTCAATTTACCCAACACCACTTCCCTGCTAACCTGGAATTCACTCTGTTCCATTTAATTTGACCCCTGGTCCCCTGCTATCCCCGGCAGATTATTTTTCTCTTCCTTAGTGAAGACAGAACCAAAGTAGTTATTCAATTGGTCTGCCATGGCCTTGTTCCCTATGATCAACTCACCTGTTTCTGACTGCAAGGGACCTACATTTGCTTTAAATAATCTTTTTCTCTTCACATATCTATAAAAACATTTGCAGTCAGTTTTTATGTTTCCTGCCAATTTTCTTTCATAATCTATTTTGCCTTTCCTAATTAATCCCTTGTCCTCCTCTGCTGGACTCTGAATTTCTCCCAGTCCTCTGGTAGGCTGCTTTTTCTTGCTAATTTGTATGCTTCATCTTTTGTTTTGAAACCATAACTGATTTCCCTTGTTATCAACAGATGTACTACCTTCCCTAATTTATTCTTTTGCCAAACTGGGATGAACAATTTTTATAGTTCATCCATGCAGTCTTTAAGTGCCATCCATTGCCTATCCACTGTCAACCCTTTAAGAATCAATTGCCAGTCTATCTTGGCCAATTCACGTCTCATACTCTCAAAGTTACCATTCTTTAAGTTCAGAACCCGTGTTTCTAAATTAATTATGTCACTCTCCATCCTAGTGAAGAACTCAACCATATTATGGTCACTCTTGCCCAAGGGACAACAAGACAACAAGAGAAAGGGACAACAAGACTGTTTCAAAATGAATAACTTTAGCACTGCCATCCAACTGGTTTCTTAAGGGGGTTATATGGCATGCATTGATCTTAAAGATGCATACTACTCAGTACGAATTCACAGGGAGCACAGGAGATATTTGAAATTTAACTGGATGGGACAATTGTGGCAGTTAAAAGCGTTGACTAATGGGCTGACTTCAGCTCCCAGAGTATTTACTAAACTACTAAAACCAGTTCTGGGGTTAATATGAGCTCAGAATCACATAGTCATGGCATATTTGGATGACATTATAATCATCGGAGACACCAATGAATCAGCTGAATCATGTGTCTCAGCCACCAAACTCATGTTTGAGAGATTGGGGTTTCTAATAATAATAATAATAATAATATCTTTTATTGTCATTACACATAAGTGCAATGAGATTTGGTTTGCAACTTCCATCCGATGTTGCAAACCAAATCTTGTTGCACTTATGTGTAATGACAATAAAATATATTATTATTATGTATAATATTATTATATATTATTATTAAATATAATCCATCCAGTTAAGTCCAAATTGACACCTACTGGGGTAATTGATTACCTGGGGTTTACAATTAACTCAATTCACATGTCTATGACTCTGCCAAGGGGCGAGAAATTAGAGTTAATAGAAGCCTGCAACAATCAAATTGTTAAACCGCAGCCTTCAATTAGACTAGCAGCAAGTGTAATTGGCAAACTTGTGGCTTCTCTTTCCAGCTGTGCATTTCAGGCCTTTGCACTATCAAAATTTACAATGTGCAAAGGAACAGGAAATCCCACGCAGGCCAATTCGGTAGACCCATGCGATTGCCAACATAGGCCATTGCTGAATTACGATGGTTGGTAACGAATATACATCATAGCTCCAGAAACGTTTTAATTGATACACCATCGGTTATCTTACAAACCGATGCGAGCGCCCTAGGATGGGGAGCAACATATACCATCTCTAGCTGCGGAGGAAGATGGAATGTGCAGGAGTCCTTAATTCTTCAGCAATATGGTATTAACTACTTAGAGTTGTTGGGAGCACTCTATGGGCTTAAGGTTTATTGCAGAAATATGCAACATGTGCATGTTCAACTTCAGATTGATAACACTACAGCGGTGGCGTATGTCAATCACATGAGTGGAATTAAGTCTGTATCTTGTGATATATTGGCAAATGTATTACAAGGAACATGTGGGTCTCAGCAATCTACCTACCAGGTAGAAACAACATGGTGGCAGACACTAGATTGTGGAAATTCAATGACAACACAGAATGGATGTTGAATCATGAAGCGTTTAACAACATTGTCGCCCGGTGTGGCATGACGGATATTGACTTGTTCGCATCCAGATTGAATCACCAGTTACTCAAATATGTGTCATGGGAAGTGGACCCAGGGGTAGTGGCAGTAGATGCATTTTCACTGCATTGGGGAGGAATGTTCTTGTATGCTTTTCCCCAATTTTGCCTCATCAGCCGATGCTTGGCAAAAGTTAAGCAAGATAATGCCACAGGCATTTTGGTAGTGCATGACTGGGCTACACAGTCTTGGTTCCCACAAGTCCTGGGAATGATAACACAGCCTTTCATGGCTGTCCCCAAAAGTAGGGACCTGCTGGTTCACCCAGTAACGGGGGGTAACCACCCACCACATGACCAAATCAATTTATTGATTTGCAGATTCTGAGGAGACTATACTCGGGACTCGGAATGACTGAATGAACAGTGGGTGTGATAACAGTGGCCCTGGAGGGACAGTACACAAAACCAGTATGTATCTCACATCAAGAAGTGGGAGATGTACTGTCATGTCTCCAACATATCATATGATACAGCATGCATCACAGATGTCCTGGAGTTCCTATCAACCTTATTTTATGACTATAAATTAAGCTACAGTGCCATCAATAGTGCCACAAGCGCACTATCTTCTTATTTAGTGCTGGGAATGGGGCATCAATTAGTAGGGACACACCCCTTAATAATGAGGTTCATGAAGGGCATTTTTAATTCCATACCACCCAGGCCCTGGTACATGGACATTTGGGATGTTAGCGTGGTGCTTACACTGCTTTGCCAGTGGACGCCAGCTTCCTCCCTATCCTTATCCAAACTCACCCTCAAGGTGGTCATGCTGATGGTGCTGGTAACAGTTCAGATGTTGCACAAGCTACGACTGGACAACATGGCTACCAATGTAAATACCATAACCTGCATCATATATGATTTAATCAAACAGAGAAGGCCGGGGATGCCAGGGCTCAAGCTTGTGTTCCTGGGATAACCCGAGGATCCACGGTTATGTGTAGTATCACATATACACCAATACATAAAATTCACCAAGAGCCTCAGAGGCTCTGAGTTAGAAACATAGAAAATAGGTGCAGGAGTAGGCCATTTGGCCCTTCGAGCCTGCACCTTCATTCAATATGATCATGGCTGATCAACCAACTCAGTATCCTGTACCTGGCTTCTCTCCATACCCCCTGATACCTTTAGCCACAAGGGCCACATTTAACTCCCTCTTAAATATAGCCAATTAACTGGCCGCAACTACCTTCAGTGGCAGAGAATTCCAGACTGACCACTCTGTGTGAAAAATGTTTTCCTCATCTCGGTCCTAAAGGATTTCACCCTTATCCTTAGACTGTGACCCCCTGTTCTGGACCTCCCCAACATTGGGAACAATCTTTCTGCATCTAGCCTGTCCAACCCCTTCAGAATTTTGTAAGTTTCTATAAGATCCCTACTCAATCTTCAAAATTCTAGTGAGCACAAGCCGAATCTATCCAATCTTTCCTCATATGAAAGTCTTGACGTCCCAGAAATCAGTCTGGTGAACCTGCTCTGTACCCCCTCTATGGCAATAATGTCTTTCCTCAGATTTGGAGACCTAAACTGTATGCAATACTCCAAGTGTGGTCTCACAAAAACCCTGTACAACTACAGTAGAACTTCCCTGCTCCTATACTCAAATCCTTTTGCTATGAATGCTACATACCATTCGCTTTCTTCAGTACCTGCTGCACCTGCATGCCTACTTTCAATGGTTACACAAAAAGCTGGAGAAACTCAGCGGGTGCAGCAGCATCTAAGGAGCGAAGGAGATAGGCGACGTTTCGGGTCGAGACCCTTCTTCAGACTGAAGAAGGGTCTCGACCCGAAACGTCGCCTATCTCCTTCGCTCCTTAGATGCTGCTGCACCCGCTGAGTTTCTCCAGCTTTTTGTGTAACCCTCGATTCTCCAGCATCTGCAGTTCCTTTTTCAACACTTTGCCTACTTTCAATGACTGGTGTACCATGACACCCAGGTCTCGTTGCATCTCCCCTTTTCCTAATCTGCCACCATTCAGATAATAGTCTACCCTCCTGTTTTTGCCACCAAAATGGATAACCTCACATTTATCCACATTATACTGCATCTGCCATGCACTTGCCCACTCACCCAGCCTATCCAAGTCACCTTGCAGCCTCCTAGCATCCACCTCACAGCTAACTCTGCCCCCCAACTTCGTGTCATCTTCAAACTTGGAAATGTTGCATTCAATTCCCTTGTCCAGATCATTAATATATATTGTAAATAGCTAGGGTCCCAGCACTGCCTGCCATTCTGAAAAAGACCCGTTTACTCCTACCCTTTGCTTTCTGTCTGCCAGCCAGTTCTCTATCCACATCAATACTGAACCCCCAATATTGTGTGCCTTAAGTTTGTATACTAATCTCTTATGTGGGATCTCGTCGAAAGCCTTCTGAAAGTCTAGATATAACACATCCACTGGTTCTCCCTTATCAACTCTGCTAGTTACAGCCTCAAAATATTCTATAAGATTCGTCAGACATGATTTACCTTTCGTAAATCCAAGCTGACTTTGTCTAATGATTTCACCACTTTCCAAATGTGCTGCTATCCCATCTTTAATAACTGACTAACAGTTTCCCCACTACCGATGTTAGACTAACTGGTCTGTAATACCCCGTTTTCTCTCTCCCTTCTTTTTAAAAAGTGGGGTTACATTAGCTACCCTCCAATCCTCAGGAACTACTCCAGATTCTAAGGAGTTTTGAAAAATTATCACTAATGCATCCACTATCTCTGTGGCTACTTCATTGAGTACTCTGGGATGCAGACTATCTGGCGCTGGGGATTTATCGGCCTTTAATCCGTTCAATTTACCCAACACCACTTCCCGGCTAACCTGGATTTCACTCAGTTCCTCCATCTTATTTGACCCCGGTCCCCTGCTATTTCGGCAGATTATTTATGACTTCCTTAGTGAAGACAGAACCAAAGTAATTATTCAATTGGTCTGCCATGTCCTTGTTCCCCATGATCAATTCACCTGTTTCTGACTGCAAGGGACCTACATTTGTTTTAACTAATCTCTTTCTCTTCACATATCTATCTGTCCTGATCAGTTATAAGAATCCTTTCCACAAGGTATCATCACAAACCATTTCCAGATGATCAGAGGGGGTTCTGGTGAGTGCAGAAGTGAACACCGACACTTTTAAATCTCACTCCACCAGGGCTGCATCTACTTCAGCAGCTAGGGCAATGGACCCCTAGACAACATCCTAGCAGCTGCAGGATGGGCCAATGAACGGATGTTCCACTTGTTTTACGACAAACCTATTGACAGGCCGGGGGGTGTTTGCACGTACCATTTTAGATTCTGTTCTCTAGTATACCCCCAGGATGGGAGGGGTTACTATTATTTTTCTTTTCATAATTAAAGTATCAGTATTGTTACCTAACTATGTTATGTCTGAATGCATTAATCTTTTTCACTCATCCATGGTCAATCCATTCAGTGTGTGACGCTTGGACTTGTATTCAGCGTGAAATCACAGAGCTTTGAAATCTTCACGTAGTCACTCATGTGACTCCGAAGTAAAATGGTAAGACTAAATGAGAACTTACCAATTTGAAGTTTGATCTTGATTTTATGAGGAGTTACGATGAGCGATTACGTGCCCACCGCTTCCAACCCTCATATTATTAAGGTCATCTGGTAGTTCTAGTTCTCCAAATCTTACTATCTTCAGGTCAACTTCTCTCATCTGTGATTTCACACCGCTGCTTTAAAGATTGACGGGCATGCGGACTGACGGCCTTCTCATGGTAATCACTCATCGTAACTCCTCATAAAATCAAGATCAAGCTTCAAACTGGTAAGTTCTAGTTTAATCTTACTATTAAACAACACAAAAGAATCCAGGGGAAGAAAATAAAACGTTTGGCCCATCACTGTCTTTGCATTCAGCTGCCCCAATTATTTTGTTCCACTGTCAATGACATTGTTCATGTCTGAAGAAGGGCCCTGATCCAAACCTCACCCATCCATGTTCTCCAGGGATGCTGCCTGGCCCACTGAGTTACTCCAGCACTTTGTGTATTATTTTGTAAACCAGCATCTGCAGTTCATTGTTTCTACATTTTAACTGCTCCACTGTGAAATCTTCTCAAGGCATGTCCACTTTGAGGTATGTCTACTTTGAGGTATGTCCAAAAGAGAAGTTATTGAGGGTAAGGACCAACTCCACTAGGCGGAGGAGGGTGTCAGTGGATGGGGATGGGTTGCTCGAAACCATACCCATCCAAATGAGTCTCTTTTGACTCCTCCCATTTCCTCCAAACACAAGGCGTAGCTATGGGCATACGCATGGGCCCTAGCTACGCCTGCCTCTTTGTCGGGCACGTCGAACAATCTTTGTTCTCGGCATACCAGGGCCCCACCCCCGACCTTTACCTCCGTTACATTGACGACTGCTTTGGTGTCACCTCCTGCGCCCCTGCACAACTGACTGATTTCATCCATTTCACCACCAACATCCATCCGCCACTCAAATACACTTGGATCATTTCCGACATTTCCCTACCATTCCTTGACCTCACCATCACTATTGCAGGTGATACACTCCTGACTGACATCCACTACAAACCAACTGACTCCCACAGCTACCTGGACTACTCTTCCTCCCACCCTGCTTCCTGTAAGGACTCCATCCCCTATTCCCAATTACTCCGTCTACGCCGCATCTGCTCCCAGAATGAGGTGTTCAACACCAGGCCATCACAAATGTCCTCGTTCTTCAGAGAACGGGGTTTCCCCTCCCCCACTATAGATGAGGCTCGCACCAGGGTCTCCTCCATACCTCGCAACACTGCCCTCTCTCCCCATTCCCCCACTCACAACAAGGGCCGAGTCCCCCTGGTCCTCACCTTTCACCCCACCAGCCAGCGCATACAACAGATAGTCCTCCGCCAGTTTCGCCACCTCCAGCGTGACCCCTCCACTCGCCACATCTTCCCATCTCCCCCCCCCCCGTCTGCCTTCCACAAAGACTGCTCCCTCCGCCACTCCCTTGTCAATTCTTCCCTTCCCTCCCGCTCCACCCCTTCCCCGGACACTTTCCTTGCAACAGCAAGAGATGCTACACTTGTCCCTTCACCTCCCCCATCCACTCCTTTGACCCAAGCAGTCATTCCAAGTCTTACAGAGGTTCACCTGCACCTCCTCCAACCTCATCTACTGCATCCGTTGCTCCAGATGCCAGCTGATCTACATTGGTGAGACCAACCGGAGGCTGGGCGATCGTTTCGCCGAACACCTCTGCTCGGTCCGCAATAACCAACCCGACCTCCCGGTGGCTCAACACTTCAACTCCCCCTCCCATTCCGTATCTGACCTCTCGGTCCTGGGCCTCCTCCATGGCCAGAGTGAGCAACACCGCAAGTTGGAGGAACAGCACCTCATATTCCGCTTGGGGAGTCTGCATCCTCTGGGCTTAAACATTGAATTTTCTCAATTCTGTTAACCCAGACTGCCTCCTCCCCCTCCCCACCTCTCCCTCAGCCCTCGGGCCCTGACATTCCTTCTCCATCTCCCCCATCCCCCCACCAAGTCGCACTAGCTTCTCATTTTCACACTACAAACAGCTTACAATGGCCTGTTTCCAATACTTTTTTGCATATCTTTCATTCATTGTTCTTTATCTCTCCACATCACTGTCTATATCTCTCGTTTCCCTGATCCCTGACCAGTCTGAAGAAGGGTCTCGACCCGAATCGTCGCCTATCTCCTTCGCTCCTTAGATGTTGCTGCACCCACTGAGTTTCTCCAGCTTTTTGTGTAACCCTCGATTCTCCAGCATCTGCAGTTCCTTCTTTAACACATCTCTCCAGGGATGCTGCCTGACCTATTGAATTACTCCAGCATTTTGTGTTCTCTCTTGTTCCAATGCATTATACTAAGACAAACTGGCAACCTGAATTTTCAGACAACGTCTCTTGTATCTCCATTCAAAATTTTCATCAACACTAAAGAAAGCTGGAAAAATAAATGGCGTCTATCTACAGACGTATGCTAAAGGTTTTGTTTGTAAGTAGTTCCAATTTATGTGTGTCCAGTACTGCATTGGTGGCATTATATATCATAGGTGTTCATTATTCAGTTGGGTGATGATTTATTATAGTTTGAAAAAATTATGCAATGCTTGCATTTCCAAAATTAGTACACAAATTATTTAATACTTGCATCATTACTTTGTATTCCATCATAATCGGGCATAATCTAAAATGGAAGTATAATGCAGGAAGGATAAGGGGTGGGATAGAATTGAAAATTACCCTGTTACTCCGTTATTCCCAATTCTGATCCATGGTAAAATATTGATGTATAAAATGTGCTTGATCGTAGCTACATTAATGTGTCTGTGATGTAAGTTCCAGGAGGGTGATTGTATTAATATCTCTGTAATATCTCTGTCGCGAGACAAAGAAAATAGATTGAAGAGCAACATTAAGTTTTTTCAGGGATCAAGCATAAAAAATAAGCACTTTTTTTTAATGTTCTGTCCTCCCTAATTTAACTGCAGTGGAAGCTTGGCTAATTTATGAATGATTTATTTTCCTTAAACCATGTTATATATCATTTACACCATGATACACAATGTAATGCTATGTGGTGCTTTAGACATTTTAAAGTTGTTTGAAGCATTTAAAAATATTTTCAAACAATTGCATCCCTGACACTGCTATGCATGGAGGTAATGTACTTTTTACACATTTTTCAGTGCCAATTGGCAATGGAGGCATGAAGTGCAAGATTTGAATGGATGGCAAATTAAACGTTGTTGCATTGTGCATTTTAATAAAGCAGCGAATTTTTCAAAATGTCCTTTTCTTAGCAAACAAGGAACTTGTAAGCATCTCCAAGGTAAGCAAAATGCATGGAAACATCCTGCATCAGTTTTGAGACTTCAGTGACTTTAGTCAACTCCTCTCTCCAACTTTATGGGACTTTAACATTCCACAGAAAATATCTACTTCTTGAGATAATGTACTGTGGCTGTGTCAAAATGTTATTACATTTGCAACGTTATACACTTAAACATTATTATTTCTGCCACATTTGCCAGTCTCTTAACATTATTGTGTCATGCTAAAATGCCAAAATAATGCTGTGAGTTGCTTATGTGCATCTTAAATTATAAGCATCAGTGAGTTGCAAATTCCATTTCAAAATGCATTAAAAACTCCTTTTATGTTATCTCAGTGGAAAATGCATTACAAAAGATTCTACATTAACCTGCAGTATCTGTGATTGCCTTTAAAAATATATTAAATGCCTCTCATATAATATTAGACACAAAGCCCTCTCTCCATGCACCCAGCAGTGTTATTCTCCATCCAGAGAAACCTGTTATAAGAAATAATTCTTAACTATGGCATTATTATTAAATTTGTGTCCTTGGGCAAGAATGATGACTATGAAGGAATCCTCACTTTAATCCAGCAGAACAAAAGTTATCATAGTTATTACTGAAACGTAATCAACAAAACCTTTCCATCATCCTGAACTGTGACACAGTCATGGAGAGGCAAGATACGGTGGATTTAGTTTAGTTTAGAAACATAGAAACAGAAAAAAATAGATGCAGGAGTAGGCCATTCTGCCCTTTGAGCCAGCACCATCATTCAATATGATCATGACTGATCATCCAAACTGATCATGACTGATCATTCAGTGCCAGTTCCTGTTTTTTTCCCATATTCCTTGATTCTGTTAACCCTAAGAACTAAATCGCTCTTGAGAAATCTCTCTTTAGAGATCTTCTTCTTGTGTATGGTGTGCACAGCCAAAGGTTGTAAGACAACTTGTTCTGTTTGATCTTCTGTTTGTGCACGCCAGGTTGATTGCATTCGTCAAAACAGGGTGGACCATGTGAAGGTTGCTATCTCCCACCTCTCTTTAGAGATTCAGCACGGAAACAGGCCATTCAGCCCACCGAGTCCACATCGACCAGCGATCCCGGCACACTGACACTGTGCTATACACTCGAGGGACAATTTATTTGTATACCAAGCCAATTAACCTGTAAGCCTGTACGTCCTTGTAGTTAAAGGATCCTTGAGCAATAAGCAAGTCGCTGCAGGGATTTGGTGGGTCAGGCAGCGCCTGCCGAGTGAAATGGACACATAACTTTTTGTATCAGGTTCCTTCTTCAAGACTGGAGTAGAGGGGGAATAGCTGGCAGAAAGAGGCAAGAAGAGGAGGCTGGAGCACGAGCCTGCAAGTAAAAGGTGGATTGAGGTAAGTAGGGTTGATAGCAGATGAGTCTGGTAGTTCATAAGCCATTCTCCTGCCTTCGCACCAAAACCACTGACACCCATACTAATCAAGAACCTATCAATCTCCAGCTTTATGAATATCCATTGACTTGGCCTCAGCTGTCTGCGGCAATGAATTCCACAGATTCACCACCTTCAACTTAAGAAATTCCTTCCTATCTTTCTAAATTATGTCCTTTTATTCTGAGGCTATGGCCCCTGGTCCTAGACTCTCCCACTAGTGAAAACATGCTCTCCACATCCACTCAATAGACAATAGACAATAAACAATAGGTGCAGGAGTAGGCCATTCGGCCCTTCGAGCCAGCACCGCCATTCAATGTGATCATGGCTGGTCATCCCCAATCAGTACCCCGTTCCTGCCTTCTCCCCATATCCCTTGACTCTGCTATCTTTAAGAGCCCTATCTAGCTCTCACTTGAAAGCATCCAGAGAACCTGCCTCCACCACCCTCTGAGGCAGAGAATTCCACACTCACAACTCTCTGTGAGAAAAAGTGTTTCCTCGTCTCCGTTCCAAATGGCTTACACCTTATTCTTAAACTGTGGCCCCTGGTTCTGGACTCCCCCAACATCAGGAATATGTTTCCTGCCTCTAGCATGTCCAAACCCTTAACAATCTTATACGTTTCAATAAGATCACCTCTCATCCTTCTGAACTCCAGAGTGTACAAGCCCAGCCGCTCCATTCTCTCAGCATATGGCAGTCCCGCCATCCAGGGAATTAACCTTGTGAACCTACGCTGCACTCCCTCAATAGCATGAATGTCCTTCCTCAAATTAGGGGACCAAAACTGCACATACTATTCCAGGTGTGGTCTCACTAGGGCTCTGTACAACTGCAGAAGGACCTCTTTGCTCCTATACTTGTTATAAAGGCCATCATGCCATTCGCTTTCTTCACTGCCTGCTATACCTGCATGCTTACTTTCATAGACTGATGTACAAGGACCCCCAGATACCATTGTACTTCTCCTTTTCCCAACTTGCCGCCATTTAGATAGTAATCTGCTTTCCTGTTTTTCATACCAAAGTAGGTAACTTCACATTTATCCACATTAAACTTCATCTACCATGCATCTGCCCACTCCCCCAACCTGTCCAAGTCACTCTGCATTCTCATAGCATCCTCCTCACAGATCACATTGCCACTCAGCTTTGTGTCATCTGCAAATTTGCTAATGTTACTTTGAATGCCTTCATCCAAATCATTGATGTATATTGTAAATAGCTGCAATCCCAGCACCGAGCCTTGCGGTACCCCACTAGTCACTGCCTGCCATTCTGAAAGGGACCCGTTAATACCTACTCTTTGTTTCCTGTCTGCCAACCATTTTTCTATCCATATTAGCACTCTACCCCCAATACTGTATGCCCTAATTTTGCCCACTCAATCCAGGCCTAGTCACTAAGGCTGGAGGTGATGTGGAGAAAACATAGGACTGCAGATAGAGTTGCCAAATGTCCCGTATTAGCCGGAACATCCCGTATATTGGGCTAAATTGGTTTGCCCCATACGGGAACACCCTTGTCCGGTATTTGTCTGCTGCTAGTCTGGTTGAGGGGACTAACATAGTGCAGCCCTTGGAGTGCAGCAGCAGCGCCTTGCCCGTGGCTCCGTCGGCCAGCTGTCCAACCTTCGGACCTTCGCTTACCGCCGTCACCACCACCCCTCCTTCTCATGGCCGATCATCGGTTCATGAGTTGGATGGGGTGCCGGACTTGGATGGGGTGTGCACCATGACGTGCAGCTGGGCCAAATCTCCTCAGCTGGCCCGCCGGCTGGGCTTTATGTGTAGTCCAGCACCCAAGCCAACTCATCATTCACCCAGCCATTGCCGAGCCCGTCAACAAATTGCCGTTGGGAATTTCTCCCTTATTTTGACCTTTTGTCCCATATTAGTGAGTGAGAAAGTTGGTAACCCTAGCTGCAGGTGGTGGAATATGATAACAAAGGAAGTTGAAGAATGAAAGGTATATCCAGAGAGAGGGATGGAGGCTACATGGGAATGAGGTTCTGTGAGGATGGGGTGGTCGGGTGGGTGGTGGGCAGAAAGAGGTGGAAGAGTGGAAATAATCTGGGTCACGGGGTTGGAGTGAGAGGTGAAGGTGGAAAGAAGGAGTGCATGAGAAGACCTGGGTAGATCAGAACTATGGGGTTTTGCTACCTGTGTTTGGAGAATTCAATGTTTGTATCGAAGGTAGACACAAATTGCTGGAGTAACTCCGTTGGACAGGCAGCACCTCTGGAGAGAAGGAATGGGTGACGTTTCGTGTCGAGACCTTTCTTCAGACTGATGTCAGGGGAGTTTGTGTCACAAAGATAGAATGTAGTCAGAGGCAGTAAGACAGGTGGGAGAACTAGGAAGGGGGAGGGGATGGAAAGAGAAGGAACACAATGGTTATTTGAAGTTAATAATGTTTGTATCATTGGGTTGTACACTACCCAAGTGTAATATGTAGTTACAGGGATTCATTACCCCTTGTTCATTTATCTTTTAGAGACAGCATGGAAACAGTCCTTTCAGACCACTAACATCGAGCCTACAGGTTTTGTAGGCTAATTGGCTATTAGCTATAATTGGCTAATTGGCTAAATCTGACAATTTACAATTTACAGAAGCCAAATTACCTACAAACCTGTACATCTTTGGAGTGTGGGAGGATGCCGGGGTACCCGGAGAAAACCCAAATGTACAAACTCCATACAGACATCACCCATAGTCAGGATTGAACCCAGGTCTCTGACGTTGTAAGGCAGCAACTCTACTGCTGTGCCACTGTGTAATCCCTCTCTGAATGAACACCCTGGTTTGTTCGTTCTCACTCCAACTACTTCTCCCCTTCTCCAGACACTTACCCCTGTAAACGCAGGCACTCAGCAGTGTTATTTTCCATCCAGTGAAACACGTTTTTGACTGTTGCAATATTATTAAATTTGTGTCCTTGGCCAAGGATGATAACAATAAAGGGTCCTCATTTTAATCTAGCAGAACAAAAGCTATTGCTGGTTGTTACTGAAAAAGTAATCAACAAAACTTTTCCGCCATGCTGATCAATGACACACTCATTGAGACACAAGAGACCACAGATTGTGGATCCTTGAGCAATAAACATCTTGCTGCAGGAACTCAGCACTGCAAGGTGTAATGGACAGCCAATATTTCCTGTCAGAACCCTTCTTCAAGACTGGAATAGAGGGGAGATAGCTGATAGAAAGAGGCAGTGGAAAGCGGGAAAGCAAAAGCTGACCTGGAAAGGGTGGATGATATGCAAATTTAAATTTAATCAGGAAAGTCAAACTAGTCAGAGAACTAAGATAGGAGAGGGATGTTGTGGTGGCGGTTTTTACAACTTCTCAAAGTTCAACCTTTGATAGCTACTAATTTGTCAGAGATGATTAGAAAAGTAGTCTCACACACTCCACGTCACATTCAAAACAGCAAAGATGAATCTACCAGAAGTAGTTTCTTGATCAATAGCTTCCTTATTGTAGTAATACAAAACAATGAAACAATTCATAACTTTCTGTTCTTAATCGTCATTCCATTCATGTCATATAAATCATAAAAACCTCTTCTTGTAAAAGTACATCGTCTGACAACATATATATGTCCCAATCATGCTCGTGGTCATGGTAAAAAACTGTTTCATCCCATGGCCCCGACATCAAAGTGAAACTAATCCTCTGAGAGCCTGCGCCAGACTCCTCTAGCCAAAAACACACCCCAAACTACGTATAAAATCCCACCCACGTTCGATGTTTGGTGGACTGTGTGGGGTGGGAGGACCCGTTGCTCCTCCCGTACAGCATGTGGCTCTGCACAGGACAAAGGGAGATGTTTGTATGTAGTTGATCCTGTCTGTAGACAGTGTGAGTGTGCAGTCAGATTCTGTGTTTGCAGCCATTTTGAGTTGTCTTGCTGCCAGCATTGAGTAAAGCATTAAAGACTTCTGTTGTAAATTGAAGACTCTCAAGTTTTGTGCAGACCTAGAAAACGCACACGAAAGTGATGTCAGAAGTGGGATTCTATGGATTGCTTCCAAAGACTCAGATAAGAGCCTATTTTTTTTTTTCTTTGATTTAAAAAAAAACAGAACTGAAACTAACATATCTCGGCAATTCGATCGTTTCGATCCCGAGCGAGAAAGGTGGTCGTCGTATTTAATGCACGCTGAATTTTAATTTGAAGGGATGGCAAATATGACTGACCAAAGGAAGAAGGCTCTCTTTTGTTCATCAATGTCTCCAGGGACTTTTGCACTGCTTCAAAATGTACTTACAGAAGAAGTAACTGAAGCCTCATATGCTGAAATCTCAACGGTTTGCATCTGCATTTCGAAGAAAGTCGAAATCTCCTCGCAGCTCACATTGTTCTACAGGACTGTGCAACAGGAAGAGCAACGGGACCTCCCACCGCATGCAGTCCACCAAACATCACACAGATAAAGCAAATACTGATATCTCTGCAAAAGATAACACTGAGGAAAGCTGTTGACTCTGAGCCTTTAGCAAGCTATGAAACGCAAAAAAGGCTCGAAAAAAAGAGTGAAGCAAGGTCCAGCTAAATGGAGACGTTCAAACTGGAAAGGGGGAATGTGATGTTTGGTGGAATTTGTGGGGTGGAAGACCCGTTGCTTCTCCCGTACAGCAGGTGGCACCTGCAGCAAGGGAGATGTTTTGTATATAGTTTATCCTGTCTGTAGACTGTGTGTGTGCAGCCATTTTGAACTGTCTTGCTGCCAGCATTGAGTAAAGGATTAAATACTTCTGTTGTAAATTGAAGACTCTCAAGTTTTGTGCAGACCTAGAAAACGAACACAAAACCACGTTCACAGGAAGATAATAACTAAAGGTAACTATACATGACTAAAGCTTACTTAAGCTTAGTGGCTCCAACAGATGTTTCTCTAATCTAAACTATACTAAAACTTAACTGAACTGAATTTAGGTTAGTTTTTTTCCCCATGGTAGGAAACAGATACTGGGGTATTAAATGTGATTGGAATTGCTGGTAAAAATCAAATATTTTACTTTATATTTTTTCAAACATTCTAAATTAAAATCTGGTTGGCAAAATACCACACTCTGTCCATGAAATATAATTATCTCCATCTTCACAGGAGAGTAAAATTCTGTAATGTAATAACAATTTTGGCAATTTTACTATCTTGGCAGCAGAAATGCAAACTTTATTAGTAACAGGTGCAAATAATCATTCGTGGCATCTGATTTTGTTATAGCAGGAACAACATTTCTGGACTTTGTAGTGTGAAAATAGTGTGGTTTCCACGTAGGAAAAAAAGATAAATCCCTAATGAAGAAATGTTTCTGTTATTTGTCTTTAACAAATATATATCTGGCATGGTGGCGCTGCCTTACAGCGCCAGGGACCCAGTTTCGAACCTAATTACGGGTGCTATCGGCATGGAGTTTTACGTTCTCCCTGTAATTTACATGGGTTTTGTCCAGGATCACCGGGTTCCTGCCATACTCCAAGGTTTGTAGGTTATTTGGCTTGGTTCAATTGTCAATTGTTCCTAGCGTATGCATGATAGTGCTAGTGTGCGAGGATTATTAGTCGGTGCGGACTCGGTGGGACGGAGGTCCTGTTTCCGCGCTGTATCTTTAAAATAACTAACTAGCGAGCTGAAACATGACTTTGGATGTTGCTAGTTTATAAGAAAGAAGTAACTCCTGTCTCCAGTTAACTTTTCTGTCTCCTGAAGTGGCATTGCATACTGCATGGCTGATTCAAATGAGTCCACCATTATGTTTTAAGAGCTAATGGAGGTACCAATTGTGGATACCACAAGGATACCAAATGGTCTCATACTAATTTTGCCACATCTCAAAGACAAATAAAAAGGAGATAAAAACTGAAAATGTTGGGGAAAGAAATCAGCAGGTCAGGCAGCATTTGTGGAAAGTGAAACAAATTATTCAATGATTCCATGATACTTCATTATCATATTGACTTGTTTTGCATACAATCCTGTAAAACCATGTAGTAGGCCTCACCTAGGCAGTACACAAGTGTCGCCACAGTTCTGGCATCGAACAGTTACAAAAAATCACCATACAATCTTATCTGCTGCTTGCTGCAGCTCGGTCTTATGTTATGGTTTTCTAACACCCTTTCCAAATAATTAGTTTTGTTGGAAGTGTGAAATCAGTTCTAAAGTCCCCTCAGATTTTCACAACTTTTGGTCAACCCGTGCATTGCATAACTCCTCATTAAAAATAAAATGTCACCCTTTCCCAAAATACTGTCTATCTGCCAATGCATAGTTGATTATAATCTGGCCTTCAATATTTTGCTCATCTGTACAAATTAAACTTTCACCATTTTGGACAGATATCCAGCCATTGTAAACTCTTACTTCTGGTGAAGTTGTTCTGATTTTTATGATATTTCTCTCAGTTCTCTCACACTTCTGGGTTGAGTGGTGCCAACTTGATTATTGCTGCTGGTTACTCAGGGATCAGGTTGCCTTGGAGTTATATAACACTGATCCATTCTTGTTTATCAAATGAAACCCTACAGTTTTGATATTGATTTTTGGACCAATTGTATTGCAAAAGAAAAATTGCAATATCCTTATAATGTTGGCCATGCCTGCTGTGAATCATTCAGTGGAGCAACATCCAGAACATAAATGAAGGAAGCAGTCATAACTTTTAGTTTCTATCAATGTGAGTAGCCCTCACAAGATTTCTGCCTCAATGTAACAAAAATAAAATCAAGAACAATGTAAGTCACACCTTTAATTTTAATTAGATTACTTTCAGATTTCTCCACCTCATTCACTAAATTTGTATCAACTCAGATCTGAGTTGTGAAATAACTTAAGATTTTTCTTATGTATTAACCTCCCATTTTCTGCCTTCCTCAAGCGACTGCTCACCGCCTATTGAAAATGTTTATCAATGAGAACTATTGAGACTCCTTTTTGCCCAACTTAATGATTTTGTAAAAGACAAATTTATTAGAATCATCATTATTGACATAATCTGAGTACAGATGCACATCAAAACCATTGGTAGAAAAAGACTGATCATAATTAATCACCATTAATGCAGTGAAAGCAGGAAATACTCAGAGGTGGTATTTATAGAGACAGGACAGAGTTAATATTTCTAGTCAATGACCCTTCATGAAAATGGAACATGAGAGGCAAGTGTATATAAATAGCAGAGAGGTATACAGCAAATAAAATGGATATCAATGATAGGATAGAGATCTACTCTGGCTCATTAAGAGGAAGGGAAGGAAAGAGAAAGAGGGAACAGTGAGGGGGGTAGAGAGGGAGAGAGAGAAGGATAGGGAGAGGGAGAGGGGCAGAGGGAGGGAGAGAGAGAGAGAGGGAGAGGGATACAGTAAATAAAATGGATATCTTGGAGGATAGAGACTTGAGGTGGCTTGTTAAGAGGGGTGGGGGGGAGAGAGGGAGAGAGAAAGGGAGAGATTGAGAGGGGGAGAAAGAGGGAGAAGGCAAGGGAGAGGGGAAGGGGAGGATGAGGGAAGAGAAGGGGAAGGGGAAAGGGGAGGGAGATGAGAGAGAAGGGGGATGGAAGGGGGTGGGGAGAGGAAGGAGGAAGGGGAGGGGGAGTTGGAGGGGGGGAAGAGGGGACATTGAACATAGAACAGAACAGAACAGCACAGGAACAGGCACTGGCTTACAGAGTCTGTGCTGAATATGTTGCCAAGTGTTGTTACACTAACCTCCTCTGCCTGTACGTGATCTATACCCCTCTGAACAATGTTTAAATATAGCTATCGTATCTGCCTCCCATCACCAACCCTGACAAAATGTTCCAGGTACCCACCACACAGTGTAAAAAAACTTGTCAGGCACATCTTTAAACTTTGGCTGTTTTACCTTAAAGCTGTGCCCTTTAGTCTTTCACACTTTCACTCTGGAAAAAATGGTTCTCACTGACTACCCTATCTGTGCTTCTCATAATTTTATATTATTTTATGTATTATAACGGCACCAAACGTGGTCAGGACGGATCCTGCATGTGGGTCGGGGACACCCCGGGCATGGGTCGGGACGGGGCGGTGGGGCCCGCGGGCACCCGGGGTGTCCCAGACCCACATGCAGGAGCCTCCCTCGACCATTCTATTCCTTTCTCCGGTTCTGGGGCGGTCCTGTGGCGTCAGCTGATACACAGACCACTTATGGTCAAACCCTCGTCAGTAGCTACGAGGGCTGGCAAGTGAAGTCATGGGCTAGGGGGAGTATCCTGCTACAATATACACCATGTATTTTTACATATGGGAACAAAATAGCACACTGGAATTGTGAGAGATAAGGGAAGCAGCACTTATCATTTTGCCTCATTACTACACACCATCCAGGGATCCAAAATGTCCTTACAACTGAAACTGTACTTCCATTCTGGTGTATTGCATTTAATACTATCACTGTGCTTTCTTCTGTACTGGCGATGCATAAAAAAAATTGTGCGACTGTTTGCAACAAGGCTGACCTTGATCATTCAGTCCGTGTGATTAGTATAGGTGTCAGAGGTTATGTGGTTAAGGCAGGAGAATGAGGTTAGGAGGGAGAGATAGGTCAGCCATAATTGAATGGTGGAGTAGACTTGATGGGCCGAATGGCCAAATTCTACTCTAATCATTTATGACCTTATGACCTTATCTCATTTGTGTTCCATTTCATTCCCATCTAATCTTTCTGATGTTGGTCTGTCTTGCTGCTCCAACATGCCTAATGTAAGCTTGAGAACAACATGACATCTTTTGTCCAGAACATTGCAGCTACAGGGACTAATTGTTAAATATATTAATTTCAGATACCCTGCCTTTCCTGTTTCTGAAAGAACTGTGATTTGGCCTGTTTTTTTTTTTCTCTTTATTGATGCTGCTTGACCTGCTGAGGCTTCCCAACACTTTCCTTTTGTTTCAGATTTCCAACAACTGATGTCTGCTATACCCCACAGTTTGCTCTTGCTATTTTGTTCCTTTGTATTCTCTCTTTCTCTATTCCCTATTTGTCTTGAGTCATCTATTAACTAGATGGCATGGAAAACATTGCGTTACCTGGATAATTCTGATCTCTGCCCTGTCACAGATATTCCCATACTTGACTCTGCTCCTTTCCTCCTCTTAAAAGTAAAGCATTCTTGTTTGCTCATTTTTCTAGTTATGATTTAGGCTAATTGACAAGATATTTCTCTCTCACAGATGCCAACTGACCTGCTGGGTGTTTTTTTGCACTTTCTTCTTTAATTTAGATTTGTCAATCATAATTTCCAATAATTAATGATAAGTTATTGATGCTTCTGTTCATTGTGACAACATTCAATCTATTCAAACATTGACCAAAAGCTACAAACAATAAGTAGTACTTTGCATATTCCATTTGTACTTTGTACATTTATCCACTGAAGGACAATGTTAATGATCCTAAGATCATAAAATCATAAGTGATAGGAGTAGAATTAGGCCATTTGGCCCATCAAGTCTACTCTGCCATTAAATCATGGATGATCTATCTCTCCCTCCTAACCCCATTCTCCTGCCTTCTCCCCATAACCTCTGACACCTGTACTAATCAAGAATCTATCTATCTCTGCCTTAAATATATCCACTGACTTTGCCTCCACAGCCTTCAGAGGCAAATAATTCCACAGATTCACTATGACGTTTTCATAATATGAGGTTCTCCCAGGCCTCTTGTCTTGATTAAAAATATGTTTAAACTGCTTCTTGTGTGCATTTATGAGAGCTTGACTTGTTAGATTATTGGGAACCACCAACGTTATATATTGAAACTGGAAGAGAAGTAGCAAGAATCAAGAAGGTGGGTTGGCAACCTTCCAGTAAGATTTGTGTGATTTAGGTTCAGTCTCAAGCAATGGATATTGCCATGCCCAATGTTGTCTGAAATAAATGAACTACCACTCTAGAGGTCTGAGATTCTGAAATAAAAATCACCATTTCAGGTTTTCAAACAGGTTAGCTAACCGTCTCCCTTGCAGGATCACATCTCTATGCTTCATGCCTGGATGAGTATTACCACAACTTACACTGAAGAAGTCCAATGCCACCCAGCATTGTATGTATATAGAGTATACATAGAGCCATATAGAGTCATAGAGTCATAGTGATAGATACAGTGTTGAAACGGGCCCTTTGGCCCAACTTGCTCACGCCTCATCCTCCTGCGCTCCAAGGAATAGAGACACAGCCTACTCCACCTCTCCTTACAGCTCAGACTCTCTAGTCCTGGCAACATCCTCTTAAATCTTCTCTGAACCCTTTCAAGCTTGACAATATCTTTCCTATAACATGGTGCCCATAATTGAACATAATATTCTAAATGCAGTCTCACCAACATCTCATACAACTGCAACATTTTTCGTCTTCCATCACAATGAGGAATGTGGAGGAGTCACTTTGGTAGATGTTTGTTAAAATGTATTTTGTGTGTTTTGTTGCTTTTTATTGGTCTGACTGTAAGGCAAATCAAATTCCTGACATGACCTCACAACTTCTATACTCAATACTCTGACTGATGAAGGCCAATGTGCAAAAAGCCTTTTTGACCATCTTATCTACCTGCGACTTGAACTTCAAAAAACCATGCCCTGCACTCCTAGATCCCTCTGCTCTACAACATTCCCCAGAGGCCTACCATTCACTGTGTAGATCCTGCCCTTGTTAGACATCCCAAAATGCAACACCTCATATTTCTCTGTATTAAATTCCATCAACCATTCCTCAGCCCACCTGGCCAATTAATAGTAAGATTAAATGAGAACTTACCAGTTTGAAGTTTGATCTTTATTTTATGAAGAGTTATGATGAGGGACTACATGAAGAAGAACCCCGTCCAGCCGCACGTGCGTCAATCTTCAAAGCAGCAATGTGAAATCACATGTAATAGTGACTGAAGTATAATAGTAAGATATCAGACGACTAGAACTACCAGATGACATTTATGAGGGTTGGGAGCGGAGGGCACGTAGTCATCATAACTCCTCATAAAATAAAGATCAAACTTCAAACTGGTAAGTTCTCGTTTAATCTTACTATTTTATTTCGGAGTCACTTGAGTGACTACATGAAGATTTCAAAGCTCTGTGATTTCATGCCGTGAGAAACGAGTCTACACAACCACAACTGCTTCATTGACAAATGAGGGAAAAACATTTATAATGCATACAGTCATGACATATATTTAAAACATGCTGATGCTGTTTAAATGTAATAATATCTCTCACCCAGATGGAAACTATAACTAGAACGTCAAATAGTTGACAAATACCCCTGGTCTAGCAATGGGTTATTATAAAATGTTTGGAGATTCCTTCATTGGACCATGTTGTAGCCGTAAGGATGTGGTCCAGTGGGACATAAATACTCTTGCTGGTGATGCTGTAGCAGTCCTGGTGGAATAAGACCTGGAATCAGTATCTACTCCTGCATAAACCAAACTCCATTTTATCATCTGGAGTGGCCTGAACATGTACGTTCTTTTACGTTTTTGTGACTAACAAACATTGCTAGTTCAGAGCCTCAAAGGCTCTTGGTGACCTTGATGTTTTGTTGTATTTTCTGTGTGCTCACATTACCAAAGGTCCCCTGGCATGCCTTTAACTATTTTGAGACCTGACACCACTTCTGCTCTGCTTAAGTAATGATAAACATAAAATATTATATATTATTATTTACAGATTTAATCATCCTGTACCGTCGCAATTATGTAGCGACTGAACCTGCTGCGCCAGAAGGATAGCTATCTTATGAGCTCCGGCCAACGTTAAGGATGGAGCCCCCTGGTGAAATAGTGTTCACAAAATGTCAACATCCTATACGGCATTGTACTGGTCCTGGGAGACCTTGTGTTAAAGATATCCTTACAAACATGATATCCGGGGTGAACCCGATAGAGCGGGTCTCATTTTCTGCAGCCAATTCAATGAGAAGGCATGTTGGCACAGTTAATGTCTATACAACTCAATTATTGACAAAAGATCATTTAACATGAACTACAAATGTCAGTAATCTATACTGTTTTCAATGTAACATGAGCATTAAACAAACTCTTTTCATCGCCTGGAAAAGAAATGTCCTGCTTTTTGGTGCTAACCAAGCACTCTGAACACATTGAAGGATAGATGTAACAACCCAAGTCGTAGGGCAGTCTATTGAATCTGCAGAACATAATTTGCTTTTATCATGCAACGGCTGATTTCCCAAGCCTCAGGCTGAATCAGCAAAGTTACGTTAAAAATAACCATATAAAGTTGTATTATTATTTCCGACAAATCGGGAATCAAAGTTGCTTAAGCCAGTCACACAATAGGAACCTAAAGTGGGCTCTTAATGACTTTATTTGAAGCCCCGATTGATTAAGCAAAATGGAGGAAGACATAAAAGACCTTCCTTCTCCTTGTAGCGAGAATGTATCTTTCGCCACTGTTATGCCACATATTTTTCAACTTGTGAATAAGCATGAAAACAAACATATCTATATTTGGTGTTCCATTGAACCAGAGTTTCATAAATATGGTGTGATTCTGTGTTGTCATTGACCTATACTTGATGATTCTCCTGTGGCAAACAAGATTATGTAACCATTACAGGGGTCTTTAATTGATTGCACCCACGTGACTAACATATGCCACTATCATAATGTATCAACATGAAGTTGAGCCTGCAAATATGCATATTTGCTCAATCACTCTTTAACCCATACGGTCTATAGATAGTTGATACCAATAAGTGAAGAATTGGTAAGTCATGCAAATCTGCTCCACCTCCAAACTAGCGATGATATTCATAATTTCCCATCTTGGGGCCATTACCATCATTTTGCAATAGAATGAAATATTTACTGAACAAACTATTGGAGCAATACTGAATACTGTTTGTCCATCATTATGACTTTGGTGGCTTCAGCTGGTAATAACAAAGTTATGTTAACAATGACCTACATGGCACTTTACAGTTTACCATTTAGCAGGATGACAGTTCTCCCACTTGCACAGTTGAATCACATCTATTATATTGCCAATTAGTCTTAATGAATAGAAGGCTGATTTATAACAATAAGGCTGTTACAGGAGTCTATTGACTGCAATCTGTTGCCCAGGCCAGCGTCAATGGCCAATTGAATAGCTAAAGGTAAATCCCAATGTCCAACAAGTCTATTTGATAACAACTTAATCTTAACTGGATAGAGGAGCCCAATTTATCAAATATAGTTTGAGATTTAAACAGTGGATTTTAGCAAAATACAGCGTTAAGATATCATCGTGACAATACATAACCAGTGTTTTTGAACTCTGAGTAGTCCTCTTTGAATGCTTTCTTGTCATCATTCTGTTACATTGCCTTCTCATAGCAATGCCTCCTCCAAATATCCCCCATGATCACTGTAAATGGGATACACTATAAAATCAGTTGTTAATCAGCCATCTTTCATAATGAACAGGCCAAGCCTGCCATCATTTTGTGTCTGCCGTGAATGGCAACTCTGGCCCGATTTCTGAGCCAGTCTTGCAAGATTATCCTCGCCATTATACTGAGCCTGCCTAATTCCAAACTGCTTGAAATGTTAGTATTGTCCAGTTTTACATGGTTAAACCTCTTGAAGTAGATGATAATGTCTCATCATTTGTATTGTACAACCAAGTGTACATCTTACCAATTTGTAAGTGGTCCCTTAGTTGTAGAGTAGCAGAGGTAGAGTGCTTGGAACCTCTGGCCAGCTTTCATGCTGCCACCAGCTTCAGTGAACCGCTTACTGTCGATGAAGACGTGGCCAAAACTATGAAGCCTTGCTTGTTGTTGTCCTTACTTGGTCCAATAGCTTGTGCTTCGTTCTCCAGGTTTTGCCTATGAATAGGTGTTACCTGAATAGAAGATTCGGCTCTAATGTCCCCCTGATAGCAGTGTTCACTGCAGATGTGTTGGGATGGCAACCTTGCTGCCAGGCATGGTACCTCTGGTACGTGCCCTTCATCTCTTGGGCATGCTCCATGGCTATACCCTCAGACTCGGCATTAGCCTAATACTGATCGGCATGCTCTCCTCTTACATGAGGGAGATATTAAGCAGCCCTGCTACAAGGCACTGCTGGCGCGGCTTCAGCAATATGCCGACTTTGCCATGGACTCGGCGTCAAACTAATGCTGACCTGGTATGCTCTCCTCTTATATGAGGGAGACATTAAGCAGCCCTGCTACAAGGTGTGGCTTCAGCAATACGCCGACTTTGCCACGGACTCGGTGTAAGACTAATACTGACCCAGCGGCATACATGCCTTGAGGTATGCTGCTCTGCAATACCTCCAACCTTAAACAGCCCTGTTTCAAGGCAATGCTGCCATGGTCACTCCCATAGGCCACACTGCCATCGACTTGGCACCCCATGAAGCAGCCCTGTGCAAAGGTGCTGCTGGCACGGGCTCTCACATTGACCCGCGCTGGCACAACGCCTGCTGTAGGAGTGCATCGAGATGGAGCCTCCTCTCTAGATGGAGCCTCCTCCAAATGTTTTCACATTCCCAGAGGGGAACCCTCCCAGCATCTGGGCCGACCATTTTTGTCGGCTGTCCCCATATCCTGGGGACCACTGCGGTTTGGGAACCGCATTGCTGCTGAATTTCCCCTCTCCAGGAACCCCAGCGTCCATATACATACCCGTGGTAACCCTCCCGGCACCTGGGCTGACCGTTCAGGTCAGTTTAATCCCATATCCTGGGGACTACTGGGTTCTGAGAACTGCATACTATTGGATTTCCCCTCCCCGGGAACCCAACGTCTAGAGTCACTGACCGTTCTTATCAGAGACTCCAATCGCGAAACCCGACATTCGCCAGCTCCCCGCTTTCGCGGTCGGACCATGCGGATGTAGATGATTGATGTAGATGACAAACAGTAAAGGGCCTAGCACCGACCCTGAGACACACCACTGACATTGATGCCTGTCTCGCTGAGTTAATTCAGCTTTTAATACACCGGTTTAAATAAGCATCTACAGTTTCTTCCCACATTAGAAAACTGCTTATTGCCTAACAAGGATCTTGCAACAATTCTCTGGATATTAGTTCCAGACAATAAAAATGTGTGTATTGTTTTGAATGAGAATACACCAAATCCACCAATAAATGACATGAATGAGGTTTCACTTCACCTGGCATGGCATATTATTTATCACGTGGTCAATAGCTTTCTAAACCTTAAAGATAATAAAATAGGTTTTAAGAGATGCCGGAGACAAGGAGATAAATACACTGAATTTCTATATAACTATGTTGGTCAAACTCAGAACCGTTCAACTATTTAGAGTGAACTCGTTCTCACTGCACAGGGTATTAATTAATTCCAAAAATTAACATTGTCTGATGAAAGTAGACGTTTCCTCACCTGTAGCCCAATTCTATTCATTGGCACATGATGTTCATGTTATCAAGTCGTACTTGGTACCATATGGACCAGATTAAATTCTTTAAAATTTGTTTAAAGACAATGTTTTTCTTGTATAAAGTTGCTACATAGTTCAACGTCTATGATGGGACCAAAGAGTCTTTAAACAGAATACCAATGTTTTGCCTTACAAGGTTTGATTCTATTGACTTCAGCATCTTTTATTATACTCCAAATTTCCATCTGACCATGAATATATTTCTCCCCTGGTACCCTGGTACTTTAAACAAGGCCTGAAGTTTTAGCTTCTCAAAGAAACAATATTGCTTTGCAATATTGCCTTGCAGACAGAATCTCTGGAGAGTCTATCCAAAGATACTGCCTTACCCGTTGAGTTACTACAGCATTTTGTTTCTTTTTTTGTAAACTAGCATCTGCATTTCCTTGTGTCTAAGTACTGCATTACATTATTTGTCTTTCATTTTCCTGACAATACGACTTAACATTTTGTTTCTGCTCTTGTTAAAACTTCATGGCACTGGTAATTGGATATCCACTGTCTCATGCTTAAACTCCTAAAGTCATTCTCGTAAGAACTTTGGGCAGTCAGTCCAATGCATTAAACATGTACTTGGTATTTCCCTAGCTTAGTTAAAAATGTAATTAGAGATACTTAAAGACAGTTGACACATTTAAGTGGATACCTCGATCATTTACATCTGTCATAGATTCATACGGCGCAGAAACAGGCCCTTCAGCCCAACATGTTCATGCCAACCAAGATGCCAACTGGTCCAATTTGCCTAGATGGGGTATCTTGGTCAACATGGATGAGTCGGGCTGAAGGGCCTGTTTCTGTGCTGTTAGACTCTCCAACTATGATTAAAATGATGGGGAAATACATTAAAATATGTTGGCAGTCCAGAATTTATTCTCCTCATCTGAGGTCCCTAGACTCGCACAAATTTGAATCATTCACAAATCTGTGAATAATTCCTCAGATATCAGTATAAAAGTTATTAACAATATAACTCCTAACTTTGTAACTTTTAACACCAATAGTACTAAAACCTTATATTACACAATGTATTCTAAGTTAATAAAAGGACCACAATGACCACAATCTTTAAAGAAATGTCATCACAACTTTGCAGCAAAGCATTCCCAGGATACATGATAGTTTCACTGTATACTCTGTTTGCTTGTACCGGGAGTGACCATCAGGTTAATCAAGGATGTAAAAGCCAAAAGTGGGTGACCTTCAATTCCACACCCTGGAGGTGTAGTTAGTGGGTTTCTAGTCTTCTTATTAATTAACCCAAAGCTGGATTAGGTATTATGAAGCAAGGTGAAAACAAAAAAACAATGTTTTTTCTCAGCATTGATGGATATCATTCAGTTCCCACTACACAACACATTTACATCCAGGTAGCTCTGACGCACATTGGGCATCTGTCCATCTGTTATATTTGCCTTGAAAACACACTCAAATTAAATTCAGAATTAGCTAGCAGTGGTGCAGCAATAGAGCTGCTGCCGTACAGTGCCAGAGGCCCAGGTTTGATCCTAACAAAGGGTGTTGTCTGTACAGCATTTGTATGTCCCCCCTCTGTGACCATGTGGGTTTTCTCTGGGTGCTCCGGTTTCTTCCCACATGGGTCTATGTGGACTCGTGGGTCTGAAGACACATGGGTCTGCGCTATAGCGAGAGGTTGAGTAGGTTGGGAGCCAATTCTTTGGAGCGCAGGAAGCTGAGGGGTGATCCTATAGGAGTGTATAAAATCATGACAGGAATAGATTGGGTAGATGCACAGTCTCTCGCACAGAGTAGGGGAATCATGGACCTGGGGGGTATAGGTTTAAGGTGAAATGGAAAAGGATTTATTAGGTTATCTGAGGGGTAACTTTTTTTGCACACAGGGTGGTGGCTTTATAGAACAAGCTGCCAGATGAGGTAGTTGAGGCAGGGACTATCGCAACATTTAAGAAACAGTTAGACAGGTATCTGGATAGGACAGGTTTGGAGGAATATGGGTAAAACGCAGTCAGGTGGGACAAGTATAGCTGGGTCATGTTGGCCGTTGGGCCGAAGGGCCTGTTTCCACACTATATGACTCTATCCATGTCTATTATGCCTAGTTTATTTTAACTGAATGGTGCAAAGTTCTCTTCCAGCGAAAATCATTTTCAAAGATCACCTTCATCATAATCCAGATATCCACTAAGAAAAGGACTTTGCAATAGGCTATGAGCCCACAAATAATGTTACATAGAAACATAGAAAATATGTGCAAGAGTAGGCTATGTGGCCATTCAAGCCAGCACCACCATTCAAATATGATTATGGCTGATCATCTTAAATCAGTATCGCTGTTCCTGCTTTTTTCCCATCTCCCTTGATTCCTTTAACCCCAAGAGCTAAATCTAACTTTCTCTTGAAAACATCCAGTGAATTGGCCTCCACTGCCTTCTGTGGCAGAGAATTCCACAGATTCACAACTCTCTGGGTGAAGAAGTTTTTCCTCATCTCAGTCCTAAATGGCCTGCCCCTTAGTTTTAAACTGTGACCCCTGGTTCTGGACTCCCCCAACATGGGCAACATTTTTCCTGCACCTAGCCTGTCTAATCCTTTAAGAATTTTATATGTTAGCAATTAGTCGGACATTTCAAGCTAAACCGTGTAATAAACAATAATTGAGTTTAGAAAGTCATAGTCACCTCTGTTATTGGTTAGTAAGCTTTCCGTATGCAGTTTCCTGCAGTTGTTAGTTGACTATATCAAAGTTAAGTAAAATCTTTGGGATTGATTACCAGATAAGAATATTTATTAAGACTAGAATAGGGAGAATAGCACACTGGCACATACGGTTTGTCTCAGACAACACATGCCACACCTTTGATGGAATTTGGTGAGTGAAGTTCCCATATAGCATTCCATGAAAATGGTGACTAATTAACAGCTAAAAGCAAAGCTGGTAAATATTTTTTAGTACCTCCAGGCAAATTCCAATTGTGTTCATTGGTAATTAGTGTGTTAAATTGTGTGTTAAACCAGTGTTAAAACAGGTGTGTCTGTCTTATTAACACAACAATCTTTTAATGCTTGTTTTAAATTGAAATAATCCCTCGACAATTCCAACATTTAGTACATAGGGTTAAATTGCAAAGGTCATCATCAATGGCCTTTCAGCTATAACACAGCACTAATTGGCTTGTTGATTGTAAATTTAGACTTGAAATAGATATCTGATATTAATAATAGAAAATAAAACAGGCATATTCATATAGTGAGGTAATATATGATTAAACACCTTAGAAAGCAGACAAGCAAACAGGTAAAGGAAGCAGTCTACTGAATAGATGAAAGTTTATGTCCTTGCAGTTAGCAATATTTCTGGAACTTATTTATATGTGTTGGCATAATTGAGCTAATTGCCTCACCTTCTACTTGGATTATGAGGCTAACATTAAACTGTCTTCTTTAAAGGAGAGGACCATTACTCTTTAATCCATGGCTGCTGGACAAATCCAGTAGTAAAATGTTTCAAAGAGGTGTGCAGATAAGCTATCCATCAAAATTTGACATTTATTATCTTGAAAGAGATAAGATAGGTATTGTTTGTTTGAAGTAATAAGTTTTTAAAATGTCTTATCGGAGATGAAGCAAAGAGGTAGAATAATTTTGGAAGAAAATTCTCAAATTCAGGGTTGAGACTGTTTCAGCACAGTAACTCGACACTTAAACAAAGGTGTGCAGGCTGGTACTTTGTTCCTTGGAGAGCAAAAGGCTGAGGTGATATAATAGAACGGCATATTATATACAAGAACAGCATTTAAAAGACATTTGGACAGCTACATGGATAGGAAAAGTTCAGAGGGATATGGACCAAACGTGAGCAAATTGGACTTGCTCAGCTGAGGAATTTTGGCTGGCATGGACGAATTGGGCTAGACAGCTTGGTTCTGTACTGTACAACTCTATGACTATATCTCTGCTGAATACCTCTGAATACCTGATCATTGAAGCAACCGTATCCAGAACATATTTAGGCTCTACTCCCCAACCCTCCCCCCCCCCCCCCCCCCCCCTGCCATCCCCCACGTCCCCCCCTCCCCTCCAACCCCACCATACTGCTTTCTATATTCTTGCCAAAAAGTACCTCACATAATTTCGGATATAAATGAAAAAATATTTTTTTGTATAGTGACTTCCATGACCTTAAGACACAATAAAGCACCTGATAGATAATGATGTACTGTGTGATCCGGGGCCAGGATCAGCAGCTGTCGGTAGGTCTGTCCACTATAAGCAAAATCCGTTATAAAGAGGTCTGTTAAAATTAAGGTTTATTGTAATCTGAATGGGTGATCAATAGTCGGCATGGACTCAATGGGACAAAATAACTTTTTCCATGCTGTATCTCTAAACCAAACTAATCTAATTTCCCAAGTGCACTAATCTAATATCACAAGGCAGCATTCTCCATCACTGCAGTGTAACATTAGCACAAAGAACCACGGTCAACCTTCTCTACTGGTATGACGTTGGCAAGACCATCAACAAGGCATAGAATGCTATCTACGTGGAGTTTGCGCGTTCTCCCTGTCACCCCGTGGATTGTCTCTTGGTGGTCCGGTTTCCTCCCACATCCCAAAGGTTTTTAGGTTAATCAGCCTCTGTAAATCGACCCTAGTGTTTAGGGAGTGAATGAGAAAGTGGGATAACAAATCCTCTGTATAATGGACCATTGGGGGGGTTGGGGGGGGGGGGGGGGGGGATGATGTCAGTTATTGCCTATTGTTCACTATAACTGAGCAAGGTATTATTGTATATGTGCAGAATAACATTAGCTCTAACATCTGCAGTCAAGCTTCTCCAGTAGCACAACCTCAATGAGGCCGACAAAGAGATACTTTACCTCTAAATTGGAGAGTGAGACAGCCATTCAGCAGCTATGGCAGGGCTTGCACAACATCACTTCTTACAAGGTGAAACAAGTTGAGCAGCAGCTCAAACAACAGTGAGGCATCACTCCCAGATCAGCTCAATGCGTTCCATGCATGTCTCAAAAGGAACAACACTTAAGTGCCTTCTGGCATCCCCAGAGCACTAAATGGCATGGTAATCTCAGTCACTGAGCAGAGACCCAGTACCCTGATAACAAGTTTGGTGGGGATGATAATGTTGAACGCTGAGCTGTGATGATCCATTGCAGTAGAAAACCAATGAGAACGCATCTTCCGTTGATCTGTTGTGGAGGTGGGAAAATTGTACTGGGTCCAGGTTCCTGCTGAGGTAACATAATCAACCTCCGAAAGCATTTCATTACCACAGAGTCATCGAGGCATTTCATCTTGCTCTTCTGGGGCATCACTATTATTGATGTTCTTTCAAACCAAGTGGGAACCTCAGAACTTAGTAATGAGAAATTGTTGGCCATGCCAACTCCATTTGGTTCATGCAGGTTGTCAGAATGTGGCCAGGTACACCATCAGGTCCAGACACACTCTGAGGGCTTATCCTCATGTCTACCTACCACTCAAAACTCCACACCTCCATCTACCTATTACTCGCCATGCTTTGTTCCACCACCATCTCTCTTACAACTTTCTTCCCCCTACAATAATCGGTCTGAAGAAGCATCCCAACCCAAAATGTCTCTAACCATTCGATCCAGACGTGCTGACTGACCCGATGAGTTACTCCAACACTTTGTATCTTTCTCTGCATATAACCATTGGTTTTATGCTGCCATCTCTCAATAAATGTAAAGCATTATTGGTGTAGTATTGGTCAAAGCTGAAAGAACATCCTTGCATAAGAAGTTCCAGCCAATAAATAAATAAACCATGTCATGGAGTGTATGAATTCCTACAATAAATAAACAAGAAAACAGGAAATTCTGGAAATGTCCAGCTATACAGGAAATACAGCATATTCATTTTTCTTTCCTTTAAATAGACAATAGACAAGACATGCAGGAGTAGGCCATTCGGCCCTTCAAGCCAGCACCACCCTTCAATGTAATCATGGCTGATCATCCACAATCTGTACCCCGTTCCTGCCTTCTCCCCATATTCTCTGACTCCGCGATCTTCGATCCCTATCTAGCTCTCTCTTGAAAGTATCCAGAGAACCAGTCTCCACTGCCCTCTAAGGCAGAGAATTCTACAGACTCACAACTCTCTGTGTGAAAAAGTGTTTCCTCATCTTCATTCTAAATGCTTTACCCCTTATTCTTAAACTGTGGCCCCTGTTTCTGGACTCCTCAACATCGGGAACATTTTTCCTCTCGTGTGTCCAAACCCTTAATAATCTTATATGTTTCAATAATATATCCTCTCATCCTTCTAAATCCAGAGTATACAAGCCCAGCCGCTCCATTCTCTCAGCATATGACAGTCCCGTCATCCAGGGAATTAACCTTGTGAACCTACGCTGCACTCTCTCAATAGCAAGAATGTCCTTCCTCAAATTTGGAGACCAAGACTACACACAATATTCCAGGTGTGGTCTCACTGGGGCCCTGTATAACTGCAGAAGGACCTCTTTGCTCCTATACTCAACTCCTCTTGTTATGAAGGCCAATGAGAGGCCATTCGCTTTGTTCACTGCCTGCTGCACTTGCATGCTTACTTTCATTGACTGAAGAACAAGGACTCCCAGATCCCGTTGTACTTTCCATTTTCCCAACTTGACACCATTTAGGTAATAATCTTTTAACCATTTAGCCATGCATCCGCCCACTCATCCAACTCGTTCAAGTCACCCTGTATTCTCACAGCATCCTTCTCACAGTTCACACTGTCATCCAGCTTTGTGTCATCTGCAAATTTGCTAATGTTACTTGTAATCCCTTCATCTAAATCATGAATATATATTGTAAATAGCCGCTGTCCCAGCACTGAGCCTTGCGGTACTCCACTAGTCACTGCCTACCATTCTGAAAGGGACCCGTTAATCCCTACTCTTTGGTTCCTGTCTGCCAACCAATTTTGCCAACCAAAAATCCCCACAGGCTTTTGTTTCATTATGTTTGGATAGCAATATGGTGGCCAAATGTTGCTTAATAAACAAATTAACCAGATCAGATAAAAGTAATTGATCTTGCAAAGACTCTAAACGTTATTCCCTTATCATGTATCTATACACTAGAAATGGATCGACTGCAATCATGTATCGTATTTCTGCTAACTGGTTAGCATGCAACAAATGCTTTTCACTGTACCTTGGCACACGTGATAATAAACTAAACTGAACTGAAGGGCAGATAAGTTCAATGCAAGTGCATAAGTTCATATTAGGGTGCAATGAGCAGGGAGATAAATTCATATTTTGTCACCAATATTAAACAAATGTGAAAATAATGGTTTCAAATAAATTATGTTGGAATGCAACTGGCAGACAAAAAGTTTTTCCTCACTTCATTTCTAGAAAGTACAACTTGGCATGGATAAATTTATGAAAACACTAATAGCATTCTGCACTTTTATCATAGAGAGCATGAGATATAAGTGTAAAAATAATTACAAAAACATACACATCGATGCAAAAACACCACAGGGGTGTTCTCAAAACTTAGAAATAAAAGTTACAACGATGTTTAGTTGCTTAGCTTGAGAGAAAGATCATATCTTGGTATTGTTTGAATGTCTATATTCTATATTATCCAAACTTATTTATTTGCTATAAAATTTGAATGTTTTGTGTCTCAGTGATATTGACAAACGTTAGCAATAGAAGTATGTCAATCAGCCTTCAGCGTACTTGGGTATTTAATAAGATTATCAAATATTTGTGTTGGTTTATTATTTTTACGTGTACTGAAATATAGTGAAAAGCTTTGTTTTGATCCAGACAAATCATACCATTCATACGTTCATCAAGGTAGGGCAAGAGAGAAGAGGAAGCAGGATGCAAAATATAGTGTTGCAGCTACAGCGAGAAAGAAGTTCAGGAACTACAGTGAAGCAGATAGGGAAATCAGAAATTCATCCTGTGCATATGAGAGGTCCATTTAAGAGTCAGCAGGTCCATTTCAATATCACCAGGAAAAAAGCTGTTCTTAAATCTGGTGGTACATGCTTGCAAGTTTTGTATCTTCTTCCTGATGGGGGAGGGGAGAAGAGAGAATGACTGGGTTGTGTGTGGTCCTGGATTATGGTTGGCTGTTTTCCCAAGGCACCATGAAGTATGGATGGAGTCGATGCGGGGAAAGGAGTTCGCAACCTTCTGCAATTTGTCGCTGTCTTGGTCAGAGTAGTTGCTATATCAAACTGTGATGCATCTATTGTGCATCTGTAGACATTGTCAAGATTCATTGGAGACATGCCTGTATTTCCTTAGCCTTCTGAAGAAATAATGGGATGGTAACTGTGGCACAGTGGTAGTGTTGCTCCCTGGCAGTGCCAGAGACCCAGGTTTGATTCTGATTCCAGGTGCTGTCTGTACGGAGTTTGTACGTTCTTCCCGTGACTGTGTGGGTTTTCTCCAGGTGCTCCGGTTTCCTCCCACATTTCAAAGACGTACAGGTTTATAGGTTGGTTGGCTTCAGTAAATATGTAAATTGTCCCTATTGGTAGTGTGCACTCGGTTGGCCGAATGGCCTGTTTTCCTACTGTACCTCTAAACTAAACTAAATATGCTTTCTTGGCCATAACATAATTGTTGTTGTACCAGGACAAATTGTTGGCGACATTTACATCTCAGAACCTGAAGCTTTTGACAATCTCCACTACAATACCACTGATACTGACAGGGAAGTGAACTCCAGCCCACTTCCAGACTCAATGTCCAGATCATTTGTTTTACTGAGGTTGAGCGAGAAGTTGTTGTCTTGACATTTTAACCCCTGTTCCCATTTCCATAATGACCTTTCTGTCCTTGGCCTCTACCATTGCAAAAATGAGACCACACAAAACTGTAAGAACAGAGCATCATATTCCATTTGGGAAGTTTACAACCCAAAGTAGAAATACTGAATTCTCCTGTTTCAAATAATAGCCTCCTACTTCTTCTCTCTTTTCCATGCTCCCTCCCCACATTATTGTGCACCTATTTCTCCCACCATCTACCCTATGCAGTACATAGACCACAGTCGGTCCGTATTGGTGGAAATGTGTCAGCACGGGAGCACCTCAAAGTTGCGTACTCAGCCCCCTGCCGTACTCACTCTATACTCATGAACGCGTAGCCAGTCATAGTGCGAACTCCATCATCAAGTTTGCTGATGACCCCCCACTATTGTAGGACATATCACTGATGGAGATGAATCAGAGTATAGAAGTGAGATTGACCGTTTGCCCAAATGGTGCCAGCACAATAACCTGGCTCTCAACACCAGCAAAACCAAGGAACTGATTGTGGACTTTGGAAGGGGTAGGATGTGGACCCATAGTCACATTCATATCAACGGGTCGATGGTGGAGAGTGTCTAGAGCTTCAAATTCCTGGGTGTGCACATCTCTGAAGATCTCTCATGGTCCGAGAACATGGATTCAATTATAAAGAAAGCATATCAGCGCCTCTACTTCCTGAGAAGATTACAGAGAGTCAGTATATCAAGGAGGACTCTCTCAAACTTCTACAGGTGCACAGTAGAGAGCATGCAGACCGGTTGCATCGTGGCTTGGTTCGGCAACTTAGCGCCCAGGAGCGGAAAAGACCCATAAAAAGTTGTAAACACTGCCTAGTCCATCATCGGCTCTGACCTCCCTACCATCGAGGGTATCTACCGCAGTCGCTGCCTCAAAAAGGATGTCAACATCATCAAGGACCCGCACCATCCTGGTCACTCACTCATCTCCCCGCTGCACTCAGGTAGAAGGTACAGGAGCCTGAAATCTGCAACATCCAGTGTCAGGAATAGCTACGTTCCCACAGCCATCAGGCTATTAAACTCAACTCATATAAAACTCTGAACATTAATAGCCCATTGCACTTCATCTGTTTATTTATTTATGTGTGTATATATATATATATATATAGAATATAGAAGGCATAAATACAGATCGGTGTGTCCATATACCAGTGAATATATATATATATATATTCACTGGTATATGGACACACTGATCTGTATTTATGCCTTCTATATTCTGTTGTGCTGAAGCAAAGCAAGAATTTCATTGTCCTATGTGGGACACATGACTTGAATCTTGAATCTCGAATCTACTTTCTTTTGTGGGTTCCTTGTGGAGAATGTGCAAGGAATACCGACAAACCAAGGAGAGATCTAAAAGGTGTGTCTAATTTGTTCAAGGATTTTTGGTCTGTGCACATGCACACAACTTAACATCATATAGTTGTGATGTTTGGTGGACCGTGTGGGGTGGGAGGACCTGTTGCTCCTCCCACACAGCAGGTGGCAGTGCACAGGACAAAGGGAGATGTTTTGTATATAGATATCTCTGTCTGTAGACAGTGTGAGTGTGCAGTCAGATTGTGTTGTTGCAGCCATTTTTAGTTGTCTTGCTGCCAGCATTGAGTTAATGTAATAAAGACTTCTGTTGCACCTTGAAGACTCTCAAGTTTTATACAGACATTGAATATGAACACAAAAATAGTGACTTCATATATTTCCGTGTACTACAACCTTCTATAATTTTACATACCTCTATCGTGTCACCTCTCATCTTTTTTTCACCCCAGGGAGAACAAACCAAGCCTAGCCAATTTCTGTATAATAAATAATTATAATTGTAATTATACTTATCTTTCTGAAAAATGGTCATGACCTGAAATGTCATTATCCATGTTCTCCAGAGTTATCAGGCACTGAATCATCCTGCCACAAGCAGAGAGCCGTGCTGAATTTCTATCTACCTCTTTGATGACCCTCGGACTATACTTGGTCGGACTTTGCTGGCTTTACCTTGCACTAAACATTATTCCCTTATCATATTTCTATACACTCTAAATGGATCGACTATAATTATGTATTGTCTTTCTGCTGATTGGATAGCATGCAACAAAAGCTTTTCGCTGTACCTTGGTACACGTGACAATAAATTAAACTGTAACTGAACACTGTAAACTGTAAGCTGCATGACCCACTGAGTTACTCCAGCACTTTGTGTCCTTCTCTGTACAATTAATGTCCTCCTGGTCAGGTGAATTCCTTTTGCTCTCCCTCCAGCACATGCATATCCTCCTCTCCCTTTATACAGTATGTATTCCATCTTTCGTGCAATAACTGATTATATTTATTCGCTTTCCTTATTATTTGCTGTGCCTACATACTCGCCTTCCATGAATCACATTGTTTGGCCATGCAAATCCCTCTGCATCTCAGAGTTCAGGCATTACTGGACATGTTTCTGGTGGTATGGTGTGTGGTGTGTCACAGGAATGGTGCTAGGAACTGAGTTCTTCACAATTTATTTAAATGGCGAATGAAGGTGCCAAGATATTGTTTCTGACATTGCTGATAACATGAAGATAGAAAGGAAAGAAACCAAGTTGTGAAGAGAACACAAGAATACTACAATAGAAAATACAGAGAGAGACATCAACTGGCAAATAGAACATGGAGGAGGAAAATGTAAACATTGCCATTTTGGGAAGAACATAAAGGTATCTCAATTGTGAGTGATATGAGATGGAAAGGGTTCTGGCTATTCTGGTTCATGACATGCAAAATAACTTGTATGTTGCCACCAAAATAAATTAGTAAAGCAAACAGGATATTTTCATTTATTGCAAGTGGAATTGAATACTTAAATAAGAAGGCAATGTGTTAGTTATAGAACAGACCATAAAACAGGACAGCATAGGAATAGACCCTCTGAACCTCAAAGTCTGTGCCAAACAAAATGCCAAGAAAAGCTTTCAAACTCTCTGCCAATCTACCTGAGCAGGGAGCTGATCCCTGTATGCAGGACTTCAAGCAACATCACTAAAATGAATAATCTCGTCTTGACATACTTGCTGATAGTGGAAGCCTGCTCATTACCAACACCCAGGGGTCTTTTGTAGTTCTGTATACAGTGTTGGTGTCTTTAATTAGGGAAGGATGTTAATGCATTGGAAACAATTTAGAGAAGGTTGACAAGAATAATACAAAAAGGGTGGTCTTGTGAGGAACATTTGGACAGTCTAGAGCTTAGATCCACTGGAGCTTGGTAGAGTGAAAATACCTGATTGAACCATACGAGATCCTGATCCTGAGGGATAAAACATCATCTTTTCATGATGGAGATGAGATAATGTTTTTTTCCTGGAGGAATTCACAAGTCTTTGGAACACTCATCCTCAAACAGCGGTGGATGTGGTTTGAAGATTTTCATAGCAGAAGTAAATCTGCTTGAAAACATGATCTATCAAGCAGAGGAAACTCTGATCCTTGTTTGCTCTTTGCATCTTCCCATATTTCCAACCTCTGTTCCAGGATCTATCTATTCCCCAAATATGATCTCCTTATTTTTATGTTTACTTCCACAAACTACTTTGGGAGATTAAAAGTTTTTTCATAAATATAAGTTACGACAAATGTTTTATGTCTTTATGATTTTCTTGAAATTGATGATTAATTCCCAAACTTCTTCTTGGCCACAGTTTGGAAAGGAAAACAAATGATGCAAAACTTTTTGTGGAGTCAGTTTTGATTCAGCCACCCATGTTTTCCAGGATGGCCTTTGAGTCTTTCCTAAAATGAGATTATCACTCAATTTGGCATGGCTGTACAATTTACCACTTTTATATATCAAAGACCAAAATAGTTGATTTCATATAGGAGTTGAAATTTTGTTTGTATAAATATAAAATGATAGAACTGTTACATTACAGATGGAGGTCATTCAGTCCATTCAGTATGCTAGCTCCCTGTAGAACATGTTCCCTCCCAGTCTCCTGTTCTTTCTCCATAGCTTTACAAATTATTCCTACTCGTGCCTATCCAATCCATCATGAATGCCCTCATTGATTTTGCTTCCACCACCACTACAACATATGAATTCTAGATAATATCTACTCTCTGAGTTAAAAATAAAATCCTTACTTTATTTCCCAAAATGTTAAATGTGTTCCTTCCTTCGTATCCTTTCCCAACATGTGAACCATTTGCAAACAAGAAGAGCTTTCCTTTATGTACATTATCCTTAAATAAACAAATTATAATACATTGCATTGAGGAACTGAAGACAGTGACTATTTAAATTACAGCTTGTAATATTTATCATTCATATTAACGTGCCAGTTTTCTGTATCTTGCACCACACAGGTAGTTATGCATGATAAGTTAATTCCATCAGATTCCGCGCAGTGCTAACAATTAATCTGCATGCAAACCACTTCTGAAACGCAAATGGGAATACCTTGACATAATTGACACTGCACCTACCTGCGTTATTAACATTGATAGAAAGACTTTTAATTAAAACATGCAAGATATCTGTTTTTCTTCATCATTAACAATGGCATATTAGATTGTAAGAGAACATTGCTCTGAAGTACATGATTTTGTTATACAATTATTTTTGTGAGCAGAAGACATTTCATCTTTTTAGTTTTAAACTGATTTTCCACAATATAATAGACAATAAGAAAAACAAAACTGGGATTTACAGAAATATATATATATAAATATTTGTATTTGAAGTAATGTACAGTAGTATAAACCAAGAATAACATAATACATTTCATGTACAACTTCTTGTTTTAAAATCTAATAATAGAAAAGTAACAGAAGCGAGAAAAGAGAGAGAGAGAAAGTTAGATAAGGTAGTGATATTAATAGTTCGTGAAAAAGTAGAAAGAGAGAGCCCATAAAGATGTAAAGCACTAGAAAGAGAAAAAGAAAATATAAATAAAATAAAATAAAAGGGATGTACCTGCTTTATATCTTTACACACCCCTCACCCGGTTCTGAAACAGTTTATTTTCAGAGTTATGTTGCACCATATGCTTGGAACAAGTCGATAAAGGGAGACCAAATCTTTAAGAATTGGTCAGATTTGCCTGCTAGGATGAATCTCATGTCTTCGAGGTGTAACGTTTCAGACATATTTGAATTCCACTTGGTGTTGGTGTGGGTGCATTTTTCCACAATTTTAGTATGTTTTTTTGCCGTTATTAAGCCATAGTTAAGGAAACTCTTTGGGAATGAAGTCAGCTCAAAGCCGACTTCCATTGTTCCAAAGATAATCAGTTCTGCGTTGGGTTTCAATTTTATTTTAAATAACTTTGTAAAAATTTCAAAAATTTAATTCCAAAATGTTTGGAGTTTTATGCAAAAGACAAAGGAGTGTGCTATGGTTGCCTCTTGAGATAAGCATTTATCACAGATGGGAGAGACATTTGGAAACAAATTGTTCAGTTTAGTTTTCGAGTAATATAATCTATGTAAAATTTTGAATTGAATTAACATTGATCGAGCATTTATGCACAAATAGCAAGTATTTATCCCATCCCTCTTTCGAGATTTTTATAGATAGTTCTTGTTCCCAATCTCCTCTAATTGTGTCAGATGATGGTATTTCTATATTTAGAATGATATTATACAAGTATGATATTAAATTAGTTGAATCCGCCTTTCGCTTCATAGCTTCATCTAATAGATCTGGAATCAAAGTTTGGTACTCTTGTGTATGTTTTTTCAAATAGTCACGGATTTGAAGGTATTTAAAATGTTGATTACTTTTCAGGTTATATTTGAGTCGTAGTTGTTGGAATGATAAAAAAATTCCCATTTCATACATGTCTCCAATCATTTTAATTCCTATTCTTTCCCAATGGGTAAATGTTTTATCAATAATGGATGATTTAAATGACGGATTATTAACTGTAGGAGAGAGAAGCGATAAGTTTCTTAATTTGAGAGTTAATTTTATTTGTTTCCAAATTCTGATTGTACTATGAATAATTGAGTTTTTCTTGTATATTGTATTATTCAATTTTATCAGTGAGAGAAGGATCACTCCTATATTAAAAGGGGAACAATCCTCTTTCTCCATTACTATCCAATCTACCCGTTGGGCAGAATTGTCCAAAAAATTGTACAAACAATTGTACAAAAAATTGGGGAGTGTTAGTCTTTGGGTTCTTTGGGTTTACACAAATGTCTTCTTTGGATTCTATGGGACTTATAGTCCCATATAAAATTTGTGATATCAGAATCTTTTTTTTTTTATTTTAGGTAAGTATATTGGTATTGATTGAAATACATATAACATTTGTGGTAAAAAAAAATCATTTTTATGGCATTTATTCTGCCTATTAAAGACATCGGAAGTGTTTTCCAAAATTTAATCAAGGCATTTAATTTAGTAAGTAAGGGCATATAGTTTGCGTTGAATAAAGATTTATATTCAGAAATATATTTTATTGTATACTTGCACCAAATCTCTCCTCTAGCCAGGAAGAAAGTGGGAGCAAGTGGTAAGCAATATACAATATACTGTTTTGGAAAAGTTACCAAACCACTAGACGGCCGATGAATAGTAAGAGTTACCATTTTTACTTGTTTTTCCAATCTTAATCCAATTTAGTGAAACACATAGACACAGAAAAAAAGAAAATGATGCAATAACATTGTTTAAAATCCTTTGGTTCTATGGTCAGATATCCTTCTTCATAGTAGTAGATAACTAATTACTATTGGCTTTCTTGGACAATGTGTCTTGCTTAGCAACAATGGGGCAAAGATTTAATGAGGAGATGTGATGGTAGTTGTGTGCATGTATATACGTGTGCATAATTAGGCATAAATATACATTAAATATAAATGTACACATATAGCCATTCAGCCCCTTCAACTTGCTCCTCATTTCAAATGAATGATGGCATAAATATTCATCACCTTCATTCCTTGGTGCATCTACACAACAGCCTTGAACATTCCTACAGTCTACAGTTTTTTGGCAGATCTCATTCCAGTCTTTCCCTAGCCTTGTGCAAATAAAAACCTGCAGATTTAATAGAAAAAAAACTTTAATTTTAAAACTTTTAGTTCGTGTTCACGATTAACCACCCCATAGTGCCAACTATGTCATAACGTAATACATTCTATTTATCAACCTCTAGTTTTATGTTTTTGAAAAGGAAATTAAAAAAAGACAAGAAATAGAGAGAAGAAAAAGAGGAAAAATAGATAGTAGAAAATAGAAAAACGTGAAGTGTGTATATAAGAAAAGAAAAAGTAGGTAGAAATAGGAGAAAAAGACCCATAAAAAGTAAAATTTTCTAATCTTTGTTCAGAGATGTAATTCTACCCACGACCCGACCTGAAACCAGTGATCTTTACGGTACTGCTGCATCACATGATTCCAAAAAGTCGATGAAAGGGGACCAACTCCTTAAGAATTGGTCATTAGGCGGAGTCTCATTTCTTCAAGGTGAGCTATGTCCATCAATTTACTAATCCACATTTTAATAGTTGGTATAGCTGTATTTTCCCAAAATTTAAGTATCAATTTCTTTCCAATTATTAACCCATAATTAAAGAATACTTTTTGGTCTTTGTTTAACTTGATATCTTCTACTATTATTCCAAATATAATCCATTCCATATTTGGTTCTATTCTTGACTTTGTAAATATATCAAATATATCACTCCAAGATTTATTCAACTTTATACATCGTACAAATGAATGTGTTATATTGGCATTTTGAAACAAACATTTATCACATCTAGGAGAAACATTTGAGTAGAATTTATTATAATATAGTCTATGTAATAATGTAGTCTATGTAATAATTTAAATTGAATTAGATTATGTCTTGCATTAATGGAACAATTATGTGTGTTCATCAGATACTTTTCCCATCTATCTTTCGGAATCTTTATCATTAGTTTATGTTCCCAATCTTCTCTTATTGCCTCTATTGAGGGTAATTCTCTATTTAATATACTATTATAAAAATATGATATTAGTTTTTGTGAATCGGCCTTAATATTCATTGCTTCTTCTAAAGGGTCTAAAAATATAATTTGAAATCTATTTATATGTGACTTCATAAAGTCACATATCTGTATATATTTAAAATATTGATTATCATTCAGTTTAAATTTTGATTTTAATTGTTGAAATGATAACAATTTACCCAATTCATAGATATCTCCTACTTTCCTAATTCCCAGTCTATCCCAATGTTTATATGTTTTGTTGATAAGAGATGGTTTGAATGCAGGATTATTCAATATTGGGATTAGTGCTGATAGATTATTTAATTTCAAGGGTAATTTTAATTGTTTCCAAATTCTTATTGTATTGTGAATAATTGCGTTCTTCTTATATATCATACTATTCAATTTTATCGGTGAGAACAAGATCGTTTCTATATCGTACAGGAAACACTCCTCTTTCTCCATTCTTATCCACTCCGACTGGTGAGTGGAATTATCCAACTAGTACATTATGTTCTTTATATGCACTGCCCAGTAGTAATACGTAAAGTTTGGTAATGATAAACCCCCAACTTCTTTAGGTTTACACAGATGCTTTCGTTGAATTCTGTGTGCTCTACAATCCCATATAAAATTAGTGATATTAGGATCTAGATTTTTGAAAAAATATTTTGGAATATATATTGGGATCGCTTGAAACAAATATATTAATTGTGGTAAGAAAATCATTTTTATTGTGTTAACCTTTGCTCTCTTTTCTAAAGCCTTAAAAAAAATTACGGGGTAAAATGACTAATACTATATAAAGGATGTAAACTGATGTAACTTACGGTACCTCTAATAAATAAAGATATTTTAAAAAAAAATTTTTAAAGAGTATATACTTTTGTAGAATCTGATGCCTGAGACTGCATGCAATTCTCCAAATAGGTCTAATTGGGAATCTGTATACTTTTTTATTCCTTCTCATACCTATCCAATCCATCATGAATAAAAGAAAAAGTTATTTTCTCATAGGTGAGAATTTCCCATAAATTGGCCCATTGAGCCCTCTCCAGCCCTGATTTCTTACCATAGTTGAACTTCCAACAGTACAATAAGGCCAACAGAGGAAGCACTCTCTCCTTTGAGTTAGGCAATCACAGCAATTCAAACCCTACATCCTGGGGAACTTTTTTTTCAGTCTCTTACCTTGCCGGAGATGCGATTGTTAATCGGATCATATATCCGGTCGCTCTGCGGCCTAACATCGTAGAGCTGGAGGCCTCATCGGACAGACTTTGAGCCACACATGGATTTAACATCGGAGCCGATCCCTTGCCTGGCAACGCTTCAACCACGGCCTGCGGACTTTACATCGAGAGCTCACAGTCTCGGGAGAGGCAGAGTCAGGAGCTCCAATGTCGCAGAGGTTCGGCAAGCCCTGACCCGGGGTCCGATCACCCGGCGCAGGAGAGCTGACATCCCCCCGATGCAGAAGCTGATCGCCCAGACGCGGGAGGCCAAAACGCCGTCGGCTATGTGAGTCAGGATCATCATCGTGGAAGGCTCGAGGCCCCCGACCACGGGTGAACAAAGAAGGGATGAGATTTAACTTTTTTTCACCTTCCATCACAGTGAGAAATGTGGAGGAGTCATTGCGGTGGATGTTTGTGTGTTCCGTTGCTTTTTATTTGTATGACTGACTTGGCAAATGAAATTCCTCGTATGTTGAATAACATACTTGGCTAATAAAATATTGTTGTATTGTATTGTATTGACAAAGGTGAATTCTTTTAGATAAATCACCAGTCCAAAGCTGGGTTTATGCTTTCAGTTGATGTAAACCATTCCATTCCATAACTCATAGATCTATCCCCAGGGAACCAGGTATCGTCTATCTGTCAAACTGTATTACTTGGGTTCTACTGTAAGTCATTGCAGGTAAATCATTGATGGGGTGAAGGAAATAGGAGTGAGCACAGGAAGCCAGAGAAGAACTTGGAGAAGTGTTTTGAAGAGAAAATATGTGCGAGAGAAACAAACTGTGGAGCAGAGGGTGACTGAAGAAAGGCAACGTTAATTAAATTGTACCATTTTAAATGTGTGCAGAACAGAGACATATGAAGTTATGCTAATGTATATTCTGGAAGGAAGCAAGCTAGCTTGCAAAAGCTATCAACAAAAACATAGCATTCTTGTGTTTTTGAAAGCGCAAAATAGGTATTGCCTGAAAATGGTCACAGTCATAAATCCATGCTGTTTGATCTGATGTAAGGCAGCTGCATTGTTGAGAGGCTGGATGATATATTGTGAGTGAATAGCATCACTCATCAGCATGGGCAAAGTCAACAAATGCATTTCTACCAATTGCACTGCCAGAATCAGGCATGGTTCAATGTAACTCACCTACCAAACTCAATCATTCGGATCTGGGATATAATCTTCATATATATATACACACAATTTCTAAACTGATTTAGACTTATGCATGTCAGTTCAGTACAATTTCAGTTTAGTTTATCATCACATGTACCAAGTTACAGTGAAAAGCTTTGAAAAGCTTTTGTTGCATGCTAACCAATCAGCAGAAAGACAAGACAATTACAATCGATCCATTCACACTGTATAAATTCACAGATTTGCATGCTCACACCTGTATCTCATTGATACTACAAATTATTGACTATAGAACTTGCGACATTCTGTTACAAACATAGAACATACTACAGAGTACAACATGGGAACAGGCCCTTTGGTCCAAAATGATTGTGCCAAACATGATTCCCAGTCAAATTGATCTCATCTGCCTGTACATAATCCATATCCCTTCATTCCATGTACTTCCATGTGTCTATCCAAAAGCTTCTTTAATGCCACTACCGTGTCTACCCCTGCCGTCGTCCATGGCAATGCATTCCAGGCCAAGTCAAAAACCCTGCATTTATAACATCATTGAGATTTGAATCTTGAAAAATGGTGCCAAAACACGGTGACTCTTGTGTGCCATCTCAGTGCACTATTCCTATACACTTGTACTTAACTAAGATGGTGCTTACGTATCGTAATATTATTACTGAACTGTATGTAAAAAAGACATTTCACTGTACCTCGGTACATCTGACAATAAAGTACCAATGAATCTGGATATTTTTAGGTCATCAAGATTAAGGATGTTAGAGATGGGGTGTAAAGCACACATTTTCATTTAAATCCCTTTTGTCATTTGCCTGTGCAATCTCCCAGAGTCTACTTGATTGCTTTCAGGAGTTAGATGTATATCTGGGCACATTTTCTGAATTGGCCAATGTCATATCCTCTTTTACACGCATAGACTCAGTGTTGACGTGGAAGTAAATAATTGAGATGTGGAGTTATTGATCCCAGTCATCACAACAGGCATCAGGAGTATATGGGGAACAGAAGTGAACAATGCGACTAGAATGGAATATGAGTCAATCAGTGAGTCAAGAGTGTTTTATTGTCAATGGAACAATGTAATTTTTACTTGGCCCAGGCCATACTTTATAATAAGGATGTTTGTTGCATACCCAATGCTGGCGGAACATTTGTCAATGCTTGTGAGCTGGAACAAGAATCATCCAGGTATAGGCTGTGAAAACCTAAGGCACAGGTCTCAGCATAAGGCAAATTATAGAACACATGCTGGCCAGGGAAAGGGAATGGAAATATCAAAGCTGTGGTGGCCTATAGAAGGCATGCTTGGCCAACAGCAATTATATCCAAAAATTAAAATGCTTCATTTAGCCCCTTCTGGCCATTCTACTGCCTGTTGCCAGATCTCTCTGGCAGCTTTGCCAGAGGGCAGACCTCCCCTTTAGTCAAAGTGAATAAAGTGATGTGGTGCAAGTGATGACATTGGCAATGACTTTCACAATTCAATTAGGCATCCATCTGTCATTGGGAAAGCTTTCCCCAACTTGGAAAGTAGAGACGAGGGAATGGTGCAGACTGAGAATGGCACACGTCAATAAGTCGACCGTAAACCTGCCCATAAATCATTCGCACCTTGAGGAGAGTCAGATGATCAAAACTGATTTTCACTGTTTTTGGAGAAATTTTGATTTGATTTCCCAATATCATTATCTGTGTTTAATCCACTAAGGCTGGTAAAACATAGCTGGACATAAAGTACTGTTGCCTTAACTCTTATATATATATATATTTGAATTTAGTGAGTTCAAATCCCAACCATATTGAAACACTGACAGAGATTTATTATCTGATAACGTACAGATATTACACTCAAGTTATAAAGCATGATCTCAACAATGCCTCCGTCATGTAGTTCCCAGATCAGTCAGCATAGATGGTATGGGCTGTTATTTCTTCTCCATTCCTTTGATATTTGATGTATTTTCAAAACCTTATACCTTTTGGGCTGATCAAAACATTCAACAGCAGCCAGTATAGATTTATTAGATCCATTGCAAAAATACAAACTCCCTTCCATTGACTCAGTTTACACCTCAAGCTGTCTCTTCACGGCCACCAGCATTATCAAGGACGAGTCTCACCCTGGCCATTCCCTCCTCTTCCCTCTCCTATCAGGCAAGAGGAGTGGAAGTGCAAAAACATGCACGTCCAGATTCAAGAACTGTTTCTTCCCAGCTGCTATCAGGCAACTGAACCATCCTACCAACAACTAGAGAGCAGTCCTGAGCTTGTATCTACCTCATTGGACAATCTTTAATCGGACTTTACTGGACTTTATCTTGCACTAAACGTTATTCCCTTTATCAAGTATCTGTACACTGTGGATAGAAACATAGAAAAATAGGTGCAGGAGTAGGCCATTCGGCCTCTTCGAGCCTGCACCTCCATTCAATGTGATCATGGCTGATCATCCAACTAAGTATCCCGTACCTGCCTTCTCACCATACCCCCTGATCCCTTTAGCCACGTGCCACATCTAACGCCCTCTTAAATATAGCCAATGAACTGGCCTCAACTACCTTCTGTGGCAGAGAATTCCAGAGGCTCACCACTCTCTGTGTAAAGAATGATTTCCTCATCTAGGTCCTAAAGGAATTCCCCCTTATCTTTAGACTGTGACCCCTTGTTCTGGACTCCCCCAACATCGGGAACAATCTTCCAGCCCCTTGTCCAAACCCTTAAGAATTTTGTAAGTTTCTATAAGATCCCCCCCTCAATCTTCTAAATTCCAGCGAGTACAAGTCGAATCTATCCAGTCTTTCCTCATATGAAAGTCCTGACATCCCAGGAATCAGTCTGGTGAAACTTCTCTGTACCCCCTCTACGATGGCTCGATTGTAATCATGTGTTGTCTTTTCGCTGATTGGCTAACACACACCAAAAAACTTTTCACTGTACCTCGGTAAACGTGACAATAAACTATACTAAAATAAAATAAACTAAGCTAAATTAAACTAATCTCCCCTCCCCTCCCTTCATGCCCTCCCTTCATGATGGCTGAAGCTAATTAGCTTCTTTCTATACAGATTGTGTTGAATCAGAATGCCTGGGGAAGTCAGGTGGCTGGGTGTAGTGTGGAGGTCTGCACACTTTTTATCATTAATGTGAGCTCTCAGGATGATCAACTATCTCAGTAATTTCTGTCTGTCTGTTTACCTTGGAGATGATCGGAGACTTGGCACATGTTTTGCAAAACATATGTTTCTTGTTTCAGCTGTTCCTTTCCACTGTAAGCATTCCATGGTTATGCAGTACCCAGCTGCTGCAACCTTGCAAGAACAGGAAAGTGTGCATGCAAGCCCGTTAACCCTTTAACTCCCAAATACCAACAATTTGTGCCACAACTGTGCCACACCACAGTTAAAAGTTTTAACCTAATGTACTTTAACCTCAACTACATTGCAGGACCCATCTATGAGCAGAGGGCTACATTGAAGCACTGTTATGGAAAGAATGAAACTGTGCATATTATTGACATTTTTAAAGCAGATTTCCAAAAAATTAAAAGGCCTTGAAATTGTCATAAGTTCATAGCATCATAAGGAATAAGAATAGAATTAGGTCATTCGGCCCATCACGTCTACTCCGCCAGTCAATGGCTGATCATATGGCTGATCTGTCTCTCTCTCCCAACCCCATTCTCCTGCCTTCTCCCCTAACCTCTGACACCCGTACTAATCAAGAAACACCTGAACTAATCAATAATGTCTTGGAATTCAGGGGGCTGGGGTGCAGCCATTAACGCTCATTTTCAGATGGGAGCGGACTTTGTATAAGCTCTCTGGGCTTCCCTTCCCTCCCAGCACTGTATGGTATTATAAATTGATCGTTTGTCTTCTTTTGAAACATGGTGCCAATAAATAAACAAACAAACAAACAAACAAACAAACAAAGCAGTATGTAGGTCTGCATACTTTTATCTGATGCTACCTCTCAAGATGATCAACTATCTCAGTCATTTCTGCCTATCTGTTTTCCTTGCAATTGATTCGAACCTTGGCACAAGTTTTGCAACTTTATATATTGGGCTGTATTGGGACAAGGTTTTCTGAACTGCAATATCGTGCACATTTTAATGATAGAAACAGACTAATAGTTAATGTCTCACAAGCCCGGGAGGCTTATGCTGTTGTCTAGTCTCATGCCGAAGGATCCAGAGATTTGTGACGTTATACTAGTTGGGGAACTTTCAGATGCACAGAAAACACCAGATTAGATACACAAATGGAGGGGAATGTAACCACCTTCAAGTAGCTCAAATTTCTCAAGCAGTGAAAAGTGAGTCTTGGTCTGTGTGTAGGAAGGAATAGTAAGATTGAACGAGAATTTACCAGTTCGAAGGTTGATCGTTATTTCATGAGGAGTCGTGGTGAGGGATTTCGTGAAGAGCCCGCCGGCGCGCATGCTCGACATTCTTCATAGTAGCGGTGTGGAATCACAGAAACCAGTAACAGAAATGACTTGGCATAGTAAGATGAAAGAGACTCAAATTACCAGGAGAAGGTGACTGAGGGTTGGGCGTGGAGGGCACGAAATCCCTCACCGCGACTCCTCATGAAATAACGATCAACCTTCGAACTGGTAAGTTCTCGTACAATCTTACTATTTCATTTCGGAGTCACGTGAGTGACTTCGTGAAGACTTCAAAGCTTCTGTGATTACACGCCCTGGACCACGTCCATGCTGACACACCACTAGCAGGGATGGATGGGAGGAACAAACTTGCTCAAATAGTTCATACTGCAAAACAAGAGCATATTTATTAACAACAAATCAAAAACCCCTCATGCGGGGACACCTCCACGTTCTTGACCTGCATTCAGCACGGCTTCCGCGAACTGTAGAGGAGCAGCAACAGGCTTGTTATAAAATCGCTGAAACACAGCTTCATTAGCCCATCCTGCTGTGGCGAGAATATGGTCCATAGGCACGCTGACGTCGATGCAGCCCTGGTGGAATGAGACTTGAACACATTAGTGTCGATACCTGACTTACCCAAGACGACCCGGAGCCACCTGGATATCGTCTGGACTGTCACTCGATGATGAGGTCTCTTATGAGTGACAAGCAGGTATCTCTCCATTCCTCTGATGCATGCCGTCACCTTGACATAGTGACGGATATGTGAGGCTAAACACAGCCTAGCATCTGCGGGGTATGCCGGGAACTTCAGCTGCAGCCCTGTGCACCCAGGTCTATGCTGCTTTAGTAGCTCATCAACAAAGAAGACTACTTCTGTAGGGGTAGACATCATTCTGTCAACACGTAGTTTATGCAGTGTCTGTACCCTCTGTGCTGAAGTCAGCGCTAGTAACATCACCAGCTTCATGGTGAGTTTGTCCAGCTGGAGCCCTTCCATGGGAGACCACGTCCTGAGCAGGGTTAATACGTCCCTGACATCCCAGGTGATATTGTAGCGTGGTGTAGGCGGATTCATATTGAATATACCCCGCAAGAGTCTGGACACTAGCCTGTTGGATCCCACCTCAATCTTGAGGTAGAATGACAGCGCGCTCCTGGCGCTGTTGATGGCACTGTAACTTAAGTGTTCATCATGGTGCAACCCCGCGAGGAATTCCAGGACGTCGGTTATAGTCACGTCATCGTACGTGATGCGAGAGCGGCTGCAGTAGGCTTCCCACTTCTTGATATGTGAGCGGTATCTTCGCCTTGTGGACTCTCGACACGACGCCTCAATGGTATCCATGGTCCGAGTTGAGAGGCCGTATTGGACTAACGGCCTGTTCAAAACCTGCAAGCCAACAAATTTAAATAGCCATGGCAGGGATGTGGCTCCCCTGACACAGGGTGAGTAACCAATTCTGGGCAACCCTTCAAAAGGACCCAAGGCTCACTGAGCATGTCAAAGACCACCGGATACCACGGCTGTGTAGGCCAGTTGGGTATAATAAGGATGCCCTTGGCTGCATCCATCTGAATCTTTCGTAATACCCGACTGATGAGGCAAAACGGGGGGAATGCATAGAAAAACCAATTCCCCCAGTCCAGCGAGAATGCATCTAGCGCCATAGCCCCAGGATCTGGTACCGCCCATATGGTTTAAATAAGCCACCGCTGTGGTGTTGTCTATTTGGAGACGGACATGTGCTCCAAAAACCTTGGAACAATAAGCACGAAGTCCGTGGAATGCTGCAAGTAGCTCCAAATAGTTTATCCCTTGAGACAACAACATAGTAGCCTCAAGGGTATCCCATCTGCCCCCGCAACTAGAGTAATGATCCGTAGCTCCCCAGCCATAAGAGCTCGCATCAGTTTGCAAGTATACCACCGGATTAGCCTCAATAATAGGTTTAAATGAGTTACTAATGTAACGCACCCACCATCGTAACTCATCCTTCGCTTCGGGCGGCAGCTGCATTGGTCGATCATAATGACCAGCGCGCTGTCTTAACGCAGCGATCTTGGCCCTTTGCAAATTCTGATATTGCAAAGGCCCATGTCGGGCTGCCGGAAACAATGCTACAAGCTTGCCAATTACTGTAGCTGTATGTCGAATCGATGGTATACTAGCGCTGATTAAACCGTGACACACCTGGGTGACCTCATCAACCTTTTTAGTTGGTATGGTGACCCTCATGTGAATAGGGTCCACCGTAAACCCCAGATAATGAATTACCTGGGAGGGGCAGTACTTTGATTTGGCTGGATGGACAATGAACCCCAGCTGCTGAAATATATTGACAGCAGCTGCAACACCCTGTTGAGCCAATTCCAGGGTGTGGCCGACAATTAAGATATCATCTAAATAGGCCATTACTATAGGATGTCGTTGTCGTAAATAAGCCATAATTGGCTTCACCAATTTAGTGAATAATCTAGGGGCTGTGGTAAGCCCGTTTGGCAAAGCCCTATATTGCCAGAGTTGACCCATCCAGGTAAATTTCAGAAACCTCCTATAACATTTTTGAATGGACACAGTATAGTACGCATCTTGTAAATCAATGCATGCCATAAAGCAACCATGTGAAATCAATGATTTGGCTGTTTCAAAGGTGTCCATTTTGAAATGAGTATATGTTACAAAAGTATTTAAACGAGTCAGGTCAATGATGACTCGACAGCCTCCATCCTTCTTGGGTCGAGTGAATATATTAGAAACAAATTCAACTGGCTCATGAACCGTTTTCTCTATCACTCCCTTCTGTTCTAGCCTCAAAATTTCCTTATAGCCTGCTTCCTGCTCTGCAGCAGACAATTTAAATGTTCGACCAGGCCTGTGCTGGGATGGAGGAATGTTCCTATTAAGAAACTCAATTTTATGACCCTGAATATTTTGTAACACATACTCATCACCAGTAATATCACCCCATGCACCCAAAAAGAACCGAAGGCGCCCACCAACATGTGAGGTTAGACAAAGAGAAAAGAGAGAACCAGACCGCCTCACCTCCGTGGTTACCAGCGGTCCTTGACACGTGTGGGTGGACGTGGAGGTGCTGGGTTGGCTTGAGGGCGCGGCGTCCTCATCTTCCACCAGGGTTTCTGCCGACCTTGTCCTAAAAAAGCCCCCTGCTGCTGGGGCTGTTGGTAACGGGGTGGAGCTGGAGGGTAAGTCCTTGTAGAGGTGCTGGCAGACCCTCGTGGATGAACAAGCGGAGCTTTCGAGCCCAACGGCCTGGGGGCACTGTGAGAGCGCATGATTCCCACCGTTTTGGCTTGTTCGTCAAGCTCTTTGACCCTCTTCGGGAGGTCTTCTCCAAAGATCTGACGGGGCGGCGGCGGCAGCGGTGGTTTGCACAACCCTGCAAACTTAGGGTTGAGCGCCGGGCGGATGCTGCTTTTGCGGAACCCATTGATCTCATGTTGAGTTGCGCACAATAGAGCCAGAGCATCCTCCTGGTCCAAATTTAAGTCATCCCCATCAACCGACCGCACAAAGGCGGTAATACCGGCCGTGAGGAGCTTCAGGATCCGCTGAATTTTCAGCTCCTGTTGACGGATAGCCACACTGATGTTGCCCCATATCGGCGTATTGACCACAGGCACGTTGAGGGAGTTGCAGTTGGATGGAGCCTTGTGACGGCTCATGGCCTGAATGAGAACTTCTTCCTGGAGCTGATGGTTGTTGAGGAAGTCCACTGTGGCTGCCAATTTCGAGTTCAGGGGAAGCCCAGACGAGTGTGGGGCCGCGAACTTAGTGGCCACATCGAGAAGTTCCTCCGCTGTTAAATCTGACGGAGGTGGTATGGGATCGACCAAAACCTCCTCATCCTGCTGCTCCAGACTGAAGGTGGAAGTTGGTGAAACAGCCCTGTGCCTGTCGCTGCTGGACGCTTGCTGCTGTTGACCGTGAAGCAGGAGCTCCAGCAGCCGCTCCATACGGTCAATACGCCCTTCACCCTGAACACTCAGGTGGTCGGAGTCCTCCGGCTCTGAAAAATTGCCGGGGCCCCTATCATCGGCCCGCACCTCATCGAGGCCCACCCGGTGCCGGTAGTCGTCGCTAACAGCCGCCGAAGCAAAACTGCGCGATTCCCGCGCGGGCGTGTTCAACCGCCTCCGTTTAGCGGGAGCTGAAGCCGCTGCCACTAAGGGCACTTGCGGCATGGTGTCGGCACCAGCCGCAGCATGGATACCTGATGCCCGCGCGGGCTTGCCGGCAGCCCACGTCGTGGACCTCACCGACGCATGGTCTCGCCCACCCATCCATGGGGGGCTCGGCGACCGTGACGAGACCCGACCCAACCGACCCGTCCCAGCATCGAGAGTTGGGGGGCGCCGACTGGACCTCACAGCCGCCCCGGGTCCCGCCCTGGAACCTGACCGCTCCCCGGCGGCAGGCAAAGCCTTAGCCCCGACAGGGTTAGACTTCTGGGCTCCTGCCCTTCCCCTACTCGGAGGGCTGAGTGAAAAGGGCCGTGCAGCCGCACGCACCCTTCTGCTCGAGTTCGCCAGCAAGCCTGCTGACGACCTGACTGCCATGGCAGGGTCCTCCTGCTCTGGCGGCACACCACACTCCTCTTCGTCGAACTCCTCCGAACTGTGGTGTGCTGGCGGATCCGGACCTGTAAACACAGGGCTTACCGACATTCCCGCCCATGTCCCGGCCTGCACTGCAGGTACCGCCGATATCAATGGCTCCGGGACTGCTGACCGGCGACCTCGTCCAGACATTCTCCGGCCCTTAGAACTCCCATCCATGTCCTTGCTGCAAAACACAAAGTAACACAACAAGGACCACCAACTTAAGGTAGGATACTTACCTCAGTGGTTCCCTTATGAAGGGCTGGCGAGGAGCGCGCTCCACCGCCAGCCGTCGCAGCAACGCGATACGACGATATGTCGAGCATGCGCGCCGGCGGGCTCTTCACGAAGTCACTCACGTGAATCCGAAATGAAATTACAGATGCTGGTTTAAAATCACAGATAGACATAAAAAGCTGGAATAACTCAGCGGATCAGGCAGCATTTCTGGAGAAATGGAATAGGTGACTTTTTGGGTCAAGACCCTTCTTCAGACTGAGAGTCAAGGGAAAGGGAACCGAGAGATATAGACAGTGATATAGCGAGATATAGACCAAATGAAAGAAAGATATCTCTGTAGCAGGAATGGTAAAGTAACTGTGGTGAGATAGTGTCATCCAGTTGCAACAATCTCGAATAAAACTCTCCTGACATTTCAGGCTGAAGAAATCCTCACCTCAACAATGAGCTGGCAGAAACACAAAGAGCTAAATGGCCTGCTTTAGTATTGTAATGAATCTATGATCTGATGATTCAGGCTGGCATAAGTTCAAACTAAATTATGTAAAGAGTGTTAGAATTTTAAAAGCACAGCAATGGTCATTAATGCTTTGCTGGGCATTCGCTACACTTCTTGGCATGTCAGAATAAGTTGCCCTCTTCATTATTTACATATTTGCATAAGTGTAATCAATTGGCACAAGTTGACAGATCCTTGGAACAACCAAAATCTTGAAGGAAACTCAAGTGTAAATTCTGCCATTGGAAAAACAAACAGACTTTGCTTCTATCCAATCTTCCTGCATCAATGGTTTATACACCACAAATATGAAAAAAAAACAGTACAATTTAATTTTAGATATCTTCAGAATCCTCTTTGTTCATTGAAATTAGCGATTCACTGGTAGCTCAAAACTCTTTGGATAATTGTTTGCTTGGCACATGTGGCTTGTGGCCTAGCATGGTCAAATTGTACTGAGATCGTATATTTCACAGATCCCTGTTACTCAGTACTGAAAACCACCATCCACATATATTCATATGTATTCAACTCTTGGGAATTTGGGGGCATAATGTCCACTCTTCATAGAAAATGGATCTTCAATATTGATATTATATGGTCACATACAGGTGTCAGGGGAGAAGGCAGGAGAATGGGGTTGGGAGGGAGAGATAGATCAGCCATGAGTGAATGGTGGAGTAGACTTGATGGGTTGAATGGCCTAATTCGGCCCTTTTTACTTATAACCTTATGGTATGTTGTCTGAACATTTATACACCTATTCCTTTGTTCCATAGATGCTGCCTCACCCGTTGAGTTTTTCCAGCATTTTTGTCTACCTTTTATAAAACACTTGATAATTTGCATTTTTGTGATGATTTCTGGAGCCATAGGAATGGTTGAAGAGAGAACATTAAAGATGTATAATGATTCTAAAATATGGTGCAAGTTTGAAACAGATATATTAAAAAATAGACTATTAATAAAGAGAGAGTATGGTATATAGGTTTCACAAATTTTATTGAGCCAAATTAAGGAACATCTGATCATGCTAGCTGAGACATGTTGAGTTGCCGAAGAGCTGAAGTAACTCAGCGGCTCACATAGCATCTCAGGGGGCCAAGGATAGGTGATGTTTTGAGTTTGAACTCTTCTTTATAATGGACCAGGCAGTGTCTACTACTCTCTGCACGCTGGAACTTTGAGCGTCAAGTCCTGCTCTTCACTCAACCATGTTTCTGTCCAGTTTTGTTTAGTTTAGAGATACAGCTTGGGAGGAGGCCCTTTGGCCCACCAAATCTGCGTCAAACAACGATCATCCGTACACTAGTTCCATGTTATCCCAGTTTCACATCCCACACTAGGATCAATTTACAGAAGCCAATTAACCTACAAACCTGTATGTATTTGGAATGTGGGAGGTAACCAGAGCACCCAGAGAGAATGTACAAACTCCATATAGACAGCACCAAAAAGTCAAGATTGAAACTGGATTTTTGGTGCTATAAGGCACCAACTCAACCGTTTAGCACTGCGGCATCTGTTATGACTGTAATGTCCCAATCTCCCCCACCCACCCTGTTGTTTAGTTTAGAGATGCAGCGCGGAAACAGGCCCTTCCGCCCACCGGCTATTGTAATATGTTGTAGGATTGCATTAATGTCCTGTATCGTATGTCAGGTTGCTTTGTTTGTAGCATTTTTGTTAAAAGAACACGATCATTTTAAGTTTGAGTCAGGTTGTTACATAGAGATCCTAAAATCAAGTTGTTTGTTGAAAATGAGTAAAACTGTAGTTAAATACCAAAGAGTTAATAACTAGATAATAGGGTGATTTTGGATTCCAACATCTAGGTACTAACCATTAATATACCCAATGCTAAATGTCAATTACAGACAGCTAATCCAGATATATACAACCCTTTTGAAATGACAGTGTGTCACTGTAAATCATTTGGCTGCAAAAAGTGATTTAGAAATAACACACTGGGGTGGCACAGAGATAGATGATGATATTTCTGATGATGTGTTTGCTGGAGGTGCAAATTTGCACCTGATGTTTGCTCAGGAAATCTTGGTGCTAATATTAAAGAAAACATACTCCCTTCATCTGGCAATTCTATATCAACACAACCTTAAATAGGTTCTGGAACATATGACAAGAACATTAAACACACAACATGAAAATTCCTGTGTGGGATTTATCATTTACAATTTGTCTTTTCAACTTGCATGATTTATGGCATGATTACACTCATATGCTATTTTTTTTAACAGGATGGGACAAATTACTTAACATTGTTTCTTCCGACAATCCCCAATACAATTGGTAGACATTGTAATGTTGCATTTAGAATATTGAATACAATGTGATGTTCTAATCACCAAGGAGGTGGTTGCATTAAAGTGCAAAGATTCACAAGGATGTTGCCTGGATTGAATAACTTTAGTTATGGAAAGATATTTGATTGATTGACTGGGCTTGTTTTCTCTGGAGCAAAGAAAGACGAGAAAATGACTTGATTGAGATACTTAAAATTATAGGATATGGGTGGAAGCACAAGAAACTGGATATGTTGGATTCTTGAGCAAAAGTCAAGGCTGGAGACACTCAATAAATCAGGCAATAGTGCAAAATTTTGGGTCAGTTAACTTCTTCAGACTCAACAGATGGTGTTTTGGGTTGGATCCTTCTTTAATGGACATAGTTTTAAGGTGAGACGCAAGAATTTTAATGAAGATGTAAATTGGGGCGACACAGTGGCACAGCGATAGAGTTGCTGCATTACAGCACCAGAAAGTCAGGATCGATCCGGACTACAGGAGCTGTCTTTGCAGAATGTGTACGTTCTCCCCATGATAGGCGGGGGTTTTTTTCCGAAATCTTTTGTTTCCATCCACACTCTAAAGACGCACAGGTTTGTAGGTTAATTGGCTTGGTTATAAGTGTACAATTGTCCCTAGTGTGTGTAGGGTAGTGTTAATGTGCTGGTCGATGTGGACTTGATGTTTCCGCACTGTATCTCTAAAATTATTATTATTATCTTTTATTTTTTTTAATATTTTATTTATTAGAAGCAAGTGTACAAAAATAGTACCAACGGCATGTAAAATTATACAGTTATTGTACAGTTTCAATTTTAACTCTTTAGCTATAGTTGGAAGAAAAGAAAGGAGAAAAAGCAAGAAAGAGAAAAAGTGAGATGTGCAAAGATAGAACCCCTAGACTACCAAAGTGGTGTAGCCAAAGAGTGAATAAATGAAAGAAAGGAAAGAGGAATAGAAAACATGAAAAAAATAAAAGAACAAAAAGAGAAAGAAAGAAAAAAGTGGTGATATACCTGCCTCACATCCCTACCCACCCACCTCACCCAACCCGTAGTTAGATTTAAATCCAAAGTTGTGTTGTACCATTTTATCCTTGTAATAAATCAATGAATGGTGTCCATGTCTTCGAAAAATGATCTGGTTTTTCTGCCAAGACAAGTCTAATATTTTCAAGATGTAGCATCTCGGACATGTTTATAATCCACATCTTAAGAGTAGGGACTGATGTATGTTTCCAAAATTTGAGTATTAGTTTTTTGGCCATCATCAGGCCATAATTAAGGAAACGTCTTTGAAATAATGATAGCTCAGAGCAGGCTTCTGACATATCTAGAATGATCAATTCCGTGTCGGGATCCAATTGTATTTTTAGTGTTTTTGAAAACATTTCAAAAATTCCTCTCCAGAAATTATGTAACTATATACAAGACAAAGGAGTGGGTTATAGTTGCTTCCTGAAGAAGGAATTTCGCAAATAGGAGATACATTTGGAAAGATCTTATTCAGTTAAGACTTTGAATAATAGAGTCTGTGCAGTATTTTAAATTGAATTAATGAATGCCTAACATTAATCGAACAATTGTATATATATAGGTGTTCCTCCCATCTGTCTTTTAGAATTTTTAGGTCAAGTTCATCTTCCCAAGCTCTTCCAATTAATTCTGACGATGGGATTTCTATATTTAAAAGGGTGTTATACAGATATGATATTAACTTGTTTGACTCCGCGTTTCTATTCATACATTCGTCTAGTATGTCTGGCAACAAAGATTGATAGTCTTGGGTATATGATTTAGATAGTCTCGAATTTGAAGATATCTAAAATATTGACTATCTTTCAGGTGATATTTCGACTGTAATTCTTGAAATGAGAGAAGAGTTCCCATCTCCAATTTTTTTGATTCCTAATCTTTCCCAATGTGTGAATGTTTTGTCTAAAATAGATGGCTTGAACGAAGGATTGTTGACAATTGGTGAGAGAAGAGATACATTTCTCAGTTTAAGGGTTGAATCTCTAAAATTAAAAACTAAAACTAAATATACAGGATTGTTAGGCTAATTAGCCAATGTAAATTGTAAATCGTTCCTAGTGTGTAGAAGAGTGCTGGAGTATGGGGTGACCGCTGGTCGGGACGGACTCCATAGGCCGAAGGGCCTCTTTCTATGCTGTATCTCTAAAGTCTAAAGAGTTTGAGGGCAGAGTTTTAACAGGATTGATACATGGTACTCACTGCCAGAGAAGACGGTAGAATCAGATACATTTAAGAGACAAGATTTAGAAGCAAAGAACGGCAGATGCTGGTAATACAGAAAAGTACACCAAGTTCTGAAATAACTCAGCAGGACATGCAGCAGCTCTGGAGAACATGGATAGGTGACATTTCTGGTCAAGACCCTTCAGATATTTAAACAAACATTTAGACAATTAAGAAACATTTAGACAGGTACTTAAAAAGGTAAGGCATAGAAGGACACGGATCTAATGGGATTAGATGAGCAAAACCATTGGCACAAGTGTGCTGGCAGGACATATTTCTGTGCTGTCCGACCCTATGTCTATACTAATCTGAAGGTCACAGTCTGTATCTGATGTAGGAAAAAAGAAAATTAAATTAAATAATACACCACAAAATCGGCCCCTTGGCTCAACTGGTCCAACATAATTTAAAAAACAATAATGTATTGAGTACTAACCAAGGAGCAATAGCGTTAAATATACATAGAGTCTAAGTGTTTGAAAATACATTCTGTTTAATTATGTGTAACCTCCATTGCCGATGTCATAATATTCTGACCTTATAAATGTAGTTCTGAACAGGGAGTCTGGATCTGCAACGTTTGAAACATTGGTATGATTATATCAACAAGTCTGAGATAATATCAGGTCAATAAAGACCACAAGGTCAGTTAGTGTGGTTGTGTGGTTAGATATCAATAGTGTACAAGCATGTCATTCAGGATACGATTCTCATGCTAAACTGATTAGTCGTGCTACAGCAGAGAGATGACGTTATCTGTGGTGTAGTGGCCATTTGGCCTGTTTTGTGTGTCATTAATGATGGCATGTGTCTTTAAATTTGAGACTGCCCGTTATATTGTGGGTGGGATTTATGACGTATTTTAGGGTGCGCAGAAGCTTAGTTTTTAGTTTAGTTTTGGACCAGCATGGGGCAGGTATATCCTTTGACCATGTGAAACGTGACAGAGACATGAGGAGTTTTCTAACCTTTAAAGCGATAAACTGGAGTTCGATGAAGATTATAGTGTACGAGTCAGAAGAAGTTTGGATGTACCTTATAGTTTTTCATCAACAATAAAGAATTTATTAATCAAAGGACTTCTGAAGATGTCCTTTGTTATGAAGATTTAGCTGTGAAGAAGCTCTGAAGGACCCTGACGGAAGCTCGCATGCATATAACAACATTCAACGACGAGTCTGCCTACAGAGATGAAGTCCAAAAACTGACTGTCTGGTGCACTAACAATAAGCTGGCACTCAACTCAACCAAAACAAAAGAACTGGTTATTGACTTCAGGAGAAGGAGAGAAGAACCTGCTCCTCTTTACATCAAAGGAGACATGGTGGAGAGAGTCACTGACTTTAAGTTTCTGGGCACATACATCTCCCAGGACCTTACATGGACAGTGAACACCATCACTCTCGTAAAGAAGTCACAGCAGCGGCTATATTTCCTGAGGACTCTGCGGAGAGCAAACGTCTCACAGCAGCTGCTGCTGTCCTTCTAGCGGTGCGCCGTGGAAAGCATCCTCTCCTATGGCATCCTGGTGTGGTTTGCTAGCTGCACTGTGGCTGGAAGGAAGGCAGTACAGAGGGTTATTAAAACAGCACAGAGCATCATAAACACTCAACTACCCTCCCTGGAAGACATTTACAACGCCCGATGTTTACGCCGGGCGACAAACATCACACAGGACTCATTCCACCCTGCCAACCACCTTTTCACTCTGCTGCCCTCTGGGAGGCGATACGGGTCTTTGAAGGCCCGCACCTGCAGACTAACTAACAGTTTCTACCCACGTGCCATTAGAGAACTTAACTCAAACAGATAACTCTACGGGCAACACTACACAATTCAGGGTGCAAATAAAAATTTGTCTGCTAGAATGTGCAATATAATTTTCCTTTTTTTTATTATCTATTACTTATTTTATGCATTGATCTTGTAGTAACTGTAAATGTGAGAGTAAATGGTTGTTTGTGTTATTGTGTTTTGTTCTTTTTTTAATCTTTTTATCCTGTGTCTTTTATTGTTTACCATTGAAGGGGATGCACATGAAATTTTGTTGTACAGTTGATGTGCAATGACAAATAAACGTATTTGATTTGATTTGATTTGATTTGATTTGATTTGATTCTCCTTAACCATGTCGTCCACTTAGTGGCTGGAGGGAATAATCTCTTGAACGATATAATAATCTGCCGTTACATGTGGTAAAGCCTTCCACTTGTAATGACATACTTTAAAAGTGCACAAAGTTAAGTATATCTATGCCACAAACTTTATTTGCAGTTATGGCAAAGTATGGAAAGTAAATGCGAGCAGTAGGAATACCATGGATAAACATGGTTCAGCCGCTGGACTGCCTTCCACATGCCCCATTCCTATGTTGGATGCAGAAGGCTAATTGCAATATATCACAGCAATGTCTCAACGATGACTAAACCTCAGATGCCATAGCTCTGTGTCCCACCCTGGAACACTCTGATAGGCTTTGACACAAGGCAAAGCTGGTGCTGAGTTCTGCCAGAATTAAACCTATAATTGATTTTAATAAAACATAAAGTGCTGGAGTAACTCAGTTGGTTCCTCGGACTATCCTTGATTGGACTCTGCTGACTCTACCTTGCACTAAACATTATTCACTTATCATTTATCAATTTACATTGCAAAATGGCTTGATTGTAATCATGTATTGTCTTTCCGCTGACTGAATAGCACGCAACAAAAGGTTTTCACTGTACCTCGGTACACGTGACAATAAAATAAACTGAACTGAGATTAGGCAGTGTATGTGGAGGGAATGGATCGGTGATGTCTTAGGTCGTGACCATTCTTTAGTTCTCCCCTCTCGCTGCACAAGATTCCAGTATCTGCAGTTCCTTGTGTTCACATTGATTTTAAGATATATTTAAATGGTTTTCTTTCATACTAAAAATTAATAAGATTTCTTTTTAAAGATTAAATAAATTAGGTTATTTTATAAAAAATAAAGCATATAACAAGACAATATTCAAGAAACAGATTCAACCATTGTAAATATTTTTTTAAACAAATTGAAATAAAATAATCTTTAAAATATTTTTTCTTCCAATTTGCTTTTGAATAATTTTGATTCCATCTGAGTTCAGAAAACAATTCTGCAGAGATTCTGCCTTTGCACGCTATATAGGGTTCAAAGATAAAATAAGTGACAATTGTGGCAACATCTGTCTCTCGGCAAGTCTCTAAATTTCATTGAAGATCTTTGATCTATCTTTAATCAGACTTTATTGAACTTTATATTGCTTAATATTGGACCCTTTATCGGTACAGTGTGGGCTTCTTCATTGTAATCATGTGTAGTCTTTTTAACCAGATAGCATGCAGTAAAAGCACTTTGGTACAAGGCACAATAATAAACCAAATTACTTTCAGAACTAATGGCCACAGGCAGGATGATTCACTCCATCATTATTTAATGTGGCTGACAAAAATATGATTTAATATTGTGACTTTTGAGATTTCTTATAGAACAGAGAACATAGAACATGTAACAGTACCATGCAGAAACAAGCCCACCCAGACCATGTTCCTCTATTCCCTGCATTTTTTCATACATTTGCCCAAACACCTTTTAAAATAACTCATATCTGCTCCCCCCACCTTGTTTAACACTGCTATCCATGCAATTGCCTCACCCCTCTCCTTTAAACCATACACATCTCTTTCAAATAAATGACCTCTAGTATTTAACTTCCACCCATGAGGAAAAAATAACATGACTATCCAGCCTATCTATGCCTCTCATAATCATATGGACTTCGATCAGGTTACCCTTCAGCATCCATTGCTCAGAGAAAATAATCCAAGATTGGCCAACCTCTCCTTACTGCTAATATAGATCAATCCAGTAACATCCTGGTTCATCTCGTCTGCACTCTCTCCACATCCTTCCTATAGTGCGCCAACCTGAACTCCAAGTAATATTCCAATGGTAGCCAGACAAAATCTTTATACAGCTGCAAAATGACTTGTCAGCTTTTTTTTATTCTATGCCTTCAGTGATGAAGGCATGCATGCTGTATGCCTTCTTTAACTCCTTATCCACTTTCAGGGTGCTATGAACTTGCACTCCAAGATCCCTCTGCACATCAATGCCCCTAAGTGTTCTGCATTTACTGTATATGTTCTTCTTGCATTTGATGTTCTCAAAATTATTACCACACAATTATTCTGTTACCACACAATTAATATTAAACTCCATCTGCCATTTTTATATATACATTTTTTCAACTTATCTATAATCGTGTTGGGTCATGCGACAATCTTTCTCACCATCCACAACTCTAACAATTTTCATGTCGTCTGCAAACTTACCCATTAGACCAACTGCATTTTCATCCAAATCATGAACATGCATGTATTTACGCAAGGAACTGTAGTCAAAGGATTTATTGCAGTTTCTAAATACACTCTTTCAGAAATGTTAGTAGGATTTTTTCCTTTTCTGAATGGTTTTGCCAACACTGGGCTTCCTTAAAAATGATGACTGTTATTGCCACTCCAAATGATTTGATGGTTCACTCATTTTTCTTGTTTTGTTCCGGTTTCCATATTTTGATTTTATATAAATTGTTCGAATAACATTTGAATTTCGAAAAAAGAATCAAATATTATAGAACTGTAAGAATAATTGCCTGCTGCCAATGTGCACAATTGTGTAGCCAAGACAGATTATAAATGGCAATATATAAGTAATGCAATACTGCAAATTGTTATTGAAAATAAATGTGAAGATATTCATATAATAAATCAATCTCAAATGGTCAAAATAAACCTCTAGGAAATGTAAATTGATATTTATTTGGAAGAGTCAGCTAATGTACCTAATTATTCACTTACAAATTCAAAATGAGTGGACCTAGTTATGAAATAATGCAAATTTATGGCATCATGACCTGTCACTCAGTGTACATAAATTCTGCCTACTGAGCATACTGTGAAAAAATATGTAGGCTTTGGGGAACTTATTTAAGTGTTAATTCAGTTTACGGTTTAGATTCTCTCAACCTTATAGTTCTGGTGCCAAGTAAATAAGAGGTAAATTAGTAACACAAAGTGGAAAATAACGATGTGGTACCTTGCCTGGTACCCAGTTAGGATTTGCGAACTGAGCTAACCAGCTTCAGAAGCAAGTGAAACTGGAATATAAGTCAATGGAATCTTCAGTAACGCATTCAACAAGGTTCAGCATGGTAGGCTGCTCTGGAAGGTTAGATCGCATGAGATCCAAGGAGAGATAGCTGGATGGATACCAGATTGACTCAATGGAAGGAAGCAGAGGGTAATGGTGGAAGATTGGTTCTCAGCCTGGATGCCTGTGACTAGTGGTGTGCCACAGTGTTCAGTGCTGGGCCCGTTACTGTTTGTCATCTACTTCAATGATTTGGATGAGAACATACAGGGCAAGATTAGCAAGTTTGCTGATGATACAAAAGTTATTGGTTTTGCAGATAGTGAAGATGGTTGTGAACGATTGCAGCAGGGTCTGGATTGATTGGCCAAATGGGCGGTGGAAAGGATGATGGAATTTAATACAGAGAAGTGTGAGGTGTTGCATTTTGGGACGTAGAACAATGGCAGGACACACAGTAAATGGTAGGCCTCTGTGTAGTGTTGAAGAGCAGAAGGAACTAGGAATACATGGTTCCTTGAAGGTCGAATCACAGGTGGATAAGGTGGTCAAAAAGGCTTTTCGCACTTTGGCCTTCATCTGTCAGATTGTTGAGTGTAGAAGTTGGGAGGTCATATTGCAGTTGTAGAAGGCGAGAACGCATTCAGAATATTGTGCTCAGTTCTGGGCACCATGTTATAGGAAAGATATTGTCAAGCTTGAAAGGGTTCAGAAAAGATTAATGAGGATGTTGCCAGGACTAGAGGGTGTGAGCTATAGGGAGAGGTTGAGTAGGCTAGGTCTCTATTACATGGAGTGCAGGAGGATGAGGGGAGATCTTATAGAGGTATACAAAATCATGAGAGGAATAGATCGGGTAGATGCACACAGTCTTTTGCCCAGAGTAGGGGAATTGAGGATTAGAGGACATAGGTTGAAGGTGAAGGGGAAAAGATTGACTAGGAATCCAAGGGGTAACTTTTCCACACAAAGGGTTGTGGGGTGTGGAACAAATTGCCAGAGGAGTTAGTTGAGGCTGGGACTATCCCATTGTTTAAGAAACAGTGAGATAGGGACATGGATAGGACAGATTTGGAGGGATATGGTTAAAGTGCAGGCAAGTGGGGCTAGTGTAGCTGAGATATTGTTGGCCGGTGTGAGTGGATTGGGCCGATGGGCCTGTTTCCACACTGTTTTACTCTATGACTCTATGAGATGCCAGTTCATGCCGAAGATAGACACAAAGTGCTGGAGTCACTCAGTGGGTCAGGGAGCATCACTGGAGAAAAGGGATGGGTTTGTTTGGGTCAGAACTCCTATGAAGAAGGGTTCCGAACCAAAGTGTCACCCATCTCTTTTGCTGCTTGATCTGCTGAGTTACTCTAGCATTTTGTGTCTATTTGTGGTGCGAGTGGTCCTTAATTATGCTGGCTGCTTTCCTGAGTCAGCATGAGGTATTGATGGATTTGACCAAAGGCAGGCTGGTGGTGCAAGGATGTGGGCTGCGTTCACAGCTCTTTGCAATTTCTTGCGGTCTTGGGCACAGCAAAAAAAAGGACTACATTGTGGAAATATGTGAGGTTATCCACCTCAAGAGCAGAAAGGAAAAGAAAGAGACTATGTTTGAAGACTGAGAGATTGAAAGGTTTGGTATTCTATTAACCTTTGTACGTAAATCACAGTAAATTAATCTGAGAATACAGCAACAATTAGGATGTTAATTTAAGAAATTAAGGAAGATTTGGAAGATCGGCCCTGTACTCCTTAAAATGTAAAATTAGAAAGCAGGTAGTATTTATCTCTAATGCAAGAAGATTAGTAAGATTGAACGAGAACTTACCAGTTCGAAGGTTGATCTTTATTTTATGAGGAGTCGAAGTGAGGGATTTCGTGAAGAGCCCGCCGGCGCGCATGCTCGACATACTTCAAAGTAGCGGCGTGGAATCACAGAACCAACAATAGAAATGACTTCGCATAGTATGATTGAATTGACTAAGATTACCAGATGAAGGTGACTGAGGGTTGGGCGAGGAGGGCACGAAATCCCTCACTTCGACTCCTCATAAAATAAAGATCAACCTTCGAACTGGTAAGTTCTCGTTCAATCTTACTATTTCATTTCGGAGTCACGTGAGTGACTTCGTGAAGACTTCAAAGCTTCTGTGATTACACGCCCTGGACCACGTCCATGCTGACACACCACTACCAGGGATGGGTGGGAGGAACAAACTTGCTCAATAGTTCATACTGCAAAACAAGAGCATATTTATTAATAACAAATCAAAACCCCTCATGCGGGGACATCTCCACGTTCTTGACCTGCATTCAGCACGGCTTCTGCGAACTGTAGAGGAGCAGCAACAGGCTTGTTATAAAAACGCTGGAACACAGCTTCATTAGCCCATCCTGCTGTGGCGAGAATTTGGTCCATGGGCACCTCCATGACCCTCACTGCTGACGTCGATGCAGCCCTGGTGGAATGAGACTTGAACACATTAGTGTCGATACCTGACTTACCCAAGATGACTCGAAGCCACCTGGATATCGTCTGGACTGTCACTCGATGATGAGGTCTCTTATGAGTGACAAGCAGGTATCTCTCCATTCCTCTGATGCGTGCCGTCACGTTGACATAGTGGCGGATATGTGAGGCTAAACATAGCCTAGCATCTGCGTGGTATGCCGGGAACTTCAGCTGCAGCCCTGTGCACCCAGGTCTATGCTGCTTTAGTAGCTCGTCAATGAAAAATACTACTTCTGTAGGGGTAGATGTTATTCTGTCGACACGAAGTTTGTGTAGTGTCTGTACCCTCTGAGCTGAAGTCAGCGCTAGTAACATCACCAGCTTCATGGTGAGTTGGTCCAGTTGGAGCCCTTCCATGGGAGACCACGTCCTGAGCAGGGTTAATACGTCCCTGACATCCCAGGTGATATTATAGCGTGGTGTAGGCGGATTCATATTGAATATACCCCGCATGAGTCTGGACACTAGCCTGTTGGATCCTACCCCAATATTGAGGTAGAATGATAGCGCACTTCTGGCGCTGTTGATGGCACTGTAACTTAAGTGTTCATCATGGTGCAACCCCGCGAGGAATTCCAGGACGTTGGTTATTGTCACGTCATCGTACGTGATGCGAGAGCGGCTGCAGTAGGCTTCCCACTTCTTAATATGCGAGCGGTATCTTTGCCTTGTGGACTCTCGACACGACGCCCCAATGGTATCCATGGTCCGAGCCGAGAAGCCGTATTGGACTAACGGCCTGTTCAGAACCTGCAAGCCTACAAATTTAAATAGCCATGGCAGGGATGTGGCTCCCCTGAGACAGGGTGAGTAACCAATTGTGGGCAACCCTTCAAAAGGACCCAAGGTTCGTTGAGCATGTCAAAGACCACCGGATACCAAGGCTGTGTGGGCCAGTCGGGTATAATACGGATGCCCTTGGCAGCATCTGCCTGAATCTTTCGCAATACCCGACTGATGAGGCAAAACGGAGGGAAGGCATAGAAAAACCAATTCCCCCAGTCCAGCGAGAATGCATCTAGCGCTATTGCCCCAGGATCTGGTTCCCATGAAACGTAGGTTGGTACCTGATGGTTCAACTGTGACGCAAAAAGGTCAATGTCCGGTTTACCAAATTTGGCTGTGACTTTAGCAAAAATCTCAGGATGCAACATCCATTCAATATTGTCATTAAATTTGCGTGACCTGGTGTCCGCCACAGTATTAAGCTCACCTGGCAAATAGGTAGCTGAAATCCAAATGTCTCTTTGAGCACACCAGAGCCAAATTGAGTTAGCCAATTTGTCACACGAAACTGACCTGGTACCACCCATATGGTTTAAATATGCCACAGCTGTGGTGTTGTCTATTTGGAGACGGACGTGTGCTCCAACAAGCTTGGAACAATATGCACGAAGTCCGTGGAATGCTGCCAGCAACTCCAAATAGTTAATCCCTTGAGTCAACGACATCGATGACTCAAGGGTGTCCCATCTGCCCCCACAACTAGAGCAATTATCAGTAGCTCCCCAGCCATTGGAGCTTGCATCAGTCTGCAAATATACCACCGGATTAGCCTCCCTAACAGGCTTGAATGAGTTGCTAATGTGACACACCCACCATTGCAACTCAGTTATCGCTTCAGACGGCAGCTGCATTGATCGATCGTAATGACCAGCGTTCCGTTTTAACGCAGTAATTTTAGCTCTTTGCAAATTCTGATATTGCAAAGGTCCATATCGTGCTGCCGGAAACAAAGCCACTAGCTTGCCAATTACTGTGGCTGTATGCCGAATCGATGGTATATTGGTGCCAATTAAATCTCTGCACACCTGAGTGACTTCCTCAATTTTGTTATTTGGTATAGTTATCCTCATGCTCATTGAGTTCACCGTGAACCCTAGGTAATTAATTACCTGGGCAGGGCAGAACTTCGATTTCTCTGGATGGACAATGAATCCTAATTGTTGAAATATATTGACAGCAGCTGCAACACCCTGTTCAGCCAATTGCAGGGTGTGGCCCACAATAAAGACATCATCTAAATAGGCCATAACTATATGATGTCGTTGTCTCAAATAAGCCATGATTGGCTTCACCAATTTAGTGAACAATCTAGGGGCTGTAGTGAGCCCATTAGGCAAAGCCTTATACTGCCAAAGTTGCCCCATCCAGATAAATTTCAAAAACCTTCTATCATATTTCTGGATGGATACTGAATAATATGCATCCCTCAAATCAATGCATGCCATAAAGCAGCCATGAGAAATCAATGATTTGGCTGTTTCAAACGTATCCATTTTAAAATGAGTATATGTTACAAACGTATTCAAACGGGTTAGATCAATAATGACACGACAGCCTCCATCCTTCTTAGGTCTAGTAAATATGTCTTCACCCTGAACACTCAGGTGGTCGGAGTCCTCCGGCTCTGAAAAGAAAACCGGGCTCCTGTCATCGGCCCGCACCTCGTCGAGGCCCTGCCGGTGCCGGTAGTTGTCGCTAACAGCCGCCGAGGCGAAACTGCGCGATTCCTGCGCGGGCGTGTTCAACCGCCTCCGTTTAGCGGGAGCTGAAGCCGCTGCCACTAAGGGCACTTGCGGCGAGGTGTCGGCACCAGCCGAAGCATGGCTGCCTGGGGCCCGCGCAGTCTTGCCGGCCGCCCACATCGTGGACGTTGCCGACGCATGGTCTCGCCCACCCATCCATGGGGGGCTCGGCGACCGTGACGAGACCCGACTCGACGTCGAGAGTCGGGGTGTGCCGGCTGGACCTCACAGCCGCCCCGGGTCTCGCCCTGGAACCTGACCGCTCCTCCGCGGCAGGCAATGCCTTAGCCCTGACAGGGTTAGGCTTCTGGGCTCCTGCCCTCCCCCTTCTCGGAGGGCTGAGTGGAACAGGCCGTGCAACGGCACGTGCCCTGCTCGAGGCCGCCAGCGAGCCCGCTGACGACCTGACTGCCATGGCAGGGTCCCCCTGCTCTGGCGGCACACCACACCCCTCCTCGTCGAACTCCTCCGAGCTGTGGTGTGCTGGCGGATCTGGACCTGTGAACACAGGGCTTACCCACATCTCCGCCTGAGTCCCGGCCTGCGCTGCAGGTACTGCCGATGGTAACGAGCATGCGCGCCGGCGGGCTCTTCACGAAGTCACTCACGTGACTCCGAAATGAAATTCAGAATACAATTTGCTATTGTTTGGGTCATTCTAAAACTTCCTCTGTCATATTGTGTATCATATGAGAGGAAGCTTGCTGGTGCTGCCTAAGATTGAGGGGGAGATATCAATGAAATGTACAATAGTTTGACATGGCTTCATGGGGTAAATGCAGGGAGAATATTTCTTGTGGCAGTAGTGTTTAGAAGAAGGAGTGACAATCACAAAAGAAGGTGACAGATATTCAGGATTGAAAGGAGAAGGGGTTTCCTCGCCAACAGTATAATCAGTCTTTACAATTCTCTACCCAAAAGGCTCATTCACAATGTATATTCAAGGCAAAGCTGAAAATACGTTTTCTTTTAAATATTAAGGGAATTAAGGGATTTGGGTTAGTGTAATAATAAAGAGCTGAGGTAGCAGATCAGCCACAACTGGATGACAGACTTAGCACAATGGGTCAAATAGCCTAATCACCTACTCATGTTCACATAGAGACCGCTGAAGAATTGGAATAAGCTGTCATTCGCACATCTGATGGGCAAATAATTGCACCTCAACAAAATACTGGAACATCAGAAGAAACAAAGTGGCTGCTTTACCATTCACAAAGATTATACTGTAATTCACCTTTTTTCCAAAAACTCCCCACATAGTCATAGAATGATACAATGTGGAAACACTCCCTTCAGCCCAACTTGCCCACACCAGCCATCATGTCCCAGCTACACTAGTCCATATCCCTCCAAACCTGTCCTACCCATGTAAACCTGTCCTGTCCATGATCTCTCTTTTTAAATTTACTTGAATATATTCTCAACAGTGTATCCACAGCATAGGTGAGATAAAAATTCAAAAGATTCACATGCCTTTGTGTGAAGCAATATCTCTTCATCAGCGTTTAAATGGTTGAGCCCATTTTTTGTGATTGTGCTCTGTTTCTGCACTTTCCAGTCAGTAGATAATCTATTTTAATTTTCTATGAGATTATCACTGATTCTTTGAAACACTAAAAGCTCTTCTCTTAGTGAAACCTAGTCTTTTCGGGACAGGTTCAAGAACATGCATTTCCCTCCCTCTTAGACAGGTTGCTCTGGCATTGTTTCACTAGACCCTGTATAATTTTATTGAAGTTTTCTATTGTTGTGTATTCTCTTTGCAACTTTGGTTAACCTTTCTTCCATTTTTACATTTTACACATTTAAAAACATAAACTAATTTTTATTCCCAACAGATTGGACAACCATATTTCCTCCTTGCTTATTTATTTTACCCTGTATAACTCTGGTTAACAAGTGATACTTGGGGTAATAACCTAACTAAGCCTTTATGTGTCTCCCGGTAGCCCAATAGACCATAAGACATAGGAGCTGAATTAATCCATGCGGCCTTTTGAGTCTATTCCACCATCCAATCATGGCTGATCTATTTTTTAACCTCTCAAACCCATGATCTTGCCTTCTTCACCACCACCATCTGGCTAAGGACATTTCTCCTCATCTTTGTTTTAAATGTATGTCCTTTTATTCAGAGACTGTGGCCTTTAGTTCTAGACTCTCCCACCAGTAGAAACATCCTTTTCACATCCACTCTCACTAGGCCTTCCATTGTCCAGTAGGTTTCAATGAGATTCCCCCTCATCCTTCTAAATTCCAGCAAATACAGGCCCAGAGGCTTCAAATGCTCCCAATCTTGAATAGAGTACACTTGATCCTCCATACTGTTAGAAATTTAGCTTCTTCCAAGCTACTTCACTCTCAACCTTTCCATTTCATGCTGCTCCATTCTAAATCACGCTCTGTCTAGTGCTCTATTCAGAGCTTATGCTTTTGGACAAACCCCATCATCACCTCTTTCACTCTTCCTTTTCATGTTTATCTATCTTTCCTTTCAAAGCATGTATTATACATTATTGGTTAAAAAGGTTTCTTGGGAATTCTCATTGAATTAATGAGTGATTTAATGCCTTAAACATTGTGCAATGGTGGAGTCAAATCGTTATCAGAGCAATGATAACACTTTATGTGACTGTAAGATGATGCTAAAACACATGACTACCGAATGTGTGTAAGGTTTTTGCTTTAAATACAACAAATGCAAAAGAGGAACTGGGCTGTGGATTCCCTGTTGTGATGGTCTGCTTTGAAAAATTACATGTGAAAAATAACTAACACTACTTAAAGAGGGAAAGGACTGTGTGAAGTCAGCTTCAGGGCATAACAATTGTTTTGAAGACTGAGATTAACAATGAGAGGGAATACATAAATGTTTCAAGAAATCACCTGCAGTTTTGGAACAGGAGGGTGTAAGAATCCCGCCTACCTGTTTCTATTTACAAATCCTTTTTTTTCCTTCACCAAACAAAGAAACAGTATATACATTAGCATGTTGATCAGGCCTGCTGGGTAGTCGTAATACCAATAATAATTTGCACCCACGAAGAACCTTTAATATCTCAAAAAATGTAATCTATCAAAATGTAGTTCTCAGTCAGTAAGAGATATCAGGTTAAGTGAGGCTCCATTTAATGAGCAACTTCAATAAATGAAAAGAGATAAAGTGTCAAAGAAGTTTTAGGGAGGAAACTTTGGAATATATTGCCAAGGTAATAAAGGTTTGGTTGCCAGTGGTGGTAAAATTGTGGGTGTGCAGGATATCTTTTATGTAGAGGGCAGACTTAGTTTAGTGTGTTTATTTTAGAGTTACAGCACAGAAATAGGCCCTTCGGCGCACTGAATCCGCGCCGACCATCGCCATACACTGGCATTATCCCAGACACATACTAGTGACATTTTACAATTTTACTAAAGCCGAATAACCTACAAACCGAAGCCGGAGAAAACCCACGTGATCACAGGGAGGATGTACAAACTCCGTACAGACAACACCCATAGTCAGGATCGAACACGGGTCTCTTGTGCTGTAATCCTACCACTGTGGCTCTGTGCCGTCCTCAACTTCTTCAAGGTTTAGAGGACTGGAGAAGATTATAGAGATTAGACAGGTTAGGCCATGAAGAGATTTGAACACAAAGATGGGAACTAGAAGACTGAGGCTCTGTTGGCTGTGAAGCATTGTAAGGTAGTGAGGACAACATGAGGAGATAAACAGCACTATTGTAAGTTGGGTAGGACCATTAAGATTTTGATTGAGTATAAATACATGGACATCAGAAAAGGAGTATAGGCACAATTAAGCCATAATCAAGTCACAAAGTGGTGGAGTAACTCTGCAAGTCAGGCAGCATCTCAGGAGGAGATGGATAGGCAACATTTTGCACCAGGACCACCCTCAACAGTAGATAAACTGATCCAGAAGCAAATAAATGTGATGAAGCAGAGAGATCATCATAATTTCATGGCATAAAAAAATATTTTGCTGACTCAGAATAACAGAGGGAGGGAGTTTACAACTGTACTAAAATATAGAGTTTAGGTATGCAGTAGGAGTGTGTAAAAATACAGAGAGGCTGGTGGAAAGTCTACCTATTTTCACCTGGATCAAAACTGCTACTGACCAATTGCCCTGATGGTATGAGTTAAATCCAATTCTCTAAAGCAGTCTGTGTGGGAGTTTTTGCATTCTTCTTGTGACTGGGTCGAGTTCTCCCGGCTGCTCCAATATCCCCATCCCAAAGATAAACTGGATTGTATGATGACTATTGTAGGGCAGTGGCAGAATAGGCAACTAATGTGCATGAAACAGGGACTAGGCAAGTTGCAAGGATTGAGTGTGAGAGTCAGATTGATGGGAGAGCTAACATGATGTGTTGTATGGCTTCCTTCTATACCTTGAGAATGAAATCTAGATGGGCTTGGAGGCAAAGTAGCTGTCAGGTGCAAAGAGAATCCCAAGGTCATGCAGGATGATATATTTTGACAGGTGTGGCAATAGAGTGCATCATTTTATTGGTATTTTATTGGTACACATCATCATGATCATATTGGATAATTTATCGCAATCGCAGTCACTTAGGATGTTCAGTTCAGATCAGTTTCAGTTTAGTTGTTAAAGACCTTGATATGGACTTTCCAGCATTGTGGCAGGGGCAAAAACTTTAAGGAAGGGACTCAACCATGGAGCTTTGTGAAGTTAGGTATAGATTTAAGAAGCTACAGCACATTCAAGGAGAAGGCATGTTTGTCCTTTTCCTGGCAATGTATCTCACCACTTCTGAACATGGCTGAAAATAATCTAAAAGCAAAACACAGCAGATGCAGGAAATCCAAAGCAGAAATATCACATTTTGAAGCATAGATGGGGTCGGCGCAGAACCTTTCTCCTAGGGTGGAAATGTTAGTTTAAGGGAGATGTGCGGGGCAGGTTTTGTGACAGTGGCATTTAAGAGGATTTTAGATAGACACATGGATATGCAGGGAGTACTGGGATATGGATCATGTGCAAACAGAATAGATTAGTTTATCTTTGCATCATGACCAGCACAGTCATTGTGAGCCGATCCGTTTCCTGTGCTGTAGAAGGGTGCCGACCTGAAACATCACCTATCCATATTCTTCAGAGGTGCTACCTGATGCATTGATTTACTCCAGTAATTTGTGTCTTTTTTTTTTGTGAAGGAACATCTGCAGTTCATTGTTTCTACATCCTGTGCTGTATTGTTCTATATTCTATGTGCTATGGTAGTGAAAGGAACATTGTTTCTTTATATCATTACTTTTACTTCAATTTAGTGGGCAAATCATTTCTTCTAAAATTTAGTTATAATTTATTTGAGGAAAATGGATATTACTGAAAAAGATGATGACTAAATGCTAAATAATTTACTATGACTGTTAACTTCTACAAACTATCCATCTACTCTATGGATCACTAAAGGAAAAAAATGCAATATTTAAAGAAAGATCTATGTCATGTCTTTCAGCTGAACTGATACTACAAAATTATTTATGACGGCAAACACTGAGGTATGTTGTTTAAAGCAAAAAGTAGGCTTGGGGAATGTGGTAAATGTACAGGACTATGGTAAATGTAAAATTAGGCAGATAGGTTAATTTTGTGGACAGATCATATCATTTATTTCTTCTGAACGATCCTTATATCCATACCAGTAGAAATAAATACTTTTACATATTATCCCCACATGTAACATTTGCTTGAGATATATTGTTACAAAGTAATAAAATGAGATATTTGCATGAACCTATTATAAATCTATGGGACTTTTGCCTTTTGTGGGATTTTTAAACTTTTTACAGCTTGTTGAAGCTCAAATAAATTTACATCTTGTTAAATTTACATCAGTTTATATTTTGGAGACTTTAACAGTGATTCAAAGGAAAACTGTAACGGCAGAGCTGTGAAATTCTCCGATATTTACAACTAGATTATAATAATGCTACATTCTGCAAATGTGGCATTTAAGTAGAAGTTTAAACCCTGTTATCATCAGTTGCCTGCTCCCGACTAATTCTTTTCCTTTATCTTTCCTATCTACCCTAATCTTTTTTACCATAAAAATATTTTTGGACCTGTTACTTTTCTTTATCGGTTAAATTGAAAAATGGAAAAAAACTTCTAAAAAAAGTCTTATTTTGCAAGAAAATAAATTTAAAGCCCACAGTTTCTTGAACAAAAAAAAAGCGCTGGCTTAAGAAAGTGTAAGCCAAGAAATCTACACAATAGTTAGGACATTTTGACCTACTGCACCCATGCCAATTGAAGATGCTAGAAACTAATTATATTTCCCAGGCTTGAACATACTGATTGCAGATTACCACCCACTGTCTTGTTATTTCATTTCCCTTTTGTGTATGAAGAGGGCTTCTGCTCACTTCAAGTAGTGAGTTTCAAGTCCCCACCTCTTTTTTAATAAAAACAAATGCCCTCTCTGAGGTAAGGTCAGAAATTTCAAATGTTAACTGTGTTTCTTTGTCTGTAGCTGCTGTCTGACCTGCTCAATGTTTCTTGCAATTCCTTTTTTATTAATTTCAGATTTCCAACATTAATTTATTTTCCTCTATCCTCATGCCCATGTACCCCCCAGTTATCATCTGCATTGAAAAAATAAATAGGTACTTCTTATTCCTCTTTTTCAAGTTCAAGTTCAAGTTCACATTCATTGTCACATGCACCAATTGGTACAGTGAAATTTGAGTTACCATAAAGCCATACGAATAAAAGAACACAATTTAATGTAAACATCCACCACAGCGGAATCAACATTTCTCACTGTGATGGAAGGCGTCTTCAGTCATCTTCCTTTTTGTTCATCCATGGTCGCGGCCTAGAGCTCTCCGCAGTCGCCACTACGGACGGAGATGTACAGGCCCTCTCACTGGGATCATTGAAACTCTGAGTAGGAAGGATCGGAACACACTCTGCGGCTTGGAGTTTCCGAATCGGCTGCTTCTTACCGAGACCGCGGCTTCCGAAGTCCACAGGCCGAGCTGGGCGGAGCTCTAACACTGGTGATCTTCGGCAAAAGATCCCAGGCCTCCACGATGTTAAAGTCGGTGCCGCACCCGCGGCTAGAAGCTCAGCAGACCACAGCTCCACGATGTTAAAGTCAGCAGGCCCCCCTGTACGGAGCTCCAACACTGGCGATCCTTGACACAGATCTCAGACTCCGCGATGGTAATTCACTGCTGCTCTTGCTGCTGAAGCTCTGGGCCGGTCTCCGGTAGGAAAGGCCACGCAAATCCAGTTGGTAGGCCACGAGGGGGGCGAAGATGCGAAGAAAAGACACATCTCCGTCCTTCGACCCACTGAGTCCACACCGACCAGCAATCACCCTGTATACTAACACTAGGGTCAGTTTTTACTGAAGCCAATTAATCTACAAACCTGCACATCTTGTGGGATGTGGAAGGAAACCGGGGCACCCGAAGGAAACCCACGCGGTCACAGCGAGAACGTGCCAACGTTCTTCCAGGTCTCCCTGAAACCTCTGGCGTTTGGGAGAAGACAGTCCAAGTCTGTCCAAGCATATTTCTCACTGAGAAACCAGTGAAGATTAGCAAAGAAAACTATATTTACTTCCTTTAATTACCTAATTTTAAGAAAAAGCAAATAAAAAGCAATTACTAAATACATTGATTCCTACATTCTGATTCTAAGCGGATTAGAATGTCAAAATAAAAAAATATGTATTGTACAAAATCTTGCTCAGTCCAAATCAAGGAGTTAGGACTTGGACCCCAAGATTCCTCTGTACAGCTTTCACCATCCTAGCCTTGGTGATCTGTATTTTCATCCAAACTGGAGTAAAACCTATCCTGAAGTATCCTCTCCAATAGCTTTGCTACCACTGACTTGAGGCTCAGGGGCTTATAATTCCCTGTATTCTCTCTACTTCCCTTTTCAAATAAAGGAACAACATTAGCTACTCTCCAGTCCTCCAGGACTTCACCTGTGGTAGAGAAGATGCAAAGATATTTGTTAACGCTTACGTAATCTTCTCTCTTGTCTCTCATTAAGGTGGGATACATCCCATCAGATCCTGGGGATTTATTTACCTTAATGCTCTACAAGAGCCCCAACACATCCTTCTTCTTAAACTGCCATTGAATGACCTATTTTGGTTTGTTTACAATACAGTGTTTAAGACACAAAATTCTGGAGTAATTCTGCAGGTCAGGTAGCATCCCTGCAGTTCATGGATTGATGAGTTTTCGGGTTGAAAATGGAACCTATCCATATACTCCAAGGATGCTGCCTGACCTGCTGAGTTAATCCAGCATTTTGTTTTTGTCCTCAGTAAACCAACATCTGCAGTTCCTTGTTTCTACAGTATTTACACTGATGAAGTCATTCATGAAAAGAATTATGAGTAGGAAGCAACTACAGATGCTGGTTTAAACCGAAGATAGACACAAAAAGCTGGAGTAACTCAGTGGGTCAGACAGCATCTCTGGAGAAAAGGAATAGGTCACGTTTCGGGTTGAGACCCTTCTTCAGTCATGAAAAAATGATGGGTTTTTTTTCATTAACGTTGAAGAGGTTAAGTTACTGTACGAACCAGTGCCCTTACACTCGTGTACAGCGCCACCGAGTACGCCGGCCCAGCATGGTGCCGCAACACTCATACTAGCAGGCTTGACACCATCCTCAATGACACCATGCAGATCATCACCGCCTGCCTACACCCTACTCCGACGGATCTTCTGCCGGTGCTCGCAGGTATCGCACCCGCCATGCTTCACAGACAGTACTTCACTCACAGAATGGTGTGCAAGGCCCCATCGGACGCCAAATATCCTTTTCACCACCTCGCCCAGGACTCACAGCAACTGGGACCTCAGCGATTGTCGCTCGTCGCTCCATCTCCTGTCACGCAGCGACCTTCTGTGACTCCGGTTTCCACACACTAGTAGCATGGAGAACCAGCTGGAAACAGGCTTCACGACCTGCGCAATTCACTGTTGCACTGAACATCACAGCCCCACCCAGCTCGGACCTGCCACGCAAAGAGTGGGTAGCCCTGAACTGGCTCCGTATAGGGGTCGGCGGGTTCAACGGCAACATACATCGCTGGGTGCTGTGTTCATCAGCAAACAGCGCAGCATGTCATTTTCGACTGCGCTGTCCTCCACCCCCCTGGCGGAGGGGTAGACCTCATGACCCTCGACAACAGGACATTGAACTGGCTACAGCGCCTGGAGGGCGTTACATAACCTCTGCTGTCTCAAACGCAAGAAGAAGAAGAAGAAGAAGGAGGTTAAGTAATGACAAACCTAAAAAAGTTCTGCTAGATTATGAAGTATGATTTGTTAAAAAGTGATAAACCTTTTGGTTACGTAGTAATAAAGGAACATCACTTTTAAGTAACCACAAAAGAATTAACAGAGGGTCCAGAAGAAACATGTGTTTATATATGCAGCAATATTAGAAAATGTAATGCAGTTTCACAAAATATTGCTGAAACTGTTCATAATTTATTTTAAAGGAGAATTTATTGGTTGTATATAAAGATTACGAAGGTGTGTGGGAGGAATGCAGGAGACGGTTTTAGTATAGACTAGATGTCTCGTGCATACAAAAAAACCTACATCGACATGACGGTCAAAATGGTCTGTTTTTTTGTGATGTATCTCCATACTTAATGTATTATTCATGTATCCAAGATTTCAATGATTCATTGGTCTCTCTCATCATGGCACGATTTTAAATTTGCATAATACTAACAAATTAATGAGCTACAGTTAAGCTACTTTCTTCATGATCGCATAATCATGACATTGGTTGCTCTCAGTCTTCCGCTAATGGGCATGATTCTCAACTTACAACTATTAGTGACTTAAAGAATGTGAACGTAGTTCAGATTCACGAGCCACAATCACCAATATTGGAGAAAGGGGAAGCTGTTCTAATGGATTCACTTTAATCATGCTGAAAGTAATAAGGAACATGTAGAACTGTAGTTAAGTCAACTTACTAAGTTGTAAGGGAGATAATTATGGTGAATTTTATAGTTTAAGAGAAAGCTCCGAATTGGGGTAGGGCCAACTTTGATGGCAATAGACAATAACTTCCCAAAGTTGATTGGAACAGGCTGTTTATGGGTAAAGGGTTTACTGGAAAGCGAGATGCTTTTAAAATGTGACAGTGAGAGTTCAATGCATGCAAGGTTTTGTTAGAGTGAGGGGCGAGGCAGGTGGGAGGCAGTAAATCTGGATGACAAGGGAAATTGAGGTCCTGGTCAAGAAAGAAAGAGGCATGGGACAGGTATCGGCAGCTGGAATCAAGAATATTCCTGAAGGAGTTTAGGAGACTGACAAGCATACTTAAAAAGAAAGTTAGGAGGACAAAAGGTGGGCAGGAGATAGCTTTGACAGATAAGATCAAGGAGAATCTAAAGCAATTTTTGTTTATGTACATTGAAGGAAGGAAGGTAACTAGGGAGAATAGGGAACCTCAGAAACCAAAGTGGTAATCTTTGTCTGGAGTTGCAGGTTCTCAATGAGTCTGCTTTTTATTGTGGAGAAATGGTGAAGACAAAGGACCTTCTTGGGACAGATCATGAAGATGTCTTGAGGACCGTCTATATGGCAGACAAGAATGTCTTAAATGTCCTGAGACTCATGAAGGTAGATAAATATCCAGGGCCTAATCAAATGTATTCAAAAGCACTATGTGGAAAGTTAGAGAAGAAATTGCAGGAGCCCTGGCTAAGGTAAATAAATCATTGTTCGGCACAGGTGAGATGCCATGTGGCAGGAATGTGGATAATGTCGTGCCTCTTTTTCAGAAGAGTTGCAAGGAAAATTTGGTGAACTATAGACCAGTAAGCTTAACATCTATGCCAGGAAAGTTACTGGAAAGTATTATATGTAGTCAGCATGGTTATATCCGTTGGAAATTGTATCTTACAAATTTGATTTGAGTTAACTTTTTGAAGAGGTAACCAAGAAAGTTGATGAGGGCAAACCCATAGATATTGTCTGTATATACTTCAGCCAGGCAGTCGATAAGGTTCCACATGGTAGGCTGTTAGACCACATGGGATCCAGGGAGGGCTAGCCAACTGGATAGAGAATTGGCTTTAAAGACAGAAGCAGAAAGAGTCGTGGAAGGTTGTGTTTTCACACTGGAGGACTGTGATTATTTGTGTGCCTCAGTGATCAGTGCTGGGCCCATTGCTGTTTTGGGGTTAAAATTAACTATTTGGATGAAAATGTAGAAGGCATGATTAATGAGTTTACAGATAACACTGAAGTAGGTGACATTGTGGACAATGATGATGATAAACTACAGCATGATCTTGACCAGCTGGGTAAGTGGGCTGAGGAATGGGCTGTTCCCAATGTTGGGAGAGTCCAGTACCAGGGGCCACAGTTTAAGAACTTAAGGCTTAAATGGCTTAAGGGGTAAGCCATTTATAACGGAGATGAGGAAAAACGTTTTCACACAGAGAGTTGTAAGTCTGTGGAATTCTCTGCCTCAGAGGACGGTGGAGGCTGGCTCTCTAGGTGCTTTCAAGAGCGAGCTGGACAGAGCTCTTAAAGATAGCTGAGTCAAGGGATATGGGGAGAAGGCAGAAACGGGGTACTGATTGTGGATGATCAGCCATGATCACATTGAATGGCAGTGCTGGCTCGAAGGGGTGAATGGCCTACTCATGCACCTATTGTCTATTGTCTATTATCTAATGGAGTTTAATGCAGATGACTCAGTCTCAGTTTAATGCAGATGTCTCAGTCTCAGTTTACCCCAAGACAGAAGGGGAAGGTTGTACATAGAACCATAGAAACATAGAAAATAGGTGCAGGAGGAGGCCATTCGGCCCTTCAAGCCAGCACCGCCATTCATTGTGATCATGGCTGATCGTCCCCAATCAATAACCCGTGCCTGCCTTCTCCCCATATCCCCACAGTTTGATAGCCACAGTGAAGAAGGATCTCCTGTGGCATTCTGCCAAGCATCTTTGTAGAACCAGTCTGTTGCTGATGATACTCCTCAGGTTGACCAGTGTGTCATGGAGGGGGTGAGCTGTATTGTCCAGGATGCTCCGCAGTTTAACCAGGGTTCGCAGGTGAGTGAGCACTAGCCTTTCCAGGGACTTCAAGATGTTTGAAGTCAGCGCCAATGATCTGTAGTCATTGGAGGAGCTGGTGCACATCCTCTTTGATGCAGGAACCAGGCAGGATGTCTTCCACATCACAGGGATCCTCTCCAGGCTCAGGCTCAGGTTGAAGATATACTGGAGTACTCCACACAACTGGCTGGCACATGCCTTGAATACCATATGGCTGACACCATCAGGACCCGTGGCTTTGCCTGGGCAGAGCTCCTTCCTCACCTGCTCAGCCTTGATGGTCAGGTGTGACAAAGGAAGGGCAGAGGAAATGGATCAAGGGGATTGAGGGAGAGAGTCTGTCAGCGAACAGCGTGGAGGGTGGGCAGAGGACATAGGTTTAAGGTGAATGGGAAAGATTTAGTAGGAAACAAAGGGGCAACTATTATATTCAAAATAGTCATACAGCATGGAATCAGGCCCTTCAGCCCAACATGCCCAGACCGACCACATGTCACAACTACACTAGTCCCAACTGCCTATGTTTGGCCCACATCCCTCTCAATATTTCAATTGAACTGAATACAATAAGTAGGCTCCATTTGGAATAAACTTAGAGGTCCACTGTCAGAGCTTTTCATGAATATGATTGTTTTGTATCTTGAGGTAGCTTCTGCTCAAATAAAATGGGACATGCTTTCAATGAAGGTTAAAATAAGAATTAATTAATGCTACATATTTAAGTATGAATGGTTCAATATATTTGTTTTTCAGCTGTTGGGTGCACAGATGTGCATTTCTGGGGTTTTTAGTTTTAGTCCCATTCAAATATAATCTAGTGTTATTCATGTAGAGATAAATAGACCGATTATCAGACAGATAGACAGTCAGGTATCAAGAAACATGGATAGGTAGACCTATAAATAGAGAGACAAATAATCATCAAAGCCGCCAGGCAGGTAGACAGCTAGATAATCCAACAGAAAGCTGGAAACAAATAGGTAGGTGGGTAGATAGGTGATTAGATGGATAGACAGGTATGTAGGTAAATGGGTAGGTAGTTAGACACATGTTTGGTAGTTAGTTAGATATGTAGGTAGTTTGGGAGGTAGGTAGGTAGGTAAATGAATGGATAACTTCATATGTGCTGTTAGGCAGGCTCCACAAAATAATGCTCTCAATTTTTTTTGTCCACATGTATTTGGCAGATAAAAAAACAATTCTCTTTAAAAAAAATACTTCAAAAATAGAAAATGTTTTTGTCTCTATAAAGCTCACCAATTATGATCAATATACAGTTGTGCATAATTTAATAATTGCAATTATAGATCAAAGTCCACAGACCCATCACTTAAATCAGCATCAGCCTATTTTTCTGCCCAGTACCGGAGGATTTCTGCTCCTTCTGGCTGTGCTTTATTGTTCAGGCATCAAACAGAATGTGAGTGCCTCTGTATCTTTCGACAACATTTTATTTACTTCCATATAAAATTTTATTTACTTCCCCTATCCATTACTGGAGCTCTATATCATATCCTACTGCAAATGGAGTAGAGTTTTCACACCATTTTTTTTGTTTGCTACACAGCAGTTATCAAAGATAGATATCAAACAATTGAGACTGTAAAGTTCACTGAGGCAAATGGGGAAGACTAGAGGTTTGTGAAGAGAGCAGTGAACCCAGAATTGTGGCTTGGAGAAGGACTATTAACTTCTGGACTGAATCTGGACTGGTTGTGAAAGGGCTACTGAACTTTGCCTGGTATGGAGAGTTGTAATTAGAAGAGATTTGATAGCCTCGATGTATTCCTACTAAAATGTAAGAGGCTGAGAAATGACTTTATAGAAGGGCATTGATGGGAGAGCCAGAGATTTTTTCCCCAGAGCAGGGGAGTCTAGAACTAGAGGGCACTAAAGTTAAACAAAGGTACAGTAAAAAGTATTATTTTGCTCGCTATCCAATCAAGTCAGATAATATTATACATAGATACAATAAAGCTGAACTCTATTACAAGAAGAAGGAGAAGAAGAAGATGAAGATGAAGAAGAGGAAGAAGAGGAATATGACCTATTGCACTGGAGTTCAGCTTTATTGTATCTATGTATAATATTATCTGACTTGATTGGATAGCGAGCAAAATAATACTTTTTACTGTACCTTTGTTTAACTTTTTGGTACATGTCACAATAATAAACCAAAATCAAAAGCTGAACGAGTACAGTACAGGAACAGGCCCTTCAGCCCATAATATCAGTTTAGTTTAGTTTATTGTCAGTGCCTGAATATGATGCCAAGATAAACTAATCACATCTGCCTGCACATAATGTACAGCCCTCCATCACTTGCATACCCCTGTGCCTATCGAAAAGCCTTTTAAACATCACAATCAAATCTAAGAAACAATAATCAATTTCCCTTTGGATTGAAAGCATCCTCTTCCCATTTTAACATGTGTTTTCTCTCATGTGCCCTTGCATTGTTGAGTTTCTCTTCCTCTCACATTGCACAAGTTGTCTGGTGCCAGGTCAAAGCAAAGGAACCAGGAACGTTAGGCAATGAGTCCTTCCCAGTGTTTGGAGCTGATTTTCCCATTGATAAATATTGAGGTCTAAAGCAAATGTTGGCTTGAGTCTAATAGAGATAACCTTGCCAATGAACCACCTAATCATCTTGCTTTCATAAAAGTTGGCCCACACTCCCCTGCATCAACTTTTGCAATAGCATAAATCAATGTATAACAAGCATATATTTGTACGTCATGGATGTCTTTGTTCTTTACACGATGTTCCTTATTGTCATTTAGAAATACATTGATATATGCAGTTCCAAACGAAATTACGTTGCATTTGGCTCCCTGTGCAACACAATAAATTAACCGAAGGATAGGTATGTATGAAAAGGGTAAATAGACAATAGTGGCAGCCCATTTACATGGCATTCAGGAGTCTGATGGCTCGTGGGAAGAAGCTGTTGCGGAACCTTGATGTTCTGCTCCTCATGCTGCGGTATCTTTTTCCCGAGGGCAGCAGAGTGAACAGTCCGTGATGGAGATGTGTGGGGTCCTTTATGATACTGCTGGCCTTAGACACACAGCGTTTGGTCGCAATATCCCCGATTGAGGGGAGAGAGGTCCCGATGATTTTTTCCGCTGTCCTCACCACTCTCTGCACAGACTTCCAGTCGGAGGCTCTACAGTCCCCAAACCAGACAGAGATACAGCTGGTCAGAATACTCTCTATGGTGCCCCTGTAGAAAGTAGTGAGGATGGGATGGGGGAGATGAGCTCTTCTCATCCTGCGCAGAAAGTGCAACCGCTGCTGCGCTCTCTTAACAGTTGATGAGATGTTAGTCGACCAGGTCAGACTGTTAGTGACCTGCACCCCCAGGAACTTTGTGCTACTGACCACCTCCACATCGCTGTCATTGATGTGAAGTGGTGTGGGACTGTGCCCGGTTTTCCTGAAGTCGACGATAATCTCCTTTGTTTTCTCGACATTCAGGATCAGGTTGTTCGTATTGCACCAGTCCACCAGTTGTTTCACCTCCTCCCTGTAAGCCAGCTCATTGTCGTCCCTGATGAGGCCCACCACTGTTGTGTCATCTGCGTACTTCATGATGTGGTTTGTACTAAACCTGGCACAACAGTCGTGAGTCATCAGGGTGAACAGCAGTGGACTCAGGACGCAGCCCTGAGGGGAGCCGGTGCTTAGAGAGATGGTATTGGAGGTGTTATTTCCAACCCTCACAGACTGAGGTCTGTCAGTGAGGAAGTCCAGTAGCCAGTTACACATGGGGGTGCCGAGGCCCAATGGAACCAGTTTGCTTATCAGGTGCTGGGGGATAATGGTGTTGAATGCTGAACTGAAATCCACGAACAGCATTCGCACATAGGTGTTTTTCTCCTCTAAATGTTCCAGGCTCAGATGGAGCACGGAGGATATAGCGTCCTCTGTGGAGCGGTTTGGCCTGTAAGCAAACTGGTATGGGTCGAGTGTGGAGGGGAGTCTGGAGGTGATGTGGTCCCTGACCAGCCTCTCGAAGCACTTCATCATTATGGGGGTGAGTGCTACAGGGCGGTAGTCATTGAGACATTGTATGTTGGATTTTTTTGGCACAGGTATGATGGTGGCAGTCTTGAAACATAATGGGACGACCGCCTGGTTCAGCGAGGTGTTAAATATGTCCGTAAGGACATGTGCCAGCTGATCAGCACATTCCCTGAGCACCCGCCCTGGTATGTTATCAGGGCCTGCCGCCTTTCGCGCGTTCACTCCTTTTAGGGACCTCCGAACATCCACTATGTCAAGACTGAGTGCCTTTTCCTCACAATGAGGAATACCTTTGCTTGCAGGTGTGTTATTTAGTGCCTCGAACCGACCAAAATAGTTGTTGAGTTTATTGAGGAACTCAATGTTGTCATCACAGGGTGGTGAAGCAGTCTTATAGTCCGTGATTGATTTGATTCCCTGCCACATGCGCTTGGTGTTCTTGGGGTCATGGAAGAAGCTCTGGATTTTCTGACCATGGGCACGCTTGGCCAGCCTGACGACTCGGTTCAGGTTGGCTCTTGCGGATCTGAGTGCCACCACGTCGCCGGATTTAAACGCGGCATTACGTGCTCTCAGCATTCCACGTACCTCTGTGGTCATCCAGGGTTTCTGGTTGGCCCGTACAGTGATGGTCTTGGTGACACAGACATCCTCAATGCACTTCTCCATGTAAGCAGACACGGACGCAGCATACTCCTCTAGCTTGATGTGTTGGCTGACAGTTGCAGCCTTCTTGAACACGTCCCAGTCCGTGCATTCAAAACAGTCCTGTAGTGTTGCCATAGAATACTTTTATGTGCAATATTTAGCATTATGAAACACAATGAATTCCCAAACAAAAATAAGTTCAGTCATAGCATTTTTGACAAGTTGCATCAGGCCACTTCTGTGGTGGCATACTTAGTAATTCTAAGATGTATTTCATTCCTTAACCATAAGCATTCATGTTAAGCCCAACTTTTAATATCCATCCCTACGTGTACTTAAAATGTCCTTGTACCAATGCATCCAAGGTGATGCTATTCTTTCAGTTATGTTGAGTTGGAGTGATAATGAAGCAATGGTAAAATTATGTTACTTGAAGGAGAAGCTGCACAAAGTGTTATTCTGATATGCTTACTATTTGCTTACGTACTGGTGGCAAGATGGCGCCCAACTTTGGCGACTATTTGTGTGCTAGCCACATAACTAGATCTACAATCACTCCACACTCTTAAATCTCTATTCCTACAGCAACATTTCTTACTTTACTGGTGTTACCTTGCACTAAATGTTATTCTCTTATTATTTATCTATACACTGTAAATTTCTTGATTACAATCAATCATTGCCTTTCCATTGACTGGATAGCGTGCAACAAAAGCTATTAACTGTACCTCAGCACCATTCGGCCCTTCGAGCCAGCACCGCCATTCAATATGATCATGGCTGATCATGTAAAATCAGTACCCGCTTCCTGCTTTGTCCCCATATCCCTTGATTCCTTTAGTCCTAAGAGCTAAATCTAAATCTCTTTTGAAAACATCCAGTGAATTGGCCTCCATTTCCTTCTGTGGAGGCCAATTCATTAGGTGAATAGGGTTTTTCTCATCTCAGTCCTAAATGGCCTAGCCCTTATTCTTAAACTGGACCCCTGGTTCTGGACTCCCCCAACATCGGGAACATTTTTCCTGCATCTAGCCTGTCAATAGACAATAGACAATAGGTGCAGGAGTAGGCCATTTGGCACTTCATGCCAGCACCGCCATTCAATGGGATCATGGCTGATCATCCCCAATCAGTACTCTGTTCCTGCCTTTTCCCCATATCCCCTGACTCCGCTATTTCTAAGCGCTCTATCTAGCTCTCTCTTGAAAGCATCCAGGCAACCTGCGTCCACCGCCCTCTGAGGCAGAGAATTCCACAGACTCACCACTCTCTGAGAGAAAAAGTGTTTTATCGTCTCCGTTCTGAATGGCTTCCTCCTTATTCTTAAACTGTGGCCTCTGGTTCTGGACTCCCCCAACATCAGGAACATGTTTCCTGCCTCTAGCGCGTCCAAGCCCTTAACAATCTTATATGTTTCAATGAGATTCCCTCTCATCCTTCTAAACTCCAGAATGGGCAAGCCCAGCTGCTCCATTCTCTCAGCATATGACAGTCCCGCCATCCCGGGAATTAACCTTGTAAACCTACGCTGCACTGCCTTAATAGCAAGAATTTCTTTCCCCAAATTAGGGGACGAAAACGGCACACAATACTCCAGGTGTAGTCTCACTAGGGCAACTGTAGGAAGTTCTGTACAACTGCAGAAGGACCTCTTTGCTCCTATATTTGATTCCTCTTGTTATGAAGGCCAACATGTAATTTGCTTTCTTCACTGTCTGCTGTACATGCATGCTTACTTTCATAGACTGATGTACAAGGACCTCCAGATCCCGTTGTACTTCCCCTTTTCCCAACTTGATGCCATTTAGATAGTAATCTGCCTTCCGGTTTTTGCTACCAAAGTGGATAACTTCACATTTATCCGCATTAAACTTCATCTGCCATGCATCTGCCCACTCCCCCAACCTGTCCAAGTAACCCTGCATTCTCATAGCATCCTCCTCACAGTTCGCTCTGCCACCCAGCTTTGTGTCATCTGAAAATTTGCTAATGTTACTTTGAATCCCTTCATCCAAATCATTGATGTATATTGTAAATAGCTGCGGTCCCAGCACCGAGTTTGCAGTACCCCACTAGTCACTGCCTGCCATTCTGAAAGGGACCCGTTAATCCCCACTCTCTGTTTCCTGTCTGCCAACCAATTCTCTATCCATGTCAGCACTCTACCCCCAATGCCATGTGCCCTAATTCAGCCCACTAATCCCCTGTGTGGGTCCATATCAAATGATTTCTGAAAGTCCAGGTACACTACATCCACTGGCTCTCCCTTGTCCATTTTCCTAGTTACATCTTCAAAAAATTCCAGAAGATTAATCAAGCATGATTTCCCCTTCGTAAATCCATTCTGACTCAGGTCGATCCTGTTACTGCTATCCAAATGTGCGGCTATTTCATCATTTATAATTGACTCCAGCATCTTCCCCACCACCGATGTCAGGCTAACTGATCTATAATTCCTCGTTTTCTCTCTCCCGCTTTTCTTAAAAAGTGGGATAACTTTAGCTACCATCAAATCCACAGGAACTGATCCTGAGTCTATAGAACATTGGAAAATTATTACCAATGCATCCACGATTTCTAGAGCCGCTTCCTTGAGTACCCTGGGATGCAGACCGTCAGGCCCTGGGGATTTATCAGCCTTCCATCCCATCAGTCTATCTAACACCATTTCCTGCCTAATGTGGATTTCCTTCAGTTCCTCTGTCACCTCAGATCCTCTGGCCACTACTATATCAGGAAGATTGTTTGTGTCCTCCTTAGTGAAGACAGATCCAAAGTACCTGATCAACTAATCTTCCATGTCCTTGTTGCCCATAATAAATTCACCTTTTACGGTCTTCAAGGGTTCATCTTGGTCTTAACCAATTTTCCCCTCTTCACATACCTAAAGAAGCTTTTACTGTCCTATTTTATAATCTTGGCTAGCTTACCTTCGTACTTCATCTTTTCTCCCTGTATTGTCTTTTTGGTTATCTTTTGTTGTTCTTTTAACATTACCCAATCCTCTTGCTTCCCGCTCATCTTTACTATGTTGTTCTTCTTCGCTTTAATTTTTATACTGTCCTTGATGTCCCTTGTCAGCCACAGTCATCCCTCTCTCCCCTTGGAATCTTTCTTCCTCCTAGGAATTAACTGATCCTGCACCTTCTGTATTATTCCTAGAAACACCTGCCATTTTTGTTCCACTGTCATCCCTGCTAGTGTATCTTTCCAGTCATCTCCTCCCTCGTGGCCCCATAGTCCCCTTTATTCAACTGCAACTCTAACACCTCTGATCTACTCTTCTCACTCTCCAATTGTAGATTAAACCTGACCATGTTATGGTCACTGCCTCCTAAAGGCTCATTAATCTTGAGGTCCTTTATCAAATCCGGTTCATTACATAACACTAAATCCAGAATTGCTATCTCCTTGGTAGGCTCCAATACCAGCAGTTCCAAGAATCCATCACAAAGTCACTCTACAAAGTCCCTTTATTGGGGTCCAGTACCAACCTGATTTTCCCAGTCTACATGCATGTTGAAATCTTCCATAACAACCACAGCATTACTTTTAATTCATGCCAATTTTAACAACCGATTCAACTTGCACCTTATACCCAGGCTACTGTTTGGGGTCATTTTACATTTACAATTCTTTAGTTCTATCCATACTGACTCCACATCTCCTGTTTCAATGTCAGCCCTTGCAAGGGACTGAATTTCATTCCTCACCAACATGGCTACCCCACCCCCTCTGCGCACATGTCTGTCTTTTCGATTGGAGGTATACCCTTGAATATTCAGTTCCCATCCCTAGCCCTCTAGCATAAACTCCAAACTCTGAACAATAACAACCTATTGCATTTTATCTGTTTATTTATTGTGTATATATGTGGTCTATGGTATATAAACACACTGAACTTTTATCTCTTGTTCTGTATTATGTTTACATATTCTGTTCTGCTGCAGCAAGCAAGAATTTCATTGTCCTGGGACACATGACAATAAAATTATCTTTACTCTTTCTTGGATTTAAGCAAAAAAAATGGTTCTTGGGGAAAGGTTGGGTAACTATGGTAGGGTTCCATCTGTTTGGGTAACTATGGTAGGGTGAAGACTATTCCATGCTTTAATTGTGCGGGGAAACTCCATGGAGCAGCCAGAAACTCTGGATAGAAGAAATTGGGTGACGTTTTGGGTAGAGACCATTCTTTAGACTCCCTCTGGTTTTAGTGTTTTACTTTAATTTAAAAAGATACAGAGTGGAAACAGGACGTTCGGCCTAACGAGTCCACGCTGACCACCGATACACTAGTTCTATCCCACACATTAGCGACGTAAGTCAAGAGAAGTCAACAAAATGGTGTACAGTTATAAATGAATATATAACTATATGTATATATCTATATACTTATAAAACTCTGTGTGTTTGTGTGTTTATGTCTGTCAGATTTGGCCTTTGATATCATGGTTCGCCAAAACCACATGCTAAAATTCTGAGAATGTTTCAATTTCGCTAGACATTACACTTTTACATTCACGGATCCACTCATTACATTTAGACATTTTTATGTACATATTTTTAAATAAAATCCTTCCACCCCCCCTCCCCCCCCCCCCCCCACTCACTCATTTTGTGGCCTCCTGCTGGCCAGCCACCATAACGGCTGCTGCTGCTGCTCTCCTCCAAGAACGCCGCCATTTTTCTTCTTTCGTTGGCGATTTTTGCTGCTGCCCCCCGGGCCCCGACATTTTTCTTATTTCGCTGGCGATTTTACTTCCTCCACTTCCCTCCCCCCGGAACCCGACATTTTCCTTATTTTGCTGCCAATTTTACTCCCCCCCGCCCGGCCCAGCTCTATCACGCTGCCTCAAGCCAAAGATTGGCTGTTCCTATGGACGGCGAAAAGCAGCAAGGGAACAGCCGATCTTTGCCTTCAGCCAGCGTGAAAGAGCCAGCGCCTCAATGGCCTGTCGGCCCGCAGGGGCATTGAGGCGTATGCTGCGTCTCGATGGCCGAACGCTGCGTCTCCACGGCCGTACACAGTGTCTCTAATCGTACGCCGTCAAGACGCTTCATACACCGTCAAGACGCTGCGTACGCCGTCGAGACACTGCGTATGCCCGCCTTGACAGCAGACGCCTGGCCCACAGTCTCACTCAGCATCATGCCCGCCTACTCCCCCCTCCCCCCTCCCTCCCTCCTGGGATTAATAAAATTCTATCGTATAGTATCGTGTGCGTACGAAAGAACTGCAGATGCTGGTATAAACTGAAGATAGACACAAAAATCTGGAGTAACTCAACAGGTCAGACACAATCTCTGGACAAAAGAAAAATATTACGTTTTGGATTGGGTCTGAAATAAGTTCTTGCACACCTTTGGAATGTGGAAGGAAACAAGAGCATCCGGAGAAAACCTATGCAATCAAAGGGAAAAGGAGAAAACTCCATACACACAGCACCCATATTCAGGATCAATTCTGGGTCTCTGGCACTTTCAGGCTGCAACTTTATGGTCAATGTATTGCCCCATAGTTTTGAACTGAATTAAAACATACAGTAGCTGTAAAGGGGGATATAGCGTCACTTGGGAATTTAAGACTGAAAATTGATATTTTCTTTTTTTTAGTAACCAAAGTTATCATAATTTTTTTGTGTGTTGGAAAACAAAATATAGTGGCACAGCTGGTAGACTTGCTGCCTCAGACGCCACAGATCTGTGTTCAATCCTGTCTTCGGGCATCGTCCGTGTTGAATTTGCACATTCTCCCTGCAAGCATGTGGGTTTCCCCCCACATCCCAAAGACGCATTTGCTTTGTAGTTTAATTGTCTCGGTAAAATTGCCCCTAATGTGTAGGGAGTGGGTGAGGAAAGTGGGATAACAGAACTTGGGCGAATGGGTAGACAAAAATGCTGGAGATACTCAGCGGGTGAGGCAGCATCTATGGAACGAAGGAAATAGGCGACGTTTCGGATTGCGACCCTTCTTCAGAATGATGTGAGGGTGGGGGGGAACGGGAAAAATAAAGGAAGAGGCAGAGACAGTGGGCTGAGGGAGAGCTGGGAAGTGGAGGAAAAAGCAGGGGCTATCTGAAATTGGAGAAGTCAATGTTCATACCGCTGGGGTGTAAACTGCCCAAGCGAAATATGAGGTGCTGCTCCTCCAATTTACGGTGGGCCTCACTCACCATGGAAGAGTCCCAGAACAGAAAGGTCGGATTCAGAATGGGAGGGGGAGTTGAAGTGCTGAGCCACCGGGAGATCAGGTTGGTTATTGCGAACCGAGTGAGGTGTTGGGCGAAGCGATCGCCAAGCCTACGCTTGGTCTCACCGAGATTGATCATACGCTGAATAATCCAACCACATTTTTGTTTGGAAGTGGAAAGAAATAATAGAAATTGCATTAATTGCAACGCGTAAAAAGAGTTGAGATACTGTATTATAATTTTGTTGCATGTCATTGTGTTATATATCATGTCTTAATTGGTGAATATGTTTAGTTTGTGTTCTGTTAGCAGAAATAATATGTGAATGCTTCATTGAGCATAATTCCAACTGGTAACGATGCACTTCGTCCGAACACATAATCACACGCGTCATGCAAGCCGTCTTAAATGACCACCTAAACTGTCATTTGGCAACCTAAAAAGCTGCCAAGTTGCCCGGCTGACAACAAGTTAAGTGAGACCCCTGCAAGGTGTATAATATTTTTGACACTGTCATTGTCCTTTCTTACATATGCTGCCATAATGCACTCTAAACAACTCTTCAGTAATTTTCCTTCCCCTCCATTTCAGAATAATAGTGTTTTAAGCCGATAACTACACTAGCACTGGTAATAAATAAATAAATAAAAAAGCACAGCTTTCCTGCCCCTTATCTCATTGGCCACGCTCGGCTTCAAATCGGTGTCAACCTGGTGGACTCTCCCATCTTCCTCTAGTCGTGGGGGTGGGGGATTGGGAGGGGCCTCGCAAGTGGAACAGCCTAGGGCCTCTCTTCATCTAAATTCGGCACTGTTCTCATCGCAGTTCACACTGCCTCCCAGCTTGGTGTCATCTGCAAACTTGGAGATGCCAGATTTAATTCCATCATCTAAATCGTGAATATATATTGTAAATAACTGGGGTCCCAGCACCAAGACTTGCGGCACCCCACTAGTCACTGCCTGTCATTCTGAAAAGGACCCGTTAATTCCTACTCTTTGCTTCCTGTCTTCCAACCAGTTCTCTATCAAATGCCCCACCCCCATTACCATGTGCTCTAATTTTGCACACTAATCTCCTGGGTGGGACCTTGTCAAAGGCTTTTTGAAAGTCCAGATACACCACTGGCTTTCCCTTAACCATTCTATGTGTTACATCCTCAAAAATGTTCAGGAGATTAATCAAGCATGATTTCCCCTTCATAAATCCATGCTGACTTTGACCAATGCTGTCACTTCTTTCCAAATGCGCTGCTACAGCATTTTTTACAATCGACTCCAACACCTTCCCCATTACTGATGTAAGGCTGACTGGTCTATAATTCCCCATTTTCTCTCTCCCTTCTTTCTTAAAAAGTGGGGTTGCATTGGCTACCCTCCAGTCTACAGGAACTGATCTAGAGTTGGGAGAAAATTGGAAAATGATCACAAATGAATCTACGATTACTAGGGCCACCTCCTTGACTAATGTGGATTCCCTTCAGTTCCTCTCTCCCACTAGATCTGGGAGATTGTTTGTGTCTTCCTCAGTGAAGACACAACCAAAGTACTTGTTTAACTGTTCTGCTATTTCCTTGCTTCCCATTATAAATTCATCTGTCTCTGATTGTCACTATGAGGAGGATGCTATGCGGAGGATGTTATGAGGATGCAGGGTGAATTGGACAGGTTGGGTGAGTGGGCAGATGCATGGCAGATGCAGTTTAATGTGCATAAATGAGAGGTTATCCACTTTGGTGGCAAAAACAGAGAGGCAAATAATTATCTAAATGGTGTCAAGTTGGGAAAAGGGGAAGTACAATGAGATCTGGGGGTCCTTGTTCATCAGTCACTGAAAGTAAGCATGCAGGTACAGCAGGTGGTGAAGAAAGTGAATGGCATGTTGGCCTTCATAACAAGAGGAGTTGAGTATAGGAGCAAAGAGATCCTTCTGCAGTTGTACAAGGCCATCGTGAGACCACACCTGGAGTATTGTATGCAGTTTTGGTCTCCAAATTTGAGGAGGAATATTCTTGCTATTGAGAGAGTGCAGCTTTGACAATAGACAATAGACAATAGGTGCAGGAGTAGGCCATGCAGCCCTTTGAGCCAGCACTGCCATTCAATGTGATCATGGCTGATCCAGCTCTCTATTGAAAGCATCCAACGAACCTACCTCCACCGCCCTCTGAGACAGAGAATTCCACACTAGATTCATGAGATTAATTCCCGGGATGACGGAACTGTCATATGTTCATAGAATGGAGCAGCTGGGCTTGTATGCTCTGGAATTTATATGCTCTGGAAGAATGAGAGGGGATCTTATTGAAACATATAAGATTATTAAGGGTTTGGACATGCTAGTGGCAGGAAACATGTTCCCGATGTTGGGGGAGTCCATATCCTGGGACCACAGTTTAAGAATAAGGGGTAAGCCATTTAGAGCAGTGATGAGAAAGCACTTTTTCACCCAGAGGGTTGCAAATCTGTGGAATTCTCTCCCTCTGAAGGCAGTGGAGTCCCATTCTCAGGATGCTTTTAAGAGAGAGTTAGATAAAGATAGTGGAGTCAGGGGATATGGCGAGAAGGCAGGAACGGGGTACTGACTGTGGATGATCGGCCATGAACATATTGAATGGCGGCGCTGGCTCGATGGCCAAATGGCCTACTCCTGCACCTATTGTCTATTGTCTATTGTCTAATCTTTTCCTTTTTACATACCTAAAGAAGCTTTTACAGTCAGTTTTATATTCCCCGCAAGCTTTCTTTCATGCTTCCCCCCCCCTCCCCCCCACCCCTCTCTTAATTAACCCCTTTGTCCTCCTCTGTTGCATTCTAAATTTCTTCACTCTGGTTAGCTGCTTCCTCTGGCCAATTTATATGCCTTTTCCTTGGATTTAACACTAGTCTTGATTTCTCTCGTTAGCTTGATTCCCTTGATTTTAGCCGCCTTCCTTGTTTTATTATTTTTCCAGACAGGGATGAACAATTTTTGTAGTTCATCCATGCGGTCTTTAAATCTTCGCCATTGCATCTCCACCGTCAACCCTTTAAGCATAATTTGCCAGATTATCCGAGCTGATCTCCATCTCATACATTATAATGGACCATGAGGAAATGGTGCATTTATTGCCGATTGTCCACTGTAACAGTAAAGGATTGTCAATTAATGGAGTTTTATTATATAAGTAGTAGAAACAATGAACTGTAGATGCTGGTAATATACGAAGTGCTGGAGTAACTCAGCAGGTCCGGCAGCATCTCTGGAGAACATGGATAGGTTATGTTTCGTCGTTAAGACCCTTCTTCAGATTCTCGGTTTGAAACTGGGCCTGGAATCCATGTGTGTCGATGGCCCTGGCCTGTGGGAGAGGTGAGGATCGGTGGAGCTATTGGTCATGGCCCACGGACGGCCAGAGTGCAGGTAAGGGCTGGAGGTGGCAACGCCTATTGTGGTTGCCAGCGGGGCCAAGAAAACTGTATGGGCCAACAGTGGTGGCTATAGATCTGGCCTGCAAATAGCCGGGATGTCAATGCAGGCAAAGAGTGGCTTCGGCAGCCTGGCCGGGCGGCGAAGGTCAGTAAGTTTGATCACCCCAACTGAAAGCCGTCATAATAAGGTCAATAATAACAAGGGTTTACTTGGGACAACACTCTCATACCAAAATGTAGCCAAATAATTTTATTTTGTACTGCCTACAATGTCAATATAACCTTTCTTAAACAAAATGGACTAAAACTGTGATAGACACAAAATGCTGCAGTAACTTAGCAGGACAGGCAGCATCTCTGGTGAGAAGGAATGGGTGGCGTTTTGGGTCAAGAATCTTCTTCAGACTAAAACTGTGTACAGTACTCCAGGTATGTGCTCACCATGTACAATTTCATCAACACTTTCCTATTTCTATACCCCAACCATTTTGCTCAAGCCATTGGGACCCAGTGATGTATCTGCCTGAAGTCCCATTAGCTTTACTAATACCTTATCCTTATCCTTCATGATAGGGATTGATACAGATTCTTCTTTTGTGTTTGACATGAGCCATTCAAAAATATTTGGGATTCTGCAGAAATTAGCAATCTGGTTTACTTTTGTCACCTTGTTTCTCTTTCTATGACATCATCCTTTAACATTTATTTTACCCAGTAATCCGATAATTTATAAACAACATAACTTTTCCAGTTACTTCATTCCTCCTAAGGCTTTGCATCCGTTCTAAATAATACAAGCGTTATTAGATTACCCTGCAACATATGGTTTGCAGAAATAAAATCACAGCCCATATGTTTAGATGCCTTCCCTTTTATATTTCTACTTTCGAACACCATATTTAGCAGAGGAGTTTTAATCTTCATATGAACTTAGTGTTGAATCTTGCAAGGAATTCTCCTTCTTTGTTCTGAGGATTTTACTTATTTTATTGAGACTTATTCATAAGCCTTACCTGTGTCTCTTGGCATTTGCGGATGGGACGTTGAAGGATGAGAAGCTGAAGCCAAGAAGTGGAAGCCAAGATTCCGAAAGTACATCACGCCAAAAAGCCAATATACCAAAAGTACATCACGCCGAAAGGACATAAAGCTGAAAATGCATCACGCTGAAAGGATACAAACCCAAACCAACACCACGCCGCAGAGACAAGACGCACAACGGACCACCCCCACCCTCCCGTCTCCACCTTGTGTGTAGGTGGTTGAGGAGTGACCTGAGAAAGATATATATAATCATGAGAAGCCTAGATAAGGTGAATGGTCACTGTCTTTTTCCAACGATGGAGGGGTTCAAAATAAAAGGGCATAGATGTAAATGCATTTGTGGAGCATTTTTTAACATAGTGATGGTGGGCGTATGGAATGAGCTGCCAGAGGAAGTGGTAGAGGTTGGCTCAAGAGGTTGGTAACAAGAGCCTTAAGGGCCTGTCCCACTTAGGCGATTTTTTTAGGCGACATATTCTTGTCAGATCGGCAAAAAAACGGCGACTGGACCCCATCCCACGACTATGTCTACGGCTAGCTACCACAACCTACAACCTAGTCAACATCACGCTACAGCAATCTCCAGACAACCTGTGACCCAATAGTGGCGAGTTAGGATGACCACCTTCGACACACCTACGATGACATCTATGATAACCAAAGTCTAGCTACGACAAGCTATGACCCTGTAAGCATCAACTGTGAGGCCAATGAACCTCATTTTGCCCTCCAAAACAATGACATCATCCTATTTCACGATTAAAGAGTTTGTAGGATGGGGTTTCCAATCATTCTGAGTCAAGACTGCCATGAAGAAACTTCAGAGGCCATTGCTCTCACAAGAAGAAGAACCCCTGCTGTTTGCAGAAACCCTCTTGCTTATAGATCTGCAAGACAGAAGGACAAGAAGAATGGCGAAGAGTAGACCCAGGTTGGGCCAGTATGCAAACCTGATGACTGTCCTCCAGCAAGAAGATCATGCTTCTTTCAGAAACTTCACTAGGCTCCCCCCTGAGCTGTTTCGGGAGCTGAAGACACGGGTGGGCCCTCTCATGGAGAAAAAGGAGACCTTCATGTGGAAACCACTGGAACCAGGCTTGCGCCTAGCCATCACCCTCTACTACCTGGCATCAGCAGACTCCTACAAGAACCTCCCCTACAACTTTCTTGTTGCCCACAACACTATCAGCAAGGTTGTCCGTGAGATCTGTGAGGCCATCATCAATGCCTATGAAGATGAAGTCATGGACTGCCCTAGTACACCAGATGAGTGGAAGAGAGTGGCGCAGGGCTTTGATAAAAGATGGAACTTCCAGTACACTTGTGGGGCAGTCGACGACAAGCATGTGGCCATCAGGTGTCCACGCAAGGGAGGCTCAATCTACTGCAACTGCAAGAAGTTCCATTCAATCGTACTCCTAGCTGTGGTGGATGCAAACTACAACTTCCTGTTTGTGGATGTGGGCACACCTGGCAGTGTCGCAGATGGTAGGATCAGGAAAGACTCCATTGGGGAAGCACTGGAAGAAGGAACAGCAGACTTTCCTGATCCAGAACTGCTGCCAGGAGAAGACATCCCTGACATCCATTACACACTGGTTGCTTTTCCAATGCGCCAATCAAATTCACCGGTCACCTGGCGACAACCAACGTCATCCTGGCGACCTATTACCACCACAACTACCTCGCGAGAATTCAAGCTACGATCCATGGGGTCAAAACAATGTCGCCGCTAATTTTTTAACATCTTGAAAAATTTCCATCTTGTATCACGATCATGCAGGCGACATCCTGGCAACCACTGGCGAACATGTGGCGACCGTGTGGCAACTGCATAATCTCCTGTAGTCACCTAAAAAATCGCCTAAGTGGGACAGGCACTTTATGATTGCTTTTTTACCTTCTGTGTATGCTTAGAGAAGCTCTTATTTGGTTAATTTTATATATTTTGTGCTTATAGTTCTCATAGTTTATATAAACCTCATAGTTTATTTTACTTCGAAGTCACGTGAGTGACTACGCGAAGAACCCCGTCCAGCCGCACGTGTGTCATTACGTCAGACGCATTGGTGCAGGTCGGCCGGTTGGAGCATCAGAGCTCCTCCAAGCGGTAAGTTTAAAACCTGAAGGTAAGTTTAAAACTTTTCCTGTGGTCGCTTTCTGCATTTGCTGTAGCATTTACACCATTGACAAGATGCAGAAAGTAAAAAGGTGATGGCGAGGTGATCCAGGGTAAGAAGTTTGGAAGACCACGAGAGTGCGGGTAGCGGATGCCCGCTTAGTTCACCGAGTCCGTCGCCAGCAAGGGGGCTAGCGACACCATATCCGCTGTCTGTGAGCAGCGTTGCCACGCCGGTAGGGTGCAAGACTACAACAAAATCTACTAGGCCCATTTACCCAGAGTCCGGCCTGGAGGTTTCACCTCCGCAAGGAGAGACCGTTTGCTCACAGCTCTCCCAGATCGATGACCTATTGCAAAGGATGCTTGATAAGGACGCACTCCTGGAGGAGGGGTGGTTTCCACGCCAGGCTGTTGGAGAGCCTGTGCCAGCAGCGCCTGAAATAGGGCTGCATGATTACCCATTCTTAGAGGAGGAGGGTATACCGGCTTAGAAGTATACTGATGCTGAGTCAGTGGCTGGTTAGAACCATAAAGATGTAGAGCAACAAACATAGAAACATAGAAAATAGGTGCAGGAGTAGGCCATTCGGCCCTTCGAGCCTGCACTGCCATTCAATGTGATCATGGCTGATCATCCAACTCAGTATCCCGTACCTGCCTTCTCTCCATACCCCCTGATCCCTTTAGCCACAAGTGCCACATCTAACGCCCTCTTAAACAAGAGCTAATACCTAACATAGCTGAAAAATTTGCAATCCCCAGAGAAGCAGGGGAAACATTAGGGGAGGAGTTGGCAGCTACTAATCAGTATGTGCTCTCCCATCAACTTCAAGAGCTGTAAATGGATGAGGCTGCTAAGAAATATGAAGCCCCAGTTAACTGTGGGTTATTGAAGGTACCAAATGGTTAACCATCTTATATGGACACAATTAGGGGTCACATTAAGGGTGCAAGAGTTAAAATTCCAGAAAGTGCTCAAGTTGCTCTCAGCAGGACTCACTGCATTCGCAAGAACAGTGGACAAGGGGCACATGACAGAAGCCCATCAAGATGCGCTGGGGCTCCTGTGCAGTGCATTTTTCAAAATGAATAGTTTACGAAGGAGTGCCATACGCCTAGCCATCGATCCAAAATTTGCAGTACTATGCAAACCAATTGGTGCACAACCGCCTAACCTTTTGTTTGAGGAGGACCTCACAAAGCGAGTCAAGGAACTGCACGAGGAGGCAAAAACCGTAGGCCTCATTAAAACAAGTGCCAAAACAGGCAAGAGGATTTTCCCCTATCGGCGGGGTACCATGACAGATGCTGGTGAAGGGACGAGCCATTCAGTCTCACACACACACAGCTGGCAGCCTGCCACAGACACAAGGGGAAGGACGAATTTCCCTACCAGGGGCCAGTGGTAACAAGTGCAGTCAGGACATGTGCAGGTGAGAGATTTTGCTCCTAAGGAATACAAATTAAGTGAGAAAGATGTTCAAATTGCAGATTACACTTGTTTCTCAAACAATGCCAGGAGATAACATCAGATTCATTTATACTGGGCAGTATAGAGGGGGTTAAAATTGAATTTTACCCTACTGTGTGTCCACCCATTCAGCATGTTCCACGACGAACACTTATATTTTCACAAGAAGAGAATATGCAGATACAGGCAGAACTTAACATATTACACACACAAAAGGGACATTGAGAAGTCAGTTCGTCAATTCCGTCAGTTTGTGTCAAATATTTTTCCTACGTCTAAAAAGACTGGGGGATGTAGAATCATTCTGGACCTGACAAGCTTGAACCCCTTTGTACACTATAGGCATTTTAAAATGGAAACTTTTTCTACTGCTAATTAGCTGGTTTCCAAAGGGTGTTATATGGCCAGCATAGATCTGAAAGATGCACATTACTCAGTGTCTGTTCATTGTGATGATAGGAGGTATTTGACGTTTACCTGGATGAGTTAGTTGTGGCAATTCAAAGCATTGCCTAATGGATTAACCTCAGCCTCTAGATTATTTACCAAATTGTTGAAACCTGTTCTAGGACTACTCCGAGCTCAGGGGCATGTTGTAATGGCTTATTTGGATGATATCTTAATTATCGGGAAGACTCGGAATGCAGCTGAATCATCTGTTTCAGTTGTTAAACTCACTTTTGAGCAATTGGGGTTCATCGTTCATCCAGATAAATCCAAATTATCACCAGTTAAAATTATTGATTACTTGGGCTTTACCATTAATTCAGATCACATGCTAGTGACTCTGCCCATGGACAAAAGGCAGCAGTTAATTGAAGGTTGTATCAACCCCCTTAATGAGCAATGACCTTCAAATAGACAAGTGTCCAGTTTAATTGGAAAATCGGTGGCTGATTTCACAGATGTGCAGTTTGGACCTCTGCATTATCAACACTTACATTGAGCAAAGGAACAGGCACTGAGGACACATGCGGGTCACTTTGACAGGCCCATGGGATTGTTAGCGGAAGCTGCTTCAGAAATACAATTGTGGATCACAAATATCTCAAAAAGTTCCAGGGAAGTTTTGGTTGAACCACCTTCTATAGTCTTACAGACAGATGTTAGTGGTCTAGATTGGGGTGCTACAGATATGTCCTCCAGTTGTGGAGGCAGATGGAATAGTGATGAGACATCCCTTCTGCAATTCCGAGGAATCAATTATTTAGAGCTTTTGGGAACCTTTTATGGGCTTAAAGCTTATTGCTCTGCCAGGAGTCACTTTCATGTGCAGGTTCAAATCGACAATGCTACAGCAGTGGCATATGTCAATCACACGGGTAGAGTCAAGTCGGAATCTTGTGACAGATTGGCTAATCGTATCTGGGGCTGGTGCATTGACAAAAACATCTGGCTTTTAGCAATCTATTTACCAGGTAGATTCAACATAGTGGGAGACACAAGGCCATGCCAATTCAATTATAACATAGAATGGATGTTAAATCAGGACATATTTAATCAGGTGGTTGCTCGGTATGGAATGCCAGATATTGATTTGTTTGCATTTAGACTGAACCATCAGTTGCCCAAATATGATTCACGGGAACCAGACCCTGGCGCAGCAGCGGTCGATGCATTCTCGCTGCATTGGGGTGGAATGCTTTTATATGCATTTCCTCCATTCTGTCTCATCAGTCAATGCCTGCAAAAAATCAAGCAGGACTCTGCTTCAGGAGTATTGGTAGTGCCAGATTGGCCTACCCAGCCATAGTTCCCTCTCGTATTGGAGACTGCTATTCAGCCTCATATGATTGTTCCCAAACATAAAAACCTACTGGTGAACCCGGTAACTGGCGATCAACATCCTTTACATGATCATATTGATCTGTTAATTTGCAGATTCAAAGAAGGCCATACCTGGGGAGAGGACTGTCTGATCATACCGTGGATGTTCTCACGTCGGCGTGCAGGGATAGTGCCCAGAAGCAGTATATCACCTCGATAAGAAAGTGGGAGGTATTCTGCTTACAGCAGAATATCTCATATCAAACTGCAGGTATCCCAGATATGCTGGAGTTCTTGTCCACTCTCTATTTCGATCATAAGTTAAGCTATTGTGCGATCAATACAGCCAGAAGTGCTCTGTCTTTTTATTTGCCCATGGTGTCAGAGTTACATTCAATAGGGACACATCCATTAGTCTCTAGATTTATGAAGGGAGTTTTTAATTCTAATCCTCCTAGACCCAGGTATTCGGGTATCTGGAATGTAAGCAAAGTGCTTATGCTCCTTCACCAGTGGACAATGTTACAGTCCAATCTCTAGCAAACTAACCATGAAGGTGGTCATGGTTATGGCGTTGGTATCAGCCCAACGTGTGCAGACATTGCAGAAGCTACGGCTAGACAAAATGCAGGTATCGGCAGATGGCATCACTTTTTATGTTTATGATCTGTTCAAACAAGTTGAATAGGCATGACAGGATGTAAGATTGTTTTTTCCGGATACCCCAAAGATGCTCGTCTGTGTGTAGTGTCATATTTGTCCCATTACTTTGAGGCTACCAGAGTCCGAAGAGGAACAAAATCAGCATTGTTTATTAGCCACAAAAAAACACACAGTAAGGTGTCGGTGCAAACAATTTCAAGGTGGCTAAAGCAGGTTCTAGGAAGTGCTGGGATTGATACTGATAAATTTAAATCTCATTCCACCCGGGCGGCATCAACTTCTGCGGCCAGGGCGATGGACGTGCCTATACACCATATCCTCGTGGCCGCAGGATGGTCCAGTGAGCTGACCTTCCAGAGATTTTACCATAAGCCAATTGCAAGGCTGGGGGTATTTGCTGAGCCTGTTTTAAGTTTGGTTATATAGTTTCCCCCTGAGATAGAGGGGTGGCTATTGTTTTTCTTTGTGATAAACCGTTAATTCATTTGAACAAAGTTATGATTGATGCATTATTGATTATTTAATTATGTTGAGTCAATCAATGCAGTGAGAGGCTGGATTTGAATCTGCGGCATGAAATCACAGAGCTTTGGAATCTTCACGTAGTCACTCGCGTGACTCCGAAGTAAAATAGTAAGATTAAATGAGAACTTACCAGTTTGAAGTTTGATCTTTATTTTATGAGGAGTTACGATGAGGGACTACGAGCCCTCTGCTCCCAACCCTCATAAATATCATCTGGTAGTTCTAGTCTCCTGTTACCTTACTATTATACTTCAGTCACTATTACTTGTGATACACCGTTGCTTTGAAGATTGATGCACGTGCGGCTGGACAGGGTTCTTCACATAGCCCCTCATCGTAACTCCTCATAAAATAAAGATCAAATTTCAAACTGGTAAGTTCTCATTTAATCTTACTATTTTCTTCTCGTCCTAAATATCAGCCACTGTGTCTTTTTTCTGAGCTGATACTCTATTTGTCGAGTCCACTTCAGGGAACTCTATCCCAATTCCTTTCTAATTCCTCTTATTTAAGTTGTTTGAGAATCAAGTTTCTCACTTTCAATCTGAATGCAAAATTCCATCCTGCTGTGATCATTACTTCTGAGGGAATCTTTTACTCTGAGATCATTTATTAAACCTGTCTTGATCCAAAATAGCCTGTTCCCTCGTTGCTCCCATAACATATTGCTGAAGGAAACTATCCTGAAAGCACACCATGATTTCATTCTCTGGGCTACCATTTCCAACTTGATTAACCCAATCTACAAGAAGATTAAAGTCATCTATTATTAAAGCACTACCCTTACTATATTCTCCCATATTCATTGATTTATACCCGTTCCAGCAATATGCCCTGCACACCACTCTGACAAGTACTGTATCTTCTCTCTTGCTTTTTTTTTCCTCTGCTCAAATGGATTCTGTGTTTTCTGAGGTTAGATTATCTCTCACAATCATATTTATTTCACCACTTACGGATAGAGCTATTCCATTACGATTTCCTTCATTCCTGTTCATCCAAAAAATCAGATATCCCTGAGTTTGGAATTTCCAGTTTTAATCTCCATGTCTTTGTAATAGCTATTTCATCATAGCCTTTTATCTCTATTTATGTGGCTCGTTCATTGACTCTGTTTAGGATTCAGTTCAGTTCAGTTTAGTTTATTGTCACGTGTCCCAAGGTACAGTGAAAAGCTTTTGTTACATGCTAACCAGTCTGTAGAAATACAATACATGATTACAATCGAGCCATTTGCAGTACACAGATACATGATAAGTGAATAACGTTTAATGCAAGGTAAAACCAGCAGTGCAAGGTAAAGCCAGTTCAGTTAGGATAGTCTACAACTTTAGAAATAGAGCTCTCAACTGAATGTTACCACCTTTTTCTATATTTTCTCTCTTCTGTTAGGTTTACTGTGACTGTTTGTTTCTTGCCCTTATCTCCTTCTCTTTCGTTTTTGCTTTCAATTCTGCCCTCCTTGTTTCTCTCTTTCCAAGCCCTCTTCTGTAATAAAATATGAAATGATTTGATAGATTCAGACCATTGATGGATGAAAAATACTCCAACAATATGAAATTACGAGAAAGAAACATTTGTTAAAACAGCAATACAACTGTGATAAAATTACATCTAAACAGCAGCAAATCATCAAATCCACTTTGAGTCTCACACGTGCTTCATCCGCAAAAGCTCACAAAAGCTTGTTGCACAAGATTGTCGTGAACTCTTTCTTATGGCATGTTTCTCTTAAGCCTAGGTGTTCTTCTTAATGTTGGAAACATGGGTTATTTATTACATCAATAACTAATCTCCCATATCTCTGGGAAGAAAAAAGTGTCTTATCTTACTTCTATATGACAATAGATGCAGGAGTAGGCCATTGGCCCTTCAAGCCAGCACCGCCATTCAATGTAATCATGGCTGATCATCCACAATCAGAACCCCGTTCCTGCCTTCTCCCCATATCCCCTGACTCCGCTCTCTTTAAGAGCCCTATCAAGCTCCCTCTTGAAAGTATCCAAGGAACTGGCCTCCACCGCCCTCTGAGGCAGAGAATTCCACAGACTCAAAACTCTCTGTGTGAAAAAGTGTTTCCTCATCTCCGTTCTAGATGCTTTACCCATTAATCTTAAACTGTGGCCCCTGCTCTGGACTCCCCCAAAATCAAGAACATGTTTCCTGCCTCTAGCGCATCAAAACCCTTAATAATCTTACATTTTAATAAGATCCCCTCTCATCCTTCGAAATTCCAGAGTATACAAGCCCAGCTGCTCCATTCACTCAACATATGACAGTCCCGCCATCCTGGGAATTAACCTCGTGAACCTACGCTGCACTCCCTCAATAGCAAGAATGTTCATCCTCAAATTAGGGGACCAAAACTGCACACAATATTCCAGGTGTTGTCTCACTAGGGCCCTATACAACTGCAGAATGACCTCTTTGCTCCTATACTCAACTCCTCTTATTATGAAGGCCAACATGCCATTGCTTTCTTCACTGCCTGCTATACCTGCATGCTTACTTTCATTGACTGATGAACAAGGACCCCTAGATCCCACTGTACTTCCCCTTTTCCCAATTTGACACCATTTAGATAATAATCTGTCTTCATCCATTTAGGTATACTACATCCACTGGCTCTCCCTTGTCCATTTTCCTAGTTATATCCTCAAAACATTCCAGAAGATTAGTCAAGCATGATTTTCCCTTCGTAAATCCATGCTGACTTGGACCGATCCTGTTACTGCTATCCAAATATGCTGCTATTTCATCTTTTATGATTGACATGCCCTTGTAGCTGCACAGTCTGAGGCCACGAGTAGCCGAAAGGCCTACTCCTGCACCTATTGTCTATTGTTTATTGCCTCATGATTTACTGACTCTTCCAAGTAAGCCCAATTATTTTTCTAAGCTCCTAATTATTTTTCTCCGCGAGCCTGATCACTCAACCAATGGACTGCTAGCGGCCATTTTACTGAAAAGACTAATTTATCACTTACATTACACCTATACATGTACCCATCCCATGCTGTCCTTATTTAAACTTTCCCAGGAGCACCAATGACTCCCCCTCCACATACAGATAATGATTCCAAGCCAACACGGGTGTAACCTGTGCAAACGTGTATGGTCCAACCTTCCCAGAACCGATCCAAAGGTCTAATTCTCCTCCACCATCTCTCTAACGTGCACTCATCTTATCTTTCTCTTTTTTCTGTTCTGCCGAAGAACAAAGGAGGCTGCCAAAGATGGTGGACATTGTCTGGTTCATCATGGGTACAGCCCTCCGGACCATTGGATCTATAGGAAATGCTGCATTGATAATAGCGCCAAAACCCACATCACCCTGGCCACACACTCAACTCTCCTCTACAATCTGGAATAAGGTACAGGAGCATGGGAACTGCTCCTCCCAGGGTCAGGAACAGCTTCTCCCCATTAATCACCAGTCTCTTGAACTACACTGTGCAACCCTAACTGCAACATCAATGCAGCACCAAACTATCATGGGCTTTATGCTTACTGTTACCTTGTACAACTGATCATTTATTGTACTATTGATTTGTTGTATATTTTTTGTTGTGTTGGTGTGATGATTTTCTTCTTCTTGTGTATGGCATGCACAGCCTAAAGTTGTAGGACAAATTGTTCTATTTGATCTTATTTGATTGTGCATGCCAGGTTGATTGCATTTGTTGAAACAGGGCGGACCAAGTGAAGGTTGCAATCTTCCACCCCGGTGTGATGATAAATCTTCAGCAAATAATAATTTAATTGTTCCATTCCTGATGCATATGACAATTGGCCACTTGACTATTGAAACCCCATCCATCAACAGTAGAATGAAGACTCAAGAGACTGCAACGCTGAAATAACCTTCAGGAGGAAATGAGCAAGTCGAGCTGCATCTGCAGTGAAAAGGAATTGCTGTGCTTTGGGTTGAGACCAATGTAGGGTCTTGACCCGAAATGTCAATAATTTCTCCCTCATTCCCACCCACTGCCCCTTTGTACCACAGATGCTGCTCAACCCACTGACTTCCTCCAAAGCATGTTTTTTGTAATCCTAAATGTTTGGAAAGGAATGCAAAAATGGACTTCACAACTACTCTGACTGGCGTTAACCCATTCCTTTTTTTGCCCATGCAGTCTTGGCCAGGGGTGTGATTTCTTTCTAAGCACACTCGTCATTAAGATCTCAGCTACAGGTTTAGTTTAGTTTAGTTCAGAGACACAACATGGAAACAGGATCTTCGGTCCACCGAGTCCCCGCCGACCAGCGATCCCCGATAACACAAGCGATAACACTATCCTTCACACACTAGGGATGATCTACATTTATACCAAGCTAGCTAACCTACAAACCTGTAGGTCTTTGGAGTGTGGGAGGAACCTGAAGATATCGGAGAAAACCCAAGCAGGCCACGGGAAGAATGTACTAACTCCATACAGACAAGCAGCAGTAGTCAGGATTGAACCTGGGTCTCGGGTGGTGTAAGCCAGTAGCTCTACCGCTACACCACTGTACCACTCTATTTAGTTTAATTTAGTTGATTGTCACGTACTGAGGTTTAGAGAAAAGCTTTTTTGGTGCACGCTATCCAGGCGTACAGACCCAGTATTGAAATGCAGAAATGCAGTAGCTGTAGCTAAATACATAGGTTTGCCCCAGGTTGTGAAAGTGACCAAAGTTTACTGCAAAAAAATGACTCTAAATGCTGGAGTAACTCAGTGGATCTGGAGAACATGAATAAGTAATGTTTTGGGTTGGGACTGCACAGTGTAAGATGAACATTTCATGTAGCAACACTAACTAGAGAGCGAGTGGGACCTCTCAGGAATCAAAGCGGTCACATCTGTGTGGAGCCACAGTAGATGGGCAAGGTCCTCAATTAGTATTTCTCCTCTGTATTTACAGAGGATAAAGACAGTAGGATGGAGGAACGGGTCAGTTAATGGAAGTGTCTTGAGAGCAGTCAGTGTTACCGTTGAAGAAGTACTGAAGGTATTATCATGAATGTAGACAAATGTATGAATGTATGAATGTAGACAAATCTCCAGGGCCTGATCAGATATATCTGAGGACATTGTGGGAAACTAGAGAGGAAATTGCGGGGGGTCCTGGTTGAAATTTATGAGTCGTCCTTAAATACAGGAGTGGTGCCGGAAGACTGGAGGGTGGCAAATGTTGTACCTCTTTTTAAGAAGGGCTGCAGGGAAAATGCTGGGAACTTTGTAGGCCGGTGAGATTAGCATCTGTAGTTGGAAAGTTACTAGAGAGTATTCGGAGAGATAGGATATGCAGGCATTTAGAGATAGTCAGCATGGTTTTGTATGTGGGAGGTTGTGTCTCATAAATCTGATTGAGTTTTTTGAAGACGTGACCAAAAGGGTCGATGAAGGCACAGCTGTAGATGTTGTGTACATGGACGTTCGACAAAGTTCTGCATGGTAGGCTCCTCTGGAAGGTTCGATCGCATGGGATCCAAGGAGAGATAGTTGAATGGATAGAAAATTGGCTCCAGGGAAGGAAGCAGAGGGTGATGGTGGAAGGTGGCTTCTTGGACTGGAGGCCTGTGATTAGTGGTGTGCTTCAGTGTTTGGTGCTGGGCCCATTTCTGTTTGTCATCTACATTAATGATCTGGATGAGAACATACAGGGCAATATTAGAAAGTTGGCTGATGATTCAAAAGTGGGTGGTTTTGCAGATAATGAAGATGGGTGTGACAGATTGCAGCAGGATCTGGATCGATTGGCCCGGTGGGCTGAGGAATGGTTGATGGAATTTAATACAGAGAACTGTGAGATGTTGCATTTTGGGACATCTAACAAGGGCAGGACCTACACAGTGAATGATAGGCCTCTGGGGAGTATTGTACAGCAGAGGGATCTGGGAGTGCAGGTGCATGGTTCCGTCATCAGTCAGAGTATATATAGTTGGGAGGTCATGTTGCAGTTTTATAATACGTTGGTGAGACCGCATTATGAATATTGTGTTCAGTTCTGGGCACCATGTTATAGGAAAGATATTGTCAAGCTTTAAAGGGTTCAGAGAAGATTTACGAGGATGTTACCAGGACCAGAAGATGTGAGCTATAGGGAGAGATTGAGTAGGCTGTGTCTCTATTCCTTAGAGTGCAGGAGGATGAGGGGTGATCTTATAGAGATGTACAAAATCATGGAGGAAAATCATAGATCGGGTAGATGAACAGTCTCTTGCCCAAAGTAGGGGAATTGAGGACCAGATGACAGATTCAAGGTGAAGAGGAAAAGATTTAATAGGTATCTGAGTGGTAACTTTTTCACACTAAGGGTGGTGGGTGTATGGAACAAACTGCCAGAGGAGGTAGTTGAGGCTGGGACTATCCCAACATTTAAGAAACAGTTAGACAGGGACATGGATAGGATAGGTTTGGAGGGACATGGACCAAGCACAGGCAGGTGGGACTAGTGTAGCTGGGACATGTTGGCCGGTGCGGGAAAGTTAGGCCAAAGGGCCTGTTTCCACACTGTATCACTCTATGTCTATGTCTATGTTGTCCTGCCATGATTTGCTCGTAAAACACTCTATATATAAGTCTGAAGAAGGGTCTTGAACCAAAACGACAGCCATTCCTTCTCTCCAGAAATGCTGCCTGGCCTGCTGAGTTTCTCCAGCTTTATGTGTCTATATAAAATATATAGTGTTTTGGAAGGAACTGCAGATGCTGGTTTAACTAACCTTTAACTATTGAAGCAAAGAAACTTACCTAATTCGATGTATCAGTCAGCAGCTTCCCCTGCTGCATATTACTTTTGTGTTCAATTTTATAGCCCTTAATTTTTTGGGACAAACATTAATATGATTGTTTGGATACAAAGGAGAATTAATGTTTGGTTATAACGTTGAATGGCCAAGTTCTCGCGATTGCCTCATGGATGAAAGTTAACTGGGAAGAGATCTGATAGAGTTGTTCAAAATTAAGAATGGTTTCCTTCTAACAATGGGACTTAATTTGCACAGGTTGGATCCAGGGGCCAGGAGAAATCCATCTGAGATAATCATCCAAAGAATAGAGTGAAGATGTAGGTGAATGACATTTGTTAAAACTTAGAATGACTTTCAGAAGCAGGATTTAGAAAGGACATAGAAAGATATTTTGCAAATCCATCACTGCAGGCAATGGTTAACTAATTTGAGAGCAAAGTTCGGCATAATGGAAGAAATTCTCTTTGATTCCATGGCATTTTTTTTATTGTAAAGGGGATCAAAATTGTCTTCAAAGTTGATATAAGTCCAAAAAGATAAAGACTGTTGCTTTCTTATGCAAAAAAAAACAGATACTATTTATACATCCTGATTAGCGGTGTCCAGATCTTGCCACCTGAATTATAATGCATTATATTATAATGCAAATCGCTGAACATTGTTCTGAGGAGAAATTAAACAGAAAATAAAGTTAATGATCTTTTTAATAATATATTTTGTGAAGTCAACTTGAAATGTATATTATTTATTTAAAGATGTGATTTTTTCCCGTCATAACTGCTTTGTTAATGGCATTGCATATATTATGCTGCTTCCATTCATAATTATATTATGTACTGGACCAAGTGGGACCCGTTGGGTCCTGTCCCCTCAATGCGCGGTTGCGGGGGGGGGGGGCTGCGGCGTCACACACATCGAGCTTCATGTTTTCGAGGAGATGTGAAACGCACATGAACATCACACACACACACGCACAAATACACACACATCCAAGATCGGAGTTTTATAAGTGTAGAGATAGCACAGTAAATTAGATGATCATCTAATTTATCTAAACAAAAAGCTCCATATTTCTCCTAGACATATACAATGTCACAAAAGCTAAAGGTTATGGCAACTTTGTGAAATTAAGTGAGAGACAGCCATGGATTAGATGCTGAATTGTCCATCACATGAAATCTATTTTCTCCATCTTCCATTATACGTCCTTGGAACTTATCAGAATAAGTTGTTTGTTCTTTTATTGAGTTTAGCGAGCTGCCAATACCTGATTCTCCACTGATTACTCTTGTTTCTTTCTCTTATTCCTTCAAATGCATATTGTAAAATGGGATTCTTCCTGGTACAAACTCAGTATTCTTTTGAAGTAGAATACTTTCCATTGGCAGTGTAAAACGTGCGGAAGGCTTTTAAAGTGATTCCAGCTCATTTTAAATGGTATTGACAATAATTCAGTTATAGAGACACTACAGCTGCAACAACAGGAAACTACGCTCTCAGGTCCAACCAGGATATCAAGTTGTTAAAAGATCTTGACACAAGTTCTCCCATGTCAAGATTATGCAGTTGGTTATTGAAAATGTGTGAACATTACTTCACCAAGGGGTTCCAGCTACATCCTTAGTTATGACACTTATATCAGCACAACGACAGCAAACATTGCAAACGTTGTGGCTAGATAACCATATAACCATATAACAATTACAGCACGGAAACAGGCCATCTCGGCCCTTCAAGTCCGTGCCGAACAACTTTTTTCCCTTAGTCCCACCTGCCTGCACTCATACCATAACCCTCCATACCCTTCTCATCCATATGCCTATCCAATTTATTTTTAAATGATACCAACGAACCTGCCGCCACCACTTCCACTGGAAGCTCATTCCACACCGCTACCACTCTCTGAGTAAAGAAGTTCCCCCTCATGTTACCCCTAAAATCTGTCCCTTAATTCTAAAGTCATGTCCTCTTGTTTGAATCTTCCCTATTCTCAAAGGGAAAAGCTTGTCCACATTAACTCTGTCTATCCCTCTCATCATTTTAAAGACCTCTATCAAGTCACCCCTTAACCTTCTGCGCTCCAGAGAATAAAGACCTAACTTATTCAACCTATCTCTGTAACTTAGCTGTTGAAACCCAGGCAACATTCTAGTAAATCTCCTCTGTACCCTCTCTATTTTGTTGACATCCTTCCTATAATTGGGCGACCAAAATTGTACACCATACTCCAGATTTGGTCTCACCAACGTCTTGTACAATTTTAACATTACATCCCAGCTTCTATACTCAATGCTCTGATTTATAAAGGCTAGCATACCAAAAGCTTTCTTTACCACCCTATCTATATGAGATTCTACCTTCAAGGAACTATGCACGGTTATTCCCAGATCCCTCTGTTCAACTGTATTCTTCAATTCCCTACCGTTTACCATGTATGTCCTATTTTGATTTGTCTTGCCAAGGTGTAGCACCTCACATTTATCAGCATTAAACTCCATCTGCCATCTTTCAGCCCATTTTTCCAACTGGCCTAAATCACTCTGTAGACTTTGGAAATCCTCTTCATTATCCACAACACCCCCTATCTTGGTATCATCTGCATACTTACTAATCCAATTTACCACCCCTTCATCCAGATCATTGATGTACATGACAAACAACAAAGGACCCAACACAGATCCCTGAGGCACCCCACTAGTCACCTGCCTCCAACCCGACAAACAGCCATCCACCATTACCCTCTGGCTTCTCCCATTCAGCCACTGTTGAATCCATCTTGCTATTCCTGCATTTATACCCAACAGTTGAACCTTCTTAACCAACCTTCCATGAGGAACCTTGTCAAAGGCCTTACTGAAGTCCATATAGACAACATCCACTGCTTTACCCTCGTCAATTTCCCTAGTAACCTCTTCAAAAAATTCAAGAAGATTAGTCAAACATGACCTTCCAGGCATAGGATGGAATTGGCTGCAGGTGCCATTACATTTACATTTTGGTCTACACAACCAGAGTAAACTAGGGGTAGCATGATTGAAGATCATTTTGAACACCCCACAGTCTCACTTCTATGTTATCTAGGCCACCTGAATCCTAAGAAGTATGGAATCAGCACTGTTTATAAGTTAATAAACAACTACACAAAGGAAGGTCGGTTCAGACTTTTTTCCAGGTGGCTGCAGCAGGTTCTGGGTTAAACAGGTATTAACACTGACGGTTGTATATCTCATTCCATCAGGTCAGTATCAACGTCAGCGTATCATTTAGATAGTGTGTTTACATCTCATTCCACTAGGGCAGCAGCTACGTTGGTCGCCAAGGCGAGGGACGTGCCCTTCGACCATATTTTGGCGGCCGCCGGATGGGCAAATGAGCTGATGTTTCAGAATTTTTATCATCGGCCGATTGTCAATCCAGGACTGTTTGCCTATACCATTTAAGTACCTAAATTTAAGGGGTACTGTCGTTTGTTTACATTGTTAAATAAACCCTACTTCTACATCAAATGCAATGTTATTACTAATGCATTTATTTATCTTTTGAGTTCATCAATGCAGTGGGATGCCGAGATTTGTAATCTGCAGCATGAAATCACAAAGCTTTGAACTCTTCACGGAATCACTCATGTGACTCCGAAGTAAAATAGTAAGATTGAACGAAAACTTACCAGTTGAAGTTTGATCTTGATTTTATGAGGAGTTAGGTTGTTGATTATGTGCCTGCCATGCCCAACCCTCTCTCATAAAGGATCATATGGTAGTTCTCGAGTCATCTCGAGTTTCAACGCGCTATCCAGCCCCGGTGAGGAATTCATCCCCCGACTCCGTGGGCCTTGCTCTCTAGCCCCGGTGGAGAATCATCTCCCGACTCCTAGGGCGAGCAGATATGTGTGAATTTGAACAACCCTGTCCCATGCGTTGCTGGCGCCACCTTTCATAACGGCCGTCGCTTTTTGACATGAAACAGTCCTGCATCAGGCGCTGCTGGCACAGCTCTCCTGTAGGCCGGCACTTCACACATCAAGCAGCCCTGTCATGCAATGCTGGTACGGCTCTCCCATAGGCCGGTAATGTCAGAAATGAAACTGCCCTGTATCAGGTACTGCTGGTGCGGCCTGTCCCATAAGCCCGCTCATTTTACACATGAAGCAGCCCTGTCAGGCGCTGCTGGCGCGGCCTGTCCCATAGGCCCACGCTATTGCTGAGTAAGCTCACTAAATCAACATTTAGTGTACAGCTTTACCTGTGCTGGGTAAAAATAATTCATAGCAACCTGTGCTTAAACAATTATAACATTGTCAGAACATATAACAATAACTTTTTACTTTGCCTTTAGCTTTTACTTAAGGAAAAAAACACTATAAAATACATACTTTTTTATTATAAGGAGAAACCCTTTATAGCCCGACTCCCCTGAGCCCAAATAGGGCTGACTGAGTCCCAGTAATTTCTTGACTGGGGACCAAAGTATGTGAGCCACTGACCCCATTGTCAGTGGCTCCAGCGTTGCTTCCTTGCCGTTCCAACTGCATCCCACAGGCTGGGAGCCGCTGTCCTCCCTGTCAGCGACTCTGGTTAAATTTCTTGCCATTTCTATGGCATCCCTGCAGGCTGGGAAGCCGCTGACCCCCTGTCAGCGTCTCTGGTTAAATTTCTTGCCGTTTTTACGGCATCCCTGCAGGCTGGGGAGCCGCTAACTGCACTGTTAGTGGCTCCTTATCTCGCAACCCGATCAATTTTGCCGGTCGGACTGGAATTTCCCCACAGTCCATAACCGGCAACTTGTCGGGCTGCGAAACTGGCAGGAAAAACCTCTGTAAAAAGAGGCTCCTGCCTAAAAACCCCTGATAAGTAAAAAACCAAACTTACCTTTTAAGTTTAACTTACCACCGGCAGGAGCTGTGTCCTGCCAGACTGGTGCTTGCGCCAATGCGGCTGACGTACTGGTGCACATGCGGCCTTGCGGGCCTTCTTCGCGGAATCACTCGCATGACTCTGAAGTAAAATACTTTCAAAATGTAAAATGTGCGGAAGGCTTTTAAACTGATTTTCTTCACTGCTTACCAATTCATTCCAAAATATGACAATTGACTCCACACGTGATCTCAGATGAATAATTACTTTTTAACAAAGAGTTATTAAAATTACTGTATTGGACATTGTACTTCAGTTGGCTTGTGAAGGTGACAATAAGCATTCTCCATGTGGATGAAGGACCCACAATAACGTTTGGGAATGAGTTCAGTGATGATGTTGAGTGTATCCCTTCTAGAGTCATAAGCTTAAGTCAAGGCATTAAGCCCTATCTGTTATGAATATCCACTAGTACCCCTACTTCAAGGAAATTATACCATATCAATCTATATTTCAAGACCAATTTACTTTGCTACCTTAGTCTATTTTTGGATTGGGTTTATTTTGAATGGTGAGTCCTCCCTCCCAATCAAGGTGGAGATATTTGCAGTGAACAGAGCAGTTTAAATGCAGTTATATTTTTAAATAAAGCACATTTTAATCTGAGCAGTAATTTCTACAGAAGTTATATATTTCAAAAGATTTCTGAAACACAAGTACTTATCACATGTGAAAAATAAACCAATGAGTTGTAGACAAACAAGTCATCTGTTGAGGACAAAGACGGATGAGTGTTTCTATGTCTTTTCTCTGTCACTCTTCCACATCATGACTGTATCTAAAGAGCTACACTGTTTTTCATGAGATTGACATTGTCTGTATGTGATAATTACATTCACCGGGCCAAGTGGATAGCATGACTTGATTAAATCATGGTGGGCCTTATTTTTATTTCACGGACATCACAATAGTAATAAGCTTACTGTGAAATTCATGTTTCTTTTTATCCGTTCTTGGGACAGGAGGGGCGTAATCTTATGGTCATGATTGGCAACATTGTTTCCCTTCATAATGTTAAGACGATGGGCAAAACATACTGATCAAACGCTGTGCCCTGCTAAAGCAGCTGGCCCTGATGGTGTATGTCCCAGGCTACTAAAAGACTGTGCGGCTCAGCTGGCGGAGCCTCTCCAGACCATTTTCAACCTGAGCCTCCAGTCAGGGAGGGTACCAGGTCTGTGGAAAACATCATGTCTCGTGCCGGTTCCCAAAGCAGGGCGGCCGACCGAGATCAATGACTACAGACCGGTGGCCCTCACATTCCGTATCATGAAGACAATGGAGCGGCTACTCATTCACATTCCGTATCATGAAGACAATGGAGCGGCTACTCATTCCTCTCCTGAGACCACAAGTCCAGCACGCACTCGACCCACTACAGTTTGCATACCAGGAGAACATTGGGGTGTGTGACACAGTCTTCTACATGCTACACCGGATCTACTCCTTTTTGGACAAACCCGGTGGCTATGGAAGGATTATGTTCTTCGACTTCTCAAGTGCGTTCAATATCATCCAACCCCTGATTCTGAATGACAAGCTTAAGAAGATGAGGGTGGATTCCACATTTATCTCCTGGATATACGACTACCTGATGGGTCGACCACAGTTTGTTAAGCTGGGGGACTGTGTCTCTGGCACAGTGGTGTGCAATGTTGGAGACCCACAGGGAACAGTTCTGGCCCCGTTCCTCTGTATACAGCAGACTTTAACTATAAGTCTGACACATGCCACGCACATAAATATTCTGATGACACAACGATTGTGGCATGTGTAAGGAACAGGCAGGAGGAGGAATACAGGAACTTGACCCGTGCCTTTTGTGCCTGGAGTAAAGAGAACTGTCTCATCCTGCACACAACTAAGACTACAGAGATGGTGGTTAACTTTGGCAGGTCAAAGCTCCCCCTTCAGCCGGTCAACACTGCAGGGGCTCACATTGAGGTGGTGCAGACATATAAATACCTTGGAGTGCACCTGAATTACAAACTGGACTGGTCTGTCAACTCTGACGCCCTCTACAAAAACAGCCAGAGCAGACTCTTTTTCCTCAGAAGGCTCAAATCCTTCAATGTGCGTAATGATATGCTGCACATGTTTTACAACACTGTGGTTGCAAGTGTTATTTTCTATGCTGTTGTCTGCTGGGGCAACAGCATTAGTGCAAAAAACAACAAAAAGCTGGACTAACTAGTTAAACGAGCTAGCTCAGTGCTGGAGGGGAGAGTGGACTCTGGGATGGATGTGCTTGAGAGGCGTATGAGGCACAAGGTGCAGGTCATCCTGAAAAAACCCCGGACATCCCCTCCATGTAATTCTGGAGAGTCAAAAGAGCACTCGGAACATCAACCGGCTCCTCTCCCTGCCATGTAGAACGGAGCGGTTCAGGAGATCCTTCACCCCTGCAGCCATTAGATTTTATAATTCGGACTGGTAGGCTGTAGGGGGATGCATTTTTGCAATTTTTAATTTTTAATTGTTAATTATTGGTCTTTTTAAGTATTTATTGCTCTCAGGTAGTGTCCACATTGTATTTTATGTATTTTCTGTCTGCGTTCATTTTGAATGTGTGGGTTTGTTGGTTGCGGGCTTCTGGACATCTGAATTTCCCTGAGGGGATCAATATTTATTATTATTATTATTATTATAATTATTATTATTACTTTGAGCTTATCTTAATCCATAATATGTCTTTTGAACCTAGGTCAGTTTCTGCGGCAGGAACTATAAAACTGAGGTCAGTACCAAATCTTTTGGTCCTGGATAGTTTTAATATCCATTACGTTTCTAAGTTGCTAACATAGCAGTAATAAAGAAACAATATGGTGAAGTGAGATGGACATGGAGAAAACAGGAACTGCAGATGTCGAAACAAGGAATTAGGCTGGAGTAAATGGGTCAAGCAGCATCTCTGGAGAACATCGATAAGATTCTGATTGGTACCCTTCTTCAGACTGATGTAGGGCGGCTGGAATGCTGGAAGAGAAGAGGAGCAGGACAAAGTCTGGAAATTAATAGGTGGAAAGGTGGATGAGGGTTTTTTTTGATAGGCAGATCGATGGGCAGACAAAAGATGTGGGCAAAGGATTGAAGAGTTGTGAATTGTAAAGTTAGATTAAGGAGTGTAGGTGGAAGGGAAGGGGAGGAGGAGAAATAGGTGTGAGTCCAGCAGGTGTTTAGGTTGGGGGGGGGGGAGGGATAAGGGGGCTGGTTTAAGAAAGGGGAGATGGTGTGGGGTTTATAGTTACCTAAACTAGAAAGATTAAACAAAAACTTACCGATTGAAGTTTGATCTTTATTTCATGAGGTTGAAGTGAGGGATTACGTGAAGAGCCGCCAGCCCGCATGCGCGTCAATCTTCAGAGCAGTTGTATGAAGCCACAGACCAGTTGTACAGATTTAAACTATAGTAAGATTAATGACCCTAGACTTACCGGATGATCTTTATGAGAATCGGGGTTGGGAGTGGAGGGCACATAATCCCTCACTTCAACTTCTCATAAAATAAGGGTCAAACTTCAAACGGTAAGTTTTCGTTTAATCTTTCTATTTAATATCGAAGTCATGTGAATGACTATGTGAAGCCTTCAAAGTTCTGTGGTTTCATGCAGTAACCCAATCTATGTGTGAAACACTTAAACAGATAAACCATAATTGGTAGAAAACATGGGTTATTAATACCATGATGCTAACTTGCATACATGCCCATTGCTCTTAATCGGGACACTGTCCCAATTGGCTTTGAGTTAGACAATAACTCATGCAACACTGTTCAGAATTCTATCTGCAAACATCCAGGCATATTCAACCAAATTTTATAACTTCTGAAAGTGCACTATGTAAGCCTCCTGCTGTATGAACAAAAGGAAATATCCAATTTATTGACTGCTATTGAGCCATCAGCAATCTCTTGAGAGATTATTAAATAACAATGAAGAAACTATCCTTCATCTCATAGGTACTAGCAAGCTCAGTGTACCTGTATACATATTAATACCCTTAATCTCCAATCTGCTGGGTATGCTATCAAATCCAAACGTACGCAGCTATGCCCGTTTCGCTTTATGAGATCATTCCCATAACAAGCTACCCTCATGTCAGTTATGACTCAAAGACCGAGCCAGAGAATGAGTAAAGACTGTGTTCTTTGTGCTGAAATCAGTTGTCAAAAGCATAATCAACTTAAAATATACTGCTCACATTAGGAATACAGCAGATGAATATCTGCATGTTAAATTGAAACTGATATACATTGCACACTACAATGAGTCTCAGGTTTTTGAGCGCTCATATACAAGACACCTTGCATAATGTTAGTGAACAGCGGCTGAATAACCAATCATTTAATGTCCCACATATGGGAATATAGAGAATGGCAAAGCAGCACAAGCAGTGTCAATTGTGCTATCACATAATCGCTTCTCTAAGCCCAAACTGAAAGCAACCCAAACCTCTGTTACTTCCGATTAAAAGTAACTCACATGTCTTGTTCACAAACTTCCCATACAATTGTGCAGAGCTAGCTGCCCGAGAAAAAGGCTGCACCAGCCATCACTCGTGACTTTGAGTAAATAGGAGCTTCTTTCAGCCGCCTTACCATGGACACCCTTGAATGAACAGGCAAAGTTGGCACTATTAAATTTCATGTTGCCTCATCCTTAATATCGTAAGAGGCATCTACTGATAAACCCCTAAATCCTATCAGCTGCAAATTTAGCATGTCATCTAAAACTCGATGACACAATGCCTTTTTGATCTGAGTAGGGCAGAATTAGCTTCCACCACTGACTTTGTTATCAAAACACCAGCTATATCACTGCCTCTTGTGAATAGATATGGCAAAGTATGCATCTTCAAGATCGATTCTCTGAATCAGCTAAATTGCTGAAAGCCAATCATCAATCTCAAACTGGTTAACCAAACACATGATCTGCAATCTTGAGAAATATCAGAAATATACCCCTCTTATTCTTGGGCAGACTACTCATCCTTTGTGAGATGTCATTGATTCCACTTGGAACCATCGTTTCCTCTATTGACCTTACGGATTGATATTTTTGGCTTCTCTTGCCGCGGGAGATGCATTATCTATTTATTCATTTATTTCGTTGATAACATATCATCAGAACCTTATGACTAGAGCTGAAACACAGCATCCACTTGATGTGGGAATATGAGTTCCCTGTCAACTCTTGACTGTCAGAGTCACCACGAATCCTCAGCATTCTTCCTCAGTGTGGAAATGAGCATAATGCAAGCCTGAACCAGGAATTGCTTCACAATCCTCTGACTGAAACCATCTGTCTGAGTCGCCAGTGTGTGCAACACAATCTCTTCGACCAGCCACTTAATCAGGAATTTGTACTTACTAGACAGGTAGCACCGGCTAGTGACTCCGAGTCCTTGCTCCCTTCTGGAGCCTCAACGGAGTATTTTAAGGGAGGAAATAGAACACAACCCTGAACCAGATGTTGCCTCCTCAGGCCTCTGGCTCCTATATATCCTGGTCGAGCCGGCAGCACTATTTTTTTAAATCGCCAGCTCCTACTGAGCCTCGCGTCATTTGCGCTATATATCCTCAGTCCATAATCAGAGTCACCTCTGTAATATTCTCTGATACTCCCCTCATCAGAGTGGGAGGAATACTGCAACCCTGAGTCAGGTGTTGCCACAGGCATTTGGCTGGAGCCACCTGTTAATGCCTCCGGAGCATTTTAAATGCCAGCTACCATGGAGCCTCCATAGCATTCAGCTATCACGGCCACGCTGACCGTTGCTATTTTCAGAACATGAGCTCCCGTGGAGCCTCCATTACGTTCAGCTCTCCCAGCCACTCTGGCCGTTGCTATTTTTATCCCGCCTCCACAGTGGCAGCTGCATAAGCTGTGCCAGCTTCTCCGGGCCCACTGCCCCTGTTTTCCGAACAGCGGCCCGTTCCTGAAAGAAAATTTCTCTCTTACCTGTCTCGCACCATGCATTGACGTATTGACACGCATGCCGGCTGGCGGACTCTTCAGGTAGTCACTCACATTTGGAGAATTCTATATTCATAGCATTGGAGTGTAAGCCACCCATGGAATATGAGGGGCTGTTCCTCCAATTTGCATGTGGCCTCACTCTGGCAATGGAGGAGGCCCAGAATGGAAATGTCAGTATGGGAATGGGAAGAGGAGTTAAAATACTTGGCAATTGAGAGATTCAGTCGGCTCTGGCAGATCTAGCTCAAGTGTTCGGCAAAACAGTTGTCGAGTTAACGTTTGGTCTCGCCGATATACTGGAGGGCACATCAGGTTCACCGGGAATATGGACATAGCTTCTTTGAGTTCCTACTTTCCTCTCTAATGCTTGTAAATAATTCCATTTAACTATTTCAAACGGGAATAGACAAATATTTCTAATATCCTAATCAATATTTATTCTAAAATATTTCCAACAGCTTGATCAATATTTAATCTTCAACCACAACAGTAGCATGAATACAATGTAACTAGTGCTGGTCATTGCCACATTGTTACATGCTGTGGATAAATTAATTGTTGTTTTGTGTATTACCACAGAAACTTCAGTTCAGAAGTACTTCCATGGCTGTAAGGTTTTTTGAGATCTAATACCAAAGAGATGTTTTATGAGTGCATGTACACATTTATTTCCCTTCTACGTTATTTTTGATTTATTCATTCACTACGTGAATCAAATTCATATTTACTGATTGAATCAGACAAAGAACTGGATACTCATGCCTTGCAATATTTGGCCATCACCATGTCATGAATTTATGACAGCAAACTGTGCACATTGCAACTCCACAAGGGGAAAGGACAGCTGGCAGATATCCTACAGGATGCATGAAAGCCCAGTGATGACTTTGTTGATAATCTAGACTTGACCCTGGAAGAACAGAAAGCAGGTAAACTGATGACTGCTGAACTGCTGAGACAGCCTCATTTGGCACACTTTCAGAGGTGAATGGTACACTATTATTTGAAAGTTTCAGCCCATCAATTATCTCTTTCTCTTACAAGTCTCTCTGAGGTATAAGGAAAACCCTTGCTCCACAGAGCTTTCCATCACTTGTTAATAAATAGCCTCAACATCAGTGCATTCATTTTTTCCCCAATGTGATTCAAGAGAAACAGATTGTAAGCAATAATTACACCAAATATTCCAGTTATTTAATAGTTGGATTTTACAGTGGAGAATTTTGCCCAAATGTCAATGTTCATTGTCATTACACTGTGAAATCAACAACAACTTTTGGAATGTGCACATGCAGAGTTAATAATGTGCAAACCTGGAAGGGGGGACAGAATAGTGAAAGGCTTGGATAGAGTGGATGTGGAGAGGATGTTTCCACTAGTGGGAGAGTCTAGGACTAGAGGTCATAGCCTCAGAATTAAAAGATGTTCTTTTAGGAAAGAGATGAAGATAAATTTCTTAAGTCAGAGGGTGGTGAATCTGTGTGGTCCGATGCAAGCCTGGGCGATGTCATATGAAGCCCATGCAGCACGTCCCCCCTCTCCACTTCGCTGATCGATCCAAAGGAACAGCACAAATACACGTAGTCAGCCAATGAGAAGAAACTGCAGATCCTCAGGGCTGCCAGTAGCAAGGTTCAGCAGACTGCCAGGCTTTGCACCAATGAGTACTGGTCACAACTTAGTGAGGACATCCAGACGGCCGCCATAACAGGGAACATCAGGGGAATGTACGATGGCATTAAGAAGGTACCAGGGCCAGTCCAAAGTAGGACAGCCCCCCTCAAATCCTCCACTGGGGAAGTAATCACAGACAAATACCAGCTGATGGGTGGAACACTACTCCGACCTCTACCCGACAGAGAACACTGTGTCCCCCTCAGTCCTTGACACCATCGAGTGCCTGCCGACCATGGATGAGTTCGACGGAGAGCTGACGGTTGAAGAGCTCAGCAAGGCTATTGACAGCCTGGCCTCAGGCAAGGCCCCAGGCAGCGACGGGATTTCCCCTGACCTGATTAAGCATTGCAAGACTACCTTACTGTTTCCTTTGTATGAAGTCCTCTGCCAGTGCTGGCAAGAAGGAGCTGTACCGCAGGACATGAAGGACACCACAATCATTACCCTCGACAAGAACAAGGGCGAGAGAAGCGACTGCAACAACTATGGAGGCATCTCCTTTCTCAACATCATTTGGAAGATCTTTGCTCGGGTTATCTTGATCCGCCTGCAGAAGCTGGCAGAATGTGTCTACCCAGAGTCACAGTGTGGTTTCCGAGCTGGAAGTTCAACAGTAGACATAGTCTTCTCCCTTCGCCAGTACCAGGAGAAATGCAGAGAACAGCACATGCCCCAGTATGTTGCTTTCATTGACCTCACCAAGGCGTTCAACCTCATCAGCACAGATGTCCTATTTAAGTTTCTGCCAAAGATCGGCTGTCCATCAAAACTGCAGAGCATGATAGAATCTTTCCACATCAACACGAAGAGGACAGTGCAGTTCGATGGAAGCGTCTCGGAGCCCTTTGGCATTTGCAGTGGCGTCAAACAAGGCTGTGTAATCGCTCCCACACTCTTTGGGATCTTCTTCGCTCCGCTCCAGCAACGTGTCTTCGACACCGCAAGAGATGAGATCTACCTGTGTACTAGATCAGATGGCAGGCTCTTTAACCTCGCCCACCACAGAGCAATGACTAAAGTACGTGAAGCTGTCATCAGAAACATGTTGTTTGCCGATAATGCAGCAGTTGTCTCCCACACCCAGCAGGAACTACAGTCACTGATGGACCACTTCTATCGGGCTTGCAAGGACTTCGGGCTGACCATCAGCCTTAAGAAGACGAATGTCCTTGGGCAGGAAACAGAGGCGCCGCCTGTCATCACCATCGACGACTACGAACTCGATGCCATCCATCGGTTCACGTACCTCGGCTCCACCATCACCGACAACCTCTCCTTGGACACAGAGATTGACAAAAGGATTGTGAAGGCAGCTACAACTCTCGCTTGCCGCACAACTCGAGTGTGGTCCAACCCAAAGCTGATAGTGAAGACAAAGATAGAGGTCTATAATGCCTGTTTCAACAGCATGCTGCTGTACGGCAGTGAGACATGGACTACGTATGCCAGACTGGAGAGGAAACTCAACACCTCCCACCTTAGAAGCATCCGCCGTATCCTGGGCATATCCTGGCAAGACAGAGTGTCCAACGCTGAGATCCTGTCTCACGCTGGCCTTCTCAGTATGTACACTCTACTCAGGCAGCGCAGACTGCGGTGGCTGGGCCATGTCCACTGCATGGAGGAGAGCCATATTCCAAAAGACATCCTCTATGGAGAGCCAACATTTGGGAGGAGAACCATCAGCTGCCCCTGTTAATATTGGCTAAATTAAAGACACCATAAAATGGAGGATCCCTGCACTTGTCAGAATTGCTTAACCCTTGTCAACTGAATTTTACAGGCTTTGATTGGTGTCAGCCAGTCTAGGCTCAGACTGGTATGCAGGATGGTGAGGGGTCCAGGTGTTCTCCCTGTTTCTCTGAAATTGACAACATGTATAGCGGTTTTGTAAACTAACTTTAAATACATCATTTCTATTGACCCCTGCAAAAGCATTGTAAATAGTATAAGTAGTACCAAGACGGTCATCCTGTTAATCGATGATTGGTCGAACTGTTGAGCCTTGGAGAAACTGTTTGAATCTCAGGGCACATGTTTCAACGTTTGTCCTTGTTTGCTTCCTCCTAGAGTTTTCTTTCATATACAATGTATTAGCCGCTGTATTATTCGGTTAGGGACATGTCTGTTATGTATGGAGTTAATCGATATCTGTAATTGGATTGTTCAGATACCACCCCCATGTGGTTTGGCCCCTCAAGGTCCGGGAACCTATAAAAGTCCGCTGTGACGAGGTCCAGCATTGATCTTCTGGGAGAGCGCTTGGTACTGAGTGACCTTCTGGAGTGTCTCTATTTGAGCGAGGCCTAGAGGGCTTGATCAGCAGATACGAGGATCAAACCTGCGGTGGGATAGGTACAGTAGTTGAACTGTAATTGTGTTTAGCCAAAATAAAGATTAGTTGATCAAGTGCTTGATTCAGTGATTTTTGACTGAAACTAGACTGGGGGGAAGCTTAGAACAAGCAATTTACACCCCCAGCTATGTTACAAGGATGTCTGCAAGAGAGATATGAAGGCGCTTGACATCGATGTGGAGTCCTAGGAGAGCCTCAGAGCTGACCGCATGAGGTGGAGAGGTACCTGAACCAACGGGGGAAGGGAAACTGATGAACGCAGTTGCAAACACGCGGGCGCGCAGAAAGGAGCGCATGTAGAGGCACACCTTCAATCATGAGACCACACACAAATGTGACCTTTGTGACAGACTGTCACTTCTGTATTGGTCTCTGCAGCCACAAGCGACGCTGCTCTAGCCGAGGTTTACAGCAAGCGGCCAGCAACTAGAATGCATCACCCATGGTCAGTCATGACCAAGGGGGGCCTACTGGTGAATCTGTGGAATTCTTTGCCACAGAAGGCTGTGAAGGACAAGTCAGTGGATATTTTTAAGGTGGAGGTAGATAGATTTTTGATTAGTACAGGTGTCATAGAGGTTAGGGGGAGAAGGCAGAAGAATGGGGTTAGGAGGGAGAGATAGATCAGCCATGATTGAATGGTGGACTAGACCTGATGGGCCGGCTGGCCTAATTCTACTCCTATCACTTATGACCTCATGATCTATGGGGGGATAACTTCCTGAAAGAGATCTCACATATGAAATAGTTGAAAAATAACTGAATTTACATGATGTTTAACTTTTTAGTGCACTATTATCAATATTTGAGACAAGCTCAGCTTTTGGGAATGTTATATTCAGTTATGAGTCTGGATGATATTGAGACCATTCATTAAGTTGGTGTGGACTAGATGGGCCAAAATGCCTGCTTCCATGCTGTATCTCTAAACTATATCTTTCCTATACTCTAAATACTCTAAATGCGGCCTCGCCAGCTTATATAACAGCAACATGGCCTCCCAACTTCTATACTCAATATGGTGAGGTATAGATACAATAAGAATCAACATCACAGATATATAACACACAAAGACGTAAGTTATACATATATTGTACATTCGCTCTACCACGCAGTGAAAATAAAAGATTACATGAAAATTCAAGATGTTTGTGCAAAACACAATGAGAAAACAAGTTGATGCTGGTGTACGTAGTGGCCCGTAGTATTCCTTGGCTGAGGTTTGATTAGGGTTGTTCATGCCCGTTGAAGAACCTGATGAATGCAGAAAAATTGCTGTTCCTGATCCAGGTGGTGTGGGACTTCAGGGTTCTGTACATCCTGCCAGATGGTAGCCAGGAGAAGATGAAACCAGTAAGAAGATAAGTCTGTAGATAATGCCAAGTTGAAAATTAATGCTAGTGGAAGTGAAATCCATACAATGTGTCAGATCTTTGAGAGAAACACTCTTGGAGGCTAGTCACAGCCCCATTGTATTTGACCACAAAATCCAATGCATTTAGAAAATAAATATTTCCTCCCATCAATGTGAATACCTGTAATATCCATACAAACCTTCCCTCAACCAGACTAACAACTTAATCTAACACGGGGGTGGGCTGCTAACTCAAATGTTCACTGCAAAATATGAGGTTTGTGAAATAGATCTGACACTCCTTTTACCATTGTTCATAGACAACTTCGCAACCTGGTCCTGGAGTATTGATAGCTTTAAAGGGAACTTCTGGAATGATTTTCTGGAAGGCCATGAGGGAAGCAATTGCTGACATAGGCAACTATCTTCACTACTGGAACTTGACTGCCTGCATCATGGATACATGGAACTGCAGGTACTGGTTTACACAAAAGACACAAAGTACTGGAGTAACTCTGCTGAGCAGGCAGCATATCTGGGGAACATGGATAGGCAACCTTTTCGGGTCGGAATCCTGAAGAGGGGTCCTGACCCAAAACGTCACATCCATATTCTCAGAGATGTTGCCTGACACATTGAGTTACTCCAGTGGTTTGTGTTTTTTTTCTGTTTGCAGCATGGCCTGGGGTATACCAATTCCAACACATAGGAATGCAAGAGATTGCAGACAGTGGTGGACTCAGCCTAGTCTCCCTCCCCACCATCAAAAGTATTTACATGAGACGTTATCTCAAGAAGGTGGTATCCTTCATCAAGAACGTTCACTATTCAAACCAGGCCCTCTTCTCGCTGCTACCATTGGATAGGAAGTGCAGAAGCCTGAAGTAGCAACCACCAGGTGAACAGCTACTTTTCTACAACAATCAATTCTTGAGCTGAGCTACACAACCCTAATCCTATCTTAGCAACGAAACACTGAGGGACATATTTTCACCTATCATGAACTTTTCTAGTTGTTTTACACTAATGTTCAGTTTGTGTTTCTTTTCTCTTTTCTGTATTTTATAGTTAATGTGATATATATGTATAATTTAAGTGTTGTGTATTGTCTGAGTCTATGTGCCTGTGATGTTGCAGCAGGCAATTTGTTTTCATTATACCTGTACCTCGCTGTACTTGTGCATGTGACAATAAACGTGACTTGACTTAACTTGAGAAGCAGCTCCAATTACCAGAATACACTGAAAGGGCAGACATTACTTCATCAGAAATATTCTTAAATTTCTGAAAACCAGTCAATCAAATATCTTTGGTTCCTCTGAGATAGTGATCTGTATAATCTTCAATCTACATTTCCCGTCTGAATCCCTCCTATCTATGACCACTAGAATGTGGTCCCTCAAAGCTGTTCTCCATCATTTGTTGTTCATTCATCTTTTCCTGAATCACTGATTCAAAGAAAAATTACTTTCCTTTGTAAATAGCTGGGACCGCAGCTATTTACAATATACATCAATGATTTGGATGAAGGGATTCAAAGTAACATTAGCAAATTTGCAGATGACACAAAGCTGGGTGGCAGTGTGAACTGTGAGGAGGATGCTATTGAAAATGCAGGGTGACGGACAGGTTGGGGAAGTGGCATATGCATGGCAGATGACGTTTAATGTGGATAAATGTGAGGTTATCCACTTTGGTCGCAAAAACAGGAAGGCAGATTACTATCTAAATGGCTTCAAGTTGGGAAAAGGGGAAGTATAACGGGATCTGCGGGGTCCTTGTTCATCAGTCTATGAAAGTAAGCATGCAGGTACAGCTAGGCAGTGAAGAAAGTGAATGGCATGTTGGCCTTTATAACAAGAGGAATTGAATATTGGAGCAAGGAGGTCCTTCTGCAGTTGTACAGAGCCCTAGTGAGATCACACCTGGAGTGTTGTGTGCAGTTTTGGTCCCCTAATTTGAGGAAGGACATTCTTGAGGGAGTGCAGGGTAGGTTTACAAGACTAATTCCAGGGATGGCAGGACTGTCATATCCTGGGAGATTGGAGCAGCTGGGCTTGTACACTCTGGAGTTTAGAAGGATGAGCAGACATCTCGTTGAAACATATAAGATTGTTAAGGGTTTGGACATGCTAGAGGCAGGAAACATGTTCCCAAGAAACACTTTTTCTCACAGAGTGGTGAGTCTGTGGAATTTCATTTCGGAGTCACGTGAGTGACTTCGTGAAGAGCCCGCCGGCGCGCATGCTCGACATATCGTCGTACCGCGTTGCTGCGACGGCTGGCGGTGGAGCGTGCTCCTCGCCAGCCCTTCATAAGGGGCCACGGAGGTAAGTATCCTACCTTTAGTTGGTGGTCCTTGTTGTTGGTTATGTCTTGCAGCAAGGACATGGATGGGAGTTCCAAGGGCCGGAGGACGTCAGGACGAGTTCGCCGGTCAACAGTTCCGGGGCCTTTACCATCGGCAGTACCTGCAACGCAGGCCGGGACTCAGGCGGAGATGTGGGTAAGCCCTGTGATTACAGGTCCAGATCCGCCAGCACACCACAGCTCGGAGGAGTTCGACGAGGAGGAGTGTGGTGTGCCGCCAGAGCAGGGGGACCCTGCCATGGCAGTCAGGTCGTCAGCGGGCTCGCTGGCGACCTCGAGCTGGGTGCGTGCGGCTGCACGGCCCGTTCCACTCAGCCCTCCGAGTAGGGGAAGGGCAGCAGCCCAGAAGCCTAACCCTGCCAGGGCTAAGGCATTGCCTGACACGGAGGAGCGGTCAGGTTCCAGGGCGAGACCCGGGGCGGCTGTGAGGTCCAGCCAGCACACCCCGACTCTCGACGCCGGGACGGGTCGGTTGAGTCTGGTCTCGTCACGGTCGCCGAGCCCCCCATGGATGGGTGGGCGAGACCATGCGTCGGCAAAGTCCACGATGTGGGCAGCCGGCAAGCCTGCGCGGGCTTCAGGCAGCCATGCTTCAGCTGGTGCCGACACCACGCCGCAAGTGCCCTTAGTGGCAGCGGCTTCAGCTCCCGCTAAACGGAGGCGGTTGAACACGCCCGCGCGGGAATCGCGCAGTTTCGCCTCGGCGGCTGTTAGCGACAACTACCGGCACCGGTTGGGCCTCGATGAGGTGCGGGCCGATGATAAGAGCCCGGATTTCTTTTCAGAGCCGGAGGACTCCGACCACCTGAGTGTTCAGGGTGAAGGGCATATTGACCGTATGGAGCGGCTGCTGGAGCTCCTGCTTCAACGTCAACTACAGCAGGGCAGCAACAGGCACAGGGCGTCGTCACCAGCCTCTACCATCAGCCTGGAGCAGCAGGAGGAGGAGGTTTTGGTGGATTCCATACCACCTCCGTTGGAGGTGCCAGCGGAGGATCTTCTGTTTGTGGCGACCAAATTTGCGGCCCCACATTCATCTGGACTTCCTTTAAACGCAAAGCTGGCAGCCACTGTGGACTTTCTTAACAACCAGCAACTACAGGAAGAAGTCCTCATTCAGGCAATGAGCCGTCACAAGGCTCCATCCAATTGCAACTCCCTCAACGTGCCTGTGGTCAATACGCCGATATGGGGCAACATCAGTGCGGCTATCCGTCAACAAGAGGTAAAATTGCAGCGGATCCTGAAGCTCCTCACGGCCGGTATTACCGCCTTTGCGCGGTCGGTGGACGGGGACGAACTGAATTTGGACCAGGAAGATGCTCTGGCCCTCCTGTGCACGACCCAGCACGAAATCAACGGGTTTCGCAAAAACAGCATCCGCCCAGCACTCAAACCGAAGTTTGCAGGATTGTGCAAACCACCGCCGCCGCCGCCGCCCCGTCAACTCTTTGGGGAGGACCTCTCGAAGAGAGTCAAAGAGCTTGACGAACAAGCCAAAACGGTGGGGATCATGCGCTCTCAGAGTGCCCCCACACCATCAGGCTCAAAAGCTCCATACAGTCGCTCACGAGGGTCTGCTAGTACCTCGACGTGGACCCACCCTCAAGCTCCACAACGACAGCAACATCAGACCCAGCACCAGGGGTCTTTTTTAGGACAGGGTCGGCAGAGACCCTGGTGGAACACGAAGACGCCGCGCCCTCAAGCCAACCCAGCACCTCCACGTCCACCCACACGTGTCAAGGACCGCCGGTAACCACGGGGGTGAGGGGGTCTGGTTCTCTCTTTTCTCTTTGTTTAACTTCACATGTTGGTGGTCGCCTTCGGCTGTTTTTGGGTGCATGGGGTAATTTTACTGGTGACGAGTATGTGTTGCAGAATATTCAGGGGCATAAAATTGAGTTTATTAATGGCGACATTCCTCCATCCCAGCACATGCCCGGTCGAACGTTTAAATTATCTGCTGCAGAACAGGAAGCAGGCTACAAGGAAATTTTAAGGCTTGAACAGAAGGGAGTGATTGAGAAAGCGGTGCATGAGCCAGTTGAATTTGTTTCGAATATATTCACCAGCCCTAAGAAGGATGGAGGTGGTCGTGTCATTATTGATCTAACCCGTTTGAATACTTTTGTAACATATACTCATTTTAAAATGGATACGTTTGAAACAGCCAAATCATTGATTTCTCATGGTTGCTTTATGGCATGCATCGATTTGAAAGACGCATACTATTCAGTATCCATCCAGAAATACGACAGGAGGTTTTTGAAATTCATCTGGATGGGGCAACTCTGGCAGTACAAGGCTTTGCCTAATGGGCTCACCACAGCCCCTAGATTGTTCACTAAATTAGTGAAACCAATTATGGCTTATTTGAGACAGCGACATCATATAGTTATGGCCTATTTAGATGATATCTTAATTGTGGGCCACACCCTGGAATTGGCTGAACAGGGAGTTGCAGCTGCTGTCAATATATTTCAACAATTAGGGTTTATTGTCCATCCAGAGAAATCAAAGTTCTGCCCTGCCCAGGTGATTAATTACCTAGGGTTCACGGTGAACTCTATGAGCATGAGGGTTCCCATACCAATTAACAAGATTGAGGAGGTTACCCAGGTGTGTCAAGGTTTAATCCGCACCAATATACCATCGATTCGGCATACAGCTACAGTAATTGGTAAGCTTGTAGCTTTGTTTCCGGCAGCACGATATGGACCTTTGCATTATCAGAGTTTGCAAAGAGCTAAAATTGCTGCGTTAAAACAGGACGCTGGTCATTATGATCGATCAATGCAGCTGCCGTCCGAAGCAATAAATGAGTTGCAATGGTGGGTGTGCCACATTAGCAGCTCATTCAAGCCTATCAGGGAGGCTAATCCGGTGGTATATTTGCAGACTGATGCAAGCTCCAATGGCTGGGGAGCTACGGATAATTGCTCTACTTGTGGGGGCAGATGGGACACCCTTGAGTCAACGATGTTGTTGACTCAAGGGATTAACTATTTGGAGTTGCTGGCAGCATTCCACGGACTTCGTGCGTATTGTTCCAAGCTTGTTGGAGCACATGTCCGTCTCCAAATAGACAACACCACAGCAGTGGCATACTTAAACCATATGGGTGGTACCAGGTCAGTTTCGTGTGACAAATTGGCTAACTCAATTTGGCTCTAGTGTGTTCAAAGAGACATTTGGATTTCAGCTACCTATTTGCCAGGTGAGCTTAATACTGTGGCGGACACCAGGTCACGCAAATTTACTGACAATATTGAATGGATGTTGCATCCTGAGATTTTTGCTAATGTCACAGCCAAATTTGGTAAACCGGACATTGACCTTTTTGCGTCACGGTTGAACCATCAGGTACCAACCTACGTTTCATGGGAACCAGATCCTGGGGCAATAGCGCTAGATGCATTCTCGCTGGACTGGGGGAATTGGTTTTACTATGCCTTCCCCCCGTTTTGCCTCATCAGTCGGGTATTGCGTAAGATTCAGGCAGATGCTGCCAAGGGCATCCTTATTATACCCGACTGGCCCACACAGCCTTGGTATCCGGTGGTCTTTGACATGCTCAACGAACCTTGGGTCCTTTTGAAGGGTTGCCCACAATTGGTTACTCACCCTGTCTCAGGGGAGCCACATCCCTGCCATGGCTATTTAAATTTGTTGGCTTGCAGGTTCTGAACAAGAACGTGGAGATGTCCCCGCATGAGGGGTTTTGATTTGTTATTCATAAATATGCTCTTGTTTTGCAGTATGAACTATTGAGCAAGTTTGTTCCTCCCATCCATCCCTGGTAGTGGTGTGTCAGCATGGACGTGGTCCAGGGCGTGTAGTCACAGAAGCTTTGAAGTCTTCACAAAGTCACTCACGTGACTCCGAAATGAAATAGTAAGATTGAACGAGAACTTACCAGTTCGAAGGTTGATCTTTATTTTATGAGGAGTCGAAGTGAGGGATTTCGTGCCCTCCTCGCCCAACCCTCAATCACCTTCATCTGGTAATCTTAGTCACTTCAATCTTACTATGCGAAGTCATTTCTATTGTTGGTTTCTGTGATTCCACGCCGCTACTTTGAAGTATGTCGAGCATGCGCGCCGGCGGGCTCTTCACGAAATCCCTCACTTCGACTCCTCATAAAATAAAGATCAACCTTCGAACTGGTAAGTTCTCGTTCAATCTTACTATTCTCTGCCTCAGAGGGCGGTGGAGGCAGGTTCCCTGGATGCTTTCAAGAGAGAGCTAGAGAGGGCTCTTAAAAATAGCGGAGTCAGGGATATGGGGAGAAGGCAGGAACGGGGTACTGATTGGGGATGCTCAGCCATGATCACATTGAATGGTGGTGCTGGCTTGAAGGACTGAATGGCCTACTCCTGCACCTATTGTCTATTGTCTATTATCACCTGACCTTTTCTTTCCTGCTCTTAATCGTTGTATTATCTCCAATTTTAAGGGGCTTTTAACAGGTGCATAAGAGGTTTTCAGACAGGCACATGTGTATTCAGGGAATGGAGGGACATGGATCACTTTCAGGCAGGGATTAGTTTAACTTGGCATCTTGTTCAGCATGGACATTGTGGGCAGTGTGCCTGGTTTTCTCGCTTTTCCACTGTACCTCGGTACACGTGACAATGAATAAAATCTGAAACTGAATTGAAACATTTCCTGAGCTGTACTGTTCTATGTTCCAAATATGAATGGTTTTACGCTGGATCTCCTTGATGCCACTGCATCAACATTTCCCTGATTATTAAACACTAATGCCACACTGTGGGAGTGAAACAAGTATATTCAATCCCTCAACTTGTCTAAAGCTGAAATTTCAAAGCCAAACTTGTCCTAACTAAAACACTCTTCTGATCGCCAATCATCCATGTGGCTTTTGATTTCCTACAGTGGCTCCCAGTGAAGAGATATTTGATTTTACAATGAATGATCTTCTTCCTAAGTTCCTCCATTGTCTCACTTCTCTTTCCCACTGCATTTTCCTCCAGCTTTATAACTCCCAGAGAGATCTATGTTCTTTAAATTCTGGCAAATACACCTTTCTTGCTGCAGGCGGCTTCCGAAGACATTGTGAGAGTTGATCAGCGTATTTCAAAAACATCGTATTCACCTCGTGAGAAAAAATGATGATCAACATTTCAACTGATGGGGTAAGAGAAGCGAGTGATACCAAACGCCCATTCAGATTGTATTGGGGACGTTGGATTAAAATCAAGTTTCTATTGTTTCTTGCCTTGGAACAAGGGTATTAGGATCAATTCCTAATTGGAAGAAACTGTCGATGCTGGTTTAAACTGAAAATAGACACAAAGCTGGAGTAACTCAATGGGACAGGCAGCATCTCTAGAGAGAAGGAATGGATGATGTTTCTGGTTGTGACCCTCTAGTTAGGAAAAGGGGAAACAAGAGATAGACGATGATGTAGAGAGATAAAGAACATTGATAGGCACAGGAGTAGGCCATTGGGCCCTTCGAGCCAGCACCACGATTCAATATGATCAGGGCTGATCATCCACAATTATTGCCCCTTTTCCTGCCTTCTCCCCATGTCCCCTGATTCCGCTATCGTTAAGAGCTCTATCTAACTGTTTCTTGAAAGCATCCTGAGAATTGGCCTCCACTGCCTTCTGAGGCACAGAATTCCACAGATTTACAACTCTCTGGATGAAAGCGTTTTTTCTCATCTCCGTTCTAAATGGCCTACCCCTTATTCTTAAACTGTGGCCCCTGAATCTGGACTCCCCCAACACCAGGAACATGTTTCCTGCCTCTAGCGTGTCCAGACCCTTAATAATAATGTTTCAATAAGATCCCCTCTCATCCTTCTAAATTCCAGAGTATACAAGCCCAGCCATTCCATTCTCTCAGAATATGACAGAAAATAGTAAGGTTAAACAAAAACTTACCAGTTTGAAGTTTGATCTTTATTTTATGAGGAGTTATGATGAGGGATTACGTGAAGAAGCCCCGCCAGGCGCATGCGCGTCGTACTTCAAAGCAGCGGCGTTAAAACACAGAAACTATAGTCAAAGTGATATAGTAAGACTCGGAAGACTAGAACTACCAGATTATCTTTGCGATTATGAAGGCCTGGAGCAGAGGGCATGTAATCCCTCATCGTAACTCCTCATAAAATAAAGATCAAACTTCAAACTGGTAAGTTCTCATTTCATCTTACTATTTTACTTTGGATTCATGTGAGTGACTACGTGAAGATTTCAAAGCTCTTTGATTTCATGCCGTAGATCCATTCTATACGACACGCTGCTTCAGTTGATACAGTAGTGAATAAATAATGTATTGAACATTGCTTCGAATTATCCAATAAACATTTTTTAATAATAATAAACAAGAGCATTATTAACCCCTCTGTCCCAGAGGGAAATAACAAATTACATTTAGAAAAGAAAAGAAAATCAAACTGAACCTAAAACAGCATGCCCAAAACCATGCACTGTCAGGACAGTGCAACATCGAATTTTGAGAAGGTCGCCTCCCTACACCATCCTGTGCCCCGAGGATTTGGTCTAGAGGCACGTCCTGTGCCTTCGCTGTGGATGTTGATGCCGCCCTGGTGGAGTGCGATTTAAACACATGAGTGTCTACTCCAGCACAATCCAAAACCTGTTTTATCCATCTAGAAATAGTTTGTACTGACTCCTCTTTATGAGGCTTTTTTGTGGCTGATGAACATTGTTGTCTCAGAGCCTCTGAGACTCTTAGTTACCTCGATATATTGACTCAGGTGCTTGACTACACACACGTTTGGTCAACGGAGTATGCTTTAAAGCTTACTTTGGTTCCGGCCATTCCTGGCCTGCTTTGTTTGATTAAATCATACACATAAAACGCAATGTTATCTACAGAAGAGTACATGCTATCTAGCTGTAGCTTTTGCAATGTTTGAACTCGTTGCACTGATACTAGCTCCATGAGCGTAACCACTTTAAGTGTTAACTTCTGAAAAGACAGTGATGTAATTGGAGCCCATTGCCAAAGCAGTGTGAGAACTATACTGATATCCCAGATTTCCTTATATCTAGGTTTAGGAGGGTTCTTGTTAAAGATTCCTCTCATGAATCGGAACACTAATGGAGGAGACTCGATAGATTGATTTTCTGAAAACTGCCCTAAATAGTAGGACAAAGCACTGTGAGTACAATTAATTGCACTATAGCTCAAGTGTTCATCAAAATGCAATGTAGCAAGGAACTCCAACACATCCGGTATGCTTGTAGTATGATAAGATATATCTGACTGCAAGCAAAACATCTCCCATTTCTTAATATGAGACACATATTGTTTTTTAGTGCTATCTCTCCAAGCTGCAGTTATCACATCCATGGTCCTACTCGACAGTCCAAGTCCTTGGAATGGTCTGGTCAGAACCTACAGATTAACAGAGTAATATGATCAAGTAACGGATGACTTTCTTCTGTTATTGGATGCACCAACAAATTACTGCACTTGGGGACAGTCATGAATGGCTGAGTCATCTTTTTCAGCACCAATGGGAACTATGGCTGTGTAGGCCAGTCTGGAACCACCAAAAGGCCTTAGGCAGAGTCCTGCTCTATTTTGGTGAGGCATTGCCTAATGAGGCAGAATGGGGGAAAAGCATAAAAGAACGTACATCCCTAATGTAGCGAGAATGCATCCACCACTACTTCTCCAGGATCTGGGGTTCCAGAAACGTAATTAGGCAACTGGTGATTTAGCCTGGATGCAAAGAGACTAAAAACATCAGGATTTAGCATCCATTCTATGTTGTCATTAAATTTCCATGACATGTTGTCTGCCACCACATTATCTCTACCTGGTAGGTAGATAGCTTAGACCCAGATATTTCTGGAAATATACCAGTCCCAAATGAGGTTAGCCAGATTATCACATGATACTGACCTTATTCCTCCCATGTGATTGATATAAGCAACAGCCGTGGTATTGTCAATCTGGAGCTGAACATGTAAGTTATTCATTGTTGAACAATAAGCTTTTATTCCATAGAATGCACCCAGCAATTCTAAGTAATTTATACCATGCCTTTGCAGGATTAAATCCACTTGCACACTCCATCTACCACCACAGCTGAACTCGCTGTCCGTGGCTCCCGATCCCAAAGCACTATTATCTGTTTGTAAAACCACTGAAGGTTGTTGAATCAAAATGTATTTGGCACTTTGTGCAATATTGATTATCTACCATTGTAATTCGGCAATGGCTTTGGCTCGCAACTGCATAGGTCTATCAAAATGACCTGCATGTTCTTTAAGTGCTTGTTCTCTCGCTCATTGCAAACTTTAATAGAGCAGAGGTCCAAACTCCACTGCCGGGAAAGCCACCACCAATTTACCAATAACACTGGCTACTTGCCGGATGGAGGGTTGTTGCTTTTCTACGAGACTGGTACAGACCTCCATGATTTCAACAGCTTGGCCGTAGACAGAGTCACTGACATATCAACTGAATCAATGACAAACCCCAAATAGTTAATATTTTGGGATGGCTCTAGCTTGGATTTTGTTGGATGGACGAGAAAACCTAACCTCTCAAACAGGTGTTTGGTTGCTGAAACCGACTCCTCAGCTGTTTCCTGAGTGTTGCTTATAATTAAAATATCATCTACATAAGCCATCACAATGTGATTCCGGGCACGAAGTAGCGCCATAACTGGTTTTAACTATTTTGTGAACAACCTAGGAGCTGAGGCTAACCCATTGGGCAATGCCTTAAATTGCCACAGCTGTCCCATCCAACTAAATTTCAAGTATCTACGGTACTGATGTTGAATTGGTACTGAATAATATGCATTTTTCAGATCTATGCAATATAACAACCTTTTGATAACAACTGTTTAGCAGTATTAAAGGTGTCCATTTTAAAATGCCTATACTGGACATAAGAACTTAACTGGGTTAGATCCAGAATGACTCGACACATACCATTTTTTTTCTGTCTGGGGAATATTTTGGACACGAATTGTTGAGGATGGTATGTCGTCCTCTCAATTATTCCATTTTGGAATAAAACCCCTATTTCTTTATTCTGTTTTTTTCCTGGTCCAGAAAAAACAATACCCGACTAGGCATATTTTATGCTGGTGGATGAATTCCTGACATAAACTCTATTCGAGACCCTGAGACAGTGTCCAGTATAAATGGATCAGATGTTATGCAGCACCATTCATCATAAAATAACTGTAACCTACCCCCAACCGGAGGTTGTTCCCCAGAGGATTTATCATGGACTGAATGAATTACCCATACCTCCATAGTCAACCTTGAACTTCTTGTTCTCCTTGCCATGCTGGGGTTGTAGTTGGCATAAACAGGTGGATAAGGATGCCATCCAACTGGTACCACTCTGCTTGGGCCTGCCCCAAGATCTGACCCCCGTCGTGTCGAAAAAGACCTGTGAGGTGGCATCCTGGCAGAAGGGATGTAAGTTTTCATGAGGCCAATCATTTTGGCCTCTTCTTCTAGGTCTTTGACCTGTTTGAGCAGGTCCTCACCAAATAGAAAGTTTGGCGCTTGAATGTTTGAGGACCTGCACAGAGTTGCAAATCGTGGGTTCAACGTTGGCTTGATAGCAATTTTCCGGATGCAGTTGATTTCGAAGTTTGCATTGCACAGCAGGGCCAACATATCTGGCTGTGTCCAGGAGATGAGTGCCCCTTGGACCATTTGCCGAAAGCCGTGATCCCTGCCCCCACCAATTTGAGGACTTGTTGGAACCAAATCTCTTGTCCACACATCGTTGCGCTCATTTGTGCCCAGATAGCAGAGTTCACAGTGGGCACCTTGAGCGACGCACAGTTAACAGGTGTCTGATAACGCGTGGTCATTTGTTCCATAATGGAATCCTGTAGCTGGTGAGAGGCCATGTAGTTGATTTTAGAAGTCAAAATTTCCTCCATGGCTTCACCAATACCCTCCAGAATGGCAAAATGTCTTGCTACATCCGGGACACCTGGAGCATGGCTCATGTGCCTTGGTGTGTGCCCAAGAGAAGTGACACCAACTTCAGGGTCAGACTCCTCCTGCACTGGCTCTCCCGAGTCTTGCTCTTGGGAAGTCTCCAACCAGCCCTAAACAAGGAGCTGGCGAGGTGTTTCGCATTGATAGTCAAAGGCAGTAAAGTCCTCCTTGCCATATGGGCCTCTGCGTGAGGCTGTTTGGGGAATCCTAGGGTCATTTGACCCTGATTGGAATATTTCGTGGCTCATCATTGACTGAAGCATTCTCTCCATTTGATCCAGACATCCCCAGACCTTCTTGTTGGAAGGAAGGGAGTCTTCCTCACCAGACTCGTCGGATAAAACGGGCCTGAGAGATTTCCTTTTGGTCTTTCTCCCTGCTGGAGTGGCCTCGGTGCCCTGAAGCACTGGAGATAATGGAGGCAGTTGAGCTGCCGGTAGTTCTGCAGTCGGCGTCAGAGCCGGCGTTACCGCAGCCGGTATCTCTCTACCCAATCTGTGATCACTAACCGCGGGCCCACGAGTTAAGCTCCTACTACGGACAGACCTTTTTGCAACTCTCTCCATTGTCAACAACTCCCGCTGGCTCCTGAGCCAGTTTCACGGAGTTTAAGTACCCGCAGAAAGGTTTTAAATCACTTACCTGCCGGTTTACTACTTACCGCTGGTGGAGCTGCGCTATCCAGCCCGTCGGTGCGCCATGCGTCGGACGTAATGACGCGCATGCGCCTGTCGGGTCTTCTTCACGTAGTCACTCACGTGACTCCGAAGTAAAATACAATGTCCCTCTCCAAATAGCAAGAATGTCCTTCCTCAAATTAGGGGACCAAAACTGCACACAATACTCCAGGTGTGGTCTCACTAGGGCCCTATACTACTGCAGAAGGACCTCTTTGCTCCTATACTCAACTCCTCTTGTTATGAAGGCTAACATGCCATTTGAATTCTTCACTGCCTGCTGTATCTGCATGCTTACTTTCATTGACTGATGAACAAGAGCCCCCAGATCCTGTTGTACTTCCAACTTTTCCAACTTGACACCATTTGGATAATAATCTGCCTTCCTGTTTTTGCTACCAAAGTGGATAACCTCACATTTATCCACCCACTCACACAACCTGTCCAATTAAGGTAGGGAATTGAAGAATACAGTTGAACAGAGGGATCTGGGAATAACCGTGCATAGTTCCTTGAAGGTGGAATCTCATATAGATAGGGTGGTAAAGAAAGCTTTTGGTATGCTAGCCTTTATAAATCAGAGCATTGAGTATAGAAGCTGGGATGTAATGTTAAAATTGTACAAGGCATTGGTGAGACCAAATCTGGAGTATGGTGTACAATTTTGGTCGCCCAATTATAGGAAGGATGTGAACAAAATAGAGAGGGTACAGAGGAGATTTACTAGAATGTTGCCTGGGTTTCAACAGCTAAGTTACAGAGATAGGTTAAATAAGTTAGGTCTTTATTCTCTGGAGCGCTGAAGGTTAAGGGGGGACTTGATAGAGGTCTTTAAAATGATGAGAGGGATAGACAGAGTTGATGTGGACAAGCTTTTCCCTTTGAGAATAGGGAAGATTCAAACAAGAGGACATGACTTTAGAATTAAGGGACAGAGGTTTAGGGGTAACATGAGGGGGAACTTCTTTACTCAGAGAGTGGTAGCGGTGTGGAATGAGCTTCCAGTGGAAGTGGTGGCGGCAGGTTCGTTGGTATCATTTAAAAATAAATTGGATAGGCATATGGATGAGAAGGGTATGGAGGGTTATGGTATGAGTGCAGGCAAGTGGGACTAAGGGAAAAAAGTTGTTCGGCACGGACTTGAAGGGCCGAGATGGCCTGTTTCAGTGCTGTAATTGTTATATGGTTATATGGTGAATTAATACTGCATTCTGATAGCATTCTCCTCACAGTTCACACTGCCACCCAGCTTTGTGTCATCTGAAAATTGCCTAATGTTACTTTGAATCCCTTCATCTAAATCATTGATGTATATTATAAATAGTTACGGTCCCAGCACTGAGCCTTGCGGTACCCCACTAGTCACTGCCTGCCATTCTGAAAGGGACCCATTTATTCCTACTCTTTGTTTCCTGTCTGCCAGGCAATTTTCTATCCATGTCAGCTCCCCATCCCCAATACCATGTGCCCTAATTTTGCCCACTAATCTTCTATGCGGGACCTTATCAAATGCTTTGTGAAATTCCAGGTACGCTACATCCACTGGCTCCCCCTTGTCCATTTTCCTAGTTACATCCTCAAGAAGATTAGTCAAGCATGATTTCCCCTTCATAAATCCATGCTGACTTGGACCAATCCTGTTACTGCTATCCAAATGTTGCTATTTTATCTTTCATGATTGATTCACCTTTATTGATATTGATCATATTCAAGATACCAATTCAAAGTGCACAACCTTTTCACACAGAGGGTGGGTATAAAGAACAAACTGCCAGAGGAGCAAGTTGAATTTGGTACTATCACAACATTTAAAATACATTTGGACAGGCACATGGATAGGAAAGGTTTCAAGGAATCTGGAGCAATTGCGGGCAGGTGATACTACTGTGGGTTGGGCCTCTTGGTCAACATGGGAAAGTTGGGCCACAGTGCGTATTTTCATGCCACATGACTCTATGACTATGACATAAGTACAGCAGAAAGTACAACAACATAAAGGAAGGAAAGTGCAGAATAAAATCCTAAAGCTACTGAAAAAGTGCAGATTTTTAAAAAAATGCAAGTTCAGCAATAAGGTAAATTGGAAGAATGGGAATACATCCTTAGCATGTGAACTATAACCTTAGTATATGACCATTGTAGTTCCAACAATAGTCCTACATCTCAGTCAATGAGTTCAAATGTAGTAACGGTTTTGCTTTGCATGTTATTTTAGACTTACTTTTGACAGACAATGGAAGCAACTGCACAGATGCTGAATTAGCTAAATTCCTCAGAAGGAATAGGATCAAGCACATCCACACAGCTGCATACCGCCCAGTCTCAAAGAGTTTGGGAAATTGACCATTTCAGGCGGTGAACAGATAGTACTGACAAGGGGAGAAACTGAGATGAAAGTTGTTTGTTTCTTGCTTCACTCCTGGAACATCTCCAAGAGAGACTCCTGCTGGGTTTGTGAGAGGCAGATATCTCAGAATGCACTCAGATTCCAAACAAGTGAGTCAGACGGAACAACATGACAACAGAGATCATGATTGCCATCTCAATGTGAATGATTGTGCGTTTCTATAAGAGGTCACACAGGAATCAAGCAATTTTTTCACACAGAGAGTGGTGGGTCTCTGGAACTCTCTGCCACAGAGGGTAGTTGAGGCCAGTTCATTGGCTATATTTAAGAGGGAGTTAGATGTGGCCCTTGTGGCTAAGGGGATCAGAGGGTATGGAGAGAAGGCAGGTGCGGGATACTAAGTTGGATGATCAGCCATGATCATATTGAATGGCGGTGCAGGCTCGAAGGGCCGAATGGCCTACTCCTGCACCTAATTTCTATGTTTCTATGTCTAATTGGTGCTGTAGTATATCTGGATGGTATTGATGGAGAATTATTAAGGTTACTTATGACATCCTTTGTGGTAACGATTAGCTAATGTTTCCTCATCTTGTATTAAAGGTAATGTAATTATGTCACCATCAATGAGTGATTTCCTGAGCAAACACAATTTATCCTGCAAACAAGGAAGAATTGGGTTTAGACCTCTGTTGCAACTTGCAACAGTGTATTCATGCATTATTTTCATGAGTTTAATTTACAACCAAATCTAGAAGAAATGATGTGAAAATGCTATATTCTGAGGGCACTCACATAAACTTGGTTGTAATTATGATGTTATCTACACCCAGGTAGATCTGCTATTGCCTGGTAATACTTTAGGTTGAAGAAATTAATGTGCCATTGTCAATTAGTTGCTCCAGAGATTATAATTCTGATGTACAAATTAGTTAGGCAAAATTAGGCCACATACCTTCATAACTTCAAATTATGAAACCCCTGATGGGGTGCACCACAGCATGGCTTGGGAACAACTCCGTTCATGACAACAAGAAGTTGCAGAGAATTGTGAACGTAACCAGGACGTAACATCACACAAACCAACCTCCCTTCCATTGACACCATCTACACTTCATGCTGCCTTGGCAAGGCCACCAGCATAATCAAGGATGTCTCATCCCAGTCACTTCCTCTTCTCCCTTCTCCCTTCTCCCATCAGGCAAGAGGCATTGAAGTGTGAAAATGCATTCCTCCAGATTCAGAGACAGTTTCTTACCAGCTGTTATCAAGCAACTGGACCATTCTACTAACAACTGGAGAGCAGTCTTGAGCTATTATCTACTGCATTGAAGACCCTCAGACTATCTTTAATCGGACTTTACTGAACTTTATCTTGACTGTATAGTCTTTCCACAATAAAAGTATTTTCGCTGTACCTTTGTAAACGTGACAATAAACTAAACTAAACTAAAACAGAATATCAGGTCCGCACAATTCTTATATTAGTAACTTTTACTCAGAAAATCCAACTGCTGCAGGAGGTATGAGTTAATCCTAGGCACTGTGGTCATCCTTTACTACTCATCGGATATCCCTCATCATGCAGATGAATTCAGAGAATAAGACCTTTTCCACTATTTTTCTTCTAGTTTGCCAAATGACTCTGCAACTTTAATGTCAAGTTTTATTAGGTATGATATCTGCACAAATCAGATTATGTATAAAATTCGACGGTACGTGTGAAAATATCAGTGAGTGATCTTCTCCGATGCACTGATATTGCTTGAATTTTGCATTAGCTCAAAACATGAAAAATGATATAGTAGACTGCTGTGCAGTTTGTGATTGGGATGACTCTAAACACCATAGCTAATTATGACTTCTAGGATGCCAATCTACCATCACATTCTGCATGATTCAATCCAACCATTATGCATCATTAATAACATTTGCCTTTAACTATAGTTACTGCATTGATCACTTATTAAGCATTGTTCCAACAATTTTCTTGAAAGAAATGATGAAAACCTATCAAGTCATATATTTCTCTCCTCAATAATTGATACAACAAAGGAATCATAGATAATACTAATACCGAGGACAATGAACTGCTCATTCTTTGTGGCACTACTCCACTAGTTATTGGAAAGGAAAACAAAAGTGTTTTGTTTGTTGACATTTTTTTTGAGACAGAACAATGTGGCGAATAAATCAGGAGAGCATTGGGTTCCAGGTCAGCTTTGGCCTTAACGTGTTGAGCTAATGGGAAGATTGTGAAGTAGCAACACAGTTGCGGAGATTCAGGAAAGGTAAATAAGAGATTACATATTGAAGTGAGGGGCAGAGAACAACAAATCTGTTCTGCAGTGTGCCTCATGGTTAGGCATACAAAATAGTCGCAACATTTCCTAATGATTGCACTGCCTTTAGTTACATGATATGCACAGTGAATAAGAGAGAAAATAAACAGTTCCCATTCCAGTGCATTATATTATGTTTATAATATATCTCCCATTATCTGCAGCCTTTCTTGCTCTTTTCCCCCTTTTACTTTTCTTTCTCCTTCCATTCCAAGTTCGTTATGACGTATAATATTTCCCATCTTGGCTCAGTGTTCCCATTTGCATTCGTCATCGGAGGTGTCACGCTTGCATCAGTAAACATTTTATTGCCCATCTATAATTGGCCTTGAACTGAATGGATTGGTGGACTGGGTCAGGAGCAGTTAAAAATCAATCAGAGTATGGATCTGGGATCATCTATTTTTCAGACTAGTTAAGGATGGTGAACTTTGTTTGCTGGCGGGCATTCACGAACAAGGTTGGACTTTACAACAATATCGTAGTTTCACAGTTAGTTATCAAAACTGACCAGAATATTTAATTACATGAATTTAAACTCACGGTAGATTTTAATTCATGCTTCCAAATCAATAATCTGCGCCCATCGATTTTTAGTCAAACAACTGAATAAACGTCTTACTCTGAGATCCCATTTCTTTCTCTACTTTTGATCCTGTTTCAAAGAATTACATACATTTTGATTGTAAACAAATACAAAATATTGTCAAGTTGCATCCATATTAATCACGCATACACTAGTTCTATCCTGCACCCTAGGGACACTTTACAGAAGCCAATTAAACTACGAACCTGCACGTCTTTGGAATGTGGAAGGAAACTGGAGCACTGCCCTAGGCATCAATGCCTAATTTTAGAACTTCTGTACTATGTTGAACTTGAGGCAGTCAATAAAAGTGTCTTGAGGGCAGTCAGTATTATGGTTGAGGCGGTGTTGAAAGTTCTAACGCTTATGAAGGTTGACAAATCCTTGAAAGTGGCATCACCAGTAGATAGGGTGTTCAAGAAGGCTTTCAGCACTGACTTTCATCATCCAAAGTATTGAGTATAGAAATTGGGAGTAGGAAAGAACTTCAGATGCTGGTTTAAATCGAAGGTAGACACAAAATGCTGGAGAACCCAGGCAGCATCTCTGGAGAGAAGGAATGGGTGTTGTTTCGTGTCTAGACCTTTCTTCAGACAGATTGAAATTGAGAGGTCATGTTATAGTTGTAGAAGACATTGGTGTGGCCACATTTGGAGTTTTATGTTCAGTTTTTTTCACCCTGTTGTAGAAAAGATGTTGTTAAGTGGGAAAGGATGAAGAAAAGATTTACGAGAATGTTGCCAGGGCTCGTGGGCCTGAGATATAGCAAGAGGTTAGGACGAAGTGGAGTGCAGGCTAGGACTTGAAGTGGAGTTCAGGATGATGAGGGGTGATCTTCTAGTGTTGTACAATATCATGAGAGGAATAGCTCGGGTGAATGCATAGTCTTTTACTCAGAGTAGGGGAATTGAGAACCAGAGGACAATGGTTTAAGTTGAGGGAAGAAATATTTAATAGGAACCTGAGGGCCAACATTTTTCACATTGGGTGGTAGGTGTATGGAACGAGCATGCAGGCGAGGTTGTTGCGGCAGGTACTATCACAATGTTTAAGAAAAATGTTGACAGGTACATGGATAGGATAGGTTTAGATACGAGTCAAGCATAGGCAGGTTGAAGTAGCAGAGATGGGGCATGCTGGTTGCGAGGGCAAGTTAGGCCAAAGGGCCAGTTTTCATGCTCAATGACTCTATTAAGGACATGGACTACATTGACTCTCAATAAAGTGTTAAAGTAAGCTGATTTTTTACATCATTAAATAAGGCTGTTTCTTGCCTCTCCTCGTTGCCATCTATAAATGTGCCCACTGGAGTGGGGCCAACACACATCGAGCCTTCTTCTATTTTGCTGCTGTCTTCAATACATTTTGCGATTTGCCCACAACAAGTAGCATCTGCAGTAAAATCAGAAAGTATTGGAAACATTCAACTGGTCAAGCAGCATGTGGGGAAAGAGAACTAGATTTAAGGTTTCAGGTCAAAGACTATTTGTCATATCTGGAAAGCCTTTGACCTGAAAAGATAGAGTTATCTTTTTCTTTTTCTACAGATGCTGCCTCCCCTGCTGAGTGACTCAAAACATTTCTGGTTTAATTCCAGGTTTTTAACAGAGGAAGTTTATTGTTTTATTTATCATCAGTAGTTGCCTCCTCTTTCTGCATAGGTTTAGATCTAGATTTATGTTAAAGTTTATGACTGTCATGTATACCAAGATACCGGTGAAAAGCTTTGTTTTGCATGCAATCCAAATGGATCAGATATGCTGTACATAAATACAAACAAGTCAAACTCTAGTACCATAGATACAGCAAAGGGGAAGATACGGGGTGCAGAATATAGTTCTCAGCATTGTAGCACATCTGTTCCATTGACAAAGTCCAATGGCTGCAATGGAGTAGAGGTGGATTAGACAGAACCCTGGCAAATGGATTGTCCATTCAGAAGCCTAAGAACAAAGGGTACACAAAAGGCTGGAGAAACTAAAGGCAGCAGCATCTAAGGAGCGAAGGACATGGGCAACGTTTCGGGCCAAAACCCTTCTTTGGACTGATGGGAGGTGGGGAGGGGCGGGGAGAAGAAAGGAAAAAGGAGGAGGAGGAGCCCGAGGTGGGAAGGGGAGGAGACAGCAAGGGTTAACAGAATTGAGAAAATTCAATGTTCAAGCCCAGAGGATGCAGACTCCCCAGGCGGAATATGAGGTGCTGTTGCTCCAACTTGCGGTGTTGCTTATTCTGGCCGTGGAGGAGGCCCAGGACTGAGAGGTCCTTTATTCTTTGGAGCGCAGAAGGTTAAGGGGGAACTTGATTGAGGTCTTTAAAATGATGAAAGGGATAGACAGAGTTGACATGGATAAGCTTTACCCATTGAGGGTAGGGAAGATTCAAACAAGAGAGCATGACATGAGAATTAAGGGACAGAAATTTAGGGGTAACATGAGGAGGAACTTCTTTACTCAGAGAGTGGTGGCTGTGTGGAATGATCTTCCAGCAGAAGTGGTGGAGGCAGGATCTTTTTTAACATTTAAAAGTAAAGTGGATATGTATATGGACGGGAAGGGAATGGAGGCGTATGGTCTGAGTGCAGGTAAATGGGACTAGGGGAAAATAAATGGTTGGCATGGATCATGACACAACCTTTGATGGCTGTCCCCAACAGCAGGGAGCTGCTGGTACACCCTTAAAGGGGAGCCATCATCTGCTATATGACCAAATCAACTTGTTGGTTTGCAGATTCTGAGGAGACCTTTCCTGGGACTCGGACTGGCTGATCGGACGGTGGATGTAATCACAGTGTCCTGGAGGGGCAGCACACAAAAGCAGTACGTTCCTGGCATACCCCAAAGATCCACGACTATGTGTGGTTGATCTCTTGCACCAGTATATTACAGTCACCAGGAGCCTCAGAGGCTCAGTGTTAGTTGTCCTAATCAGCCACAAAAAGCCACACCATAGGGTGTCAACACAAACCATTTCCAGATGGCTAAAAGAGGTACTGGCAGTTGCAGGAGTAGATACTGACATTTACAAATCTCACTCCACCAGGGCTGCATCAACGTTGGCAGCAAGGGCTGTGGACGTGCCCCTCGACAGCATCCTAGCGGTTGCAGGATGGGCCAATGAAAGGATGTTCCGCCGGTTTTATAATAAACCCATTACCTGGAAGGGCCGAGAAGGCCTGTTTCCGTGCTGTAATTGTTATATGGTTATGGTTAGGTCAGATACGGAATGAGAGGGGGAGTTGAAGTGCTGAGCCACCAGGAGGTCAGGTTGGTTATTGCGGACCGAGGGAGGTGTTCGGCGAAACGATCGCCAAGCCTCCGCTTGGTCTTACCGATATAGATCAGCTGGCATCTAGAGCAGCGGATGCAGTAGATGAGGTTGGAGGAGGTGCAGGTGAACCTCTGTCGGACCTGGAAGGACTGCTTGGGTCCCTGAAAGGAGTGGAGGGGGGGTGTAAAGTGTAGCATCTCTTGCGGTTGCAAGGGAAAGTGCCTGGGGAAGGGGTGGAGCGGGAGGGAAGGGTAGAATTGACAAGGGAGTTGCGGAGGGAGCGGTCTTTGCGGAAGGCAGACGAGGGGGGGGGGGGGGGAGATGGGAAGATGTGGCGAGTGGTGGGGCCATGTTGGAGGTGGCAAAACTGTCGGAGGACTATGTGTTGTATGTGCCGGCTGGTGGGGTGAAAGGTGAGGACCAGGGGGACTCTGCCCTTGTTGCGAATGGGGGAATGGGGAGAGAGGGCAGTGTTGCGGGGTATGGAGGAGATCCTCCTCCTAAGAACAAAGGGGCAGGAACTGTTCCTGAGTCTGGTGGTGCATGCTTTTAAGCTTCTGTTTCTTCTCCCAGAAAGGAGGAGGGAGAAGTAGGAATGACTTGGGTGGGACAAGTCTTTGATTATGTACCTAAACATTTGCTGCAGTGTTATGTGGTGTAATCTGAAGTTTCAACATAAATTAGTGTTCGGATCTGTGGGATTTTACCCCCATTTCAAAGTTGTCCTGAATCTGATAGTGAAGCAGATGCCTTGTTGCAATTTCTATGCCCTTCAGGCAGCCTCCTGGAAGCGAAATAAAAACTGGTAAGAGACCATTCTAAAATATTTAATGGAGCTCAAAACATAAACTTATCCAGGATCTGATCTCCTGGGCAGAATTGAATAAACCAGATAAAATTATTTATGGTTTCCTTTGTTTCGCTGTTGCCTGAACATGTTTTCCTCATTTTCACTTCACCCCCCACCTTATATTTTAAATCCTCTCACCACTAGTGTCCTGCGGTGAGGACACTAATGGTGTTCACCTACAAGATGCACATTGTGAGTTTGCATTCTATTGTACATTAATACTTTGTGTTTGTCAAATGTTATAGAAATAGACTCATCTAACATCAATTGGTCGTACTCGATGTTCCAACTATCACTAGGGATCTGAACATTGAGAACAAGAATGCGGTGCAAACGAGGTCTGTACATTGAGAATGAGAATGAGGCTTCTGAACCTGAAAATAAAAACCATGTTTGCAAACTCATGAGTAATATATCCGTTCAGTTTGGCTACTCTGATGTTGATTTTTAAAAACTCGTTTAATTCTTGAAAATAACCAACTTGATAAGTCTTTAAGATGGACACAAAATGCTGGAGTAACTCAGCGGTTCAGGCAACATCTCTGGAGAAAAGGAATTGATGACATTTTGGGTCAAGACCCTTCTTCAGACTAATGGGCCCTGTCCCACTTAGGCGATTTTTGTGGCGACTGCCGGCGACTCTCATAATCGTAGCAGGTCGCCGAAAAACCGGCGACTGAACCCCCCTACAACAATGTCTACAACAACCTACCACCTAGTCGACTTCAAGCTACGGCAAGCTACCGACAACCGGCGATCCATTAAGAAAACGAATGGCATGTTGGTCTTCATAACAAGAGGAGTTGAGTACAGGAGCAAAGAGGTCCTTCTGCAGTTGTACAGGACCCTAGTGAGACCACAACTGGAGTATTGTGTGCAGTTATGGTCCCCTAATTTGAGGAAGGACATTCTTGCTATTGAGGGAGTGCAGCTTGGGTTTACATAGTTAATTCCCGGGATGGTGGGACTGTCATATGTTGAGGGAATGGAGTGGCTGGGCTTGTACACTCAGGAATTTAGAAGGATGAGAGAGGTTCTTATTGAAACATATCAGATTAATAAGAGTTTGGACACGCTAGAGGCAAAAAACATGTTCCCGATGTTGGGGGAGTCCAGAACCAGGGGCCACAGTTTAAGAATAAGGGGTAAGCCATTTAGAACGGAGATGAGGAAACAGTGGTGGCGGCCGGTTCTCTGGATACTTTCAAGCGAGAGCTAGATAGGGCTCTTAAAGATAGCGGGGTCAGGGGGTATAGGGAGAAGCCAGGAACAGGGTACTGATTGGGGATGATCAGCCATGATCACATCGAATGGCGGTGCTGGCTCGAAGGGCCGAATGGCCTATTCCTGCACCTATTGTCTATTGATGTCGACCTACGACCACCTACGACAACCTACGACAACTGAAGACAACTTATGACAATTCAGTCGCCGGTACCTGTCACCGGTTGACGTAGGTTGATGTAGGTAGTCGCCAATGGAATTCATCAAAGTCAGCACCAGTGACAACCTACGTCATCCTGGCGACAGCACCCACGTCAGGCTATAATCATTGGCTTCAAGCCCACGGGCTCTGACTGTCGCCCTAAAGATTTGAACATTTCATAATCCAGCGGCGACCAGAAAAAAGTTACGACTATTTGGGCAATTGAAGAGACCATACAGGCGACAGCCTAGTCGCATGTAGTCCCCTAAAAAATTGCCGAAGTGGGACAGGGGCATGTCTTTTGTTTGAATCACAAACTCCTACTCACAAAATCCTACTTCACTTGTATTCACATGAAGTAAATCATTTACGGGTATAAGAATTACATAAGAACCATTGAAATATCAGAAACTCCAGCTTCTGGCTTGTTCCCTGTAATCCAAAGATTCCCCGCTGGTTAAAAGTCAACTTCGATGTACTGTACTCAATGATTCACCTTTCTTGTTAGTCAAAGGAAGAGAATCAAAGATTCTCAACCTTCTGTGAAAGTAAGTTCATCCTCATCTCAGACTTAAATGAGTGACCATTTATTCTGAAATTATAGTTCAGGGTTAGCAACTGAAACATCATACCACAATGAGAGTGCAATCCTAAACTACCATCTACCTTATTGGAGAGCCTTGGACTAACTTTGATCAAACTTTACTGACTTTATCTTGCAATAAATGTTATTCCCTTATCATGTATCTATGCACTGTGAATGGGTGGATTGTAATCATGAATTGTCTTTCCATTGACTGGATGGCACGCAACAAAACCTTTTCACTGTACCTCAGTACATGTGACAATAAATTAAACTGACTAACTATCCATAGTTAGTTTTATTTAGTCATTTCCTATAACAAAAGAGGCAAAATATAATGTGTAGGGAGGAACCGCAGATACTGGTTTAAACCGAAGAAAGACACAAAAGGCTGGAGTAACTCAGCAGGTTTGGCAGCATCTCTGGCGAAAAGGAATAGATGACGTTTTGGGTTGAGATGCTTCTTCAGTATGAGAATCAGGGGACTCTCAGTCTGAAGAAGGCTTTCATCTCGAAACGTTACCTATTCCTATTCTCCAGAGATGCTGCCTAACCCGTTGAGTTACTCCAGCTTTATGTGTCTGGCAAAATATAATATAGTGCAATTTAAACCTATATTCACCTTTAATTTTACTGGCAGCTCCTAAATAATTGTAAGGTAGTATGGCAATTTTAAAATTATGTGAGAAGGTGGAGTTTGCTACTTAAATTTGTAGTCATATCACATTTAGTGTTAGCTGTAGAATTTAAATATATTCACATTTCTGGAACCTCAATTACTTACATCAAACACCTCTGCTTAATCATTAGCTTATTAGAGGATTATGAGCTTTCTGGATTTTTGCAGGCCTATTGGGAAGTAAATTCCTTGAGATACTTGTTCATGGATGGATTAGCACAATAATAGTCAGCCACATATCTCGTGCAAAATTTTCTTAAGGTTAAGGTAAATGGAAAGAAAATGAAATCCATTTCATGCTGCTTCATTGGATAATCTGACTTCTGGAGATGATAAGTGAATAACTACTAGCTCTGGGAGGTGCCTGGTGCAAGTATTACCTTAGACTCCACCATAACTCCACATTCAGAGTGACAGCTGTTCCTTGCTAATAATAACATCCTAAAATTCCATTACCACGTAACAATTTCATTCCAGTTATTAAAAGCATCGCAGCTGCAGAGCACTGATGCATTTTGAATGGAAGAGGTGGCAAATAGGTGATTATGTAACGCCTTGCTGTGATTGAAACAACCAATACACTACAGTTGATTTCACTTGAGTAGTTGCTTGATAAATTGGCAAGTCTGTGAGAGAAAAAAATGGGTATGTTTTTTTTATACTTACCCCTACAGTCATTTAAAAAAAAATTATCTAAGTTAATTCTGGATTTCCCTCCCTTCTCTACAGATTACTACTGTTGAGACTGAACTTCACAGAACAGATTTTGTTGTGACTAGTGACATTTTTTCAATTAAATGAGGTGCAATGTTGGCATGTACTTACTTCTGCACTAATCTCTGGCTGGAAACAGACTAAAATCTTCCATATGATTATAGATCCAGAGCCAGTACTATCATGAAGGACCCCTACCACCCAGCAACGGACTGTTCCAGCTGCTACGGTCAGGCAAGCGCCTCCGTTGTCACATTTGAAAACAGAGAGGAAGAGACAGAATTTCTTCCCACAGGCCATCAGGACTGTAAACTCTGATCTCACCAGGGCATAAATACTGTTATGTCTTCTTTTTTTTTAAATGTAAATACTGGTTCTGTTCTGTTGTTTTGCACAATCCCGCAAGCATTGCCACCTTCATTTCACTGTACATCTTGTATGTGCATGTGACAAATGAAGTCGACGACTTAAGATGATGATGAGTCGGAATATAGAAGTGAAATCGATCGATTAACTAAATGGTGCCAACACAACAACCTGGCCCTCAATGTCAGTAAGATCAGGGATCTGATTGTGGACTTTGGAAGAGGGAAGATGAGGAGCCACAAACCTGTTTATATCTATGGGATGATGGTGGAGAGAGTCAAAAGCTTCAAATTCTTGGGCGTACATATTTCTGAAGAACTTTCCTGGACCCAGCATATTGATGCAATTATAAAGAGAACCCATCAACTCCTTACTTCCTGAGAAGATTGTGGAGATTCAATACGTCAGAGAGGATTCTCTTGAACTTCTGCAGATGTATAGCATGATCTCCCCACCATCAAAGGGATTTACATTATTCGCTACCTTAAAAAGGCAGCCAGTACATCAGAGACCCACACCATTTGACATGATTATATTTGTGTATTGTATTGTCTAATCCGATTGCATAGCAAACAAAACAAAACTTTTCACGGTACATTGGTACACGTGACAAAAATTAATCTATCTTTAATCCTAGATGTAACCCTAATGATCCATCATGGACTTGTTTGAAGAAGGGTTTTGATCCAAAATATCACCTATCCATGGTCTCCTGAGATTGTGCCTGACTTGTTGAGTTACTCCAGCACCTTATGTCCTTTTAGAGACTTGTTTATTTTGTGTTTTCGCAGTGTTTTCTTTTCATTGGCATGAATAATTAAGGAAAATGTATATATAATAGTAAGATTAAATGAGAACTTACCAGTTTGAGGTTTGATCATTATTTTATGAGGAATTACGATGAGGGATTACGTGAAGAGCCCGCCAGCCTGCATGCGCGTCAATCTTCAAAGCAGCGGTGAGAAATCGCAGGTAACAGTTGTTGAACTGAATATAGCAAGATTCGAGAAACTAGAACTACCAGCTGACCTTTATGAGAGAGGGTTGGGAGCGGAGGACACGTAATCCCTCATTGTGGTGCCCTGGTAGAATGAGATTTAAAAATATCAGTGTCCACACCTGCACAAGTCAAAACCTGTATTAACCACCTCGAGATGGTCTGCACTGATACCCTCTTGTGAGGTTTTTTGTGACTAACAAACACTGCTAGTTCAGTGCCTCTGAGGCTTTTTGTGACCTTAATATATTCTAGTAAATATGTGACTACACACAACCGAAGGTCCACGGGATATGCCATAAAGTCCAACTTGAGACCTGATGCCCCTGGTCTGCTCTGCTTGACTAAGTCATGCACATAGAAAGTTATTTTATCGGTAGATGTTACCATTGTGTCCAGTTGAAATTTATGCAATGACTGGACTTGACTGAAGTCCAATGACTGAAGTCCAATGACTTGACTGAAGACTGGACAATGACTGAACAGATGTTCGGCAGCTGTGGCGGGGACTGAATGCAATCACCTCTTACAAGACGAAACCAGGAGGCAGCTCAGATGTCGGCGATACATCATCCCTGATGAGCTCAATGCATTTTACGCACGCATTGATAGGGAGAACACCGATGTGCCTTTCCGAGCCCCTATTCGCTGTGATGGTATTTCAGTCTCAGTCACAGAGGCTGACGTCAGGAAATCCTTCAGGGGGGTGAACCCTCGAAAGGCGTCTGGACCTGATGGTATACCTGGTCGTGTCCTAAAAACCTGTGCGGACCAACTGGCTGGAGTTTTTACGGACATTTTCAACCTGTCACTTCTGAGGTCTGAGGTTCCCACCTGCTTCAAAAGGGCATCAATAATACCGGTGCCCAAGAAGAGCAAGGTGACGTGCCTCAATGACTATCGACCTGTGGCACTAACGCCTGTGGTGATGAAGTGCTTTGAGAGGTTGATCATGGCGCAAATCAACTCCTACCTCAACAAAAACCTGGACCCACTGCAGTTCGCTTACCGCCACAACAGATCAACGGTGGACGCGATCTCACTGGCCCTCCACTCCGCTCTGGACCACTTGGACAACAAAAACTCATATGTCAGGCTGCTATTTATTGACTACAGCTCGGCATTTAACACAATCATCCCCTCCAAGCTGGTTACCAAACTCGCAGAACTGGGTCTTTGCGCATCCCTCTGCAATTGGATCCTCGACTTCCTCACCCACAGACCACAGTCTGTTCGTATTGGTGGAAATGTGTCAGACACGATAACAATCAGCACGGGAGCACCTCAGGGCTGCGTGCTCAGCCCCCTGCTGTACTCACTCTATACTCATGACTGCGTAGCCGGTCATAGCGCGAACTCCATCATCAAGTTCGCTGACGACAGCACTATTGTGGGACGTATCACTGATGGGGATGAGTCCGAGTATAGAAGAGAGATCGAGCGACTGTCCATATGGTGCCAACATAACAACCTGGCCCTCAACACCAGCAAAACCAAGGAACTGATTGTGGACTTTGGAAGGAGTAGGATGGGGACCCACAGTCCTGTTTATATCAACGGGTCAATGGTTGAAAGGGTCAAGAGCTTCAAATTCCTGGGCGTGCACATCTGTGAAGATCTTTCCTGGTCCGAGAACACAGATGCAATTATTAAGAAAGCTCATCAGCGCCTCTACTTCCTGAGAAGATTACGGAGAGTTGGTCTGCCAAAGAGGACTCTCTATAACTTCTACAGGTGTACAGTAGAGAGCTTGCTGACTGGTTGCATCGTGGCTTGGTTCGGCAACTTGAGCGCCCTGGAGAGGAAAAGACTCCAAAAAGTGGTAAACACTGCCCAGTCCATCATCGGCTCTGAACTTCCTTCCATCGAGGGGATTTATCAAAGTCGCTGCCTCAAAAAGGCTGGCAGCATCATCAAGGACCCACACCACCCTAGCCACACACTCATCTCCCTGTTACCTTCGGGTAGAAGGTACAGGAGCCTGAGGACTGCAACAACCCGGTTTAGGAACAGCTACTTCCCCACAGCCATCAGGCTATTAAACCTGGCTCGGAACTCTAATCATTAATATCCCTCCATCTGTTATTTGCACTTTATTAATTTATTAAGTCATTGGTGTATTTATGTATAGAATTGTAGTCAATGCCTTCTATGTTCTGTTGTGCTATGCAAAGAAAGATTTTCATTGTCCTGTCAGGGACACATGACAATAAACTCTTTTGACCTTTGACCTTTGACCTTTGACTTGTTGCGCCGAAACCAGCGCCATGAGCATAACTACTTTAAAAGTTAGTTTGGCCAGTGACAAGGATGTAGTTGGAGCCCACCGCCGAAGCAGAATCAATACAATGTTCACATCCCATATCTCCGAGTACGTTGACCTGGGGGGGATTGGTGTTGAAGATACCCTTCATGAACCGGGATATCAGTGGGTGAGACCCGACAGCGTGGCGTCCCGACCCCAACAATAAGTATAACGATAGTGCAGTCCTGGCAAAATTGATGGCACTGTAACTCCGTCTTTCATCAAAAAATAGACTGGACAGCAATTCCAAAACATCTGTCACACGTGCCGTGTCATACGTGATGTAGGACTGTGAGCAGAACATTTCCCATTTCTTAATATAGGAAATGTACTGTTTCTTGGTGGTATCTCTCCAAGCCACAGTGATCACATCCAAAGTTCGCTCCGACAGTCCGAGCCCCAGGAAAGGTCTCCTCAGAGTCTGCAAATCAATAAATTTATTTGGTCATGTAATGGGTGGCTCCCTCCTGTTACGGGATGAACCAGTAGATTACTGCGTTAGGGAATGGTCATACAAGGCTCTGATATAATTCCCAGAATCAATGGAAACCATGGCTGTGTAGGCCAGTCAGGTACTACCAAAATGCCTGACGCGGAGTCTTGTTGGATCTTTTGCAATACCAGACGGATGAGGCAAAAGGAAGGAAATGCATAGAAGAATATTCCTCAACCAGTGTAGCGAGAATGCATCCATTGCCACTGCCCCTGGGTCTGGCTCCCAGGTAAAATACTTTGGCAATTGGTGATTAAGCCTGGATGCGAATAAATCGATATCCGGCATTCCATACCGAGCAACAATATCGGTGAACACTTTATGGTCCAACATCCATTCGGTGTTGTCATTACATTTCCGTGACCTGGTGTCCGCAACTATATTGAGCCTACCTGGTAGGTAGGTAGGTTTGAAATCCAAATGCTTCTTACAATACACCAGTGCCAAATAAGATTAGCCAAATTATCACAGGATACTGACTTGATTCCACCCATGTAATTAATATATGTCACCGTTGTGGTGTTGTCAATCTGACGTTGAACATGCAGATGATGCATATTTGCATAATAAGCAAATAACATCTCCAAATAATTAATACCACGTGACTGAAGCAATGAAGGGTCATGCACATCTCATCTGCCACCGCAACTAGAGATGGTATTAGTAGCACCCCAACCTTGAGCGCTAGCATTAGTTTGTAATATAACTGAAGGTCTGCTGACTGAAATGGTATTGAAGCAATGCCGAAAGTTGGTCGTCCACCATTGTAATTCAGAAATAGCATCGGCTGGTAATCGCATAGGTCTGTTAAAATAATCTGCATGATCTTTGAGTGCTTGCTCCTTTGCACGTTGTAAATTATGATAATGCAAAGGTCCAAACTGTGCGGCTGGAAATGCAGCCACTAATTTGCCAATTACCCTGGCCACTTGTCAAATTAACGGTTGCTCAACAACAACAAGGTTGTTACAGGCTTCTATTAATTCCAATCTCTTGCCCTTGGGCAGAGTCACAGACATGTAAACAGTGTTAATAGTAAACCCTAAATAATCAATAATTGTGGATGGTATCAACTTAGATTTATCTGGATGGATGAGAAACCCCAATCTCTCAAACAAGTTTAGTGGCTGAAACAGCTAATTTAGCTAATTTCAGAGTTTTCCCTATGTTTAGGATATCATCCAAGTATATTTTTGAGTTCTGAGAAGTGCAAGTGCCGGTTTTAATAATTTGGTAAATAATCTGGGGGCTGATGTTAACCCATTAGTCAACGCCTTAGACTGCCACAGTTGCCCCATCCAGTTAAACTTCAAATACCTCCGGTGATCCCTGTGAATGGGTACCGAATAGTATGCACCTTTGAGATCGATGCATGCCATAAAGCATCCTTTGGAAATCAGTTGTTTGGCAGTAACGAAGGTTTCCATTTTAAAATGTTTATACTGCACAAAAGCATTAAGCTGAGTCAAATCAAGGATGATATGGCATCCTCCATCATTCTTTTTCCTTGTAAATATATTAGAGACAAATTTGTGAGGCTCATGACTCGACCTCTCAATTACCCTTTTTGCATGTAACTTCTGCATTTCTTCTAGCACATCCAAACCTCCCTGCTGTGAAAGAACGAACATCAGGCTTGGTACATGCTGTGTGAATGGTAATGAATTGGGAAGGAACTCAATTTGGAACCCCTGTATACTGTGCAGTATGAATGGATCTGACGTTATCGAACTCCATGCATTCAAAAACAAGTTAATCTCCCACCAACTTGTAAACGATCCACACATCCCATGTTCCAGAAGGAACCAGACCCATCTACCTCCATGGTTACCAGTGGTTTCGTGGTTATTACTTCCACCCCCATGTTTTGGGGGGTAGGCGTGCTGGAGTGTGCGAATGACGCATCTTCCAAGAAGGCCGGCCTGGGCCTTGGCCTAAAAAAGACCTCTGCCCAGAATATATGGCCTTCGAGCTGTCACCAGCTTCAGGAAACCGCTTTCTGCTGGCGGATGCGTAGGGATGCTGCTGCCGGAATTGAGAGGTTTTGCTGGTTGACGGTGCCTTCATCAGCCCGACAGCCTTCGCCTCTTCATCAAGGTCCTTGTCCTGTTTTGGTAGGTTTTCTCCGAAGAGGAGATTCGGTGGCTGTATGTTGCTGGCTCTCCACAACCCCGCAAAGTTGGGGTTTAGGGCAGGTCGGATGGCACTTCTGCGGAAGCAATTGATTTCAAAATGTGCATTGCACTTCAGTGCCAGGGCTTCCTGTTGCTCATCCGACAATGGCCCTCCATCCACGGACCTGACAAACGCCGTTATGCCCGAAGACAGCAATTTGAGGATTTTCTGGAGTTTTACTTCTTGGGCCCTGATGCCCCCTTCAATATGTCCCCATTCAAGTTGTTCACGGTACATTTAATGAAGCACAGTTCACAGGTGCCTTGTATTTGGCAGATGTATCTGTCCTTACCTGCTCCTGCAGCTGGTGGGAGGTGAGGTAGTTGATACTTGCAGCAAGCTCCTCATGTAACGGTTCCCATGTTTGCGAGGGTATCGTGAATTTGGAAGCTATGGCAGGCAAATCCTGTGCTTCGTGCCCCCCATGCATACTGGTATGTTCTTCAGCCATTCCACCGAATTCGGAGTCAGCCGAGTACTGACTCCGTACTCTCCCCTCCTCGGAGGGGGAGACATTATGCAGCCCTGAACCAGGCATCTTTGTGGGCCTCCGAGGAGACCCGCGCTGATATAACTCCATTCGTTGGAGCATATCATGATGGAGCATCTTTTCGATTAAATGCTCCATCCGGGATAAACATCTGAGGACGCTATCCACTATAGGAGGCGAGTCCTCCCAGCCTGACTCATACATAGAAACATAGAAAATAGGTGCAGGAGGAGGCTATTCGGCCTTTTGAGCCAGCACCGCCATTCATTGTGATCATGGCTGATCGTCCGCTATGAATAACCCGTGCCTGCCTTCTCCCCATATCCCATGACTCCACTAGCCCCTAGAGCTCTATTCAACTCTCTCTTAAATCCATCCAGTCATTTGACTTCCACTGCCCTCTGTGGCAGGGAATTCCATAAATTCACAACTCTCTGGGTGAAAAAGTTTGTTTCGCACCTCAGTCTTAAATGACCTCCCCTTTATTCTAAGACTGTAGCCCCTGGTTCTGGACTCGTCCAACATTGGGAACATTTTTCCTGCATCTAGCTTGTCCAGTCCTTTTATAATTTTATATGTTTCTGTAAGAGCACCCCTCATCCTTCTAAACTCCAGTGAATACAAGCCTATCTTTTCGATCTTTCCTCATATGATAGACCCGCCATCCCAGGGATCAATCTCGTGAACCTTCACTGCACTGCCTCAATCACAAGGATGGCCTTCCTCAAATTAGGAGACCAAAACTGTGCACAATACTCCAGATGTGGTCTCACCAGAGCCCTATACAACTGCAGAAGAACCTCTTTACTCCTAAACTGAAATCCTCTTGTTATGAAGGCCAACATTCCATTAGCTTTCTTCACTGCCTGCTGTACCTACATGCCAACGTTCAGTGATCGGTGTACAAGGACACCCAAAGGACATCTGAGTCCACAGGCCTGTCTGACTTACTCTTGGCTTTAACCCCTTTCTGGGGAACCACAGCAGATTCAAGAGGAACTAGGTTGGAAGCCGCTGACTGCACTGTCAGCGACTTGGGGGGTGATATTGACCGCCGCCGGCTACCCGCACTCCTGCGGTCCTCTGTGGCCCATTTAGGCTTTACCCTGGACTTTTCCATCAAGTTTGGGAATTCGCCATTCTGTAAGGAAACTTCAGAACAAATACGACCTCAGAATAAGTGAAACTTACCTGTTAAGCCGTTTTAGAGTTACCGCTGGAAGAGTAGCGCGCATCCCAGCCAGTTGTTGCACCAGGTGTTAGATGATAATGATGCACATGCGGGCTGGCAGGCTCTTCACATAGTCACTCACGTGACTCCGAAGTAAAATTTGTGTTCTATATCTTGTCTGAGTTGATGTACCTGTAATGCTGCAGCAAGCAAGCTTTTCATTGAACCGGTATTTCATCTTAATTTTTGCTTACGAAAATAAATACAACTTGACTTGGGATCTTCTGTCACATCTTCCTCTTACCTGATGTGCACAATGAAGTTGTGACTGAATTAGTCCTGTAAATTAGAACTTCAGTAGGAATATTGTCTGCTCTTGAGGTCAAGCTGCTTTTTCCAGGCCTTTTGATTTTAGACTTTAGACTTTAGAAATTCAGAGCAGAAACAGGCCCTTTGCCCCGGCGAGTCCGTGTCGACCAGCAATCACCACGGACACTAGCTCTATCATACACACTAGGGACAATTCTACAACTTACCAAAGCCAATTACCATACAAATCTGTGTGTCTTTTGAGTGTGGGAGGAAATCGGAGCACCCGGAGAAAACTCAACCATTCACTGCCAACTCCTTAGAGACAGCATCTGTAGTCAGGATCAAACCCAGATTGCCAGCAACTCTACCCCTGTGCCACCATGCCACCCAGTCCATTATTGGTGGTGGCTCAGTCAGTCTGAATAGGTTGTGGGAAGGTGTTATGGACCCTCACATCAAGGACAAAATCACAGTTGTGGATGCCTAGAGTGTTCCCTCCAACGGAGGCTGGCTGTCTCTTTGACATTGACAAGTTTATCTCCATTTCAGTAGTTTGAAACCTTGGATGTCTGGGCCCTTATGGGTGTGATGTGCGCAATAAAAGTCTATGCCAATAATTGCTATGCTTCTTAAGCTATCACCCACCAGCTGTCTTTTAGATCACAGGGTTTCAATGGATCCCAAGATCCTATAGAATTGCTCTTTTTTCACTTGAGGCATTTTTCAGCTAATCGACCACTAAGGCAGGAATAATTTGCATTAGTGATTAACTGGTCATTCAGATCAAAAACCTGATTCTTCATGGCTGAGAGTGAATAATGCCTTCACCTTATTGTGGAGGACTTCAATGCAGTCCATTCATTGTTGCGCAGTTTGTCGGGAGTCCATGGTTTGCCTGTCAGGTATTGTCCATGAATAGCTACGCCATTTGAGGTCCTTGATAGCTTCAACATTTCTGTTGATATTGATGGTTTTGGGCCCAGGCTGATGAAATAACAGAATAGATTAGTCACTGATGGCTACACAGTCTTCAACACAGACCTTAGCATGAGTGACATGAACATTATTGTAATCTCTTATTCAGACAATGATATAATGTGACAGTGCCATTTAACCCTGATGTGACAGGGTGTTAGTTATGACAGGCCTTATTATTTAGTCAGGAGGGGATTGCATTGAAGTTAGCCTTATCCAGTTCATCCTTGACAACTATACCTCTTCAGAGTGTTGTGTTTGTGCTTAGTACAGGTTAGTACAGCTGTCAGCGATTATGGGGAGAAGGCAGGAGAATGGGGTTAGGAGGGAGAGATAGATCAATCATGATTGAATGGCGGAGTAGACTTGATGGGCCGAATGGCTTAATTCTACTCATATTCCTTATGACTTTATGACCTTAACCTGGTGTTGAATTTGCTCAGGTGGATTAATTTGACTCCCTGCTGGATACAGATCATGAATTGGAGTGGGATGGCACAGGTGGCACATTTTTAAGGGCAATACAGTGGCATAGCAGTAGTGTTGAGGCCTTACCTCTCCTCTGTTCCTCTCCTCCATCCACCAACCACTGCTGCCATCCTAGTTGCACCATTGAAGTCTATTTTAACAGCATTGGCATTAAATTATACTTTACTAGCAACAGACTCTGCATATATTAACTTGCAACCGTCTGAACATGGCGACTAATACAGGTGGAATGAAAATCTGTGCCTCTATATGGATATATTTTTGAAACAATAAATTGACCAGTAAATTAAAGCCTTCTGCTTTTAAGTTTGAATGGACTACATTAACAAAACCTGGTATGATTTTGTTGTGTTTGACTGTTTCACGGGAAAATTATAGAGTGTGAATGTGGGTGAGGGTGTTGATGTTAAAGTCAAAGTCAAGTCAAAAGTGTTTATTGTCATGTGTCCCTGACAGGACAATGAAATTATTTATTTGCTTAGCACAACAGAACATAGTAGGCATTGACTATAAAACAGATCAGTGTGTCCATTACCATTATATACGTAAATACACACAAATAAATAAGTTGATAAAGTGCAAATAACAGATAAAGGGGTATTAATATTCAGAGTGTTGACTGAGTTTAATAGCCTGATGGCTGTGGGGAAGTAGCTATTTCTGAACCTGGTCATTGCAGTCCTCAGGCTCCAGCACCTTCTACCTGAAGGTAGCAGGGAGATGAGTGTATGGCCAGGACGGTGTGGGTCCTTGATGATGCTGCCAGCCTTTTTGAGGCAGCGACTGCGATAGATCCCCTCAATGGAAGGGAGGTCAGAGCTGATGATGGACTGGGCAGTGTTTACTACTTTTTGTAGTCTTTTCCTCTCCAGGGTGCTCAAGTTGCCGGACCAAGCCACGATGCAACTGGTCAGCATGCTCTCTACTGTGCACCTGTAGAAGTTAGAGAGAGTCCTTCTTGACAGACCGACTCTCCGTAATCTTCACAGGAAGTCGAGGTGCTGATGAGCTTTCTAAAGTAACTGACCCTCAGCAATTTCTGTGCTAATAAGTATTCTGCTTGCTAATCACAAGGAAGCAGAGCAATAATTGAAGACTGAACTCAATTCAATTTCCTTTCTATAGCTCCTTGTCTTCAGAAAACAAAGACAAAGCACATTGAAGAATTCTGAATAAAAAGGGAAACAACAGTGACTATTTTTATTTTGAAGTCATTTAACCATGCGACCCACAATTTGTTTTATTGTGTTTTATTCCAGTGCCTTGGGGGACAATAATAATGGGTAAGATTTCTTTTTTCTGGAGAATACTTGTCAGGGTATTAGGATTAAAGGATTATGGCTGTGTGATTATTTCCACACTCTATGCTTTCTTTCTCAGCCAAGACAAAAAAAAGCATTATTTCTCCCTAACAATGAATGAAAGTAGAGGGAAAAGTAAAAAAAGGACAAAATGCAGAAGTAATATTTATTCAATGCTTTTGAATTTTTCAAAATATCCCAAGGCACTTCAAATTCAATAAATTATGTTTCAGCGCACATTGCAGTTACTCTGTTTGCAAGCGTATTCCACAAGCAACAAATGACCAACATTGTATTGTTTCCTGATGTGTGTGGCCTCTGGTACATCAACAAGACCAAGTGAAGACTCGGCGATAGTTTCTATGAACAGTTATGCTTGATTCACCAAGGCATATTGGATCTCCGGATTGCTAACAATTTGAACTCCCCTTCCCATTCCCATTCTGACCTTTCTGGCCTGGATTTCCTCCATTGCCACAGTGAGGCCACACACAAACTGGAGGAACATCACCTCATATTAAGGTCATAAGGTTATAGCAGCGGAATCAGGTTGTTCGGCCCATCAAGTGCACTCTGCCATTCAATCATGGCTGATCTATCTCTTCCTCCTAACCCCATTCTCCTGCCTTCTTCCCATAACCTTTGACACCCATACTAATCAAGAATCTATCTATTTCTGCCTTAAAAATACCTATTGACTTGGCCTATGGCAAAGGATTCCACAGATTTACCACCCTCAGACTAAATAAATTCCTCATCATCTCCTTCCTAAAGGAATGTCCTTTAATTCTGAGGCTATAACCTCTAGTCCTAGACTCTTCCACTGCTTGGGTAGCTTACAACCCAATGGTAAGAACATTGAACTCTCCAATTTCCCTACCTGTAGGACCCGGTGGACTGTGGCCTGGAAGGGGGAACCCGCTGAGTCGGCCCATACTTGTCCCCTGAAGACCAGAGACCAGGGTAATGGAGCCAACAATAATAATGGATGTGATGGGTGAGGAGGAAGGCCGGTTGGTATGAGAGCGACCAGGGTATGGCCTACTGCTCCCTCAAGGTCGGCTGCATGGTGTCGACCCGGGAAACAAAGGTGGATGAGTGAGTAGAGGGACACTGGTTCTCCGTTCGATCCACATGTCCAAGAAGGTGACGGGTGGAGGTCCGCAGCAGCTGACCTGGAATGGGCACTGATCATAACAACCAGAGCATGGAATGGACTTTGAAAATGGCACCAAAACATGGTGCTTCTTGCAAGTGGGATCAGTAGTCTATTTCAGTACAATTTGCTAATTGGGGACGTGCTTAGGTAGGGCAATTTGTAGGACTGTTTCTAAGAAAAAAAAATTACTGTGCATTTGAACCGGTGACAATTAAATCATTGAAATGTGAACAATTTTGGTAACCTTTAACAAAACCCCCTCCCCTTTCTCCCCTCCCCTCTGCCCCAACTAAACTTGCACCATATGTCCCCTCCATCTCCACTCATTTTCCTTCCTCTCGGCTCATCATTCGCAACTCTTCAATCATCTTGTTTCATTCTTCTAATCTCCAGCCTTTGTACCAGCCATCAACCCATCAAAAACTCATCTTGTCCGTGTTCATCTATGACCTACTGCGCTTTGTCTTTCCTCTACACTCTCCCAGCTTTCTCCCCCTCCCCTACAATCAGTCTGAAGAAGGGTCCTGACCTGAATCATCACCTATCATATAACCATATAATAACCATATAACAATTACAGCACAGAAACAGGCCTTCTCGGCCCTTCCAGTCCGTGCCGACCATTCATTTTCCCCTAGTCCCATCTACCTGCACTCAGACCATACCCCTCCATTCCCTTCCCGTCCATATATCTATCCACTTTACTTTTAAATGTTAAAATCGATGCTGCCTCCACCACTTCTGCAGGAAGATCATTCCACACAGCCACCACTCTCTGAGTAAAGAAGTTCCCCCTCATGTTACCCCTAAACTTCTGTCCCTTAATTCTCATGTCATGCCCTCTTGTTTGAATCTTTCCTACCCTCAATGGGAAAAGCTTATCCACGTCAACCCTGTCTATCCCTTTCATCATTTTAAAGACCTCAGTCAAGTTCCCCCTTAACCTTCTGCGCTCCAAAGAATAAAGACCTAACTTGTTCCACCTTTCTCTGTAACTTAGTTGCTGGAACCCAGGCAACATTCTAGTAAATCTCCTCTGTACTCTCTCTATTTTGTTGACATCCTTCCTATAGTTAGGCAACCAAAATTGTACACCATACTCCAGAATTGGTCTTACCAATGCCTTGTACAATTTTAACATTACTTCCCTACTCCTATATTCAATGCTCTGATTTATAAAGGCCAGCACACCAAAAGCTTTCTTTACCACCCTATCTACATGCGATTCCACCTTCAGGGAACTATGCACAGTTATTCCTAGATCCCTCTGTTCCACAGCATTCCTCAATTCCCTACCATTTACCATATACGTCCTATTTTGATTTGTCCTGCCAAGATGTAGCACCTCACACTTATCAGCATTAAACTCCATCTGCCATCTTTCAGCCCAGTCTTCCAAATGGCCCAAATCCCTCTGTAGACTTTGAAAATCTGCTTCATTATCCACAGCACCACCTATCTTAGTATCATCTGCATACTTACTTATCCAATTTTCCACCCCATCATCTAGATCATTGATGTACATGACAAACAACAGTGGACCCAACACAGATCCCTGAGGCATCGGATTCCAACCTGACAAACAGCCATCCACCATTACTCTCTGGCATCTCCCATTCAGCCACTGTTGAATCCATCTTGTTACTCCGCCATTAACACCCAAAGATCGAACCTTCTTAACCAACCTTCCATGGGGAACCTTGTCAAAGGCCTCACTATCAATATTCTCCAGAGATGCTGCCTGACCCATTGAGTTACTCCAATGCTTTGTGTCATCTTTTGTAAACCAGCACCTGTAGTTCCTTGTTTTTATAAATGAACATTAATAATAGCTAAGTATGTGTAGTGCAACATCACATAACAATGCACTATCAACATTATAGGCGAGTATGATCACAGTGCAAAGGCAACTCTCAGACCATCCTTACTGCAATAAAATATGTTTCAGAGAAAATATCACTAAATTATACAAGAATGAATTTAATCTAAAAAAGAACAAATGGTTATCATTCTTTCCATGGTAACTGGAAAATAGTTCATATAGACATTAAGAGCAGCAATGTCCAAAATTATCATAACGCGTGATCTATTTAAAGATGTCTTGCTGGTACATTATGTGGGAGATTGTATGGAAGGAAGTCATTGCTTGCCTCTCTCCAAGATGCGCTTTTACACCAAACCTTTTTCCACTATCTAGCCTGATATTACTGTGATGGTGGATCCCCTTTCAATTATAAATTGTGTTGGTTTTTGTCCTCCACATTTGGTTGAAGTCATCTCATGTTTCTTTGAGAAAAAAGCAGGCAGTGGAAATCTGAAATAAAAATGCTAAATGATGGAAAGACATAGAAACATAGAAAGTGCAGGAGTAGGCCATTCGGCCCTTGGAGCCAGCACTACCATTCAATATGATCATGACTGATCATCTAAAATAAGTACCCTGCTCCTGCTTTTACCCCCATATCCCTTGATTCCTTTAGCCCAAAGAGCTAAATCTAACTCTCACTTGAAAACATCCAGTGAAGTGACCTCCACTGCCTTCTATTGCAGAGAATTCCACAGATTCACAACTCTCTGGGTGAAAACATTTTTCCTCATCTCAGTCCTAAATGGCCTGCCACTTATTCTTATACAGACCCCTGGTTCTGGATCCCCCCAAATTTTTCCTGCATCGAGCCTGTCTAATCCTTTAAGAATTGTATATGTTTCTATAAGAACTCATCTCATCCTTCTAAATTCCAGTGAATACAAGCCCAGTCGACCCATTCTTTCATCATATATCAGACCCTCCATCCTGGGAATTAATCTGATGAACATAGGCTGCACTCCCTCAATAGCAATAATGTTCTTCCTCAAATTAGGAGACCAAAACGGCACACAATACACCAGGTACATTCTCACCAGGGCCCTGTACAACCACAGTAGGACCTCCTTGCTCCGAAACCTCTCGTAATGAAGGCCAACATGCCATTAGCTGTCTTCACTACTTGCTGTACCTGCATGCATGGACACAACAGGTTAGGCAGCATCTATGGGAAGAGATGCTGTTTGGTTCTGACGAAGAGCCTGTGGAAGGAGATTAGAATCAGGATAGATTACATTATGGATTTTTGTGATAACGTCAATGTATTCAGACTCACAGATCTGAGTAAAGAGAAAACTGTGTTGATTCAAGACAGAATATTGACAAGCAATGTGACATCAAGGACGAATTGAATGGCTAGAAGTTAAGTGAGCCAGAAATTCTAGCGTGCGGTATTTGGTTTTTTAGTTCCTTACATTTGAAACAGCATTTGCATCTTCAACACACAAGACTGGCCAAATAGTTTGCTCTATCCAGCATATCAAATTGCCCCTGCTACTTCTGTGTGCATAATGTTCCAGCTTGTGAATACCCCTGGAGAAAATGAATTTACATTTATGTAACATGCTGCATGAGCTTGCTGTGCTCTGAAGTGATTTACAACCATAATAAGGCTGAAATGTATGGAAACAGTTTTATTTGACATCAGTGCCTTTGGACTAATATGGGAACAATGAGCTTAGCCTACCTCTAGCACAATATGTGGTAACATTTACATTGAGCCTAGTTAAATTGCCCTCCACACTAAAACAGCTAACACTCACAGGCACAAGTGCAAATACCATTTGCTCAGGCAAGACACCAGAAGACTTTTTGGTTCACATATATAATTCTTTGTGATTATTAGTGCCAAAAGGGAGCAAAGATAGCAGGCAGCGAGGAGTGAAGTTGAAGCTTGGAGAGTGGAGTAAGGAAAGGAGAGGATGAGAGAGGAGAAGGAAAAAGTGAAGGAGGAATTGAGTACAGGCAATAGGACATGAGGAGAGGAGAGGGAATAGAAAAATCAGCGAGGAAAGGGGTGAAATTGGAAACAGGATGGCACAGTGGTGCAGTTGGTGGAGCTGTTGCCTCAGTGTCAGAGGCTTGGGTTCAATCATAAGTGTCATAAGTGTCATAAGTGATAGGAGTAGAATTAGGCCATTTGGCCCCTCCATTCAATCATGACTGATATATCTCTCCCTCCTAACCCCATTCTCCAGCTTTCTCCCCATAACCTCTGACACCTGTACTAATCAAGAATCTATCTATCTTTGCCTTAAAAATATCCACTGACTTGGCCTCCACAGACTTCTGTGGCAAAGAATTCCAAAGATTTACCACCTTCTGACTAAAGAAATTTCTCCTCATCCCCTTCCTAAAAGAACGTGCTTTAATTCTGAAGCTATGACCTCTAGTCCTAGATTTTCTCACGAGTGGAAACATCCTCTCCACATCCACTTTATCCAAGCTTTTCGCTATTCTGTATGTTTTAATGAGGCCCCCCCTTCATTCTTCTAAACTCCGCAGGTACAGGCCCAGTGCTGACGAACGTTCATCAAAGGTTAACCTACTTATTCTTGCAATTATTCTTGTAAACTTCCTCTGGATCTTCTCCAGAGCCAGCACATCCTTCCTTAGATATAGTGCCCAAAATTGCGCACAATATTCCAAATGCGGCTGTACCAGCGCAGTAGAGAGCGTCAACATTACATCCCTGTTTTTGTATACAAGCCCTCTTGAAATAAATGCTAGCATTGAGTTTGCTTTCCTTACTCAACTTCTCCTTCTCTTTCTTCTTCTCCTCTCTCATCCACTTCTTTCCTTTTCCCACCCTTCCCAGCAATCCTGACCTTGGACGCTATCTGTGTGGAATATAAACATTCTCCCTCTGACCACACGGGTTTTCTCTGGGTGCCACAC